>CM055978.1:24050000-27020000 GCA_029531755.1 Holothuria leucospilota
ATTGTCATTGTCATTGTCATTGTCATTGTCATTGTCATTGTCATTGTCATTGTCATTGTCATTGTCATTGTCCTTGTCATTGTCATTGTCATTGTCATTGTCATTGTCATTGTCATTGTCATTGTCATTGTCATTGTCATTGTCATTGTCATTGTCATTGTCATTGTCATTGTCATTGTCATTGTCATTGTCATTGTCATTGTCATTGTCATTGTCATTGTCATTGTCATTGTCATTGTCATTGTCATTATTATTATTATTATTATTATTATTATTATTATTATTATTTCATTCACAACCCTTCTTGGTTGGTTTTTATTTTCTGCATTTCTCTGGGACTCCTACCTGGAGTCTGGGAGGTCGAGGAATCGTTGTAGTATATGAGCGGTCCCTAGAAGTGCAGCTTTTAGGAGGTCAGGGGCTTTGTGTGTACCACGAGACGTTTATCTAGGTTTTGTGTAGTGGCTCCTAGTGCCCCGACAACCACTGGCACGACTTTAGCTTTTACATCCCACATTATCTGGACTTCGAGTCTCAGGTTCTGGTACTTTTCGATCTTTTTCCGTTCCTTTCTCTCTATGATTGTGTCTGACGGGACGGCCACATCGACTATCGTGGCTATCTTGTTGCCTTTGTCGATGATCACCAGGTCTGGTTTTCGAGCTGTCATTACTCTATCTGTTCTGATCTCAAAGTCCCAGAGGATCTTAGCCTTGTCGTTTTCTTCTACTTAGTTGTCTACTTAGTTGGGCTTGTGTTGCCATGGCACTGGTTCTATGTGGATGTAGTTTTGACAGACTATCCGGTGAATTGCAGAGGCAAGGTCATTGTGTCTCGTTAGGTACAGGGGCCCAGCGAGGTTCTGGCATGCAGAAGTTATGTGGCTGATGGTTTCGTCCGCCAGCTTGCACATTTTGCACTTTGGGTCGTTGGATACACGAAGGGTCTTTGTTTGGTGGTATTTGGTGTTGAGGGCTTGGTCCTGTGCTGCTGTAGTCAATGCTTCTGTTTCAACTTTAAGCCCTGCGGATGCTGTCCATCTATATGCATGTTCCCTCTTCGTGATCTCCTCCACCTCTTCTATCCATTTTTTCTTGAGTGCCTTTCTAGTTGATGGCTCGCACTCCCTGCCCTGTGTTTGATGTTGCCACACAGCATTTATCAGGAGGTCTTCTCCCTTCTTGGTGTGTATGTATTTCGTGATCCCCGCGCATTCGAGGTCTACCGTTGGGCGGACTTCTTGCAGGTCTCTTCCCCCGCAATTTCTGGGGAGGTACATTCTATGTATGTCTGCTCGTGGGTGAAGTGCTCCATGCATCGTAACTATCTTTCTTGTTTTGTGGTCTAATTCTTCCAGCTCATTCTTATTCCAATCAGTTATACCAGCTGTGTATGTTATGACTGGAAGGGCGTAGCTGTTGATTGCTTGCATCTTGAACTGGCCATTCAGCTTCGATTGTATCACCTGGCGTAGCCGCTTTTTGTATGTGATCGTTGCGTTGGTTTTAGCTTCTTTCTGCATATTCTCCATGTTTTGAAGAATGCCGAGGTATTTGTAACCCTCGCCCAGCTGGACATCGTTGATCTTTCCGATGCTCATTTGCAAGCCCTCTGTTAGCTTCACCTTTCCTCTATGGGTGATCTGTCTGGTACACTTGTCAAGGCCGAACTCCATGCTGACGTCAGTGATCAGTGCCTCAATTTCTTTTTCGTTTTTGCCATACAACTTCAGGTCATCCATGTAGAGTAGGTGGTTGATCTTCTGCTCACTTTTCAGCTTGTAACCCTGACGGCTGTTCCTGAGTATGTAGCTGAGTGGGTTGAGTGCTAGACAGAAGAGCAACGGTGAGAGAGCATCTCCTTGGAATATCCCGCACTCTATTTTTATGTCGGCCAGATGGTTTCCTCTGCACGTGAGAGCAGTCGACCAGTTCTCCATTGATTTTTCGACAAGGTTGCATATCATTGGGTCGACTTTGTGCAACTTCATAGTCTCTAGTATCCAGGGGTGGGAAACTGAGTCGTACGCTTTCCTGTAATCAATCCAGGTTCGGGTAGATTTGTCCTTCTCTGTCTGGAGTCTTCAAAGAGGATCTTATCGATGAGCAACTGGTCCTTCGTCCCACGGCATCCCGGACGAGCTCCTTTCTGTTCATGTGCTAAGAGCCCGTTCTGTTGTAGGTGGTTCGATATTGTATCTGCCAGAATGCCGGGGAAGATCTTCCACATGGTAGGCAGGCATGTGATTGGCCTGTAGTTGCTTGGCTGACTTCCTTTCTGGGGGTCCTTCTGCATTAGTACTGTTCTTCCAGTTGTGAGCCAAGCTGGGAGCTTCGGTGGGTTTTGGAGAAGATCTTGCATTTGCTCTGCTAGCCTGCCATGTATGTTCGTTAAGTGTTTCAGCCAGTAGCCTTGGTAAAAGCAATGGAGTAGGGAAAATTAGCCAGTGAGCCACAACTGGAAGAAAGGCCGTGGTGGTCTCGACTTGAACCAATTGGTTGGAAACTGGAAAATTAAACCTCATCTAACTCTAACTCTGTACTTGGTCTGGACCAGGTGCCTTCCACATGACAGGTATCTTCCATTACCTAGTCTAACCCTATCTGCCAAGTGGCAAGTCGGGGAACTGATATTAGACCTCCTTATTGATTTGTTTGCTTTGTGGTTTCCTCCTCACAACTGTTGGGGAGGCTCTCCCATTCAGGCCCAGCACAGCTATTCAGTGTGTCATGCATGAGTGACTTTCAACAATACAAATTCTCAGGAGTCAAGATGAGGTTCATGCCTGCCAGGAAGTTGAGATGCACAGCTTATTTGCTGAGAGGATTAGTTGTGGTTAGAGTTTTTCTCAATCCTGGCTAATAGACATCCCCCCTAATGCAGGTTGCCATTTTCTTTGCCTTGGAGCGAACGTCATTCTCGGAGATGGTTGTAGATGCTTGTTCTGGGACTTCCTGATGCCCCTTCATGAATGTCTGTGTCCACCTTGCCTCTGGTTATGTGTTTTGGGAGTGCCCCAAATACCTTTCCAGAACTCATGAGACTGGTCAGCGTCTGGTATGTCGGTTTGGTCAGGACTGTCGCCCTTGAGATGCTTGAAAACCCTGCCAGGTTGAGTCTTGAACATTCTGTTGATCTTGTATTGTTCAGCTCTTGCATTGTATCTCTTCAACCTGTGTGACAGGGTTATCAATCTTTGTTTTGCATCTTCAAGGGCTGTGTTTATACCTCTCTCCTTGACCCAGAATCGGTTTTCAAGGGCCTCGTCTAATTTATGCTGACCAGTTTTTGTAGCCTCCAGTCTGCTGACATCCTTCCTTGTTTGTCTGATTTTGCTTTCTAATCTTCTCTTAAAGGGTGGGGTTTGATTTCCTCCTCTCGGCTTCTTGGGATCCCCCATCTTCCGTATTATGATCTTTGCAGCTGCGTTCACCAACAGGTTTGTCTGTGTAATATCGGTCGTCTGTATATGTTTGATGGCTTCATTTGCCTCCACGGTGAGCTGGCGTAGTTCCGTCATATTTTGCTTGGGTGTCAGGACAGGTTCACGTGGTCTTTCTCGTAATGCCAGCATTTCCTCTACAATTTCCTTGGCTAAGCCATGGTCTGGGTTGGTACAGCGGAGTTCTACTTCACTTCGCCCTGGTGACTGAGCTCCTGGTGTGTGGCTGATGGCTTCTGTCATCATCGTCGTCGTCGTCGTCCTCCTCCTCCTCCTCCTCCTCCTCCTCCTCATCATCATCATCATCATCATCATCATCAAAGTTCAGATTTTCTATCGAACCATTCAGAGACTAATAATTGAAGAATAATTTTACCTGTGGAGGTTTCATTCAGGTTGTGTCTCCTTTCATTTACAAAGAGGTATTGCAATAACCTAAGTACAATGCAGGGCATTGCACGTCCATCCTCCAGTGCGGCTGGCCCAGGTACTTCGTTGCCGCGTACTCCGGAACTTGCAACATCTTGGATCGTCACCGAAACTTGCAACTAGCAGGGCCCAATCACAAGAATTTACGCGGAGCGTTGCAGTCTCTTCAGATGCAAATAACATTCAACATTCCTACCCACAGATCGATTGGTACTTTTATATTTGGGGTGTAATGGAGGAGGGAAAGTGCAGCTCCCTTTTCACCGGGAGACCAGCGTGTATGTCACATTGTAGTGCCGAGACACAAACACAACTTAACACTTCTGATGTCTGTATCACTCTGATTTGTATTTCAGTATTATTTGGATTATATCATAGCAAATTAGCATCCAACATATTCTACTGCGCTACACGCATAAACCCTTATGTGACGACATAATGCTATCTATACTGTAGGCCTATAGCCTAACATACACTCATGGCTATTGTTACGACATAGTAGCACTGTAGCAACAGTAAGCCTACTGTAGTGTACGTCCATACACTACAATACCCCTCCCTTTTTAAAAAGCTGCATAGATGCAGTATAAGAGAAACACCAATCTTACAGTAATCACTATGGATCCACTACATCACCTTTCCCCTTTAAATGCTGAACCAGGAACTAAATATAATAAACCGAATCTATTACATTCTCAACTTAAAATTTAAATTAAACTCCAGGTCAAAAGTTAAACATATCAACACAAAGTTAACTGTGTAACATCTTATATTGTGAAAAATGAATTAATTAAATTGAAAGTTACACAACATTCTTCAACTGCTCAACATGCGCCATTCTCTTGTCATCCTCAAACTGTATTCAAAAATTAATTGGTGACAACTGCTGTATGACCTTGTATGGTCCTTTCCATTTTGGAGCCAGCTGGACTGAAATTTTCCTTTTAAGATTTGACAGAGGGTGACTTTTTGAAACTACCCCGTCCCCAACCTCAATCACTTGGTTCAGACCTGCCCTTATCATAACTTCATATGCCAACCTGTTTCTCAAGTTTTGCCTTCTCATGTTTTCACTTGCTTTTGCTAGCATATCCCCTCTGTCTCGCACAAGGGTACCCTTTTCCACTAAAATGTACCGCTTCAAAATCTCTTTTCTCTCAGTGCTAATTACTAACAAAGCCGAATCTCTCTGATGGTACAAAATGAACTGGTTACTAACAGGCAGTAACTGACACCTACAATTTTCATTCAAAATCTGGGCACTCTTAGGCATCGTCACTTCTGGTTTACACCTTACACAGATATAAGAATGCAAATGATCAACCTCTTCTTTAGTCATTTTATAACACATGCAGTGACACCACTCATCACAAGAATCACACAGGGCCCAATTTACAACCTTTGATGGGTCTCCTTTACAGTCCTCAAGAAAACAAACAGCCTGTCGTAATCTCTGCTACATACCTGTGGTGTTTATTTCAGTGTATCACATATAATATTTTGTAACCCATTGCAGTAATGAACGATCATGTAATCTAATTCCTGTGCCCTCTGAATCCACCTTACTGACTTGCCCTGCAAAGCCTTGTTTCCCAACATCCAATGTTGTGCCTTGTGGTCTGCAAATGTAAATACTCTAAGTACTTGTAGACACAAGACGTAAACATAAAACATGATACACCAGCAAGTTAACCCCCCAAATTCCCTCCTGATTCCTTAACTACAGGCCTAGGAAATCTACCAACCAACTCACATTCCTCAGAGATTTGAGACTCTAAACTGTCCCTTTTGGGGGGTGACACTTTGTAGGGACTCCTCCTAACTGGAGCTGCAGGATCTCCTGTGTCTATTTTATACTTCAAAGAGTTACAATACTCTTATTTGTCAACAAATACATCTTTATACTCACTCAAATAATTGTCTTTTTGATCATCAAGACCACAAATCTTTCCCATCATGATGTCAGCCTCAAAATCCTGATCATTATTACCGTAGTCTCCTAATGGGTCTGGTTCATTCCCATTCTTTTCACTTAGATTACCTACACTGCCTTTTTGTCACAATAATCTTCCTTCACACCAACCCATACTAAAAGGAAACTTAACCTTGGATTGGTGCCATTCTGACCAATATGACCCATTGTGCAGGTCCAAAACCAACGCAAACTTCATCATGAGATCACGTCCTAGGTGAATATCACATGGGATGTCCGACACAAAAACTCTGCCTGCTCTCGCTTTCCTGCTACCTGACGACTTCAGGTTGTCTTTCCTGCCACAACAAAAGGTGTGCCATCTAGAAGTGAAAGACAAATAGGCTGCTCCAATGGTTTCACAACTCAATAAGTGTTTCAAAATAGGCACCCTTTGGTTTACAGTTATACTGTTGATTCTCTTCTTTGGGGTTGACCATGTCAACTACAGCGTGCAACTCCTCATGGTGAGTAGGATCTGAAATCCTCACAAAATTAATCACATCTGCTTGTGGATTGTTTGGGCAGTTATAACTCACATGGCCTACCTGACTGCAGCGATAACATCTCAGCGATGTCACATCCGATCTCGATGCTGACCTTCTCTGTCTTGAGTTGATTGGCTCTTGAGCAACCTGAGAACCAATATTAGACTGTGGAGCTCTAACATTACCATCCAATTGGGTGGAGGCCCCAGACACCTACGATTTACTTCTGCACGCTGCTCGAGCCACGATGATATTGTCAGCTACGTCTGCTAAGTCTGCCAATGTGTTCCACTTTTGTTCCAGAATCTTTAGCTTCAAATTCTCATCTTCAAGGGATGAAATTAATTGATCCCCAATCAATTTGTACATTATCACTTCAAATTCCTTACTGGACAATAAATCATCTGATGGGTTGAGCCACCTCCTAAGATACAAAAACAAACGACTGGAAAATTGTCGGAATGTTTCAGATGAATTCTTACTGGCATTTCTGAATTTCCCCTGTATGTACTGGGTGTCAACCGGTAGACATACAAGAGTGACTCTTTCACCAGTTGATAATCTTCTTTCTCATTCTCAGTCAAGGCAAAATATGCTAGCTGTGCTTTTCCCGTCAAGAAAGACTCCAAGATGATGGTCCAATTCGCTTCTGGAATATTATGCTTAATGCAAAGTCTCTCAAATATTGAAAGGTAGCATTCCACATCATCATCACTGGTTAGAACGTGGAATCCTTTTAACTTTACGTTGAATGTTTCCATCGGTTTCTCACGACTACTGTTATTCAGATTTAGGTCTGCGTCACCCAAATTGGGCAGCATTTGCAAGGCCTGAATTCTGTCCTCTTTAGTCTTTAGCAGTGGCGTGCGCAGGATTTCGGAAGTGGGGGCACAACCTGTGATTCCCCCGACTGACATGGAGGGGTGCCACAAGTGCACCGAGGGTGCACCACGAGCGCGAAGAGCGAGTTTGCACGCGTGGGGTAAGCCCCGGTGGGGGCCAGGGGGCGAAGCTCCTGGAATATAGGGTAATAAGACCGCTGTAAATTGGTTCTAGAGGCCTTATTGATCAGGTTTCGTTTGTTTCAGATTTTGTGAAATTCGATGTCAATGACGGAGAGTTCAAGTTATCCTCTATGCGTTGTAAGCTGCAGTATGCCACAGTATGTGTCACATAGCCTACATTGACAGGACTTTAAGATCACGAGGACTGCAAGATCACGAGGCCAGTCAAGAAGGCTGCTTGAGACGATCGCAAAAGTTAACAGCATTGTTTCATCCTTAAACCTATACAGTTTTACCATTCAGGCGCGGATCCAGGGGGGGGGGCCTGGGGGGCCCGGGCCCCCCCCCCTCGCCACGAAAAAAAAACGAAAGGAGAAAAAAGGAAGAAAAAAAAAAGAAAAGGAGAAAGAAAAAATTAAGAGCAAAAATGAATAAAAGTGTCTAAGAATGTATTCAAAGTATATATTTCTGTAGGGGTTGGGTGGAGCTATAGCTGGATTATCTCTTTAGATATCTTTCAAAGGTTGGCGACGAAAGGAGAGCTACAATGTTCGAAAACAGGTGAATAGCTGAGTAATGATCCTTGACTTAAGATCTAAATAAGTAAACATCATGACATATGCAGTATGGGCCCGGCTAGCTGCACTGAAATGTAGTAACAATTTTGCGTTAAAGAGTGAAATTTTTTGTAACCTAGAGGGATTGAGAGACAAAGATTTCGCCATACAGACCTTGCAGAATGAATACAGAAGACAAGCTGTCAGGTGACGTGATATTGTGCACAGTGGCACCAGCTGTTGCAGGCAAAGTAGCGGCGTGCATATCCTGTTCGATTTCGAAACTGTCTGAAGTTTTAAAATGAACTTAAAAAGGCTTTTAAGCCACAGACAGTGGCGTCGGCACAGTGGACAATGGGTGATGTGTGTCCCCCTCCCCCATCGATTCTTGAAAATTTTTAAAATGGCCCCCAAAGTCATTTAAGCTACAGATTTCTGTGGAGGGTGTAGGGTGAGATGTATTTTTGATGATTGTTTATTTTTCTAACCATTTTCTTTCACAAACTGTTCTCAAACTATCATAAGTTTTGGAAATTCTTGACAAATTCCAAATTTTCGCACGCTCCGCTAGCGTCAAGCCTTGTGTCAGAGTTGTCCTTATTATCAATAGCTTTCGGTAACTACTCACGGAGGAGCAAAGGAGCAAAAATGCTTTTTAAGAATTCTCAGTCAGAAAGTTCGTTTCTGAATAGCATAGGTTGGTGGGAAAGTGAAAGTGTCCGATGCAGGTTCTGAATGCAGGTTTTGTCATGGACTAATATTTTACTCAAAATTTCGGCGCGCTTCGCGCGCATACGACAGGGTTTACACCCGATTTCATATACCATTGACAAAGCTATGACGCAAGAAATTATTCCAATGCAAACATTTTTGTAAAAAGTACATCTCCTCTGTAGGACTCTCATCATCAACGGATCTTTGACTAATCTAGTCTAGCACATGATTTGAAAGATTGAAAGTACGTAATTGCCGTTGCTTATTTTCCAAACATTTTACCGCGACGTTCAATAACGACGAAAATCTTTCTGAAACGAATTTTGCCTGTCCACCATCCCTCTTGCTATACCTAAAAAAATGTGATATATCATATCTCCTCCCACATGTATTTCGGGTAGTGAGAATCCCGTTGGTCCCTCTTTTGTGTACTGTAACTAATTCAGAGCTTCCGGGAGGTTCTATGACTGTTCTCTGTCAACCTTGGATATCCTTTTAAAATGTAAAGGAAAAATTTTATTATAGTCCAAGAATGTTTCTGTGTACTCCACCCAGGTATAATTTTCCCATGGGCGTGGATTATTGGGGGACGGGGGCACGCGTCCCCCTCACTTTTAGGAAGGAGGGACATCGTCAAAAAGTCCCCCTCACTTTTTCAAAAATGATGGAACAGACTGCAATTATGCCTAGGAAAACGAAATTTTTAGAGGAAAAATAACCTAAAAATCGTACACTTTTGTTGCACCAAATCGCATCTGAGGGTATTCAGTTCCAGAAAAATTTCCCTTAAACCCCTCCCACATGCCGACGATTACAAAACTTATTTCCTCCCCGTGACGCAAATTCTGGTTACCACCACTGCTTCTTCCACCAGGACGGCGATTCACAAATGTGAAAAAGTCCCTCCCCCCACTTTTGGAGATGGATCCACGCCCATGATTTTTCCTGGGACTTAAGGAGGTTTGAAGACAATATATTAACCGTCTCTTACTCCTCTTTTTCACCCAAACAAAAGTTAGAATTCACTAAATTTTGGACATATTTTAAACATACAATCACTTTAGAATGACCCAAAGATACCACCATTTTGCATATAGGCCCCCTAAAGTTAACAAAAATTTCTCAAAGGGAAGGGTAAACCCCTTCCTGGGATTGTACTCTCATGTACTAACAAGAAAAGGTTCTCCCACTCTTGTATGTAGCGTATACAAAATCCCACTGCCTAAAAGGCACGGTTTAGCAGTTATCTGCGGTTCCCCCAATCACCAACTCCCGCCGGCACCATCGTTCATAGATTTCTGAAGGGTATAACCTTCAGAAATCCATAAAGAAGGTGATATATCATCTCTCCTCCCATATGGATGTAAGGTTGTGAGAGTCCTGTTGGTCCCCATTTTCAGTGTACAATTAATGCAGAGCTCCCGGGAGGCTCTATACCGAAAATTTTCGGCGCGCTTCGCGCGCAATTGTTTACGCTTACGGAGAGAGGTACTTTTTTATTGAGTGATTGATTTATTCTTATCACTTTTTACCAAAAATCATTTGAAATCTTTCACGATTTTTGCAAAGTCTTCTCAATATTCCTGATTCTCGCTTGATCTGCGCACTTTCTAGCCTTGAATTGCTCCTTTTACTATCAATAAGGTCCCAAACGTTTTCGCATTACTCATCGGTGGGGTTCTACCATAAGCCAATTATTCGTGTGCATAAACGTGATTTCAGAGGAGCCAGCATTGTAAGGATGTAAAGTGACTGATATTCATTTTTTCACCCTCCTCTTCTTATGAGAACTGAAAATTTAGTATCGAACCCACCTTCTAATTGATATACACACATAAAGGGAATTGACACCGTTAGTCAAAGCAATGGTTTAAAATGTAAATTCACATTTTCGGCGCGCTTCGCGCGCAATTGTTTCATCTAACGTCCTAAACCCGAATACCGTATAACGAAAATCAAACACTCATTATGGCAAAAATCATCTCAAGTTACCTACAAGGGCTCATAATGTTGGCGTGTAAGTTTCAAGATAAATTATATTCTCCGGAACTTCTGCAGATACATATAGTAACCTATACTGAGCCATACACATCAAATTCCTTGAAACATGAAAAGGTATAAAATCTCACTGACATAAGAACTGGAGGTCGATTTCTGTGCTCTTAAAATGCAATATTGCGAGAGCTTCCGGGGGCTTCGCCCCCTGGACCCCCACCGGGGCTCCGCCCCTGGACCCCGCCAGGGGCCCTAACGCGGGCCCCTGGACCCCACGCGTAGAAACTCGCGCTTCGCGCTCGTGGTGCACCTTCGGTGCACATGAGATTTTCCATCTTGGGCCCCCCCCCCCTCAAAATTTCTGGATCCGCGCCTGTTACCATTACAGATGTTTAAAGTGACTAGTCCGAAGGAAACTTAATGATAGTAGGCCTACCTGCACCATGGGCCAGATATTGATATTGATAGCATCCTGTCTGATTATTCACTGAAGAGCGATTAGAAGAGCTCTATCCTTTGGTAAACGACTATATAATAAAAAAAACTCTCCTAATTTCATTCTGTAAACTACAAAGCGTACCGAAAATCTTGGGTTTCATTGCAGAAATGACCCTTTGAAAGTCATAATAAGTTAACCGATCATAAATGGCCACAGAATTTCCCGACAGAGGGCTGGGCCATGCCAGCGACCCCAAGTTTCGACAGCCCCTCTGTAGAAGAGGTGGTGACAGGGGGATATGGCTTACTATCCCATGCCATTTCAGGGCATATTTTGCATAATATAACTTAATTCTTCATGAGTCGAGTTGCGCACTTATAATGTTCTTTGGAATCTGAAACTTGAATTTGCAAAGGGGGGGGGGGGGATTTTTGGTATATAGACTTACACAAAGAGATATGTGATCATTAAGAACATAAAGAGAGAGAAAAAAAGAAAACTGTAGGGGTTCAAGACCATATCGAAGATAACATACATTTTATCGAAACACCTGGAGTAAACCCTATGAAAAAGAAAAAACTTTGGTCCGTGAGTCGCTCGCAAACTGACCGTACCGCATGATACACACAAGAGAATAGGAACTAGGCTTAGCGACATGGGATGGAACTTTTGACCTCCACATAAACAGTGTGCTCTGCCTACATGTTTCGGGAACCTACTGCCTGTGTGCTTGGTGCTCAGCATAAACAATGGAGTAGGGAAAACAAGCCAGTGAGCCACAACTGGAAAAAAGGCTGTGGTCGTCTCGACTTGAACCAATTGGTTGGAAACTGGGACGTTAAACCTCATTTAACCTAACCTAACCTAACCTAACCGTAGCAAGGTTGGCAGGACCTGTGCTATCTAGCAATGTGGAATGGAACTGCTGAAGATCCTGGGATGACTGTACAGCGCTCGTAGCGCGCCGAAAATTTTGGGTTCTTACTAGAGAAATCGTCCTCTCTCAGGCGCCGTCGGGTACTGCATACTCTATCGTATCGATTAAGACTCCCCGATGTGGGCCTGCTCCCATCTGGCGCCATCCCTGTTGAGTGCTCAGTGTGTCTCTTCAATCTTTGTCTCTTCCCCTAACCCTTAAATCTCCCGACTAAGGGATTTTCCCCCGACTGACTTCGGAAGTGGGGGCCTGTGCCCCCCCCCCCTCCCCTTTCAACACGCTACTGGTCTTTAGTAATGTAAAATAAAGGTGATCTCTTCGCACAACTGCTTTATGTACTCGGCCAACATGTACCTAAGATATGGATAACGAATTTGGACGGCGTTCCCCCACTGACCTTGAAACTCCTCTCTTGCCTCTGGACCTCTTCAAGAGAGAATATTACTGAAATTAATGTGGCTATGGACACATAAATCGCTGTACTGTGGCTATGGACTACCACACATAAATCGCCGTACTGTAGCTATGGACTACTACACTTCAATCACTATCCTGCCGACTACGCCATTGTAGTGCCGAGACACAAACACAACTTAACACTTCTGATGTCTGTATCACCCTGATTTGTATTTCAGTATTATTTGGATTATATCATAACAAATTAGCATCCAACGTATTTTACTGCGCTACACGCATAAATTAACCCTTATGTGATGACATAATGCTATCTATACTGTAAGCCTATAGCCTAACATACACTCATGGCTATTGTGACGACTTAGTAGCACTGTAGCAACAGCTCATAGCACAAAAACGTTGGGCCAACGTTGGAAGAAGGTTCAAGGTTTTGTTGGAACCACATTGGGGGAATGTTATTTGAAGGTTGGCTGCTTATTGTGAAAACGTTAGTCCAATATATTGGCTTAGCAATGGACCAACGTTGTGCCACTGTCCACCCAACATGTTAAATTGACAATGGCTCAGCGTTGAGCCAATGTTAATCCTGCAAGTTGTTGCTATACAGGGCCAACATTACAACAACTTTTATCCAATACGTTGTTGTTACAATGGACCAACGTTGGAAGAATGTTGTAGGTATTGTTGGCAGCACATTGGGAAAATGTTATTTGAAGGTTGGCTGCTCATTGTGAAAACGTTGGCCCAATATATTGGCTTATCAATGGACCAACGTTATGCCACTGTCCACCCAACATGTTGAATTGACAATGGCTCAACGGTGTGCCAGTGTTAATCCTGCAAGTAGTTGCAATACAGGGCCAACATTACAACAACTTTTATCCAATATGTTGTTGTTACAACGGACCAACGTTGGAAGAACGTTGTAGGTATTGTTGGCAGCACATTGGGAAAATGTTATTTGAAGGTTGGCTGTTCATTTCGAAAACTTTGGCCCAATATGTTGTTTAATCAATGGACCAACGTTATGCCACCGTCCACCCAACATGTTGAATTGACAATGTTGCAACGTTGTTCCAACGTTAATCCTACAACCTGTTGCACCAAAGGAGCAATAAGTTGTACATAGTTGGCATTATGTTGGGCCAACTACATTATGCCTGTTTTTTAGAACTTCCCTCAAATAACTGCTCATTATGGGATACCATAATGAAATATCTCAGAGAAGTTACCTTCTGCAAGTTTAAAAGCTACCAGCATTGCTACTTACATGCTCGAGCTTTTTTTCCAAAAGTCCCCTGACTCTCTGGCGAAGAGCCAGGGGCGAAAACCAAACAATACTCCCGAAGGAGTTCTGCTCCCCGAAGGAGTAACAACGTCCCCAAGGGACAAACTTTGACTTAACTGACATCACCCGACAGTGGTCCCGTTCTAGACTGGCTGAATAGAACAGGTCCCACCCTGGGAGCTCCGCCGTCGTGATCACGGACACTCCTGCGCCAGGTAAGTATCGCCTTTTTTCCAAAAGTCCCCTGACTCTCTGGCGAAGAGCCAGGGGCGAAAACCAAACAATACTCCCGAAGGAGTTCTGCTCCCCGAAGGAGTAACAACGTCCCCAAAGGACAAACTTTGATTTAACTGACACCACCTGACAGTGGTGACAGGTAAGTATCGAGCTAGCCACTTTTAAAAGCAGTAGGATTGTAATATAAATCATGTGAAGGTTCGTTTGGCTGTTATATATATTCAGTGAGACGTCTTTGTTATTATTAACCCTAATAACACAATTTTTTTCATGATATTCCAATTTCTCCTTCTTTTAGTTGCATTGTACAACTGAGAAGCATGATTTTCTGCAATAATTCACCATTACCAGTCACAATTTATTTCAATCAGACCTGTTTTGAGGGATAAACAAAAAATTGCTATTAAAAATTCAGAATGTTCCATTCAGATGAAAGGTGTATAAACCTGGTGCTCCTACATAATTCTTTAGCATTTAAACATTTTCCTTAAACTGTCTCGGCAGAACTTTCTACTAGAAAAGTAAACATTTTGCAAAATATTCACTGTGAATGTAAAATTTAGAAACAGCTGCTATTAAAGGAATTGTGAGGTTGGCTTGATACCAAAATGATCGGGTAAATATTATTTAAGTGGACTATGGTTGGGCCAATGTTGGGCCACTTACCGGTTCCTAACCGAAACTAATGTCAGCGTTAAATAGCCCATCACTGGAATCCAGTGTTCGGGTTGGGCCAACCATGGGTTGTAGGCCGAATTTTAAGTAGCCTTTAGATTCAGCACATCTGTTGAGGTGTGACTTTTAATTTAACTCTTTCAATTCACATATACGCTGTTGCTGTTCTATATTTAACATTATATTAAGGTAAGCGCCAATGAAGAAATTTTGAACACCTATTTACTGCTTTGACAGTTCTATGAAGTCTCTTATAGTGAATGTTTTATTACGGTATTATTGGAAACGGCCTATAGAAATTTCAGTAGTTTTAGGATTTAGTCCAATGTTGGTTCAATAGTGATGCCCAACAGTTTGTCACTTAATTAAAACTGGGTAAATATTGGTTAATTACATAATTACTGACGGTTGGCTAAATATGGCTGGCTCAATATTGGCTGAAGACATATGGACCAACGGTTGATTTCGTGGAAGTTGTTCAAAGACGGTTTAAGGTAAAGCAGCTACTTGAAGTTTGTCTATAGGCCTACTGTTAGCCCAACGTTGGCGCAGTAAATAAAATCCAAGTTTGGGCCAACGCTGAAGAAACGAATTACACCCAACTGTTGGCTGACATTTGCTGATCCAACGTCAGTCAAAGGAATGAAAGCCAGCTGTTGGCCGTCTACTGTTAGCCCAAAGTTGGTACAGTACGTAAAATCCAACAGCTGGGTGCTTAACGTTGGCCCAACGTTGATGAAATGAATTACGCCCAACTGTTGGCTGATTTTTGTGGGACCAACGTCATTCAAAGGAATAAACGCCAACTGTTGGCCGTCTTACGTTAGCCCAACGTTTGATAAGTAAATAAAATCCAACAGTTGGGTGCTTAACGTTGGCTCAACGTTCATGAAATGAATTACGCCCAACTGTTGGCTGACTTTTGTTGGTCCAACGTCAGTTAAAGGAATGAAAGCCAACTGTTGGCCGTCTTACGTTAGCCCAACGTTTGATAAGTAAATAAAATCCAACAGTTGGGTGCTAAACGTTGGTCCAACGTTAGTGCAACATTGTAATGTCGTACGGGCGGCAAAAAAAAAAATGTTGGTCTTAAGTTGGACCAACACTCTTTTGCCAACACAACACATTACCAACGCTTGCCAACATTTACCAACTATTTTCCAACGTTGGTCCAATGTATTGTGCTATCTGGGAGAGCAGTATTTTTTCGGTGGTTCATTGTTGGGCCAATGTTGGGCTGCTTACCATTGGCCAACCGAAACTAATGTGGGCCTTTAGCAATCCATCACCGAAATCCAGTGTTCGGGTTGGGCCAACCATAGGTTGTAGACCGACTTTTAAGTGTTCTCCAGATTCAGCACATCAGTCGAGGGATGACTTATAATTAAACTCTTTCAAATTGTCATATACACTATTGATCATTTATATTTAACATGATAATATCACAGATAAGTGCCGATGATGAATTTTGAACCTCTATTTACTGCTTTGACAGGCCTATAAATAAATTCTCTGATACTGTTTTATTACTGTATGATAGTAACGGACTTTAGAAACTTCAAAAAAAAATTTAAGTGTTGGTCCAACGTTGGTTCAATATATGATTCCCAACAGTTGGTAACTTTAAACTGGCTCAACGTTGGTTTCTTACATAATGTCTAAAATAAGGCCTATCAGTCGGCGGGGAAATGTGTGCCCAACGTTGGTTAATTAAATGAATGTAGCCCATCCTTTGGTTGGTACATGTTTGCCCCATGTTGGTTTAACAAGTAAGGCCCAACGTTTGGTTGGTACATGTTGGTCCAATGTTGGTTAAACGAATAAGGCCTAACAGTTGGCTGGGCAATGATCGCCCATCGTTGGTTAAAGGAATGTTGCCCAACAGTTGGTTGGTACATGTTGGCCCCACATTGGTTTAACGAGTAAGGCCCAACATTTGGTTGGTACACGTTGGTCCAACGTTGGTTAAACGAATAAGGCCTAACAGTTGGGCTGACTAATGTTCGCCCAACGTTGGTTCAATATATGTGACCCAACAGTTGGTTGGTATATGTTGGCCCAATGTTGTTTGACCGAAGAAAGCCCTACTGTTGGATGGATAATGTTGGCCTAACATTGGTTCAATGAATGAAACCCAACAATTGTTTGGTAAATGTTGGCCCAACTTTGGAAAAATGTTAGAGTGCACAACAGTTGTTGACTATAGGTTGGTCTTGCGTTGGTCTAACATTTATGTGCCAACACAACTTATTTCCAATGCTTGCCAACATTTGCCGACCATTTGCCAATGTTGGTCCAACAAAGTGTGCTATCTGTACGTACGTACGTACGTCGTACATACACTAAAATATAATGTCAGCGTTATCGACCGGACTGTACTGTCGCACAAAGCGTACATACAGTACCTATGATAGATGTAAACATGTATACACGACGTACGAGTACTGTAGCATACACCGTTTCTCTATCAGGCTATATCTCTTTTTATCTCTAGGCGCAATAGTTTACTTCGATGTTTCCCGTTTTCATTTGCCAGGGACATAAAATTAGGACTCTTTTTTTTTCTTAAAATGTATACATTGTCTTCAACGCTTTAATTGTTTTTTTTTTTTTATTTGTGACATCAAAACACTGTAACATGACGAAGCAGTAGTTAAATCATTCGGAATACTAAAAATGAAAGTAATTAAAATAGAATGAAACAAATTATGGGTATTGCAGTACGTCCACAACAACTTTCAACCAATCAAAAACTTAGAAAAAATTCAAAGTCATAGGCGGTTTCCGGTTATTGGAAACGACGTATTACCTTTAAACAATGGGGATGGCCTGCAAAAATAACCCTCCCCCTCAAAAAAAAAAAAAATCTAAAATATTACAAATAATATGCTCTGTATTTCTTTTTTTGTTATCAAATTAATAACTTTCGATTGATGCAAAATAAACCATCACTTAACTCAGGTGGCTTCAAAATGTTGTACTTTCGGTGCCCTTAGCCGCTGTAAAAGGAGAAACTGTCCGGGTGTCCCGGACCGTTTTTTCTGAGGAGATTGCGTCCGGGACAGAATATCCTGGGTTAAAACTGTCTCGACGGACACATTCTCCCCAGGAGAAAAGTCCGGGACAGAAAATCCTGGGTTAAAACTGTCTCGCCGGACACATTCTCCCTAGGAGAAAAAGTCCGGGGTCGGAGTGCAAAAGGAGAAAGTGTCCGGGTGTCCGGAACACCATATCCTGAGGAGAAAGTGTCCGGGACAGAATATTTCTAAATCGGACCAAGTTTTTTAAGCGGACTTTGTGTTAAGGATGGTCACGATATATAGATAACTGGTCCTAGTCAGTCTTACAATAAACTGTTCCGCTACCATAATATAACTTACATCGCTCGACAGAGTGATATTTGTTCGAAAATCAATCCAATTTTTCCACGCGTGTCCGATTAACACTGTCTGCCGATGTGACGTCACCAAATAATTGGTTTACATATTATTTTCGTAGTTCTCTGATACAAATCATATATTTACACAGGTTGAGAAATTTTGGCTCTTTCTGACCAGAAAAGGAGAACATTTTTTAACTAAAACTTACAAAATCGGACAGTAATTCTATCGCTCTAGTGTAACCCGCTCTTTACCCGAGCCTTTTTACTGACTGGCAGCCTGATACACATAATTTCCCAAAAGTTGATTCAGGCGATGCCACTTTGGCATCAGTGATACTTTATTTGGTCTGCTTTCTTATCATATTGACAGAACACCCTATCCTATTTGCTAACTTATTAAAAATCTTACTGTCTCTTCTTGATGATATTTGTGATACTGAACAAATAGGCACATTAATATACTTATCTATGGTAGTGTGCCACCCGTTATTGCTGTACAGTTAGACACGGAATCAAATTTCCCGGGAGAAATGGTCCGGGACATGTTTTGTCCGGACACTTTCCCCTGGAAAGTCTGTCCGGGACAGATTCTCCCAACCCGGACTTTTTCTCCTGGGGAGAATGTGTCCGGCGAGAGTTTTAACCAAGGATTTTCTGTCCCGGACGCATTCTCCTCAGGATAAACGGTCCGGGACACCCAGACAGTTTCTCCTTTTACACCCCACCCATCGTTTATTGTTGTCTCCTAGTTACACGTCACTTGAGCGAGATTTTTATTTTCAAAAGCCATGAAAATTCTACCAACACCTATCCACTGGAACCCATAAGCAGTAGCGTATCTGCTGGTGTTTAGCGTATCTGACGGTTTTGACTGGGGAGCATAGTTTACATTAGTGACCTGCTGTTGAAAGGGCAAAGTGAGTGAAAGAATAAACGGGAAGGAGGGAGGGCACTTAATGTAACTAAGATAACTTTTGTAATGCAAGAGAAAGTAAACATTCTAAGCTGCCTTTAAAATGCTACTTTTCGGCGCGCTTTGCGCGCCTTCATCGTAGAAAGTTGCGCCATTGCCAGATCCATTTAGACAGCTTAAGTAGTGCTAGGGCTATAGTTGTTTCGTTGCATCTCGTATACGTGCATCTGGTCGGTCAGTATAGTTTTCACAGAAAAACAACTCCCCCCCCCCCCCCCCGCCCACACCCTGGCAAGTAACCTTATACACACCACTCACTGCTCACACGTTCTCTGAAAACACCAAATTGATTGACTGCACGTCCGACTTAGGCCAACACGAGATATGGTCAACTTATTTTTGTGGTGTATTTAGGGCGCCTCCGGTATGTGCTTTGGAAACACTTAAATTCTCAGAATTTTGTATTACCCCGAGGATTTTAGGAGCTTTACCCTATAGCCCCTACTCGGGAGTGACCCTTCGATCCCGCTAACATAAGAAAAATGGTGACATTATCATAATGTGGCCTGTACAGTGGGCATTCAATGTCCTTCAGATATTTTTACGTGCTTTATGCTAATGCTCACAATTTTGTGAATACTCATGCGCTTCCGGGGCTTGTTCCCTTGGACCCCTAAGGTACCTGTCCGCTTCCCCTGAACCCTATCAGAGGCCCTAAGGCAGGCTCCTTGACGCCACACTGTCGGGGCAGCGCTTCGAGTCCCTGTAGCGCCTTCGCCATTGGCTTGTCCCAGGTTTCACACCAAATCTCCTTAAATGGGGTATAGTCTTATCACTCGATACCTATAACACACAGTGGTCACATTTCGGAACAAGTGCAGTGGCTTTGGGAAAAGGCAAAGAAAAACAACGGAAATAATTCGAGTAGGCCAAGAGTGACTTCACAGACTATTGCGCAATCAACCCTTTTAACGTAGTTAATACACGTGTACATATTATATCTCAGCACGTGAATGTCATGTGAGGGATACGAGTTGGACCAACCAGATTCATTTTTCAACGTTTGCAAGGTACATGAAAATTTTTGACCTTCGATACACTTTAGGGTACTCTTTTTATAAACCAGATTTTAGTAAATTGAAAGGTAAATCACAGAAATTGAAGCAAGGGAAAATGATGTCCTGCGATCTGGACTGAAGCCACTTATCTAGATGCCTGTACGACATGAAAACAAAGGCGCTTTACACAAACATTCCGTCGTTACGTTTGCCTCAGTTATTGGCGGAGGAACAACAAATTTTCAAAGTCAGGAGAATATTATAACGAAAAAATTAAGACACCATGACTTATCTCTGTTGTGAAAATTACTCCTAACCTTACGAAAAAGGATAAAATGACATTTTGCTTCCTAAGTGGAACGCACACTGTACGTACGGAGATCAACAAATCACTTGCCTTTTTTCTGTAAAGCGAAAGCGCCCTCTCTATTTTCGTGGCCTCACTCGTAAAACAGAGATACACCCAACGGCGGATCCAGGGGGCGGAGGGGCGACCGCCCCCCCCCCTTAGGTTGACCAAGAAAAAATTTAAAAAATACATAATTAAAAAATAAAATAAAAACATATAGCTCACACATTTTAAGGGACATTTCCGGTATATGGGGTATAGTAAGGCATGTATATCTCAGTTCAATACAAACTGAATCATCTCTGGCGTACTGACTGTAAGAACTGGACGCTCTTTTAAAATGTCTAAATTCGTAGTTTACAAAATAATTTCATACCCTCAATTAAAATTCCAGTGCTGCATATAGGCCTAGGTGGCTGACTTGAGGGGAAATAAGGGTATTATATTCCCCAAAGATGCCCTCGCTCTGGCGAAATTTCATGACGAATTACATGTCTGGTGTTAACTTGAGAAGACGTTAAGGTTGAGGACAGACTGTCGTCTGCCATTGATGCAGGCGCGATTCTACTGGGGAAAGGGGGTTTTAGCCCGCAATCCCCCCCCCCAAATGTGCACAATTTTTATATTATAGTAATGGTGAAGACATAGACATGCTCAATATGTATTCCTCATGGCCCTTTATCAGGCCCGTAGGCAATAAGTTCTGTAACAATTCTTCCTATAACTACAAAAAAAAAAAATTCGGGCGCTACGCGCGCTTTCATGTTCAGTTTCATCAAGCGGTAATATCCTGCATTTCACTCGATATATTCGCCGTTAAAGTTTCCAAAAATACTGTTCTTGCATGTAGTAGCAATTCCATAGAAACACAAAAATGCATCATTGCAAATTTCTAACCTCTTGTTCCTATCTTTTTTAGATTCTTTCTTCTGCCTCATCATCATGGCAAACATATTTTGTGATGAAAATATATTTTACAGTTTAGTCGGGTAGGATTAATTAATGGGTAAGATACAGAACGTAAATCCCCGACGATGACCATGAAGGCCCCATTAAATTTCTTGGCTTGCTCTAACAGTAAGTAGGGCAGATTCTTCAATAAAACCCAAACTTTTTCAACTTTTATTGATAAAAGCAAAAATATGAAACCTTTTCAATTTCACCCAAACTTTTTCGGCGCTCTTCGCGCCCCTTATACTTCGATCGAGTATGGCATCCTTTTAGAAACCCAATGCATTTCTCAGGGCTTAGAGTAGCTGGCCCCAGTCAGGGCGCTTGACCCCCAAAAAGGCAAATCTAAGGACCACGCTTGGCTGAGCCTGCAAACTGTCATCATTCGGTGTCATCCCTAGCTACACATATGATCTTGTTTGGTGGCAACCTTTGCGGCACCAGTGACGCCTATGTCAGAATTCATGGCCACGGGCTTCCTCTTTATGTGGTCTTACTAGGGTCAATGACAACAAAGCCCCCAAAATATGTCCCTACAACCGCACCTGCATGTATTTTTGCCTGTGATGAAAACCCGTACCCGTTACTGAAACGCTTGCTTAGGATTTCTCAACTCACCCAGTAAAAGTGGCCACAGGGGAAAGTTTTTCTGGATTATAAAGGTTGAAGACATGGCTAAGGAATATGATGAGTGGAGAACGGTTAAACGGGCTATGCTGATACATGTGAAAAGAGTGTTGCAATTTGCAATCTGTAAGTCATAGTTCGATACGCCAAATGTGGGAATCGTTGCCTAGGACTTTTATTGTGACTTTACGTTCTTGATCCAGAGTCACACAGGTGGCTGGAAAACACTCCCTGAGCCAGGGAAACGTGCCAGCTTTACCTTACAGCTCAAGTAGCTTGTGCCCCTTGAGGGTCGTCAGTGTTTTTTTTTTTTTCATGGAATGAAAATGTATAAAGCTATAGTTTTCAAAAGAGGTAACTCGGCCATAGCGAACTGTTCTTTTCTGGTACCCAACAAACTAACAATCAGAAAAGCATGGGACAGACGTGATCACATTTTGACAATCTCCAATAATGTTAAGGAAAAGGGTCTTCCATCCAAGAAAATACTGACAAAACCATAAGTTCCAGTATCTCACTTGCTAAGCCTGGGAAGGGCGATTTACGGCGACGGGGGGAGGGGGGGGGGGTATTTTTATCAAAAAATATTCGGGTACGCTCCGCTCCACTTAGATAGTAACGAAGATCTCTTTAGCGGAGGGAAATGAACAGCAAAATTACAATTACAAATAGATTTTTATATGTTTTATCTTAATTTCCCTTAGATGTTTGAAACAGATGAGTTTTACTTTTCATATTTCACAACAGTGACATTTTCATATGATTCTGTTAACAACTTTCGTATAAATTCAAGTAACATCCTTCCCTTCAGTTGGGTTGTCAATATTCGTAAACTTCTGCAACTGACTGGAAAGTACCTTTTACTGAATCAAGAACTGATGGAATCCCCGCTAAGTTCTCTCGACTCTTGGGGAAATTTAAACTAGTTTTCTGTGCTTAAACTGCCTCACATTGCTAGAGCTTCCGGGGGCTTCGCCCCCTGGACCCCCCCCCGAGCCCTAACGCGGGCCCCTGGACCCCACGAAAAATACTCGCGCTTCGCGCTCGTCGTGCACTGTGTCCTCCTCCACTTACAGTTATTCCTGGATCCGCCCTTGGATACACCACATGTCAGCGTTCACCCTTATTCAATTTCTATGAAGTTAGTACGTGAATGGTTCGTAACGACTTTTCAATGATGTCGAAGCTTTGCATTGATATGGAAACTTTTTCAAATTCACAGTGTGTCTTAACTGGACAGACTGGGGAAACAGTTCCTACGCCTTTTCTAGAACACTTGTAACATGGGAGGATGCCGTGAAAATCTGTCAAGATTATGATGCTCACCTTATTTTAATCACCAGCGAGGATGAGCTAAATTTTGCCCAGAACTCAATAACTGCATCGCACTCTTACACATGGATTGGAGTGACCCACAGGGACCAGAATGGTAGGCTACGTTGAGTTGCAAATTATACTCAGTTGTCTTTCACAGAATACCGTTTTAACCTCGGTGCACTATAGACTTTATATCAATGTTAAGACCTATTTTCTGCATCTCTGAGAGAATAAAAACGAGACTAATTGTTCAGTTGTATATTCGCCCCATGCATTTCAAAACTTGACGTTTATGCAGGGAATGGTCTGTAATAATGAAGAAATTTGACGCACGTAGGTCGTAAACTTCATTCGAAAATGACCAAACTGTAATCACCAAATAGAGCCCTTGTCATAAGTTAAGAAACGAGTAATATTGACTTCTTTTGCTTATTCTCATAAGGAGATTCCTGGCAGTGGGGCAGTGGATCAGCCTCATATGAGAACTTCGAAGAAGACTACGGGAGTGGTGAGTCATGCCCTGAAATCAGGTCTCTACCTGCGTAGAAGGGCTTGTATTTTTACCCATGCAACAATAGAAATCTGTTTATTTGTGAAAGAGAATACCGCCCATAGTATGTCGTTTTATTCCATTAGTGACAAAGATTCTAGCCAATGATCCCCCAGAACATGTGGTAGACCTATAACGTTTATGCCTTGAATGAAACACGTGTCGGTTCCGCACGTTTCTCAGCACTTTGTTGGTGAATTGTATGTCTTTCTTAAAAGTATTTCGCAAATGTATTTATATGTAGTATATTTTTCCCCTCTTCGAAATACCCAGAGTCCTTCAGGTGTTTTGCAACTTTGAATTTCTCTTCTTTCGACCATTTTTTTTCTGTTTTTGATCACTTGTGTTTCTGCTACTGTTGAAGCAGTTTGTTTGTTTGCTTGTTTTGCTTTTCTCTTTCTTTATAGGGAGTGCACGTTTTCAAGCCCTCTGGAGTTTTTGTGTACTTCCTTTCGCTTATGTATGTACATAAATTCCTATGTAAAAGTCATATTCTTTATTTTGTTGTATATATGTAAAGCGAAAAAACAATAAACGAAACGAAACGAATGAAGCGTTACCCCGAAAAAGCCCGAAACCAGCACTAACTTAATTTCATCCTTATTTCTTTTCACTTATACACGGATAGTATGCAAAACATGCCGCACAGTGCATGAACTAGTACAAAGGTTTCTTCCAATCCCCTCTTAGCACTCGACGTCGTTCCTGCAACCATCATCCCTATTGAGGCTTCAGGTCACTTCCCCTCCCCCGTCAGGTTGCATGGCCCCCTGTCGAGCATATCCTACCCCCCCCCCCCTTTTAAAGGGTCTTCATCTAGTGAAATGGTAAAAATCATTTCAGTTACATGATTTGCATCCAGAATAACATTCACGAGCTATAAAGAAATAGAGTACAGCATACATATTTTGGTAACGAAAGCCTCTGAATTCAGATTTTTCTCCAGCTTTGAAGGTGAGCAAAATAGTTTATATCTTGTGGGGATGTCGAAAATCTGTGAATTACATGATAAAATAGACCTATGGTACATCCAATTTGAAAAGATGTGCTGCAGAATAGAAATTGACCAGAAAAATTTGCAGTATTCAACACTATCCAGTTCAGTCAATGTAAAGCATTTGATAGACGTTAATTAATTATTTAGGATTCACTTGTTTACGTTTCACTCTGCTATGCATAGGTTTTCATAACATATCTCTATGTTGTACAGATAATGAGTTTTATAAATTAAACGTTTTCAATAAAGACCAAAGAGTTTGTCGTCGTTGTCTTGAAGAGATGTAATACAGAACCTTATACTTGGACTGTGTACATTGTACATAAACTTCAAAATATTGACTATCAAACTTGACTTTAAAGGTCGTGTGACATGCCACCAAAAAGAGCTGTTTCACTTGTCACTTAAAGAATTAAGTCCTCCAATCACAAATCTGTTGGAATTATTTCAATATCTTTTACTGTTCTCAAAATATACGTCTTCAAAGTTTAACGGTTTCTGATGAAACTAATTGCCAATGCAAAAATAATGATGTGGAGTGTTGCACAGTGTTATGATTTCTTTTGTTAACCCTATATAAATTATCTCTTAATTACTGATCACATAGATTACAGTTTGGTGAGTGGTATCAATATTTTTCAAGGAAAAAAATTTTAAGTTTTATAATGGACCCCTCAGGGAATAACAATGCTACCAATGTCCTTGAAATTAAGGTTGAAAAGACAAAGGCTAACATGTGCCATATATGGTATGTCCCTCTTTGGATGTCACATTTTTGCATATTTAGCTCATGTTTATTCATGATACAAGTGTGAAATAGAATTTCCCTGTAAAATGGTCAATATTTGATGGATTTTAATGGAAATTGCGGATATTTTCTGGATTTTTAATGCTTTTTACATCAAATATCCAACTATGTTATTTTCATGTCACACAACCTTTAAGTGGTTAAATTCAAAGACTGGAATTTAACTAAATGACATGTCATTTCAATACGTTGATTTTCTTTGTTTTAGGTTCTATGAGATAAACCAGAATGTTACGAGGAAATAGCTCTATCACACATAGAAGGAACCGCAAAGTAATTTCCATATTGCAATGTGTTTGACCAAAGGGTGCCTTCCACCTCCTACGGGATAGGCTCCTCATATGGAAAGGTAGCAACAAGTAATGATATCATGGTAGAAATTTATATAAAAATAAGCTTTTCTCTTTGGCAAGACTTAACCCAGTTATCCTATAGTCCTCCTGCCCGGCTCCACTCACCCAAGTAATATATAACATCTAAATGTGTTGTTGCATATTATCGTCGCTAGCTCTTATAACATTCATTATCATTTTAAAGCATTCATTTTGAAATATGTTTGCACTGCTTGTTGAGTGGTTTTGGCCTTTTTTGAAAATCGTAGAAAAGGGACTAAGATCAGTGGTAAATATGTAAAGTATACAGTAGTGAAAACTTGTTTTTTTAGGTCTGTCTGTATTTTTATATAAGGTGAAGGGTTACTGCTTTGAAGTATTTGTGTAATATTTGCTATCATCAGGGGCGGTATTTCATGTCTGGAACTGGGGAGACCCGAGTGCATCGAATGTTCACGAAGTGCGAGTAACATTGCGTGTGGTACAGGGGCCAGCCTTAGGGCCTCCGGTGGGGTTCGGGGAGGATCCCTGGTGGGAGAAGTAGGCGTAGTCCAGTATGGAACAGTCTGAATACAGAAAACTGGACCAAAGTGACCAAAGACTAGCGAAGAAATTAACAGCCAGCCTGTCCGTTTTGCACTGTGTATGGGCTGCTGCTAGGCAGCAAGGGAATGCTTTCCACTGGACATCGATAGCTCAACTGAATAAAATATGTTACTCTACTATACAGAAATTTGGGAGTTTAAAAGGATCAGTCGCTCTAGCTGGGGGAATTGTTGTTGAACTTCAGGTATGAGAAGATGAATAACACGTAAACATTTAGAATGGCCATCCACCCAGTCACATCCATTTATTGACTTGGAGTGACTTGGCTTATTTTCCACGTACAATGTATTCCCTAAACCTCTTTACATCCATGCTTTTTGTAGCAAGAGAATATTGGTGCAGAAACAGTTTGGTAAAATTTCTAGATGTTACTTAAATGAGCAACAT
The DNA here is from genome assembly GCA_029531755.1 of Holothuria leucospilota. Lineage (NCBI taxonomy): Eukaryota > Metazoa > Echinodermata > Holothuroidea > Aspidochirotida > Holothuriidae > Holothuria > Holothuria leucospilota. The sequence continues at coordinate 24,076,872 of CM055978.1, forward strand.
AATAATTAGTGAGACTTTTATTTTCGATAAGTAATTAACGATGTGATCCAACGCTCTTATGACAAGTATTTACTGCTCATTCCACTTCACAAGGAACTTAATTATAGAAGAAAAATATATGCTTTGCAGTGCGCACGCGTTTTTGTACAAAACTTTTCCTTTTTCTTTTTGAAGTATTTTATTTGTGTGATTTTAATATACTGTTCATTTTTCTATGGAAAGTGATTCAATTTGTCTAATGAAGATTCGTTTTTGTATCATCCTTATGCTTGTGGACATTTAGTCGCTCCAGGTTAAGCGGTTCTTAAACGGTGCTAAAATCTAATGAAAGGAGTAGGCCTACTCAAGGTCAATTTTCGGTTTGAAAATAATAATTTAATCACAATTACGATCTAACAGAAGGGCTAAACGGAAACATACCAAACAAGACACCGAGTAGTGACAAGGCCGTGACTGGAAATAAAGTGACCGGTTAATGAAAACCCCGACCAAGTACAGTGGCGCCGGCACGGAGGAGCATGGGGGGCGCGTCCCCCCCCCCCCCAATGAAAAGTTTTTGAAAATTTTAAAATGATCCCAAAAGACGATTAAGCTATAGATTTCTGTAGGGGTTAGGGTGAGGTGTGCTTTACCCGAGTGACAGATCTATTAAATCATTTTCTATCACAAAAGTTTCTGAAACAATCAGAATTTTCGCAAATCCTTTCCAAAGTTTCAAAAATTTCGCGGGCTCTGCGCGCTTCAACCCTTACTACAATGTACTTATTATCAATATCTTCTGATAGCAACTCCCGGAGAAGTACAGCAGCAAAAGTTGAAAGCTGTTCATGAATTACCAGGTAAAAGACTGGCTTTTTGGGTGGCATGTAGCTTTGTTGGGCAATTGGAAGTGCCTCGATGCAGAGTCTGAATGCAGCTTTTGTCATGGAAATCTTATTAAATGAAAATTTTTGCGCGCTTTGCGAGCATGCTTTACGGTTTGCACTCCATCTCATGATCATTATTATCTGTAGGGACCTAGCATCAATATGGGACCTTTCAATCTATGTTATCGAAGCATGATTTGGAATTACGTATTTGCCGTTATACAATCATAATAAAAATTACCGAGCGCTTTGCGCGCAGCCATTATCGGTATGGATGACGAGCGCGTAGCCAAGGGGAGGGGGAGGCGCGAAGGGGGCAGCACCTCCCCCTTGAACATATTTTTGGTAATTTTAATGTTTACTTTTAAGATATTGCTAGTGTTTCCCCTATTTATATGCGGTAAATAGGCCTGGGAAGTGCCATTTCCAGCTATCTGGGAGGCATTTTGAGCCACAATTTTCTTGCGCAAAGCGCTGAGAGTCTGTCTACTGGCTTTGCCCCCATTGACAAAATTCCTGGCTACGCCCCTGATAGATGGTGATTTTTAATACACTTACGACCAAAAAGCATTCTGAAAACGCGTTTGTTTAGTCCTTCACCCCTTTTGCTGTACCTATCAAGGAGGTTTAATATCACCTTCCTGAACCCACTCTCCCTCCCGCCTGTTCCCCATTGCTGGAAGCTGTTCATCTGGATTTTCTTTCAAAATTAGTAAAAATACGATAGTGTTAAAGTGCTCTGCGTCAAAATCTGTAATTATCATTTGGACGCCAGTTAATAAGCATTATGTCATTGCTCCATTTTATGTACTTGATCCAGAGCTTCCAGGAGGCCCTATGCAGGTATCTGCCAGCCTTAGATGCCTTTTATAATGAACAACTGAATGAAGGGGAGGAAAAAATTCGTTATAGTCCAACTATGTTTCTGTGGACTCCACGCACGTATTTTGGGGTAAAAACTTTGCCTGAATAGAAAGCGGCAAAGTAGTCAAAAGGAAGTCTTCAGGAGGTTTGTTGACAACGTATACTTCTCTTAGACAACATACTCTCTTCTTTCACCTAACCAAAAATTAGAAGTCACTAAATTATGGACATTTTCCAGCTATATATGATCAGCTCCAAAAATACTCCAAAGATAGCACCATTTTGCATCTAACAAAACCTTAAATTAGCAAAAATTTCTCAAAGGGGAGGAGGGCACCCCCTCCCCCAAGACGGCACCTTTTTGTAGTGACAAGGGAAAGATCCCCACTGCTGTATACAAACGCAGGTAGCATAAAAAAAGGGAATTTTTAAGCGTCTTCACTCAGTTGGAAAAAACATCCAGCCAGTCGGAAAAATTAGAATTCACTAAATTAGGGACATTTTCCAGCCATACAGGTGTTTGATCAGCTCCAAAAATATCACAAAGATAGCACCATTTTACATCTAAGCAACCTTAAAAAAACAAATATTTCCCACCCCCTCCCCTTAGATCGCTCCCCCAGGACGGCACCTTAGTGTAGTGAAACCTGACGAAGGAAGGATTCACACTGTGTATACGAACGCAGGGAGCACACACCCACAAAACGCATTGCGCAGACTTGGGCGGTTAACTCAAGTGCCTTTACGACATCATCTGTTGTGCCCCCCCCCCCCCCCCATCACCAAAGACTGGCCGCGCCACTGACCAAGTACGTCTGTTTTCCAACTGTTTGCCACCTCAAACCCTACATAAATTTCCTTTTTGTATCAGATTTCACATGATAAAAAGAAGCGTCTAGGCTCAAATCAATTTTCGACATGTTAGAGGGGTACTTATTTTAAGCATTCTGGTGGAATTTGCATTGTAATCCGATGTGTGGTTTTCAAGATATAAGCAGTTAAAGTTGTCACATTTTCAACACAAAGTGAACTTGAAGCAAGCAAACATGACATCATAACCTCACATTAATGAGCACTCTTTGTTTTTCTTTAAACTTTACAACCAGTTTTCTTCTCCTTAATCCCATGCTACTGGAATGTAAATGCATGAGAGGCATGGGAATTTTACAAACTTTAAATCCCCCATGGGGAGCTCCTATTCTTATTAACTTCAAGGTCAACACAACAGACTGAAAAACAAAGAAAACAAAGCATTTCCTATCAATGTGAGGAAGTGATAGTCTCAAGCACACTTTTGGCCAAAAATCTAGTAACTTCATTTGCTTGTATCTCGATTACTACATGTCCGATTTGAATAGAATGTTCACAAAATTGGGTAGGTTTAATTCCTCTTTTACATGTGAAAATTCATATTTTGCTTAAACCCTTCCTTAAAGATAACTAATTGGCGGTATTGGTTGTAAATAGGTTACAATAAAAGTCTATTCATTGTGACTTTGGTGGTGAAATCAGCCTCTAGTAAGGTATCATTGAACAGACTTTAAAAACCGTCCAGACACAGTCCAATGATTTTTTTTATCATTTATTTTTATTTTTATGTCACAGAAATAAGGTCACGGCGTCGTTGATTACAGCCTGTTTCATGAGACAATTTACTTAGACAACGTTAAAATAACGTTACACCCTCATTAATGGATTAAATATTTTCAGGATCCTGGTACAACCTGGAAAGGCCCCTCGTCATCAAAATAGTGAAGAAGAAACAGTAACCCTGATCAAATATATTGTTAATAAATCACCACTGTCCCATAGAAGTTCATTTGCAGTATCATGTATACTTAAACATATAACATATTTTCACTGCTTAATTTGACCTGTGACCTACGATCTACGAGCTGGGGAACAAAGAGTACCTCATTTGGGGGAGTTGCCTTGGAGGTAGAGTGTCCGCCTTGCATTCGACAAGTAAGTCACCAAATTCTGGTGAAACACATGAGTATTTCTGCTGGGGATATCTGGTGCTTAAATGTTCGGCATGGTTATGTTGTGGTTATGTTATGGTTGTGCTGAGGGGGTAACAAATTGGGTTCGTAATTGTGATTGTCCGATTCAGGACGTTGTCCAGTTCAAGGTCAGGAAGCCATTGAGGTTCAAGTTTTTGTTATTTCAATCGTTAAGAAATTCAATTCAATTCAAATTTATTTCACAAAAGGTGCAAAGCAAGGATCCCCCACCGTTCTCAGCCTTTGGGAGAGTAGATTGAGTGCCAGGATACAATCATCGGATATCGTCAATGGAAAATCAACTACGAACGAATTAATATATTCCGTTTGCGGCGACGTGGTAGTAATTCCTTGTACTCGAATATTCAGTCCACAATATGTAGTACGTAGTATCACAGATCAAGCTGTCACGCCGACTCGGAGAAGTAGTCGTAGGCCGGCAGTAAGCAGTTGTAATTATGGCTTTCAATCAAGATCTTTGGTGTTTCTGAGTGGCTATTTAAGAGGGGTTCCCAGGTGTTTTATATTTCTGTAGAAAAGTAATTGGTCAGGAAATGTTTGCAAAACTAACACACCAAGAGCAGGCCTAGTAACACTAACAGTAACGTTGCGCCTCATCTACGGCAGTAGTGTAAGGACTGTCGCCAACCTACTTGTGAAACAAAGGCTTTGAAGTGACATGAAAGCCGAAAATCTCTATAGCAACCTTTGATTACTACACAACACTCTAGATAAACATACTAAGAAATAATCCAATAACACTTAAAATACAGGCGTTACATACTTGGAGTACGAGTTTGTGTTCTAACCTATGAAAGTCTACCAAGGATGTTTCCATAAGTTTGAAGTGAAATTCCTGAAATCTTCAAATTTCCAGAAATTTGATGTTTTCCTGAAATTTCAAAAATCGCTTTTAGCATATGTAGGCTATTAAAACATTTTACAATTCATTTTAAGTATAGTAAAACAAGGGGAACAGGGGTGGAGAGTTTTCCCCACGGTGATTTGACCCGTCTGAAATGTCGAAAAAGTGGGAGCGCTTGCTCAAGCTGGAAACTTTGCTTCTGAAGCTTCAGCTGGAAGATTAAAGGGTGAATGCAGTCAGCCTGCATTGAAGAAGTATACCCGGGTATTCTAATTCATGCCTGGTTCTTTTTATCATGTGATAACAATTTTTTAACTGAATTTTTTTAATTTATGCAAAACATCTCTCTATTTTACCTTGAGGATGCCACATTTATTTTCTGAAACATTGCGAAAGATACTTTCAATAGAGATGATATGAGATTTATAACATTTAGTTCATCTGTCAAAATTAGTTTAAGACGACTCCTTATGCCTTTAAGCTACGGGATAACTACTTTGACATTACATACTGCAAACGGAATACACCTGGAACACGGTATGGTTTGTTTATTGCGTTTATAAATTGGATCCGTTAGGGAGCGACAGGTCGTATGCTAACTGCATAGCTGTTCGCGATTGTACGCTAACATTACGCTGAGCCAGTGTAGTTCAATGCAGAACTTATTCGTCATACCTGTTACGCACTTCGGAAAAAGCAATCCCTTCAATCGAAACCGGCTGTGTGCTTCAATTAAATAGAATTGTTTGAAGTGACAAGGTTTTCATGGTTTTATTCGCTTTCCTGGGGAGCAATAGAAGTAATCAAATCAGTGGTCGGTTTTAAAATAAAATATCCTCAGCGATTACACATTACACAGGAAGGTGTTGAAGGAAAGGACTGTAACTTAAAGGGGCTATGGCATCCCCATGCTTTTTTAGGAATAACCCTATAGTTCTAAATACCATTGGTGACTGCACTTTGATTGACATTTATTCAAAAAATAACTCCACCCTGATTGTTCGATGATGACGTATACCATCAGTTGTGCTCTCAATTAAGCTAACACACAGTTGTGTGTCACTATGGCCTTCGACAGTTGAACTCAGTGCAGGTTACTGTAGCTTTGTCTGCGTATTAGACAGGTGTTTTTGTTTAAGGTTAGAAGGTGAAGGTTAGAAGCAACATTTCACTCTCTGGGGTGAGATTGTAGAACCGTTGTGCAGTCCGTTGATTTATTCTATAATGACCCAAAGTATAAGTCACATTATACCACCGTTACAGACAACCTAAATCAGAAGCAGTTTCAACACGACTTTATTAAAGGAGGCCAACTTAATTCATTTTTAGCAAGCTAGATAGTGCTTAGTTGTCAGTAGGAGAAATGCTTAGCATTTACTGTTAGGTTTGACTCCTTCGCCCATGTGAAATTAGACCATGTGACTAAGAACTCAGTCACTAAAAATATTACTGTACGGTATATTTCTCTGGGGATTTGCCTAAGAAAAAACTCTGCTGCCCGAGAAAATCGCCCGATTTTTGTAAAATCCTGTCCTCCAAGAAGACGTTCTTTTCTGAACTCTGGGGCCTAAAGCCCCACCCCTCAGACCTGCGGCTCGTATGATAATGGCTTTAAGTTGCTCAGTTATTTGCAAAACTCAGAACAATAAATTTAACGAAGAACATTGGAATTTACAATTTGTGAGGTCCTGGTCTAATCACATGTTAGCAATTGTTCTCATAGAGTCAGGTATTTTTTTCAGTTCTCCACATCCCTTAGCTGGGTTTCGGGGAAATAACGATGGATTAAATTAGATATTGGCCACATAATAACGATAAACCAGTACTGAAATATCTGTATGGACTCTCACGTATGTATGAAAAGATCCGTTTTCTTAGAACAAAATGGGATACCCATGTGTGCACTTCTTTGGGCGGTAAAGAGACCCACGTTAGATTAGCGTTAATTTCCGTGCCCTAAGCACCTTCAACGTAGGAGATAGACTACTGGGAGCAAAGATTTGTACCAAGGCCCACATACATAAGACATAAATCTTTACTGCTGCTTTCAAAATATCTATGAAGTCGGTATGGTGGTATTGACAGAACGGTTTACCTAATACCACCGGAGCATACCCTGACTTTCCTAATGTGATTGTTGCATTTCGTTGAGCCTCTAGACAAGGTGGAAGCTGTAACCGTAGAAGTATTACCCTGCCAGGATAATACTTCCCTGCTCAGTGTAACCATGTAGCCACCATGGAGCTACTAGGTATCTTAATTACGAAAGGTACCACGCGTTAGCCAATTACTCTCATTGGTCCAAAGAGGTTTAACACATAACTATTCGATTAAAAACCAAGCTCCAGGAATGAAATCATTGTCGATTGACACAAGGAGATTATGTAAGAAACCTACGTGCAAAATAGTATGACCACGCCATCGAATAGTGATGAGGCCGCTAGCATTCGAGAAAGAGAAAATGGAAATGAGTTTTATGGATAAATTTTTAAACTATTACGAGATAATATTTTTGTTATGAAATTGTTAACCTTTAATATTTTGAGAGGTTTACCGTTACTTTTTAAGATATTTACAATGCTAAATTTATATTAGGCCTAACTGTTATTATATATTATATATTGAGCGTTTATCATTTTTAACTAGTTTAAATATTTTTAAGATTTCCCTTAGTATTATTAGAACTTTTTGTAGTTTGAATTGTTGAATTCATGCTTTGAAATTTTTGTTCTGAGATGTTATGAAAGATATTTGCAAAGGGTACAACAAGGACAGGGGCTTCCCTAATGGGAGTGTGCGGGGTTACATTACCCCATAAATTTTTAAAGATCCTTCTGTTGGGAAAACTTTGTTGACTGTCGAGAAAAGTTGAGACTTTCTTTCACAATTCAATTAGTCTGAATAAATCTCTTATTTTGGGCTAACAAAATGTGGGGAAATTTCATCACAACGTTTCATCACAAAGTTTCCTTGAAAATCAATTACTTTCGAGTAGGAAATATTGTTTTTGGATAGATTTAACTGTATTGGAAAATTGTTCTGCTTGTCGGGAAATTATTACACCTTGTTGGAACACTTGTCACAAGTTAAAGGAATTCCTGCATCCCTACCTTTTTTTGGAAGTCATTGTCTTTTGAAGAAGTCTACACTATCTGGAAAATAAATGTACCGCGTATTCAACCATGTAACACACAGCACTTTCCACACCGTCCAACACTGTAAAATAAAAGTCTATGGGAATGTGATGCAACTCAACCTAACTGCTGGTCGGGGAGTTCAGGTGAGGCATGCAGTTGCATCTAGTTTTCAGTTGGGTCGTAGTTTATCCACCCAGCAAACTGCATTGGTGAACATAGTCCCCTGTCCATCAATCACATATGGGGCCGCTGAGTAGGTTGTGACCAAAACTGTTTCCTCTTTTCGGGAGGATTCCAGTCATGAACCACTAAAAATGCCTCCGAATGGAACTATTTTCCGTTAGAGTAAGGCATGCGCACTAGAGCTGTTGCCCTTGTCATGCTATTTAAAGAATGATATGCAACTCTCCCTAGACTGGTCAATTGAACTTGAAAACTATAAGGTGAAGCAGATTGGCTCATATCGTCCGGTCGGATAGGCATTTTTACAACATTGGTTGAAGCCCGATCCGACTTCGATGTTTTGTACTGTTTTGAAGCGAGGATCAAGGTTATGAGTTATTGTTCTGGCCGACGTACGTTTAATTGCAACGTTTCTGTTGTTAAGTAGAGGTATGTTGGTGTTCTAAAAGTATTGCGTAACGTTTTACCGCATGCGTCGTTCACTCTTTGTAATGATTCTGATAATTACCAATGTGTAAAAGAGTAAAAAGAGATTTGAAACCAAATATTCTGATGAAAGTAAATTACGTTATTTTTCATCATCGGTTCAAATGTTTCTTGCTGATACAATGGTTTGCATAATATATGCAACATCGTATGATTCTCACGTCCTTTTCCTATTCACGGCTGATCCCTACTGAAAATGTTTTCCTATGTAATGGAGACTGGAAGGTGATGATGGTATCACGTTGGTACTTTCAGTTTATATCGCTGTTAGCTCTATGACTACTGGGAGACAGTCGTTATCGCCCTAAAACTGGTAAAACGCACCATTGAAACGCTCTTCTGTCAGGAATTCTACACAGGTTTTAACACTACCGCCCTCTATTCAAAACTCGCAAGCGTCAACGTCGCCATCACCATATGCGTCGATTACTGTAAAGACCTGCAGTTTACCATCGTCGGTTGCTCTTTTAAACATTTCAGAGGAGGGAAAGGAATTGAAAATGTGAGTCGTGTGAGCCTGTATGAATAAGCAGTACGTTTATCATTTTTCAAGGCAGTTAGGGGGAAATACAATTGGGGATGGGGATGTCAACAGAATATTTGATTACGGTAAAGACATTCCTTCTACACGTTTACGGAGAATCGCTGTGGGGGACGCTGTGAGATCCCTCAAAAAATATGAATACATTTACAACTTTGAAAGCATGGAGGAGGTCATGGGAAGAGGGAAGGTATCTAAATGGTCAACGTTGAGAAAGGATTACACGCTAAAAATGATTTGGTCCCTGGGTCCTCGGGCAATGTCCGGACAGCCGGTCCACGAATCAAATTGAGAAAGAAGACAATTTTAAGAATTGAAAATTTCATCAGCATCATCATGATATTTATTTGAGGCCGTTAAGATACAGGCTGCTGATGAATAACTTTTTCAGTATAAACTGAATTTTCATGAAACATCTCTTATGGCTTTTGAAAGCTATTTAACAGGAGAGCTTCTAGCGGAACCTTAGCCTATACTTGTCTCTTTACAACTTCATGTTAGACAGCTTAAATTTATTTATTGTTCCAAATCTCAAGCAACTTCTACCATCATGCATAGGCCTACTCTCACGCACAAGCACAAGCACAAGCACACTACATCATACAATCCAACGGCCGTTAGTTTGAAGGCAGGTCAGGTTAGAGGAGGTGGCAACAGACAGGGGAGTTTGCATGGGCCTAAAAAGTTTGAGGGGACTATATCCTTTGGCAGAGCACTAATAAACAGAATTTATATAGGCTTAAGCCTCGTAACGTTTTCTTGATTGATTGGCCAAACTAGTCTTCCTCCTAGTCTTCCTCACTGGTGTTCAAAAATTCCATAAACACCGCAGAGCTTCAAGGTTTCGGCCTGGTCTTCTATCGGGGCGTTGCCCCTACAGCCCACACCGTCGAGGAACTTCAGATTCCGTTTAATCATTTCAAACAACGAAATTTCTGGATAAGCGCGTCTCTGTGGCCCTCGAGATTTTAAAGATGGAAAATGTGGCCCGGAGATAGCAGGTTTAATAGAAAGTGTTTTGAAGGCAGTACGTAGAATTTTCTGTGAATATAGACTCTTTTGTTTGCCCTTAGTAGGAAGCTCCCTGCACAGACTGTACCGGATCCTGGATTTTGCAAAAAAAAAAAAAATGGGTAAAAGGGGGTAATTCTTTGAGGGCAAAGTTCGAAGCTACGAGCTTCGAATACACGAAGCCTCGATAGGGCAAACGGCGGGGGGGGGGGGGGGAGGCCTGGGGGAAAAATAAATTAGGCACTGTTCAATGGTATTCCTGACATCTAGCTATTTAAATTAGACAACACCTTTGGAACCGTCTCATAAAGAAAGTGACAAAAAAGAAAATGATACAGGAAAAGGGAGGAGGCTGAACCCGGGAAATCTCCAGTCTGGATCTCGAGACTGACAGAGGTAAGAAGGGATGTAGATGCCGTCTGGCTGGCAACTTGGGATACGGAAACGCTTTCTGTATCTTTAATAGTGTGTTTGTTGAAGTTTCTGCATGCAAAGCTCCAATATTCCAGACAGTGACTAAAGAGTCATATATATGATGTTTGTGGAAAATAAATGAAATGAAATGAAATAAAAAACTTTTGATGTATCATATGACAGTCCTACTTCTAAGTGTTAACTGATGCTAAACCTCTAGTACTGAAATACCTACATGATATAACACAGTTTTGGGGCAGAAAATGAATATTCACTAAGCTTAATTTATGTTAATGATGTGAGCATCCTTGCAATTAGGCAGCTGTTACATACTCGTTCGTTGAAAGTGATTGGAAACTGTATGTACACTAAAAAATCCGTGCCTATATTTTACCGCAAATCAGAATACTTGGTTTATCTGTTCGATCCAATGTTTTGTCTGGAAACAATATATAATATTCTATCTGTAAATTTTTTGAGAGGATACAACTTAATATGATGACTTTACGAGAGAAAAGCGTAACCGTGGGATTAATTTTGCTAGCTCTCTGCAAACTTAATGAAAGCAAAGGTTAGTTTATTTATCGAACATATTGACTGTGAGACTTATGTGTCGTTGAAATGCTTGAAAGCCGTTATTACCTTTCTATTTCCGTAAAGGTGCCGGCGTCACTAACTTTCTATGGGCAAAGGTTTCATGTGTTGGTTTTAATATATGACGATGTAAGTTAAGAAAGAGAAGTTCTTTATTGAGTTCAGTGAACATACGCTGAAGTTCCGTAGTCAGTGTAAATTCACCTTCATTGTTTTAAACTTTTCAGAATCTTTTACTGAACACGTATATCTTATTTTCGTAAACGTTCACCCATGCGGCGGGGTCTGGGGAGTACCTGCCCCCTTCCCCGAGTAAACAAACCTGTCGAATCTAGGGAAAACAAGTTCTTATTGGGACACTGGCTCTTCACTTTCGTGGCAAAATGTACGTAGTTACTGTTTGCCAGTTAAGGGAAAGTGCAGGGCAAACACCACCCTCACGCGCTTGTGGAATTTCTCCTCATATGCCTATAAATGTATTAACTTAGTAGTTTCTAAACTCTACAATTACTTGGTCATTATAGGCTTATGCGACTTTGACAGAGTGTTTCCAAATTCAACGACAGAAGGATGCGCCGGTAGCAGAAGTTTACCCACAAATGAAGGTATGTTTTATTCAAATAGCAATAAAATAGAAATTGAAATCAGTTGGCCTATGTTATGACGAAAAAATTTTTAAATGCAGTCCAATCCAGGGGAAACTTTAGAAGTCTGTAAATAGTATTCCTAAATTCGATTGTCTCACGTTACTTTCATTAAAAGCACATAGGAAGTTGCCTACGTCTCGATAAGGAAGATTAACCTGTTTACCATAGTGCCAAGTCTGTAAGTCTTCATATCAACGTTTCTACCATCGAGTCACTTAAGGTATTCCAGGAGTCTGAGATGTTTGGCGATTTTCTCTGGACTAAAGGTCTTGAGTTTTAAGAGTGATGTCCATACAAAATGTTATTACCTCATCGCCCTATGTCACAGGTTTGAGCCTGCGCATAAGAAGTTGAAAATATTGGTATTGTTAAAGACAGACACTCATCAACCCCAGGACATTTTGGGTAGCGATATCGAAATTCTCAATTGGTGACTGCTCTTTGATTGAAAATTCCAAAGATGCAGAGTAGCTTACATTTTGCACAATGAAGAGAGAGTATTCGGATTACACATTAGGGCCTTGTATGTTCATCAGGGTATACATGCAAAACCTTGTTCTGTGACTACCTTAGAGAGGGGCTTGAGACAGTTTAGGAAGGGGCTAGAGGTCATTTAGTTGGGATCGAGAATTAAAACTATCTGGGATGACGAGATTTACCCTTTAGGGCACAGGCTTGACAGACTAACAGGCAAATGCAAAGAACAGACTGGCTTTAAAGTCACAAATGTGATTGTTGCCCAACGCTGTCATTTACATATTTACTGCTATCAAAATACATTAAAAAGTATACCCTACTTACAGAAACTTACGAATACTCAAAAATACACAAGATACATAAACTAAAAATCTTACTATTAAAAAAACACAACACTCCTCTTTAAATAGGCATAGGACACATTCGAAAGTTCTTTGCGGCCAACACTTAAACACGGTCCCTACATCTCTTACAGTTCTCACACTACGGTAGCCTACTTGCGTGCAGCGTGATTCCCTAGGGTTGTTTTGTTGGCGTTTGGGAATGGTAAAAAAAAAACCGTCGAAGTTGGTTAGTTCCTGGGTGCAAACTTGTCCTCCCAGGCTAACTCCCGCTTCTGAGGCAATGGTGGGTATAAACCTAGTTTTAAATGTATCGTAAGACAGTCTGACCATTTTCCTGGCCAGTTACCTCAGAGTGTTGTGCTTATATACTTGCCCATGTCAACTCTACTTCATTTAAACACAGAAGTTATTTGTTCTGAAGGCAACCTCCCTGTAATATCTGAAGGATTCTTCAACTGTTCTGGCCATTCTAGTGGCGATGTTTGTAATCTTACCTGCAACGATGGATTCTACCCTCCATCATCTAACCAAACAATATGTGAAGAGAATGGAAAACGTAACGGAGAATGGAAAGATGGCAACTTTACTTGCACAGGTAGGAAAGTTGCCTTATCTCTCAATTGACAAAGGAGTTGCGGTCATTCATGGCAAGCTGACAATCTTACAACTGATGAGCTATTATTTTTCTTTTGCTTATGAAATCATGAGTGTACCATTCAGATAAACAGTAACCTCAAGGACACAACTGATTGACGCTATTATCTTTCACAGAAATGCATTTTAGGATACCTTACATTTGCAATGGCCTGAGAGGATGGGCTTAGTAAAATTATTTATCCCTTGAGGACAATACACTGGTTGAGTTTGAAGAAAAAGCTTTCTAGGACAGCATGTCTCGCCATTGTAAATGTTATAATCTTAAAAAATGTAAAACAAATATTAGAAATTTAGTCTCTGTTCTGCTACGTCTTTGTTCTTTTCCACGATGAGACCCAGAAGATAAAAAACAGAACGATAATATTCCCCACTACGTTATATTCTGCACACACACACACACTTATACACATACAGAAAGTCTGTGATTCTGACCAGGTTCTAGCTGTACTTGATGGGTCCTTCATCCGTTTGGTTTTCCCAGTGGTGTTGCACAGGCGCGTAGCCAAGGTGGAGCGAAGGAGGCAGCCGCCCTCTCCTTGAGCATATTTTTTATGTTTTAATGAATTTTTATGATATTTCAGTAACTCAAAATAGAAAAATGTTTAGATGCAACTTACAAGGCCTGGGGAGTGCCATTTCCAGCCATCTGGAAGGCATTTTCGGCCAAAATTTTCTTGTAGGCTTCGCGCCAAACTATGGTGGCGCTACGCTTAGATAGTTTGCGTTCAGGCTTCGCCCTTCTTTGGCAAATTCCTGGCTACACCCCTGGTGTTTCATGATTGTAATCCTACTTGTAAAGGTGGTTTCTACCCTTACGCATCCAAGCAAACACTTTCTAAAGAAAACCCCAAAGGCCATATGGCGCATGAACAGATGGAGATATTTATTGCACTGGTGTGAATATTTTATCTCTAATCACTGGGCAATTGTGACTTTGTTTTCGTTAGTTACTTGGAATGAAACAGACTTGTAATAATTCAGACCTAGGAAAAACAATGGGACTTCAGAAGTAAACGCATCTTTTGCGAGAGATGATTCTTCCATGTGTGGTGTGTGTAGTCTTAATAAATAATCATTTATTACTCATTTTGGCACAGAGGTTACTTGTGATCTTGGTGAGCTCCCAGACGTTCAGAATGGATCATTTAAATGTTCTGGCCACTCCCACGGCGACGTCTGCAATCTTACCTGTAGCAATGGCTTCTATTCTTCTTCCTCCAGTCAAACAATGTGTGAAGGAAAAGACAAAGGAGAGTGGAAAGGTGGCAATTTCACTTGCGCTGGTAGGAAAGTGCCAATTTTGATCACTTAAGAAAACAAATTACGGGTACTTTCTGCCACCCCGACTGTTATAACCTTTTATCAATTAACATATACATCGAAATGAGAATCTTCATTGTATTTTCATTGTTATCTTTTTTTTTATTATGATATTTTAAAGGTATCATCTTAAGAGCTTCAATTCAATGCAGAAATCATCTAGGCTGCTGGCGACATTGAAAATTCAGTAGTGTCATCTACGTAACTATATCTACCTAAATTGCGATTTCAGAAATCGTCTGCGATGTAGGCAAGCTCCCAATCGTTCATGAGGGATACTTCAACTGCTCTGGCTACTCTAGGGGTGATATTTGTAATCTAACTTGTAACGATGGTTTCTACCCTACGTCATCAAACCAAACACAATGTACCGATGAAGTCAAAGGCCACGGAGAGTGGCAACATGGCAATTTCACGTGCACTGGTAGGAAATTGATGTATCCTTTGATACTCTTTGCTTCAACAATACAGCCATGTATTGTATTAAACATTCACAGCAGCTAAGATTACTCCACTTTCATCATAAAATTATTATAACTTTAGTATAAACTAAACGATTATACGTTTAGTATTGTCATTGCCATTGTCTCATTTCCATTCGCGTGTATAAATAGAAGAAATCCTATATGATGTTGGCAGGCTTCTGATCGTCAATGAGGGCCCCTTGACTTGCTTTGGTTAAACAGTGGTAACGTTTTTATTCTTACTTGTAGCGATGGTTTCATCATTATGTAGGGAACCAGGCGACGACAAAGGAAGGTTGGAATACTTCCTCTTATATGACAATTTCAATTCACCTTCAAACGAGAACAGGAGTTTGCTGAATCTAGCCAGCTTGAATGGCAATGCCTCATATATAGCTTTCAATATATAGACATTTCTGTTCCCTCCGACAATTGATTTTGAGCCATTCTTAATAGTCGACTCATTCGTTTTACTCGTATGAATATAGAAATTGTATGCGATAGTGCAGAGCTGCCAATCGTATATGAGGGGTCCTTCAACTGCTCTGGCTACTCCAGTGGTGATGTTTGTAGCTTGACTTGCAACGACGGCCTCTTTCCTTTTTCATCCAATGAAACAATATGTGAAGGCAACGATAAAGGTGGAGGGCAGTGGAAAGATGCTAATTATACATGCACAGGTAGGAAATTGGTATTTATTTAACTATTACACAGTAACAGATATCCTTCTGAATGAAATGGTTGAAAGTCTTAAAAGCTTTACGACATTTCCATTATGACATAATTTTAACTATGGTGGTGTGATTGTGACGTTGCACTTCCTTTTACATACAGAAATCATCTGTGATGTTAGCGAGCTCCCAATCGTTCATGAGGGATACTTCAACTGCTCTGGCTACTCTAGGGGTGATATTTGTAATCTAACTTGTAACGATGGTTTCTACCCTTCTTCATCAAACCAAACACAATGTACCGATGAAGTCAAAGGCCACGGAGAGTGGCAACATGGCAATTTCACTTGCACTGGTAGGAAATTGATATTTGCTTTGATGCTCTGTGATTCAAAAATCAAACCATGTATCGTACCAAACGTTCACAGCAGTTAAGATTACACCACTTTCATCATAAATGTATTTTACTTTCATTAGTGCCGTTAAAAGGTTTCATTTTCATTTGCATGTGGAAATCTTATATGATGTTGACAGGCTTCCGATCGTCAATGAAGGATCCTTGAATTGCTCTGGCTAATCTAGTGTTAACGCTTGTAATCTAACTAGTAGCGATTGTTTCTTTCCTTTTTCATTAAAACAAACATTGTGTAGGGAAGCAAGCGACGACAAGGGAAGGTTGGAATACTTGCTCTTATATGAAAATTTCAATTAACCTTCAAAAGAGAACAGGAACTATGCCGAATCTATCCATCTTGAATGACAATGCCAAATAAAAATCTTTCATTATACAGACGTTTCTGTTTCCTTCGACCATTGATTCTGAGCCATTCTTAATGCTCGACTCATTCTTTTCAATCGTGTAAATATAGAAATTGTATGCGATAGTTCAGAGCTGCCAATCGTATATGAGGGGTCCTTCAACTGCTCTGGCTACTCCAGTGGTGATGTGTGTACCTTGACTTGCAATGGTGGCTTCTTTCCTTTGTCATCCAATGAAACAATATGTGAAGGCAACGATAAAGGTGGAGGGCAGTGGAAAGATGCCAATTATACATGTTCAGGTAGGAAATTGGTATTTATTTAACTATAACACAGTAATAGATATTCTTCTGAATGAAATGGTTGAAACAGTCTTAAAAGTTTGACGACATTTCCATTATGACATAATTTTTAATTATGGTGGTGTGATTGTGACGTTGCACTTCCTTTTACATACAGAAATCATCTGTGATGTTAGCGAGCTCCCAATCGTTCATGAGGGATACTTCAACTGCTCTGGCTACTCTAGGGGTGATATTTGTAATCTAACTTGTAACGATGGTTTCCACCCTTCTTCATCAAACCAAACGCTGTGTGAAGACAAATTCCTCCATAAAGGCGAGTGGAAACGTGGCAATTACACTTGTGCTGGTAAGCAATTGGTACCACCTCTGTGTTATGACCCAACAATTCACAAATATATAAAGTGCAATGGTAATAACCGCTTCACAAGTTTTCACCACTTCAATTAGCTACTCATTGTAATCGATATGTTATAACGACGATGCCCTTACTTTTACATACTAAAGAAATTTTCTTCGACCCTCGTAAACTCTCGGTCGTAAATGAGGGATCGTTGAATTGCTCTGGCTTACACTATTGACGACGTTTGTAATCTAACTTGTAGTGATGGTTTCCATCCTTCAACACAAAATCTTACTCTGTGTGAGGAAAAGGGTAACGGCAAAGACGGCTAAAAACGAGGCAATTACAATTGCACTGGTAAGAAACTGGAATACTCTAATCATATCCTTACTGAATAATACACAGTTATTCAAATGTCGAGGGTTATAACATCTTTAAAATATTCAGGTTGACTTTATTATCGACTTACTGGAATTATGTAGTCACTACAGGATTGTGCCTCAATATCACTTACAGAAGCTTTATACCAGGTTAGCAAGCTCCAACGTTAATGAGGGGCAATTTAACTGTTCGGATTACTCTATTGCTAACGTTTGTGGTCTTACGAATCAAACACTGGTCGAAGAACAGAGCAAAGGTAAAGGTTGATGGAAAGACGGAAATTTTGCCTGCATTGATAAGAACATGCCATCTGTCTTCAGATGAGGATAAGAATTATGTCGATTTCCAGCCATCTTGAATGACATTGCCTTATTTTTCTTTCTTAATATAAAGAGTTTAGTCTTCCCTTTAGTCGATCTATGGGGAACTGTTAGTTATATTGCTGAGTATTCTACGAATTAATCCTGGTTTTAAGTGTATGAAAATTGTATGTGCTCCAAACATAATAAAGATCATTTACTTCTCCACAATTATCCAATGAATAAAGAAAATTGTCTGAGATAGTGCAGAGCTTCCGATCGTGTATGGAGGGTCCTTCAACTGCTCTGATCACCCCGGCGGGGATGTTTTTAACTTGACATACAACCATGATTTCTTCTCTTCTGTATCCAAGCTACATATGTGTGAAGGAAGGACCACAGGCAGAGGAGAGTTGCAAAGTGGCAATTTCACTTGCACTTGTAGTAAATGAATCAGTTTTACCCTTGAATATTATGCATACAGGTTTAGGCAAATTAAAGAGCCAAAGAATTTCATCCATGTTTACACTTAGAAGCTAATGAACGGTTACTCTGTAAAGATATTTAAGAATCCAGTTGCCCTTGGATTATTCTAGTAGAACAACTTTAATAGAGCCCCAGCAACATTTCTATTACCAACAAGTTAGAAAACTGAGAGGATAATCGGGGAGTTGGGTCTTTCTAGTCGCCATGCATGGCGATTGGAAAATCTCCTCGTTCAGTGACAGTGATTTAGAGTTAGCATCAGTGCCATTATATGGAGTGAGGGTAAGTTCTAATAATTAATATTGTCATACACTTGACTCAGACCCGGATTACCCTATCAGTTTGTTCAGCGGATGGGTGACCTTTCGGCCAAGAGTGAAACCAATACTGGTTTCAATTCCTGTATACGTTATTATTCCATTTCAATTCAGAAATCGTGTGTGAAATTAAAGAGCTCCCAACTGAACTCGGAGAGTATTTCAACTGCTCTGGCTATATTTATGGTGATGCTTGTAATCTTATTTGTAACGCTGGATACTACGTTTCATCATTCAATCAAACAGTGTGTGAACAAAAGGATAACGGAAAAGGCAATTGGAAGGATGGCAATTACACTTGCACTGGTAAGAGCGAAGCATCTTCTTTCGCGAAAATGGGCTTTTTGAGTGGAAGGTACTAGAATTCAAAATCGATTAACGTTAGTGCCATAGTATTAAAGTATTGATTTACTGAATATTTTCTAATTCCTGGGAGATCTCAATCGTATGTGAATTGGTTCTCCTAATTGCTCTGAGTAGTTACTCGGCGTATTATGTTTGTAATCACTGAAAAAAGCCATGACATACAGTGAGGTCAAATCGGAGTTGGCCAGGTGCCAGAGGTGTATACAAATGTATACTATGATGTGGCACATTCACGTGAGTACACGTTTGGTACGTAAAATCTCGCTCGTTACTTCAGTGTGGGTGTGTGTGAGGGGGGGGGGGGTCTGCGATGAGCACGGTAGGCTAAGCATAACAGCTGCGTAAATAAACTAGTTGAGTTGACCAGGCCTAGGTGAAAGTAGCCTTCGCTAGATTTCATTACCATTTGATTAGTCATTCACTTAAAAAAAGGTAAGAGCAGTAACAATTAAATTTAAGGAAACAGACAAAATTAATAAAACATTAGGCCTAAGACAACGTTCTATTACTCTCAAGTTCTGTCTTAACTTCCATGATTATCAGTGAACTCAGGCTACTTTTACCGTTCTTTGGATCATTATGCTAAACATGCGAGATAGTTTGTCGTTACGTAAGTAGCGCGCAGCTATGTGAAGGAAGTGGGTGTGACCTCGGGCGGTAATGGTGTCACACTTTTTTAGCCGATTCCTAGTTGTATGGATGCTTCCTGTTGTTGACGTCATTTAATCAAACAAAATGTAAAAGAGCCGACAACATTGTACGTGCTAGTGGAAAAACTCCAATTGTACTCGTCAATGGAACGAACACGGAAACCTCTACATTTCCAAATTGAGAATAATGTTTTACTTTTTGACCATTATTCAAGACAGTGTTAAGCCACTTACAAAAGATAATAGCGGATGAAATATATTCGTACCCTTTTTAAGTTAGATTAGTTGTTATGCTTTATTGTAACATCACATGTTACACCGTTCAGGCGCGTAGCCAAGGGGGCGAAGGGGGCAGCCGCCCGCCCCCGCCCCCCTTGAGCAAAATTTTGGTATTTTTTATGTCCTTTTTTACAATATCACTAGTGTTTCCCCTATTTATATGAGGTAAATAGGCCTCGGAATGGGTTGGTGCGGAGCACTGGCAGCATACTTGCCAACTCTACCGATACCGTAAGGGGACAAATTGTAGGCCTACCATATCAGGAACACATGGTATCTAGTGGTAGGCCTATGTACAAAAGCAACACCTTACACTTGCTTGAAGCTGTTATGTGATTCTGCATACTTGTAGAATGATAAATTATTTGCCAACAATATGTGTGTATTTGATTTCTTTATGGTTATTCCTACAAAATATTTCATAAAATACATAATAATATGTCTCCTTATGCATACAAAATACCATATAACGTATGCACCAAATAACAAATTTTCACATTAAAAAAACACAAAAGCTTCTCACCATGGGAGGGGGACACCCCATCCCACACCCCCCCTTCGCGCGCAAGCGCGTTCGGTCGTTTCGCTCCCTCGCAAAATCTACCACTTCCACACCCCCCCTTGACAAATTTTTGGCTACGCGCCTGGCCTGACGCTGTTAGTGTCAAATATTTCAAGTGAATGCAAAAATTATCTGTGATGCTGAAGGACTCCCAGTTGTTCGTGAAGAGTATTTCAACTGTTCCGGTTACTCCAGTGGACACGTTAGTAGCCCTGTTTGTAACGATGGTTTTTATCATTTAATCAAACACAGTGTATAGGAAAGGACAAACGAAAGGGCGAGTGGAAAGATGTAGCAATTATACATGCATTGGTTAGCAATTGACATCTCCCATTAAACGAGAAGGGAATCATTTTCCATTTTAGTCACCTTGAAGGTAATAACCTTCTTTATTTCCAAATGAAAGGTTAGTTAGAACATTTAAAAGTCTGGATCCTAGTATAACTGAAACGTTCTGTGCCCGCTTGCTTTATGATTATTAAACGTGATAGTTACATTTTAACTTTGCAGTGTATCTCTTTCAATACCGCAAATGTACTGCAGGGGCATTTTAAGTGCAATTTTTGTTACCATACTTAGGTGGGGATATTTGTAATCTGACATGCAGCAATGGTTTTGACACTTCTTGATGCATCAAACATTAAGTGGAAAGGGCAGCGAAAAGCAAATAAAAGATTAGAACTTACAACTCCACTGATACGAAAATAACATCTTCAGTAACTCGTGAAGAATTCCAATTGTGTTAGGCTGAAACCTTATTTCATGTTATATGCCTTCTCTTAAACACTTTAACACAATATTAAGGTCTATGACTTAAAGTTTTGTAACTTTTCGTGCCATTTTTCTTAAGTATGTAGAGAAGTAACAATTCAAAGCTATATTTAAAATTTATTTAAATGCAAAGGAACATTTACAATGCAATGCTCAGGATCAAACTTGCAACAATGAACTCAGTGGGAAAGATCTGCTCTACAGTGAGACAAGGGTAAATGAGAATTTTACCCTTACTGCTAAACCGTTTACCATTTAAATCCTTCCCTGCCATTTATTTCGTATTTCAATGTTTTATTCTTTTGTTATATTCCAATCCAAATTATCACATACAGTACAAAATAATGTCTTATGATTGATTCAGTATCCTTCTAATTACGTTACTGTGCTATGTTGTAAGTCAATTTAACTTGTGTTTTGTTAAAACAAATATACAATACTGCATTTTTTTTTCTTTATTAGAATGTCCAGCGGGCTATCAACACAGTTTCAGTGGTTCATGTTACAATTATGTCCACGAGTTAGTAGCCTCTCGTTCATCTGCACGTTTGGCATGTGAATCTCAGTCTGCTCATCTTGCGTTCATCGATAATGAAGCAGAGGTGGAGTTTTTACTCAAATACACAGAAAATGGCACTTACTATTGGTTCGGGTATAATGGCCAAATGAATCACTCTTTCTGGGAAGATGGGTCAAATATAACTTTTCAAGGACTCCTCTCTGAATTATCGAAGAAAGAAGAAATTCCAGATTGTATGATCCTTACTAACCAAATGGGAGAGCTTGTCTTTCTAAGCGAAAAAGAATTACACTATTCATGCCACGATTTGGTCGGCTTTATTTGTGAATACGAGGGTAAGTTTCTCGAAACACCTTACTACCTATTTCATTATGGGACAAAGCCAAACGTCAGTTTCTCCCATTTTCATCATCTTCTTGTGTCAACTACGTGTATTACAAATGCATACGTCGATTGTATTAGCGAGCTTAACAGCTTTTAAATTTAGCTGCACATAACACTCATGCATTAAGCCATTTGGGGTATCCGATGTTCCGTTTTCTTGTCAGTTTAGTTTCAAATTCTCCTCAATTGTAACAGCTCATGAAGATCTAATTCCAACTCGATGTCCTCCCGACATGGCTATCTGCAACGATGATTGGCTAGATCAGCAGTGGTCTTGGGAGAGTGAGGTGGGATATGATGATTATAATTTTTCTGTATTTCATAAGTGCACTCTTAGTTTTGCCTCCCATTTCGTTTTAGTATCATAGTTGTGAGAATTTTAAAGTAAAGTCAGATAAGCACCACCATTTTTACTATAACTTGAACATTTGTCTCTGGCGTTTACAGTCTTGATCTGATATTTAATTCCTAAGACGAATAAAATTTTAATTCCTGCCTTTGTATGGAATGATGAGATACATAATATTACTTTCAAGCGCATTCGATAATGAATGACAAAAGGCGGCCAAGGATGCATACAACACTTATTTTTACATGATATCTAAGTTCGAATCGAGTAGGTACAGATCGACTATTGAGTTTCAAGGGAAAAGTATAAGAAAAGTGAGTATGTATTCGGATGTTTAATCGAACCAGCTTTCCACGGGAAAATGGACCTCTGTGTTTAGTACGTAAAATAAACAGTGAACTAGAAGGCTCCACGCCTTCCATGTTAACAAACAATATGATCGATTTTAACATCTATTTACTTCCATTGCTACTTACGATGAGTTGTGCAAATGTTATCTTCTATATTTAATATTTCTTCTATACAAACAGATTCCTGGACTTCAGTTGGCTTTTTATGATGGGAATCCTGTGTCTACCAAACCCTTACAGCTTACAAATGACTTCCACCATTTAATTTATAGTTCGGACAGTTCCTGGTGCTCGCTTAGAATAAGCGCTACCGAAGGTCTTGTATCATTTTTATCAAATAAACTACTTTTAATCAATATCTGAAATAAGAAGTAAGGTACATGGTGCCTGTTGAACAGCAAGCTGAACATTTTTTCACTTGATTTTTATCTCGCTTTGATGTATGATACGTTGGCAAAACATTCGCCTTAATAAAGTTTTACTCTCCGTGCGGAGCACAATCAAGAAGTTAGCTAAGGATGACAATGGATTACTGTGAAATGATAATGCAAAGTGCTGTTTTATTCAGCGGTTGCCAAGCGGCTTGCTTCTCTTAACAGTGGAGGTCTTTCTTAATCTCTTCATTATCTCTTCATTATTCAGGTTGATTTTCTCCTCTTTGAATTTTTTTCACGGAAGGAAAATTAGCATTAGTAATATCATTAGCTTATTCACATGCTGAGAAATAAAACGTTCAAATTTATTCACATAAAGGGCTATGACATCCCTTCAACCATATTTAGGAATAGCCCTGTAGTTCTTAATACAGCTGGAAGCTGCTCTCTGATCGACATTCAAACAATAACATTAGTCTGATTGTTCTGTCTCTGATGACTTGTACAGGTCATCTCAGACACAGCCTGTGTGGATATGACCTTGAGCAAGTTAAGGTCAGTATAGGCTATTTCTGCTTTGTATGGGAGATGCAATAAACAGATTTTTTCTTTTGAAACTGGAGGAGGGGCTAGAAGAAAATTTATTTGGAAAAGTTTTGACTGTTTGGGACGAGATTTGTTGCCCTTTAGTTTGAAACAGTCAACTACGTCATAATATCGGACCCTCTATAACAATTCATGTTGCCTGTTTTTGCTTTCTTTTGAAATTAAAATGTTTAAATTACCTTTAAAATTACATTTTTTCTTGTATAACATGTTTTGGGGAGGGGCATGTGGAGTCTACTGACTCTATGACAATATAAGACAGTGATCAAATATTTAGAAAAGTGCAGTGGCTTGATGCAAAACAAAGACAACCTAGGACAATATTTCAAGCAGCACAAGAGTGGCATCGCACATTATTGTACGATTTACCTTTCTTATTTAACTTACTTAACTTCTCATTAATTTCTAACCACACGAATGTCATGTGAAGATGCAAGTTAGGCCAATGAGACTCATTTTCAACATTTTAAAGATATCTTTTTTTAAATTTTAAATTTTAAGTAGACTTAAAAGCTACTCTTACTAATAAACAAACACGTCCAAAAATTTTAACGACTTTTAATGATAACCAAGCATTTTATACATTTGCAGTGTGTCTTGACTGGATAGACTGGGGAAACAGTTCCTACGCCTTTTCTAGCATCTCTGTACCATGGGAAGATGCAGCTGAAATCTGTAAAATTTATGATGCTCACCTTATCTTCATCACTAGCGAGGAGGAGCAAAACTTCGCCCGCAGCTCCATAATATTGCACCGGTACTCTTGGGTTGGAGTGACCCACAAAGAACAGACAGGTGGGCTTTTTCAAATTACAAATTACCCTGTCTTGCAAACTATATTCTTCCTACTTGTGAAATTTCTCGGCATCTATACATCAATGTTGAGACCTGCTCTCTGCATCACTGAGGGCAAAACGAAGCTCATTGTATGTTCTTCTTATCATTATTAAATTCAACATTTATGCCAGGGAATGGTCATCCTAAGTCAAAATATTTCTAAACTGTAATAATTCAGTACATCCCTTAGATTAATGATGATCCTAGAGAGCTGTGTGATGAGAAACATTGAATTCTTTTGCTTTTCTTTTATAAGGAGACTGGCAGTGGGGAAGTGTAACAGCCGCATACGATTATTTTGAAGAATACTCCGAAAATGCCGAACCATGTCCAGAAATTTGGTCTCTGGACCAGCAGTCGGACTACCACTTGCACTTTTACCCATGCCACTTCACAAACCCTTTTACTTGTGAAAGAGAATACGGCTTTTAGTGTAACTTTTCATTGTATTATAGCAGTGACGAATACGGAAAAGAGCTATCTTCCAGAAAATTTCGTCCCCTTTTTAGCGTACTGACGAATGGACAAACCCCGAATCTCACGAATCTGTGGTGTTTCCATTTCACTTGGTGAAGAATGTTATCTCAGGTGGAGGATATTTGCTTAATCAATCGTTTGCATGTTTTATATTGTAAAAAATAAAATATATTACATAAAACTTATAAAAACTTCATAAAACAAATGACTATACCCTATTCCAATTAAATAGGCCTTTGTGATGTGTCAGAGTGAAATTCAGATTTGTTCATTATTTAAATTTCTACCACAGAAAATAAGTCTTATGTTAATAATTCTGTTACTGACCTCCGGCTGATAACATTTTGGCTTATATTGGTCACAGTAACTATTTCCGGGTATTGCAAGGGGTTACCCATGAGCGCTGTATTGGATTGCTAACTTCAGTCTATTACCGGCCCGGCCCGCAGCATTGGGAACACTGCTTCTACTTCCAAAGGAATTTCAGAATTCTTTAATATTTAGAGGAATACTTTCAACAACCTCAGGCTCTTAACTATAACTTGCTACAACATTAGCGTCTTCTTTCAGCTTTGTAATTTACTTTAATGAAATGTACTTCGAATTTAGGGTAATATAAGGAAAAACAAGACTTCAATTCGGAAAACTGCCATCCTAATATGTGGACAAAAAGGCTACTCTCCTCTTTCATCCAACCAAAATTTAAATTTCACTAAATTATGAGCATTTTCCAGCCATATATGATCAGTTTCAAAAATATACTAAAGACATCACCATTTTGCATCTGAGCAATCTTAAATTAACAAAAATTTCCAAAAGGGGAGGGGGACACCCCCTCCCCTTAGACCCCTCCCCAGGACGGCGATCACTCATCACATACTTTACCCCCTATCAAAATACCCTGCCATCACCCCTGGTGCACCGCCTCCCCCTTAGATCCCTCCCCCAGATCGGACTTTTATACAAATCACTATGACCAGGGCCCCCCCCCCCCCTTCTGCCAAATCCTGGATCCGCCACTGGTGATTCAAACACGTCTTGGTTGCACATGCTTCCTTGCTTCTTTGT
Organism: Holothuria leucospilota; assembly: GCA_029531755.1. NCBI lineage: Eukaryota > Metazoa > Echinodermata > Holothuroidea > Aspidochirotida > Holothuriidae > Holothuria > Holothuria leucospilota. The sequence continues at coordinate 24,102,896 of CM055978.1, forward strand.
TAAAAAATTGTAAGTAACTATATGCTTGCTTTCCCTCAGAAAAACCACTATTTTTCAGGTGTTTGCTAACTGAAAATGAAGTGAAGAAATATTTTGAGGACATAATATTCAGTTGGTAATTAACGTGTGAAATGGTACCTAGAAATTCGTAAATGAAAACAGCTATCTACATTAACCAATAATACTAACCAGTAGATTTGGAAAAGCAAGATCGTATAGTCCTAATGCGTGGTTAACTCATATTAAATTCAAAAAACGAGATAACACAACACTCATTATGCTTAAAAGCGTTTCTTTTGAACTATTCTTGCAACGTTTATTGAGTGCAAAATGTGCTCTTTGTCATGTTTGACAATCGCAATTAATGAGATAACATCTGTTTACACAGTGGTGAAGAACAAAATACTTTCAAGACTGTCTAGTTTGGTGCCTGTGTGAGGTGAAAGATAATGATTTATGTAAATGTGTGTACGTGGTACATTCAGTTGAATCTTTGGGAAAGTATATTTAGAAAATGTTTATTTAGAAGATTTTGACGGGCAATAATGTAGGTGGAGGTGAAAAATGGAGCAGTCGCTCTTCTGACTAGAGGTGTCTCTGTTAACTGTTGAGTATGAGCTGATGATCAATACGAAGGACATTTAGTCACGTCATGTCCACCAATTGTGTTCGTTGCTTTGAAACGACTTGTCACATGTTACACCTAAAAATTACTCCCAAAAATCCATGCATGCACTGTGATGTTGGTAAAAAAGAGTAGGCCAAGTCACCCAGACGTTCTTACAACCAACATGATGTTAAAGCGACATCTAAATTCATTTTTACCAGTAAATAATTGACGCTGACAACCAGCGTTCTTACGAAACGTATTCTGGACACATTGCACTTAGTCTGAAGTTTCAATTAAGAACGTAGAATATCCTCTGCACAGTAGGTGCACATTTCGTTTACAGAACTTTTCCTTTCGCCTTTAGAGTGAAATTGTGATTTGTAAATGTTAATGGTAATTTTGTTTTCCTACATTCTGATTGTAAAGTATAATTTATTGTTCTATGGAAAGTAATTCAATCTGTCTAACCATGATTCATTTTTGTGTGCTTTTAAGCAATTAAGTCTTTTCATATTGAACGGTTCTCAAATTAAGCGGTTATAAAATCCAGGCCACTATGATGGTGTGAAAACTTGAGCACTTATTCCATCCAGCAGAATGGTTATGGTCAAGCAAGTTTCCGGGAAGTCATCGCGTGACTGGGATATGACCGGCTCATGACATTTTGGACCAAGTACGTCTGTATTCCACATCCCAGCCATCTCGAACCCTATAAAACTTTGCTTTTTAATCTCCGATCAAAGACTTAAAGAATCTTTGCAATCAAGCTGGCGAGTGAATGTGTATGTGTGTGTGTAGCTTTTAAACACGGTATCTCAAGATAGGAAAAGTATTTACTTTTCACACTTAGTGTATAGATTTATCATATTAAGATAAAGAACCGTATCATTTTTGGTGGAGTTCAAAGGTCACTTGACTTCAGAGGAGGTAAAATAACGAAACCTTAGCTGCTTGTATACACGATTCCTTAAAGAAGGTACTACTGAGGGACCTCATACTTAGTGTATAGATTTGTCGAATTAAGCAAAAGATCCCTATTGTGTTTGGTGGACATTAGACGTCATATGGGGTCAGCAAAGTTCAAGCGGTAAAATAGTCGTAAGCATGATATCTCATGAAGAATACCCGTGATAGATCGGATAGTTAGTATGTGGATAGACCACAGTAAGTTTGAGAAGCTTCTTGCTATTAGTGGAGGTGAAAGGTCATTTGAGATCAATAGAAGTCAAATTGTGGAAAAATTGCAAACAAGAGGAGTAATCTTGAGGGATCTCATACTCAGTATGTTCAGTATGTTCAGTATGTATATGCTCAAAACAATACTCAAGACCACCGGTCTGTAGTGGAGGTCGAATGTCATTTGAGGTTGCCGAAAGTCAAATTGCGAAAACCTCTTAAACACGATATCTCAAGAAGTATATTTGAGGGATCCCCCACACAGAATGCAGATGCTCAATATTAAGTAAAAAAGGCCCTCGTTTTGGTAGAGGTCAAAGGTTATTTTAGGTCACCGCCGGTCAAATTCAGAAATCTTCGTAAACACATACCTTAAGAGGAATACCTTTGAGGGTTTGAAAACCATGCAGTGATTGCCCGAGAGACTGGTGGTGGTCAAAGGTCACTTAGGGTTCCAAGAGATCAATCTGACAATACTGTGAGCATAATATATTTCTTGTACTATTAATAGTCTCAGTGTCAAGGTTTTCCGTACTGCCATCAACAAGCACTGCCATGCATCAGGCGGCAAAATAAAAGAACTTGGCATTTACTATTCTCCTCAGGAAAGGAATCATAGATGGGAAAGTCTGGTGGTGCTATGAGGTTTCACATAAGAACACAACGGCATCGCTTGTTAATAGCTTAGACAAGAAGTCTGTCCGTACTGGCTTTGACGGTAGCCTCAGCTACGCAAAAGAATCTGATAACAGCACTGAACATTTGTTCAGACAGAGTTAATTTAATTGGTCTTTTTACGTAAGATATGAAGTTGCAGAGTTGTTGGTTCCAGCTTGTGCTAATACATGGGGCCATTTCGTACAAAAAGCTCCTAACAAACACGCAGAATCCTTACTAATGGATTGAATATCGTCACGATCCTGGTGCAAACTGGGACATAGCGTTCGTTATTGGAGTGGAAAGTGTAATTCTTCATGTTTGCAGACGGCAAATCAGTAACAACCCCCCCCCCCTCTATTACCACCAACAAGGCGTTGAATTTGTCTCTGACACTGGCGATTTACTCACTCCTCCCTCATTCTGGGCCCTTTGTGTAAAGTGTTGTTAATCTTTTGAGTGCAATCATTCTTTTCTGATCTCTTAAGTATTTCCTCTTGGCTTCGAGGTAAGGGGACACCCAAGCATGTCCTCCAGGGTCCAGGACTTGGATATTTAGAGCCACAAATATTCGTGACAAATTATGCGTAGCAAAGTAAAGTCCTTAAATTGACCTGAATGAGTTCTAAATAGCCGCCAAATTTTACATTTATACCCCCTCCTATTCCTCATCTAAACTTAAATCAGAATAACGACCATTCATTTTGTGGAGGTTGTAGAGAGTGACATGGAGAGAGATGGTCGAAGCAGGGAGACGAAGTTAGGAGAGCAAGGGATTGAACATCGAAAACTTCTTCCCAGCAAATATCTTCAGTCTGAAGTCGTGTCTTGATAAAGCCCTGAGCATTATATATCTAAGCCTAATAGTACAAATTGTTCAAAGACACAGTATTGCAAAAGCTGAAATCGCCTTCCTCGTTGATGCTGCCTGTAATTAGCTGATCGATATCTGCAAAGAAACCAGCATTGTCCCAAAGTAGTTATATCTATGTCTTAGTATATAAACCCATTAGTGGATACGGTGTAATTATGGTTTGAAACTAGGATCACGCGATTTCAATCGCTTAGAGGTCATAGTGTTTCTTAATGCATGGATAAGTGTCGCTGTGCATGTAGGTCAATTTCATCGATTTTTTTCCCAAAACGAGCGTGATGGAGAAATCAAAGGTGTTCTTTGTTCGAAAGGTTGCAAACATGACAGCCAAAAATTATAAAAACATTTTCTTTTAATTGTAAACAAAACCCTTAACTTGAATTAAAGGCACCCTCCCCATTGTCTGAATCTGACAATGAATTCTCGGTCAAACACTGTTGTTGCATTTAGATCCATATCTTTGAAGCTCTTTGAGTATTAAACAGCAAATATCTAGCATGTCTTACTTAATTGCTTTAAAAAATCTTCACTTTTGTCATATTCTAATAAAACTAAGTTTTATTTGAAATTTGTGTGGCAGCTTACCAGTAAGAAATGGCATAAACTTTCGTTCATTTCCTTTACCTATGCGTATGCGAAATAGCATATATTTTTATTATATATATATATATATATATATATATATATATATATATATATATATATATATATATATATATATATATATATATATATATATATATATATATATATATAACATTTTCTTTGTTTGGCCCCATGGGGAGGATGCCCTTGAGGAGTTCGTAACTAACTTTAATTCCACTCACCCTTCTATTAAATTCACCACGGAAAAATCATCCGTTAGCATACCCTTCCTAGACGTTACTGTGAGTTTATGTGATAATAAACTCAAGACCTCCCTCTATAAGAAACCCACGAACAGCCCCTCCTACTTACGCTTTGACAGCTTCCACCCTATTCATATAAAGGCTTCGATTGTGTATAGCCAAGTTTTGCGTATTATTCGCATTTGTTCTAATACCACTGACCGGGACAACCACATACGGGAACTCGTAAATAACCTTATGGACGCCGGATATCCTTTTAAATTTATATCTCAACAAGTCACCCGTGCGTGTAAGGTTTCCCGTTCTTCTGCATTAACTTACAAACCCAAATCTAATGAGTCCCCACGCATCCCCTTTGTTGCCCGTTTTGACCCCAGCTTAGATCCATTTCTAAGAAAGGTCAGACAGGAGTGGAAGTCGTTCAAAGAGGATGATACCCTCCCTTCACAGTTCTCCCTACCCCCCATTGTGGCTAGGAAACAACCACAGAACCTTCGTTCCTTGCTGGTTCGAAACAGCCCCCCAAACACCAATGCTAACACAAGATGCAACAAACCCCGTTGCCTCGTGTGTAACCATATAGTCACGAATAGCTCAGTCAGGTTCGGCAATATCCTCCTGTCCCCACCCCCCGGAAACTGCGACACTGGGCACGTGGTGTATATCCTTTTCTGTGACATTTGTCCCACTGCCGTCTATGTGGGTGAAACCTCCCTAAAATTTCGTTTACGCTTTAACAATCATAAATCCAGCATCAGACATAACCTCCCCGGTTACCCCGTCGCAGCCCATTTTAATAAGCCCGGCCATACCTTGGCCCACCTAAAATGCGTCATTATTAGGACAGGCCTGTTCGATGAAAACGATAGGAAACTTTGTGAACTCAAATTTATTTACAAGCTTAGATCACACGTAACGGGTCTTAATGAGGATTTAGCGCTGTTATCTAGGTACTCATTTGCCAAAGCACATTGATCTACGTGTAGCGGTTCACTGCACTTTTATTCATTACGGCCCGAGGCCCTATGTACAGCTTTTTTAGAAAGCTTGGTTCAATTTGTCATTTAACTATTATATCACTGTATCAGTAGAAGCTGAAGAAGGTCTGAGGCAGACCGAAATATACTTCATGAGTTTATAACTCTTGTTCTTATTTCTTGTTGGTTTTTGAGCACAACTGTATCATCTATACTGAGTATATTATACAACCAACACGCGGAACCATACTTTACTATATATATATATATATAAAATTGCAAAAAAAAAACAGTTAATGCCTTAGATACCAACATATTTGCACCATGTTTATTAGACGTACAAAATTTTCGAAGCCCTGCTTCTTCATCAGCATACACCAAAACTGAGCCAATATATATATATATATATATATATATATATATATATATATATATATATATATATATTTATCACGAGGGAGCTTTCGTCTTTAATTTCAAACTTCTTCACACTTAAGAAGTGTAAAATAAAAGACGAAAACTCCGTGGTGAGATGCATTTTTACAACTTTTAAACCTGCAATAGACTCCTCTTTGTCGTTTCACTCTTTAACATGAATCTTAAAAAGTTGAGTTTTTTTAATCAGTGAGGGATTCTGTAAGTTTCCCGTGGAATATTGTTGCTATCAAAAGGTATACTCTGAATATATATATATATATATATATATATATATATATATATATATATATATATATATATATATATATATAGTAGGTCGAAGTTAGGTAGATCGAACGTGGAATATATATATATATATAACGGTCTAAAAGAATACACTAAAAGCAAGAACTAAAATTGGCTAAAAACGTGTATTTAAAAACTCGACGTTTCGGAAGGGTCGTCCTTCCTTTCTCAAGAGGTAGTGTAATAATGGATTGTACTGAGAACAGTAAAAACCTGTTAGATATATAGAATAATACCAGAAGACCAACAGAATAAGATTAGAGAAAAGCTGAGTAAGAAGACTCTGAAGCGTACGTAACCTTAACAAAACTAAAAGAGCGTGACAGCGTAACAAAAAAAGCTAACAAAAGGTAACTTGAAACCAAGTAAAAGAAGCAAAAAGATAAGTTTTGCTTCGGTACCTTTTTAACATTGATGCCACTAGGATGCAGAGATTGCAATTGGTGAATCCAAAACAACTCTTTTTGTTCACGTTGTGGTTTGTCTAGATTAGGGAATGTCGAAATGCCAATAAGTTCAAAGTTGTTACAGGACCCTTTAAAATGTTTGCCCAGAGGAGTATGACCTTTTTTGAACTCCTGTCTGTGACCTCTGTGTCTTTGTCTAAGTTCGCCCCCTGTTTCACCTACATATTGTTTCTTACAATCTAAGCAATTAATTAAGTAGATAACCGAAGTAGAAGTACAAGTAACTGAGTTAAAGATTTTATAGGTAACACCTGTAGTCTGACTTTTAAAAACTCTGGTTTCTTTAAGAACATTACAAGTGACACAATTGCGTTCGTGTGACTTAAAGCAACCCTTGCGCGTTTGCGGCTCTACATCGGCTTTAAGAGTCGAATGCACCAGAAGTTTACATAAATTAGGCGGTTGGCGAAAAACTACTTTGGGGGGAGCCTTGATTTCCTTGCGCATAATTGTTGAAAGCTGCAAGATATGAAAATGTTTTTGAAGAATATCCCTAAAAGGCGGGTGACGGGGGTTTCTGGTAACTACTAGTGGAGCCTTAAGTTTAGTACGATTCGACTTCTTAATAGACGCCTTCTTTCTATGTATATATGTATATATATACACACACACACATATATATATATATATATATATATATACACACACACACATATATGTGTGTGGGTTCAGTGTGTGAGCAGTTCAGTTCGTGACACTAAGCGGAAAGCCCAGGGGGGTGCTTAAGATAGTTGGCACCCGTGACGTATCCATCCCTTCGTCGCCCCGTGCAGGGGTGCCGTCTTGAGAGTGTCTAAGGAGAGCGTGAGACCCCTTTCTGTCTTCTCCTTGATACGTTTTTGTTCTTGTGCGTTGTAAGAGGACTGAGATGGAAGTGGAATTATCTATGGTAATGCTTCGAACTGATAATATATTTAGATATTCTGATTTCAGTGGGTGTTTCCTATTTCACGTATTTGTTTTACCAAAGCGGACCATCTATAAGGGAAGGGCTGATACCCATCCCCTCCCCTCCCCGTTGAAAATTTTTTATGCGAGGTGGTTTAGATGCATGATGGTGCTAAATGTATCGAACCTTTGAACTGATTTTTGTTTAGAAAGTCTTATTATTTAGTGACTTTTAGTATTTTTGGCTGGGTGTAAAGGAAGGGGTGTTGTCTAAGGACTGGCTTTGAGAAAGTTTTTTATGCAAGGAAGCCTAGATGCGAAATGGTGATGCCTTCGGTAATCTTTGCACTGGTTTATACTTTAAAGTAAATTGTCATCACTTAGTTTTTTCTATTTTGGCTGTGTTTAGCCTATACCAACGGTTGTTTGTCCTCTAAACTAAGGAAAGGGGTCACAACTCAAACAATTTAGAAAATTTTTGAACAGATAATATACTCAGAAAATTTCGTTATTTAGTGATTTTAGGCTGTTACATGGAACTCCTTCATGGCTGGAAACTGAGGCCGAGCAGGCACCCTCCCCCACGCAGGGGTGGATCATGATTTCACAAAGGGGGCTAACTCCGTAAAGTCAAAGTTCGTACCTGCGAGGGTAAAATGTATGGAATCTCCATAGGGGGTCTAGGGTGAAACATGAAATTCAGGCACCAAACGGTATTTCTTGGCATCTGCCAAGCAAAATAAGCATATATAAACGTAGTCAGTGGCGTAGGATCATTTTTGAGATAAAACCCACAATTTTTGGTACGCTTTGCCCACTCTTCCTCGGTTCCTTTACCTATAGCTAAATATAGTACAATGTCATCTCATTTCCGTAAAACTAGTTAATGACTGTTCTCTTATGTCTGCCGTGAGGTACGGCTAGTGACCCGAGGAGGGAAGTAAAATGTAAGTTCATGTCTGATAGGGCCTACCTGCCCGAACAATTGACCTATATAAGTTTTAAACAAGTACAGATTCTCTGTAGTGTAGGCTTACCCAAAAATTTTCGCGCGCTTTGCGCGCTTTGCAATTTCACAGTTTAGATTACGGATAAAAACGGTAAATCTATGTTCCTCTAGTATATACAAATTTTATGCAATATATCCAATGGCATGGTATAGCACACAGGTTTTCTTCAAATCCCCCCTCACCAACCCCTCGAAAGCATCGGGGTTTCTGGTCCCTGACCTCCCCGTTGGGGAATCTGGCCTCCTTCGGGCAAATTCTGGCGCCACCCCGGCCTGAGCCACTCTAAAAACCCCTGTGGAGAACACTGGGATCTAGTATAAAAAGAAGCACCATTTTGCATCTAAGCCCTTCGAGAGAACAAAAAGTTTCAGAAGGGGAGGGGGCACCCCTCCCCTTATACCCCTTCCCCGGGGCTGCGGTCAAAAATGGGGACGATGAGTTGACTTTGCCCCCCCCCACACCAAAAACCTGGCTACGCTCCTAAACGTAGTGCAGCTGCGGGATATTCTCAAAAAAATCAAGTGTTGTGAAAAGGTTGAGGGGGAGGTGGCTGGAGCAGGGAAAGCCCCTCTGGATCTGCGCCTGCAATGTACATCACAGGGAGTGTCTCTATTAGCTGGCGCGTAGCGTAGTTCTATCTAGAAAGTTTTGCACAAGTAGTCCTGCCTCGCAGATTGCCGGAAACGACTCTCTCTAACCCTAAACATGCATTAGATAAGATTTCATGCTTTACGAGTTTATGCTTCTAGAAAAGGGACTGTTTTGAAAAAGAGAGTTATTTAGTAAATTCATTTTTAAAGTAGAAACAAAAGTATAAGTTATTTTATAATCTCATTCAATTTAGGCCTAGCTTGTTTATACCTGAGGGTAATCACAGGCTGCTTTGATAAAAGCAGTGTGGCAAAATTTAAGAAACAACACCAGAGAGCTTACAGCTTACTGCAGACTTCACGTGTGTTATGTATGTCATTACGTCATGGCAACGCCATTCGTTACCGGTCAAGGGAAGATCCAATATTTTTTAGAAAGGGAGGTCACTTGGGAGGGTGCCTAACCCACATATATCAGTCTACGGTGGGAGTTAGGGACCTCCCGCAAGAAAATTGGGATAAGGAACCTCTTGAAAGTGATTTCCCAGGTTCTGAGGACCCTAGAATCAGAATCATTATTTTTCCTGAATTTTCCCAGGGATGTACCTGTCCCCCTCCGGTAGACATTTTCTTATGTAACCTACGTACGCGCTCTATCCCTTTTCAGATACTGGATCCGCCAGTGACACGTTACGTGTGTGGTTTCCTTGACTACCATATACACAGAACACACATCTTTTGGCTAAATTGCTCTTAAAATTGTTTTAATGTCAACTCACTTTCCTCTGAACCATCGCTCTATGCAATCGTGTTTCACTATAGCACGGCCGTCTCCTTAAAACATTTTCCTGGTTTTGGAAAAACCAATAGTGACCAGTCCCAGGGATCTCATCCCCCAATATTTTAATTGGCGGAAGGTGGTTCTTCCCGTATAAATTCTGAGGATATCATATGGTTACTTGCAGGCCTGGGAGCTAATTTCTTTGGTGTTCAACCGCGATTAGCTCTTGATAACATGGGCGTCCGGAGGGGGAAGGGGGGCTCTGGCCCTCCCCCTGGAGAATCAGAAACTTGAAAGAATAACATCAACATTTTTTATGATATCGCCAGAACTTAAATTTCCAGAACATGAGCTTTCAAATTAGAAAATGATTAGATGCAACTCACAAGGCCTGGAAAGTGCCATTTTCAGCGATCTGGGAGGCATTTCGGCCAAAATTTTTTAATTTTTCAAACTATGGTGGCTCTACGCTTAGGTAGTTTTCCAAAAGGTTTCCTCCAGGCAAATTCCTAGCTACACCCTTGTAAAAGGCCCTAACATTTAGCAATTAAGCTCTTTTCTGGGAAGTAAAAACTTCCCCTGATTTGATCAATTAAAAGTTTTGCCCCCCCCCCCTTAATTTTTTTCTGCTCACGCCCTTGCTTGATAACGTACACTGAAATCATATGTGTTTCCTGACATTAAGTTTTCAAAGTTGTCTGCTGTTGATAATCACATCAGAACGGCAAACAGGTTAAAAAGTAGTAACAGCTCAATTTTAAACTGGCAAGGTGCTCATATCGTCATACTTTGTACGAAGAAAAGAATGTTATTTAATGATCAAAGATCCTTTCCTTAGTGACAAATTTTCCAGACTGCTTGAAGTGTGCGGATTTGCGTGTGTGCGATATTCTTAACAGATCAATAGCATGAACCGTTATCACACTGACCTAAAGGCAATGGTGTTCCGTAATGGCGCACCCAAACATTTTTGCTGGTCAAACTCTGAGTTTCAAACTTTGTGACATCATCTATAAGGAGCGCCACCACTAGTTGGCAAGTAGCTTGCGAAGAAACTTTATCTGGAAATACCTTCTACATCGGGGGAAAAGCCACTCGTCCCTTCGCCCTTTTGAATTGTGTTCAGAAGGCAACGAGGGATAGAGTGTAGGGTACAAATTGTTCCCAATACTACTCTCGGGAACACCAAATGTAGTCCCCACCCAACGGACGAGAGTGTATCCCTAGTCTTGAGCCACATTCCCATCGAATCGGAAAGGTGAATGACGTTCGCTCTCCAGATGTATCTGATTTAAAGGGGACACTTACATCCCAAATACATCACAGGTTGAAGGCAAATCGACGTGACAATTAAAGACGGTACTAAGATTGAGTGAGCAAATTCCAACCATGCCTTTGTGTGTTTATATTTGAGCCACTCTGCTATTTTTATGACTTTTGCAAATCAGTGAAATAACTTGATGTATAGTGTAACCTGTATCGCCCAGAAGACAGTGATCAGACAACAAGAGTAAGTAGTATTAATAGCACACACAGTAGTGTCCTCGGCCGAATATGGCCTTGGGCAATTAAAGAACAATCCTTTGACAGAGCTGTGAGTTGTCTTGGGGGGCAGAAGCATACTTTATCGGGTGAATTTTAATCAACTGTATGGATGAGCTAAATTAATGAGCCCATAAAAGTAGGCTATTTTTGTTTGTTTCAATTCCCTGCGGTTTTGAGCTAGGGTTTGCCAGTACACTTGATTTATACGAAAATGTCCGGTATTATTAGTGTATTCGTACCAACAACATGGACTTTTACGAAATACCGACGTACTAAAATCAGAAACACACATGTGTGCATTTCGTTGGACATTATGTATTGTACACTGTACTGTGGCAAATGTCCGTACACATGAACTGAAAGGCCCGCGCATAGGAGAGAAAGATGACAGAAGACTTGAAGCACACTTTTCACTAAGGTTCACATCTAGTGACTGTGACATCTTTACTTTTGTGCTTACAATATACCCCTACATTCGGCATTATCGGTATTCAAAGAGCGGCAAACCGATATATCTTTTTCACAATACCGTTGGATCCTACTGTAAGCTGAGGATTACATGATTAGTGTTCTTCGTTTTTTTTAAGTTTTTGAAGAAAGGTTTAAAATGGTTGTCATCTCCACAATTCATCTTCCTTAGTTTCGCAAAAACGTCTTTAAAACAGACAATGTGTAATAATTAACGAGTGAGGGCGCTATTTCTATCTAGCCTTCTCAAAGTTACACCGACACTTTCTGGAACTCCTCCCAGGAAATCTTCTCATCACCTGTAAAAAAAGAGTAAAAAAAAGTTAACTAAGGCGACTTAGATATTGAAAGGATTTGGAAATAAGTGAAAAAATGCCGGAATAAACAGTCAGTAAATGCAAACATCTTGTGCGACTTGTGGTGGAGCACTTTACAAACTATGTTCTCCAGTCAATTACACATTTTTGTCCCGGTGATTGAGGCCTTGACCCCAACTATTCGATTAAACCATGGAAGCACTTCCTTGGATGAAAGCTATGTCGATTGACTCAAGGAGATTATGCAACGATCCTGTGTGCAACATAATATGACTAACGTCATCGAGAAGTGATGAGCCGGCTAGCATATGAGAAAAAGGGGATGGGCATTTGATAATTAACATGTTTCTAAATTTACCTATGTGACAATATATTTGCAATGGAACTGCTAACCCTTTAATAATTCAAACATTTATCTTTACTTTTTGAAATATTCGTATTGTTTATCTTTGTAACATTAAGGCAGTTTATAGTATTATTTATCATTTTGACTTTAAAATCTTTAGAGTTAAAGTTAGATGAGGTTTTACGGCTCAGTTTTTAACCAATTGGTTTAAGTCGGGCCGGCCACGGCCTTTGTTCCAGTTGTGGCTCACTGGCTTGTTTTCCCTCCTCCATTGTTTATGCTGAGCACCAAGCATAATGGCAGTAGGTTCCATTTTTAAAGTCTTCGGTATGACCCGGCCAGGAGTCGAACCCCAGACCTTCCGGCTACAAGTCGGATGCTCTTAACCACTTGACCATGCAGTTAAAATCTTAAGAGGTCTAACTTAAATATTTACATTCGCTACCGTATTTGGAATTGTTAAAGTATGCCGTAATACTTGTGTTACGAAATATCATGAGAGATATACATGAGGGACAAAATACGAGTTTTGAAAGAAAAAAGAAAGTTGATGTTTCAAAGTAAGGTTGAACAAGCGCCCCCTCTATTTTTGCCATTTTTCGTAATATTTCTAGAATGTCTGTTTCTTAGTTATGATCAAGATATAGTATTACCATATGGAACGCTAGGGGCTGCATAGCGCCCCCTCCCCCATTGGGCAGAATATTTGCTATTTTCGGGCAGAGTAGATGTAATGATTTGGACAGACGTTTTACATTTGTTTACAATTTCGGGCAAATGTGCTCAGCCGCACCCCCTTCCTTCCCCAAATATTCAGAATATTCCCCGTACGTTTATGGACCCATACTAAAGGGAGAAATTATACAGTAAGATACAGCTTAACTTCTTCCCTCCCTGTTCCTCTTATCATCACATCTGTCAGATCATCAGTCTGGTGAAGTTGTGAAACAGCTTCATAAATCAGACAATAATTACGTTTACGAATAAAATGTCCTTTCGAAAAGATGTTTCCTTTGGAAGGTTTTCCCCATACTGAGATGAATTCAACGTTTGCAGGCTAAATGCTAAAAGGCCGAAGGCATAGAGCGTCGGGCTCTTGAAGCATTCACAGAATTAAGACCATCATCACCTTTTCTTTCCTTTATTTTGTTACTTCTCCAAGGCCTGGGGAAAGGTGGGGGTAAAAGTAACTCCTTGGCCTTGCCCCTCCCTTATTCCCGCCACTGGAGAATTTCACTCATGAGTCATGGCAAATATGTGTTCCTTCCTGTCGAATCATACCGGTCATGACTCCCCCTCCCCCCCCCCCCCACCCCACTTGAAATATCTCTGATAGTAAAAAATTTTGGTTGCATCAACGCATGTGCACTAGAACTGTGGCCGTATATAAAAATTAAGGGGTTAGTACTCAACCCTCTGATTATTGAATATGAAATCTAGGGCTCAACTAAATGGTTATTATCGTCCGGTCGGGCCGGTCCCATAGTCAATGTTTTGTCAAAATATCGGCCCATGACGTTTCCGATTCCGGTGTTTTTTAACTTTGCTGGAAATTTGAGGATCAATGTTATTTGTTCTTTTATTCGCAGAGGAACTTTTCAACGCGATGTTTTGATTATTAACTAGAGGTGTTTTGGTGGTTTGATAAGTCTACGCCGCTGTCACTCTTTGCAATGTTTCTGATCATCACGAATGTGTAAAAGAAGTAAAATTATAAATTTGAAACCAAATATTCTGATGAAAATAAGTCACGCTTTTTTCAAAATCGGTGTATTCAACCGTTTTTCCGTTGTTTTGCCTTTGTATGCGGTAATCGGGTGACCTCTACTGAAAATGTTTCCCTATGTAATCAAGACTGAAAGGTGAGAAAAGTATCACAAAGATGACATGATAGATCACATCTCTGTTGGTACGATGACTCATGGGAGACAGTCTTTATCACCACAGCAACTGGTAAAACTCACCATCTACATCATCGTCTGTCAGGAATTCGACAAAGTTTTTAACACTGCCGCCCTCCATTGACCACTCGCAAGCTTCGATTTATCTGTCACCAGATGCATCAATTTTTTTAAAGACCTGCAGTTTACCATCTTCGATTGCTCTTTCAAACCTAAAAGAAGAGTAAGAAGAATCGGAAAGAAGGTGAGTCGTGTGAGCCCCTATAAATTAACAGCAAAGTCATAACTTTGCTAGAGGTGGAGCGAAATGGGGGGATAATGTCACCAGAAACATCCGCGTCCAGTTTGTCGACGTCGATTGCTCTTATATACATATTTAAAAAGAATCTCTGTGAAGGTATGTATTCTAAGCACTCATGCCTATGTAATGCATTTATAATTCTGCAAAAAGGGAGGAGGAGGTCAAGGGGGCGGAGGAGGCATATAAATAGTCAACGCTGATGCACTCTAAAAGCGATTTAGTCAATAACGACATGAAAAAAAGCTGTCTAATATTTGACTAGATTGGTTCAGAATTGACTACATTTGATTTAAAACTAATCTAGTTCAGTTCATTTTTGAAAAAAGTCTTGTCAACTGCTTGACAATTTCCGACTCCTGCCCCAGTTCGTTACATTCTTCTGTAATTTGAATTGTACTTTGTAAGAGCGCATCATCACTGTGTCGGTTAAAAGTTTCATACGCAAGTGCTAACAGAACACAAAAAGTTAAGCCTGATATACTGCCATACTTCTTAACCTAATCAACGGGAGAATAGGACGTTTACGTAGCCTAGACTCTAATTATCCAGTTTTACTGCTATTATTTCTGCTTAAGTAGAATCACTCATGACAACCTCTCTAAAGTAGGCCATAGACAGACCGTTCGAGAGATACGCGTTGTTGGTCAGTTGGTTTGTTTGTCCTTCTCAGATCAGGGATTTGGGCTGTTTGTATCAAACAAAACGAAAGACCGATTAGGCTGCTTGGGTTGATGAATGGGAGCAGGGCCGTATCTAGGTTCATATGTTTGGGGGCGTGAAGGTCCCAAATTCCGACTGGATTGATGTTTTTCCATGACGCGAAAATTGCACCATTTTTATGCGCCCTACGTTTTATATACAGCAGTGGGGATCTTTCCTTTGTCACTACATGAAGGTGCCGTCCTGGAGGAGGGATCTAAAAGGGGAAACGGTGTCTCCCTCCCCCTTTGAGAAATTTTTGTTAATTTAAGATTGCTTAGATGCAAAATGGTTCTATCTTTGGGATATTTTTGGAACTGATCATGTACGGCTGGAAAATTCTAAGTTTTGGTAGGTAAAAGCAGAGAGTATGTTGTCTATGAGAAGAATACGTTGTCAGCAAACCCCCTTTTGGCTACTTTACTGCCTTCTATTAAGGCAAAGCTTTTACGAAAAAATACGTGCATGCAGTCAACAGAAACTTTCTTGGACTATTTCGAGAATTTTCCTTCATTGTACATTATAAAAGGGCATCTAAGGCTGGCAGATACCTGTATTGGACCTCCTGGAAGCTCTGAATCAATTATATAAAATGGAAGCAATGACATAATGCTTATTACTTGACATAATATAGAGTACGACACCAAGCACTTTACATCTATCGTATTTTTACTAATTTTGAACGAAAATCCAGACTAACAGCTTCCAGCCATAGGGAATGGGAGGAAGAGTATAAAAGCAGGAAGGTGATATTAGACTCCCCTGATAGGTATAGCATAAGAGGTGAAGGACTAAAAAGCTCGTTTCAGAATGTACACCTACCAGGGCCGTAGCGAGCGGGGGGTGTGGGGGTGTCACACCCCCCAATATTTGGTCGCCCGTCGGCAAATTTTCGGTCTGTCGGCAAAAAGAGGAGAGGGAAAGGAAAAGAAGAGGAAAAGAGGAGAGGAAGAAAAGAAGAGAGAAGAAGGGAAAAGAAAGGGAAAGGAAGGGAGGGAAAGGGAAGACGGAGAATAAAAAGAAAAAAGAGAAAGCGAGAACGGGCCAGTCTGTTATCGGCTATTTTGATTTTCGGCTCTTTATTTTAATTGGCCCTTTCAAGTTGAAGGCCCGTCGGCAAATTGATTATGCATGTGATGGCCTTATACGGCCGTATCAATGGCCGTCGGTGTAATTGGACGAGTGACTGGGTCCGTCGGGAACTCGGGAAAAGAAAGGGAATTAACGGCTTCCGTATAGGTGCACCATTTCGGGTCATATGACATTCTTGAAAAAAACACTTTCTGCACATTATTCCTCACTTTAATCATCACCAAGGGGAGCAGCACCCGATTACCCATGGAGAGGGTATCGTTAGCCCGTCTTCTAAACCCTAACCTTGACTTCAAATACATTTTGCAAACTTCTGAGGATCCGGTTTATACCCACAAACATCCTGGGAAAAAATTAATGCGTGCCGCGCGTGTCTTCCCTTCACTGCAATCTCAAGCTTTTAACTTTCGAACACCGAAATGAAACAGATACAGAACCCATCTTCAGATCCTGGCGTTCAAAGCATATTTTGAACGCTTGTGTTAAGATTCTGAACACTTTTTCTCCCTTTTTGAACGCCGGACGCCTATCCACTTATCGTATTTGAACGCCTGACGCGTCTAGTGTTCAAATGCTGAACACATAGTGTTCCAATTCTGAACGACAGGTTCAGCTCCTGAAGTATAGTGGCATGACGGGAGGAATAGCCTAACACATTAGAATTAACCGGAATCTTTGCATTGGATAATGCATTATGAACCAAAATATACCAGTCCTGCATGAGACTTAATTTTTTACCGAGAGATTATGCTAAAACCTCAGAGCTTCCGGGGGCCAAGCCCCCGGACCCCCACCAGGGGTCCTTAGGCCGGCCCAGTGTTTTAGCCAGCCCCTACTTGTGGGACAATGTCGGATAAACGGCGACAAATGTCGCACAAAAAAAATTTGACACGCAAATTCTACCCGGGTGTAAATTTTGAGGTTCCTCATTAGGGCAGAAATCCACTCAAATATTGCACCATTTGCGATCTAGGTACCTTACAAATTCCAAAAATTTCAAAAGGGTCCCCCTCCCCTTAGACCCCTCCCCCAGGCCACAGATCAGTGAATGTCGCATTGAGAAAACGTCCAGGCTAAAACACTGGCAGGCCTCTGGATCCCAACCGCTTAAAACTATAGCGGCCTGACGACAGGAATAGCCTAGTACATGAAAATTAGTGGGGATCTAGTTTGTGTTTGATGATGCATAATGAAACAAAGTATACCCATCCTGAGACTTAATTTTTCACCCAGAGATATACTTAAACCTCAGTGCTTCCGGGGGCTGCGCCCGCTGGACCCCACCAGGGGTCCTTAGGCGGGGCCCTGGACCCCACCCGCTAAAGCTCGTTTTCGTACTACGCATTACCAGATCCGTCGGCAAAACATAATCTCCACACCCCCCAAAGATAACACCTTCGCTACGCCCCTGACACCTACTGTTGTTTACTGTTGTTTATGCTAGAAAAGTTCACTGGTACGTTTGAGCTTATGATGTTCATAAGTGGTACAACGTGGACTGTGAGGATTGCGCGTAAAGCGGGCCGAAATTTTGGGGTATACTTCAATGCCAAAATGAAAAACCTGCATGCAGGCTCAGTCAGGGGTTGCTTTGATTTGCCTACATGGGAGCCAAGTGCCCTGACTGGGGGCCAGCTAGTCTAAGCCCTGACAGATGCAATGGGTTTCCGAACTTGAAATAAAGGCGTGCCAAGCGCGTCGAAAAATTTGGGGTTATATTGAAAAAGACTTCACATTTTTGTTTTCATTTAGGAAAATTGAAAAAGTTTGGGTTTTTATTGAAGAATCTGCCCTGAGCAAAACCATGAAACTGCAGTGTCGTCGTCGGGGATTACATTCTTTATTTTACACATTGAGGCTCCCCTACGAAACTAAAAAATCTTTTTTCATACAAAATATGTTTGCCACGAAGACGAGGCTGAAGAAAGAATCTTCCAAAAGTTAGGAAAAAGAGGATAGAACTTCCCAACGATGCATTTTTGTGTTTCTCTAGAATCATTCATACACGGAAGAACAACAGTTGCGGGAACGTTGAATAAATCCGATATGTTTGTTGCTAGTTACCACTAGACAGAACTACAGATGAAAGCGCGAGTAGCGCGAAAATTTTTTGAAGTTATAGAAAGAATCGTTACAGAACTTACTGGCTGTGGGCCTGATAAATGGACATTTGGAATATTTTCTGAGCATATTTATGTCTTCACCAGAATTAGTCTATATAAAAGTTTGCCCAATTTTGGGGAGTCCCCACCTAGCCCCGTAGAACCCCGCCTGGTATAATTACCTTAATAATGGTTATGAGATGGAGTGCAAATCGTGACGCATACGCGCAAAGCACGCCGAAATTTTTCATTAAATAAGGTTTCCATGACAAAACCTGCATTCAGAATCTGCAATGAGGCACTTTCAATTGCCCAACAAACCATCATGCCACTCAAAAAGCCAGTCTTCGTAAACAGCTCTCAACTCCTGCTGCTGTGCTTCTCCGAAAATTGCTATCGGAAGATATTGATAATAAGAACAACACTGAGGTAATGTTTGAAGCGCGCGGGAGCTCGCGAAAATTTTGATTGTTTGAGGAGAATTTGCGAAAATTCTGATAGTTTGAGAAACATTTGTGATAGAAAATGATTACAATAGATCCATCGCATACATACATACACAAATATTCCGTGACAAAGGACAGTTTTGATTCGATTTTACGTGAGCAAAAAAAAAACGTTTGGTATTATTCTCACTTGACCTGGTTGGAAAATATGTACAAAGTTGACATGGGTTCGGTCGGAAAAATGTGCTAGACTGAGATATCAGGAATTCCAACTGGTATTTCAGATTTTCCGACTATCTTCGCTCTGACGAACTTTGGGGGATGAGACACCCCCACACCCCCGGTCGCGACGGCCCTGAATGGGAGAAACCAAAGTTATAGTGAGCCATGTTAGAGAGATCTGACAATGACTGAGAGAATTCAGTACTTTCGGAGAATTGACTTCAATTGTAACTGATCCGGTACTGGGATCGTAGGTGGGTTCGAAGGTGTAGTCGGTGAGTAAAATGTCATACCATTCCCCCTCTTCGGAATTTGGAGCCGGCGTGCTGCTAGACGACGAGGTGCATGCCTCACTTACAACAGCAGCCAAAACAAGTGTAGCAACGAGTACAAGAAGTCTACCCATGATTGATGTAAATGCTACGAAATGAAGGAAACACCTTTTATTATCAAAAACTCAAAATGCTATGAATCTTTTATGTTCTATACTGAATTTTACAGTTGCGCTATGCCCATTGAAACTGATGACGTGCTTGTTTCAGAGAGAGCAACACCTGACAGAAATCGTGTCCCCACTAGAACCGGAAAGGAAGTTTGGTTATCAAGAAAAAAACTCTGCATTTCCACAGACTACAGGGGCGATTTGTTAAAATTATTAGGGCGGCACCTGCTTGAGTGTACACTTTGCGCCTCCTGCCAAGGATACAGGGAAATCCCCTGTTGGTGTCCAGGGGCAAAGCCCCTGTAAGCAAAGCGATTTGGTGCAAGTTCTAGAAGACACAGATCACATATTTCTGATCTAAAGTTCTCCCCCAGCTGCCATTAATATGGCTAATATCACAATTATTCATATCGAAAATGTGTGTAACAACGTTTATTTTTTCTGCATACCTCTAAATATTGGGGGGACTTTTGATATTATGTCCCACACAAAAATATTGAGGAGGACATGTCCCCTTGTCCCCCTCCCCCGTGATCGCCGCCCATGACAGACTACACTCATTCTGACAAGGGACAGAAGCGCTTTTTTACTGCTTTAGTCTGATAGACGCAGTATCAGTGTTTGTAAACATGAAGCAATTTGGGGATATATAGAAGGAGCCGGCAGAATAAAATTAGAAAATATGGAGGCACTGAAGAGACCTGAATGAAAGTAAGAAAAGCTTTGCCTTCAACAGGGCACCAAAATGCATGCAGTATTAACCTCGGGACGGTTCCAGCATTTCAACCTACTACCTTTTAAATTTTAAGTTGCATGAATTATGTACCGGAAGATCATTCAACAGTTTGCTACAACATTTTGTCACTGGAGAGTGTGATATTCTATTGATGGTGATTGAAACCATGTTAAATATATATACTCAAGATAATTACACGGTTATTTCAGTAGATATACATATTCAAAATCTTGCACCTATTGTGCATGCACTTCTGTGCCAATCTTTCGACACCCTAAGCCCCGAACCCTACATTGAATGAACATAGAACTGTTGTAACAAGGACGGTGTTGGAACTTGGTAACTATAAGCTGCGAGTGAACATCGGGGGCGTGGCTACTCCGCAGGGGGACATCCCCGTATGGATTGACTGACAGAATATAGAATAAGGGTCAAACTAATAGATCGCACTATTACCTCTCCCCCTCATAATGTATCCTGCCTCTTTCTCTTTTCCCCTCCTCCACAAAGGTTAGTGACTGGCTACGCAAATTCGTGAAATATATATGGGTTGGTCGGTCATCCGGGTCTTTCTCCGTTACCCTAGCGATTTTGGAGGGAAAACAACAACTGACTACAGTATGACTATATGGGAACACTTTACGCGCAATAAATTTTCACTCCAACACGTTGTCGTGTGGAAGTGACGTGTCACCGACCGACCCGATAGAGCAACCACTGTGAATACGTCACTATGGTAGTATTTCGAAATTACTTCCACATTTTGAATTCCGTTCACGCGATACGTAATGGAGCGAGATGTTCATAGAACACCAACTATATGAAAACTGTAGACGTTGAAGGGGGCATTGAAGTATTAATTTTATTTAAAAGAAAGCACGAAAACATAGCAAACCGCCGTAAGAAAGATCTTACCTAGTTCTGGAGGATGTGCGATGTAGAACGACCGGTTTCGGCCGGGAAACAATTCTTGACGAATGATTCTGCTGAGTGTTTTGATCAAGCAGGCATCGCCTTTTATAGATTTTTTTCTCTTTTCAATTGTTCATCGGACTTATTTTTCTTTACTAAATTGTTAAAGGAACATTTAAAAAAAATTGATGGATCAAAACTTTGATGGGAAAACCCCGTCTGGCGAAGATAGTGTTTAGCCATAAGATACATATGCTTTTTCCATCAAACTTTCCAGAGAGTGAAGAGCCTCCCTAAGTACGGCTGCGCCTGGCCTAGCTGACACCAGCACTTATAGCAAGTATGCGGATGACTATCTTCCTCGCTACACAGTATTGACAAGAAACCAAATGAAAGTAAAGCACGCCCTCACTCATTCTTAAGCTGGGTAGGATCAGGGAGGTGTTAATAACACCTCCCTGGTAGGATTCATATCCCAATATATGTTAGCACCTCAAGGTTTGCATCCCCACCCATGCTCCTACCAGTCCACACATAATTTTTGTCCCAAAGAATTTTAATGTTTTTTTTTTTTTTGTTTGTTTGTTTGTTTGTTTTTTGTTTTTTTTAGTGCAGTGGTTTTATATCCTTTGATACGATGGGATCTGAAAGTCTCGCGTTCTTTGGGAAAAGGATAGGGAAAGAAAATCAGACTTAATACAATACCATTCCAAGATAATGTGATTCATGCAGATTAGTACACGTACCTTAGTATTGGATTTAATGTCTTTCTCGGAAATCTGCCAGGGAGTAAGTGGCAGCTCCCTGGTAAGATTTAGAAATATCCTTAGTCGCATAGAGCTAAAAATGGAGATAGGAGAATCTGTCCCCTAACATACTTTTAGAGATGCTCCCATTAATTTTCGCTTCTTCGCACAGTACGATTTGCTTCAAGGCCCCTCTCATCCCAGCCCCTTGCCCCCACCCCATCCTCGCCACACTTTTCACACAAATTTCCGCTACTGCTGTACCTTTCCCATTCCGTTAGCCCAATGATATGCATGGCCCCTGTCTTGATTTGCTTACTGTATCGTACAATAAGCTACATGCAAGAGATTAACAATTCGAGTAGGGATTAAATTCCCGGACTTCAAAGAAAACAGTGTAATGAGGTACCTGGTGGTGGTTTCGGTACGTTTTTAAGAAGGAGTGCAGTAACCTATGTCCAATGGGTATCCAACATGTCTTTTTCAAGCTGTGATACTACGAGCGAGTACCATATAGGTGCAGGAGTAATATAACTTCCGAAAGGGCAAGAGGGACAGGGGTGTCTACTAGTTATCTTGATGTAATGGAAGTGTGGGATAGACTGGGTCAACAAAAATCTTCAGCGAAAACGTTGGGTTCCTATAAAGAATTTGCCCTCTATGAGAGCAAGAACAAGTAACCGGTCGGGACGACTGATACCTGTCGGAGATTACAAACTTCATCATCCCCACCGGGTGTTTTCGACTGAATTGCAAAGTTTTACTCCACGGAAGGGGGGCGTCATGGCTTTGTCGCTCTACCTGGCGCCACCCCTGAACTGATATTGGAAGCCCCGAAAATATCAATGCAAGAGCAATTGCTGGGGCAGTCTCACCCTACCCATACCCACCAACCGGCAGTTGGTTTTGTGCCTGATACAGATATGTAAAATATGGTTGTTGCTGTATTTGTCCTCTAATAAAACTCCAAAAAAGTTGCACATGATCTTTCATTTCCAAACGTGGTAGGCCCACAAGCTCTGAAATTGAATTTCAGGTAACATTTTCGGGGTTCCCCTATGAGGCACTTTAACTTTTAGGAAGGAAAGAGTCAAGCTGATCATGAATTGCTTTGAACTTCTTACATAACCTCGCTGAGTTAATGTGTCTAGGTCACCTGGTACTAATCTTTTCGGAGCCTTAAGGTGGTACATAATTATTTATTCCACACTAAGTTTGGTCCGTTTTCGTGATCTCTGGACCTTTGTAGAAGTTCTCATTGGGTACAAAGCAGCCTACCCTCATATGAAAGCTCACAAATAGGCTTTTCACACAGTGATTTCAAATTCGTGTACCCTGACCGATGATATTTGACCTACAAGAGCTTGTGTAGTGGGGTGGTGGTTCCAGCCTTTTCACTTCATTCAAAATACCACTTTGCACAGCATGCTTGAAACACCTTCATTTTTATTTTTATTTTGTATAATGAGTACTTCAATTCTTTTCCTACCACATCCACGTACAACACATTGAACATACCATTTCAGCAACACGGTCTATACTAGGTCCCAAAAGATTTTAGGGGTTTTGAATTCTTAGGGTAACACCTTTCTCTGGGCATTTCCTTGAATTATTGCTTTGCTACTTTAGTCACCACAGAGGAGGTACCCCCTGTGAAGGATTCACTGAATTTAGTTCCCCAGTTTACATTCTTTCTTTGGTGTAGGCTTAATGCATACGATGAGTTATACAAATAAGGAGTTACTAACTCCCTAGATGTACCTATGTATAAAAGGAAGTCGCGTACGTGACTTCATGCTTCGATTTAGGAATTAGGAAGCTAGTCTACAATGTTTCCGCTTCATTAAATGATTAAATGTCCCCCTTGTTCAGACGATGGCGACCAAACCAGAACTATAGAAAATTGTCTCCTTGAATGTATCCAAACTACAAAGTTCATGACCTGTAGACTTTGAAATCTCCCTACACCCACTCACCACCAACCACACCCCATCCATCATATCCCACCTAGCCCGGTCCCTCACTACCCACTTTATCTTTTACTTTTCGAAGGTTTCCGTCACTTCTGGTGACAAACATTGTGAGAATGCATCAATAAATGACAGCAAGGTATTACTAGACGACTCCGAGAGCATTTGTTTTCCCCAAGGAACGTCTCTTTCCCCCTCTTTCCCCACTTATTCCCAAAACTATAAAAAAAAATATATGCAGTTCTCCCTTAAATATTTTTCTTGCGATCTCCATTCCCACTTCTCAGTTTCAAACCCTTAGTTCCGACGTCTTTTTCCCGACGTCTCCTTATTCCGATAACATAGGGGCTGCAGTCAGGAGATTAGGGTTTGGGGTGAGGCAAGTGTCCTGTTAAGTTTGTACACTTTTCACAATATTTAAGTCAGGGGCGGGATTTGATGTCTGAAAGTAGGGACAACGCTGAGTGGACTGTCAAACGGCGCCGAAGGCGCCTCGGGAGCGCAAAGCGCTTCCCTAACGGCGTGGAGTCCAGGGGCCCGCCTTAGGGCCCCTGGCAGGGCCCATGGGCAGAACCTCTGTGAGGGTCCAGGACGCGAAGCCCCCGGAAGCTCCGGTATTTGCGAAATTGTAGGCATTCAAATGATGCAATGATGTGAGGCGCTCTCCCCAAAGGCGTGGAGTCCAGGGGGCCTGACAGGGCCCAGGGGGCGAAGCCCCCGGAAGCTCCGGTATTTGCGAAATTGTAGGCATTCAAATGATGCATTTTAGCTTCAACTTCAAATGACATAAGGTGGGCAATTAACTTACCACAAAAATCACAATTTGACTTTTTTCAATTATATTCTTACTCCATGAGACGAACAGTCAAATGGGATCGATCATGCTGAGAGCTTGAGGAAGTAGGGGAGAATGGATTATTTTTAGGGTATCCCGGGGCTTTGGAACAATAACGGGAGATCTAGTACTCAGAATGGGTGCGCGCGAAGCGCGCTGAAAAAATCACATTTTTCATATTTTTAGTGATATGAGTAATAGAAATGTCAAGAAAGAAAAGTATCCTCAATGAGAGGGCTCTTGCCCCCTCCCCTTCGCTGAGCGTCTGTCCCTTATTACGGTATCGAAAATGACACCTTCCGTGCCTTACAACTTGCATCTAAACAATCTTTAAAGAGTCGGTAAATTTACACAGATCGATGGTGATAAAAATTTTGCTTTGAAAATTTCTGGGGTAGGGGAACTTCCCCTACGCTGCCTACGGCCATGAGTGCATTGGTGGTTTCAAAGATATTAGAAGAGTTAGAACGAAGCTATGACAAGCAGGGTGTTCTACATGAAGTAACCCCGAAACCCCGAAGCAATATTTAAAACGGGTGCGCGCGAAGTGCGTTGAAGGAAACAGCGTTGAGACATTTAATTGTAGGCTATTGTTTTTCTTTAGTTTTGAATGCAGTATTTTTATTGCATAAAAAATTTTCCTACTTTCCCGAAATACCGGTACCTGTTCTTTCCCTAGAGAAGGATATGGGAACCTATATCCTGCTCTATGGAGGCTCTCTTTGATGTTTCATTTTGTCGATGGTCTGGGACAAGTGCCCCTCAACTATTTTGTTAGTGTGAAAAATAAGGTTACTGTCGATTGTGAAGGTTATGGACTATGCGATACTTAATCGAAGTCAATGAAATCTTTTGAGAGTAGTTTTTACATGGACATTGTCAGGGGCATCGGCAATTACTTGACAGAGTACCAGGGATGTAAGTTTTATTGGAGGCTGCATCTTGGGAAGTGTGGCCAACGAAGCCTTTAGCCGCGATCGCCGAAGGCGCGAAGTCGGAGGCAAGGGACTGGGGGTCCTTCTAGAGAAATCTTTCTTAAATCTGACGGCTTTTGCGGCCATTCTGGACATTTCTTGAGAACATCCTGCTTCCCCCAGGTGTAATTTGAAATGATGAAATAGTTTTCATATGATGATTGCAAGTTTAAGATAGTAACCGTCAGTCAATTTGCTGAGGATGGTGGTAGTTGGTGAGGAAAGTGAACAGCGAGAGGTGTAGCGAGAGTTTTGGAAATGGTAGTTTAGTCAAGCTGTCCTACAGGAAGTAATAACGAGGCAATTCCACCAAACTTTTCCTACGCAAAGAGTACAGCAGTACTAATGTGACATCGATTTATACAAGGCTCATGCGAAGCACGCCCATTTTTCTTTCTTTTTTGTGAGAATATATGGGTAGGGTTTGGGACTTTGTTTGCAAGGACCATGGTGCATTTTATGACGTACATTAGCACTTTCAGTCACCCTTATTTCGGAGTTCCAAATCACATTAGTGTGGCGGGTAGGAGGAAAGAAATTTTACGGTGCCAGACAAAATTTTCAGCTGTATTAGTCAGCTTTCTCTGGAGGTGCGCGCGAAGCGCGCCGAGAAAAATTTTCCTAACAATTTTATGGTTTTTGATATTAATATTTTCCTTCATTAAACATTGCAAAATTTAATCATAATAGGCTGTTGAAAATTCCCTTATAATTTCTCTAGTCTAGCTTACTTTCACTCATTTTTTTATTATTTTTAATTTTTAAGCTCTGGAAAAATGGGGGAAAGTGGCCCCGCTTGCCCCCCCCCCCCTCGTAATCCCGCCTATGTCCGCGACTGTATGATTCAATTTCGCGCAACATCACGTCTGGGATATCCATTAGACATTAAAATACGCCTGATAAACGTTAACTCTACTATAAATAGTTCGTCAGAGGCACGAAGTCTGCGTACCCTTTCTTGTAACGCTTTCACCACGGCAACCTTAAACTTTTGGGGACATCAAGATTTCCAGTTAGCGAAAAGACTAGTGAAAGTGTCTTTTTTGGGGTGTGGGGGGTATTTCAGTGTGAACTTTGCCGGAGCAATACCACTGTGAAGCATTCCTATATGCTGAGAAATTATTGGACTCATACCTGAATCATTTGACCCCGGATGAACTTTTAGCCTCTATTTGGACCAGTTATTGTGTGCACGTGGACCAGATATGGACTTTATCTGAACAGGAAAGATTTTCTTTACAAACATTAAATCCTGACATAAATATGAAACTGACATTTCACAATAGACGTGAAAACCTGAAACTACTCTCCCAGGACTTACCCCTGCAGGGACACAAGACTTGCCGAAAATCCCCCAAACAACCTCGTTAGTCTGCTGCAGAAGAAATTCTTTGAATTAAGCATCTCTGACAAATTTAACCTTTAAAGTTGAATTGACTTAAATGGTGAAAACAATCTCGTATTGTGTTTTTAAAGAAAATGTTTTGGTGACTATTCCCCTGCTAGCGAAAAACTAGAACTCGTCATTCTTGGTAAAAATGAACAGAAAATCCTTTAAAATAAAAAAATCTTTCTACTGCACAAATATAGGCAAAAAATTGAATTGAATTGAATTAATTTATTGGAATACACTGACAACTGATCATTATTTAGACGGGTGCATATTTGTCGCATATGTAATCTATATACCGTAGAGAATGCTTCTTTTTAACTTCCTAAATCACGAAGAAAAAGACAAGTTCAAAATGCTGGCACCATCCATACGTGCAGATCGTATGCATATGTTGATTTAGTTAACTTAAATCATAGGCGGGATTACGGGGGCAAGCGGGGACACTTGCCCCCGCCCCACTTCACTCTGCCAGAGCTTAAAAAATAAAAATAATGAAAAAAATGAGCGAAAGTAAGCTAGACTAGAGAAATTGTAAGAGAATTTTCAATAGCCTATTATGATTTAATTTTGCAATGTTTAATGGAGGAAAATATTAATATCAAAAACCATAAAATTGCTAGGAAAATTTTTTCTCGGCGCGCTTCGCGCGCACCTCCAGAGAAAACTGACTAACACAGCGGAAAATTTTGTCTGGCACTTTCTCCTTGAAAACTTTTTGTTCTTGTAAGAGGATGGAAATGGTGCTATTATGACAATGCTTTGAACTGATAATATAATTAGAAATTTGAATTCTGATTTAAGTGGGTGTTTCCTTTACATTGCTGTGTTAAAGTGAAGCGGGTCATCTAAGGGAAGGACTGATACGCACCTCCTCTCCCCTTTCTTTTGAAAAATTTTGTTTATGCAAGATGGTTTAGATGCATGATGGAGGTATCTTTAGAAAACCTTTGGACTAATTTTTGTTTATAAAATCTTATTATTTACCGTAGTGATTGTCGTATTTTTGGCTGCCTGTAAAGGATGAGGGTGTTGAAGGGATGTTGTCCAAGGCCAGGCTTAAAGGGTGTACCTCTTCCCTCTGAATTTTTTTTTTATGCAAGGTGGCTTAGATGCGAAATGGTAATGCCTTTTACAAATCTTTGCTGTGATTATACCATGCAGACTTGTTGACTCGAGTTGCTGACTTGGACTCGAGTCCTACTCGAGTCGTACATTTTCGTGACTTGCGACTTGACTTGACTTGAAGAAAAATGACTTGCGACTTGACTTGACTTGAACATATTTGACTTGGCGACATTGAATGAAAATGTTTGTCGCAGAGTTTCCAATGGATTTTTACCACAAAATTATTTAAGAACAGAACGCAAGTTTTTCTTCCATGCATTCAAGATTGCATTGTGCAGCGAGTAGAAGACTATGATACACTCAGGAGTCGAGAAAAAGTATAGCTGTAGTACAGCATAGATTAAAGCAACCATTCCAACGCATAATTGGGGCAAGGCTCACCCCTAATTACAAGCATAAGTTCACGTCGAGCAATAGTAAAGATCAGGCCTTTCCAACCTTGGTCATGGACCCTTGCACAGAATGGTATTGAGCAAGCACCCTGTCTATTAAGTATGAATGACCATAAAAGAACGCCCTATGTCCATAAAATATGGGTGACAACAAATAAAACCACAGGTTAACATAAATGGTGTTTAATATAGTCTTCGTATGTGTGGATCCAGGTAGTTGCAAACCCATGGGGGTTTACTCCGTGATAGCAAAGCCCAAACTTGAGATAGTCGAAGGAGTGAAGACTTGATGGGGTGGGGGTTTTCAAGAAAGTATCCCACGGAAACGCTGTTAAACGCAACTTTTCTAGTACCCGACAATCAAGATTTATTTAGTAAGCAAACGGTTAACATTTTATGAAATCTTGTATATAATATGATGCACTGCCACCTCTGCAACTCCGGAATAGGGTAGCCAGTACTGATTGTTTATGAGTCAAATAGTCATGACAAGGGGTTTGGGGACTTTCCAAGATGCAATTTGCCGGTATCTGGCAATCAAAATAGTTTACGAACTTTGTGCTTGTTGGCCTCATTTTATCTCCATTTTATAAACACTAATTTTCGAACTCAATGGAACATTTGTAATTTCTTTTTAAGCTCCAGCTTTTTATTAAGTACTTTATTTTTCAAACACCCCTTGCTGCCCTTAGCATTTCTCCCTCCTCCTGAAGAGCAAAATCGCTCCTTAATCAAGGAATTCCATATTTGTTTGCTTGGGCAGTGTTGTAGCCTAAGCAAAATCTCGGAGGGGGGGGGGGTGGAGTTCATGATACTGGTTGTACTACCAATTGACGTGCCTACAGATAGTTGACATCATATCGAACCCTTCCTTTTTTACATGTGCCTGAGTTCGGTGACATGGCACCTCTACAAGACTGGTACCCGGTGCCGGATTCTCCCTAACGTTCTTAATACGACATGGGGGAGCCACCATCGTAAAGTAGGCCTTGCAAGAAAATGTTCGATGAAATGTCTTCCAGGTGGGGGTGGGGGAATGACAACTCTAAGACCTTAAAGTTGGATAAAAAACATTCTTTTCTTTAAGATTCCATGCGTTGGAAACAAATTCAGATTTCAAGAAGAAAAATTAGATTTGATTTAAAGGGAAAATGCATTCATTCCGATTTAAATAGTGTACCCAGGTATCCTATTCATGAACGACTTTCAGTATCATGTTACAATATATTTATCATCGAGTTGTGAAGTTCACACATAGGGTAACTCCTTGGATTATCTTGAATATGCAATATTTCCGTTCTTACATATCATCAAAAATTCTTTCAGTGAAATGAATTAAAAGTTTCTTTACCAGCTCATTGAGATTAGCTAATATAATTAAAAGTAATCATAGCCTATTTTATCATTAGCGTACATGCTCGGCTGATGTATTCCAGCGGTTTATCTTGCAGGAGGAAGATGAGTAATTCGTTAGGAAGAGAAACCCGCATAAGAACGCGTCCACAGCGGGGTCTGGGGACCTCTAGAGAAAATTTGGAGAGGAACGGAACTCTTAGATATGATTCCCGTGGTTTGAAATCATAACATGGACATTAAAATTGTCAGCATTTCATTATTTTTTCTCAAGTAGGCCAACTTTCATTTACAATTTTGATATCTCGGAGGGCAGTTACCCCCTACCCCTCTCCGCACAGGCTACAGCCCTGCGTAAGCTCTACCATAAACGTATAAGGCTAACTCACACGGACCCCTTGCAAGATGAAATCATGGCATCCTCAAGGCTGCCTTTTCAAAAATGTTCTGAAATCTTTTCCATAATATTATTCAAGAAACAGTTTGACTCCTCATGAATATTTTTGGGAAAATAACAGGCATGGTGTTATTTTTTTTTCTCCTGTACCAGTTTAAGCATACATTCATTTGTTGGGTGACTGTACCCAGGTTTAGAGAATACTAATCATGCATTAAAAAAAGTTTAACACATTGTGCAGGGTATATCATAAAACTGCAAAATGATGAGCAGTATGATTATGTTTGGGTTTATCCTCCTTACTTTAAAACGATCCTATTTCCAAAAGAACATAGCTTTTCTTACCTACATATTGGTAGCTACATTACTTTTGTAAGCTTTTGTGGTCCAGTGATTGTCTTGAGAAGTTGTTGGTTGTATTTTTTTCAACTTAAATATGGACATCATATATGTCGTAAATTCAAGAAATATTAAGGTCTACAGCCTGATCTCCACATTAAGAGTGTATCTAAAAACTGCAGTCTGGTTCACAGGCTTTTTATATTTTATTTTGAAAAAAAAAAATGACTTGTGACTTGAGTTGACTTGCAGGAAAATGACTTGTGACGTGACTTGACTTGAAGGTAAATAACTTGACTTGACTCGACTTGAAGGTAAATGACTTGTGACTTGACTTGACTTGAGAAAAAATGACTTGAATACAACTCTGGATTATACTTGTTGAAGTTGTCATTATTTAGTGTTTTTTGTTCTGTGGGTACGCGAACGGTTGTCGTCCAAGTTAAGGGTGTCACAACCCAAATCCTTCAGAAAATTTGTGAACTAATGTATTTTGAAAATCTTGTTATTTAGTGGTTTTTGGCTTTAATGTTGAACCCCTTCAAGGCTGTGGTACCTGAGGCGGACCACCTCCTACCCCATGTAGGCATACACCATAGGGAGCTCATCCATTAGTTGGCGCGTAGCGTAGTTCTACCAAGAAAATTTTATCACAAATGCCTCCCAGATTGCAGGAAATGGCTCTTTGTTGAGACCTAAATATTCATTAGATGATATTTCATGTGTTTAATGTTTAGACTCCTAGAAAAATGGCTGAGTTGAAACCACATTTGTTTTTTTAAATCCCTTTGAAAGGAGAAACAGGGCTCATAATTTATTCTGAGATCTCATTGAATTAAGAGTGTAACTGAAGATAATCATAGGCTACTTTGATAAAATCGTGGTATGGCAAACAGTGGCGCCGCCAAGGGGTCCGTGCCCCCCTCCCCCACATGAGATTTTGGGTATTAAAAACTTATGCACAAGCACACCGTTTAATTAACGATTTGGACACTAGGACCCACTCAAGCGAATCTATTTTGGCGAACTTTGTGAAGCACTGCCTCGGGCTGGGAAATATATTCAAACTTATCATTTCAACGTTTAATGTTAAGAGCTGTGAGACCACTGCGGCTGTGGGCCCTCTCCAGTCAATACAAATCCCACATTAAAAATTATTTCCCAGGTTCTGAGGACCACAGAATCAGAATCAGTATTTTCCTGAATTTTCCCAGGGATATATCTGTCCCCCTCCGGTAGACATTTTCTTATGTGGCCTACGTACGCGCTCTATCCCTTTTCGGATACTGAATCCGCCAGTGACATGTTACGTGCGTGGTTACCTTGACTACCATATACACAAAACACACATCTTTTGGCTAAAAGCTCTTAAAATTGTTTTTAATGCCAACTCACTTTCCTCTGAACCATTACTATGTATATACAGGGAGTTGTTATTTGTCAAATAGCATCTCCCTGAGGAGACGGTCTTGCTAGTGAAACACGATTGCAATCGTGTTTCACTAGCAAGACCGTCTCCTCAGGGAGTTGCTATTTGACAAATAGCAACTCCCTGGTCTCCTCAAAACATTTTGCTGGTTTTGAAAAAAAAAACAGTAGTGACCAATCCCAGGGATCGGATCCCCGTATATTTTAATTGGCGGAAGGTGGCTCTTCCCATATAAATTCTGAGGATATCATATGGTTACTTGCAGGCCTGGGAGCTAATTTTTTTGGTGTTCAACCACAATTAGCTCTTGCAAAGGTACACTGAAACTCTAAGAAATTTTGTTTGGGGGGCAAACTCAAGTCCGTATTAATGGTTAGCTCCGGATAGTACAATAGGAGTATGGTTATTATTATGTATTTCAGCGATGCCCCATGTGGTTTTCAAGAACTCTTCAAAAACCATTTCAGGCAGTCAGTTATGAGCTGACTTTAAAAATAAAAATGCAACCACATCAGCCGACCGCTACTCCATAGGGGGGAGTAAGAGGCAGGTGAAATGGGCAAAGCGGCTTGAACCATTTGTATAAAATGAGCCCCAGCTTTAAATATTTTGCTGTTTCTTTCATTGTGTCACAATATGTTTCAGCTTTGCCAAGAAGCCATTAAATGTTAGTTTTCTGGATTGTTTTCTTAAACTAACGAAAATTTCCAGCACTGAAGACACTTGAAAACGATGAAATGATAGCACTATTTTGGATCTCAGTACCGTTCGGAAACGAAATTTTTTAAAGGGGGAGGGGAATTCCCCTAACTCAGAACGACGCCTCATCCTATATACAAACAGCTAGGCCAAAAAGTCTCACTACACTGAGCTTAGATTGAATGTTTTGTGTGTTTATTTTAAATCAAATGAAACCATGGGCGTAAATCCCGGGGGGAAGGGGGATATATCCCCCAACATTTGACTAGGGGGATGGCCCATGCAATCATTCCCCCCCCCCCCCAATGTTTCAGTCTACAGATACTTGTATGATGGAAAGTATATTTTATTCTTCATTTTCGTAAGAAATTTTTCCAATATCGCTTCACTTTCTATCACAAATGTTTCTCAAACTATCAGAATTTTAGCAAATCGTTGGCAATCTATCAAAATTTTCGCACGCTCCGCGCGCTTCCAAACTTACGTCAGTGTCACTCATATTATCAGTATCTTCCGATAGCAACTTTCGGAAAAGCACAGCAGCAAAAAGTTGAAAGTTTACGAATTAATAGGTAAAAGACTGGCTTATGGCAGTGGCATGTAGTTTGTTGGGCAATTGAAAGTGTCTCGGTGTACACTCTATGTCATGACCATAATTAAGGTAATAATACACGAAACTACCATTATACATTTTTCAAAAAATTTTACCAGAGCTTCGCCAGTTCGCACTAAGCCATTATCGGTATAGATGGTGATTGCTAACACACTTATGACGAAAACAGCACACTGTAACGCTCTTATTAGTCCTTCACCCCTTTTGCTACACCTATCAGGGAGGTCTAACATCACCTCCCTGCACCTATACTCTCCCTCCCTCTCATTTTCCATTGCTGGCAGCTGTTCGTCCGGATTTTAGTTCAAAAGTAGTAAAAATACGATAGTTGTAAAGTGTTCGGCGTCGTACTCTATATTATCATTTGGATGTCAGGTAGTATACGCATTATGTCATCCCCCCCCCCCTAATTAATATGATTAATGCAGAGCTTCCAGGAGGTCCTATTCAGGTATCTGCTAGCCTTAGATGCCCTTTCATAATGCACAATGAAGGAAAGGACATATTTCGTAATAACTCAAGAATGTTTCTGTGGACTCCACGCACATATTTTTGTGTAAAAACTTTCCCGAAATAGAAGGCAGTAAAATAGACAGAAGGGAGGGGGCTTCAGGAGATTTGTTGACAACGTATCTGTCTCTTAATAGACAACATATTCTCCTCTTTTATCTTACTAAAAACTAGCATTCACTAAATTTTGGACATTTTCCGGCCATATTTGATCAGTTCCAAAACATCCCAAATATAGCACCATTTTGCATCTAAAAGACCTTAAATTAATAAAAAAAAAATTCTTAAAGGGGAGGGGAACACCTTCTCCAGGACGACACCTTGATGTAGTGACAAACGAAAGATCAAAACTGCTGCATGCAAATGCAGGAACGCATGAAAAATAAAGGTGTAATTTACGCAGACTAGGGGGAACTGAGGTATTATTACGATATCATCTACGGTGCCCCCAACCACAAAAAACCTGGCGACGCCACTGATCTCAAGCCAACTTACAGGTCTTGTAATGATCTCCGAATTCAAAATCCAGTTGTCTGGGATGACCCTATATGTTGATCCCTGCCTTTTTAAGCTTAACAGGACAGTGTTGCTCTTGTACAATTTCAATCCAGTGCAGCTTATCAACGAGTTTTGTGCTCAAAATAACATTTCCTAAATGTATGAATATACCAATAGCCTACCAAAGAACATTTCCACTGAAATTAACCCCTTAAAACAGTCTTCCTGGCACTTCTGAGACATTAAAACCCAGGAGCTTCCGGGGGCTTCTCCCCCTGGACCCCCACCGGGGCTTTGCCCCTGAACCCACCAGGGGCCCTAAGGCGGGCCCCTGGACCATACCCGTCATGGGCTCGCGCTTCGCGTGCACATTTTCCATATTTTCGATAATTCACCCCATCCCCCAAAGTTGAAAAGAAATCTACGCCCCTGACTGAAACGGTGTACTTTAGCACAGAGGTGGAGAACCTTTTGCTTATAACGTGCCATTCGACAGTCATAAGACTGCTCGTGGGCCAACGGCGCTGTCATTTTGGACAAGGGAAGGAAAACCTCTCGTTCGATGGGAAACACAATACGTTTAGGCTACATGCCCGTTACAACTTTTTGTAGACAAATCCCTATGGTAATCTGGCGAGTTGGCACCCGGACAAAACTGCTTTTAGTCGTGGATGATAATCAACAAGGCTAATGGGTTGTGTATCTAATGACCTCGAAAGCTCTGAAGTGTCTGCAAAATTATGGGCATTTAACTATGTAAATGACATTATAATGCCTAAGCTAATCAGATTACAAATATCAAAGCGTGATCATTTTTTTTATTATCGTGATCATTTTTTTTATTATCTTAGCTCGCACTAATGGCAGGTCCATTTGTGATGTCTGAAGTACATATATAGTAGCAAACAAGCAACTAAGAAAACGCGCACGAAGCGCGCCGAAAAAATGTCTATTTGAAAGCACTTTATTAATGTTTAACCTTCGTATTGCATTGGAAAGTTATTCACTTCTTTAATTTTAAACGGAGTCAAGGAAAAGGGAGGGTCTAACCCATCTCGATTTACATGTTTTATTTATTTATTATTATTTTTTGGAAAATTGAAGACCATGCTTTGCAAACTTTGGGGGGCAAGTGCCCCCCGTGCCCCTATGGAGAGCCGCTAATGCACTGAAATCATACTTTTTCCTGACATTTAAGTTTTCGAAGTTGTCTGAAGTAATCTGTCTGAAGTTGTCTGAGTAACAGCTCAATTAAACTGGCAAGGTGCTCATATCGTCATACTTTGTACGAAGAAAAAAATGTTTTATAATGATCAATGATCGGTTCCTTCGTGACAAATTTTTCAGACTGCTTGAACTGTGCGGATTTGCGTGTGTGCAATATTCTTAACAGGTCAATAACATGAACCGTTATCACACTGACCTAAAGTCAATGGTGTTCCGTAATGGCGCACCCAAACATTTTTGCTGGTCAAACTCTGAGTTTCAAACTTTGTGACATCAACTTTAAGAAGCGCTACCACTAGTTGGCAAGTAGCGTGCGAAGAAACTTCATCTGAAAATACCTTCTAGGTCGGGGGAAAAGCCACTCGTCCCCTCGTCCTTTTTAATTGGGTTCAGAAGGCAACAAGGGATAGAGTGTAGGGTTCAAATTGTTCCCAATCCTACTCTCCGCAACACTAAAAGTAGTCCCCACCCAACGGACGAGACTTTATCCCTATTCTTTAGCCACATTCCCATCGAATCGGAAAAGTGGATGACGTTCGCTCTCCAGATGTATCTGATTTAAAGGGGCACTACATCCCAAATACACCATAGGTTGAAGGCAAACCGAAGTGACAATTAAAAACGGTAGTTAGATTGAGTGAGTAAACCCAAACCATGCTTTTGTGAGTTTATATTTGAGCCACTCTGCTCTGTCTATGACTTTTACAAATCAGTGAAATAACTTGATGTTTAGTGTAACCTGTATCGCACAGAAGACAGTGGTCAGATTACAAGAGTAAGTAATATTAATAGCGCACACAGTAGTGTCCTCGGCCGAATATGGCCTTGGGCAATTAAACAACAATCCTTTATCTGTGCTAAAGTTGTCTTAGGGGCAGAAGCATACTTTAAAGGGAGAGGGGAAATTTGAATCAACTGTATGGACGAGCTAAATTAGTGAACCCATAAAAGTAGTACTGTTTGTTTCAATTCCCTGCGGTTTTGAGCTAGGGTTTGCCGGTATACTTGATTTATACGAATATATCCAGTATTATTCCAGTATTGTTGTATTCGTACCAACAACATGGGCTTTCGCGTAGTACCGGCCGACGTGCTAAAATCAGAAACACACGTGTGCATCTCGTTGGACAGTATGTACTGTACACTGTATATTGTGGCAAATGTCCGTACACATGAATTGAAAGACCCAAGAATGAGAGAGAAAGATGACAGAAGACTTGAAGCTTACTTTTCACTAAGGCTCACATAGTGACTGTGACATCTTTATTTTCTGTTAACAAATACCCCTACATTCTGCATTGTCAGTATTCAAAAAGCTTTATACCGATATATCTTTTTCTCAAAGTACCGTTCAATCCTTCTCTAAACTGAGGGTGACATGATTAGTGTACTTTATTCAGCTTTTGAAGAGAGGTTTAGAATGGCTGTCATCTCTACAAATCATCTTCTTTTCCCATAAACGGTTTTAAAACAGATGTGTAATATTTAACTTGTGAGGGCCCTTTTCCTATCTACCCTGTCTTCTTAAAGTTAAACCGTCACTTTCTGGAACTCCTCCCAGGAAATCTTCTCATCACCTGTAAAACAAGAGGAAATAATGTACCTCAGTTTTAGAAAAAGTTTTGCACTCATCAGCTTCCTGACGGTAGTGTAATTAACGTCATAATTGTGCTTCCTTATGTAGGTAGTCAAGACTTTATTTATCTGTTTATGGGTACAAAAGAGTTACGTAAGAAGAGTTAGACATTACAAGGGTTTGGAAATAAGTGAAAAAAGTTTAGATTAAACAGTCAGTAAAATGTAAACATCTTTTGCGACTTCTGGTAGAGCACTTTACAAACTATTATCTCCAGTCAATCACGCATTTGTCCCGGCGCATAAGGTCTAGACTCCAATTGTTCAATTGAACCATGGAAGCACTTCCTGGGATGAGAGCTATGTCGATTTACTCAAGGAGATTATGCAACGAACCTATGTGCAAGTTGAGGCCTCTAGCATATGAGAAACAGGAGGTGGATATGAGTTACTTAAAAAAAATTCTACATTTAGTAAGGCTATGTTACAAGAGTTTTGTAATGGAACTGCTAACCCTTTAATATTTCAAACACTTACCTTTACTTTTTAAACATTGATATTTTTTAATATTTGTAAGTTTGGTAGTACTAATTTTCCATAGTTGTATTTTTAATATTTGTAACAGTTTGCAGTTTTCATTATTTTGAAGTTAAAATCTTAAGAGGTTTAACTTAAATATTTACAATAGCTACCATATTTGGAATTGTTAAATTACGAGTTTCGAAAGAAAAACTAAGTTGATGTTTTAAAGTAAGGTTGAAAAGGGCTCCTTCTATTTTTTCCATGTTTCATAATATTTCTAGAATGTCCTTTATATTGGCTATGATCCAGACATAGTCCTACAATGAGGGACACTGCATATCCCCCCCCCCCCTCCATTGGGCAGAATATTTACTATTTTCGGGCAAAGGAGACGTTATGTTGTGAACAGACGTTTGGCATTTGTTTACAATTTCGGGTTAACATGTTCAGCCACAACCCCCCCCCCTTGCTCCTTCCCCCATATTTAAAATATTCCCCGTGCTCTTATAGATCCAGATAAATTCAAAGGGAGAAATTAACCAGTGATTTACATCTCCACCTCTTCCCCTTCCTCGTTCCTCTTATCATCACATCTGTCAGAGCGTCAGTCTGGTGAAATTTTGAAACAGCTTCATAAATCAGACAATAAATACGTTTACGAATAAAAAGTCCTTTCGAAAAGATGATTCCTTTGGAAGATTTTACCCCACATTGAGATAAATTTAACGTTTGCAGGTTAAAAGCCTTAAGGCGTAGAGCGTCGGGTTCTTGAAGTATTTACACAATAAAGACCATCAACACCTTTTGTTACCTTTATTTTGTTACTTTTCGAAGGCCTGGAGAAACGTGGGGTATAAGTATCCCCTTGAGCTTGCCCCCTCCCGTGGTCCCTCCACTGCAGAATGTCATGAGTCATGACCAGTGTGTGTTTTTTCCTGTAGGATCATACCGGTCATGACTCCCCCTGACTCCCCCCCCCCCCCCCACTTGAAATATCTCCGATAGTAAGATTTTTTTGGTTGCACCACCGCATGCGCGATAGAGCTGTGGCCGTTTATAAAAATTAAGGGGATACTACTCAGCTCCCTGATCATTGAAACCTGAAATCTAGAGCTCAACTAAAATGTTTAATATCGTCCGGTCCCATGATCAATGTTTGTCAACCGTTTCCGGTGTTTCTGAACTTTGTTGGAAATTTAAGGATCAATGTTACTTGTTTTTAAATTGACAGAGCTTTTCATCGCGATGTTTTTATAGTTAACGAGAGGTGTATTGGTGGTTTAATAAGTCTAATATACAGTTGTGATCTACGCCGCTGTCACTCTTTGTAATGCTGCTTATAATAACGAATGTTTAACAGACTAAAAATATAAATTTGAAACCAAATATCCTGACGAAGATAAGTCAAGCCTTTTTTTTTCTAATCCGTTGTCTTCCCTTTGAATGCAGTAATCGGGCGAGCCTCACTGAAAGTGTTCCCCTGTGTAATTAAGACTGAAAGATGGGGAAAGTATCACAATAATGCTTCGAGGTTATATCTCTGTTAGGTCTATGACTCTTGGGAGGCAGCCGTTATCACCATAGCAACTGGTAAAACTCACCATCGACATCATCGTCTGTCAGGAATTCGACAAAGTTTTTAACACTGCCGCCCTCCATTGACCACTCGCAAGCTTCGATGTAGCTGTCACCTGATGCATCAATTTTTTTAAAGACCTGCAGTTTACCATTTTCGGTTCCTCTTTTAAACCTAAAAGAAGAATATAAAGAATAAAGAAAACTATAAATAAACAGCAATGTCATAAACTTTGACTTTGCGAGGGGGTGGGGCGAAATGGGGGAGGGATGTCACTAGAAACATCAGTTTGTCGACGTCGATTGCTCTTTTACACATTTAAAAGGAATCTTTGTGAAGGTATGTATTCTAAGCGATCATGCCTGTGCAATGTATTTATAATTCTGCAAAGAGGGAGGAGGAGGTCAACAGGAACGGAGAAGGTATATAAATAGTCAACGCTGATACACTCTAAAAACGATCTAGTCAATAACGACACGAAAAAGCTGAGCTGTCAAATATTTGAGTAGATTGGTTCAGAACTGACTACATTCGATTTGAAAGTTGTTACAACCGATAATGTAAAAACCAACCGATAATGTAAAAACGACCGATAATGTAAAAAAAATTTACCGATAATGTAAAAACAACCGATAATGTAAAAAAAATTACCGATAATGTAAAAAACTTTTTGAACTGATAATGTAAAAAAAATTTACCGATAATGTAAAAACTCTCGTCTACCGATAATGTAAAAAAAATTACCGATAATGTAAAAACTGATCTAAAGACATTTTCATATGGAATTGGAAACGTGGAATATTATCCAGAGAGTCAAATGTATAATTCAGAAAGGTCGTAGGTCATACCCCAGGGGAAGGGGCTCTCACCCCTAGAGATCCTATAGTGGGAGAGATTGGCCAACCATTGTTCTCAGATACGCATCTGATTGGACGAAATGTATGGGCACCATTTTGGAGCCAAAGTACGAGCTTGCAAGATCATGTGTAGCCTATGTGCATTTGAGAAGTTGTGCGGGCTGTACGTATGGCCGGACGTACTCATCCTATGTAAGATAAACATGTTTTGTTTCCAAAATTGCGGCCGGGTTGTGCTGCATTTGGATGCACGAACAGACCAGAAAAGGGTACAAGTTGTATAGATTCCCATCCTGTGCAAAAGGAAGACTTCGGTTGGCTCCAAAAGTTAGAAGGTTCAATTGCAATCCATCAAATAGCGATCGCTTTTGCGATGTTACTTTACAGTATACAACTTAGTAGTACATGTAGGCCTAACGTTAGAGTAGGCTTAGCCTTAGAGTTAGATTACGACGTTCTGTACAAGGCCTAGCCTATACCGTATACGGCGGTTCCATCTCTATATTCCGACTGCTTGATATTCCAACACAAAAAACCCAAATACAACTCCCAACCCTTTGGCCTAACCGGCTAACCCTCATCCTAATACTAACTCTATTGGAGAGTTGTCGGAACATCCCCATAGAGACGTTGGAATCATAGGCGTAGGAAGCTTTTCGAGACGGGGGGGGGGGGGGGAAGGCGGCTGACTCATGAGGCGAGAACTCAATGGGGGATTTAGCCATCAGGCGACTTAAGACTTCTTTATTTTTCACCCGGGAAAACGGTCTTTTCCAGGGAAACTTTGGCTAAACGAGCCTATTGAATTATAGCGGCATTAACTTCGGATCACCGTCCTGGGAGAGGGGTCTAAGGGGAGGAAGTGTCCTCCTCTCCTTTGGAAAATTTTTGGGTATTTGAGGGTCCTTAGATGTAATTTGGTGCAACATTTTTGACAAACTTTAAGGAAAATTACTGCAAATTTTTGACATTTCTTACAGAAGAGACAAATATGGGGGTTTTGCCCTTGGATCTTGGGGCAGAAGCATATTTCAGCCCCTCACATTTTTGACGGGAGGGGGGTGGGGCTAAAGCTCCCCGCCACGCTTCCTAAGCCAACGGTTGGAATACCAGACCTGCAGTCCCCAGTCATAGATGTAGGAGCAGTGGCCTACCCGGGCTGCCCCTCACTGATGCCGACTTTTTTTTTACTTCCTAAAGATACGTAAATTTTTTAACACAAATTTTACTGCAAATGGTAGCATATGTGGAACCAGATTTCATGTAAGGACACCTCATTTTTCAAAAATTTTCAAAGGGAAGGGGGCACCTCATTGGGCCATGGTTCCCCCTCACTGATGCCGATATTTTTGTTTTATTTCCTAAAAAATACGTCAATTTTTTAACACACATTTTACCTCAAATGTAGCATATGTAGCAGAAGATTGCATGTAAGGACACCCAATGTTTCAAAAATTTCCATAGGGGAGGGGGACACAAGAACAGATCAAACATTGCTCCTGGATGTATTAGTAGCATGAGAAGACTGAAACATTTGCGTACCTTTGACTTCGATGTAGGTTTTTACATGGAATACATCCTGGTCAGTCACAATTTTATAAAACCTTGGCCTAGGCCTTTCCATAAAAGAAAAAAGTCTCACTAGGAAGTGCTCCCCTATATTTACCCCTTCCCCCAGACCTCTCCTGAAACTTTCACTAAATAATGAAAAATCTTAAATGATTAGTTCAACTTGCTTACAACTTTCCATAAAAAGCACCATTTTGCATGTATGCCATCCTGCATTAACGGAAAACTTTCACTCCACATTTAACAAGTGCAATCGAAATGATATTCCTAAAGTTTAATTGGTAACCATCTAGTATGAAAACTGGGTGTTTTGAAATGCCTAAAATCTGCTCTTGGGGACACTGACCCTAAAAAGTGGGCCTTTTGACGGCCCGCACATCCCACTACAACCGACAGACGGGATGACTGACTTCGGATCTGTGGTCAAGGTGGTCGATAACCTCTAGGACCAATTCTTATCAGGAGTGAGTAGCTTCGATTCCATCCCCTTCTTCCCCTGGGGTGGGGAACGGGTGAGAGGGAAATAACTTCCTTGAGCTTCAGAATAACGATAATAACATTCCTGGGTTTTCTGACATGCTCATTTCAAAAATATAATTTTCAGTCCTTTAGTTTTTGAAATATCTGATTTTTATTAGAGGGCGCCCTCTATTGGGCCATAGACCTATGCAAACAAGCCGTGCCATCCATATGACTCACCTCTATGTAATAAAATATGTTGCAGTCCTTTCATGATATATTTATCGTAGATATGTTCTTTTTGGTGAGCTTCCGAACAACAGAGAGTGAGGGCGCTTTAAGTATATGAAGGAGAAATATGATAGCATTATGCATTTGACCTTTACAATTGAGAAAAAGTGACCTTTAAATCTTCTGCTGTCTTTCGATGAACCTTTTTAAGGGAAATATACCTGCAAGAGGGCGCTGTAAAATAGGGGTGAGAGCCCCTTCCCCTGGGGTATGACTTACGACCTTTCTGAATTAACGTATGACCTTTTGGATTAAAATTCCACGTTTTCAATTCCATATGAAAACGTCCTTAGATCATTTTTTACATTATTGGTAATTTTTTTTTACATTATCGGTTTAATGAATTTTTACATTATCGGTAATTTTTTTTTTTTTTTTTACATTATCGGTTGTTTTTACATTATCGGTAATTTTTTTTACATTATCGGTCGTTTTTTACATTATCGGTCATTTTTTACATTATCGGTTGATTTTTACATTATCGGTTGTAACAAAAGTAAACTACTTCAGTTCATTTTTGACAAAAAGTCTTGTCAATCGCTTGACAAGTGCCCCAGTTCGTTAGATTCTTAGGTAATTTGAATGGTACGTTGTAAGAGTGCACCACCATTGTGTCGGGTAAAAGTATAGGCATATGCTATCAGAGCACAAAAAGTTAGGCCTTGCACTGAATTTCGATTCCATTGCAGGACCGTAGCCTGGGCAAAACCTCTGGGGGCAGTTCATGACACTATCTAGGCGACACACCAAGTGGTATGCCCATAGATAGTTAACACTCAGAGGGACCCTTCCTTTTTCACATATTCTGGGTACCGTCGGGAAGGGGGTTCTGGGGGGTACATGTAAGACCTGGCTAAGGTTCAAAATTGCACTACTGTATCGTTGGCAATATTATTATTTTACATAATATCATTATATTTTTACAAATTGTAATTATTTAGTGATATTTTTCATATTTTGTGGCTGCGCGGAAGGCAAGAGGTGGTGCTGTCTAAGAGAGGGGGACGACATATACTCTTTGAGGAATTTTTGTCTATGTGAGGTGGCTTGGATACAAAATGGTGCTATCTTTCTAAAAATTCGTAAAGCGTTGAATTGATTATATGTTTAAGAATCTTCATTATTTAGTGATTTTTTTCTATCCTGATAGGGCGTAATTGAAGGGGATATTGCCTAAAGGTAGGGATTGCACCTCTACTCTTTGAGAAATTTTTCTTGTTCTACGTTCCCCTAGATCCAA
The DNA here is from genome assembly GCA_029531755.1 of Holothuria leucospilota. Classification (NCBI taxonomy): domain Eukaryota; kingdom Metazoa; phylum Echinodermata; class Holothuroidea; order Aspidochirotida; family Holothuriidae; genus Holothuria; species Holothuria leucospilota. The sequence continues at coordinate 24,146,615 of CM055978.1, forward strand.
AATGGTGTCATCTTTGGTACGTACGTGAAGCTTTGGACTCATAAAATGATCTAAACTTTTAATTATTTACTGAATTCTTCGGCTGTGGCATGCATGGCACCCCTTCAAGGCTGGTACCCGGTGCAGGCTTCCCCTAATTAGCGCTCTTAGTACGATACTGGGGGAGCCACCATCAACTGGTGCATAGCCATAGCATAGGCCCTTGCAAGAAAAGGGAGAAATGACACATTTCAGACCTTGAAAGTTGCATCTAAGCCTTCTTTTCCTTTGACTTTTATGCTTTAGAGACAAATTTAGATTTCAAGAAGAAACGTTAGATTTGATTTAAAGGGGAAATGCAGTCACCCCAATTTGAATTAGTGTACACTTGCATCCCATTTCATGAATGGCTCTTAAGAATCATGTTGTAATATGTTTCTCACTGCATGCCGGAGTTGAGACATTAACATTATACAATATTTATGTTCTAACATATCATGTAAGATACTTGAAGTGAAATCAGGGGATACTTGTGAGATTTAGCTGTTGTTCAAAGTAAGTTTGCGGTGACTGCTTATGCCCTTTAAATTGAAAGTTACTTTATAAGCTCATTGAGTTTGGCTAAGAATTATAGGTACCGTAATCATTGGCTATTTTACCTTTAGCCAGTGTATATGGTGGTGCATTCAAGCGGTGTTTCTTGTAGGAGGAAGATGGTTTACTCGTCAGGCAGAGAAACCCGCATAAGAACGATTCTATGGCGGGAGTCCGGAGATCTCCCCGAGGAAATTTGGGGAAAAGGAACCGTTAAATGCGATTTCTCAGGTTTTGGGGGCCTTGAAATCATAATTTGGAGAGTGAAATTTTCAGCAGTTCTGTATATTTTCTCAATTAGGCCAACTTTGATTTGCGGTTTGGAAATCTCAGGGGGGCAGTAAGCCCCCTGCCCCCGCAGGCTACGGCCCTGCATTGTCTGTTCTTTTCTGCTAAACTGTAATCACTCATGGCAGCCTCCTTAAAGTAGGCCATAGATCAGACAGTTCGAGAGGTATATGCATTGTTGGTCAGCTGATTTTGTTGCCCTTCTCAGATGAAGTGACAGAATAGGGTTTGGGGCTGTTTGTATCAAAGGAAACGAAAGACCGATTAGGCTTCTTGGGTTGATGAATGAGAGAAACCAACGTCAGAGTGAGCAATGCTACAGAGATCTGACTATGCGTGAGAGAATTTAGTACTTACGGAAAAGTAACTTGGATTCCAACTGCTCCGGTACTGGGATCGTAGGTGGGTTCGAAGATGGAGTCAGTATCGGTATGGTAATCCCATTCCCCTCCAACGAAACTTGAAGCCGGTGTGCTGCTGCTAGACGACGAGGTGCATGCCTCACTAACAACAGCAGCCAAAACAAGTGTAGCAACGAGTACAAGAAGTCTAGCCATAATTGATGTAAATGCTATGAAATGAAGGAAACATATAATTATTACCTTTTATTATCAACAGTTCGAAATGCTATGAATCTTTTAGGTTATTTTAATTATAGGTGCGCTAGGCCCATTGAACTGATTTTGTTTCAGAGAGAGCAACACGTGACAGAAATCGTGTCCCCACTAGAAACGAAAATGAAGTTTGGTCATCAAAAAAAGTCATCAAAAATCCAGTTCTACAGACTACAGTCATTCTGACAAGGGACAGTAATGTTTTCTCTATTGCTTTAGTCCGATAGTCGTAGTATCATTGTTTGTAAACATGAAGCAATTCGGGGATATTATAGAAGGAGCCGGCAGAATAAAATTAGAGAATCTGGAGTCACTGAAGAGGCCATGATGAAGGTAAGAAAAGCTTTGCCTTCAACAGGGCATACAGTGCATGCAGGTTTTAACATTCCAATCTACTACCTTGGAAATTTTAAGTTTTATGAATTATATATCGGAAGATTATAAAACAATTTGCTACATTTTGCCACTGGAGAGTGTGATATTCTATTTGATGGTGATTGAAAACATCTTAAATATATTATACTCAAGTTAATTACACGGTTATTTCAGTAGATTAGTATAATCCAGATTTTGCACCTATTGTGCATGCACTTCTGAGCCAATCTTTCGACACCCTAAGTCCCGAACCCTACATCGAATGAACATAGAAATGTTGCAACAAGGACGGTGTTAGAACTTGGAACTATCAGCTTCAAGTGAACATCAGGGGCGTGGCTAGTCCGCAGGAGGACATCCCCAAATGGACTGACAGAATACATAATAACGGTCAAACTAATGGATTGCACTCCTCGACAAAGGTTAGTGACTGGCTACGCAAATTCTTGAAACATATATAAAGCCAGCACTGTAAATACATCACTATGGTAGTATTTCGAAATTACTTCCACATTTTTAATTCCGTTCACGCGATACGTAATGGAGAGAGATATTCATAAAACAGCAACTATATGAAAAACTGTAGATGTTTAAGGCGACATTGTAGTATTAATTTTATTTAAAAGAAAACACGAAAACATAGCTAACCTCCGTAAGAAAGATCTTACCTAGTTCTGGAGGATGTACGATATAGAACGACTGGTTTCGGCCGGTGAGCAATTCTTGACGAATGATTCTCCTGAGTGTTTTGATCAAGCAGGCATCGCCTTTTATAGATTTTTTTTTCTATTTTCAGTTGTTCATCGGACTTATATTTCTTTACTAAACTGTTAAAGGAACATTTAAAAAAATTGATGGATCAAAACTTTGATGGGAAAACCCCGTCTGGCGAAGAAAGTGTTTAGCCATAAGATACATTTGCTTTTTCCATCAAACTTTCCAGAGAGTGAAGACTGTGTTACACGTACTGCCATGCACCAAATTACATCATACCTTCCTAAGTACGGCTGCGCCTGGCCTAGCTGACACCATCACTTATAGCAAGTATGCGGATGACTATCTCCCTCGCTACAAAATATTGACAAGAAACCAAATGAAAGTAAAGCACGCCCTCACTTATTTTTACGCTGGGTAGGCTTACCATGACTTGTTTTCATATCCCAATATATGTTAGTACATCAAAGTTTGCATCCTCACCCCTACCCCCACCAATCCACACATGATTTTTGTCCTAAAGAATTTTAATACTTTTTGCAGTGGTTTTATATCCCTTGATACAATGGGATCTGAAAGTCTCGCGTTCTCTCAACTTCTCTGGGAAAAAATTTATGAAGATACTCAATGACTTCCAGCATAGCCTAAGGGACTTCTGTCGGCAATTTTATTCGATAAACGTCTTTATGTTCTAGTTATCCTTCGGTCTGAAAGTTTTTCAACTCCACATCCGCTTGCTGAGTGAAATACTCCTTGACCGTTTATTTATGAAAAAATGATTCAAAGATCAAAATTATGTAAAAGCAGTTGTGATTTTCACAGAGCCAACAGATTTTACTCACACCAGATCACTGCGTATCCACCCCGTGGAAAGGAATAGGTTTAACCATGCAAGGAGTTGAACTTTCCCCTCACATGTCGTTACGAGAAATCTGTGGGTAACCGAAAGCCAGCACAACAGGTAAAGCAGGGGAAACGCTAGAAGTCATGTTGATATTTTGCTTTCTAAGATGTCTTGCGGACTATCTCCTTCAACAAGCTAAACCCTAAAACTACTCCCTAGGGTAACAGGCATTTTTACAAATGGTTCTCCACATCTAGCGACAAGTTTTCTTCAAAATATATGACCAAATACCTAAATTTCTTAAAAAGTGCCTGGTCATTTCCCCTAACCTTATTGCATCTAAAACTGTAGTTAATGGGTAATTCGTGTTTTCCTTCATATGGGCACAAAATTGACAAAAGCTCATTTCACACGTCCATGTATGTATGTAACTTGTAAAACCGAGGTATTCGCAAGTTTTGAGGGTACATTGTCAACATTATTCACGATTGCATTTCCAATGCATCTTGATTAATACAGGACTGATGGTCTTCGAAATATGGCATCTGGTACTGCCAAAATCTACAAGACCCCAAGGAACCAAAAAAATGGACTGGACTGGCTTCTGGTCCACGCCCATTTAATGTAAAGGGACGAGAAACTTAAAGAAAAGACATCAAACAAGATATGAAAGATACATCAACCTTAATTAGACCGACTTCCTATGAAAGAACTTCCAAAGTCCCATGAAAGAACTTCCAATACCCAAAGTTCCGGAGCACAAACTCCTTAAATCATCAAATCGACCGGCAGTTAGTCTGAGTTGAACCTTTATTAAAATGTGTTCTTATTATGATTTCGGCGTTTTGTGTGTGTGTGCACATCAAACACCAATTGACCATCGTAGTCAAATTGTTCGAACTTTTAAAAATACAGTCGGGCTTCCCCGAGCTTCGCCCAGTAGTTCTAAAGATGACTTTGCCCCTGGAACCAACACCCTTGGAGAGCCCTTTGGGGCATCATCCCCTACCCTTTCTACAAATTCTGCTCGTAAGTTTTCTCCACTTTCAAATATCTGGGGCCATCACAAGCAGTATGGTTCCATTAAAGGAAAGACAAAGTCGTCCTAATCAATGAATCTGACCCGTTTAAAACCAACCATATCGATTAGGCCATATTCTAACTCCCACCCCCATACCACTACTCAGTAACCTACAAATCACGTTTTCCGACAAATTTGTTAATACAGACAGCTTTGTACAACTTAATTGTTTTTTTGTTTTTTTTTTGATAGTCTAAGGCACCTTAATCCTTAAGGCGGATATGTCATCCCCCCCACAAAAAACAGGGACTTGGGAGTTGTTAGCAATTCCCTACCCAAACATATTTAGAAATATCCCTAGAGTTCTAAATACAGTTGATGACTGCACTTTGACATTCATTCAAACATAGCTTCACTCTGGATGGTCAACGATGACTTGCACAATCAGTTTAGTTCCCAGTTCAGCTCTCACACAGTCACTATGTGTCAATACAAGGGGTCGCGCAAATTAAACTCAGTGCAAGCTAGGTACTGTACCTCTGTCTTGGAGGTGTACTACACATGTGTTCTTTGTTTAAACTGGAGGAGGGGCTAAAATAAACTTAGTGGGAACAATTTTATCGAGAGCCTTTAAAAAAGGAGCAGGGTGACTACAAAAGAGGTGGTGCCAGTGGGTAGGGGCGTGTGGAAGGCTGCCTCCTGGAGATTTCCTCATGTAGGTAAGTAGGCAAAAAATGAAGCAAAGTAAATGACAACGTGGACTTCATGAAATGTTGGAACCGTCACGACCTTCAAGGTCGTGTGACATGCCACCAAACAGAGCTGTTTCACTTGTCAGTGAAGAATTAAGTCCTCCAATGAAAGATTCGTTGGAATTATTTCAATATCTTTTACCGTTCTCAAAATATACGTATTCAAAGTTCTTCGATTGTTTCTGAAGAAACTCATTGCCTATCCAAAATAATGATGTGGAGTGTTGCACAGTGTTAAAATTTCTTTTGTTAACCCTTTATAAATTATCTCTTAATTACTGATCAGATAGATTACAGTCTGTTGAGTGATGTTAATGTTTCCGAAGGAAAGAATTTTAACTTTCATAATAAAGACCTCAGGGGATAACACTACTACCAGTTTCCTTGAAAACAAGGTTGAAAAAACAAAGGCTAACATGAGCCATGCATGGCATGTCCATCTTTCGATGTCACATATTTGCATATTAAGCTCATATTTATTCATGATACAAGTATAAAATAGAAATGACCCTGTGAAATGGTCAATATTTAATGGATTTAAATGGGAATTGCGGCTATTTTCTGGATATTATTTTAATGCTTTTTTCATCAAATCTCCAACTATGTTATTTTCATGTGACAAAACCTTTAATACTGCATGCATTTTGGTGCCCTGCCATTCCCGTCTTACGTCCCTCTGCAGGGGTCCCTTGCTCCTTCCTCCTGCCGTTTGCAGCTCTAGTACCACAGCTGGATTTAAGATAACCCAAATGGGATTTCACGTACAATGCAGGGTAGCAGCCCACTCCCCGTAGGGGAAGGATGGACCGTAGGGGTAATTTTCCAGTTTCGTCGGGGAGCGTTACTGGATATAGTAAGGTATGTAATACCCGACGTAGACCATTCGCCCCGACAGTTTACTTGATTTTTCTCTGAAGGAGGGCAAAATTATTTTTATTTTAGGCCTATGCAATAAAACCCCAGTTTTCAAATTTATGCAAGAAAAATCCAAATTTTCAAATGTTGTACAATACACACTAGATATTTTCAAATTTTCTCCTTTTCTAAAAGTAAAACTCGCACTATTCGATACGTGGAGCGCTCCGACGATTTTCTCTTCTCCGTCCTTCCGGTGTCCGGCAATCCGTCCCCGCTGTCGCGGCTGTGAGAGGCTACCCCCTGTTTGGAAGTTGGAACCCCGTCGGGCAAATTCTGGCTCCACCACTGGTAGCTTAAATGACGAGTTTGAGAAAAAAGGTTCATCGCCCACTCTTTTGAAGCTTTATTTTGACAGGTAGTTGAGCGAAGACGAAAGTAAAAATATCATAATGAGTATTGAACTTCAAATCTGGTGGCTAACATTTCATGTCAAATAAGAATTCTTATAAACCAAGAATATTAGTTGAGACGATAAGATCGATGTTGTCCTCAAACAAACCGAATGAAAACTTCCTCACCGTCTACGAGCACTGATCTCGTGGGAGGAGGAGACCCAGCTGCACGTATAGGCTCTATGTGCGGTCAGGTAAGACTTGCCGGTAGTGGGTCGGTAGGTCTTTCATCCTGAGAGCTTTCTATTTTAGATCATGCTGCAACATAGCTCCACCTAAATGACCCATTGCCATCAAACCTCGTGTTTAAAGTTGCAGATGAGTTGCGGCAGTTGTTGAATAATAGCATTCGGTAATAACAAGAAACCAGGAATTGGCTGCAACGGATTGGTTCCACAAATTGAAGACGCCCTAAGTAAGACTACAGAAATGATAATTTGCCCATTTTCTTATGTTAGTGAGGTCGAGAGACAACTTTCTAGAAGGGTCCCAGGGTAGAACCCCGCGGAAGCTCTGGGGTATTTACAAAATCCGGAGCATTAGAATGCAAAGTTTAACTTCTTCTCAAGGAAATTAAATGCTTATGAAGTAGACCACAAAAGAGATTATTTTATCATACCTCTCGTTGGCCTAAGAAGTACGTAAACCAGTTAATTTGATGATTGAAAGGGTTTTTGGGAAGTGGTATATATAAAAGGCCACTTGTCAGGGGGCACACAGTTTGTTTTCCTTATGAAAACTATGGCGACCTCTACATAAGCGTCCACATCTTCTCAAAAGTGTGGGGGTTGGGGAACATAATCTTGACGAAAATAACTCAAGTGCAAATCGCGGAGCCCAAGAAACGAGGAATCCGGGGCCCGGCTTAAAAATGGATTTAAGAAGATCTGAGGTGTAATCTGAGGCATTTTTCCGTCACTTTAATTCATTAAATGGCTGTTCCCACCATTTTCAATCGGGAATTCATTAAATTCGCTGTTTTGTAAGCTATGGATCAAACCTATACCTGCTATTTTTGTTTGGGTTCTGCAAAAAGTGGGCGGGGACAAACGACATGATATGCCCCCACTTTCAAAACAGAGGAACATGTCTCCCCGTCCCCAGCGTGTTGACGCCTATGCCGAACAGGATCGAATACGTCACGCTCAGAGACGACGCATGGAACTTATCTTTATGAGGCGCGAAGCTACATAATTATAGTGGAGGTTTCAAGTGGGTTGGCACTGGAGTGTTGCAAGGAATTACCCGAAAGGGTGGTCAAACTCCCCGACAGAGCAAACTGAAGCCCAGTGGAGGCGTCGGATTGCAATAATAATGGCGAAGGGGTGATGCAAGGAGAATAGGGAAAGAAAATGCTTAATACAATACCATTCCAAGATACTGTGATTCATGCAGGTTAGTGCACGTATCGTAGTATTGGATTTGATGTCTTTCTCGGAATCTACCAGGGAGTAAGTGGCAGCTCCCTGGTAAGATTTAGAAATATCCGTAGATGCATAGAGCTAAAAAGATCAACTGTCTGGCAAAGGTGGCAATTACGGGCGGATAGGAGAATCTCTCCCCTGACATACTTTTAGAGATGCTCCCATTGATTTTCGCTTCTTCACACAGTAACATTTGCTTCAAGGCCCCCTCATCCCCACCCCCTTGCCCACACCCCATCCCCTAGCCACACTTTTCACACAAATTTCCGCAACTGCTGTACCTTTCCCATTCCGTTAGCCTAATGAAATGTTCCCTGTCTTGATTTGCTTACTGTATCGTACAATAAGCTACATGCAAGAGATAAACAATTCGACTGGTAGGGATTAAATTCCCGGACTTCACAGAAAACAGTGTAATGAGCTACCTGGTGGTTTCGGTACGTTTTTAGGAAGGACTGCTGTAGCCTATTACAAATGGGTATCCAACATGTCTTTTCCTGTAGATATGATACTACGAGCGAGCACTATATAGGTGCAGGAGTAATATAAGTCCTCAGAAAGGGCAAGAGGGACAGGGGTGTCTGCTATTTATCTTGATGTAATGGAAGTGTGGGAGAGACAAAAGTCAACAAAAATCTACAGCGAAAACGTTGGGTTACCAGACAGAATGTGCCCTCTTTGAGAACATGAACAAGCAACCGGTCGGGGCGACTGGTACTCATCGGAGATTACAAACTCCATCGTCCCACCAGCGGTTTTCGAATAAATTGCAAAATTTTACTACGCGGGGGGTGTCATTGCCCTTGTCGCTCTACCTGGCGCCACCCCTGGACTGAGTTTGGAAGCCCCGAAAATATCAACGCAAGTGCAAGTGCTGGGGCAGTCCCACCCTATTCACATCCCACCCACCCGCAGTTGATTCTGTGCTTGAGACAGCTTATGTGGTATATGGCTATCAGAGTATTAAACTTCTCAAACAACTCCCAAAATGTTACACATTATGTTTCATTTCCAGACGTGACGGCCAATAACAAGCTCGGAAATTGAATTTCACTTAACTTTTTTGGGTTTCCCCAATGGGGCACCTTAGCTTTCAGGAAGGAAAGTGTCGAGCGAGCTGATCACCAATTGCTTTGAACTTCTTACATAACCTCGCTGAGTTCAATGTGCTTAGGTCGCCTGGTACAGATCGCTTCTGAGCCTTAAAGTGTAGGCCTACCTTAAGTCTAAAAATTCAAAAATATATGTTACAAAGCCTGAAAAGTGCATCCAGATGGTCCAATTCCCATCTTCACAGGATATTCCTGAGTTGAGATATAAAATATGGAAGCTTATTCAATCAATTTAAAATGGTAGATTGAGCAATAATTTGTGATGTCATTCTTATACTACTCAAATTACCGTCTTCGTTTTCCTTTGTTTTTTCGAAAGCCACTGCACCTTATACCGATATGTGATCACTGTCTTACTATTATAGGGTTTCTCGGCTATATAAGCCCTCTCTGTACAACATGCTATGCAAGGGAACAGTAAATGTTACAAGGTCACATAAACATCTTAATTTCAAAAGGAAACAAAAGCAGGTCATCTGAGTTGTACAAGAAGGACATCAAAAAGTATTGAGCAATTGACTATTTCAGCTTAAGTGGATAAATTTCAACATTTTATAACCCTGCAACGGAGCAGGGAGTTACTAGAGACTCCCTGAACTGAGTAAGCTATGAATATGGGAGTTGGGTGAATGAAATTCATTTTCCAACCTGTAAAACATATATTTTTCTAATTTTAGACTTTAGGTCCACTTTAAGGTACGGTAGTACGTCACTAATTATTCCTCCATTGACTTGCACACTAATTTGGGTCCTCTTCGTGACCTCTGGACAGAAGTTCTCATCTGGTACAAGGTACCCTTCATATGAAAGCTCACAAGTATGCCTTTTACACTTATTTCAAATTTGTGTGCCATGACCAATGAGATTTTGAGCTAAAAGAGCTTATATAGTGGGGTGGTGGTTCCAGCCTTTTCATTTCATTCAAAATGCCATTTTGCATCGCGGAAGGATACAATACGACAAAGTGCTTGAAACACCTTCAATTTTCTTTCAGTATTTTGCATACCGAATACTTCAATTCCTTTACTACCCCATCCAAATCACAAATTGAACATATCACTTCAGCACCATGGTCTATACCGGTGGTTCCCAACGGGGTCGATATCCCTCCCTGGGTGGCATTTTCGCAACTCATGGGGACGATAAGCTCTAAGGGGGCGGCAGGGGGCGTTTGAAAAAAATGAGATACTAAGTTTAAACCGGGCCTTACAAGATTCCAAAAGGTTTCCGTTGAGCTCTCAAGTTCGTTCCCTTAAAAGGAGATGCACTAAAAAGTGTGTGAATTATCTTTATTGCTAGATTTCACGAAATCGCATCTAACAGTGATTAATTTCAAAATTTTCTCAGCGATGACCCTCATATTCCCATTAGGCATCCTGGTGAAAGCGGTGAGCGAAGGGCCATGGCTAAATATTGTCCCGCCAACCTTACCTTGAATGTAGGTTTTCCGAGCTGTCGATCAACATGACATACTGACAGAAGTGAAAATTTGCAGATAACTGTAACGTAATAGATAACTTTTGCAATGTACTATGAAGTAAAACACAAGTAAATGCCGCAGTCTTATGGTTTGCCAGTTTCGGATTTCTCATTATTCTTGCCCGTAGGACAGCTTGATTGGCATAAGTCTTTCCCCCCCCCCCACCATCCTTCTTCCTCCTACCCACAGGAAAAGCTCCTTGCAGCATCAAGGGGAACCTTCGTTAGTAGCTCTAAGGGTGATTTCTATAATCTCTAGTGAATATTTAAAGACGGACAGTCATCACCCCAAAGTATATTTTTAGTGTGGGGGTATCAAAATTCTCAGTTGGTGACTGCTCTTTGATTGACATCAAAGTTTGAAAATTTGAAAGATGCAGAGTAGCTCACATTCCACACAAGGCAGAGAGAGTGCTTTTATTACATTTTATAGCCTTGTATGCTCACCAGGACATGGCCTTAAGCAATAAAACAGGTTTATTCCTGCACAAGGAAGAGCTTCATACAGTTATGGGAGGAGCTAGAAGTTGCATAGTTGGGAGAATTGTAACTGTCTGGGATCATGAAAATTACTAAATATTAGGTAATCGGAAGACAGTCAAAATTGATTTGTGCCTCATTCTTGTGTCGACAATTTCGGTAATACCCCAGAGCTTCAGGGGGCTTCGCCCCCAGTCCCCCATTGAGACATTGCCCCTGAGCCCCATTAGGAGCCCTTGTGGGAACTGTCCACACTTCGGCGGGCCTTTGGCATCTGTAAAATTCAAAAAAGTTTCTCCGTCCCTAACCCCAACTTTGTGATTCACCATCACAAAAGAAAGTCAGCTTTTTGAACCCCGCACTGTTGTTGCGCTTCACTGTGTCGGACTGGTAAGTAAAACTAATGTATGTGTATGCCTCCCCTTTATTTCACCATGTTTTTATTGTAATTGTCGTTTCATTTATGCAACAGTATGCTATAGACGGGGGAGGGGACGGTTGCTCAACTTCATTAGGTGAAAGGGAGCGGTGGGCTGAAAAAGGAACCACTGCCCCCTAAAGAAGTTTTAGGGTTTTAAAGGCCCTCTACATCACCCCAGATAGTAACAATTCTCCCAACTAACCTAACTTCTAGCCCCGCCTCCAATTTAAACACAGACAACTGTCTAGTAGTAGAACACTTCCAAAACAGAGCCGCAGTAGCCTGCACTGTGTTTCAATTGCTCGAGGCAATATTTAAAAACAAACCGTGTGTGACTGTGAGCCTAATTAGCAACACAACTGACTGTCCAATTCATCATTACCAACCAGAATGGTGCTATTATTGTTTGAATGAATGCCAATCAAAGAACAGTCACCATCTGGATTTAGAATATGGGGATATGTCTAAATATATTTGAGGATGTCATAGCTCCTTTAAATTCTTAGAATAACGCCTTTCGTGGGGTATTCTCTTGAATTAGTGATTTGTTACTTTAGTCACCACAGAGGAGGTACCTCCTGTGAAGGCGTCACTGAACTTAGTTCCATAGTTTACACTCTTTCTTTGGTGTAGGCTTGATTCATACGGTGAGTTCTACAAAGGGAGTTGTCAGCAACTCCCCGGGTGTACCTATGTGTGAAAGAAAGTTGCGACTCAGTGCTTAAAATTAGGAATCTAGGGACTCCAAGACATCGGAACTGTTTCCACTTCAACAAGTGATTAAATACCCCTTTTTCAGACGATGGCAATCAAACCGAAGCTAGAAAATTATCCCATTGAATGTATCCAAACTCCAAAGTCATAGCCTATAGACTTTGAAATCTCCCTACACCCACTTACCACAGCCCACCACATCCCATCCGTCATGACCCACCTAGCCCCGTCCCTCATACCCACTTTATCTTTTTCTTTTCGAACGTTTCCGACACTTCTGGTGACATACACTGTGAGAATGCATCAATAAATGACAGCAAGGTATTACTAGGCGACTCCGAGAGCATTTGTTTTCCCCAAGGAAAGCCTCTTTCCTCCTCTTTCCCCACTTATTCCCAAAATTATAAAAAAAATGCGATTCTTCCTAAAATACTTTTCCTGCAATCTCCTTTCCCACTTCTCAGTTTCAAACCCCTAGTTCTGACGTCTCCTTGTTCCGACATCTTAAGGGTTACTGTCAGCAGGTTAGGGTTGGGGTGAGGCTAGTGTCGTGTTAATCTTGTACTTTACACTTTTCACAATATTTAAGTTAACTACATCAACATACGCATATGATCTGCACATATGGGCGGTGCCAGCATTTCGGACCTGCCTTTTCCTCGTGATCTAGTAATTTAAAATGAAGTATTCTCTACGTTATATAGATTAAGTGGATTATATTAAGTCTAAATAATGATCAGATGTCAGTGTATTCCAAGAAATGAATTCAATTCAGATTTGTTTGCCAATATTTGTAGCTCTGGGATCTGTCACACCAAAGTTTCCGTAAATTTAGGTAGGAAGGTTACTTCAGAGGGGCGCACTAGCCAGTGTGCATTACAGCAATTTCCCTAACAATACGCACTAGCATAGGAAATAGTTTTGAGTATTTTTAAGGGTGCAGGCCATATCATTATATTATTCTCTAGGGATTATGCAGGGAAAGCTCAAACCAGGTGGGGTATATAAATCGTTAGGGCGGTAGCCTAGCAAGAGTGTTGTTACAGTTCATTTTGAATAGTCCAGGTGGATATTATGGGAACGAAGGGAGTAATCAATTTTTGTATTGTGAATAATGTGTTAATAACTATTCATGTTCGTTGGGAAATTATGTCACATAAATAGCCAGTCGACGGTGTAGCATGGACACGCCCGCATGGATGGTATACTCGCAGGCATGGCTCGTTTTAGGCAATCCTCTTCGGCGATGTCTCCAACGTACGGTTTACCGGGTACATGTAAAAAAAAATGAACAATTTTGTTAAGCTAAGAGAATCGTTTGGTTTACCGTCACTTTGTTTCTTTCCAGCATATTGCCCTATAGATTGGTGTGGCTGGAGATGGTGACGTAAACCCGGGTTTTACTGCCAAGCTGGTGCAGAGGGGTACTCTCGAGTACCGAAACCGTGAGGAAACTACTTGTTCGTTAGACCGAGGGAGTGAAGTAATGGAGCTGGAGCTAGAGAGGAGAGCTAAGTCGTGGCGTGTGTGACACTACCGAGCTTGAGAGTCAAGAGCAGGGCTTGTTTTTTTTTTCTAGCAAAGAAATTATACATTAAAGGAGTTGCATGGGACATTGCCAGAATGTGGGAAATTGGGAATTTCGAGTTGAGACTCGCTTAGTGGGACTTCTATATGTGTGTTATACCTTTTTGTGATGTGTTCGAGTAGTTTGTGAAAGTTGGAATTACCTTTGTTTGAATTAAAGGCAGTCATCAATACACTTAAAGTACAATTGAACTCAGGGAAGTATAGATGACATTGGAAGCACTATTGGAAAGAAAGAAAGCAGGATTTAACTTTCATTTGCCATATTTTTGTATGTTTTGATATATTTTTGTATGAATGTAATATTTGCGTAGGATCCTACCAAGTGTATTAAATGGAATTTGCTGGCAAGTAGCAGCTAAAAAATTTTACATCTTGCGTTTCAATTTTTGGTTGTTCACTCTCCGTCCCTAGACCTTCAGTGCCAGTATTGCCGTAGAGACTTCTTTGCGACAGGATCTGTGATCAGCGTGGTCGATAACCTCTAGGACGCAATTCTTATCAAGCGTGAGTAGCTTCGGTTTCATTCCCTTCTTCCCCTGGGGTGGGAAACGGGTGAGAGGGAATAACCTTCCTTGAGCTTCAGAATAACGATAATAACACTCCTGGGTTTTCGGGCAGGCTCATTTCTCAAAAATATAATTTTCAGTCCTTTAGTTTTTGAAATATCTGGTTTTATAGAGGGCGCCCTCTATTGGGCCATAGACCTATGCAAATAAGCTGTGCCATCAATATGACCCACCTTTATCTAATAAAATATGTTGCAGTCCTTTAATGATATTTTTTATCGTAGATATGTTTTTTTTTGTGAGCTTGCCGAACAACAGGGGAATATGAAGGAGAAATATGACAGCATTATGTATTTGGCCTAGACAATTGAGAAGAAAGTGACCTTTTATTCTTCTGTGTACCTTCAATGTACATTTTAAGGGAAATATACCTGCAAGAGGGCGCTGTAAAATAGGGGTGACAGCCCTTCCCCTGGGGTATGAGTTATGACCTTTCTGAATTAACATATGACTTTTTTGATAAAAATCCACGTTTCCAATTCCATATAAAAACGTCTTTAGAACAGTTTTTACATTATCGGTAATTTTTTTTTACATTATCGGTAGCCGAGTGTTTTTACATTATCGGTAATTTTTTTTACATTATCGGTAGCCGAGTGTTTTTACATTATCGGTAACTTTTTTTACATTATCGGTCGTTTTTACATTATCGGTCGTTTTTACATTATCGGTCGTTTTTACATTATCGGTCGTTTTTACATTATCGGTCGTTTTTACATTATCGGTCGTTTTTACATTATCGATTGTAACAGACATGAATGTAAGCCTCATTATTAATTTTTCGGGGTTTCCCCTAATAAGTCCTAACGATTTATCAGAAGCTGTCCCATTTTCTCGGTTAGAAAGTCTTCTAAAAGTAGCCTCTCGGGGTCAAACGATTCAGGTATGATTAGAATAATTTCTCAGCCTATAGGAATGCTTCACAGTGGTATTGCTCCGGCAAAGTTACACTGAAATATCCCCCACCCCACCCCCAAAAAAGACACTTTCACTGGTCTTTTCGCTAACTGGAAATCTTGATGTCCCACAAAGTGTAAGGTTGCCGTGGTAAAAGCGTTACATGAAAGGGCACGCAGACTTTGTGCCTCTGACGAACTATTTCTTGTAGAGTTAACGTTTATTAGGCGTATTTTGATGTCTAATGGATATCTCAGACGTAATGTTGCGTGAAATTGAATCATACACTTGCGGATTACGATCCCAGTTTGAAATGGGTCCCGTGATCCAGACACGTAGCCACGGGGGGCACGTGCCCCTAAAAAATTTTCAATAAAAGATCTTGCACTGAAGGGGAAAAATTTATTACGAGATCAGCATTTTTGGAATACATATATAAAAAGAAGAAATGGAAAATCTCGCACCATTTTGCATCTAGCGTTCTTGAAATAGACAAAAATTTTCAAAGGGAGAGGGGAACACCCCTCCCCTAGCCCCTTTCCCAGGCCGGCGAACAGGGCCGTCGCGATCGGGGGTGTGGGGGGTGTCTCACCCCCCAAAAGTTCGTCAGAGCGACGATAGTCGGAAAATCTGAAATGCCAGTTGGAATTTCTGATATCTCAGTCTAGCACATTTTTCCGACTGAGCCTACGTCAAGTTTGTGTATATTTTCCAACTAGACCAAGTGAGAATAATACCAAACGTTATTTTCCTCTTGTAAAATCAATCAAAACTGTCCTTTTTCGCAAATTCTTCTCAAATTCTCAAAATTTTCGCGCGCTCCGCGCGCTTCAAACCTTACCTCAGTGTTGTTCGTATTATCAGTATCTTCCGATAGCAACTTTCGGAGAAGCACAACGGCAGAAGCTGAAAGCTGTTTACAAATTACCAGGTAAAGACTGACTTTTTGAGTGGCATGTTGGTTTGTTGGGCAATTGAAAGTATCTCGATTCAGATTCTGAATGCAGGTTTTATTATGGAAATCTTATTTAATGAATATTTGGGCGCGCTTCGCGCGCATGCGTCAAGGTTTACAATCAATCTCATGAACATTATTAAGGTAATTATACCAGACAGACACGATCTATGGGAGCTAGGGCGCTTGAGTCCCCCACCCCCCTCCAAATTTTTCCGAGCCCCACAAAATTGCGCAAAATTTAAATAGACTAATATTGGTGAAGACATAGATGTACTCAGAAAATATTCCAAACGTCTATTTATCAGGCCGTAGCCAGTAAGTTCTGTAATGATTCTTTCTATAACTTCAAAAATTTTCGCGCGATACGCGCGCTTTCATCTATAATTCTATCTAGTGGTAACGCCCCCGTTTCAAACATATTGGATTTC
Source organism: Holothuria leucospilota (assembly GCA_029531755.1). Classification (NCBI taxonomy): domain Eukaryota; kingdom Metazoa; phylum Echinodermata; class Holothuroidea; order Aspidochirotida; family Holothuriidae; genus Holothuria; species Holothuria leucospilota. The sequence continues at coordinate 24,163,175 of CM055978.1, forward strand.
AACGTTTCCACAAATGTTGTTCTTCCGTGTAGGCGTTATTCTAGAGAGACACGAAAATGCATCGTCGCAAAGTTCTTTCCTCTTTTTCCTAACTTTTGGAAGATCCTTTCTTCTTTGGTGGCAAACATATTTTGTAAGAAAAAGATTTTTCAGTTTCGTAGGGGATTCTTAATGGGTAAGATGAACAATGTAATCCCCGACGACCATGCAGTCACCCGAACAAATTTCTTGGTTGTGTCCAGATTCTTCAATAAAAACCCAAACTTTTTCGACTTTCCTTACTGAAAACAAAAATGTGAAATTTTTTTTCAATATAACCCCAAAATTTTTCGGCGCGCTTCGCGCGCCTTATATTTTGAGTTCGGCCACCCATTGCATCTGTCAGGAGTTAGAGTAGCTGGCCCCAGTCAGGGCGCTTCCCTCATATCGGCAGATCAAAGCACCACCACTGGCTGAGCCTGCGTGCAGGTTTTTCATTTTGGCATTGAAGTATACCCTCAAATTTCGGCGCGCTTCGCGCGCAATCCTCACAATCCACGCTGTATCACTTATGAACATTATAAGCACAAACGTACCAGTGGACTTTTATAGCATAAACTAGTTGTACATTCTGAAAACGCGCTTGTTAGTCCTAAATCCCTTTTGCTATACCTGTCTGGGAGGTCTAATATCATTTTTTGCACCTATACTTCCCTCCCGCCCATTCCCCATTGCTGGAAGCTGTTCGTCTGGATTTTCGTTCAAAATTAGTAAAAATACGATAGATGTAAAGTGCTTGGCGTCATACTCTGTTATTATTTAGGTTATACAAGTATATGCTAGCCTTAAATGCCAGAACAGAAGGCATTAAAGTAGTCAAAAAGGGGGGTTTCAGGAGGTTTGTTGACAACTTATTCTTCTCTTAGACAAAATACTTTCTACTTTCACCTAACCAAATCTAAGTATGCACTAAATTATGGACATTTTCCAGCCATATATGATCAGTTCCAAAAGTATCCCAAGATAGCACCATTTTGCATCTAAGCAACCTTACCTTAACAAAAATTTCTCAAAAGGGAGGGGTCACCCCTCCCCTTAGACCCCTCCCCTTAGACCCCTCCCCACGACGGCACCTTTATGGAGTGACAAAGGAAAGATCCCCACTGCTGTATGTAAAAGGCAGGGTGCATAAAAATGGTGCAATTTACGCGCCACCTTTCAGTTGGAAAAAATATCCATCCAGTCGGAATTTGGGACCTTCACACCCCCCCTCCAAACGTATGACCCTAGCTACGGCCCTGCCGGCGAAACTCCAACATCGTGTGCCCCCCAAATTGGTTATTCTGGCTACAGGCCTGCCGAGATCCATGACCCTGACACAATTCAGCAGAGTAAAACTATTTATGTACGGTTAATTGTCTTATATTGGTCCAAGGAGTGACAAGATTGCAAAAAGCTTGAAAAATTGCGTTGTTAGTATTTGTAAAGTTGATGTGGGTCACCTTCTTAGAAAAGAAGACATCTTCCTTATTTTATTTCAAAGATATATAGATTCGGATCAAATTATTCAAAGAAGCAGCCGATAGAGGGCGTGTTGATCAAAAGGTTTCACACAGTGCACACGCTATGCAGAGAGAAACAAGCGCAACAATGTTGCCGAAGCTCAGCTTGTCCTGTTGACCTAAAAGTCTGCAGTCGATATTTTGGTTGGGTCTGTAACTCATGTTGTTCATACGTACGTTAGAAAACAAAGAGATAAATATAAACTGAATGCAATGAAATATGTATTCAACTCCCGAAGTCTCTGAAAGACTAAATCTGGTACACAAAGTTAACTTTATATACTGCACAGATGTTAGTATACAAATAATGAATGTTTATGAGTGTGCTGCTTTGTAGACCTCATTTGTTTTCCACAATTAGACCCAGATAGTAACTTCCGATGAAGAAATTTTACAAATGGTTAAAGGTCTTAAAAGAGATATTTTGCCCCAAAGATATTCCTTGAACTTGTCCAGGGACAAAAGTTCAAATACGTGTTGCCACTATGGTTTGGAAAAACCAAAACTGCTCAATTACTCAATATAAAGGGATAATTTCTAAATTAAATTCTTTACGCGCCTAATTCTGAGTACTCTTTAGTCCCGTTTTCCCCCACAAAATTATTTTACTGCATAACATTTTTATGATTGGGATCTACCAGGTATAAATCGTCGATCGCTTTTAGGACCGGTGAATGTGTTGCAACAGGCCGGAGGGTAACTACAGTTCGTAGAGAGCGTTGGAAAAATATGCACACTTTACTAAGTCTAAGGCTATTGAGATATCATCCCCCATGGCTTCCCCTTAACAACTTGGTGGGGCTTTCGGCAACGGAGAACAAGACTGGGGCGGTTCCTGCAGTGTCGACGCCCATGTGACTGCACCAGGCTCGTAGCCTGACAAGGTACTGAATGGGGGCGAAATGGCTTCCAGGGGCTAACAAATTTTTAAGGGGGCCAAATGTATACAAATGCCATTAAGCCAATGGCAACTTGAAAACTTGCTAGGGGGCGAACAAATTCAAAGAGGGATTAGCCACCTTGGCCCGCTTGACTGGAAGCCTGAGCTGCACAATTCCTGCAGGCACCGAGACTGACATATGGCACACGCCTTCAAAAAGCATGTTTTCCTTTTCAAACCGAAAATTGTTTTTGGAATGTTAGCACAACCGTCAAGCTTAAACCATATGAAGCATTGTATTTTCAATCAACGTGCTGTGTTCTTTGTTTAAAAGAAAGGGGTGGGTTCCTCTTTCCTCTTACGACATTTCCTAGACAACATTCACCTTGACTTGAAGTAGTGTACCCCGCGCCGGCATCCCAATTCACGCGGCGAGTCGCCTCTTTCCTTCATGTGACAATATAAACTAATTTGCTATTAAGGAAGGATAAGTCATTTGTTTACCTTTCAGACTAAATAGTTTTTGTCCAGAAATGTTAAGAAAAATGTTTGTAAAGGAGATACAAGAAGATACGAAAGATTAAGGTAATGTTTACCGTGATAAATAATTAACTTGAAACTTGAGGCGGCTGGATATATTCTCTTTAAAGTGTAAGCCAAACTCCTAAACCTATTCAGACATCAGGCTAAGTTGAATACTTGTTTCTGCCTCAACACAAAAATGTGTAGGCCTAACTTATACCACTATTTCGCACAAGGCCACATATTCGCAAGAACTTGCACAACTTTCAAACGTCCGGCATTTCTTTTCGAGTAGGCCTAACCAACCAACCAATTTAGCTAGTCTATTATTCAAACGCCTGAATGAGATAAGCGCCACATGTTCACGCAACGCCTCCATAGTAGGCTTTACGGTATATTCCTTATTCATGTCATATCCCTGGTTAGGAAAGCAAAGAGCTGAGCAAACATAGTCTGACATAGTGGGGTAGCCCACGTACGGTATTCAAAAATCGATACACTGTACTTTCCACACGATTAAGCACGAGACGTCCTGTACATTTATATATGTTCAGTATACTCGTTTCGTTGTACCGTCTCTCAAATGATAACAACTGGGATTCTCGATGTAGGCCTATTCCCGAACATGAGGACTTCGCCAGAATTTGTTTCAAAAAGTGCTGTTTTCATGCCTTTAATGATTGCAGAAACGAAAAAAAAATTAACTTTTGTTCAGCACAAATTGAACTATCTATATGAAACATATTATCAAGATTGGTGCAAAACTGAAAGACAAGTAGGGAATTTTACGTTTTCAAACAAAGCCCCCTCCCGAGGTCAAATAGCAGTCAAATTAATCGAAAAGAGTCGCAGCATACAGATATCACTTTCGCTAACATCTCTACTAAATTTCAGCCAAATCTAACGAAAAACAGCGAAATGTCAGGCACTTAAACGCAAATGTTATGGTAACAGACGTTTGCCGTGCACGACAGCAATAGCTCAGCTGAAAGCTTTCAGCTGAGCTAAAAATGACACCACGAGAGACTTGGCCATGTCTAGGGCCTACATACAATTTCGTTCGAACGTCTTAGCTTCAGCAGCACATACGCAAAGGCCCAACACTAGAGTGGAAACGTCATACCCGGATGCTTGTTGCCTGCTTGGAAGATTCGTTTCTTTCTCAATGTGTAAAGATGTACTTGAAAATTTGGCAGCAGAGTAAACATTGCAGGTCATTAGTACAAGAAATGCAAATACCAGTTGTAAATAGACTTGATTTGATTGGATTTTTAACCCTCTCTAACGATTTCATATTATTTTCCGTCGCCATCTACCGAGAATGCGGTACTAGAATCAACCGAGAACGCGATAAGTTTGTGATTAATGGACTTGTGGACGGTCAGCTGCCCTCATCTATGCGTTCATTGACAAAACAGAAAATTCGTTCCTGGTTAATCATTCATCATAATAAAAGCACTCATATCGTTGCTGAGGTGTGCCATTATGTTTTACCTGCCATACGTTTGTGTTTTGAAGGGCCATTATGGTATAGTAATTTGAATATTACATTACCCGGATATGCTACAATTAAATCGTTCTTTTTAATCCCGTCCAGAAGATCAGAATTTTAAAATATATTATCAGTTCGAAGCATTGCAATAGATAATACTATTTCCATCTCAGTCCCCCAATACAAGGGCAAAAATTTTTCAAGGAGAAGGGGTTTCACCCTCTCTCCTTAGACTCCTCTCCCCTTAAACCCTTCCTCTAACAGCTCTCTCAAAGAGGCAACCCTGCACTGCGCGATAAAGGGATGATCAGGTCCCGGGTGCCAACTATTTTAAGTAGCCTCTAGGCGCTCCGCTTAGTGTCACGAACTTCTCCCTAGAGATTTCGCTTGGGCTACGGCCCTTGTCGGTGTTAATCCTTTATGGAAACCGCGCGTGGTGTTTTCTTCAACGCCTGGATCATCTTTTGGTCGAATGTGTGATATTCTATTGAATAATCATAACTGATATCTAAAAAATCAGAGAATGTCATCTCTTTAAGATTATCGTTGAAATTTACATTCTTTTAGAACTGACTGGATGAGTTGCTTTTGTCACACTGTCATATTGACATAGACAGGAATTGATCACTTGTTACGAAAATCTAATTCAGAGAGAACCAGGCATTAAATAAGTACATCGAGATGGTTGTATCCCTCCAATGAAAAATTCATTTCAAGCTTACTACCTTGGAGAGGGTGAGACCCCTTCCCCTTTCGGAAGTTTTGTTCTTGTAAGAGGACTGAGATGGAAACGGTGGTATTATCGCAATGCTTTGAACTGATAATATATTCAGAAATTTGAATTCTGATTTTAGTGGGTGCACGTTTCCTTACCATTGTTGTGTTAAAGGGAAGTGGGTCATCGAAAGGAAGAACTGATACGCATCCCCTTCTCCCCTCCCCGTTGAAAAATTTTGTTTATGCAAGATGGTTTAGATGCATGGTGGTGCTATCTTTAGTAAACCTTTGAACTGTTTTTTGTTTATAAAATCTTATTATTTACCGTAGTGATTTTCGTATTTTTGGCTGCCTGCAAAGGATGAGGGTGTTGAAGGGATGCCGTCTAAGGACAGGCTGAAAAGGTGTACCTATTCCCTTTGAAATTTTTTTATGCAAGGTGGCTTAGATGCGAAATGGTAATACCTTTGACAAATCTTTGCACTGATTGTACTTGTTGAATTTGTCATTATTTAGTGTTTTTGTTCAAATTTTGGCTGTGTGTAAGCGCGCTTAACCGTTCGCGAAAGGTTGTCGTCCAAGTTGAGGGGGTCACAACCCAAACCTTTGAGAAAATTTGTGCCACTAATGTGTTTTGAAAATCTTGTTATTTATTGGTTTTCGGCAGTAACATTGAACCCCTTCAAGGTTGTGGTACCTGAGGCGGACCGTCTCCTACGGTACCTCATGTAGGCATGTACCATAGGGAGCGCCTCCATTTGGTGGCGCGTACCTCCCACATTCCAGGAAATGGCTCTTTCTAGAGACATAAACATACATTAGATATGATTTCTAGGAAAATGGCTGATTTGAAAAACACACTTGTTTAGTTAAATACCTTTGAAAGGAGAAACAGGACTCATAATTTACTGTGTAATCTCATTAAATGAAGCGTGTAACTGAAGGTAATCACAGGCTGCTTTGATAAAATCATAGTGGCAAACAGTGGCGTCGCCAAGGGGTCCGGCCGTGTCCCCCCCCCCCCAAGAGATTTTGGTTATTAAAAACTTGCACAAGCACACCGTTTAATTAACATTTTGGACATGAGGACTCACTCACACGCATCTATTTTTGCGAACTTTGTAAAGAACTGCATCAGACTGAGAAATATTTTCAGAGTTATCATTTCAACATTACATGTTGAGAGCTCTGAGACCACTGCGACAGTGAGTCCTCTCTATGCAAAACATTTCCCACATCTATTTTCTTTGAATCTAATTCTATGTTCGGAAACTTCAGATTGAGGTTTTTGTTGCCTTGCGTATCCAATAACGTTTGAGGATAATGAAATAGCTCCGGCTCATAGGCTTATGACCGTTTATTTTATAAAACGGTGCCTTAAAATTTGCAAGGGGAAGTTTGCTCTCCTGAATCCTCGTCGAGGCGGAGCCAAGCACCACACAAGGGATGATAAAATGGTGACCCTTCCCTTAGAAGTACAGGCACTTGTATACCTAATACCAGAATTAGGCTGCCCGCTTCGCGCGTGCATCAGGGTTGGTTTCAACAGGCACTAGCCACCCTTTTTCTTATTTATCGCTGAAGAAAATGCAGGAAATATAGATGTCATAGTATAATTTTAATGCACCAAAATCCTAAATACATGCAAGGGCTTTTTTTTCTAAATTTTCTCGCCGTAGATGCACCTCCGTTGCTCTAATGTAAGGGCTCTCCTCAGTGACATACCTGGTAGTTGTCTCAACATTAATTCATATTGAGCAGCACGGGTGGATTTATCGTTCTAAAGCCTAATGCAAACCTTAACATGATCCGTCGTTCCCACTCACAACCTTCTCACTCCTCCCGAATCATTCAATCGTTAGTACGATTTAGCCTAAGAAAGAAATTAAATTTTGATTTTTACTTTTGTGGTCTCTGGTCTGCTATGAACGTATGCAATGCCATCTGGAAATAGGTAAATGCTTCCTTTTAATGGTCACAGTAAAAAATACCCCAGAACCTCCGAGGGGGCCCTAAAATCACCAGCATGTTGTCCCTAGACCACACCAGAGGTCCTAGGGTGGCCCCCAAAACCTGCGTGAGAGCTCTTCGAGTGACCAAAAAGCCTCTTACGCCTCTCAGTCCTCCGTGTTGGTGTGCCCCTTCGGCGGAACGCTGTGCCCCTGTTACCCCACTTCGAAAAGTTTGGGGAGGCCACTGGTGGTTCAGTGTAGGAAAAAACACTAGAGAGCTTATAGTTTACTTGACTTCAAGTATGTTCTGCGTATCATATAGATAGGACAACGACATTCTCAGTCGGGCGGATCCAGTAATTTTAGAAAGGACGGTCAGTTGTGAGAGCTCTTTACTTATATAAACTCGTCTGCAGCGACGGAGGGTGGCGATTCGGGGACCTTCTAGGGAAGATTTGGAAGAGGAACTCTTAAATGGAATTTGCCAGGTTTTGAGGACCTTACAATCGGTAGCAACCCGAAATCTGTAGCAACCCAGTTCATTTTTGTTTCAATTGGAATAGCAATAATTTACTTAGTTGAGACAATTGTAAGAGGTAGGGACGAGGTAATTGGTCCATAAAGTCTATATACCAAACAACGAAAACACAAAATTTGACATTCTCTTCTTATTCTTTTCGCACTAGTCACTGGTACATATGGAGCTAGGATAATAAGGTAGTTCTTTGGTAGCCTATATGTTTCAGTTCCCTGGGGTTTTGAGCTACAGTCCTCGACAAAAATGATGGGACAAAACAAGCAAAATAAGCAACAGTGAGATCACCATCCCCCTATCTGCATCCCCATTCCCCTGTTCAATGTTGCGGCAGCCCAGCGTGTCCTGCAACTTCAACATTGATACGGGGGCGGGGTTTGTCCCATGTACTTTTGGCGAGGACTGTAGGTACACTTGGTTCATAAGAATATATCCGGTATTGTTGACATATTCGTACCTGGTAGCTGCTACTCTAGACTAGCAGCTCCCTGTTCGTACCAACAACATGGGGTTTCACGTAGAGTACCGACGTAATACAATCAGAAACACATGTATACATTGGTCAGTGTACTGCAGGGTCGTAGATCGGGTTTGAGGATTGGGGTGGCGAAAATTTTCCGGCAACCCTAATTTCAACAGAAAATGTATAAATAGCTGTCTGAAGTGTTGAAAAAACAGCATATAGGATATGGGGATATGCATTGTGTTGAAAGGGTTAGATGGGAGATTCACATTAATACTTAGGCTCAAATTGGCGTTTTCTTGAAGCCCTAAAGTCATCTGTACACCACAATATTATATATTTTACTCTACCTGTTTTTCTTTACTATGCTTGAATTATTGAGGGGGGAACGATGTGTTTGCCTCCCCAATATTTTCTTTGGAGGGGCAATTGCCCCCCCTGCCCCCCCCCCGGATCGACGCCCCTGGTGTAATGTACAGTCTTGTGGCGAATATCCGTGGACATGAATTGAAATGTCCCAAGTGTAGGAGAAAAAGATGACAGAAGACTTGAAGCACAGTTTTCCGACATGGCTCACATAGTCACAACGTCTTTAATTTCTGCTTACAACATACCCATGCACTGAGGGAATTATCGATATTCAAAGGGCGATATACCGATATATGTTTTGCACAATATTGTTGGATCCTACTCTTGGCTTACGGTTGGTGCACTTCGTTGAGCTTCTGAAGAAAGGATGGAAACTGACTGTCATCTCTACAATCTATGTTCCTTATCCACAGAACTCCAAAGGTCTTTAAAATAGACGATGTGAAATAACTAAGAGTGGGGCGCTATTTCTATATACTCTGCCATCTTAAACTGACACTTTCTGGAACTCTTCCCAAGAAATCCTTTCATCACCTGTAAAGAAAAGAGGAAATAGTGTTCTTCAGTTGAAGAAACAGTTTTGCATGAGGTGTCTTCCTGGCGGTATGTAATTATTTTCATGATTGTGCTTTCTTACGTAGGTAGTCAAGATTTTAGAAATGTTTAAAAGGTTTACTGAGACGACCTAGGCATTACAATGGATTTGGCTATAAGGAAAAATGTTTTGATTGAACAGTCAATAAATGAAAACATCTATTGCGAATTCTGGAAGAGCACTTTTCAGACTATGCTCTCTAGTCAATCGCACATTTTTGTCCCTGGTGCATGCGGTCTAAACCCAACTATTCAATAAAACCCATGGAAGTAATTCCTCCGATGAAAGCTGTGTAGATTGACTCAAGGAGATAATGCGACGAACCAACGTGCAATTTATTTTGACTAACGCTATAGAAAAGTGATGAGGCCGCTAGCATATGAGGAAGAGGAGATGGGTATAAGTTAATTAATAGCTTTTTTAAAGTTGTTTATTATGTTAACAATATGTTTCACGGCTGCAACGTTACCACCACTAAAGCTAGGGTCTCCATGGTTTATTCATACGTACACGGTGATCAATACGTACTGCATTGTGAAAACCAGGGGTAGGCCTATAGCACTATGCAACACTTACGTTACGCAACATATTTACATACATATCAAGAAAATGGTAAGCATGTTAAGTGGTGGTTTAATTAATATGGTTACTACATAAATTTCATGTGTTTTTGAAATAATATTTTACAAAAAAAATCGCTTTTGCTGACTGGATCAAAATGTCTCGCGGGCCGCATTTGGTCCACTGGACGGAGGTTCCCCGCCCCTGAGTGTATGGGTTACACAACCTATATTTTCTCATTGATGTACATATTACTTGTACTTTCGATCATATTCATGGGCTATCATCCAAAAGTGTGCTCAAATGTCAAGACTCAGATATTGGTTGGTTAAGTCTACATAACTGGCCGTTCTATTCATCCCATGACTGCCTTTATTGGATTGGTTTGAACTTTGGAATAGGAATTTCATCGGCGGTTTGCAGTTGTGACTCTGGGGCTGCGGGAGAAGGCAAGGGGCTTTTACTCCCGTATAAAAAATACTTGAAAGCTTTAGCTCAAATGTTAATGACTTGGGGGTGGGGGGGTTACTCAGGTATTGGTTGTGTAAGTCTGCATAACTGGCGATTTGTCCCAGAACTGTGGTTATTGGAATGGTTTAAAGTTTTGAACAGGAATTTCCTCTTCCCCTCACCATCTGGTAGGCCTACTTATCAAAAATCTGTACAGCCAGGCTAATCTGTTTAGAAACAACCTTCAAAAGAATGAGACTGTTTCTAGGAGGTTTGAAAGATACCTGAACTATTATAAATAAGTTTTAAGTCCTGAGGAGCAACTTGAATTATGTTACCGTTTCAAAGCCCCATGATTCCCTTCCGAGTAAGTTACTAACATCCAGACTCCCCCCTGTACAACCCCTTTACGTCATCATATCGGCAGGCAGTTAGCCCTAGGTTTGCTTATGATCAAAAAGTGTGTAAATTTTGATTTCGTGAAACGCCAGTTGATGATCGTTGTCAATTGTTTCATTATATTGTCCACTTTTGAAAATACCCTAAGGCTTACGCTGGCTTCGGCCCCTGGATCCAACGCCCTAGATAGCACCTTGCGCTCCGTCGGTGCTTTCGGCGCCGTTCGGTCATTCCGATTTTTGTCCCACCCCCTCCAAAAAGTCTTCTACCCGGGAGAATGCCACCAATCTCCGACCCCCCCCCCAAAAAAAAACACACACACCCAGAAGATTATAGATGTCTTCATGTAGTTCGGTAAGCAAAAAATGAGCAAAATAAATGATAGACGGTGTGGATCTAATGGAATATTGGAACCGCCAAAACGCTAATATTCTGTGCATGATAGCCTCCTGTCACTCTTGTCCTACGCCCTTTATTCCCTCCCCTCCCGCCTTGCAAATTCTGGAACCACAGCTGGATTTAAAAAAAAACAAACAAATGACGTTCAAATATGGAATTGTTATGACTTTGTATGGTAAGTAGATGGTAAGTGTACTAGCACCAGGAGCGGTGCACCCCCCCCCCTCCGTCAGGGAGTGTTGGTCCCCGTCGGGGAAATTTTCCAGTTTCTTCGGGGAGTTTTGCTATGATAAGGTAGGTAATACCCGACGGCGATCAGTCGTCTCGACAGTTTACTTGTTTTCTCTTTCAAGGAGGGCAGATTCTTCAATTAATTAAAACCCTAAATATTCAAATTTTATGTAGTAGAGACCAAAATTTTCAAATTTTGTACAATAAGAACACAAAATTTTTGAATTTGTCTCTATAAACCTCTGAGTTTTCGTTTTTTTTTTGTTTTTTTTTTGTAAAATTTTTGTCTCCGCCATCCTTCCGGCACCCCGTCACAACCATGCAGTCGGGGATTTGGGTTGCTGCCTCCACCTGTCGAGGAGCTTGGTCCACATCGAACAAATTCTGGCATGTGACACCACCACTGGTTCATCGAATGACATGTTGGGAAAAAAGTCCATCATCCATCCTTTTTGGAACTTTTTTTCACAGGCATTTGAGAGAAATGGAAGCGAACACGAATATTGAAGAAAGAAATCATAATGATTCTTGAACCTAGAATTGGGTGGCCAACATTCGTGTCAAATTAGAATTCTTACAAACCAAGAATGTAAATTCAAACGGCAAATCGATGATTGTTCCCAAACAAACAAATAAAAGCTTCTACAACATCCACATCACATGCACTTGTCATGCGGGAAGAGGGGACGAGCTGCGCAGGCTTCCTGTGCGGTTAGGTGAGGCTGTAAACCGATAGTTGGTCGGTATAAGTTCTTTTTCCTGAAAGCCTCCGACTGAGTTTCGATCATGTTGCCACATAACTCCAGCATATGGCTCTTCGCCATCAAGGCCTCATCAAATCAATGATTTAAAAAAGAGCAGGAAATTTGGCTGTTTTATAGGCTGAAAACCGCAAGTCAATGGCATGCAGCGTTTGGAAGAAACAAATTTTAAAGAAATGCAATTTTGTCCAGAGATAGTGAGCGTGATGGGAAACTATCATGGCGGCACATTAATTAGACATTGCAATGTACCTCTTTATGGTATTGACATGCATCACTGTGTGAAATATTTAATAACTTACATAACTACATATGGTGTAGATTTATGCTAGATCTATATGGAGAGATATTGGAACATTCCAACAATGTCAAATTTCAAGGATAAACAGGACATTTACCTAAAAAGAAAAACAAAGGGAAACTGGGGCAATGTACCCACTTTACATAGCATTCTGTGACTATGAGGAAAACTGGAGGTATTTCTTGATAAAAATAACCAATCTTTCAAATGGGAGACTTAGCCAAATCTACCCCTCTCTGGGAGCAAAAAGGACAAATCGTCGGGTGCAAATAAGGGAAGGATTTAGGGCGATATATCACCTCAAACACGTTTTGTTTTATGTAATTCTTGTTTGTTTAACCTTCTTTCCAAGGACAGTTTGCATGTCCCGAGGGATTTATTTTTTTAAGTAGCTGCTGACTACTGTAAAAAAAGCCCACGTGACCACACCAAAGTAGAAACTAGTTGGTTATTAACAGATACGGAAATATAGACTGCGCAACACTCCACATAGTTTTTACATAATGAGAAATCTCAGAATACAGAAATTTTGAAGAAGAATATCTTGGTAAAAGATATTCAAATAATTATACCGAATTTTTCGTCATGGGGTCTAAGTCTATCACTGTTGAGTAAAATAGCTGTTTTGGTTACATGTCCACGTATCTTTAAACTTTTGACACACGGAGTAGTGCCAAAAAGTTACACATTGAGATAATCTTTCATGTTAAAACGTGGCGGACAGTTACTATTCCGGGAATCTGAACCACACTTAACTTTTTTCGGGGCTTTCCCCATTGAGGTCTTACAACTTTCCAAGAGGAGAGTATCGAGCTGATCACCAGTTGCTTTGAACGTCCTACATAATCTCGCTGGGTCAACTTTCACCTGATAAAAGATTATTTCTAGGTCTTCGGTAATGCACCACAGGGATCATAATCCCGCGGAGGTTTAACCGTGTTTAGTTTCTCAATTTACACATTTTCTTTGGTATGAGCTCGGTGCATAGGGTGAGCAGGGAGCTGCTCCCTGCGGTAAGTTGTACGTACGTATAAAAAGAGTTGCGATTTCTTGCGCATAAGTGGAAATGTAGGGACTTTAGGGCATCTACACTGTACTTACCTCTCCTACAAATAATAAAATGCCCCTTTTGCAAACATAAGAGGCCGAACCGGTACAAGAAATTGTCATCTTAAATATGTCCAGACTCCAAACTCATGTCCTGTAGATTTTGAAAGCTTTCTTTACCCACCCATCACGACCCACCTAACGTAACTTGACCCACCTAACCTCAGTCCTTACAAGCCTCACTCTACCTCTCACTTTACGAAAGCTTTTGTCTATGCTGGTGACAAACATCGTAGGAATTCATCATGAATACGGTAACGCTAAAGGATGACAAGGCGACCCCGAGGGCATTTGCACCCCCCTCACCCCGAGGAATGTCTCTTCTCCCCACTTTTCCCCCTAGAACAAGTACTTTGGCAATTTTCCCACGCATACGCTACTTGCATAACGATTATTAGGACAACGGTGTTCTTCACATCCTTCCGAAATAAACAACCTTTGGTATGATCTACTTATCAATCAGTGGTACAAGGTAGTTTTAGACTCAGTGCCAAGTTCATCGCTCACTGCTATTTGGAGACATTAGAAGTTCATGAGGAAATCCCATATTTGTGTACATATTTCATGACCTTGATTATTAACGCTAGAAGCGAATCCTCGAAGAAATCCCCCCCCCCCTCCCCTTCCACAAAAAATAATGTAATGCCGTTAAGGCATCATTTCGTGGGTCCTTCTGGGCTTCCGTAGATGGTAGGGTTGACCATCGTTACCCATGCCCTGTCCATGCGACAATCCAGGGATGACCACGAGCCGGAAGGTCAGAGGTCAGCAGACACCGGTCTGGCCTGATCTCTGGCTTATCCTCCTCGTGGCTCATCAGTCGAGAACTAGTCTCTGACTCGGTAGGTTGTGTGTTTGTACCGTCTATATATTCGTTGTTGCGTCTTTTCGTTAGTCTTCGGACTTTTATATAGTTTGTACCGTGTACAACTTTGCTTGTAAGTACTTGTAAATAGATTAAGCTAACTGTACTCCTCTCTCTTGTACCTTTTTTCCCATGTTCTCTGTGTGTTTTTATCGTTAATTCTACCTCCGCTGACTGACGTTTAAGAGCGCCTACTTGATTTGCCTGTGGAGATAGTTGGAGTTGAAGCGCCCCCGACAACACTCCCCGAGTTGTGTTACATTGGTGGCTAGCGGTCGGATTTTGATCTGTGAGCATGGATAATTGGGTGAGTAGAAGTTTTGACGATAGACCGTCTGACTCACAGTTGTCTCGTAGTAAAGACAAAATCCGCAAAGAACCCACGCTCGGGGAGTTTAGTGAAAGATTTGGCGATTTGTTGGTATTAGATGAATACCCAACAGGGGCTAGTTCTGCAGGCAATCAAACACTGGTAAGTGACGTTAGGCGTGTTTCAGAGACGCTACCGAACAGAAATGAGAATTTGCCGGTCAGTGGAGGTGGAAATGTGTGTAATGTTTATTCTAACAGGGAACAGCAGCAGGAGGCTGCTAGTGTTGCTGGTCAGGGAACGGCCGATTCTTCTTATTTATTGGGGCCGAGAACCAGCGGGGTTGAGAGAGATGTGTCGACACGTGAAAGAGATTTCCCACGTGAGTGGAGGCCTCAACAAGAGGCTGTGGTTGTTGCTGGTCAGGGAACGGCCGACCTTTTTTCTTTATTGGGGCCGAGGACCAGCGGGATTGAGAGAGATTTGTCGACACGTGAAAGAGATTTCCCACGAGAGTGGAGGCCTCAACAAGAGGCTGTGGTTGTTGCTGGTCAGGGAACGGCCGACTTTTTTTCTTTATTGGGGCCGAGGACCAGCGGGATTAAGAGAGATTTGTCGACACGTGACAGAGATTTCCCACGTGAGTGGAGGCCTCAACATGAGGCTGGGTATATTGCTGGTCAGGGGACGGCCGATTCTTCTTATTTATTAGGGCCGAGAACCAGCGGGGTTGAGAGAGATTTGTCGACACGTGACAGAGATTTCCCACGTGAGTGGAGGCCTCAACATGAGGCTGGGGATATTGCTGGTCAGGGGACGGCCGATTCTTCGTATTTATTGGGGCCGAGAACCAGCGGGGTTGAGAGAGGTTTGTCGACACGGGACAGAGATTTCCCACGTGAGTGGAGGCCTCAACATGAGGCTGGGGATATTGCTGGTCAGGGGACGGCCGATTCTTCTTATTTATTGGGGCCGAGAACCAGCGGGGTTGAGAGAGATTTGTCGACACGTGACAGAGATTTCCCACGTGAGTGGAGGCCTCAACATGAGGCTGGGGCTATTGCTGGTCAGGGGACGGCCGATTCTTCTTATTTATTGGGGCCGAGAACCAGCGGGGTTGAGAGAGGTTTGTCGACACGTGACAGAGATTTCCCACGTGAGTGGAGGCCTCAACAAGAGGCTGTGGGTGTATCTGGTCAGGCGGAGGCCGAATGTTTTTCTTTATTAAGGCCAAAGACTAGTGGAGTTGAGGTAAACAATGCGTTACCACCCGATAATGAATTCTCACCTGAATGGAGGCCTCAACAAGAGGCTGGAGCTTTGTCTGGGGCATTGCGGGCTGATGAAACTTTTAATAAGTCTAGGGTGGCTGATGATTGCCATGCCCAAATGAAAAGAAATACCCCAGGGGAGGGGGAGTTGCAGCAGGAGGCTGCTTATTATGGTAACCTGTTGAGGGAAAATAGAAGCTCCCGACGGGGTGAGACTGTGAGTAGGGTGAGCCAAGGTCACCCTGGGGTGTGTAATGCAAATAAAACTATGTGTATGCCTTCGCCTATTAGGTCAATTAGCGGTGAAAGAGATATGGGGGTAGCCCAAAAGGCTTCCCCTGCAGGGTACCCAAACAGTAGTCACATTGGCGTAATTGATCATATGTCAGATGGGCGGTACATGTCGCTGCCAGTTTTAAGTGATTCTGGTAGAAGAGGACAGTCCTCACTGAGCAGGGGATGCGAAAAGCTCCCCTGTACTCCTGTAAAATACCCACAAAGAAATTATACAAATGTGGGACTTAATGATAACCACAATGGTGTACCCAGTTTGCATGAGGTTGAATTTCAAAAGAGAGAATCTAGTGGGCGGCACCCTAGTAAGTTGCGTGGAAAAGAGACGCGCCCTCCTCCTTATGATGGCACTGGGGATTGGCATGATTACGCCATTCAGTTTGAGTTAATATCAGAACTAAACGGATGGGACCTGGTAACCAAAGGCATGCAACTTGCAACCTCATTGAGGGGTAATGCGTTGGCAGTGTTAGGCGATCTTGATAGCCACAAGCGTCGTAATTATGAAAGTCTGGTCGATGCCTTAACGAGACGATTTGGGTCTAAAAATCAGACCGAATTGCATCGGGTCGAACTAAAGAACAAACAAAGAAAGAAAGGTGAAACCCTACCTGAGCTAGCACAGTCAGTGAGAAGACTGTCCAAATTGGCTTACCCTGATGCTAAGAACGACCTTCAAGAAACTCTCGCAAGAGATCATTTTATTGATGCTTTGGCAGACTCAGATTTGAGATGGGGAATTTACCAGTCCCGCCCCAGGTGTTTAAATGACGCGGTGAAGACCGCGATAGAATTTGAGGCATTCCGCAAGGCGGAGAATCAAAGAAATATTAACAAGGGGAAGTTTGTTAGGACTGTGTCTGGTCTCCCCCGGGAGAAGTCACCAGAGAAGCAAGTTGAGCCAATTGCAGAAAATTTTAAGCATGTTGTAGAAACAATGATGGGAGCAATTAAACAGGGCTTCGAAAACATTCAAAAAGACATCGGAAAAGCTAATGCAGCTGATAAGAAGCCTGCTAAAAGGGCAGAGCGAGAAAGGGAGATGACTATGACAAGTGTTATAATTGTAAAGAGACAGGGCATTTTGCTCGTGATTGCCCCAAACCGAAACCGGAAGAACCTGCTGCTAGTAAAAATGTGCAGGAAAACTAGTAAGCGCCGGTTCTGAGGGTCGCGGGTCGGTGGGGAATTCTTTGAGACCCCTTGTTACTTCAGTTACAACGGGAACTGAAGCAGAGCGTAGTGATGGATTGTACGTGGAGGTATACTTTGAAATGAAAGTGGTCAAGTGTTTAGTTGACACTGGGGCTAACATTACGATCATAAGCCCAGGTATCCACAGTGATATCCGTGGGAGCGCTAGGCCAAGTCTAGAGAAAACTGGGGAGAAGATGTTCATGGCTGATGGTCAGAGTAGGCCATTGGCAGGTTGTAGTACCTTCTCGATGAAGGTGGGGAATTTTGTGACTAGCCATCCCGTCTGGGTAGCAGATATTGGGGTTGATGGCATTTTGGGTTGCGATTTTCTTGTAAAGCATGAATGCCAGTTAACTATGGGGTCGGAGTCGCTGAAGATTGGTAATGAGATAGTCCCATGCATACGTAGAAACACCCCTACGAAAGTAGTATGCAGGGTTTCTGTGACCGAAACTGTGAGTATATCTCCCGGCCAGGAAATCATTGTGCCTGGCAGGCTAGATTATCGAATGAATGGGGAAACACAGGCTCTCGTAGAACCTTGCGAGAGGTTTATGAAAAAGCATTCAGTAATGGTGGCAAAGTCTGTCGTTAATCCCCAGGGTGGCGTTGTGCCTGTGAGGATGATTAATCTAGAGTCAACCCCAATCACTGTGTATAAAGGTACGACAGCAGCGCAATGTGAGCCTGTGGAGGAGGTAGTAAGTGAGGGGCTTAAAGAGAGCCAAAGCTCTGCTGCTGAGAAAAAGGAAGACAGCGGACTTCCAGAACACATAGACCCCCTCTTCCAGTCTAGTGTGAGCTCACTTGATAAAGGGCAAAGAACCCAAGTTGTAGATTTATTGAGAAAGTACCAGAGTATTTTTGCAGCGAGCAAAGAGGATTTGGGTAGAACTGGAATTGTTAAGCACAAAATTACAGTGAAAGAGGTGAGACCTATAAAGCAGAATGCGAGAAGGTTGCCTCTTAATAAAAGGGAGGAGGCATCTAAGGAGGTATCTGACATGTTGAACAGGGGTATCATTGAACCTTCGTCTAGTCCATGGGCCCTCTCCCGTGGTTTTAGTGAAAAAGAGGGATGGGTTCCACCCGATTTTTGTATCGACTATCGTCGGTTAAATGATGTAACATTAAAGGATTCATACCCCATCCCAAGAATAGATGACTCCCTCGATACTTTGGGGGGGCTCTGTTTGGTTTTCTACCCTGGACCTGGCCAGTGGCTACTGGCAGGTGGAGATGGAGGAGGCTGACAAAGAGAAAACTGCTTTTGTCACCCATGGGGGACTGTACCAGTTCAAGGTCCTTCCCTTCGGGCTGTGCAACGCCCCGAGCACTTTCGAAAGGCTCATGGAAAAAGTTTTGTCAGGACTACACAGTGGCAAACTTGCCTGGTATACTTAGATGACATTATCATTTTGGGAGGTCATTTGAAGAACACATGGCCCGGTTAGGTGAGGTGTTTCAGAGATTGAAAGGGGCCGGTCTAAAAATTGTCCCCAAAGAAATGTGATTTGCTCAAGCACAAAGTTCACTTTCTAGGCCACATTGTGTCAAGTGAGGGCGTGGCCACTGACCTCTCCAAGGTGGCTGATGTGAAGGACTGGCCAAGACCGAATTCAGTCCGGGATGTACGTGGCTTTATCGGCCTATGTTCGTACTACAGAAAATTTGTGAAGAATTTCGCCCAAATTGCTAGACCGTTACATCATTTGACTGAGAAGGGGCAAAGATTTTCATGGTCTGATGAATGTGAGAGGGCATTCCAAACTTTGAAAAAATGCGCTCAGTTCCTCACCCGTGCTGGCCTACCCTACCCAGAATGACAAATACATTTTAGACACAGATGCCAGTAATGAGAGTATGGGGGCAGTATTATCACAGATTCAGAATGGGGAAGAACTGGTGATTGCCTATTTCAGTAAGTCATTTTCTAAGGCAGAACGGAGGTACTGCGTAACGAGAAAAGAGTTGTACGCAGTTGTATCTGCGATAAAGCATTTTCATCATTACCTGTACGGTGTTGAATTTCTTGTGAGAACTGATCACAGCGCGTTGCGCTGGCTGTTAAATTTTAAACATCCTGAGGGGCAAGTTGCCAGATGGCTTGAACTATTAGGAACGTATACGTTCAAAATTCAACACCGTGCAGGGACTAAACATGGCAATGCTGATGCACTGTCGAGACGGCCTTGTGATAATTGCCGACATTGTGACAGAGTCGAAGAGAAAGAAATTGATGAAGTAAAAAAGAATGAACATGAGTTAAATCAGGGTGACTTGAATTGCTTTCAAGTGAACAAGAAGGGAAGTACAAGTGAGCGTACGGAGGATAAAAGTGCCACTTCCGACAGAACCCCGGGGGTTCTTACTCGTAGCCAGGCGAGGCGCCAGGTTGCAGCGGAAACTGTGCAGGGCACAGTGGAAAGTGGGCACCAGTCAGAATCCGTAGAAAACTTGGTTGATTTGTGGTCCGTGGAAGAAATTAAGAAAGCGCAGAGGGAAGACGACAGTATCCGTCAAATTCTTGACTGGAAGGCTGTGTCAGAAACTAGACCTGTGTGGTCCCAAATTTCGGAAAAAATCAGATTGTAAAGACATATTGGGGGCTCTGGGAAGTCTAAGTGTTAAAGAGGGCGTGCTTTATAGGCGCTGGGAATCTGATTGTGGTAACGACATTTCATGGAAATTGGTTTGTTTCCGAAAACTCTGCGGAATGATGTAATGTTACAGTTACATGATAATGCCACGGCAGGTCACCTTGGTGTTAAGAAAACGCTCATGCGTATTCAGGAGAGATTTTATTGGTGTGGATACCACAAGGATGTAGAAAGTTGGTGCCGTCAATGTGACATATGTAATTCTCGAAAGAATCCTCCTAAGAAACGTAAAGCCCCTATGCAAAGATATGTGGTGGGTGTGCCAATGGAGAGGGTGGCAATGGATATTATGGGTCCCTTACCGGTAACTGCCAGAGGAAATAAGTATATCCTCTGTGTTGCAGATTATTTTACTAAGTGGACCGAAGCTTTTGCAATACCGGACCAAGAGGCAGAAACGGTAGCTAAGGTCTTTTGTTGAACAGTTTGTTACGAGATTTGGTGTTCCCTTACAGTTACACACTGATCAGGGCCGAAACTTTGAATCAAAATTGTTCAAGGAATTAAGCACGTTACTGGGTATTGACAAAACTAGAACCACCGCCTTCCACCCTCAGTCTGACGGCATGGTGGAACGATTCAATAGAACCCTGGAAGCCATGCTTTCAGCAGTTGTGTCTGAGGATCAGCGGGACTGGGATGAGTGGCTGCCCCACGTGACTATGGCTTACAGGTCATCGGTTCACGAAACAACTGGGGAGTCCCCCAGCGCTATGATGTTAGGAAGGGAGATGAACCTGCCCATAGATTTAACAGTGCCCTCCCCACCCAAGGAGGAGACAGAAAGTATAGAGTACGTCCAAATCTTAAAAGAAAAATTACAAAGAGTTCATGAATTTGCAAGGGAGGCGACGAGAGTTTCTTCAGAACGTCAGAAAAGGAACTATGACCAGGGTAGCAGTTTAACCCGTTTCAATGTTGGCGACTTAGTTTGGCTTTATACACCTAATAGAAAGAAGGGCTTGTCGCCAAAGTTACAACGTCACTGGGGAGGCCCTTACAAGATTACTCATAGACTGTCAGATGTAAATTATCGTATCCGGTTGACCGAACGCTCGAGTCCGAAAGTGGTACATTACGATCGCCTGAAGCCCTACGAGGGAGAGCCTGCGAAGCCGGACGAGGAAACCTGAGATGATCTCTACTGAGCTTTTGATTGTTTCTCATTACCTTGTGAACTGATGAGTTTAGAATTTAGTGAACGGATTTTCACACTTGTGAACGATTTGAAATGTTTTATGTGGACACATGTTGAGAATTTTTAATGGACTGAACTATCGTGTTTCGATTGGAATGTGCTTCGAATGGACAATGTTTTTGTGACAAACCGATGTGTTTTATTTAAAGTGTTTTCTATCTTGGAGAAATGTCCTTCACTGTGTTTAGCCAGAGAGTTGCTAGTTACTCCCTGGTGTAGCGGACCGAATGTTTGATCGGAATGTTTTGTGGTTTTCCTTGTTCTGCGAAGAAAATTGCGCGTGCCGCTTGTGTCCTGGGGCTACCAACACGTGTACTTGGAAGACCACAAGTTGTATTATATTGCGTAATTGGTAAGGAGAGTAGCTTCTTTGTCATTATGTTTCAGAATGCTTAGGGACTTGTAAAAGTAATTTGTGTTGCATATATTACTACTAGTGTTTACAGTGTTTGCTTTGATGTTTTTTGATTATGTTCACTGTTTTATCTTTTTGTGAACCTTTTTGGGAAATTGGTAGATATTTGATTGCAGGATTGAAATTTATGGGTTCTTTGTAGAATCGTGTCTGTGGAATTTTCATGTGTCAGGAGATAACTTTAGAAATTCGCAGTCTTTAAAGTGTACCTAAAGTCTGAAAATTCAAAAATATATATTACAGAGCATGAAAACTGAATTCCAATGGTCCAATTCCCATCTTCACAGGACTTTCTTAAGCTGAGATATAAAATGTTGAAGTTTATTCACTTGATTTAAAAAGGTAGATTGCGCAATAATTTGTGATGTCATTGTTGTACTACTCAAATTACAATCTTTGTATTTCTTTGTTTTTCTGAAAGCCACCGCACCTTGTGCCAAAATGTGATCGCGTTCTTACTGCTTTGGGGTGACTTGACTATATAAGCCCTCTCTGTACAGCATGTCATGCAAGAAAACAGGAAGCGGTCAAGGTCATATAAACATTTTTAATTTTAAAGAAAACAAAGCATTTAATGTGAGTTGTACAACAAGAATGTCAAAAATTATTGCGCAATGAACTGTTTGGATTTAAGTGAATAAATTTTAACATTTAATATCTCAGCAATGGAATAAGCTATGACAATGGGAGTTGGACCAATAAGATTAATTTTGTAACCTCTAAAATATATATTTTTGAATTTTTAGACTTTAGGTCCACTTTAAACTCACTTGTGTTCGATGCTCGGTTGAAGGTGGAGATTTAGAGAAAGGATTGTTTAGTCAATAATCATTTGGCAGTATATATGCTTAAAAATTTTATCCAAGTGTTACAAAGTGTTTTTGTATTGATGCTTTATTTTGCCACACTTTAATGAGATGTTGAATTTACGGAGAAGTATTTTAAAGGTGCATGTACGCAAATTGATTGAAATGGTTGCTTTTAAAATTGAAGTATTTTATGGGCGTTGCGTATTCGAGTAGGCTGATTACATTTTCATGTGCTAGGCTTATGTATTTGAAGAAGGAAAATTTTGAATTGCTTTTTGTTTAAAATGGCAGTCGAATTTCAGGTAATTTTAGGAATTTTATGGTATTCGTAACTTGAGGGCAAGTTAGTTGCTGAGAAGGGGATGGTGTAATGCCGTTAAGGCATCATTTCGTGGGTCCTTCTAGGCTTCCGTAGATGGTAGGGTTGACCATCGTTACCCATGCCCTGTCCATGCGACAATCCAGGGATGACCACGAGCCGGAAGGTCAGAGGTCAGCAGACACCGGTCTGGCCTGATCTCTGGCTTATCCTCCTCGTGGCTCATCAGTCGAGAACTAGTCTCTGACTCGGTAGGTTGTGTGTTTGTACCGTCTATATATTCGTTGTTGCGTCTTTTCGTTAGTCTTCGGACTTTTATATAGTTTGTACCGTGTACAACTTTGCTTGTAAGTACTTGTAAATAGATTAAGCTAACTGTACTCCTCTCTCTTGTACCTTTTTTCCCATGTTCTCTGTGTGTTTTTATCGTTAATTCTACCTCCGCTGACTGACGTTTAAGAGCGCCTACTTGATTTGCCTGTGGAGATAGTTGGAGTTGAAGCGCCCCCGACAACACGCCCCGAGTTGTGTTACAATAATGTTAGCTTTGATCCAACTTTCTACTTGAGTGAATCCAAAACAGAAAACCGTGGACTAGTATAGTAAAGAGAGGATCGTGTAGCACCCGTTTCATACCGAATAATGTATTTAGGCGGCAGGCATAGGCAGAGTCCCCCTCCCCGAAGGGTTTGACTGGAAAAGTAAGACAGTTCTATAATGCCGTTAAAATGGTATTTGTCAGAGAAATCATGGTTCTGAGATTCTGAACGCCTACAGAGACGTTGATGTCAAAATTGCCAATTACTTATTTTGTTCTCCCTTGTCAACCTTTCAACCCCGACACTCTGATACTTTTCGTTCTGTCGATAAAACCTCTAAGTCAGCTGTTCATGTAATGTGTGCCTTCTGTGACGACTGTACGTGTGGTACATATTGCAGAAAATCAACGGGCTTAACCCCCTTTCACCTACCCCGCGGAGCTGACTCTGTTTGCTCAGCTTGGGGTATGACTGAACAAGGAATATGCCGTACAGCCTGCTACGTACGAACCTTCCACCCAGACCAGTAGACATGGTGGGAGGGAGTACGGGCACTTTCAAGGTAATCAACGAAAGAACACAGAACGTAACTTGAAATGTTTTGAAAATAGAATGACTGAACGAAGGCGCAATTCCTACACGCCTATTCCCCTCCCCCTCCCCCGGTGCCCATGCGAGGTGGCTAAAGGGACCTGCTTCCTCTTAGTGGTAGTAAGTTTCTGGGTAAGAGTTGGGCATGTTAGACTTTGAGACAATGCATGGTATGGTCAAAATAGGATGATCAGAGGAGACCGTTACTGCTGCATTACTCTCACCCAGGGAAGTGTGGAATCTCGATACCCATTAACCTCTGTTGGCACTAATTAATTCGCACATTAATTGTTAAAGGTCGTGTGATATGCCACCAAAAAGAGCTGTTCCACTAGTCAGTAAAAGAATTAAGTCCTCCAATCAAAGATCCGTTGGCATTACTTCAATATCTTTTACCGTTCTCAAAATATACGTCTTCAAAGTTTGATGGTTTCTGAAGAAACTAATTGCCTATGCAAAAATAATGATGTGGAGTGTTGCACAGTGTTATGATTTCTTTTGTTAACCCTATATAAATAATCTCTTAATTACTGATCATATAGATTACAGTTTGGTGAGTGATATCATATTTTTCAAGGAAAAAAATAACTTTTATAATAAACCCCTCAGGGAATAACAATGCTACTAGTGTCCTTGAAATTAAGGTTGAAAAAACAAAGGCTAACATGTGCCATATATGGTATGTCCCTCTTTTGATGTCACGTATTTGCATATTTAGCTCATGTTTATTCATGATACAAGTGTGGAATAGAAATTTCCCTGTAAAATGGTCAATATTTGATGGATTTTAATGGAAACTGTGGCTATTTCCTGGGTTTTTAATGCTTTTCACATCAAATATCCAACTATGTTGTTTTCGTGTCACACGACCTTTAAATGGCTTGCCTTATCGCAAAACATTAGAAAATATTACCTTCCTAAACGGAACCCAGTCTTTATTGTTTTCCGGCCTGTCACGCGACTCCCTATAAAAAACCCCAACCTCAAGTTTGGCATAAAAATGCTTACCGATGTCTTCCATGCTGTCTGCTGGCTAGACTTTGCGAAGTCTTTCTGGCAAATTTGTCCCTCCTTGTCTCTGTCTTTGTTGACAGCCTCTAACTTCAGGCAAGTAGCCACGGGGGAGGGGTGACACGTGCCCCACCCCCAAAATTTTGTCGATAAAAGGTCTTGCACTGAAGGAGGAAACATTTATTACGAGAACAGCATTTTTGGGGTACAAATGTAAGAAGGAAAAATGGAAAATCTCGCACCATTTTGCATCTAGAGTCCTTGAAATGGGCAAAATAAGACTCCACTTAGACCCCTTCCCCAGACCGGCGAAACCCCATCATCGATGTTCCCCCTATTGGTTATTCTGGCTAGGGGCCTGCCTAACTTGCGCCAAACCTTGAATCTGTATCGCCCTGGTTTCACATCCGCCCTCAAAAGGAGTCGTCAAGGTAGGGAGTGAGCAATTACATGGAACAGCAACAACTACATATCTTAATACAGAGGAAGTACAATGAAATTCCCCGAACGGAATCTACAGAGTCTATTTGCTGGCCTACTTTTAGCAACAGACAGCTTTTTTAAGGAGCTGAATCGTTTGCTCATAATCCGTTCCCACCTGAGGAGTTAATGTCGCTGATTTAGGAAAAGACCAATGTGTTAGCTGAAAATGCTATGACACAGCCTCACTTTGGTTTCCTCCTAACGGCGAAACGTTTAGAGACGCTAATGGGAATGAAAAATTGTGTTGCCCCTATCCAGCTGAAAAATGTTGATTGGAAGGTCAACAGAGAAAGTGATAAGCTCATTGAAAATACAAAAGAAATATTTCAAATGACGTACAAAATGTCTAGGGTGATAATGGCAGACCCAAGGGCGCAGGGGCTTTTCCCCCACCTTTCAGGGCAATGGTGTAATTGTGCATTTCGTCCCTATAACGAAAAAATGTTACTTTAAAATTATACTTGACTTTGCGATAAACAAAAATGGCAACACTTAAGGGCAGGTTTGCCCTTCCCAGACCAACCCCTCAGACGTTACTGTACGTGCAATCGAGGTGGGAGCTTCGCGCCCATACTCCGCCCTCTAAAAATAAGTTCTTGATATGGCACTGTTTTACGTTTCACGCGAACCCCGGAACACACTTGTCTCTAAATTATAGGACATCGTCATTAACTGGTACTGTGTTATTCTAAAACCCCATGGAATAAGCATAGGTGCCTCAATCTGAAAAGTGGTGCCTCAGAGGTGTTGTCGCATTTCATTTTCTTTTTGACGTAGTTCTCGATAAACTTTGAAAAAAAAAACCATCATCAGAATCACCCAGTAAATTCCGACAACGCTGTTGAATGTAACCCTGTATATTGGCTTTCAGTTCTTATCGCCAGACGTTTAACCGAGGGGCCTAATGATGCGTGCGGTGTAAGGATTTGTAGTATAATATAGATTTGAATGCATTTAACGGGGGAACTGTTGGGTCGACCACACCCAACGACGATTTCAGGGCTGTACCTTTGTGTTGTTTGGCAGTCTGGCACTGAAGGTGAAGCTTTTAGGTCCAGGTCCTTAGCAAATTACAACTCGATACACCATAGCTTCAAGCTGGGGCGGGGTTTAATGTCTGAAAGAGGGGGGAGGCAAACTCGAGAGGTATACCAAACGGCACCGAATGGGTCGCGGAAGCGCGAATCACCCCCTTGAAGGCGTGGGGTCCATGGGTCCGCCCTAGGTCCCTGAAGGGGTCCAGGGACAGGGCCCCAGTGGGGTCCGGGCCAACGCCCCCGTGTGGTGTGACCACGGCGAAGCCTTTCAACCGCGAGCGCCGAAGGCGCGCAGGCTGGGGACCAAGGGTCCCCTTCCACCCCCAGCAGTGTTCTTAAATTTGATGGCTTTCGGGGCCATTCGTGATAATTTGCACAAAAAATCCTGCGTCCTTCAGGTGTACTTTGAAAATGCTTATGATATATATTTTTCTTATGGCTGCAAATTTAAAATAGTAACCGTCGGTCAATTTGATGAGTATGGTGGTAGTGAGTGGAGAAAGCGAACAACGGGAGGCAGGTATGGCGGGAGAAAGAAATTTCAATTGAGATACCAAACAAAATGTTCAAGAACAATTATCGCTTGCTTTCCCACCTTTGAGCTCTGCCACTGTATTAATTAGTTTCACTGCGGATGCGCGCGAAGCGCGCCGGAAGGAAAAATTTTCTGGCATTTTATTGTATTAGATATGAATGTTTTCCTCTATTTTACATTGCAAGATTTATCATTTTATTAAAAGTTCCCTCATAATTTCTCTGGTCTCGTTTTCTGTCAAGCAAAGCTCATGTCTGTGATGTATATGGCAGTTTAAACACCTTATATAGGTGGCAATTCCACTTCATAATTTGTCATTGCATTCACTACTGCTTTTACCAGGTCAGGTCAGCGGACAGGTCTACCATGCGTAAGTTGCAGTATAGGAAAGTATTTGACATCCCAAAACAACCAAGCTACAGCCTGAAGATAATCACACTTTCAAACACAAATTTGACACTAGAGGACTGGGTATCGGCATTGCTTAGACGCCAGAAAGCCTATGTGAGAATATTTTGGCATCTCAACTCCCCCACCCTATATTGTAAGGAATCACACTCTAAAGCATACGTTTGGCATTAAGAGTCTGCGACTAGGCCTACCATGTAAGGATCACCATTAAGGGAGAAATTTGTCGGAAAGAAAACCACAAATTTGTTACTACGATTCTGCGTTTGTGTGAGTTCTACATCTGCTATCCGTGGGGCTCCGACATGGTGGAAAGGGACGTCACATTTGGGTTTATGGGGCGTGCTGCCTCGCCCTCTACAATCCGCCACTGTTCCATGGGTGCCTCCCTTGAAAATTTAAGCATGGAGTTATAAATGGGCCTACTCCTGTAACCCTTCAAACCATTTTTTTTTTGACGTCAAAAGGTACTCTTAGGTGGTTGTCGTTGAGGTGAGGCTAGCGTCGCTTGAATTTTGAACCATGACAGGTTACCGTATCGGTTGTTTATAAAAAAAAAGAGAAAAAAACATTGGATAGGCTTAGTTGATCAAAACCATTGTGACACTTCAAAACAAAGCTTTTTGTGTGATGATGAATCTCTATTCTGATGTAGAGGTGTTCTCCTCTCGTTTCAAACAAAATTTATTTTTCAGGAAGGTGCTGCAGATACAAAATGATGCTATCATTTTCATCGTTTTCAAGCATATTTATGTTCGAAAAATTTCATAATTATTTTAAGATAGCAATGTAGAAAGTTAGAAACCAACATATTGTATGACTCCTTGGCAAAGGTGACATGTATTTGAAACGATGAAACAATAAGAGTTTGAAGGTTGGAGGTGGTTTACTGGTTTGACTGTTCAGTGTATTGCTTTGTATTCGAGAAGTCTCCGGATCAGATCCCAGTAAACCTAGAAATTTGCTGGCGTCTCAAAAATAGCTTGTTGACAGTTCGCTGTTCACAGTGATGTGGTTTCTGGTTGTCCTGCTTAATAAGTTTACGATCCATACTCGCTTCAGCTGTCCGGACAGTCATGTAGGGTAAGGACTGGCCACCCCCATCGGCCTTTGAAAAAGTGACTTAAGACTGGGGATATAACCAGTCCGCCCGTAGGGACGTTAAATGACCGGGTACAGGACTAGAGGCGACTAGCTCACCCCTAGCTCGTTCCCCTCTGAGCACTAGTCGAAAGGAGGTGGAGGTGGAAAGGAGGTGGTATTATTAATAGTTTTGAGAATAAAGAGTTAGCTTGTGGTGTCTTTCTGGATCTGTCTAAGGCTTTTGACACCTTACATCATAACATACTTATTTCAAAACTTTGTCACTATGGTATTCGTGGTATGGCCCTTAATTGGTTTATTAGTTATCTGCATGAACGCTCCCAGTTTGTTTCATTCTCTAATGCATGTTCCCCGCCTCAGATCACAAATACTGGTGTACCACAAGGTTCAATCCTGGGTCCCTTACTTTTTATTATTTATATTAATGATTTACCGAACTGTAATCCAAGCTTAAATTTCACTATGTATGCTGATGACACCAGTATTTTTTATAACGGAACTGACTCAAACAGCCTTATTGCTGGTATCAATGCTGCACTCCCTAGTGTTATTAACTGGTTTTTAGCAAACAAACTTCACCTCAATGCCAATAAAACCGTTGCCATGTTATTTCATCATTATCAAAAATCTGTTCAATTGCATGATTGTGGTATTATTCTACAGGGGTGTGTTATTCCTTTTTCCCCTTCTACAAAATTTCTCGGTATCATTATTGATAGTAATCTTTCCTGGTCACCTCACATTAATGTTATCTGTAATAAAATCTCAAAAGGAATAGGTATTCTGTATAGAACGAGGGATTACCTTCCTAATTATGCCCTTTTATCAATCTATAAGGCTATTATTCTCCCATACTTGTCTTACGGTACTCTTCTTTGGGGGTCTGGTTTTCTTTTCCTTCTCATGTGAGTAAAGTATACACTTTGCAAAAACGGATTGTACGAATTATTTGTAATGCACCTTCTAGTGCTCATTCTGCCCCCTTGTTCTCCCATTTGAATATTTTAAGTGTATTTGACATTGGTAGGTATCAAATAGCAGCTTTCACTTATGCGTATATGAATGGTTTGCTCCCCTCTAACTTTCATAATTTCTTTGAGAATCATACCTGTAATTATCATACTAGGCAAGGAAGCACTACTTCCATTATACCCCACTTTTATAGGCTGAAGGGTAGCCAGCGTTTTGTTAGATATACAGGTCCAAAAATTTGGAATGCCCTTCCCATTGCAATTAGAAGTAGGCCCTCCCTTAGTTGTTTTAAAAGTCACTTAAAGAGTTTCCTCATTGCTAATTATATCTCTTAAAATCAACGTTTGTTCTTCTGTACTGCATTTTTTTCCTTTCATTCGTATCGAATGGTTCATACTTTGTGATTTTGTGCTTTATATGTAAACATTATTGTTTATCTTTATGTGTTATTTTGTTAGGGGACCATACATAATCTTTTTACGAGCTTCTTTGGTTTCCCCTCAACCTTTCATTTGTATTAGATATGCATATTGTTTCTATCTTGAAAGCTCCTATAAGTATTTGATCGTATTATATTGTACTATATTCATGTATTATGTCTAGTATCGGTTGGAATAAAGTTCGACTAATTGAATATCACTAGTGTTCATCTTTGATCACAATGGAATAGAGCCCTCAATCAGCCCAAGTGGTTTCCTCTCCTGAAACGTTACACATCTATTGTAAAGCGCGTAGTTTATCATTTTGACTGTCTCATTTTACCTGGAAAGTTCATGCGTGTCAGCTTGTAGCATCTTTCCCCTTTTCCCCGCAAATTACTCCCATGCAGTAACGGATATTGCCCGTTGTTTGTGGTTGTATTTAGTTGTAAAAGATTGAAGTAATATTATTCACAGCGCATGACTATCTTTGATCGTTCTTGAAGGACTTTTGTAAGCTATATGGAGCATCATCAAAACTAGTATCACCATACCACTTACTACTCGGAGCGCTGCATGGATATTGCCGGGAGGTTCGTCCGAACCCCTACCCCTTCCCCGATACGGGTCTGCAGTTTCTAGTCATGGGCGTCAATCCTGGGGGGACAGGGGGAACGTCCCCCCACATTTTGGAAATACACCCATTGAATTAAGATTTTTACACAATAAATTTTTGACACAGGTGGCCATGTCCCCCCACCCACACACACACACAAACACACATTCGAGTAAAAATTGACGCTACTGTTTCTAGTGAAATTGCCCGGTGAGAATTGTTCTGGCTGAATTATCCTTCAAATGCCACCAGGTGGGAGTTGCTCAGATATTGTCCAATCAAGTTCCAATACGTTAACGTACATTTCACTGCAAATGCAGTCGAAGTTTGCACTATTAGTGTTCCAGTTCAGTAAGGGGTGACAGGTGGTTCTTGGGTTATTTCAACAGTAACCTGTTTTTTCATCTTTGGTTCATGGCACGAAGACAAATGGGTCGTCTATTTGCAATGAAACTTCCGAAAGGAATTCAGAAAACCAGTCACACATTGAGCTATATATGTCCAAATATGACAGTAAATTAAAAGACCAGAATGTAAGCCTCATTTTTAAATTTTTTCGGGGTTTCCCCCATTGAGGCCTAATGGCTTTTCGGGAGGGATGATGGTTTCCTTCTGCTGACCAATTTCCTTGACTAAAAGTTCACCTACTTATACAAAGTTTCGCGGGGTCAAATGTCTAAGTCACCTGATACAGTTCTGATTCACATCATTCCTCAGCCTTGGGAAATGCTCCCGCGAAGTTTTGAAGCTTTCACGAACTTTATTTCCCTCCTAATCCCCAGGCAAAAAATAGTATTACCAGTACGTAGCTAGTAGGCTCCTTGATTTGTGAAGTAAGTAGAGGGCAGCGTAAATATAGGGACTGTGTGGTGCACTTTTACTACTACACTTTACCCATGCACCTTTACCCCGCGGAGCGGACTCTGTTTGCTCAGCCCCTCTTTAAAGTTACGGATATGACTGCTTTATATTGAGGTCCTAACTTTTCCCAACGATTTTTCCCTACCCTTTGTTGTCACTTTCTGTTTAGATGTATGACGTGTATCGCTTTATTTTTCTTGGCGGCGTCCAACTCAAAGACTGCCAGGAGTCACTCTCCATGCCACTTCTATAGATCGTATGCATATGACGTCATAGGACCATAGAAATCGAAGTACGCCCTCGGCTGAGGTAAACCCCCAACTATTCTACATATTACATTCATTGTTTGTCCTCGAACATGACGTCTAGGTCGGTTGACAAGTAGACGTAATGCAATGCAATGCGTCATTCCGCTGTACAGTAACACCCCACCCCCACCCTCCTTTCCGCCTGAATTTGGCACATGGGCGTGCGACTGGTTAGACCCATTTCCAGCCACTCTGCAAATTATACGTACAAATAAAACATTTATTCCAGCATGTGTTATCAACTCGTCTGCTCCTCATAAAATAAGCAACTAAGTCCGAACTCACCATGCAATATTTTACATTTCAATACAAGAACCAAACTTGGCTAACTTCACTTTCGCGCTCAGTCATACAACACTTTACACAGACCTGTTAGTATTCATCACTTCCCATTCAAATGGGAACAACTCCGTCGCCTAAACCATTAGCTGCAGATCTTAATGTCCCCTTCTCACTAAATATTGACTAGGTCTATTCCACTGGACCCTATTCCAAGCCAGTGAGCCACAACTAGAAAAAAGGCCGTGGCCGGCCCGACTTAAACCAATTGGTTAGAAACGGAGCCGTAAAACCTCATCTAACTCCACTGGATCCTAGATCCTACACTAATACATCTAATGTTACACAAGTTCTTGTCCAAAAGAAATGTGGAACAAGTTTTCTTTGACCAGGTGCCCTAATGGTTTATTGTACTATTTTTCCAACATGTTCGTGCTTGCAGATGGTCTATCAATATGGGAATCACAGGAGGGAGCTGATTTCCCCCTGGTTTCAGCAGGACGTTTAAAATGTAATAACCAACGGCTGTAACGAGAACGATTTCCGTCGTTTAAGTGCACAAATTTGTCCAGACTTTCAGTCGCAAGTTTCTTCTGTGACCAATCACATGCTTCCCAACCTGCAGTGGGTGTGGCCAAACAATGCAATTTCTTCGAAATACAGTACTGTACCTTGTTTGATTTCACAAATTACTCCAAAGATAGAGGGCGTTCAAACATTTTGATCATGATTAAAAGGCAGATTTGAGAGCACTGTCAAGCGTGTCTCCAAACCACCCACGCATGTGTCAGCACTCCGTAGATCAGAACCGCGAGATACATGTACTTCCATACGCGTGGCAATTTACCTCAGTGTGTATATTCCTCTCTGCGTGGGTATTTCAGACAACCTAGCATGAAAATACTAGGAATAAGGTTGCAACTTAACCGCATGCAATCATGAGGTACCAAGGAACTATCTGTGTGAACTATTCAATGTTTCATCACTTTTCCGATTATCAGCAACAATTCCCAGGGTATGGGGTCAAATACCCTTGCTTACATAACAATTCATGTTGATGTAACAATGATTCTGGTTAATGGACTTCTAGAAGCAAATTTGTAGGGGTTGGTATAGTATTTATCTAAAGGACTTCACTCCCTGGTTTTAAGACTAATTACAAAAAAGCTCAGGATGGTTGCCATGATTACATTTTCTTTTAATTATCAACTTCACCCCTGGCGTCCACGTGCAATGGAAGGGAAGCTACCTCCCTTCATCCTCACCTGTCTGGTGTCTGTAAGCAAGCAAATTAAAGCCCAAGGACAACAAAAGTTTAGGTGGTTGTGAGGATAAAGGGCAGTGGCGGATCCAGGGGGGTCGCCGACGTCCGGACCCCCCTCAAATTTTCCAGTGTGCCCTTTTTCAAAATTGGGTTTTTCCACACTAGCCTTAAAAAAAAAACATTTTCACAGGTAATGGCAGTTGTCCAATTCCGAGGAGATTTTGGTTACCCCCACCGAGTATAGATCAATCCACCCGTAAATGTCTAGCAGAAACTTTCGGCAATACATTTGACTACGGTAGCCTATATTGCCCTCCCCGACACACGAGCAGTGCAATCGTTTTATAGAGAATGTGACTGCAGGATGTCTTACTGCCTGCGTGACAGTCAGGCATTCTAATCACTTTTCGCTTGGAGCCACGTGTGGCGTGCTTGGGCATTCAAAGTAATACAACACACGCAGATATTACGTCATACCATAGAAATAAAAGTTAGGGAGAACGCTAACACAATGCATCCATGCATGTTTAACCGGTGAAGCCACGAAAAATGTGAGGGAGCTTTCGTTGTACGGCAAAAGACCGGTTGATAGATGTCTCTCCGTACGTACAGTGTGCATTCTGCTGCAGAAGTTATAGCTTATTTTATGCGTGTTTCGAAAGATTTGGAGTAGTTTTCACAACAGAAATAAGTCACGGTGCCTTAAGTATTTTGTTTTATACTCCTAACTTGAAAACTTGTAGTTTCTTTGCCAATACTTGGGGCAAAGGCAAAGACGTGATATTCGTATTACGCGCAGGTGCTCTGTTGCCGTACAGACTGGCCAAATCAATGGCTTCAGTCCAGGTCGGCTGACGTCATTCTCCCTTACTTTTATTTCTATGCGTCATACTCACTAGCTAGCGCTTTATGCAACGTATTACTGTTGGGTTTTAATATTGATTCCAAAAGGTCACTGCTAGTTTTTTGGTCTAACAAAATAATGATCTGTTCATACTCCCTAAACGATACATCTACGAAACCTTTCCACCACCCGCTAGTATCCCTCTTCTCATGAACAAGAGAGAGTATGTAAATACGTTTCGCTATTCGTGGTCTGGAATTACTCTCTTCTTTTATTGTGATACCCCAGCGATGGGTTTAAAAAGCCAATCTTAGTTTAAAGTCCACAGTCAAGAGTTGACCAGAAGTCACAATAGACGAATCGATGTTGTTTCATTTTAAAATTACTATATAAAATCACCACCAGGTCAAATAACGCAATGTCAGTCGGTTCAACTTTTTGACGTCTTTGGACCGATGACTGGTCTGCTGTCGCAAATAAAAAGCACACATTCGACTTCAGTCATCTGCTCTGACAGAGTATTTTTGCCAGTCACGCCGCAACTATATAGGGAACACAACATACAGCATTTTAACTCCCTCCCCTAGTCGAGATAGCGGTGCCGCCAGGTGGGGGAAGGGTTCATGCCCCCGTCGGGGAAGGCTGGCCCCCTGTCGGGGAAGTTTTACAGTTTCGTCGGGGAGTCTTAGTCGAAAGTATGCAGTCTACGACGACAACTAGTCGCCCCGACGGTTTACCTGTTTTTTGCTCTCAAGCGGATAATTTCTCTACTAAGAACCCAAAATTTTCAGCTCGCTACGCGCGCCGTAGAGTCACTCGGTTTTCTTCAATAGTTCCATTCCACATAGCAGGATAGCACAAGTCCTGTCCACCTTACCAAGTAAAATATAGGCAGCAGAGTACATAGTTTATGTAAAGGTCGTAACTTTCATCCAATATCCCAAAGCCTAGTTGGTGTTCTCTTGTGTGTGTCATGCGGTAACAACGGTACAGTCAGTTGGTGAGGGACTTACGGAGCAAAGTTTGGCTATTTCATCGTGTAGTCCAGGTGGTTTCGATACAATACGGTATATGTTACACCCGGTACGGTCTACAGACCTTACAGGTTTGTTTTCTTTTCGTCATATGTTTTATGTGTAAGCCTATCAAAAATTTTCGCCCGCTTCCCGCGCTTTTCAACTTCACGATCCAGATTCAAAGAACACTATCAGTGCGCAACTCGGATCTTGGAGTATTAAGCGATATAATGCAAAATATGCCTGCAATGGCATGGGATAATGAGGCTCCTCCATTTGCCCTTCTCATCATCCCCTCGAAATAGGGAATGTCCGAACTTGGGGCAGCTGACATGGCCCTTCCCGCTGTTGGGAAAATTCTGCCGCCACTCATGGTCGCTTTACGTATTTTGGCTTTCATCGTTCATAAGGGTAATTTCTGGGATAAAACCCAAAATTTTCGGTACCCTTTGTCCATTCTTCCTCAGTTCCGTTATACATGTAGATAAATATAGTACAAACCCTTTCCAGCTTTTCAAGTTAATAAGTAGAATACATGGATTTACGTAAATGTCTTGAATTGAATCGCATTTCGCTGAACCTGGTTAAAGTTCACTTGTGTCTGTCGTACGGTACGGCTAGTGACTCGAGGAGGGAAGTACAAGTTATACCTGATAGGGCCCAACTGTCCGGACAATTGTCACATTGAGTTGGTTCATGAAATTCACCAAAATTGCCAAACCTGTTAAGTTTTCTTCACATACTAATGACAAATGGTCAAACTTAAACAATCCCCACATGTTGCGTACAAATAAATGTTTCATAAGTGAGTAATAAACAATTCAATTCGGTTTTCAAAAAGTCGTGACCAGACACTTATTCAAATTATGCACACAACCGTTAAGAGCTAGGATACCAAAAAATTTTCAAAATTTTAACTTAATGCGTAACTATTGGATGTGAAACTTGACTTATTATGCTAATAATAATCACTGTCATGTGGTAGTACCCTTCAAAACACTCGTTAAGTTATCGAAATCAACTCAATATGCCCCTTTAAGCTTTAAATTAGTACAAATTCTTATAAGTGTATGCTTACCCAAAAAATTTCGCGCGCATCGCGCGCTTTGCAAATTCCCCGATTCTGTAGACTCCAGGTTTTGATTCCAGTTTTTACATGTCTCCTAGTTTATCCTTTCTTTGTTAATATGCGGTAAATTGTATAATCGCTGACGCATGGGAACCAAAATTAAAAAAACAACGAATGTGCCCTTTTTTATGTTGGACCCCACCTCAGAAAAGACCCTAGATCCGCCCCTGAAGGGGATGGGGGAGACAGGGTGAGTTGGAAAGTTCTACAAATCAAACCACTAAAATGATCAAGGTGACTCCCTCCCCCCCCCCCCCCCTGCCTTCCAAGTCCTGATGAACAATGCCATCAATGATGCTGCAGCCAACTACGACTTCCCTCACACACAGTTTCTGTTATGTAGTTTCATTAGGGATCCAAAGTAAGGAGACATGGACAGTCACGACCTGGCACCTTTAGTTCGCTATAGATGTAAATCGTCACAGCAGTGGCAGATCAGAGTTGCCCCAGCTTAAGGCAACTTTTTTAATGTTTGTGGGGCACAATACTGTAGGTAATTCTGCTGACAAAAATGGCATTCTATTTATACCCCAATTTGTCAGGCTCATCAAACAATGCTTCCCATGGCAATATATATCATACAAAACGAAACCTCTTATGGAAAAGCATTGGCAAAGATTTCGCCATCTGACCCTTTGTGACCCCAAATGGCGTTTAACATCAACACAAAGTACACCTATGATGACCCATCTGCCACGGTCACTGGCCATCTTTGACAAGATTCCAACACAACCCCTAGTATTGAATTGATTTTTATTGATTCTACTGTTTGACCTCTCTTTGACCCCAACGACCTTTGACTTTCTTCAAAAGTATAACTTTGATAATCCATCATCTACTGGATACTCTTGCCACCTTCGATAAGATTCCAACAAAGCCCCTAGAAGTTGAAGGCTATTGCATGATTCCATTGTTCAACAATTTTTGACCCCAAATGACCTTTGGCCTCTTCAAAAGTGCAACTATGATGACCCATCATCTACTGAATACTCTGGCCAACTTTGATAAGATTTGGATATAACCCCCTGGGAGATGAATGCTTCAGAGTGATTTCACTGTTTGACCTCTCTGATCCCAAATAACCTTTGACCTACTTCGTAAGTACAACTTTGATGACCTGCCATCTACTGAACACTGGTCAACTTTGATAAGATTTAAATATAATTCCTAGGAGTTGAAACTTTTGAGTGTCTTCACTGTTTGACCTCTGTATGACCCCAAATGGCTTTTGACCTTCAAAAGTACACTTGTTGTGACCCATTGTCTACTGAACCACTCTGGCCACATTTGATAAAATTTGCAGATAAACCCTAGGAGATGACGGCTTTTGAGCTATTTCACTGTTGGACCACTGTATGACCCCAAATGACCTTTGACCTACTTCAAAAGAACAACTTTGATGATCCATCATCTATGGAAAACTCTTGCCAAAGTTGATAAAATATAGAGAAAACCCCTAGGAGTTGAAGGCTTTTGAGTGATTACACTGTTTGACCTTATGTTTAACTGGTCTTTGACCCCAAATGACCTTTGACCTCCTTCAAAAGTACACCTTTGAGGACCCATTATTTACTCAACAATCCTGTCCAATTTGAAAAGATTCCAACATAACCACTAGGAGTTGAAAACTGTTGCATGATTTACCTTTCACGACAACAAATGACCTTCGACCTACTTCCAGTCACCATAATGATCAAGCCCTTGATATGTGTTATGACCTTCCTAACTTCCACAAGGAACGGTCAAAGAACCTTCAGACAGCAGCCTTGTAACCAATGTTGACAAACAGACAGACAGACAAGGGACAGACAGACAAGAGACAGACAGACAGGCAGGCAGACAAACAGAACGACGGACGGACGGATAGACAGATGCACTGACATCACAACAGCTCAAATTGTTGAGCTAATAAGTGACATGGAAACAAAACAGTGCCCTACAAGCATCTTGATGTCACATTGCTCACAGCAATCAATTTTATTTCCAGCCTTGTAATATTGATAAAACATCTTTCAGTATTGTTGCACAAAGTTGGCATAGGCCTACTGTTCTGTCAAAGTTTTCCCTGGGTAATTAATATGTCCCAGTATCTTGGTACACCACCGAGTGCCTGAGAAGATAGGTAATACACCAGAATTGTCACCAAAATGCACTACATGTTAAGGAAAAAGCATGTAAAAGAAATTGGTGTAACTCAATTGTTTAAGAATATGTTGAAGCTGTCTGAAGTCAACATGACATAGGATCTTTTTGCCTCCCCCATCTCCTTCCCCCTCCCCAAATGAGACAACAATACCTGGATTGTGGACAATACAACTGTTGGCAACACTGCATAGCAATTTATCACTTCAACTAGTAGGGAATCATACCATCAGTAGGGGATATGGAAAGGTTAAGGGGTGAAAATGACCGACTTTTTTTGTGATAACAAAATACTGTAAGCAGTTCAAAAGTATTAATGCCTCTGCAATATGTCGCCTTTTCCACAAACTTTCAAGGAAGAGCATCCGCACTGCCCAGATTGCTTTGAAACTATCTACCTGTCACAATAAAGCTAACTTCCAATATATTCTGATCCACAGACATCCTCCCTTGCTTTACAACTACCTCTGTTTCACAAACTTTTCAACCTCTTCCCCTCCACACTTTCTCATGCAACCTATGAACTGTCAGGATAGCAGTTCTTCCTAAGTTCAACTGAATGTATCAGGCCAATCTGCTAAGTGGACACAGAGCTGGTTGGCACAAGTCTGCATAACTGGGGGAATTCCCCAGGATGGCTATCCCCTGGATACTCCCCACCTAGACAATGCCCACCTCTGACAATTCCAATGCCAGCAATTAAGAATTTCCAGGGTGAGGGGGGTTGTCTGGGGGAAATTGTCATAGTTAGCAATTGTATGGGTGGGAATTGTCCAGAGATGGGAAGTGCCCAGGGGGAACTGTCCAGGGGTGGAGGAGAAGGGTGTACAGTCAAATACTTATGAGCTCCCAAACATTTGAAACAAGCAGTTTTAAATCCACTTCAGAATGACAATCTCAGAAATCTATCTTCCTGCCTGCAAATTATAAATGTCGGGATTATTAAAAGCCCTTTCTAATATGCCCCCACCCTCCACTAAAATTTGCTTCTGCTGTCCGTGGCAAGATGACTTCTCTTTCCTTGCCATAACAGCTGTCTTAAGGATAGTAATGTGAAATCATCACTAGTTTAAACATTGATAACTTAAGCCAAGTACAGTTGACCATAAAGGGGGCATAAGAGGTATCAGAGAGTAAAGAGGCACTAAACATCATTTTAGATAAGACTTTCAATTTTCAGTAAACCAAATACCAATTACAATACTATAAATATAGGAAGAACCAACCAAGAGACCCTCCTTTCAACTAACATAAGTTGCTAATGCATTTCTTGTTGTAACCCAAACTGCTGAAACCATTGCATTCTCTGTTCCCTTTAAAATGAACAAATGAGACCCTGTCCCAACCCCACCCTTTCCTCTGAGAAGTACTGTACATGAGTTTATCTCTACTTCCAATTGTATTTTACTTTGGCTATTAGAACAGGGACAATGAGTCACAAGGTATAAATCCCTTCCAAACATCAAGTCAAGATTGCAAACACAAGTATACATTTATGAGTCTGCTGCCCTCACTGTTGGAACAAAACTTTTGTAAAGCACAAAGATGTTCACTCTGACAGAAATTCTGACATATACAGGGGCATTGTAACAAACTTGCAGCAGATAAAAATATTTCATCCATCTCAATGTTACACAATAATAGTCATAAAACCTACAAAGGCAACTCTCTGGCTATCACATGACTAGGTTATCTCAATATTGGCATTTTCCAAAAACAGGAGAAAAAGGCATTCCTAAAAAGACTATGAAATTTTGATGGCAAAAATAAATACAATACAGAAGGCCAACAGGATAGCTCAGAAAAATACATTATCAACTTAAGGGAAAAGCTGCATTCCATAAGTTTAAAATCAAGATTTAGAGTGTATTCTATACATGGTAAAATAGGCAATTTAAAATAGGCAGCTGTCACTTTACTTTCAGGAAATGGGATTCTCACAGAAGCAAATACACTGCTTTGTAGTAACACAGATAAATGTTTTTAAAGCTTTTCTGTTTGTACCAAATCAATGCACTGCCA
This sequence comes from Holothuria leucospilota, assembly GCA_029531755.1. NCBI lineage: Eukaryota > Metazoa > Echinodermata > Holothuroidea > Aspidochirotida > Holothuriidae > Holothuria > Holothuria leucospilota. Next base: position 24,203,368 of record CM055978.1, read on the forward strand.
ATGTAACATTTGCCCATGAGCATTTTTGCATTCATCCTCTTCCCCTCCCCCTTCCCCTCCCCCTCCCTCTCCCCTTGACCCAGTGTTGACAGTTGGTACCGTGAGCCTCTTGGTATATCTTAAAGGCTCTCTAATCTCACCCCAGACAGTAACAATTCTCCCTAAGTTCTCTCCGAGCCTCTCCTCCAATTTAAACTAAACCTCCTGTCTAACACAGAGCCACAGAAGCCTGCACTGAGTTTAAATTGCTCAAGGTAATATTGTCAAACACAATGCATGTGTGCGAGCAAGTTAATTGGGCCTACACAACTGCCTGAACAAGTCATTGTTGACCAACCAGTGTGAAAACTGTATTGTTTGAATGAATGTCAATCAAAGTGCAGTTATCAACTGTATTTATAACTCTAGGGCTATTCTTAAATATGTATGGGGATAGAGTTGCTAGCAACTCCCGGTTGGGGGAGGGGGGGGGGATGTGACATCCCCTTTAAAAGTTGCCTTATAAACTGTAAAGGTTCTGAAGAGTCCAAACTGAGGGCAACAAAATAGCCGGGGAGTGGGAAATAAAATGGTCAGAATGTAATTAAACATTCCAAAATAATGCCTGAATTGTAACTAGTCCCATGACCACAATTGTGAAAATTTGATCCAAGGGTTTTGCATTACATCTTAAAAAGCTGCATTGCAATGCTCTGTTGTCTCCATGTGACTTGACTTGGAATGTTAACAGAAAACCATAACAGGTTAAGAGTATACTGATAACAGTAACACAGGTAAACATGTTTCAGTTTATTAAAAGTTTTTGCAAGGATTATTGGATGACAATAAAGGTCCATAGTTTGAGTCCTTTCGTAAGCCTCATCTCAAATTAATTTAAAAGATGTCCTTCATCTCCTGTCTCACAATTGACCCTCATACTTTGCGCTTATTACTTACAATATCTGATCACTTTTCTTCCATCATAATTTCATGTTTTTACGTACTTCTTTCTAATTTAGAATAGAATGTTCATGGTGATGTTTTAAAATTCCTTGTCAAGAGGTCTCTGATGATGTCTGAATCAGCAGGTGCATTGGTGAAGATGGTACCCACAAAGGCATGCGTTCCCCAGACAGTGTGACGAATACACTTACAGCATCCCAGGTCTTCAATCTCAAAACCAAGCTGCTTGAATCTTTCATCTGTTTCGAAGAGACTGGTGTTGGGGTTGGAGGTTCCAATAAACTGTTAAAAAAGGAAAAAGAGACATCAATAATGTTGTTAGTATGAAAAAATTAATTTATGCTGCATTAATCTATTGCACAAGAGAAAAATGTATGCCCCTGCTGACTGGAGCACAATGACAATGAATTCTGGTCATTCCAAAGGGCTTTTGTTACATATTGTCATTACAGAGAAAAAGCGAAACTCTGATAGTATCCAAGTCACCCATAGAACCATGCACAAATTTGTCAGATGGCATGGGACAATGACACGTTATTTTGAAAAATTTGATTCACAGCATGAGAACTGCATTTTTGGGGCAGAGATTGTGAAGGCATAATACTATGAAGCAGATCCCTACAAACACTAGCAAAGTTGCGTGGGGAGGGGGGTGATGGCGGTAGCGGCACATCAAAATTAGAGTACTGTTGTCCTGGGTATATGCTTGATATTTCAGCATCTAAGATGTTGAATGGTGTGATATTTTCCACCTATTTCACACCTTTGCTTTCCATTTCTGTTACTATACAATAAAATCTAGTGATTGAAGAATTTGGGGTGAGGGGGCATGTGATCCTCCCCCATCCCCTTCCCACAGCTATAGGCCTGCTGAGCAGAAAATGATTACCCATGGTAATTTGGTAATGTCAAGAAGCCAGATGGTAGAAAAACAGCTATCTTGCCCTTGTTCTTCACCCCAAAGGTGGAAGAGGAGAATACCTGCTGATTGATTGATGTGTATTTTAGTAGCACCCCTAATGCTTGTTTTTATGTCAAACTATCATGGTGTAAACTGTGTGCTCCAAAAGGAATTACTTCCACTTTATTCCTTCACACCTTAAGGAAGGGTTTAAGCAAGAACTGGTTTTCGATAAGTAAAAGAAGAACTAAATCTATGTATGCTGGTGAAAATTTTCATTTGATTCTAATGTGTGGTTCCCAAGATATTATCAGATGAAGTTTAATACTCAAAGTGAACTTAAAGCAAGCAGGAGTGATGTCATCTCCTAACACTGCAAAGCAATGCTTTGCTTCCTTTGTTTTTCAATTTATTGTTTTGACTTTAGCTTAGATATAAGAATATTAAGTTTTTTTTCCACAGGGAATGTTAATGTGGTGCAGTCACGTTAATAAAGCATGAGAATGTAGAGGAGAAAATAAGTTGTGAAGTTAAAAGGAAAACAAATTAGTGTTGATAAATATGAGTTTATGATGTCACATGTCCTTGCTTCAAGTTCACTTGGGCTGAGCTTAAAATGGAACTTCATGCACTAATATCTTGTGAACCAAAAATAAGAACTGAATGCAAATTTCACCACATAGCCCGCTTTAATATAAGTTTGAACTACTCTGTTTGAGTTCAAGCCCTTCTTTTAACAGCCACTGTAAACACAATTTCTGTGGTAAAAAAAAATCAAAATTTATTCACAAATTTGGAACTCAGCCTACTTCCAGTCGGGGCAACTTACACAAGCTATGAGGAAGCTTGTGCAATCCAGTTCGGCATAATGATCCATTTATCAATCATCACTGGCCTGTAAGTGATACTACCCCAAAGCTTCATTTGATCTACTGGGGTGTACAAACAAGATTTTAGCAGGGGTGTCTAAAGCATGTACAAGTAACAGCTACATGGTCAGAACGTTGATCAGCTCTTGATTACAATTCATTACTCAGAACTAATTGCTACAAGGTAAGAAAACTTGTCAAGTTTGACCAGACAGTTGAGTTATCAGTTGTCACTATTACCTCCATGTTCAATGACAACTAATAGAGTATTAAAGTTAAGTCACATGCTTAGATTTTTCAGTAAAGTACGTATGAGGTAAACCAAAGCTAGGTTACATTCAAGTCAAATGTTGTTAGAAACCATAGACTGGATTTATCAGTTTTGCAGCTGACCCAATGTTGGACTGTAGTGACACAATTTTTATTGATAAACCAAGCTGTACAATCCATGGGGTATGCAAACAGCAGCTTCCCTTCTCCTCCTTGGGTGGGACAATGTTTTACGATTATGGTACCATTATTAAGGGTGAGAGGTACAGTGTAGGCTACTGAACGTTCAATTTTCGGATAACTTTATGGGCACAATATCTGTGACATTTGCGATACTGACTGCTATGTAAACACATACATGACTTTATGACTGAATGAGCTTCTTGTCATTGCATCCAAACAGTACAGGGCCATGCTAAAACCTAGTCAAGATCTACAGTAAGCCAGAAAATTGTAAGAATAGTTGCCAGTGTCAGCTAGTTTAAATAGATCATCACTTCTACAGTAAAGCCGAGGGAGTCATTTCAGGAAACACTGAGTCAACTTGAAGTATTTGGCACAATTCCCTAAAGTAATGACATACTTCCATTGCTAGCTATTTTTAATAATGAGAACCACATTTCAGCTTCCAGCATTGTCTATACAGTAACACTGGGGAAGAAGGGGTAGGGAGGGGGAACGGCAAGCTTTTGAAGGTGACATGACGAGAGAGCCAGTCAACAAGCTGTGTCCTGTCTGCATAATGTTTCCAAACCCTAATCTCTCAAAAAATCATGAAAACTAAAACCAAGGTAGATTTACACTAAATACTAAGTCAGTTGAATATCCATCTTTCCGCAAGCAATGGCTGAAAGTACAACAACATCCCAGAATGTATTCACTTTGAAATTTGTACCATCCAAGCATATTATTTTTTTCACTTAGATATTGAACTTATGAATTTTTCCTATTCCTAACCCTCAATCGTATGGTCATATTCTCAACATTTTATTGACACAATCCTACTAGCTGGCAGATCTGGATGTGGTCATAGCAATTAAATTCAACATATCAATATGCAACAGTTAATTACACATTCTCCCATCATGCAATAGCCTCCTTTAAAGGGGCATATTTTGTTTATATTGTATCAACAAGCACAGACAGGAAATGTTCCACCTTTTTATACCATTATTACACTTATTTAATATCACCAGCAAAACTCTGCGAAAAGCTCATCTTTACCAAATTGGTACCCATCACATGAGTTACAGCTGATGCTACATCAGTGGAGGATTAGAAAGTTTGGGTAAACAAATCATTCATGTCATAAGATACAAAGCAGTAAATTTTTTCACTGAAAACGTAGTTGTTGAAAATAAATTTTGCCTTTCTCAACAAACATAAATCATTGCCTCACAGGTATAAAAATTTTCTGAATAACAAAAACAGTCATTCCCTTTAAATGATAATTTAAACTGTAGTAAAGTATATGTATGTGTCAATGGTCTGTAGTCTTCAAACCCCTCACAGCATTTATTAACGACTGTGCAGCCTACAAGGGTACACAAATACTGTGTTTGATACAACTTGCATTTTGCTCCATGCATTTAGGATCCAACACTTGGCTCACCTGGGAATTAGGAAAAGCCAAACGCTCCAATATAAAATGACAGGTTGCTATGGAAACATATACACCCACTCTCATAAAATCAGCTACCTTGCTGTGAAGTTATTCACCATGCCAGGACCCTTCAGGGATAATCCTGGCAGAAGTAAACGTCTTAACAGTTTGACTTTCATGTGAAGTATCTCTGCCTACAGGCAACTACAAACAGGAATTCAAGAATTACACAAATTCATCAACATCACTTCTTTGTGTTTTTCAAGAGAGGTAATGTATGAAAAATTCAAAATACTTTTAACATTGCTTTATAAACTCATTAGGTACAAGGTTCCTTGTTTCAGATAAGCAGTGCTATAGACTTGTGCAGATCATCTAAGCTTTCGAAACAGCTGGTGCTGTGAGTTCTTTTCCCCATAACTTAGGCATGATACAGTATTGTATATTATTGGAATGTTTTTATCGAGTAAATTATGATAAGTCTGCAAACTTAAGAGAAAAGGATTTCAGTCCTTGTATGCTGTTTGTGTCATTTCTAGCTATCAAGGCTGTTTGTTGCCCCCTTTTAAGGGTTCATTCATTATGTAGCTCTCCCTACCCTGCAATCCGTCTATACTACCTGCAAGGTTCATCCAATTACACGATCATTTTGCAAACTCTACTTTATTCCCAGGTTTGTTCAAATGAGATATGAAGGCATGTGTTTTAGCAGCCTAGCTGTTCTTTATTCCTGGACATTTTAATTCAAATGTCATAAATTAAACTTACCAAAGCCTGTTACACAACCCTTACAGTTTGTCTGTTATCTCCCCAAAAGTGCTATGTCATACTGCAAATTGATACACCATGCAAATATGCTAAAGCTGGGATGAATCTAGGACATGGGCACTTTCCATGGGGTGGGGGGCATGTTAAGGAAATAGTAACAATTTTCCAAAATGATTGAAGAAAGTAAATATTTGAACAAAGAAAGCAGGTCTATACTACCAAAACCACTGCTTCTTGGCTAATATCTCTGCTGGCCCTAATAAACAGCAACAAATCTCCTCCCAAACACTTGAAGTTCTCCCTACTTAAGTTTACTTCTAGCCCCCGAGCCCCCCCCCCCATACGATTTTAAAGTCAAATATGTATCTAGTGAACCTCCTGGACAAAGTTATAATTGCCTGTACTGAACTAAGATTGCTCAAGGCCATGCATGACCACTAAGAGTAAGAGGTGTGTGTAAGCTTTCTGCCATACTGAATGACTGCAGCAGTGCATGCATATTGTCTGAATTTATGTCCATTTAAGTGTAGCCACCAATTAAAGATATAGGGATATTCCTAATATGTTGGGGACAAATGAAACAACCCCTTTAATGTTGTTTTTTATTTTTATTTTGCTCTCTCACTGTTTCCTTGGAATTTCCAAAACACACTTTTCACAATTGTTTTAAGCTAAACTATCACCAATGTCTGTCATCAATATTTTTCCATCATTGATAAATACATATATTTGTTAACAAGTAAAGGGGTGAGATAGAGGCAGACATGTGCCAGGGATGAGAGAGGCAATTAAAGGATGACAGGAGTTGGGGTGCAATGCTTCTGGAGGATTAAGTTTCTTCCCTTTCACATTGCAGCATACAGTAAAATGTTGTAAAAATATTTACTTCAAAGCTTTATTTTTAATTGATGGTTATAAGTGTTGACGTTTGTTCAAGCAGCAATCCATATCACAACTTTAATTAAATTGCTTTGCCGTGCACGATATTACAATGATGTCACACAGCCACTTTCCTTTTCCTACATAATTACAGTACCCAGTAAAATTGACATCTGCTTAATGCATCTTTGCACAGCTTAAGTCACCCACTTGTTACTCACGGCAATGTAAATGTAATGGCTCACCCGATAACAAACAAGCCAGACTTTTGACAAATAGCTGTGCACTACATTATCTGCAAAGTTATCCCTGTAAACAAATGACGCCAGAGCTGCATGCACACAGAGCATTGACTTCAATAAGCTAGATTCCGTGACGACGAAGCCTCTTATTCATGAAGTGAAATTCAAAACAGAGACAGAACACCGTGTTGAGGGTAGGTTATTGCTGTAATTGAAGATTGTCATGCTTGCAGATGAGATCAAACTTTTTGGTGACATCGCCAGCAGGGGTATACATCTATATTCTACTCAAGCAGATCTAAACATCTGGTCTATAGTTGGATCATACAAGTTGTGGATGATATGACTGCAGTGAGAAACTCATACCCATATCCTAATAAGACGTATTGTGAATTTTTCAGGAGTGTAAGCCCTTGAGCTTCTGTAGTATTAAAGATGTTAATAGCTCTGTCTTTAGTACGGGCACTCTGGACTTGACGATCTGTCTTCGGGAATTCCTGCAGCGACAGCACTGTACATTTATGACTGATGGGGTGTGGAAAGTCTCATCAACTAGAGGCTTAAGGTAAGGCTGCATGATGTCATGTGAGGCTATAACATCTCCCTGGATAAGTTCATACTACAGTAGTGCACTGTAATGATATCTAGTATACTGTACATACCTTAGGGCAATATGTTATGCAATATCCCAACATTTTATTTTAATTAGGCTATATGCAAACATGTTTTAAAACTAAGAAATTATAAAAAGCACTATCTGCAATCTATAGATGGCAAAGCTTTAAACCATCTGCAGTGAGTCTGAGCTTTAAAGCCTGGTATGTATTTCAAATTCTTTCCTTTCATTAAATTTGAAAGAAAATTGTCCTGTCATAAAATAAAACATAAAAGTTTTAACAGAGTACAGAAAGCATGGTAAAGTATTGTCCTCTACCTGTTCAAGATGTCTGTTGGGTCTGTTGCCTTGTATAATTTGTATATACATCACTTAAAAATTAAGATCCGTAACACACTTTATAGGTCTACCCCTGACAGTCACTGCCAGAAGTAATTAAACAAAAATGAAGGTCTGCTGCATTTCAGAGGAAACCCTCTGACCCCTTCCCCAGATCTGATTGTAATGCCACCACCCCCCCCCCCCCCCAAAATGTTGGTTGATTTAACAGTTTCGTTTTTTTCAACAAACTGATTAAATTTAACACTATAAAGGGGAAAGGATTTGTGTTTAAATATACTTTTAGTGGGGATTGTAGCTGAAGCCACTTGGTAGTACTGACTGTACCTCAAACTAAAATCTCATATCTATCACATGACCTGCTTTGGCATGGCATCTCAGTACAATCCAACCCTGGTGCATGCACGTATAAACCTGACTTGAGATAATGTCCACTCAAAATGTTAAAGCTGTAATTTTGCACAATTTTTTTGTGTATTCACCAAACTGCATACAGGTAAAAAATGTTCCTGGTTAATTTCTTTTTTATTCTGCACATGTATCAACATCATCCTTAATTCAAAACAAAATACACCTAACTTTTGATGTAAAGGGTATTTTGGAGTATTTATCTGGGGCTCTAAATATCATAGTCTTCCACAAAGCCAGCAAATTTTCAGAAAAGGGTATCCCTCCCCAATAGCCCTTCCCTCAGAGTATACCATGCATTTCTTTTCTGGCTACACAAGTTCAAACCAGTGCTGAAATGGTGTACACAAAAGTGTATTCAATTTAGGCAGGTAGGCAAACTGGAATTCATGTTACTCCACCTGATTGGCCCATCAGAGGTCCACTTTATACTTGTTCCCTTGCCCGTGGAAAATTTCTTGGACAGCCTCACATCATGCCCATACCTCACCCCACCAAAGCCTTTAGCAGAGCATCATTATTTTTGGGTACACCACTACTGTGGGTTGCATGATAGACTGTGAGCATGAAAAGGGCAGTAATGAACAAAATCACCAGGGTTAAAAAACAAAAAAAAATCAAAATATCTTGGGATAGCATACAATGATGTTAGTTTTCTTAAGAAGTTCTACATGACTGTATGTTTTGTAAATACTGTACTGCACACATGCACACATTTAATGAAAAATGCTAAAATAGTTAAATCCAAAACTACAATATTGTAAACTTTATATTTTGGTGACAAATAAAAGGGGAAATACTTGTAATAGAAGTGATAGGTCAGTCAGATGACACAAAAGAACACATTATGTTATATATGTACAACATTACTACAGGTATCACTTACAGAAGTGAGAATACGTACTATTCCAAGTACAGTAGTACACTAGCTATACTGTACACATACAATGCTGCATCTTCTGAAGATCTTTTAACACTATCCATTAGTAATTACTATTACGGGATCTACGACACATGCAATCACCTGAAGACAGGCTGAGCAGTACTGTAGAATAAATTTGTACGCATGCATAATACATTGTAGGTTGCGTAGACCCAGCACAGAATAAAGGCTTGTACAGTAAACGGGCCTCCTGTCATTTCTATACCAAGTGTGCAGTCTACCTCACACAATGTTTGACCAGAAGGCGGACTGGACAGTTAGAGAAATGTCTATAAGTAAAGACTTGTATTGTAACCACTAGAAACATACAAACTTAATTATTATAGCAACTAGTCAGAACAGAAAAATTTACACCTACAGCAAATTAGAAGAACCTGTGAACTAAGAATTCCATTCTTCCCTTTAATCAAATAGAGTTCTGCCCTTTAGGGACTTCCCTTTTTTACTTCCATGTTACATTTTTTTTTCATTTCATTTCTTCTGTATGTCACATATATATAAATAGTAAGAATGCAAGACAAGCTTACTGTTAATGTAACACAAGTTTACAACAGCACACTGTGCACACTGCACTTTGGTGAATGGCTAGATACTAAGTGCTTCAACGCGATAAACTATACCAAGTTATTACCAAATTTTTTGTGAAATTTTATGTTCATTCCTTCAAATTCTCAAAACTTGCTGGTTTGGGAATTAACGAGCCCCAGTGTTTACTTTTTATTTACACATATACTGTAATCCCCACTTACCAACAATAGACCCTGGTAATTAAACCAGCAGCACAGTGGAGGAGGGCGCCCTCCAATAGAGGGTGGCCTCCCTCATCCTCAAAGGCAATGGGGGCAATGTAGATTGGTCTGTTCCTGTGGTGATTAACATACTGTTCCTTTAAGTAGTAACTGACTCCCACACTACCAACTTAAAGAAGCAAACTTCAATTAGCTCTAGGTCATATCAATCCCTCTGAGCACAGCCACGTTAACCTCTTACTGTACATCACTAGATTGTAGTTTGAGTATTAATGATAGTTTAATCTCATCTTTCTAGAGAGTAAACTTCCTGGGACACTGATCCTACCACAGCAGGTACCACAAACACAGGTCAGTCTTCCCATGAATGAACAAAAAGTTACTGGCTCGCACTGACATTATAAAAACAAGCATTTGAGTCTGAACAACTCAACCTTGCAAATTCACTATTATATCTACTTTTGCTCATGTGTGTTGAAGCACTTGGAATTTCAGATTTCATGGAAACTGAATGTTAGCTTTCTAGGACTGACAATTATAATGTAGGAGTACCACAAATTTAAGTCCAGTCTAGTGTGATTTTGCTCTAAAACTTCAGTCATGTTTGCTCAGTCCCCCTCACCCAACAAACCATTTGTGTTCAGCCCCTCCTTCTCCCCCCCCCCCCCCATAAAAGCAGACCTGAGCCCTTATGTTAATTACAGAAATGCTTTGAATAATTCAGTGTTTTCGAACTATTGCATGTACCATAAGACTGAAAATTATCTTCCACTTAATCTGACAATAACATTCTGAAAGTATATGTTAGGATGAAAGTGTACAATATTGTGTGCCAGAGTTGAAGCATGTGGGCAACACTGGTTCATTTAAGGCTGAACTATAAACTCTTAACAAATCAAAATGAATTCATGTATTGGTAATGGTAACATACCTTTTTTTTCTGTGATTGGTCATCCTACTTCAGTGGACATGAAAAGCGGGTCAATTCAAAGTACGTACCATCAGAAGTGTGTTAGCCACCTTGATTGGTCAGGTGTGCTGATGTGTATGGCACTGACTGCACAGCATAGTAGCTGCACAGAGGCAACATACTCCAATTACAAAATTACAACAGGTCACAAACTACTTGAGAAGACTGTTTGCAAAGAGCTTGTAACATCTGTACTGTAGTAGTTTCAGTTGAAAATAATTGGCCTTGAGCAATTTAATGTACTTATCAGATGTAACTACAGCCCCTCCCCCCATGCCCAGAAATAGTGGAGACTTAAGCAGGGATGTTATTTATAGTGTTTGCACTGGGTCCAAAATTCGGAACTGGGTACCCGAAGTCGATGGTCGGTCGGGTACCTGGGTACCCAAAAATATATCTTCTGTTAGGCTACAAGTTTTTTGTAAAGTCATAATAAGAAATTTTGCTTTGCACATTGATATAATATAACACCAACGTATCTTACGTATGGGCATGACAAGTGTTCTTAGGCGTGTGCATGATAAATTTTGCCAGGAAAAAGTAAAATGTTAGGTGTTCTGTCACACGTGCAATCTATGTTAGTGAAACTTTGGATCCGAGTAGCAATTTCAGAACCGGGTCCTGACATCGTCAGTCAGGTACCCGGTGCAAACACTAGTTATTTATGGAAATGCAACAAGTGTTTCTTTCCTGCAGCTAAAGCTGAGTTCTGATAGAGTGGAGCATCATTCCAGTGTACATTCCAGCTAATATCTATGCAAAGTCTCCGCATATAGTATGGAAGTAAGTGCATGACGGTCTCCTCCAAATTAATCCTCACAATTTTCCCGGCCTATTCTTTACAATGCACATCCTGGACAAAACAACTGTCAAGTTGCCAGTAGAGCAGGGTCAAAATAAATACCACACATATCCCCAGCAAAAGCATTACAACAGTCCCACTATTACCCAGGTAATGGGGGGTTACAATTGACAAGTGTACAAATGCTTCCTAAGAAGTGAAAAGAGATTTTGAGATTGAAAAGGAGGCTAAAGAAAAATTACTTAAAGGTGCTGTTGCATCACTCTAAACACATTTAGGAATCTCCCTGTATGTCTTATTCACACTTTGTGACTGCACTTTGATTGACATAATTTTAAACAAAGGCTTCACTCTCATTGGTCAATGATGACTTGTGCAGATCACTACTGTAGCAAAATGCATACGTACATTACAGATAGCTCACATGCAGAATATAGCCTTGACAAACTTTAAACTGAGCCTAGTCTACCAAAGCCTTGTGTGGGAGATGCACTCAACAGATGTTTTATTTTTAATTGAAGGAGAGGCTAGAGCAGTGTTGGCACTTGGTGTCAGGATTTAGGGTGGAAATTTCCTTCTTCCAAAATATTTGGGGGGAGGATTTTGGTTCAAGAGGGGGAATCTTGATAAGTTGCAGCATAAAATGTCAACAATTTCCCAACAGGTTTTCTAAACAGGTGCAGGAATGTTGACAAAAGTGTGGAAATCACGCAATCCCGTTGCCTATAATGTGAACACTTGTCTAGAGGTAAACCAAGTTGGGATAATTTTTACTGTCTGTGAGCAAGACGGTTTGCCCTTTAAGGAAATTTTGAAACATTGGGACAAGGAAATTGATAATTGATTACGTGCAGTGTTCTACTTAGGCCCCATGTGAACACACTTTCTAAGTGTATTAAAAGCTCCTCAATGTAAAAACACCAAAGGAAAAAATAAGTCTTTCCAGAGAGCAGTTAGCTGATTGTAAGTCACCTGTTCAGCTGTTTTCCTTTCATTTTCCCTAACTAATTTACTTGTCGGTCCCCATCATTCTCTTTCTGCATTCCTCGCATCTACTACAGCATCAATAAAGTAGAGGCAGTTCTAATGAAGAGGTGGAGGCCAGAAGAGGCTTAGCACATCTTAACACACTCACATTTGTTTGTCTTCATGGAGTATGCAGAGCTGCTATGGGCACTATTAATGTAAAACTCATTTCAAAGCCAAAAGATTGTTCTCTGTAAATCTTCTTTATTTGTATTTGATCGATGCTTATGGCTACTGAAGGAGATCCATATTACTGTATACTGGAAAGACACAGCTACTGTTCTATATATTACTACTCCATCTGCTTATAATCAAAGTAATATAAAGTTGGCAAGCTATCTGAAAATGGGCAGTTGAAAAGTACGCAAGTCCTTCAAACCATTTTGCAACTATAGTACATAACCATGGCACTCTGGGGGGATGGTTTGACAAAAAAAAATCCACCATGGCATACAAACTGAATGTATAGACTTTACAACTGATGAATTTTTGACAAGATTTTCTCTGGAGCATGAGATGACGTCAAATGTCCTTTTTTTTCGATAGGATGTTTCCAGCTTGTTTACATGTTCTACTTTAGTTCAGTGTGTGAAATAAAAGATTTCCTTGGAAATCATTGTAGATGTAGATAATCAGACAATAAGCAAGGTAATGTTATTTCAAACAAACTTAAGTACCACTGTAATTTTAGTTTAAGGACTGCCAAAGGGATACTGCCATGAGGAAGTTCTCCTAACAGTGAGCATGGTAATCAGAAAAGGCAGAAGTCAATGGTATAAAATATAAGCTGCATGTGTAGCTATAGCAACTTCCTTGTCATTGCAACAGGGCAGGGGACGGACTAAGTGGAAGTAATGTGTACAAAGGAGAAGAGGGAGTCTGGTGTGGTTGCCTCCACTGCTCTAATACTGCAGTAAGTCTGAAAATCATGGTGGGGGGAGGCGGGGAATAAGGAGAAATTCCCCTCCTCCCCAACATCCAACCTTTGGAAATGTCTGCAATCCTGTACATACTCCTTTAGTTACTTAAAATCTCAAGCCATCAAAATTAACACTAATAAAACAAGTAAAAGGATAAGCAGTAAAAAACCCCAACCTCATTCTGAAGCAAATGCTAAATTTATCAAATCCCCTGCTTTCCCTAAATACAGGAACGTTGGAAACGTTCAGGATATTTCCAGTAAATAATTTTTATATAACATATGGAAGCCAAACAATGGAATTACCTGCCATGGTTTTAATACTTCTATAACAAAAATTTATCAGCAAGATCTCTTCTTTATTTTTTAAGTACAAGCAACTTTCAGGACATTCCTGATAATTTCTATACAGCATATGGATGCTAAATGAAGGAATTGTCTGACATGAAATTAATACTTCAATAACAACAATACTGTCACATGATTAAGAAAAGCCAAACACACGAATTTGCTCAGTAAATTGGGGTGTTTTATTTTCCCGACCTTCAAATACTTCTGGGTCTCTGGAAAACATGCCCACACAATCCAGGGTACCCTCAAGTTATAATATTTTTAAATATAGAAACACTAACACAGCGTGAAAATTATGCAAATGTCAAAGAGATTGTACAATATTAGCTGTATACAAGTTTTACTATGAGCATCTTGGGAATCGTACCTGGTATAAATATCAGCCACGAGAACTACGTTTAGCCTGTACCACATGGTTTTATGTCAAAATGCTTTGTTTATAACAAAATTACCACATTAACATGATGATTGATGAAACTACTAATAATAACATACAGTATTAAACTTACTTTCTTAAAAAGAAGGTTCTTCTGCAAAATTTTGTCATGAAGGGGACTCTTGACATACAATTAATTAGTTTTATGTTAAATGACAGTTTCCAGGAAATGAGTTAGTAGATATGCACTGCAAGGTTCTGCCTAGGCTGTTTGAAGCAGGTGCTCATCCTGGCAAGACTTTTTCATCCAAAACCAAGTTTGAATATTTAGCATGTGCATGCATGCACTTTTACAATTAATGCTGAAAACAGATATAGTGTATTATCAAGGAAAGCTAAGTCTATGACCCTTCGTCACACTTCCCTACAGTGACTGGACCAGGAGGCCTACTTTGTAGTAAAGAAAACAGAAGATGCTGATCAACCACTGCCAATACTGATTACATTATTGATAGAAATTTTACAAGAGTAGCTGACTAAAAAGTTGTAATTGTGAATACTGCAATCAACTGCTATTTAAGTGAACTGAAAAAGTCTATTGATGAGTAACAAAAATGCGGGCAAACGGAAATACTCTGTTTGTAAGACTTCTCAATATTTAGCCACAAAGTACTAACAGTGTGGTCTCTAAATCCATGAGGTCCTTTATGAAGTTGAGTGTGCCAATGCTCACACAATGGAACTGCTCCAGGCCGTGGATCCATCTCCTGAAGTGAAAGGTCCACCAAGTTCCAACACTTGGCACAGCAGGGGTGGGGTCCAGGGGCTCCACTAAAAGCATACACTTACAAGCAAATGTAACAGCCTTTATGGCATCATAGAGCTCAGGCTAATTTGCCCCAAACAGGTTCCTATGTAAATGAATCCTTTGAATTAAACACCTTCACCCCATTAATATTTTAAGTGTATTCAATATTCCACATTTTAACCCAATATCTTCCTAAGTTCAGTTTTATCACTTAAAAAAATTGAACGGGACTTAGTGGGTGTGAACTGACCCCTTCCAGCATAGGAGAAGTGAAGAAAATGCACCCCCTGATGCTCCACCTACCCCTCTCCCCATCCCAGGGCTTTGAGGTGCTACGTTAACAAGTAACTTCCGCGTTGTGCTATGTATAAGTATAATTTTACTGGTGAAGTATAATGACGGGTGCTATCTGCCTGGTGCTATCAGTGGCGGATAGTGAATGAGTGAATGTTTCTCCATTTTTCATTAGTAAAGTATTAAAATTGTTTTGATTACCTGTACCTACTGACCTATGTAAGGCAACAAAACTACAGATTTCATCTAAATAAAATATCCTTGCT
This sequence comes from Holothuria leucospilota, assembly GCA_029531755.1. Taxonomy (NCBI): domain Eukaryota; kingdom Metazoa; phylum Echinodermata; class Holothuroidea; order Aspidochirotida; family Holothuriidae; genus Holothuria; species Holothuria leucospilota. The sequence goes on from CM055978.1 coordinate 24,218,709, forward strand.
GGGAGGGGGGGGGGTTCCTGCTGACAATCCCAGTCATGAAACTGCTGTACCCATTTTGCAAAGGCCACTAGCAAGTGACTTGGAAGTTTTTTCTCTTTTAAAAACCCCAAACTGCATTACACTGTGTACTCAAGTTGGAAGTTGGGTCCTTTACATTATACCTAATATACACTGTGAATCCATCTCACTGTATTCTCCTACACCAAAGGAAAGACACACCCAAAAAATAAAGAAACAGTGATGGAGAAAAATTTTCATTATTTCACAACTGAAAACTTTTGAGTACAAAAGTAAAAAGTTTACCTTGCAGAACAATTGTTTTAGCCAAAGTAATCTGAGAATAGCCATTCACTTAATTTATAAACTGGTCCATTAATTCACAACTACTATAGGCCTAGGCCCTAAACTTTCACTTGTACCTTGTACAGGTAGCACAAGTTTGGTGTATACTCTATAATTTTGTTCATCCACCTTTGTTGAATTTGGTCAAAGTCTGCAGTTCAGCATCATATCAGCTGAATACATCAACTGTCCTTTCAATCTCCTCACAAGATATATCATGCGTACCATAGACCCTTTTCCAAATAGCAATTACAAAGAATTGTGGGATAGAGTTTGGTATGCGTCGTTTTTTGCCACAGTAATATGCCACTGACAAAAACAACATGTACCAAACTCTATCCCACAATCCTTTGTAATTGCTATTTGGGAAAGGGTCTATGCATTTCACCTCACTAACATTGTACATCACTGGTAGAGCAAAGTGATCTTGCATAGATTTGAACAATTCAAAACATGACGACTTACTGTAGCATTACCTGAGCCCTTTTTCATAAAGAGGTGCGAGATCGCTATTAAGTTTGATCTGCAGTGCAATTATTCTACTGAAATCAAATGTAACATTGAGCATAACCTTTTATGACACAGGGACCTGGATGTGTAAATGCAAAATAAAGTCAGTGCATTTTATCCATAAAGGTCTGTGGACATGCATTCATAAATAGCTGTTTTACTCCACAGTGATGGCTTAAGATTTTACAATGGAACATCCACTGGAATAATTTGAATATCTTTTACTGTTATCAAGATATACCCCTTAAAGTTTAACCATTTCTGAGATTTCTCATTAGCTATGCCAAAAATTGGGATGTGGAGTATTGCACAGTATCTCTCTTTCTTTCATTAATCCTTTATGAATTATTTGTTAATTATTCACCAGCTATTTTCTAGTTTGGTGTTTAATGTGGACATTTTTAAAGTTGTCAATAAGCTACAGTACTTTCAAATTAAAACCCCTTAGGGCAGGCAGATAGTACAACTGTCCTTGGAATGAAGGAAAACAAACAAAGAATAGCATAATACACATCTCATGAGTCATGAGTCCCTCTTGTCACATCACAAATTTGCATGTGGAGCTCGTGTTTGTCATCTATGTGTAAAAACAATGATTGTCTTGTAAAATGGTCAATATTTGATGGATTTTGAATGGGGATTGCAACTTCTTTTAAACTTCAGTTTTTTTTTTTTGTTTTTTGTTTTTTTTGTTTTTTTTTGCAGGTATGACATACACGTGTCCATAGACCATTAAAATCAAAATACCAGGGATGTGTCCATGCAGGGTAGCACCAGGCTGCCCTGCCCAGCCTTGAAACTGTCCACCCATGCTAATTAAAAATGGTGAATTCTGCCCAGCAATATTCTCCCTCCTGGTACAGGCAACCTATAGGTAATCCATTCTCTCTTCTAGGACCCCTCCCCCAGGGTTGTGATCAACATGTCCAGCACTCGGAATATCCCGGCACATCTCTGCGAAACAAAAACTTGAACACAGTTTGCTATTATGTACGCATTTTGTTTAAACTGAAGTGTAAACACAGAAGTCCATCTTTGCAGTCCCATATTACAAGGAAGGCCTAAACATCAAGTAATTCACTATTACTATCAAATCCATTTTAGATCCAATATACTAGTAGTAATTTAAACATCATGCTTGCAATTAGGTGACTGGGACGGCTACTGTAAAACAGAACAAATCTGTCTATGAAATACTCCTGCAGTGGCTCGTTAATAGATTCATGGCTGGATTGTTTTACGCATACTGCATTTAGAGAGGAGGTTTGAGGTATTATGGGAAGTGATTGTGGATGAAACTGAGAGAGCACTGATAGCACAATCAAAATCAAAATAACCTATTCTACCATAGATGTATATAAAATTGCACTTTAATTTCCAAGCAGGAAACTCAGCATATAAACAGGAACTTGACTCTTGCCGATAAAAGCAAACTAAACCTGAAAATCTTGGAACATGCTGAGCTGTTCTGCGGGTTTTATTAGTTTTGAGAGAGGTGGATTCAGGGAAAGCAGTACACACAGTTCGGTCATCACACAAACTCCAAATGTAAACAGATTTATGTATTGGTATCACATGACTGCTTTGTGCAATGCCCTAAATGTTGGGTGGGTTTGAAAGTAGGTGAAGCAGACAATAGCTGGCAAAGGTTCATTTATATTTGAGATATCCTACAGCTGCACTGGTGGGTCAGACAATTTCAACTATAGGTTTTGCTGGTCCTGCTATAGTGGTATACACTTGCAGAAATATAAAATTGGTAAGTTTATCTTTCATTCTGCATGACAAGACTTTTAATCTAACATAGAAATATTAAAATATTGCTACATGTTGTACTCCTTGACTGAAACTTGACACACAATGTAACTGCTACAGTCAGAAGTGCTGCAGGGTAGAAAGGGTATTTGATATGGAGATGGGCTGAGTCAAGGGGTTCTCATGGCACTGTAGATTTATACAAGGGATATGTGTAGACTGATCGCTGTATACCAGAGCTAGATCAACACAGATCATAGCACTCACAGCAAACGCTGCCATACCCTTGACATTTTCAGTGGTGCTCCTAAAAAATGTATCCTGGCAATTATTTAAGTTGCCATTATCCATCTGAATCAGTTTTGTTGTGCTCTTTGTGAGCCTGTACGGTATGTCATGCCTAATGAGGCTAGTCTATACTGTATTGTAAGGGCACTTGTTGCATTTATGGCACTGAATTGTCATCATACCTTTCAAAATGTTTTTTACAATCCATACAAAGTGAAAGGCAATCAAAAACTGGGAAACTGGATAACTTTATTTTCAAACAGTGAGCTGCAACAGAAAGTAATTACAGTACAGTAACTGGTTAGCACCTCATGAATAATTTGATCACCGAAATTTTCAATTTTCAAATCACCTTTGAAAAGCTATAACTGGAGTAAACTACATTGTGAGACTGAATGGCTTAATAGTAATGGCAGCTGTCTTCTGTGCACACCATGTTAATGCTATGTAAACATGATATAATTATGAATCATGTTCGATGAGTGACATTTTGAATATGAACAATGACATTACCACAGAATAAAATGCTGTAAATTACAGTGTTTCACATACAGTAGTAATTTTCTTTTTGTGTGGGTTGAGGAACGTGGCTAACTGATACCTGGTTTTAGAAATACGAAGCTCTGGGAGTCATATAACTCAACATTAAAGCTGTGTATGTGCAGAAAAACAAGTAATACCATATCCCTGTTGTATAAAACTAAAACTTTCTACCAATGCTTTGATAAAAATGGGAATCTGGGCAGCTGCTTCACAGAAAATCTGAAAGTTAGAAGCAAATTTGGCTTCTTTTATACATAAAACTTGAAAACAAACTGTGAAAAAAAGTGACAGGCTTCCCAGGAGAAAAAATTTTCTAGTAGTTTATGCAGTTTAATTAGTGTATACTGTATCAACTGCATACAAAGTATTTCATGAAAAAAATGGACTTAGACAATTTCCTGTAATCAGTACATGCACTTCCTTTAACCCCAGAAGTGAATCTGACTGAAGTGGTTTTAATTTAAAAAAAAAACAAAGGAAAAAAGAGTTACTAGGAACCTCAATATCTTCCTATTACTCTGAATGACTGCTGGATGATCAATACAACATGAAACATTGTGGTATCATTCACAGCATTAGGACATAGAGACATTACCAGACAACTACCGACAAAGCTGTCTAGGATATGTACCACCACAACCACTAAGGATATGACAGTATATACACCACTATACTTGGAAGCCATACACTGGTTGTAACCCTTAATTCAACCACATGTTTTTGGTGAGCTAGATCAGTGCACAAAACATTATCTTGAGTTCTTGACTTTTCACAAACCAGGTCATATAAATTTTGGCCTTAAGAAACTAAAATCCCATCCAGTTGTAAACTGAAGGCAGGAGGCTGAAAAGACATAGCTGATTGACAGTGTTAAGTGGAAACTAATATTCTGTACTAATAGCTACTCCAGAAGAGAGCACATATGAAGTCTATACCTGGTAAGCAAAATGATCCATACTTAACCGACAATTTTTTTTTTTTTTTTTATACAGAATGTTATTTGTAAGGGTACATAATATAACACTAGATTTGAGTTTCACTATGTATAATAGGTTTAATAATTCAGTAATTTAATAAATGTCATGAGTAGCATGGGGATACTGTATTTATACTACACTGGTAGTTTACAGTACTGACCAAGGGATTATAAAAGAAACGACTCCATTCACGCCACGTTGATTAATTGAGACTGCAGTACGTCACTCAAAAAGTAAGGATTTTCTGAATAAGCACCCTCACTCCCTCCCAGAGATTCTTACACATCCAGAATGTCAGCATTCTTTTTGGCAATTGTGTTCTGACTGACTGAGGAGCTATGGCTATTGGTTTTAAAGGTGCATATTGAGTTGATATCGATAACTTAAGGAGGGTGTTGAAGGCTACTAAAACATGACAATGATTATTATTAGCATAATTAGTCAAGTTTCACATCCAATAGTTACGCATAAAGTCAAAATTTTGAAATTTTTGATATCCTGGCTTGTAACAGTTGCGTGCATAATTTTTGAAAACCGAATTGAATTGTTTATTACTCACTTATGAAATATTTATTTGTATGCAAAATGAGGGGATCGTTTAAGTTTGACCATTTGTCATTAGTACGTGAAAAAACTTAACAGGTTTGACAAAATCTGGTGCATTTCATGAACCAACTCAATGTGCCGCTTCAAAGATTTTGTGACACCAATGACTGTTAATATTTTAAGACATTTTGTAAACATATGTTTGAGTGAAAGAACTGAGCAATACTGAGATACAGTAAAAAAGAGAAAGTGTTTGATTTGGTCATTCAGTATGTTTCAAAATTAGATTTGGGTGACTGCATGCCACAAAAACTTTTTATTGTTGTTTTTATTTTTCACTCAAATGTTACAATAGTAAATACAGTCAAATGTATGGAGATTAATGTGCACAAAATACCTGTACATACAATGAAATTAGAAGGAAACAAAAAAGAGCAATTTATCTTGGCTACTGGTCATAAAAAAATTAGCAAAAAACATTCTATAAAGCTTTGATAGTCTACAGGGGAATGCCATGCTATGTACTTTATGAAATTAATTCAGTTTATAAAAGCACAGTGGTTAAAAGTTGAAAGAATGAAAGCTCAAATCACCCAATATGTTTTCTTAGTTTTTATTAAATGTTCACACAACACACGCTGAAAATATGAGAGCATTGCAGTACGTAGGTGAGTGGGTGACAGAGTTCTAAAGAGCAATAAATGCACTTTTAATATACTGTAAAATTTCACTGAGTTGAACGTTTATCTTCCTGACCTATATATATGACACTAATTTAATATGCATCAATTCCAAACCAGAGAATGTGTTACTGCATTACTGTATGTTACTGTACCTCGGTATGTTCTGAACCTCGGTATGTTCTGTACCTCGGTATGTTCTGTACCTCGGTATGTTCTGAACCTCGGTATGTTCTGTACCTCGGTATGTTCTGAACTTCGGTATGTTCTGTACCTCGGTATGTTCTGAACCTTGGTATGTTCTGTACCTCGGTATGTTCTGAATCTAGGTATGTTCTGTACCTCGGTATGTACTGTACCTCGGTATGTACTGTACCTCCGTATGTTCTGTACCTTGATATGTTCACGTGGGACAGTATTCCTCATCTATATAACATTTCATAGTGTACATAAAAAGAAAAGTTGCCTATTAAACCACTGCCAATTACAAAGGCAAGTCACCACAAAACTGAGCACTTGTTTACTTTACAGTGAGTACTGTAACCATAGCAACCACTCTTGCTGCAGTAAAAATTTGTCAATGTACTTTTTAGCAAAATTATGAGCTTCATACAGTAATGCTAGTGTATGGGAAAAAAAACTTTACAGCATGCCCCAGGCCATTTTTATGATAAATGCTAACTGCAATGTAAAGTGCTCATTAACAATGAGCACTTACTTCTTCTAGGAGTGGGGATAAATGATGTATTAATACACTTGACTATAGGCTGCATGTTTATACCTACTGTACATATAAAAAACGTGAAAATAAACAAATTTTAGACTAGCAGTCTAGAGCTGTTAGCTAGGTATAGTTATAGCTAACACTGCACACATTCTTCTAGGGGATATTTACTGTAATTTACACATCCATCAAAAGTGGCTTGACTTAATATAACATTGAACCCCAGTTTGTGAATAAAGTTCAAGAGAATTATTGATCTTGCAAGGTCAAGAAATACAGTGTGTTGTGGAGACTATGTCATAATACCTCTGTCCTTTCTAAGGGCTTCTCGGCCTGTTGACTAAGATCAGGTGTAGTATGTAATTTCCAGTCAGTCTAGAATGGAGTAATGCATGACAGACCCATGATGTAGAGGTCTGATGGTCAAGGGGTTGGTCAGTTTAGCCTTGGTGTCCCTTCTGGGATGTAGCTCCTTTGTGGAGCAGAAACCTTTCGGGGATAAAGTGTTTCAAGTTTGTATCAAAATCAAAATGCTGCACTTGGTACAAACTTAAAAACATGGTGCTACACATGATACAAACTTTAAAACATGTTAATGTTAAAGGTATTAATGTCAAATTGGAAAATTAGAGGGAGTCCACAAAAATTATTTTTCGTTTCCCATTTCTTTTATTCTTGAAGGTTCTGAGAGATAGTACGGTAATGTTTGCACTTGTGTAACATTGAACTAAACTAGTAAAGTATGCGCAAAGTACAGCAATTCTCCTAGGAACACATACTTTAAAAATGTACTGAGGATTCCTAATCAAGAAATCAATTACAATCCTGGGCAAAATAAAATTAAATGAAAGTGAACTGTGGGTAAACTTATTCCCCTACTGTCCTATGGGAGTGTAAAGGAAATTATACTGATGTAATTTTCACATATTAATGGAGATGAAACTTTACAGGATAAGTTTCTTGGCAACTTCACCACAGTCCATGACCACTTTAATGCTGTGTTTACTCTGCTGGCTAAGTGGCAGCCACAAAATGATTCATAATCCCTAGCAATGTCCCACAAATGGGCTAAATGTGCTGAAAGCTTGAAAGATAGTAACTTAAATGAGATGGATACTTTTTTGACAAAATCAAGGAGCCAGTCCAGATAAACAGGATTTTGCTCCATAACTAAGCATTTTCACATCTCTTGGTCCTAGCTGTAAATTAACATTAAAGCTGGAATGTATACTTTCAGATCTTTAAATTGAGCTCTATGGTGTTGAGATATCATGATAGCAAAAAAACCTTCAAATGACAAATTATTACCACTATGGATGAAACCAAATTTCTGGTCCATAATTATGACCATTGACAACTTCATCCATTGATCATGACTTTTCACAACTGTATACTCTCTTTAAGAAAGTTTCAAGTAAATATTATAAAAGGAGGAAACTATGCTTACCTACATCCATAGGTGTAATAAACTGTTCTCATACTGAGAGGGCTGAATGATGTTTCGAACCACCATCCTGCGGGAGGGGTCTAAGTAGAGGGATGTCCCCTTCCCCTTTGGAAAAATTTCTGAATATATGAGGGTCCTAAGATGCAATAGGGTGCAATATTTGAGCAAATTTTAAGGAAAATTACTGCAAATTTTTGACATTTTTCTACAGAGAGAACAAATAAGACTCAGAGGTTTTGAATTGAGAAGAACAGAAGCATATTTACAACCTCACCACATTTTTGACTAGGGGCTAGCCCCAGCCTCCCCCCCCCCCCACTTTCTACACCCTTGTCTGTATCAAATAAAGTCATTGTCCCCAAGCTTCTGTCTACTTGCAGATGGAAAATGCAGTAATGGCCCTCCTTTCACCTAAAGAGCCCATAGTTAACTTTGAGGCCAACTGATGATACATACTGCCAATTGTGCTTTCAAGTAAATGTTACGATGGCTGCCTTCATACGAGAGAAAGTCCTAGAGGGAAGACATGAATAGAAAATCCTTGCTAAACTTCCTGTTTTGTAAATCTAGAACAAGGAGCCCAGGTTCTTTCCTCAAATACATGCCTACCTACTGCTATGAAGCAATTAAATCCATAAGCAAAAGAGGCAGCCTTTCTATGAGGGGAGTTATTTTTTGACACTGTCACCACTAGAAATATGAATAACTTGGAAAACTGATCCAAAATACAGGATGGAAAATTTCCTGTGCATGGACCTACATGAACCAAGATTATAAAACCTACTTATATATTAATTTGTAACCTAATTTTTACTGTAACATGATTTTCTACATGTCACAACCCTATTCCTTTGACATTATGGCAGTATCAAAGCTTTCATCATTTTATTTGTGCACAATACATGACTGTCCTCGTTTAAAGGTCTGGTGATATGAAAATTAGTTGGATATTTGATGTAAAAAAAGCATTAAATATCCAGAAAACAGCCGCAATTCCCATTAAAATTCAAATATTGACCATTTTACAGAGTAATTTCTATTTCACACCTGTATCATGAATTAACATGAGCTAAATACGCAAACATGTCACATACCATATATGGCTAATGTTAGCTTTTGTTTTTGCAACTTTAATTTCATGGACACTAGGAAGCATTGTTATCCCCTGAGGGGTTTATTAGTTAAAATTGTTTCCTTGAGAAATACTGATATCACTTACCAAACTGTAAACTATCTGATCAGTAATTAAGAGAGATAATTTATATACTGTAGGATTAACAAAAGAAATCTTAACACTGTGAAACACTCCACATCATTATTTTTGCATAGGCAATGAGTACAGTAACTCCAGAAACCATCAAACTTTGAAGACGTATATTTTGAGAAAGGTAAAAGATATTGAAATAAACCCAATGGATCTTTCACTGGAGGACTTAATTCTTTTTAAACTGACCAGTGAAACAGCTCTTTCTGGTGGCATGTCACCAGACCTTTAACTGTACAGTACACAGGACCCCTCTGGTGAGAATTGTGCATATATTTGGGAGATCACAGATTAGCTCAAGTCGGCATTCACTTCAGGACATGCTAAAGGCTGTCATATAGCAGCACTTCAAGCTGTATCAAAGGTAGGATTGGGGACAGGTCCACATAAATGCTATCAAACATGGTAGAGCATTCTGTGCATCCAAGGGTTGAAGTACATTGCAAAATTATACTTTCCCCAGGGGTGAGGGACTTGGGTGAAGAATAGCTAACATTCATCTTAAAATGATTCGGAGTGTTCTATGAAAGAGAATTACATAAAACTGCAGTATTCAAAATATTGGCATAAGGATTAAGCAGACCAGTGAACAATAAGTATATGGTAAACAAACGTTCCTGCCCCTTACAAAAATAGTTTGTCAACCTGTGTCAGTTACCACGTGTGATCACATGTGAAAAACAAAAGAAATCACTCGTGTTCCTGGGAGGCAAACCTGTGTTTTTGGAACCCTCTGGACACAGGCTTGACACAGGTCTACACAGCTTTTCTTGCTTTCAATTTCAAGCCACAGGTTTTGACTCAGAACTCTTTGTCAATATTATTTTTAATTGCCACGTGTTTTGCGTGTCAAACCTGTGGCAAACCTGTGGTTAACCTGTGGCAAAGTGTGGCAACTAGCAAACCTGTGTCAATTTCACAGGAAAACACAGGTTTCCCTGCAAAAACCTGTGAAAACCCATGGCAGACACATGAGAAAACCTGAGGATTTGGAACCATTTGACATCACAGGGAATTCTGCCAATTGTTGTTCAAATATCATAATAATAATGGCCAAAAATATGAAAAACGACAACATCTGGAAACAATCTTTATTCCATTCAATCCCGCCCCCTGCTGGTACCACCCCTTTTCCTTATGTTTTCTAGTGCTCTTTATACTGTACAACCATGTTAGGAAGCTCACACTTTAACTACCCTAAACATTCCACCAGTATTACACAGATACACCTCCTAACAATAATTAACACACAACTTGTACTCTACCTTCCCAGTACTTAATTGTGAAATAAAAAGATCATAAAATGAAGTGACTTGAGAGAAGAACGTACTGTACTGTACACAATGGTTCGACTGACAATGAAGCCATGACTACTGCAAGGAACAGATAATCATTTCAGCCCAAACATCGCAGCTACAGTGTATATACTTTTAAAACTTTGAGTAGGGTAAAGTACAAAGGCAATCTTCAATGATGACAATGGATTTCTTTTCAAAACCAAATTTAACAGATTAATTAGCATTCACTGCTGCTTCAACCCATGATCACTTTTTATAAACATGCGATAAAAACTAGATATGCATATATTATTTGATTTGAAAGCAAACATCTTACTGCCAGGGGCAGCTACAGAAAATAATGTTTGGTTTAAGGGAGCTCATACCGTAGAGGTCATTGTTCTTGAGCTTTTATTAAAATATCAATATTCTGTATGATCTCAAATTTTATCAAAATACCAATATTCTGTATGATCTCAAATTTATACATATTGCTTTAGAGTAGATATCACCTGAAACTGCTGCTTCTTACACCCATTCCTGATTGCTCTTGCATTTTAAACTGAGAAATATGTCCTCCCTCCCTCTCTCCCTCCCTCTCTCTCCCTCCCTCCCCTTCCTTCATCCTACATCTTCCCCCTCCTTCCTACCCTCCCCCTCCCACACTTCTGTCCTTCCTCCCTATTTTTTATCCCCTCCCTACCAGTATATGTGAAAAGCACAATCACCTTTTCCGTAACTAATACAGAGATTAAATACAAAATCCAGCTATGTAGCCTCACATTGTCATGTCGCTTTGAATATATGCACATTTTTAAGTCCCTGTGAATAGCTACAGTACTACACATCTTGTAGTACCACTGTCCTCATTTATCCTTGGGTATGATCAGAAATTAACATTTTCTTTTCTGTCAATTCATGCATAATTTAATCATTCTCATTATGATCTTCAAAGCATTATTTTAAGTTAATCAATGGCAGAAATGTTCTCCGGGGTTAATAAATGAATTGCTGGAGCCATAATAGATCTGCTCTGTTAAGGTTTGGGGAAAAAGTGCAAAAATGGAAAGAAAAAACAACCTTGGGAGACCAGCTGCTGTTTTCCCGAATGGAGCATCGGTGACTACTAAACGCAGTTTAAATGAACTTTGATTGGGAGATGGCTGACATCTGATGGCAGCGAAATGGATGCCTGAGTTTGTAAATTGGTTGCTATGACAATTAGTGTAAAAGCAGGGCCTGCAGGAAGTGTGTTCACTTCTGATCATTTTAAGCAATTAAGAAAACAAGAAGAGATCCCAAGACTGTATAATACAAGCATCGAAAAACAGAAAATCATGTGTAACACAATACTGTACAACAACACAGTTCATCAGATCATTATTAAATCCAGTTCAGTTAACTTTTCCACAGATAAAGACAGACAAGATTGGAAAAAGGATGAATGAAAGATGCTGAACTGGCCTCTGTGAAGTGAGAGCTAGGATTATATTCGGTAAGGGACTGCCTCTTAGGATGTTCCATGTAATATAGATGATAGCATGGGGGATACCCCCTAGACTGAAGGTTCACTAGACCAAAGGTTCGTTAAACTGAAGCCCCGCTTGACCCAAAATCTACCTTGGGTCAAGAGCGTGGCAAGGATTGGGGTTGACTAAATATAACGTTTAGGATTTATGGCTTAGAATTAGCCTTGGGTAGGATTAGAGTTTGCGAAAGGATTTTGTTTAGGGATGGATTTACGTAGTTTAGAGTTAGGATCTTTGGTCTAGTGAGCCTGCCAAATAGCATAGGGATTAAAAAATTTGTGATTAGAACTAGGGTATGCATACAATTTGGGTACAGCATTTGCCTCAATCTCACTTTGGAACAGTTGCTAATTCTCCCATATTTACACTTCTTTCCCTTACAAGTAACTTTCATTGATGTAATTATATTGCATAAGAAAGGTAAACCACTTGAGTATGGTAGTTATTCTTAAAGGGAAAATGCAGTCTCCCAATTTGAATTAGAGTACCCCATCATCCTAATTCAGGAATGGCTCCTTTCAATCATGTGACAATATTTTTGCTACTTATATGCTAAATTCATGAAGGGTAACTCCTGAATTTACTTGCAATATTCATTGTTTTTACAAAGATAAAATAGGAAATATTTATAAGTGAAATAAGCAAAGATCTCTAAGATTTAGCAGATTTTTTAAATAAACTTGAGGTGACTGCTCCCTCCCTTTAATGCATCAAAAATTCAGTAAAAAAACATTTTGTGCCAAGAGAGAGCCTTTCATGGAATAAATCATCATACGCTGAGTCTCACTTTTACAGACACCCGATTCAAATGGTGTGATTGCATTTGCCCTATAACCAGGGATTCCCAGCAGTATGTAGTACTGGCCATGTAGCATCCCTACTAACACAAAACATTTTTAAAACGTGTGAAGTTGTGTTATAAAACGTTTTATAATGCAACCCTACACGTTTTCAAAACGTTTTGTGTTTGCTAGGATATGCAGTCTGAATTTACTTTCCCTTAGTATTGTAATTTGTTGATCTTGGTGAATCAATTATATTGCACACACTAAGTAGGACTGAAATGGATGTCATGATGGGCAAGGGGGAGGTGTGAATCCAGCATTTATGCCCCTATATTCCAAAGGTACAAACATGAGTAATGGTCAGAAAACCGACTGAAAGACTTCTGAACTTTACCTTTCAACTGAAGGTCCCCATCCTTGCTTCATCAACCACTTAAACAATTTTTTTTCTTTCTCAAAAGACATTCTTTTAACACATTGGAAAAATCAATTATATAACTCTCATGATAGCAAGAGTGGTCCAGTAAATATGTACAGATCTGCTGATTGTGTGGGTATAGTGGTCAATTACCCTAAAATAATTTTATTTAATGGCTCACCTCACATCAAGTGCAACATAGACCTGTGATTACATTATAGACTTTACTGATAGCCCTCAAATGAACCTATTGTACAACCATGCATGTACTGAAACTCTGACTCTCTTTTTAGTAAGTTGTGCTTGTAAGTTCTGCTCTTGTGATATTTGCTCCATTACACAGAAGAGTACTGAGCTGTATGTGATAGCAGTAATAGCTTGGGATGCAGTAATCAAGCAGACAGCCACAGATAAAAAGATTGGACTAAAAAGTTATTTGGAGACCCATGTCTGAGAGCTGCAATGCTATTTAAGGTCACATGTACAGTGCATATGTATTGAACAACAGGGTGCCCATTTGGATACTGCCACAGTTAACAAAGTACAAAGACAAAAGAAAACTGATTCAATCATGCATTCTGATTAATTATTTCTGGAATTATCCCCTGCTTTTTCAAGTTCCTTGAAGGTGTTCCTGAGCTAACCAAGGTATGATTACACCAATCAATCACTACCTCATACAAGCTTCATAAGCTAAGCAAAGGCTGGTATCAGTATAGCACAGGTGAGAAATATGACTTAAACGGAAAGTGCAGTCACCCCAATCAGAATTAGTATATTCCATGATCCTAATTCATGAATGGGGTTTTTTGATCAGGTGACAATATTTTTTATGACTGAATTGTTAAATTTATGGAGAATAAGTCCTTGCCTTACCTTTTGTTTGTAATAGTTATGTTCAAAAACATCTTCACAGGTATTTGTGTGGCAAATAAGAGGAGATTTGCATGTGTTTGCTGATTTTTCAAAGCAAATTTTGGGGTGACTGCCTACTGCCTTTAAGCAGAGGTTGATACCATTATAGGACAGGTGAGAAATATGATGTTTACGACTCCAAAGGTAGCTTGCTTTAGTTCACCTTCTCTGTTTAAATCTTTGTTTGCAATGTCCACAAATAAGCATGTTGATGATTATTACAGAAAACCTTACAACCATCTCACGATCCATAATATCATTTGACAAAAGCAAGGCTAACCTAATGGTAATACACAGATAGCCTGTAAATGAGCTTGAATCAGCTGTGGAAATTCAGTTTCAGGTCCGATACAAACCTATCAGGTACAGTATTAACACTGCTGTCTTTGCATTTATCTCTATTTAAATCAAAAGGACCCTCCATCTAAAAGTTAAGACTTTCATCTAAGTGCTTCATCAAATTACAATAACCTTTCAACTGTGCAATGTTTAATTTATAAGAGCTTAGAAAGCAGAGATTTGAGTAGCACTTTTCTGTTTCATGAGTATAAAATACTGAAAATATTCTGCTTCTAAGTCTTTAAACTAGACCATGTGTAGTATATGTTCTTTTTAGCCAGTCTAGAATAGGTCCATGCATGAAAGGCCCATGATGTGGATGTCAAGATGTTGGTCTTTTGAACAGGGGCATAGCAAAGGTGTTTTCTTTGGGGAGATGTAGAGACTATGTTTTGCCACAAAGCTGGTTATGCATAGTGCGGAAACGAACTTTAGCGGGTGGGGTCCAGGAGCCTGCCTTAGGGCCCATGGTGGGGTCTAGGGGCAAAGCCCCACAGGAGGGAGCAGGGGGGCAAAGCCCCTGGAAACTCTGAGGTTTAAGCATATCTCTGGGTGAAAAATGAAGTCTCAGGATGGATATATTTTTGTTCATAATGCATCATCAAGTGCAAAGATCCCCCATATTTTTTATGTATCAGGCTATTCCTCTTGTCAAGCCACTATATTTTCAAGTGGTTGGGATCCAGAGGTCGCAGCAGTGTTTCAGCCAGGATATTTTCTCAATGCCACATTTACTGATATGTGGCCTTGGGGAGGGGTGTTCGGGGTGTCCCCCTCCCCTTTGGAAATTTTTGGAATTTGAAAGGTGCCAAGATTGCAAATGGTGCAATATTTGATTGGATTTCTGCCCTAATGAGGAACCTCAAAATTTTCACCCAGGTAGAATTTGCTTGTCAGATTTTCATTGTGCAACATTTGTCGCCGTTTATGCGACACTGTCACACAAACAGGGGCTGGCTAAGACACTGGGCCCACCTTATGGCAACTGGTGGGGGTCCAGGGAGCAAAGCCCCTGGAAGCTCTAAGTTTTAGCATAATCTCTGGGTAAAAAATTAAGTCTCATGCAGGATAGGTATATTTTGGTTCATAATACATTATCCACTGCAAAGATTACGGATAATTTTAATGTGTTAGGCTATTCATCCCATCATGCCACTATACTTGAGGAGCTGGACCTATCATTCAGAATTGGAACACTATGCGTTCAGCATTTGAACGCTACACGCGTCAGGCGTTCAAATATGGTAAGTGTTCAAATAGGCGTCTGGCGTTCAAAAAGGGAGAAAAAGTGTTCAGAATCTTAACACAAGCGTTCAAAATATGCTTTGAACGCAAGGACAGGTTCTGTATCTGTTTCATTCTGGTGTTCAAAAGTTAAAAGCCTGAGACTGCAGTGAAGGGAAGATACAAGTGGCATGCTGATGCATTATTTTTTCCCAGGATGTTTATAGGTAAACCGTATCCTCGGAAGCTTGCAAAATGCATTTGAAGTCAAGGTTAGGGTTTAGAAAACGGGCTAAGGATGCCTACTCCATGGGTAATAGGGTGCTGCTCCCCATAGTGATGATAAAGGAATAATGTGCAGAAAAGTGGTTTTTCAAGAATGTCATATGACCCGAAATAGTGCACCTATATGGAAGCCTTTAATTCCCTTCAGGCGTGGCGCCAGGATTTGCCCAACAGAATGGCCAACAACCCAAAGCCTAAATGAGGCCAATAGAGTGCCAAAACGATGTTTGAAGGAAAAATGTGGCGCACGAAGCGTGCCAAAAATTTTTTTCTTTTCCTCTTCTTTTCCTTTCCCTCTCCCTTTTCGCCCAAAGACCGAAAATTTGCTGATGGTGACCAAATATTGGGGGGTATGACACCCCCACACCCCCACTCGCTATGGCCTGGCTTTTGAAGTCTTATAGTGTCCCTTGGGGACATAGCTCTTTGGGTACTTACTCCTTCACGACAACTTTGATGTTTGAGTTCAGCTCTTCCCCAGTCTAGGGGGATTTTGGACAGTAGTCTTTTCTGTTTTCATTGCAAGGCCTTTCTCCATGTTTCTGTAGTTCATATTATCCACAATATATACCTACATAAGCTAATAAAATCCCACTATAATCCCACAGTTCATTCTTCCCTCCCCCCCCCCCCACCAAAAAAAAAAACAAAATCCATTATGGGGTTTTAAAAATCCAGTTATGTTGAAGAAGACAGTAAAATGCTCAACTACTGTATAGTAACTACTTGAGGAACTGTTTACATTTATTCCTTTAGGGGCCATATGTCCCACAATTCCATAAGGTTGATATGAGCTCCTGAGCAGTAGCATAGCCAGAAAAATTTGTGTGTTGGGAGGGTCCACTGTTTCATGGGGGGATTCCGATGTGAAATTATCATATACTTATGAACCTTTTTTCACTCTTGGACTTTCTAGCGGGGGAGTGGTATCTGGAGGCGAGAGACTTGTGGAGGCACATGGCCCCTCAACCCCCCTTCCTCCTAGCTTCTCCACTGCTCATAACAAATTACATATTCATCCATTACCATGTTTTAAGAGCTGCAGTTGGACTTGCAAAACAACTGCTAAATCTACATTAATCTTGCAAAGACCTTTTATAGTGCTTACCTTACTTTCCCTTCAACTTTAAATGCAAGGAAAATCTTTCACAAAATGCTACCATTCCTTGGGAATGAAATCACAATACATCAATACAATACATCCTGTGGCTAAGGGACAATCACCCATAAATTTAATTCCTCTATGGACATGAAACACTGACCAAATGGGTTTAAAAGTTATCTGTTGGTCTTTGAAATCTACAGTAAATAAGTTGCATGACATACATTTGCACAGAGATGATACCCTGGTAATTGAAGCCTACAGCAATATTTTGCACTACTGTACGTGCCGCAAGAATGTTTCCTTCCAATGCAGTTGGTTTGGGACTTAAGAAAGAGGTGATAAAATCTACCCAATTTCAATTTGAAAGGCTTTTTAAAAAGTTACTTGCTTCTTTCTTATGATACTAGTATTATGAGCAGGTACAATACAACCTGAAGGCATCTATTGGAATGCATGGACAAGAATGTATGATAAATTGAAAATGATTGACATTCCTAGGTGCCAACTCAGAGTTGCATACCGTATACACAGACTTAAAAAACTGGTAACTCCAAAAGGGGTGACAGTTCATGAAGAGGACTTTTATGTAAGTGCAGTTTGTACAGTAGTTATCATACTGTCTTTTCTGCTTTAAAATTTGGATGTCTTGTACAATTTTAGAGGGGTAGGGGAAGGGAGGACGTGGGGAAAGGAGTTGTCCTGGAAGTGTGGCCCCTGCACTCCTTGACATCAGGGCTATAGGCAGGATTTCAGAACAGGGAGATCACATATGGTTGCCTGAAGGAGGGATCTATGAGGAAGGGGGAATGAAGCTGGTATCCCTACCCCCACCCTCATCCCACCCTTACCCCTCCCCACCCCTTAGAACTATAATAGTGTAAATTTTGATTGTTGTACAGACGTTTTGCATCCACACCTATCACCCTTAATATGAGCTGTTGTTCAGGATGATGCTGTCTTTCTGATGTAAAAATAATGAAAACCAATTTAGGAGAGGGGGTTGGGGGTATGGTCCTTTAAATGACGGCTGATCTGTTCTCTGACGAAAGCCATGTTTGACATACATTACAGCAAACCACTTACCCAGCATTTCCAGCCTTGCATCACATGCAAAGATCTGAACTGAAAAGTTGTATCATAAGTAATGAAATTCACTTAAAATTTTGTATGAAAATAGAGAGCTCGGCTCTCACATTCTGTACTGAGCTCTTGTGGAAGAATGGCAGAGTGTGGCTTACAGGTTACCACGCTGGAATTGCTGCAGCTTTAACATTTTAACAGTGTTGTTAGATTACTGATACTCCCCACATTGACAGATATGGACAAGCACTCTCTTTACCACACACAGAGTAATTAATTTGTGTATAAAATGCTGAAAATTTGACCATTACTCTTTTAAAAGTTACAGTTTAAAGGGAGAATGCAGTCACCCCAATAAAGAATTGTACAGTATAGTAGACTATCCCATTTCCTGAATAGCTGTTTAGAATCATGTGACAGTATTTTTCTCACTCACCTGGAAAATTTGCAAGGAGCCACTGCTAGGTTTACCTTTAATATGCAATATTTATGTCCTAAAATATTATGAAAGATACTTGGAAGAGAAATAAGAAGAAGTTTGTGACATTTAGCTATTGCTTCAAAATAAGTTTGGGGCGACTGCTTTTGACCTTTAAGGCCAAAAGACCTACCCAGAACACTACAAATTTAGGAGCGAAACAATGCTGTGCATGTCCACTGTTTTGGTCCCACTGACGTTTTTTTTTGTATCATTCGAACATTTACGTTTGCCAATGGCTAGTGACATTTTGCACTTTGGTCCATCCAAAAAACTTAGAGAATCAAGTTTTATTATTAGATTTGTACAAAAAAAATTGAAGCCGAGCAGCTTGCCAATGTGTTCACAACTTCACACTTCCCTGCCTCCCCACCAGACAAACACACAGTGTCTTCCCCACAGTCAAGTAAGATCTCAAAGCAGGTAGCAAAATTTCACAACCAGATGTCGCTCTTGATCACACATTTGCATTGGTAAAATCCTTCGCACCTACTGTATGGAGGCAACACTAACTACATGCACCTTTGAGAAGTGAACTGTACATTTGAAACTCATTTCAGGTCTTCGTGTATAATTTCCACCTTCCGTTAGGCCAGCAACCAATTTTTTTTATTTTAGCAAGCAGGGGTCACTCTTCAGTTTCTTCCAGTGTACAGGGTTGGAGTCAAACTTCAAAGACTTGTTAAAAAGCTACAGTACAACCCATTTTGCACAATGAAAAATAGTTTGCCCGTGTGATTCACAAGATAGACCAGACTACTGAAGCGAGGAACCCAGAAGTCCATGTATCATTCTCTCCCTGTGTCAGCAATTTTTGCTCCTTTTGTTGCAACAAAAATAGAGCCAAGAGGAGTGGGAAAGGGGAAAACGGGCACTCCCACTCCTCTCGATTGATAACAACCCACAACATCCATGAGCAAGAGTAACAATATACGACTAATTATGTAATGTATAAAAAGATTTCATAATTTATGTTACGTTTCTGATTACTACATCAAATCTTATTCTTTGTTAACTTGCCTTTCAGATCCAAGGACAGAGGTTTCCCTGCACAGTACCATGGCTTCTGTGGCACCTCCCAGCCCACCAAGGGAACCAGACAGGTCTGCTATGAAGGAAAGTTGGGTAGAAGACTTAGAGAAAGCAGAAAACAGACTGCAAGACAATACCAGCAAAGTCCGCAATGAGGTAGTAACTTGGTAAACCCCTCATTTAACCTCATACTACTAAAATCCGCAGAACTCCCTGATTTAGCAATCTTTGAGTCCTATACCTCACTCACCTGCAGTATTACCTAGCAAATGAAAGATAGCTAAGTGAAAGGGAGCCCTGTAGCAGAGAGAGCCCCTCAATTCTTCGTTTGCCTGTCAAACAGAATCAATGCTGAGGGAAATCAACCGAAGTCAGAAGACAAGCAACCCCACCAGGGTTGCGAATTAAATAAACTAGGACTCGCAAACTGGAACCAACCTAAAGCCAATGGAGACCTAATGCCTTACCCTCTTCCCCCAAAAGAGCGGGAAACTAAAAACAATAAAACCACTTCGGGACAATCAATGAATGTTCTGAAGCTGTTTTCTTGAAGAAAGTGCTGGAAAAACAACAAATCAGTTATAAAATGGTCAAATTCTTTGCCAGGTGCAAAAAGTGCAAAAAGACTTTTGACTTGGCAAATGAAGAATTGAGGGGTCCTCTCTGCTAGAAGGCTCTCTTCCACTATAAAGCTATCTTTCACTTGCCAGGTAGTAATTTGTGCATAAGTGAGGGTTACATATGTAAAAAGGTAGGGTGACATAGGTTGGATAGATCTTATGTTTGGCTAAACAAGCATGAATGAAAAGAATATAAGAATCCATAGTATCTAAGTGCTGTGCCTCTGTTCCAGGACTAAAGGGAGAGGGACCGGTGGTTACTTTGTGTGATATAAAGATAAACGGTAAGAAATGCTGGGAAGCTGGAAAGCTCCTGTCACAGTTATATTTGTAACATGAGGAAAAAGTTGGCTATTGGAGGTAAATTTGACTTTTCAGCACATTAAAATATGTTGAATTGTGGAAAATTTTACTTGCTTCCTGGGAAATTTACATTTTGTCCAGTCCTGGATATAAGTCTGCCTTACCTGGTGCCTGGAGCAGGCCAGTGCTTTAACAATGTAGGAAAAGGTAAAAAAGGGGATGTGGTGAATATTACACCCAGTTGCTTCTTCCCCACCAAAACTCAGGATGAATTTTTATGTCAAACTTGCTGTGTTTGTACCATATATATATAATCAACCCTGGAAAAGTACTGATGAGGAATTTCAAGGATGCCTACAGATTACAATGCCCATATAAATGTGGTAAAGTGGGAGGGGAGATTTTCAAAAGAACAAACCACTTTTCATTTTATGATTCAAAAAATTAAAATAAACTGTGGTAAGTAACACTAACATCTGTCAGAAAGTTTAAAAGCTGCAAACTGAGCGACATTGAATCATTGCCAATGGAATATGATGCTAAATAGCCTGCTGTAAGCAGGCTATTGTTGAGTTTTATCACCTACAATTACAAGTCTTAATATCTGCTTACCACTAATGTACAGTATACAGACGAAGTTTAGTACAATACAATAGCCTGCCAACTTTCTAGCCAATCTCATTTCCGAGACAAACATAACTTCATGATAATTACTGCACACGTCATCAGCGTTGGTAAGGGGTGGAGTCAACATGAGCGACCGGTTGCTTCGCTACAGCAGACAACTCTTTTCACTTGTATGCATGTCATGCAGTGCAGTACGGCTATTACTGTATAGTTACTCTTGCTTAGCTGCTACTGTGTACATGTACACAGCTAGCACGGAACATTGTCTTGTCCATGGGAGGGCCTATACACAGGCCAGTTTGTACAAACTTGCAAGATCTGGGACAAAATCCTGCCCCGAACGTTAGGCTTGACTCTTTACTGCAAGGATTAGCTCTATTTTTAGCCCATACATGATAATTACGTACCTTTTTAAGATGTCACCATATCTTCAGAAGTATTCGTAAATGTGCATCGTCGCAGGACGTTGATAAACATGCAATAGTCAGTAGCACCATGTGACCTTCTTATGTATAATAATCTATCCCACATATTGGGGTTTCGTGTAAATGAAAACTGGACGGTTTGCAGACTGTATAGAATATATACAGGGGGTGTATTATGATTTCTGAGAGAGCGCCATCTTTTGAAAGGCTGCTACAGAGTCTGCTCAGCAGGCTAAATGCTAAAAGGCATAGTATACAATAGTGTTACGAATACTACAAGTAGCCGATATCACCAATACCGATACTTTAGTTCTCAATATTGGCCAATACCTATATTTGGGAAATAAGCATTTTGCATAGTAACCACAGGCTAAGAAGCACCACAACTAAGAGTCGTTTCAACTTGATGATCAGTAAAATATTGGAACTTGCATTCAGAATACTCAAATTGTGTACCATTTGCATGACATATAGGAAGATAAATATCGGTAGGGTAATATCGTCACTTACTATAAATTTTGCCAATGCAGGACAAAAAAGGGGAATATCAGCCAATACCGATGGTGAATGCCAATAAACTGTCCAACACCAGTATACAGTGGCAAAGCCCTTTGCCTGTGGGGTGTGAGGGAAACTGTGTACTTTATTTTCAGAAAAATTGAGAAATTTAGCTAAATACTGTACGTTCCAAAGATACCATACCACAAAAATATATTTTCACCAGTAAATGCTCTGGGAGATTTCACCTCCTTGCAATGGAATTGGGGACCGTCAGTTTGACATTTTTTTGCTTTATTCCTAATTACCCCTTCACAGAAACACTCATGCAGCAGCTCCCTGCAATTTTATACACTAAGCTTATACGTTTTAAAATGATAATATCTGAATCCAAATTAATGACACTGCAAGTAATGACCTAATTCCTGACTGTCCTCCCCCATAGTTATCTGTGCCTCTACAAGGTACTGTACATGTATGTAACTAGGTCATTACATTAACTTTCACTTTGTCTTTACAATGACAATACAAAACTTTTTAGTACTGATTCACATCAACAACTCATGACATTTTATTATTTGTATTAAGTGCCCACTCTGCTAACTTCCAACCTCTTATTTCCTCCCTACCTTTGCCAAGCAAGCTGTCTTAATTTGACACAATTTACTACAGTTCAACAGATACACTCAAAAATAATGCACCTCTTTAAAACAACAGGTTACACTGGTCAGATCTTCAAGCTGTGTGATGTCAAAATGGGCTCAGTAATATCAATTAAAGTGGACCTAAAGTCTAAAAATTCAAAAATATATATTTTAGAGGTTACAAAATTAATCTTATTGGTCCAACTCCCATTGTCATAGCTTATTCCATTGCTGAGATATTAAATGTTAAAATTTATTCACTTAAATCCAAACAGTTCATTGCGCAATAATTTTTGACATTCTTGTTGTACAACTCACATTAAATGCTTTGTTTTCTTTTAAAATTAAAAATGTTTATATGACCTTGACCGCTTCCTGTTTTCTTACATGACATGCTGTACAGAGAGGGCTTATATAGTCAAGTTACCCCAAAGCAGTAAGAACGCGATTACATTTTGGCACAAGGTGCGGTGGCTTTCAGAAAAACAAAGAAATGCAAAGATTGTAATTTGAGTAGTACAACAATGACATCACAAATTATTGCGCAATCTACCTTTTTAAATCGAGTGAATAAACTTCAACATTTTATATCTCAGCTTAAGAAAGTCCTGTGAAGATGGGAATTGGACCATTGGAATTCAGTTTTCATGCTCTGTAATATATATTTTTGAATTTTCAGACTTTAGGTACACTTTAAGGGTGAACAACTTTTCAAGTAGGATTTCTTCCGACAGTAGATGACTAGAACAGACTTACACAACACTGCTCAGTAAAAGAACTACCGCTCCACATAAAGTATTTTACAGTTTACGTAAAATTAACTTGAAATTTAAGACCCACTTGTTTACCACGTTCATGTAGCAAGTTAATTGTCAAATGTGCGGCATAATTTGCACATATGTTTTGTTCTGTCCAATTATCATAGCACTGTAGAATGTGCTATGTATCATGACTGGCCAATTTAACATCCCTCCACATATCCATACCAACAGCATTTTAACTGTGTGTCACATTTAGGCTTCAGACAAACCAACAATGGGGAGTCTCCCTTCCCTTCCCCTTCCCCCTCCCCATCCCTCCCTCCTCCTGCCCCTCCCCCTAGTCAAATGTAATACATCCTGCTCAGTGTGTACTGTACATGTAATCACAGAATATCAACTGGAAATCTTTGGTTGTTCCATCTGAGACACACCCCTACTAAAGATATGACTTGTGATCTCCTAAACACCTTTATGACCCCTACAAATGGGAGATCACAATTTTACAATCTTCTGGTCTGACCCTGATTACACATGGACTATAAAAGCTTTGAAGGGTCAAAACACAGCTATGAACTCAAGTCCAAAGGCAGCCTTACATTGTATGTCAGTAAAAAGCAAGAAAAGACCCTGTTTTGGAATTACACAAGATGCGCCAAGCTTTAATGACCACATGAATGTTTTACAATGACAAAGCTTCTATAAATTTTGACAACCACAGGCTATTTACTCTGTACAAAGGACATGAAACAGTACAAAAATACTTTATCTTTGAGTGTAGTTCTTCCAGGAAGTAAACAGATGGTACTTTCTAGTGTAAGGTTGCCTTTAGCTGTGGAGTCTTTTTAGTTGAATACCATCTCCCAGATGGTCGTAAGAGACATAAGAAGAATTCAACAACCCCACTAAATATCAGATTTCAGCAAGTTCACCGATTTGCAGGTATATTCTTGGCTTCACTGTTTGTTAATTTGAAGTTATTCTACCCGATGGAAAGGGTTAGCTGAGACAAAACGTAGTTGTGACAAACAAATGAAACAGGTATGACACGGATGTGGGTGGACTTTTCTTTGTTTGGAAATTATGAAATGGGACAAAAGTGGGAAGAGAAGTGGGCAAAAACAATGACTGATTTAACTCCATTGTGCATAGTGAGTTGTTCTGCCCTAGTATAGTGGGGCATGTATGTTCAACCTGACCATATGCCTAAGTGGCCAGGCTTGAAGATATTTGATACACACCCAAAACATTTTTCCACCCTGCCTGGGCTAGCTTACTTTATCCACCTTTCATCTTTGTAATTTTACAAATGGTTGGGCTGAAGTATTTCTACTTTGACTAGAAGACTTCTAGTCAAAGTAATGCCATTGAAACAGCAGTTTTTGGTGAGGCGTTCAGAGATTTTGTCATTGAATTGCATTTTCTTGGCTGTTTTGTAAGCTATGGATCTGAAACTTGGAGAAGATGCGTAACATGTCACGCAAATTCTACCACTAAAATTTTTCCCAAAGTTTGTGCACTAGTTCTTGGGTTGTCCATGCTCATAGTTTGATCAGGAAAAATCAACATCATGAGAAACGATATTTTAGGGAGCAATTTTGAATTTAAAAACTGACCAGTCTGAGTTGGGAGGATTTACTCCTGATTGGAACAGAAAATAAAAAATTAACTGGTGCCAGTTGCTTTTAAATCTTGTCAGTAATCTTCTCTGCAAATTTCACTTAATTTCACTGAAGTATACTGGAGAAAATCTGATATAAAACTGCCTTTTTTTGTCAGAAACAATCGATTCTGCTTTATAGTGGTGTAAGCCAATATTTCAAAACAATGTCAACTGAAATCATTTGGTATTTAGTTTTGCTGTATATTTCACCCACTAAATTGGCCACACAAACAACTTCATGGCCAATATGTACATACCTATGATAAAAACAAAGAGCTCACTGTAGTAATCACATCTGTTTACATAAAAAGCAAAGCTACACAAAGCTATGCATTGTTTGCAATTTCGCTAGTGTTTGTGCAGAGTAATCCGAACCATGAAAATAGTACCCAGCAGAGCAGACTTTGTTTGCTCACCTCATTGTGGCTTCGCAAACATGTAACTGAACAAAGAATATACCATATAGCCTGCAATGTAGGCAATGACAATAGTGGATAATCGAGGT
Source organism: Holothuria leucospilota (assembly GCA_029531755.1). NCBI lineage: Eukaryota > Metazoa > Echinodermata > Holothuroidea > Aspidochirotida > Holothuriidae > Holothuria > Holothuria leucospilota. Next base: position 24,244,295 of record CM055978.1, read on the forward strand.
GGGGGTATTTCTTTGTCTGGTTTTCCTTTCAAATATTGCCTTTGCTTTAAAATGATGTACTCAATTTAAAATATTGATAGGATGTTTGCGACATTTGCACGTAATTATTCCTTCATGGATGTAATTTATGCAATGGAATCAAGAATTACGAAAGATCCACATATTTTTAATAAACCCATGGTTCTTGACTGCCTCCTGAAAAATAACTACTCAAAGGTCTACCCTTCTTTTGTTATAAGATCAGCTTGAATGAGATGCCATGGAAGGGCAGTAAATGGCTGTGTCAAGTACAGTAGTGTTTTCACATATAAGGCTTTTACTGTGGGTGGATTATCCAGGCGAAAGTTTCCCTGGTGAAAAGTGTCCTTGAATGTCATCAAGTTAGAACTGTCCAGATGTTGTCCAATCACCTTCCAATATGTTTAATGTACCGAAACTGCACTTAACACTGAGACGGAGATTCAGAAGGGGCTTCCCAGCTGTAACCCCCCTTTCGACACCACCTTTTTTAGACGGTCCCAAAGCTTCTTTTCAATATGAAGTGCTTACTTTAATTGCCAGATGCGAGAAATACCATTCAAGCGCATAAATTTCATTTTTTATCCCTTACACCACACCACTCCCTCTTTCGAGGTTTCATACAATTGGTGTACGAATGTGCGAAATTTGCCCTTATGGAGCCTAGCCCCCCCTCCCTTTTGAGCTTGAAATCCTACATCTGCAGAAGTTGAAGTTTGCACCACTGGTGGTCTAGTTCACGGGTCGGCAAACTAGGGGTCGCAACCCTTTCAAGGGTCGCGAAAATATTTCGGAGGGTTGCGAAAAGGATTCTGGAGCGAAAAAATAATTGCCAAATTTCTCATTAAAAATAAGCAATGGGAGTAATTCTTATCTAAGAACCAGTGCTCTGCTTTATTAACATTACATAACCAAGTCAGATCAAACCCCTCTTACCGATCCATCAATTTGAGGGCCACAAAGATTTCGGAGTAGAAAGTTGGGGCCACCAAGCAAAAAAGTTTGGGAACCCCTGGTCTAGTTTGTACATGTATAGTGCCACTGTGTTCATCATTCCAATACAGAACCAAAGGCCAGTTATTGGCACAAGCTTAAAAAGTCACAGGATTCAGCCTGGTATTGCAACTGAGTGTGATTCACAGTTCAAAGGGAGAATGCAGTCACCCCAATAAAGAATTGTATAGTAGACTATCCCATTTCCTGAATGGATCTTGAGAATCATGTGACAGTATTTTTTTCTCTCTCAATTGTAAAATTTACAAGGAGCAACTGCTTGGTTTACCTTGAATATGCAATATTTATGTCCTAAAATATTATGAAAGATACTTGGAAGAAAAATAAGAAGAAATTTGTGTCATTTAGCTATTGTTTCAAAATAAGTTTGGGGCAACTGCTTTTGACCTTTAAGGAAGTACTGTTAATTCCCTGGGGTAAACAACAGAGTCACTTTCACCAACTAAGCAAAAACTTGAGGAAGGGGGGGTGATGGAAGGGGGGTGATGGGGGGTGAGAACTGAAAATTTGTCAATGGCTGTTCCATGTATCCTATAATCTAATGAGAGCTGCTACCAATACTACCTGAAAATTTTCACACCCTACACAAAGCCATATAGGCTGTAGGTATTATGTATCACCAGGCCCCTGGTTTCCCTGAGTTCCTTCTACTTAATGGAGAAAGCCTCAACAAAACGCAACAGGTACAGTACTGTACACTGCCTCACCTACTATACCAGTAAATAAATTGCAATATCTGCACAAACACACCTCACTCTGTCCCATGCAAACAGGTGGAGCTTTGTGCCTAGCTTTAAAGTCTGTCTGCTTTGAGGAAATATCTCGAACTTCAGTTTTGCTATAGAATATACCACTTCCTAACAGGCGGCAGGGTTCCTTGTACCCAGCAAAGCAATCTGCACATCATCCCTTTCTAAAGGTTTTAGGCACCATATGACAATAGAAATGCTGCAACTGCCGCCTCTGCCATCCTGCGGGGGTTCCAGCCATGCTTTGTGGCTATACACATAAAATTAAAAAGATAATGTTTATCCAGCTATTGTAATGTGTGCAGCAACAAAGAAAGGCTGCAGCCCCTGCAGTTTGGCTGAGGCAGCTGCAGCCTTTAAGTTTTCACACGATGCCCTAGTTCCCATAACATAAAGTAGTGCAATGCCTACAACAACATGCATCAAAAAGATACATTTCTTTGAGAAGATTGTCTCTGATATCATTTTGTGAATGACAAGATTCACAAAATAACGAATGCAGAAAATTATGACTATCAACACCACAGACTAATGGCCTAAACATTTAGTCCCACCCTCCACATCCAATACTTTTATGTGATAAACTAAACTTACCAATATGACTTTTTCAAAAAACAAATGAGGTTTTATTTCTGAAGAAAGCAGTATGGAAATGATAAAGAAACAAGTGGATGACCCTTTCACTATGCCACCTGCAATCCTTTCCACCATCTCCATGGATAACCACACACAGTTGACAATAGTTTCACTAGGGTTTCATACCTACAGGATATATCATCATCTACTGTGCCAAAAAGTCAAACCACAATTCAGCCTCCCTTTGTAATAAACTCCCTGCTATGGCTATAGTGTGTCAGATGTTTGAACTTTTTGCATCATTGCAATTACAGATAAGCAAGCAAACCCTGAACATAACCCTCCTCTCTTCACTTTTATAAATGAATATGGTTTATAAAATATCACCTGCATGCAGGCAACTCCTTATAATGAAACCCACATTCTACACACTTCATTCCCTCTTTCTTTCTTTTTTTCAGATAAAAGCATTTTTTCATTACTGCAGAGAAAAACTAGATGCTCGAGAGAGACAGCTGATGACACAACTTGACGACAACTGTCAGAAGATTGCAAGCTATCTCAATGTGCAGCGGACTAAATTGCTTGCTACAGAATCTCCTTCCAAACGAGGCCTTTTTTCAATTTCAGAGGCAGATCTAGAACTGTCCTCCAAGTATGCAGACAATTTTGAAAACGAAGAGCAGGAAGAAGGGAGCTATCAGGAAGATGATGTGACTCGTGTAAACGGTTCAGCAGATGGAATTGATGAGAACAAGGGTCCCAATTGTATAAAAGACCTCCCATTACAATCTCCACATCGTAAAAAGCATCTGATTAAAAAGATTAAGAACAGCCCAGAAATTAATTTAAGTCAGGCTGACAATGAAGCTCGGAAAAAATTCACAGATATGGTAAATAACCTAGGTTTAGTGTATGCAGGGAAAGCCGATCCATCACGGACAGTAGCTTGTTGTCGGCCAGCTCTGGTGAAAGCTAGATGCACAGGGAAGATAAAAGCCATTGATAAATATGGTAAAGAGTGCAGAAAGGGGAGGGATGATATTGTAGCCTTTCTAGAGGCTCCTAGTGGAAACATTTTCAAGTGTAATATTACTGACTGTAGAAATGGAACGTACAATGTGAACTTTGTGCCAAATGAGCTTGGAAAACATAAGCTTCATGTCAAAGTTTCTGGTGTTCCACTTAAGCCTGGGCCATTAGAGGTCCATGCACGTTTTGTGAGGGTACATGTAAAAAATGCTTTCCTTGGAGGTCCCTGCATCTTTGCGCTTGAGATACCATCCGACTATGAACTGAACTGGAAAAGTGATGACAGTTCCAGTGAATGCGCCACAACGCTTACTCCGCAAATGTTGGGAATAAGTGTCCGGGATCCTGATAACAAGGAGACCAGATGCACTATCATTGGCTGTATAGAAAAAATGATGGGAGTCGCCAAGCACAATGTGCGATTCTTTCCTCTGAAACCAGGGGACCATGAAATCTCAGTGTCTCTCCATGATGGGCCAATCTTGCTGCAGCAGATTGTCCCCGTCCAGGAACGTGAACAAATTGGAAGCAGAGGATGCGATGTTGGACAAATGTTTAGCCCAACAGACATAGCAATCACTCAAAATGGGGACATTTTTGTGGCTGACACAGTTGAAAATGCAAGAATACAACAGTTTGCTACAAACGGTGCCTATGTGTCCTGCTTTCCTGTTGAGTACCAAGAACCAAGTATACTTGCAGTGGATCAACAGCATGTCGTGGTCCTGTTTCAAGGGTGCATGAAAGTATTTGTGTACACCTACGATGGTAGCAAAGCTGGTTCTTTTAGCGTTGAAAACCTTTCCCAGCCAACAGATATGGCGATCACCTCGACTGGGCACATAGCTGTCATTGATCGTCAACTGAGCATTTTAAGACTGCTCAGCAAGAAAGGGAAGACTGAGCTCCAGGTTGGAAAAGAAGGAACCAAGCCCGGTGAATTCAAGGAACCATACTACATCTGTGTCACTTCAGATGATCACATATTTGTAAGTGAGCATGGAAACCACAGAGTTCAAGAAATTAATAACAAAGGGACCTATATCAAAGACCTCAGATCCAAAGACAAGATGTCAGAACCTGGTGCTGTTGCAATCACCTCTGGAGGTCACTTACTAGTGTACGATGAAAAGGACAAAAAAGTTCAAATAGTAAACCTAGATGAAAATCGTTTCAGTGGAAGCTTGACCATCGACTTGCTGGAACCAAGGACAGCACGAATCGGTGCGACACCAGATGGTTTTTTGGTGGCATTAGACATGATTAATAACTGCCTTTGGAGGTATAGAATTCCTTTTGAGTACTAGACAACTTTTTCTATTTATCTGTAATATACTAAAAAGGAGATGGTTGTTTTGATTTGTCCAAGATGGCTGCTTTATACTTTATGATAAACACTTCACATTGACCAAATATGTATAAACATATTACCATGCCTTGATGTACACCAAATCTGAAGTGAGTACACTTAGTGAGAATCTGTGTTTAACCTGTAGTCAAGAGAGTGATGGGAAAGTACAACTTTTTTGTTATAAGTAAAAAGTTTTACAAAGAGTTATGTGCTTTTATTGCAAAATTGACTTCAGTATAAAATTTGATATATCATTTAAGTTACTGTACAAGTATGAGTACAAAAGCCACACTATGAAGTTGAAGTAAAAAAATTATACTTCTTAGAGTATGAGTAAATTATACTCACAAGTGTGAAGTCTGCAAAAGCCATATTCACAAGTATAAATTAATACTTATGAATACAAACACAAAGCAATTAGGCCGCTTTATCGATACAATTTTCATGAGCTATAAAGCTACAGTATAAGAACCATATACAATCATCCTTTGCTCTTCCAAGCTAATCACGAACACAGCTGAGAGTTGAACAGTGTTCAACTTTCATAACATTATAGTGCTATACTGAAGTATGAATCTGGTCTTTACTCAAAAGTGTGAGAATCATAATTACTTGAAACAGCACATGAGCCATACACAGAAATATGAGTACAAAGCCATCTCACGAACTTATGAGTTTAAACCCATACCCATGAAGAGGAGTACAATGCTATACTCACTTGTGTTACTTTAAAAGCCACACTCACATGTAAGAGTCTAAGGCCATACTTGTCCGTATGAGTACAAAGCCATACTCACAAGTTTGTTAAAGGGCACAGAAGCTTACCAAAGCTATACTCACAAATAAAAATTCAAAGCCATGTACTTGCAAGTACAGTATGCCTACAAGAGCTATATTCACATAGGTGAGGACAAAGCCATACTCACATACACGAGGACAAAAGTCATACTCACATGTGTGAGTACAAAGTCACATTTAAGGTATGCCAAAACATGGGTGCCAGTCCAATCTATACTCACTATCGGTCAGATATTTTAGTCTAGACTAACAGGCATATCAGTGGCATCCATGTAGAAATACTGCTAATGAAGCAAAACAGCTAACATCATTTTTCTGTGATATGCTGCAAAGTGCATCACATTTCATCAAATGATAATTTAAGGTTCCATAATGGCTGGCTTCTGACATGTATATAAAGAAAAGAGGACTAAAGTAACATTTTAAAAGATAATGCTTGAATTTTTTCATCAGGGAAGGTCTTCTCTTTGATTACATCAAAATTTCAAAAATTTCAAATTCTTTATGAGAATGAAATAACTAAGCAATGTCCAAGCAGTACATAGCTGTTTCATATTGAATTGTAATTGCAGTGTGCTAGAGAAGAGGTACTGTATGAAATATAGCCTTGATATTTTATCATGTTTAAGTTTTGAAGATTTCAATTAAAATTTAATTAAGATTCAATTTAAGTTTATGTAAACCTACAGGAACAAGTGCAATATCACAGACAAGAATGTTACAAAGATATTTATCACATTTTGAAGTACCACTTCTTGTGAAAACAAATGGCAACAAGTTGCCAAGGAAAAGGCTCGACAAACTACTGAATTTCAAAACGTATTTTTTAATAGGTATTTGGGATTTACAAAATTTTAAATGAAAGGTATAGGTGTATATCCTATGAACATTTAGTTAGCCCTGCTGTGGCCAGAAATGTCACTCCAAGTTTAATAGGACTGTGAATTAAGGACACTACATGATAATTCAGGCCCTGAAGGGCAGTTGGTCATCACGCTAAGCAACCACAAATGTGGAAGATGATGACGGCTTATGAATCACAACTTCACATTGGGTAGCTAATCAACTAAACAATTATGGTCAAATTTGGTGTCTTTGAAGGCCAGTTCAGATGGGAAAACTGTGGATTGTTCTTGAATGAAAGCCTTGCAATGTTTCATAACTTCAAATGCCACTGCCTTTACCAACTTGGTCACAGCACCATTAAATGAAAGTTATAACATTTAAAGTTAAAACAATGAAGTTGTATCCACTGGAATATTTTACAAAGTGTAAGATTTTCACAATAGTCATGTACAGTAGTTCAAGATGACTAGAAATTCTGGAGGACTACCACACATTACAAACTGTATAAGGTGCAAGCTTAAAGTGATTATATGTGTTGGGATGTAGGGCATAGGGAGCAATTGCTACCATAACTTAAAAAAAGGTTGATATTCTTACGAAAACTTGCAGCAAATGAAAGTTACATGAATACATATTTTAGCAACTACCACTACTGTTGTATAGTAAGTTTCATGTGAAACTTAGGGCCACCTATTTTTTCTTTCCAACATGGCATTTCCTATTAAATGCACTTCTATAAAAGACCCAGATTGTACCTCACTCAAATTATTTGCATTATTGTATATTGTAATTTGTTTTGAAAATAATTAGTAAGATTAACTTATTCATAGAATCTATTTTGCAAAATGATTGTCCTTGGGACAATAATTTCCACTCATATCAGACAATTATCAATGCATTGTGAAACTGATATTTTGTTCAATGGAAGGGTTGTAGAGGAATCCAGTACAGAGGAGCTGCCACTGCAGAGACTGTGCAGGATAATGTACACATATTTTTCACCAAGGCTTGATATTAACAGTCTTTCGGTTGCTAGTGACAACCAAAATTTGCAATAGATATAAAAAAGAAAAAGGCATGACAACCAAATGTCACGGAACAAGAGAGCAGATTGCACCACCGCAACTTACAATTTTTTTCAGGCAATTAATAAGGCAGACAGGTTTTCCAATGGACAACCGTAAAAGTTTCTTAAAATCAAGGCTTGCTACAGAACAGTGCATTTAGGTGTCTATATGTGCATGCATGTATATGAATCCATGAGATCTATATGGCTTTGGTTAAAACAAACCCTGAGCCTGAGGCTAGCACATTTTTAAGTTAAAGAAGTGTTGAACCAGGAATACATATTGGATATCATCTTGCAGTTCATGCAGAATAGATCCTTTCTTCTTTCCATTCAGTGTTTATTGTTCCATAAAACATAAAGATATGGTGACCACATAATGCATAATGTCATGTACGTTCCTAAAGTTAAAACTGAAAATGGCTGCTTGAAAAAAGGGGGAAAAAAAACCTGAATCGACTTGTCTCAATTTTCAGTCCTCAATGTGTTAACATGGAAGTACTGGGACACTTCCATGGCGTTACACTGCTAATTCTTCTGCACCTACTAGCTAAGATTTGAAGTGTCAAATTTGTTTTGCCACGTTTTCTGAGACACAACTAATTATTATGACATTTTCACGCCCAAAAAACCAATTCAATAAAAGCACACAAAAGAATTGGCTAAGCTTGTATTAGTGCCCAGCATTATGCTACATCACACACACTGTTATTCAGGGTTTCCCCTGGCATTTTTTTTTTTTTTTTTTTTGTGAGGCGGCCACCTCACAGTTTTTAGCCACTACCTCACAGAAATTTGTTGGAACTGCCACTTGTACTGTACTAGCTATACAAGTATTGATGGTTCTCCCTCATTATTGGTGTCCAAGCTGGCACCATATTAACCTGATGGACTATTACCACCTAACTCTCTCTAAAACCCAGGGGAAACCCTGTTATTACTGTGATTACAAATGACATTTCCAGAGATCTTTCTGTAAATATTACATTCTGTAAAATGGGATGTAACATACTAAAAAATTTGGTAAAAATTGAGATTGGAATAAGAAAAAGACAAGTTGGAAATTTAAACCCCCAACTTTGGTTAATATACTATTTTTATTGAATCTCTGTCATATTTTCAACACTCTTCTGTTTTCCACAGCCCACCATATGGCCATACAATGCATGCAATCAATACTACTTAAACCACATGGTATCTTTGAATCACTTCCACTCCATCAAGGATTTTTCCTAATACTGCCCTCTCTTCTGAGAAATCAGAGCCACTTCTGACAAAACTTCCACTACTTTCAAGTCTTTCCATGGCATTAAAGTATCCATAATTGAATGGATTCCCATCGTGAAAGCCTTCTTACTTAAGTCTATGATTACTCAAAATCTCATCTTTCACAACTTTAGTCACTGCAGCCCAACTCAAAACAATGTACACAATGCGCATACCACTACTTTATCTAACTTCTATGTGGAATACCATCTAGTACTTACAGACCCTATGCATTCGTGTGACGGAAACACTAGGGTTGGGCAGTATACCAATATTCATGTGAGTACCTGTACCAAAACCTACATGGGATGCAAATACCGAAGCAAAGGTATGTAAGTGCATTTTTACTACCGGTACTTGATAAAATTACCAGTATTTTCTTTTTATTAATTTTATATGTATTTGTTTTTTTTTTTCAAACAAAATGAATAGACAACTACATTTTTTACTCAATCACAATTTGTCATGATTAAAATATTGCACACCCATCGTCCATGATGCTGAAATTACTTTACCATACAGCGTGCTTCTGTTTGTCTGATCAACATGCAAAAGTGCTCAAGTTTTCATGCTGATTGACCCACAATTAGTACACAAGGCAATTCTGTAGGGTTGAAAAACTTGGTGCAGTTCCACAGTGCAGTGAACAATAGTTCACCTTACTGTCCTTTCCTGACCGTACACATGTTGGAAGTTTCCTATTTCTGAATTTCCAACATTTTACAATTTCCAGAGTAGAGGCGACTATATTGAAAACTTTACTACTGGACAAATATTTAGCAAAATTTCCTTACAATTATATTAATTGGTAATCAGCTTACAGTTGAGAGCCAGTACTTTTTATAGTACGGGTTCCGTGTAACAAACGGTACTAGTCGATTCACAATACCACCCAAACCTAGCCAACTTAATGTTAGAGGTCAAACAATGAAGCTAGCGAGGTAGTACATGATTTTGATACACATACTATGCGCACCTCATAGCCTTCACACGTGCACGTACACTTACGCTCATTGCAGACCAGTGCAAATATGAGCTGTCTGCACTCGTATTGGTGTAGGTTGTAATGCACATTATGGTTATGGGCTTACCTAAGCGAAGGGCACACTTTCTGGTCTGTGACAGCATATGCATACAGTCTATATACAGACAAAAGTGAATCCTCACACCATTGACATTATGAAGAGATGCTCTGAATTTTGGTGACGTGCAATGGGGATAACAAAAAATAACGAAGGATAACAAAAGTCATGATTACAAAAGAGTCATTTCAATTGGAAAGGTAGCTTGGATGAAAATGTTCTTTCCTGAGTGCACAATAAACCACTTAAACATCCATGAAGTCTGTACCATACTACTGATGCTTCATTTTACATTTGAATCACTTCCATCCAGCACTGATTATCGTCATATTACCTTTTTTCTAAGATACCTATGGTAATACAAAGTTTAATCTAGCACAATTTGAGTCCCTGGGGCCTGACTTAAAACAATGTTTTATGTTCATATAAATTCTTCTCCCACTCTAAATGAAAAAGGATCTGGGAGTAGTAACATAGAGATAAATTATCACACCACTCAAGCTCTGAAGATACACCCTTAATGAAAAATGACAATCACTTTGCAGGAAACTTTCAGGCCAGGAGCAAAGTATGCATAAACACCTATTGTGTCGGCATTCCCAATAACATGCATTCTGAAAGCCTGATTAGCTTGGAGGGGTTTGATTAATCATTTGATGTGAAGTATGACACCGGGGAATTCAGGAGTAGAAAATAATTTCAGTTAGAATGTATGTTCAGTGTACATATTTTGACAGGTATAGGGTTTCAGCATGTTTACGAATAAGACTAAGAAATCCTGTTTTAAAGTCAGTATCATAAACTTCTAACAGCATTCTGATTCTGAAGGAACTGTTGTGTACAAAAAGCCAGCAGGCAGAATTTGGCTTGGAGTTTGTTCCTTGCATAATGTGATTAAAAAACACACATAATTAAACAGTTCCCTTGCTTATGTAAATATTTATTACTTGAGTCACAAAACTTTTCACAGCAACAATACAATTGTACTTTCTATGTGACTTGTGCTACTTTAATCTCCTAGAATTTCATTCTTTTCACAAATCCATCCACCTGACTAAAATTATTTGTGCTCTGAGATAAAAATTTGCTATATGTAAGGATATGGTAAACCAGTCTCTTATTTTATTTCACTGACACCTGATGGGATATAAGTGGTGGAGGAGAGTTGAGGTGGGGGTTACCTGGGAGCCTCTAAGGGCAGGTTAAATGGCTACTTTGATGCTCTTATCAGATTAGAACCCTTTAAAGAGAGTACAGAGATTTCTTCAACTGTAATTTACTATATCTGGTGAAGTCTTCCAATCCCAGACTCTATTGCTTCTTTTTATGTCAGTAAATCTTAAGGACTACAAAAATTTCATACAACGTCAGTCATTCAAGTGTAATTATTCAGTCTTGCTGGCAGCAAATATGTTATTTCAGCTGACAAATCAGTTCACATATTGCCCTCACCCAAACAAAAATTCCAAGTTTCATTGACATCCCACAGATACCTGGATGGTTGACTGCATGGCAGTGAATAAGACTATTGGAATGGTGCCAATGAATTTGTGTCAATGTAAAAGATACATGAGAAAGTAACCTAGTAAAAATGTAATTATCTAAAAGACACATAAATCATAAAAACAGCCATGCAAGGTTTAGAATTACCTACTGTAAGGGAAGAAAACTTTTTAGACCATATACCTCAATTTTGTTATTCAATAGGCATGTTCAAAAGCACTGTTTCATTGGTGGAAGTAAGAAGTGTGCTTTACACCAACATTGTGGGAGAAGCAAAAAGCCTTGGTTCCAATAAAACTGCTGATAAGAACAAACTTCTAAGTTTCAATCTAGGCTTGCAGCCAACAGCTCAGTTTTGGTGGGGCAGGGTTTGTGATTAGGGGAGCACAAAGGGGGCACTTACATGAGGGTTTCGTGAAATCATGATAGCTGCAAAAACTATGGGACTGTATGACAAACCCGTCAGAGGAACAACTTGCAAAGAGACGGGTGCCTAACTGCCAGTCCACTAGCTGAAGGGTCTACCTGCTTAAACAGAGTAGCCAGCTGTTAAAGCTTTATTGCCACTACAGTTACAAGTGAGGAAAAAAGTTGGTTACAATTCTGGGTGTGCCCAGGATTAAATTGCATTCAAAAAAAGTGGTATCAAATGGTTTCATTTTTTTTTATTTTGAATAAATCTGAATACTTTTTCATTCAAACTGGAATGAAACCATTTAGCACCATTTAGATTGTTCATGATGACCATTCAAAACCATTTGTAATAAATTTAAAACCAGTAAGAACTATTCAAAACCAGTCAAAATTAAATGTATTTAGGACAAAAGTTGAATGGAATTTAAATCCTGAGTGTGTCCCACTTACTCCATATTCCATTTCTACCAGCCCTGTTTGTTGCAATATTTTGTTCCTTATTGTTCTGATATTACTAACATGTATACTGAGTAAAAGCTGTTATTTGTGTGTAATTTTCAATCAGTTCTTTGATATTACATAAAATGTTTTACAGAACCACAAACTCACTGACCAGTATTGATCTCACTTGTACAGAGTTCCATTCATCCAACAAGAATGTGTGCTTTTAACATTTTCATTGCTATAAGTTCAACACTGCCAGAGTTTACTAATTTTTAATACAAAAGACATAAATAAGTGAACGCTGGTATGAATGCTGCTAATTTCCCCTGCAAAGGACTTGTTTTCTGCTTTCTATGAAAATTTTGAAAAAGTAAAAAATGTTAGGTTGCTGTCACAATATGCTGTCTGTTAAGTATGCTGCACCAGGCAGCTTCACATTGTCAACTAAACTGTGTACTTAAAGTGGGCATGACACGGCCAAAGTAAGTTTCTCGGTAAATAATCTTTGGGTACAGCTTGAAATAAAACGAATGTTTTCCGGACTAAACTACATCCATACATACCGGAATTTTCTTCAAATTAGTTTTATGCCAAATCGCACAGGTTTCAATTATGTGTGAAATGATATTTATACAATACTGTATCCAGTCTTGCAATACACAAAAAGTTATTTTTTCTGTGTCATGCCCACTTTAAATGGAAAAAATTATTCACCATGGTATCTACAATTCTACACAGTATATGCATATAGTACTAGTATTTTGCAGTTAACTCACCTATGACACAGCGTGAGTTTGTGTTGCCTAGCATGGAACCTGTGGCCCCTATTTAGGGTCATTCCGGGGAAGTGCTGCCCAGGGCAGATCCCCTCCAACCCCCCCCCCCACACACACACACACACACACACACACACAACATTTGAGGTAAGTGACAACTACACAGTGTTATTACTACTGCTAAAAGAGTCATTACAAATTTTCGAATTTTCTTGACAGAATTAGTGAAAATATGGAAAACAGTCTTTAACCATTCCATAGCCTGCAATATTGTTCTTTTGTTTCATCTCTATCTATGACACATTTCTTTTCAAAAAACATTTCATTCAATCCAAAATGTTACTGCAATTCTTCACATATTTGTGAGCCATTTTATTTAATATTAAGCTTTAAGCTGCAAAAATGAGCATTCTCTAAGTTAAATGCATCACCACATTTACTAAAGACCAATAAGTCAATAAGTCATTGATACTTCATTACTCACAAGAAGACAAACACGTAACAAATATCTCTACGCTGAACCAGAAGTGCCTAAGGGAAGGATACAATACATGGTGAACAATCCTAATAATGCAGATTACTGAACGGGCCTTTACGCAAAAAGTTGCTGCACTTATTATCTCATGCGGACTTAGGTAAATCACAATAATTCAATGGCCACCATTCAATAGCCTCATTGTATAGCAGAAAAGTACAAATTGGCAACAATATCTCCACTGTTCCAGCAGTGCCTGAGAAAACGATGCAATTCATACTGTAGTAAACAACCATAAACTTGCATTGTATTACAAACATTAACAAACCTATATTGTTGCATTTATCATTTTATTTAGACTGATGTCAGTGACAGTGATTAAATAGCCATTTGTTGGAAAGGAAAAAGAAAAGAATACTCATAAAAGCTTACAGCTTTACATATGTATGGAGACAGATGAGCTACTGCAAACATCTTGTTTACAATATCTGAATTGCTGCCCAAATCTCACCACTTTCTTTCAAATATGTAAATGGTGTCTGTTTACATGAAATTTGCTACATGTCACATGGGTTAAATATACTTACATGTGTAACATGCACAACGCTTGGTGTTACAACAAGTAGGTAACAACCAGTCATATTGAATATCTTCAAACCGTGCACACAATGATAAACAGCCACTGCTGGACTATTGTAAAGGTAAACAAAGCTAACATTTTTAAAGCTGAGGTAGAAGACACAAACCAGGTGGGTGGGAAAGGAGGTAGGTGGGAAAGGAGGTGGATGGGGAAGGTGTAGGATGGAAGAGAGTAATGGATGCAACTTAATGGGAGAAAAATAAGAACAAAAGAGACAAAAGCAAGTCAGACAAAAAGGAGTGTACATACTTAACAACATAAAATCCAAGCTAAGAAAAAAAAACCTGTTTTCAGCCTAATGTAGGCTACTGTGCAAAAAGACCTTGTCCAACATCCTGACCAGTGTTCATGTCAACGTGTTCCCCTACACTTTGCAAATGCCATAAATAAGCAACTAAATATATTTCCCTTTCCAGAAATGAAACTATTTTACAAAACCATGACAACACAATAAAGCAATGTAGTAGTTACACCTGTGCAAGGTAATGTCTACAGTGTAATTAAAATGTCTGAATCTGATTTTAGACAGATACTGTATCATAAAAACAAGTTATTTTAAATATTAAAAACCTTCAAAGGAATGGTTTGCTACCTTCTTCCTTCCCCACACAATTATTTTTTTGTGTAAAATAATGCTGGATTTGGTGAGTTCCCTGTCAGCCAGTCTGCACTGGCATCACAAAAATACGGATCTGAATTTCACAGCAGTTCTATGCAACAAGTGGTCCCCAGACCACCAACTCTACAATATTTTGAATCCAACAGCCTTCTACAATGAGGTCATCAACCTGTCCACAAACTTCCCCTGAAATTAGCTCACAAAAGTAAGCCATGCTAGGCCTGGTATATGTTTTCCACAGTTAACTAGTAGCATTTGGAAATAAATGTGTTAATAAGATGAAACTATCATTCACATATAGTTTTAGGGTGATCTGATAGTGAGCTCATGGTACTGTGACTAGGCAACTCATTGTCATGCTTCAGGGATGATGAGTGCATTCACATGAAAAATTTTATCAATGTTTCATACCAAGATCACTACCTAGCACGGCGGATGGTATCCTATATAAAGGTAGAGCATGTGTTCGTTAAAAGATAATAAAAGCCTGCCAAACAGCTAGTCTAATCGGGTGATCCCCTAAAATTTTCATTGATTTTGAAGTGGCCCTCCGGCCAAAAGGTTGAGTAACACTGTTTCACAGTCTATGACCTTATCAAATACTGCAATTTCTGTGGTTAAATAGCATGTTCGACACTTATTGAAGAGTGTTAAAAGATGAAATACCAAGACTGCAATGAGAGAGGTAATTTATATCATTCTGTGCCATCAAATCTGTTACACCGAGAGCCTATATCAAGCAATAGTTTCTTTGAATACTAACTTTCAAAGTACAACTAAAAAGAGGAAAAGTGTCTGCTGTTACTTTCTTTTCATGGACTTTTTTTTTGATAAATACTAATAAAACAGATCTTTCTTCATTATTCATCATTCCTAAGCCATTAGTACATGTCATACTAAACCCACAGGTGTTTTTTCTTTTTTTTTTTTAATATTTTTTTTTGGGGGGGGGGGTTGTTTTCTATGGTGAATCAAGAGGAATACTATTGGAGCAATCAGCCTTAACCTGTCTTTCTCCCATTCTCCAATTTGTAACCTTTCTGTCTTATATGAGTGATTTCCTCTCATTGATTACAATATTTTCAGATACTCCTTCAAAGCAAAGGTGGTGCACTTCTCACAATATAGCTATCACACAAGCATACTATAAAATTCTGTAAAATTTCCTCCCAAGTCATGAAAGTAAACATCCAATGTTTCGCACGAGAGAGGGAAGGCTCCATAAACCCCAGAAAATTACGAGCAAAGAACACATGATGAAACCTGAATATGTTATGGGGTAAGTATGAGTGTGCCACATAAATTTTCTCCACAGCTGACAAAATGATGATGAAACTGCTGATAAAAATGCAATAAATAAAATTACAGAACACTTGTAATAGAACTCTTAAGGGAAGGACTTCAAAGATATGAAGTCTCCATAATATCCAGCGATGCAAGAGGAAGGTGAAATTTCTGAAAGTACTCTAGAAAGCTGTACTTCATTTTAAAGTGCTCTGGGACTAACAAAACTTCTCTGACTTCAATGACTCACTTTAAATTATGTTCTTTTGCTGGCAAACTGAATGTCTCTTACATTGTCGTGTATCCTATACCCTTGTACTTTTGGTCACCAACTAGAGGAAAGGAATGAGACTAATGATCAGAAATTACATAAGGTATGAAAAAATTGGTCAATGAGCTTTTCCTTCCCTTTATTTTGGTAATTTAGTCTTGTTGAAAGAAGAAGCCAAATCATGGATCCCTGTCAAGTATGTGGGAGCAAAAGAGGAATAAAATTTTTCTGAAGAGGAGATTACATTTTTTGTACCAATATCTTCATGTCTACAGGAAATGCAACTCATGTGAAGCATTAAATGTTGAGGTATATGCATACAGAGAATGGGCCGAGAAGGGTGCTCTCTGTTATGGCAGATGCACAGTGCCTGATACAATGCTATTAAATTAAACATAGCCATCGTGATTTCAACCCCACTACATTTCCCCGTTCCCTCCCTCTCCCCTGCTTCCCCCTTTCATTTCTTGCAACCAATTTGTGATACTGATTGACGAACAGGATTCAATTTTAGGAAGCTCGTTAATATACTAACTGTATTTTCGTCGCACCTGTCAACACTGCCAATACAGCAACAGTACACAACATTGTGTAGCTAAAACTTGGGGGATCCTGCATTACAGATTATACCACACTGCATACCATCTGTAAAATGCCCTTCCAGGGAAACCTAACTCATCAGAATATTTGAATTGTGTAAACACTCTCTTAAAGCTTCTTTTTATTTCTTTTTCCTTTTGCAATATTATTATTTGTTGTTTTCTGGCTAATAGTGTCAACAGCTTTTGAAAAGAGTGGGGAAAACACCTTGAGTAAACTTCCTTCAAGCATGAACTGCAAAGGCCTAGAAACGATGGATCCAGGGCTCATTTAAGGACCCTGGAAAGATTTGGAGGCCACATGATCTGTGGTGTAATCTGAGGAATTTTCCTATCACTTTAATCCCTTAAATGGACGTTTCCACCATTTGCAAGTTTGATTTCACTGAATCAGTTGTACTGCCACAGATGAAATCAAATGTGCCTACTATTTTTGTAAGGGTTTTAGAAAAAATAAGGGGGACAATTCCGTCCACTTTCAGACCAATGAGAATTCTTTTTTGAAGGGGGGGGGGTGGGGGGGTGCTGCATATACAAGTCTGATACATACTTTGTGATGACAATGACAACAACAACAACAACAACAAAGATGATGACAATTATTTTTGTTATTACAGACAGATTTTGTTTAGCTAAGAAACTTACTGCTTGTCCAGAAGATGGATCAATGAAATCAGCCCAATATCCTGCACTTTTCAATACTTGGCAGATATCTTCAGCACTCCCAACAAACTGAAAAACAAAAAAACATAACCATATGTATCTTTCAAGACAGATAACAAAGGTTCAAGATAGTAATATTTTTAAATGAAAAGAAAACACGCAAAACATTCATGCTGAGTAGAAAATTTTGAGAACAACTCTGATGAAACTCTCTGAAATGATCTGATAGATTATACTGTACTAACAGGAATCACACCTTCCCCAGTAAATTAATATTTCTAAAATATCAACTATCATCTCCACAAAACATCCTTACAAACAGGACAAAGTCATCATTTTAGTTTGTTCAAATAAGTTCAGAATGTTTGTAAATGCTCAAATACATGAATCAACCAACCATACATTCCATTTTGTATTCCAACTAGTTTCTATGAAATGACAAACTGGCTACTCAGGTATCCTTTATTTAAAAGAGCCACATGTAAATCATCAAACTCACATTCATTAAAGGCCCTCTAAGCTCATCCCAGACAGTAACAATTCTCCCAACAACCTAACTTCTAGCCCTGCCTCCAATTAAACACAAGCAATTGTTTAGTAGTAGATCTCTTCCAAGACAGAGCCACAGTAGCCTGCACTGAGTCTCAATTGCTCGAGGCAGTATTGAAAAACAAACTGGGTGTGACTGTGAGCCTACTACTTACAACTGACTGTCCAAGTCATCATTACCAACCAGAATGGTGCTGTTATTGTTTGAATGAATTCCAATCAAAGTACAGTCACCAACTGGATTTAGAACTATGGTGATATGTCTAAATATATTTGGGGCATGCCATAGCTTCTTTAAGTCATCAAACTCAATTTTAAGTGCCCCACATGATTTTTAACGATCACATGAATTGTTTCATCATCCTCATGATCAATTCTAAGTTATCAAAAGATTCAGTGAAGTACAATCCTTGCAAACAATGATTGCTTCAACACAAAGATCCTGTTTACATTGTATCAATGTGGCACAGACAGAAGATATATTGGTTCCTGAGCAATTCCCCCTGGCCAACTCCCCCTCCCCCTGGACAATCATTCCCACCCTGGACAAATACAAATTTTTCGGTGGGAGAAGTTGTCTAAGGGGTAATTGTCATGAGTGGGAATTTTCCGGGTGGGAATTGTTGGGGCACAAACTGTGTGGGAGGGGGGTTCCCTGGGCAAGAATTGTCCAGGGAAAGTTGTCCAGTCAGGCTTTCATCATTGTTTCACCATTCTGTCTCACCAATTACACATTCTGGTGAGAGCCTTAATTCTCAAAAATATTCTTCATTCCTAGAGTTATGAGTGATGCATCCTTTGAAAATATAAAACTTTGGAAGAGCAAATTAATCATGACCTGCGAAGCAAAGAATTTCTTTTTAGAGAGAACTTCATTTCTTGAAAATAAAGCTACCCAGCTTCTTAATTTTAAAATCACTATCATTCTATTTCTACAAATCAAGTTTTAAAAGGTATGACAATTCTCTATACCAAAAATGCAATATTTCTGTTTCAGCCACCACTCATGCAATTGTTTACATATGTGACACTACTTTCTTTGAAAGAACAGAACAACTTTGTGTATGAAATTCAAATATTCCATTAACATGCAAAAGTGGCAAATATAAATTTTAGTTTATGCATGCATGACCTATTTTTTATTTAATCTGTTTTTCATGTTATGGCAATTTAACTGTATCATTCATTCTTGTATGCTATGTTACTAATTGCAGAGGAAATAAATAATAATGTTTTATTCATTTTTTGCAAACTGCTCATTCTCTCACACAGCTACTGAACTACTAACCAAAGTATTAAAAACTGATTTCTGGAGACCAGTACCTACGGGTGATACATATGCTAACCCTTCAAGAACTTTTCATACACTACATTATCTCATCACTCCTTCATACTTTATCTTTCTTGAGAATGAGTGCTCTTCCACTTAAATTAAATTTGAAATTTTCTTGATATTGAGAGTCATCTTTTAAGTTCTTTTAATAAATCTGGAATGTCTAGAAAGATGAGACAGAAACAACACAAGGTACTATTCCTTTGGATTCAAGGCTTGCATGCCCACTAGGATTTGTCACATTATACATTTTTCACCACCTACATGGTTTTTGGCATATCTCTTCCACAAAGAATGACCATCACTTTAACTACCTTCAACACAGAGGCCACTTTGGATCAAAACTTCCCACACAGCCTAGCAGCCTCACGTTTCCAAACTATAAACAATAATCCACTTAAGCAATGAACCCAAATATATTGATTTTAAGTAATAGCTTTAACTTTCCAAACCACAAAGTCAGTCACCAGGTTTGTTTTAGTGATACTTTATTGCATTTAGCCTTTATGTGTCAACGCTTGCAGTTTAATGAATTTACCTGGTAAATGTCAATGTGTAACTGATATACAGTAGCATGTAGATTAAAGCTTTAACAGAGATTCAATGGCATTAAAAGTATTCAAGTTCCCCTGACCCCTTGTGCCTCATGCAAACAAATTATAAATCAATAAATACCAAAATAGAACCATTTAAAAACTGCTCTAAGAGTCTGTGCAAATAAATGTCTTCCAGTATTCCTCGTACACTGTAGTATGCCAACAGGTAATCATAACTTTCAAGCTTTCTCATTCTCAAATTAACTACCAACAAATCTGAGAGATATGTTTGCTTAAAATTAAATTATGTCTTAGCTCATCATCCCCTGCTTAAAAACTGGAATATTTCAAATTAACTAGAATAACAATTAAATAATTTTAACTAAACTTTAACACGAACAAATAAATGTAAAAAGCTATCGTTTATTAATGGCATGAAATCATTTTTGCAACATCATAGGAGCACTATCTTTTACAGAACACTTCTAAATTTTCTTACCAACCGATTCCTCATTTTTTTTCTTATTTCTTAGGATATCATATTGGCCAGTAAAACAACAGTTCATACGGCCTAAAATGTTTGCTTTAAACAACTAGTAAACCACAAAGAATGGCAGGCTTTCTAACTTAATATTAAAAATTTAGACAGGTATTTGGTTCCATGTAAAGTCTGCCAAAACTTCATTCTTTAACCAATTTTCACCATATGAGTTGAATAATTTATGAGAACAATGCATAATTCCAAAATGTCAGATAAACTTGAATTCATAGACCGTCGGTGATTAAATTTTTCAACACGTGCAAAATTCTAAAGTGTTTTGAAAATTCAAAACAATATATTACGCACGAAACTTGACAAAGTATTGATTCACGAACGCATAAACAACACCTCACATGTACACAGAAACGGAGAACTAATTGGTATGTTTCTTAAGTTGTAAGGTACAAAACAAGGGAAAATCTGGAAGACAAGGTGAATGATAAAATAGCCACCGCGACTTTTAGTTTCGTTGAATCTTTACGACAGTATTCTCCGTGGCCACTTTTACGAAGACCTGTACCGTATGACCAGGGAGTTGAAAGCACCCTGGTATGACAGAGCATTTTAACACAATAATACCTCTTGTGGGGTCAAAAGGAAATTTCCATATACAATTTTTACAAATAAATTTGCACGATTTGATACGGTTGTACGAAGGAATAAGTATTTCCGTCCAATACGTTACGTAACACATGTTTCTATGTGAATGTATATTTTGAACTTGCAAGTGCAATGGTGAGAGTGCAGGGCCTGTAGGCTGTGGTATGTCATGTTTTGCGCTCAGATCAAGGTTAAAATTATTGAAGAACTTAACTAATAGCAAAATAATAATTGACAACCTCAGTCAAGAATAACACTTTTAAACTACCGTACCATTCGAAAACTTAAAAGGAGCACTCTTGAATCCTTAAAATATTCAAGTGTATGAAACACAGTTTGAAATTCTAAATAAGGAAAATAACATAATGATAAACTTTACGTGTTAAAAAAGACATTTTCCAAGTAAATAGTAACAACGCTTGTAAGAAAATGATAATTTAAAAGTTACACTGTGGTCAAATGGTTTGAAGTGTCTAAAGGAATAGGTTTCTCCTTTGCAAAAAAAAATCGTTTCTCTCTATGGTAATTTTTCGTAAGTAACTGCACGCCTTGAGTGTAACGTTTTGTTAAGTAAAATACGACTTGTATCATTTTGTTGATAACGTACTGGCTAACCATACCAAATGCGTAGTTGCAATACATGTGTACATGTTAATTGTTCAACTTAATCAAAATCAGGCTATTGGGTAAACTGAGTCTTTTATTGAGACAAAGAAGGAGCATGCGGACAGTATGATTGGTTACGGTGAAACATGAAAACTTGATCAGTAATACAAAATTTTAGCCACAGTTTTACATAGTGAAGCAGGATGATTGTTTTTCAAAACAATTAAGTCAGGGTTGACATTAGAAATACGAAAAAAGCTATTTGTGTTCCGAACTGAAATGTATGCTGAACAATGAACCGGACAGACCTAGCATACAAAGTGATCGCTATTATTCGATTTTACAACATGTTAAGCAAGTGTGCTTCGGTTGCTAAAATTGAAAAACCGTAACACAACTGCCCCAACCAGTTGCCTTTAATTTATAACATACCGGTAGTTTAGTAAAGTTAAAAAAAGTTTCAGTTAAAGGCTATGAAAGTAGTAATTTTCACCCAAAATAATCTCCCATTGTCCACGTGGGGAGGGTAACGACGGAGCTTTAGCTGTTTAGTAATGCCATGAACATGGTTGGAGGACCCACGGATTTTTGCATGTATATTGTAGCACAACATTATAAATGTACCTAAATATAACATTGAACAACGATCTGTGGACCTCGAGTCATAAAATCATCATTTCGAGGGCGAACATGTAGGCCTGTTTACATATGGATCAACTGTCCCACAGATATACATGTAAGGCCTTTACTGCATGTAAGATTTAAATTTTATCTACAATAAGCGAATTGCAAAAGGAAATCCTGTTTGGGGGAGTAACCATGCCATTATAAATATTTTAGCAGCACACATACATTACATATACTGTCTGGTGAGACTTACATTGTATGAATAATATAATATGAACTTGTAACGCTTATCATTATGTACCTGAGCGACAAGTAGAGACGTCATAGAAATCAATTCAATCATTAGCATTTATTAAACTGTATCCGTAATCAAGTATAAGCCGTAATAGTTCCACTTACAGTTCAGGACTGGTGAAAGAAATTGGGGGCGTTTCTTGTAATTAGTGCTCCTTCGTGTAAACGCAAGACTTGGACACAAATACGGTGGAGAGATTTTCGCAAGCTTGAGCGAGGCAATTTGGTTACAATCGACGAGCGCAAATACGCACGCTAGTAGGATAATAGGGATCGGAATGTTCAATAAGAATGTTCAGTAAGTTTGATTGCGTGGGAAATGATTACAAGTTATAAACAATATTAATAAGAAAATTTTGAGAGAATTAAAGCGGTATCTCTAGATTTTGTGGGTGGGCGAAAGGTGATAAAATGAAATTTGCATAGTAAATCGTTTCTTAGTGAGTGGTAAGGATGGAATAAATTCGTTTGTCCAATTAACTCTATATATTTATGTTTGTAAATAGACTAAATCAAAGGTCTGAATAGGGTGTTTGTGAAGCAAAAGAACGAAATTAGAACTAATCAGTACCATTGTTTTTGGACGAAGTTGTACGAGTGCCCGGTAGTGGAGGGTTTCCGAGTTTCCAAGACCAGATGGGGTGTTTCTTTGGGGGCACAGATCCTCTCGCTATGGCCATGCTAAAGGTCGGCTCTAGAATCCCATTTCGAACAACTAAACTTGGCGGTGAGGGTAATACGCCATGAAACGTAAACCTTTGCTTGGGAACGTACCGATATGGGTCTGGTGGCTTAGTGGGGTAGGATCTTCTTTCCATGCGATGATTTTCCACCGCTAAGGAAGCTGTAGTACTATTTGAAACATTTGCTGAACCTTTTGAAGCTTTCCTAGACACTTTTTTCGGCTTTTTCTTTTTCGACTTTCGAGTCAATTTTTTGAGCTCTTCGATTTCTTCGCTAACCCGTTTCAATGTCTTTTTCAATTCTTTGATCATTTTCTTTGCATCGGTTTCACTTATTCGCTGAAGGGACAATTTTCTCCTAATTTTACTCTTTGTTCCCGAGTTCACCCTTCTTATTGTTTTTCTGTGTCTTTCTTGTCTACTACTTTTCCATCGCTGAAACTGATCTTTGGTCTTTTTAGAATGCCCGTTTAATATTGTCCGTTTGCCTCTGACGTCATTACAAATGAGCTCTACTTCATACTCGCGTTTTCTTCTCTTTTTTCCTTTTCTTGATTTTTTAAATGTAGAGTGATAGATATCTTGTTCCGTCCGGCAATTGCAACCATTGGCAACATCGCGAGTAATTTGCTTTTTCTCATTTTCTTCTACATGACCCTGAACTTGTTCTGTATCCTGCTTATCAAGCCACCCTTGCACTGTTTCAGTATTACTTTGACATTTATCATAAGGTTTCAACAATGTATTACAAACACCATTCATGCCCAGAAATGTGTCCGAGTTCCCACAATGGTTCTGGTCCATTTCCCCATTTGAAGGCAGATCCTGAAAAGCCTCTATAAGCGAAGGATTTGCACTATTTTCTATACGATTTCCATTCACATCAAGGTGTTGTTGTGTGTCGAGCGTTTCAACACAGTCTTTGTATACCGTGTCTTCTGCACTGATAGTGCTACGTGACCCCGCATACGCCATATTTGTTGCTTTCAGTTCTATGTTATTGTTAGAGTGCAATAGAGCCGTGTCGTTGCTCGACATGCGTAAGGAGCCAGAGCGGGGAATACTTGCGACAGACATTGCACTTGCATGGGATTTAGGGCTATCAGAATCACTTAAATCGGAGCCAGAGCACGATTCTAAACTGGAAACAGATCTCTGACAGCTCTTTGTTGAGCATAGGCTTGGCGTAGACTCGACGTTAGAGTCAATTTCATAGTTAGAAAGATTATTATCATCGCTCTCGTCGCTCGAGTCTGCAGCAACTTTGTTATGTCGCATTTGAGCAGCGAAGCCATTTACAAACCTCAATCCACGGTCTCCGTTCGCAACAGATTCCTCCAACTCGCTTTTTAAACATGTCATGTTGTTGTTTTCGATGTATTTGGCTCCAAATGAATTCCAAGTATCGTAGTTATGGATGAACTTCGATCCAAATCCATAGTAATCCCTTTCGTTCGACAAGCTAAATTTCCCATGCTGTACTAAGGCTGAGGTACCTGTGTTACTGTGTAATACGTCGCCGAAGTGGAAATTAAAGGGCTGTTTCGTTAAAACATCTGAGCGCGTGGTTCCCGCCATTACGCTGGTTGAGTCCATAGATTCCTGCAGTTTGCTGGACGGTCAGGCGCTGGTACGGAAAATACTATTGGCTACTTGATAAATGTGGGGTACAATTTTTTGAAACTTTGAGTGTTTTACATAAATTTTCTTGTGTTTTTACCAAGTTGACGTTATTTGCCCAGATGCAAGGGAAATGCAAAATTTCGTCCTATAGACTGTACGATCACCTATAATCCAGTTCAAGGCAATAGGATGAAGAATAAACTTTCTTGTTAATCCCGCTGGGTGCATAGGTCCGAAATCGAAGTAACGACGTGTAAAATATACCAATTTGCCATAGGCCTACATTTTTGTGCATTTTTACACGTCATGTAGATCCATTTTTGCTAACTGATCAGCTATATCCATCCTGGTTTAAAATCGCAAGCCTGATATTTATTGTAGGATTGTATGGATAATTGTCATTTGCAGATTAAGTTGCAGACTTCTCCAATCCGTCAAAAATACCTGTACATATGACCTCAGTAAAACCATACCAAAAACCAATCCATTTTTCACGATACCAAAGATTGTTCAATGATTTGCATGTTAGCAGTTACCAGAAAGACCCCTCCTCGGCAGCTTTCATGATTAAGTTCCGAAAAAAAGATTAAGTTTGCAGATTTTTTTTCCTCCCAAAATCCAAACCGATTTTGGCAAAATTCCAAGTTCCAAGTTTGTATTTCCACCAACTCTATACATATATCTCTCCCCAAGCGTCTAGTCCAAAGAGAATTTCATTGAAAAGACCGGGTGTGAATGAAGAAAAAAAAAACTCATGTCACCAGAAACTCGTCAGCCACGAATTGCTAAAGCTGCACTGTAAACACCTTAGTTTCAGGTTGGTATGCAAAAGTTTACTTCAGAAACCGTTTGTGTCGGATACGTACCCTTGAACTCTGGGTGTGTGTATTTTTCGAAAGGCGTGCTCCGATCGATGTATTAAGGTACGATGTCACACAGTCGTTGGCAGGCTGTTTTGATGAGATGAAAGTTTTAGAATCATGCAGTTTCTCCAAGAGTTATTCAAATGTGTACCGCCGCGAGCTTCCGAACAATAAGAGATAAGAATAGAAAACGCATTTTCACTTTTTGGTGTAAAACCGATGGACAACTTTCCACATCCGCACCGATGATTTTAAGATTTAATTTGTAGCTGCTCAGCCAGCCTTCACTTGGGGTATGCATGGAAAACAAGGCTTAATTCACTAATTTTTCGGAGCTTTAAGTCGAGTTCAGATTAAAATTGTTCAACAGAAATGTAAAAACGCCCGACTAACGTCTTGTTGGCTAAAATGAATCTTAACTTTATGAATACACCACAGGATGTGCGTGACGCGTGCAGGCCAACATCGTAGGCTGAGATTATATCACAAACATCGGAACAAAATATACAAATAGAGCGATTGTGTGTGCATACAGTATTTCCTTTGGTACATAGCGAGTTTACGATTGGTTCATATAGTTATTGTTGCGGTTTTATGGAATAAAGATTTAATTAAAATAGGTCAGAAATTAGCCCTAACTCTGCAGCACTGCTTTTATTACTTAATGTAGTTTGAAATTTATTCATTGAAATAGGTGATTTTTTGTATTAAATTAAAAATTCGGCACGGCTCATTTTTACTTCTCAGTGTAGGCTTACTATGATTTTCGTCACAATTCGAAAAACTCATTTAAGCCGAAAATATTGATAGCCCTGTGGATACGATGACGGCAACAATTGTTAAAGAGTACTAGGTTAGATGGATATGTTGTCATAAGGTCAGGAAATATGACAAGTTTTAGTTATTAAAATGTAAGATTGTCATGCACCGATTATTAGAATCAGTCCAATTTATTAAAAATTATTAGATTATCATGTTGTTTCCAGTGCAACGGGCAGTTGTTAACTGTGTGGAAATTTGATTCGGTATAAAACATGCCCTTTGCTAAAAGCGAAAGTGAGCAAAAGTGAATGGGATAGGCTACGTCACAAGCACGAGGCAAGGATTTAAGAGGAGTGCTTAATATGCGCACAATATATAGAAAGTGTGTAAGCCTACTAAGAATTGCCACGCGGTAAGTACCTGTGTGGCCCTCAATCGTTACCGTACTGTTTAAAATGGGGTTGCCAACACAGGGGTACATTATATTGTCGCTGAGGTAGGCTCTTTCAATAAAATTGTGTAAAATTTACTACTTAGCTTAGTATAAGTACACTGTCGTCAGACTAGTTTACAATACGTGATATATTACAGGCTACCCGTAAGTATCCCTACTTGAGCACGAACCCACGGTTATGTGCACGCTTGGAACGGCCCGGGGGTGATGGGCCTCCACAAAGACCAGGGGGCTGGAGGGGAGGGATGACGAGGGGTAAAAGTTCCTTCCTAGTTCTGAGGCAGATGAGTCTTTCTATAGAAAGGATATTTGTTTATCTTAGCAGGGACAATAGTCGCTAAATATTTTACAACAGTATAGGCTAACTCCCTTTAACCAGTTAACTAAAGGTGTGAGCTGACACATAGGCCAGCCAAGAGTCTTTAGTTTCATGATGGGCAATATTTTTTACCAAAACGAAAATTTGTCCAAGCGGCCGAGAACTTCCGTATTTTCACACTGGATCAAAAAGCTAGGATAGCAATGCGAAACCACGCAGAAAAATTTAGTACCGATGAGACATATACGCTCAGTGCGATACGTGCATTTGAACTTGGGCCAAGCTATTTTTAATCGGAAGTATAACGTAGAAACAGGATGTTCTTATATAAGTGGGGCAGACTTGTTTTGCGTTGCGTATCAATTATCAGAGTAGGCCTCTGTGGGATGTCGAACAAAGGGTTTCCTGTTTTAAACGCATTAAGACAATTCGTATTGCTTAGTTATGGGTCTATGCTCGGTTTATGTCGACTTTCCTAGGTCCAGCGCTTTTCAGAACAAGGGGACAGTGTGTGATGGGGGTTATGGGGAATTTCTGATTGAGTACCCTTTACTTAATGTCTTGAGTTGTAGGCCTACACTTAGTGTGCTGAGATTCAGCGTCCAAATTACATTAAAAATTTCCGTGAAAATATTTGTAAAATGAAGAAACTGAAATTAAGAAAACTGTATTTTCTGTTTTAAAGATACAAAATTCGTTGAAATCATTAAAACGAAACGGTTAGTAGATGATATACCATGCAGTAGCCTATAATTACTTTAAAATGTTCCGTTTCTTTTGCGTCAGAACTACGAGCGTAGAACGTATGGTCATTGTGATAACATAAAGCTGCAAAGTAATTGAATTGCCATGTAGTGGTATAATGACAGTACCATATACATTTCATATAGATATATACGGTAAATAGACTTCTCCCTTTGATTGTGGTCTAAGATAAAAAAAAAAAACAAACAAAGTCAAGTAGAACATGTCTCTATGTATATAGGTAATGCCGTTTTGTTCTTTTGTGTTTGTTTGCTTTTCTCTTGTAGGCCTATCATACGTTATTTTAATGGTGATGATTACGAGTACGGTTTTTTGTTGAGGTGCATATCAATATCATCTATGCTTTTAACTATTGGCTTATGGGTGCAGTGTATGTTACTTTATCGCCACATACATATGTGACATATGGTTTATTAAAGAGAAAATGTTGGTGATTGTTTAAAATTTTGAATATTTCGATTTGTTGCGACTAAATAAGAAATTTACGTGCTATCTGTAAGGGTATTATTTCCTGTCACTGTTGCTTTTATTTTTTGGTGTTTAGCTTATAGGGGTTACATTTGAAAAGAGCATGGGTGTAAGAACCGGGGTTGTACCTCAACCCCCTTCCTGCTGGGGAAAAACCTATTTAAGGGCATTTTTTTTTAAAAAAATCCCGAAATTCCTCCGGTAGTACGTTTTTTTTTCCACAGACGAAACAGCTCATCCCCCAGACAAAATCATCCCGCTCGTGGAGAGAACAGCACGTGCATTGTGACTTGAAAAACATTAAATTTCCACTCTCGTTATTTCTTTCTCCATCTTTGGCCATTACTGTTACCAATGATTCAGTGCCGTCTGCTTTAGTAAAACACTTGTTTTCGTCAAAAAGTAAACTCTAAGAGCAGCGTTCAAGAATTAAAAATTATCCTAAACACTTTCTTTCTCCACTTTGTGTACATGTTTACTAAATATGTGTCAAAGTCCTACATGTTCTGTATAAAAACATGTGCAATAGCTAAACGTGGTGTTTAATTCTAAACATATGTACAGACAGAAGGCAGGCGCGTAGCTACGGGGGCCTGGGCTCCCTTCACCCCCACTCCCATGTTCGCTAAGCCCCATAAAATTGTTTGTGTCCTAATAAAATGTGTAAAAATTAAGGACGGCGATCAATGCCGTGACCTCCCCCACAATTGATACCTAGGCTCCCCTAAAAATTTCATCCTAGCTACGCCCCTCGGACAGAAGGAGCATATTTGCAGGGTTATAAATAAAGTTCAGTTAAAGTATACTTCTACCAAATAATGTACAGGTCGGAAACACATAGTGAAACTTTTGCATTCCAGTGAACCTAAATAATTGTGGCTCAAAATAATTGTTTGCGTTCTTTAATGTAGTATAGAACTATGTTCCCCTTTTGGCATAAACGGGACTCTTACGATTGTTATTTTTGATACGGTATATTTGTAACAGTAAAGAAAATGTTCAATACGCATTTCGTGTGTAAGTAAAGATTGAGAAATTGAAGGTTTGTGGACATGTAACCGAATCATGCAAATGCCTTACTCAGCCATGTTAATTAAGATCCCCCGATGAAAAATTTAAATATCTTCCACCATTCTTAAGATATACTTCTCCATAGCTTGATCATTTCTGAGACTGATCATTAGCTATGTACAAAACTCATGATGTGGAGTGTCCCAGAGTGTCGGTATTTCTTTGTTAATCATTTTTTAATTATCTGTTAATTACTTTAAAAGGTAGCTTCGAGTTAGGTGTAATGTGGGCATTTTTCAAATAAATCAACAGCCAGTTAAAAATTATTCCGTCAGGACATGCCAACAGTACACTACAACTACCGGTATCCTTGGAAGAAAGGTTAAATTAGAAAAAAAGGATAGTATAAGGTATAGGCCTATCTCATGTGTCCCTCTTTCTGTGTCACAAATTTGCATATGCAACTCATGCTTATTCATGATGTTAGTGCAAAAACAGTAAGTGCCTTGTAAAATGGTCAATATTTGATGGGTTTCGATGGGAGTTGCCTGTGGCGTTCTTAACGTTTTAAATCTTTTAAAATAAGAACAGGTGTGAAATTAACATATCCAGAAATCTTTAAGTGTTTAATCAAATACGTTTATAAAAAGATGCATGAAATGTCCTTAGGTCTCATTTGATCTCGGAACGTAAAATATGCAGTTGTCCTGCTAACATCTAAAGATTCTATCTATAAATTTATGTGTTCTGAATTATCATAGCCTACGTTCATTTGTAAAGAGTTGCCTAGGCGTTCTGGATATTTTTCAGGGGACTGAACCTTTTGTCTTAGAGAAATACTAGTGTTATCCAGGAAAATTCCCCGATTCTTTCCAAAAATCTGCACAAGAAATACGATTCCTCGTGACTGCTCTGGACCCTGCAGTATTGATATATGTGGTTTTCTGGTAGTTCACTTTTAAGGTGGCTCAAATATATGGGGTGAACACTGTCACGATTAAGTTAATCTTTAGTATAAGCAGATACGTAGTTGGCAGGCATCAGATAATTCCAATACCACCGGATGGATACCGTGCGCCACCTTATTTGCGCCTCCTTAAAACGGCCCGAAAACCGCTGCTGCCTGCAGTCAACAGCCTCCTAGTCCGTGAGCCTATAAAGCGTTGGCAGAGATAGCCGGGGGGGGGGGGAGCGGCGATCTGTTAAAATTATTGGGGGACACCTGCTTGAGTGAACACTTTACGCCTTCGGCCAGGGGTATACATGGGACCACCACAGGTCCCCTGCTGGGGTCCACGGGTAAAGCCCCTGGAAGCCAAGCGATTTGGTGCATTCTATAGAGGACACGGATCATATATTTCTGATCTAAAGTTCTCCCCATATGCCATTAAAAGGCTAATATCACAATTATTTATATCGAAAATATGTGTAACAACATTTAATTTTTCTGCATACCTCTAAATATTGGGGAGACATTTGATATTATGTCCCCCACTAATAATATTTAGGCCCACGAGATCGCCGCCCCATGGACACTGCCACACCTTTGTAAATTTATGGTGGAGTGTGGAATAAACTTACTTCGCACATCAATTAATCGGACACCAAGTAAGATTGCTCATTTATAATCACGGCATGAACCAATTTAAACGGGGTGGCATTCACAAGGGTTGGGATGTGGGGCATGTACCTAGTCGGAGGGTTAAAAAAGATGGAAAAGAAAATTAGGAAGTGGGGATCCGTCGGGGAAACAGGAACTTATCCCCCCCCCCCCCCGTGCCCTTCAAAATTTCTGAAATCGGTTTCCTCCGGTCCCTGATTACCGTACGGTATTTGATGTATACTTATTCCTTAGTTGTCTTTCTGTATACATGCATAAACCGGGTAAAGGGAAACATTTCATTTTTACAGAAACTTTTTATACCTTCAGAAGTATAACGTATTAATATAGTAAGATCAACAATCTAAAATGAGATACTTTTGTAACTGTGAAGAAATAGGATTTTTACGGAAAAATGGTACCTCGTTATTAGTTTTTCACCCAAACTTTTTTTTTCAAATGATGCACCATTTGTATTGTAACTCCTGCAATGTGTACAATTTGGGAAAAGAAAAGCTATTGTCTGAATTTACTGGGTAGACTGAAAGGTGTAATAATAATAATAAAAACCATATTCTGTCCGTACCACGTCAATGCAATGTAACTGCAATACACCTCTTTTAATGGAGGAGCTGTTCTAGTTTAAACGTGATCCCACGGAGATGACACGTGTGTAGTCACGTGCCTGCCCTTTGAGACTCACCTACATTTCCTTATACGTTGTCTAAAACAGCATGTGACGTAGCAAAAACATATACACACTATAATGACATTCTGATTAAAGGGGCCCATATCCATGGCACGGTGTAGCAACAGCCACTGATTAAAGAGTTACTAACTGAGAAATAAACTTTCCAAGTAAACTGATAAAAGGAAAAGAACTGTGGGCCTAGCACACACCAAAATGTTTTTGTATGCACGGTCAAACAGCTCGACACAAAAGCCAATTAACAGTTTCGAAATCTAATATACATATGATAAAAACCTATGTAAGAAACTAGTTAAATACTTTTTGTCTTTAGTACATTTGGCACGCGATTCGTTAAAAAGTAATACCTTGTACAACCCGTACCCTATACATCTAACTATAATGTGTTTAATAATTTACGAAGTCAAATGCAGTCGAATACTTGATTAAATAATTTATTACAATAAGTCAATCTCGATTTTATGTCTGCACTGAGTGAGGAAGAACAAGATTACCTGACTTGGTACTGTCAATAATATTGTAAAATCGGCAAACAATAACCTGCATGTATGTAAATGTACACTACCCTGGCTTTACTTTCAGATACAATAAAATGGATTTTTTAGACTTCACAGCTTAATGCAAATTTGAAGGATAAAACAAAATTCGTCTAAAATTAGTATTTTTAGATAAGGCAATTTTAGGTCGAACAAAGAAGTAAACCATTTTGAAGTATTCCGCAGAAATTTCCTTGGTACCATCACATAATATATTCATGTGCAAAAATTAAACTGTGCCCTAGGCCTATGGTTATCAAAACCGCAAGTTATTTTTAAAAATTCTTAGTACTGTTCCGGTTTCTTACAATACTGATCCGAAAAATAAGGAAGTCTGTATAAAGCTATTAAAATAAACATTTACCTTATGTAATTCGTTTAATATGCCGGTTCTATCTAGAGCCTACATTGTAGAATATATTACAGATATTTTTTAAATTCTCTTTGTGTGTTTTTCTCCTTATTTTAGTTCAACACTGTTATGTAAGAAACATTCAGTACTTCAACTTAAAAAAAAACACATTTTAATCATTTAGTTTTTGAACAGAAAATTCTGCAAATTCTCATCTCTCTTTGAAAATTATGTCAAATTACATATTACGTACATTAAATTCATACGACAGTTGCGCTCGCGCGTATGTGTGTGTGTGTGTGTGTGTGTGTGTGTGTGTTAGTGTTGCCTTACTTAATTGATATACTAATTTTTGAGCACTTTACACCATCTTATGTCCAAACAGCCTACCAAAAGTGTTCTTTTAGGACTTTATTTCGTAGATCTGTGTAATTATATGTTATTAAAAGAGCTGTTTATTGCATGCATAACTTTATCAATAACTTACAACAAATCGATTTTAGAAATTTATATCGCACATGATAAACGTTTACACACAGTATACGTTCTAATCTTTTGTTATATGAAATACACTCTGAACATAACGGGTAAATAAACTTGAAATAATCTTTCCCTTTCAATTCACTTATTTTATTTTTATAAATTAAATACTGTGGACCTTAAAAAGAAGACAACGATTGATATGCAATAAACTGTTATTTATATTTTAATTAACCTCCAACTTAACCAATCCATTAATGACAATGTTTATTTTCTTGTGTTACGTCACACGGTTTTATACAAGCATATTGCCCATCTGACTGTATATACAAAAACGTAAACTCGACAGAAATAGCCACACTTTCCCTTTCAGTTTGGAAATGTTTCTCTTTAATACAATGATGCAATGCCCCACGTGCAATAATACGCTAATTAGCTGTTTTATGCTATAACCTAAGTGACTGTACACACACCAAGTTAATCTGGTAATGAGGATTCCACATTTATACGGTTAGTTTTGTTTCTTTGTTGTCAGTCATAATGAGACCGAAACTGCATTGTCTTCACGGTCAGTACACGTTAAGGCCTGAGAGAAGAAAGCTATAAGTATATACAAGCTTCGAATCCATATTGTATTTCATGAAAATATACTGCCGAACAAGTAAAGAGAAAGGCATTCATAAGGTTGTTCTGTTACGTATTTACAGGAAGCCTGCATGCTATGTGCGACTTTGCCATATAGAAAGAAAAATTACCTCGGCATTTTGTTTTCTTTTAGTGCAAAGGGGTCTACTCAAGTAATCACCCATGCATGCTGCATAAGGTCTGCACATAGATTAATTCGATGGGGTACCAAGACTAAAAATAAATCAAATTTGTCCGTTTTGAGGGCCAGCAAAAATATGATTTCGGTGATATTGATTAAGTCGTATCTTTTCACAATGCAGTATCAAGAGAAATAGTTTTAGCTGATTTGGACTGTAGTTTGGTCATTATTGGCTGTTTGCCTAATATATGCGTTTAAAACGAGACTGGGTTTCATTTGCCTGCCGGAAAGCAGACAACTTCAAGACCATTATATTTAAAATGTGGATACGGTATCTTTTTATAGTACATGTGAATTATATTTTAACCTTATTTGCCCCCACACCGTATACGGCCCCTCAGGCAGGAAAATTTCGGTCAATTTTTTATGAAAGGCCAAAACTCATCTGGAAGCCAGTTAACCAAAATTAATTTCAAGGAATTTTTAATTTAATAAAAAGTTGATTCTGAAAATTTTGTTTTCTAAAAAATTTTTGGAAAATGCCTAAAAAAAGCCAACCTTATTTAATCTTTGTAAAAAGGGTTAAAATTGTTTTAAAATTGTTTTTAACCTTTTTAATAATTTTAAAAATTCCTGCCCTCAATATTCTTTTTTTAACGCACCCACTGTTTACTTTGTTCTTGAATTTTGTTGAACCCAAAATTGTTATTAAAGTTACATTTAAAAATAATTTTATTATGGTGCCAACGAGGAAGGAATTTATTAGGGGTATTAGGAATTTTTTTAAGGGTTTTTTTTTAAAATGTAAATACAAAGAATAATTAAAACTTAATTAAATTGGTTTGTTTAAAAATCATCAACAAATTTGGAGTTCAAAAAAGATTAAAATGTTAAAATTTTATTTTGGGGTTAAATTTGCTTTTTTTTTTTTCCCCCAATTTTTTAAAAAAAAAAGGGGGAAAACATTAAAATTTTTTCCCAAAAAAGGTTAAAACCCAAAAAAGAGACCAAAAATTAAAAGGTTTTTTAAAGGGGGAAAATGGGGGGGTTAAATTTTGGGGGGTTTTAATTCCCAAAATTTTAAAAAAAAAACCCAAAAAATTTTTTTTTTTCCAAATTTTTTTCCTTTTGAAATTCTTAAAAACCCCTAAAACCCCCCCCCAAAAAAACCCGAAAATGGGGAAAAAAAAAATTTTTTTCCCAAAAATTTTTGGAAAGGTGAAAAATTTTTTTGTAAAAAAGTAAAAATTTTTTTTAAATTTTCTAATTTTTAAACTAAAAAAAATTTTTTTTGGGGGAAAAAAAATTTAAAAAACCCGAAAATGTTTAAAATAGGGTTAAACCCCTTTTTTAAAAAATAAAGGGGCCCAAAAAAATTTTTCCCCCTTTTTTCCCCCCCTATTTTGCCCCGCTGTTTTAAAAAATTGGGTTAAAACCTTTCCAGCAATTTTTTTTAAGTTTTAATTTTTAAAAAAAGCAAAAAAAATTTTTTTTTAAAATTTTTTCTTAAAGGGGGTTACCCGGGTTTTTTTTAAAATTTGCAAATCGGGCCCCCCATTTTTTTTTGGGGGTCGGGGGGTTTTTTTCAATTTTTATCCCCTTTTCCCCCAATTTTAAAAAAATTTTTCTCCCTGTGGCAAAAAAGAAAAATTTTTTTTTTTAAAAAATTAATTTTTTCCCCCCCAAAAAAAAAAAAAATTTTTTAAAAAAGTTTTTCCCTTTTCAAAAAAAAACCCCGGGGGGGAAGAAATTTAACCCCCAAGGGTGAAATTTTTTTTTGGGGGAAATGTGGGATTTCAGTCATCGACTTATTTTTTCATTGAAAAAAGTATGCTCTCAGGTTTTTATCATCTGAATATGACGTCACAGGATCATAGAATTCGAGGTGTGCCCTCGTTGACTGAGGTAAGTCCGTAACTACGTGACGTCGGGGTCGGTTTCCAAGTATATGATGTATATAATAGAGTCTATGAGAGCATGGAGTCCAGTGGGAACTCCCTGATGAGAATATGGCCAGCTAAGGAAAACTGCAGCAAAAACACTCCTTAATTATGGACTATACCCAGTGGCTTAGCTAGAGGGGGCAGGGGGAGGTCTCCCCCCCCCACAAAGCCTCCGAAGGCTTCTGTCGGAAATTTCTAGTCTCTGTCGGAAATAAATTAAAAACAATTCATTTGAAACACTTACAACACTTGTTATGTTTTTAAGCAGAATTACACATCGAAATGTGAACGTGAAAATCAAAAGTCGGTCTCAAATTGCCCAGAAAGCAAAAAAAAAAAAAAAAAAAAAAAAAAAAAAAAAAAAAAAAGTCCCCAGATATTAATCTGTCGGAATCTTTTGGCTTCCCCCCCACAAAAAATGTCTAGCTACGCCACTGACTATACCGTAAGCAATGGTCGATACCGTAAGCAGTGGTATCTGTGTATAGGCTTTTAGGACTGCAAATGCTTAGAAATAGGATTTAACAAAATTCATAATTCAAATTTCTCGGGGGAGGGGGTGCAGTGCCCCTTACACACTAAGGAAAGTGTTTAGCAATTGAAAACTTATTTTGCCACTACTTTGTAAACACGCTTAAATTGTAATCATGTTTAGCGATTAAATATTAAATGTAAAGTAATTAAACCTATTATGAAACAGAATATTTAGGAATTAAAAACGTTTGTTTAGAACATAAACATATTTACACAGTGGGAGCAAAAAGTGTTTAAAAATGTTTAATTCCTAAACACGTTTTTAGAGTGCAGGCTTTGCAATTTCGACGCTTGTACACTCCAAAACATATTGGGTACGTATGTCACGTGACAAACTGGCTGGAATAAAAACTACCCAAGTTGATTAAAAAGTAAACAAAATCAAACACTAACCGACCTGAGTACTTTTTCTGACCAACCTGAGTAGTTTCTTTACCCATGGTAGTTTGTTAGGTGACATACCTGAATAGTACTGTTTTTAGAGAGTGGGTTCGGGCTTCCGCCTTCACAAAGTATGGGCTAACTCCGCCCCCCTCCAATTTCGTGACTGTTTTAATGTCTATAGCCAGTGCTCTTAGAATTTTACAGTTTTTTGAAATAATTGCCCGCTTTTTCGTTGTGACTTCATGTTTCTGGATCTTCTTTGGCACGAAGGTCTGAGTGCATAGCTTCTTACGCAGAAAACCGTTGGAATTGATATTATGAACAAGGCTGCAAATTCCGAGCCCGGACTCGGACTCGATTCCGGACTCCATTCCTTTTCTCGCCGGACTCGGAGTTGGGCCAGAATGCGCTGCAGCTGGACTCAGACTGGGAGCTGGTTCCAGCGGAGTCTACAAAAGTTCAAGTTTCATAAATGTTTCCTAAGACCACGCTGTTATCGGTGCACATTCAACATACGAATGGTCAAATACAGTCAACTAAATTACAGGGTGAATGCCCTTTTAAATTAAGTGTAAATGCCAAACAGTACAAAAGGCATTTCCGAGATGTTCTGTCGTCAATAGCTGGACTCGGAATTGGGGAAACTGGAATCGAAATCGGGAGGGGGGAGGGGAGGGGTGGCTACTGGACTTGGAATTGGCCTGAAACGGTTTCTACAGGAATCCGAGTGGCCCAGGATCGGGAAGTTAGGTCAGTAAACTCAGATACAGCCCTGCCTTTCACTACATTAGAAAAGTAATAAAACCACATGATACGATAGGACTGATAAGATAATTGTTTTTTGTTAAAAAATAGTGCTTTTAAGATAGTAGGGGTGGGGTCAAAGGTCAAATTTGCATTAATTTTGCCAAAAGTGGCACCGACAGACTCCTCCTAGACAGGGGTGGCGCCAGGATTTAGGTGACAGGGGGGCAACAACCCCAAGCCTCAATGAGAGCGAGAGAATGGCGAAACGATGCTTGAAGGAAAATTTTGGCGCGCGAAGCGCGCCGAAAATTTTGGACTCTTTTTGGAGAAAATTAAAAAAAAAATTGGTTTTTTAAAGAAGAAAATTGGAAAATTTGGGTTTTTTTTTGAAGAATGTGTCCTAATTTAGACCAAAGTTAAGTAAATCGTCGGGGCAACTGGCCATTGTCGGGGACTACATATTTTATCGTAAAAATAACAGCTCCCTGACGAAACCGGAAACTTTCCCTGACGGGGGGTCAGCCTTTCCCGACGGGGGCAGAGGCCACACCACTGCTCCTAAACCCTATGTCCCTAATAAAGTTTAAATGACCTAGAGTGGTCTTTCGTAATAATTTGGTAGTAACTATGATGGGAATTTCTTAAACCCCAAGAGAATAATCAAGATGAGATTTGGAACTCCATGGATTGTCCTCAAGTATTTACCTTTTC
The DNA here is from genome assembly GCA_029531755.1 of Holothuria leucospilota. Taxonomy (NCBI): domain Eukaryota; kingdom Metazoa; phylum Echinodermata; class Holothuroidea; order Aspidochirotida; family Holothuriidae; genus Holothuria; species Holothuria leucospilota. The sequence goes on from CM055978.1 coordinate 24,282,577, forward strand.
GACACAGATTGCGCAATTATCGCTGAACTTGAACATGGCATTTCCCAGGCAGGGGACTTCCCTCGTTGTTTCTTATGTGATATTTTTAGACGACTGTAATTTGGCCTACATCTCCGTCTTTGTAAAAGCTTTCAATCACTTCTTTAGAGATTAGCTTACTGAACTCGGGTGGTGACGTGCTTCACAATTGTATACTAGGTACTCTATTGTATACCAGAGTACAGGAACTGTTGTGTATGTAGCTGTTGCAACAGCATAAGTTCTGTGGTTGTGGGCTTGTGGCACGCTGAACATATTACGTCCGTAAGGTACACGTACCCGAGTGATTGCATTGACAGCTGTATGTGGATCCATAACACATGTTCGCACTCTACAGTCACACAGTCAGTAGTAGCTTGCGATGACCTGTCTGTACTGAGCGCTGCAAGTATCTAGCCGTACCGTAGGAACTCTTTCAACTGCAGTGATAATTCCATGGGCCTAACGTACGTAACGTTCATACTGAACTTTTGGAAATATTTGCTTTGATATCGCATAGACGAAAATTACACAAACGTTAAATTGTTGTCTTTGCCGTTCACCACAATAAATTTAAAGACAGAAGTAAGCAGAAATAAAAAGGTAAGACGGCGGAAATAGATATCGTGGATCCGGCTATGTTTGAACTGGAAAAGATTCACGAAAGTGTAACATTATCGTTAGGCCTAACGTTAGGCTAGGCTAGGCCGTTACCGATTACTGTGTATAGGCCTAACTTCAGGGCTAGCATGGAAACCCTTGTTTTCGTGCAGTATGGAATTTAGACTAGGCTGAAATAGATGTCTAGGCCCAACGATGTAGGTGCGTACTGCACGAAAATATGGGAACATAGTATAGGCTACATAGGTGTAGGACAAGTCACAGTGGGACGTAATCGTTTTTATTTGGCGGGGGGGGGGGGGGGGGAGGGGACTGTGACTTTTGCGTAGCTTAGTAGTGGTTTGGTATTTTGATCATTTCTATCGTTCCTTGTTGGTAGGCCAAGTCTGCGTCATAACTTATGATGCAGGCAGTACTGAGTTGGATTAAAATGAAGGCCTAGGCTAATGTTGTAACTTAGCCAAGGCTAGCATATCCACACTGAAAAAAATTAGATAGGCCTAGGCCTAGCCTAATTAGTATAGTGACATGACCTAATAAGGCCACTTTCGAATGTCGTGCATCGATACAGTCAACAAAGCGCGTCAAAACTGCTGTCACAATCAGTGCGTCAATTTTTTATGCAGCACGCGCATAGCAAACTAACTTGCTAACGCGCATGAACCTGTTTTTCAAGCACTTTCACGCTAAGGTATGCAGCTCAAAATAAACGCACAAACTGCCTAGGCTACACTGAACCTGTACATACAGCTCTGTACAAAAATCGTAAACAGCGCCCGTTGGTCTTATTAGGTTACTTCTGATTTTAGGCTTGAGCTGGAAACGCTGAACTTGTCGTAATGGTATCTCTTGAAAGGAAAAATCTGTGGTAAAGATTTATAGCTCTCAAATAAGGTGAAGTCTGCCAAAACTTTTTCAGGTACAAACAGATTCACATTCTTTTGTCTTGTTTTTAAAAACGAAAACTTTCTTAGAGTGGCCTTGTTAGGTTGTGCCATCATATCTAAAAATAGGACCGTAAAATGCTGCGTAGAATCTTTTATCAAACAAAACAAAAATCATGTAAATCAGTGAATGTACGGCTGAGACGAGTCCGGAAAGTTCGTATCTGCTACACCAAATTTTTACGCTGGTCACCTCTTTTCTAGCAATTTTTATGCCATGCCAAATAGTTGTAAGTACTGTTTTTGAAGTACAGTGTGTATGTAAAACTAAAGGTCAAGAAAATCATGCCATCAAATTGGTGTATAAGGTCTTTATTGCACATCAAAGATCTGTGGTGTAACATACATGTTTTCCAGATGGGGGCTGAGATATGAATTTTTTTTGTAATATAATTTTTAATCGGTTCTAGGGACATTGGCTACAAATACCTAACTATGTTAGAACAGAATGAAACAGTCTGTACATGTATGCAAGGCTTGACACAGGCAATAAGCAGTGTTGTAATGCAGCGCTTCTCAACCTTTTTTAACTCAAGGACCACTTTCACTCTCAGAATTTTTCTGAGGCCCACCTTACAAAAAGTTTATTCTTTTTTCTTAATTTTTTATTTTTTATGGCGGATCTCGCGGCCCACCTGTGAGAGCTGCCCACCGGTTGAGAAGCGCTGTTGTAATGAGTCACCCTTAGGTCGAGTCACAAGTCAAGTCAACAGTGGTGGAGTCGCAAGTCAAGTCAAGACAGAAGCCAAGTCAGACATTTTGGCCGAGTCAATTCGAGTCAGTTGCTGTGTCTACAAGTTAACGCAAGTCACACTATCACATAATCATAGCAAATTTGAAACTGGTATTTTTTTTTTTTTGGTGTGACCTTGAGACAACTGGTTCCTTTCTGCCTCTTCTGAAGTGTACCTGTCATTGACTGCAATCTTTTTCTATGGTACAGTATGCTACAGGTACATTGTTTTCACATTGCATGTAGAGCTAGTTTACATGCAATTTGCCAGGAGTACCCTGCACATACTAAGGTACCACGCTTGCACCCAACACAGGAATGCTGAAACTTCTCAAGCAAAGAATGTTAATGTATATATCTGCTGGCACAATCTCAGTTTCACTCTGCAACGTAGGCCTAACGTTAGATGTCATCTTCCTAGAATCCCAGGGGGCATTCCATGTAAAGCCTACACCGAAGGTACGCCGAGGTTTTTGTGACCATACGCCGGGATGTACGCTGGGATTTTCTGTACTGTGCACATACAATGCATGTACATAGCAATCCATAGGTGTGCGTACAGTATACATGTACGTGATACGTACACAGTCACCATATATTGGCAATGCACATACACACATTATAGCTAAGTCAGAGGCAATCCGTAAGCGATTGTACGTACGTATGTATACATGTACGTAATGCATACACCATTCATGGGCAATACAAGTAGGCCTACAGGTATATATAGCACAGTACTGTGCGTGAACATACTAGCGGGAGTTGACTGAATCGACCCGCCGATATGCCGGGAGTACTGTTTGCCCGCTGCTAGGCTGGGGAGTACGCCAACTACGCCGGGTATCCTCAACTTACTGCATTTTGCACGCCAACAAAGGCTAGTTTCTAAGCCACCACGCTGACCGAAATCGTATGGCCACGGCGTATAGTGCACTAAATGCACACAGGCTAGAATCCACAGATGGCTACGCCATGGTGTAACATACACTTTAATCGAACAAAGTAGTCAAGGACGTAGCATGTAGAACTATGCAACTCTCAGAAATAAACTCTCCATCAATAACGAATAAAAATGGCCACAACGACTGGGGGGATTTGATGTCTGCAAATGGGGGCACAAACACTTGTGGACTGCCAAGTGGCACTGAAGGCTGGGACTTTGGAGCAATAATTTTATAAATGTGAGATCTTGAAGTCAGAGTAGGTGCGCGCAAAGAAATAAAATCCCAATTTTAGACTTTTTAGTGATATGAGTAGTAAAGTGGGGGGGGGGGAGTGAGCAAGTTCCCCATTGCCCACAGTAATCCGGCGTATGACAGCGACAGATGGCTTTGCTTGATGGATGCATGCGCACGTACATAACATACATGGCCTGGACTGCTATCGTCGGTACTGTGTACTGTGGATATCACTAATGTTCGAACGATTATGCCATAATCGGTAATCACCGATTACCGATTATTCAATTACACAATCGGGCCGATGCCGATTACTGATCACCGATTATTTACATGCATAGGGTGGTCATGTTTTCTTGCCGTCTGGCCATTATTTTTAACTTTGTTCGCACACCATAACATAACCTTCCCACTGGAGTTGAATGATTAAGAACAGTTCCCTACGTTTCACAAATGGAATATAAATTGTTTTTTGAAGGATTTCCTCTCGAAATACTGAGAGTAAACTTCACACTTATATATATGGTGTATTTTGCCATAAAGATACTGTATTAATATGGCACATACTTGATCATCATGGTGATCCTTAAAGATTTGGTTGTCCATCCCAAATTTTGGCATTCTCCATGTCAGTGGACTACATGTATTCTCTGACTCTGTAATTATTCAAGTTGATAAAAATTCTTAAGGAGGAAAGAAATTACTTGTAGCATAATGCTGCTTTGTAATCAAGAAGAATGTTCGAATGAAATAAATTGGCAATTTTTTAACTTTATATGGAAAAGGATAATTGTAGGAAACAAGTAGGGTTGTTGGGATGTGAAATTTTTGTTATCGATATCGTGGAAAAGTTTCCTTCAATACCCAAATGATATCACGATATTGCGGATCCGGTTTGAGTTTACTGAGGCACCATGTCAAAAAACTGTAGTACATGGCAGTGACCCTATCGGTAGGATATCCCAATGCTGATGTAATTTGTGACAGAGTCTGCTTTAGCAACAGGCGTAAGAAATTGGCCCATTGCTACCGTTATATTATTGTCTGTTTATCCTTCCTTACAGCAGTGAGGTTGGAAATATTGAAATGAAAAACAGTCTGCAGTAGTTTTGCAACTGGGACTATCACAACGCAAAGGACAGTAGGTCACAGGTTTGTGTGATCAAGCGATCAGCATCAGAATTAGAACGGAGTTGGACGGGTCCAAGTGTGTATGAACTACTCTCATATTACATCTGTTTGTACACAGTAGCAAACAGAATTAAGTTCATTGCAATGATGTTCAAATTTTATAAAAAAAGAAATTCTTTTTACTGAAATATAAGCATACAGAAAAAAGCCAACGCGTTCATATATATTCCCTGTTGTTTACAGCGTACTTCAGCATCGGGTGAGTTTTAACATATACTGGTGTGAAAAGATCGGGTAAAGACAAGTTGTGTATTAACTTGCAAACAGTCTAAAACCCGCAGTGAAAAAATTTGGCGAGACAAGAGTCTAATCGTTTGTAAAGTTAATTTCTCCCAGTTTGAAATTTGAACATGAGTAAGCCTACATCTCTCTGGTTTATTTGTGGAACCTAAATTGCCATAATATCTACAATGTATGATTCAGAGCCTTCCTTTTATGCCACAATGTGAAAGCCTTGCGGGCATTCAGAACCACAAACTGAAGCAAGAGAACACCATCACATGGTTGCCGTTGCTCAGCACAGTTCTATCTCAGCACTTGGCTTTCTTTCTGTACCAAACAGCACAAGGTAAGCCTTGCCCACTTTTCGTTCAGTTAACGTACATAAAAGGTACGCCTGAGCTCTAGAGCTGTCGCCGACAAAATTATTGCCACAAAAATGTGCAACATGCAAATGCGGACATGAAAGAGAATACCCTCATTCTCATTGGTTAATTGAAGGTATCCCTGATGTAGAACACACGTTGACTGTGGAGTAGATGAAGTTTTGTATCCATTTCGTTGCTTTAAACTCTAAAGCCTGCAGCCATAGTTGCTGTGCAGACTTGCTACACAGGCTGCTGATTTTTACTCGATAGAAAGTTTTCAATGTTGTTGGAAAGAACTGCTAATAATGTAGCCTACTGTACAGCTGGGCCTTCCTTTAAAAGGTACATGATGCACAGTTTCCACTGTAGGCTAGTTGACATTTTACTACATTTTATGCAGCGATTGTGCATGTATTTCGATAACTTAACATGTTTTTCCATGGGTCAGCCAATTTGCATTGCGATCGAGCAAGTTTATCAACTAAATCTTATTGCTATTTTCACTAATTTTTTTGTGACTAATAAAATGAAGGAACTATGTGACAAATGTTTTCAGGCCACTGATCAAGTCTGTGAGGATGTTGGATGCATGGATTTTCAAGATATCATTTGGGCATTTTCATAAACGATATCGCGAGCAAAATCACATTTTGATATTTTTGACCGATATCATCATATCATAACAACCCTAAAAACAAGTGATATGTGATTAGGAAGAAGGGGTTTGAAAATGATAGATATTTTGAAGCATAGCATTGCTCTGTTTGTTGTCTCTTTGACAGCAATACTGACAAGAATTGTTTTAGTGCATGGGTTTGCTATAGATGATATTTTTATAAATGGTGACAATCAGGGATGTAGCTAGCCAAATTTAAGTGCCGGGTAATTGTCTGATCTGGGGAAAGCACCTCACCCCACCCCCATGGCATCTACCCCATTTTTCTGCCATTAATTTTTCATTTTTCCCTCATTTTACTGTAGGGAGTAATTTTAGGGCTAGTTTTAGGTCATGGTACACAGATTTGTGGTGGGCGGGGAGACGTGTGTTTGCCTGGAGTGCCGGGCGGGAATATCGAGTGCTGGGTGTCACCGCCCAGTGCCGCCCACCGTAGCTACATCCCTGGTGACAATTCTTTCAAAAAGGTTGGTGATATTATTTCAAATCAATTCTAGAAAGATGCTTTCTATGCTTTTCAGCATTACATTGTAAAATTTGTTCAATCTTTGGCCATTGATGAAAATATCTTATTTTGCTCAACGGCCTATTTGGATGAATAGTTTTATTAAGGTTGATAAAAATCCTGTGTTTTACAGGCAGTGGATCATAAAAGTCATTTGCTGTATCAATGATTTAATTTCAAACAGTGGTGGTTTTTAAAGCTTGAATATTTCAGAGCAAGTGTAATTTGCATTCAGATTTCCCTGAGTACCATGGGCTCATTGTTGCCATTAAATCTGCATCCTTAATTGTCAGCATTACTGACCCATGGATCCTGTCAATAACTTTTATTGTGTAATAAATTCCATGGGTAAATGTAGTGATACATAAGTCTGTCAAAAGTCCATGACTCAGCAGTTACAAACAGATCTTCTTAAGTGGGGTGAAAAGTTGAACGTAAATCTTCCAGATGAGAGTGCTCTATTCCTTCAGATGTTCTAATGAATAAGGTGGTTCCAGTATAGAGTTATTTCCAGTCTTATTCGCACAAACGCTCATCTCAATAAAGTAACCGCCATAGAATCTGATCAGTGTAATCTGTGTCATGATTCCATAGATACAGTACTATGTAGAACATTATTTTGTGTATGGTCCACCATACTTTTTTTGTGTCAATACTTTTTTTGTGTGTGTATGGTACTGTACCATCCTTTCATTATGGGGGTTTCTCCATTCCTGTATGGAGAAGGTACAGGTAGATCTAACTGGATATTCATAACACTGTTTTGGTATTAATATTAGGCAGCAATCACAAATTATATACGTTTAATTTAGTCATTATCCTACAGTAGTAAAGTACTACATTTTTTATGGTAAAGGCAGCAAAGTGTATTCCATTTGTTGAAGGTCTGCTGCTTTTGTGAAAGATTATTTCCTTTTACAAAAATTTCTTTTGATGAAAAGTATGAATGGTGAGAAAATTATTGGCTGCCATTGTATAATTTATGGCAACTTAGTTCAGTATTTGAAAAATCTTTCTTTCTTTGTGTATTTCTTTACTTGAAACTTTCGTATTTAATATCACTAACATCTGTTATGTAAAACAGTGGACTTCAGTTGAAAGAGTAAATAAACAAGAAAAAAAATTGTTGAGAGTAGTGTAAGTTCCAGTAATTCCATTGGATTTTTGATCAACTTGGAGACTACAGTGCAGTCATGACACAATTTTGTAGTAGCTGCTCATAACAGTGACATGTAGGGAAAATTCATATTTTTCAAGTTTTGACATGCCATCCTATCAATAAAATAAGATGCTGCATGCTTAAGAGCATGTTAGAGAACAAACAAAACACTGGTAGGCACTTTAGAACAAAAATAATTAGAAAAACATTAACCTCTGTACAGCTCTTCTAGTAAGGAGATTTTTGCAGATGCACGTGTGTACAGTACTGTAGGTTAGGTTCTCAGTGTACATATATGTGCTACATGCTAGGCAATGGTAAAAGTGCCAAAACGTGCAGAAAGAAAAATTACATAATAGGGAATACCTTTCAACTGACTTTAAACTCGCAAAAATTGTATTGCAGATTATTGTATGAGGGTCTTTTGCACATGCCATGTAAATGTTTTGGCATTCTTGATTGCATGGAGTGTTGTCGATGCTTTTCAATTATCAATCTTTGTGGAAGGTACTGTTACTAGCGCAAAAGTGTATGCAGAGAGCAGTAGCTCGCTTGTTCAATGGAACCATGCTTTTCGGGCTGCAGAGTTAGAAACTTTGTACATACATACGTATAATCTTTGCTAATACCAAGAACTATCACTCTAGAATAGCAGTGGTTTATTTCATCTTTTCCACCCATCTTAAATTGATACGGAGAACACTCTGATCAAGTTTATGAGGCTCAACAAAGCCATATTGCGTATGCAGTACAGAAAGTCAAATGTTAGGCCATCCACAGTGGGCTACTACATGATTGCATCGACTGGGAAATTAAAATGCAATACATTGACAAGTAAGCTAAAGTATCTTACAATGAAATTTACCACATTTTAATGATGTTTATTCCAGTTTTTCCTCCAGCTGGTCACAAATTTTCATCTTGTCATATTTTTGTGAATATTCTTGTGAATTGTACTGTTTGTCCATTTGAAGTCAGCTATTATGGAGAGATTTGCAATGGCCGCTTTACAAATTTTAGGGTCATGTGCATACTTGGGGAGTTGAAGAATGCCACTTTCGGTAAAAAAGTGATGCCTGGTAACATTCTTTGCAGGATCTAACAGGTGCTGATTGGCACGAAACAATCTCCAAATAGTGCCTGGTGCCTATTTAATTTCACCCTTGCTCCTCACCTTAAGTACATTTATGGGTTAGGCCAAGGAATTAGGGCTAACCAAAAGTCTCAGTTGATGACTGCTCATTGATAGACATCAAACTTGGAAATTCAAAAGATGCAGGGTAGCTCACATTTCACACACAATGCAGAGAGAGTATTCTGATTACTCATTAAGGCCTTGTCATTGTGTGATCACCAGTAGGCCTAGCCCTCAAACAGGGCTGTGTGTTCCGTTACATGACCAAGGCACATTACACTTCATAGTCGTGCTAACACTACTGTACTTTCTGGCTCATTAGCCAACCCTCCTACAGAGCATCATCTTTCATCTCCCCAAATAGTAACATTTTCCCACCAAACTTCATATATGTGATCTCTGGCATCCCATTCACCTTTCAACAATTTTAAGCTTTGTTAAAAATTTGCATGAATAGATTAATTTTTAGTGAAAAAATTAGCCATAGCACTAAGTCAGTGTGTTATATTAGATGACTTGCAGTGAACGATATATTTGTGTGAGACCTCTTGAGGGTCAAAGGTTGCAAAAATCGTGTTGAAACTGGTTGTGCTAGGAACCGCTTAGAGTTTTGCGTGGCTGCTGGTCACGTATCAGTACAGTATGTTGCGTAGTAGCAAATGATCATTGTCTTCGCAGGTATAGGGCTTGAGCCTGCAGAAACGGCCTAGTGTTGTTTGTATCACTGTTATAATGGTTTGTGTAGGTACAGTTTCACAGTGAACTTGTGCAGTCTACTGCACTTTTTGTTTCTGAGACAGTGGAAGGCACTTCCCATCATGCATTGTAGGACAGTGACTTCAAGCAATGCCATCTGCAGGAAGGATCGAGACCTAATGTTTTGTAGATTATGTGTGGCAAATGATCACCAAAGGCAGATTTAGATGTGAATTTACTGATTAGAAACACAAAGACAGATTTTAGTGGTACAAAAAGGCATATAGTGAGTCGTATTCACAAATTTATAGCATATTTTTGTGTGTAATCTTAATGAACCAGAATAAACAAGTTGGGAGACCTTGATACACAATGCATTCTGGGAAGGAAAGTGTACCATGATAGAGACTGTATGTGCAAGACAGATATTTTGTGTAATCTTGCACAGTTTTCGTGTTTAAAATTATGGTTCTCTGGACATTAATCACGGGTCAAAGAGAATTCATTTGGTAGTTCTTTTTGAAGTATATTCCCCTTAACTTGAACCAAAAAGGCTGGACAGTATGATGGTAAATTGTGGAAGACAAAAAAACAAATATTTCGTATCCATACCGAAATATCCGTAGACTTGATCTGTGGTACTACATGGTTAGAAACTGAGCCATAAAACCTCATCTAACTGTAACTCTAACATGGTGCAGCAAAATCCAGTTTCCCAACTCGATTAGTATTAGAGGGACAAGGGCTGTAAAGTGAAGTGTAATGTGCCTTAGCCATGTATTGTTTGGCACAGCCCTGTTAGAGGTCTAGATCGGCAGGCGATGTCCTTTAAAATTTTAGCAATAAACTAGCTTTGTTTCTGCACAAGGAGGATTTTGGGAAGATACAGTATATAAGTGTAAAAGGGGTCGGCCGCGCGTTTTTCAAATCGGGCAACTTGTTTCTCCTGGAGCGATATGAAGATCTATCTCCAGGATTGAATTCTAGGTCGTGTGGCTGAGAGACTCGATGAAAGAGACAAAAAATAATCCAAGTGATATAATGTTTAAATTGTGCTTGAATTAAATCTTATTTTTTTTACTACTACCTAATCTGGCCAGTTAATTATAACATAACACTTACTTTCTGCAGTTGCAACCGCACCAACCCTCGCTAAACCTTCCACCCGCTCTCGATCTCCCTCAATTAATCAATGAATCTTACTTTGAAAATAACAGCTTTAGCCTGCACCGCGCAGAAAACAATGTAATTCTACGCGCTCCTTGTTTGAACTAAACATAAGGGGATTCCCGGAATGATTGTGACGTCAATGACGTAGACAGCACTAGCCAGCGTAGGAACTAAACTAGGAGCATCTCGGCTAGGCGCGCATGCACCGTACATACAACAGTACAGCGACCGTCTAGACGCGCATCACACTATAATACATCGTTTCGTTAGGAACTGTAAATTTACTAGAGTACCGCGCGCTCATAATCATAGCTAACTGTCAGCGTCATAATAATATATTAACGTTATTGCATCGTTAAAGTCATAACGGTACGAATTACTAGTTAGTAAGTACGTACAACTGTACAATAAAGTTAAGTATTCCATCTTCCAACTGCATCACACTGCAAGTACCAATGTTACTTACATTAGGTTAGCCTAGGCCTACGTGATTTGCTGCACGAGTATACACACAAGTCCAACGTTAGGCCTAGTAACACATTGTCACCGTAGGCTAAGCCAATGCTACAAAACTTAAATTAACAGTGTCTGACTGGACGATAATGTATAAACAATCCTGCCCTGTTACATTCCTCCCAACTGAAACCAAGACTTCTCCTGAAGTCTATAAGACTAAAAAAAAAAATTACATAAGCCCAAGTGTCCATGCAAGAAATATTATAGGCTAAAGCTTGCGTTGAACAGTTTCTTGAAGTAACTTAGTAATACCAGTGTCCTACACCTTCACACCTCCTCCCAACTGAAATCCTGACTTCTCCTGAAGTCTTAAAGGATCAAAAGTATAATCAGAAGTGTAAAGTCAAAAAAAAATGAAAAGTTTCAGGTGGAATAAAATATCTCTCACAAATTGAAGTCGCCAATACCAGTTGCCATTCTTCACATGTCAATTTTCCATGGAGAGTTTTGCAGAGTCAGTTGTACTCTCTGTGTAGCGTACCTAAGGGAAGGTGTTTGAGTATAGGATTTGGTGATGTCCAATACTTTGAAGTGACAGTTCCATTTTTAACTCCATTATTATGCAGTAATTTATCCACAGTTGAAAGCAAAAATGTTCTTTGGTTCTCTCAAAGTCAGTATTTCAATTGTCCGGCAATTTCACAGGAGTATTCACGGCAAATCTCATATGAGTTTTTACTGGTTTCCTTTGGCAAGAACACAGCAATAACCTGCACATGGGCCCTTTCACACCATCATGTGACAGGTAATCTGCAACATCCAGCTATTCTCACAATAGATATGCTATACTGTCTCTCTCTCTAAGTATAGACAATAGACGCTGGTTCCGTGTACTCATTTAGGTGAGTTCCTCACATAAAACCATTGTCCATAAAGATGTGAATACGTAGTTCTGCAATTAAATTAATAACTGAGTCTCATTCTCATAACCAATATCTCCAAGATTTATAAGTCAAAAGTTTTGCTTCCGTTACCATATGGACACAGAATTAGTGCGACCATCTATTTTCTTGTCTAGGCCAGTGAGGCCAAAATCAGCTCCTTCATATCCGTCCAATCTCAAGTAAGATTCACATTCCATGTAATTAACAACAAAGTCTTTCTTGCAAAGGAACACTCTTCTTTATATAAGATACTGCAAAAGCCTGCTGGCCTGTTCAGATTCCTTCATATACACTCTCCTTATTTTAAACTGACTCTGCAACCTCTGCAACGCAACGGATCCTCACAGAAAACGTTGACTTGGCATCTCTCAGAGGTATTGTTCTGTCATTCCTTTCAGGTTACATAGGTCTACAGTATTTTATGATTTAAATGGATTGCATATGGTTGAAATAAGAAATTCCCCCAAGACTACTCCCCAACAACCCAAACATCTTTCCAGATCCATACCCCGTTCCATCACTCACAAACCCAGCCCATCCTTAGGCCTAATTCCCACCCCAAACGTCTCCTTAATAAGAGTTACATAAGTGATTTACTCAACCACACAACCTAGAGTTCACACAAGTCAACCCCACTCGTACTACCAATGTAAAAGGGGTCGGCCGCGCGTTTTTCAAATCGGGCAACTTGTTTCTCCTGGAGCGAGTCAAAATTTAAGTTAATTTTCACATTTTCAAGCTCTTTTCAGCAAAGAAGAGCAAGTTACAATTTTATCTTTACCAGAAAATGAAGTTGTTTTGATAATCATTTATTCACTTAATTACCATTTTATCGACTTTTAATGTTAATATCAAGCTAATTGTGTATGGTGTTACTGGCTAGGCTGCGATGTATTGCATTGGACCTAATCCTATCCTAACGATGCATTAGGCAATTATTGCTACCAGCTTAGGCCTGGGCCTATGCATATATATAGCCTAACCTAAGGCTAAGTTAAGGCTTACCTTGCAAGTTACGGTACTTTGCTGTCAGTTGTATGTTTATATCTTAGCCTAAGCAATACCCAATCTATTTTTACTAGCCAACATTCCTAACCATTTCAATCAACTTATCTCTCTCGTCGATATTCTGGAACGCTCGTACTTTAGTTACAAACAAGCGTTTACTACATGTATAGGTCTAAATCATTATTGCTTTCTGCTAGTCTTAATGCATAATGTTACTTGTTGCATGTACGGTCGCGAACTTTCGTACGTTTCGTGGGTTCACTGTACTACTTTTACTACGTTTCTTCTTTAGCTAGCTGAGCGCGCCATAGATGTACACATTCGCGCGTACATAACGAGGAAATCTCTCTGTGACGTAATGCTGAATAAGGCAACACGTATATGTATACCTCACAGAGGATTCCCCTCTTCAAGTTTGTTTACATTGTGCGTCCAGACGCAGTAATTTTTGTTAGTCATTGAATATTTGAATTATTTTCATGTTTTGAACTGAGTTGCGTAAAATGAGAAGAGAGAGGATTCGGAGACTGGGTGCCGAAGGAAATGGACGTCCGTGTGGTGTGATTGAGATCGAGTGCGAGTGATTATTAATGCTGAGAGCTAAGTTATTTCACAATTTACTGTCATTTTATTATCTTCATTGATTGCCTTACTTAATGATTGATTCCTGTTTTTGTTGAAATATCTAGGCTTGAATCAAATTGTAAGGGTCGGGCACGGGATATTAAATTGGAAATCTGTTAAAATAGCCTAGATCGTCTGTCATTATTTTGGTCCCCTTTGAATCTCCATATTCTAAGGCAGGACGTTCCAGCTCTTTGCCAGTTCAACCAACCCTCTCTTTTAAGTAAAAAATATCCCTCCATCTCATATTTTTACATTGGTAGTACGAGTGGGGTTGGCAATTGCTGGAAAACATCTTATAGGCTGAGTATCACATATTATGTAGCCAGAAAATTTTGTTATACATTCGTAAGGTAGATTTACACCCGCGAGTTATTACTCAACAATCGTTAAGTTCGGCAATTTTTTGACAAGGTGTATATAATTTAACCATACTTGTTAAGAAGGTTGAATTGAAGAATTTTGTGCCAAAGTTTTGAAATATTTAAAGGTGTTTCTGCTAAGTAACTGTAATGAATCAAGCTGTCCAAACTTCGACTGATGGTCCTTCGGGCCAATCAGAATCAATTCCCAACGGCCAGGGTGACATTCCGTTGGTACCGCAGAGAGTTTATATTCCTGTTGATCATAGGGTACCCATCTTTTCTGGGGCTCCTGTTAGTAAAAATGATCCTAGCTGGAGTGAGTGGGTTTCAAACTTAAAGGCAGCATTAAGGGCTTGGGGAACCCCCGAGGACCAGCAAGCCGAGTTTGCCATTAGATACTTAGGAGGTGTAGCAAAGAGGGAGGTGCTTGTCTTGACGCCCCAGAGCCGTGCTTCACTGACAGAAGTGTTACGCCATTTGGAAGAAATATATGGTGACAACGCGTCGTTGCAGACCCTTATGACCCAGTTTTATGCACGACAGCAAAGACAAGGAGAAAGCGCAAGGCAATATGCTTTATGCCTTCAGGAATTGTTGCAGAGGGTGGAGGTTCGTTTCCCACATGCATTGCCAGATAAAAACTGTACCCTCCGAGACAGATTTATAGAGGGCCTAACCAATAATGCACTGAAGTTGGAGCTGCGCAAGGAGATACGAAAGACTCCAACATGTACTTTCCATGACATTAAGAGGGAAGCCTTAGAGCTTGAAGAAGAACTAGCTGCTGAACCAATAATTGGCGTACCTTCAGTCGGGCTTCAACAAACAGGAGCCAAATTGAATGTTGCGAGACAAGAAGGGACAACTGGCCCTGACGAATTTGCCAAATTGCGACAAGAGATGGGGGAAGTTTTTGCAGCCATGCAAAAACAAATTAGTGACCTCCAATCTACAGTTGCCATGACAATGGGCATGAGGAACGCAGGCGGCCAAGGCAGGAGACCAACTGACCGATTTACAGATGATGGCAAACCCATATGCAGATTTTGTAATATTCCTGGTCATGTGGAGAGGTTTTGCAGGAAGAAAGCTGCATTGTCCCAGAATTCAGAATACGCATCCCAACCAGCTGTGCCCCCAAACTAGTTGATTCCACAGTTGCGAGCCAAACTGTGGAATACGAACAGAACGAATTACCCGGCTCATTGCCGTTCACGCCAGATAACAGAGAGAAGGTTGTTGGAAATTATATGATCACAAAGATTGGCATTGAGGGCCAAATGGTGTCTTGTGTGGTAGATACAGGATCACAAGTCACCACAATATCTGAGGCTTACTTCAAAGAACACTTGCAACCCAAGGACAATTGGAGCCTTAACTGGCTACGGGTTACAGGTGCCAACCATTTGACAGTGCCCTTTAATGGTTGTGTTGCTCTAAAGCTAGACATTTCCGGAGTTCACATTGAAGTAATAGCACTGATTGTCCCTAAGGAACCTGCCAAAGGAATTCCTTGTTTGCTGGGAATGAATGCCATTAAATTGTGCAAGACAGAACTTTTCAAGGATGTAAATGTTAACCAAATTGATTCCAAGTACCAGGATTCAGAGTCGATTAACTTGCTACAATTTCTACAGACTGCTGAGGTAAATGAAACAAGGCAGCTTCCTCATGCAGATAACACAAACAATGAAGGATTGTTGGGAAGAGTAACCATTCCCAGAGGAAAACCAGTTGTGATCCCAGCTCGCCAAGAAGTGATAATTGAAGGATATTGCATCCTAGGAAATGGAATGGCAGACTGTCAGGTTTACATAGAGCCCCTCCCTGAGGAACAAAATCACCTCCCAAGGGACATTCTAGTGGCTAAAACCCTAGGTACTGTACGGAATAATTTTACCAGAGTCAGGATGATTAATCTTGGAACCAAAGACATTTGGCTTCAAAAAGGGAATGTTTTGGCTAATTTGCATGAGGTTGAGGTACTACAAAGTGAAAAAGAACCTGATGTAAAATTGATTCACACTGACCAGCATACAGTGCAAATTAATATTGTGCAGCAAGAAGAACCAGAACTTACCAAACGTGATACTGATTCAGCAGACCAGCTTCCAATACCAGTAAATGTCAACTTTGACGAACTTACCTCTGATCAAGTGTCTTCACTCAAAGAGTTCCTCCAGGAACACCATGATGTATTTTCTCAAGGTGACTATGACTATGGGTCAACATCCACAGTAAGGCATGAGATCCCCACAGGTGATGCTCCTCCAGTTCGTGAAAGACACAGGATGATACCCCCCAAACTGTACCAGGAAGTGAAAACCCAGATCAAACAAATGTTGGAAAAGGGGGTAATTAAGGAAAGTTTCAGTCCCTGGGCAGCTCCGCTAGTGATCGTGAGGAAAAAGGATGGAAAGATCAGAATGTGTGTCGACTACCGTAAACTGAACAATGTAACAAGGAAGGACGCTTTTCCCCTACCCCGTATAGAGGAATCTCTTAATGCTTTGGGAAATGCCAGATATTTCTCAACATTGGACTTAATTAGTGGATACTGGCAGGTAACAGTTGACCCAAAGGACAGAGAGAAAACAGCTTTCACCACCCCAATGGGACTGTTCGAATTTCAGAGGATGCCGTTTGGATTATGCAATGCGCCGGCAACCTTCCAGAGGCTCATGGAGGCCTGCCTAGGGGACATGAACTATGAATCTGTTCTACTCTATTTGGACGACATTATTGTATTCTCTGCTGACTTTCCATCACATCTACAAAGACTGGGTAGTGTTTTGCACCGTCTACACCAACATGGATTGAAGGTTAAGCCCAGCAAGTGCCACCTGTTTCAAAGTAAGGTCCACTACTTGGGGCATGTTGTGTCTTCAGAGGGAATTGCGACAAACCCAGACAAGTGTAAAGTCATACAAGACTGGCCAGTACCCAAGTCTGTAAAGGATGTCAGGTGCTTCCTGGGAATGGCAGGGTACTATCGCCGATTCATTAAAGACTTTTCTAAGATTGCACGACCTTTACATCAGCTTACTGCTAAATCAAAGGAAGGACTGCCACCTAGATTTGATTGGACCCCTCAGTGTCAGGTTGCTTTTGAGGAACTGAAAGAGAAGTTATCTTCCTCACCAATCTTGGGTTATGCTGACTATTCACTACCTTTCCGATTGTACACTGATGCTAGCGACTCTGGGCTTGGAGCTGTTCTCACACAAGTACAAGGAGACACAGAAAGAGTCATCTCATATGCGAGCAGATGCCTTCGAAAATCTGAAAGAAATGCTGAAAACTATAGCGCATTTAAACTTGAACTGTTAGCTCTAACGTGGGCAATAACACACAAATTCAAATCCTATCTATTAGGCACAAAATTTGTGGTATACACAGACCACAACCCCTTGGTGCATCTCTCAACAGCTCACCTTGGAGTTATGGAACAAAGATGGGTAGCTAGACTGTCCAACTTCCAGTTTGACATTCAGTACCGCCCAGGAAAGAGCAACGCCAATGCGGATGCATTGTCCAGAAAACCAGGTAGCGAAGTGCCCACAGAGGTGTGTTCTGATGACGAAGATGTACACACTTTCCAACAACAGGCTAGCCAACTGCCTTCCATGACAGAGCAGGGCAGATCCGGAACTGAAACATTGCCAGGCTTCAGTAAGGATGATGTAATGGAAAAGCAAAACTCTGACCCTGTAATAAATGAGGTAAAAGGTTACATAATGTCAGGTGTTCGTCCCACCTCAACTGGTAAGCCATCTGCAGTAAAGTCATTACTTCAGCAGTGGAACAACCTAACAGTGAAGGATGGGCTTTTGTTCCGCAAACGTAATGGAGAAAACCAACAAGAGGTATCACAACTAGTAGTACCAGACTGCTTGAAACAAAACATCCTTCAAAGCCTCCATGATGAGATGGGCCATTTCGCAGTGACTAGGACACTGGCACTGATACAGCAACGGTATTATTGGCCTGGAATGCAAGAGGATGTGCAGAGACACTGTTCTGAATGTTGCAGGTGCAACTTAACTAGACCTTCCACCAAGAAAGCTCCTCTAGTTAACATTAAAGTGTCTGCACCACTTGAACTTGTTGCCATTGACTTTTTAAAACTTGATCGCTCTTCGGAGGGATATGAGAATGTCCTAGTGATTACTGACCATTTCACAAAATTTGCTGTTGCAGTACCAACCAGAGATCAGACTGCAGTTACAGTAGCAAGAGCCCTGTGGCAACATTTTTTTACAAAGTATGGCTGTCCAGCCAGGATTTTGTCTGATCAAGGGGCCAATTTTGAATCAAGAGTAGTGCATGAGTTATGTAAACTCTACAATATTGAAAAGAGTAGGACAACGCCGTATCACCCATCAGGTAACGGACTATGTGAACGGATGAATCGTACCCTAATTAACATGATTCGTACTCTACCTCAGGAGAAGAAACAATACTGGGCTACGTACCTTCCAGAACTAACTTATGTCTACAACAACACTCAACACTCTTCCACCAAACAAACCCCATTCTACCTTATGTTTGGTCGTCATGGAAGACTGCCCATTGACTTCACCATTAAGCTGCCCAGCAACGGGGAACAACGTTCAACTTCTGACTGGGTTAGTCAACATGCTCATCGATTGCATCATGCCCATGCTGCTGCTGAAAGGGAGAATACACAAGCATCATTAAATCAGAAGAAAATGTATGACAGGAAAGCGACAGATCAACCACTCAATAGAGGAGACAGAGTATTAATCAGGAAATTTAACTTTCAAGGTAGACATAAACTAGAAGACCTATGGAATCCACAACCCTATATAATAGTTGACCAGCCAAGCTTAAACTTCCCTGTCTATGGGGTGAAACCTGAACATGGCAATGGAGTAACCAAGGTAGTACACCGAAATGCAGTCAAACCTTGCTGTATACCAGTCACACGAAAGACAGAGACTTTCAAAAATATGTCACAACGACCAACACCCTCAGTAGAAGATACTTACTTACCAACTCCACTAGTGTGTATACCCACAGGCAGTATCAACAACATGCCAAAGGAAACAGAGGGACCACAGACGTCGTACATCAACGACAATCTTCTATCCCGCGAGTCAAGCACCACTCCTCTCTGTACACCCCATCCTCCTGCCACAGACATTGAACAATTACCTATTAGGCAGTCACGTAGACTTAGAGGCCTACCACCTGAGGTGTCCGGTATTAAATTGCTAAAATGTCAAGATATGCATCCTAAGGTGATAACATGGTCTTGGTTGGAAAATGGGTTACAAACTGCTAAACAGTCTGATTTCTTCAAACACTGTGAGTGTACTTAACTTATACTGTATGTAATGTAAGCAATTCTAATATTTTTTTGACATGTGGAGTAATATACTTATTACAAGTAAGATTGAGTTTTAGCCTATATTATCATTGCCTTGAACAAGGTAAAGGCACAGTTTAATTCTGAAAAGACTGTTATAGGCCTACATACTATACAGTATATCAGTATATTACATACAACAGTATGAAATATTAACATGTGATATGCCTATGAGTTATCATAACCATGAGATAGGCCTAGGAAGCATGTGAAGCTGGAATTGCATATAGCCTGCAAATGCTTGGAGTTCTATGGAAATTAAATGTACAAGTACTATCTTGTTTATATGCTAGTTATTACATATGGCGTATTATTCACTAGGGCCTATGACAAAATTGTCAGAGCTTTTCTACTGGTTACAATTTGTTCTGAATTTCTTTTTTTTTTTGCAAGCATGTCGTTGGCATGGAAGCCAACAAGTAAAAGCAGGGTGGAAAGAGAAGTTGTAAAACATCATCAGAGCTTTAATTCCTACTGGTTACAATTTGTTCTGAATTTACAGCTGAATTTCTTTTTTTTACCATATTAAATTTGAAGCCTAAGTTTGTATATAACCTACGATACTTGATAGCCCAGAAGTTATACTTCAAATTCTTTATTGTTTAAGTTAATTATTTTATTTTTGAGAGCCTATTGTTGGCGTGGAAGCCAACAAGAAAAATAGGGCTGTGAACGTTAAGCAAAATTACTAAACGTTTAATCGCAAAATTTTGCGATCGTTTAGCGATTAATCGCAAGTAGCTATGACCAACATAGACTATAAACGTGCCTTGAACATGATGAATATGTAAAATTCGTTAGTGACGTCGGCCGGGGGACATAGTTTCCATGAACCCTCAAACACGGATCCTCATAGAAGCTCAACTTTGATGGCGTATCATGTGTGCCATTTGTATAATTATGTATTTCACTTTTTCAAAAAGAGTCTAGTGAACATCTAATTTTCTGTAATGACTGCAGATTGTTTTTTATTTCGTACTGAAAATGGGTTTTGCGATTAATCGCTTGTAGCTTTGTACTAAACGTTTATTACACATGCGATCGTTTAGCGATTAATCGCTAAACGGTCACAGCCCTAAAGAAAAAGCAGGGTGGAAATGTAAGACGAGTCAAAATTTAAGTTAATTTTCACATTTTCAAGCTCTTTTCAGCAAAGAAGAGCAAGTTACAATTTTATCTTTACCAGAAAATGAAGTTGTTTTGATAATCATTTATTCACTTAATTACCATTTTATCGACTTTTAATGTTAATATCAAGCTAATTGTGTATGGTGTTACTGGCTAGGCTGCGATGTATTGCATTGGACCTAATCCTATCCTAACGATGCATTAGGCAATTATTGCTACCAGCTTAGGCCTGGGCCTATGCATATATATAGCCTAACCTAAGGCTAAGTTAAGGCTTACCTTGCAAGTTACGGTACTTTGCTGTCAGTTGTATGTTTATATCTTAGCCTAAGCAATACCCAATCTATTTTTACTAGCCAACATTCCTAACCATTTCAATCAACTTATCTCTCTCGTCGATATTCTGGAACGCTTGTACTTTAGTTACAAACAAGCGTTTACTACATGTATAGGTCTAAATCATTATTGCTTTCTGCTAGTCTTAATGCATAATGTTACTTGTTGCATGTACGGTCGCGAACTTTCGTACGTTTCGTGGGTTCACTGTACTACTTTTACTACGTTTCTTCTTTAGCTAGCTGAGCGCGCCATAGATGTACACATTCGCGCGTACATAACGAGGAAATCTCTCTGTGACGTAATGCTGAGTAAGGCAACACGTATATGTATACGTCACAGAGGATTCCCCTCTTCAAGTTTGTTTACATTGTGCGTCCAGACGCAGTAATTTTTGTTAGTCATTGAATATTTGAATTATTTTCATGTTTTGAACTGAGTTGCATAAAATGAGAAGAGAGAGGATTCGGAGACTGGGTGCCGAAGGAAACGGACGTCCGTGTGGTGTGATTGAGATCGAGTGCGAGTGATTATTAATGCTGAGAGCTAAGTTATTTCACAATTTACTGTCATTTTATTATCTTCATTGATTGCCTTACTTAATGATTGATTCCTGTTTTTGTTGAAATATCTAGGCTTGAATCAAATTGTAAGGGTCGGGCATGGGATATTAAATTGGAAATCTGTTAAAATAGCCTAGATCGTCTGTCATTATTTTGGTCCCCTTTGAATCTCCATATTCTAAGGCAGGACGTTCCAGCTCTTTGCCAGTTCAACCAACCCTCTCTTTTAAGTAAAAAATATCCCTCCATCTCATATTTTTACATAAGTAACTGTGTTGGGAGAATTTGAACTGTCTGGGATGAGGAAAGTATATTGGAGGTACAGGTCTACATAAGAAGGCCACGTTCAAATTTCTCGAGTTTTGTACATGTACAGGGTATTGTGTTTGTTAGGCTAGTGACATGACCACAGACAACAACACTGGTTGTTCTGGCCTTTCAGACAAGCCTTGCAGCCGGAAGGTCTGGGGTTTGACTCCTAGCCGGGTCATACCCGAAGACTTTAAAAAAAAAGGAACCTACTGCCATTGTGCTTGGTGCTCAGCATAGCAATGGAGTAGGGAAAACAAGCCAGTGAGCCACAACTGAAAAAAAGGCTGTGGCCAGCCCGACTTAAACTAATTGTTAGAAACTTGAGCCATAAAACCTCATCTAACTACAGGGATGTGGCTAGCAAAATTTGAGTGCCGGGTAATTGTCTGATCTGGGGAAAGCACCTCACCCCACCCCATGGCATCTACCCCATTTTTCAGCCATTAACTTTTCATTTTTCCCTCATTTTACTTTAGGGAGTAAATTTAGGGCTAGTTTTAGGTCTCGGTAGGCAGATTTGTGGTGGGCAGGGAGACGTGTGTTTGCCTGGAGTGCTGGGTGGGAATATTGAGTGCTGGGTGTCACTGCCCAGGGCTGCCCACCGTAGCTACATCCCTGTCTAACTAATTCAGACAAGAGTGACTTCCCACACCGCCAACCAAGAGATCTACAGTATACCTTTTGTCTATGCTGAAGACATTAGGAATCCAGTGCAACTGGTTCAACATGGCACTAAGATTTGCCTGCAGTATTAATCTGGTAACACAAATAAGTTTGAAAAGGCAAACTGCAGGTTTTACCAACTTGATTCCCAAAAAGCCTGGAATTTACACCGAGTTTCGTCACAAATCACTTTTTAAATGCTTCCTCTGATGTCATACAGTAATAGTCACTACAATTCAAATTTAATTCTTCATAGGATCTGATCTCACTAACTTCTCCATGATTTCATCTTTTTTTAAGTAAAAGTTGAACACAGTATAAAAGTATAGTCTCTCTTCAGTAGTTTCTTACTTTTCACCCTGGCTTGGCTTTTCTTTTTTGGGGGGAGGGGGAGGGACAGAAAGTTACATTGGAAATTACTAGGGGTAGAAAGTAATGTAATTCACCTAGTAGGCATGCAGTGTAGGAAGCTGTTGTCAGCTTGGGGGTTGAATGTTGTTTTAGATCATTGTGCTGGGGGAGGTGTCAAGAGGAGAGAGTGGCCCCCCTTTCCATTGGGATAGATGAATATGATATATAGATGCAATTTGGTACAACATATTTTGCAAATTTTAAGGAAAATTACTGTAAATATTTGATATTCATTACAGGGAAGATAAGGGGCTTTCATCCTTGACTTTTTTTTTGGGGGGGGGGAGGGGGGAAGGATACCTCTGCCCCACTACATTTTTGATGGGGGTGAGTTTATCTCCCCACATCCCTGCCCTCCCTGCTTCCTCTGCCTATGATTTACTATTTTATTTCGTAATACGTTCGACGTAATGTGAGATCCCGTCCGCGCATGCGTGATCAGTTCGTTCGCTTTAAGATGTAGTGATCAGTTGCTGTTCTTTACCATGGAGAAAATCTTGAGTTTCAACCCGATATAAGGCTAATTCACAGCAAACACTTGCAACCAGAATGATTTGGGATGTTATTTTGATGATATTCGCTACGTTCTGAGCGTGTCAATACACGATGTCAGAATCTCAGACTAATAAATTGTCCGGTGCGAGCACCGAGACTAAAGCACACTCTGGCCAGGCATGTAACATGCAGAGTGCCAGTTCCACGAAAATGAACTGTGGCGGGATTTCTAATGCCATTATTAGCCTAACGCGGTTAGGACTAACGTTACACATGTAGCTACTGTACGTAGTACATACACACACAGTGGAAGCGATACACTGACTGAGTTGCAAGAGATAGCCTCGTCGCTGACGGGAGCTCAAAGAAGGTTAAGAAACCTTAAAAGGAAATATCAAAACAGATTGGAGAGAAAATTCACCCAGATAAAACACTGCAGGATCGTTTCTAGCAGTAACACTAAGTTCTGAAAGTTGTAACAGCCTTGACATAGTCATAGAGACCAGCAAAATGTTGGTTAGGCTGGAAAAATTAATGACTGTGAGGACTTATCCATAGAATGAGCTATGGAGAGCAACAGCATAAAGTGCTGATTTTCAAGATGAAGAGGTAAGTGTTGCAGACTACAGTACTTACCAGTGACAAAGTGAGAAATAATCAGTCACATACTGTAGGTCTAACTGTTAGGCCTAGCCTACATGATACAGTCACACAAAGTCTTCCCAGTCTGAGACTGAGGGTGGGAACAGAAAAGATGATACTGGACAGAAAACCCTTGGGGTTAGCATCAAGGTTTACAAAGATGAACCAGCTGCTAGTAGCAGCATATATTAGGCCTACCTAGAAACCACAAAAGTGGAAGAGGGCCAAAACATGTCAGAAGTTTCAGCCTAGAAATCGTGAAGCACTTCACAGGTGACAGGTCAATCCCCTGAATGGGGAAACCTTAGTGCCAAAACTTAGGCCCTTGAATCTTATGGCAGCAGAAACCTTTGATGAAAGGATAGTAATTTATAGCTCTATGTCAAGAAGAAAACCTTGCTGAAAGTGTAGAGGATGCATCACACTATTATTTCTATTAAAGTGTGAACTTAGTTGGCTAGTAGCCAACATATTTTATGTTCTCTAAGGCCAGGTGAGAACTAGTCAAACTGAAAATACTAAATAGGCCTAGCCTAGGCCTAGACCTACAGTGTAAATCAGTGACAGTTTAAAACCACTCAGTGGTTAACTTGAGATGATCCTACTAACACTGTCAAGGAACTGGATGAACAGAATAAAGCTGTAGCCTGTACATGTGGTACATATGCCACATACTACATTTAACTGATGCTTGCAGCATTTTTTCAGTGTGGGCAAAGCTCCCCCTACTGTGTGACTTTACCGTGAGACAATGCCAGGCTCGCAAAACAGGCCAAAGTTGTGTCTCCCTCCTGAACACGGGCACCTTTTTAGGGCCCCAGACAAAGCACAGGAAACAAGTGCCATATTCCGAAGTGAGGAAAAATGAACAACAAACCAGCAGGAGGGAGTCAAGGTTCTAGAAGGTTACTTAGGATATTTGGTGTAGACTAAGTAACTTACCCAAATTTCCATGATAAATTGTGGAAGCTAACAGTATACTGTAGATAGTTTGCTATTGTACATAATTGGAACACGATTTGTACTTCACCATCAGACAAACATTTTAAATGCAGGTGAATACCGTACACTCTGCCCAGGCCGGCCTTTTAAAATTCATCTCATGAGAGAGGCTGAGGCTATGGGCAAAGAAATTCATAGGCTGATTGAAAAGGATGTACAGTAATTCAAACATTCCAACTTCATGGAATAGAATGACCCTTGATCTTTCAGAGCTTTATATAAAAGCATAACATATCATTTTAAAATGGATACTGTTGAAACAGTGTTAGTAAGGAAGTTAATAACAAAGGACTGTTATATGCATCTGTGGACCTGAGGGATGCATGTTACTATGGTTTTAATAGCATTTGAAGAAAATATTTACAAAGCCCTGTTAACAGGAAATTTGTGGCCAAACAAAATCCAGTAGGGGTCACTTCAAGGCCAAGGCATTTTACACAGTTTCTCAAAGCACCCCTTGGCTTCTCTTAGACTGCTGGGGATCACAATGCATAAATGTGTGATCCTTTGATGATAGGGTACATTAATAATAGCCAGAACAAAGCAGCAAGCTCAAGAAGCTGTTGTCAGAACTACAAGTTTGTCAGACCTGAGATGATTTTCACTCACCCAGAGAAGTGTTTGTCTGCCTCTGCAAAAGAAATAAAATTCTTATGGCTAATTTTTAGTTCATCGACAATGCAAGTCAGATTAACCCCAGGGAAAATTAATGAAATCTAGCAAGACTGCCATAATCAATTAGAGTGGCAGCCTGGATTGGAAAGTTGGTAGTAGCTTTCCCAACAGTACAGTACAGTCCACTTCATTATTGGAATCAGAAAACTTTAGAGATGTTACTGTATGTCTCAAAAAGGAAAATACTGTAGCCATATTGATATGTCCTTACCAGTTATAATGGACTATGGCCTCCATTGATACTGCTGAAAAACGGTATCTATGGGCTTGTTACAATGTGAGCCTGGCGAGCGACGCATCAGGTTAGGCCGGGGTGCCTCTGATGGCAAAACACAAATTGGTGGCAGATGGAATATCGAATTAGTACCAGCAAGAAACAATGAGATAACTCTACATACAGTACAGTACAGTACTGATGTCAAAAGGAATGCTGTTTTTCTAGCGTACAGACTTAGCAAGCATTTTGTTCAAGAACACAGAGCTGCTGTGGCGTTCAAAAACACAGGGCTGCTGGGCAGCACAAAGTTTGTTACTTGTAATGAATTTGAGGATGGTTTACGTAGTGAAATACTGTTAGGTGATCAAAATGAAATTGCTGATAAAGCATCTAGAAAATTTAGTGATCAGTTAGAAGGGATGTTAGACAAGGGGAGTTTGAAGATTCTAATTGTACAAGTTTCTTGGTTCCAGATGTGGACCAGTTCGTCATGCAGAATTCTCATGTCAGGCTCTGGAGAGCAGACTCAATGGCAGAAGGTATAGATGCTTTTACATTAAGCTGTTCATAGCTTATTACTGTATGCCTCCCCCATTTGCACTAAAAGGAACATGTTTTACTACAGTAAGATTGACAGCGAAGAAGCTGACAACTTCAAGATTATCCTTAAATGAGCTACAAGGTTTTGGTTCTTAACTTTATTGGACTTGTTTATTGAAGATAAGGGGATTTGTCAAAGTATATATATAGTAACATGTTAGACAAAGTTGAAAACTCATGGTGGAACTCCATCTGAAAAACAATGGAATGGTTATGCCCAAGAATGGTTGGAATTGTTTTAAATGGAAGATTGATCCATTGCAGGCCACTCCAGGACAGGGCATAGCATGCCTTACTACATTATTGGATATTGTCAAATACAGTGCCCTTAACACAGCACAGGCAGCTCTATCATCTCATGAATATTCAATAGGAGCTCACAATGATTTACAAGTAAATAAATATTTTTAAGGGGCCTTCAATTTAAGGCCTCCCTTGCCTCAATATGATTCCAGTTGGGATGGTAAGCTACGTAGTTCTAAGATTCATGTCAGCAGCCAGAATGCTGGGTCCCAAGGAACTTACCTAAAAAACCTGCATGCTGTTCGTACTTTGTCTCTCCATTGCCAACAGACTGAACATATGCTGAATACTGTATATTGCAGATATGGAAATAACAGCAGGAACTATTTATGGAGGGATTAGTAGACCAGGCAATACAGGTATGGCATAGAAATGTGTGGCATACAGTATGGTATATCCACTAGATAGACAGTGGTACTGTACATAAAGGTACAGTATAGTGTATGGTGGAATACCTGAAGAGGAATTCAATGTGTAGAGGAAAAGAGAAAAGTTTGTCAGTTTCTGTAAGCCTCATTCTAAGGTGTCACATGATACCATAGCCACATGGCTGTGAAATGTAAACAGTATGTCAACAATTTGGTGTTGACATCAGTGACTTCAAACCACAAACTATTAGATCAGCTGTCCAAAGCGATATCTGCTATTAAATGTACCATTTACTGAAATTTTTTCCTTCACAGGATGGAGTGCACTAGTTCAGAACAAACTTTCTTGAAGTTTTCAACAAACCCATTCTGGTTGGGTATCAGAGTTTTGATAAATGTACTTCTTTAAGTCTAGAAGTGTAGAAAAGTTGCAGTATACTGTACTGTAGCATCTTTATGTAAGTACTGTACGTACTTTACTACAGTGTTGCGTTGAAGCAACACCTTTAACTGTAAACAGTTCAAATTGTTTTAAATGACACAGAACACTTATGGAGGAGAGATGTGCTGTGTTCTGTTAATGTGGGGTATGAGGCCTGAGTTGCTTTAAAGATCTCACATTACGTCGAACGTATTACGAAATAAAATGAAAAGATTAAACGAGAACTTACCTTGTTCGAAGTTTGATCTTGATTTTATGAAGTAATAGTGAGTGAGAGGTAATGTGCCCTCCTCTCCCACCCAGAAACTTCATAAATGAAAATGTTAGCCAATCCAACTAGGATTTTAACTTCTACAGTATACATGTAATGTATTAGAAACCTTACAGTATGAGTACAGTCATTTAACTGTGTGATGTATTGTGGTCTGATAACTCAGGCCTCATACTTTAAAGACTGATCACGCATGCGCGGACGGGATCTCACATTACCTCTCACTCACTATTACTTCATAAAATCAAGATCAAACTTCGAACAAGGTAAGTTCTCGTTTAATCTTTTCATTAATGCAAATGAGACCAAAATTTGTGGCAAGGTTCATATGTATTTGGTGAACCTGAGTTGCTTGTTTCACTTTAAGCATTTTGTAAGCACTTTTTGATAAAGGGCAAACACATTTGAATAGTTTTACAGTATTGACAGAGGCCTGGGCCTACACTGTACATGTAATTTAATTCATGATCTCCTGTGGTGACTTACCATTTATCAAAAGGTGCTTCCACATGATTTGTTATCAAGTATTGCTGCAAATCCGGAAGAAAATGGTAACAAAAAGGTAAATGGTAAATTGTCTGAAAACCAGCCATTTCCATCAATGCCATTGTGGTTTTTATTATTCTAGTCATTGTTCAGTTGTTATGCTTTGACTTTTTTCTATGGACCTCTGTTGAAGTTTTTGATCAAAATTGCTTTGGAAATAGCTGCATGGTATGATGTCAACATTACAAAATGCAACACACGTTTTTACACCTGCAATTCAACTCTCAAGATGCTGAGTGTAAAATGGCAATTCACAGTGAATGCCAATTGATCTGTAAAAAAAAATTGCAGTCTTCAGGAAGTTACTATACAGGAGGAGGCAAAACTTGATACACAAATAGTTGTTGACTGCTGTACAGAATCAGTTATGTAGCATGTTTTGGCACTATTTTGAACCTCAATACAGAAGCAGTTTGAAAATTTTCAGGTCGATCACTGCATACTGTATTTAAGGATTAAACCTTTAAGTAAAAATGTATGAAAGACACTTATTGAAAAAAAAAAAATTTAGTGTGCATTTGCTCTTGATGTTTTTACCTTAATGAAACC
Source organism: Holothuria leucospilota (assembly GCA_029531755.1). Classification (NCBI taxonomy): domain Eukaryota; kingdom Metazoa; phylum Echinodermata; class Holothuroidea; order Aspidochirotida; family Holothuriidae; genus Holothuria; species Holothuria leucospilota. The sequence goes on from CM055978.1 coordinate 24,311,502, forward strand.
TCTGTGTGTGTGTGCATGTGAATCCTTTGGAAGTCAAGTTACGAAAGAGATTGACAAAATGCATCAGAACATGGTATATTAACTGATTGTATTCTTCATAGAGAGTATTGCACCATGGCTGCTGGTTCCATGAAACTTTTTAGTTTTTCCCTGAAGGGATTTGATGATTTTATCTATCAACTTTTTGACATACAGTTTGTCTGTAATTAGGCTAAATAATGTATATTTTGAAGGACCAGGCTATCTGTCAGTCTCTGATTTGATGGCAAATTTCAGGCTTTGTACTGTTAAAATGTCAGATCCAAGTTTTTTGTTTTTCTTTTCTTTTAACTCTCTTGGGTGATGCATATTTTCATTAGAGTGGTGAATGTTTTCTATTACAGTTTATGAAAGTACACTTAGTGTCCTATTTGGATCTATACAAGTACTACATGTCTGACTAAAATATAATTAAAGAAACATCTTTTCTATCACTTTCACTTTCAGCATCCACTGTAGTTAACATTTGCATGAAGCTGTCATCAGTTTGTAAAATTGCTGAAGACAATGTATGATCCAATTACAATCACTTGACCTTCTGCAAAATAAAATTTTTAAAGCTTTGGAGAATGTATTGTGAAGATGAATGTTTTTGTCACAAAACTTAACTTTTGTCTTATGTGCAGACTTATTTTGTTTTAATATGTTGCTACCAGGATATCTTATTACAAGGAATAATATTGACTCTTTTGTGTTGAAAAGAATCATCAGGTTTTGACAGCTCTTGAGTTTTTTTTTTTTAAAATTCCTTTTTTTCAACAAGAAGATGTGACTTAGTTTTACAACTTTGCTAGCAGCTGGTTTGGATACTTTTAAGTTGTAAATCATGTCTTTTTGCTTTCATTGCAGTGTACCGCATTGATCATCAATGCAATGGGATATGTCTTTTCAAAAATTTGGAGTCTCTTCACAAATGAAGGTAAGTCTTATAACTTTAATAAAGGCATGTGCAATCTGAACTGACCCAACTGAGACCTGATGCAACTTAAACAATTACTGGTTTGGAATTAGATGGAGACCATTGTAACCATTTAGTCTTGTTGCATTCTGGTCACAGTTTGATGGTAGCTTTGCCACACACTGCACCAACCTGACTGTTACCACATTTATGAAAACACTTGTTCTTCCAATCATAATACAAGGGGGGGGGGGGGGATGCTTTTGACTTTCTAAAACTGTCACATGGTTTCTCAACGCTTCCTCGTTGTTTGTCTCTCAGAATCTTGTCGCAGTTGGCTCAATGACAGCCACATAATGCCTACTCAATTATGACTCCACTGCTGGTGACTCCATGATGGATATCAAGCCTGTTGGGGCTGAAGAAAAATGTGGTTCACGGTGGATGGGCCTGACAGTGACCCTGCTGGTTTTCAGTTGTGTCACACACTTTTGTAATTGATGATGTCATAGGTCAAAGGCCAAATTTGCTAAAAAATGGGTTTTTTACCATTATTTGCCTAGATCATTATGTTAGAAAAAGTAATAAAACCACATGATACGCAAGAACTGATGAGATAAATTTTAATAATGCTTCCTGGTTGCTAAGGGTGGGATCAAGGGTCAAAATATAGGTCATAGGTCACTTTTGCCTAAATTTTGCATGGATAATTGGCGTCATATGTTGAAAATCAAGTGGTCAAAGTTCAGATGAGCTAAAAGTGGTTTTTACCCATTCTTTGCTTTAAACAGTATGTTACAGTATGAAACAACATGGAACAGTATTTCTCTAACCCCAATTGCAAGGTATGTAGAGAATTCGGGGGATGAGATTTGCAAGCCTATGGGATTGCCCCCTTGTTCCATATTGTCAGTGTAGAATTGGGAGTAGGTGCACTGCAGTAAGTGCATATTCCCTGAACCTCATTCCATATTGTCAGTTTAGTATTGTGAGTAGTTACACTGTTACAGTATGGTAGATGCATGTTCTGTGAACCTCATTCCATAAAGTCAGTGTAGTATTGTGAGTAGGTACACTGTTACAGTACAGTAGATGCATATTCTGTGAACCTCATTCCATAATGTCAGTGTAGTATTGTGGGTAGGTACACTGTTACAGTACAGTAGATGCACAAATCTGTGAACCTCATTCCATATTGTCAGTGTAGTAAGTAGGTACATGCTATGCATATTCTCTGAATCTCATTCCATATTTCCAAGATCTATAGCATTGTTGAGTAGGTATAAAGTACAAGCATATTCTCAGATCCTTATTCCATATTCTTTGAAATCAGTTTTGGGCAGGAAGTACTAAAATAACTCCTGCTAATAGTAATAGTGCACACTCATTGACCTAAAAAAGCAGTAAATCTGCGAAATGTGTTGACAAGAAATTTCGGCATTTAGAGAGGAATGTGTTTTTTTTTATATGGCAACGGAATAAAGTCTTTAGGAATTTTGAATTGTTTCACGGTTAATAAACATTTTCCCAATGCTGGTGCACACTATTGAAAAATGGAAAATATCTGGAAAGGGGTAAAGGTATACTAATCTATTACGCTTCTACTTACCTCCCCTAGGCCAGTGCCTAGTACTGAACTTGTTAGTATGCATGCATTAGCCATCAATTAAGTGACATAATTACTAAGAGCTGTATGTAACTACCTCTTTGAAAGTGAAGTGAGACACTATACGTTATTATTGATTTTTTGGTCATAGGGCTAGAAACCTGATTTCATGTAGTATGGAAGTACATGTGATGTCCATAATTAGTTATATTTCAGTCTGTCTATTGAGGATAAGTAGATTCAAAGCAGGGTTGGCAGTTTTTGCCACAGGTGGTTTTTACCGGTGGATTTTACTGGTAAAAACCGTCCCGGTAAAAACAGGTTTTTGCCGAAAAATGGAAAAAACGGCAAAAACCTATTCTGCTACATTGAATAAAATGTTGTTAACAAGGACTTTTTATGCTTTTTTTCAAAGTCTAAAGAAGAAAATCATGCTGTTACATCAAGATTAATCATTTTAGGCAACAATATATACCATATTAGAGTTTGAATGTGATTTGTTTAGTGATTTTGGCCACTTTTTATCCGATTTACACTGTTTTGTGTTAAGTATACATACACTAGGTATATTTAATGCAGAAAAAATGCAGAAAAATGGGAAGGAAAATCATGGAATAATTTAAGGATTTATTTTCAGTTTGATGGGAAGCTTTCCTGAGCATACTGGCAAGTTGGTAACTCCACTCTTGGGTATACCTTTTCAAGGGGATCCTACATCTGTGTAGGTCCTACAATAACTCAGTGTCTTTCAGTACATTGACCTCCAGTAGTGAATGTCTCATTTATAATTGAACCATCCACCTTCCTTCAACATTTCCACTTTCTTTATAAAATAAAGTGCTGGCTATCCACTTAAGTTTCTTTCATTCTAACATTACTATTTGTGGTTTATCAATTTTTTTCAATGAAGATTACTCAGTCAAAAAATAGACTCTTCGTATTTGTTTGGTCGTCAATAAATTCTTACTTAATTATCTCTCAGTATGGTGGACTTGAAATACCCAGAGAAAGCTCCCTTGATGAAACTCATTTACTTCAAGTTGCTGCTTAGTCAGCATGTATGGCACTGTAATTTGCTTCTCTGCTGTGCCAAACTGAAGTTTCTGACATGATAAAGGAAGTTGCTCATCTGCCTCCAAGGCTGGAAAAAATGTTTATTTCCCAGGAAGTGGGTCAAATTTTCCACATTTCTTCCCATACTTCCAAGTACGTAAAAGGTGTAAATTTTCCTCCAATGACCAAAATTTCCCTCCAAAAACCCAAATTTCCTGGGAAGGAGCCTCCCAGCTTCCCAACTTTTTCCACCCAGGTCTGCCTCATTCTGCTACTGTACTCAATATGTGTAACAGATATGCCCTGCCAAATTTGTGACTGAACTTATATTGAGAACTTTCATAACTTTACACATAATTTTATTAATCCTCATTTTGAAAAACTTTGCTTGATAAATCTAGTCATTTTGCAAACTAACTGTAATTTTCAGACTATTCCTGTTGGCATGTAGTTGCTTTGTTTGTGGTTACACTTAACATGTTAGGGCTTACAGTACTATTGTAATAACTGAGAATATTTCACTCTTTATTCTGTGTTTGACAAGTTTTAGTGCTCACTTTTTAGGCAAAAAGAAAGTGTAAATGAATGTAAATAATTTTATCTCAACTGGTTTATCCATCATGTGCAATGGAGTACAACAACTGCACTCTTCTAATTGCCAGAAGAGGTTTTTTCCATTTTCTCCCGGTTTTTACCGGTAATAACCAGTTATTACCAGTTATTACCAGTTTCTACCACTATCCCGGTAAAAACAGGTTTTTTCCGGCAAAAACCCAACCCTGAAATTTCAAAGTACAAAAAAATGCAGCAGCTTGTGTACATGTGCATATTTCTCAAATTTAGGAGGATTTGCTTTTTGATGTCACATTGAAAAATGTTACCAAGTCTCTTGACTCTGTTACAGAATGTTCTCAACAGCATGCTCTGTATGTAAAAGGCCTGCTTGGTGTGGTGTAATTTTTTCTCTTGTACCTGTTGTGTGAGTCAGTCACACAAGTTAAGAAAGCACACGATCAAACTGTGGGACATAATTTTATGACACGTGCAATTGTGCAGGTGGCCTTTTCCATGTTTTTGCTACATTGCAAGCAGGACCCAATAACCCAACCAATTATTCAGGTGAGAGTACAGATGTGCCAAAAAGTAACTACCTGATCGCGCCCACGATCCACGAATTCACTGCGACCATCGCAGGGGAGTATGTATTGTTAAAAGATAGGTATCTGCGCGAATCTTCGCGGAAACTTTAAGCTTCTTAACTTTGTGGTTGTCACCTCAATAGTTAAGCCGGAAAGAGCAGTGGCTTCAAAGAGACAATGTCAAGTTTCGCACTTTCGAGCTACAAAAGAAGGGACAATAGAATAATCGATACTGCACCCAGACTAAATTCAATGGAAATAGAGCCTTCTCATTCAAAGGGAGATCATGTATGAAGGTGTCTCTACGGCCACAAATAGATACACTCAAACTAGTAACGTACTGTAGGGTTATTAGTACACTGTACATTAAACCATCTGCCAACAACATCTAACCCACTTTTTAAAAGGTTGAAAGACTCATGCATTCAGTAGATTGCATATACTGTATCATACAAATGTAATGCACATCGTTAATAAAACAAATTTCAATAGTGTTTGCACTTAAATTAAGATGACATGCTTCCATTATCTAAAGAAGTAAATTTTGGCAATATAGTTATGTATGGATAAGCTATGCAAATATTTTAACCAAAATAACATTCTCTTGAATCAAATCAATCGCTAAAACTTCGTATTCTTAGTGGAGATACTTTTTTGGAAACAAAATTCACTTCGCCAGCTGTAGCATTGTGCACATTCTTTCAAGGGATACCTTGCGCCGTGTGCACAGGAAAAAAATTTCTTTCCTGTTACTTCTATCCTGTTACTCCCTTAAATATTAAAATGGTACCTATCTTTATGTTGCTCATAATTTTTCATTGATATTCAAACTATTTGAAAAATTTTTTGCTTACAAAGTTTCCAAACATGTGACAAAAAAGAGCAAAATATTATCCTCCTTTTTTTGGTATACCCCATTTTGCTAAAGTGGAGCGTGCCACAGTCACGTGCACTGCTTCGGCACAACATATCATCGGGAATATCCAGGCTACGAACGAACGTTCTTGTATACGTATGTGGTAACGACATGCAGTGTGTGCCGTATCGTACTGTACATAGTTACCGGTACTGTACGGGTGAAATCTCGGCCCAAGAGATGCATCAGAAAGATTTTTACTGTCATAATCACGAAGAAACTGTGTACAGTAGATACTGCATTTTTCATAAGAGTAGCTAGAAAGCAGTTAACGAGAAATTTGAACAGATGGTTTAGGTACTTAACAGTACAGAAGTTGAAGTGAAAAACTTTTACAGTATTTTTTGTTACGATGCACACTGGACACAAAGCCACAGCTTGGTCCCCCTGTCGGGCAAATCCTGGCGCCACCTCTGTGATTGTGGTGTGAGATGTATCGACTCCTCTTAATGAAAATTAGGTGGAAAAGACAGAGAAATCGATTCACAAATTATCTGTAGCAAGTAGATACCAACAGCTGTTAGAATACTCACTTCCTCTACTCTACACCTCCCCAGGTGCAACGTAACATACTAATCATACACCACCCAGCAACCTGGACCGCAAAAAGCCTTAGGGCCTAGGTCCTGGTTGTCTGCACACCTACACCACACACCTAACTCGCACACCCATCATCCACACACCCTTCTCACGGCAGCCTGGGCCGCGAAAAGCTTCCGAGCGTAGGCCTGGGCTGTCTCCTTATTTACGTCCCTCACAACACACCCACAAATCTCCCAAACTCTCACTGCATTCACGAAAATCGGCTCAAATGTTCTCAAGTCTTCCTCTCCTCTTCCCGCCCCCGTCTCCACGACCCTGTGCACCAAATTAACCCCACCCAAAATCAACGCAAATTTATCAGTTGTCCCCAATGCGGTAGGGTCTTACCGGTAATAAAAGCTTCCTTATCTTTTTCGCGGACGACGGGCGGGGGGAGGTAAGCCGTGCTTGCTTGAAAGAAATCTTTCTCCCCAAGACAATTTGTACGAGTTTTCTTACATCGGCCTAAGCTGTTAGGTTTTTTCAAGTTCTGGGAGAGGGTGCACCCCCCCCCCCCACACACACACACCGGGCTCAAACACCTGTGTTTAGCCTTGAGGTTTTCTTTCAAAAGAAAGAGTAATTCAAGGAGGACAAAAACATCGCAAAGATGCGTTAAGTCTTTAGGCTGAGTAATGTCGGGAAGTTGCTGCACCTTGCCTTTAACACCAACAAAGTTAAAATTAGAGCTTACCATTTTATGAAACTTTGAAGAAATCAGCGAATCCAGAAATGGACGTATGTAATCCAGTGTAATAATCCAATGTAATAATCCAAGGAAGAAAGATGAAAATTGCGGTACAATTGTTCAAACTTATTTTGAAACAGCAGCTAAATCTCAAAACTACCCTCATAAAATTTCCTTCCAGGTATCTTTCAGGATGTTTCAGAACGTAAATATTGCATATTCAATGTACGGTAAACCAATGAGTTACGTAATTTGCGTGATTTTCAGAATTCAGTGAGAAAATATTGTTACATGGTTTTCAACAGCCATTCATGAAATAGGATACCTGGGTACACTAAGCAAAAGTGGGGTGACCGTGACTGCATTTTCCCTTGAACTGATTCTTTAGCTCCCCACTCCTACCAACCCCTTCTTTTCTGCGATCCCTTCCCCTTAGTCCCTTTCCCCTAGCAGTCTCGCCTTTGAACACAGTATGCAGCCCTCCAAAGCCTGCACACACAGGCCTATTCTTCTAAATTAAATCCCGCAATTTTTTTATTTCTAAGTAGGCCAACCGTAAGCCAAGTCGGTTGTTTTGCTAGTTTGTGAAAGTTCTAAGTAAATCATGGTCCAGAAGTAAAAACTGTACAGAAATGATACAGAAAACAGTACACGTAGTTCAAACTTTCAAGCTATAGCGAGCCACTGAAGATTCCCGCAATGTTAACGTTGCAGGGGAAGTATTATGATTTCACATACCAAATCTATGTGCGAGGACGGTACCTGGGAATTTTACTGTAGCCGCGCCCATTCACGAAGAACTAAGTCTACGTGCAAAGGGCCGCGGCATGAACCAACATGTTTTGGAGTGAAGCACTTCCACAAGCCAAACTCATTTTTCCTTGCTTTGACCGTACAACCATGCAGATACTACCTCGGTAACTCCATGCATGGTCCATCCAACTTGCCGTAAAGTTTGGTAATTTGGCACTTTAGATTTTTAACCTTCCAGAAAACTTGTGTAGTTTACTTTGCAACATTCATATTGTTAGCACCTAAACGTTTCTTTAATTTAAGCATTTAACTCGTCACTGACAGAATTGCTTCAGGATTTCTTGATTTAGATGGACAAAGTGGAAGCACTGCATTACAAAGCATCACAGTCAGGTCACGCAGATCGTGTGTGTAAGGCGGACCGTTCACCTTCGTACGTAAAAGGTCACTGTCCAAAAGCCAATGAAAATTGTGCATTTCGGGCCGTATTATGCAGGAGTTTTCCATCTTTCGTGAAATTATGGTCATCATCGCACAACTTTTCACAATTACTACACGTGGAAGGGCCAACAGCCCATACTGCAGCTAATACACAACTGCGCGGTACATATACATAAAAGGTTATTAGCAAACGGCAGGGCCTGTGCTTTCATATGGGGAGTTAACAGTGTATTCACCCAAACTGGATTGAACTCAAAGCCCTGTTAGTAATAGCGTGTCGGGACGGTGCATGCGTAGTTTTAATAAAAATGAAACCGAGGCCGACAAAAATTTGAATGATATATACTGCAGGCAAATTGATTTTTGTTTTAGAACAGTCTTTAAACTTTTACTATTCTTGAGACATGCTTCGGTTTGCTGTTATCTTTGGTAAACATACTACGGTGCCATGGTTGTTACTGCGGCCCGAGTCGCATCTAGCATTGAAAATTGTCATAATTCCCACAGTCCCAGCACACGTTCTAGGGCGGAGAGTTCCATTGGGAATTTGTACTTGGATTTATACAAAATTTCTACGGAATTTATTTGGATTACAAGAGTTCCGAAAACCGCTGGATCACCTCCGTAGTCTCTACGGTAAGAAATCTCAGTTAGAAACATATTGTCAAGTCTAAGTATATAGGCCACACAAGTGCCATTCCCACCATTTTCCGGTGGAAACGAGGTGTTGCTTTCATGTCCATGGATGTTGTAACTTCAGCAAATCATTGCATGCCAGTCAAATTCTTTGCAAGATTTTAGCAGATTATTTACTGGAGCGCTCGTTAAAATGAAGAAGAAAACAACGAACGACATCATAAGTAAAGTATAGTGAATCGGAGGGAATACGTCGCACTTTTCTTATTTTTTTTTCTTTTTGGGGGGGGGGGGGTTGTCATGTGGCCGTATTTGCCGTGGTGCCCGAAGTTGGAAAATCCGGGATGTGCCACAGTTAAATGTTACCACTTTTCCTTGAATGAAAACGTTTTCATGTTGGCCTGTTCTCAAATTGTACCATGTACCATGTACTCTCGTTGCACTATGAAAAATTCCCGGATCGGACAGACCTAAACAGAAAACATTAAGTGTGACGTCTCGCTACGCCCACTGAAATCAAACACGTTACAAATCGCAACAGCATGACGTCACACTTGACATTCTCGTTACCGCATGCTTTAGTATAGTAAAACTGCTGTGTACACAACAAGTGTTGCATCGTAATGTCTTTCACTCGTGTGAGTTCTTATTCTCTTAACGTTTGTTTTGGTGACCGTTCTGAAGCAAACTCGGAACTCTTTTCAGTTTAATAAAGATACGAATACACCGATGTCCGGCACTGTTTGTTTTGGGCATTGTGTACAAGAAAAAACTTTGAAAAGGAACTCTGCACTCACGCCTATAAGCCTTCTTTTGTTACGTGAAAACCACAGGGGTATCGATGTCAGTTGCCAGGAATGGACAATAGAATGTCTGCGGGTAATCCCGTGCAAACTTGTCTGCGCGGCCAAAGAGGCTTAAAAGATTATTTCGCGCAGAATGTCAAGTAGTTACTTCTTGGCACATCTGTAGGCCATGTACTTAGTGTAGACTTCACTTCATGAGCATGTCCAGCATTTTAAGGAAAGCTCTTAAGCTCATACAGTGAACAGACTGCACCATAACCATTTTAACTGATTGACATATGCATTCCAAAATTCATGTAACAGAGGTATGAATGCTGGATACATAATTTAGTATATATCGTATATAAAATAGGTCTTTGCTTTCTCACATGTTGAGAATTTTTCATTGTGGCCCAGATGTTATCTTGTCACTTGAGGGCTTTATGCCTTCATCTGCAAGTGTGCTTCAGTCTTTTCTTTGTTAGTGATAACATAGACCCAAGTCCACAGGTTTGGGATGTTCCAGCTGGGCTGGGGTCTTCCTCCAGTCTAAAAGGTGGATGTTCTGCCACTAGGCCTAATCCCACATCCCCACCCACTAATACTTCCATTTGGATTTTCAGTCTTTTAGGGGGTTTGGGGTTGGTACTGTACAGTCAGCACATCTGTGTGAATACTTCTTGTAACTCGTTGGAGTTAGAAATTTAATTCTTTGTAGCACAGTATAGGGTATTAGTCATATACACCATTGTATGTTGTTTAGTAGTGTGGCTTCCTTGTACAGAATCATGTGGTGTACCACAAGATCAACTCATCATAATAGGTCAATTGTATTGAGTCTCAATTCACATGGATGCATTTGAGTAAAGGTTGTGCATTCTAGTTTGAAACTGATATAACAACTGGTAACATATACTGTACATCAGGGGTCAGCAAACTAGGGGTCGCGACCCTTTCGAGGGTCACGAAAATATTTCGGAGGGTCACGAAAAGGATTCTGGAGGGAAAAATAATTGCCAAATTTCCCATTAAAAATATGCAATGGGAGTGATTCTAATTTAAGCACCAATGCTCTGCTTTATTAACACTGCATAACCAAGTCAGATCAAACCCCTCTTACCAACCCGTCAATTTGAGGGCCACCAAGATTCTGGAGTAGGAAATTGGGGCCACCATGCAAAAAAGTTGGGGGACCCCTGCTGTACATGACCATATTAAAAAAAAAATTAAAAATAACACCCACACAAACACACAATGTCAGCTTTTGACTGCAACAGCAGTTTGTGCAATTGTGTTCTTACCCTCGCAGGCCATACAGTACATTGTAAGTCACAGTCCAGTGTACAACAGCTTCATTCCTATAGATCCTTATTTTTAGCAACATAACTTAACATACAGTAAGCAATAGTTGACAAGTCTCTGATGGTTGATACCAGCACAGAATACTATGATCATGAAAATATTTTAATAAATGCATTATGAATGTTTAAAACACAGAGCTTGTGACCTGACTTGATTGGGAAGCTCGCAGGTCTGGTACAGTAATGTAGTGAACAATTAAGTCTCAATTGAGTGTATAGTGTAGACATGATCTTCTGTTAAAACAGTACTTATAGTCGAGGGCTAAAGGAGTGATAAATTGTGAGGTGGTGCCTGAGAACAAAAAAGGTAGAAAAAGCATGCTTAAGATCTGTACCAAAAGGCCAAGCAGTTCAGCTGTTATAGTTCAGTTTGTGGGCAGGTACAGTGTCCTTCAAGTGGATTGCAGTTTTATGGATTTCTATTGTAAACTGACTTCATTAGCCTGTCACTTGCACAAAGTAATTGCTACAACAGAAATGCTTCAGTATGTCAGTAGTCTATGGATGATTGAAGCATGGAAGTACTAGATACAGAAGTACTTCCATGATTGAAGTGAATGATCCCTGGATACAAAGTCCTTTCCTCTGCTCTATATAAGCTAGATAAGTATAGTATTTGTGGACTCACCTACAATGTAGTGCTGTTCGAAGAGTCAAGGTAAGGTTTCACTTTTACTTTAGCGCTGGAAGTCATTCACCTTTTTACACAGTTATAGATTTGTTTGAATAATTATTTCTTTAGGGTAATAGATACATATCAATAATAATGCTTGATTTAAGAAACAGAAGAGAAAGCCACAGTACTATCCAGTTATAGCTGAAAAACCGTCGAGTCTGACTCATCGAAACTCTTTGCACTCATTGAGCACATTTAGTGACATTTTAGTGACATGTGAAATGGTCGAAAATTTGTCGATCATCTCATCAAAACCATCAAAGGGGCAATGCAAATTAGTCTTCTGTTTGTTGTAAATTTGCAGATCTTATATATGTTTGGAACCTTCATCATATGAAGACAACTTTCATGCTGGTTTTCTTATCCTTAAACTGTCTCCTAAAAGCACTTTGTAATTAAAAAAGGCTTGGGGTATTCCGCAAATTTTAAAATCGAGTATTCACAGCCTCAGAATCGCAATTTTGAACTTGGTAGTTCTGCTGTGACAGAAGTTTCTTTCCTGCGCATAGCTACTCTTTGGAGTTCTTATTTCTAAATCTTTGAAATGTCAGAAAGAAAAACTAAATAGGCTATAAAAATACCTTTTTCTTCTGTTGAGTTCACTGTTTTGTTAGGCCCGAGGAAAGTTCAAAGGTTTAACATTTGAAGCAACATGTGTGCATTTAGAATTTTTTTTGAATTTAGACCCATGCAGGCTACTGCATGACAATAAAAGTGTGAAGCCTTGATTCAAGTCTCAGAATGGAATTTGTCTTACTGGATTGCTCCAACTGATTATTAGGCAGGCTGCTACTCACAGGCAAAGACAAATCAAAGCCCCCCGAAGATGGTATGAAAGGAAGACAAAGAGCCCAAATATTGGTGCCACCTGATAATTGATTTCTTAATGAAGTAAATATTGTGAGAGGTACAGAAAGGGCCAAACGGCCTGCCATGCTTACTTCTGAGAGCAAAAATATTCTGCTGCCAAATTTTCAAACCAAGTTTACACACTGTGCAATAAATGAATCTTCCAAACAGGCGACAGGCAGCTGTATAAATTTACTTTTTTACCTCACTTTTGGACATTTTCGCATGTGCAACTAAAGCTAAGACTATGTGCAAATTTGTGCAAGTGATCCGTGTGTTTTACATGGGGAGATTTCAAAGAGTTAGTTGTGTCTCCAATACCAGAGTTGGCCTGTGTAGCGGCTTTCAAGTCTGGAATTATTTTAGCCAGATCACACTTTCTATTTTGACAAAATAAAGAGAGATAAATATGGAACTGTAAGGGTTTTGCAACCTTCAAGATAAAGTCTGTCTCATTGCCTTAAATGGGCTGTTAATTCATATTACAAAAGTTCAGTTGTCATAATGTTGAAATTGGGGAAGTGGTCAAAAATTCCATTTTATAAAGTAGTCAGTATTACTGTGCGGCAGATGAAGTATGCTGGTATGTTAGTAGTAATTGTGTATCTGTATAAATCCATCCTTATCGCACTAAAAAATTCATTCGCAAATCCACAAAAGAAGGTGCAGATTTACGAGACAAAATGAGCAGTTCCAACAATGGAAGCTGGGTGTTTGATTAATGAAGATTTCAACCAAGCCTGTCTGTCAAAACCACATTAAAAGCAAGACTGGTTCTGTGAAAGAGAAATTGGAGAACTGGATTGCTAAATAGAAAATGAATTTGTGCACCACTATTACACTACAGTACGTAAGTCCCAGTGCATGTGCTATTAGGTACATGTGTATCCACATAGCTATGTGAAAACCATAAAATTGTAATACATGGGACCATGGTGTATCCAGCCCTTTAATAGTCACTTTCTGACCTTCAGTGTTTATAGGTCAGACCCATTGCTAAAGTGTATAGGAGACCCAACATCCCAGAGAGAGAGAGGTGCCATTGATAAGTGATATGTATAATGGAAAGTGACATATCTAGAAAGCTGCCTTAATGCAGGGACAGACCACTAGACCATGACAGGTTGCTGTATTCATAAGTGTATCACAAAAGAAAGTGTATGACTTCAGTTTTACTTTTAAGTGTATGCAGACAATACAAGGGTGTACAGTATGGTAAAGCAAGTTGTAAATGGTTCTGTACCCCTTGACTGTACCGTACTCAAAGTTCATGTAGCCTATAGATCTGTCAAGTTGTTCAACAAAAGAAAATGATAATTACCTGAACTAAAGCCCCTTTCACACTACACGATGCAGTGCAATACAATACGACAAAGAAGACTTTCACACTAGATGGGATACAATGCCATATGACACAACGCGATACAAAGCGATAAAATTTAGTTGAAATAATTTCAAGTTTGATCCACTTGTCGCCAAGGGATATTTTGTGTGATCAATGATGAGAGAGGAAGAATGACTATCCTGTTAGATCACATGACAACTCGCTCATTGGAATATTGCTTGTAGATTAAGCAAAAGTCACACGTAGTGTGAAAGGGTTGGCAACATTTTTATGATGTGGTATTATATCGCGTGGTTATCATATCCTGTGTAGTGTGAAAGGGGCTAGCTGTAATAGTTCACAACAGAAACCATGAAAAGTGCCTTCTACACTTTGTTGTAGAAATTCATTTCCTTCTGAAGGGTGAAGGTGGTAGAGAAGTTAATATTTTTTTTTTTGCAAAAATCAGGTGATTTTGTTGGGCAGTGCAGGTTTATCTTGGTCAACAATGGCTTAGGCACCAACCCAGAGAAGTTTAGAAGAAAAAAGCTTGTAGTCTATGTTTCTCTTTTTGGTGGAACTTGTGACCATCAAGTATTGACCATGACAATTGTTATTGTAGAGTATCTAGAGGCCGGCTGTGTATGCATACTGTTATTTAAACAGGTGTGTGTGAGCTGTGACCGGAAGCATGGTAGTTTGGCATTTGCTGTGTCAAAAAGAACCTCTCCTTGACCATATTCCTCATAGAAACAGGCAGTAACTGTGGATTCATAGTGGGAATTATTTGAAAGAGTTTGTAAAGTCTATAGAATTTATGCATTACGTCACGTGACATCATTTTGAAGGCAAAACAATGAAGCATACCGTGCGCATGACTTCGAATGTCTCTGGCCGGTACACATACCAGCTGTCTGCATTTGTTGATGTAGGTTGCAATGATGTGCTCACCTCCACCGGGGTTAGGTTAGGGGTGCATTTACACTTGATCCGGATCTGATCGCCCTATGTTATCAGCATATCGAATTACGTGTATGGCTTGATCCTGGTGCATTTACACTTGTCTTGTACTCTGATCCACCTCCCTACATAATGAGTGTTTTTTGCAGAAGTGACCTCCAAATAATTTACGTTGAATTACCGTTGATCCGGGGAGCGTTTACACTACGAGTCTGATCGCCTGCGCGGGGTCTGATCCTCCCCCCTTACTAGGATCAAAATTGGGCGATCAGATCCGGATCTGATCTGCGTTTACACTACAAATTTGATCTCGAGCAGTGGATCAGACCCCGCGCAGGCGATCAGATCCGGATCAGGTGTAAATGCACCCTAGGTTAGATGAGGTTTAACGTCCCAGTTTCCAACCAATTGGTTCAAGTCGAGACAACCACAGCCTTTTTGGTTCCTTGCGTTAGCAAAAGGAACCTATGTAGTCAGCTTGGCGTGTGTGTGTGTGTATGTGTGTGTGTGCGTGTGTGTGTGTGTGTGTGTGTGACACTTGCTTCGGTACGCTGTAACTCAACAAGGGAAAGTTGGACTAAACTGAAACTTGGTATATGGATCTGTCATAGTGAGAAGGTGTGCCCTATTGTTTTTGGTGGAGGTCAAAGGTCATGTGGGGTCACCAGGGGTCAAAGACCAAAAACCTTGTTTGCACGATATCTCAAGGTAGGAAGCTTGGATAAATTTCATACTTGGTATGTAGATGCATTATGGAGAGAAGATGAATGCTGTAGCTTTTGGTGGAGGTCAGAGGTCATCTGGGGTCACCAGGAGTCAAACACTGAAAACTTGTTGTTAAAACAATATCTCAAGGTAGGAAGCTTGGATAGATTTCATACTTGGTATGTGGATGACTTATGGTGAGAAGATGAATCCTGTCATTTTTGGTGGAGGTCAAAGGTCATTTGGGGTCACTGAGAGTCAAATACTGAAAACCTTGTTAATGCAATATCTCAAGGAAAAAATCTTGGATAGATTTCATACTTGGTATATAGATCCACCATAGTGAGAAGCTGTGCCATACAGTTTTGGGTGAAGGTCAAAGGTCATCTGGGGTCACCAAGGGTCAAAAACTGATAACCTTGTTGTTAGCACAATATCTCAAGGTAGGAAGCTTGGATAAATTTCATACTTAGTGGATGCCTTATGGTGGGGAAGAAATTTTGGTGGAGACCAAAGGTCATCTGGGGTCACTGGAGGTCAAACTCTGCAAACCTTTTCAACTCTATATCTCAGTGTAGGAGGCTTGAATAGATTTTTGCTTTGAGGTGTTGCATTAAATCTAGCAGAAAACCCATATGAGATTTGTTGAATGTCAGAGTTGAATCACCAGATGCCAAAAAGCAAATTCCCAAGAATTCCTAAAGTAAAAAAATATAAGCACAAAACTGTATCATTCCAGCACATTAAGATCACATTCACCCAATGACTGAAAGATGTGGGACATCTTTCAGAGATGCCAAGTATCTCAATTTTAATTGAAATTATAGTATTATGATTTTAATCCATAATCCTGCCATTATGAAAACGTGCATCAAGTACTACTTTTTAATATTACAGAAGATTCTCTGCCCACAAAGCAGAGGACTGTTGTGAAAGTTCACTAGACAGACAACATTTGTCCTTAGATTAGGACATGTGAGCTTGCAGGAACTGGAAATTAGAATTGATTAATTAAATGCTACTATGGGTTGTTAGTTTTATAAAGAGAACCAAGTTACTGATCATTTGGATCAGATACCATTGAGCGTGCATGAATTGTGATTGCTTAATTGAATAAAACAAATTGTAACTGTATACTGTCTGTGTTGATATCCCCTGAAGTGCCTGTAGGCTGTATTTCTTCAGAACAATTTATTTATGCTTGAATGTGTTAACACAAGATGTGCATTGTCTACAGAGCAGATTTTGTGAATCAACAGAAATACTGGTTCATTCAGTAGTTGGCTCAGTTTCATTACATTCAGCAAGGAACCACAGTGCCCATTGGGCTCTTGTTTCCAGTTGTGGCTCACTGGCTTGTGTTCCCTACTCCATTGTTTATGCTGAGCACCAAGCACATAGGCAGTAGGTTCCACCTCCACTGGGGGTGGGAGGAGCACTTTCTGTTGTCTGACATCATATGCATTATAAGGTCTATTCTAACTTGTGATTTCTGCGCACAAATGTCAAATGGAGTATTGGTGGAACATCACACACCCTAGATGGATCTAGTTTACCTATCTTCACTCTACAGTATGTAGGTAGCCAGAATTACTGGAGTCCTGCACTTAACAATAAATATTTAATTCTATTCAACTTGTTGAAACTTATGGCTTCCTTTTTGATCTGAAAAGTTTATTTGTTCCCTGTAAAGGAAGCTTTTTGAGGCTCCACTATAGATCACTTTTCAATACTCTTGAATAATGAATAACATCCTGACGGTTGGCCTTTTTGACCCTTGTGAAACTGTCAGAAAAATTGCGAGGGCTACCCATCATTGAACTGGCGCAAACTGCTTGTTAAAATGGTGTGAAACACCTTTTACCCCTACATACAGAGATGAGTGGTTATTGTGTGTGGAGATGTCTTTTTTGGAATGAGTTATGGGGGGCTCTTTGAATGCATACTGTTGCATGAATCCAACAAGTGTTTTTTCAGTCAAGATGTATTTTGCCACTGCAGACATAGTTGAGTTCACTAAGACTGTTGCTCAAGGAAATGGTGATTTGTTGCCATGGCAGTCTTGTGTTGTAAATCTTCCTTTGTAATGCCTTGAAGTGACATACCAAGATGTTATTTGCTGAGAGAGGGAGACAGCTTAAAGGGAATAAGCGGTCATGGCAAACTTATTTTGAAGCATCAGCAAAATTTTACATAGTTCCAGTGATTTCTCTTACACAAGCATCTTTTGTGATGTTTTCCAACAGAAATATTGAACATTAATTAAAGGTAATTAACCAAGGATTTAATCTTCATTGATTTAACAAGTCAGTATCAAAAAAATTTAGTCACCTGGTTGAAAATAGCCATTCGTTAATAAGAGTATGAGTATACACTAATTGAAATTGGGGTAATTGCATTATCCTTTTTAATAAGGCACATACTTTGCTGTATCAGTTGAGGTGTTGTCTATTTCAAGTTTTGAGTTCATGTTTGAATTTTGAAACTAATTAACAGTTATATAGGACTTGTAGCTAAGTCAGAGTTGTGTACAATGAAGTGTTATTATTTACATTTGGCTCTTTACAGTACTAGCAATGGTTCCTAAAATGTGTGATATTAATCGTACAGTGTATAGCCCCTTCCAGTCATGGGTGCATTCAGTAAATAATGCTGATGAGCATGTGCTTGAATTTTTTGAGCACAGCGGGGCACATCGATCACCATCCTTAGACTGAGGGGCTGAGGAAGGGAATACATTTAAGGTTTGTTACAGGTGCCTAATTAGTACTGGGTGAAAGTTTTTAGGATAGGGCAGGGCTGACCAGTCCTGTCCAGGAGTGCCACCCGGGGGAGCTCAGTAGGTTTGGGAGAAATAGTTTGAATCTGTCAAAACTCATTACTCACAATATCAGTATGTATCCCCCACTATTTTTTTTACAGTAGTGGCAAGTGTGTCGTACAGTATATTGATATACCAGGTACAACTGGTATTTCACTCATACCTGTACCTCCAGTATTGAAATGTGTCATAAACAAATACCCCGAAAAAATGGCCAAGTGCTTGGTAAAAGACAAAAATACTGCACCAGATAATGCACAGGGTTGGAAATTCGCCAAAAAATCTGGTCAGCAAAATTGACTTTAGTGCTGACCAACAAGTACCCTTTCCCCAGGTTTTGTAAGCCTGGGTAAGATTTTAGTCAGCCGTTATTGAGGAAAATTCAACGGATAGAGAGTGCACATATCAGCATGGCAACTTTGCAAGGTTGTTTTAAGGTACAGTATTTCACTTTTATTTTTTAACAATGTACACAACGGTAGCACATAAAGTGCACAGAAAAACCAAAATTAATATAGCATTCATCAGGTATTCAATGTTGTAATCTTTATTGAACTACTGATTGGCAGGTAACAACTAACAACTTTACAGCAGGATCTGAGTTACAGTAAAAACTCAAAATGAAATACCAGCTTAGCCAAGTGCTCATTGGAAACTGAAGAGGATTCAGCTGATAAAGATTTCATGGCTGTTTACACTTCTACAGTATTTTATTTTCAATAAATCAGTTTCATTGCTTAGACTTTGCAATGATTTCATTGTTAAAAACTTTACAATGATCCCTTTCCTGAGCCTTGCCTTGCTTTGGCCTTGCTGTAGATTGTGTTGTTCCGTCTATTTGATCTGCGCTAGTGGTGGTTGTACAGGTATGAACGCTAGGCCTTTCACTATCACTAACAGTAACACTACTGCTTGGTGTAGAAAACATAACATTAGGCTCCTCGGAAGGCTCAGACGTCACAGTTGCATGCTCACACGAACTTTTCCGTTTCTTAAAACTAAAGTTTTCTAATGTTGAGAATCTTTTCATATTGTGTACAGTAGGCCACTGGGCTGTCTATTGTTGTCTTTGTTGAGTATTTCTATAAATGTAGACCTATATATCGTCAGGTAAGTTTAAGCCAAGGTATCGAGAGTTTTTTTGGAATATTTAGGGTTACGTTTTGTACAATCCTGTAGTACTCGCCGCATGTAGATGCACGACCGGGTACCTGTACGGTACAGCACGCTGTACTCGTACCGTACATACAGAATCCGCTCAAGCAGCGCGGCGATCACATTTCATGGTGATCTTAATATAAAATTACTATAGAGCTACTGTCTACAGCATCGTGGCTCAAGATGCGCAGTCTTGGCTGGTACGTGTATGTTCATCAATACTGTTGATTTACAGCATTACTGTGATGGGTACATGTTCATTCATTGGTGGTTTTGAACTTGTGATGGGCTTACGCAGTATATAAACCTGTTATCGGCAAACGTTTGATCATGCTTTGAAACTCAGCATGTGGTTCATTGCTTTCAATGTTTTGGTACGCCACTTGCGTACCATGGGAATACATGAAAGTAATTTTAGTAAGCAGTGGTTTATTTTTAGTATGCTGGCGGACTAGCGGACTGCGAATTTCCAACCCTGATAATGCGCCCAAAGTTGTGAATATTACAGCTACCTCTGTGTATCCTGTGCATTGTACTGTTCAGGTTACAGACACTAACTATTGTACACTTAAAAATCTGTACAATATACTGTACAACCCATTGTACATAGCACATATCCTAAGCAGAGAGCTACTGGACAAAAGGTAATCAAAGTTAACAAAATGACACAGAAATTTCTAATGTTCCATCCTTCAAAAGTGGTTTAAGCCTAATCAGCCAATCATGAATACAGACGGGTCACACTTACGATAAGTTGGAATGTGTCAGTGTAAGAGGTAAAGAATACTGAACAATACTAGTTTAGCAAAATGTGCTTCAATGTAAACGACTGCAGGACCGTCTGTTTGTCATGTTGCAACAAGCGGATGAAACTAACTAAAAGTGCGCTATATAAATCCTCTAACCTTGAACCTTTGTTTTGACAAACCACAACTTAATACATGAAAAATTCTTTAAAATGCCGAGTTCTGCAAAAGAAGAGAAAACAGACAGGAAAACTGTTGTCATAGAACAGTGAATGCTTCGTAGGCTAGGTTAGTACTGGTAACCTGGTATACCAGGCATTTGCCAGCCGGTATATATTGATGTCTGGTTTTGCTCATACAGATGCACCCCCACTTAATTGCACACTGAAAAAGGATGCTCTCCAGAAGAAGTAATGCTCCCTAGTCCTCTTGTCAAGTCACTTGCCAAGTCAGAGTTTTGAATGTTAATCATGGATTTTCCTCCTTTTGTACATATACCGACACTTTTAAAATTGATCCTTTCTTCTAGTTGAATCTTATTTTGAAAGAGACCACTATTGGTTAATCCTCTACAGAAGCAGCACTTCACTATAATTGGATTTGCAACTCAAAGGGCTTTGACAATGGAATATAGTACCCAGTATCTTTTCTTTCTCTCTTCACATCACTTAGCAACTACTGACTGATTGACGTGCTGGTTTGTTCTTTTCAATGTTTGCCGACACATTAGAAAGTAAATTAAACATAAACAGTTTAGGGAAATAGGTTATTTGAGACGGGAAATTACTATGGTGTTTCAGTCTTAATATTAGCAGTGTAATGTAAAAGTCATTGGTAAGTTGAGCCTTTGGGCGACTACAGTAGAACTCTACTCCAGAACTGCTTGTAATCTGTTTTACTTCTACTTGCCTCCTGCATTACACAAACAGACAGTCCCATCTGTGATGGAGTATCACAGGCAGTGCTTAGAGGCATTAGGCAGCCCCCCCCCCCCAAAAAAAAAAATTTGTTTTGAAAAATCAGCAAATTCTTGCAAATTGCCTCTTATTGCATTACAAGCACTGCTGAAGACATTTTGAATATAACTATTACTAACAATAGGTAAAGAGAGGAGAAATTCAGATTCTCCTTGAAATTCACAATTCACCAACAAAAACATTGTCACATGATCAAAACAGGCCAATGATGAACTAGAGTGACGGGGCATACTAACTCTGATTGGGGTGACTGCCTGTTGCCTTTAATTAGTTTGTAAAACAGTTTCTCTTTCTTGTCATATGTGTCACAGTTGCAGATATTTATTGTACAATTATATATCTTAAGTGAAGCTTAAAGCCCTGGATGAAAAGTTTGCTGTTGTGTTCTGATAAATTTCTAATACTATGATTATGGCCATACTGATTATATCAGCTTTCTTTCAGTTGTTATTTATATATAGTGAGATACCATGTTTTTCCTGAAATACTGATGTTGTACCTTTGAAACATATAAAGTTCATTCAGTATCTACTCTTCCACAAGCTTCCCTTTGGAGATCCTCATTCGTAAGTAGGATAGTGAGTCAATACACATACTGCAGCTCAGTGGCACACAGATGGTGCTTTTATCCAGAATTCTGCACATGTATGTGCAACACTGCGCACACAACTGTGCTGTCTGTACACTTGCAAGTTCACTCTAGGCCTACCGCACATGTCATAGAACCAATGTGAGAATAGGTGTAGGAAGCTGTTCTTGCTTGGGAGAGGGGGGGGGGGCTGAACTTGTTTTAGACTGCTGTCCTGGGGTAGGATAGGAGGAGGGGTATTACCCTGATAAGGAAATTTTTGAATATTTGAGGGTCCTTAGATGCAATCTGGTGCAATATATCAGGCTAGTTTTAAGGAACTTACAGCATATTTATGGCATTTTTCACAGAGGGAACAAATAAGGGGTTTTCCTTGAATGGAGGGGGAAGCATATAAGCATACTTCCCCCACCACAGTTTTTACTGAGATGCTTTATTCCCTCCTTATCCTTCCTATGCCTGTGAATGTGAACATACAACATGACAGGAAACATGAAAAAAGTCAGGAACCTGGGGAGCATATTATCAGGAAATTTTAATGTGTGGAAGGAAAATATAGTAATCGAGGGAAGTTTGGCTTTCTCTTTAATAGTACAGTGTATGAAAACATTTTAAAAGGAATGGGATATTTGACTAGCTTCCTGGGACAGTATTTGAACATTTTTCCAACCCTGACTGCAGACTTTGCGGACAGTTTTCATTTACGATATCTGATACATGCTGTTGTTCAGTGTATGTACCTGTTTGACAGCGTTTGCTTTGAAAAATAGTTAAGTATAAAGGCTAATGCTTCTAATGCTGTGTACAATATAATGTATTTTTTGCCGTATCAATTAACCTTTAAGTTTACAGTACAGTATACACTTTTTTCCACTTTTTCCAGATTACATACATGTAAAGTTGACAATGCCAAAGCAATCAGAAAAATTGTCAAATATGTCTGAAAATATGAGTACAAAGCGACTGTCACTTCTCATCTGTGCATACTTATTAATTATCTGTGCATACTTATTAAGTGTAGTAATAGTACCTGCTAAGTCTAACTCCCAGACAGTAGTGGCTGTAAGAAATTTCATTGGGGGGGGGGGTATCTTCAGGTCATGATGCGTCACACAGTATTAATCCATATGAGCAGTGGTCAAGTGGCCCAATCAAGTTGCATTATAATGACATTTGCGAGATGGAAGGAATACTGTAGGATATAATACCATAATAATCTCTTATTACATCTTATTTTTTATGAATAGAGAAGGGGGGGGGGAGGGTGGACATTTGCTTCCCTGTGTCTCTATGGTGAGCCTGTTATGCTACCAGGAGTGCCTTGATAGATTGCAAACTGTTGATTTGACAATGGAGCCCTGCAGTTCATTAGACTTTATAACTCTTTATAACTGAAGATCATGTTCTTTTTATTTCAGAGTACAAGGTGATCATTGTTGGGCTGGACAATGCTGGGAAGACCACCATCCTGTATCAAATGTGAGTATCTTGTAGTGTTTTGCGTATACATTAAATTGACTGCACACAGACTGTTGAGGCAGAAACCATTTGTTTAATGGAAATTGCCAAAAAGTCATATTTTGTGCAATGCATTACATCAGGCCTTGCAGTTTAAGGTGTGCACATCTAAATGGGCCTTATCCAAAATGTAGGTGCACTGTTAAATGCTCCCCAGTTGGTATGAAAACATGCACCATGAAGTCACAATGTATTTCACATAACATAACATACAGTACAGTATAAGCATCAACTTGCATCGTTTTGTTCACTTGACTATACTGAGGGTTGTGTCGCTTCTGTGTCCACTGTGCTGATCTTCTCAAGACAGATATTGTAATAAGGATACTTACAGTAGCCTGGGGCAGTCTCGAGGCATCAGAATCACTCTTTCCCGTTTTGGCAGTACTGAACCGAAAGTCGAAAGAGAAAAAAAAACAATATGGTGCACGCAATCTACCATACTACAGTACACTGGGTGATCATTGCTAATCATTTCTTGCATAGCTAGGTTGGTACACAGCTGGCTAGTGAGTGTAGACTAGGCTGCAGTATGCAGATACAGTGTGAGCAGTGCTTGTGTTTTGATCACCATGGCGCTTCATAATGCCAGTAAATTACAACTCGGTAGTTGCAGCCCAAATGAGGAGTTGATTGTGCTCCTTTCTTGACTAGCTCGGTACACAGCTACTGTAGCTATGCAGATAAAGTGTAAGTGCTTGTGTTTTCGCCATGGCACTCCACAACACAAGTAGATTCCAGCCTAGGAGTTGCAATCCAAATGAGGAGCTCAGTTGATTGCAAACTTCCCATTTCCCACTAAGAATATTAATTTACATGCACCAACCGATACTCTAACACGTAAGCAGCAATTTATGATGAAGAAAGCATGAAGCCACATGTTTCATGGAATCACAATCCTTTTAACATGATTGTGTCCATTGAGAAATATCGATGGGTAAATTGTAGTCCTGATTCCCTACCATCCGTGAAGTGTTTCAGTGGAATGACTATGAAACCTTTGCAATCATGTTACAATGATTGTGATTGGCTTTATTCAACTTTGTGCAAAGCAGTGAAGCATTGTGAAGCCCTTAGAATCTTAACTGTATCAATTTGAATGAATTTTAAAAACAGTATAAACCATTGATCTTCTTTCAGTAATAGTCCTTTTCATCTAAGATTACGTACACAAAGTTTCACACAGCTGAAAGGAGATTTCAGTCCCGAAATAAATGGTTTGGTCCCACAAATAAACCTCTGCTATGCCATTTAGTACAAAGAAGTAAGAACAGTACCTCCCCTCAGAGAGATATGTCAATCATTGATGCATTGAAAAAAATGCCCACTAGATCAAAAATCTCCAAACATGTACATGATAAGTGCAAAAGACCCCAAGTAGCAACCCGCAATATATGTGTAGGCTTTAGTTGGAAGGTTTCTTCCTACAAGACAGTTTTGTTCAGAGTAGTTAGGCACTTTTTCCATTGCCTAACATGTAATACTGTAATATGTATGTGTACTAAGAAACTAACCTACACATATATCTGCTGTCAAGTCTATAATGGGTTTCACTTTTTTTTCATAATTATTGTTCCATTTAAATATTAATGCTTCACTTGCTCGCTAAAAAATATTTTCAAGCATTCAGTGTTGTACAGTATGTACTAACTGGATGGCAATTTGACTTGGCAAAATTGGTGTTAAAAAGTAATAGTTTTTTCCCCATATGTATCACTTAAATACACAAAAGCAATACTGCAGAAACTCATGTTGTGACTTGGGTTTCCAAGTTAATCCAAACCCATTGGAGTTGTAGGAACCTGACACCATTCTCAGGCATACATTTGTCCATAGCCACAGGGATGGGGAAAGAAGTTATGACCTCCCTCCGGTGGTGCTGCTAGGATATTAAAAGTGGGGGGCAAGAAGGCAAAGCAAGAAATTTTTTCCAGGGGTCGGGAGGGGGAGGGAGGGATGTTACCGATGTTACCAAAAGAGTGGCATACTTTGACATTAATTGCTCTTAAGATTTCTGCAATAAATTGAATGTATGCAGTATACATGTAGCCATAGGTGATGTTTTGAAAGCAAAATATTAGCTTGTCTTGCCGTCACTTTTCAAAAGACAATCTACATCCATTGCAGCAAAAGTGCATTTTTTATTTCAGACAGAATTAGCATTGATCAGTTGGTTAAGCCCCACAGGGTCAATTAAACAGATGTGTCCAGTTCTGGAGGAGAGGTGGCATTTGATCAGAGCAAAGCCAGATTTGTAGGTTGTAAGTGACCACAAAAGTAATACTCACAGACTGGTAGTAACATGTGAACAAAGGCTGTGCAATAATGTGGTCCCCCCCCCCCCCAAAAAAAAAAAAAAAAACATACTTCAGTACCATTACCTGTATATACCTTTGGCCAGTCCATTTGTGAAATTGTTGGTTTGAACAATTACAAGAGTTCAAGAAAGCCCTTAACCCAACATGTCTTATACTTAACTTGGGTCTGCCATGCACTGAAAAGTAGGAAGGACAATGTTACAAGACTGGTCACAGGGCTGTTACAGTGTGCACTGCCTACAGCTTTTGTATCTGTTTTGTGAGAGACTTGAGGTTCATTGTATGCAATACTGTTTACACAGTACAGTAGTTGATTTTTGACAGTCAACTGCAGCTGTTAGCCCATACTAGCATTGATTGCTGATGATGTTCACAATGCACTCAATATTGCAAAATGCATCATGTGTGAACTACTGTTAGCTATCATAAAACTTCAGTTTTATTGAGACAGTTTTTGCTTGCACTGTAGCAGGACAGTCTGAGGTCTTCTTGATATGGACTGAAAGGTAAAAATCTTACAGGTCCTGTGTAGTATTTGTATCATAACAATACACCCTTTTCCAAATAGCAATTACAAAGGATTGTGGGGTAGCATTTTGGTCTGCATCATTCTTATCCACAGTAAAATGCCATTGACAAATATAAAAGCACACAAAAACTATCCCTCAATCCTTTGTGACTGCTATTTGGAAAAAGGTCTATTGGTCCCAACCATAGGGTAAAGTGAACTGGGCATTTCTGTACATGGGTTTGTAAAATACTGCAGGAATGTTTAGGTTACAGGCCTCTAAAGTTATTCTTTACTGCAGTATAGAGAGTAGAGACAATGGTACTATTTCCTGACTGACTTTTAGTGAGTGTCATAAATGCCTTCAGTAAACATTTCAGTCTTTACCACTGTAAATTTGCACAGCAACTGTCATTCTGATCAAGTATACCTCTGTGTTGCTGGCCATAGTGTTTAGTAGCCCAAATACCTACACTTCAGCCTCTCTTAAAGCAGCTTTGTACCTTTCGTAATTGTGATTTCAGAAGGTTTACCATATAGGGAGTGTGCCATACCCGCAAGCACAAATGCTTACTTTTTGTGTAAATTAAGCATATCTTTTAGCAGTAATCTGTAATCTTTTGGCAAGTATGGTTTAGTCTCCTGCTGTCCAGTGGTTTATTTACTGTTTGGTATTGACACTGTAAACCCTGGAGGCTTTAAATATTTGTGCCTTTAAGAGTGACACCCCTCTTTACTGTGTTGTTTTCAGCACTCTGCACACAGAAGAATTTTTGCACAGCCTAGAATTGCTACTACCTTGGAGGTAGTGCTTTCTTGACTTATGGTATCCAGCCTAAGATGGAAAGGTTTATTAAATTTATTTTGATGTACAGCCCTATAATGCATCTGTTGGAATAATTGGCCTGGAACATGTTGGCATTTTCCAAAATTGATTTAGAAACCATTTAAAAAGGCATTGCTACACAACATACATTTTCAGGTGCTGAAAAGTTATCATTTACTGTAAAACTTCTTCAGAAATTTAGTTCATGTAATGGCTGCAATATGGTTCCAGAGCTGCTGGACATACAGTACATAAGCCTCAAAAAGGCTAAAGCACAGTGTCTAAGTAAAGTGTATCTTAGGGAAGTCAGGCATGGATCCAGATATTTCAAAAAAGGGGGGGGGGGAATTGAATATTTACCTAGATTAATATTATGCTAGTTTTCGCATTTTTGTTATTGCTGATGTGGCAAAAGGGGGGGGGGGGAGGCTGAGGCCCCCCCCCCCATAGATCCACACTTGGAAGTGACTGAGGACATCTTTTTCAGATATTGCTGTGATACCTCTCTTCAAGGGGTACCAGTGCATACATCAGGCACAACATTTTGCAATCTATTTCACTCCTACTTTATACTTGATCAATTTTAGATATTTACAGCAGTAATGAAATACCACTCTTATGGAAGCTCACTATGTCACAGTTTTATAGCACTGTTCATTATTTCATGTGTATATCTGGTCAGTCACTGCTGGGTGTTTTGGAAGATTGTGAATTGGTATTGTCAACTATTCATCTGTGAATATCATGAGTTTCAATTGCTTGAGGCCATAGTGGCACACAACTGTGAGCTTCATTAGGAACACAACTGACTGTATGAGCCATCATAGACCAACCAGAGTGGAGCTATATTGTAAGTTTAAAGGGGAAATGCAGTCACCCCAACTTGAAGTAGTGTAGTAGACTGTCCTGTTTCATGATTGGCTCTTGAGAGTCATGTGACAATATTTTTTCTCCTAAAATGTGAAATTTACTAGAAGTAACTGATTGGTTTACCTTGAATATGCAATACTGAAGTCCTAAAATATTATGAAAGATAGTTTGGAGAGAAATAAGAAAATTGTGAGATTTAGCTGTTGCTTCAAAATAAGTGTGGGGCGACTGCTCTTGCCCTTTAATTAATGTCAAAGTGCAGTCATCAATTGTATTTAGCACCATAGGGCTATTCCTAATAAATACTGTATGTATGGGCAGGGTTTGATGGGATGCCATATCCCCTTTAAATAAGCACTGTACAATTTGTACAGCAAATTGACATAGATTTGCTTTTAAAGTGTGGGGCCATTAGTAGTTATAAGTGCAGGTGGGGGAATATTACGCATTCGCTGGGCAGGCGCAGTGATCACCTCTCTGTGGGAAAGTAATACAGCAGTCGTTCTCCAGTCCAACATGGCTAATATAGTGGTGTTCACAGTAATTCTTTAAATGACAAGAAGTTCACTTGTTTCCTACTGTGTAATTTTATAATCTTATTCAAAGGCATTGAAGCATAAAAATGTCAGTTGTACAATATGGAATGATCCTCCACAGGCACATGACCAGCTGTTTTAAATCAAATAAAAACCCAGAGCATTTTTGTGAAAATAAATGTACGCTGTCAGTATCTCATAATTGCATATAGTGTATTATACAAAGAACAGGTTTTTCAATCTTTGTGTATGAAGATAGCAGGATTTTGGAGCACGTTGTCTGTTTAAGACCTACTGAAAAAGAAATAGGAGAATATTGATGTAAACTGTACTGACTGTAGTAGCAAATGTAGCAAAGCTGCTATAAACCGTGAGGGTGTAATTATTGTACATTAGTAAAGTTAATAATAATGATTTGGATTTTTATAGTGCCTTTATATGGAACATCTCAAAGCGCTTCACAATCATTACCCCTGGTCATTGGTAACTTGTCAAACCCACACTATATAGTGCACATCCCTTGCTGTTCGTACCTGGCACACTGAACAGTAATGCCACTTCATCGTGTCCCCTGGGGGACTTCCCATAGGAGCAGCCACAAACAGCGCATCACTATACAAGTTACCTCACAGGTACCCATTTAACCCCTGGGTGGAGAGAAGCAATCGAGATAAAGCATCTTGCTCAAGGACACAACATAATGACCCAGGTGGGAATTGAACCGGCAATCCTTAGATCACAAGTCCAATGCCTTAACCAATAGGCCACCATGCTCTCTCTGCCCAGTTGGGCCAGTTGGCACTAGGGCGCTTTAGGGTTTTTGATAGTACCCCAGTTTTTAGATTTTGAGTCAGCAGATTGGTATTTGAAGTCATGAGATTTATGTTTAAAACTTGCAGCCTGCATACTATTGTCTCATATATCCCTTTCTCATGTTATGTTGGAAATTTTTGTTTGGCCAAACTTACAGTACCTTATCCCCATGATGAAAAAGTTAGGCTACCAGTCTGTGGTATGAATATTAGTCAACTTTGCACAGTCTTTCTCAGTGAATTCAGCCCTCCCTTTTCATTTGTGCCTGTGTACACAAATCTGTGCCCAAATTCATACTCAAATTGAAATTTGTGGGCTCTGAGATTCATGTCCACCACAAAGGAATGTCAGTGAGGGGTGGTGAACAATTTGAGGGAAGAGCAGCTACTTAGTGTATTACAGAGGGAGTAAAATACTCCAAACAGACTCCATATAGGTACAGTAAGACAAATAGGAACCTAGGTTTCACCTTATTAAAAACAGCACATACCATGAGACAGTCCAGTAGCCCCACATCAATTTTTCCCAATTGTATGCAAAAGTTTACATGAAAAGTTAGTACCAGTTCTCATGGTATTAAAATGTCGGGCAAGTGCAAAGGTCAAAGGGTCATTGCCTTTGAAGAATATGCTACTTCTGCCAACTTCAGTTTTGGTTTATATAGTGCTTCAAAGGGGTATCTGTAGACTTTTGGGGTAGAACTACTGGAAAAACTCCAGCACCTGCCAGGGCCTAGGACTGCAATCTGATGAATCTTCGCTTCAACGTACCTCCCCTATTTATACTGCTATTGGACAGTCCATCTGCTGTGGAACAACTTAGTTTTGGGGATTTTGATCCAATTTCAGAGAGAACACATTGGTAGGGGTACTAGATATTAGGAAAAGGCACATTGGCATTATGGGTAAAGTTACATATTTGCCCCCAGATTGTTTATATATGTCAGAAATGAGGAGGTCAGCAGGAAGTGATTCACAGTATAGAGCAGTAATTGATTCAGCAGACAGCTAAACCTTTGTATGGAATTGGGAATCAGTCATAGGATAGTGTAAAGAAAGCTTCAGTCTACTACAGTGAAGTACAGTATTTTTCAGTCTATACTCACATGCAACATCACAGTCTAGACATGGCAACTAGGGTTCTGAACACAGGCTGCAAAAATAAAGTTGATGGATTATTTTTACACTTTAATGTTTTGGATAAAACATTAAAAGTGAAAGAAAAACATGTATCCTTCAGTGAAATTACAATTAGTAATTTTCAAATGGAAAAATTATTTTTAAACAAAACTGAAAAAAAAAGTGTAAAGTTTTAAAATGAAAAACTGCATTTTACAAATTGGCTTCCTTATGACTATGATGAAAGGCAAGAAGCAGTTTGTTGTCAAGAAAAAATTCCATGCTACAGGGTAGCTCTAGTGTATGATCCTTACAGCCTGAAAGAAATCCATTGACTGCCATTCAAATTTTAACCACCAGTTAGCTGCAAGGCTGTTGCATGGATTATTTTTTGTCCTACAGTCGTTCAATAAGGATCTCAGCACGGTTTCCCTGTCTGGGTCAGATGTCTGCTTGCGTCATAGGGTAGCTCAGTATTTACATGCTTTATAAGTACAGCAGATGGACTGCTAGTACCATGGGTGCAATTAAGAGCAGCACCTAGGTTAGGACTTAACAGAGAAGCAAACCCTTGGATTTTGCAGTAAACCATAAGTAAAGACTAATATTATAACACATTTTCTGAAAAAGCTAGTTGAAACAGCATACCAAAAATTTTGAAGAATTTTCCAATTTTTTTTTTAAAACACACATGGTATGAATAGTTAGTTATTTTCTTGTTTCACAAAAGAAGGTGCTTCAAATATGACATTAAAAGAGCCACATCATAAGTAACCCAGTGTTTCATTCATTTCACATTGAATGCACACTTATACACAAACTAAGGAAAGTACTGAAACAGGTTTTGAGGCTTTCCCAGGGCAGTTAAAAACTGCGGACTACCCAGCCTTGACTTTAGGCATACAAAGACTAGATTGCAGTGCCAACAGCTTTTAATTTGGAAAGACATGTAGAGCTGTGTAGGGACCGTTGGGACCGTTGTAGGGACCGTTGTGTGTACAAAAGTTTTGTTATTGGGAGCATAGTGATATGGGATATTTTCCTTGGAGACTGCCCTTTTGCCCAGGAAATCTGTACTACCCGCAAAAATTGCCAAAATTTTCCCCAAAAATTTGCTTGGGAAATAGTCTTTACCCCATCTTCAGGGGGAGGGAGTGGGGGGGGGGAGGGGATGGCTGCCGAGATTCATACCTCCTGGCTCATAACTTTATGGCTGAATGAGAAGGAGATTTACAGGGAAGAAACGAAGTAGGAGGGTATGTTAGTGTGAAGCTTTTCAACGAAATTTGGTACTTTTAAGTATTTTTATCTCAAAAGTCAGAAGAAGTAGCCCGAAGCTATTCAAGTTACAAGTTCTCCAGGATCAAAAATATGGTGGTGTTGAATCTTCATGCATTGCATATCTGTAAGCTGCACATAGCAAAGGGTGACTACTCTTTGTTCAGAGGTCTGTTTGTTCTGAAGTCTCTGTATTCTGACAAGTCTACGTGAAGGGCAGTGTTTATACGAAAGGGGTTAGGTTAGCCTTAGGTTATGGTTAAGTTAGGGTTAGGTTATTGCAAGAGGATTAGGATTAAATGTGTCTGAACATTCAGATGTCTGAACATTGGACTGAAGTTTTAACAAAGTACTTTTCGTACAATACTCAGTCCACGCATTCTGCAGCTAGACTGATTTACTGATAGTTTTCTTTCTATTACTGCAAATAGTCTCTAAACCTCACATAAGAAAGTTGTTTGTTTAAGTCTAGTGTACTGTCAGGAATGCATAGGTTGTGGTTATCTTTGAATAGTTCAAGTCTATTCAGGTCTTGATCTTGTTAAATATTGTGGTCATTTGTGTATTTGGTGGTTTAACCTCTGAAGATTAGAGTGTTTCCCTGTGGATGGATAAACAGTTGTAATTACTCCAGTTTGTACACTGCCTAATCATGTTGTTTACACAATTATTCCCTTTAAAATTGGATGAGGGAACTGTAAAGGAGTTGATCAGTTTTGTGCACACATATGTGGGTGAGTCTAATTTGCATTTTACATAGTGCTGAAACCTTTGCAATTTTTTGTCCGCATTAGAATATAGAATCCTATAGAAAATATTGATAAGATGACCATATGGAGCTTTTGTCCAAAGGGTATCAGCTCTTTGGATGAACACAGAAAAAACCTGTTTATGTGAACACATTCACATGGGACTGATATTAGAATGGAGAACTGAAAAGTTTGAATAAACTTGGCAGCAGGGGTTGCCTGAATGACCACCGTTTTTTTTACACACTCATTGTGTGAATGTTTTGAAGAGAAGTAGGATTGATTTTCAAACTTTTTACTTGGTCAAATGCACTGAATCCTTCAAGGTACTTTAGTTGTTGGACAGACTTGTAGTGTGAGTACAGTGTCATGAGTATGAATGCGAGTACACATCTTTTTCATGAGAATGAGTACAAAATTTTGCATTAGCCCCATTGCATAACTTCCAAAATCTGTGAGTACGAGTACAAATCCATTCTCAAGAGTATAAGTACAGGCAATTGTGCAAAACCATGAGTACTGGTATGTAAAGTCTGGTGTTGGATACTCCATTCAATACACAAATTTTACACAGTTACAAAATCAGGAAGCCAGTTAGGTTGATGGGATCTATAGTTTTTCAGATAAACATAGTTTTTCCTGTATTGGTAGCTCTATATGTCTGTCTGCATTTATAGTATGATTAGACAAACTTCGTTGTCGTAAGAAAGTAATACTGGTTTTGATCAGGAAGTGATTTTGTTCGAAAGTGTTTAGAAGTGTTCTACAGTACCTGAAGCAAGAAAAATAAATACTGACGTACAGGACAAATAGCCATCAACCCAATTCAGATTGTCATGCAAGGTTGATACCTAGGTATCAGGCCTTTAAGGTAGGATACATAATTTGGGAGTCTCACTTGCAGCACCACAGGAGCCCACATGACTTTGAAGCACAAAGAATGATTGAGTGGGTCCCAGGCCTGCTTTAAGGCCCTGCTCTGGTGGGATTATGCAGCATAGAGCAATGGCGAGTGTTTGACTTGTACACGTGTAAGATTTCTTAACAAAGAATGGCCCTGCCATTACACTACTAGAAAGTTGAAGCCTGTTTCAGCTGTTCCAGTGGTAGTTGAGCACTTTATGCAAGCTAAACTGTGAATCCAGACAAAGGTTAGTTTAGTTTTTAGGTTATGTTTGTAGTATAAATGCTCTAATATCAATGGTGACCCAAAATCAACAGAACCATACACAGTAAGTCTAAGTTAGGCCTATATATTGTCCTATGTTAACTCGAAAAGTTTGTTTTTACAGTAGCAACCACATGTGACGGGCATGGGGAAGAATCATAGTTTGAGAAAAAATGTAAACTCATCAGGATCAATACACTTTTCAGAGAATATACCACCCTAACGTTATGTTGAACCATCAGTTAAAATATGATCCTGGTCTGGTACAGTACGTTATACTGGGATCATACAGGATAACATGTACAGGGATAATTTATGTTAGATACTAGGGGTGTACCGGATATCCGGTCCGGCCGGACTATCCGGCCGGATAATGAAAAATTATCCGGTTCCGGTTCCGGCCGGACATTTTTAAAAATCCGGCCGGAACCGGATTTTTTTGTGAATCATTAGTAAAAGGCTCTACAAGTACATTTAAATAATATCATGCATGATGAAAATAGGTTTGGTACGGAAGATGCCTATGTATGTAATGGAGTGGTACTGAAATTCTTGGCTTGACTTCCTGCTGGTCCTCTTCTTATCCCCTTTTTACATAATAAACACTCAGCAACTTCATCAGCCTGATCCTTGACAAAAAAATATTGCCAAATGAAAGAGCCATTTACCAAAGTAAGTGTCATGAAAGTCTCAACTATTGTGACTCTTGAGAGGCCACATTAAGCTACACCAGTTACTAAATGATAGCCAACACTTGACACTCAAATACTGTAACTTAGTTCAAGGTAGGACATACAGTATGGTCAATATCACTCATGCTGTATGACAGCTGGTCTTGGTTACACAAAAGGATTGACATAAAGAGTTGTGAATAGGAGTAACTTAAACAATAGCAGTCTTAGCAGGGCATGCTATTGTTAATGTCTGGCTCATTTCCTGTTTTGTAATTGCCAATTACAATTCCTTTATAACCAACAACTCAAGTCTCACAATATAAGTTAAAGAAAATTTCACCCAAAACATTTAGTTCAATTAGCCAAAGGGTATACAGTAGCTATAGGCTAGACTAGTAATACCCTGTAAAATTATTGCAGCCCCCCATCGTATGTGTGCCCCCACCTCCTCCAACACATGAAGCCATAAAGGAGAGGTCCTGTACCATTCCAGTATTTGTAGAGGAGGTATGTGTATTGATCATTAAAATTTACTCTTAATACGTATATTGCAACTGCTTATAAAGTAAAGCCTAATGGGTGATCTCTAAGCACGACCCCTTTGCCATTATGTACCATTGGTAGGCCTACTTCTATTTTACTTGGACCCTGATTTCAGTTACAAGATTCCTAATGAAAAAATCCGGTCCGGCCGGATTTTATCTGGCCGGATAGTTCGTACTGTCCGGTAAAATCCGGTCCGGCTGGATCTTAAAATTCCAGATCCGGTACATCCCTATTAGATACCGAGCTCAGTTATCGGGTTCTGAGCAAAAACTTATTTTGAATGCACTCATCAGCAAGATGAGCTACCTGGATCAAAGTCAGGAGCCAACCAATCATCATGGCTTAATCACTATGAATTTGTCATCAGGCCAATAAAATTAGGCACTTGAATGCTCACATCATCCTGATATGTGTTAAGAAGTCTTAGCAACCGGGAGTTCAGGGTTTGATCCCTGGCCAGGTCAAAGTAAGGTGGGTTTTTCATCCAAGAGAAATCTACGTTTTTTTCCATCTGAACTGGCCTTTGAAAAGAAACCAAATTTGATATAAATTGTTGGTTGTTGAGTTGGCATTTTGCCTGCCACATGATGTGAAGTTGTAATTATGAGCTATAGGCTTCCTCCACGTCCGTGGTCGCTTAGCATTGTAAAACAACTGCCCTTTGAGGCCCTGAAGTATTATATGGTATTTATTTCCAAGTAGTGTGCAGCTTACTCTGCAGATATGGTGCAGTTCCTAACATGGCTTAGTTAGTTTTATAAACAAATGCCATTTAAAAGTCATCTTGATTGCCCCTTCATGTCAATGCAACTAGATGATCTTGATAGGGAAAATTTACAGAGGGGTGTAGTAGTTTCTTGTTATCAAACAACCGGCTCCTTGTCCCATCAGAACACAGTATTAAATTACAGTACTGTCTCTTCTTCTTTGCTTTGTCTGTTATCTACAGGGACTTCTTAATTGCTTCTGTCCTGTTCAGTAAGAATGCAATATAAACTATGAATGTCTTTCTAGTCTTCCCAATCTATTTCGCTCCTACTTACCTCCCCTATCACTACTATTGGACAGCCCATATACCGCGGTCTACATTGTCCCATCTTACCTCTGTTTAGGTATGTAAATTTAATTCCAAGAGTATGATGAGGGTGTCCTGGGTAAGGACTTCCTTTCACTGTAGTGTTGATTTTGTTGGGTGTGTGTTAGTGGTATTAACAGTTACTATGGTAAATAACAGGTAAGTAGGGCTCACAAGGGCTCATAGATTCCCAAACCAAGGAGTTTGGAAAATGAATGTTTATTTATGAAAAGATGTAAGTGTTCCAACTGTAAGCTTCAATTGTGCCCTAGAGCTGTCAATTCTGTTAATTTTTTTCAGGTGTAAAAAAATTACATTGGTCAGTAAAAACAAACAGCAATGATTTTCACAATTTAACTTAATCATACAACAATCTTTTTCATGTCTCTCAGATTAATGAATGAAGTAGTGGGTCAATTTGCTAAAACATCGTAAAATGATATAGTCAAGAAAGATAAATTTGAGGGATAAACCTCAGTGCAACAAAGCATTCCCATTCGGCAAAGAATCACTAAGACTGTACTTTCTGGTTCACAATGAAATTAATCATATGACACTCTCTTTCTTGTCTTTCAGATTAATGAATGAAGTAGTGCATACCTCACCAACCATTGGTAGTAATGTAGAGGAAGTCACATACAAAAACATACACTTCCTGATGTGGGATATAGGAGGTCAGGAGTCTCTAAGGTCAGCTTGGGCCACTTACTATGCAGGAACACATGTAAGTATAGCCAATTCTGCACCCCCCACCGGAACAGGTGCCTAATTATACAAATTACTCCATATCACAGTGGCAATGTAAAAGCCTAGCCATTTAACTGTTGAAGCTGAATTGGGAGACATTTTTCATCAAAGTGAATCTATTCAAGGTTGGTTTTGTGCTAAATATCATTCAACTTTACTGTACCTCCTTCTGCAATATTTTTTGTGGAAAGACGTGTCAGAAATCCACCATTTTCTTAGGAAGACATAGTTGTCAAGACTTAACAGTTTTGCAGTTTGTGTATATGTTTGTACTTGCATAGCTGAATGAATTATCCTCCGAAATGACACTACCAAAGTATGCCATCACTGAAATCCTGGGTGTGCAAGATTAGGGGAAAAAATAACATGAAATCTTACCTGAAGAGCCTATCATCAATCATTACTTCCTCAATTTTTATCCTAATGAAGCATGTTTTATGTCAAATTGGAGGGAATGAAGGTGAATTATTGTGACATAAATGGCAAGCTGACAAAGATATTTACGAAACACCGGTCAGTATTCCATATAACACCATGATACACATACAGCCAAGTTCTAAAGCAAGTGGGAAATAATTTAACCTAGGGTTGGAAGTTTTTGAGGTGTGGTTTTATCTAGTGGTTTAAACCACACTTTTATCTGGCTCCCAGAAATACCTTTTTGAGGTGTCAAAAACCTGTTAGTGTCAAAAACTCAATTTCAATGCACATGATATTCAATGGTTTTTCTGTAATTTATTATAAAAAATGGACAAAATGAGCAAAAGAGAGTGCTAAATTGTCTCTGGTTGCCAACTGTGGGGATACAGCAAATAGCATGTAGATTAATGACTAATAATGTGTAAGACTGCTACCGTAAATACCTAAGATTATTTTGTCATACTAAGTTTGTAATTGTTAACCATAATGTAGCTCAGTGGGTTTTAGGTTAAACCATTTCCTTTATCACCCAATCCTCAACATGATATCATGCATGATAATAAGTCTTGAGACTTCTTACCCTAATTTGGTGCCCTCATCATTCTTTCTTGGTTCTACTTCTGAGATGCTTCAAGTATACAGCATGATGCAACTTGGAAAGTATTTTTTGAAGAGGAGTTTTTTACGAATTTGCTAGTAAGCACAGAAATTTAAGTGTTACAGTTTCTTGAAAGAAATGGTTGTTAGGAAGGAAAGGAATAGTTAACATGATAAAAAGTAAATTCTACGACCTCTATCCATCCGTTTTTGAGAATCCTGCATTCTGATTGGTTAAATAAAATACTGACCTGTTATTCCACAACACATGGTCAGCAAACTTAAAAACTGATAAAAAGGAAGTTTTTCACACATTTTCTGTGGTAGAATAGGAATAAACCAAATTTTTCAGACTTTTATTAACTCCCCCCCCCCCCCCAAAAAGTCATTGGTATTATGGTATATGACATACCCTGTTACTTCAACAGACAGATTAAATGGTCCCATTTTAATGAATTCACATATAACAAGAAGCTTTGTAATTCAGTTGGCTGTGATTTGTTTTCATACATGCTAAAAAGTAGCAGATATGTCATTGCAAATCACAATACTCTTATATGTGATTGCTACGAAACTATATGATCTGCATCAAATAAAATAATTTTATGGAGTAATAAACTGATAATCTTGGTGGTTAGATATGTGCAGGGGCTGGCTTAAGTTAAACCATTGTCTGTGAAAGTTACAGGCTTGGTACATACTTGACTATATTAAACATAGATTTGCTTTGTATTCTGGATAGTGTTCATGATGGAATACAGAGTGATATACAGAGGATTGCAAGTCTGTTATGTCTCACTCTTTCTTATTACCTGTCTCTTTTCACAGTTTGTTATTTTAGTGATAGACAGCACAGACAGGGAGAGGCTACATGTTAGCAAAGAAGAATTATATCACATGTTAGCCAATGAGGTAGGTTTCAGCACAAACCAGGGACATACCTGGGAGGTTCATTCAAACCTCCCAGCTACTTTTCTGAACCCCTCCCCCCTAATCTTTTATAGATTCCTGGCAGAAGGACACTATGCAATGGTGCACCGTATATGTATGATATTTGATTGTAAGCATGTTATCTCAACATGGGTAAGCTTGAGAGATCTCATACATGGCATGTGGATGGCCCATATTGAGTAGATGTTCCCTTCTGGTTTTGGTGGAGGTCAAAGGTCTTGTGGGGTTATCAAAGGTCAAACTGAAAACCTTGTGAACACATTTTGTCTATTAGAGAAATATCAATGAATCCCATATTTGACATGTGGGTGCTCTGTGTTCAGTAAAGGATCTTATCAAGTTTGTTGGAGGTCAAAGGTCATTTTGGGTTACCAGAGGTCAAATGGCATAAACTTGAAAACTGCTCTTAAACACGATATCTTGAGGTAGGTTACATTTAGGGATCTGATACTTAGGGGATCTATTGCATATCATGCTAATACTCCTCATAGAGTAGATGACGTGTATTGTGTTTGGTGAAGGTCAAAGTTCAGTTGGGGTCATCCAGAGGTCACACTGTAAAAGCACGTAATCATAATATCTCAAATAAGAAAACTTCAATGAATCTCATGTCTTATATGGGTGACCCATTCTAAGCAGTATAAACATAATGTTTGGTGGAGGTCAGAGGTCATGTGAGCGTCACCAGGGGTCAAATGAGGTGAACCGTGAAAACAGCTTGTAAACATGGTATCTTGGCATGGGCAACCTCATAGCAAGTTGATACTCCTTACTGAGTAGATGTCTTTGGTGTAGATCAAGGTCATTTGGGTCATCCACCATCAGACTGTGAATACCTTGTAAACACTTTATAAAGAAGGGAAACTTACATGAATGTCATATTTAGTAGAAGGAGCCTTGTGAGTTTCATGGAATTTAAAGGTCATTTAAAGTCACCACTGGTCAAATGGTATATAAACCTTGAAAACTGGTAAACACAATATCTCAAGACGGGTAACTTTGATGAATATCATACTTACCATGTTGATGCTCATGATAGAGTATATAATACCTGTATTTTGCCTCAGATTAAACTTCACCTGAGATTATAAAGGTCACTCTGCAGAAGTTTTGTAAACATGAAGATACAGTATCATAACTTCTTAAGGATGGAAATGTGTGTGAATCCAATTTGTGGCATGTGGGTGCCCCACATTGAGTAGTGGGCCCCTGTGAGGTTTGATGGTGAAAGGTCTTTGCAGCTCCCAGATGTCAAACTGTGAAAACCCTGCAAACATGGTGTTTCAAAAAGAAATACATGAATCTGGACTTTCCAGTGTTCAGTATTTAGTGCACAATCTCTTTAGTATTTGATAGAGGTCAAAGGTCATTTGAGTTTGGTCAGTGGAAGTCAAATGGTAAAAACCTTGGAAACATGATGTCTCAAGAAAAAAGTATGAATTTCACACTTTCATATATGGGTGCCCCATATTGACTGCATGATCTGTGTTGTTTTTGGTGAAAGTCAAAGGTCATTTGAGGTCATCAGAGGTTAGGCTGTGTAAACCTTGAAAACATGATTTGTGAAGTATGAAACTGTATGGATCTTATAGGCCTATCTAGCATGTAGTACCCAAAATTCAAAGCAACAACTGATTTATGACCGTGTCAAGATGATTTCAACCTGTTTGATCTATGCCCATGGATTTTTAATGTAAACTTTATTAAGCACTATAACATTTTACAAGCAGTGTGGCATATGTGAGAGAC
Source organism: Holothuria leucospilota (assembly GCA_029531755.1). NCBI lineage: Eukaryota > Metazoa > Echinodermata > Holothuroidea > Aspidochirotida > Holothuriidae > Holothuria > Holothuria leucospilota. The sequence continues at coordinate 24,351,665 of CM055978.1, forward strand.
TAAGATGTAAACATTCAAAGACTGAAAATCTGGTCATGAAAGTTTTTTGTTCTTTCAGGGTACTACCTTCTTTAGAACAATTTCACGTTTCAGTCTGTATTGAGATGTAGGGCCACCGATTTTCCGTGAACAAAAGAGTCAAATTCCGTTACAGCAATTTCAAATTCCGTGAAAATCCATGCAAGCAATTTGCCAAATCCGTGACTTTCTGTTTTGCATTGATTAGTGTGTTAGGCCAGTGCAGCCTAACCAGACTAAAATCCATCCACCAGCCTAACGTCTAGGCCCCTACACATATACGTAATGGAGAAAAAAAAAACCCAAACAACTTGACTTACGATTGTTTGAGTGTGGGTCCCTTCTTCTTCTTACATAGTAAAAGATCCGTATAAATTATATCCAAATGATATGCAGGTACTAAATCCGATAATTATTCCACAATTGAAAGTGTAACTTGTCAGTTAGAACGTTATGATCGTTCGATCATAAACGTAACAACATACAGAGCAAAGCATGAAACTTGAGTAATGTGCGCAACAGTTTATTATGACTCACTCATGCATAGTATACCATACATACAGTACATGATACAGTATAAACAAGAATCAGCTACAGGCAACGGGATCGCGGGAAAACTTTGCAAGACTGAGCAACATTAGAACTACCGAAGGCTAGTAAATGTGCAACTCGCACCTGGTCCCACATACAGTAAGCATCGGAGGGGGTGAATTTCAACAGTTTTCTATCAGATTGTAGTCTACTAGAGCCATCCAGTGTTACATACAGATTTTTAAACTTTTTTTTTCATTTTGCCCTCTTGATTGCAGACTTCTTTAGCATTCTGAGAGATTTTTGAAGTTCCGTGATTTTCCGTGAAAAAGTAAAATTCCGCGATTCCGTGACAATTTCCGTGATCGCGGAAAATCGGTGGCCCTAGAGATGAAGCTGTCAAAGCTTTTCATAATTCAAACAATGGTATATTAAACAACTCTATAGGTCTAGTCAGTCAACCAGTGGTATTAGAAGGGTTCCAAACAAGGGGAAAGGGGTGGGTGAATGGTAGGGTGACAGGAGGAGGAGCAGGGAGGTGGGCTCTGGTAGACTGCTCATGGGATTGAAATAGAGAGGGGGCTGAGAAGAAGGGTTAGGTTAGGTTAGATGAGGTTTAACGTCCCAGTTTCCAACCAATTGGTTCAAGTCAAAATGACCACAGCCTTTTTTCCAGAGAAGAAGGGAGAGAGTGCACTAAGGCTGGAAGTAATCATCTACAATATTTTTTGAGTTGCGTAAACCTAAGATGGGATAGGTTTAAAGTAAAAAATTTGATGACCCTGCTTGTTAAAGAGGTAGTATGCAATTATAAAGCAATCCAATGTACATGTCTGTTAAGTTTCAGATGTAGGGGAGAAAGGTTTGATGGTTTTTTTTTCTTTTGTGCTTGAAAGCTGAGGGTAAGTTTAAGAGTGAAATGCTAGTAGTGCACTTCACAAAGGAGAACCATACTCCCACCTACAGGTATAATTTATAAGTGTATGTTTAATTTGTTGTCAGTACTTTATTAGGTTGCTTTGGTATATGTAAGAGAAAAATTGCAGGCACGCCAATTAGGATTATTGTACCCTTGTATCCTAATTGTGGTATATTCAATAATATCCTCAGAGCTTAATATTCAAGAAGTCTGGTTTCCTTTATAGATCCTTTTAGCTTGAATTCATACCAGAACCAGTGTCCACACTAAGGTGAGCGATTGCTGGATTCCTGGATCTGAGTAAAATTATCTGGCAAAGAAAATAATTATGTTAGAAATTCCTGCACCTTTTTAGCTGCCTATTAAATCCTTCCAGCTATGCAGGAGAAATGCCTACAATGTTAAAAGTATGCAGAACTTGAAAAATATCCCACTTGAAAATATTTCAAAAGCAGGAGATCCCCTTTGATTTCACGTCTGTCATGAAGATTGACCAGAGTATAGTATTTATCAGTTTAAATTCAGCAATAGTTCAATGAAAAGTAAACTAACATGTATCAACAAATGCTGATAGGTTAAGAGGAAGAGTCCATGGGTGGTATTGTGGCTGATGATATGATGAGTTGTTTGCTTTTCTCCGACAGGATTTAAAGCCAGCTGCAATGCTGTTGTATGCCAACAAGCAGGATGTCAAAGGATCTATGACACCAGCAGAGATATCCCAGCACCTCAATCTCACTTCTATAAAAGATCACAAGTGGAATATACAAGCATGCTGTGCACTCACAGGAGAAGGGTAAGTCTAGACAAATTCTGGAGGAATTAGTGCAGGGGTGTGTAACCTCCTTTGACTGGTGTAAAAATCTATTTCACTCCTACCTCCCTTTACTTACAGTACTGCACAATATCAGAGCCCACTATACCAGAGAACAACAACTGACAGTGCTTTGAATTCTTCTTTGGGATAGTGGTGCAGGAGACAGGCAACTTAGGGATCATCCAGTTTGTGTCATCATTTTAAAGGTACAAAATATTTGGGGAATGGGGGTTCAAAGACACATGTGTGCTAATTTGTATCAAATGATGGCTTTTTGCTGAAAAATTGTGAGTTTTCACATTCTGAAAAGTATGGTCAGAGGTTTGGGGGGATAGGGGGAAGAGAGGGACTAACGGTTGTCTGTTATGTACTCTTGTGAAAACTATGAAAACATTGGATCACTCCTTAGTAGAGTAGAGCAACTAGAGCAATTGTTGGGTCTCAAGCTGTTTTAGGCTGTCAAACAGATAACAGATCGAGATTTTAATATCACCTTTCCTTTTGGTCCAATGTTGAGAAGGGAGTGTGCAGTGACAAGAATGTTTCAAGGCAAAAATATTTGCTTATTGTGATTGGGATTTGTTCCATTGAAGTGAAAATTCAGGCTTTTACCTGCTCTAGCAATACCTGTACCATGAAAGTTGTAAAATTAGGTCATTTTATTGTTTGGGGTTGCTCTGTCAAAGGAACATTTAAACAGTTGTCTATAATCCTTGAAGAAATGGTTCCCTTTGGGCGAAATATGGAGGCCTACAGGGTAAAAAAGTTTTGAATTTTACCCTTTCACATCTTTAAATTTGATTTATTAGTGAACTGAAGATTTTTTTGTGTGTGTGGTTTGAAACTTAAATCTTTAAAACCCATTCTACTTTACGTGGAAGCAACATATGAAAAAAAAAGGACGCTCTGGACCATTAAGGCTTGTACATTGTATTAAAGTGTTGAACTTGTGGAACCAGGTAACATCCGTCTATGACTGTTTAAATGTCTCATGTGGGTCAATTAGAGTTGTGTTGGTTACAGCCAGTACTCAAAATGAAACCCTTTCAATGAGAACATTACAATAGGGCAAGGTCAATGCCCTACAGCTAGCAGAAATTTCTCAGGGTACCTAGTCTAAGCAAGAAAGGAATTTGGCAAAGTCTGATGGCAATGGACCTTGGTGCCTCTGTGTATGTGGAGGCCTATTACAACTGGTATGTGCACTGAAAGCTTCCATTGTATGTGATGCTGTGTGCACATGGATGCAATTGTGTGAAGGAGGTCACTGGAGGTTAAAAGGCAGAAACCTTGTAAATGGCTTGTAAACACCATATCTCAAGGTAGCAATGACAGAAACTTCTCATATCTGGTATAAAGATTTGTCATGTTGAGAGGAAGAACTCTGTTGTTTTTGGTGGAGGTCAAAGATTATCTGGGATCACCAGGGTTCAAACACTGAAAACTTTGTTAAAACTATATCTCAAGACAGGAAGCTTGGATAGATTTCCTACGTAGTATGTGGATGCATTATGGTGAGAAGAAGCCTATTGTTTTTGGTGGAAGTCAAAGGTCATCTTGGGTCACCTGGGGTCAACACTGAAAACTTTGTTAACACGATATCTCCAGATAGGAATCTTGGATAGATTTCATACGTGGTAAGTTGATACCTTATAATCCGAGGAAGAACCCTTTTGTTTTTGGCAGAGGTCAGAGGTCATCTGGGGTCATCTCAGTGCAACAAAACATCCCCATTCGGCAAGAAATCACAAAACCTTTGGGCTTTCTGGTTACTGTAATTGTGTTAAGGGTTTACGTGTTTGTCCCACTGTGTAGGATAGGGTTGAGTGTTCTTTTGTGTAGGGTATAAACTGATAGATTACTACTAATATGCCAACAGAACTCCCAGTTATTCCTAAGCAAAGAATTCATCCCATCCATTCTGTTTCATTCAAACAGAACTGGCTAGTAATTGTCCCACCAGAGCTGGTAAACTATTGTAACATTAGATGATATAAATGGCATCAATACGTTTGCTTTATTATGTTCCTGTATTTGCTTATGATGTATGTTACATGACTTTCTTCATTAGATACTGACCTACCCCCACCCCCAACCTCCTTGCTTACACCATATAGGACTGTGGTGCAGAGCTGGGAAAAATATTTCTTTCCTGGGAAGGGAGTCATATTTTCAAAAATTCCTCCCATATTTTCATCTATACTACATCTACATCTACATCATGTATAAATTTCCCTCCAATGACGAAAATTTCCCTCCAAATATACACATTTCCCAGGAAGGAGCCTCCCAACTTCCCAACTTTTTTCACCCAGGCTGTGGTGTGTCACTATACTATTAATTTCCTCGTGGTATTCTACATTCGAACAATTTGTAACTTTGTTCTTGTTTCTCTTCAGATTGTATCAAGGTTTGGAGTGGATAGCCAGTCAGGTCAGAAGGTGACACCAGCCTGACTTTAGTCTTGTGTATGGTTAGTATTCTTTGCCTTTCAAGTCATGTACATATCCAGTTTCTGTGTAGTTTGTATCACATTACACTGGTTGTTTCACTTAGTGGTGTAATGTGTTCATGGCGTGATGATATTATGTGACAAATATATCATGCAGAGCACCTTCAAATATAACTAACAGAGATATACCATCACTGTGCCTCACTAGTTTATAACAGTACAATTAACATTTCTAACAGTATATGTTGCCCTTGTGATATTTACATAAGGTGCCATGTCAAAGAAGTCTGGCCTTTAAAAAAGAAACCAAATTTGATCTAAATAGTTCTGTTGGTTAGCACCCGACATGAAGTTGTAATTCATAAGCTATAGGCTTCTCTCACATTTGTAGTAGCTTAGCATCTTAAAATAACTGCCCTTCAAGGCCTGAATTAGAGTTATTGTTAGCCAAGCTTCAGTAGTTGTAGCCATGTGGTATTAATATAAACATTACAATAGAAGGATTACTCTAATCCTGCTATTGTAATTTGTGTAGGAGCAAAGGGTTGCTACAGCCCCTGCAGCTTTGCTGAAGTTTTGACATGGTGCCTACAGTTTGACAAATTGTAGGCACCATGTCGAATTTTGTTAGTTACACAGTATATCCATGGAAGAAGACATAAGGTGGCCGCAGCATTCCTTGGGAGTTGACATTTTCATGGTTCATTGAAAGTTTGGAAAAACCTTGGAAGGATTTATGAAACCTCTGAACTATTTGGCTCCTTCTTACTTTCCCCTGTTACTACTATTGGACAGTCCATTTACTGCAAAACAGCCTCTGGTTATGAACAAATGCTTGCAGATGGTGCTCTACCTACTCCATAAACAGCTTGCTGCAAGTTGCCCTTTGCTTCATTGTTAGCTTCGTTTTCCTGCAAATCTCTTTCTTTGATCCATCAGATGACTGCTATTCTCCATCACACAGATCGTTTACTCTGGTCTGATTCATGAAGAACACCAATGCACAGAAAGTTGTGTAAGTCAGACTTACACAACATACTTTGCTTACTTGATAGTAGGCTTTCACAAGATAAAACATGCATAATATTGTAAATATTGTAACTTTATGCAGGCATTGCAACACATGCTAGGCGCATTATACCATAGTCATGCAGAGAAGAATCCTCACAATAGATTGCATGCATAAGCACAGACGACCACCAGCGCATCCTATCGGATATGACAGTCAATGAGATTGGCTTATGTTGTGACAAAACTAGATACAACTGTAAAGTAGGACTGGCTTAAATTATGTATTGCAATCAATGTTCATGCTAGAAAATTAAAGGGAAAAAAATTGGTGTAGGGATATTTTCCAAATTTTGATGGAATTACTTACATTGTAGGTATTTCTGTTGTGCTTAACTGGCTGCTTTAGGTAGCAAAAATAAGATGTGAGAATTCCATGTAGATAATTATATTCTTTGCAAAATTATCAACTTAGATGTGGGAATCCAGCAAACATGCACCTTAGCCTAGCTGCTTATCACAGTCATGCTGTCTATTTTTATGAATGGCAAAGTTGGCTTTGTGGACCCCTCTTGAGGAAGTGTATACCTGGTTCATACGTATTTGACTTGAGCAACAAAAAATGCAACCCTTTGTGAAGCCAGCCCTAGCTGTGTGCTCATGGGATAGAAAGGCACAGTAGGGGGAGAAACTTGTGGTGGCATATGTATGTATGTATGTATGTATGTATGTATGTATGTATGTATGTATGTATGTATGTATGTATGTATGTATGTATGTATGTATGTATGTATGTATGTATGTATGTATGTATGTGTGTGTGTATGTATGTATGTATGCATGCATGCATGCATGTATGTGTTTGTATGTGATACTCTGGATACCTTCTTATCCATATAAGGCAATTACAGGTGGGACATGACCATAAAATCTCACCCAGACGATTTCCCTGGAAAATTTTCTCCTCGACAATTTCTGCCACCAGGAAGTTTGGAATTGTCCTGAGTGAGAATTTTCAGGGGAAAAATTGTCCGTGGGGAAGCTGTCCAGAAACCCAAGTGGGAACCATACTTGATATAAGCCTTTAGCATGGAGTCCTTTCCAGTTGTTTTTTTGCTGTCACTGTCATGAATATTCATGAGTGAGTGGCACTTCATGCAAAACTGGTAGTCTCTCAAAAACTGGAGTACCCTAAACAACAAGCTAGATAATTACTGCAAAATAAAATAGAATGGGTCAGTTTGAAGTTGAGTGAGTCCTCAATCCCTGTATATAATCTTGATTCTTGGTCAAGTGTCAAGTGAGATATTCCAGTTTTGGTCAAAACCAAGGTTTCACATTATCTTTGCTTTGTTCAAACTGTTGGCTTATGACTGTTATAATGTTGCAGATGGTAAAAGGTCAACAAGCCTATATTATCATTTCTAATCAATATTTTGAGTCCATGAATAATTCTCTGGTGTTGAATTTTGTGGAATTGCCAAAGCCCATTTTATATTAAAACTTTTAGTGAAGATTTGTGTTAAACTGTTTCAGTTTGCTGGCATTATTCAGGCGCGGATCCAGACATTTCGAAAAGGGGGGGGGGGGCTGAAAGCCCCCTTGAATATTTTCCTAGATTAACAGTATGCTAATTTTCGCGTATTTGTTATTGTTGATGTGGCGAAAAAGGGGGCTGAGCCTGAGGAAGCCCCCCCCCTCCCCCCTTGGATCAGAGCCTGTTATTTAAATATTTATTTGAAGTATGAAAGTATGTTGGGATTTGGTGCCATTACTTTTCATGTATCAGTTTTATTCATCTGTGTGTTTTGGTTACCTTCTGTTTCTCTTTTCAGATATCATTGCATTATATATTTATGGAGATGGCACGGTTCGGCTGATGCCAGCTGGCAGTTAGAGGGATCTCAAGCTGCAGGAAATGTTCAGTTGTAATGGTCCTGACAGAGACAGGCCTGAAAGTGTAAGAGAGAATTTAACGTCATCCATCATTCTTTGTCTTCACCTGCTGACATTGGGTTGGGTCATGCCATTTTGACAGAGGTGATTATTTCTAAAGGAAGTGAAGGAAGAAGGATTTACCTCCACACACCCCTCAAGATATGAAATGATAGTGTCTTTAGATCCTTAGTTAGGTATGCCTGGACCATTTAAAAGTGTGACAGCTTTATATGTCAGCTATGTTTTACACGGAGAAAATGAGGGATGGAAAACAAGTTACAGAGCAAAGTCATTTGGGCTAATTTTCTCAATGAATATGTATAATGTGAGTTATGTAATCTCCAAAGAGAAAGCTTTTCTTAAATGCATGGAAAATATCCTACCAAGTGTGGAACAACTTACATTGTTTTGTATAACTAATCAGCATACAGCTGTGCTGTTTTAATCAAAAGACAAACTTTGAAAATTTATTGTTTCAGCTTCCACTGTATGAATTAATAAGTTCAATTTTGTAGTGAAAACATTTTGCTTGAAGTCTGCTTTTTGGTAAGGCCAGTCATACGTTATGCAAGAATGTACATCCTGAAATCATGGTAAACTGTAGCAGGCAGGACATACGCTGCCATTAATTTTAATTCAGAGAACTGTTATATAAGTTCTTACTTTGGAAATGGTTATAATTATCCTATAAAGCTTGTGCCAACATATATTTGGGAGCATATTACCAGTGATGAATATCCTCCAGGAGATTGCATATTGGGAAAGGATGTCAGTAAGATTTTTGTACCCTACAAGCAGCGCTTGCCTTAACCGAGCGCTGGGTGATTTTTACCCCATGGTCTTTGCGATTTTGGACCTGGTATGTCTTAAGGATGTACACCTTATTTTCATATGAAACGCCTGGTCATTTTCTACTGCGCAGCCAAAATCTTTTTCTCTTATGGATACGTATTTTCCAGAACATAAGCCGATGTCCGATCTTCGCAATTTCTTACACCCAAATGCTATCCGCACATTACATGATTTAGAGAATGGCTCCTGGTCCTGAGAAAGTGGCTCTTGGTTCTACCAAAATCCACAGGACCAGGAGCCCAAAGTGGGATTTACTGTCTCCTGGTCCTTTACTGCTTAAAGTAAGGCTTACTTACAAGTTCAGTCAACTTTCTTGGAAATGGAAAATTGGAATTAACATGTCTTAACCTTTCTACAGCTCAGCTTCTTCCAACGTAACTACCCTCTGTTATGCTGCAACTTCATGTAAATACTAAAGGGAGCGAGGGGGATTTGTGAGGTACAGTGTTTATACATTATACTGTGAGATAAAAGTAGCATTCAAGTCATTCTCTGCTACTGTCACACATTGTCCCAGGTTCCACCTTTCTGTGTGAAACGGTGACAGAGCTTCTAATTAGGTTTATCTTGTGCCTTAAACTGTCAGCAAATTGTCAGGGTTTAAGACTTTTTCACATATTTGTGGTATTTTGTTCAGGTACACCATTGGTCACAATTGATGGTGGTTGTCAAGGAAGCCATGCTTACTATGTTAAAGAGGGATTAGTTTTCATGCTTAAGCAGATCTGCTTGATAAAATTTACACATTATGGCCAAACTGTGAAAGAATTATGGCCAAATGATCACTGAAAGGTCACTAAAGTGAACGATTTTTCATGGTCAAATGCTCTCTGTCCAGGTGTAAAAGGCAGCTTTTAATTGAATTGTACTTATATTTAATGTAGATAATAGCACCCATTCTGATATTTCATTTCTCAGTATCAGCCGATGCTTGTCCGATATCGTTTTGAGATATGAGCATACTTATTAACTAAAACCGTAGGCATTGGGCGCTATTACTACATGTTGTTTCATTTCCATGAGGTTAAATATCGGGACTTATACATACTATTAAAGTTACATTACATTTTAGGAAGTGTAAGATAAGAAATATCAGTTAGCATGGGAACTTCAGGTAAATTTTACAAATATTTAAACAGGACAGAAATGAAGAATGTAGGCAGTTACTGATATTGAATCGGTCCAACAATAATTTTCAGCATTTGAATCAGGTCATATTTGGTCAAAAATACAGCTGGCGAGCCCTATTTTGAAGTAAGTTCATATGTCAAACTTATACTTCTGTAGAATGGTGGTAGAACCCACAATAATGTAACAATGCAGGGTAATCTATTGATCATTTTGTGGTCTTAAATGGTAAATCAGTATTAATTATCAATTTTAATTTTCTTCTCCCCCCAAAAATGCTTGTATTTGATGTACATTCTTCAGCCATTTCCTTTAACATTCGTGCAGTTAGACTAGTTCAGAGTGCCAAAAACATCCATTGACCAATATTGGCAGTCCTTTTGGCTAACTTACCAGCCCTGTTCCAATGGTGTGCATGTTATTTGAGAATGTGACTGTATCGCCTCAATGTTCCTCTATTCTTCTGTATAACTGTAGCATGCAGGATTAATGCAATTTTTGCTTTGAACCAGGGCTGCCATTTGGCCACTTTTACGGCCAAATATTGCTAATTTGGCCATGTTTAAACGTTATAAAAAATAATCATTTAGATATGAAAAGCATTCATTTTACTGTGGAAATGCTTCCCTGTAACGATGCAGGTGTAGTAGACATAGGGGGTAGGAAAACTGTTCTCACCTGAGGGGCTTGAAATTATATCAAACCACTATCCTGGGGGGAGGGCTTTAAGGTGAGGAAATATCCCCCTCCCCTTTGGGAAATTTTTGAATATTTTAGGGTCCTTAGATGCATTTTGGTGCATCATATTGTGTTAATTTTAAGGAAACTTACTGCAACTTTTTGACATTTTTACAGTAGGAATAAATAACAGGTTTTTGACAATGAATTGTGGGGGCAGAAGCATAATTTTGCCCCACCACATTTTGGACTGGGAGGCTCCCCCCCCCTCCCCACTGCTTCCTACATGTATGGCTATCATGTCTTGAGTTGAGCTGTATTTGGGAGGAGAGTTTGGCTGTAAAGTGTGAATTTTATCTGGCAGCCCTGGCTTGAAGTTGCAAAGAAAATGTTCATATTGAAATTATTTAGTTACGGTATATGAAAAAAAATGAAAAACTTGAAAAATGCTCCTAAAGTTAAAACAATCCCCCCCCCCAAAAAAAAATTTCAGGGGTGGGGGTGACATTTTCCTCTCGTTTCATCTTCTCACATCAACTCTGGTTGACTGTAAGTTGTACATTTGTGTCATTATATGGTGTCGTAGTTATTCTTACAAATTGTTTGCATTAGTTGTACCAAACCATTATCACTGTGGCAGGCACTGTATGGTACTGCACTGTACTGCCATGTATTGAAATGTTCTGTCATGTCACGTTCGGTTAGACACACCCTTTGTTCTATCTTTGTCCAGACACTTAGAAGTACTTGTACTACTTGTATTGAGGTTAGGGTCAAAGTTGTAAATGGTTTATTCGTGCTGTTATCTCTCAGCTTCATGTAAGAACTCCAAAATATGAAACATTTTTGCAGCAGGCATTTTGTAGCATTGCATAAATGCACTTTAATACATGCATTGTACCGTCATAGTCTGGGTGTTATGTCAGCCTGTGTAGAATTGAGCTACAGTTACTTGAATTCCCATTTTTTAATTCATTAAGTATTAAGCCGTATTGATCATACTGTTGAAGTACATAAGAATATTATAAGCCAATGATTTTCATCTAATATAGATGCCATGAATGTGCTCTTTCCATTGCTAAGGAAAAATCGAAATTGCTTATGGCTGACATGTTTGATCTGCGATGGTGTTTTATATATATTGGAACCAAGTAGAAAGCTGAAAATTGTTGTTGAAGGATGGTTCATGTTGGTACCTGCTTTCTAAATTCTTATCCTATTTTGTGTCAACCCAAAATGTGCAAACTGATTTGTCAGTTCATGTTGCCTTATTTTACGTAGTTTGCTTCAGTTTTTTTGGCCAACTCGTAGCTAGAAACAGATGTGTCGTGTTCAGTACAATGTCATGGGTACAAGTATACGTGGATCTTCTTAGGTTGTGAGTAGGAGGACGAGTTTACATCTTTTCACGTACAAAATTTGGTTGCAATGATGTTCTGATGTCTCTCTTTTCTGATATCTCTATATTCCAACAATTCTGCATGAAAGTTAGTGGTAGAATAGGGGCTAGCAGGGCTCGAAATAAGCTTGAAAAAGAGCACAGCCAAAATTAGCAAATTGGCTGTCACAGGCACGTGTCCAGGATTTTCAGCAGGGGGGTTTCTGAGATATGGTTTTTTCAAATGAGGCGGGTATTTGGGTCGAAAACTCTAAAAAATCTTAAGGTCGGCACGAGCGGGGGGGTGGGGGGGTCCGAACCCTCCCTTTGGACACGCGCCTGTGTCAGTCTATGTTATTTCATAGGACATTGACTGAGGGGGACCACGGCCATCAGTAAGGGCCTGACAGCCATGGCTGTTGCTGCTGCCTGTTATTTCGAGCCCTGGGCTTCATTTTACAAGTCAACCCTATCATCTTAACACTGACCTCAATGTATGTTTGTCAGAATATATGCCCAACTTTCAAAATTTCCCCCAGGGAGAAACAAATGAAGAATAGTGTGCCTTCAAGTCATCCATAATATCACAAGTTTCCCTAAGATGGGCGATGTCGCCCCACCTTGCCATTGCTACCCCCTCCCTCCTGATGCCTGCCATCCCCCGGGCAATGAGGTTGTAAGGATCTGTCTTTAGTCTTTATTTGTAACTACAAGTGCCCTAAAGTGTAAAGTACCATGATCTTGTTATGTCTTAGCTTTGGTATAGAAGATTATGTGAATATGCATGCCAAATTTTTGGAGCTGTGAATGTCTGTTGTGAAAAAGGCAATATACTTCAAGGTGTTACTTATACCAGAATGTGGCATGTAGATGGTCAGTATGGTCTATCCTGTAACCTGCCTGTCAAGTTGGGAAGGGCAGTATTAGTTTTGAGGGGCATCGGCATATTTGTTGTAGGTATCTGTTGTGACCATAGATTTGGTAAAATAGGTGGGGGGGGGGGGGGCTTATTGAAATTTGGGTTGGCATTTTGTCCCAGAACTCCCTCAAGAGTATGGGTCGTCAGGGAGCTTATTATTATGACTGTTATTCCATGTTTTTTATATCACCTGCAAGATTTTTTAGACTTTGAAACCAGGGTTGTCTAGTACTTTGCTGTAATATGGAAATCATTATTTAACAGTTCAGTATAGTCTGGAAATGGCCAACCAAGTTTTGTCCAAAAATGGCAAATCAGGTACTAATGATCCAAAAAAGGTCAATCAAGTATTGTCCAGTAGTGGCCAATCAAGTCTTTACCAAAAATGGCCAATCATGTCAAGAACTATGCCTGCTGTAAACCTTGGAAAAACTGTAGCCAAAGAGAATTTTTAGAGTCTGTCGATCACAAAATAATATTCTTGGTAGTAAAATTCTGTGTAAACAATGTCTAAAATTCAAACAAAAATGGGACTATGCTTAGCAGCTTGATGGTTTTAATAGTCTGTTATAAGGGCAGTCAAAATAGGGTTGGTGTGGGAAGGGGGGAGGGAAATCATTTTGCTCCTAGAATATGGCATTTTATAGGGTAATTTTTGGCCATTCTTAGACTTCAAAGTGAAAACTACTGGAGGGGATGGGGCTACAGCTCCCTGGATAGCCAGCAACTCACATTATGGAAGTAAAGGAAGGCATGCCCTAAAGGTTGTGTAATGCACAAATAGAAGCTGCAAATTCAGGCTGGAAAGTGCTGAATCTTTATGTGATTGCATCCAATATTTTTCTGAATTCCAAAGTTTGGCTTCTTGGTAGAAACTGAAGGGCTGCTTCAGTTAGAAGTAACAAGGTTGACAAAGCCCGTTATAATTTCATTGTGGTTAGTGTCACTCTTTGATGGTAAGATCAAAATTGCATTTTATAATGAATGATTAAAATAAACAAAAGAACTTTTTTAATTCCAGAAGCATTACTGTACATTTACAACTGTAAACAGTGACAGTTGGAACTTGTGAATAAATTAACTTTCTGCACTTTTAATGTGAGTAAATGAATTATCTCTGGTGTCATGAAGTGATCATACAAGCTAGTATTTCATTGGCTCTTAATCAGTCATGCTTGCCAGCAGTTCTGGTTCTAGAGGAATGGTGATTTTTGAGACTTTGCAAAACCATATAAGTCAGAACTTTCTCATTTCTAATAAAAAATGAAGGATGTTAAAAAGTTATGGGGGTATTCCACAGCAGCTGCTGGGAAAGAAAGTAGTGCCATCATTTGATATGTACAAAGCACAGGAATCAACAGTGGCATAATATCCTTATATTCATTCTAATATCATAAGTCACCAAAAACTCATTTGGCACAAGTTGGACTGACTTTGCAATGTTCTCCCAAATCAAAATGTTGGCAAGTGTGAGGAAAATCCATTTGGTCAATCCAGGTGGGTAAGGGCTTTACATATATGCAAAATGTAGGCTTCTTCCCGAGTTGCTATCAGTTAAGATTTTAGAACCCTGGAGATGGATGTGAAAATTTCCACAATTTCAATAGCATCATCAGGATCAAATGTGCTGGTGGCCAGTACTTCCACTTATCCCAAGTTCGTGTAGTTTTAGTGTTCAGGTAATTTTGGGGAAGTTCAAAAAATTTCAAGGCAGCACTGTTTTGTAAATTGATTAAGGGAGACATCCTTTTCCCAGTTCCCTTTCTTTTTACATGGATAGTTGTCTGTTCGCCTTTGATTTAATATTTTCCTGAGGAACGGTGTTTAATAGCATACAGGAAGCATTCTTGAAAATTTCAGGAAACAACCATCAAATTCCAAGAAATGTTTGACTCTACTTAAACATTCTTTTGAATTGTAGAAGCACAGTTTAGGAGTGCATTGAAATGGATCCATCATTAGCATCTGTAACTAAAATTATTGCATAAGAAGAAATGGGGGGATTTACATGGGACTGGAACATCTGTGACAAAAAAAAAAGGAAAAAAAAAGTACAAATGCGAAATATATCACCATCTCAAAAGATGCTTTGGTTTGGTATTTGCAATGTGTTAGATGAGCAGAAAATGCTAAAAACTACATGAAAAAAATAAGACCAGCAAAAAAAAAAAAAAAAAACAGACAAATGAGAAGAGCAACACAAGATTGTGGTAAGCTTTCGTGTAATGCCTATGTTAAAGTTACTTATAAAGAACATAACACACCCAGCTGGAGGATAAACCAGACAAAACATTGAACAAAATCCCTGTTAAAAAAGCAGTGCCATACTTTCTCCATCACAAATTATTAACAAGGTCTTGGATTCTTCATTTCACCAATAGAGGGGTTCATGTGACGTCACTCGAGTGGGATTCACAGGCACTGAAGGGCAAAACAAGCAGTAAGCGTATTTACTGCACAAACCATAGAAACTGTCACACAATGGATGCTTGCCCTTCAAAACCAAAGAGATGTGCGATCTTGCCCTTTTAAACCAAAGAGATGCACGGTCACCTGATGCCGGTGAATCCCCTCTATACAAGGAACAAAGAATGGAAACTTGTCAAACATACCATAAAGTAAATTTAAAAGCTCTCCCAAACAAACTAATCTTCAATCCACAGCACATTTTTTTGTGTATTTGTTGGTTAAATGCATAAATGATTGCATATAAAGGATTACATTCACTGGTTATCTTTACAGTATATTCAGTGAGTTATTTAGTAATAAAGTTGACCAGTATCCAACCACTCGCCATTAACTATCAGTTCAGTTTGTGCTTTCGTTTCCTACCTAGTTTTTTCAGCTAAGATTATTTGCAGAATAATCAAAGTTGCATACACCATTTAATTCTTGCACTTGGAGATAGGAGATAAAAAAAAATAAATTAAAAGAAAACTACTTTTTAACTTAAAATGCAATAATATTAATCTATGAACTGCCTAAATCCAAAACTTTAAAAGTGAGAAGTGATTTTTATCAAACTTTTCTTACT
Organism: Holothuria leucospilota; assembly: GCA_029531755.1. NCBI lineage: Eukaryota > Metazoa > Echinodermata > Holothuroidea > Aspidochirotida > Holothuriidae > Holothuria > Holothuria leucospilota. The sequence goes on from CM055978.1 coordinate 24,367,337, forward strand.
TTTAGTCCATTGCGAAAATAAGTAGTTCTTCTGTGATTTAGTTAAAGTGTTTAGTAAGTCTTACAAAGATTAGTTGGCCAAAAATAAGATAATTCTACAATCATTTCAGCAACAATTTAAGTTGCATCCAACATACCAATGTAACAAAATTAGAGATATCTTTGTCTTGTCACCAAAAAAAAAAGATGATTCTAAAATGTGACGGGATTCTGATGAAATCAGAGATGTCACGATACTGTGAAAAGACGGACATGAGACAAAACTTGCAAATTTTCTTAGCACACTTGATCAACAGTTTCATAAAATAAGGAATATCCTTTCTGAACTGCAACTCACTACTAAGGTAGGACTGGATTATATGAACTAACATGCCAGTAGCCTGTGAATAATTTATGGATCAAAGTTTACAGGTTGGAATCTTTGTCATATTAAAGTTGAATACTACACATTGATGTAGTAAATAGACTTAGGTCCTGTTTCAAAAAGAGTAACACTCAATCTTCGGTTCGATATCGGTGACACTTATTGCTTGAAGCATCAAATTTAAGATAAATCAAGACTGTTTAAAAAAGGCCCAGGTTGCTTGATAAAAAGTGAACTAATTCCTTACTACATGAAAAAATCCATGCGAGATCCCTAGCATGTGAATATGGCAAAAACTCTGTCACAAATTTTTATAATAATCAAATTCTGATCCCACTTATACATATTCATTTACAAGTTTATGATAATGCCTGGACAATATTTGACTATTAAATCATGGACTTGCTTAAAAGAATGGAGAGAAGTGTATTTGACAGAGTATGGAAGACTTGAAGCAAAGCAGTACATATTTCGCAGCAGGGTAATAAAATCAGACAAAATTTTATAACTTCACAGATAAGTGGACATGCAACAAACAAAAATTACATGGGACAAACTGTTCTAAGTTACCAACAGAAACATTAAGAATGGTAATATGTACATAAATGGGTGAGTGCTTTTGCTAAATATTGCAAAAGCAATGGAAGACTTCATTTACCAGATGACTTGCTAATAAATTTCTGTTAGGTCCAAAAAGGTACTGTATATGATGGAGTAAGAAACACAAAACTGATAGTTGTAAAAAGTTTCACATATTCCCTTAAATCCTTTGCTAATATTTTTATAAAAATGTGGTGAAATACCTTTATTTTACAAGACATTTAATATTTCTTGTAACTCAGCAGAAAACAAGGATGTTACCTTCATTTCTCTAGTCTACAGTTATGATGAGAGGCAAGGATAAGGTTACAAATATAACCAAAGATGAATGAAACATGTTTCAATCTTTTCACCCTATTTACAAAATCTCACTTTATTTTGTTCACACAACTGTTCTCATAATGCAGTACTGTAGTGAACACAAAACAAACCTTTGGATAACCCATAACACACAATAACAAACACTGTTTGAATGTCTGGGATCCGCACAACACGTTTTTAGTTGACTTAAATGCCCATTTACAGGAAATGCAGTACCGACAGCTGATTTAACACTATATAGTTCATAGAATGTTAATGATGTGTCATTATGCTACATTTTTAACCTGAACTTCTAATCTTTACTAAACTAACTTCCTAACTATCATTAAAACCACTTGATTCTTGTTTAATTGAGATCAAAAGGGTAATTTTATTTACTTAAATTATAAATAAGGTCACTATGAACAACAAGTTTTGTAATGTTGTGAGTAAAAGTAAAAATTCTCTTCCCATCATTGTCAACAGTAGCAGAGACGTTTCTAATCAATTAGTGTTGACAACATTCTGAGATAGCAGAAATCTACAAGATATACATACATACAGTCCTTTTATTCAATGAGATACTAGAGAAGAAATCAAACTGCTTATTTTACAACAGATATTAAAAGCTTAGTAGTTATAAAGTATTTGCAATCTATACAGCAGCTATTTGGTCATATCTCCTACTACTTATTAGAGAGTCAAGAATAATTATCAAATCCAAGTCTGAAAAAGGCTTGACCGTCTCCTTTTCTTCTTCCCGTCCTCGATGGACTTCCTGCTCTTAAACCTACTTGAGCGTCGGCGAGGAGAAGAAGTGAGTTGCTTTGCGTTTGCTGTTGTAGCTCTTGGATCCAAATCTATGGCAGATAAAGAGACAAAATGGTAGTGTCACTTATCTCAATGTTCAAGAGCCCTCAAAAAAGAGCTTTGCAAGCATAAATTTAAGCCACCATAACGTAAGTTCAAATGGAAACCTTAGGGTATGTTTTGTCACTTCCATATCATCATTACATTAAAAGATCAAAGTGTACACACAACAGGGCTGAAAACTTCTTCATTTGATCATCCAAGATAAGCTGCTTGAAGAAAAGATGTTTGAGGTTCTCCAATGGACAAATAGTGAAGTAGCATAGAATTCATAAATATAGATCACCTCAAAGCAAACCAGGTTCAGTGAACCTTGTTTGGGAATACTTTTAAGTTAAAACAATTTATAAGTAGTGAAACAAAGGAGAAATTTCCCTACAGTTGGTCATTTTAGTGTCTACATAGTTGCTGGGAGGACAACCTAAAAGGTATCCTTAAATATCAGCCCTGCTCAAAGAACACTACATAGATGTATTGCAAACTTTCAATTAATAAGTGATTGTTTCTCTTGAAACAGGGAGATAAAACTTTGCACAACTACAAGTGAGATCATTCTAATCCAAGTTCTCAAAATAAATGAAAATAGAGAAAGACCTACCACCAATGACAAAATATCCGATGAACATCATGCAGGTTAACTAAATCAGTCCTGACCCATACACCATTTTCCAAATAGCAATTACATAGGATTATGGGAAAGAGTTTGGTATACGTCTTTTCTGGCCGCAGTTAAATGATATTGACAAAGACGACACAACACCAAACTCTATCCCAGTCCTTTGTAACTGCCATTTGGAAGGGGTCTATTTATAGGTGCACATGATACCTCTTTCCAATTTATGTCCCGAGGTAATAAGCAACACAATGCAGAACATTTGGAGTGTCCTATGGTTCATCTGCACATTTCAAATGATTGGAATTCTAATTTTTTTTTTTCTTTGCTTCATCCTTGACTTTTCTTCGCTAGAATAAGTTTCTATGGATTATTATTTGTTCAATTAAAGTTAAAATGAATCTTCTCTCTTTTCTACCATTGGTTACTTTGCCTAGGTTAAAAGATGCAAAAAAGATGCAAAGGAAGTTAGTTGCTTTAGCAGGTATACTATTTTATATTAAAATGAATATATATACAAATTAAATATCTAAATTCAACATAAAAATGTACATGTACCTTGGTGTTAGTGATGTTTTTGTGAGGATTGATTTAGCCTTCCCTATGGAGGAACCAGATGGGGTTTTCTTTGGGGTCTTCCCAGGGGTGTGTACAGGGCCAAGCATGCTGGAAATACCTGAGAAGCAAAGATAAATACAAAGAGGATGTGTATAAGACAATGACAAGTAAAACAGCAATCAGCTTACAGGGATTATGGTGAAGATTAAACAGGGCTTGACGTAGGAGTGTGAACAGGGCTTGACATAGGTGACAAAATGGTGGCAAATATAACCTCATCCCTAACAAGGTTGCTAGGTTGGCATTTTTAAATGCCAATAACAATTAATTTGAAGTTTGTCTTTGCTTGAAACACTTTAATACCAACACCAAACAGCATGTATGCATTATTTTGGCACATTCATATTGAATAAATATTTTATGTATTAGGTGTTGTTTCCAAAAATTTCCTCAGAAAATTGAATTTACACATGATTGTCAACCAGTGTTTCCACTAAGCCGTGATTCTGAGGCACTGACTTGTCCATTTGACTCACTGATTTTTGTGGCAAAAAATAAAAAAGAGGGTTTTACTTTTTGCTAAAGTTGATGCAATGTGAATGCATGACATTGAAATTTCTAGTGAGTAAAATTTTCTCATATTGGGTATATTGACCCAATGGATAATTTCTTAGAGGAAACACTGTTGTCAACCCAATCCCAACACCTTACTGAAGAAGTATGGTTGATTATCTAGGAGATGGTTATTTCGGAACATAGCATTTATGTTGGTGCAGCTGTTGCCTAAATATTGTGTCAATGCCAAAGAATTTACATTTGGCATTTTTTTATCTGCATTGGGTGCCAAATTTGGTTATACCAAAAGTTAGCAGCCCTGATGGCAGGGTGGATATTGTTGTTGACCAAATTTAGAATTTTCACTCTTTTTGGAATAGTTAAATTTCAAGACTTTTTCAAGCCACACAAATAACAAATAATAGTTTGGAATAAAAAATTAGGATGCATTTTTTTTAGATGTTTACATTACATAGTAACCTTCATATTGTAGACAAACAAGTGTTTAGTAATTCCAAAATGTACAGAGATCTTTTTTTTTATGTACTGTAGTATGGTTCAAAATATTCACACTGTGCAAACACATTGTAGCAATCTGATCCTTATGTACAGTAAGTGTCAAGGGTTCTACTTCTCTAGACCAGAGGTCTCCAAACTTTTTTGCTTAGTGGCCCAAACTTTCTACTCCAGAATTTTGGCAGCCCTTAAATTGATTAGTCGATGAGAGGTTGGCAATTATTTTTTTCGCTCCCGAATCCTTTCTGTGACCCTCAGAAATATTTTTGCGACCCTCGAAAGGGTCACAAACCCTAGTTTGCTAAACCCTGCTCTAGACCATATCACAATTTTTCTAGGCCAATCACCCAAAAATGACACTGTCAAGACCATAGAAGTTCAAAACTTCTGTTTTCCTTCCCTACATGGGAACCCTGAGAAGTGCCATTAAATTCAGCCTTTCTGATGGTTGTTTCAGATAGCCTGTCTGTACCCTTCCTACAGAATACACTTTGCTGTGGCCATTTTGCTACTTTAATATGTCAAGCCCTGGATTATAAGCTGTGCAATTAAGTACAAACCATAAATTGTGTGGGTTCATTTTTGTCACAAGTAAGTGACACTTGATGCAGATTCACAAGGTGTGTAGGAAATTGAAACCATCACCGACAAAGATCACAACTTTCAGCATGTATTACAAAAATCCTTGAAAGTATGGGATATGAAAAAAGTTAGTAAGTTCTTGAGGACATCTTTCAGACTACAGCATAACAAACTTTCAGCTTTGAAATTTCAACTAGACAAAGCAATTGAAACATTAAACTAGTAAAAGTTAGGTAACATACCTGTTTGAACAATGCTAACCTGCTTAAATTTTCAAAGCATAGAACTGAAAAGCTTAGGTCTTGAAAGGAATTGTAGCCAATCTTTGCAATTAATATGCAAATATTATGGGACAATGGAATATGGGATTGCTATAACTTGAACGGAAGTACCCAGGTTTCAACTGAATTAGTTGAAACACATTTCAACACACTCACTTGTAATGGTTTTTTCCTTACCACAAGGTGATGACTACTGACTTCATTTTAAAATGTGTGTAACCACCATGCAAAGAAATGACCTAAGGCAATGCTTGCAACACAAAAGACTCCAACATTTCCGGAAAATGCGGAGGACTCAAGACTTTTGAAAATTTTGTGATGATTTCTTAAGTTCACTCCCTCCATATCCCTAAATATAAATATCTGATTTAAAAGCCAGTTTAAAAATTCCACACTTTGTGGCGGCAGTCAAATTTAAAAATAATTATTCGTGCGTTCCAACTTTATGGTTCATTCATACTTGACTGGGGAGATACATTTTGGAACAGAGAGAAGAATTTAAGGCTTCGCCAGGAAGTGAGAAATTCCTCAAATGCACATCTTTGCTGCACAGTCATCTTGCAAATGTGGCTAAGTGCCACATGTGCATGTCTTTTCTCTGGCAAACACTGACTTAAAACTACTTAATGAAAAGAATCAACACTATAACCAAGTAAATAACAAAGAAATGAACTAAAAAGGGCATAAAATCAGAGAAAGATTGAAAAGAAAACAGCCTGCAGATGGGAAAGCAAAAAGAGTCAAAAGAGCAAAAAAGTGACAGAGAGAAAAAAGTAGCTTAGCAAAGCAAATCACAGAACTCACAACAGCAAGCACCAAAAAAAAAAAGGAAACAGAAATTTTTCAGCAAAAACATGAGAAATTTTGTGCAAAAACAAAAGTATATATGATTCTACAGTCCAAAAAGAAAGCCAAAAGGCAGAAAACTTGGTATTCCCAGAATATCCCATACTGCTTGGTTTCACATGGCAACCTTGTCTGTGTTGTCTCTCATAAGGTGTTGACTTTTTCCTTAGAAAGCCACATTTAATATTTTCAGATGGTTACATGTTCCAACACAAAGGTGAATGAAGTCCTACAGTTACATTTTCATCTGGATTTCAAGTTCAAAATGTCTAAGAAATTTCTAGTCTTCGTTGTTTAGAACAGTGTGCTAACATTGATGCTAATGGGAAGACAATGCAAAACTAAGGTACAGATGATCCACTGCAGTAGTGGTATACATACAGGGGTCCTGTAATAAACTTCCACTAGTCTATTGTGACCTCTTCTTGACCAATTTATGTGAAAATTCCTGCACTTTACCACAAAATTTCATGAGTTTTTCATGACATTTTCATAACAAAATAATAAACATCTGATCTACTGATGATCTAGTTCTTCAAAGTTCATTGGGAATTCTGGAATAAAGATACAAACTGAACATTCATTGAAAAACATTGCACAATACTTGCAAAATCCCATGACTTTTGTTGTTTCTCTTTTCATGAAATTCAATGACTTTTTAGGCAGAGGGAGCTCAGCATTTCATTAGAACTGACTGTACTAACATTAAATCTAAAACAATTAAAGTAAATAGTATTACCATTCATTTCTGCCATATAAAAGACTAGAAATAAGGGTTCCAACAGCTTAAAAACAATTTAATTCATGACCTGATCATGACACAGATCTATGCATTTTCTTGGCAGTACAAATCCCAGACAAATACATACATGCTACATTTACTGCAAAAAACTTCATGGTCTTTGCAAAATCGCAAGACATCTTGTACTTTTAATAGATTTCCATCACTTTTTACAAACCAAGAAAGTGCAAGTAAATTTCCATCATTTTTCCAGCCTTTCAAAATCCTGAGCGATTGTTCCTGCAAGAATTAAATTCCACTTAGACAGAAGAGTTGAACCCCCTCCATCCCACCATCCTCCCCTTTTACTGATAAATACCCCGGGTGAGTTGATATGTATTACTCCATTCCTACTTTACAAGTAGCTAGCAGTTAGCACGCAAGGATTTCACAGATCAGAGAGCTGAAAGACTGCGATAAAAAGCAGGTGAAGTACTAATAGGAAAGACATTCATACTAATCCACTAGAATCTTACAGAGGTCATGTGATGACTGAAACAACTCTCTCAAACTATTTTCATTTTCTTTTCCTTTTGAAAAGTATGTGAGCTATTAACATTGAAATTCACATTAATTCCATGCGATTTGGTCCTTACTGTAAAATGAGGTGATTTAAGGTCATTATCAATTTCTATAAAATGAATAAAGTTTTAAAATGAGTGATACATGTACTATATGCCAGCTATAGTTTTCCCTTTAAGCCTGCCATTCCCATTCTTTATACTCCCACAAGTCACGGAAAGCATGAAGTTCCAAAAGTTTCTTTCAAAAGAATATAAATCGATGTACAACAAAAAAATCTCAGCTATTCAGAAAAAAATTTAGCATTCACATTTGTCCCTGATGATGTGATTGCTTAACAATTTTTCTCACTCCCATGCTAAAGTTTGTTTTGCACTGAGCTGACCAAGTACCAAATGACACATGGAAAATGGTAAAATTAACATATTTGTTTCCAAATTTGACACTGTGACAGAAAGACAGTCTTCCTTGCACTTAATGTCTCAATGACAATAAATTCTTGCCCTGCAAGGAGTATATTCTAGAACAAGAATAATTAATGAAATGGTTTGAGAGATGTTGTAAACAGTAGCAGCCAACCTGAGGTGGCGTCTTGCTTTTTCTTCTTAATGCTGCCATAGCTCCTATAGGTTCCAACTGTAATAAAAGGATTTCTTGGTTAGTATTTGAGATACCTGTAGTCAGGGTTGCCACACTGGCATATTACATGCCACTAATACTAAATTTAGCATTTCTGAGATGGTGTTGGCGTGCAAAATTTGAAACACACACAATGCATCGGTTTGGGTTTTAAAATTTGACTTATTCCTTCAAAATGCATGCTTGTCCACACTTATTCATACATTCATGATTTTTGAGCAGTTGGAGAGTAAATGGAAATGAATAATTTGCATTTGGTGTTTTTTGACCATGCTGAGTGAAAAATTCGGCTGGTTTCCTCAAAGAGAATCTCGGAACCTTGCCCATAATATCCCTAGCCAAGTGGTTCCCAGACAACACCTTTCTACAATTTCCATCCATAACCTCCCCCCCCACCCCCCCTCCTGAAAATGTTCCTTTCAACAAATCCCACCTTTGACAAATTTGAAGTATCCTTTGGGGGAGTTGCCTGGGGTACAACTGTTGTGGGTGAGAATTGCCCCTGTGAGGTAGTCTTCCAAGGGGTCTGGGAGGGGAAAATGTTACTAATGAATTTATTGAAATCTTGTGTGAAACTGAGTATGATGAGCAGCAATGGTTCTTTAAGAATACAATACACATGCAGTAGCACAGTCCCATCGAAGGTGAAATAACAATTTTCTCTATATTAGCGATACAGGCAGTTAGTTTGTCCTCCAAGATTACTCCAGATCCATCTTGATGTAACTCGCTTTACTTTATTTCATACATGAAAGAAGCTTGATGATATGAAATACCACACACCTAACTTATCATGTCACTAACTACCTCAATGCTTTCTTAACTTTGGGACAATATATTTCATTAAATTAACTGTAAATTTATTTCACTTAACTTAACTGCTGTACATACCACTGCCCCTACCCATTCAGTGACAAACTCTTCATCCCCTTTCTCGAGTACTGGCAAATAGGCAAAACCTATGTTTGGCACTGTGACAAATTTCATATTGAACAACAATACCAGACTCCTTACTGAGCCAAACGTTTCGTCTATTCCTCTATACAACAAAAAAGGATAACATATTAGGCTGTTTTGCTACACATTCTGATGATCTATCCATTCAGGAACATCTCTGGTATTAAAATCACTTCCTTTTTCATTCATACACAAAAAGTATACAATTATGAGAAATCAGAAGTCATCCCATTTAGAAGTTTCCCAGTTTACCCACACTTGACATAATCCAATTGAAGACTCTTTCCAGACTTTTCTGTACTGGGTGAAAACCCTTTGCCACTGGTTAAGGACTCTATACAAATGCCTATACCTCATTTAAGACAAGATTCTCTGCTTTACAGACAGAAACAATTTTCCTAATTATTCCCTAACTTTTCCCTGATGAATTTTTAAACTTCAAAGTAAAATTATTTTGCTGTTTTTCTAGCTTCCAGTCGCTTCATGCTATTTGGACATGAGACAAATGTAGCAAACTAGCACCTGCTTGTTTAGATCAATCAAATTCTCTGATTTGACATATTTTTTTCCAATTCCCTGACATTTCCCAAACTAGAGTGACATTTAACATGTAGTGATATGCAGGAATCAGCCACCAGACGAATAATACCTCAATGGACAGTAGGACACCTTAGAGATACTTGCGATATTTACGGGAATCATCCAAAGTGATGAAGACCAGAAACTACAAGTGTAACTGATGCACTCCATAAAAGTTTGAAGAAGATTATAAAGTCAATTATATCAACAAAAGGCTATTAAAGGCTGTAACAAAAGAATTTCTTAAAACAATTAAATATCTGAGAAATGTTGCTTGTTAAAAACAAAAAGATAAATAGGCTGTGAAACATGCTTGATGAGTAATGATTACAGGTTCTGTTTTGTTTTGACTTTTTCTTGATTTTTGGTCAATGAGGAAAAAGCTTCAATATTATTGATTTCCATAAAATGATTATAAAAAGTTGAATAAAAGAGCACATTTTTGTAAAAGCCATAACAAAGACTATGTATGAAAAAGATCAACTTAAATTGGAATGTATGAGATTAAAATGGTACTATCAGAGAAACCCAACTGCTTTTCAAGGGAATGTTAACCAACTGCTATTCATTATTTTTAGTAGTCAATGGCTATAAACAAAGGACAGGCTTCTTTCCAGCTAAAGATTTCCAGCTCTAATGTTACTTGAAAACCCCCAGACTCTCCCATTGAAGGGAGTCCTTTTGCAATCCATTTACCAATCAACATTATTCATTTCCATTCATGGAAGCAAAGAAATTAATTTTATTTTAAACCTACTGCATATGAATTATGTTGCTGCAAAGCTGAGTTTCATTTAGAAACTTATTCTCACTTTGTGTTAATTACTACTACCATTTTGTGTTAATTACTCCCATTTTGTGTTAAGTACTCCCATTTCTGATAGTGGCTCCCATTTTCTGATTGAATACCCATCTCTCTCCCCCAAAACAATAAATATGAGCATTCTAAAAACAAAGAATGAAGATTAATTTACTTCTACAAAGTAAAAGACAAAATTACATGAGTTCAAGTGTACAAAACTTTTGTAAGTCTATTTTCCTTAAAAATGAAGAAAGCGAATTTTTATTCAATGAATTTTTAGCAAAACTTGGACTAGCCTTTGATGACTGTGTATTTCTAATGTGATACTTTTAATGGCAGATGTATGGTTTTATAAAGCTAGAGACAAGCCAGTTAACAAGGTCTGTCTACATTGGACAGTGAAATAAAAAGGAACAGATGAAAAGTTCTCAATCACAACAATCGAACCTGTTGCAGGATATCTGTTACTTCTCATACTCCCACCGTTCCTAGGGGGGTACATTCCTACTGAAACAAAATGATTTTACATCAGACACATGCAAAACAGGGTTACAATGATACGGTATAGGACAGACACATATTTTTCATGCAAGAAATAAAATAAGATGATGAAAAATCAATAGTGGCATTCATTTTCGGTTTTAGTAGAAGTATGATAAATACAGCACCTTATGCTCCTTGGATATGACGGGGGAAAGGGATAAATGCAGTAAATGTCAGAATGATAAGAACAGAAATAAAAGTAACATGTTGTACATACATAGATACCAAACACCTGAAATCCCAGGGAAACATAAAGCCCACCCCACAGTATAAGACTTTATACAATGCAATTCAACTGCTGCATCTGTCAAAATCTAGTAGTAAGCATGCTCTAATGACTAAAATAGACAGTTTCTGGAACACTTTTAAATTTTGTCAGTCTAAGTCCAGCAAACTAAACAACTTCAGCTTTATATGAAATATGCAGCAGCTGTAATGTTTTTAGCAATTCAGGCAATCAGGTATCACCTTCTGAGCACAAGCCATTAGAGGGCCTTTCCATATCAGAGTGTAACCATACCAACAGTTAGTCAGTTCTGTTGTGTGAAACGAAACCAAACTAGGTAAAGAAAGTTTTAATAGTTGCAATGTGCAAAGTCATATAATGTGCAGCAGGCTATTTTAGGTGAATCCATTTGAATATTTGGTCAATCAGTCTTTGAACTAAATTTACACTGGTAAGTTTCTCAACAAAGTAATAAAATGATCATCACAGAATATTATTATAAGATGATAGGAGGGGAGGAATGTGACATTAATCTGCTCAAATGAGTCTACACTGCTTTTGCTGTAACCCTCCATAATCTTCACTTCTCTTAAAAAAAAAAAAAAAAAAAACAATGCTGTATAAAAAGCTGTCCCTTACCAAAGCAGAGAAATCTCTTTCTAATCTATTATCATTGAAAGAAATTAGTCTAGAGGAAACTTTATTGTTAAATTACCTCCTTGACTAGGTGTTCCAGTGTTAGGGTTGCTGATCACTTCAGACCTATCCACAGGACCAAGAGCTGTCACATTGGTAAAAGACTTCCAGAAATCAGATGGAATGGACAAAAATCTTTCCATGACCTAAAGATAAAAATCAAAATAAATTCTCCCATTACATCATAATTGGCGAAGGTTAGGTAGGAGTGAGATGGCATCAACTGTTTTGGTTGGTGCCTAGCTCCTAAGTTCACACTAAATACACTTATTACTGATGTTTTTATGTGTCACTTGATACCATTAAAAGTCACTGTAAGAAGACTATTCAGATAGAAAGAGTGAGATGCGATGTGAGAATTAACAATGACTCCATCTTCACAAGCAGTTAATACAATTGACGGTTAAATCAGAAACAGTGATCTGCACTACAATTGGTTCACAACTACTGTTTGTTGGGTAGCAATTTGCAATGCCAACCTGACTACTTTGTCCTTTGGTTGGTGGTGTGGTGGCAGAGTTTGTGTTATGATTCTGAGCTTAAAAGGTATTGCCTGCTGCTGGACAAGTTGTGTACATCTGAGTGTTATTAAACTTTTAAAAACACAGCAGGGGCAACTCACAAATTCTTTGCCTTTCTAGCAGAGCTTAAATATCTTTCAAAAGTCAGGCGCTTAAAAAAAAAGGAATCTTCTTACAAATTACTTACAGAGCAGGCCCTATAGTCTCAATGTTATTTAAGGAATAAATTGCATTTGGCAGACTATTATTGGTGAATAAACTGTCGAGACTCCAAATTTGGTAAAATAACAGATGAGGCAAAGCTAAGCCGTTATTTTGCCAAATTTGGAGTCAAGACAGTTTATGAGTCAATAATAGTCCAACAAATGTGGTTTATTCCAATTCTACCACCAAATATGTGTGAAAATATCAGTTTTAACATTTACTGAAAGTGTGTTCTGGAATAACAGGTCAACGTTTAACCAATCAGAATGCAGGATCCTCAATAACGGATGGCTAAAGCTGATAGAATACACAATTTTCTTTTTTCAGTCTTTTGCATACTTTCAGTTGGGATTGTCAATTGGAGAAAATCACTTCATGATACAAATCTGACTAAATTACAATTGTAGAAAATGGAACAATTAATTTATCCTCTCTCTGCATATATTCTAAAACCTCAATGCACCATCACAATTAATTTATCCCTCCCTGTGTATACTCAGGGTTGCCAGCAGGGTTTGCCTCCAGGGCCTGAAAAATTTACCGACTGCCGGCCGGGGGAAGGGGTGTCCCTCAGATGCAATTTAGTGCAACTATTGTGCAAATTTTTAAGGAAATCCCGGCAATGTACATTTTTGAGTTTTTTAACGTGAACATGCAAAAAAGGGGTTCTATCCTTGAACTCAACTGTAGGGTTAGTAACATAGGCCTAGGCTGTAAGCCTAGCCTATGCCCTAGGCCTAAAGCTATGGTGGAAGTTTCAAAAGGATGAAAGGACCAACACACACAAACAAATACAAATACTGTATGAACACATAATGGAGTAGGAAGTCAAATTTAGCTCCTACCTAATACTTGCTATTTTGTGTCTGTTTCTATTAACTTTAATCGTTAGGATTAACGTAAGGCCTAACGTTAGGCCTATGCTATTCCTGTGACATCTATTTTCCGTACATATTCAGAGAGATAAACTCCCGGGTAATCTTCGTTTTCCAGCCACTTCTCATAAGTCCTAAATCTACTGTATTCTTGACTCCTACAACAATTTCTTTCCACATCCATTTTGAATGATTACGATCACACTACTAGTCTTCTGTCGCGTACATGTAGTATAGTAACAACTTTAAAGTTGTTAACAACAATTTGTCATCGCGCTAGCGCTGGCACACTGTCATTACACATACCGCTGCCCTGTTAGGCTGCCCTATGTTTGCACTAATGTACCTTGCCTTAGCCTGTGCAACACCTATGCACGTAGAATGAGCAAAACACTAAACTTGTGCATAAATACAGTACAGTGCAGTGCCGTTACGACACACACTTAGCTGGGTAACTGCTAATCTAGCCTTATTTGACCAGTCGCTTTTATTACTTATATTACACGTATGTACAAACATCGTAGGGCTTGCAAAATACAATAGTATGAACATCTGTTCTGTATTTTTACATCGGGGAAAGTCCCACCCGGGCTGGCACATTGGCTTCGGCTTTACTTCCAATCAGGGACGTAAGCAATGTGTGAGGCCGGAGCCATACTGTCTGGCAAAGTCTGGCAACCCTGGTATACTCTAAAGCCTAAATACACCATATCTTTTGGAGAACCTTTTGTGAAATGAATGATATTCCAGAAAAAAGCAAATACAGGTCCTTCTTCAGTAAATTTATTCCCACCTAAATAAGAAAAGGGATGAGTGGAGAGGGAAAAGAGACAAATTTAGGTGAAAAATTTAAAGATGAAAGAATTACTGGTGCTTGAAGTCTAGTGTCACTCATGATGACCATTGGTTCAGGGTTTTCTGTTGAATGTCCCACAATGGTTGGTCCAAACACTTTGGCAAGATTAGAAACAGGCATTCCACACTCCTTAGCTTCACCAACTCTGAGATGAAAAAGCAACAGACAAGATGAAAAATATAATATCAGAAACTGTAAGACTAGAAACAACATGCAGATACAGGCTGTATTAAAACTTAGTATATTCTTGAGTTAAACCTAATTCTCTGAATGTTTGTGACACATTCTGGGCAACACTTCTAATATGAATTGTCCTAAAATAAAAGGAGAAACAGTCCACAAGTTAATAAACCCAAAACACTGCATCTATTTCACAGGTTACAGAGATGGGATTTTAAAACTTTCAATTAACTTGATGTGCAATGGAGAACATGATGGGTTAGGAAGTTTCCCTTAGCAGTAATGACCTGATAGCTTGCAATGCAATTATCTCCAAGTCTAAAAAAAAATGAATTACAGTACAGACACAGTACAGACACAAAATGTCAACTAGCCTGCCACATGAACTAGAGTGATGTTCTGGTGCACCATAAAATCAAAGAAGCTTGAAAAGTTTAGTTTCCAAAGTCACATAGCAGTTTTGAGGTTAATGAAGTTTCTTTACTTTAAGGGTTATGCTTGGAAAAGGGAGTCTACACTAAGCCCTCGGGACTCACAGGTCAGTGCTAAAATGTGATTTCCATGACATGAAGTAGATGAGAATATGATACCCCACAAGATGGGATTTCACTTCATCCCTAATAACCCCCTAGCTGAAGCTAATATTCAGCTGTAAAGTAAGTAAAGTGTCTTGTTAAGCAACATGACACAGCAACTCAGGAGGGACTTGAACCCACAATCTTTCAATCAAGAGCCACCAGCACTACCAATGGGTTACATAACATCAATAATTCCACAGTTGCATGCAAATACAAAATTCTGCTTTAAATTTCTGTACTTCTGTAGCAATTTAACACCTTTTATGACAAAACACAACCTAAGAACAGATGAATTATTCATTGAAGATAAACTTACCTCTGTAAATGAAGTATAATGTAGGCTAGCGTGTCTCTGTTAGCCATTGGTAGTTCACTGATAGCCTGATAGATTGCAGTCAAGCTGTCATCTATATCATTAATATCTATGCAAAATCAAAAGGGTGTAAGGTCATTTACAGTCTACAGGATTTAAAAATGTCTGAGCTGATTTTGTCCATACCAGTCACCCAGAATTCAACAAAGTTCAAGATCATAGCAAATTCTGGACATTTTCCATACTCTCCACTGAGGGGGAAAGCTGATATGAATACTGAGTGAAGCAAATGCCTGATAAATAAACCATAAAAACTACATAAATACCCCCCCCCCCAAAAAAAAGAATCATTTAAAAGCTATGCTTACCAGCAGCTTCCATAAATTTAGAATGAAGTTTAAAAGTCACCAGAGGCTCTGCCAGCTTTCTCAGGAAATCTTTCAAAGTTCCACTTAAGACATGGATATCATGTATCTTGTCCTGTTAAAAAAAGGAGTAACAACTATCTTATTTGCTACATGTTATTACTGTAGAGTAATTTCACCATGTACGGGATTTCAAAGGGTCTCCAAATTTAGCACTTGTAAATTTTGTCAGTCCCTCTTTAATCTTCTTCATGCTTTATATCAGACTTGGACAAAGTACATACACAGACTTACTACTGTACTCATTACCAAGGGTGGCGATTTGTTCTAAATATTGGAGAGGTGGGGGGGGGAACATGACCCCATTTTCAAATAATTTACTGTGTGAAAAAGCAAAGTCAATGTGCGATTTCTCAAATACTGGCAGGACATGTTCCCTAAGGTCTCACGGTACCGCAAAAATTTGGTACCGTCAATACCGCTACAAATGGTACCGGTAATACCATAGTACCGGTACCAAAAGAGAAAATAGTCTGACTTTAAAAACAAGAAAATACCCGGAAAAACAACAGGTATTAACGTACGTGCCGTGTTCTGATCATCTCTGCCTTCCGCTACACTGTTAATGAATTAAGTACACTCAACACATTGGTAAACAAAAAGTGAAACCCGCCGAAAGCCAGCGTCTGAAAAACACGGGGAGCGGAGTGCGATTTTGAACCCGAAAGTCCCAAAAGAACACTCAAAACTGTACTTACAGTTACGAAAATAATTTCTAAAAATGATGAAAATCGCCTTCGTAAATTATCACCTGAAGTTTTTAGGTGGAACTTTTCCAAATTATTCCCATAAAATATTGGTTCATCAAGCCTATTTCCGACCGCAATTATTACTATCAAAACATTTTTTGCAACATTTCATGTTTTGAGTTCAAGATGCCTAACAGTATGATAGCGCCGCGATCTAGCTAGCTTTTACCCGCGTAAATCATTTACTGATATAACACTCGTAGGATGGGGACTCCTATTTTCATGCAGATAGGCCAGCTTCACGTAGAGGTAGGCCTAACGATATAGGTACGTTCTGTACTATCTTTGGGACTGCACGAAAATATGAGAACGCCGTACTAATGAGTGTCTCAAAAATCTAAATCGACTTAAGCAAGTCTGAATTCACGCGACCACCACGACAACGTGCAATGGGATTTTACTGTGTAGTTTGTCTCACATACAGTTAAGTCAATGGACAAGTCCCATTGACTCACTGTACAAACTGTTGAAAGAACGTTCTTCCGAGGATTTCTCTCACACACAGTTATGTCAATGGAGAAGTCCCATTATCTTACTGTGTTTGAAATCGTTGAAACAACGTTCATGTCAGAGCCAGCGATGCAATGATTCTTCGTAAGCTTACAACAAATTTCTTAATGATACGATGCCTTGTGTAAGCATAGGCAAAGTGAATGATACCAACTGCTATTAGTACATAATACAAATGTATGTGCTGATAATTCGAACGATTGTTCGAAAACTGCACACAATGTCGAAAGAAAGCAAGCCACAAGTTAGTGTGGGAAGTATTGGTTGGGTGAAATTTCCCGTTACACGTGGTAATTTACATACATAACATTTAAAGGGCAATTTCCGAAATTACGAGGGGAAATTTGTGACAGAAATGATGCAAAATGGTTACAGAATGAACGTTTCATGGTTACATTTTTATATTTAAAGGAACACAAGGCAGTTATCATATGGATTATAGTATTTATATTTCAGTTATATTCCATTCAATAGCAGTATTTTTAGATTTTTGTTTCGACGTATTGTCGGGTACTGTTCTCCGCGGTACTTCGGTACCTTGTAATTGGTGGTACCGTACCGTATCGGTACCGGTACATACCGGTACTCACAAAAATACCGGTATACCGTGAAACGTTAATGTTCCCCCCCCGGATCATTGCCTATGCTCATTACTACGCTTTGGCAAGTTTGTATTGTACTTGCAACTATTACATTGCACTGATACCAACAGATACTGAATGATGATGGTGCTAACCCAACTAATTTTGGACTTGTCTACATCAAAAGAGAAATGTAAGGATTCTCCACCATTTACGCTGGCTTCATTATGGCAGAAATTTGTTATAAAACCAAGACAAAGCTATGGAAGAAGCAAGGTCCTAATTTGAAAACCAAGGGATACTAGTATCAATTTAAAATGGCAAAATTCCAGGATTTTTCCAACACTTTTCATAACACTTTTGACTTTCAGGATTTTCCATGGCTGTTAAAGCCCTCCCATATCCATAGATTTCATTTAAACTTTGGTGCTGATACAAACTTCAAACTTCATTCATGACAAAAGAAATATAATGGTAGACCAAAGACAATACAGTTGTGCTCACACTAACTGCATTGTACATAGACATTCAAGTCTGCTTGAAGTACAGTGTTAGTAACAAGAACTGTGAATGGCAATACTAAATGATATTTGGCTAGCAAACTTTGCTAAGGAATGAAGACAAAGCTATGGAGAAGCAAGGCCAAAATTTGAGAACCAAAGGACATAGCGTAGAAAGACTTATACAGAAAGACCCACCCTGAGGCTATTACAGCCTTAAGCATCACAAATTTTTGAGGGGTATCAAAGTCAAGGGCCATGAAGACCATAGCCTAAAGTGCTTTCTGTTATTTTAAGCTATAATTGTCAAATTTATCTACTCCTATCTCTCATCTGATAAGATGCATCTTTTTGTTTTCCAATCCAATCTTTACAATGTTTCTTCTTAACTGATGGTTGTTCACAGCCAAGGATGTTCAACTATTACCTTTCACAGTGAGAATAAAATTGACACAGTAACTGACTCACAAAAGGATTAGCCTCTCTGTTCTGTAATAGTTTTTCTTTGAGCTCCTTGACAGCACTCTCAGACCCAGGGACACGGTAGAGACCTTTCTCTGTCAGCCCACGACGTTCTATTTCACTTACAAGCTGGATCTACAAGAGAATTCACTACATTTAAGAAAAGTTCTCTCACATTAGATAAAGGTAACTGTATTCTTTAAGTTTAACACAGAATGAAAGAAACTCTCTTGAATGTCAGGCTGGTCAAAAGGCTACAGAAAGAGCTTATTTCAATAGTGATGAGCTTCACGACTTACATGGTTACAGTTCAATAATTTCTGTGATAAGATGGGAGAATCAAAACAATAGAATTCAGGGATAGAATATTCCTCTGTAAATGGTACAATCATGAAATCTTCAGCCTAGTTCACATTCCACATTACATTACAACTTTGACGTGTACCAACCAGCCAGCAATTAAAATGGCAGTGTTGTGCCATTTTCATGAGGTAAAAATCTGGGACTTACACTGAAATGCAAAAATAATGTAACATTTTACGAAGTACAGGACAAGAAATATCGGTTAGATAGTATCAGCATTCGAGGTAAATTTTACCGATACCGACAAAGGATGAAAATAGGGGATATCGGCCAATACTAATACTGAATACCGATAAATCGGTCAAACACTACATAAAAGAATCACTAACAAGAAAAAATATCAGGGTATTGTCTGCAAGTCTGCATATTTACGAAAAGAAGTTAATTGCCTTTATCCAAATTATCCCCATAGAGTAAGAGGGGTAACCACTGGAGACAAACAGCAAATGAAACATACCACAATGGATGGTATCAAGGGTGGATCGACAGGTGCCAGTTCCTCAAGGGACAGCACGGAGTTACTACCAGGGGTACCTTGTGATGGTACACATGGTGTGGTAGCTTGGTCCTTACAGTCAGGGTGACAGATTAGACGACAGTCTAGCAAGAAAATAAAGATTAGAATTGTATCATTTAAAGTTATGGTGAGAGGCCACCACAAAGAGCTGTCTTTAGTTGACAGCTGAAGAGTAAACTTCCACAAGGAAAGATCCATTGGAATTATTTCAATATCTTTGACTGTTTTCAATGTATACACCTCTTAAAAATTTGAGTTATTGAAGTTACTCATTATCCTAGCAAAGAATAATGTGATCTGCTGCACAAAGTCAGCATTTCTGTTGTTTACCCTATATAAATTATCTCTCCACTACTCGTCAGAAAAATTCACAGTGTGGTGTGTGGTATTGGTGATTTTCAAGAAGGCAAGTTAAACTTCCAAAGTAAATCTCTCTTCATTTTTGGGCCTGCAGTATACAATGGACATGAAGGTCTGATTGTGTTTGGGAAAGATTGACACAAAACACTGAGATTCATAGATGGCTGGAGTAAAACAAAATATTTGTGAGAAGGTAATATGGACAAAAAATGGGAAAACTCGCAAATATTGAAGTGGATTAATAAAAAGAAAAAAAAAGAGGAAAATTTGCAGTTAATCAAAAAACTTGTACTTTTTAATTAAACATTTCACGTGCAATCCTTTTGTGATTAGTTTCTGCACTGTCACAGCCCTACCCATAGTGAGGTTTCACATGTACAAAAGTCAATCAACACAACCATGTTCTGGAGGACAAACACACATGCAGATGCTGTAGGTCATGTACTAAAGCAATGTGGCGCATGGCGCAGTGTCCTCCAGAACAACTAGCGCGTCCACTGAATGTGACCTTTTGACCTTTGGTTCAAGCTCCCTATAGTGTAGAGTTACATTACTTGAGCATTGAAGTTGAGCATGAGTTCTCTTAGACTGCATACTTCTGTAGTTACCAACACCATCATGCAAACATATCAGTTTTTGTATGAGAAGGTAAAATCACAGGGATGTTAACGTTCCTCTTTCAAAAAGATGACAAAAGAAACTAATTTCCTTTTTTAAAAGGTGTCATTTCCTGAAACGTGATATCCCTTTTTGTGGCAAACACAAAGAGGAATAGCTATCGTGCAAAATAACATTGATCTATTGAGTCACAGTGTTACAGCATTTTACAACAGCAAATGATAATTGCTAATCAAATGTTCATATTCTTTGTAAATATGATTCCTGATAAAGTGAAGATCAGTGCTATTGTATTCATTAGAGTTAAGTGATTTCAGAAAAAAAAAAAGAAATGTTGCTAAGTTCTACTCAGCATCACTGTTTGACAGTTACAGTACAACTGATACTAAGCACTGACTCAGTATTGACTCCAAAGTTACAATTTCTTGAACATATTCCTTGCCTAATCAGACCTATTTGATAAAGAAAGAGAAAACTGAAATAAGCATACCTCTACATTTCATTGCGTACTTCCCAAACTTGATGCGCTTGCCACACTTAAAAAAGGAAAAAGAAAGCAGAAAGTGGAAAATATTTTTTTTAGTATGAACAAAACACCTCCATGCAACATGCCTTTTTTTGTCGGATTATATTAATTTGAATTGTAAAATGCTCTTATTTGAAGCGGTCTTTTCCTGTCTCATTTTTGTTATGGGAGTATGGATACTTGCATGCTTCCCAGTTACACTAAATTATTATGAACTTTGACCATGTGTGTGTGTTGGAGAAATCTTACTTTGAACAAGAAATAGAACAAAACTCCAAAATGTGATGAATCTAGTATATACTCATAATGGACTCATTATTAATGGAAACTGACCACTTTAAAAAATTTGAATTGCATTTGAGGGCTTTCTTTAGGCAATCCACGCGCTCCCTCCAAAACCCATTTAGTATATTCCATACAAATCATATTTTTTGTTTTCAAGGCAAAAATAACTCACAGGGAAGCACGTCTCTGGTTTGATAACAGTCTTAGTAGAGAAGGTGTGTTTCCTAGGTCCTTTACTTCTGGTGACTGGACTGTTTGATGGGTTTTTCTCTTGTTGTTGGCCAGCTTTGAGGGCATTTTGCAGCGAAGGATTTGCATCCCAGAATGCATCATCTGTCTCAGGAATGGCTGAATGGAGAACAGAGGGTAGTGATCTACAATATATACACAAACTTACATGAAACAATCTGAGATGTTTATCCTTTCTTTAAGAAAGAACTTTTGACCTAACATAATACAGGAAGAAACATTTCAAGCTGATAGTGCAGTAAGAAAAATTATCAGAATCTCCATCACAATTTGTCACAGGCTTATGATTTAAAATTGCTAATTAGTTGCTACTTAGACTAGCAACCGTATTGTATTTAACACAGGTTACACAACCTATGAAACACTAAAGTTGTGTGTAAAAATAAATGGTGGCCAACCAACACATGAATTGGCAAAAATGGTAAGGGGTCTATGAAATGCTTTATAGGGTAGGGAATGGTCTCTTGGACCAAGCTAGTTGAGTTATATTGGTTTGGTAGACAGGATCATAGCATAAAATTCTTTCAGCATACTTATAGTACTGTTAATCTAATAGGAAAATTTTCTGCAAAGTTTTAATTTTATGCCAGGGCTCTAAAATTCTGTTTTCTTTGTAAACACTTTAAATCTGACCTCAGTCTTACCCTCTCTCATAAGACCTCTTGAAGGTGGTCTTCTGTAGGCTGGTGGGTCAGGTTTTCCAAAATTTTGGAGCTTTGGAACAGTTTCTATTTCGGTTGTAGTCCGGATGGGACCATTGTTGGTAAATGAAACTCTAGTCACTACAGATGTCTCCTGTGAAGAATCCAAGACATGCAGACCCAAATGAAAAAGAAAAGACAACAACAGACCTTATGCATTTGACGTCAAACAGCACAAAGTGCCCCCTCCAATGGAGGCAAGCGTATATCATTGCATCCTACACCAATAAATGCAGACAGCTGATTTGTGGACTGGTCTGATACGAGCGAACTTCATGACATGTCCACTCAAAAATCTACGTCTTGCATGCAGGGTGGACCGACTGCAGTGGCCAAGTGGTTAGAGCATCCGACTTGCAGCCTGAAGGTCTAGGGTTCAGATCCTGGCCGGGTCATACCAAAGACTTTAAAAATGGAACCTACTGCCTTTGTGCTTGGTGCTCAGCATAAGCAGTGGAGTAGGGAAAACAAGCCAGTGAGCCACAACTGGAAAAAAGGCCGTGGCCGTCTCGACTTGAACCAATTGGTTGGAAACTGGGATGTTAAACCTCATCTAACTAACTGCATGCAGGGTGCTTAATTGTTTGCATCTAAAATGATGTTGTGTGATGTCAATGCATAAGGTCTCTAGATGTATCAACCACTGTGCCCATCCTTTTATTCACACACAACTGGTCTTTAATATGCATCCAGATTTATAAGAAATTGCTTCCTTTAATAACATAAGAATGAGGTCATACAACATTCCTTGCTCCCTTTCACCTCATTAACTACCAAAGTTGGGAAATACAAAAGACATGTTTGCAATATTTCCACTTACCTCCTGGCATCCATCAACTTTAGCTCTCTTTGGAGAATCATATTCATCCTCTTCATAGGGAGGAGCACTGGGCCTCTGCAAAGAAAATACACGATTATCAACTCATTAGTGCAGTGCCAACTCTGCAGGATACTATAAACTGCTCACACATTGCACATATCTAATGGTGGCATCATGTTCTTACTTTATATCATTTATTTTATGTCCACAAGTTGCATTAAGCTGAATAAGAATTTGTGCCACAGCTATCAAAACTGTCATTTAGAAGTAGTGAATGTAGTCTAGCACCAGGAACCTGGATATCCCAGTGACATCCTAAAGACTTTTGACTTATATTTCACACAACACTGTCACTACAGCTTGCATCTTCAGAAATGAGCAATATCTATGCACAAATGATAATCAATTCTGCTCACTGAATTCAATTTTAACACTAAAATCACCTTCTATCTACTAAATCATACCCGAACAAACTGTCATTTAGACTTAAACAAGTTGATTTTGACTTACATACATGTCAATAAATTTACCTTGTTTCGTTTCCATTTCTTTCCTCCTCGAAGATATGAGACATCTAAATCTTCATCTGTTCGATCAAAGCTAAGATCAGAGGCTGAAAGGATATCTGCTGACTTCTCGTGGATAGCTGACAGTCTCTTGTGAGGGCTGTGCATGGGTGGTGGATTGATGTTACTCTGGCTGAGGAAAGCTAAGCTCTCCCTCTCTTTTTGAGTCAAGCCTTCAAAACGGTTGTTGTCAGTGAGTAACTCTCTAATAAGTCCCACTTGTTGTTCCTGAAAGTTTAAGTGATAAAAGTGAAAATTCTGACACCTCAATTTCCCATTCTACATGCACTCCCAATATTCAATTTTATTCCACTTAAAAATTTCTTCATATGAACTTGACTGTTTCAACTACCACCTCAGTGTCATTTCTACAGTGTAATTTCAATGACTGCAGATAGGCCTTAATTTGAAGAAAATTTTATGGTTGTCCATCAGAAAACCTGTCTGCCTTTTTTGGTTGTCCAAAAGAAAATTTAGTTGCCCTGAAAGCAATGTGCAGTAACCCTGTAGAAGCTATTTATTTATTTTTTTTCACATGATCTTGGTTGTCCAATGGACAACCAAACCTGTACTGTTTGGTTGTCCCTCACAACTTTTGGTGGTCATGAGTGACCAGACGACTGCTAAAATTGAGCCCTGTGCCTGGGTCCCACCCAACTTCACTGTTGTCACTGTATGATAAAAATTTTGTAGGATGACTTAGGAATTCATGATTGTTAATTTGGCCTCCACAGAAATATGCATGTAAGTTTACTGCCAGTGGGTTACACTACAAATCAATGCTTAAAGCTACTATAACCTTCAAATCTGACACCCCCCTCCTAAAAGAAAAAAAAAAAAAAATGTGACAGATCAGACTAGGGATGCCAGTAAACAATCAGACTAATTCTCAGTTAGAAAAAGGCCTTGTGTGTATATGGAACATCTAAGTTTCCTTTTTACAACTGGCCTCTCACAGCAGACTGGGAACTGTAAAATCTATCTTGGGTCGTGAAAGGTTGAGCACCTCTGCTGTAAACTAAGGACAGTTGGCTGGGATAGCTTGAAAACTCTTGGAAATCTGGTAGCCAACAGGATCCCAAGTTTTGCAGTGCCTACAGGTTGAAAGGAGAAAGCTTAGAGGCCAAAAGAAAAAAAATGAAAATAGTCTTATCAGCCTTAAAAGTATTTGATAAACTGCATATAACACACGACACTCAATGGTCACTAATGTTTGCAACAATTTACACTGAATTTGGTCTTCTTTATTGGATATAATGATTAAGTTAGTAACATTGAAAATTTCAATAAGATTTCAGTAAATATTTATCCAACCATGGTCAGCACCCAATTAAAGGGATTTGCCAGCCTGGACTAAATTCAATGAATTCAAAAAGGTCAGAAAGAATTTCTGTTACAGGAGGTGAAAAATGCATCTCCAGAGCATATAGCATTTGGAAGACACTAAGTTTCAAAGGAATCTCATTTTTTCCAGTGACGGAGTGCATGAAATCTGTGATGTCATCATGGCACATTGATCAGACACAGCATTGTATAACTCAGTTATTGACACCCCTCTATCAATTATTTAACAAATTTTGTTTGCTCTACGCTGCATATGGTGCAGTTTTATGCTAGACTACATGAACAGAACTTTATTAAAACCTCCTGGCATTGTCAAATTTCGACGACATAGAGGTCGTGTGCTGGAATCTGTGAGGGTGAAGAGAATTGAAAGTACCTAATCTTTAAAATGAGATACCCTGAGCTACAAATGAAGTACTGCTACAGAGTTTGGAGGTCATGTACTTAAATTTTTTTATTTTTCTCAAAAACCCCATGTGAAATGCCACTGGAATATGCCTTTCAATGCCAGACTTACAGCTTCTTCTTTGTCTGTCTCTGCTTTCATTCTCCTCTTCATTTCCATGTCAAGCTGGTTCCTTGTAAAAAAAAAAGAAAAAGAGTGAAGTTGTACACATCAGTGACCAACTACAAATTTGTCTTGGAAGAAATATGCGACAGTATGCACATGGAATACACAATGCAGGCACCTTGGTCGAAACTGCAGGGGTATGCTAATTAAAATTTGATTATTGGTATAACTTGGCTTTTAATTCCCCACAATGAGCAATCCAACACATAAATCATACCACTGACATATTAACCAACAAGATAAGCCTTCACATCATGCAAATTTTGAAACTAAGTTTTCCATTTCAACAATACCTTTAACAAGTACATACTGTACAGCTACTAATTTTATTTACAGTCAAATATCATGAACTTTCCATAACATTTTAATCTTTTGAAAAAATTCTGACTTGATGACACATTCATTGCAAGTTAACACCTAATCAAACTTTCAAATACCTTGTGTGGTTTAACTTGACCTCCAGGGTCCTTATTTCAGCTGCTTGCTTTGTAATGGTCCCATGTAGAGGTGCCTGGCCTTGTTCTGCTTCCAGCCATTTTTTGCGGCATGTTTCTTGATTCTTTAGGAACTTGATGAACTCTGGTAGAAAAAGTAATTTTTAATGATATATCACAAAGTATTCTGCTGTTTTGGCCATCTCTCACAATTTATGAAACACCACATGACGTCAAGAATGTTTACTGGAGTCTAATGGACTGTTCACAAAGATAAAACTATGATCATTGTATGAAGTTCTGTAACCAACTTGGTATAAAACTATTAAATTGCTGTATGAACAAGGAATCAGGATAGGATGTAAGTATAAACTGGTCATTTCACAAGTTTATCAGACTCACATACTACTAGGCAAATGTAGACCGAGAGATCAAATCTTTACATAATCCTACAAACAAGGCTAGGTTCAGTCACAAAAACTAGCTTTGTGGTTGTTATATTACCAGAAAAAAGAATCACTAATATATGTATTACTGTAGGTGCTTAACTTTTTTCAACATCAAAAACATTTTAAATTAAAAGAAATTGTTGTTTATGATAACAACATGGTTTGGATGTTTCATTATTCTGTATAGAGGGACTTCATGTGACATCGTGAGTGGGATTGCCAGGCACCGAAGGGCAAAACACACACACAGCATATTTACAGCACATGCACAAAGCACAACATCTGATGCAACTGGCGCTTTACCTTCAAAACCAAAGAGACGCGCAATCTTGACCTTCAAAACCAAAGCGACAAGTCATCATGTGACGTCGGTGATACTCTTCTACTGGCAGCTAATACTGTTACTGACATCAGTAGCAAATTTAATGAAACCACATTCCCTTCAGATAGGGTCAAAGTTCCTGAGGAAACTTAAATCTTTGGTCAGTTTTGCAGTAATATACAGTATACCATATCATTTACCTGTTTCACATCCTTTTGACAAAACTGAAGAATAATTGCAGATGTCATCAAAGTCAGACACCAAAGAATGCACCTTCACACTCATTTTCCGTTAACCTGAAGAATAAAAAAATCAAATAAACACTTGAGCAGAGCCAAAACTGTTCTCTATGAAGCGAGAGTGAAAGCGAATCTTTTTGATTTCTTTTTTCTTTACTAAACAGGAATTAAATTAAAGACTTAGTCAAGAATATTGAAAATAGTATTGACCTACAGTAGGGGTCACTCCATGTCAAGTCACTGGAGGCTCTAGCTTGGCCGACTACAAAAATTAACTCGACTAAACAACACTGGAAAGGTTTCATATAACAGTTATACACCCATTCTATGGGTTAGTCTCTATTTAATTCTGTCAATGCAAGCTGGTGGGACATATATTTGCTGAGAAATAGACAAAAATGTCAAATTACATTTTGCTGCCAATTGGCATGATTTCAAACTCAAAAGGATTTTAAATCCTTCATGATTCAATGAATTTCAATAGAATTTTTAGGATAAGCTTTTTTCATTCATGACAGACTATTCACACAAATATATTGGGAATTTTTTGTCAGTCAAAAGTGTTGTGTACTGCCACCTTTAATTCAAATTCATTTTCCACAGTCCTACGGATTGCTCAATTCAAACAACACAAAATATAGAACAATGTGAGAAAGAAACATAAGAAAATATTTAATACTGCAAAGTTGCAAACATTTTATTGAATCTTTTTTATATATTTTTACCGGTTACCCTCTCAACGTTCGTTAAGCGATCAACTCATGATGCCCCTGTATAACTGTTAAGACTTAAAGAGGTAAATGGCATACAGGGGATCTGGTATATTTCCAGTATGGTGTATGCATCCAGGTAGCTGGGTCGCCATTAAGAGCCACCACCAACGACCTGTTGAACCCGCCCCAAGTATCAGGCTCATTTTGCACTGTGTTTCAGTGGCGTTCGTTTGGTTTCTGATGTGTCAATAATTATAATGTAAAATTAAGCATTATTTTTGTTCATCTTCTTGTACTGCAAAGGTGAAGGAGTCAAGGTTTAACTCTTTCTTTGTATGTCTTACCTAAGAAAGCCCAAGAAAACTCAGCACTACTGTAACTTCTAGACAACAACACTGAATACTAACCTTTTGCACGTAGTCCTAAGTCATCAAGACTAGAAGAAGGACCTCACATTTTTGTTGAATCTGGAAAATATGGAACTGTTCTCCAGAAAATCTGATACAGGCACCAACACTGAATCAATTTAAAAGTGGACTGAAGGACATGGGATATACAGTATTAATAGGCCCTCAGCCTCCTTTCCTATTGCCATTCTCTCATCTGGAAGGAGATTACTCAAGAAGAGGAGGGGATGGCAGTCAAGGTAAATCAAGGTGGGTAAATTTATGTTTACTAGCCTATCTTGATACATTTCATGGTAAAAGTATTAAAACACTACAAGTTTTTGTTAATGTAAGACTAGGAAATTGGGCCTTGGGTAGAGTGCCCAGTATCCGACCCCTTGTTGTTATTTATACATCACTCCTATCCCATAATAGAATTGTCAATATATTCTTATGTAACCTTCAAAGCCTACCCTTTACTCAGTGCTCACTTGGTATGTACAACAGCCCATTCCCACAAAATTCATGATATGCCTTCTCTAATTACATGTAATTTTAAGCCACTTTTCTTAAACAGTCAGTTAAGCTTTTCCTTTAAAGTGGGTATGACACGGCCAAAGTAAGTTTCTCAGTAAATATTCTTTGGGCACATCTTGAAATAAAGCGAATGTTTTTCTGTCTAAACTATGTCATATACACCAGAATACAAACTTGTAAATTCTCAAAACAGGCCACACTCAGTCCATCTGAAATCCGAAAGCAAAAAAAACGTAGTCAGCACATCTCAAGACGTGACGTCATTGGCGGCACGGTCAGTAGCACTTCTGTGCATGTACGAGGCAGCTCATCTATCGTTTCCACACACGCAATCATAGGCATGGTAACACGCGTTAGTAGGTGCATCATCTCAACTAACACCTGTGCTATTGTGATCTTGAGAAGCTCGTGCTTAGCATTCGCAATAACATTGCCACTGAACAGCCTATAACAAGGGCTTGTTATGGACTGTTCATATCATACATGTGCATAACTGTTCTGTACAGCGCGCGCGACCATACCGCATACTTTTTTCACAGAAACTGAGCTGAGTATTATGTACAGTATGTAGGAAAACTAAAACATGCTCCCTCATATGCATGCGCGCCTTAGCATGCACATCATTGGTTCGCGTTTTGTGTTCTGTATTGTGATGTAAGCATTTTCATGAAGTTGCTAAGATATGAAACTTTCCCAAAGCATTAGTTCCACATCTACATACGGGTCCTTACATAGTGCAGTGCGGGGTGCCGCCAATTGCGTCATAAAAGTCAGGTGACCTTTTGCGTCATTTTTCGAAATTGGATTTCTGGACGTTTCCCTGCAAATTCTATTTTTGCAGAACTGTGGCGGTTTTAATAGTGTGTGAGATGATCCTTCTACAATACTGTACCCAATCCTGCAATACACAAAAATTATTTTGGCCGTGTCATGCCCACTTTAAAAATTCTTGATTTTGTTCCAACTGAAGATATTTTAGCCTCAATATTTGTTGGAGCTGAGAGCTTGGGTAGCAAGACTAGGGCTGTGATCGTTTAATGATTAATCGCTAAACGATCGCATGTAATAAACGTTTAGTACAAAGCTACAAGCGATTAATCGCAAAACCCGTTTTTCTGCTTTTTCTGCAGTCATTACAGAAAATTAGATGTTCACTTTAACTTTTTTTGAAAAAGTGAAATACATATACAAATGGCACGCACGTGAACAAATGACATCAAAGTTGAGCTTCTATGAGGATTCCCTGTTTGAGGTTCATGGAAACTATGCCCCCCGTACGTCACTAACGTATTTCTCATATTCATCGTGTTCAAGAGCACGTTTAAAGTCTCTCTATGTTGATCATAGGTACTTGCCATTAATCGCAAAACGATCGCAAAATTTTGCGATTAAACGCTTAGTAATTTTGCTAAACGATCACAGCCCTAAGCAAGACCATCAATAAACTAGATATGGAGATCACTGCTGGTTGACCATTTTAATGGCTGTGAATGTTTCGCAAGATTACTTAACGTTAAATCCCAAAATTTTGCGATCGTTTAGTGATTAAACGCAAGCACCTATAATCAACACAGAGACTTTAAAAAGTGCCCTTGAACATGATGAATATGTAAAATGCGTTAGTGACGTCCGGGGGACATAGTTTCTAGTGTTTGCACCGGGTAACCAGGTACCCGACCGACAGTGTCAGGACCTGGTTCTGAAATTGCTACCCGGATCCAAAATTTCACTAACCTGCTAGCACAGATTGCATGTGTGACAGAACACCTAACATGTTACTTTTTCCTGGCGAAATTTATCACGCACACGCCTAAGAACACTTGTCATGCCCATACCTAAGGTACATTGGTATTATATTATATCAACGTGCAAAGCAAAATTTCTTATTATGACTTTACAACAAACTTGTAGCCTAACAGAAGTTATATTTTCGGGTACTCGGGTACCCAACCGACCATTGACTTTCGGGTACCAGGTTCCGAATTTTGGACCCGGTGCAAACACTAATAGTTTCCATGAACCTCAAACATGGATCCTCATAGAACTAGAAGCTCAGCTTTGATGTCGTATGTTTACATGTGTGCCATTTGTATAATTATGTATTTCACTTTTTCAAAAAGAGTTAAAGTGAACATCTAATTTTCTGTAGTGACTGCAGATTGTTTTTTATTTTGTACGGAAAAACGGGTTTTGCAATTAATCGCTGGTAGCTTTGTACTAAACGTTTATTACACATGCAATCGTTTAGCGATTAATCCCTAAATGGTCACAGCCCTACCATCTTTATGGGGAAAAAAGAAGAAAGGTAATTCCAATCTAAAAATAGCACCATAAAATGTGGCATAAAATCTTCCAGTGAACAAAACAAAAATCATGTATATTGGTGAAGGGATGACTGAGACATGAATTTTTGTAGGATAATTTTTAATCAGTTCTGGAGACATTGGCCACCAATAACTACATTAGAACAGAATGAAACAGTCTGTACAAGTTTACTGTACATGCTCATACATGATACCAAAAATAAGCAGTATACAGTAGCCTGCAGAGCATCTAGAGGAACTCTTAATTGGGGTTGTAAAGGCAAATGCACAAGCTCCACACAATGCAAACAGCACAGTCTACTACCATGCTGAAAAGCTGTTAACACTCTTCATTCACAACTCTCAGCCAATCACAGCCGACGATTCCAAAACGTCATGCACACCCCTATACATACTAAATGTGTACCATATGTTTCAGAAATCACACTCATAACTCTATAAGATATATTAAACACATTTTCACAATCAGCTGGGTTGTTTTCAGTGGATAGTTAACAGGGATTCTGCCAGAAACTCAAAAAAGGGGGGGATTTATTACTGCTAAACCCTGAGACCAACTTGACAATGACCTAGGCCAAAGTTACAGGTTCAGGGGGAGAAAAGCTTGCTTCAAGGCCCTAATTTGGTGTAATTTGAAGGGTTTTAAAGGCCATTTATTTATGTAAGTTCAAACATTGTTGCAAAAGTGTCTTTTAATTAAGTAAGAAACCAAGATATTGACAATTTTTATTGAAATGATTAATGAAAGGGGGGATTTTACCTACCTTCTTCTGGGAAGGTGGGGACAAATCCCCCCCTTCCCCCCCCCTTGACGGAAACCCTGGTTAAGTACCTGAGCGTATTTGAAAATTAAACAAAACTGCTTCGTTTGAATGCAGTACTATGGTGCTTTCAACATTACAAAATCTCAAAAAGAAATATATGCACGCCTTCATGATGGTGCAAAGTGGAAGCTGAGCTAGTAGTGTAGGTGCCTACAGAATGTAATTGAAGTGAAAACAAGGCTATGATTAATCACTATTTTCAGGATGAGCTGGGTGGTTAAATTCAGTAAATTTCATATCACTTGCAAAAAAAAAAAAAGGGAAGATTCTTATTCCATATGAATGGAAAAATTTAATTTACAAAATGATTATGGAAAACAGGGATGTAGCTAGCCAAATTTGAGTGCCGGGTAATTGTCCTCTCTGGGGAAAGCACCTCACCCCACCCCATGGCATCTACCAAATTTTTCAGCCATTAATTCTTCATTTTTCCCTCATTTTACTTTAGGGAGTGAATTTAGGGCTAGTTTTAGGTCTCGGTAGGCAGATTTGTGGTGGGCGGGGAGACGTTTGTTTGCCTGGAGTGCCGGGCGGGAATATTGAGTGCTGGGTGTCACCGCCCAGCACCGCCCACTGTAGCTACATCCCTGATGGAAAATGAAATTTAAAGTAAATATCTTGAATTTTGGGGTCTTCGTCATATACCTGTAATACTAATTGTCCCTATAAGAGGAATTTCGGTTGTGCCCTATAGGACGAAAACCCCAAAATTCAAGATATTTACTTCACATCAGATTCAAATCAGAAATCCTTACAATGTGTTCTACCTTTTCACAAAACTAGCAAGATTATACAAAAACATCACAAAATAACACTACCTAGCTTGAAAATAAGATGATTTTCTGCAATGTCTGAGCGCTCGGAAGTGTTCGTTAGAAAAACATGATTGCACAATAAAATCACCTTGTTAGCCTTGTACCAGTCGTTTCTTATGTCTTGAATGTACTATGTATGTACACATAATATATTCACGACAAAAAACGACTAGTGCAAGGCTAACAAACTTGTTGATTTTATTGCACAATCATCTTTTTCTAACGAACACTTCCGATCGCTCAGACGCGGCAGAAATTCATCTTATTTTCAAGCTTGGTAGTGTTATTTTGTGATTTTTTGGCATAATCTAACTAGTTTTGTGAAAAGGAAGAACATATTGGAAGGATTTCCAATATGATTCCGATTTGCAGTAGGCCCTAGGCCTAAATATGAATTTTCTGGTTTTCGCCCAATAGGGCCTACCTGTAACACTAATTGTCCCTATGGTTAAAACTTTGGTTGTGCCCTATATAACATAAAGTGAATCCATGGTACATTATTGAGCATGAGGAGCAAATTTATAAAGATATGGATTCAAGAAAATCTGCAACTTGCATAGCAGCAGGACAATCCAGTGTTCGAAATAACGCATGCACACGTGCACCAGTGCATGCAACTTTTTGGCGGTGCATGTAACTTTGAATTGCTTACCTGCACACGTGCATGTAGGTCTAGGACACAAAGATTGGCTTTTTCTTGCCTAAAATTGTCCTTCATTCGAGTGAGATAGATTTCTCCAACAACCTAAAAGCTGGTTGGAGATTAATAAAAAGATTAAATAGACAGAAATCTACTTTTTAATTCGTGTTATGTGACTGCAGGAGCTTGCGTAGGACAGTATTTATGTTTGGATCGCTTGTAGACAGTGTGTCATTCATGTGCCCTTCATTTGCGTAAATTAAGAAACATGTGTGTAGCATAGGCCATAAAGAACATACACAACATACGTTAGGATACTTAGCGCAACTGTGCAATGTCCGTTTTCATTTACTAGACAACAGTTCGATGATTTCGACTGACGTATGTAAAATCGCCAGTTTGCAAAACGTTCCTACATGCACTGTACTAAACAGTGTGCGTTATAGGCCTACTATGTCGTATCGTGAACGCACACATGTACGGGATAAGCTCCGCTAGAGCAAGTAAGATGAGTAGGCTTAGGTTCGTAATTTTTTCTGTCATAGACACAAAGAAACATTCTGTGTGTATTACAGGTATTTTTCAGAAGAGTTAAAAGAAAGTAAATAATGGGAGATTCAGCACATCACTGCAGTATTTTTGCGCAAGGCTGTGGACTTGTGGTAATGATCGGCGGGAAAAATCTCACGGCCTAGAATGAGTTACGTAGACTGGTTGCAAGTAATGAATAGCCCATAGTCAATAGTCCAGTAGGCCTGCCTTTGAGATTGTATTGGCCTACATTACCGCACCATGCTTCACAGAACTGGAGCCATAATAAAATTAGTAAGTCTGACTTATTCACTACCGATTTTAACGATTGTTTATTTGTAACTTTGTCATTGTTAATATGAAGTTATGAACAACAAAGTACAACATCAGGCTATGCCAAAACTGTGTCTACGTAAACTGTAAATTAATTTCAGCCAATCGTTACACAGAATGATTCTCCAATTCTGAGGAATCAGCATACTGGAATAGAAGTGTGATTAAACGATGTTTAATTGCAGAAATATCTATGTGATTAAATGATTAACTCATTATTAATAAACGCAAATCGACATCCCTAACACCAGTGTTCGAATTAGAAAAAAAAAAGTTACATGCACCTGTGCATGTAACTACAAAATTTTACCTGCACAAATAAATTCTTACATGCACCATTAAAATATGATAATGAATTGCATTTGTTCTATCACCAGCTCACGACAATGTGTTAGGGATGTCGATTTGCGATTTATTAATAATGAGTTAATCATTTAATCACAGATATTTTTGCAATTAAACATCAATTAATCGCACTTGTGTTCCAGTATGCTGATTCCTCAGAATTGCAGAATCATTCCGTGTAACGATTGGCTGCCTAATGAATCTTAATGCCGTGGCAAATACTTGGCCCACAGCTTTAATGTCAAACTGCCAACTCCAAAGTCTGCAGAACATAATGAAATTAATTTACAGCTTACGTAGACACAGTTTTGGCACAGCCTGATTTTGTACTTTGTTGTTCATAACTTCATATTAACAATAGCAAAGTTACAAATTAACAATCGTTAAAATAAGTAGTGAATAAGTCAGACTTACTAATTTTATTATGGCTCTAGTTCAGTGAAGCATGGTGCGGTAATGTAGGCCAATACAATCTCAAAGGCAGGCCTACTGGTCTATGGACTATGGGCTATTCATTACTTGCAACGAGTCTACGTAACTCATTCTAGGCCCTGAGATTTTTCCCGCCGATCATTACCACAAGTCCACAGCCTTGCGCAAAAATGCTGAATCTCCCATTATTTACTTTCTTTTAACTCTTCTGAAAAATATCTGTAATACACACAGAATGTTTCTTTGTGTCTATGACAGAAAAGATTACGAACCTAAGCCTACTCGTACTTCCTCTGACGGAGCTTAATTATCCCGTACATGTGTGCATGTACGATACGACATAGTAGGCCTAGCCTATAACGCACACTGTTTAGTACAGTGCATGCAGGAACGTTTTGCAAACTGGCGATTTTAATGTCAGTCGAAATCACCGAACTGTTGTCTAGTAAATGAAAACGGACATTGCACAGTTGCACTAAATATCCTAACATATGTTGTGTATGTTCTTTATGGCCTATGCTACACACGTTTCTTAATTTACGCAAATGAAGGACACATGAATGACACACTGTCTACATGCGATCTGAACATAAATACTGAAGTTCGCAAGCTCCTGCAGTCACATAACACGAATTAACAAGTAGATTTCTGTCTATTAAATTTTTTTTATTAATCTCCAACCAGTTTTTAGGTTGTTGGAAAAATCTATCTCCCTCACATGAAGGACAATTTTAGGCAAGGAAAAGTCAATCTTTGTGCCCTAGACCTACATGCACGTGTGCAGGTAAGCAATTCAAAGTTACATGCACCGTCAAAAAGTTACATGCACTGGTGCAGGTGTGCATGCGTTATTTCGAACACTGCCAGTGTTCGAATTAGAAAAAAAAAGTTACATGCACCTGTGCATGTAGCTACAAAATTTTACATGCACAAATAAATTTTTACATGCACCATTA
This sequence comes from Holothuria leucospilota, assembly GCA_029531755.1. Taxonomy (NCBI): domain Eukaryota; kingdom Metazoa; phylum Echinodermata; class Holothuroidea; order Aspidochirotida; family Holothuriidae; genus Holothuria; species Holothuria leucospilota. The sequence goes on from CM055978.1 coordinate 24,403,120, forward strand.
AAATATGATAATGAATTGCATTTGTTCTATCACCAACTCACGACAACGTGTTAGGGATGTCGATTTGCGATTTATTAATAATGAGTTAATCATTTAATCACATAGATATTTCTGCAATTAAACATCGTTTAATCACACTTCTATTCCAGTATGCTGATTCCTCAGAATTGCAGAATCATTCTGTGTAACGATTGGCTGAAATTAATTTACAGTTTACGTAGACACAGTTTTGGCATAGCCTGATGTTGTACTTTGTTGTTCATAACTTCATATTAACAATGACAAAGTTACAAATAAACAATCGTTAAAATCGGTAGTGAATAAGCAGTGTTCGAATTAGAAAAAAAAAGTTACATGCACTTGTGCATGTAACTACAAAATTTTACCTGCACAAATAAATTCTTACATGCACCTTTAAAATATAATGAATTGCATTTGTTCTATCACCAACTCATGACAATGTGTTAGGCATGTCGATTTGCAATTTATTAATAATGAGTTAATCATTTAATCACATAGATATTTTTGCAATTAAACATCAATTAATCGCACTTGTGTTCCAATATGCTGATTCCTCAGAAATGCAGAATCATTCCGTGTAACGATTGGCTGCAAAATCTTAATGCCGTGGCAAATACTTGGCCCACAGCTTTAATGGCAAACTGCCAACTCAGAAGTCTGCAGAACATACTGAAATTAATTACAGTTTATGTAGACACGGTTTTGGCACAGCCTGATTTTGTACTTTGTTGTTCATAACTTCATATTAACAATAGCAAAGTTACAAATAAACAGTCCTTAAAATCGGTAGTGAATAAGTCAGACTTACGAATTTTATTATGGCTCTAGTTCTGTGAAGCATGGTGTGGTAATGTAGGCAAATACAATCTCAAAGACAGGCTACTGGTCTATGGACTATGGGCTATTCATTACTTGCAACGAGTCTACGTAACTCATTCTAGGCCCTGAGATTTTTCCCGCTGATCATTACCACAAGTCCACAACCTTGCGCAAAAATGCTGAATCTCCCATTGTTTACTTTCTTTTAACTCTTCTGAAAAATATCTGTAATACACACAGAATGTTTCTTTGTGTCTATGACAGAAAAAATTACGAACCTAAGCCTACTCGTACTTCCTCTAACGGAGCTTAATTATCCCGTACATGTGTGCATGTACGATACGACATAGTAGGCCTAGCCTATAACGCACACTGTTTGGTACAGTGCATGTAGGAATGATTTGCAAATTGGCGATTTTACATATGTCAGTCGAAATCACTGAACTGTTGTCTAGTAAATGAAAACAGACATTTGCACAGTTGCAATAAATATCCTAACGTATGTTGTGTATGTTCTTTATGGCCTATGCTACACACGTGTTTCTTAATTTACGCAAATGAAGGACTCATGAATGAATCACTGTCTACATGGGATCCGAACATAAATACTGCCGTTCGCAAGCTCCTGCAGTCACATAACACGAATTAACAAGTAGATTTCTGTCTATTAAATTTTTTTTTATTAATCTCCAACCAGTGTTTAGGTTGTTGGAGAAATCTATCTCCCTCTAATGAAGGACAATTTAAGGCAAGGAAAAGCCAATCTTTGTGCCCTAGACCTGCATGCACGCGTGCAGGTAAGCAATTCAAAGTTACATGCACCGCCAAAAAGTTACATGCACTGGTGCACGTGTGCATGCGTTATTTCGAACACTGAGCGCCCTCACATCGATGTTTTCACATTTTAAAGCTTGTCGTGTATGCTTTGCTGAACAACAGTACAACAACTTTTACCATTAATATCACAACCGTTACTTCATTATTTGGACCATATTCGACCTAACTTGTGTTTATTTGGTCTCCAGTTCCCACAGGTATTCTCACTTCATTTCGTTACTTTCCGCCCTCAAAAATCAAGGGCGGAAAACAACATTTTGTAGGGGCGGAAACTACCGAGGGCGTAAACTAACTGAATTCTGGGAAGTCAAAACGTCCCCGTCATAGGGACTTTGAACATGATTTTAGGAATCCAAATTAAAACTATCGGTTGGAAACTTGAAGAAAACTTGAGACATGTTAAAAAAAATTGAGTGTATGAGGATCGATTACGATAAAGTTAGGCAGGCCTAGGCAGTGTTCGAAATAACGCATGCACACGTGCACCAGTGCATGCAACTTTTTGGCCGTGCATGTAACTTTGAATTGCTTACCTGCACGCGTGCATGTAGGTCTAGGGCACAAAAATTGGCTTTTTCTTGCCTAAAATTGTCCTTTATTCGAGTGAGATAGATTTCTCCAACAACCTAAAAACTAAGTTGGGGATTAATAAAAAAGATCAAATAGACAGAAATCTACTTGTTAATTCGTGTTATATGACTGCAGGAGCTTGCGTACGGCAGTGTTTATGTTCGGATCGCATGTAGACAGTGTGTCATTCATGTGTCCTTCATTTGCGTAAATTAAGAAACGTGTGTAGCATAGGCCATAAAGAACTTACACAACATACGTTAGGATATTTAGTGGAACTGTGCAATGTCCGTTTTCATTTACTAGACAACAGTTCGGTGATTTCGACTGACGTATGTAAAATCGCCAGTTTGCAAAACGTTCCTACATGCACTGTACTAAACAGTGTGCGTTATAGGCCTACTATGTCGTATCGTACACGCACACATGTACGGGATAAGCTTCGTTAGAGGAAGTAAGACGAGTAGGCTTAAGTTCGTAATTTTTTCTGTCATAGACACAAAGAAACATTCTGTATGTATTACAGATATTTTTCAGAAGAGTTAAAAGAAAGTAAATAATGGGAGATTCAGCACATCAGTGCAGTATGTTTGCTCAGGGCTGTGGACTTGTAGTAATGATCCGCGGGAATAATCTCAGGGCCTAGAATGAGTTACGTAGACTTGTTGCAAGTAATGAATAGCCCATAGTCCATAGTCCAGTAGGCCTGCTTTTGAGATTGTATTGGCCTACATTACCGCACCATGCTTCACAGAACTGGAGCCATAATAAAATTAGTAAGTCTGACTTATTCACTACCGATTTTAACGATTGTTTATTTGTAACTTTGCCGTTGTTAATATCATGAAGTTATGAACAACAAAGTACAAAATCAGGCTGTGCCAAAACTAGGTCTACCTACACTGTAAATTAATTTCAGCCAATCGTTACACGGAATGATTCTGCAATTCTGAGGAATCAGCACACTGGAATACAAGTGCGATTAATCGATGTTTAATTGCAAAAATATCTATGTGATTAAATGATTAACTCATTATTAATAAATCGCAAATCGACATCCCTAACACAGTGTCGTGAGTTGGTGATAGAACAAATGCAAATCATTATCATATTTTAATGGTGCATGTAAGAATTTATTTGTGCAGGTAAAATTTTGTAGCTACATGCACAGGTGCATGTACCTTTTTTTTTCTAATTCGAACACTGGGCCTAGGCCTACGATAACGTTAGAACTTACTAACATTAGAACTGAGAACTGAGATGCTATCCGGCGACTAACGTTAGGCCTAACTGTTAGTTTTACAACAGACGAACGTAGAATGATTACCACAAACACTTTGGATTAACATAAAAGGTTAAATTTTCCAGAAAATTTCCATTTCATTCCAATAACTGTACTTTAAAAAATTATTTGAACTTCAGAGTAGGCATACTGTAAGGGAAGATAAACGCTACCAAATCCGGGGACGTTTTTGCACGGGGACGTTTTGACCAATAGCGGGGACGTTTTGGTACGGGGACGTTTTGGTCAGGGGACGTTTTGACTGGTAAGCATACAACGTAAGGGTCGCCTGTGTACGTACATAGCCTAGCCTATATCGTTAAGTTCCATGGCATTAGGATATGGGCTAACTAGCGTTATTATAATCTATAGTATAGGCCCAAGGCTAACTCATATGAGCCTATAGTATTAACTGTTAGGCTAAGTTAATGTCCACAACGATGAGTGACAACACAACAATCTCTGGACAAAGAAATAGCCTAGACCAAGCTAGAAACGCAGCTTTGAATATAGGCCTATAAAAGTTCATACTTCTAGATGTTTTGTAACCCGTCGGAGAACGTTTCATTCCTCACAATAATATCTGATTGCTAGAACAGGTCAATGAATTTAATTCTGGCGCTTCGCCTTTTGCTATGACAGGAACAAATATTTGAGCAGCGAACAACCAATCAGATCTCTAGCCACCATTACACAGCGGTGACAGCCGTAAATATTTTACCCTAAGAATTACTGCATGAATATACCAAATAAAACCAAAAAAAAAATTAAGTCATTTTTCCGACAATTTAGAACTTCTATTTTGAAAAAATTAAAAAAAAATGAAAACAATTTTTGAAATATACTTTATTAGCCTCCTAATTTTTTAAGTCAACTCCCTTACACCTGGCAACAGTTTAAATATTTCCGAGGTGTTCCGAGTTAACACGATCGAAACGACGAACAAGTTGTGCAGTGTGCCGAGATCAGTGTCCACCATGTTCTCCACAATTTCGAGGTCGAATTTTGCGGCCATAAAGGCTTTAAAAACAGTTTGCACTACTACAATCACGAGAGATGGAGCAAGAATTTGTGGTTGCGAAGCTGCACAACAAAGTTTGTTGATTTTTCTTTCAAGCTTAACCGTAGAAAATTAATATGTTCGTTAATAAGTTAGCGGGGTAACTGCATGGCTTTGCCGATTGTGACTGTGAGGGTTGTTAGCCTACCACGCCACGGTATAGTGCAGTTTTCATGGGAGGCCTAAGCTTGCCAAGCAAGATTTTGCTTCGGTCAGACGTTGATTAGTAGTCATCTTTACAAAATCGAAGTCGCTATTGGCAAGGACGCCGTGTTAGTAAGATGGGAAAAAATCTTTGGGACACGGATATTATCGACCAATCAGAGAGGTGAAAGAATGACTCAATGATCCTTTGCCATAGACAATGTCAATGAACTGATGCAAACTTTGCGAGATGTGACATAACATGTCAATGCGACCATTGAACAACAAGGCCCTAACGTTAGGCCTAGGCCATTGCTGTTGCTTACCAGTTAAAACACTCCTTAATCAAAATGTCCTGGGGTTGAATCTTTGGTAATTTTACGATACCCCAGATTGGAAAGCATGTAATGATGTGCAGGGGATTTTAAGGCCGGCCAAGAGAATTGCGCGGCCAATACTCCCTGAGCGGAGCGCCACCATCGGTTGGCGCAGAGCGCACTGAGAAAATTTTGGCTAAAACCACCTCCAACATTGCAGGATATCACCTTTCCCAGGCAACTTGTGTGGTTGCTGCCAACAAGTTTGCAGTTGTCAATGTCAGTTGTTAAATTTGCGCGGCTGGCAACTTTGAAATTCATGTTCTTGCGCGGGGGATTTATCCCCTGCTCAGTGCAAACTTTTCAGTCTGGTGATACCCTAGTTTTGACTTTGGTCAGCTTCTTGTAGGCCCCTAATGTTTTTATTAACTGTTCAGGCCTAGGCTAGTTTCCTGTTTTTACAAAAGGAAAATGAAAATACAAATTACAATCTAGGGCCTACCACCACGATCATACTTTCAATGCAGCTTCATCTGTTATATATAGCTGACATAGGTAGAGGTATTCCAGACTAGAAAATTTACCTTTTGCACGCAAGATCTGGCCTGCACAGCTTGCTGCATGGTTTGGCACCTGGCCGCACAAAAAATTACAGGTCATACAGCTGGTCGCACATGCCATGCAAATTGGCTGCAGCAGCAATGCTTCAAGGCTAAAAGTAGGCCTACCTGAAAGCTAACACAAAGCTAAAGTACAACTGCAGAATGCAATGCCCCACTCCAACTTTGAATCGTTCTCAAAAGAATGTCTCGCTTGAATGCACTTTGACAATAAGCAACTCCAAAGCAAACACAAAAGTCACTGCCCAACAGTGCCAGTATGGCGGCAAGACCAGACCAACATTTGACCGTGCAGAGGTCTGTGAGTTCGGCCCATGCTGCACATCAGACGAGAAATTACAAGTTACTCGCCCACGCAAAATGCAAACTTTCCAGTCTGGGCAGGTATTGCACTTGCACCAGATTGGAATGTTTGCCCTGCGCGGTGGATTTATCCCCTGCGCAAAAATATGAATTTCGAAGTTGCCAGCCGTGCAATTTAACAACTGCAACCGCAGAAACTTGTTCGCAGCAACCAAGTAAGTTGGCTAGGAAAGGCAATTTCCTGCAATGTAGAAGGTAGTTTTGGCTTAAATTTTCTTGCTATGTTCCGTGCCAACTCATGGTGGTGCTCCACTAAGATAGTATCAGCCTCGCAATTCTCTTGGCCATTACTAATATCCCCCGCGCGCCATTGAAAGCTTTCCAATCTGGCACTTGCAGTAAGAAAGTACAGTGGGCACTAGTGAGCTATGGTCAGCGCGATGCTAAGTACTTTTTTTGGTGTCGTGATATTACATTTCTGAAAACCTAAAAACTCACAGATTTCTCTAATAGGTTACCTACAACAAATCAATTGGAATACCACAGGGACATTTTGATAAAAAGCGAGGTTTTGGTATAGGTAGCTAAAAAGGGGGGACGTTTTGATAAAGGTACGATTTGACTGGACACTATACTGTCTGCTGAAGATGGAGAACAAGGAAGTTGATTCTTGGCCAAAGTTTGGAGATTTTTTTACCCAATTTCCTACGAAGAAAAAATGTTTTTCTTCAATCATTTTATTTCAAGTGCAGTATGACAGTCGTGTCTCAAATTTTGTTACTGTGCCTATACTATTACAGTAAAACCCCGTTTATCCGAACCCCGTTTATCCGAAACCCCGTTTATCCGAACTAGCCGTCAGATTTAACAACAATAATAGTCAACACAATTACAGTAGTATCCACCAAGTTTTCATGCTTTACAAGGCAAAATTCAACGTAAATTTTTGCAGAAATGCACTAATTTTTCTCGGGACTTTAAAAGTCATGGAAAGATGTCATGATGACTTAATGTGGACATAGATAACAATCTTTTATCTCTTTGTCAAATTTGGAAGAAATATCGTACGTATTTGCTTTGAAATTTTTGTTAGGAGCCATGAGTCGGTGTAGGCTCAATATCCTGGTATACAAAAATACGTTAGGCTAGCGTAAGTCCTAGTTTCACTAAATCTGAAAAGTTAGTAACGTAGTGAGCTTCATACCTAAAAATAATGAAAGTAGACCTTACAAAAATATTGCGAACTGCTGTTTGAGAGGCTCCTACACATGTGTCTCTAACATTTTTGGAAAATTATGCAGAATTTATACTTTAGATACCTCTCCTGATCGTTACAGTTTCTCTTCAGCCCACACACTCATTTAGTGTGTAGAAAGCACTGGTCATTCAGACGAGCGAAGGCTCCAATTTTAGGAATAAAATCTCCCTGTTTTCGAAGTCTTAAAATTTATTTGTCTTATCGTCGGTCACAAAAAATAGTAACGAAATATTTTTGGGGATTTTGTCTGCAATTTTTAGCCTTTTTGGAATTATTTTGGAACTTGACCCAATGTCTTATGGACCCAGTGTACCGTACTTGAGGCAAAAACTTGGAACCCCGTTTATCCGAATTTTTCGTTATCCGAACAACCCTCGGTCCCGATGTGTTCGGATAAACGGGGTTTTACTGTAGTCTATTTTTGATGATAAATCATGCATGCAGGCAGTGAGTAATCTGTATTTAAAATCAGATCTAAGTGCAGAATTAGAAAAGTGGATTTGTATCAGCGAAAAAGTGTAAGAATTCCATTCTTTTTTGCGTGTTTTATGTAGGAGAAGGCTGAATTTTCCACAAATTGCTAAAATTTCCTTCCAGTACTGAAATTTCTCTGGAGGAATTTCCCGAGCTTCCCTGCATGTCTAAACATACACCAGTGTGCTTTGGGACCCAGTTACTGGCCTAGGCCAGGAAGGGGTTTTATTAATGTTTGAGTAATTTCAAATTCAGGGAAACCCCAAATTTAGTTGATAATGGTTTTTTCAGTTTTTATTTTTATGTTCTCGTGAGAACATAAGTGATGGATTAAAACTTGCCTTGCATTTTCATTGAATTTTTTGTTCTTCCTCGCCAGTTATAGTCAAATGAGTACAAGCAAAAAGTGGACTTTCAGTTTTATCAGTATTCTGATTGTCTGTAAGATTCAAGGGTGTTTCTCATACGGGTCATTCTCTGTCAACTTTACAAACTTTCAGAAAATCATGGTCAGGCACCGACTTGGATTTTGCAAAATAAAAAATTTCAGGCATAGTTCAAGTAGTATATGAAACAAATTCCAATCCTTTTAGGAGGTATGGCTCACTTGAAAGTGGTCATGGCCCCAATTTTAGCATGCCATATTTGTGTGTGTGTGTAGTTTCTGTCATTTTTGAAGGTCAGTCAGTGTCTTCAAAGAGGAAGTTGGCTAAATGCTGAAAATACTTCCCATAAGTATTTTCTGCCCTCATTTCAAGAATCTGACATCAAAACACAACTTACTAAGTCAAATTTTAAGATGTGTATCTCTAAACATTGCATTACATTTGTGGCAACAGTGTGACATTCACTTCAATTTTTAAACTCTCCTAGTCCAATGTCCTTGATCAAAAAGGTATCATATTTCATATAGACAATATTTGGTAAGGTATTTGTGCTCCCCTTAAGTCGTGAGCCTTTAATAAATAAATACTTGCAAATGCAAATAAATACTTTGCATGCAGGGCCGTAGCGAGCCGGGGGTGGGGGTTGGGGAGTGTCACCCCCCATGTTTGGTCGCCCGTCAGCAAATTTTCTGTCTGTCGGCAGAAAGAGGAGAGGGAAAGGAAAAGAAGAGGAAAAGAGGAGAGGAGGAAAAGAAGAGAGAAGAAGGGAAGGAAGGCAGTGAAAGGGAAGACAGAGAATGAAAGGAAAAAAGAGAAAGAGAATGGGCCAGTCTGTTATTGTCTATTTCGATTTTCGGCTCTTCCTCTAATTGGCCCATTCAAGTTGAAGGCCTGTTGGCAAATTGATTATGCATGTGACGGCCGTATATGGCCGTATCAATGGCCGTCAGTGTAATTAAATGAGTGACGGAGTCCGTCGGCAACTCGGGAAAAGAAAGGGAATTAACGGCTTCCGTATAGGTGCACTATTTCGGGTCATGTAACATTCTTGAAAAACCACTTTCTGCACATTATTCCTCACTTTTATCATCACCATGGGGAGCAGCACCTGATTACCTGTAGAGAGGGTATCCTTAGTCCGTCTTCTAAACCCTAACCTTGACTTCAAACACATTTTGCAAACTTCTGAGTGTCCGGTTTACGCACAAACGTCCGTGGAAAAAATAATGCATGCTGCATGTCTTCCCTTCACTGCAATCTCAGGCTTTTAACTTTTGAACACCGAAATGAAACAGATACAGAACCCATCTTCAGATCCTGGTGTTCAAAGCATATTTTAAACGCTTGTGTTAAGATTCTGAACACTTTTTCCCCCTTCTTGAACGCCGGACGCCTATCCACTTATCTGACGCATCTAGTGTTCAAATGCTGAACACATAGTTCCAATTCTGAACGACAGGTTCAGCTCCTGAAGTTTAGTGGCATGACGGGAGGAGTAGCCTAACACATTAGAATTAACCGGTATCTTTGCATTGGATAACGCATTATGAACCAAAATATACAAATCCTGCATGAGATTTAATTTTTTACTGAGAGATTAAGCTTAAACCTCAGAGATTCCGGGGGCGTAGCATGCCAAACCCCCACCAGGGGCTCTAAGGCCGGCCCAGTGTTTAAGCCAGCCCCTTTTTGCAGGACATTGTCGCATAAACAGCGACATATGTCGCACAAAAAATTATGACACGAAAATTCTTCCCGGGTGTAAATTTTGAGGTTCCTCATTAGGGCAGAAATCCACTCAAATAATGCACCATTTGCTATCTAGGCACGTAAGGGAAGGGGGACAGCCCCTCCCCTTAGACCCCCCAGGCCACAGATCAGTAAATGTTGCATTGAGAAAACGTCCTAGCTAAAGCACTGGCGGACCTCTGGATCCCAACCATAGCGGCCTGACGAGAAGAATAGCCTAACACATTAAAATTAGTGGGGATCTAGTTTGTATTTGATGATGCATTATGAACAAAAATATATCCATCCTGAGACTTAATTTTTCACCCAGAGATATACTTAAACCTCAGAGCTTCCGGGGGCTGCGCCCCTGGGTCCATAGGGGGGCCCTGGACCCCACCCGCTAAAGCTCGTTTTCGCACTATGCATTACAAGATCCGTCGACAAAACATAATCTCCACACCCCCCTCCCCCCCAAAGATAACACCTTCCTTATGCCCCTGTTTGCATGTCAGAATGGTGAGGGGCCAAACATGGCTCAGCAGGGGAAGTACCCATTTAACCCCTGCCCATTTTTGGCATGGGCTATGACCTTGTCATACACCTCCCTTGACACAGGATGCTGATGAGGTAAGGTTTGGTTTTAGAGAACTTTTAAGTTGCACATGGTGCAGGAATTAATTCATGTGTATGTAAATGGTATTGATAAATTTTTTTATCCAGGAAGAAATTATGCAGCTGAAGCACAAGCACAGAAGACTGGACCAGTTGGAAGAGTTGTCTCTGTGATTGGTGCTGTTGTAGATGTCCAGTTTGACGATGAATTGCCTCCTATTCTTAATGCCCTTGAAGTTCAAGGTCGCAAAACTAGGCTTGTTCTTGAAGTAGCACAGCATTTAGGTAAGAAATACTTTTACACCTCTGTTTCCTATTTTTCAGGTGTTTCTTTTTGTTTTATCTTTGGTGGTTTCTTCCCTTCAGATGTAACCTTGAGAATTGACCATACATGCATGTCTCAGTTTTTGTCATGAATTTGAAGGGGCTAAGTCTGAAACATGACAGTCTAACTGGCAGGTCAAACTTCAAAAGTGTAGTTAATTGAACTGACTCTTGTTGTATTATGCTCGCACCTGCCAGTTGTTTGTGGAAAGGTATGTATTTATCACTAATTTGGAGGTGACACAAACAAGGTCCTTAGTATTTGTCATTATCGTATCTCACTCTAGAACCTAAATAATAAACAAGAAAGTTAAAATTCTTTGTTATATGGACAATTTTTGCAGGAGAAAACACAGTGAGAACTATTGCTATGGATGGTACGGAGGGTCTTATCCGTGGTAATGAGTGCAAAGACACTGGATCACCAATTAAAATTCCAGTTGGACCAGAAACTCTTGGCAGAATTATGAATGTCATTGGAGAGCCAATTGATGAGAGAGGACCAATTTCAACTGATAAGTAAGTTGTGTTCACTTTTGATGTGGAAGTGTTCTTTTTGGTGGAATTACATTTAGGGAATACTTGCTGTGCAAGATAAATGGTGTATATCAAAATTCATTCAAAAGACCTTAGATATCAAAGCAGTTCAGATAAAAAATTATTAGTCAGTTGTCACCTTTTTATTGTATTCCTTGAGAAATTACAAAATGTGAAACTTACAGTATTCTTTTTATCTAAAATAGAACGTAACTGCCATTATTCATGATATCATTCTTGTACTACTCACATTACATGTGTTGACTTCATTGAAATTAAAATGCATCCATTGCCTTGGAAAATGAAATATTTATCGCTCAGTATTTTGGAATTGTGGGGTGGTTAAGTTACCACATTCTATGACAATATGCTGTGACAATTTGAGTGCACAGTCTTCTAATAGTTTTTTTTTTTTTTGGGGGGGGGGGGTGAGGAAAAGATGAAAAACAGAGGCTTGCAATGGTACTTGCTACCACAAATGTTACATCACAAATTATTACTTGCACAATCTACCCCTGTATATGAAGTCTGTAGATTTCAACATTCTTTATCAGCTAAGCTTTATGCAACATACATTTTTAAAATGAATTTTTAAGTTTTAGTATTACAAAGTGCATTTGAATTTTTTGGTGCTTTGTTTTTTTGCATTGTAGGCAGTCAGCAATCCATCAAGAAGCCCCAGAATTTGTAGAAATGAGTGTGAACCAGGAAATTCTAGAGACAGGCATCAAGGTTGTCGACCTTCTTGCCCCTTATGCCAAAGGTGGAAAGATTGGTAAGAAAGAGCTATTTTAGTATACCACAGAAACTAAAAGTTAGGTAGGTTTTGTCATAGAAATGAGTTGAATCTCTTATATTTTAAATCACTGAAGAGTGTATTTATCTGTACAAACGATAATGAATGATGCTTACAGTGCACCCATTTTAATTTCAGAGTCATCTTTTAATCAAAATGAGTTGTAATTCCACCAACTCAGTACATTAGGTGTATATTACAGCATTAAATAAATTACAGAAGAAAGCTTGTGTGCAATTACATGTCCGTTCAATAATGAACCATGCTGGCAGAAAATCAGTGGACTTTGTTCAGAGATTTGAACAATAGTGTAAACAAAAAGTTAAGTGAATGGTAGACTAGGGAGTGTAAAGCAAACCTATCTCTCATTTCAACTGTAACACAGGTTTGCCTTAAAAAGTTTGTTAGAGATGATGTATCGTTATTGTCTGTATTGCTCTCTCATGTAATGAAGTTGCTTCAATCAAATGTAGAAACATAAACAGGATCTCTGACACATAATCCTAAGGTTTTCAGTTTTATTGAGGAAAGATGTCAGTAACAGCCAGTATTTTGGAACACTACATTTTTCCATTTTGTCAACCAGAATGACAGTAGAAGTCCTATGTAGTATACTTGTGGTTAATTGGTTTTGGCTATTGTCTGCTAAATGTTGAGTCTCTTATATTGTAAATCACTGGAGAGTGTATTTATCTGTACAAAAGATAATGAATGATGCTTACAGTGCACCCATTTTAATTTCAGAGTCATCTTTTAATCAAAATGAGTTGTAATTTCACCAACTCAGTACATCAAGTGTATATTACAGCATTAAATTACAGAAGAAAGCTTGTGTGCAATTACATGTCAGTTCAATAATGAACCATGCTGGCAGAAAATCAGTGGACTTTGGTCAGAGATTTGAACAATAGTGGTATTGCTCTCTCAGATAATGAAGTTGCTACAACCAAATGTAGAAACATAAATAGGATTTCTGACACATAATCCTAAGGTTTTCAGTTTTATCGAGGAAAGATGTCAGTAACAGCCAGTACTGCTATGCAATTTTTGGAACACTACATTTTTTCCATTTCGTCAACCAGAACTACAGTAGAAGTTATATGAGGTATACTTGTGGTTAATTGGCTTTAGCTATTGTCCACTAAATGTTTCAGTGAGCTAAATAAAAAAATTGTATTTTGAATGTTTATTTGAAGATTTCACTCAGGGTTTTTGTGAAGGTGATTTATTTGTAAGCACTTACTATTATCCAAAAATTTATTGTATGAAAATGTCCATGGAGGTTTGTGAATTTCAAGTTTCTTACATAAATACTGAAAAGTCAGCCTATGTCTTTGATCAATTTCTGTTTGTATAGGTCTGTTTGGTGGTGCCGGAGTGGGTAAGACTGTCTTGATCATGGAACTGATCAACAACGTTGCCAAAGCCCATGGTGGGTACTCAGTGTTTGCAGGTGTCGGAGAACGTACCCGTGAGGGAAATGATCTGTACCATGAAATGATTGAGAGTGGTGTCATTAGCCTCAAGGATGATACATCCAAGGTTAGTTCTGTTTACCTGTGTCTTGTATATCTAGCCCATTGTGATGCACATTTTTAAATCTTGAGAAAGGAAAAGCTCGTAAAGCAAAAAGAAAAGGAAATGTTAACTTTTCAAATTTAATTTATTCAGAAAAGGGTGACGTATCAACCAGTTTAAGTTCATGGCAATGTTGATAAAATAAAATGGTAGGATATATTAATTTATCATTTTTGATGACATTTCTTCTGTAGAAACACTCTAGCTTCATGTCCTTTCCCTTTCTCAGGTGGCTCTAGTGTATGGACAGATGAACGAGCCTCCAGGTGCTCGTGCTCGTGTTGCTCTGACTGGTCTGACAGTGGCTGAATACTTCCGTGATCAGGAAGGACAGGATGTGCTGCTCTTCATTGACAACATTTTCAGATTCACCCAGGCTGGTTCTGAGGTGTCAGCTTTGCTGGGTCGTATACCCTCTGCTGTAGGTTACCAACCAACCCTGGCTACTGACATGGGTACTATGCAGGAGCGAATTACTACCACTAAGAAAGGATCCATTACATCTGTACAGGTCAGTCAAGTAATTAATCATTGGCTTTTGAAGAAAGACAGGGTTCGTACAGGTCCTTAAAAACCTGAAAAGTCCTTAAATTTTGATGCTTCAAAATTCAGGACTGAAAAGTACTTAAATTTCACCAAAAATGGTCTGTGGTCCTGAAAAGTCATGAATTTTCTTGTGTTTTTAACAAAAATATATCTGTTGAAGCAGTTTTGATCTAGGGTCGCCGATTTTTTGCGATCGCAAAAATGGAATTGAACTTTCTGCACGAAACTTTACAGAATTTAGCAAAAATTATCAATCTCTTGATACATATAAATTTTATGACAGAAAATGGAGTATAGTTGCCCCAGACCATGTTAAATGAATTTTTGCATTTATCAAAGACATATTCAGACCTTTTTCCTTCCAAAATGGTGGCAAATTCACCTTCAAATCATCAAAATCTTTTAAAATTACGATCAGAAAAAAGTAAGAACTTTACGGAAATCGGGAAAATTTTGTCGGTATAGGCTCCAATTTTGCCTATACTGTAGTGTGTTAGGCTAGGTCGCTTGTGTGTGACAAGTATCCGCTGGGTACATGATCGTAACCAGGTATGTTAAGCACTTCTTTTCAACATAATTTCCACTGGATAAGGTGACTTTGACCAAGAAAGGTACTTTTCTGCTCAAAATGTAAAATTTATCAATATTATTACATGTAGCTCACACCAGGATCTGGTGTGAGCTACTGTATTGTGATAACATCACTCTCTCTAGATCTATCTGTTCACAATTGTGTAGAATGCCACTCCTCCCACATGCTTTCATGGATCTGTTTGAAACTTGGGCACAATGTTCCTTAGATGGTGGACCATTTAGGGTGATCAGTATTCAGTAATCTATGGTCCAAGGTCCCATGTGGGCCCTATGGCTCATTTTATGAAATTCTTTAAAATGCTCCTCCTCCAACAGATTCTCCTGTACTGTGTTGATGGTTTGTCATAATGTTTTTCTGTTAGAGGAGGTACCTCTGGGGTGTTGAGGAATTTTGGGTCCAAGACCCAAGATGGGCCCTAAGGTCCATTTTGTGAAATACTGCAAAGTGATTAACTTTTTTTGCATTTAATGTTTAAACAGAGTTGACAGCCTGTCCTTAATGATGGTTGGTTAGTGATCTGTTTATGGTAGTCTTGAATTTTGGTCCAAGGTCCTATGTGGGCCCCAGTGGCCTATTTTATGAAATTCGGCAAAATGCTTTCCTGCCTACAAATTGTCTTGTAGTATGTTGATAATAGGGCCTATGTCATAATGATGCTCTGTTACTGATTCCTTTAGGGTACATACAGAAATTTTGGGTCCAAGGCCCAAGATGTACCCAAGGGTCCATTTTGTGAAAGATTGCAAAATGATCATCTGCTCCTCCAATTACAGTAATGTTAGAGCTGACATCCTGTCATAATGATGCTTGGTTAGTGATCTGTTTATGTTTTTTTTTTTTTTTTTTTTTTTTTGGGGGGGGGGGGGGGGGATAAGTTCTCATGTGGGACTTATGGACCTTTTTATAAAATTAAGCAAATTGTTTGCACAGATTCTCTTGTACAATGTTGATAGTTTGACATAATTATATTTCGATAGTAGTACCTTCAGGGTATTCAGGAAAAAAGGGTCCAGGGCGAAATGAACCAAGCACCCATTCATTTAGAAGTCAGGTGCTTATGCTTGAAACGGTATTTTCTGAAGTTTTGAAAGTTGAAAAGGGAAGTTTGTAATTTATGAAGCTTAAAATCAGTGGCCCTATTGATGAGCTGTAAAAAACAAATGTTCCGTACTGTTCATAAAGTTGCAAGATAGACTCAAATGATATAAGAGATGGTTATCCCTATTTAATGCTATACTTTTAAATTCTTTCTGGTCAACGTTAGTTTGAGAAGTCCTTAAAAAGTTTGGGAACCCTGAAAGAAAAAGAGTGGGAACCCTGAAAGAGGAATGATAAAATATCTCTAGTGAGTCCCTCATCAGTATGTTAATGAACGTATACAACTTCCTTTTGTCTTGTCAATTAAACCTCAAACTTCCTTTTTCCCCATAAGTCACCAATTCCCATAAACACATTTTGAGTTCAGTACTGGGAAGAAATGACTTAATATGGCCCAAGTCTTCTTTCTTTCAGTATAATTTTTCCTGTATTGCAGGCCATCTATGTACCAGCTGACGATTTAACTGATCCAGCCCCAGCCACCACATTTGCTCATTTGGACGCCACCACTGTGTTGTCCCGTGGTATTGCTGAATTGGGCATCTACCCAGCTGTGGATCCCCTGGATTCCATTTCCCGTATCATGGACCCCAATGTAGTCGGAGAGGAACATTACACTGTTGCACGTGGTGTGCAGAAAATCCTTCAGGTATGCCTCAGTGTAGAAGCTGAGGGTGCATTTTGTATGATCATTGGTTACTTCAGTGACAAACTGATTTTTCTGAAGGCTTCAAAATTCCATGTAAGGGCAATTCCATAAATTTTTAAGTACGTTTTAGTTTGTTTTCATTCTCTCTAGATGGCTATAGACTGGAGGTTTAATTTTTCTTGGGTTTTGTGGAAAATTTCGTTGTTCTGTACTTTTATAGTTTCAGTTCCTGTTCTTCCTATCAAATAAAAAAATATTGAAATAAGCCCTAGCTGTGATTGAACGTATTTATAGGAAGTCGCTTTTTCAATGTTTAAGTTTCATTTAAAGATTTGCTGTTCTGAAACAGAACACAGCTTAAACTTACTATGCATGTTGTAAAGAAGGCTTCATTTTTCCCATATCACTAACAGTTGTATATTATTTCTTCCCCACCATATTTGCAAAAATTTGAAGATGTACCTTCATGTCCACAAAAATGTGTCATAATTATAATAAAAACCAAATCTTAATCAAATGTGTCAGACTGTATATAAGTACTACCTCTCTGCTATAGCACCATGTTAGTTAAATAATTCTAACAACAGGTTCCAAGTTGCTAATGGTTTAAATGTAGCGTTTTGGGAAGTGTGTGTTCAATACTGTGGGGGTATATGACCAAATCTCAGGTTTTTGGCTAACCCAGGTCAGCATATAACATACATTTTTGAAAAAATCTACATAAAAAATATGTCATTGCCCATAGGGTACATAGAAAAAAGTCGAGTTGAAACTGTACCCAGTGATTAAGAGCAAATAGCATGATTTTGCTTGAGGTTTAACTACTTTACAAATTTGCCTGTAACCTTTCATTCCCTCCAGGATTATCGATCTCTTCAAGATATCATTGCCATTCTTGGTATGGATGAATTGTCTGAAGATGACAAGCTGGTTGTCACACGTGCCAGAAAGATTGAGCGTTTCCTCTCACAGCCTTTCCAGGTTGCAGAAGTTTTCATTGGCACACCTGGAAAACTTGTACCCCTGAAAGAAACCATCAAGGGCTTCAAAGCAATCTTAGATGGTATGTAACAAGTTAAATGGAGTCAGGTCAGGGAAGGTAGAAATAAAATTGAATGTGGTGACATGATGCAAAGGCAAGCGCAAGCCAAAGTTTGTTTTGGTCACAAGAAATTGTTATGCTCCTCTTATTAAAAATGCATATAGTATTGAGTCCTAAAACTGTTGAACAGGGAAAGCCTTTACCTGACATGTGAAGGCAGTTGTATCTATCCTTATTGAAGGGTCATCTTTCTGTCACTCTTTCAAGTTTTGTTGAGGTTTAATTAGAGAAAATAAAAATCATTATTTGGTGTGATTGACATAGTACAAACTTGAATTATTGGAGCATTTTATGGTCTTTCTCTCCAGGTGAATATGATCATCTACCTGAAGTAGCTTTCCACATGGTTGGACCCATCGAGGAGGTTGTCGCCAAAGCTGACAGACTCGCAGAAGAACAGGCTTAAAGATTAATGCCAACTAGGCAAAGTGTTCAAATTTAGGAAAAGAAATTGATGAAACCGTGGTCCCTAAGGGTCCAGTTGGGTTCATTCTGTTTATAAGTTGTTCTTATTGAGAGATTATTGTAGGGTTTGTGTGGAAGGAAATACAATGTGATTTAACTTGTTATAAAAAATTTCAAAAACTTTATTCAAAACAGGATTGAAATGTGTCAAGCCTTAGAAGTGAGTGGAGTGAAACATTATCTGTGGCTTATAACTGGTGTTTGTTAGAAGTGTTTCTCAGTAAGTTTTGTGTCACCTAAAAATTACATGAATTGAAATCTTCAGAAGTGGAAAGTAATTGGAGTAACTTATTTTTGGTCAAAGATGAGAAAGAATAATTGTCACTCAGTTGTTGCTATAAAATTCATTGTTGCAAAAAGAAAGAAAAGTATTACAAAAAAAGTAAAAAAAAAACAAAAGGCAGAAATGTTTGACACAATGTGGCAAATTTTTCATTTCTTTGTGCCATATTCAAATATCCATTTTACTAATGTAGTAACTCAAGTTCATAACAGAAACTGAGAAAAGACTTGGCACATTTCTTTCTTTTGAATACAAACACATTTGCATGACCTTCCAACAAATAATATGAGTGAGGAAAGGAGGAGCTGTAACTAGCCACTAGTCATCAGTTATGAATATCTTGGAGCAGTTGTTCCATTTGTCTTGAAGTGAGGAAATAAAACTGAGAGAGTGGACATTCATCTCTTTGATCTTTTTTTTTAGTGTCATAGATGGCATTGACCATCTACACAAATAGAGTACAGGACCTACAAAGCCAAGGCAGAGATGGGGATTGGGTTGGTGTTCCTCATTCCCAAACTCTCAAGCAAGTTCAAACACACCTAATTGACCAACGTTGGTTATTTCCAATATCACAGTATGGTAAATGTAGGTACATAATCAGTTTTGGTTAATAATCATCAGTAAACAATTTTGCCCACCCCTCCCACCTAAAAGTTACATCCTAGTTCATTGCATATTATGTAGCAATGTGAATGTTTACCGCAGTGAAATAGTTGCAGTATACTGTTTGGAATATACTAGGACTGTGAACATTTAGCAAAATCACTAAATGTTTAATCACAAAATTTTGCGATCGTTTAGCGATTAATCGCAAGTACCTACTGTATGACCAACATGGAGACTTGTGCCCTTGAACATGAATGTGTAAAATGCGTCCAGGGGACATAGTTTCTATGAACCTCAAACATGGATCCTCATAGAAGCTCAACTTTGATGTCGTAGGTTTACGTGTGCGCCATTTGTATAATTATGTATTTCACTTTTTCAAAAAGAGTTAGTGAACATCTAATTTTCTGTAATGACTGCAGATTGTTTTTTATTTCATATGGAAAAATGGGTTTTGCAATTAATTGCTGGTAGCTTTATACTAAACATTTATTACACATGCGATCATTTAGCGATTAATCGCTAAACGGTCACAGCCCTAGAATATACAGCCTTTGCCCTTCATTACACTATCAGTA
Organism: Holothuria leucospilota; assembly: GCA_029531755.1. Lineage (NCBI taxonomy): Eukaryota > Metazoa > Echinodermata > Holothuroidea > Aspidochirotida > Holothuriidae > Holothuria > Holothuria leucospilota. The sequence continues at coordinate 24,422,714 of CM055978.1, forward strand.
ACAACATTTGCACATAATCTATGCATGCTCTCCTACAATCAACCCTGTTTCACACACCCTGATGTAGAGATGGGAGATACACTGCTGCAAGTGCTAAACTTAATTACTGTAGACATCTGAAAAGTTTGTTCAATGGGAACCTTAGATGTGGTAGCAGGCTTACCAAACAAAGATATTTTGCACCAGGTTTAGAAAGTTAATGGTTAAAGTGTCATTTTGAATATCTACAATTTTGGATGAGAGGTTTTGCATAAAGGTAGTGAGGAGCATGTTAGCCTATACAGGGAGCCTTCCAGACCTGCCAAACTAAGTATTAATTTCCTGTCTAGCTAAGGATGTGGCAAATTAAAATATTCATGTCATCACTGTGAACTGATTGTCAAACCTTTCATAGTGAAAAACTTTGCATGTAATTGAGCACAGGAACAGACACAACACAAATTCTGTTCAAAACATTTCTTCAGAGATACCTTTATTTCCATCGTTATTTCATAAACAACCTGTTTTCAGACTTTTCCAAGAAAAAGTGATGGTGAACACAGTAAAGCACATTTTGGAATAGTTTCTGCAGTAATAGTGATCTTGGTAACTGTCCTGCTATGCAAGTATGCATGCTATCAAATATTTAGAATAATTACACTATCCACTAAAGATCTGTGTGATGTTTGAGAAACCAGAATATCTTGTAGTAAACAGAATATAGTAAATTTTATGGAGTTAATATTTTGAATTTTTGAATACCAGTGAAACTGGTCCACGTCATGTCTTTCCATGCTGCTGAAGCATATTTTAGAATAATCTTTCCTTTGTAGACAGGCATACCAAGAGGCTGCCTGGTTCATAGTATAGAAATCTTGTCTTTAGGATACCTTACTGCTTGTGCACATCCAATGTGTTGAGATAATGTAATCAACATCGTCTCCTAGCGATGAGACGGCTGACATTATAAAAAGGTCTGTGGACATGTAAATGGCATACCTACCTATTTGATCTTACATGAGAAGCCATCAAATATTGACCATTTTAACAGACAATAAGGTTCTACACCTATATCATAAATAGCAGCGGCCTGCATATGCAAATTTGTGATGTAGAAAGAGGATTCATAAAATAACATGTTATCCTTTGCTTGTTAACCTCCATTCCAAGGACAGCTGTTATGTTGGTATGCTCAGTGGGCTTATTTTGGATGAAGCTGTAGACTTCTTGGAAAATATCCATGCACCAAACTAGAAACTGGCAGGTAAGTCATAAACAGATACTTTATAAAGGATTAACAAAAGGTACACAGATGCTGTGCACCACTCCACATAATTTTTGCAGAGCTAATGAGAAATCTCAGAAATGTTCAGAGTCGGAAGAAGTATGTCTTGAGAATGGTGAAATAAATTCAAATAATTCCAACAGATTTTTCATAGGTACATCTTTATCTATGTGATGTTGTCACACAATAATAGCTTTGGCTACATGTCCTCACATCATTAGAACAGAATGTCTTGTGTGGCCTTCAATAGGTTTTTATGTTGTGTCATAGGGTATGTATGATATTAGAAGTAGTTTACATACCGTTATGGCTTTCTTGGACAAAAAGTGAGACAAACATAAAGGAAGATACATGTGAAGGATGTCATTGCTAAAAGAGAATAGGGAGTGGGATTCAGAGTAACCATGCCCATTATAGTGAAGTGTCAAGTCTGCATCTCTCTCGGGTGGTGCCAGGTGGGGGAAGCCCCCCTGCCCCCACCCCCCATTGGAGAGCCTTAATGGGCGTGATAAAGAATGTAACTCCCAACAGAAATCAGTTGCCTCGACAGTCTACTTGGTACTGCTCCCAAGGAAGGTAGATTCTTCAATAAAAGCCCCAAATTCTCATATTTTCTCCAATGACAGCCCCAAATTTTTAAATTTTCTTGAATAAAAATACAAGTTTTACATTTTAATAAAAATCCAAAATTTTCAAATTTCATATAGCACCTTGACAGCCTGTTACCTTTGGTGGGGGCTCAGGGTGCATCCTCCCTCCCCTTCAATGAGCTTATCCCTCAGACCTGTAGGGAAAATCCTGGTGCCACCCCAGATCTCTCTATCGTCTGGTTCCTCAGATGATCATTCATCCAAGTAAAAACCCTTTAAAAGAGCTATTTGCATGGCAGTAGTTTTTTCCCTTGTGAAGTAGCAATCTTCCACTAATTGGCAAATTTTCAGCTGGTGCTTGGCAATGAGCCTGTAAAAGTTAGAGTTCTGTTCACATTTATAGCAAAAGTCGACCTTTCAGTCTTAACCAGACATTCCAAAATTCTTGTAAACACAGACTGTGTGAACCAAACTTGCCCTTGGTCTGTATATCAAAATCCATATCTACAGAACACTTATCATATACATAGTAACCAGATTGTCTCACAATGTTATAATGAAACAGAACTGCAGGTAGTAATATACTTCCCTTTGAAATTTGACAGTTGGTCAGTCTCAACATAAAATATCTCACCTTCACCTTATCTCATTTTAAGGTCAAGATACCTTCTGTGATTATCCAGAGAGAGGGCAGCTTTTCTTCTCTTCGAACGCTATGCTCCTGTATTTCCAATCACTTCAGAATCTCTGAAGTATATACCTTACTTCAGGTACTGTTAATTTATGACTTGGAAGCTCACAGCAAACAATGGACGGAATGGGCATGGAAGTTGCAATCATTTTGAAAGATGAATTTTTAAAATTCTACAATACAAAAATAATTTTCGATGTCCTGCAGATTTTCATAAAGCATGTATCAAGCTACAGCTGAAGTACAGAGTTCCCCAGCTGAACCATGTTACATGCATCGTGGGTCTATCTCTTTGCATATTTCAAGATAAGCTGAATATTCCTCCTCCATCCAACAGTAATACATAATTAGCAAGGTCAGTTCAAGCTGTTGGTGTAACTGCTAACATCTGCTGGGATGTTGATGGCCTACTCTCTTCCCATCTGTGGAAAAAGTAATATAATGAAAAATTGTTTGGATCCTACTCCAGATCTAATCTGATTGAAGAAATCCTCTGACCTTCCACAGGTACACTTACTATTCTTTAATCATTCTCTGACAGGTACCTATTAAGCACAGTGGTGGTAGATGTATGGTAAACAAGTGTGCCTCACCCCATTTCTCACATTAAGGTTAGTTGTATTTACTCCCCCTTCCTAAAACATTACGGCAGGCTTCCCTTTTTTTTTTTTTCTTTTTTTTTGTGGTCCCCGACACCACAGTTTTCATACCAATCCTGCAGTAAGGGAGCTTCCAACCCAACTTCCTGTTTAACACCTTCAAGCACTTTCTAAGCTAATTCTTATTCACACAGACAAAGGGATCCACTGGCACAGCTGTGTTCGTGTGTGTGAATATTCAATGCTATGCTAGACAAAATAGCCATTGTGTTCTTCAAGGGTTGGCTGAACAGAATGTTACTTGAAATAATCCTTCAGGGAGAGATAAAGTTGAGGAGTACATAAACAAAGTGTGACCAGTTTCAGTGAAGGAAAATTTTTCCTCATGATGAAGCATTTCCAAGACAGCATTCACACAATCAACATGTCAAGCAAGGCCCCTTACAGATTTTGACAGAAATTGTGCAGCCTTGCATGTAATGTCTATTTCCTGAGTCCTCAGACCACTCTCATTTCCTCTCTGTGGTCCTTATCTCTCTTAAGCTGATTATCTTTCCCCAGAACAGCTCTACACAGAAAAGCAGTACCGGCAGTTGCCATAGTGATAATCTGCTATCGATCATGCATGAGTATAAACGTTCTGCTGAAAACCAGATCAAAGGCCCATATATCAGAATGTAGAAGTGTGCGTTTCTGTAAGGGGCCTTTCAGGCATGAAGATATACCTACAATGGCAGATGTGCTATTAAGAGTTGTGGAATATTTGTGAATCCATTAGGAGCAGGGAGTTGTCAGGGAAGGAGATCCAACATTTATATGTCCTTTGAGACTAGGTAGTTGCCGACATTAAGCTGCCTATTGTCTTGCTCTTGAAACCTCTCTAAGACGTGAAAGAGATTTTGGTACTGAAGACAATGGTTTGTGTCGTCTGCTACATCTCAAAAACTCATCATGATGATTTCACCAATTGGCATTACATTGCCAGTCGTCAAGGAAAAATTAAAAAATTTTAAGCTTTCAACGTTTGTCGTCGCAGTTGAAGTCACTTCAATTAACATCAGTAAAGAACTTTTTAAAACCTCCATCGTTGACAATGCTTGATACTAATGCGGAAAGTTGCGAAAATTGTGATTATTTTTGTAGGCTTGAACAATGTGTCAAGTAGGCGACCCATCAAGGTCATGGAACACAAAGAACTTATAGTAGTTAAACGTTTATTGACAGTCGTTTAACTTAAATTCTTTATTAAAGCTAAGAAATTGTCGGCAAAGAGGCTGCACTTCAAAGTAACGTGTTAACAATAACCTTTCTTTCTGGATTACCTGGGTTTGAAAGGACAGACAATCAGTAAGCAATGTAAGTCAGGAAAGGCTAAACAATGGGATTAAAGGGACCTGTCAATCAAATTTTGTTACCTGAAAGGGGATTAAATCATTTCAAAGCACATATTGTCTGACGGATTTAAGCGTTGGATCTCCTTCCCTGACAACTCCCTGTTAGGAGGTAGAGGCACTGAATATTGCTCATTGACAATACAAACCACTACTGAGTAGTTAGTCTGCTCTCTTCATCACATCCAGTTTGTTCCAGCAATAATTTTCATTTTCATTTCATTTGACATTTATTTCAGTCTTTTTTTATCAGTAAATACAGTGTACAATTTCATTAAAAGTAAAAGTAAAAAGACTGGGGACAACTCAGAGAAAGCAACGGCTGCTTGTGGGAAGGGTTTTAAGTTCACTTCCATCCACATATTATTTTGTTTGATACTTCTGTCTGTATATTTTCTGATAACGTGGAAAAACAAATAAATGAAATGAGTTACCCCTTGACAAGAACAAAACAAAACAGGTACACAATAACTTATATAGTGGAATGAAAAAGCTTACAAGATTCAGAAAGATATAGAATAACACTAAACAAAGCAAAGACACTTAGATGGAAATAAAATATGATTAAGCCTTAGTTCGCATTTAAATTTGCATTAAGTGATCTTTAAGAGATTTTCTGAAAGTACTTATACTACTGGAGCTACTACGAAGTCTTTCAGGTAAGTTATTCCAAGTTTTGGTCCTAAAAAACAGATGCTATGCTGAGAGGCAGTTAAACGACAATTAATAAGGAAAACAGTTTTAACACTTTCTCTTTGTTCCCCAGAGTTGAGGTCTGAAACTCCATGGCATATTAGTTTGTTACATAGGTTCTTGTGTCAGATGTCTTACTATGCATCTCTTGTTTAACTTGTGATGGATTAAGACAGTGCACTGGAAAAGGGGGCTACCAAGGCTACTGGACTTCAAATCTGTTGTTAAAACACAGTTACTTTACGAGGTAAAAAACTAATGTAACAAGGAGAAGGGGAGATCATGAAATTTGAAAGGCCTGGAGAGTGCCTATACCAAACACTGGCTAATACCAAAGCACTTGATCTAAAACAGTTACTTTGTATGGGGCAGAAAAATGGTTAGAAGGACAAGGAAGGAGCATGATCTTGAAAAGACCTGGGTAATGTCTTACCTCATTGCAGGGGGAGGTGGTGATGGCAGTGGTAGTATTCCTTCTGCATCCATATCAAAATACTCATTAGCATCCATAATCTGAGATTCTGTAAAATGGCAAATGTCAAACTCCTGGAATATTCCTTTCCACCAAAACATTTATTTCACTGAGCCACATTTTCAAATGTTAGGCAACTGACTAGCTCACTAAACAAAGAAGAATGAGGTTTTTGGATACTGAAAGAGTACATGCAGCTTTCCATAATTAACAAGGTTTATAACCCTCCAATAAGGCCTGGTATTTGTAATTTCACTCAATGCTGTCCGACCAATGTATAATGAAGAAATTTACAGGCCAAACAAGTTTCTCAAACTTAATAAAGTTACTGACTTTTTGGAAAGGGTGTCATTAATTCACTTCTACTACTTTATCTGCAATCAACAATCAGCAATTTGATGGATGGAGCACACAGACATTGCATTTAACCCTATCCTTTAAATTATTAATATGGCAAAGCAACAGGTCAAAGCTTTGATGGATTTATCTATAATACAGAAATGAACATAACCACGTCAAGTTAAAAGAATAAACATACATCATTATACTTTTCTTATCCTTAATTTTTCTTACAGAAGGAAAGTCTTCTGAAAGATTGAAAGAGTCATCTTAACAAATCTGCTTGGGTCATCAACTTACTGAAGTTAATTAAGATGATATTAAAATATAATATTTACCAGCCACAGAGAACACCTCTACCCCTCGACCAGGGGGAGGAGAAATGGTATATGGAGATATGACATCCTGGTTCCTGGACATAGATCTCACAATGCCTGGCTGTGGAATATAAACAAACAAATTGATCTACTGACATGTGGTACATAAAGTTTAGAATTCTAAATGGTTGTGGGTATAGAGAAGTCTACAAAAGTTTGGGCATCTTGCGCGAAGTATTTGTTACCTTTAGGCAAGCCTCCATAGAACCATGCATCACATCTGAACAAAAGTATTACACTTCAAAAAGGAATGTGAGGAAAGCTATTGTGTATCTTTTTCAATAGAGAAAAGTTAATAAAGATAGATCTTCACCAAAAACTTGACATGTTTACAGTTCCATCACCCATACACCCAAAAGGTGTGATGTAAAAATACTGATTGGCAAATCACATGTCACCAAGAGAGAGATCTGAGTCTATACGGATTCAGAAGTTACGAACAGGGATGAGGGTGGCTACAAGCTCTCTCACATACATGACAGTCTTCTCCCTGATTCGATGGGGGAGGGGGGTACACTCCTTTACTGGAATACAGAGTTCTCCCATTCTACACCTGGAGGTAACACAGCAGTTAATGACCAGCTGTTGTACAGTTGTGAGCAAGTGTGTAGAGCAGGATGAATTGGTCAATTTAAACTTTTGAGCTAAGTTTAACCATTGATAACCCTTTCATAAATAAGTCTGCACTAATCTAACCAATAGGTAGCAGGTAACCTTCAAAGGAGAGAAATAAAATAACTCACTAGTGGTTGTAGAGGACTCTTTTTGGCAGGTAAGGTTGAACTTTGGCTGGCTGGTACCATTCCTACAGGACGATCAGCCTAGATAAAGTAAGTGAGAAAGTCACACAAAATCAAAGTACTGCTTTAAAGACAAGTTAATGAAAAATCACCACACAGGCATACCAACTGGGTATGCTGTTTGATTACATCAAACATTATGATAGCACTCAACAGGTATATTCTTCTCACAGAGAAGAAAACTAAGGACAGATTACATAAAAAATTGGGTGTTTACATTAAATTTATGATTTCACTGCCATGAAAAGAATGTTGCCATGATGGCCTTTAAGTTGCAAACTCGTTAAAGAGAATTCAACAGAGATCTGCACTATAAGTATTTTCAAATTCCAACAAAACAGGCAGAAAGTAGAAAGGATGACATCATACAGCACATCTCTGTTACAAATTGTCAAAAATACAAAGATAAGCAATTTAAATAAAAGATGCTTTTCAAATTTTTCTGAAGAGTAGAGCTGTATACCACACAAACATAGAGCAAACAAAGATACTGTAATGTACCCCTGTTGCGAAGTCCTAAGCTGAAGACATTAAATGGGTTAGGGTGATATGTAACTTTTATCCTCAGGGTAACTGTCAGTAAAGTAACTGAAAACAATTTTAAAGTCCCCTTATTTAGACACAAACTGACTACTTTGCATGGAGACAACATATATCCTTTTTTTGACATTTGGCACATATGGAAATATTTCACCTTTGTTTTGTTTCTATGAGAAATGCCAAAAAGCTGCTTTGTTGAAGGAATAAGCAAGGCCCAGATGTACACGAGTATACACAAAGGACCCAATCGATCCTAGTCACGTAGCAGTGCAAGTGTTGATTGTGCAAGATACCATGTGTGTTACTACAAGTGTATAGGTATAGCACGCAAAACACATACCACCTCTCCATGTGTGCCTTAAACATGACCATGCAGACAAAACATCCTGTCAAGTGAGATGGGTCTACATCACACAATCAATAATTCCCCCCTAATCTTCTTGCAAGGATCAAATGTTTTCTGCACTGTCACACAGTGGACATACATGCTTAAACAATGCATTTCCAAGTGAAGGTTATGACCTTAAAATAGTGAACATTCTTATAACTTACAGCATAGGATACAGACACGTGATGAAGTGCTGCTGCTTGCTTCTGTAAGGTTTGTCGTAGGTAACTTTCATCTTTGATGGCATACAGACTGCAACAGGAATTAATACAGAAGTAATTTACATTCCTAACATGCCTACTGTCTCTCCTGAAGCCACATATTCTAACAGTTTACATAAGTTAATAGAGTGTTCTCAAGGAGGAGGGTGGTGGGGCAGTAGGGAGGCAGGAATATGAACTACTCAAAAACAATTGGCAATCACCAGTTCTCATCTCTGATGCATAGCCACTGGGGACATTCTTGGGTAATAAGGAACCCACATTTTTTTCACTGCTATGATTTCAGTTACAGATGCAGGTGGTATTTCCATACCATACAAGTGCCCTTCCAAAACTAAGCACCTGGTGAAAGTTTCACTCTGTTCTACAGATCATGAAGTGTTTTCCTGAATTTTGTTTACATAATTTCAGTACAAACTCATATGGTTCATCAACATTGAGCTGGTAATAGAGTGTACACCATTCTCATCCTTACCACTACTTTTATCCAAGCATTCTTTTAAATCTGAGAAGGGGACATTAGCTATAACAAGATATTATGAAAGTTGAAAAAATGTACTTGTACAAAACTACTCTTTTAAATAAGCCTCGGTGCTAAGAATGAAATGACACAAAACATTACAATTCTACATCACTCTTCTACATCACTGTTCCTTTGCAGCACACATCTTCTACACAAATCTGTTTCTAATAAGAATGATAAAATTACCTTTTCTGAAGAATTGCAAATTTCTTTTCCCACATTTTGGTTGTTCTGGCAAGTTCTTTCTTAAGCCTGACCAATCAAAAAATAAACAAGGGGTGAATGAATGAGTTCTACAACAAGATGTGAAAGTGATGGAAGGAAAATGCCGAGTCCAAACTTCATTAAAAATGCATCTTGATAAGTTTTAGCCCCCAAATTCATGAAGTATTTATCCTTTTCAACAACCCTTGAAAATGTTTAACACATAGAGTACCCAAGGGTACACTACAGAGAGTGGAATCAGAGGATTTTTCTGCCCTAAGAAAAGGATATTTTGACTTTGTCCTGTAAAACTAATTTTAATGAACTGACTGCATGTGTTTAGGGCTAAGTATTGTTGTGTCACTATATGAAAACAAAAAATCTGTGTCTTTTAGAAGTATGATACCAAACAAGAATCTAATCTACATAAAACATCATAAATTCTCATACTACCTAGGTAGCATCTCAGAGGACAGTCCTGTCATCTGTATGCAAGATCAGAACCGATAAGAATATTTAGTTGACGAGTATTCACAGTAGTGAAAATAAATGTGCTAATTTATTCAATAATTGGTCGCATGGGTTTCACCTTTATGTTCCAATGTCTCGTTGTTCTGACGTCTCCATATTCAAAATGTGTGCATGAAGGACAGTGTTAGGATAAGGGCTTATTCTAACCTAAGCTTTTCTCGAACACCAACCTCAATGCAAACTTTTCGGATTATAGAGACGTCAGAGCAAAGAGACGTCAGAACAAAGAGCTGTCCCCAGCTGCATGATAGCCATTTTCCTAACATAATGAATTCAAACTCTCATTTTGATTTTGACTCACCTGTTAATTTCCATCCTGAGATTCCTCTCGGTCCTTTGAAGCTTAAATAGTTCCTCTTCTGATTTCATAGCAGTCACCTGTTGAGCTCTCTCCTAAGAATGCAGGGCAGGGAACCCAAAGTGTCAATTAGTACCAAGATTTATCTACTGTGCTCCCAAAGAAAATGGCCAAATCAGCAGCATGGTCAGAAATGGCTGGACCACAGACCACACTACCTCAGAAAATATTGCACCAAGACCTGCAAAACAGCTGTCTTTATTTTTCTCTTGAGCACTATACTCACATCTGACTCTTATGGTTCTTTTGCTCTCTTACTAATTTTGATTGATGAATATCTGAACAGTCACATCAATGTTTGAGAGAAGTCAGAGATATATGAAACAAAGGACAGCAGAAAGATAAATCTACAAATTCATAAAAATTCCCTTACAAATGGTACACCTGATTATTGAATTGCTATTGCACAGTCATGCACAAAGTAATAATATAACCCACATAAGGTGACAGAGTCTTTTCAATATTGGGGATAAGGTGAGAAGAGTTTAATTATTATGGCCCGTGAAAATGCATTATCTGGATACAGTCGGGGAATGAAACTGATTTCCACTGTGCTTCTTTAGACAGCAGAATTGCCACGTCTTGGGTTGACAAGACTCAGTGCATTTTTTAAACAATTTCCATGACTTTTCCATTAACTTCCCTGATGTCTGGTCATAACATTTAATGCTTTTATACCCCAAACTAAATCATACACTGCAGCTTATTTCACTATTACAATGCCCATAAGTTGGACTCTATTTGTTGATTCTGGAGCTCAGTCATGACATTTAGATGAAAAAGAAAAAGTCCTTCCTTTCTGTCAGAAAATTAAAATAACTTTTTTGGTTCAGTTCCATGGCTTCAGCACCACTTTTTTCATGCTGAAAGTTTTCAAAATAGTGGAGGACCACAAATTACATTTTCAAAACGTGACTTTTGATACAATGTGTGCAATATTTTCTAATTTCTGAGACCATAAAATTGCATTTTAAAAATTTCAAAATTTTGTCCTGGTTTTCCATTGGTTCCCTAAGAAATGGTACAGTTACCTTAGCTTGAAGGGCCATGGCAGCTTTTTTCTGCTCTTTAAGTAGTTTAGCTTTTTCTTGCTCCTGCCTCTGTTGTTCAGCCGCATGTTCCTTGGCTAAGTTCAGCATCTGAGAATGAGAATGGGAGCAAAACTCACCTTTAACAACAGAATACAGATGGAGCTAAGATGAACCTCCAAGTTGGCAAAATGTATTTCACAAAAGAAAGCTAGCATACAACTTTACAATTCAAAATTTTAACCCAAAAAAAAACCTCGTGACATTTGCAACAACTGAATAATGACATTTATCAATTTTCATTGTTTATCCTATAGGTGGTTTTTCTTATGCATCCATCACTCATTGTGTGCATTGCTTTCATTTTTTTTTCTTTTTTTCCCTTTTATGCAGGGTACTGATTTGCATTCATTCACTGGCAAAAATAAAATTTTGTCCCTTGTGTTTGCAACTGGGTATCTGTTACAAGGTGGTAATGTAGAAAGAAGATATGGAAATATTGCTACAAATGCACACATGCAGTTACCAAAGGTGACAAGGTTTTGGGTGAATAGAACCTACGCTACCCTTCACCAACAGGACAAACCACCAATTTACATCTCAAATGACTGTATGCTTCCAAACAGTTCATTTCCTGGCAAAATGACAGTATGTTAACCTACCTCTTCTCTGGCTTTTTTCATCTTTTCCTGAGCATTCTTTTCCATCTGCATTCGTTGTTTGTCTGCCTGTTACATACAAAAATGTATCAATGAATACACTGTGTGCTACCAAATAAAGCACAGCTCTATGAAGTAAATGCCACATAACACAGTGACAGCTAAAACAGAAAATATGGTATTTGTGATAAAGAAAATGTTCTTACCTTTAAAAACATAATTTACAGGCAAAGACTTATAGGCAATTCATAATTAGGTATCTGGGTAACCATGTTTTTATGCAATAAGGTTCTCAATGATAGGAACAGACAATGCATATGACATCACAGAACAGAATGTGCACACTCCACTGGAAGCAAGTGTGTATCGCCACAACTTACACCGACAAATGCAGACAGCTGATTTGTGTACTAGTCGGATATGCATGTAGTCTTCTATGAGCCCTTGCAAAGTCCATATTGTGCATGCAGTGTGCTTCACTGCTTTGCTGCCTTAATGACATCACGTGACATCAATGAATAAAGTCTATTTGGCTGCTTCCATGCTCATGAATAATTTGCTCACCCAACCTCTCAACTTTTCATTCAACTGATGCAACATTCATACCTCTTCCAATGTGTAACATTTAGGAACAAAACTGTTGCCAAAGTTTATTGGTGAGAAACAGAATGGAATCTGGAATTTTTCTACAAGAATCAAAGTATCCTGCTTGGTGACATCACATACTACTAAAAATACACTGTAAGTACACTGAAGACATCACATATATCTACATCATGTCATTTCTATTTTGATGTTATGAGCACTTTGAACATGTAAGAGTAAGTTTACTCTAATGCTAAAGTTCCACCTGGTATTAAATTTAAACTTATTTAAATGCCAAACCCTGAGTCTCTCCAAATGTCATGTCCCAGGTATATTAAGCACATACCTATACTTCAACTATACTTCAACAGTAATATAAGTTTTAAATGTCTTTTTTGGTAATGTTTTATTACACTTCAAAGGCAATAGGCAGTCACCCCAAAATTGCTTTGAAAAATCAGCAAAATATTGCAAATCTCCTCTTATTTTCCTTACAAGTACCTCTGAAGATGATTTTGAACTTAACTATTTCAAACAAAAGGTAAAGTAAGGAGTAATTCTCCATATATTTAACAATTCAGTAACAAAAATATTATCACATGATCAAAAAAAAGCCACTCATGATTTAGGATGACAGCCTTGACAGGGTATACTAATTCTGACTGAGGTGCCTGCATTTCCCTCTACACTTGTTTGTGATAAAACACACAAATTTTTGGCAGATATTTAAAGAACAGGCATGCTACTATTTTAGCAAACAGGCAAGCAAAAAATACTGTACATACCAGCCTCCGAAGGGATGACATTTCCTGAGCAGCACTTAACTGTTGCTCTTCCATTTCAGCTTGTAACTAGAAATTGACAAAAAAAGAGGTTCAAATTTAAAAATCACATAATGATGGATAATTCTTTAAATGTTCTTAAGGTGAAAGAACATGTGAACTGGTCCCCTGTAAAGAACACCTATCCACATAAGTGATTTCTCCCCCTTGCCACCTCTTCTTTCTAAAAGGGTACATATTCATCTTGCTTCAGTAGATATGTAACAGGGCAGGACTGTTTATACATTATCGTCCAGTCAGACACTGTTAATTTAAGTTTTGTAGCATTGGCTTAGCCTAGGGTGACAATGTGTTACTAGGCCTAACTTTGGACTTGTGTGTATACTTGTGCAGCAAATCACGTAGGCCTAGGCTAACCTAATGTAAGTAACATTGGTACTTGCAGTGTGATGCAGTTGGAAGATGGAATACGTAACTTTATTGTACAGTTGTACGTACTTACTAACTAGTAATTCGTACCGTTATTTCTTTAACGATGCAATAACATTAACATGTATTATTATGACGCAGACATAGGGATGATTATGAGCGCACAGTACTCTAGTAAATTTACAGTTCCTAACGAAACGATCTATTATTGTGTACTGCGCGTCCAGACGGCCGCTGTACTGTTGTATGTACGGTGCATGCGCGCCTAGCCGAGATGCTCCTAGTTTCTACGCTAGCTAGTGCTGTCTACGTCACTGACGTCACAGTGGTTCCGGGAATCCCCTTATGTTTAGTTCAAACAAGGAGCGCGTAGAATTACATTGTTTTCTGCGCGGTGCAGGCTAAAGCTATTATTTTTCAAAGTAAGTTTCATTTGATTAATTGAGGGAGATCGAGAGAGGGTGGAAGGTTTAGCGAGGGTTGGTGCGGTTGCAACTGCAGAAAGTAAGTGTTATGTTATAATTAACTGGCCAGATTAGGTAGTAGTAAAAAAATAAGATTTAATTAAAGCACAATTTAAACATTATATCACTTGGATTATTGTGTCTCTTTCATCGAGTCTCTCAGCCACACGACCTAGAATTCAATCCTGGAGATAGATCTTCATATCGCTCCAGGAGAAACAAGTTGCCCGATTTGAAAAATGCGCGGCCGACCCCTTTTACAGATATCCTGGAGAACTACAAAGCTTTCAAGTTGTATCAACCAATAGTTACTGCTTTTTTGCTAAAATCTAACCAAACAAAACCATGTTTACTGTAAAATTTCGAACTTTATCAATGCAAACAGAGTTATGCTAAATTAGCCATGAACGATCATTTCAATGTAAGTGAAGGTTTAGTACTTGGCAGGCCCAAAGATCTCTGAATTTAATAAAACTAAAAATGCAATGGCTAATGCCAGTCACTTACCTGTTTCACACGGACCTTCTCTTTTTCCAATTCTCTGTTTAGCCTATCAACATCATTTTCTACAAACATAAAGTGAGACAAGACTTAATTTCAATATTAGCTAAAATTTTATTTTAAAACTTGCTCCATCAAAGTTAACTTTCATTTATCACAACCACCATCCAACTTAAAATGGGAAAACTGTAAAGTCATCTGTAACACACCCAATCAAAGCTAAACCTCAAAAAAAAAATGAGATGGAAAGGTGAGTTATAAAATTTGGTTTACACACCCTACCATTTACAGATCAAGTTGCCAAGTAAGGATTGGTCACTGAAAAGGATAATGTGAACTTGAATAATTCAGAAATATTTCTGTTTTGTTTATTGCAACAAGGTACCAGCTACAACAATAAGCTATTCTTCATGAAAAAATTGAAAAGTTCTAGTGTTCCTTTCCAGCCACAAAAGGTCAGGATACTTTAGTAAAAACAACAGTTTGTAAAGCCATCTCCAATCAGCAGTGTCTGCTCCATGATTGGATGAATACACATTTGCAAGCATACCTTTGAGACATACATGTTGCAGAGTGTCAGACTACCTAAACAGTCCCGTTTACCCATGGAGATCAATGAATGCAAACATATGGATAAAGCTTCACAAAGGTGATATATGTAGCTCCTTACTTAGTTCATCCATGGTCTCATCTTTTAGGTCTAGAGCTTCCTCCAGGGAATCTATTTTGTTCTGTAGTTGCCCTAACTCTTCCCTCAAGTGCTCTGCTTCATAGACAGCACTAGGTGTAGAAGCCTCACTTCTTACTTCCTACAGGAGGTAATAGCAGACAAAACCAAATGAGGATGTTTACATTTTTCTGATTATGTATTATGAAGGTAAAAACCAAAAAGTTTTAAACAACCAATAGAAGCTCAAACAGTATGGCTATATGTCTCAAATAGTCTCAAACAATCATTACAATATCCTGAATTTTGAATTTATTTAAAAAAAATCATTAACCTTGTCACTCCTTTTATATGTTGTTGGTGACAAGCATTCTTCTTCCACTGCTGTACCATAAGTTTGCAAAGTCTGTTGCTTTCATCTTTTAACTATCAATTTTAATAACTACAATGAAAACTATTCTTTGATAGGAAGTCCTGAGGTTTAAGGCAATCTTACTACAATGATGTTGCTTCTCATAGTGAAGCATCACAATCTGACTCAAAATTCATGAAATGATTAAATTTGTCCATACTATGTCCTCAACATAGCAGTTCAGAAACTTCGGGTTGTTGATAATTTTCATGGGGACACCCAAAGTAAAAAGCAAATGAAGAACAAATTGGAGGCTAAACCTGCAGTATGGTTGCTACTTGTAATTGGAACCAACATCTAAAAAGTTTCTGGACTTTTGACTGAACAATTCCTAATCAATTCTTTCTTGTTTTTGTTTGATTACGTAGTACAAATAGGGATTTTAGCTAAACCTCCACTGCATTTATTTTGGACAAGGACTAGGGTTTCCACAGTTCTGTGAGAACAAAATTTGGAGACTTTCACTAGATTTTTCTAGACCCAAGAAAAACAAAGTTTGAAAGAAGGTAGACATTTTTACACAGTTGTAAATATGCATGCAGTTTGAATACAGTTTTAATTTCTTATACACAGTCCTCACATTCCATTAAAAACTTAAAAACTTACTGCAGTCATCAGCATACATAATTTACGTATTCAGCCACTTCCCCCATGTAAATTGTTTTAAAAACAGAAATTTTGAGAATATTTTGCCACATTTTGAAATATACGGGAACATTTATGTACTGCAGACACATAACTGCATGATCCAAGTTACAGTTAGAATATATCCTTTAATTTTTTCCAAGACTACAACATTATGCCACATTTTGTCTAGCATTTTCTCATTTTCCTGTACCACTTTTTTGGAATCCTGGGATACCCTGTGGAAATACCCTGGAATACCCTGTGGCAGGGTTATAGCTACGCCAGTCAGTGCCGGTCTGGTGAACCGGCACTAAAGCTTACCGACTGCCACTCAAAGTAATTTGTCAGCTTACTGACCGGCACTCAATTTCCTAAAATAATGGTATATCGATATAAAATGCATCTTTTGTCTTTGCCACATTAGTATATCCTGACTACAGATGGCAATATCCGTGGCCAAAATCCAATGTTGCATCAGTTTAACACGCTATCAAAGTTTAAACAACAAACATTTTTCGCTAATATTAGCGCCAATTGCACGTTCATTGCGTATTGACAAATCCCGTTTCAGCACAAATTTTATAAGAATAGGCTAAGCACTCGTAATGTGTGGCCTAACGTTCATTATCTTACACATAACATGGTTTGTCAAAGTTATGCATGGGATTTTAACCGGCACTCAAATTGGGCTAGCTATAACCCTGCCCTGCGGGAAACCCATTTCCTCCCTAGCCCAGCTTTCTTACCTGAGCCTGTTGTTCTAGTTGCATCTTCAACATCTGTATAACATTCTCCTGTTGACTAAGCTGTTGCTGGATCTGTTTCTGCTCCTCTGTCTCCTTCTCTGATCTGTTAGCGTTCCTCTTAAGCTCTGTACTCATCTTAGCATTAGCATGTTTCTATCAGAATATAATAGAATATGTGAGGAAGGGTATCATTTTATCAGAACTGAGATGCATTAAAAATAAAAGTGGCAGGATCTTGAATCATAGGACTTTTGAATTTTTCAGGTGGCAGCCCAATGCATAAGACTATTTGCTGAAAAATAATCAGGTTTTTACAGTATTTATGTACCCAAACAGGATGGCCCCTCAATTAATGATCCAGCAAATTTTAAGTGGGACATCAATGTTTCTCATCAATAAAAACATGGAAAAGGCCTAAAAGGGGGACGGGATACCTTTTGAATGCAAACTGTAGCTAAAGTATTGCTAATTAAATTTGCCAGACTAATTGGTCATTTGTGCTGTAAGCACCCCAGCAGACCTACAAATCTTACTGACTATTGGGCTAATGGGTTGCAGTACCAATGGGCAGGACTGTAGGGAAGTAACCCTACCCTGACCCAAGATGCAGTTTGGCCTTCACCAACAAGGTTCTTTTACCCAATCAGGGCATCCCCAGCCTAGGTATAGAATGTATCCATAATTCTATCTTTGTAGTGTCATGCTTGTACAAATGCATAGAAACTGTTTTTGTAGCTAAGGAATGGCTGAACTTTTCACAACATTGCTCTTTAGGAACTTGTCCAACTTTTGAAAACTTTTTAACATTTGAGGGTCCTACTATGCAATTTGAATCTACATATTGTAAAGTTTTGCAGTAAATTCATTACATAATTTGATACATCATACAGATGGTAAAATATGTGGTTTCCTTCCTTTGTCCTCCTCCCTGTCTTACCCAAGCCCTTCTCATTAAAATTTAAAAATTTGTAGGAATATATCTCTTACCTTCCATTCATTAGAAATTCTCACTATTGCATCTGTCAGCTGGGTTCGATAACTTCTCCTGACAACACCAACTCTCTACAGCATCAAAGTAAAATTATTTATCAAAATGATTTGTTGTTAAGATCATAATTAGTACTTAAATTTTGCTAGAGTGCTTGGAAGATTCGTTTTTACACTTTTCACTGCAGTAAAACTTACATGCACATAACTGTGACAGTTTGTCTACAGACATACTGTAATAATAAATTTTACACATAAAACCAAATGCTGAGGTCTTAGTTTTGTATTCCTATATCAAGAATTTTTGGGTAGGTAATACAATGACGACATTTATATCCTAACTCAATTCAGCACATACTTATGGTCTAAACCTGACAATGGGAATGTGTGGGAAGGACTAAGAAAAATATTTCTTGTATGTTGTCGGTCAACAGTACGCCTCTTCTTTCCTCATTCTAACACTGGCATACCCAACTCCCTCCCCTCCCTCATCTATCCAAACAAGAAAACTGAGGTGTGTATACATAGTATATTATTTCTGTCATCAGCTAGCCTTTTCTTCCCCACTCTATCCCTGGCCTATCCCACCTCTTCCTTTTCTTCCCTTCCCCTCCCACTCCATCCCCCTTCCTACACAAAAACACAACATGCTGTAACATCTATTTCGTCCACCCCATAGCATTCTGATTAAGAGATGCTGCAACTTACCTCTTGGTGAGCATTCTCCAATTGATCCACTCTGTCATTTATTCTTGTGTACAAGTCGATAGCTTTCTCTTGCAATTTCTTCTCATACTCTGCAACTATGACCTGACGGGCTACAGCTAGCTCTCTCTTCAAGGCTTTGGATTCCTATACAACAGCATGACACATGAAGTTTTAACAACCAAATACCTGTATTTAAATGTGAATTTATGCATCAAACATTTTCATTGATTTGACTTTGATGAAACATCAGAAATAGTCAATAAATACATCTTTAGCGAAAGATGTGATGCATTTTATGACAAGTATAATAGCTACAACCATGACAGCTTGTCAACAAGTTCTGTGAAAGAGTGGCGAGAGAATTTGCTCTCTTTTTACTACTGTAGTGCAACTCTTTTGTCTGGGATAATATTTAAGACATGCAATTAGAATCATCCTCATCAAGATAATATAAATTTTGTTTCCTGTATCACAACAAAACTAATTACAAACTTACAAATCTTCAAACTGTACCTACAGTACTTCCATATTATTGTATACCATATTACTTTTTCATGTGAATGAGACATAAAAAATATCTTGATACAGGAAGGACTTAAAAAGTTTAGCAAAGTGTTTAAAACCATGTGACAGCAAGAAGCATTTGCCTAGCTTAAAGGTGATAAAAAACACAAATTGATCCAGATCATGTTGAGGAAAACCTAAATTTCTGCAGCTGCCCATGCAAAAATTCTTATTAAGAAAAAGAAAACATTTTTTCTGATATGTATTCCATTTACTGTGCATGGACAATTTATACTATTACATAAAGTATGCATGTACAGTATACATCTTTTAGCCAAGCTGGCATTCAGGTAACTTCCCAAGTCTCACCTGTAGTAATATCTGAAGAACTTTTGTCATATCTTTGAGTTCCACAATTTCAGAATCTTCAGTCTGGGTGGCTTTATCTTGTCTGAAGAAACCGACTTTCTGTTGGTCTGCAATAGATGGTCTGAAAAAATCACGACAAGGAGAATCCATACTTCTGCATTGTTAACCAAAAAGGACAAGAAACAGGTTTACCTGGTAATTTAAGTCCTAGTGCCACAGCCCACAACACTGGTATGTAGTGAACTTGATAAATTCCATGGTTGGTTCAAAGCTAACAAAATATCCTTGAATACTGATACTGAAAAAGACTAACTGCACAGTGTATGGAAAATCCCATCAAGGCTAATTTTCGTACTTAGTCTAGATGGTAAAGCTTTAGCACAGGAAAATGGGGGGAAGGGGGTAATTGCCCCCCACTCTGATTGGTGGGGGCAAAAAACCTCATTTTGCCCCCAACTTTGGATAACATGCTGCCAAAATATGGCATTGAATAGGATGAACTCCCTTCAAAGTTTGTCAAATATTGCACCACTTTACATCTAGGTGACTTTATATAGTCCAAAAATTTCCAAAGGGGAGGCCTCCCCTTAGACCCCTCACCCAGGAACACTGACCACAAACACTCACTTCTGCCCACCACTTTTAAAAAGCTTCCTACCCTTTTATTTAGTCTAAATCTTACCTATAAAACAAGATTCCTTTGTCAATGGATTGACCTCAAACTATCATTGCACAATCATACTAATGCCATTTCTACAGCTGTATCATAAAGCATGGGAATACTTTGTAAAGTTTTACATGCCTAAACGTGTCTTGCTATGTAGTTACAAACTCAAATTCAATACTACTGTACTCAATTTTACAATGCTTTGTGATTTTGTCAGGAACAGCTAAACCTAATTAAAACAAGGTGATGTTATTGCAGACAATGCTATCCTGCAAATTGGTGGGTCAAATGTTCATACCAGACCTTTATTTTCTTCCTTAGGTTAAAGAAATTGCACAACCTTGCCAACCTTAGCTCTGCTTGGTTTACTTTTAGATGCAAAAATCACAACATGCCCCAAAAGTTTGACAATTTGTATACTCGCAATACCCAGCTCCAGTTCTACAACAACCGACAAAGTTCACACCTTGACTCATTTCCCTGCCAAAAAAATGCCCAAAATTACCTGAGATATCATTTAGTTAATGTGTGGAATTCTTTGCCATTACACAATGATTCCATATGTCAGTCAATGTTGCAAAATTTCCTTTTATACTAACATCTACAGTAAGTTGCCCTTGTCATTTACACTAAAAGCTGCAAAGACTCATACATTGCTCTTTCTTGATGTTTTTGATTGCCTATGGATACTTAACTTTTTCATACGTTGAAATCTGCTGCGAAAATCAAGCAAAAATCAAGACTTTTTTGTGCACTCTGCTAAAACTTTCAAACAATGAAAACTTGTTGCAATATTTTTGGAATTGCCATCCAACTTTTCTTTTATCTTTCTTTTGCCTTTGAAATCTGTTTTTTAGAAATGACATTCAATTATGTATTTTCCTCAATTCTAACAAATCTTTTTTTCAAAATGTCAACCATTTTCATTCCAGGATATCCCATTTTTAAATTGCCATTCAGTTCACAGCAACTATGAACAACTATAACTATGGCAGCCAACTGATAGGTACTGTACATGGATGCAAAACTGCAGTACTTGCAGGTTGGGTCAAACCAGTAATGGGGCAAAACAACCGGGGCAAAATGACTGGGACAAACTCATTGGGGGAGAACTTATAGACGGGCCAAAGAAGCAGGTACTGCTTGTTCCCACTGCAGAAGTGAGAATAATACTTTTGTGACTGCTTAGCCTACAGATGTATAAACTTCACATGGAATGTTACACTTAATCCCTTAAATCCAACCTACTGCAAAGTTTGTATCTGAACCTCTGGACTTTTATGCCAATTACTTTTTCAGCTGGTCTATATGCAACATCAAGTTGGGCAACCAGAATTTTAAGTACAGTGTGTAAGAAAGAGGCAAATCAAGTCTTTAAATTGGCATGTCAAGTCACGCGCTCCCAAGACTACTCTGGCATAGGCCTAGGCTACTTTCAAGTGAGGTCTAACTCTGACTCTAGCCCAGTCCCCAACGAAATCCCCCAACAAAAGCAAATTTATCTCTTTTTTTTTTGGATTTCCTTTCCAGTTTGTAACAAACTTATAAACATTCAAAAGTGTGTTTGGAAATTATAGCAAAATCATACTGTAGGTCTAGTACTGTTGAGGGGGTGAATTGGTAGGCACTTGGAGGAAGCAACTTGCCCTCTGGGGCAAATGAAAAGTGGAAAATTGTCCAGTGGTGAACTGGTTGTGGGACACCTGGCAGTGGAGGAAAATGATCAGATACCATTTTTATTATCAGGGTAGAGCTAATTGTTACTGATATCAAGGCTTCCATTACATTTTCTCCCACAAGGGTCCCTAAACCCATGCTTAATTTTATGTGGGGGTCCCAGTCAGAACTTGGATTTCCCTGGCTGAGTCTTCTGTGTTCCCATTGGGTAGAAGCAACCACCCATTATAGCAGTTTGACATACAGGTATTAATGTGGCTTAGCAGGGCCATTAGGACATCTGTCAATATTCATGAAATTTATCAATAGTAAATGGCATGCAAAATAATTAAGTATTAATATTCACTTAGTAATAATTCTTTTACACTCTTTCATACATGTAAAAATTTTGGACTTTCAAGGGAAGGGATTTCAATCCCAAAATTCAAGGCACAATCGCACAAGAAAGCTGCACTTCTCTGAACATACACTGTATGGCAAAAGCATCCCTTACATCAAGATGAAGAATTGATCATTAAGAGACCCCCAAATAATTCAATCTGTCAAGAAGTGAAATTTATCTATTGTAACAATCACAGAAATTCCCTTCTATACAAATTGCAACATTTATGCCAGCTTCACTATGAAAATTTTCCCCTACAGTGCTTTTTTCCTTGGGTCTTTCCAGACATTTAGCAGTATCCTTACCTTTACAACATATTCATGTATACAGAACCTATACTATGTAGTGTATTCAAGTTTCTGCTGTTGGAAGGAAGCTGCCTCTACAGGCTTTAGTGTTGGTTGTTGGTTGCTTAGTCTCGCATGGTTTAATTTCTGAAATTGTGCCTGTAGACAGTACCCCAACATGCCATGCACAGGATATTGTCCTAGATCTTGTTGGTTTGCATAGACAGGGCTGAAATTTAGCACTTGTCCGATCGTCCGTGACGGGTAAAATTTGCATCAGACAACCACTTTCTCTCTTTGAACTTGTCCGATGGACAAGTAGATTTTATTTGTAACTGAATAGTTCCCTACATCAGCAGGAAAGTATGTCATAAAATTCCCCTTAAGAAGTGGCATAGAGACAATGGTATTGACTACCATTCATCATTGTACCATGCCAATAAATATGGAAAAATGCAGAATTTAAAGTAAATGTTTCTTTTCTATGGCAGAGACAGGAAATAGAATTGTTCGTCTCTTGTTTGTCACTTTCATTCGGACAACCAAAAACCATTTCGGACAACCTAAATTTAGCTTCAGGTTGTCCGATGGGGCAACCTGAAAATTCCCTTAAAAATCAGGCCTGATAGATCTACTGAGTTAGTCTGGACATTACAATGTCAAGAATAACCAGGTTTTAATTTCTGTTTTATTAGAAAGTGTGTCGTGTGCTCAAAAAGTTATTAACTCTGCTAACAAAATATATGTGTTGAAAATTTTCCACAGGAGATAGTCCATTTTGAGAATGACACTTCATCTACTGTATGACAAATACAACCATAAATCTGAATTTAAAATATACAAAACCCCTACTTGTACAATGGATAAGGCCAGGGTGCAATTGTAAACCAACTAGATGTGGGACAAGATCCCATTCACAGGCCACTTATTGCACTGCTGTATCATCAGCTGGTGCCCTTCAACTACGGTGAACAATAAACACACCACCTACAGACATCGGGTGGTTTACACTGGTTGCTTGTGAATGCTGATATGAACACTACAGTAAGGCCTAACATTAGGTCTTCCCTTTTTCTTCTATATATCAGAGTGCAGGTCTAGTTTTAAGCCCCATGAGAGTCTTAAGCTTTCCCATATACAAAAATGCTGTGGGTCTCCAAAACCCACTGGACTTGCAAACTGTAACTGAACATCCAGCATCATTTTTGTGCATATTTCACCCAAGGTCTCTGGTTACCAAGGGCCCTGTACAGTGTTCTCCACTAGCTGTTTTGTCCGGGGGCTCCGCCCATACAAAATCTTCCACACTACTTTAGCGCCCGGACAAAACTTTAGCGTCAGCCCAGAAAATTGACCCGCCCGGTCAAGAAGTTGTCTATACTCTCAATCACAAACACCACAACTTAGTCATTTAACTGCCTTTTATATTTGGTTTCAAATACTCATGACAAGCAATGTATAATGAAACATCTGAGATGAAAACCCAGCTCACTTGCACCTGAGCTCTTACATTATTCAACATGCACTTAAGCATTTCTTTCATATTTTTCCACAGCAGGAATCTGTTACCATCAAACTCATACACTAAAGAAACTATTCAATTGAACTGTCCCCTAGGTTTCCCAATTTCCACCCGAAATTTCCATTAGAGTGAACTACTTCATTCTTGAATACTTCCAAATGGAAACTGGAGCTTCAGATCTGCAAGTCAAAGATATTTAGAAAATGCAATTTGCAAAAAAAAAGACCTAAAAATGCCCAGATTTGAACTCAAAGGGAAGGCTAAGAACAAGGCCATAGATTGCACCATTTGCGATCTAAGCCCTCCTAAATTGTCAAAATTTTCCCAAAGAGGACGGGATGTCCCCCTCTCCTTAGACCCCTCCCCCTGGACGACGATTACAAGAGCCCCCGGACAGAAAACAGACCAGAGGAGAACCCTGCCTGTAATATTACAGCATAGCGATCTAGGGATCTAAGGTAGCCATTGAAGCTGAACAGTGCTTGATGATTTGTTTTCTCATGATCAGTATGGATTTGTTTCAAGTAAATCTTGAGCAACTTAACTTGTACATGTATTTGATGATCTGACTAAAGCCTTAGACATTGGCAGTAATGTTGATGTTATTTACACTGATTTTATGAAGCCCACATGAACGGCTACTAGTCAAATTGAGATGGTATGGTATGGCAGAAAATTTGTTGGAATGGATTTTCACTTGCTCACAGGCATTTGAGAGGTGATATGCTTTTTATTTACAAGTAGGCCCATCTACATGGACTTACACACAGTATAACCACCAATCACCTACTGTTTACAAGACCTACAGTCTCTGTTACAAGAGGTCATCTGTATAAACTTAATAAACCTAAATTAGATTTAACACATTATGTCCTCAAAGATTTTTTACTCAACGAGCAGTTGACCATTGGATTGCTTTGCCAGAGCTTGAAGTAGAATAATGTTACATTCACTATCGTTGGATGACTTCAAAAGGCGACTTGATAGCTTTTGGTCAAATAAACCGGGTTCATACAGCATTGACTATGGTAATTAATCAACTTAAACTGTTGAATCATGAACTGCATTGGATATTTTTGGAGCAATGATGTGGCCATTGGCCAACAAAATCGAAGCTGATGTGATGAGTGCTGTGTTTCCTTTGCACTAGCCTACCTCCAGAACTGGAGTGCAACACAGCAACAGTGCTGAGTGTTAGGCCTAAATGGCAATTTTACTAGGCCTAGGTCTAGACTAGTCCGCAGTCTGCTGACCTAGTATTTGGGAAGCTTTGGGGCTTCCCATACTAGGTCAGCAATATACCCATTGTCAAAATTGGGCTACCGCACCTTCAAAAATTTTGAATGGTCTCGATCTTTCTCAAATTCACGTATACTCCTACATAATTGACCTCTACGGGGCCTTATATGTTTAAGACTCTTCATTCTAAGATTTTTTGCACTTAGTTTCCAAAAAAAGACCAAAAATTTTGATTTACACAAACGATCCTGTTTTGTTTTTTTTAACATTCTATGAAACTGCTAAATCGTGTAACTAGGACGTTCACACTATTGTGTGCTAAATAGCACGCACTGCTGTTCAATTGTGACATAGTCTATAGCTATAGTTACGTTCATACTCGTGCATACGCGTATATAGCAACAATCACTGCAGCAACGCACGCAGATGATATTACTCTCACAGTAATATGCGGTCAAAAGTTTGTGTTGCAATAGCCTAGGCCTAGTTCCGGGAACAAAGTGTACGTGAGAACTAGGCCTAGGTACCCTAGGCTAGGTCTAGACCTAAGTTAAGGATCATTCTTACAGCTAGCCTAGGTGGGCCTACAAGATCCTATCGCCCTTGCTACGGCAGACACTTAGCCTTAAATCAGAAATTCTGAAGGTCTCACGCAAAATCGTTAGTGGGACTGGGCGAGTGGCCATCATCTTGCCGAAACGTCAATGCTGCGCCTTCTTGCACTTGACTAGCAGTAGGAGCCAGTTTCGCTATTTCTTGCGACGATGCAACTTCATCTTTCTCGTCAGTTTCTGCCATCTTTATGTGACGAAAATCATTCTACACTTTGACTGGTACTTGAACTTTAACAAAAAGAAAGATCGTAATACTGGCCAAACATTTTTCGACGGATATGGAACAGGTGGTTCAACTTGACAGATTTGTACAAACAGCCAAATACTGGGTTCACTTCCACTGTGCTGTAATATAGCAGTGTACGTACGTGTAACCTAGCCAAAATTGATGCCGGTTGCTAGGTTAGTTAACGGCGCTATTCAAGTTTTCTAAAAAAAAAAAAAAAAAAAAACGAGGGAGGGAGCTCTTTAAAAAATAATAATTGCCTCTTGATTCATGGAGCAGTCAAGTTGATCAGTCACAGCTAGCTAACTTCTCCAGCTGACGGCTTTAGCAGACAAACACCATTTCCGCAGCTCAAAGAGCTGTCCAGAGATAAGCTAGACAGTTGGGCAGCAAGCTTAAATGTTCACATCATGGCCTTCCACATATCAAAGATTGCGAAGCAGACCTTTCAAAGTGGGAAACACCTTTGCAAAGTTGGCCAATTACTTCGCAACCATACACAGGTTGGTATAAATTTTGATGCAATGAAACTCTTATATTACTTAAGCCAAGTATGTGGCCTGGTTCTGCGAGAAAAAAAAAAAAACTTGCCAATTTTTTCGACACTCACAGTTTTTGTTCTCCACGCTTGCGTTAGAAGAAAAATGGGATGGTACAACTGTAGAACACATGGACACTTTTTAATACCTTCTTTTGTTTCCAGTATAGGCCTAAATGACACATCTGAGCATCTGCGCATCAACTAGGCTATTCGTGCACGAAGCCTAGACCTAGGCTACCCAGTATAATAAGCCGTGCATCCACCCATTTTATATAGGCTACATGTTAGAGTAAAAAATGCAAGTAAAAAATGCAAGAGGCACCAAACATTGACCAATGGTAGTTTAAGTTGACTGAGCATCCAAACTTAGGGATGCTCAGATGTATCCCTGGAGTGGCCTTGTATTCCATGATATAGGCCTAGGGTAGATTAGGCAGTTTTCAACCTAGCCTAGGTCTATTTCCGACCGCCCATGAACATTTCTGCAAAGTGTGAATTTCTTGAAAAAACAGCAGTAGGTACCTAAGACTTTACCAACAAGTACTTTGAACTAGTGGCAATTGAAAATCACCCACCTTTTGACCCAAGCTAGCCGTTTTTAAATACAAAAAATCTGAACCTGAAAATCAAATGCAGATGCATTAGTTTTAAAAATATATTTTCTTAAAGTGGTCGGTAAGCCATGTGACCTACTTCCAGATATCTTTACACCCACAACTTTAATTATTAAGTGGACAAATTTGATAAACTAAATAGAAATAAGTTGTTGGGATATTGTCACAAAAGAACTTTCCCAAAAAATGTCACTACCCTCATTTCATGGGGAGGTCGAAAACCACCCACCACTTTTCAATGTGTAAGGCTACTTTCGACCACCTAGTTTTTGACCTGCATAAAATCATGGAAATTACTGTAATTTGATCAATTTTAATTTTAAGTGATATAATTAATGGTCATAAACCAAATGTAAAAGAGTTACCTTTATTGGTAACTTTTATCACAACATCTGGGCGACAACCCCTTATGACCCATACAAAATTCCTTTTACCATAAAATTGCATGGTTTTCAATAGGGTGGTTGAAAATACCCTT
Source organism: Holothuria leucospilota (assembly GCA_029531755.1). Taxonomy (NCBI): domain Eukaryota; kingdom Metazoa; phylum Echinodermata; class Holothuroidea; order Aspidochirotida; family Holothuriidae; genus Holothuria; species Holothuria leucospilota. The sequence continues at coordinate 24,450,410 of CM055978.1, forward strand.
GGGTAGGTTGAAAATGGCCAATTTTCGACCACTTTTGTCATCATTACATATTCCAATAGGGCAAAACTAATAAAGCAAAGGACAAACACAAAATGTAAGTACAGGTATTGGAGGTGTTGCCCAAAGGTAAGTTGGTACAATGACTTTATTTAATTTTTTAAACCAAAACCCCTTAAGCGGTCGAAAACCCCCTATCTTACCCTAGGCCTTCTTGATTCCAAACATGATTCATGGCCACTAGGCCACAGGCATTCGGAGCATTATGTATACATATCAACCCTATACTATATATATTAACAAGGTAGGACGCACTTCAATGGTCGCTACATGGCAGTTGTGATTACCTCAGTAGCTATCCATGGTCTCTCTCACAGAACGCATAGGGCCTAGGCCCAGTGCATGCAAGGAAAGCACGGCAAAACGCAAGTCTGCTTTGCATATGTGGACTTTGTCGTTCACCAATCATAACGCACGTCAGTGTTGTGAATCGCAACTGCCGCGTAGCAACTGTTGAAGCCGTCCTACCTTGTTAATATATTATAGTGTGTATAGTATGCTCCGAATGCCTGTGCACTAGGCCAAGGGTGAGATCATATGGTATCGCAGGGGATTTGTTAGAAGGAATGAAGCAATTTTTACACGACCGTAAACAGAGAGTCTGCATTGAGGGTTACATGTCTGATTGGGCTGAAATAACGAGTGGAATTCCACAAGGAAGCATACTGGGACCTGTTTTATTCCTCTTGTATATAAACGATCTGCAGTCTTGTATCTCTGATTGTAGTATCAAAATTTTTGCAGACAACACCAAGTTATATAAGGGAGTCCAGGCAGAGGATGACTGTAGTGTTCTTCAAAAAAATATTGACAGTATCTGTGAGTGGTCAAAAAAATGGCAACTTCACTTTCACCCGGATAAGTGCCATGTTCTTAGGGTTGGTAATTCGCATCCAGAGTTTACTCACACTATGTATGATTATAAAGGCAGTCACCAGAGCTTAGAGGAAGTGGATTTTGAGAAGGACATTGGAGTAACAGTGGATAAAGATTTAATTTTTAGGAAGCATGTTTCACTCATTGTTTCTAAAGCTATCAGTACCCTTGGTATAATTAGAAGGTCCTTCAGGTATTTGGGCAGGAATACTATTATGCTTCTTACAAAGCACTAGTCAGGCCAATACTGGAGTATGGTCTACCTGCTTGGTCGCCCTTTTATAAACGTGAGCAGGAAGCTATTGAAGCTGTTAAACATAGGGCCACTAAATTAGTTTCTGGATTTAGCGCGTTGTCATATGAAGTGAGACTCGAGCGCTTGAATCTTTTTTCACTCGCTCATAGGCGTTTGAGAGGTGATATGCTTTTTATCTACATGGACTTATAACCACCGATCACCTATTATTAACAAGACCTACAGTCTCCATTACAAAAGGTCATCTGTATAAACTTGATAAACCTAGATTTAACACATTACGTTGTCAAAGACTTTTTACTCAACAAGCAGTTGACCATTGGAATGCTTTGTCTGAGCTTGTAGTTGAAACCATCCTTGGATGCTTTCAAAAGGCGACTTGATAGGGTTTGGTCAAATAAACCAGGTTTATACAGTATGGACGGTGATAATTAGCGACTTAGCTGTTTGTTTTTGAACTGCATTGGATGATATTTTTGGAGCGATGAAATGGCCTTTGGCCAACAGCATCGAAGCTGATGTGATGTGATGTGAAGGGTGAGATAGGGTGGGGGTTTGTCCGTTTAAGGGTTTTTGGTTTCAAAAATTAAAAAGAGCTAAGTAATTGAACCAACTTACCTTTGGTCAACACCTACAATGCCTGTACTATGATTCAGTGTGTGTCCTTTGTTTTATTAGTTTTACCTTATTGGAATATGTAATGATGATAAAAGTGGATGAAAATTGGCTATTTTCGACCTACCTTAGGGTATTTTCAATGGCCCCATTGAAAACCATGCTAATTTAAAGACAGACTGTCATCACCCCAAAGTATATTTTTAGTGTATGTATATCAAAATTCTCAGTTGGTGACTGCTCTTTGATTGACATCAAAGTTTGAAAATTTGAAAGATGCAGAGTAGCTCACATTCCACACAAGGCAGAGAGAGTACTTTTATTACATTTTATAGCCTTGTATGCTCACCAGGACATGGCCTTAAGCAATAAAACAGGTTTATTCTTACACAAGGAAGAACCTCATACAGTTATGGGAGGAGCTAGAAGATGCTTAGTTGGGAGAATTGGAACTGTCTGGGATCATGAAAATTCCCCTTTAAGGTAAAATGAATTTTGTATGGGTCATAAGTAGTCATAAATGCAGATGTTGTGATAGAAGTTACATAGCTTATGAAGGTAACTGTTTTACATTTGGTATATTGCCATAAATTATATCACTTAAAATTAAATTGTTGTAGTTTCCATGATTTTTATGCTGGTCAAAAACTAGGTGATCGAAAATAGACTGTCACATTGAAAAGTGTTGTGTGGTTTTCCACCTCCCCACTTACCTTTGGTCAACACCTACAATGCCTGTACTATGATTCAGGGTGTGTCCTTTGTTTTATTAGTTTTCCCTTACTAGAATATGTAATGATGATAAAAGTGGATGAAAATTGGCTATTTTCGACCTACCTTAGGGTATTTTCAATGGCCCCATTGAAAACCATGCTAATTTAAGGTAAAATGAATTTTGTATGGGTCATAAGTGGTCATAAATGCAAATGTTGTGATAGAAGTTACATAGCTTATGAAGGTAACTGTTTTACATTTGGTATATGGCCATAAATTATATCACTTAAAATTAATTGTTGTAGTTTCCATGATTTTATGCTGGTCAAAAACTAGGTGGTCGAAAATAGACTGTCACATTGAAAAGTGGTGTGTGGTTTTCCACCTCCCCACTAAATGAGGACAGTAACAATTTTGGGGCAAGTTCTTTTCATTACAACATCCCAACAACCCTTACCTATCTTGGTTATCAAATCTGACCACTTTATAATTAAGTTTATGGCTGTAAAGGTATGTAGAAGTAAGTCATGTGGCTTATCGCCCATTGTAAGAAAACATGATTTTGAAAAACATGTATACACATTCGGTTTTCAGGTTTGGATTTTTTTTATTAAATGGTTAGCTTGGAATAAAAGTTTGGTGATTTTGAATTGCCACTAGTTCATAGTACTTAGTGACAAATGCATTTTTACTGTTGATTCTTCAAGAAATTCAAATTTGGCAGAAATGTTCATGGTGGACGGAAATACCCTAGCGGTCGAAAACCCTCCATCTTACCCTAGGCCTATAACTTATTTTGGCCAGCTGGACTATTCCATTGTAGTAAGTCAGGGAATAGGAGTGTCCTAGAAAATCTTTGAGACACGGATTTGATCGACAAATCAGTGATGGTTGATTGATTTCGTGCCATCATCGATGGACTACTGTTAGTATTAGTATTAAAGGCAGCACTCTGAAATGCAACTTTTTGCCACAAGCATCTCTAACATGCAACAGAGGCTTGGGGAACATCCTTCCCTCAAAATCTGTTACGCCTCCCTGGTGGGGCAAATGAAACTTGAGGTGCGTAATTGTAAAATATAGAGAGGAAGCACTAGTGTTCCCCGTTATAATTTGTTGTGCACTCTTGCCACTCCCCTTAGCTAGGGACTAAGGCAAAATTTGTCCACCCCATTTAGATATGCCAGTGAACATAGAAACTTTTACATAAACTTCAAATCTGAAATTAAGAAAAACTTAAGTCATTACAGGCACAAACACCATGCCAATAAGCTACAAAAAAGTCTTGGTTGCATGGATATTATGGACCAGTCAAAGATGTTGAAAGATTCTGGGCCACAGATGATGAAGTGACACAAACTTGGCCAAATTCGGAGAGCTTTTTACCCAATTTCATGAAAGATATTTGTACACAAGAATGGATTGAAGAACAATGGAAGAAGCTATCAAAAGACTGTACAGGTTACAAAGAGAGACTTGTAGGGCATTTTTGTCTAATATGCAGCTCTGCTAAACTGCTTTGAGTTATCCAAACAAAAATACTTTAAAAAGGCTAAGAAAAGGAACCTATATACATATTCCCCAACCCCCCCCCCACCCTGCCCAAAAAGGCTTCCAGTGTACCCTCGAACCACCAGAAAATTCTTGCAGTACAGCAGTCCTGTCTCAAATCTTGTTGCTGCGTCTATTTTCCATGAGAAAATCAAACATCTGTACCTGTTACCAATGATGAATCTTATGGGCATTCGTCCCAAAGCCATGAGAAAATTTTGCAGGAGCAGAATTCATGTGTATAAACCAAGGGAAAATCTTGTGGGCATGGAACCCATGTCTATAAGCCAAGAGGAAATCTTGAGGGCACAGAATCTGTGTCTATAAACCAATAGAAAATCTTGCGGGTACAGAATGCATGTCTATTAGTCAAGAGAAATCTTGTATATAAGGAATCTGTGTCAATAAGGCCCACAAAAAAAATTTCCCCTTATTTCACATTTTTAACCTTTGAATCCAATTTATAATCTGTGAAGAAATCTTGTAGGCATGTCTATAACACCCAGGGTTTTCACTCATCGCTTCTTTTCAGGAGTCACTGACCCTTCAGAATAAATTTACAAGAGTCAAAACTAAAAAAGGGGTCAAAATAATTTTGAGTTTAATGCAACAAATTTTATCCCTGCCTAGATGAAGCAGCATAAAACATACTGAAACAAGGTGGGAATTCACTTCTATGATAAGTACCTTCGTGTAGACTGTAGCTTATGTCATACGCTGTACCTCAAAACTTCCCATGTATTGGGATTATGATCGTAAAGTTTTCTCTCCAAGGCATGCGCCGTGCACCAGACATACTTCTAGAAATAACTAGAGAATTGAAACACATGCTTTTAGTGCTAGTAGCAGTGCTACCAAATATGCATGTACAGAAGCCTACGATGTACACGTAGTCCTCTCTGTACGATTTGATCATTGCTGTAAATGCGTAGTGTACTGACATCATAGAGCAGTATTATAAGTTCTTATAATACTACTCTATGACTGACATTTACATCGATGTCTATTACAGCAGAGCTTTGTGTAATACATGGCCTCATATCTGCATACTTGTACAGCATTAATCGTACAGTGTGAAATGCTGTGAGTTGGATTTTATTTAATACCACAGACATAGTGTACAGAGACTGGCATTGTGTGTCTAACATCACTATTGTCCTGCGTAACATCTACTACTGATCATGTTAGGCTAATGTATGTTTGTCCCTAGCCTAGCCTTATGTTTACAACTGAAATTGAATTACAAACCAGAACACTCCAATCATATACGCATGCTTATATCTGTGATCTGTTTACAATACACGTGTACTTGTTTCGAGTCAAGTCTTGTCACGTGACTAGGTGCATGCGGGTGCAGTTAATTAGGCGTTAATGTATACGTGGAAATAGTGGTAGCTCCATACTGTCGCAGCCACAGTCTTTTATGCAGATTTTGATTAGATCATACAGAGAGGTGGAAAGTGTCCCACAGAACAAAGTTGGGAACTGGAGAGTGCTGCATTTTGTGAGTAAATTTGCACAATGAATGTATTGGCGAAATTGCTTTATCATAAATGATTGTTGGGGTGAAAAAGCTGTGCATCAGTTTGACCCCAGAAGTTTTGTGTCTGTGTGTCAAAATCAAAAGTTGTGCGTCATTGACCCGGGTAACGGGGTCAGTGAAAACCCTGACACCCACCTAAACTTTAATATTACATTTTTATGGTACAGTGTAGGTGTAGATGGAGTGGGTATATGGTTCTCAAAACAACTCTTCTGAAACAAATTTTGAAAACTCAAGTAAATACACCCAAAACATTTGAGAACGACACTCTGAATAACTGTATAGGTACAGGTATTATTTAATTATATCAGAAGTGTATAAACTTAATTATCTGCATGATCAATAGAATTATCCTGTACCAGTCCTACAGTAGTCTAGCTGGCTATAGTGTCCATGATCCGAAAAACTCTGAAGGTCAGAAACTCAGAATTATTTCTCATTAACCTGACAAAAATAAAGATGTGAAACCAGTAGGGCTACTGTAACTTTATAGTGTAAAGCCGATTTTATGATAAGTCACGATAATGTCTGGAAATTCACCTCATTTTTTGGAAAAGGGCTGAAAGTGTTAGTGTACATGGTAGTACTCTGGATGTCGCCTTCAGTTCTTCTCCCAATTATCACACAAAGTCATAGAACGAGTGAGGAGGAATGATAAGCTGAAATTGGTGAGGGCAGCAGATAGAGTAACACTTGGTCTATTGCCCACATTTGAGGTGATATTGTATATGTACTGTAGCATAACAAGTGTACCCTCAGGTTGCAATGAAAAGCTTTCCATGGTAGTAAATATATCAAGGTGTTTCATGGTAATTTTCAAGTGTCATTACAATGGTTTAAACAAATTAGATATGAAAATTTCTGACTTGTTACATCGAGGATGGAATATGTATAGGCACATGTCCATCTTTCTGTGTTAGCTTTAAAGGGTGTGTTTGTTTATCTTAAGGCATGGTCAAATAAAAGATGTGTAAACTGGTACTGGATTTTTTAGGTTGAAGTTCTAATGAAAGACAATATGAAAAGGGAAGACTATGTCATCGTGTGTAGCTCAAAAGCTGATTTAAAAAAAACATGAAAGCCTCAGTAGCCTAGGTATAATACCAGCCGTGTCGTAGTAATCTTGTTTCTCGTTTTCTTGAAACAGGTGCGAACAGTGATGACAGAGACACCACTTACATTCGTGTTTGGTTATAAGTTCATGCACAAGTTTGATGAAAACAGTAAAATAATTGTCCTAGATGGAAATCTTGCAGTTGGCAAAACAACAATGGCTGCAGATTTAGCTGACAAACTTGGAATGAAGTATTTCCCTGAATGCCATGTACATTACATGGATGAGAAGGTGATGGGCTCTGGTCAGAAGTGTGATTCCAAATTCAGTGGTAAGTTCATTCCCATTCTTCCATAAGCACCTGACGTAAGATAAAAAATAAAGGAAACATGACAAAATGTAGATAAGAGAGGGACTTTCTGGTTTTCAGTCATTAAGAAAATGAGTTTTGTGTATTGAAAGTAGAAAGAAGAAGTAAAGTTGCCGCCCTCAAGTATGCCTTGGTCACATTTCATGAGTCTCTTTAATATATGTACTGTAGTGTATCATGTTTTTAAGGCTCACTGCTGTAAAAGAAAACTTGTTGTTTATGGATACCAGTAATATGGATAGACTGTGCGCTTACTTCTTTGCTTGTTTCTAGGCTTGTGAATAATGTGCAAGTGTAGTCATTGGATAATCTTTTCAAAATAGGCCTAGGCGTAAACTTAACCACAGTTTTCTATAATACCTTACTTCATTCAATCTTCTTCACAATTCAAGCATGCAAGGAAATTATTGATGATCTTCTTTTTACTTAATTTGATCAACTGGTTGTATTAACATTGAAACATTCTTTGCTCCTTAATCACAAGTGTAGACTGAAGCACAGAGTGTACATTTCTAGAAGATGTATTGCTATAAATTCAGTTTTTGTATCATTCCTGCAGGTGATGTTTCACTTGATCGATTTTATGAAGATCCATTGGCTAAAGATGGACACACGTTTAGGTTTCAGATGGTTATGTACGCCCTCAGGTTCCTGCAATATAGAGATGTTGTCTTACACTTGCTAGAAACAGGTAAAGGCCCATTCCACAGAAAGTGGTCCTACATACCAACACAATCATGTAACACACATAGCTCACAATTATTTAAAGGTTGGGTTGCTTATCAGTTGTACATTTTAGCCTATATTTGGTGTTTTGTGGTAATGCTAAATACTAAGTTAGTATGAAAACCAATCCTGTTTCATGAGGACCTATAATAAATCTGCCATGATAATGCTTGCATAATAACACACAATTTCTATTTGCATGAAAGTTCTGATCTAGAAATTGATCATTTAAGACAAGATATTCTCATATCAGTAGAATATATCCTTACATTTACCTCATCTATTGCTTACCTGGACTGGCATTGTTTCTATGAAAACTAATTAGAATTATTGCTTCTTTCTGCTTTAGGGCAAGGTGTGGTCATGGAAAGGTCTGTGTACAGTGACTTTGTCTTCCTGGAGGCAATCATGGACATGGGCTGGATCAGGAGAGAATGTAAGATGAAAATTTTGGAAGATGGTTACCCCAAGATGTAAAGGGAGGGAGGAGAAGTTTGGAGAATCATCTGAGTGATTTTTTTTTTTTTGTAAAGTATTTTGAGATGGCTAGGCAGGGAAGGAGGGAATCTGGAAACACATCTCATTTTGCTGTACATGCTGGCCAAATGGATACATTAATGAAAAAAAGAACTGAAGCAGTTTTAGTACTCACCCACCGTGTTTTCTCTGATATCAGTTAAAGAAATCAACAAATAGCAATAATACTGTGCAAAATCTGAATACTTAATAATTCGATGTGCAAAGAAGAGGCAACGTGTGTATTGGTGTAATGGTACCTTGTTGGTACCTTGCCCCTGTTTGTTAGCCTTCTTTCAAAAAATGCAATTGACAGACATGCTTTCATCATAAAATGGTAACCTAAATTGTGATGTGTCCATGCTATCACATTTTAGTATTGAAATTTATGCTAAATGATTTTTTACCTTTGGTTTATTTTTTAGGTTATGACTACTACAATCAGATCAAGGGTCTCTCCCTCTATAGGATGAAGCATCCTCATGCGGTGGTGTACCTGGATGTCCCTCCAGAGTTTGCTCATCAGAGATTTGTGGAAAGAGGAAAGGTAGGTTTGAACAATTTGTTAGTTATATGAGAATTAATGACACACCAATACGAATTATATAGTGTTAACTAGATAAAAAGGTACAGTTAAAATACGGTTTCAGGTACAGTTCAAGTTCAAGTTTGGTTTCAAATACAGCTCAAATACGGTGCAAGTCCTTCCTTTTAGTCTCCTCTTACGACAGGCAGGAAATACTGTGAGCATATTCTACACCCCCCAACCCACAGGGGGCGGTATCTCATCCTCACTGACCCTGAATTGTAATATTCTGACCTGCAAGGGACAATTTAGAGTGTAAAATATGATGAGTGAAACTGCTGTCTGGATTGGTGAATGTGTATGAATGTCTAATACAGTGATATAGCTAAAGGATTGGGACTTGGGACAGGTGGGGGCAGGGATGCCCAGCTCTCCCCCTCCCACAAGACCCATACCCACAAGTCATCCCACTGTAAAAATCAAGATTGAAAAAATTCCACTTGCCTGTTTTACTCCCCTGCCACATACACACCCCTCCCTCTACATGAAATGGTGACTTCCTGCATCCTCATGAAAACTTTGTTGACTACACCAGTGTTCTGATTGATTTTCATCTCATTTGTGAGATGTGAATGTTCTTTTATGCATCACAAGTACACAGACACTGCTTTGAACAATGGACCCTTCACTTAATCTCATGTAGTATAGTACATGGTGACAACACCACAGCTGCTTAACTTTGAAAAAAAAAAAAAAAAGATCAGTGTTAATGATCACTTTTGCCGATTAAATATAATATTTTTCAGTGATTCATTATAAATGTTCATAAAACCATGTTCTAAAGCGGGAGAAATTTTCTTACAGGGTTATGAGAAGAATGTACCCTTGGAATACTTCCAGGCTCTTGACAAAGCCTACAAACAGAAGTATCTGCCTGAAATGAAGGCTGCCGGTGTTGAAGTTCTTCATTATGACTGGAAGAGTTTTGGAGATGTAGACAGGGTAAGTTCATCAATCTTGTTGTCAGGCTTTGGTAACTCCAGTGATATGAATCAAATGCTCATGGGCCCTGAAATATTGCTATTTTAGGCTTGGGTGATTGCAACAATTTGACATTATAGGCCTAATGTCAGATCGAGTTCCAAGCAACTATGCTAACTGTTCTAAGCCCTTCTGGTTTTGATATGAAAACACTGTCTCAGTGTTTTAAACTTTGCAAAACTAGCACGCGTGCAACTGGCTGGCCCTGTTACCTGTGACAGGCAGCTGGTACTAGTACTCCATTCAAACTAGCCTATGTTACATATTCATGTCACTGTATACACCTGCAAACCTTTATGCAGCTTGGGAGAATAATGCAGGATCAATGAAGAATTGTTTAAAAAGAAAGCTTTTTTTGCTTTTTAGTTACTCCAAATTGAAGTATTTGTAAATGGGAATAAAGTCGTGGTACCCATATCTCTATATCAGATTCCAACAGGTTATGACATCACGCATATAGGCAGAGACCCTCAGCTGCTCAGCTGCGCCTCGGGTCTCTCAGCCCATATACGTGACATCATAGCCTGGTCGAATCTGATATAGAGACGTGGGCACCACTGACTTCAGTCCCTTTTTATAGACTAACACAGTGTAAACCAGAACCTCACTTGTAGTGAGTCTAATTTATGTAGGCAGACGTGCTTGTGAAATTTTGTAAAGTACTTTTGAAAAAAGCATGTACTCATACCCATACTTACAACCATAATTATGCACTGTACTTAATGATAATTGTGCTTTGGATATTCTGTTGTGATTACATTTTTCCCTTGTTTTGCCTTTTTCAACTTCTGTCATGTATATTCAAAGATTCATATTGTGAGTGTGGGAACCCCCCACCCGCTTTAGTCAAACAAAAGCTGAATTTTGCACATAATTACTTCAAAGTGTGTTATCTTTTAACCACAGATTGCTGATGATATTGGTTACTTGAAGTGTGAAGACTCTGTTTGGAATACTGTAGATAATGCCATCTTGGATCGGCACTATAGATTGTGAGTCTTAAAGCTTGTAACTTCAGTTAAAATCTCTTTCATGTATAAATTTGAAAAGGTCTTGTTTGACCATGATATCGGGAAAGTAACTACATGTTGTAGCCAAGTTAATAAGGGTGGTGGCATTTGAAACTTCTGTGTATAATTATGCTTCATTGTCTCATTCAGCATATTATAATGTATTTGAGACAGAGTTTGAATAAGTTGAATGGAAATCAATGCAGTTTTGCAATGAAAAGAAACTTAAAGATTGAAAAGATTTGAAATTAGAGCTGAAAAGGTTGAATTAGAAACCATGTGATGTTAAATCATAATTTCATAAGATCATGTGGACTTCTCCAACTTATACAGTGGGTTATCATCGTAAAAAGGACTGCCCTTTATGATGTGAATTATTGCTTAATGTGTTGTGGTTTAAGCCGTTGGTGACATTTCTTTTAAAAATTATGTTGAAAGAGTTGCTGGTGGAGCAATTAGCTTATAACTTTCCTAAGGATAGTGCATTGTGAGAGATGGTTTAGGACAGAATCTTAATATGTGAAGAAATAAAATGATATTATCAGCAGAAAAACCTCTTAAAGAAAGTACTGTGATTAACCTTTTTTTAGCTGCTTTTATATGTTATGGTGGATTAGTGTACAGCTAAGATCATGCCTTTTCAGTTCCACTGTACTGGTGAATTGTCCAAATGAAATTTTGTTTTTCTTTTTTTGGTTTCGATGAAAAGAGAAACCTATGCAGTCATGATGGCGTGTGTGTGTATGTATGTGTGTATGTTCGTGTGTGTGTGTGCGTATGTGTGTGTGTATGTGTGTGTGTGTGTATGTGTGTGTTTGTGACACTTTTCTTGTTTACACGATATCTCAAGAAGGGAAACTCTGACAGTTCTCAAAGTTAGTAGGTAGATGCCCCATATTCAGAGGAAGAACCCTATTGTTTTTGGTGGAGGTCAAAGGTCATTTGGGGTCACCAGGGGTCAAACTCCGAAAACCTTGTTTACACGATATCTCAAGGTAGGAAGCTTGGATAGTTTTCATACTTGGTATGTGGATGCATTATGGTAAGAGGAAGAACCCTATTGTTTTTGGTGGAGGTCAAAGGTCATTTGGGGTCACCAGGGGTCAAAACTTGAAAACCTTGTTTACACAATATCTCAAGATAGGAAGCTTGGATAGATTTCATACTTGGTATGTGGATGCATTATGGTGAGAGGAAGAACCCTATTGTTTTTGGAGGAGGTCAAAGGTCATTTGGGGTCACCAGGGGTCAAAACCTGAAAACCTTGTTTACACGATATCTCAAGGTAGGAAGCCTTGGATAGATTTCATACTTGGTATGTAGATGCATTATGGTGAGAGGGAAAACCCTATCGTTTTTGGTGGAGGTCGAAGGTCATTTGGGGTCACCAGGGGTCAAAACCTGAAAACCTTGTTTACACGATATCTCAAGGTAGGAAGCTTGGATAGATTTCATACTTGGTGTGTTGATGCATTATGGTGAGAGGGAAAACCCTATCGTTTTTGGTGGAGGTCAAAGGTCATTTGGGGTCACCAGGGGTCAAACTCTGAAAACCTTGTTTCCACGATATCTCAAGGTAGGAAGCTTGGATAGATTTCATACTTGGTATGTTGATGCATTATGGTAAGAGGAAGAACCCTATTGTTTTTGGTGGAGGTCAAAGGTCATTTGGGGTCACCATGGGTCAAACTCTGAAAACCTTGTTTCCACGATATCTCAAGGTAGGAAGCTTGGATAGTTTTCATACTTGGTATGTGGATGCATTATAGTAAGAGGAAGGACCCTATTGTTTTTGGTGGAGGTGAAAGGTCATTTAGGGTCACCAGGGGTCAAAACCTGAAAACCTTGTTTACACAATATCTCAAGATAGGAAGCTTGGATAGATTTCATACTTAGTAAGTAGATGCATTATGGTGAGAGGGAAAACCCTATTGTTTTTGGTGGAGGTCGAAGGTCATTTGGGGTCACCAGGGGTCAAAACCTGAAAACCTTGTTTACACGATATCTCAAGGTAGGAAGCTTGGATAGATTTCATACTTGGTGTGTGGATGCATTATAGTAAGAGAAAGAACCCTATTGTTTTTGGTGGAGGTCAAAGGTCATTTGGGGTCACTGAGGGTCAAAGTCAGAAAACCTTGTTAAACACGACATCTCGAGGTAGGAAGTTTGGATAGATTTCAAACATAGTATGTGGATGACTTATGGTGAGAGGCAGTACCTGTTATTTATATTGGAGGTCAAAGGTCATCTGGGGTCAAACTCTGAAAACCTTGTTTACAAGATAGCTCAAGTTCGGAAGGTTGGATACTTCACATGGTGTTGTATTTAATCAATCAGAAAATCCCTACGAGTTTTGTCAGAATCAGAGGCTGGTTGAAATTACCAGAGGCCAAAAAGCAAAAATTCCAAAGAATTCCCAAGGTCAAATATGAACATGAAACTGTAATTTTCCAGCTCTTTAAGACCACATTCAACCAATGACTGAAAGAAACAGGACATTTTGGCATTATTTGGGATTACACATTAAGTGCTATGTTCATCGAAACTGCAATGCATTTGTGCATTCTGGTTTTATCTTTACAGCCTTGCCAATGAGTGGAAAGTTCTCAGCTGTATGAATATCCCAAGGTTTGTTCCTGAGATTACATATGGAGGCCAACAGTTTGAGGACCTTATTGAGGAATACAAATTGGTAAGGTTATATCATAAGTGAGATGTGTACTGCTATAATGTGATATGGCTGAAGAAGAGGGGAGGGGGAGGGGAACTGAGTGAGGGAAGCAACTCTCCTTGATAATCTATCTGACTTAGACACCTTTAGAGGGAAGTTTTATAGATGCTTATGCAAGTTCAGTGATAACATTAATTTTTGTACCAACATAGATGCAAAGTACGGAAGTACAGATTTGCAAAATATGGTTTTGAGAATTCTGTTGGAAATATGTACGTTCATAGTAAAGTTTTTGTCTTAAACAGTTGAAACCTACAGTTGCACTGACATTGAATTTTGTGGTTTACATTACAGTGCAGCACATACAGTGGTCTATGCACTGTGTATGTGTATGCAGTGTGTGCTGTGGTGCAGATTCAGCTATCTTAGTGTGGGTGGACTGCTAGTATGGAAGTTCATGCATTACTTCTTTATTGACACTGATTAAGTGCATAGCACGATTGTAGGTATAGTAAAGAGAGCTTGCATCAAAGGTCACATTCAGTGGAAGCGCTAGTTGTTCTGGAGGAAATTGTGCCATGCACCACATTGTACCTTACCTAGTGTCCGCATGTTTGTTTGTCCTCCAGAATGTGGCTGCATTAGTTGACTTTTGCATGCATGAAACTTCCCAACAGGCATTTTCCATTTTGTGCTTTAAGAGAATTATCATCTATATTACTTGCAAGAAGGCTTAAACTTTTGGGAAGAGGTAATTTCTTTGTTACAATAGTTAAGTGACATGTCACATTGTCAGCCTAACCTGTAGTCCTTGTTTGGTACAGGTAAGATATAGCCTAATGTTAGTTCAGGACTTCACAGTGTAGGCTACATGCTAATGCAAACAGGTTATGAGGTGATAAGGATGAGTGTGAAGTATAGTTTGAAGTCTTTTATGCATGTTTACATAGAAATACAGATTTTAGGAGGAAAATACTAATTTTGGACATTTGTAGTCTGGAAATTGTGGTATTATAGTTGGCAGCTCTGTATTAGTGAACGCTGCAGAATAGGTCCATTTCTCAAGTCTTTGTTATTTTTTCAAATGGATCTTATAATCGGTTCACCCTGTATCGTCATACTACAATCAGTTAATCTACTGCTTAAAAACCAATATTTACCCTTGACAGTTTATTCATTGAATTCAAGGTCTGTTCATATATGCATGAATTACAGTGCTTCCTCTTTCTACAGAAATACCACAAACGATATGCACCTGGCTTCAACGAAGGCGATTACAAAAGTAAATGGGAGATCATGTTTAAACGGTAATGGTTTTCATCTGCAAAGGGTTGACAGGACTGTTACACCTACCATCAACTTGAAAGGTTTCAGTGTGTTTGTTATTAAGGTCTTACTTGAAAACATGCTACCCATTTGTCTAGAGCTGAATGCATTTAGGAAATGTTAGCAGTGATTGCTTACTTTTGACTGTTTTGGGGGAGGGGAGGTGGATTAAGGGGCGAGACATGTAATTATTTGTAAGATTTACTGTTTCTGTGACCACGCTTGAAGTAACTTTACAGAAGTACGCATGTTTAACTATGGACAGTCAATACACACAGCCGTCTGTAAAATGCAAATCGCTGGAAGATGCACTTTTCTAGGTCTCATGCTGTTTTTGTTTGTTTTCCAATTTCTATTGGCTTAGGGAGATCTTGCTTTTGCAGAACAGTTCAATAAGACATTTAGCTCTTTGGTTTTATTCCAAAGTACAAGTGAGAGTAGGCCTCATGCCAAATGTTGGTCAGATGTAGCTACAAATTTGACAGCCTAAAATGTGTCCAAGAGGTCATTAGTAATCTGTATTCAAGAAGTCTCACCTGTATATTTATCAGCTAGATATCATTTACTTGGTATGGAATAGACAGTGATTAAGTCAAGAGGAAAACAGGTATAAAATGTTCAATGTTAAGACAACTATTCATGAATCATTTCTGACCATTCGTGAACTCAAAATACAAATGTTTCGTTTTGTGGGAATAACCAAAAGACGGTAGCTAGCTACTACTGAATGTATTTATGGTTAAGATATAAGATCAAAGTTTTACTTCAGTTAATACGGAATGGGAAGCACTCCAGTGAAGACCTTTAGCAAATATTTGAAGTTTGATAAACTGTAAGAATATTTCTGTTCTGTAAAACTTCATTGCAGAAGGATGTTGAGTAGGTTTGATGAATTGGAAGAATTTTATTTTCAAGGGCATAACTGTTTCTTGGAAAGATTTATTATACATGTTGCTAAGTCTGTTGCCAGGTCATGATTGCATGGTTGGATTTAGAACATGTTGTTTGAAACTTCAAATGTTTCTTCTCTCTTCTCTAATGCTGTTTCAGTTTTAAGAAGAGCTATTCCCCTTGTTAAATCTTTCAGCTCAAAGCTTAAGAAATATTTAAACATAAGGTCTGTCAATTGGCAAGTCACATTTTGTCCTCATAAGCAATGAATAAGTTTGGACAATCATAGGGCCAGCAGTTACTAGACATTAAGTTTCATGGCAGACAATGTCTGGGCATATTGCTTAATGTAATGATGCTAAATTGTTTAGCAGTTAGCGATTTTTTTTTGCAAGTACAATTCAATTGCAATTCAAATTCAGGTATGCTTTCTCTAAATTATGACATGATATTCTGTATAGTGCTTTAATAAATATGACATTTTACTTATTCTACTGACATGCTTTGATGGAAGGCAACTCATTATTCTCATAGGTAATAAAATGTGAATTTATGAACACCTGAGACAGAAAGTAATGCTGTCTTAGATCATGCAGGACCTCTAACACTACAGATATAGCTGTGGGCATGACCTCCAGTCCCCCACATCTTTAATGCAATTTTTGTGTTTGAAATAGGCCTGACTGGTCAGCATAGACCTCAGCCACAAAATATGGCCCAGTACCCCTTTCAGTCACATTCTTGGCAGCAGGCCCGAAGGCCAGTGGAAGTGGAGGGGGAGGGCAGGGAGAATGGGAAGTAGACTGCCAAGGGCTACATTGCCCCTAGCCAGTAACAGTGCTCCCTCCTCCAGCCCCTTTCGATTTTGTAACTCTTGACAACATTCCAGCCTGAAAGCCCTAATGTGCATTTTATTCTTAAGAGCAGGGGACACATGGAAACAATGGCATTGTTGTTGTGAGAAACAAAGGCTCCATTCAACTTGAAATATAATCTCAGTGAAACAGCTTCATAATAAAGATAAAGGAGATGCTGAGAACATTTTAACACAAAAGAGGACACAATGACAAAGCTGCCATTCAATAAATTTGTCACATTTTACATCAAAATAATGTTCTTTTCAATTCTGCATATACACTCGAGAAATGTGTGAAACATAGCATAATGGTGAATATACCCAATAACTTGAGTGGATGCAATGAAAATCAAATCAAACCTCGGCAAGATGGATAATGAGAACTGAAAAACCAATCCCTTGATCACTGATAGTTTTAACGAGTGGTATAAAAATCACACTCAATATAGATATTCTCTTTGAAATGCCCAGAGTGTGAAACAAGGTTGCTAACTCTTACTCACCAGCAGAGCCCTAGCCAAAATTTTCAAGAGTTAATACTGAAATTCAAGCTGGGAAGTTTTCATATCCCTCCATTTGACAGCTTACATACTTCATGATGAAGACCTAGCCCCACCCCCAACCCCCCGGCCTCCAATTCATTCCCCCTCCTTGAAATCACCCAAGTACCTGTCAGGTGAAATTTGTAACCTTATAGAGGATGGAGTTTAGAAATGGTAAATCTGTGGATGCAAAACTTGAAAGATACTACAATAAAACCTCTGGACTATCAGGAATGAGAATAACCTGCATAATGACCAAGTTCAAGCAAAAGTGCTGGCTTACATCTTTAATGAATGAACCCAATCCCTAGAAGAACTACTACAGAAATGTGCGTATAAAGATAATCTTGCAACCAGTGCTGTAGTGAGACCGGTCTCGAGACCAGAAATTGTTGGTCTTGTCTCTGAGACCGGTCTCGAGTCCCTTTGCAAACAGTGTGTGTAAAGCCTGTTGAGAGGCCGGTCTCGGTCTCGGACCCTCCAGTCTGGACTACAGCACTGCTTGAAACATGTATCATTCCTACAGATACAGGCTGCACACTGGTTACAACATGTATGAAACTTAGATAAGATGGGAAGGCTTCGAGGGGGAAGACTGGAAATGAGGGCAGCAGATTAGGGCAACTCTGACTCTAAGGGCAGCACACACTTTTACCATTAATTTCATGTTTTATACATAGTCATATTTCTTCCTGGGTTAAGAAGTTATTTCTTAAATGTCCTTTCTCTACATTTCAAGGTAAGCTGTAAGAAGCAAAGCAAGAAAACAAACACACGTAGCTCAGGCATGCCCATGCAATTGACTGTTCGAATATAGATGGGTTCCCAGTTGATTATGAAAACCTTATAACCAAAATTGCACATGTAAAACTCAGTTCAATGTTTCCACTCCATGCACATAATTCCTCAGATTCCATACAAATCAAACCTACACAGGTTTTATAGAGCAAAATTTTCAACTATACTGACCAATTCAGTTCATTAGAACCATCCCTTTTTGTTGAGGACTCTTAAACTAAGCCAGACCATCCAATAGACCTAGCCAATATATTGTTTTTTTTTCTCTCTACATGTGATGAGCTAAGAACATGATCATTGGTTAGTTACTCCATACCTTACCCCTTCAGAAATCAAAAGTGGTACACAATCAAGTTCAGACCACAAATAACATATGGCCCAACCAGTTGATTGCGGTCTACTGGTAGATCGCAGACTGATCCCAAGTCGACAACAAGGGGTGTAAGAAAAATGAAAAAAAAAAGTTTTTCTTTGTGTAACTGTATGCCAGTGTATGTTTTGTAGATCTCGGGAGGGTGGTTTCTTAAAATGTAGATCTTGGGTCAAAAATGGTTGGGCACCCCTGCCATATGGAGTTTCAAACCCCATTTATATTAACACATTCAGCTACCCAGCTCCCCCACCATCTACCCACCCCCTCCTCCTCCACATTCTTAACCTTTCCCCCATCCCACACACATCCTCCCCCTTTTCCCTTCCACACAAAATTTAAGCAATAACATTTACTCCTTTCATCTATTGGGCAGACATTGCACATAAGTTTCAAGTACTAGTGATGCTACCTTTATTTTAAGGAATTTGTGGCCTTTCCTAAGTTTCCTCCTCTTATATTACTAACTTTAGACTAATCCAAAAATGAAAGAAAAGGCTTCACAAAATTCTTTTTTCACATATGTCAGGATCCTCTAGAACATGTTTGCTTCTTCACTACACCTCGACAAGAAAAAATACATATCCATACGATATCTGCTCAGTCCATACCAAGTGTACACTGAAGATGTACATATTTTTCATAAAGTCATGAACATTATCCCTCCTTTTCAATACACTAAACTTTTTAATATACTGCCCTGAAGCCACAAATATTGCACAAAAGTATTTAACACCCCAAAAGTAAAACTTTGACATATCTTTTATATGTCATTTCAAAATGAATTACTTAAAGTATCTGTAAGTGTGTGTTCTCTCCAAACAAAATCTACAAACAAGATCAACAAAACTTTCCTACACATCTCCTCCTCCATTGCAAAACTATATTAACATCTTCAAAATTTTATAAGCCCCAAAATGCACTGGTGTGTAAAATGTAGACTGCACTTGTGTAGATTTTCTAAAGCCACAAGATTGTTTTCTAGACCCTTCTAACACAGACCAGGGAACGTTCTCTGGTACTTTATGAATTACATCTCTGAGGTATGCTCATGATATCTGCTAAAAATGAATTTCTTGTTTCACTACTAATGTGGACCATCACTTAAAGAGAGCTACGTAGGCCTGAGTATAAAAGTCAATGTCTGTGGCCCACACATTAGCTGCATAATTTCAGTGTGGCCCAGTGTTGGCGCTAGACTTCAGAATTAAGGAGAGGCCTCACTCCTTCAAAAGGAACTTTAGGAGGGATTTTCATTTTTAAAGGAGGGATTTTATTAATTTGTAGTTTAACCTGAACACATCGGCAAGTAAATGGATGCGCGAATTTCCCTCGCAGAAACTTAAACTTTGCAGGATTTCAGGAGCCAAGTGCGGGAATAGCGCAATCGTGCCCAAGCAACCTATTTTGTGACCATCCCAGCTCTAATCATCTTATATCTTCAGTCACAACTTGACCCCAAAACCAATAAATTGCAATTTCTGTCTGTTTCTCTCAATTTAAGTCTTCAACCTTTCCCTAATCATCCCCTCACTTGTCTACTATATGCAGCCTCTCTCCAAGATGTTCATATAAGCCAGTCATGACAACACACTCATGGTCATTTTATCATAATACACCCGTATGATAACATAACCACCTAAATAATTTTACTATCCATAAGCATGAACTGCAAGTAGATAATATATTCCCTTCCAATACCACTGATAAAGTCTCAATGCATTGCCACTTTCAACAAAATATACCCTCAATAAAAAAGTATTACCCCATTAACATCACAATGATTACAGCATCACCATGACAACCCTGCCTCTGTCAACAAACTTACAACTATCTTATACTGATACTGCTAACGTACTTGCATAAATTCACACAGTGGCAGTGTTTTTAAATAAAATATAAAAAGGAAATACTTCTAGGGGTCCGAACTAGTCAAAAAGTAAAATAATGATTGAAAATCCAAAATTATTTCATGATTCTTAACATGAAAATGAAAGCAACTTTTACATTTCCAGAGTTGTTCAATCACCGGTCATTTGATTATTACAGGAAACTCATTATTTGCATTGATGAGGCAATCCACAACCCCACAAAATTATCTCAACAGACACTTTCCAAATAGCAGTTGCAAAGGATTGTGGGATAGACTTGGTGTGTGTCTTTTTGGCCACAGTGAAATGCCATTGACAAAAACAACATGTACCAAAACTCTATCCCACAATACTTTGTAATTGCTATTTGGAAAATGGTCTATGATAATATTGGCTATTTGAAACGAACAGGAAAATACAGACAAAAAGTGCCTTTTTTTCTCACACATAATTAAAGAGAGCTGAAAAGCCAAAATATTCACAAACATTTGTAGTGGTGACGATTCGATAAGAAATAATTATAATCTCATAATCATTCAATTCAGGCAATCACTAATGACTCCAAGCAAATGAGGATATAGTGAGGATTCTGATTCAACATTTTAGAAATAATTGAATTGACAAAGATCAATTAAATACTTGTAAACATTTTTTTTCCTTAATGGGGCATGAGATAGTGACAGGGTATGGTGTCCAACGTTACAATAACATGTTACAAAGACTGAACAAGATACCAGGCCGTACATCAAACTTCCATCTTAAGTAAAGGGCTACCTTTTGCACAATACTCTAATTTAATCCCTTCATGTTCAAATTCAAAATCATAGATTGCACAATAATTTGTGTCATCATCTGGTTTTCCTTCAATAACCTTCCCTTGTTTTTCCCAAAGCTACTGTCCCTAGCTCCTAACAGTAATCAATCGTTTGTACCAATAGAACAATTACGACTATAGCCCAATTCTCATGTATTGCTTTGTAAGAAATGGGTCATTTTCAAAGTCATTTAAGAAAATTAAATTTTTAAAAGATAAAAATATGTGCTAAAGGTAGTACCATACTGACACCCCAAATCAGTGCACAATGCACCATTTTCAATTAAGGGACATAATTTCAACATTTCTACATCTCAGTACTGGTATAAGCTTTGAAGAGGGGAGTTGGAAAAATGAGTTGCATTTCTTGCCATAGGTAATGTTTTTGCACTTTTAGATTGAACGTCCACTTTAAGAGAGTAAAAAAAAAAAAAGAAAGCTGATAATATTTCAACAAGCATTGCAATTACAATGTTTGGTGGGCTACTGACAAGTTGTTACAAATAAAAGAAATGAGCCTGATGGAACACATCAAAATATGGAAAAACTTCATAGTTCGCAAGACTTTACAGATAGCAAGACACTTTAAACATAGCAAGACTTTACAGATAGCAAGGAGAAATAGTAGTGTTGGACTGCAGCTGATCAGTTTCATCCTACATTGATGTTGGTAAAATTTGTGTAAAATGCCGATGCCACCCAATGGATATTTTCCGGCCTTTACTTTCATAAAAATGTGACGGTATTTTCCTGTCTGACTGTAAGTCAATATTTTACCTCGTGAAAATGGCACTTCGTGGTAGTGCACAATAGCATATGGTTTACTGTACAGTACTGTACAGTCACTTGTCAAATATCTGTATCCGCCGATACTGAGAAACGAAAAGTCAGATATCTGTAATATCGGGAAATTGTTATATCAGTACTGCACAAGAAAAATAAGAATAACGACCAAGAATGTAAAATGGAATGTACACAGAAACGTAGGTGGTATACTGTACATGGCAATACATTGAAACAAGCTAAATGCTGTAGATTGATGTCATGAAACAGGAAACTTTAAGACAAGTTATGGACAGTCTCTTAGACTCTTGAAATGAGGGTTAAATGGAGACCAAAAGTCAAATACTAAGATACAGACAATGCGTTATGTTACAGAAGCAAATTCTTAAAGTGAGACTTACTTCACACCAAAACAAACTTGTGGTATTCCTTTAAATTTGTGATTTGTGATTGGTTACTAATGCCATACAAAGGAGGCAAATTCGAATCATAACAGTCTGATTGGTCGATGAAATGTGCATGCAGATCAGTGAAATAAGGAATACACAGCAGTGTGGCTATATAGAGAGGAAAAGGTTTGGCAAGGGTTAACAACCTAAGGTAGTATCTACAGTAGTAGAGAGTTGGCCTTGTGCAATGGAACTGCTTTGTGGGAGGTGCTAAGACAGTTTTCAAAACTGGAGAAGGGCTAAAAGTGAAACTTGTACGTGGAAACTGCACTCTTTTATGGCAAGGAAATTGGCCCTTAAAGTGGACCTAAAGTCTAGAATTACAAGAATATATATTTCAGACGTTGGAAAATGAATTCCAATCATTTAACTCCCATTTTCATAGCTTTCTCGGTTGCCGAGATATAAAATGTTGAAATTTATTCACTTGATTTGAAATGGTCGATTGCGCAATAATTTGTGATGCCCTTCTTGTACAACTCACATTACCTGCTTTTGTTTCCTTTTGAAATTAAGATGTTTATATGACCTTGGAACATTTACCATTCCCTTACATAGCATGTTGCACGGAGAGGGCTTATATAGCCAAGTCACCCTATAACATTTAGACAATGATCTCATTTTGGCACAAGGTGCTGTGGCTTTTTGAAAAAACAAAGAAAAATAAAGGTTGTAATTTGAGTAGTACAAGAGTGACATCACAAATTATTGCGCAACCTACCATTTTAAATTGAGTGAATAAGCGTCAATATTTTATATCTCAGCTCAGGAATGTCCTGTGAAGATGGGAGGTGGACTATCTGGATGCATTTTTCAAGCTTTGTAACATATATTTTTGAAATTTTAGACTTTAGGTACACTTTAAATGATGCCTATAGAGATGACACAGCATTTAACACATCAGCAATGACAAAATGATGCCAATCATTTATCTAACCACAAATTACACTAGGACATAATTAGATTATTAATGGTCTAGTCCAAACAACGGTTTAAGAAGCAATTAATTGACCTCAAACAAGACACACCAAAATGGACTACAAAAATGTCCTTCAAAAGAGATGTATGCGTTTGATCACTAATAAACATCGTCTCTATCATTCCAACCCTTTGTTTGTAAAGTTACGAACTCTTTCTGTTTATAATCTCAACCAATACTACACGAATATCTTTATATATAATTGGCTTCACGACAATTGCCCTTTGATTTTTAAAGACTACTTTCATTTCCGTGCTGATTATCACTCCCACGATACGCGCTACTCGCATGATCTTTCCACCCCATTATGTAGACTCCTTTCTTCCCATTGTAATGTTCGCTATCTTAGGGTGAAGCTCTGGAACTCACTCCCCGACGATGTAAAAGATAGTAGATCTATTTATACTTTTAAACGTAAGCTTAAAGAGTATTTTATTCATCTGCAGTAATGTCACATACCTATAGTATTTGCCTTTTCTCCTTTAGTTCTTTTTGATTTTCTGTTAGTTCTTGTGTTTTTTCCAGTGTTGTGTTCTTTATGTGGTCTACATGTAGTCTTACTTTGTGTTCTCTCGGGGTGTTTACCTTTACAAGCTTTTGCAAGCTTTCTGTAATCACCCCACATTCTCTTTCTTTTTATTGTGATTGTATGTACGTATATTATATGAATCTCGTCATCAGGTGAAAGAGCCTGAAATAAAGTTTATGAAACTAAAACTAAAAATCACACACACACTCTTCATCATTTCACTTTTCCACTCTCAAGCGTACCAATTATACCGTGTGAACCATATGTGGCAAGTTTGTTTAGAAAAATGAACTTGCTAATAACCAGTCCTGTTCGTAGGCTTCAACTCGGCACCACAAAATACACTTCCATAAAACATGTTTTGTGTGTAACTGAATAATTTGATGAAACAAAAATGACATAATATTTCATCATCATGAAAAAGACCATTAATCACAGAAGTTATGGGTACTCGGTCTTGTTGTAATTGTTTACAAAACTTAGTAACGACTCTATGAGACTTACAAATACTTTCCTCATTTGATCAGCATCACTGGAAGATTTTACACCTATGCTGAAGCAACTAAATGAAAGGGTTTTACATATTACTGGCTTGCAAGGAACATCTTCTGGTGCACAGTACATGGATGGTGGAGATCAGTAGAGGGATTGACATTTTACTGCCTGAGTTAATTTCTTATGAGATAAAAGACCCACGTTTGAAGATAACCTTGACAAGCACCAGTGAATCTTAAAGAGTTTTGCATATGCAGCAACAAATGATAAAGAAAGGATTTCTAGACGGGACATCTGCTATATCCTGTGAAACATCTTATATGTAGTTCTTGATGAATACCCACTCAGTACAAAAACAGAAGAAAATTATTCCACCTACTTAACTTATAGCTGTCATACCTGGTTCCCCTGGCACCTCCCACCCCCCCCCCCCCCGGCAATTTCTGACCCAACAATTCCCTCTGGGCAACTTCCTGATTCAATTTTCCTCTGGATAATTACCATCTAAACAATTCCTACATGGACAATTTCTTATGAGAAACTTCCCATCCAGGAAAATTCCCAATTTTATGGTAGTGGAAGTTGTCTGAGTGGTAATTGCCCCAGGGTGGGAATCATCTGGCTGGGAACTGTCTGGGAGACTTTTCCAGGAAGGGGAGTTGTCCAATAGGCGAATGGTCTAGGTGGGAATTGTCCAGAGGTTAGTTAGATGAGTTAAATGAGGTTTAAGTCGGGCTGGCCACAGCCTTTTTTCAGTTGTGGCTCACTGGCTTGTTTTCCCTACTCCATTGCTTATGCTGAGCACCAAGCACAATGGCAGTAGATTCCATTTTTAAAGCCTTCGATATGACCCGGCCAAAAGTCGAACTCCGTCTAGGGGTTAGTTGTTCTGTCACAGTCATATAG
The DNA here is from genome assembly GCA_029531755.1 of Holothuria leucospilota. Taxonomy (NCBI): domain Eukaryota; kingdom Metazoa; phylum Echinodermata; class Holothuroidea; order Aspidochirotida; family Holothuriidae; genus Holothuria; species Holothuria leucospilota. The sequence goes on from CM055978.1 coordinate 24,475,545, forward strand.
GGTATTTATACTGATATTACCAGATAAATAAAATGATTACTGATGCTTGGCAAAACTGTAATCACAAAAAAAAAAAATGGAATGGTAAAACTTGTGCATTTTGGGTATACTAGCTCTTAAAATTTACTTGATATAGCTGAGTTGTTTCAATTTCCTACCATTATTCTGTAAGAAGTATCATAAATCAGAAACTTTTTCAAAAAATTTGTGTAAGAACTAGAACTGTGAAGTTTCTCTACTTATCTCCTGAATTGACAGAAACCACAACATGGGTAAATACAAGTAATGATAGCTAGGGTCTGATTCAAAAACCAAAGATTACTTATTACAAGACATTCTCCTTGTCAACTGTTTTAAGCTTTTAAGCATGGTCAAGATGATGTTTTACATAAGTACGGACCTCAAACGGCATACAGCTGGCGTCAGAAGTTTTGCTTTGCTCAAGAGATCTTTTCAAAGATTCACTTACATCATTAAGTATTAAACAAAATTACAGCTCTGATCACATCTTTTGTTAAAAAGCCTCAACTCAATAAATATTTAAAATTCCATGATACATAAGAAATTACTCTGTTACAAATACAATGATTCACTTCCTTGATTCCTCATTTGTTCTATCAAATCATACAAAAGAGGAGCATTTGTGTGTGTGTATAGGAGGACAAAGTGCCATTGTTGTAATTAATTTAGCATTAAGGCCATTCATCATAATGACTGAGTCTTCATTGGAGCGACACTAAGGATACATGTCATGTCATTCCTTGATTTAAATTTTAAAATAATTCTCTAGTTACAATATAAAGTCAATGGACATAACATACAGGCTGTACAGACTAATACAGTCTCACCAGACCGTCAAAGGATTGATTTCAGACCAACGAGGTAATCACTTGTTGATAAATCAAAGAAACTTTTCCATGACTCAACCTCTTTAAATATCATCATAACATCACTCTAACTGTCAATCATAAAGGTACCTCTAGACAGATGATTAAAGGGGTTCACCACTTATCAACTGTTGATGTTCACAAGGAGTCTCCTCTCCTCTTTCATGGCTGTCATCTTGCTCCCTGAGAATACTCTTCTTTCTTTTCTTCCATCTCTCTCATATCTTTCTCTTTTTTGGCACGGATTCTTGACGACTGGGAGAGAAGTTCCCGAAAGTTTTTGTCGAAATGACTTTCTGGAAAAAGCAGTTTGATAATACTTTCCAAGAAGACAAAAAAGAGTCTCCTGTTTAACTTCCTCATCTGAAGCATGTCAAAAGTCCGTAGCATCCCACGACGGGTCGTTTCTGTCCCAATGAAATTTTTCAGTTCATCTGCACATTTTTGAAAGGAGATAAACATTTAGATTTAGTACAAGATTTTTAATCCCAAATATACACATAGTATCGAACTGTAATAATGACCTTTGCAAAGTTGGGGACAAATACACAATGAAAATTATCAAATTCTGGTTGAAATACCAATGTCTGAATGCTGGTTGAAATTTTAACATTTTGTGAAGACACTTGTACCAGAAAGTGAGAGAAATTACACATGTTTAAAATTATATAATGATTAATAAACATAGAATATTACCCCAATATAAATCTGAAATATTTGTTGGAACAGATCCATTCACTTCCTTTTGCGAAGAGCTCCGTCAATGTCCGTAATGATTGACATCACATATCACAGACAAAATGACCAACTTCAGCAATCCAAGGGTGAATTTATTTCCTTGAGAGGCCCAAGGAAATCCTAAATATGTAATGAAGGCCTTATACTGAACTTTGAATAAATGCATTTTTCTTTTAATTACATGTAGAAGTCTTAGTCTAGGTGTAAGAGAGATGCTCCGAAAAACAATATCTACAGCAAGGGAAATGAGGGTCAGAGGTGATCACACAGCAAAGGTGAGTGGACTTTCATTCTGGGATGGAAAATAGCTTACCTCAACACAATTTTTTATAACCACTGCATTCTTTATAAACTACTGGAGAAATATTTATTTGAAACGATCTGTGACAATACCAACATGAGAAGCAGAAGTGAGTGACCCCTTTATACGATCACAAAAAGACTAAATGGATGCATGAAAGAGTATTTTTTTCAGATTTTTTGTTATTGACTGCAACACAAACTCTGCATACTTACTAGGTCCAAATTTTTGCAAACAATACAATAACTAGAGCACCAATGGTGCTGAAGCTCATACCTTCAACCAATGAAGGGTCCCTGGCTTCTAGTCTTTGTTAGTACAAGCATCATATGACTTTAAAAGACGTCAAATGGCTTATGACGCCAAATCTCACATACCCTGATGGCACCTTCCCGAATGTCACAAAAAAATTGTCATGCTATCTCTGCTTTGTAAGTTGTTTCACGAATACCATTTATGAGAGCAAAAGCCCCTAGGGCCCATCTTTGGCCTTGGACCCCAAATTTCAAGTATCATTATGACAAACCATTAACATTGTACAAGAGATTCTGTAGCTGAAGATGCACTTCTGCACACTTCATAAAAGAGCCATAGGGTCCACATGGGCTTCTGGACCAAAATTCCACAAAACCAGAAACAGATCACTAGCCAAGCATCATTATAACAGACCGTCAACTCTGTTAAACATTAACTGGAGAAAAAGTCAATTACTTGCAATACTACACAAAATGGACCCTATGGTCCATCTTGTGCCTTGGACCCCAACTTGTTAAACACCCTGAAGGTACCACTAACCAAATATAATTATGACAAACCATCAACATTGCACAAGAGAATCTGCAGGAGTAAGCAATTTGCAAAATGTCATAAAAAGGGCCATAGGGCCCATATGGGACCTTAGACCGAAACTTCCAGAACACCATACACAGATCACTAACCAAGCATCATTATGACAGGCCTTCAACTCTGTTTAACATTAACTGGAGGAGGAATTGACCATTTTGCAATAATTCACAAAATGGACCCTAGGGTACATTGGGCCTTGGACCCAAAATTTCTGAACACCCTAAAAGAACCATTAACAGAGGATCATTATGACAAACACACCCACGTGCTCTGACAATGCACACACAATGGAAATACTCAATGGAAATACCCAATGGAAATCCTATTAAGCAGCTCCCTTTAAACTAACCTAAACAACTGCACAGGATTGACCTCTTCTACACAGACAGTTTTAAAGAGGGTGCAGTACACAGAAAAATAGGTAGTTAAGTGATTTTGTGAGACTGGTAAAATAGAGGGGTGGCACAAAATTGGTTAGAAAGGTATCAAAAGTATTCTTCATCCCAAATTGGAGAAGAAATTTGTAAGGACCATTAACAGAGCTTCATTATGACAAATCATCAACACTGTACAACACAATTTGTAGGAGAAAAAGTATTTTGTAAAATTTCATAAAATGAGCCATTGGGGCCCACATGGGACCTTAGACCAAAATTCAAGAACACCATAATGAAATCACTAACCAAGCATTATAATGAGAGGCTGTTACCTCTCTTTAAACATTAAATAGAGAAGAAGTTAATTACTTTGCAATATTTCACAAAATGGACCCAATGGTCCATCTTGGGCCTTGGACCAAAAATTCCTGAACACCCCGAAGGGACCAATAACAGAGTAACATTATGGCAAAACATCAGCATTGTACAAGAGAAACTGTAGGAGGAGAAGCATTTTGTAGAATTTCATAAAATGGGCCCTAGGGTCCACATTGGACCTTGGACCAAAAATCCCTGAACACCCCAAATGGCCCACCACCCAAGGAACATTGTGTCCAAGTTTCAAACAAATCCACGAAAGCATGTGGGAGGAGAAGCATTTTGAACAAGTGTGGACAGATAGATAGATAGATAGATAGATAGATAGAGTGACGCCGCATGATCACAATAGCTCACACCAGCATGCTGGTATGAGCTAAAAATATGCAAGAATGGTAATTTGAGAAGAATGAACATGAGACTATAAGATGGTCTTTGGTTGTCATAAAAGATTTAAGTTGACAGTAGTGTAGCTATGCGACATGTAGAGATTTTTCTAAGTTTTGCAGGGACATAATTATAAACAGTTCTAGTTTGCATTAACAACAGTATGACCTATTACGCACATCTACGACACAGTGGTGCTTTATGGGGCAAGGTGCATGTATCATTTAGGGGTACTCTACATGAAAGATTGTTCCCCTTTCTTCTAATATCACCAAGCACTGTACACATCAAATGGCTCTAGATATGACCCACGCTTATCAAATTATACCAAAAATAGTCACATTCATTATCTGAATGGAGAAACAGTCTGTGAATAATGTAAGACCCAAAGTTTTCTGCTTTGTAAATGCTGAGTTCTGCTTCCTTCTGTGTTACAACTGGCAAAATTACTTTTCTTCAGCTTTCTAAATTTAGGCATCTTCGAAAGTCCATATTGTTCTTCAAAAGCTGTATAAAACCTCAAACTTCCATACCAGGATACAATGCTGTATCGCACAATATGGTGGTAGTACAATAAATACTCACTCCATTTACCGTGATTACAGGGTGTTGTGAAGGAACTGTTTAGTCATGATTTTAGTATGTGATTCTGTGATTTACTTTGACATAATAGAGAGGGTAATTATGCTTTTTACAATGTTTTTTTTCAAATGTTTACTCCTGTATTTATTAAAACCCCTCAGATAACTTACAACAATTATTTTGATAGTAATTTCCAGATTATTTCTGCAACTTTTTCAAAACTTGTTTTCCGCTTTCTAATGCCAATTCCACAATTTTCTCTCGAATTCCGCTTTGCGAAAAACTTTGGGCTCTAGAATAATGCCTACCTGGAATACTTCCAAATAATTGTGTTTTTGCCACAACTCTGGCTCTCATCTTGGTTTCCTCACTCCTGTCTCTCATCTCCTCTGCCAGGATACCCGTCGGCCAAAAAGATTCTCTACAAACGACAAAGAAATGAACCTATGTTCATACTGTCACCTACATCATTGACAAAATATGTCACCTTAAACAAGAATTACAACTGAAACTAAAATAAAACATAACCTTTGCACCCATAAGATTTCAATATTTCTGCAAAACTTGATATATAACAGCAAAAAAATTCAGGTACTTACATTTTGTACAGCAGTTCTAGATGCACTTTGATTTCTTTTCTACAACTTACATGAAGACCCTAAGGATTTGCGAATAGAAACCAGATCCACATTTATGGGAATTCAAATTGCAATTTGACCAGGAACCTGTTGCACAATGAGTTATGCTCGATCATTAGTTTGATCACCCATACAACAGGCCCACCCAAATCAAACCTAACAATTGAGAATAATTCTTCATGCAATGATACCTTGGTCATTTTCTAAATGCTAGGCTACATCACACAAATTATTATGAAAGTTCAGCAAACACTACCCTTGGTCAATGATACCCAATCCTGGAGATATTCTCTCCAGTACAGAGCTGCATCTAAGCTCTACCTAATAACATGCAAACTCCCAGGTCCATGTTTAGCATGTGAATGGATACAACATGAACTGCTAGAGATGAGCTAACAAACACTTGGATCACACATTTAATTCCTAAGCCACTCGTCGTCGTCGTCGTCGTCCAGCTGGTTCCAAAAACATTCCTTACTATTTCAAAGACAAGGACCTACTTGAATCGTTTAATGTAATCTGCTACTTGTTCTGTTGATGTAAATGCCTCAACTCCTTCAATGATCTTTGCATTCATCTTACTTCCGAATGCAGCACGGAAAATTTGTTTCAAGAGCATGACAAGCTGTCTCCGGAGCCACTGGTCACGAAGACGGAGATCAAACACCTCATCCATCAACAGCATCATCACACGGAGAGGAATGTTGTCATCATCCTAGGAGCAGAACACAGTTAAAGTCACCTTCTTGCAAAAACCTTAACTGCAAGACTACATTAATACATGTTATATTGCTCCAAATAAAATTAAACTATATTCACACAGGAGAAAGATACAATGCTGGGATTTGCCGCTTAAGAAAATAGTTAGAAGAAACATTGCTTTGATTCAGTAGAAAAATGCTAAATTTTCTTGGTCTCTTCTGTGTAATCGATTAAGGCAAGCTGAAAATACGCAGGGAAGCTGCTGTATGAAAAAGTATTAATTGAAGGGTTCAAGTACATGTAATAAGTATACTGCCATTTCCTACCCAAGTGTGAGCACTGCATGAAGAGGGAATTGCCTTTTCTCGCCTATCATACATATTTGCAGGTAACTTCCTATTATGCTGGCTGTTACGAATGCTTGCTTAGTGGGTCCTTTGAATGGTATCTTTTGCCATTTACTGCTGAGTTGTAATTTGGAAATGGCACCATTTAAATTCCTGTTTACATCACCTTTCATTGATAAAATGTCATTACAAGATCAAGCAAAGGGAGTTAGAACTTTTAGTCATGGGTGCACAAAGATTCAGTGTTGTACCGAGTCACTCAATTTTGCAGTCGAGTCGAGTCATTTACTACTTTCAATGTGACTCGAGTTGAGTCAGTGACTCGAGTCACTGTATTATTTATATGAGGAAAATTATGATACAATTGCTCGAGTCATTTCCCTTCTGAAAATTAGCGACTCGAGTCATGACTCTTTACAACACTGCAAAGATTAGACATCTACAGAAATAGATGTGTTCAAACTGAATGGGTTCAGAAAGGTGGAAAGGAAGTAGTCAAAAGTAATGATCAAACATTTCTGGATGCTTTCAGATGATAACTTGTAAATTCATTCCTTCCAAGTGGCAGTGCTTCTTTCTTTCAGGCTTTCTGTTTCTTGGCATTTCGTGAAATGCATAAACAGGTTGGAAGGAAGACAGTGGCCTTACCAATGTGCACAATTTGCCATCCACTGAAATCCACACCTACAATGCTTGCTATGTACATCATTGTGCATGAAATAAAAGTCCATGTAATACATCCATTTGAAAATTGCCCCGGTTAAAAATCAATATCAGAATGGACCGTAACCATGGTGACAGACATAGCAGGTACTTACAGGGACATCTGTCACTGAGGACACTCTGCCAATGTTCTGCAACTGTCTGACTGGTTGCTGCAATAATGAAATGAGAGATGCCAGATTATGTTTTATATTCCTATGGTACTCAAGGATACTCAAAAAAAAAAAAACACTACTGTAAGTACGACAGTCCAGGGGATTCACACACTTTTCGGAAGAAGAAAATGAAGCACTTTCAAAGGACAATTGCTTTTCATAAGCACATCTGAATCATTACCTTAGTTTGTAAATGAAGAAAAAGAATTTGACAGTAATGTGAAGAACAGAACAAAGATTTGGGATAAGTACTGGACTACTAACATTCAAGTAAATTTCTATGATCATCATAAATTAAAGTACTTTAAAGCACTTGAAAAAGTGACCACAGCAACATTTAAGTACTCTGACAGATTTCAAGGCTGTGTGCCAAACTTAACAATATGTGAACAAGCCTGAAAAGACTATCAGTATTAAAAAAGAACATCACATTTTGAGCCTAAACAATGAGTCACCATTAAGGTACAGATTCCTGTTTGACATTTATCCCACACTCAGCTCTTTCAGTTTGCAAAGTACGAATTACAGTCACTGCAATTTAAGAACAACATAAGGGCAACAAAACACCAATGTATTTGGATAGAATTACACATTCCCACTGACACTGTCCCATCAACAAGAATAACTTTTGTCTATCACAGACTTGATTCTTAAATGAGAAAAAGTAATAACTGAAAAAGAAGACTTCATGGACACTGTGAGATAAGTATTCCACAAATAAATATCAAGCATCTGAAAGACCTTGAAAACAATGCATTCAATTCAAGCACTGTTATGGGTTCTCATGGTTGCATACTTATACTAGTAATGTGATCATGCTTGGAGCAGCTATCAGTGCTGTAAATTTTGAGCCTAAAAGAGAAATCACCATATGCATACGTATTTCTCTTTCACTATGCAATCAGCTCGTATGACATGAAAGCATTCAAAGTCAACTACAGTAATGTGGCCGAGTAGTTACAGGCAGTGGCGTTACAAGCGATGGAGCTCAGCAACTGTGAGATTTATCCTACACTTCTCCCCCACACCCCCCCCCCCCCCCACCCATCTTGGCAGCACTTTTTTCTTTTGACAGCCAAGAGTAAGATATTTGTTTCTTTTTCCAATATAGAAAAAAATGTGGAAATTTTCTTGTTTTGATTGAAACTTTGGATTTCTGTAAAAGCCTGGAAAACTTGCATCTCTAATTTTTTTAGATTAAAAAGCAAATATCTGTCACACTAACCCAAGATAAAAAAAAAGTATCGTTTCAGCTTAGAATAATACACAAAAACACCAAATATATAAAAATCTATTTATAAAAAAAATATTTTTTGTTTAAGCATTAGCAAACTCCACAGTACATTTTTAAGGAGGTAGAAAACTTTTAAATTACTTTGTTGATGGAAAGAACTCTACTGATGCCATCTGTCATCCGGTCTGATACCATGAATACACCATCAACAAGGTTGCCTGGAGCATTCTTGACAGTATGAGCCACTGTTTTTACACTGGACTTCAGAGGATTAACAAGATGATCCACCTGCAATGAGAGAAAGGCAGAGATGAAAAATAATGTAAGAACTGTCATGAATATTCATTAGTAGACAAGATTCACATATGCCAATACAAACATGAATGCTTCTGTGCAATCTTTTCAAGAAAAGCCCTGTTATTTTTGAAACTTTGTAAACCATCGCTGAAGAATTCCCTGTTACTTAACATTTCTAAGTATGCTGTTAGTGACTTTTCCCACAGTTTCTCATGTCAAGGTCGGGTCTTTTTCCCAGAGCTTATTATTTCAAGTCTCAATATCATGTCATTTTATGATTACATTCTAATAGAAATATCATGTATAGGCACCTCACTTCACTACTATTATGTCAACAGGCAGGAAGCTTGCATGATCTGTTTTGCAATACTTTTAACCTGGTAGACCTCAGAGGAGTTATGTTTCCAATTTCTATAATGAACTTAGTAACACATCCCAGTGGTTACAACAAGAAAGGTATTTGACAAGCCCTCCCCCTCCCACTTCCTCCACTTAATATCACTGAAGACAGGTTGTGGTGAAACAAACCAGATTTAGAATTCAGGATGGAACTCTTGATATCCTAACAAAGTAATTATACTTCTTAGAATTGAACCAAATAGGTCAAAAGAAGAAATACTTTCAGAGGGATCAACAAAAAAAAGTACATGTGAAAAATTTGAAATTTAAAAATAGAATCTGAATGATTAAGAGACTGAGGAGCTACTGGAATTATTACTACTGAGAAAGCATGCCTTCCCAGTTTCAGTGTTTTTCTATTTTCCATAATTCTTTATTGTTTTGTCCCCCTGCTCCCAAGAGTTATTTTCCAAAATGTCCTACAGGCTATCTTCCATTCCATGCAAAAATTTAAAACCACTACCAAGAGGAGTTTTAACCCTCAAGGGACAGAGACTTACAGTGAAGCAGTCAGACATTACTTCATTAGTTTAGGCAAAGACTGTCGTGAAATGCTTCAACAAAGTATACCCAAGTGTAATCTTATGATTCAAAACATTTTACAAGCAGGGCTTTGAGCAGAGATACAAAAGTTAATTACATTTCAGACTCCAATCAACATAATATACCAAAGCTCCTCCTACTCACCCTTCTGGCAAGTTGCCCACGCCCTTTGTTATAAACACCTGGTTCCAGAAAATTACAAACAATAGAAAACATTCCCGGATGATGCAATAACCTTTCTTTCTCCAACAAACCCTGCAAAGATAAAAAAGATAAGAATCATGAATCAACAAAGGCATGTTTGATGTCTGAGAGTGTGATCGTATGATAGCAACAAACACTATATTCAACTGTACATTACAGAACAGTGCTCCTAAACGAAATGACATCCAAAGAGGGTTTTACCTCTCTTAAAAAATACTAAGAGGATGGGTTCAAATTTACAAGTGAGGTTTGAAAATTCTCTTCCACTATTTAATGAGCTGTTCACTGGCTAGACCTATTCATTTAATATGTACATTACTTTGATTACATTAGCGAATATAGAGGGCAGCATTTCTGTACCACAATATTTTCTTCATGGTATATTATCAGACATTGTGAGAATCCAACAGTTGTTTATCCTAATGTAAACACTGAAAAGAATGAATGGTATGTGCCAAAGTAAATGATAAATCATCACTGTTCATTTTCTCTCATTCGAGTACCTAATATATCTACATTGCCATTCACAAACAAACCTTCTACTAACTAATCTTCTACATATTTTTTCCTATTTTTTTCAAAATTCCTGCTAAGATTTACTACAGACATGTTTCTCTTCTATTTACCATGAATTATAATTAATCAGCACCATTAAGAACAAAGAAAGCAGCATACTATACTTACTTTTCTCACATCTATGTATACCTAACTAGAGCACCAATGGTGCAGTAGCTCAAACCCGGGAAAACTCTGGGGTCAGCTCTTCTCCCCCCCCCCCCCCCATAAAACCCTATGTACATCACTGCATGGTGTGATTGCTGGAAACAACCAAAACAAATACGTCGTTCCGAACGTTAGTAAAATGCAAATAAAAAATCGAGACCTTACCCCCTCCCCCCCATTCTCAAAAGCAAGGAAAGGAAATTCCCCCTTTGCCCCTAGTGAAAATAACAGGACTAACCTATTTTAAGTTCAAAGCACTAACATTCCAATTATCTATGAAGAAAGATGTTATTCAATATCACAGTGAGCGACAGTAATCAAGACACTAATTAACAGAACAGTTTTGACATAAAGCACTATTGATGTACTCACATATCATCATCATCATCATCATCATCATCATCATCATCATCATCATCATCATCATCATCATCATCATCATCATCATCATCATCATCATCATCATCATCATCATCATCATCATCATCATCATCATCATCATCATCATCATCATCATCATCATCATCATCATCATCATCATCATCATCATCATCATCATCATCATCATCATCATCATCATCATCATCATCATCATCATCATCATCATCATCATCATCATCATCATCATCATCATCATCATCATCATCATCATCATCATCATCATCATCATCATCATCATCATCATCATCATCATCATCATCATCATCATCATCATCATCATCATCATCATCATCATCATCATCATCATCATCATCATCATCATCATCATCATCATCATCATCATCATCATCATCATCATCATCATCATCATCATCATCATCATCATCATCATCATCATCATCATCATCATCATCATCATCATCATCATCATCATCATCATCATCATCATCATCATCATCATCATCATCATCATCATCATCATCATCATCATCATCATCATCATCATCATCATCATCATCATCATCATCATCATCATCATCATCATCATCATCATCATCATCATCATCATCATCATCATCATCATCATCATCATCATCATCATCATCATCATCATCATCATCATCATCATCATCATCATCATCATCATCATCATCATCATCATCATCATCATCATCATCATCATCATCATCATCATCATCATCATCATCATCATCATCATCATCATCATCATCATCATCATCATCATCATCATCATCATCATCATCATCATCATCATCATCATCATCATCATCATCATCATCATCATCATCATCATCATCATCATCATCATCATCATCATCATCATCATCATCATCATCATCATCATCATCATCATCATCATTATCATTATTATTATTATTACATATTTGGTACAAACAATAGTGAAGGTACCAGGTAAGTGGGTATAGACCAGAGATCTGAAACACACACAGTGAAGTGAGTGCACCCCTTACCCTATCTTAAGAAAACCTAATACATAGATAAATAATGATCAGATAGTCTCTTACGAAAGCTCCTCACAGAGGGAATTTCCTGCAAATCCAGAGGAAGATCATTCCAAAGTCTTGTAAAATGAACAAAGGGGGAATTATAGAAAGTCTGAGTCTTCGCAGTCCAGTGAAGAAGCCTTCCAGGGGCACGAGTGCTAGGTCTAATGAATTGAGTATATTCAGCTGGACAGTACCCATGAACAATTTTATGACCAAGAGCAAGTCTCTGTAATGCAAGGTTGTGCTTGATACTGATAATACTAAAATGCTTTAACCTGTCTTCGTATGCATTACCACGGGTCCAAAGATTCATATTTAAAATCTGAGAAGTGTTAAGGCAGTTTATAAAATCCTCAAGTCCTACTTGAAAAGTAGCAGAGGACCAACCTCTTTTGTATTAACTTCTTAAGTCTTGATTACTGTCTGACCTTAGCAGTGCAATCCTTGCCTTCAATTGCTATATTGCACCAGCTAAAAGCCCAGTAGCTTCTGGTTTTTACACACATTATTATAAAGTTACTAGTAAACAATCTGGTTCTCTCTGCTGCAACAAGGAACTTAGAATATACAGTTACCAGGAGAACTTTGCAAGGAAGAGGTATTGTCAATTACAACTCATGCACGATGATGAATTATGATACCAACCAGGGAGCTGTGCCAACAGACCTTCTACATCACCACACACAATACAGAAATTGTTCTGTACTGCCCAGAAGCTAAGCAGATCCCTTTAAACTAACCTTTACAACCTCACAGTACTGACCTCTTGTACACAGACAGTTTTAAAGAGAGTGTAGTATACAGAAAAATAGGTAGTAAAGTGATTTTGTGAGACTGGTAAAAATAGAGAGGTGGCACAAAATTGGTTAGAAAGGTATCAAAATTATCTTTCATCCCAAACTGGAGAAGTAATTTCTAATCTGCACACGCCAGTCATCCTTCTGAGCAATTTTGAAGATAATTTTGTAATGCGTCTAGGAGAAAATAGCATTTCAAAATATTTACAACTATGGCCTCAAATGACCCTTGGATGACCTTTGACCTACATTTTTACACCCAGCTGGAAGCTCTTCAAAAGTCAATTCACTAAAACCATGTTTGGTAAATATCAGACTCACAGGAGCAAAGCAATATCACATCAAAGATATTTCCACCTTTTGACCTCTAATGACCTCGTATGACCTTGGATCAAAAATCTGTGTACAACCCTAAAGAACCACTATGTAAGAAATATTATGATCAAATTTCAAGAACATACAGCGCTATTTGTGGGAGGAGATACATTTTGAAGATATTCACATAACGGCCTTTAATGAGCCCTAAATGACCTTTGACCTCAACTTCTTGAACATGACAGGTAGCCTAAAGTTCAACGACCAATGTGTCCGAGTTTCATTAAAATCCGTCCACGAGTGTGCGCTTTAGATTAGATAGATAGACAGATAGACAGATAGACAGATAGACAGATAGACAGATAGACAGATAGACAGATAGACAGATAGACAGATAGATAAATAGATAGATAGATAGACAGAGTGACGGTGGCGGATCACAATAGCTCAAACAGCTCTTTGAGCTGGTTTGAGCTAATAAAAACCACCTTCTCCTCTTGCATTTCCAGATTTTTCTCTCATTCAAATCTCTTTTGTGTGCATGTGTGTGTGTGTATGTGTGTGTATTTTACTTCACTTATTTTTTACCATCTTTACATATTCACAAAGCTTCAAGTCAACCTTTACATGCAATAATTTTACAATACAAATCCCGGCTTTCATTCCCATACCCGCAACGGCCTATTGACCTATACCACATAAACCTTGTAATGCTCTCCTCAGCGCGTTTCACACCAATGCATAGAGACACACCTTACAATCTTACATATGAAACAAGTCTACTCCCACACAACATGATATAATATTGTGGGTTTATACAAACAAGTGCTTTTCTTCGTCTGCAATTTACCTTTTATTTTTATACAGCGCCTTAGAGCTTTTATCTTTCAATTGGATAAGGTGCTGTATAAGTTTATTATTATTATATAAGTGACCAACCTTCTATTGAGAAATAATCCTGCTTACATACCTGTATATATACAGTTAATGCTTTCCCTCTTTTATCAAGGAAACTCTTAGTTGTATTCTTCATAATCTTCTTGGCTGGAAGAGGCATGTCCTTTAGATCCGGAAATTTCTCACTGAGGGTCATGTGCAGGTCATGAAACTCACTGTAACGTCTGAATACATCCCATATCTCTGTTGTTCCTTTGTCATCTGTCCTGGTCACGTGAATGGTGTACACTGCATACTTTCTTCCTTGATCACGAATCATTGCTACAAGAAATATAACAATTTGCAAATTGGGCAAACACTATGGTAAGCTGTGGTCTCAGATGGATGGGCATTTGTTGGAATACTACATAATCCTAGAGATTACATGAAACCACAATTTCTTTCCTCTTTTACCTTCAACAATCAACAAATTATACAGGAAAAATAGTCCAAAAACTAATTTAAAATTTCAGCCCATATTTGAAAATGCTGTCTTAAATTCTTTTAACTTTTTTATATGAATGGGGTGCAGTTGGGGTGGGTGTGAGATAGGCAGTGCAGGGTAGGGAAGGGGTGAAACTCTTCCTGGTCTTAACCTCAGAGTGAATATTTGTGGTAAGACTGAGGAAAAAATGATTACATTCTCATTCGTCAGTTTTCCAGAAAAACACAAAGACAAAATACCATTTCACATCTTCACATTTGACGGAATCCACCTAATGACTTACTAGCTTGGTTGATATGTGCATCTATGGATGGATTCTGATCTTCTGTCAGGGTAAGATCTAGGTCATTGAGATGTTCAACTGATGAGTTGTGGCTACCAAGAGATGATAAATCTTCAGATGACTACAAAATTGAAGAGAAACAAAATCATCTCCTTGAATACCAAGGCTTAAAGGAGAAGTACAACACATATATTTATGTAGATGACTATTAAACAACTAATTATAAACAATTGAAACAAAGAGCAGCATCATATCTTGCAGAAACATGACCATTAACTTGTAGAAATAAAAGGCCATCATTCACAAGTGTGATGTGATGTCATAGAGAAACCAGAAAGCCAAAAGGCTTAGTGATTCCTTGCCATATGGATATATTGTAGCAAACACGAATCACCCACATGACAAGCACGTGATCCCTCATAGTTATCCTACTTAAGATATCATGTTAATAAGGTCAAAAGCTTTCGAAATCTTGTGACTCAAAATGACCTACATGCTAAATATAAACAATCTACTGGCTAAGAATGAGATCCCTCATAGTTACCCTCCTTTAAAATATGATGTTTACTAGGTTTTGACCTTTTGTGACCTCAAATGACCTTTGACCTGCACGAAAAATAATACTGATCATCTTCTCAATATGGTCAATACACAAGGTAAGTATGTGATCCCTCACAGTTACCCTTCTTGAGATATCATGCTTACAAGTTTTTTGACCTTTTACCTCTGGTGACCCCAAATGACCTTTGACCTCCACCAAAAATAATAGGGATCATCTACTCAATATGGGCAATCCACATGCTAAGTATGAGATCACTCACAGTTACCCTTCTTGAAATATCGTGTTTACAGGGTTTTGACCTTTTGACCTCTGATGACCCCAAATGACCTTTGACCTCCACCAAAAACTGTAAGGATCATCTACTCATTATGGGCAATCCTCATCTTAAGTATGAGATCCCTCACTGTTACCCTCATTGAGATATAGTGTTTACAAGGTTTTGACCTTTTTACCTCTGGTGACCCCAAATGACCTTTGACCCCCACCAAAAACAATAGGGATCATCTACTGAATAAGGGCGATCCACATGCTAAGTATGAGATCACTCACAGTTACCCTTCTTGAAATATTTTGTTTACAAGGTTTTGACCTTTTGACCTCTGTGACCTCAAATGACCTTTGACCTCCACCAAAAACTGTAAGGATCATCATTACAGGCAATCCTCATCTTAAGTATGAGATCCCTCACAGTTACCCTCATTGGGATATAGTGTTTATAAGGTTTTGACCTTTTTACCTCTGGTGACCCTAAATGACCTTTGACCTCCACCAAAAACAATAGGGATCATCTACTCAATATGGGCAATCCACATGGTAAGTATGAGATCCCTCACATTTATCCTTCTGGAGATATCGTGTTTACAAGCAATTTCCAGCATATTTACTATTTGACCCCTTGTGACCCCAAATGACCTTTCACCTCCACCAAAAAGAATAGGGATCATCTACTCATTATGGGCAACCTACCTGCCAAGTATGAGATCCCTCGGAGTTACCCTTCTTGAGATATCGTGTTTACAAGGTTTTGACTTTTTGACCTCCTGTGACCCCAAATGACCTTTGACCTCCACCAAAAACAATAGGGATCATCTACTCAATATGGGCAATCTACGTGCTGAGTATGAGATCCCTCGGAATTACCCTTCTTGAGATATCGTGTTTACAAGCAAAGCGTCACATACACACCCATACACACACGCATACACGCGCACACACACACACACACACGACATCACCATCGCATAGATTCCTTTGGCCTTCGGCAAGGAATCAAAAACAACTAGGACATTCTGGATACACCTCTTTACATTCTGTTTGAGTATTAGTTTCTTTGAAGGGGTCAACATGTTCAGTGGCAAATTTTCAAAAATAATGAGCCCAATCCATAAAGACAATTTCTATTTTATTCAAACTTGATCAAAGAAGACAAGGAAACTTGGCCCAATTGTGACTCTTTAAGTTATAGATTGCCTGGTTATCTTGAAATGTCATTATCTTGATAACTAAACACCATTTTTGTTTGTTGTTTTTGGATCTCATTTAACTTTAAAATGTTCATAATTTGATAGGAAAGTAGCCTAAGGCTTACTTACCCTTTTATAATGCCTATAAATGCATAGATACATTCAAAATCACATAACAGCTTCTTTGACCTAATTCAGAGCAAATAAGCTTTCTCAACAAAATACATTATAACTACATAGGTTTCAACAAGTATAAAGGGTAGTCAGAGCCACTTGTGACCAACTTTCAACTTTCAGGTATATGATGGCACACCAATTGAAACCTCTTTACGTATATATTACTTCAAAGGACTCAAGGTGAGTCACAACAGATTTTCATCTGTATCTCTACACACACTGCTAAATTGAAAATTTAGCGAGATTTCACGAAACCATACATTTTCTGAATAGGCATGGTCAATAAAAATATGTCAGTGAAAGTTCTCACAACAGTACAACCTACAATGCACAAAACATTTCACGGCAACATGTTAGCTATTTGAACGTGAAGTCACTTTCAAGTTTCCTGGAAAAGACATACGATTTCAGCAGACTCATCATGAATCACTTCGGAAGGTTTAATGATTATAGTAAATGATAGCAGTACTTGCTAATACTCACAGCTGCAATACTGGGCTCTGGTGATGAGTCCACCTCATCGTCGTTGAGGTGATTATTTGACTCTTCAGGCTTGAGTAAGTCTAGCTCAGCCAGACATCTAATGTAGTAAATACTCTGCTTGAAAGCTGGAAAGTACTTCTCTTCATGAAGAATTGTGTACACCTGAGGAATTAGATGAATCATACTTAAAGTGTAGAGCAAGTTTTTGGCTTTAAACATTACAAACTTGTTTATCTTATTTCAATTTCAGATTAGCCTACAGGAGTTTTCCTAAAAAGCACTTCTTTTTATCACATTTTTTGTCATTACTGCTGAACTAATTGAAACCATTTACAGTTATTCCAATTTGCAGACACCTTGACTTTCCCGGAAAAAAAACATACCATTTTGGCAGACTCATCACAAATCACTTTGGAAAATTTAGTAACTATTGTAAAGTACTTGCTAATACAGCAGCAATGCTGGGCTTTGGTGATAAATCCACTTCATCATCATTATGGTGACAATGAGGTGGATTGAGGTGATTATATCAAACTTTTGCATATTTACCCAATGCTTCTGATAGGAAAGCTACATAGCCCCAAATAAAAGATCAACCAATCATATAAATACCCCTACCCTGCACTTTAGTCTAATAAAAATTTACAAAGTCCTGGAAATGTTTCAATATTGACATTTATTTTAATGGCTTCAACAGACAACACCAGAAACAAACTACTTGTGACAAGTCTAAGGATTTGTCACTCACCTGTTTCTGAGCTTCATCAAACACTGTATCTGATGGCTCTTCATATTTTATCTTCAACAAAGTTCTCTTCACTGTCTGGGGATCTATGTTCACTTTATTAGCAGCCTGACAGAAAATAAAAAGATCACACATAGCAATTAAAATAAACAAAGTGTGAATTACTTTGCACAAATATGATTTCTTTTTCTATTGTACTCATGCATTTATTGTTTAAGTAACCTAAACACAGGCATTGTGTGAGTGTGCGTGCAGTGGAATAGACCTTATGCACCTGACGTCACAGAAACGTAGGAGTGCCTCCCAATGGAGGCAAGCACCCATCATTGCAACTTACACCAACAAATGCAGACAGCCGATTTGAGCACCCGTGCCAAAGTCTCCTACGCACGCCTGAAAAATCTACGTTGCACTTACAGTGTGCTAAATTGTTTACCCTCCAAAATGACATCACGTGACATTAATGCATAAGGTTTATTGAAATACATGAGAAAAATCGATCAATAAATCATATCTGATTAGTATTGTAAGACTCCTTCTTAGGAAATATAATATTTAAGGTGTACCACTGCACAATCAGCTTGGACAGACTACTGGACTCTACTCTGCACTGAAACTCCTGGCCAGGAATCGAGTACTGAATCCAATTACCTTGCAGTCCCAACTCACAAGTAATTTTAAGGACTGTCAGAAAACATGCAAAAATATCCTACCTTTGTTTTCAGCAATTTTTGCATTTTTGTGTACTTTAATAAGTTAGGTTTTATTGTTACAAATGGCTCTTTCAATCTTTTCTTTTATTCAATCACTAGGTTTTCCCTTCGAATGGCTGTTGTGATTGTTCTACACTGGCAATTTGGCACCTCAGCAATTGAAAAGTGTGTAGGGTAGTCCTACTATTGTATTCACTGGTAGGTAGTAATCAACCCATTGTTACTGCTTTTGTACAATATTCCTGTTACAGTTATGAACTCCACTCAATGACATGACTCCCAACTCAGTGGGTGACTGACTCCAAAATGTCACCCAAGCCTACTGTAAAATGCTTAGTGCTTTTATCAAAATAGAAAATGATGAAAGTTTTAGATTCCTAGGTGGCAAATTGCTATGCAAACTGGGGCAATTTCCTTTTCTTACTATGCAATACATGAATCCAGTCAGGTTACAACACTTGGCAATACCAATCACAAGGCGCCTTATTTTCAAAGACTTTATTCAAGTACTAAGAGCACAAGTGATATGTTTGGTTACTAGTTAAAAAGCAAATGTATGAAGTTGCAGTGAAAGGATACTGACATCAAAGAAGTCATATCAAACCTTTCAGACAAAACTTGTCTATGTTAGTATCTCTCCTAATGACAAAACAAATTATAACATTGCAATAACTCCACATTTTGTACTTGAGCAATTCTTCTTTTGGTAACAGTCTTTTTCTTGTTGCTATGGGTGATGACATGTCAGTAATTTAAGATTCCTGGATCAGTCACTTGTAAGCCTATCTCTGCAAAAGGATTCTACATTTCGTTTCCTCATGGCTTTCCGCAACATTAGTCCTAATTGACTGACCAGTTACCATGGTCAGTAAGGCTTGCTGTAACTGAAATATGAGTGGGTGAACTTTTGAAATCTGGATCAGCCAATGTGTTTGCCAATTTACCTAAGTGAAGCATTGGTTAAGTTTGATCAATATAATTTTAAGTATATCTCTTTTTCATGAGAACTAGTAGACAATTCTGCATTAGCAGCAATGTTTAACACTAACAATATGTGAGGTTAAGTAAGGGCCCTCTTTCCCACCCTGCTATTAGCTTTGGCCAGATTCTTATTTGGGGTAGGCAAGGGTTACATACATAGCAAAAGGTAAGGAGGGCAAAGACAACTGCCAGTATGAGTCCAAATCCATTCTCATGAGTGCAGGCAACTGAGCTAAAGTATGAGTTAACAATTCCACATATCTCTGAATAAGCTTTCTACGTACAGAGAACTTACTGTTCCAGTACCATGATGCTAAGCAACAAGCCCAAGTGACTGACTAGCAAAAGTGTTAACTCAAATGTTTGCTGAAAAATAAAGTAGTCTAATACCAGTCCCACCAACTTTCAGAAATCATATTTTCCGGTAAACTGAGTCTCCAGCTTGTTCAAGCACACCTCACTTGAGGGGAGAAATGTGGCATGAAATAAAAATGCTTTAGTATGACAATATTATACTCACATCATCTGCTAAATATTCATGATATATGTTCAAAGCAGCTGCTCTGAGCCCCTCCAGGTCTATGGAGGGTTCTCTGGAGCTACCACTGCTGCTGTCTTTATCTGAAGAGGACGGCTGGAGTTTCTGTAAGTGGAGAGCTGAGAGCTGCTGTTCTGCAGTGACTCTGTAACCCTCCACAGTGTGCCAGAAAAATACAAGTGCTGCACTTCCATTGTTACGCATAAAATCTGGTAACGACAAACAGAAAGTTTCAATTAAGAAACAATGTGAAAGTAGGCACCGATACTTGATACAGAACTTATGTAAAAACATTGTTTTTCTTACATTTTTTGATAACCATTGTTTATTGAAAAAAAACAAGATTGAACTGTAAGAAAAGCTTGACTTTATAAACTTGTTTCAGTTGACAGCTTGCATGCAAATGCCATTTGCCAAACATAAATGTACCCACATGTAAACTATACAGAATGGCCATCCATTTCAATTACATCTCATTTAAATAGGTCTAAGCCACATCCAGTCAGCTGATCCAAAACATGACTCAATTTTCAAAAGTGCTGACATACAAGTTGCATGATGGGACACGGGAAACTTGAAAACCGATTCAACTAATCAAGAAGATCATAGTTTAATGAAAACAGAATACTTTTCTATTTCAAGATGAACTTTTTCACCTGTGACTTTCATTCAGAGTTGAATCATTTATGATCAAGTAGGAAAAACTAAGGCTTCAGGAAGGAGATAAGATTTATCACAAGAAAGATACACATCAATTATTAACTTACCTATAAAATATGATACAGCGATACTATTTACAAGAACAATGTTAAGTGGTAGAGAATAAAGACTGGTCGTCTTTGGTATAGGGCCATCACATGCCTGTCAAATAAGAAAGCACCAAAACATCACACGAAATACACACAACACATAATTCAATTACAGAAGTAATATACAGATCTCCCAAAACTAACTTGATAGCATGAGTCAATGAGTTATGATACTTCCATTGGTACATCTGCACTTGCCTGCAACTCCTATCTGGCAAAAGTGGTTAAGCTCAGAGGGCCCCCTTGCCCTACCATGCTGGACTGCTATAGAGCTACGAGAGGTCATTCTCATTTCACCTTCCTTAATGCTTAACATGCAGTTCCTAACACTATCTGATATTCTACAAACTTTGCTTTCAATCAAACTTTACCAGAGACAAATTATTATTCTGTCAGAGTTTTCTATTGCATACCATGGTTTTTATCCAACCACTTGACAGTCATTTCTATGTAACTATTCTAGTACAATTTGGTTGTAAAGATAAGGTTTACTGCTAACACACCGCTAACAACAACAACAAACAGATATGTTTAGAATATGAACATTTGGGTGAGAAATGTTAATGGGTACAATGTTCAAGCCTTACACTTCTCAGACAGATCCTTTACCAGCACCTGATGTATGGAGCCTGGGTAAAGTTTATATTAGGAAAAGCACGTGCATACACCCATCATGAGTGTCTGTTACTGAAATTATAGCTGTGACCAGAGCTTTGGAAATACTACTAATGTCCCCTCCCTTTACCCCCACCTTCCTCTGCTCCCCCTTCCCTACCCCCAAGCTACAAGCCTATACTGGGGATAAACATCTTGTGAGTGGATGCAATCAATACCACTTACCACCTCTTCTGCAATATCCAGACCTTCCCCACTAAGAATCCTTTCAATCGTCTCCTGGCAGAGTTGCTTTAAAAACTGAAGACTTTTAATCTGTTGCTTAACATCAGCCTCTGCAGAAGAAAGACAAAACATTCTGTAAAACATAGAATTATCTTACCTGACTGATTAAACCATGCTAACATTTTCATCTGCAGAAGAAGTATGCCTTCATTTGAGTCCCTCCACTTTTTAATTGCAATTAAAAATAATCACCAACTACCCTTATTATTATCAGTCAAAGTTATTACATGAAGACAGACTTGTAGTGGGAGTACATTGTCATGAGTAAGAGTGCAAGTGGAATATCTCTGGTTGTGAGTACCAGTACAAATTCACAGCTTTCACATGAATACGAGTACAAAATTTTGCATTAGCCCCAATGCATAACTTCCAAAATCAGTGAGTATAAGTACGAGTACAAATTCATTCTCACACATATGAGCACAGGCAATTGTGCAGAACTGTGAGTATGAATATATACTCACAACATGTCTGTGTAAAGAATATCCTGACAATAATAATGCTGTACCTAAAACTCAAGTTTAGTAGATCTACAATAAATGTTTCCACAAGAGGTCAATTTGTGGGAGCTTTCTTACCCTCGGAATTTCCAAGTAAAGAGACAAGCTAAAATCTGCTATTATCTTTCCCATCAAGCACTTTGATCAACACTCACATGATACTTACAAGTAAACATCATATCTTTCCTAACTGATTTCCACGATTTCCATCAACAGGAAAAAGCAGTTCCCTATGACTTCTGTGACCAAATGACCTAATTGCCTAGCATTTAGCTACTGAAATATTCTTTAATTTTTAGGCAAAAAAAGTTCAAATAGTAATCTTGAACGAAAGAGATATTTACATACCTTCTCTATTGGTTTCATTGGCATCTCTAGATCTTTGCTTAAATATTTCATGATCCACATTTTTAATAATAGACTCCAGCTCATCAATATCAGTACTTGTTTTGATTACTGTCAGGAATGCATCTGTTGTGAATGTTGTATCTTTGCACTGGGGAAGAACAAGACAAAAATTTAATTTGACTCCTGTACCATCCCTAATTTACACAAAAAAGGCTTCTTTGCAACAAAATTTTACGACACAATCTGGAAACAAATGGAATGGTATAAATGAAGACATTTCACAAGAAGGGAGGGAGATCCTCACCCTGAAAGTTTCAATAATTGGCAAAACAATTATAACATGAATTTTACTCTAAAAGACAACAGCTTTGGTCTTGAAATTGACAATTTTTTTAATTCTTGGCAGTCTGCAGATGGCCCAAACCCCTTACCTAGCATGGTTGCCAAGGTAAGTCTATTTGGGGTATATATAAACAGTGTTCCCAGTAAGCAGCAGGATCACATGATTCCCACACCTTTCTCAACAATCCCACAAGGTTTAAAATCATGTGTGGGAATATCCTGCACCTACTGGAAAAACATGTTAGGACAAAGTTGACTTTATGTTGCCAATTTATTGAAATCCCCTTGTCACACCAAAACCCCCCTCAAAATATTTTAAAAGCAGGAATTTCCCCCTCAAATTCTAAGACCTAGTGCCAACACTAGTATATAGTGAGAATTACTTCTGAGTTCTTGACCAAGTGTATCTCTAAATTCCTTTCAAACTTCTTTTTGAAATTCCCCTACTTTTCACAATATGGCAATTGTGTCTTCATATCTAGTGACTTTTCTGCATTTACCATGACTTCATGTACACTAGAAAAAATCTGTGAAAGACAACTGCAGTTACATACACAACAAGTTTAATGGAACTCTCACTCCAAGGTCCACAAAGAAGACTTATGAAGAGGAAACACTTAATGACGCAAAAACTACTTTTAATGCTTTATTTATCCCAACCATAAATAACCAGTTTATTTTTCAACAAGCAGATTCGACGGCCCAAACTACTTCATTCACAAGAAATTCATCCCATGGCTTCAAGACAATATTTTTTCTTTCTTTTTTTCAAAAAATAGGTCACCATCTGCAACAATAATAACATCCTTCACTGACAGTTTGTTCTCATTTAAAATGCCTTTCAGCTAAATTTAATGAAAGCCAGGCCATTCCAAGCAACAACCCAGATTTCCTCTACATGTAATTACTAGCTTTCATACAGTATAGCAAAAGGATAAGTCAAATTTTCATCATCTTAACCACTAGAGGTGAACTAACCCCGAACCATAATTAATAAAGTGAGAAGACAGGAACGTACCAGCCACGTGATATTCTGATTAACGTAGTCAGGATCGCTAAACATGTCTAGCATTGGCTTGAGAATGTAGCAGGCCAGAATTTCACGTAAAAGGAATGTCAATGGTTTGCTGTGGAAATCTTGAGCAGGCAACATGATAAATAACAACAGTTCCACAACATCTCTGAGGTAATCTGAGCAAAAAGGAGAAAAACAAGAGCCCAATGGGCACTGTGGTTCCTTGCTGAATGTAATGAAACTAAGCCAACTACTGAATGAACCAGTATTTCTGTTGATTCACAAAATCTGCTCTGTAGACAATGCACATCTTGTGTTAACACATTCAAGCATAAATAAATTGTTCTGAAGAAATACAGCCTACAGGCACTTCAGGGGATATCAAAACAGACAGGATACAGTTACAATTTGTTTTATTCAATTAAGCAATCACAATTCATGCACGCTCAGTGGTATCTGATCCAAATGATCAGTAACTTGGTTCTCTTTATAAAACTAACAACCCATAGTAGCATTTAATTAACCAATTCCAATTTCCAATTCCTGCAAGCTCACATGTCCTAATCTAAGGACAAATGTTGTCTGTCTAGTGAACTTTCACAACAGTCCTCTGCTTTGTGGGCAGAGAATCTTCTGCAATATTAAAAAGCAGTATTTGATGCACGTTTTAATAATGGCAGAATTATGGATTAAAATCGTAATACTATAATTTCAATTAAAATTGAGATACTTGGCATCTCTGAAAGATGTCCCACATCTTTCAGTCATTGGGTGAATGTGATCTTAATGTGCGGGAATGAAACAGTTTTGTGCTTATATTTTTGACTTGAGGAATTCTTGGGAATTTGCTTTTTAGCATCTGGTGATTTCAACTCTGACATCCAACAAAACTCATATGGGTTTTCTGCTAGATTTAATGCAACACCTCAAAGCAAAGATCTATTCAAGCTTCCTACACTGAGATATAGAGTTGAAAAGGTTTGCAAAGTTTGACCTCCAGTGACCCCAGATGACCTTTGGTCTCCACCATAATATTTTTCCCCACCATAAGGCATCCACTAAGTATGAAATTTATCCAAGCTTCCTACCTTGAGATATTGTGCTAACAACAAGGTTATCAGTTTTTGACCCTCGGTGACCCCAGATGACCTTTGACCTCCACCCAAAACTGTATGGCACAGCTTCTCACTATGGTGTATCTATGTACTAAGTATGAAATCTATCCAAGATTTTTTCCTTGAGATATTGCATTAACAAGGTTTTCAGTATTTGACTCTCAGTGACCCCAAATGACCTTTGACCTCCACCAAAAATTAAAGGAGTCATCTTCTCACCATAAGTCATCCACATACCAAGTATGAAATCTATCCAAGCTTCCTACCTTGAGATATTGTTTTAACAACAAGTTTTCAGTATTTGACTGCTGGTGACCCCAGATGACCTTTGACCTCCACCAAAAGCTACAGCATTCATCTTCTCACCATAATGCATCTACATACCAAGTATGAAATTTATCCAAGCTTCCTACCTTGAGATATCATGCAAACAAGGTTTTCGGTCTTTGACCCCTGGTGACCCCACATGACTTTTGACCTCCACCAAAAACAATAGGGCACACCTTCTTACTATGACAGATCCATATACCAAGTTTCGGTTTAGTCCAACTTTCCCTTGTTGAGTTACAGCGTACCGAAGCAAGTGTCACACACACACACACACACGCACACACACACATACACACACACACGCCAAGCTGACTACATAGGTTCCTTTTGCTAACGCAAGGAACCAAAAAAAAAACAGAAAAATTGTGATGAGCGGTTCTCTTCCATAATGCATGCTTTTAAAGATGAATAAAACAGATGATGCTATGTGACTATAAGAGCATTTGACAGACTAATATCTGCAGTCTTCCCAGAAACACTTTGATCCCTAAGTAAAATTTAGAATTTTTTTTACCTCCTTGTAAAGTTTGTCACATATTCCTGGACGATGTAAACAATACATTTATCAAATGTCAAGCATAGCATAAATAAACCAAGCAATTGGATGATACTGATAGAAAGTTCAAATTTCTTCTGTTTTATTATATTTGGGTATGATCTGTAAATTCAACTCAGGAAAACTACTACAGTATATCCGAACTTTAACTATAATGGACTACAATGTGGAAAAACTGAAACAGGACAATCCTTTGTGTGTAACAAAGGGATGAGTCATATACAACAACTAGAAATTTGAATTTGCATGGCAAATCCGACGTAGCCTCTCCGAGAAAGAGGTGTGGGAGTTGTTTTTCAATCGGGAGAAAGGAGATGGAACATAAGGCATATTAATAAACCGCGCGCCAGAGACATTTTAATTTTTATAAGCAAGCTCATGAACTTATGGAGTTATTTTACGTAAAATGTCCTGAAAGTGCAGGTAGCTAAGCATGATAAAACAGTGGGTACCGAGGACTTAAAGATTATTATTAAAGATATTATTATTCAAGTGAATTGAATTTACTTTTATCAGTAGCTTCGCGGGCCAGATGAATCAGTGGTCTCACGGGCCAGAGGCTAAATGAACCCACACGCCTGAGGTTCCTCACCCTTGCTGTACTGAGCCACCGTACATACCCTAATGATCTAAGTGCTAGTGCCCCAGTAGGCTACTTACACATACCGCTGTGTTGTTTTAACGATGGACGTGAATTCATTCATTTTACATTGACGGCGGCAGGAAGGTCCCCAATTTTCCCTCCAAATCTCAAAGTCATAACTTCTGGCAATTTAATAAACGTTGGCATGCCGATTTATTATCTCAAAATTAAGCATATAGCCTAGTAAGTTTCAAGTTTCCCGACGAAAATCGCCCGCGTCTAGATACCTCGTTGCTAAATCAAACAGGCTTTCCGCTGCTAACTCCCCGGCCTGCTCCTGCTGGAATTAGCGGTACTCGACTCGCCTTCTGCAACTCCAGCTGTCCAGTGACACTAATAGCTGGTACTGTAATACCTTTCTCAAAGTGCTGAAAAAAAAATTTTGTCTGTATTCGTACGTGACAGAGAATCACTTCTTAACGATTGGTCGTCATTTAAAATTTCCACTTGAGATTGGGTCAATTTAAAAATATTCAGACTATCCCGCATGCGCGGAGCTGCAAATCGAATATTTTTTTCCAATATATCAGACAGTCTCTTCGATGCATTATTTTGGTATCGTAATTTGTTTTTATAGATTCCCACCATTCGTACATTTCAAGAAGTCATTTGAGCATTTAAAATCCTTCAGTTTAAGTCGAGGGGCGACAATGAGAATACGAAAAACTTTGAGATTTGAAAATGAAGGATTATGGTCAACCAAAATTCAAAACGAACAACTCGTCTCGGAAGTAGATCCGTACATACTTTCGTCTATGCAGGTCATGAACAAGCGTGCGTTTGTCTGATGTGTCTAGTTAATTATTTATGTCAATGGTGCGTTACACAGTACGTGCTATAAAGGTAGACCTATAAAAATACAAGCCACTACATCTTACGACGACATTTTTATAACTCAGTTGGCCAGTGCATGCGGGCCAAAATCACAAGTCTCTTCTCCCAACAAGCCATGTTCAACATCTAATTATGAAAATTTTTGTGAAATATATGATCAGTGGAAAAATGTTGCAGAAATTTTCAGATTTATTTGCCCTATTGCTGTAAATTTCCAAAATATTTCCGAGTTTTATTCTGTTTGCACCTGAACATTTAGAAGCTGCGTAATCTTGGTGAAAATACATCAATGGCTACGAGACAAAATACAATGTTCTTCCGCTCTGAATTCATCTGCTTCATAGAGTTTCCCTATTATAAGGTTTACTTTTTTTGCGCAATGTAAAAAAAATGTCTACTTGGGTTGTAGTTCACCTTCCCAAATGATGGAAATACGATTCCGTACACGTAGCCTTACAGGCTACGTAATGAAAATTTCTGAAAGTAGACCTCATTACTTTTGCGAATAAATCTGCAGTAGCAATGATCAACCATATCCAAAATACGGACACTGCTCTGGCCACAGCCACCACAGATGGTTTATGGGCTACGCAAGCCATTAACAAACGTGCATTTGTTCGGTTGGTCTAGTCATTAATACATCTCAATTGTATGGTATGCAGAATGTGCTATTAAGGTAGATCTATGAAAGTACAATCTTGATAGTAAGTGAACCTACATCCTAGGAAGCCATTTTTTAAGTCTCGTTGTCCGGCCCATAAGGGAGCCCAATCATGAATCTTTCGTCCAAACAAGCCACGTTCGACATCTAATTGTGATTACTTTTGTAAAATATATGAGCAGTGCGAAAGTTTGCAAAGATTGTCATATTTCTTTGCTCTATTGCTGTAAATTCCTTAAATTTCTTCAAGTTATATTTTGTTTGCACCTGAACATTTGGAAGCTGAGTGATCCTGGTAAAACATCGTCAATGGCGACTTAACGGAATACAGGATTCTTCCGCCTTTAATTCATATGCTCAATGGAGTTCGCATAGTGAAATGGATTACTTTCTTTTGCGCAATGTAAAAAAATGGTCTATTTGGGAGTAGTTTGCCTTCCTAAATGATTAAGATGTGCGGATCTGAAATAAGATTCCGTACACGTAGCCACAGAGGCTACGTAATAAAAAGTCTCGTTAATACACAACTGAAATTTCGCCCCCAATTTGTCATTGTCAAAATTTTCTAGCTCCAGAAAATACATATAATTTTTCTATTGATGAATAGACCTTATGCACTGATGTCACTTGACGCCATTTTGGAGGTTAAACAGTACGAAACACACTGCATGCACAACCTAGACTTCAAGTGCATGAAGTAGACTTACGCGCATTCCCCACCGGTACACAAATCAGCTGTATGCATTTGTTGGTGTATGTTGCAATGATATGCATTTCCCTCCACTGGAGGGCGCACTTTCTGTTCTGTGACATCATATGCATATGGTCTATAGCTCTTTTGGATGAAACAGTTTTCCTAGTAGCTTCACTAATGGGGGCTGGACATTCCCAAGCATATACTGCCAATACGTTAATTGCTAAATTATGGAAGGGCATGTTTCATACGGCAGAGGACACCTGCTGCTAAGGGGCAAATCAGTGTGATTTGAAAATTTTACAGACAAATGTAGAAATGGTGGGAAGGGGAAGTATTCATCTCACATACATTATGAAGGTGATGAATCTTTAAGAGATGTACTTCATTAAGTCAATCTCAAAAGATGCTGAAAAACACTTTTCTGTAATTCAACATAAAAATTGTGGCCTGCCAGTGAAAAACCAAATTTGCAATATTTGATGTACTAGGGATATCCTGCATAACTTTGACAGTAAAATCTTGTACCAGATAAACCCTGATTATAAAGCTATTACTGGGACTTCTGCCATTTCTCAAAGAACAAAACTGAGCACTTTTTAAAGATTGAAAGAAACTTGCTCATCAAATTTTGACATTTTGAATAATTGTTATTGGTTTAGAAGGTGTGAGAAGTGTTCTTACATATGTATTCCAAAAATGAACCTCAGGCATTACTCCATGATCATGGTGTAAGAGAGCACACTTTGAGCTCTTTCACAATTCTCAAGGCTGCATGAAAACTGTGATTCCCCCAATTCTTTCTCATGATGAAAGCAGATCACACATTTATAAATGAAGTTATCTACCTCCATCTCCGAGTCAAAGAAAACTGACTCCAGGCAAGCTGGTCAATGCTTTAGTAATGTAGTGGCTTAGTGAACTTGTAACATACAATGTCTCCAATCCCCCCACACAGACACACCTAACCCTATCCACCCCCAATCACCCCTATCTACCATTCTTCATGACATATAGTACTTTATAATCCTGTAAATTTAATTGGAAGACGAGCTGAACAATTCTGGCCAAAGTATTTATAATGTAGGTAACTGACCTGTTACCCTCTCCAAACCCCTTACCCCCAACTCAAATCACTTCCCAGCCCCCACCTCCTTCAAGGCAGAAATGTTCAATCCTGTCAATGCATTTGGCACAGAAGAACACCACATTTCTTACCCAATTCTTTCTGTTGATCAGAGCAGATCTCATCTCTACAAATGCCGTCATCCATCTCAATCTCCAAGTCAAAGAAAACCGACTCCAGGCTGGGTAATGTTTCAGGATCATCTGCGTAATTCGGTAAAGATTGATGACTCGTCACTAGAAATTAGCATCCAATCTAATAAAATTTCTGGTTTATGTATTGGGTGGGAGTTCTGCTAAAATGACAGAGCTTGATACTATAACACAAAAGGGTAATATTGAATAAAATTCTGAAACTGAGATTAATTGCTTTCTGTCAAATTTTTAATATATTACCGAACAGTATGAGTGAACATAAACATACTTTATGGGTTATGTTAAAGGTACACGTAACATTAGACTTAAAGGGTCTGTGACAGGAAAATATGCAAAATAACCACAGCTGCCATCCAAATCCCTCAAATTTTGTCCATTTTACAAATAAAATGTCTCTTTGAAACCTATGTCACCAATAAACATAACTTAGCACACAAAGTGCAAGATCATAGCAAATAAGATGTAGCAAGTGGTAAGCACATGTCTGTGATGTGAATATACAAATCTATGATGTGGAGGGAGACACTCACGAAAATTTTTTAACTTTACTCATTGTTTCTTCAACTATTATCTCAAAAGACAGATAAACATAGTTCCAGGTTGCTATAGGTATGCCCTTAGGGGTTTGTATTCTATAATACTCCCTGAATTTGGGAAACTACAAGCCCAGATACCTGCTGGATATTTACATATATCTGAGCCCAACTGCAAACAGGAGTTAATTCCTAACCCCATACATCTGAGCCCAAGGAAGACAGGCATTTACAAGGACCTCCCTGGATCTGAATTCTTGGAGATGACCAGGAGGTATGGAGCCTCAACATGCTATTTGGGCCAGGCTCAGCCAGTCCCATCCAAAACCAGAACCATGAGGATCAGCCCCTATTTAAACCCAGTTGCTTTTGGAGTAAGGGTCCAAAACAACCAGCTCATCAGTGGAGCATCCCTGCAGCCAGCTGAAGACCAGGAAACATGAAGGCAGACTTCACTGCTGTCACCTGTCCTCATCTTCAAGTTTTTCTACATGTTCTCTGGCTCTGTCACACAGAAAGTAAGCCTGTTGTAAGGAAGATACAGAGCTGCAAGCCAAAGCTCTTGATGACACTGGTTCAGTCAAAGACAGTTGTCCTGCTCTAAACAGCCACAAACAGCAGTGATAGATAACCTCTCAATTTTACTTTCCCACAAAGGTCCACAAGCAGTTCATGGGACCTGCTTCTCTCTTCAAAGTCTGTGTATAACAACTCCAAGCAGGAAGAGCAGGAGGCCTGACTGGAGTAATTCTCCTCTTGTCTCATAGTTTGGAAGGATCCTCGCACCACCAATATGATCCAGATGCAGAGATGGGTTTGGAAGACAAATTGCTTGACAAAATGGAAATACCCTGTCTTTGAAAAGGACTGCACATGGAAGTTCTCAAACAAACCCAGGCATCAGCCATTGTCAGAGTCCAAACAGTTAATACTCCTGATAAAGCTCCACTAGACCTTACCAGTAGCCATTACGTTTGGAGACTGATAAAAACTGCGACTTCCACTAAAAAGTGGGTTGCCTATACAAGATGGCAGTGTACATCCTTCAGGGTCCATGAGAGTAAGTGCGAGAATCTTTTCCACACATCTAACAGACCTCCCACTGCAAAGGACCATCTATGCACAGAAGGGGATGTTAACACTAAGCAGGAGAATTACATTCAGAAACTCTTAAAATACTGGACATGCCTTCAGGGAGATAGACGATGCTGTGAGCCTCAAGTGCTGCTCGCCTCTTATAAATGTAAATCGCAGATGTTTTTACCACGTCTTCCCCCTAGGCATCAGCCTTAGTCTTCAGGAAGGACACCTATCCCCAAAACTCCCTGGATTGGGAATCTACGAGCCCTGATACTTACCTCCTATTTCCATATGTAATCCCCACCAACCTGCAACTAAACCCTGGTAAACTAATAGCACAGTGGATAGAGGGCGCCCTACGGAGGACGGCCCTTCCAGTCCTCTTCTATTAGTTTACCAGGGTTTAGTTGTGGGAAGGTGGGGATTACATATGTAAATAGGAGGTGATCTAGATCCTCTGATCACCCTATTCACACCAACCTCCAGGAGGATCTCTAATGAATTCTCCAGAGGTATTATTACACTGCTAATGAAGAGGAGGTCCAAAATCCTGGACACAATGCACCTCCAGGCAAAGGATGTCACACATACATTTATGAAGCTTTTCATGTGGGGTGGGAACATTTTTGGCAGGTGTTTCGACAAGCATCTCCAGTCCAATGTCAAACACAGGAAAGATCTTACAAAAGTGAACTTTGGTTTTGCCCCAATCTATTCATCTGACAGACCACTGGACTTCTGCAAAAATCACGAGATCTGTCAACAGCAGTTCTCAGGAACGTAAGAAGGTAGCATGAAAATAAAGGAAGCTCTCTGGCTGGAAAATGTCAATTCACATGCCAAACTACAAAGCAGCTGACCAGAAATTAACAGATAATTTGCACAGGTTAACTAATGAAATACCAACACTGTGCAACACTCTACATCACAAATTACTTTTGCAAATTTTATGAGTTAAACCAAAAAAGTAGTCAAACTTTGAAAAGGGTGAAAGATAATAAATAATGCCTGTATAAATCTTTTTTGTGTAGGTGTTTGAGTGGGTGTGTTTTTGTGTGAATGTGTTCACATCACATTTACTTAGGATAATATAGCTGTTTTGTTTGTATGTCTACTGCACATTCCTTCTTTTCTGTCTCACTGCAGATTACTGCTTGAGCAGTGGTCTATAAATTGGGAAATTACAATTTATCCTCTTGACAGCCATAATCACAATGAGTCTGGTGTAAGGCATCTGTTATACAAGGAAACATGCACACAGAAATCCTTCATCAAGTGTTAAATGACAGTCACTCATGTGCATGATTAAAACTGTTCTTCATTGAGCATAATCTAGCTGAGTCCAGCATACTGTAAAAGACCTACAGTATACTGGTTTTTTGTAACAGGAAATGGTACAAGAGTGGCAGTTGGATTATATAATACCAGATCTAAGAAAGAAACTTATCAATCAGCTGACAAAAAAAGAGAGTGTGTGTATACAGTTAGTAAATCCTAATGGGAATTTAGGCAATCACCCCAACCATATTTTGAATTACCTGTATCAGCAATTCTTTACAAATCTTCTCCATCTTCCCTAACAAGTTTGTTTTATGATGTTTAAAAACCATTATATTGGACATGAAAGGTAATTTAAAGGGGATAAGCAGTCACCCCAAACTTATTTCCAAACATCAGCTCATCAAAACAAATTTCCTCTTACTTCCCTTGCAACTATCGTTTATGACTTTGCAGAAGAAAAAAAAACTGCACCCTGAAGGTAAATTAAGGAGTATTCTGCGATAATCGAACAATTTTGTCACAAAGATATAGTCACACTTAAAAAGAGTCATTCATGAATTAGGATACTGGGGTATACTAATTCAAACTGGAATGATTGTATTTTTCCTTTAAAGGTAAAATGCAGTCACCCAAATCAGAGTGAGTGTGTCCGGTCACTCTAGTTCATGACTGGCCTATTTTGATCATGTGACAATATTTTTGTTAGTGAATTGTGAAATTCAAGGAGAATTTCTCCTTGCTTTACCTATTGTTTGTTATAGTTCTGTTCAAAATGTCATCAGAGTTGCTTGTAATGCAATAAGAGGAGATTTGCAAGAGTTTGCTGATTTTTCAAAGAAAATTTTGGGGCGACTACCTTTTGCCTTCAAGGAGTTACTTCATCTGAATTCAATAATTCATATATGAACATTCGATCTCATGATTAAAAGAGGTTTACATGAATTAGTATACTACTCATGAATTAGGACACTGGGGATATACTAATTCAAACTGGGGTGATTGTATTTTTCCTTTAAGGAGTTACTTACACATGAATTTAATAATTCATATATAAAAATTTTGCCACATGCTTGAAAGAGGTATACATGAATTAGTATACAAGGATATACAAGCTCAGATAAAGGTGACTGCAATTGCCCTCAAAGGGGCCATTGCAACACCCCAAACATATTTAGGAATATGATCGTAATTGTAAATACAATTGGAGATTGCACTTTGACTGGCTTAAGTTCAAATAACAGTATCACTGATGACGCACATAATATTGCATATCGCCCAATAACGTACCACGACTCATGCATGTACAGCAGTGCACTGTGTGGATATAGCCTTTTGCTACTCAGCACAGACCCACTTCGTGGAAAAGCTGCATTAAACACTGGGTATTTTTCTTTTCAATTGGAGAAGGAGCTAAAAGTAAACTAAATAGGAAGAATTGTCTTTGTCTGGGGTAAGAATTTGTTGGCATTTAAGTACAAAAATACCTCTTAAGCAGTTTTGTCTTTAAACACATGCAAATGTCATTACAATACTGGTAAAGTCTTGCACAGGGCTCAGTATATATGGCAAAAAATGTGCCTTTATCTGAATACTGATAATACCAAATATATCAGAATTTTCCAGGAAGAAGACACTGTACTAACAGTGTGCACAGATGTGTTTCATATGCCATTTGGATGAAAACTGTGCTTAAAAGGTAATATATATAGCAGTTGCCCCCGGCAACAGGCTGAATTTGAAACATCAGCTTAGTAATAAAAGCTGCTTAATTCCCTAAATTTTATATGAGAACATAAATTGAAAATTACAAGTCAACTAAGGGAGGTGTAATTCTGCGAAATTTTACGACTCAGTGGCAAAAATATTCACATGATTATGAAAGTGTCATTCATGGAATCAGAATTACAGGGTATACTACCCCCTGTGGGCTGGGGGTTGTAGAATATGCCCACGGTATTCCCCGCCTGTCGTAAGAGGCGACTAAAGGGGAGGACTTGAAACGAATTTATCTAGTTGACACTATATAACACATTCGTGTTGGTGTGTCGTTAAATATTATCTAACTAACTAACTAACTAACTACAGGGTATACTAATTCAATATGGGGTAACTGCATTTTCCCTGTAAGGTTTCTGTCATGTTGACCTTGTATGCTTGTGACAGTTAAGTGATACCTATCTCAGCAAATAGCATACTGGTCAACAACTTGCACACTACTGGGTATAATATCAGTATGTCACAGAAGCACATATTTCAGTTTATCTGTGTTAGGTGTAATATGAAAGCCTATCCAAGACCAATAAGTTTTCCATCTTCTAAAAGATCAAATTTTGTGTTCTTTTCCATTTTATGTCTTTTCTGTGGTCTCAAAGTCAAGTGCCATATTCTTTTTTTTTTCTTCTTTTTTTCTTGTCAATTCCATGCGAATTGTCACAAGATAGGCTACGGGGATGGTTACACCTCTATATTCCGATGTCTCTTTGTTCCGACGTCTCTATATTCCGAAAAGTCTACACTGGCTACACTGTCAGTGTTAGAATAAGGGTTAAGTCTAACCTGTCTTATCCTAACACTAAACTCATACAGACTTGTCGGAACAGAGACGTCAGAACAAAGAGACATCGGAACAGGGAGCTGTTCCCACTGGGATAGCTGTGCATGTTAGGGACAATGTTAGACTATGCATAGACCTCATGTCCTTGTCATTCAGCGTAGAAAACACAGTTGTTGGAGGTATCATATTTGAAATGCTACCTTTGTGTTTGCTTCAAATATAAATATGTGTGTGGGTTTTTTTTTTTTGTTTGTTTGTTTGTTTTTTATGTGAATATTTCATTTTCCATTTTTTCTGTATCTTCCCCCATTTTCTTCCTACTTTCCATTCTTGTAACACATTGGTCCCATATGGCAGAGTGCATGCCAGGTTAGCTTATACCTTCTGTAGAATGACACAGACAATATACCAACTAGAATGGAAAATATCAGTTCACCTCCAGACTGTAATCTTCTATTCATATCCTCTGATAAAGTTGTATCTAACAAATGTAAGGAACAATACATGCAAGATGTTTCACTAATATAAGACGGTATCATTAAACTTTCCTAGTACTCAATCAATCAACTTCCACAATAAGAATAGGAGCCTACAAGAATAATGAATACTTCATGATGTAAATATTTCCATTTATCATTTTGACAATGATACTATGTACACGATCCATACATACAGTGACTTTAATATCAATTGACAACTCCACATCATAACAGTTTCCACAGTGATCCATGCCCTTGGTGGAACAGATGAAGTGAATGAACAGCCCTCCCACAATACCAGCAGGTTCTTTTAATAAAGGTTATATGCCAAACATTTGTTGTATGGGAAAATGTTGTCAAACAGGAAAAAGGTACAGGCATAGGATCTCCATAATACTACAATGGATATGAAGTCTTGTCTATTATAGTACACAATGGATCAGGAAAAATGTCAAGCACAGGTTTTCAACTTTTCTCCACTTTTCTTGAATCTGACCAGCTACTAAATCTCATTCACATTTTAAATTTAGCAATAAGGGTCAAATGATTGCAAAGCAGCTGAACTTGAAGCAATTGTTACCATGTCCAGGTCCCCCTGAAAAATAACCAAATGTCTCACATATGAGATTGTATTTCCCAGGGTAAACATAAGAAGACAACAGAATGAATGAGGGTTACATACAGGAGGCAAGGTGGGGCAATGGTGGGCAATGATGACTTATGCTGGTATGCATTTTTTGTTTAATTATTGTGATATTAGTCCAATACTGTATGTTGTCATCCTTTAGTAACAGTGTTCTTTTAACTCATCTGTTGGCTACACAACATAGCATATTAAATTTCATTGTACCAGTACTTCATGACAGAACCTGAGGGGTGGAGAGAAAGAAAGGAATAGGATAAGAGTAAAAGACATCAGACACTATGGTACGTTAACTACCATACATCTCCAGTGATACGAGAAAGACTGAATCAAGATGCCACTTCGGAGGCTATGGTAACTATCACTTACAGGAACGTAAGATTCACGAGGGCCATTGACATGATACAGCATAAACAGCTTGAAAACAGTCCTCCGGCAAGAATATTTGGTTACAGACAGTTTGTACTGCAACGAATAAAACTTCTCTATAAATCAGTCCCTTTTTAACGACTGAAAATCAAAGAAAGTTGATTCTTCTCCCAGAGGAGAAACAAACCAATCGTGAAAGCTTGCAAGTCATATCAAAGGTTTTAAGTAATGACAAGGGAAGACAAGACATGAGGCCCTGTACATATGAAGGGTAGAAATCATCTTTTTCCACAAGTAAAAGGGTACAGTAGTGGTTCTAATTAACCAATGTGTGTGTTGGAGTGAAATCTTGGATTAGTGGATAAGATAACACATCCCTTGATTGGGCATGCAAACATCCTACTACAATCTCCAATACATGAGGAACAGTGGAACTGAACATTATACACCACTTTTCTTTGCCCGCAGACAGGAAAAACATGGTTTATTATGTCAGGAGGGGCTTCCTTTACCATTTATTCTCCAAGAGAATGTTGTATTAAAGCTCATGCGTAACAGTCATAAAGGCACCTAATGTGCTTCTTCCAAAAATGTTTAAGAAACATAATTAGATTTGAGTTCTTGAAATAAAATCAAAAGATGTTACAAATCAAACCACGATGCTAAACAGAGGAGGGTAATATATGACTAAAACAATCACAGCAAAGTGCTATCCTAATTAAGCTCCGTGTTTTATAAGATGAAGGTTTATCTTACTCATCCAAGAGATGTTATGCCCGGGAGCCATAAGTAGGTTGAGTGTGAATGATTTATTTTCTTATAATTAAGGCACATGAGTGAAGCTTGAAGAAGACTTCTTTCTGCTAACAGCAAGTTAAATTGAGCTAGAGCTCCCATACTGCCTCAGAGCTATGCAACGCATCACAATGAAAAAACATCTTGCCTTCAAGATGAATCAACCCCTTCTGTTCCATTTCCTTCTTGTCTCTTCTTTTATAAGTGTATGGAGATAAATCTAAAAGGTGGCATTCTCAGAATTACTAGCCCACAGAGGGATAAATTAGTAGGACTTGGAACAGCAAGATTTGTTAGATGGGATAAAGGTGGAAAAATAAACTCCCTAAGTCTTTCTTTGTTACCCCAATACTAAGTCTTATGACAGGGTGGAAGGGGAAAAAAAGATAGCAATGTCACAGGAGGTTGGGGGGGGGGGGAAGAAGTATGGAATTTTGTCTTGCCCAAAACTTAAACACTTCCCTTCTGCTACATAAATCGTCTACTTCCTAAGGACAGGAAAGACAAGGTGGTGTCTTTACTATACAAAACACTTCTTCTGTTTAATTGTACAGTAACTTTGGGCCAGGAATCTGCTCAGGCTAATCGAAGACTGTCAAAAACATTTTGGACTGGTTAGCCCAAGCACAGAAACAACAGATGTATGACAAAAGTAGCATCTGTGGTCCCTTCGCTTGAGGGCTCTCTACCTGCCAAATATTCTCCTCTTTGCTCTTTGGATCTGCTCACACAGGGTAAGTATGCAGAAAGAGACTGATAGGACCTGGACCAGCCAAGATAGAGACTTCATCCCAGTCTAACAGGCTGGGAGGACAACAGATAAAGGAAATGGGGTGTAAATTCTGGGAACCTTTTTTACCAGAGATCTGTTGCTACCCCTCATTAAATTGAAATAAACCTTCCAAGGGATCAAAGAAGATAAATTAACTCAGGAAGGTGTAAAAGAATGATATCTGAAGGATGTCTATAACTGGTCAAGACCAATAAAATTATAACTGACACATTCTCCTACATTTCACTTCAATATTTCACTCCAACAGCGATGGAACAGCTAAGCAGCTGAGCATTCGCTCCACAACTTTGTCGTAAATGTCTTTTTGCTTGATGCTCAAAGTAAAATATTGAGACAGGGAGAATAACATCTTCTGTGACTTTTTCACTGTGAGTGGCTCAATGGCTGTCAAGTTCAATGTTTTTCCAGGTTTGGAAACCACTGACTTAGGTTACCAACCCTGACAATCTAATGCGGGTATACCTCTCCAGTGTTAACAATCACTGTACTGCAGGAAGTGCCTAACACATATGGAAACATATATATATATCTTCTCAATCCAGAGAATTGTTGCTATGGGAATGTAATGTATATCGAACACCAAGAATAGTCCCTGCATGGCTTGAAAACGTTTCAGACCGATAAGGTTGTGCCAAGCATTTGTAAAGCAGTTTGGGACCTGTTGCGGGTGTAAAGTGCTACACAAACATCCAAACACTACTGCTAGTAATAGCTATCATAGCAGGAGGGTATGGAGGGCCAACACTGGACACAAGAAACAATGCAAATGCTTTTTTAAAAGAATGATCACAAGGCTGAGGGGTTGGTCATGGTAAGTTTGGTGCTCCTTCAGGGCCTAGGATGTTACTCCTTCTGGGAGTAGTCTTGTCTGGTTTCCAATGATCCTTCGGCTGCAGTTAATTGTTGGGTTTAGAACAAGTATGTGAGGGATTCAATATCTCTTTACATTTTGCAGCTATAGACAAGCATTGATTATGAACCAATGCTACATACAATACCTACAGCAGTGAAGTTGACTAGCTTTCTCTTGTTCCCAAAAGCTGTCTTCTTATAAAACATTGTACGAAAGTCTGCACCTGGACATGACCCACAACAAAGTATAAATAGAAACTCTAACAAAAGATGACACGGTAGAGGAAACAACATCAACGAACTACTGTACACTTGGGATTACTAAGTAAATACCAAGCAACACAAGTCGAAGTTCTTTTTTCCCTTTCACTTTCTACATTTACCTTACACTGCTGGCTAATGATGCATTATACTGTATAGATGTAATTAGGGGTACACTTGTCTGCAAAGTGGGTAAAGTGTAACCTCACCTTCCTTGTGAGACAGCTTTTTAAGTTTATCCTGTGCACTGTGAAAAAGCCTGATGTGTGATGCAAAGTCTTCCACAGCTGTTCTAGTTACATAATTCACCCAGTCTACTTCTTTAGCCCTGGCAAAAAAAGAGATGTAAAATATGATACACATATTTCCATTGGAGTGATGAATTGAAGGTGAGACCATATTAAACAGGGGCATGGTTCTTACGGGTAGGGGAATATACGAATTGGAAGTGAACTAACCAAATTTATAAACACTTAATTTTAATACTATTGTAATAGTCAGGTATGGAAAAGAACAGGTCTCAGAACTCATTTTGGCATTTAGTAATATCCCCTTCCTTACCTGTGTCTTACATTGCTATCACAATGACCAGCCATAGCCCCAAGACTGCAGCAGCTTAATAGTATGAGAGCCATCTGTGGCCCAATTTCTGGAACATATCTCTTACCACTGAACATTCTATTTGATTTCAGTCTCAGCTGAGATAGAACTTGAAGGAATCTGCCCACAGAGGGTGCCAAGAGGACAATGTAACAATAGTAATAGCAGTGAGGTAGAAATTAGGTGAGAGAGAGAAGGGGGAACTGAATATACCAAAACTTCATACTAGTGTACATTCATAGGCTACAGGCAGTACCTTAACTGAGATGCAGGGCTCAGAGAGGTGAACTCAGAGATATACAGCATGCACCCCCGAGGACAGGGGGTGTGCCAATATTTGAGACATCACCCACTGACTGATTTTTCACACAGTAAATTATTTGAAAATGGAGTCATGTCCCCCAGTATTGAGAACCAGTCACTGCCAATGCCCCCCCCCCCCCAAACACACACACACACTTTCTGAAGATGTTCCCAATGACTCCACTTTGTACAAAAGAAAGCTTTGCTTCAATAATTCATTTAAATTACAATAATGTAATCCCACCTTCGGAAAATATAGGATATTCATAGTAAACATATGCTTTTGGTGTCAAAAAAGCTTTTGAATATGCTCCGAAACTCTAACAATGCAGTCTTGGCCAATGGCTAAAATAATACCAGATACCATATGATACTATATGGTATCTCATGTATAATATACCCATGACACTTCTAACTGATTTTCCTTTCTCATTTTTCCCTTAGCTGCTAATTCTCAGTTTGAAGATCTTATAAGTTGTACTGTGTCTTAATATGCTCTACTACTTCCTAACAAACTGATGATACTGACTTGAATAAAGTATTTCCAGGGAGTTGCCATGGAACTCCCTGGTATTTCCAATTGCAAGAGCCACATATTTGCTCTCCTTTTTATAAATACATATTTCATATTTTTCTGCTGAACTCAGTAAATGAAATGAAAGCCATATTCCATATTTATCAGTCAACTGTAACATAAATTAAAACCTCAAAAAAGAAATTACCCCCAAATCAATGTTCATTAAAATAAAATAATGTAGGCCTACAATATATTTGCAGGTAAATAATGAAAAGGATTGGTAAAATAGCCTGAAACCAAATGTCACTCGAACTAATTAGCTCTAAACTTGATCATAGCACATCTTTCATCACAATTTCAAATAAACATTTGCCATTCTCACCCAGTACAAACATTAGGGAGATATGCCCAGCTAATGAAATACTACCCTACAGTGCCACTGTTAACAGTTTTCTTATAAAAGATAAAATCTATAACCATGACGTCGCAGAGTTTATCTTTGTTCCTTCTCCTTCAGAGACCCAATGTGTAAGCATTTATTTACGGAAACGCTGGAAGTAATTTCCACTCCATGCTAGAAGATGCTTTTGGATATTGATTCCTGTCTTGTAATGTCTGTTTAGGGCCAAGAAACCCAATGCAATATACGTTAAGTGAAGGCCTTCTCTCCGAGTGTGCACTACGCAGGTTTCGATCGGGTATGACGAGATTTCTGGCCAAAGTTTCTAACAAGTTGCTGCGTTAGAGTTTGGTGTAGAAAACTTACCTATTAGCTACTGTGATTATCAGATTTTGAGCAGTTTGCTGGATTTCATGAAGGAACTGTTTGTTATTGCTGATTTCGTAATACCATGGGTGGACATAGTCTCTCATTGTCAGACGTATAATCTACAAAAAAACATAAAAGATAATGATTGTAATTTACATACATCACTGATCCAGTGTTTGGTTTGCAGTAGGAAATCCATCTGTAGGATTCCTTGCAGTTACATATCCTTACTTTAATAACACCTGTAAAATCCCCACAAGAAAATATTTTTATTTAGTAATTTCTAACACATTTGAACTGTAGCTAAAATCAGTCAAACATGAGAATGAAACTGAAATAGTTGACAACATCTCCATCAAACTGAAAGAAATCCCCCAAAACCTTTGGAGATAAGTGAAGTATCAATGGCAATTTTTGAGCAAATCTCCATAAAAATCCATTTTTCTGGTGTAAACAATGGTGAGATCCACATTAAGATGTAAGTTTTGATGAGAGAAACAACAAAAACCTCATTTCCAATTCACTGAGAAAAATGGGAGTTGTAAAGATTGTTTTTAACTACATCCCAAAGATCTTTATAGATTTAAGGAATAACATATAGGTGTAGGAAGCAGTCAAAACTGTGGTGGGGTGGAAGTACTGTATGCTTCTGCCCCCCCCCCTTCAATTCAAGGACAAACACCCCTTATTTGTTCCCTCTGTTAAAAATTTCAAAATTTTGCAGTAACTTTTCTTAAAATTTGTCCAATATGTGCACCAAATTGTATCTATGGACCATCAAGTATCCAAAAATTTCCCAAAGGGGAGAGGGACACACCTCTCCAGGACTGCTGTCCAAAAAACCTTCAGCCACCGCCACCCCCCCCCCCCCTTCCCCGAAAAGAACAGCTTCCTATTTGTATGAGCAATACTGTACTGTGTACTGCAAGACAATTTCTGGGTTGGTCAACTTTGACTATTTTCTGGTCACTATACGGAAAATGGAAAGAAATTGCACACATCTTTTTGGTTTCTCCAAAGGTAGCCTATGGAGTCCCTCAATAATAACCTACCATGTAAAAAATAGATAGTGCAGTAAGTTACAGCACCACATCACAGCCTTGAGCTGCAGTTGTCTCAGCAAAGCTGCAGTAACTGCAACAATGTTTTGTTGCTATACACCAGGGTTGCCATATTGGCCGATTACCAGCCAAATCGCGTAAATTTGGCATATTTTGAACCTCTTTGGCCAGTGCGTTTTCTCAGCTACAGGCCAAAGCGATTTTTGCCGATTTTAGGCTGATTTTGACCGATTTTGATTTCGGGTATGCAGCTAGTAATAAATGTATTCATCATTCCTTATGCCGTTTGTGATTATTCATCGTACACAGACCACACGCAATTTCCGGCCCGAATAGTTCCCTATTTTAGTACACGCGGGGAGAAGTAACACGTCAGACAATCAGATGCGAGCATATGCTTCTAAGCAGCTGGTCTCTGCCTGCAACAGAGTAACAGGGCACACAATTGATATAGAATACGCTGCACGCGCATAACTTTTTGTCCCGCAGGTAAGCCATTTTTCAGGCATAATCCAAGGTTGCGTAATTGCATCATACGTGTGTACAGGTGTGTGTGTGTCAGTGTGCCTGGTAAATTTCATTTGGCATATTTTTTACCGTTTTGGCTGATTTTTGGCACATATTTGGCCGGTGGATGATGAAACAATCTGGCAACCCTGCTATACACCTGTCATTGTAACGTGTATTGCAACAAAGCATGGCTGCAACGGAGGAACTCTTCTAGAGTTTTACAGTAGTTCCTTGCTTGGTGCTTAATTGCTACATTTCAGCAGACCTTTCATTAAGGCATCATTTTTACAAGACCTGTGCCCATGATTTTTTGAGTGTCTGGCACATTGAATCTCATCTCCAAGAGGACCAGTCTATAATGGGGAAGAAACATATGAGGTCTGCCTGTGCTAGATGGAAATGAAGTGTAGGGTACATGGGGCTCACAAGTTTTTTACTTCATGTCAGGTGGACATTTTACTGTAATTGCCAGGCAAGGCTGCCCCTTGTTGCCCAATGTGGGCACAACCCTGTAGACTTGTATTCGCTTTTCAAAGGAGAAACAAAACAAATGCATCCATACATGTAATAGTTTTACAGCTGTACTGGTTGCTTTAGCAGGAAACATTTCAGATCTTATTTTCACCCTTTCAGCATTGAATTATTTTACTGTGCACCTTACACTATGCCTGAATTAACTTTCAGAAAGTCTTCTTCATTTCAGAAGCCAACTGTCAATGTCAACTTACTCTAACAAAACTTTGTCTTATCATGAAGTGATGACCATTAAAGTTAAAGAGTTTGGACAGTTCTTTCCAATTAGAAATAATTTGACACATTCACTGAAATACACAAAGAACTAAATACTTCAAATAAACTACGCAAAGTTATGCAAATTTTGTTAATTTTTACCATATTTTTCTGGCTTAGTCTTTCGTTAATAACTTTTTTCCTCAACACATTATTCATTAGCGTTCTACAGAAGAAATGAAGCCTACAGAATTCTCTTTAACGTAGTATACATATACTGTAACTTGAATGTCCTTGTTTGCATTATTTTTGTAAAATATCTAATCCATTTTGTCTGCTATTATCATTTCCTAAACCCCTACTTCTGTTTGTAATGGT
The DNA here is from genome assembly GCA_029531755.1 of Holothuria leucospilota. Classification (NCBI taxonomy): domain Eukaryota; kingdom Metazoa; phylum Echinodermata; class Holothuroidea; order Aspidochirotida; family Holothuriidae; genus Holothuria; species Holothuria leucospilota. The sequence goes on from CM055978.1 coordinate 24,520,448, forward strand.
AGCAGTACTAGGCCCTGATTTTTAATGCAACTACTGTAAGTAGCATTTTTGGTATCAAAATTGGCAGAATTAAGTCTTCCATAGACCCTTTTCCAAATACCAATTACAAAGGATTGTGGGACAGAGTTTTGGTGTGCGTCGTTATTTACAGTACTACATTAAAGTGTCATTGACAAAAACGATGCGTACCAAACTCAATCCCATAATCCTTTGTAATTGTAAATTGAAAAAGGGTCTATTAGGATGATATGGTTTCAAATCAGTTTCATGGGAGGGTGCATGGTAATATTAGGTTCATCAAAACATGTTACTTGGGTGGATATATCCACCTGCAGTGTTAAAAGGATTAACAAGGGCAATACTCATAAAACCACTACTGTAAATCTGCTGAAAGTGTATGCCTCCAATACTGTATGGAACATATGACTAGGATGTTATTTGCTACCTAACAAATAAGATAGTGAAATGATGGATTACAACACTACAGCATAGTCAAGTACTACTGCACATATCAGCTTTACTGATAAGGAAGTACTATTAACAAATCAAGCAATCAGCATATAATCTTAATACCCATCTGCTATAAAATTTCATCTCCTCAAAATAAAACACCTTGAAAGGTTTCATAATACTGCACTATTAAAGCCAACAAACAGTGACAAAGGTTCCTTTTAAAGTATTTGCATATGATTAGAATGCCAAGCTATATTGCACATCTCATTACAGATAATACAAGCAACTGAAAGGTCTCAAACATATCAGATATGAGCTAAATACATTAATGCATTACTTTTTACAACTCATACAACTGTAATATTATATAATACATCAACTTGTCAAGCTACCTGTACATGGTTCTGCAATTTCCCAAACCGGTGATTACTGTACCTTTTTTATCCAGTGAGTAAAAATGTTTGTAAGAAACAGACTGATGAACAAACATATATACAGCTGAACATATCACATGTAAATACTGCTTAAATACCTTGAACACTTGCTTTATAGTATGCAACTTTCCGAATTCATCACTGACTTCCACATGCTTTATGCTTCCTAGACTAAATTGAAATGTATAGCATATGGCATACAGTAACTACAATGAGGATCCCACAGTAAAATTGCTGTGTAGGACATACATACAGGTTGCAATAACTACGGCAATGTCGTCTGTAGTATTATGGCAAACTCAGATTGGGTAGAAAATGTCTAGAAATGTCCCCTTTTTAGCTTATATACTGACAAATAAGCAAACCTGTGTTTGGGAGAAGTGATGAATCTACAGTATAGTGCTGCCTTTTCATTACATATTTGTCACTATGTTATTTTGTGTTTTTATATTAATGCCTTTTCATCAGAAAGTCACACCAAAACAAGCATATACTATAGCATGGTCACATTCTGAATTCAAAACTTGAATGTAACATTGTAAAGAAAATGTAAAAGTAATAAACATTTAATGAAATTTTTTTTCTTAACTAGTTGCACTGATGCCCACACTTTCTCATACAAGTTCCCTGTAGTATATGAGATCGGGTAAAGCTAGCACTGCAGGATTGTAGCTTACAGGCAGCTACTTCAGCTCCAGCATGAGAGAACTGAGGGTTGATCTACTAGCTGAAATTCTGGACACTGCTACTGTAGCATACAGTAATAAGGCATGAGGCATGTAGCATAGTGAGGCATGAGACATGCATCATTCCACCTGTACAGCAGAGTAGATCTCCATTAACTGTTGGGGAACTCAGGCTGATATACGATTCAACTTTATAAGACCAACACAATTTGGGGATAAATGCAGATGTCCTTTAAAGGGGGTATGGCATCCTCCCAAACCACTGAGTTGCTAGCAACTCCCTGCCCAAACATATTTAGGAATAGTCCTACAGTTCTAAATGCAGTTGATGACTGCACTTTGATTGACATTCATTCAAACCATAGCTCCACTCTGGTTATTCAGTGAGGACTTATACAGTCAGTTGTTCTCAATTAAGCTCACAAACAGTTATACATCAATATGGCCTCCAGCAATTGAAAGAGTGCAGGCTACTCTGGCTCTGTCTTGCAGGTACACTAGACATGTGTTTTTGTTCAAATTGGAGGAGGGGCCTAGAAGTACACTTAGTAGGGAAAATATGGTCTGGGGTGAGATTAGAAAGCCTTTTTATACACCCAGCTTTTCATTAATAGGACTACAATGGATTCACACCATGTACCAAAACACCTTGAAAGTCTATCATGCCCAAACTGCTATTATAAACCTCTGCAATGTGATAAAGCCAGGCACTGCCTGGCACCAGCTAAAATCATACCATATATTTTTTTTTTTTTTTTGCCTTTTTCTACAGCACCAAACAGCAGCCAGTTACTACCCACATACAAACACACACTTTCTACACAGTATCATGTCAGTCTACAGTAAGGTTAAAAATAAGCGAGGCAACAAGAGTGAAGAGCTCTTTGACTTCTGGTTGGTCCCAAGTGACTTCTGGTCCCATGCAAAGTAGCTATCAAACCAGGAGACATGTCTGAAGACTTAGTTTTCCAAATTTTCAAAATCAGCATTTCTCATAAGGTCCACTTTATAGTCAACAACCTATTAAAGTATAACAGTTTATGTTACATATGAAGTTCAAATATGGCATGATATGAACACATATTTCTTTTACATTAATAACACTCGATTAGTGCCCCTGAAAATTACATTAAAGGGTCCTGGGTCTAACTAAAATAAAAAAAACTAAATAACCAAAACTAAATAAAGGAGATTGAGAGACACTTCTGGACTGAAAGTGGCCCCTGGTTCACATGAATAGGGTTCAATAGATCAAAGGTTCCCTACATTGAAGGTTCACTAGACCAAATATTCTAACTCTAGACTTAACCCTAACCTTGACCGATAACCCAAAGCCTACCCAAGGCTAATTCAGAAGAACTTAATTTTTAACCTTAGTCTGTATCTAACCCAAATCCCAACCCCGCCCATAGCACGAAGTTCATTTTCCATCAAGCGTATCTTCCATCTAGTGAACCTTCAGTCTTGTGGGTATCCACGTTCCAAATGACATTAATTCACCTTTGATCCTTACTATAACAACGTTATCAAGTATCCTCTGAATTAAACATAAGTTCCTTAGAAACAGATTAACATGCCTAGTCTTTGTATTTCCATTAAGGTTATGGAGAAAAGTGAGTGTGGGGAAGGGGGAGGGGGAGAAATCTCCATTTTCAAACTTGGGGGTGACCTACATGTCCCCCACCTGTTGATGCCCAGGAAACATGGTCCCAGGAGGTCACAAGGAATTGCAAGAGCTCGCAAGCTGTTGGTTGCCTAGTGGGCAGCTGGCAATAGTGTAAGTTAGGAGTGTCATACTGCCAACCTTCAAAATCCCCCATTTTAACTAAGACACAAAACTTACCACTTTTCACTCGGACCAATTTCACATTAACGAAACATTTGACTGATCAAGCATAAACATATACAAAAGAAGTAAACATTCCTTGGCCATACATGTGTGGTAATTAGAATGACCCACAATGAGTAAATTAGTTCCTTGCAGGGTTGCCAGATATATGGCAAACAGCCAAATTTGGCATTCATTGTTTGGAAATGCCAAATACAAATTTACTGGCACTAAAATTCCAATTCCTCAATAATCATGAATACACTGTGAAATAACCATGCTTATAAATGTCTTAATGACCACTGACCCATTTTATCCATTAATGTTTGCTTTATACGAGACATTTAGGACATAAATTGTGCACTTTCCCACAGTGTCCTACCAAACTTAGGGAAACATATTTTGAAGAAAACCTAATGGTCAACTACAAAAAGCCACAATACAGTAATACCAAAATATTGCCAAAATGCAGTATGGCAAATTTTTATGAAAATTTTGTCAGTAGCCCATCAAAAACACCAAATATTCAGTGTTTTTTGGCATTTAAAATGCCAATCGGCAACCCTGATTCCTTGCACATACAAAGAAAGGTCTTCAGGCAACACTGCAGTCCATACGTCATATTTTGCCAGCACATTTGGTTAGTGAGTTAGATGAGGTTTTATGGCTCAGTTTGTAATCAACTGGTTTAAGTCAGGCTGGCCACTGCCTTTTCTCCAGTTGTGGCTCACTGGCTTGTTTTTTCCTACTCCATAGACCCCTTTCCAAATAGCAATTACACAGGATTATGGGATACAGTTTTAGTATGCATCATTTTTGTCAACAGCATTCTACTATGGCCAAAAAAGCCATGTACCAAAACTCTATCCCATAATCCTTTGTAACTGCTATTTGGAAAAGGGTCTATTGCTTATGCTGAGCACCAAGCACAATGGCAGTAAGTTCCATTTTTAAAGTCTTTGGTATGACCCAGCCAGGAGTCAAACCCCAGACCTTCCGGCTGCAAGTCGGATGCTCTAACCAGCACATCTGGACTGAAACAGTAACATAATGTCGAACATACTATAGTATGAACTGAACACTGCAAGAATTCATCTATTGTATTGTATTGAGAAAGATTTCCACAATAATATATACATACTTATGTTACAATATTTACATTAATACTAAATTGTGGGGGAGGTCTGAAAAAAGCTGAAAAGCCTGTATAGCAGACCCCCTTTTTAAGGGTACCATAAGGGTACAAAAGAAAATACAAGCTGGAAAAGAAGGATTACTTACAGTACAAAGAAAGAAGAGAAGAGGAAAATCACCAAAGTAACTCATACAACACTACTATGCATACAACACCATCTTATTAGATTAATCCTTGTCTGCTACAAACCTGCCTTACAGGGTATTTCTAAGACTGAAACATGAATTAAGAGTACCATTACACAAAGCATATACATGTAACAAAGTCAATATGTAATCATTCTACATATACTCACATCAAGTAATAATATTCTATTGTCCTCTTACACTAATATACTGCAGCGTAGTACGAAGTCAATCAACCAAATTGATCTTTTGAAATATTGCAGGGGTTAGTATCATGAAAAGGGGCCACACTAGCTCAAGCCTTTATAACCTTGTCTACAGTATTTCCACAGCATCTGTACTATGATGAAAATATACTTCCAAATTTTTGTGAACTTCACTTCTAGAGGTCTGGGTGACTGACAATCAAAGGTATTTTTAAAACTGAGTACCACTACAGCATTTATACAAAAGACATAAAGGTATGATAAACTCAACATGTAATTCCAAATCATTCTACATACAATACTTCAAAAAATACAGTATTCTATTGATAAAAAGACACCATCACACTAGCTCTCCTTAATAAAACTTCATGACCTAGTCTAGTACTGTATAGCAGAAAATTTCCGCGAGGCTAATTTTTGGCGAATCTGTACCTTGTTCACATATTGGCGGAGTGAAGAATTCGCTGTTGCAGGCAACCAACATGGTCTCGTACAAACTATTGAAAGTACTTTCACAGGTCTTAAATACGCGATTAGATACTTGGTCGCGAAAAGTGCGAAAATTAAACCCCCTTAAAAATTTCCCACTGTACAGTATATGTCCTTATAGCGCCTGCACTGTGATGACAATATACAATACTTTAAAGAATCTGTATGTGCATTTCTATATGTATAGGTGACTGACAATCAAAGATAATCCCAGTTTGCAAATTTTTACTATTCCTTCAAAGGTACAAATTTATTTTTTAAGTTTGCTTGAAATTAATTGTAACACTACAGTACATGAAGAACATATTGTTTTTGCTTTAAATATTATATACCCTAGCTATATCTGCTCCTAGTGTACAGTACTTCTTCACAACAGCTTTTTAATTTTTTTTTTTTTATTTTTTCTTTGAATTTTGATTTTATTCATGCTTTATTCAGAGTTGAACACCTACTTCAAATTCTCTGCATTTAACTATTAATTGACTCTTTTTTAATAGTATTACCTAAAGACAATTTCTTTACTCGTTGCTTTGATTGTAATTTTTACGCTGTTTGTGTTCTCGTTAAGTGCCTAATGCACATACACTTTTCATACCTGATTTAGTGCTACAGGCCTGTAAGTCCAAAGTAGTATTGTTTATGTATTATTCCAAACTTTTGGCTAAAATTGTGGAATTACTTGAGAACAGTATAATCAATTCTTGTATAATCTTCCATCTCACCAATCCAAATCTCATCTTATGCCATCCTATGTACCTACTTTTTCAAAATATTGCACAAAAATTACACTATAAATCTCATTTTAATCACCTAGATGACTGATCACACACCTACCAGTCCTTCAGACTGTAGGTACAGTATACAGTAGTGTACCTACGAACATGGTTCACTGCATACCTGTACTCTTCATATGCATGCAAACAGCTCTACACAATCTATGGTCAATAGCAAATTAGGACAGATCTTCAGAATGTCAGATTGAAGGGTCTAGTCCCACCTTGAAGCAAAGTTGACAAATTGATGGCTGTTTTTGGCTGACAAGAGGAAGGGCAGGAGAGAGGAGCAATTCAGCGATAATATTGATTCATGGTATGTGCTTACATCAGGACACATACAGTACGGATTGGAATAGTATCATACAGCTTGTATCACTGGCATGTCAAAGTTAATTAAGGTTGTGAGAAGCAGCATCAAAATGATACATGACTAACTGCTTTAATTTGAAATGCAATAAATTTTACACGTTTCAGAAAATTTACAGAAACTTAGTAAAACCCTTGACCACTGATTTCTTTAACTGTTTTTTTTTTAATCTGTTTTTGATGTGTTTTGTTCTTTGTTTCAATGTTTTTTCATGAATCAATCTGAGGATAAATTTGTCCAGAAGTTAAAATTTCTGTCCTGTGCGAACATTTAAAGAAGTACATTTCCGATTGTCAGTGAAGTATATTTAAGTAGTACGTCCTACATGACTTTGAACAGATCTAACATAGCAACTGTGAGTCCATAATTTAGTGCCTCTGTAGTCTGTAACTATCATCAAATTTTAACATTTTGCTCATTACTATTAGAAGCCTTGTAAATATTTGAAAGTCCTCAGCTTCTTTGATGTGTATACTAAAATTACCAATAATACTAATAATAATACACTGGACTGATATAGTGCCAAATTAGGAACAAAAGTGTAGTTGCTCTAGGCACTTAACAAAAACACAAACATCTTAATAATTACATTCAAAGGAACACGTAAAGAAATGAGTCTTACAGAAAGGTAACTTTTAAATGCAGGGAGCTTGTTCAGTTCAGAACCGTATATGGACTGGCAACAGCATCCACAAATAAGGAGCAGAATATGCAAAACATCGGCCTCCATAAGCTTTTAACCGTGGATTGAGGAACGACAGGTATAGGCCTTTTCAGAAGAATGACGATCACGAGGGGGAGTGTAGGAAGGTAGTAGCTAAGAGATATAAACAAGCTGTTCCAAATGTTGAGCATGGAAAGTCAGAGAAGGAGTATTTAAATTTGACTCCTTCATTAATAGGAAGCCAGCAAAGTTCCTTTAAAAGAGGGGCTGTGTTCAGGTTTTACACTTGAAAAATGAAGGCGAGTAAAAATTGTTTCGCCTAGATTGAGTAAGGTGAGCTATTTTGTTAACTGCAAAATGCATCCTCGTGTGCCACAGTGTACTACATACTGAGGAACTTTCACTGACAAGCTTCATACATTCTGCCGGTATTTGTGCATGTTAACAGTAAGCATACCGCATACGTAGAGCAGCCTCTCCCTGCACGCAGAGTGATCAATGTTCTGCCTGAATTAGTATACACTCAAAATATTTGTTTGCCATGGAATCACACTAATACCTTCTGTAACAGTAACTATTATGCTCCACAGCAAGCTCACCAATATTCATATTGTTCATATGTAGCTGGCCTCGTGTTGACATCCAGGAACCTTTCAATCTGTCAGAAACTTCGCACGAGCGCCATGTTGGTGCAAACTAAATGCAATAGCATGGTTTGGTCTTTAACTTTTCATTCATATTTACAGTGTCAATAGTCTTATCTTAGTACTTCACACATGGCATAGTGTTGATTTGCATAATAGCAACATGTTCAACCATTAATCGAGGTGTGTTTTGTTTTTCTTTTTGGTATACTCCAGGTGTGAACAGAGCGAGGTATAGCCTAGGCCTAGTTTAGGTTATTGCAGCTCTTGCTAGATTGTCAGCTCTTTTTTGTACAATGTAGGTATATATCCTTTGGTGACTGTTATTAATGTCACACTCCCAAAGAAAGGGAGCTGACATATTGCGAATGTGATTTCATAAATATGATCACTTTGAGCAGTTTGTACTCTGATGAAGTCTATGATATTAATGACATTCGTTAGACTTATTTTACTTCCGTGACATTTTGTGATTTTCTCTAATTTGTTTCACAGTATTACTGTAAAGCCTGCCTGTGATATGATGGGAGCATTTTGCCAATCCCAAGGCACATGAATAATAGCATGTCTCAAATTGACTTTAGGCATGTCAAGGCACGTGCGCATGATCACGAGCCTTGAAACAAAAGGCCTGTGTTTTACAATGTCTCCTCTTCCTTTCAAAGTATACTGTACATGCTGCCGAGTTTTGAAGTTTATATGTATAAATCTGACAGGCCATATCAAGAGTTGAGAAAAGCAAGCCCGGAAGTCCCAAAAGCATGTACTAGCATTTCACAAGCATGGACGACGATCTGTCTTTGAAAGTGGGGCCGGATATAGTCAATGGCGTTATACAAGCAGAGCTCCACATCAAAGAATGGAGCATACAAAGAAAATTTTGGCCTCAAATACCCAGTGTAACAGTCGTACCTCCTATAGCCTACAGATCCAAACAAATTTCCAGTTAAGATTAGCTCTCGAACCTAGCATACTGGCCTTGATTGTTTGACATCACTAATGAATGCATACTACAGCACAAGTAAAGCTTCATATAAAAGGGTAAAACTAGGGCGTCTCCTCGCACACTCCTCTACAAATCTCACTACAGAAGCACTGGGAATACTCATCCTGACCAAATAAACCGTCTGTCCAGTAGAATTTATAGAAATTAGGCCCACGGAGAACTAGGGAGGTACGTATATTTTTAAGATGTACGAGACGTAAGGGCAATACTGCAATATACTGTTGCTTCTTGACAGGTTTGATGGAGGTATCTTTGTATGTCTGAATGTATAGTTTTGTATGTATTTTTCTTGTATAGATGTAAATTGTGATAGTATTTTTGTATTCCATTTGAATGTCTTTTGATATATTTCTATTGTCCTATAGTTATCACGAAGGTTGAAGGTTGAAGGCTGAAGTTCGAAGGATTGAAAGTCGAAGATTGAAGGCTGATGGCCAAACAAAAAAGGGAAAATCCATTAAATATATGTTACCTTCCGTGAAACTGCAGAACTCTCTGGGTACTTTTTTCGTCAGTAAGTCTGGTGCTAATTCCGTGCCGCCCCCTGCTACACCCAGATCACCCGAAATGGCCCTTTCCAGGCTTTGCAATATGATACTCCAGTATACTATCAGGAATATTTCATTAAAAAACTAAATAGACCTTTTGTAAAAAGTCTAGAAAAAGGTACATTGTTCTGACTGCCTGTAGTGTAAGGGGGAACCATAAAATTTCTGATTCGAGTGATAAGAATATATCATTACATGAACATCATTAATTTCTTTGTATCTGTATATCTTCCATTTTGAAACTAATTATTATATGGTTATTATATTTACTATTTTTACCATGTGTCGGCATATATGAGCATATATGAAGGTGAATATGTGTAATATATCAATGTTTTCGTTACTCCCGGAGGGTGCACGTACAGAACTGTCAAGCCACATTAATTCCATTTTATTTTTAGAGAAAATGGTTGTATGCTACATTTCAAAGTGTGAATTTTTGTAATCTTTCGATTGTTTTCTTAATAACTAACTTGTCTTTTTACATAATATCCAAATCTGCCAGGTTGATTTTGTGGGGGGGATATAGTGCACAGTATCCTCCCATCCAATTCCACGGGGGGATATGGGATATATCTCCCCATCCACCCCAAGACTGCCACTGCCCATGTTCACAAGTCTTATTGTCAAGATATTTCCACAGCAGGCTGATGTTCCTCAACTGCCAGTTGGCACATGACTAAGTTTCAATATGTTTTAATCCATTGTCATATCAAAGACAGCACCAAAGTTATTCACATTTTCTGAAGCACAAATACGGTCATTACAAACGACAATGAGACAAAAATTAGGGAAAATAAAGCTTCCTCAAATTTACAATCCTTCTTTCTATTGATGTGCAGTTGTTGTAGCAGATGCCCATACAATGCTGTCACAAAATTCAAACTTACAAATATCTGCAACATATGTATGCCAAAAGTGTGGCAAAGTTAAATCACTAATCCTCCAGTCTATATATGGGTGTTCAGTACCACTGTCTGATGAATTATCCATACCCGATATCTGTTGATTCCTCATCTTTATAATCTAGGAGGTAGCCGTATCAGTAAATTAACCTAAAATGCCCATACTGTGCCCATCTCTTATCACTAGGCCTACACGTGATGTAAAGTTAACGTTAGTTTTTCGTGTCTGACTTAGTACAGTAGGTCTGATTTCATCACCTCTTGTAACTGTAAAGATCCTCACTGAAACAATACCAAAACCAGAATGCAAAAATGCATAGTGGTTTCGATGATTCATACATACCTACAGTATCATGAAATTACAGTAGTATGAAATGGCTGCAAACTTTTTAAGGCCGGTCCCCGACGACCACAAATGACCTTTGACCTCTACCAAAATCAATAGGGTTCTTCCTCTCACCAGTAGGCAACTTCATACCTAAGTATGAAATTTATATCCAAGCTTCCTATGTCAAGATATCATGTTACCAGGGTTTTCAGGGGCTGATGCCCCCTGACCCCAGATGACCTTTGACCTACACCAAAAACAATAGCACTTTTTGCCTTACCATAAGTCATCTACGTACCATGTACAAAATTTATCCATGCTTGCTACATCAAGATATTGTGTTAACAAGGTTACAGAATTTGACCCCAAATGACCTTTGACTTCCACCAAAAACGATAGTCTTCTTCCTCTTCCCATAATGCATCTACATACTAAGTATGAAATTCATCCAAGCTTTCTACCTTGAGATATCATGTTAACAAGGTTTTCAGAGTTTGACCCCTGGTGACCTAAAATGACCTTTGACTTCCACCAAAAACAATGGGGTTCTTCCTCTTCCCATAATGCATCTACATACTAAGTATGAAATTCATCCAAGCTTTCTAACTTGAGATATTCTGCTAACAAGGTTTTCAGAGTTTGACCCCTGGTGACCCCAGATGACCTTTGACATCCACAAAACAGTAGGATTCTTTTTCTTTCCATAGCACATCTACATACTACGTAAAAAATTCATCCAAGCTTTCTACCTTGACATATCGTGTTAACAAGGTTTTCAGAGTCTGACCTGAGTAACCCCAAATGACTATTGACCTCCACCAAATCTATAGGGTTCTTCCTCTTACCATAGGGCATCTAAATACTAGGTATGAAATTTACCCATGCTTCTTATATCAAGATATCTCATTAACAAGGTTTTCAGAATTTGACCTCTGATGACCCCAGATGACCTTTGACCTCCACCAAAAGTTACAGGGTTCTTCCTCTTTTCATAGTGCATCTACATACTTGAGATATTGTGTTAACAAGGATTTCAGAGTTTGACCCCTGGTGACCCCAAATGACCTTTGGCCTCCACCAAAAACAATAGGGTTCTTCCCCTTCCCATAATGCATCTACATACTAGGTATGAAATTCATCCAAGCTTTCTATCCTGAGATATCCGTGTTAACAAGGTTTTCAGAGTTTGACCCTCAGTGTTCCCAGATGTCCTTTGACCTCTACCAAAAACAATAGGGTTCTTCCTCATACCATAAGGCATCTAAATACTAATTATGCAATTTATCCAAGCTTTCTAACTTGAGATATCATGCTAACAAGGTTTTCAAGGTTTGACCCCCAGTGACCTCAGATGACCTTTCACCTCCACCAATTCTTCCTCTTCCCATAACACATCTACACACTAAGTATAAAATTCATCCAAGCTTTCTCCCTTGAGATTGGGTCGTCGAGTGGCAGAGTGGTCTATTCCAGCTGCTGTGCACCAATGTGTTTCACATGTGCATGGGTTCAAATCCCGCTCGATGTACGTGGGTTTTTCTCCAGATACTCTGGCTTTCCTCCCACTTGGCATAGGCTTGCCTCTAAAATCGGTTGCCCAGCCAACAAAGTTGGTTTCGCGCCAGACTGAAACGCCTTCGGGTGGACCAGTTAACTAGCCGACTTTGCTTTTGCTACCTTGAGATATTATGTCAACAAGGTTTTCAGAGTTTGATCCCTGGTGACCCCAGATGGCCTTTGACCCCCACCAAAAACAATAGGGTTGTCTCTCTCAATATGGGGCATCTATGTACCAAGTTTGAGAACTGTCAGGGTTTCCCTTCTTGAGATATTGTGTTAACGAGCAAAGTGTCACAAACACATACACACATACAGTTGTGCTTTACATACTGTTTGAGGACCTCTTTGTTTTTTCTATTGTGTTTGCTTCCTTAACCCTAACTTTAACAATAGGCTCTATTATTAAACTTCTGAGGACATGAGAAATCTATTGTATTTCCTTCTAAGGACCTGATATCCATTGTTTAGGGTCCTCAATCTGAATGGAAAGTAACTGCACATACACACACACTCACACACACATATACACATGCCATCATGAACGCATTGGTTTCTCTTATCATTGAAACCAAAAATACAGCCATATAATTTACTACCCCAATCTACTTTGTGCCCTTCATTCAACTACTGTCATTACCCAACATGTAGTAAAGGACAAAGTGATGTCATAAAGTACACTATAAATGCAGCTGTCTCCTATGGTTTGATGTAGGCTATAATACAGTATTTACTAAAGAATACCTACTGGACCAAGTATCGGCCAATATCAAATATTGAATGATGGGGTATCAGTAATATAGGTGCTTGGTTATATCAGTACAATACTTGTTTCAGCAACCCCTGACTTAATACAGTACCCATCCACCTCAATACTATCCCACTATCACTACCCTTCTCCCCTGATAAATGGCAGCATGATAACACCATGTAGTACCGTACTTCCATGATGTTAACACTGGTCAAATGGTCAAATAGGGAAGAGTATGGTGTCTTGGATAAGGGAATCCAGGCCTTGAAGGACAGCCATTTACAGCACTATAAAGTGAACTATTAATTTTGCAAATGAGAGAGTAGCCCAAACTTTGCTATTAACTAAAAACTTGCTTTAATAGCTATAATTTGTTTGTTTTCTCAATTTTGGCCACTTCAGATGGAACAACCTACTGTAAGTTGTTCAAAAAAAAAAAAAAAGGAGTTCTTGCAACCATGCACTCTGTTAAATTTGATCTAGCAGCCCTCATCCTTACAATCCATGACTTCTTAGATCGAACCAAAGTAAATGGAGGCTTGTCCCAATACCTGTAGTTTTGTGTCTTGAACTTATTATAATGCTATCTTTTTGGTGAAAAAAATTTCCTTGCACAAATCAAAAAAATTATTGTGACTTTCTTTCATTGTCAGTTAGCTGCATAGGATGAGACTGCCCCCTTCTGTGATAACTGAAGGCATGGTCAAGCCATTTGGTGAATTTACGTGTGCCAAAAAATCTAGTGGTGGGGGGTGGGGCTGGCCAGGCTAGCTGTTCCAATGAAGTTATAAAAGTTCTAGCTCATTTCATCTCCAGTATCCATTAAAGGGCAACAAATCTCACCCAAACACTAAAAATTCTCACAAGTTCACTTCCAGCCAGTTCTCCAATTTCAAAAAGAACACCTGTTATTAAAGTGCACCTCTCAGATAAAGCAACAATAACCTGTACTGAGTTTAGATTGCTTAAGGCCAAATCTACACAGGCTGTTTGGGAGCTATCTGGGATTCTGGGTATACTACTGAGTAAACTGTACAAGTAATCAGTGACAGACCAATCAGTGTGATGCTTTTGCTTGAATTTATGTCAATCAGAGTATAGCCACCAACTGTATTTAGAACTATGGGGCTATTCTTAAATATGATTTGGGGATGCCACAAACCCTCTAAGTTTCATACCCACTTATCAAATTCCTATCTGCTGCAACTGCAAGAAAGTTAAGAACCAGACATATGGCACTACACAGCACATCAAGAATTTTGCCCCACATATGTATTGTGAACCACAACACATCAAAGCAAGCAAGCACCCCATTGATAATATACTGCATAAGCTCTTAGTTATTATTCCTCAGTGTGCCAAAAAAATATGATTATGATCACCAATCAATATCTCTTATACTATCAAGATAATTTGCCAGGAGTAAACTTCTAATGCACTCTTCTATAAACAAATCAAATCTAATAATCAACCCATTGCACATTTGTGATATTATACCAATGGAGGGAAGAATCCTCGTGACTATGCATTACCGTACCAGTACTTACAGAAGCAATGCACCAACACTACAGTAGTGTACCATATAACTTACATCTGTGTCCTCATACAACCTTGCATTAGCAACTGTACATAGTACCTTGAATAGAATACAACTACTGTCCCTATCAGCATTCCTTGAACTTTTCAAGGATGCACTGGTTGAAAAAATAGTTGCTTTCATTTTAGAAGTACTAAAGCCACTGTAATGTGAAGTCAACTGTCTGCTACCTTTTGGAGAGATAACTGTCTGCTACCTTTTGGAGAGATAATGCACTATATATTCATCAAGTATATTTCACTGACAATAAATTATACTTAAACAGGCTTCCCCAGAGGCTCTGTTTTATTCAAATACCATTGGACCCTCAGCATTTTATATAATTTTTCTTAAATTCAATCTTCAAATTACAACTCCAGTATTCAGAGAGCCACATAGGCTGAATATTGGTTTAAAACCATTGACCAAAATGGTCAAACATATGCCAAATCTGATAAACTAACAAAAGGTACCATTCAGGGGTTATGTTGAAATTAACTATTTTGGCAGTATTAAAAAAACGTCGAAATCAGTTGATTTGATCATAGATATATCTGTATCCAGCATTCTCAAAATAACAATATTGGCCTGAGCAATTTGGCTAATTCCTGAAAAAAATGTTGCTGCCAAAGTATTCAAAATATGCCATATTTGTCTTATTTGGCTCATTATATGAATTATTAAAGGAAGAAGACACTGTAGCATACATGTTAATTATCACAATTGTCACTGGTGCTACAGCAGAGTGGATAAAGAGGGTGTTATTTGAAGCGTGCACCCTAGATATCCAGCAATGGGCTCAATCTCCAGCCTGCCTCAGTGGTGCCACCATAGTGTCAAAGTGGGGTACAAGTGGGAGGGGGGGTGGAGAGTAGAATTTTGGGGAGCAACATTTGTGAGCACTGCACCTGTAACTGTATACTGTACCTTTGTACAGGCATGTGCCAAGAAAACTGGGGGTCACATGCCTCCCATGCAGCCCCCCTTGCTATGTCCCCAGCACCATTGCTGCTTGCAGCTAAATCCAAAAGTAATCTATGGTTTTCCCATCTGTTAAGTTCTTAATTGAAAAGATTCCCAATTTGATGTAAAAAATGTTGAACTGAAAGCCCCCCAAGGTGAAGTCATAACCATTATCTCTTTAATATTCATTCGACATCATGGTCACTTGGCATTGTATGGAACAATATCTGCCTAAAAGCCTGAATTATTAAATGTCCAACTTACAAAATTCAATGACAAACGCAGACTTCTGACGGCAACATCCCATTTTAGCTGAGACTGACTCATTCACTCAACTTGGGGTGAAAACGATTGCAATTTAAAAAGACTACTTCAAAAAAATGGTTTTCATCCAGTTCATAGATCCATGACAAAACATACATTAGGTACAGCGCTGAGGAACTACTGTAAGCACTGGTAGTTAAATACAACTGTATTAACACCCTGTTGTTTATGTAATAATTGATCAAAGTTGGGAAAAGTTAGGACGAGTATTGATAAATTCTAGCATTGAAAAGTGTTAAAATTGCAATCAATGTTTGAACAAAAAGAAGAAAACAGATCTGGTTAGCAGTGGTTATGTATAGTCAGCATTGCATCACAAATTGTGACGCATTTCCTTGCAATTGAAATTCAATTCTCCAAATGTGTATAAAGCGTAAAAATGCAGTGTACTGTGGTTGCCAATGTATTAAACATTGCAATCTGAGAATGAAGTATAACCACACACAGTACAATGACTACAAATTACAACAGACAAGGAAAATTGCTATGCAAAATCACTTTTGTGCTACCATATGCAAAGAAATGCACTTACAGCCCTTTGGCAGTATGTGGGATACAACATGATAAGATTCAATAAAATAGGCTGAAAACTGTTTTTCTTAGACCCTCTGTACACTAGGTGCAACACAATGTAATACAATGTGACACAGTATTACACACTGAAATAGAGTTGACATAATTTCAGCTTTCACCGACTTGTGTCCCAGTGACCTACTACATGTGAGCAATCATGAGATACAACAGAATTGCCATTTTGTTAGGTCACATGGCTTACTGTATTGGGCATTAAAATATTACTGAGAAATTAAGAAAACGTTGACAGTATGTATGTGAAGGGCCTGGTGACATTTTCATCACACTGTATATCATATCATATTAAACGCATAGGATAGTGTAGTGTAGTATAGTGTAGTATCCCATTGTATTGCATACATTGTGAAAGGGGCTACATTGGAATGTTGGATGTTAGTGAAACCAGTAAATGACACAACTTTGATACAAAAGTTCTGTAGCTCCCATCTGACTCCTCAAGATTTCCAGGAACTGTGATTTCCTTTTTCATTTATTTTAAGAGCTCCTGCTGTAATAAGTCTTTGTCAATTTTTCACCTTTGCATCGCCATCTACAGTATGATACATTACAGTCATGACGTAATTTCAAACCCACTGATTCTGATACTGAATGTTTACATGGTACTTCAATGTCAAATTATCCTGGTAAAATTTACTGAGTGAATTCAACTGGGGTTTCAACTTTTGAACTTCTGCACTCTAACAATGATTTCTTACAATTCACACCAAAAAAAAAATGTTGGCACCTGTTCAGAACCAGGATCAGAAAAATAAAACAGAAAAACTTTTGGGCAAGAACTGCTTATAATTCTCAAGTACACAATAAAACAGCTCTACAACAACACCAGACAGAAAAGGTACTTCACAAGGGCAAATTTTAGATAAAACTGTATCTACACTATACTCAAAGTTAAATCTTTTCCTGTGGTAAAACTGTTTATACACATCCAGACCTGTGCTAGAACTGTAGGCGATAGGAGTTTGAGCATGGAAATGATTTGACTGGGGGCATACCAGCAAGGAGGAAGAGGGAGTCTGAAGCCCCTTTTTAACATGAACATGAACACTGGTCAAAGGACAAAACTTTAATTAAAAAGGAAGGTCATAGCACATCCCTAACACCAGTTAACTGTAAACCTCTTCTGAGGTCTTTTTTTTTTTTTTCCTTTTTTTTTCTTCTGTGAAATCTAGCCTAAATTTATGTTTGAAGCCTAGTCAATACACAACATGGACAATGAAGAGAATAATCAAACATACAATACGACACATGGGTCATTGTCACTGTTTACCCTGTCTGTAAACAACCAATGAAGTTAAAGACTATATTGTCATCAATAGCCTTCAAATGTAATGACCCACTGTCAATACAGACTCTTGAAGGGAAATACTGATTTTGCAGTTAAAAACAAAATTTTTCATGCCTTCAAAATGACTATTTTTACCTACAGTAAAGAACGAAAGGCAATTGGAGAAAAGATAGGATTGGGGTACAGGGTAACTTTATTTTCCAGAAATCAGGTTCTCACAGAAAGAAATTCACTGCTTTATTGGTCATAGAAATGAATAAAGACTTTTACTAGCCATTGTGAACAATGCTAACAGAGGGTTGTCAAATACCATAGTGCAACCTTGTCAAAACAGGCTATCCTGTCGTACAGTGTGCCTTGCCAATCAGGTGAATGAGAGTTGCACTAGGACACTACAGCAGGTCACGACAGACGAGTTGTGTGCAGTTTGTTGCCAGCTTTATCCACCCTACAGCAACCCTAGCCTCTCTTGAACTTTTGGGGTTCAGGAAAAATCCATGCCAGTTATCATGACAGATGAGAAGATCTGCATAGGGATGGAAGAATTAAGTGGGGGGGGGGGGGCAGGGGGAATGGATGGACTGGTAAATGGTAATGAAAAATCCCTGCGGGCCAGAGGTTATAATCCCAATAATTTTGTCCAGGGTTGTATTTGTACTTCTTGTTGCAATAAAACAGACATGTCAATGATATAAAAAAAAACCTGATGATCAAGACACATTGGAACAAAAAAAACCAACAGTGCTTCACTTCATTGACACATAGCTTACTTATTCACTACCAGCAAGTAATAAGTTTGACATGTAAATTTTACTCTTCTAGGGATAACATATGTCTGGATTCCATTACAAGTTGCCACCACACCACCAAAGAATTTCAAGCTAATTAATGATTTTCTACTTCGATCACACCACACTTACAGGGATCTGTGGTGTTACACATAGTACATGTACATTACAAGGACAATCTCAAACCAGTTTGTAATCACACTTGTGAAGGACATTAATCCCTTGATAGGACTTTTGTTTCAGTTTTGATTTTAAATACAATACAGAAAGTTGCTTTACATCTTTTATTTATTTGTTTGTAGGGGAGGGGAAGGGGGGAGGAAAGCTTAGGAGGTGGAGTAGATTGACCTGGGGAGGTTGATCTAAGGGAAGGATGACTTACAGAGCTGCAAACAGTCCATTGTGTAAGGTGATGTTATAGGAACAACATGGTGACATGACAAAGCTTTAAACTCTTCACATACAAAACTGAACAATCCAAAGCCATACTATTGACAAATTATTTTAAAGGATTAAGAAACTAGATTAGGATGACGAAACTCCAATATATTTGGAGTTGAGTACCTGGACCCTTGGGCCCAACTCTTTACTGGAGTCCATCCCGACTTCTATGATGACATCACAACTGCCACAAGCATATACAACAGCAGCTGTAAAGTGTCGAGTACTACAGTAGCCAACCAATGAGAATGCCAGTAGGCCTTCACCAGTGGTTCCCAACAGGGGGAGGGGGGTTATCACACCTGGGCGTGGGGAGTTTTTGCAACTCGAGGGGTGATGAGCACTAAGGTGACAGCAGGGGGGGCATTTTGAAAAAGGGACATATTAAATTTAAACCAAGGTTTACAAGATTCCACAAGGTTTCCTCTAGCTGAGCTCTCATATTGGTTTGCATAAAAAGGAGGTATTGTAAAATGGAGGCAACAAGTCCCTCCTCAGGTGTACTACAAAGTTTGTGAATAATCTTTACTGCCAGATGCCATGAAATCTCATCTAATGGTGTTTAATTTAAAAAATTTCCTGGTGAGTACCCCCATATTCCCATCAGTGGCAAAGGGGCCATATGTCTAAAAGTTATCCAGCCACTTCTACTTTGACTGTAGTGTTTTCCTAGACATGACATACAGATGTTACAATTGCACATAACTGTAACATAATAGATAACATTTGCAATAAACTATGAAGTCAACCATCAAAATGTTTTAAAAAATGCAGTTTCCAGTGTGCCAATTTTGGTTTTCTAATTATTACTATCTGTAGTAATGCATGAGTGGCATAAATATTCCAAGGCACCATGTGACCCATTATGGTAAATCCTTCTTCCTCCCACCTACAAGTCCTTTGCAGCATCAAATTTAACTGTTCTATTAAAATACAACATGGTCTAAGGGTGATTTTTGCAATCTTTTTAGCATGCATTTAAGGTTATTAGGTATCCAAAAGAATAGTTTAAATTTGACTATGGGTGCTTCACTCTTGAGTCAACAATTCTGTAAGTACCTCAGAGCTTCTGTGAGCTTTGCTTTTGGGGAGCATGTGCCCCCCGTGGCTACATGCCTGATCACAACGCTCTCAATAAATTGTATACGGTAGCATTTCTCATAGTAACATTTCCGTGTACTGTCGCTGTAGTGAAGCGTGCATCTGTGAGGCTTGCATTACAGGGCTTCCACACCTGTTACCTACAGAAACTGTAGCTACCGGGATACTCGTAAGTGCACCCAATTGACAGGTTGAGAGTGTGAATGTCTGAAAAATAATAGTGTACCTTTTGCCGCTCCTTCAATTGTCATTCAGCCAGCTGGTCCGACGCGTGCCATCTGAAATGGTGCCGCACGAAAGCCTGATTTAAGAGCTCAAAAACTGTTTGAACAATAACAAGTTTCAAAGGGTTTTGACTTGAGGGAAAGAAGTGTAACTGCTTTACTCTCAGCTAGGAATGACCACTCTGAAGCAAAGTCAGGCAACCAGTCCAAGCCTAATCATAGTAGGGAGGGGGAGGAAGGAGGGTATGGAGGGGGATTACCCTAGTTGGCTATGGAAGAAATTCTGACTATATACATTAACCAGCTAGCAATACAACACTAAAAGCACAAGGCAGCTGGTTGTGCAGTCTCTCCTTATATTAGCAAGACAAATTAGCAAAATCAGTGAGGCAAATGAGGAATATGTGAGCAACTATCTCATCTCGGCCGACCAGGGTACTGATAGAGTGCCTATAAGGCTTTGGGCCCCATCCAATACCACCACACCGATAAACCCATGCACTTTCACTTTTCCTGGGAATGAGTGCACATTGCACTATATGCTTTCCTCATGATCTTAATGGGCAACAATCTGCATTGTACATCACACCAATAGCTATTACTGATTGTTTATGGTACCACTTCATCAACAAAAGATTCGTTTAAACAAATAAAACTGATTGACACTGTGCCAAGGGGATATTACTTGTTTGTATCAATATTAAAACCAAATGAAAGGCAACCTGGTAGAACTATGCAGGGAAATGCCAGCTCCCAGTTTAAAACACTGTTTGTAGCACTAATACTACTGAACAGGGCAGGATTGAAACATAAAAATTATTTTCCCTGAACCCATGGGATAATGATGATGGAAGACACTTTTCATAACAAGATTTATTTTTGTAGACATGGTAGACCAATTAAAGACAGATACTCATCACCCCAAGTATGACCTTTACTTGGGGGTAAACAAAACTCTCAATTGGTGACTGCCCTTTCTTTGACATCAGAGTTACAAAATTCAAAAGATGCAGAGTAGCTCATATTACCCAGCATGCACAGATAGTGTTTTGATTGCACATTAGGGCATTATGTGCTCACCAGCATATTGCCTTACGCAACAAAACAGGTTTGTGTCTGCATATACGGAGAAGCTCTCTGTGCATGCTGTGTAATATGAGCTACTCTGCAACTTTTGAATTTTATAACTCTGATTCCAATCAAAGGGCAGTCACCAACTGAGACTTTTGCCTACCCCAAGTAAAAGTCATACTTAGGGTGATGAGTATCCATCTTTAAAGGGGCATATTGAGTTGATAACTATAACTTAATGAGGGTGTTGAAGGGTATTACCACCTGACAATGATTATTATTAGCATAATTAGTCAAGTTTCACATCCAATAGGTATGCATAAAGTTAAAATTTTGAATTTTTTGGTATCATGGCTTGTAACGGTTGTGTGCATAATTTGAAAATGTGTCTGGTCACGAATTTTTGAAAACCACATTGAATTGTTTATTACTCACTTATGAATCATTTATTTGTATGCAAGATGTGGGGATTGTTTAAGTTTGACCATTTGTCATTAGTACGTGAAGAAAACTTAACAGGTTTGGCAAAATTTGGTGAATTTCATGAACCAACTCAATGTGCCGGCTTAAATATTATACCACCTATCCAAGCTTATTTAATAACCAGTATCATAGGAGCAGTGTTCTTTAATATTCCTCTAAACCCTGCTAATTTGGTCATTTAAAACCACTGCTATATACAGTATCAGCACAGAGGGTACATAATATCTGTTGCACAAAGAAAAGATATATCCTTGATAACAACCATCACATTCTACTGGTCTGAAATATCCTGCACATTTTTACCCTCAATATAGCAACTTTGAAAAACATCATAGGCAGCCACAAGGGGAAGTCTGATAAGACAATTAGGCCCTGTCAAACTGTCTTTTGAATTGTTGCCTTCCAACTTGAAAAACTTTCTAATTTAGAGGAATACTTCACCTGGCCAAAAGATAAAATACCCACTCAACCATCCCACTTCGAAGGAAAAAGACTTACAGTATTAGCACAAGTTTGGTATATCATGCATCACCTTACTAAAACAGTCTGACATACAGTAAAGTGGAATCTGAGGTTCTGTACTGTAAAGTGACTTTGTTTTGCCTTTTAACACAAAATTCTGCATGGTTATATGATCACGTTTTGCAAGCATCCAAATTACACTAACAAAATAGCATTGATGACATATATTCATTCAAACCTACACTGTAAGCCTTCAACTATTTGTTAAAACACAGCAACACAAAAATTCCATACTTAAAGCTGAAGTAAGTAACCATGATGCAAACCTGTTTTAAAATGCAGTGTACAGGGCAAAACAATCTCAACAAACTCTATTTATGGTGCTGGACAAACAAGAGTCTGATGGACATTCACAAGGTGACTATAAAACCCTGATAGTTTAAAATGGTTAATCTTTGATGCTTTCAACCACAAATACCAGAGAAGATGAGTAATGTTATAGACTAGCTGCTTGCAAATAAGTCTTGTCAGATGTACAACCTTATTAAAATGTTCTACTCCTGCAAAAATAAAGCCTCTATTCAACTGCACTTTTGTTCACTCCCATCTCCCTTCCACCCCCCCCCCCCTTCCTTCCCCAGCAGATCTGAATTCCTACCTGTGACAATATCCGTACAGATCCAAATTTTGGAAGATGTTTAGGAAGCAGAGACTAAAAGGGCAGAAATAACTGGAAGACTTTGAAAAGTGACAAAGTCTATATCAGCTAAAGAAGATGGACACCATTTAGGAAAGAACTTGGGTTCTGCAACTTTGCTTGTCAGGTACTGTACCGTATAATGGGAACATTAAAGACTGATTTTTTATTGTGAATCAAATGTCCAGGTATCTTTAACGTGCCTTAGGCCATGATTGCAAAGTCCCAACTTTAGAATTACTTTACTTACTTACTTTACTTTAGAATTACTGTTTTAAATGAAGCTTATGTAAAGTTACCACTGCCACAGAATCTATCAATAAGAGACAAACCAGTGCTCCACAGCATCAATATAAAGACAACCATTAACATTATAATGGGAGTTTATCTGGTGGGGGGAAGGGAAAGCAAGCCCTACATATCAACATCCTCCAATAACATCCAATGATTTCCCTGATCCTGTACCAAAACACAACACTAACACTGATTACTACAGTAATTTACAAGGATACTGTTTAAAGCAAGCAATTTAAAATGAACACAAGAACCAACAATGAGTAGCACACACTGAAACCCCTGCAACCTTTTATCTTGGGTGAGTGTTTAGACCATGGAGCTGCAGTGTAACACCCTTTGGAAGGGTACTAGCTCCATGTTTAGACACACCTCATAATGCTGTTCCTGTTTCTTTTCCCATCCAAGGGGCTAAATTCTGTGCTTTCCAAAAAAAATTTAAGATGAGCAATGAGTTATTAACAAGATGTCATAAATTTGTTTTTCCATTTCCTTCAATAAATGTAAAAAGACATTGACTGATAAGCATCTGTTCTCAACCTTACGCACTGACAAAACTGTGTGTATATAGCACAATAGAGATAGCCTATACATGACAAACGGAAAGAACAAACTCCATCTGAACAAACACTGAACACACAGGTGGTCATGACAATAACCACAACTGGAAATTAGGTCCAAAATTTCCTGGCTCAAAGCCACACACACTTGTAAATGCTGCCAAACGGGGACGCCTGTATTTTACCATTCCACCGTGGACGTCCTTAAATAAAGCTCATAGCATGCATACTGCAAGAAAAAAATGTCCTTTGCAACAGCAAAAAATGAGGGCGCTCAAAATGTTTCCATTCGACGCATACTTATCTAATTGTGAGTGTGTATGTGATTTTCCACAGGTAACCGTGGACATAACATGATACACACGCTTACCTGCAAACGAGGACGTACCACAACACTATCTCAATGGGGACTGTTAATATATTTCGTTAAATTCAATAGATATCTGCATTGCTGCATCATTTTGACCAAAGAGGCTATTTAAAACCATTGTTTCAAACGAGGACGCGTCCCCAATTCATGTGCGTCCCCGATTGGTAGGTGTGTATTCATAAAAACGTCCCCGATTGACGGCATTTACAAACGCAGATGTTCATGGACAATGATGTATGTCATTTCAGTATATATTACAGGTGTGTTTACCAACAAATGACTAATTTTGTTAATTTTCATTGATATGTATATACTTCTGTTTTTAGTTTTGATGTATTTCTATGTTAGAAGTAAGGTTTAATTTTATAAGTTTGTACACACACGAAGGTATTAATAAATAAATAAATAAAAAAAAAAAAAAAAAAAAAAAAAATAAAAAAAAAAAAAAAAAAAAAAAAAATGACTCGAGTTCATACACTCACAATAAGTTTGCCTCTAGAGAAATACAGGTCCCTGCTTATCAAGGCAGAAAACCCCCACCCCCAACCTCACCCACCTAGTTCCTCCACCCCTAACTTATTTTTTATAAATCATGCAACCTGTCCAGTACGTAACCCCTTTCTCTGGACCACTGGTGGTGGTACCAAAACACTCCAATTTTGTTCAATTTCACATCTACTAGAGGCTAAAAACTGAAAATTTCCTCTCATAACCCCCACCCACCTCCAGGGTCCCAGATGTGAGGTCCTGGCTAAAGAATTGTTGCTTATGGTCACTGCAAAGTTAATGCAATAAATCAAAATGGACACTACAGGAATTATTTGACTACAAGCAACGTGAACAGCAGTATAGTACACATATGCCATGTACAAGTAATTTTGCCATTATTTCTTGCTCAAATAAGCCTACCTTTTCATTTTTGAGTACTTATTCACTATTGAGGCCTCTCTCTCAATTTGTGCACCTACAATGTACAGAAACAAAGAGCACCTACATGAGAGATTTGACTACTTCAATAAGTACTTGATTCCATCTGTACAAATACTGTACTGGTACATAGTAAAAGCACAGGTGTGGGTAAAAACCAGGAGGTTCTACAAACTTTGTGGTTTCAAAAATGCTGTTAAAGTACAGTGAAACGATGCACAATGCAATCACGGACATGTTCCATACTTTCAGGATAATTAAAGGGGAATTTTCATTATCCCTGACAGTTGAAATTCTCCCAACTATGCAACTTCTAGCTCCTCCCATAACTGTATGAAGCTCCTCCTTGTGCAGGAATAAACCTGTTTTATTGCTTAAGGCTATGTCCTGGTGAGCATACAAGGCTATAAAATGTAATAAAAGCACTCTCTCTGCCTTGTGTGGAATGTGAGCTACTCTGCATCTTTCAAATTTTCAAACTTTGATGTCAATCAAAGAGCAGTCACCAACTGAGAATTTTGATACCCCCACACTAAAAATATACTTTGGGGTGATGACTGTCTGTCTTTAAGGTACAGATTTCTGAGCATATAGGGTATGCACTGTTGGGTTCCTCTACCAGCACTAAAATTTCGGATTCATTTGAGGTCTAGAGCTGATTGTAGATCAAGTGCTGTATGGCTTAATGACCCTATTAGGCTTTCTTGAAGCAGCCTTTAATCTCAAGGGTAAAGGGTCAGTTGAACTCTGCTTCACTGAGCTAGATGTACTATTATATGAAGACTGGATAGCCTGCAAGTATTTTTATTACTGAAGCATTCTATTTATGGTGCTTGACTTGTAGTAAAATACTCTTATCTTTATTATGCAAGAGTCTGAGAAATCTACATGCACTAATCACTGGGCATGATACCTTGCCAAATTGCTAATTGTGACTGTAATGGCTCCCTACACTGAGTCAGCAACACCACCCACTATATAGTTGGGTTAACAAAACCACAAACGTGTGTGTGTCTCTGTACATGAAGATTTTATACTCACACCGTGCCAACTGCAGTATTGTTACTGCAGTGACACTCTCACAGTGCCCTTCAGTACAACAAAATATAGTGGGACTTGTGCAAACTCTGCCACATTAACAGGGGTGGCACCAGCAGGAGGGCAGGGGACCACAGTCCCCCACTGGGGAAGGCTGCCCCTGGTGGAGAAAGTTTATTTCATCGGGGAGCTTTAATGCATACAATAAAATATGTAATCCCGATGACAGACAGTCGCCCCGACGACTTGTGCTTGATTTTGCTCTTAGGAAGGGCAAATTCTTCATTGATAATCCAAAATTTTCCAATCTGCCTCACTGAAAACCCAAATTTTTCAAATTTTATTTCAAAACAAATCCAAATTTTCCAATTATCTTGAATAAAAAAAGAAATTTTTCAATTTTTTTTTCACTTTACAAACCCTTCATAATCAAATTTTTGTAATTATAAGTCAGGAAATTTTTGGCGCACTCAGCAAATTTTACATTTGACGTCCATTTGTTAGCCTTTGTCGCGTTTCAGGTTGCTAGCCCCCATCTGGGAGCTTGGCCCACCTGTCAGGCACATCATGACACCACCCCTGCCCATTAAGAAAACAAAGTGAGAACAATATGAACAGTGGGAACATGGCCAAAGGACCTGTCTAGTCTAGTAAATACTTGCAACATGGAAGGACAGGTCTTTCAAGCCTTCATGGACTCAAAGGGGGACTGAAGCAAAACTGTTTTGCTGACATAACTTACAAATATATATACATACTTCACAATGGGCATTTGTAACTGTGAATATAAAGATCACATGCAATAATCTTGACAATTTGTGACTGACTCTGAAAGCAGAGAAGGTAAATCTATCACTCAACGTTACAGTAGCTATGTATACTGTACAGAAACTTTTCCACATTACAAAGTTTGCCAAGAATGTATCAATGATAAATTATTCAAAAGAACAATGTTAGTCCCGTAAATGAAGATCATGTGTGCACATGACAATGGCCAGAAGGAGTGTATTCCATAAGGGTTCAAGAAAGATTTTTAAGATTATTGTAAAGAAAATTTAGCAAAATTAGTAGCATCACCAAAAGTCAGGTACAAAATTCCTTGCATTCCACACATCATGAATGATACTTGTGAGGAAAGTGTAAGGGATAGTGTGTTAAATGACCTCACTACTTTACAGCAAATGGCAGACCTGAGTAATGAGTGTGGATTGAAGGGTTATAACTTTGCAAACTTCAGTAAATGCTAAAACCATCAATTTTACAATCAGGCTGGCCAAGTGAAAACAATCTCTTTACATGGAAACTTGTTACTGTTAGTGTTAAGTAACATACTCATACTGTAAAGTAAGAGTGTGGGCCTCACTGTGAGCTATGATTTGATTTCATCTCCAAGGTGGAACAGGTAACTTCTGTAATACAGGGTGCAGTGATTGACACTTTTGGGCTATTTCCTTAAGAGAGGGAGAGCATAGCTTTGCTGTACAAGTGGTCAGGGAATGTACACACTATGGAAAATTTGATAAATCCTTCTCTACCACCAATTTAAAGGTTAGGGCTACTGCATACCATATGTATGCCCTTAAAATGGAAAAATTTGCCTCAAACTGACTGTACATATAGTCAGAGATTTATGAACCCATCAGAATTCACAATAAATTTAGAAAACCCCTGATATGCTTGACTGCATCACCATTTTTCAAGGTAACTCGTGCAAGGCACATAATACAAATAATAACTTCCACCAGCACAATAGAACTATGAATAACATGAGACTTAAGCATACCACTTTGCATGGTAGGCACACTGTATTGAAACAGTACTGTACTAGCAGATTTCATTTTTTATGGAGTTTCATGAACTCCTCACCCAAGAGCTCTGCATTGAAGGGAATTGAGGACAGATCAGCTGGTCAGAGGACCAACTTCTGGTCACAATGGGGGCATGGTGCTAAAATGATCTCCAAATGCCCCGCTCTGCTTGGGCATTAATGCACAGATGTAGCAAGGGGGGGGGGGAGTACATGTCTGTGAAGGGAATTTACATTCAATAGTTTCAAAATACTTATCACATACTTGATCATACTAATTAAACTTGCTCTTTATGTTCATGAGACAGCAGATTTGTAGCGTGTATTCAATGTCACATAAAAAATGTGTTGTTTCAGGTACCGGTAGTCAATTACTAGTATCAATTATTTATGTTTATTTAATGAATACAAAATGATCAAATTTAGAAACTTCATATTATTTTTTTTCTGGAATGAAAGAAACTGGAACATGGAGCAGACTCAGACTAGAAGTGTGCCTGCAGTGTCATATATATATAATAAATCCTCTTTTAAAACTTACATGACTTATTCTGGTATAGAAGAAACTACATTAACTACACACTGCTTTTCAAAAGTACAGTAGGACTACATTTACATCAGCATCAATGATTTCCTTATTTTAGCTGTAGGAGTACAAGTACACCCTTTACATCAGCATCAATGTGTTACTTGTACAAGTACACCATTTACATCAGCATCAAGGTCTTACTTGTAACAGCTGTAAGGGTACAAGTACACCATACATCAGCACCAATGTTTTACTTGTTATAGTGTACTGAGTACAAGTACACCATTTACATCAGCATCAATGTCTTACTTGTAACAGCTGTAAGGGTACAAGTACACCATTTACATCAGCACCAAAGTTTTACTTGTTATAGCTGTAAGAGTACAAGTATACCATTTACATCAGTATCAATGTGTTACTTGTAACAGGAATCTGAGAAGCTCTTTACCAGGTTATTTTGATATGTGGAGGTACATTTGGCAACTGGAAAAAACTTCTGCTCTCTTTGTACATGTATGAAAGCATGATTTGTGGGAAATCTGGCTTGCTTCCCAGCAAGTCAACATTTTGTCTGCTCCTGCAAGTGTATATCCATTCCAATGAGTACAAAACAGGTAGCCATATCCACATGTGAGTAGGAGTACGCACTCTCTTCAGGTTTGCTAGAAGCCCTTTCTTAAAATCAACATGTACGATAGCAGAGAGATAAAGCAAGTCGAAAGCAGATACTCACCTCCTGGAGTTGTTCATCAATTATGTTAGCACCGGTCAGCCTCTTGTCACATTTTAACCTTGGTGGATCACATTTTAACTTTTCAAAGATCTGATGATTTAGGAGAGGAAGAAAGGTGCATTGTGATAGGGCATATTCCACTGTATGCTGTTTTTCCAGGTCTTCATACTTGAAACACTCTAATACATGTGACATAGATGTAAACTAACCTGACATAACAATATGCAATTTCCTTTGTAATGAAAGAAATTTTCCATCTTTGTGCAGGTATTTGTACAATTTTCAAACCTTTTTTATTCTTTTAATACTATCCTATTTTCCTTTACAGTGAAACAAGATGCAATGACAACAGCTGTCCAATAGTTAAAAGAAAATTACATATAGCTTAAGTAAACAAAACTTAAATAATTATAAACTTTAAAGTATTTGTCAAATTTGTGGAAACAATAACTCATCAAGGTAACCCAAGATCAAAGCACATGTATGACACAGCTCTAGGTGAAAAAACATGACCTGCAGACATCCATTCAATGACACAACTTCCTGTCTCTTGAACTGAACATGGCTATCAGTTCTCACCCAGGGGCTCAACTGGGAATATACCTGCCACTGGCCACATTTTTTAGACAACTGGCTATGTGGGAATGGGGACTGGCATCAGAGAAGGGCTGAATCAAGTGGACATGCAGTCCTCATTGTCTTCAGCCATTCAAGTACCACAAACATAGCCATGGATAGATTAGTGTACAGGCTCAGATTCATTCTTTGCAAAGGATATAATTACATACAGGTCAGCGAGCATGGCCAAATCTACTGTAATTGCTTTTCAAAGGAGCAATGGTACCTATCTACCATCAGAAATATCTGGCAGACTACATCATGAAGTGCAGAGCTAAGGTTAACATGTTCCTTCAGGACTTCACAAATAATTAACTGTACAGACAGGAAACTGGTACAGCTAGCTTCAGTATGCAATCTAGTAAAACCTTTCGATAACCGTACTTAACATCAACTTTCAAAAAACTTTTCCTACCACATATTTTATGTTGTACAAAAACTCTGGGATCACTTACTTGCTTCAGAGAGATTAAAGGATCCTCCAGGATAGTGCTAGGAGAAAATAGTTCCCATACATTAGTTGATTCAGTCAAAGCCTGTCTATAATACAGCAGTACCAGCAACCTACACAGAATGAAGAACATAAAAAAAATTTAGTCAAGCAAGAGAGCATTAACATTTATAAAGGCTGCCTTTGCCTATGAGATGCTGAACTGAGTTGCATGCAATGGCGTTATACTTTCTTATGAAGCTATTTTGATTGCAAAATGACACAAAAGAAAAAAGTTGCATGTTTGATGGCATACACTACAATGTTTGAAACAGGAAATCAAAAGAACTCATTGCGACCTTATAATTAGTATGTACCTAAGAAATGTTTTGGCCAGTAACTTGAATTTTGAACCATCTTGCAGACTGTTGATGTTATGATATGTTAATAACACTTGATATATAGCGCACTACACAACCAAAGGTTTTTCTGAGGCACTTTACAATAACAATAAATCCACTACATACTAAATGCTTCGTTAATCAGGTGGGTTTTTAACTGATGTACAGTATATTGTACACTACAGCATAATGGCTCACCACCATTAAGTACAGGGCAACCTGAAATGATCATTGACCTGCTACTATTAATACTGTATGCTGACCTCATGATTATGGACTATATTGCAAATTGCAGGGTATATGTATGCTAACTTTGAGACCTGTATGATTCATAAATACATTCATTACAGACCTTGCATGCAAGCTTACTGTACATTAAAAAGAAAGCTACATAGGTTAACAGTAGTATTCACATTCTGAATTGGTGCCCTGCATAATGATAAGGCTGAGCTACAATACACTTCATTATCAACAGACAAATTTATAAACACCCCAATATGAATTAAGAATGGTTCACTACCCTGCATGTGCACTGCACCCACCAGAATTTTAAACAAGTGAAAACCACTTGGTAGCAGTCAGGTCAGTGCAATGTGTGCCAAATTTGGAACCCAACCCAACTTTCCAATCTGACAGTCAGTCCTCATCGTAATCAATTGGGCATATCAAAAATGTCTGACATACATCTAAAGTCAGGGCACATGCAGTCTAGTCGGGTGGTGGCAGTATGCAGCTGTCACCAACCCAAGTGCAACCCAGTGTTCACGCTTTTATCTTTCGAATCCTGCACAAAAGTAAATCTTATGCGGGAAAATCCCGCACAAATTTCTGCAGCTGAGATCGTAACTACAATTATAATACACACATTAAATTGCAGCAGTATCTCTACCAAGTGATAACCCCCTCCTTGATTTTGAAAGTCCCTTGCAAAAATTTTCTAGAGAGGGAATTCCCTCCCAGGTTCAATTCCTTAGCCCGAACACTGCTGCAACCTAATACTTTTGGATACTGTACCCAATGCAGGAGCATTGTGAAATCAGGTGGTGGATGCAGTAATCAACCTGTGAGAGAATTATGTCCCAGTCTGGTCTCCCAACATGCTGTAAACACAATCGGACTGTGACCCCAACTGCTTCACAACTACTGTAGGTGGCCACGATTGTATCCACCTCATGCTAGACAAGTATTCAGGGTGAGTTGCATTACCTCACTGTAAGGTCATTGCAGTGTGCACCTGTTTTATACTGTACTTCGTAGCCCTTTTTTAATCACATTTTATCTCTGCACTTTTACATGTAGAATACTCCTTGGTTAAATACTTTTCACTATGCAATATTTGTTTTGAGATGACATGAAGAAATACGAAAAATAATTCAAGATTTATTAGATTTATACTGTATACAACTGATGTTTCAATATGAGGATGGAGCAACTGCTCCCAAAACAATGTACTGTATGTTCAACATACTGTCAGGGTTGGTCGGATTTAACCAGGGTGGTTTAAACCACCCGGTCTTAACCGGTTTAAACCAGGCAGCTTTGACCACCTGAAAGTGGTCAAAACTGGTCAAAACTCAAAATTAATTATTTTTGACACAGAATGCAACAGAACCTGTCCAGTAAATGTTACAAGCCTTAATTAAAGCCAAGGACAAATAAAACAACATAATAGGGTATAGTGTAAGCTTTTTTTCAGGTGGGTAGATTTTTTACGTGCCCCCAATCCAAGTATTTTATAACTAGTTTGTATTGGGTACAAACCTACAGTGCTACTTTCATTCAGTAGGGTTCATTGATGAAGCTTATTCAATGGGATTGGACAACTATTATGAAGATTATAATTACATATATGTTGGCAATGCCTGGATACAGCAAGTGTTATTACAACTGAGCAGACAGCTATTGATACCCTAGTTAATAAACTTTATAGTTGATGGTGTGAAGCAGTGAAGCTTGGCCCCTCTTTAACAATGGGATGGTAAAAATTGTCTTTGAGGGCTTAAAAAACATAGTAGGTCCAGGCCTATAGCATTTCTTTCAAATACCAGTATTAGATAGTAAGAATAATCTACATTAAAATCTAAAATGTCTGCACATTGTACAAAATTATACATCTATAAATTAGTCCATGATAAATTACACAAGTTTTAATAGTGCTCTTTATTTGGTTGGCCTATGTGATGACAAAGTTAAAAAAGTGGAAATTATTTTCATGCCCATGCTTTTCTTGGAACCCTAGTCCATGAGTTTCATTTCTCTATGATAGTAATTTCTCAGAAAAGACAGAGTAGTATGGCTTTCTGATAAACATAACCCCCACAGGCATGTCCTCATTGCCAATACCACAGGCCTACCCTACAGTAGCGCACATTATCTGTAGGTACTGTACATTCCACAGTGCACAACTTGTTATTATTGAGAGTATACAAAACAGATTACTCAAATACAATGAAAAACATCAACCAGCAAGCCATATAAAACTTTGGCTTTAACCTTGAAACATCCGAAGTCATTCCTACGTATATCACAGTTGGCTGGATGTATGAATTTGTGCTTACCCTTTGTGTTCAAAATTAGGTTTTGACCACTTTTGACTAGTTTAAACCTAGTTTTACTCGGTTTCATCCAGGTTAAAACCACTTTGCAGTCAAAACCGGTTTTGACCACTTTTTTGCCAACCCTGCATACTGTACAACTGTGGTACAATGCTCATAAATGGTACATATACCATACTGTACTATACAGCTTACATAATCAGCTAATACAGTGTGTACAGTATCTACTGCATTTGAATAAGAGGAACTACAGTAAACCAGAACAAGGCTCATATGATATTGCTTTCTTTGCTTTAAGCTAATCTAAAATCTAATTTGAACACTGTCAAGTGTCAAGGATTATCAGCATTTTCAAGTCCGAATTTATTGTCTTAACTTTCTAACTGAAACTGTCACAGCTCATTAAGATATGCTCACTGCACTGTTTGAGCAACATAATACCAGACATTGACACCAGAGTCTATTCAGTCATACACAATATCTTTTCTGTAACCAACTCTTTGTGGTCTCCTGCCCTTAGAGATTTGCAAGTATTGTACATTTATAACACAGTTGTTCAGTATAGTTCAGAAATTTTACATACCTGTATCAAAGTTTCCATTATGTCTACAATTTTTCAAATTTTGCAGAGAAAAATTTCCGTTTTGTGTAACATTTTTCAAATTTTGCATAGCAATTTTTATACCCTTGATCATTTTTCATTTTTGTAGTACTTGCTATTCTGAGTCACACTCAGATGTTTTAGATACTTTTTGCTAGGAATACCCTACACTGCTCAAGCTAAAATACCCTGTAATTCATGCCATTGATGAAAAAAAGAAAACTTAGAATTTTAATTCTTCCTTTATTTACTATGGTCTCTATGAAACAGAAGAGCTGTTATCTGTATGTTTTGTGCTTGACAGGTGCATAGTTTTTTGTACATGTTCACCCAGGATGTGCTAAGGATATTTCAAGTGCCAGACAATTGTGTATGCTGGGTCTCTGTTGTATAATATACAGTATTTTGAATATTCCTCTCAAATACCCTGTAGCCGTGCCATACTACTGTAGATGCAGGGTAAGTGCAAGCTCCAAAGTTCGTGCCTGCAGGAGTCCTTTCAAATTTCAGTTCTACACACTACTGTGCATGTGTCAGGCTACAGCCTCAGGCTCTCTCAAGCACTGTAGCATTAATGATTGTCAAATATTGATAGCCACAATTATCTATAGTACTGTAGTACATGCATTTATTTCATAAAATATTTAGGAGGCATGTGAAAAACACTCATACTGTACTATACATACTATTTTCAAAAGCATCCCTTCAGCAATTTTGCCATACAATGCTTTTTTTTTTCTGCACAGTACTTTCAATGCTAACATGTTTGCACACAGTACAGAGATACGTGGAGCCTAACCAAGTCTCCTGTTTCTGTAGGAAGAATACTCAAAACCAGAGAATCTGTGGTACAGTAATACCACAATATAGGGCTCTCAATTCACAGTGCAGTACTCTATCAGCAAGAGTACTCAAAACTGGACATATTGAAAGTAAATAGCAATTCGCATATGGTTAAGGCTTGAGCCAATACAATTATGCACTGACATACTATGCGCAGTTTGTGAGCTAGGAATGAATATTATTCTGCAATTTTTTGCATGCAAGGCAGAAGCTCCAGAAAGTATGAAAAATGTCACTGTATTTAAATTAGAGCTGGGCAAAAGATTTAGTGCCTGATTCACATAAACATTCCCGCTTGATGAGTACCAAAACCCCCTACAAGAATTGCACCACGTATTTTGTCACTCGTCATTTTGTGTTCTAAGTCAGTCACACTGCATCCCATTTTGCAATACCATACTGTATTATTCCTTGATTAGGCATTAAGTTCTACAAATTGAACTTTTCTTCATTAATTATTGCACTTTCAGGAACATTTGGCAGCTCAAATCTTTTAATGATTGCAAGAAAAGCATATTTGCTGACTTGATCAAGAAAAACTACTTTTACAAACAGATCTTGAGAAGTACCATACTGTATACTTATGTATAGGCACCTCAAGTGCTTATTTGAAAAGTAACAACTTATACTGTACAGTACATCTGAAAGGACGCACTAATCATGCCATACAGAAGTCAAGGTCATTTTAGGTGAATATTAGTTTTAGAACTTTATTAATATTTTAAAAGATGGTGCATCCTTCCAACCAAAAAGAAAATAAACAAAAAACATCAAAACCAAGGAAATGGATACAAATTTTACTTTAATACACAAGGGATGGTATCACTGGTATCAAGGACCCTGACTTTCATACCCTTGCAGCACCCAGGGGCTACAAAATTTAACACCACACACTGGAACGTATAGAGAGATGCACTGGCATTCCAGCTTCTACTCCTGAAAGGCACTGTAACTTTGAGCCTTGTATTATAGTATGTGTGTTTGCATGTGAGAGAGTCTGCTAAAAGTCTAACCCATGTGCCAAACTTTCTTACCAAATGCTTGCTTACAGAAGAGTAATAGAACATATAAACAATGAAACCTGTTAAGTGCAAATCTCCACTTTCATGGCCTGGCCATAAAGCAAAACCCAAAGCAATTATACCTCAGATTGAAACTATATATATTCTTCTATTTCAGAGTGAACCAGTGTTCCATGAATTGCTCAATGAATGTAAATGAATGAGAAATATTGCATTTGTGGTATGGAAAACTTTCATACTTTCAGAATCATAACTTAAAGGGAAACACTGCATTTAAAATGCACCAACATGGCATATACAATGAAAATAGCTCCAATCACTTTAAAACCATTCAGTCTCACCAACAACCTCCAGCAATAGCTTAACCTCCTAAAACTTTTATACGCTACAGGATTAATGTTGTTGCATCGTTTGAAATCTGAAAATTTCGGCCAACAAATTGTTCTGGAACAAGTTCCACATTTCTCTCTTTGAGAACCTTACTTCTTGAAAAGAAAGGTGCTGTACCATGCTGCCTTACTTTTACTTACAGTATTGTATGTATCTATCATTCTGGAATCTATACAAATATTGGTTTTTAAAATATGAAAATTTTCTGTGCAATCTTTCCCTTTAATATACAGTCCCTGTATAATGAACGACAGACAGGTAACTAAAAACAAGACAGGCCTACCTGTATGTTAGGAATCTTATTTTCAAGACCTATACAAGGTTCTAACAGACTGAAACTTTTGCACAGTATCTCATGAAACAATTTGTTCATCGGATCTTCCAAATTTTTCCAATGATTCAACATTCGTAAAATTTTCTTAAAATTCACAGTAATTACATCATCTATTACGACAGTCTATAGTGAAACTGAATGATCTAATAATTGTGAAAGCTATTTTCTTCCTGTACCAAGCTGATGCTATACAGTATACAAAACTCACAGAATGAAACTGTACTGCTTTGTACAGTACTGTACAGTATCTCATGAAACAATTTGTTCATCCAAACTTAAAAATTTTCCATATGACATTTGTAATTTTCTCTTAAAATTCATAGTAATTTGTGGGAAAAAAATCTATTTCTGTAGGTTATAGTGAGACTGAATGAGTTAGTAAAGGTGAAAGCTACTTTCTGTCTGTGCCATGCTGATGCAATGTACAAAATATTTCCCGTCAAGTTTGGCTAACAATAATCAAAGGGCACCATGACTTTTGAAGTCCTGGGAAATTTCCACTTTAATCAATTAGTGACAGCCTCCATTCAATGAAAGTAGTGTCTGCAGTGTTGTACTGTTGAAAAACTTAACTGCAATATTTTAAGTACACTTGTAACCAAATGCATTAAACCCTCCCTACCTGATACTGAATTAAGCTTATTTTTATGGATACTGTACATAGTGCTTCCATAGTTATATTGCATTTAAGTTTTCATGTCCATGGTTCTCAACAGGATGTGAATACTAAATGCTGTAGACGTGTAAGAAAAACCTTCAAACAGTACTTTAGTTTTACAAACCTGGAAAACATACATTATGCATTGGGGCATAAAGACACTACCAACAAGGTAAGCATGGAACTGCAAAGTACTGAAAGCCCACCTACACGATCACACATTTGTCCATAAAACACTGTCAAACAAATGTTGATCACTTATTGGGAAGATAAACATGCAGCTTAAAGTCTGAACACCAACACACTTGTCAGACCTGAGTGGAAAAAGTTGGGAAGCTGGGAGGCTCCTTCCCAGGAAATTTGGGTATCTGGAGGGAAATTTTGGTCATTGGAGGGAAATTTATACCTTTTATGTACAGTACATGCAAATATGAGAGGAATCGTGGAAATTTTGACTCCCTTCCCAGGAAATAAACATTTTTTCCAGCCCTGCTTGTCAGATATTCAAATTTGTCGGGAAAGCAGTCCACACAATCATATGTTTGTCAATAAGCATCATCATATAAAATGCATGACATATTCGAACAAAATGTATGATTACAGTGTAGAAGATGGGGCTTTAAAAGGTGACATTTTAAATGCAATGCACTAAATAAATGTTCAAATTGAGGATCTTTTGCCAGCTTTGGTTTTCCAAAGATAACAGTTTACTGTAAACATTTATCACACAGGCATAATGAAGTGTCTGGTTAGAATAAACTACAGCAGTTGCTCTAATACTACATTAGAGTTATAACTGGGGAGCCAGAATGAGGCCCTCAACAAAATTTCTGAGAACAAGTTTACTATTTCTTATATCTTTATATCCCCCTGAAATTTGCCCTTCCTGCAAGCTACGTCGCCCCACTCAACACTTTATCTGGGTACAGGATGCCAAATAATTTCAGAAGTTGTAGAAAAAATGTATGGAAATATTGTTCAAAATAGGGTTTAGTGTTCCCCATGAAAACAGGACACCATGCATAGACTGTCTACAAAATACTGAAAAATCATTACTTAATTTCTCTAAAAAAAATGGGTGTGCAAGTGTACTGTAGATGGTGTGCTGGATGATCTTCTAGGGAACGGACATGCAGTTTCAATGATGACACTGGGTTATTCTTGAAAGTATCACATCTTCAAAACAGGACATTATTTGATACTGTCCTGTTTACTAATTGAAGCTACAGTATGCCTGTCAACCTTCAAGCTTTGATGATATACTGTATGCAACCAAAAGAATTGTTTACTTTGCAGTTGAAGAGTAATGTCGCCCAAGGAAAGATCTGTTGGAATTACTTAAATATCTTTTACTCCTCTTAGGACAAACCTGTTTAAAGTTTGATGGTTTCTGAAGTAACTCATTGCCTAGATGCTAAATACTGATATGTAGTGTTGCACAGTGTTAGCATTTTTTCTGTTAACCTTATACTGTACAAACTGTTTCTTATTTTACTTGTCAGTAATGTCAGATGGTTTCAAGTTTGGGGAGTGGTATTGATGTTTTCAAGCAGACAACTTTAACATCCAAAATAAAAATTCCTCAGGATATTCCAATGTTACAACTGTCTTTGAAATGAAGGTTGGAGAAACAAAGGATAACATTACATTTTGTGAATCCCTCTTTCAATCTCACAAATTTGCATATATTTAAGGTGCACAGGAACTGGGTTCCAGCCAGAACTATCCCGCCAGAATGCAATGTTTTCTAAATTTCTTGCTTCAAGTCAATTGATTGCCGAATTTGATTAAACTTTAAAAACAGGACTGAAACTCATTCAAGAATTTAGAAATGACAGTTTCCTTTTCAGTCCCCTTTTAAACTGTCACCTTAAAATATCAAATGGATCAAAAGTATGCAAATGTGACAGTATTGGAGTATAGTAATAATCAGTAATGGTGGTAGTACTACAAAATAAAGCACAATGGTCATATTCATGAAAATGTTGGAAAACTTTTTTTCAGTTGAAAATGTGTAAGTGGCAAATTTAGTTGTTTTTGCCTTGTTTACTGAGAGATAAATCATTCACAGAAAAGTCTCACAGTGAGAGAGTAGTAGTTTCCCAGTCTGTGTTGTATATTCTCAGAAGCTCAGAGTTGAGAAACTCCTTGAGGGGAGGTTTGTTGATTGTACAGCACATCTGTCTCATCAAATTCTACATTGCATTCACAATAAGGGAATAATTCAAGAATGAATATGAATAAAAACTTGTGTCCCTGGACTTGAGTCCAGGGTACTTTCATGGATATACGATCTAGTCATACTACCCTATATAAAGCAGAGGTCACTGACATATCCTGAAATTAATATTGTGTTGTTTTGCTCTTAATGATCTGTACGAACAATTTTCTTATAGAAAATTTTTCCATAAGAATGCAAGAAAGCCATACGATTTATACAAACTTACCACAAATTTAGGTACTCCCACCCCAGGGTTAAAATAACAGAGTGAAAAACAAGCAGACATAATGTTATCCCTCAGTGTGAGAAAATGGTATCCATGTGCTTGTTCAAGAGAATCTCACTATGAGGCAGAACACAAGTTTTAATATCACTGTCTGGTTCATTTCCATTTTTATGTATATCAAAATTACTTATCTTTTAAAATTTTGGCTGGAACTACCAAGTCAAGTTAGCATCACAGTGAGTATTAGCATTAGTACTGTAGCCCCATATGTCCCATAGTTCCTAAATTACTGCAAAAATAGAGTACATCTTAAGTATGGGTTACGGCCAGAACTATCTGGCCAGAACTTTTTCTTAGTTTGGGTCAGCTACGGTATGGTTCCAGCCCGAACTACAAATTCAGTTCCGGTACACCCCATTAGCTTATGTTTATAAATTCATGACATAAAAATTAAATTTCTTTGGAAACTTGTCAATATTGATGGATTTTGATGGGAATTATGGCTACTTTCCTTTTGTTTTTAATACCTTTTACATCAAGTATCCAACTACTGTTTGCCATCTGAATGTCACCAGATCTTTAAGTATGCATTACTGTTTGAATTTGGTAAACCAAGCATTTTAATTGTGATTCTATCATTCTACAGTACAACAGAAATCAGACCACTTGGAAATATTCCAAGTTAAATTGTAGTAATATACCAAATCATTACTTGCAATGGTGCACTTATTATTTACAGCTTTACAATGGGAATTTGTCCTAAACATTCAATCTCACAATTCCAATGTTCTATGCCAATGCTTCCTAGCAATACATCTTATAACTAGTTTGGGACTTTGTGGTCTCATTTAAAAAACACAGACTGCTTTACTAAATTTGAAAACGTCACACCTCTTGGTGTCCCATTTTCACAGGGAAAAATCAGTTTTATGGACATACTGTAATATCCTAACATTTTAATAACATCTATATTATAAAAATATAAAAATATTTCAATGCCAAGTTTCCAATTTCAAGGTGAAATATATCACTACAGGCTTGTATGTTAAATCTGTTAGCCCCCTTATAAACAGTCACCCATACAAAAGCTGAAGATATATTTTACATCACACCAAAGAAGATTTTGAACTTACCCTGCCAAAAAAGCTGCTACATAGAAAAAGATAAGAATGGGAAGAGCAAGGCCAGATGTTGCTAACAGTACGAAGATGAGGATACCAATCCATCCTTGCACAGGGATATTTCCCTAAAAATAGCAAAATGAAACTTGTTTGACACACATTCAAAAACATGTAAACTTTCATATTATGGCATAAGAAATTTCAGAGACAATTTAAATAAAATAAACAAATAATAATACCAATGATATGATTGTGAATCACAATTTTTGTGGTTTACCTTAAATTGTTTATGAGTCAGCACAGTTCTGAACTTGGTCTAGATGACCATGTAGTACTTAATGACCATCTACATGCAGCATAATTGCCACTGGAGCTTGTGTACTGTTGGTCATTATAAGGGACTAATAAGTATTGCACGGCAAAACAAAACCCACTCACCAACAGCCACTGCAACTGTACCCTTATTCCAGACAGGAGGCTACAGTAGGTGGACATGTTTAAAAAATGTCTTTCAGAAAAAAATAAAGACATGGCACACTTAATTTTGCAAAATTACAGGGACTCATTCACACAGTTGTTGTCGCTAAGACAGCACCTCCATTCCAGACTGGAGGTTCAGTGGACTTAAAGACAGACTGTCATCACCCCAAAGTATATTTTTAGTGTATGTATATCAAAATTCTCAGTTGGTAACTGCTCTTTGATTGACATCAAAGTTTGAAAATTTGAAAGATGCAGAGTAGCTCACATTCCACACGAGGCAGAGAGAGTAGGGTGTATCCATAAATTAGGGGTCCATGGTGTCCCCGTCACATCCGCCACTTGTGGCATATAGAGAATGGTTAAAACTGAGGCTAGAGATGATTCCTGTTATTGAAAGTGTTTAATATTCTATGTGTTATCACTAACTGTGGTATCTCAATGTCCAACTACGGTCTGTTGATCTATCGTTTACAATTTTATTATCCAGCATGTATTTGGTGTCCCACCAGATTATCTGTAAAAGTTGTTACATGGGTAATTTACTTCAGTTATTACAATATAAAAAATTTATTCTATCCTTTGGATAGCCTAAAGTTATGTCAGATGAGATATTAGAACCAGACAAACAAACAATGTGAGTTTCCAGATTAAGGGACAATGTTTAACGAAATGCGCCTATTTCAAAGTTGGCATGGCGGATGTGACCCTTTGTCCCACCTGTCACATCATACTAGTATGGACATTAATACAAGGCCTCATCTCCCTGTGTTACTCTTGGAAACTTGAATCACTATGTCCAATTACTGGTAACCTCTACTGATAAAGTAAAATGCTAAACCTGAGCAGTACAAGGACAACTGTAATAATGGCACCCATTGGAAATCACATTTTGTGTTTGGTGTCCCGCTGATCATGTCACATCGCGCACAAAATCATCAAAATTACCACCCTCTCATATCACCTCAACTATGCCAATCCCATTCATACATGCCGGAGTTGTAACATGTGTGCACATGGTTATCGATACTACTCTTTTTTCCCCATTTTGTAATGTATTGTCCACTATCTGGTTGAAAGGGGAAAATGGTGTCCCATTGTGTCCCACTGTAACCTCCGCCATTGAAGAACAACAAAGAGCTATTTAAACTGTTTTAAACTGAAAAAAATTAAAATAAATGATTTAAGATGGATAATATGAACATCATAAAGATGTGGAAAGTAATTAGAAAGTGACAAACTTGAAAAATGTATGGAGAGTGTGAATATCTATTTTATTTTTTTGGTGTCCCGGTCACACTTTGGTGTCCCTGTCACACCCGACAATCATTATTACTGTAAATATGAAGCTGTTTTGTTATTTGATAAATCCTTCCTATCTTTTTCTTACTTTAGTTCAAGTCAGTATAGTTTTTAACTTTGTGCAATTTTGTAATGATTTAAGAAGTCACAAAATACAGTAATGTTGACATGGTCGGGTGTGACTGGGACACCACATGTTAATTCAATAGGACCCTGTCACCCCTATATGTAACATAAGAAAATTTGCAACTGACAGTAAAAATATCTGATGTTCCAAGAAAAAATAGGTTTGTCTGAACTGTTAGTGTTGCCCACTTGAATACAGTACTCTGTAAATGCTACGTGAAACCTTTTATGCATTGTTTGTGTCAGTATTACTGGGATTTTGGTGTCCCGTCACACCCGACACATAAC
The DNA here is from genome assembly GCA_029531755.1 of Holothuria leucospilota. NCBI lineage: Eukaryota > Metazoa > Echinodermata > Holothuroidea > Aspidochirotida > Holothuriidae > Holothuria > Holothuria leucospilota. The sequence goes on from CM055978.1 coordinate 24,563,293, forward strand.
GTCTGTAACCCAGTTACTCAAAAATGTAAGATATTTGGATGAACTGGGGACAACTCTGAAAAATGTTTGTGTTTTATGTGTTCATTTATTTTCAAGCAGCTACTTGCTCTATCTTTTGGAAACTGTACAGATAATAAATATGTTTCAGTGTAAATATTACATGATTTCCCTTACCATGGTGTGAGCTTTTATTCTAAATTGAGCATAAAACCAATTTCAGTGGGTGTAACTTGTTTCTGTCATAAATCCTTGCCACTTAGCCTATGCCTTACCAAAAGTGAGGAAAAGACTTGGATATATTACACAGTTATAAACTTTCTAGGCATATATTGCCAATTTTGGTGTCCCAGTCACCTCCGCCATTTTTGAAAGGAGCTTTGAGATAGAGTTGATCATTAACCTGGATGTCTTAAACAAAAGCCAGGACTGATATAAATTTTAGAAATAGACACATGTATATACCTTCTTGAAAATATACTTTACACCAGTATTAAATGGTTTTTAAATTTTGACCCCTTTGTCACACTTTGGACCCCTAATTTATGGATACACCCAGTACTTTTATTACATTTTATAGCCATGTGTGCTCACCAGGACATGGCCTTAAGCAATAAAACAGGTTTATTCTTGCACAAGGAAGATCCTCATACAGTTATGGGAGGAGCTAGAAGATGCATAGTTGGGAGAATTGGAACTGTCTGGGATCATGAAAATTCCCCTTTAAACATTATTTCTGGAAAATATGTGCATGTAACACATAAACAGGTAATCCATGTGTTGCAAAATATCACCCATATACATACAGCCACTGCAACTGGCCTGCACTTCAGACTGAAAACTTAAAGGACATGGACATTTTTCACAAAAATAAATACCAGGCACACGTTAATTTGTTCTTAAAATCGAGTGCATACCCTGTCTACCAATTTTTGAAAAGACGATTTTTGGACCACAGCATAGCAGGCCTACAATTATCCTGTACTTACTCCCTTGATTGTTCAATGTGAGCCAAACACTACTACATTGGTTTGGGCCTGGGCCTTGAGATACAGCTGAGAAACAACCAAATCACACACTATGTAGCCTTGTGTAATGCAGAACTAATAGGCCTAGGTCTGGTGTAGGCCTAAGCTAACACAAACAAAGCAATGGAATAATGGTCAATGTCTACAAGCCTAGGCTAGGCCCTTGGTTCTCAAGTGGCAGCCTGTAGGCCATTCCTAGCCAGGGGATGTGCACTATGCATGGCCTTTTAAGAAGAAAACATGCTGGTGTACTGTAACTATTGACTTCAGGTCCACATGTGGCTATATCCGGAACTGGGTGGAATAGGGGATGTGCAGATTAGAAGTAACTTCAACCCAGTGCCATGACTAACAGCCCCTGCAGCTTACCACTCCTAAAAATGCTGGTGCATACCACAACACACACCACTAAAAAATGGTTTGAAGTGCCCCTATGTCTTTGGGAATTTTTAAATGAGGGCTTACTCTGTATTTCTTAGTTTAAAATTAGAAAATCTTGTTTTGCATAGATCACAGTGTTAAGGGAAATGAACCAGAAAAGCATCTGTTAGTAAAACATTTTCACCTTGTGTAACTACAGTAAGATACTTTTCAGGAAGTACGCCTAATTAAATGCACTTTCCTTTATTGTCTGGTGATAGAAGCAGTTATTTATAGTTGAAATTGAAAGTAACCTTTAAATTTACAGTAGAGAATTATTCTGCAATCTAGTAATTTGAGAAAAGTGTGGGGGTTACAAAGGTTAAAAAAAAATTATACAAGTCATTAGTGCTGAGTCTTATAGGGCTATCTTAGGTAAAGACACATGCAAAGGAATTTAGTCTAGTTCGATTTTCCACCTATCTTCAGTACAAGAACAAACGAATGCTTCATGTGATATCATATTATTATATATTAGTTACCTTGACGCACTTCCACACTTTTGAAACCAGAATACTGCATGGGATTTATGTACAAAATATTCTTTAAGTCCAGAAGAGGTAGCTTGGAAGGGTCTCAGGGCATGCAGATGTGCAAAATTGCTTCCATTTCCTGGGATATATTCATGAGAAAGGTACATTGCATGGGGTTTATGGACAAAATAAACCTTGTTTGATTTTTCCCTAGAGAAAACACAGTCACCCCTTGTGAAAATTGAGAAAATACTGTTGCACCTGGTATTGTGACATCGCATATTCATGCATTTGGATGATCCAATGACATTTTAATACTTAATTTAAAGGTTATCACTGTACTTGACAGACATCCATAATAAGGAAAATGAACGTTAAGTGCACAGGCTACAGTGTGGATGCAGCAAAGTATTTGCCATAGTGACATCAAAACTACAGATCTGGATACAGCAGGCTTGGCCTGGCAAGAGTTAAATGGTGGTCATTTCATTATGAAAATTCTGTGACACTACTGTAACTTTTGTAAGTTTAACGTAACATGTGGCTGAGGAGAAAACATCACCCTATTATTTAAATGGGTTCAGTCAGGGGTTCCACCTGGAGTTCAGGCTAGGCCCTAACTTGTCCAGGGTGCATTCCATGTAAAGTCCACGCTGAGGTGTCAGCGTTCGTACGCCAACAAAACCACAGGTGTGCCGAAGTTATGCCAAGGGGTCAGTGTACGTACGCCAACAAAACCAAAGGTGTCATTATACAACACAATATTGCCTGCTGTACGAAGAGTATTCATCATAGCAAGCAAAAAGTTACACACATTCTTTCCTATTTAACGGGAAATAGGCCTAATCATATTTTGTGTGGGACTCAAGGTAGGCCTAAATTTAGTGGAAACAAACTAGATGTTTTCACATATGCCGAAATGCTGAGGAGTCATGGGCCAAGACCGAATTTTTTTAAGTACGCCAGCACGCCGAGGTAACCGTTTCACCGCTGCTACCCTGGGAAGGTAGTCGGTGCTCATGCCGAAGATCTTGGCATTGTAGTGCAGGCCTGATTTTTAAGGAAATTTTCAGGTTGCCCATCGGACAACCTAAAACTAAATTTAGGTTGTCCGAAATAGTTTTTGGTTGTCCGAATGAAAGTGACGAACAAGAGATGAACAATTCTATTTCCTGTCTCTGCCATAGAAAACAAACATTTACTTTAAATTCTGCACTTTTCCATATTTATTGGCATGGTACAATGATGAATGGTAGCCAATACCATTGTCTCACTGCCACTTCTTAAGGGGATTTTTATGACATACTTTCCTGCTGATGTTGGGAACTATTCGGTTACAAATAAAATCTACTCGTCCATCGTCCAAGTTCAAAGAGAGAAAGTGGTTGTCCGATGCAAATTTTACCTGTCACGGACGATCAGACGAGTGCTAAATTTCAGCCATGTAGTGCATGGAATGCACACTGGTGACTTGTGTATGCCAGTGTTCAACATTAACATGCTAGGCCTTGAGTTTTTCAATAAAGTCCTGGATAAGCTGAGTATTGTAATAACAAGATGAAACTCAATTTACAACGGATCTAGGCCCGGAACACTTGAGAACCCTGCGCTAGGCAGTAGGCTATGGAGTATGTGTGAAGTGAGCCTAACGATGGACAACAGTACACTCTGCACTGTCATATGCGCTGTTAGTGTTACTTGTGGTAAGCCTAGTATGATTATGAAGCTAACGTTAGGTCTATTATTACCATTAGGCTACACTACAGTACAACACCCACAAAACGTAAACAAGCATGTTTTCATGAAATTTACACAAGACAAAAGTCAAAACTACACAATATTTGGCTCCTTCTTGGACTTACCATCGCCATAAACGTTCACGTTACCATCACCATTTGTGAATGAACTAGTAAGTCAAGGAATTAATTTTTTTCAGATTCAAGAAAGGTTACTGATAACCATAAGCGGCTCCTTACGGTCCTTCACGTATGTTCTGCACAATATGATCCCAACCAAAGACACTATAGCGCCGTAAAGGGCTTTACGGCGCTATACTGTCTTTGATCCCAACTACTGACACAAGCAAGTGGATACATAGGCAGGGTAACCCTGAGTGAGGACCGTGCTTTCCTTAGTCTTTCACTTATCCTCGAGAGGTAAGTGAAAAGACCAACGGACTCTTAAGTAAACACGTCAATTCGCGGCTGGGTGACCATGACTAAGTTGCACCTGCAGTTGAGTTGCTAAAAGGGCTAACGTAAACTGATCAAGGGTAACGTACTTTCAACCTTGGCTGTAAATTATGCCTTTATAACAAGCGCCCTCCACAAACAGGTAGGTTGTTCATTTACTACAAAACATGAGATCCCAGCCTGTAACTTCAGGTTGAAAATTATACAACACGGTGAAGATTTTTTGGAAAGACTAGAACATATGTAACTTTCAAGTGTAAGGTAAAAGGTTACCTTATCGCTCAGTACACTAACCGAGTTTCCTTTTTTTGTCAATTTCCTTAGTTAACTTCGTTTCCCAGGTAGCAAACCTACATGGCCCCCACATAGGTGAATCGACCCATATGGGGACAATGTGAGTTTGCACCCAAAATTTATAAGGGGCCCATATGCCCATAAGGTATAGTGTCTGGGGCCTGTATGTGGCAGTTGCCCACACACTTCCAAGTTTTTGCAGAAAACACGAACGCGCTCCGAATCATAAGATTTGACTGAGAGGCCATGGAACACCAGCGCAACCTGCACCGACCCGACTGCGAGGCGAGAGTGAAAACCATTCGCGTGACAGACGGGTCAGTTAAGCGTGTGCAAAATTTTGTTCTCGACCCGACTGTCGGTCCTGATTCCTGACCACATAGGATATAACTGTTTGATATACGTAGTGGAGTCGGGGGGTCCCATTGCAGTTGAGTGGTCGAGGCAGTGTGTAGCTGTCATCGCCAAACCGCTACCCATTTTTCTTCTTTTTCTATGAATTGGCCGATAAAGAAAGATTTTGCGGAATCAGACAATGGTTGCAGAAAGTCAATTTGCTCACCCCATGTGTGATTGATGAACAGTTGTTAGACTTACATCCACTTCGGCAGTGTGTTGCGCGTGCATGGTTAACCTACGATCCGACTGCGTCCCGACGCAACTGACCACGAAAGCCTGTAACTCATCCCCGACGAGCATTCAGGTTGAATGGCATTACATCCCCAAAGGCATTTTTCGCAGTGTCGGACCTGTTGTGTATTTCATGTCAAACTTCTCTGCCTGGATTTCTTCAAGAGACAATGGCATTCCGAAACTAGGTAGAGATCACTAACTCACGCAGAACCCTTAATTTGTGATTAGTTTCCCAACAGTATAGAATAATTTTCTGACAAACAATAGTTTCCCAATACAGTTAAATCTGAGAGCGGTTAGGTCTCTGGTTAAATGTATCCAAAGCAATATTTCCACCCGACCCTAATTCACTTTAAGTAAAACGTGATCATAAAATTTTCCGACTTTTTTGTAGCCCCCAATGAAGATTTTGCACAATAAAGTAAATAAATTGCAAAAGAAAGTGGCAATTTTTTTCTAAGTCGACGGCCGCAAAATTTTCCCGACAGCCGGCACATTGAAAATATCTGGGGGATGTAGCACCTCCCCCCCCCGGCACACACACCCGGTAGTGACCCCCCTAGATGCAATATCGGTCCCCTTGTAATAAATGTTAGCCTGTATGTAATACGGAACATTTTACCGCTGGATGCAAAATACTTTTATGCACACTCTCTATTGAACATCTTTTCCATGCAGTTCAAAGCGCGGTAACCATGACCGATCGCCGGTCGCTTACTTTTTTTTTCCACGAGGTTATGGGCAAATCCGAATTTTCATGAATTTTGAAAATTGTTTCAAAATAGTGGTTAGGATTACAATATAGGTTAGGGTTACACCTTCATAAGATATTTGGCATGTTCTTTCATAATCCTGCGTCCGAATTACCAAAAAACTTTCATTTCGGGAGTAAGGAGCGTGGCCAATTTCCAAGAAGTCGATTGGTCCATTGACATCATTTGCCCATAACCTCGTGGGAAAAAAGTTGCGCTCGTCGGTCGCATGTTTCGATCAGGGAGGCTCTAATAACACCTCCCTGTTTCGACGGCCATTATGAAATTGAAGCAGGGAGGTGTTATTAGCTAATAACACCTCCCTGATTGAAGGAACCGGTTATATCATGGACATACTTTAGCACACCTCTAATTGAATTAAGTTCCTTAGAAAATGTTACTAAATACCCAAATTAATGACTAAAATGGGGGAAAGTGAGTAGAGACCTTGTTGTTGAAAGGATTTGTTCGTTTTGTGATGTGGATATTGTAGGATATAAAATGAAGTACTTATTATGCAAAACTAAAGAAAATAAAAGGTACTTTATGTATTCTTTTCACATATTGTCCTTTCAACATACAAATGGCATTTCGAGTGAAAAGTCCGAAAAATCAGTGAATAAGTAGAATTTCTGATCGTGTAAACATTTCAAAGCTGTACCAAGCACGATTTAAGATCTAGAGGACCAAAAAAATCTCAGAGAAAAGAGGTGTCACCTTTCCCCTTAAGCAACATCCCTTTCAATTAAACCTGACCCCAAAAAAGAAAAAAAATCACTAAATAAAGAGTATTCCTGAACATGTAATTAGTTCAAAGCTTTACCAAACTGTACCAAAGATAGCACCATTTTGCATCTAAGCCACTTCACTCGGACAAAATTTCTCAAGGGCCAGGGGTGTTGCCCCCCCCCCTTTCTTAGACAGAACCTCTTGCTTCATACTGGGCCAAAATAGGAACAATCCCTAAATTATGACGATTTCTACAGATATAATCAGTTCAAAGTTTTGCCAAAGATAGCGCCATTTTGCACCTAAGCCAGACATGAATGATGTCACCCAATCTTAAACACTCTCCACCAGGATGGGACCTATGCCCAAGTGAAAAAGGATGGACCCGATCGGGTGTCTACTATATAGACACGTCACTTAGTTCTCCGCTTAGATAGTGTCATGGACTGCCCCCTAGAAATTTCGCCCAGGCTACGGCCCTGCTGGTCGCCTGCTTGATGACTGGTCTTTGGAAAATAATAGCTCTCTTATGGATGATGCTCTTTATATTATTATTTCGAAGCTTTGCCAAAGATTGCATCATTTTGCGTCTAAGCCACCTAAAACGAACAAAATTTCTCCAAGGGGAGGGAAAATACCTCCTAAGAGACCTCCACCCTATGGTACCACTAGATGGCAAAGAAAATGATCTATCTGTTAATTATGGTGGATACGCATATGAACACATTATACATACTTTCTGTGTTTACCTGGATACAGTACCCATGGACCTCACCCCTCCTGTGGAAGGCTCCTGGCCTAGCCAAAAGTCATCCACCATTATACTTCCGTTCATTTGCGGAAACTTTCTGCCACGCAGGGTCTTTTCAATCGAAAGTGCAAAGTGTCTGAAACACGAGATTGCAAAATAAGAAATGTTTAGAAGCAAATTCGGGGCGAAAAGTGTCCTTTTCTGGCATCTGGGAGGTATTCTCGTAAAAAAAATTCATCTGCATGTTGTTGGCCAGTAATGGTGGCGCTTCACTTAATGTGATGGTTCTTTTTGTCAAGTTTCCCCAAGGTCCTGCTTTCTATGTCTTGTAAACAGCGAGGGATTTGCCACTAGGGAGAACAAAATATTCGTTCCCTTCGCTCGCATGTGCAGACTTAAAGCCCACTAGGCTATCAAGAGGCTTTAGACATTCCGTCACTGTGGTGCCCCCTTTGCCATCTCCTGCCCTACGGTATGCAGGGGTACGGTAAGGTGTCTTTCGAACAAATGACGTATGTGTTGAAATTGTTTGTTATGAAAAATCTTTAGCAAAATGTTAAACTTTTTGTGCTCTCCGCGCGATTGCTTTAATTTCTATTCTTTTCCTTTTATGTCGTCTCAAACTATTCGCATTTTCCAACGGTAAGAGGTTTACATTTACAACAATTCTTAGGCAAAATTTCTGCGCGCTTCGCGTATATGTGCCACAGTTTGCAATCCATGCCTGATGACCATTATAAGGAAGATAGTGCAAGGAATTAATTCTGGCAAAAACTATAGCAGTGCAATTCTAACCTAAGGATTGCTTCAAGAGGGGATAATTATAATTTGGTAATCGTACATTTTGAGCCACATTTGTACTAAGCCTGATATAGATGATCTGAAGTATATTACTCATATTACACAAGCTTATTCAAAGGTTATTGACTGTTTAATAATATATTTCCAGAGAATGAGCTCTTTGAAACATGCTTGTTAGTCCTCTACCTCTTTTGTTATACCCATACTCTTCTTTTGCTTTTTTTCCCCATTGGAAGGTATTCGTCTGGACCAGCGTTTAAAGTTAGTAAAAGTTAGATTTTTGTGAAGTGCTTGGTGTGTTCCCCTGTAGTATCATTTGAATTTCACCTAAAAGCATCATGCTAGTGTCCCAAGTTTGTAATTACCCAGGAGATTTTAGAAAGCAGTATGCTTGTCTCTAGGCGGGAATTTAGCCCTCTACCCTTTCGTCATGAAGAAAAAATGAAAGGGGAAAAGGAAGAGAAAAAAAAAAGAAAAAAGGAGAAAGGGAGAAAGGGCAAAAATTAACAAAATTACCTGAAAATGCATTGAAAATATATTTTCTGCAGGGGACGGGTGGAACTTTTAGTTGAAATTATCTGTCTTGAAAATTCATTAGAGTAGTTGACGACAAGAGGAGGGATACAATGTGGAAAAAGCAGGTCAATGGCTGAGCAATGATGCTATCTTCAAAACTATGGACTTGAACGTAATGATAGATGCGGTGGGGGGAGACATCGGACAAGACTTGCTCCATTAAACTATAGAAAAAAATGTGTTAAAGAGTAAAAATTTCAGCAATCTAGGAAAACTTAGATGTCAAACTTCGCCATTCAGACCTTCTAGGATAATTGAAGTCTGGCAAGGGGACGTGCTGTCGTGCGCAGTGACGAAGGCGCATGTAATGGGATATGGGGGCTTGCGCCTCCAATTGATTTACGAAAATCCGAAAATAATATGAACCCCAAAGGCCTTTAAGCTATTCTGCATTGGTACACTTTAACAAAAAGTTGGGTAAAAACTTTACCAACACTCGGCACGTATATGAAATACTGAAATTGGGTAAAGTTTGCCTAATGTTTGTTGGTTTTTTAACTCTGTAGAGTGGGGTGTGTTTTCTACTGAGTGATGGGTTTATTTTAATCATTTTCTACCACAAATCTTTTGCAAACTATCAAAGTTTCGCAAGTCCTTTGCAATCTGTCAAAATGTTCGAGGACTCCTAGCGGTTGCGCATTGTATCGGGGATCATAGAGCAATCTAACATCATGGGTTGCCTATGAGGCCATTTTTAAGGTTTGTAGCATGATGTAAAAGATTAGAAGAATGCATTTTTCGTTTTCGAATATTTTCACTGCACGCTCCATTATTGGCATATAGTGGATATTATTACTGCACATTTACACACTTCTTATTCCACGACCCTTTGATTGTTCCTACTCCCTCTTCGATATCTCCTAATTACAACATCATCTGAATTTTCATTGATCATCTTAGTATTGCCAATTTGTAATTACTCCAGAGCATCCTGTGCTGATGTCGTGGTACCAACCGTGGAGGAGTGCCATATGCCACAGCCAAACTCAAAACTGTGGGAAGTTTTATAAGCATTTTATCAGTAAAAAGCTTTGCCAAAGATAGCACCATTTTACATCTTAGCTACCTTACATAAGCAAAGATGCTCAAGCGTTGGGGGAAGGAGTTGCCAACCCCTCCACTTATACCACACACCGTTTCCTTGCACCCCACACAAAACAAGAACAATTCACTAAATTATGAGAATTTTTCGACTTATGATCAGTTCCAAACTTTGCTAGAGATAGCACAATTTTGCATCGAATCCACTTTAAATAAAGAAAAATTTCTCAAAAGGGGACATTTGCACAAGGTGACAAGGGAAGGATCGGTCATGGGTGAAAACTATCTTATGTACATCTTACACCAACTCTCTGGGTTTATGTGGGATGCGTTTCCGACATCCTCGTCATCCTCTGTGGTGCTTCCGTATTTTTGGTATTTTTCAATGTTTATTTTTACAATATTGCTAGTGTTTCCCCTATTTATATTCGGTAAATGGGCCTGGGAAGTGTCATTTCCAGCGATCTGGGAGGTATTTGAGGCCAAACTTTTCTTGCTCTTCGCGCAAAAACTCATGGTGGCGCGGAGCGCTGAGAGCCCGTCTATGAGCTTCTCCCTCCCACTTTGACAAATTCCTGGCTACGCCCCTGACTGGATTCAAGTCTGATGGAGATGGCATGAGAAATTGGCATTGTGATTCACACATTGTAACTAATTTGAGCAGGAAGAGCGCGCTTGCAGTACCTCTGCTCTACTAGGCTACTGTTGATGGCGAGTGTACCGTGATGCACTGATATTCCATCATGACAGTGGAGAGGCTGATGGAAATTATGAAAACTTTTTACTCCAGAGCTGAGGCTGAGACTGATGGCGAATATGATGGTGTCATTGCAACATTTACAATGCATTCATGTCATGCGGCAGATACTGTGTTGTACCGGCTCCGTTTGAAACGGGGCAATAATAATGTATTGGAAAATTGTTCATTGCAGTTTTTCCCCCACTCTCTCCTGCACTGGTACTTTCTCTCTGTCTGAGACTATAACCATGAGAGGATCCAAGGAGAGGGGGGGGGGTTTCCCGGCCTCAGCCCCCCCCTTTTCGCCATATCAACTATAACAAATACGTGAAAATTAGCATAATGTTAATCTAGGAGAATATTCAAGGGGGCTTTCAGCCCCCCCCCCCTTTCGAAATGTCTGGATCCGCGCCTGATATCTCTTTTATTTTCCCCATCATTGATATTTTCACTCCTCCAATTTGGAGGCCCCTGAATTTGGGGGCCCTGGGCCCAACTCTCATTTGGCCCAATGGAAAATTCGGGCCTCAGCGCCTCACGTTTTGGATCGAAATTTAAAATGATCCAAAAGAAGTTTAAAGGGGAATTTTCATCATCCCAGACAGTTCCAATTCTCCCAACTATGCAACTTCTAGCTCCTCCCATAACTGTATGAAGCTCCTCCTTGGACAGTAATTAACCTGTTTTATTGCTTAAGGCCATGTCCTGGTGAGCATACAAGGCTATAAAATGTAATAAAAGCACTCTCTCTGCCTTGTGTGGAATGTGAGCTACTCTGCATCTTTCAGATTTTTAAACTTTGATGTCAATCAAAGAGCAGTCACCAACTGAGAATTTTGATACCCCCACACTAAAAATATACTTTGGGGTCATGGTTGTCTGTCTTTAAGCAAACGATTTACACAGGAGACTGGGTGAAATGTCTTTAAAAGTGAAACGATTGACCTATTTCAATTGTTTTCCGTTACAAATCTTTTATAAACTACCCTAAATTTTCTCTCCTTCACCTTCAGTTCAATTCGTTTCCGTTTTCTTCTTAACTATCATCTCAAACGTTTTCTTTTCATTCAACAGCCGTTACATTTATGCTCTTCTCCATACAGGCATAGGCAAGATTATGCAAAAGCAAAACTTAAAATGAACTTGTGATATTTGAAACCAACTAGAGTTCTAGATAGAGGATTACAAAGCATTGATAAATCAGACTTATCTTCCCGACAGAACCACTTTGGTTAGGGAATTGAACTGTCTCAAAGTAGCCTACTGCCTGAATGAAAACTTTATCATGAAAATAATGTCTAAACGGAAAATTTTCGGAGCGCTTCGTTCCCAATTGTCGCCGTTCAGGCCCCTATACCCGACTAACCTTACAGCGAAAATAAAACACTCGTTAGGGCAAAAATCTGTTCTGAAAAGTAAATGTTTATCTCGGGCTTAATGCTAACGTCCAAACTTTGAACCTCATAACCCCTGGAGCTCTCTAGGTGCCCATATGATAACCTGTACTCTGCCATAAACATATAATTTTATAAAATATGAAAGGATAAAAAATCTCCATAACAAAGTAACGAGCCTGTTTTCTTCTTCTAAAATGTTATATTGCGAAAGCTTCGGGGTGCTTCGCCCTCTGGACCCCATCGGAGTTCCGCCTGTGGACCTACCAAGACCGCTAGCGAGGGCCCCTGGACCCCACTCGTACCGACTCGCGCTTTGCACTCGTAGTGCACAGAAGGTGCACTTGAGATTACCCCGCACCGCCCTCCTCGAAATTTTTTGATTCGCGCCTGCTTGTCTCAGGCACAAGTTTGGAGGGTGGCCATACCACAGCCAAAATCACTGAATAATGAGAACGTAGTCAGTTCAAAAGTTTTGCCAAAGATAGCACTATTCTCCTTCTAAATTACCCCCCTACATACACAAAAATTTCTCAAGAGGAAGAGTTGTCACTGCTCCTCTGGGACAAAAACCCTTTCTTTGGCCCGACTAAGAATAAGAACATTTACTAAATTATAAGAAGTTGGAAGCTTTGCCAAAGATAGCACCATTTTGCATCTAAGTCACCTTAAATTGACAAAACTTTCTCAATTAAGGGGAGGGGACACCTCTCCTCTTAGACCACTCCCCCAGGATGGCATCTCTGCACGAGGTGACAAAGTATGTACCCTTAAAGCCGTCTTCTAGATTTATCTGGGTGGGATTGCGACATCATCAACTGTAGTACCCCCCTCCCATCACCAGTTCTGGCTGCGTCACTGATATAACCAGTCGAAAATTTTGCCAAAGATAACATCATTTTGCATCTAAGCCACCTTACATGAAAAAACTTTCTGGAAGAGGAAGATTATACCCCACCACGTACTTAGACCCTTTCTCTAGGATGCTAACCCAAGGTGCTAACCATCCTAGGTACATCAATGAACTTATCAAACTCAAGACTCTGACGCAGACCCTGACCTTACATGAAACAATGAAATGACGTCATTACTCCTTGTGTTTGTGTCCTGAACTTTTTGTTATGGACAATTTAATAAACATGACAATAGTTGTCAAATTCAGTTAATTCTGAAAAGATAGGCCATTTGTGTGGGTCAAATTCCTTAAGCAAATGCCATCATTTTGCATGTAGGCATCATAAGAATTAAAAAAATTCCTTAAAGGGGAGGGAGCACCCTTTTCCATATACCCCTTTCCAAGTGATATACATGATATACACACCTTTCATGGGAGGGCATTCTTCTTAGTAAATTAAAACATCTGTCTGTATTTAGCTAAATTATATTGGGTTTTATATAAGCTTTAGAGTAACATCCAGTACCACCAACATTAATGAAGTAATTTTAAGATTTTTTTTTGATTTACTTTCTCGGAAGCATACTTCAATAAATAGCGAATGTTCGGATGCATCTTTAAAGGTCTGGAAAGGGTCATTTCTCACAATCTGGGAGACATTTAAGGCAAAAATTTCTTGGCACGCTACCTGCAAACTGATGGTAGCGCTTCGCTCAGATAGTGTCACATATAAGCCCATCAACCTCGATCGCCCCCACCCCAATCTTGAAAATCTTCCTAAGGCTACATCGTAGGATTAAAACATGAACATTATGGCCGGGGGGCGTCAGCGGGGGGCCAGGGGGCCATGCCCCCCCCCCCGTCGGGGAAATTTTTCGGTTTCGTCGGGAGCTGTTATGTATACGATAAAATATGTAGTCCCCGACAACGCCCAGTCGCCCCGACGATTTACTTAATTTTGGTCTAAATTAGGGCAAATTCTTCAATAAAAACCCAAAATTTTCCAATTTTCTTCTTCAAAGCCCCATTTTTTTTAAATTTTCAATGGAAAATGCCGGCAATTTTTTCAAATTTTCTCCAAAAAGAGCCCAAAATTTTCCTTCAAACATCTTTTCGGCACTTTATTTCCTTCGTTGAGACTTTGGGTTGCTGCCCCCCCTCCCCCGTCGGGGAGCTTGGCCCCTCTGTCGAGAAAATCCTGGCGCCACCCCTGATTATGGCGTGAGATATATTACATGTAAAAAAATGTGGGCATCGTAAGTAAACTGGAAAAGTGCTGGAAAATACCGAAATGTCAATCCAATCGGTTCAGACTTGAGTAAAACATGAGCAGTCTTCAGTCTCGCTTGTACATGTTTGTCAGAAGTTTGCCATCCATTTTTTTTTTAAACGGCGTTTCTCATGAAATAGTACTCTTATTCGCCGAAACCTTGGTGATAAGTCGTGGTGCATCTAGACCCTTGCAGCTAGAAGTAAAGTTTACAACAGGCACATCGTAGCTTTCGTAAGAAAACTCATTAAAATCCCTTCAAGACTTTTTTATTTTGAATTTGTTTATTTATTATTTTACCTTAGATGTGATGACTGTTATTATTGTGAGGCGGGAGAGCTTTTATATTACGGTGGTTCCTGCTTTGACCCTTCGCTAAGACTGGAGGAGAGGAAAAATGCAAAAACGTGCCTACAAACTATCGTCGTTTTTCATCACTTTTGCATAATGATTACCGTTCTTAAATTTAGTTGCTACGATATCATCACAAATTGAACATCCATTCAGCGACGTGCAGTGGCGTAGCTACGGAGGGGCAAGAGGGGGCATGCGCACGTGCCCCCACGACAAAGCCATGCCACCCCAGGTGCCCCCGTGAAAATTTTGCCATGCTCAGTTCTCAGTTCTCCCGATAGAGAGGGAGAGAATTCAGAAATTGTGCTCCCCTTGGAAATTAGGTTTTGTGCCCCCCCCCCCCCACCCCCTCAAAAAATCATGGCTACGCCATTGGCGACGTAGCCTTCACTGTGCGCATTTTTTTACAGGGATTATACTTGTCATTAGAGGAAATCTCTTGGGTTCATGGCGCACTGAAGATCAGCCTTACGAGAAGAAGTCACCATTTGCAAGACACAGAGCATGATATTATCCCGGAAGGCATTGTGGACCAACTACGCAGGCTAGATCTCTGTTACGTAACGTTTGTGTACATTACACAAGGCACGCACCTCATCTGCGAAAAACGAAATAAAGTAATCGGGGTAAGTGTATCATATCTAGGCTAAGTACAGTTTACGGTAGGTAAGTCCCCAGGAAAACCAGCGTAGTCTAGAAAATACAGGGATAGTGACAGGTTGATTAACAACAGCTTGGCGAACTGAGGCCCGTCTGCTTCGAACATGGTACTGATATAGAATCAGACTTCCATCAGATTATATTTGGCAAATTTGCAGCACTAACGTTAACTTTCCCGTTTGACTTTGAGTACTGCAATCGTTTGCGTCTTGAAGTGATGTTTTACCCAACGCTAGCTCTAACGTTACACCTATGTAAATGTGAAAAGGTTGGCCGGACTCTTCTCAGCGCCTTTGTTAGTAACACTTGCAGGTCCACATACAGGTGAATACCAATGTCAACGTTAGGCTCTAACTACAAGTAGCCTAGTCAGGAACCTAGCGTACTGTAGACTAGCTTCTCTTGATTCTGGGTGCCTGCTCTCACTATATAAAACTATAGGGCCTACTTCTATAGCCTAGGCCTATTTCAACTTGTAACTTGTTGAAGCTGAAAGCCACAGCTACATTCTTGCTAAGCTAACCTGGCTAAGCCCGCTCAGGCTAAGTCTTCACAATTGAACTCCGAATTGGCACAATTGCAGAATAACCTGGGAGATTGAAGCTCTGTTTTTCAGGGACTTCGGGGTTATGCAGCCACTGTGTACCCCCATAGCCCCTTCAAGGTACAGAACAGTTTGAATCCTGACTGCATATCATTGTAGCCTTGTATAGACTGTAACCTAAATTTTGGCTGTTTTCTCGTACAGTAACCTCTCAAAGACAAGTAACCTTCATAGGCCTAGGCTAGATAACAGTAAGTTGCCTCGGAATATCGACTTAGTATCCCTGTAGCCTCTTGAAACATAATGAATCGAATTTTTTCTGCATATCCATTTGGTTTCTCACAAAAACAAACTACTGCATGCCGCTAGAATTCAATAGGCTTGTTTAGCCAAAGCTCCCGGGAAAAGGCCATTTTCCCGGGTGAAAAATAAAGACGTATTAAGTCGCGTGATGGCTAAATCCTCCTATTGAATTCTAGCCTCATGGACTGTGTTCTCTCATAAGCATACAAGGCATGGGTCAGGGGGGAGGGCATATGCCCTTCCAGTTCGGGCAAAAATAGTGGATCCATTCGGGCAAATGAGACAGCCAAGAATATAAATTAAGCCCTTTTTCAACCAACACAGCGGTATCAAAATTCAGGCAACTTGGTCCAAAATTCTGAATTCAGGCATTAATTATCCCTGACTCCCCAGAAATATTGACCCCACCTTTACGAATGCGTACTCTCGTAGCCTATTTAAAGGTAACTCATAAGAAAACTCAAACATAGCCAAAGAATAATAGGGCTATAGATAATCATAGATGAGTCATCAGGCTCAAATTACATTTGTTGCCTGGACTCTGTAGCCTCACGTTTTCTCAAACAGAGGTTCCATGTGTGGGGTATTCTCCTAAATGTGACATAGCCTAGACCTAGCCCAATTTTGGTTGGAATTGATCCATTATGAACCTCATATTGGCAAAGTGGAATTTTACATTTATGTTGCTTATATGATTATTTTGGGTTTTGTGATGAAAGGGAGAATGCAGTCACCCCAATAAAGAATTTTATAGTAGACTATCCTATTTCCTGAGTGGCTCTTGGGAATCATGTGACAGTATTTTTCTCAGTCAATTGTAAAATTTACAAGGAGCAACTGCTTGGTTTACCTTGAATATGCAATATTTATGTCCTAAAATATTATGAAAGATACCTGGAAGAGAAATAAGAAGAAATTTGTGACATTTAGCTATTGTTTCAAAATAAGTTTGGGGCGACTGCTTTTGACCTTGAAGTAGCCTTATGAAGTTTTGTGTACAGTGTAAACCTGAAACCTGGGCATACTGTTTTGTATTTGGTACATTGTTGCAGGGTTAGCTGTGTACACCGTATTGAATTCTTTTATGCACTGGTTAGGGCAAGGGAAGTATGCTCAGGTAAAATTTGTAGTGCAGCCTGCAAAAATGGAGTCTGTTATAAAATGTAATGTAGTGATCAATGTTGCGAAAAAGGGACCATGATAACAGAAAAGTTCTAAGTTTTAGATGAATTGGGACTCAATCTCTGAGAGAAATCAGTTAAAAAGTTTAAACCATCTGTGAAGATCAGGGGCATAGCTAGGATGAAAATTTTAGAGGGGCCTAGTTATCAAATGGGGGACCATGGCACTGATCGCTGTCCTTAATTCTTGCACAATTCATTAGGACACACAGGGGGAGCCTAGCAAACATCTGGGAGCCCAGCCCCCCCCCCATCCCAGCTACAAGCCTGGTGAAGATAGATTCACTGTAATTGTTTGCTCTGCTTGAAGTAGTGTGGTGTACTCGTCATGAACCCCAAAATAAAATGGTTAGTACATAAAGCCGACTGCTACAGTAGATGTAAAAGCCGACTTGCTCATAGACCTACATGAATATTACATACAATATCCTAGATAGAGCATGGTCTTGACAGAGCATGGTCTTACAAGACATAAATGGAATCATCAAGGAGGTAATGTGCAAAAAACAACAGAGGGATTAGTGCACCCTTGGTCTCATTACCCTGTGAACACCTATTAAAACTGGGAGGTAAATCTCTGTAGTGTTCACCTTTATCACCTTGATGTAGCATCCTGATCTTGATGAATCTAAGCTGGCTTTCTGCCTGATCCCGAATCACCCTGTATTCTAAACTTGGTATTTCATACCTTCTTGCTGTACAGGTTCTCACTCTCAACTACAAGACGAGGAGTAGCAATGGACAGTCATCTGGACAGAACAGCAAATAATTTCAGACAAAAGGCACGGTAGTGTTAATGTTTTTTTCTTTCTTTCTTTTTTCTTAGTGGCAACTGGTTCCTGCTAACATCAAATATGTAAGATGACTGCAAATGATCAATTCAGCTTTATATTGATGCAAGAAGTGTCACTATTAAAATTGTTATTAAATCAAGGAACTAAAAAGTTTCATATGTGGCCAGAACCAGTTGTATGAATTTTATGTAAAAATGTTTTTATGAAGATTAAGCTTTGCATGCTCATAATGTGAGATTAAGAGAAATCCTCCCAAAGGGAGGGGGAGAAACCATGTGAAAGCAAGCATATCAAAAATCAACTTTCCAAGGGATCAGGGGGTGTGTAGAAGTATTGTACTTTAGTTAGCACTACAGGTATACAAAATTATTCCTAGCAATTGTTTGTAGACCTTTTGCATGTGACGTCACAGAACAGAAAGTGCGCCCCCAGGAGAGGCAAGGGTGTATCACTGCAACTTACACCAACAAATCCAGACAGCTAGCTGATTCGTGTGCCGGTCGGATATGCGTGTAGTCATCTATGAGCCTGTGTGAAGTCTACGTCATTTCGTGCAATGTTTCATTGTTTTGCCCCCAAAATGATGTCAGGTGACATCAATGCATAAAGTCTATTGAATTCAGAAGGAGGGAGGGGGGCATATATTATTCCAAGCCTCTCCTGGTGGTGCCTGCATCATACACTAAAAGTGATAACTTCTGTACTGCACTAGTGATCAGAATGGTGACAACTGGTAGCTAAAGGTGTAATTGTCATACCTGTCTCTCTGATGTAAAATGCATTGAAAATGTTAAAAATTGTTGCAATTCCCATCAAAATCTATCAAATATTGACTATTTTACAACACAATTACTGTTTTTATACCAACATCATTCGTGAGTAATTATGAGCTACAAATGCAAATTTGTGTTGTGGAAAAAGAGACCCATAAGATATAGGTGCATCATATGTTATCCTTTGTTTACCGTTTCATTACAAGGACAGGTGTAATGTTTGTATGCCCTGAGGGGTTTATGTTGGAATTAGCTATTGACTACTTTGAAAATGTCCACATTAAACACCAAACTAGAAACTAGCTGGCTAGTAGTTATATAATGTATACAAATGACTTTAAACAATGCAGACACTGTGCCACGCTCCATATCACAATTTTTCCATAGCAAATGAAAAGTATCAGAAATGGTCAAACCTGTGGATTGGTACTGTATATCTTCAGAATTGTAAAAGTTGTTAAAATAGTTGCAAAATATTTTTCATCAGGGGTTGTTTATCTATCATTTTAGAGTAAAGCAGCTGTTTGTGTTACATGTCCACAGACCTTTAACAAGTTTACATTTCTTTGTTTCTATAGTCAATCTCAGAGGCTGAAGTCATTGCCATTACAGATGCCTCAGACAGTGTTAAATTGCTAACTCTAAGGGTTGCTGAAAAAGACTTCAGCTTCAAAGCAGGACAGTGGTAAGAGTTTGCTTTTCATTTCATTTAGTACATATGTTTATTTCCTTTAATTCCAGACCATATAGGCTTGGCTCTGTTGTCACATGACTGGATCAGACCAAGGTTTAAATTTGATCAATCAAGTTTGACTAACTGTGTTTACATTTTGTTCAAATAGTATGAAGGGTGGGAGGGGAGAGGTATTTGTTCATGGTTTGTTGCCCTTGCCCCACAGGAGATCAGGTTCCTACTGTGAATTCTATTATCCCTGGAATCAGAAGTCTTGTTCCTATTTTACCATTGTTGAAGTTAAACCACATCCTCAAGATCAAAGTGAAGATGAGAAGACCAGTTTGAATGTTCTCTTACTGTAAATAAAGGTGAAAAAAGGGTGCAGATGATTTTACATACAGATAGCATTTGCTTCTCTTACTTTTTTTCCACTTGCCACTTGGGCTAAACTTTTGGATAGTCTGCAGCCCTTTTCACTAGTCCACATGTCTCTTCTGTAAAGTTTTTTTTTTGAAATCTCTTAGAGATGGTCACATTTTCCAGCTAAGAAGTTTTGCTCTTGTGATAGGAGCTGTGATTCTCCTGCAGTCGTCTGAGACTTTAGCAGAAAGACAAACTTTGCAAAACATTGCTCCTTCCTTCTTTTGATCTTGGTCACAAACCTGTTTTGCACTGGTCTTTGATGACCCTGCATTAGGATCTAAACCTTCTTAAATAAAATTAAAATTGCTTCATTATCCTTTAAATTTTAAACCATTTAGGTATCCAAATCTTAACAATGTTCACGTCTGCTTATATTCCAGGATGTAATTTTCCTCCAATCATGACTGCTGAATTTGACACAAACCACCTTGAGTCTGTTAGGAAATTATATTAACTTGTGTATGCATTTCCCCAAATTGCAACCTGGTGTTGTGCTGCTTAGTCAGATAAGTGGCTGATAGTTTGATTTTATATTTTTGGTTTGTGATGTCGGTGGAGGATTCATCAATTGATTCATGTAGAAAATGCATGTTAAACTAGACAGGTTTGTACTTGCAGGCAAGTACATATCGAAGCCATTGCATTGTGGCACTGTGTGTATAAATTGAAGTAGTGACGAGTTCTTCTTTGTTGAAGACATTGAAAATCTTCAGCCCTGTCTACACAGTTGGTACAGACTACAGTATCAATCAGTAATCAATTTGTCACCTTACTTTGACGAACAGATTGCTCTCAGTACAGACTACAGTATCAATCAGTAGGCCTAATCAGTTTGTGACCTTACTTTGACGAACAGATTGCTCTCATTCCTTCCCTGATACTGAGATTGAGAGTGTACTGTGATTTTTTTAAAGTTTCCTGAATGTCCTAGGCCTGGTTAACTTAAATTTAAAGCAAAGGATAATTTTATGGGGAAAAACGAGTAAAGCTGGGGTTATGCGTTTCGCTATAGCCTAGTAACTTTCCAGTGGACTACAACTGTTACTAACACTGTTAGGCTAACGTTACTGTATGATTAGGTCGTACAATAGCCCTAACTGCCTTCCGTTCTTCCAATACTTATACTTGATGATAGCCTAAGCTAGGCTTAGGTAGCTTACAGTTCTAAGTAATAACTACGGAATAACTTAGAAAGACTCCAATTCTCTGCTTTTTCTCTTTTCCACTGTTCCACTACCAGTTTGCTCTCGCTCGCAACCTCAGTGTCCTGAAGTTGAACAGTACACAGATACTGTGTACATATACCGTACATACACTGCCAATTACTTAGCGCAGTGTAATTAGTTTAACTGCAGGATTTCGTCAAACTGTACACGTGTAGCCCTAATTAAAGCAAAAAACATAACGATCACTGGTATTCATCATCATCATCATCATGGAAAAGACATTGTTGGCCGGAGGCCATTTCGCCCGTAAAAATTAGTTAGCAATCATGTCCGCCTTATAGTCAAAATAAAACTCGCTTTGTTTCCAAACTTTGTCAAAGTTTGACTTGAATCCCTTTAAAGACGGTGCCGTAACGACATGTGCTGGCAGCGAGTTCCAAACATCTATGCTACGCTGAGTAAAGGATCTCTGTCTAACATTTTTAATACAACATGGCTTAAGAATCTTTAATGGATGCCCTGGAGTACTGGAATCGACCGCCCTTTGAAAAAGTGTAGCGTTTCCAGCCATATCGCCAGTCAAATATTTATACATATAGATCATATCACCGCGCAGTCTCCTGTACCTAAGACATGACAAATCCAATCTGCGTAACCTCTCAGAATAAGAAAATTCCCTAAGGCCAGGAACCATTTTGGTCGCTCGCCTTTGAACAGACTCAATTTCATCAATATCCTTCCAAAGGAAGGGCGACCAAGCTGCATGCATGTAATTGTAAATTGTATTTCCCTTGTCCGTTAAAAATGTCGTTCGATTTGAAATTCATTAATCTCTTATGTAGCAAAACTTACCACCAAATGCTATACATCTGCTGTCGAAAACTTTCGAAACTATTTCTTTTTCCAACTTGTGTCCATTTAACGCTTACTGGACAGCGGTCAAGTGGAAGTACTCAAGTGTGCAAATTGCAGGAATCACCTACGTAACTGTCATACGATTTTCTACACCTAGGTTAGTTTCCGTGTTAGTTTCTTAAATCATAACCGTTTTGGAGTGCACAGTCTGCATAGCTGGTCGGGATCATGTAATTCCATACCAAGAAAGTGTTACTACAATGCAGTGTTTTACAACTCTGTATGTGTTACGCACGTCGAAAAAAGTAATTGCTACAATCGAAGCTGTAAGCTTCGATTAATAAACTTTTACTGTAAATTGACCTCTCTATTGCGATTATCGATTTTAGTAAAATGGAATCAGTAGTTTCAAGTCTTGGCATAGCACTTTTTAGTTGCCAACTGGACTACAGTAGTAAGAAAATTGTTTTGACTTGTCCTCAGCTGTTTTGCTCACATTTGGCTGGTAGGAGACTGCTAAACTCAAACCCTGGATAGTGAAGAAGGTGTGATGGGCTATTTGATTTAAAGGCATAGGACATGTGATCCAAGGATAAATGGTTTAGTTTACTGCTTGGTTCATCATGTTGTTTCCTTGGTCAAGATGGTTCAAATCCCTTTCTCCAGTGAGTACCTGGGAGGTAACTTAAATCTGTTGGCGGTCTGTATTGCTCCGACCATCTTGAGTACAGTACAATCTCATGGACATGTTTCTTTGACCATCGCTATGGTTGTGAAAATGGTTTGGTACTGTACCTTGTGTATGTCAAGATGTATAAACATCCAAAATGTAAAGCAGAAGAGTGCATGGGCCATGTTGTCTGTAATGTTCACTGCTCATGTGCAAAAGGTGTGTTGATGTAAAGTATGTAAGAATATGGCAAAATTTTCAACAAGTGGAGAGATGCAAAACAGAGTGACATCTATCAGTGTCCTCCCTGTGTCTGTTTGTGTAAAAAGTCCAATGCTACAGTTAAGTAACTTCCTCTTTTGATCCCCTGTGGGTACCCTTTTTGGCTTGTTAAACACTGAGAGTAACCCTTTCATATTGTTTCATAGGAGTACCCTTATATTCATGAAACTTGAAGAGGAAAATCTGCTCTTACTTAATACCTTACATAATACAGCTGTATTATGGAACAACCCCATCACAGGGTCTGAAGGGTGTATTGTTGTGAACCTATTAGAACCTTTTATGTAACCCACTCACCAAGTGGTTTCAAATGGGAGTTATTCTAAGGTACTGTAACAGTTCATTTGTTGCAGTACAGCTTGTTGTATCTTAACCCTTATCATGCTATGGGCGACATATGTCGCAGTGAGGGCGCTTCACAAATAAAACATTTAATATACTATAATTTAAACAAAAAAATGCCTTCCATTCATGTTTTTGGCTTCAACTCTAAGAAATGGTGGCGCTAGACTAGAGTAGGTCATTTCTGGTAAGGAGAGGTTATGTACATGCATCCTGCAGGGCTTCAATGCTTCAAAAATGAAGCCTGCCCTCTAAAAAATTCAGCATGATAAGGCTTAAAATTGGAAATGTGTTTTAGCACATGCCCATTCAGACTAGATTATTTATACATCTAGGATTTATGGTTTACTCAGACTATGCTTTTGGAGTTGATTCCTTGTTAGGATGAAAACAACATCTTCAGGGTATGTAGTCTTCTACAACATCAGCTTTGTCAATATGTTGACCATTGTTGAATGCTTATTGCTTGGTCATGGCATCTTCCCGGTAGTTTAATACTCTCGGTATGGAATATATAAGCTGTACGTATCCCATGTTTTTGTCAAAGAGGTCCACTTAGGAGTGTGCAATCAATTTTACTTTTCTTTGTACAAATTTCTTTTTTACACAATTTTTTTTTTTTTTATGAAGGGTTGACTTTGTTGTCCCAGGAGTGGAGCGAGTAGGAGGATTTTCTATGTATACTTCACCTGTTAAATTGCGAGAAGAAGGAATTATGGGACTGGCAGTTAAGAAGAGTGAACAGCAACCTGCACACTGGGTCCACATACAGGTAAAAGCTCATGCTATCCTAGCTTCTGTGCATGGGCATTGATTGTCCTCACTATTGAGGGGGGACATGACCCTATTTTCAGACCCTATTATCAAATAATTTACTCTGTGAAAAATCAAAGTCAGTGAGCGATTTCTTAAATATTGGGGGGGGGGGCATGTCACATGTCCTCCCTGTTCCCCCCCCCCCCCTTTGGGATCGCTGCCCATGCTTCTGTGTGTGTTGTGGGTAGCATATGGAAACTAGTGTTTACCCGCTGTCACATGTACATCTAACAGGAAGTAAGGTGTAAACAATTGTGTGACACACAGAAATTGTATTAAAATGTTTAAAGGAAGAGTTTAAGCAAAAAATTCATTTTCACATGTGAAAGAGGAACTAAATCTACCAAATTTGGTGAAACTTCCTTTCAAATCAGACAGGTAATACTCGAGATATCACCAAATGAAGTTACTACATTTGTAACCCAAAGTGAGCTTGTGGCAAGCATGGGTCATATCACTTCCTCACATTGATGAGAAATGCTTTGTCTCTCTTGTTTTTTCAGTCTGTTGTGTTGACCTTAAAGTTAATAGGGATAGGACTGCCACACGTGGAATGTGAAGTTTGTAAAATTCTAATGCCTCTCATGCAATCACATTCCGATAACATGTGATTGTGGAGGAGAAAATTGGTTGTAAAGTTAAAAGAAAAACAAAAGACTGCTCATTAATGTGAGGATGTGATGTCATTTGTGCTTGCTTCAAGTTCACCGTGTTCTGAAAATGTGACACCTTTAACTGCTAATATCTTGAGAACCACACATTGGATTTCAATGCAAGTTCCACCAGAATGCTTAGAATAAGAACCCCTCTGACATATCAGAACTTGATTTGAGCTTAGACTCTTCTTTTAAAGGATGATGTAACAAAAGTTGGGGAAAGTTCATAGCACAAGTAAGTAATAATACTGAAAACATGACTTCACACACTCATTGCAGAGGACATGTGCAGACAAAATTAATGATTGTGGCATGAAAATGGTTTATCTTGCTGACTGCAACTTTTGGTGAATGCAGTGGGCTACTATACAATATAGAAGTTACCAGTACAGTAATGCTCCATTTATCTGAACACTATACTTGGAACCAAATATAGTTTGGATAACCAAAACATTCATATAAACAGGGTTTCAAGTTTTTGTTCCAAGTACTGTACATGGGGTCCTCAAGAAAGTTTGCCAAAACCCTGGTGAATATTTTTGATACAGCTACAAACATTACACATGCTAACATGCTAAATATGTTAACATGCTAACATGCTAAAAATATTTAGTTATTATTTTTTTAAGGCTAATTATATGATAAACAATTTTGTAGACATCTAAAACCCAGAGATATTTTCCCAAACTTCAAGCCTGAATGTCCACAGCTTTTTACATACTAAATATGTGCATGTGTTGAAGGGAAGCTCTTAATTTTGAGAGGTATCCAGAATATTGATATAGCATAAAAACCTAAAAATATTGGAGATACATATGTAAAAGGCTTTCAAACAGCCATTTGCAAAATTTCCATAAGCTCTAATTCCGTTATTTGAAGGTACAGTATGAAGCCCACTGCAGTACTTCATTTTCAGAATTACTGAAACAAGGTCTTAACCCTGTCTTACTGTGTATTATGTATGGGATATCAAGCTTATATCCATTGGTGTCTCCCACCAAGAATTTTTTGGACAGCTTGACATCAAACCATGTATAAGATTGGAAACTATGTATCAGATTGGAAAACTTACTGTGTTCCTGCTGAAATTGTCATCGAGACCTTGCCTCTAAATGTATCGAAAGCTTGGAGGATATATATTAGGCCCCCTTAAATTGTGTTAAATGCTAGTCTGGCAAAATCTTGCAGCCAGTTTGGATAAACAGGTTTTACTCTAGTTATTCTGCCATGTGAGTATGCCTGAACACCATGTGAGTATGCTGAACTGTGTGCACACACTTACTTTCTGCACACATCATGTGTAGTATGTGTTAAATAACACTTATAGAACTTATAAGACACATAGAAGTTGTACTTTTTGCAGTTTCACTGTCATATGGGTAGGTTGGATACTACTGATGTGTGAAATCCCTAAATTGATCAGCTGTTACCTCACTTTGTCTGAGAATGTTCTAAAATTGACCAAATTAAAGTAGCTACATAATGGCAGCACTCTGTTTTAGCAGAGATTAACAAAGGCCATAGAAAAGAGGGGTTTTCAACTTTGAGTTTATATTTGTACAATGAAATTTAAACTGTATGTGTCAGCAGACTTGTGGTGTGAGTGCATTGTGATGAGTGTTGAGTACAAGTGGATTGTCCCTGTCTGCGGTGAATAAGAGTACTAGTACGTCTTTCATTAAGTACTAAAAGTACAAAATTTTGCATCAGCCCCAGTGCATAACTTCCAAAATCTGTGAGTACGAGTCCAAGTACAAAACCATTCTCAAGTGTACAGGTTATTGTTCAAAACAGTGAGTAAGGTATTCACTACAAGTCTGTGTGTAAGACATTGATAAAACTAAAGATAGGTCTGCTCAGAGTGGATGGTGATCATCATAGCTGATTCATGAGAGCTTAAGAGGAACTTACACAAATAATATATATTTAAGTCCTTGTAGCTTGAAGGCAGTTGTTTTACGACGCTAAGCAACCACGGATGTGGGAGAAGCCTATGTGGCTCTACATGAATTACAACTTTATGTCAGGTGCCTAACGAACTCAACAATTTAGATCAAATCTGGTATCTTTTGGAAGGCCAGTTCAGATGTGAAAACCATAGGTTGCTCTTGGATGAAAAAACCTACCTTACTTTGACCCTGCCGGGAATTGAACCCCGAACCTCCTAGTTGCTAAGCTCCATAGCTTCAAATGCCACCACCTTTATCCACTCGGCCACAGCACCCGTTATATGGGAATGAATTAATATATTTTTACTTAATGCAGTTAGGCATTGTTAAGATTTGGGCATGCTCTAGTGTAGGGTTTAGAAGCATGGATCTTGGTTTTAGGGAGGAGTGGTCTGGGTGATGCTGCTTTCTGTGACTTCAGCAGTAAGAGATAGCTTCTGTTGGGACTGCTTCATATATGGTTTATTTACCCCAGTTTTTTTAAAGGAATGTTCAGCCTTTAAGGTTACACCCAGCAGATTTTTGCAGCATGCCTCTTTCCACTACCATGATTGATTTGATATTGTGATTGTAAGATCATAAAATTTGTGACTTATTGTACATATAGTGGAGAAACAAATGAATGAATGGAGGGAAAGAGGGACAGATGGAGGGACGGACAGATGATCTGATGTGGGGTATATTTTGGCCACATTTCAACTTTCCCCAAGTGTTACTGTATGTGAGAATTTTGATTTATAGCCATAAGCTAACAGGATGGATGCAAGAGATGCATGATTTATTGTTTTACAGGGAGGTAAAGACTGACTCATTGAGCAGCTATCAGAAGCCAGAGAAAACAAAAGCAAACTTCTCTCAAGCAATCTCATTTGGTCCCTCTCATTTTGTGAGATTATCTTTAAAGAGATGCCTTTCTTCTGGCCATATTTGGCCTTCAGTATGTCATTTGAGAACCCTTGTCCTTTTGAGTGTCAAATCTATAATCATTGTGAAATTCATCGGTATTAGCTCTCCAAATGTCAACACTTTATTCCAACCTGGCTTTATTATGTAACTAATTACCATTGGTGTATATGCATATTCATATATTTTATGCATATTCATGCATATTCAGAATTAAATATTGTAGATATTGATCATTAGGATTGGTGGCAGAAATCACTTCATTCCTACCTTCTGCTTTTTGCATAATTGTAACTGTTATAGTTAACAAAAGTTTGATCCTGTTTCTTTTTGGCAGTGTACTGTTGGTTCAAAAGTTTCTGTCAGAGTTGGAGGTGATCAACTAGTCTATGACCCCCAAAGCAATAGTCCATCCTGGAATCTTCTCCTTATTGCTGGAGGTATTGGAATCAATCCACTGTTTTCTGTCCTTAACCATGTGTGCGATTATTATAGGGGAAAAGACAGTATTAACTACAAACCAGGATCAGTAGAGTTATTGTATAGTGCCTCTGAACCAAAGGAACTTATTTTTAAGGTGAGATAATTCATGGGCAAGTTTTTTTCTTTCAGGTTTCTTTAGAGCTGTTACCCCCCACCCAAGCTTCTATTGGAAGTACCAAAAACCTGCATACAAGACCATTCTGCTACCTTTCCTAGTACCTCCCTCTATGTCCTGGATGAGGGGTTAGAAATGCTTTTCATATCAAATACCATATATGTATATTTGTTGGATTATTCATGTGTTAGACAGAATTGGAAAAGATTGATGGTATGTGCTTAAACTTGGTCTCTGTGCTGTTTTTATCAAGCATACCATCAACTTTTTCAATTCATTCTACAAGAGATGTGCAAATATAGGGTGGCCCTGGGAAACCCTGCCTAGTGCTGAAAACCTCAAACCAGCACCAGCTCCTTCTTGAACAGGCAAACCTCTGATAAAGTCCATCCAATAAGACCCCTCACCCAGAATGACATTTAATGTGCCTGGTTCTCAGGAAATTCAGTAAACATCCTTGTCATGCTACTTCATTGCAGATAGTGTGTGGTATACTTCTATACTGCAGTAGTAGCATAAAGTCATATGTGAAGAAAGAAAAATATGTGTAACATGGAAAGCAGTTGGCAGCAGTCTAGAAAAGTTCTAATTGTGAGTTTGTGAAATTACATCATTAGAGAATCCCCTTGCTGGCCATGGCCTGGAGGGGAGACTATCCCCATATGTGCCATAGGTAATTCATTTAAATTCATATCATACATTAGAGTCACAAAAAGTAGTCAACTGATGTAAAACATCAAAATTACATGGACAAATAAATTCTGTCATTGGGGTAGAGAAAATCCCAAACTATTTAGTTGAATTTACTTCAATTCAATTCAATTCATCTGGGATTGACAGTAATTGCTACAGGCTTTACAGTACAGTATCATGTTGCAAGTTGTGTATTGTAAAAAAAAAAAATGAGTCCACTCTTCTAACAATGATTTATCAGTAAAAAGTACTTACTGTGTATGCAGGTGGAAAATATGAGCTGTTTTCCTGAGATCTGCTGAATTTGTAGTATTTCACACACTCTTGTCTGCACCTGCTTGTTTGATTGAACTCTACAGTAGACCCTTTTCCAAATAGCAAGTACCAAGGACTATGGGACAGAGTTTTGGTATGTGTCATTTTTGGCCACAGTAAAATGCCTTTGACAAAAACAATGCACACCAAAACTTTATCCCATAATCCTTTGTAATTGCTATTTGGAAAATGGTCTATGGTGTGGCTGTTTGTAAAAACAACAGGTCAGAATTTGTTCCTTGCCCATCTTTGTTACAACATTACATGGTAATACTAGGCTGCTTGTATACAGTTGGGAACTGAAGACTTCACTGACTAGTGTCCATCATGTGCCTGTCACCCCATTAGTGCCATCATAATAAAATTTGGATCTCAAATAAACACTGCATTTGCTGAACAATAGCTGTGACTTAACAAAATTTCTAAAATTTTAAAACTTTTTTCATTGGGCTGTATAAAGCCCAAAGACAAGCAGACTTTGCCTTTGGACTGGCTTGAAAATGTCATTGGCGTACACTCACAGTTGGGGCCATTAGAAAGGGAATATGATTGGACTCAGGAGCACTGGACTTGATGTTGATCCAGAGTTGGGGCTGCTGGAATTTCATGGCTCAAAGTTTGGTAAGGTGGACTTGGACACACCCTTTGCAGTTTGCGTTGCTGACTAATGATAAGACTTCCAGTTTCTCATACCCCTTCTAACACCGAAGTAAAAATTTTTGGTGTAGGTGTTTCACTGCTTTTCCATTAGGCTTGGGTGGGTTAATACCAGACTCTCTACCAGAGTCACGACTCTTGGCTGGGAGTCAGGTAGTGACTCCACTTTCCCTGGATTTTATTCCCGGGTAATATTTTCAGTACTTTGAAAAATATGCACAAATAACATTTGTGTTATTTCACAGGCCTTTATGAAGTATTATAAAGCAACAGGCTCTTTTGATCTTTTTCTCTATTAGATTACAAGTTTTTCCTTCAGATGGCCACTATGGTTCTCTGACATTGTCATTTAGGCACCTCAGCCAATTACAAGCCTGTAGTGTAAGCCTACTTTGATACACATTGGTAGGCTGATAGTGAAGTTTGTGGCCGCTAAGTTATTATGTTTCTGCGTAAGCTATGATAAATGAAGCAGTCACGACTCTGAATAATAGGGCACCATTTACCTGACTTTATATATACAGGAGTTGCCAGAACTTTTTTTCCATCTGCAGACATGTTACACAGTGTCAAACCTAATAACAACCATTTGCTTCGTGTGTTCTGCCTTATATTTATTGTGAGAGACAATAAGTATGTCCAAATTCATAAATGTTCATTAGAAATGAACAATAGGTGGTCTGTTATACAAGACTTGCAGGACACAAAATATATAAAGATGACTCAAAATTTGCAGCCTTTTTTGTAGAATCTCGTCCTGCTTATTATTTTCTGTATTGCTTAGGGTCATTATCGTACAGTGACATGTCTTGACATCGCCTGCTTTAACAAAAACAGCCTTAAATTGATTACCCAATTTGAAGTCAAATTTTACAAACAACGAAAAGAAAAGAAAAACAGAAAAGAATGAAAAAAAAAAGCAGCAGTACAATGGATTCAAGGAGAACAATTACACAGAAGTATTTCACAATTAACAATCATTTTATTGCACTTTTTAAACATATCCTTTGTATCTCCCAATCCATACATTGATGATCTGCTTAATTTCTTTCAGGAATCGATATCAGAAATGGTGAAAACTTATCCAGGTCAGCTAGCATCTAGGTACTTTGTAACCAGAGCTGTTGGAGGATGTGATACCAAAGACCTTAGTGATGTAGTGATTGGTAAGAATGTATAGATGTGTGTGATTTAGAATGACAGTACTGTTTTCTTGTACTGGGTAAGATGGAAAAAGCAGTCACCCTGATTTAAAGAAATGAGATATCCCCCATTTAAAAGTCAGGCCTTCATTTATAGAAAACCAAGGAGAGCTGTTGAATGCTCTCCATGGAAACTATGCACACATTCAGTTCTGTTGTCCTTAGAGATACCAGGAGAGCAATCTACTCCCCTGGACATTTACCCAACAGGATGCAAGGATTCCAAGTGTGGTCATCTTGTATGAGACAGAGTACTGTACTACGAAGGATTAGTTTATTACAGCAGACAGGAAGTAGACCTGTACTGCATTCACGATTGAAGATGTAACAAGATTGCAAATTTGTCACACATTTCTTGGAGGGCATTTTTTGTTTTGTAGGAAAAACTAAAACAGTATTTCCTGGTTTATTTTAAAAAGAACTGTCACTCTCCTGGGTCTATTGTGGTAAACTTCAGGGGAGCAATAGTACCTTATAGCTGAAGGTCTGAAAATTTTGGATTTGTTTTAAGCCGTCCTCAGAAGCAATAGATTTTTCCATGCATTTGTTGCCAGTCCAGTGGATAACTCTCTGAACATGTGTCTTTCTTTGAATTTTCTGAGATGCTGCAGGAGGTATTTGCAGAGAAGTGAGGATAATTTAGCATATGTTTCCATATTTGTGACACACCATGGCAAATCAGGTATTTTCATGTGGGCAAATATGGAAATAGGTGATGGTGAACTTTATGCAGTGTCTTATGTTAATTCATTACAATAAAACCATTTAAAATGAACCTTGAATGATGCAGGAAAGATATACATCTCTGATTTTAGTGCTAGCAGAAAACTTTGAATGTCCTTTGTTTATTGGTTCTGATAGACTCAGTATAGCCCTTGGCTGACCCAGTACCTGATCTGCCGTAATATGATTAGGATTACTGTGTATGCCTTTAAAGATATAAGTAACCTAAAGATTGTTCAGAAGGAAAGGGAAAGCTATCAATGTACACAATATACAGGGGTGATTATTTGCTCCTGTAAGCAGCCAAACTGTCCTCAGAAGATGTTGGGACAAAAAATACCAAATTAAATGAAAATTGCCCTCATTCCTCCCTTTTCAAGTTATTTCCTTCAAAAAGATGAAAACAGCCCCTGTGGATCTCAGCAGTACCTGTAAACTATTTAGGGAATATTTTTTCAAATCATTTGGAAGGGCCCCCACTCTAAAAGATACTAAAATTTGCACACTGAAAGGCATTGATAATAAGTTGTAGCTGAAGATAATGGTGAGAAACAGTGGGGTGAGGGCCTTCTCACACAAACACAATGGTTACAACTGATGTTACATGCTGTCTATATTATTCTTCCATATCTTATCAGTGTAGGGCTAAGCTTGCTCCTGTTCACTGTCTCCTGGAAATGTTGATTAATTTTGTTATAATATTATCAGAAGTATGTACTTAAAAAATTTGTTGGAGAGAGTGTCCCGTTGTTCAATTCATAGGCATATGAAGGGTAGTTGGTAGGCTAAAAATTTGTTCTTTTGGGGGAAAATATGCTCTATTCATAAGGCAAACTTGAGAAAAGGGAATCAGTAAAATGTCAGACAAAAGTGCTCGGCCCACCTGCCCCCACCCTCTGCCTCCAATAAAAAAGTAGTCCTGTTCACTTGTGATTTGACTCCAGGAACATATTTGTGCCATCTCACAAAGTTCACACGCTGTGTTAACTGCTGTGACCTAACATTTATTTAATCTGTTTTAGTTAGAGTAAGGAAGCCCATTTAAGGATTATCAAAGTAAGTAATTTATAAATGAGATGATTCAAGTAGTTACCCATTATCCTTCCAACAGTTTTCTGTGAATGTTTCATGTTGCCTTTCATTGATTAAAATGATACTATGTGAAGTATGTTTGATAAATTAAGTGCTTTTCAAGTCTTATTGAATCATACGTTGTGGTGAAGTGGTATCCTAAAATCTGATTTTATTTTCGTTTTATGGTTACGTTTGAATCTGAGAAAGACTTAATTGAATTGAAAGACATTTTAATGTGTTATTTATCCTTGAAATCTCTTTTTTTTCAAATTTTTGCAGTGAACATTTGTATGTCTGATATGAAGACTTAAACCAGTGTAAAAAGCCAGGAAGCTCAGTTCAGGTTTATTAAGGAGGCTGTCTCATAGATTGAGAATAAACATTGAATATTCTTTATTCTTTCTGGCTAGTGAACAGAGGATAACAAGGAGTTGTTTAAAGATTATATATATTATATTATATAAATGCTTTGTAGAGAAGAGCATGTTATCTTCTCATTCAATGGGCAATTGTGTAATTGCAGTTTCATATAACATTCACCAGCTGGGAGGGAGTGGTGAAATCTTTCCCTGTACAGACCATACAAATACATGAGACAGACAAAGCACTAAATCTACCAACCGGAAACCTTGAAAACACCAGTTTGCACTCCTCTCTGTTATCCTGCTAGAAAAGAGGTACTTTTATGAATGTTTAACTCTCTACCACCAATCTGCTTGTGCAAAGGTAAAGAGTTGGAGTCAATGATTTGCACTGAGATATTTCTGAACCAACTCCTTGGTAGAAAAGCCTGGAAATTGTGTTGTGACTCAGAATTGCTTGTTCCACAAAGCCTCTCTGACATATTCCACTTGCTTGTCTCATCAACTGCAACAAAAGTTCCCTTTTGTATATAAAATTAAGTCTTTCTTGCATTTACAATATAAAATGAAAATATCAAAAGCCAAGAAGCAAAATTGATAGGACTGAGACTTAATGCAACTTCACAGCAGGTTTGTGTACTGCGTGTACTGTTAAGGAGCGCACCCTGTCGATCTACAATAGCGTCCATGACAACCATGCAAAGCACCACAGGTGGCCGTGCAAAGTGAACACAGTGAACGTGCATGCAGTTTTTTACATAAAATTCAAACCCTTCTTTACTGTGCAAGTACTTCAGTGCAAGGAACAGGTCACATGACCAGTAGAGGAGATTTGTGCAAAAAAGTGGAGAGTATAATGGGCCCTTGAGGCAGAAGTTACTGTGTGAAAAAGTGAGTCACTGGGAGCATTCCAAAGACAGTGGGTGGTATATTCCCTCCATCATCCCTGGGATTTCTGCCTTTGCATTTGCATATTACCCTACTTATCTACTTTAATTACACACTGCTGGGTGATCCG
This sequence comes from Holothuria leucospilota, assembly GCA_029531755.1. Classification (NCBI taxonomy): domain Eukaryota; kingdom Metazoa; phylum Echinodermata; class Holothuroidea; order Aspidochirotida; family Holothuriidae; genus Holothuria; species Holothuria leucospilota. Next base: position 24,597,267 of record CM055978.1, read on the forward strand.
TCCGGTCATAGTATATGTCGATGTTGTTACCCTCTGAACACTAGTCAAAAGGAGAAGGTAAATTTGGCCAGTGTATTGGCTCTTTGATTAAGAAGAATGGCTTTCTGACTCCAGTTTTAGTAAAATATACCCTTCTTGGCTTTTCTTTTTAAACCAAATCAATAAAACTTGTGTCATCATTCTTTATCTTAAAATCAGCCAGTGGTTTATCATAAATAGATTAGTAAACTTTTTAAAAGACATGTTTTGATGACAACTACAGCATATGGTTGAGACAGAAATTTGTCATTCACATTGCAGAACGAAGGATATCTCAAAGTGACATACAGGAGTCATTACAGAGGCTGAAGAAGTTGAAGAATGATTCCATCTTATGCCTGGTGTGTGGTCCCCCTCCGATGATTGACAGCATGGAGCAAATTTTACAACAGCAGGGAATCCCAAAAGGATCCATCATGGCTGAAAAATGGTGGTAAAGTGATGCACTAAAGCAAATACAGAATAAATGCTGGTTGAAACTGGACTCGATTCAGTTTGATGCTATAGTTCTTGAAAGCAAGTATGAGAAGAGAGCAATAAATAGTTTTCGTATGAAAATTTGTATGTCATCATTCCTTGCTATTCTCTGGAAGTAGTTTTAATAAAATCTAATTGTTGCTGTCACAAGGGAATGGTTGCTGTATGTACTGTGGTGTCATGTATCTCATACATTGTTTACAGCCTTATGAAAAATGGGACGAAAAATTTCTGCTTTTGGACAATTTCATCCAAAGTCTTCCAAAATCGCCCTGCCATTAAAAATTGTCATGGACAATTATACATTCCAGTATCCCTGCCAAAAGAGTAGAAATCAAATTAATGAGCAGGATCATAAAACTTTAAGGCTTCTTTGTGTAATAGAAGATACAATTAAGTTTGTCCCTCAGCCATCAGCAGCAATTATTGAGGTAGAAAATCTTCATTTTAAAATGGAACAATTGGCTGATTATGCAATAGAACGTTGCTCTCTTTGTAACCTTGAAAAATTGTCCAAAAGTAGTAATTTTTCCTACCAAAATTGTCTAAAAGGTGTAGGACAAAAATGGAAGACAAAAACATTGTCCAAAATTGTCCCATTTTTCACTGGGAGGAGGGGGAACCTGGAGTTAGGTTAGTTAGATTGAGTTTTACGGCCCAGTTTCCAACCTATTGGTTCAAGTTGAGCCGGCCACGGCCTTTTTTCCAGTTGTGGCTCACTGGCTCGTTTTCCCTACTCCATTGCTTATGCGGAGCATCACGCACACGCCAGTAGGTTCCATTTTTAGGAGTCTTTGGTATGACTCGACCTGGGAATCGAACCCGGGCCTTCCACGTGAGAGGCAGATGCTCTACCGCTATACCAAACACACGGTAGCGGGGGTGGGGAGAACCTGGGGCACATTCATTGTTCAACTCTGCATGCAATGCTGTCTCACCTGACTGAAATGGTAGGGTTTGTACGACAAGCATCTTGGAAAACGTGGACTTCAAAACAACCATGCAAAAGTCATGGAGCTTTGTTATTTTAAGAGAGTTCATGAGGAGTTGGTATTTCTAGAACTTGAACACAACCAATAATTAATGACATATTCTATTTGGCTATAGCTGTGTGAAATTGAACCCATATTAGGCCTATTACAGTATTTGGACAGGAGTGCAATTTTGAAGACTAAAAAGTGTATCTCAGTTTTGGAAAAAAATACAAATGAGTGTGATTTTAATTGCAAAAAGTGCAATTATGTAATGTTGATTGAGGAACAGTGCTGTTCGTGTATAGTAAAAAAGCTTCGTCTGATGTTAATTGTGGAATTTTTTCACACGCCGCAGTGAAATAACAGCAGTACAGTGCTTGCGAGCCCATGTCCCTTTATAGACAGTGCTGCAGCAATCACTCTAAGTAACATTTGATGGTCTGAAGTGACATGTACATTTATCTCCAGACACCAGACAGGCTTGATAATTTGTGCATTTTACTTTGTGAAAGGCACTCACAGGTACAGTTTGCTGATATTTTCCATTAGTTGGGTGTGAGGAATTGGCACTTTGGTAAATTTAAAAAAAAATGCAGTAAACTTTAAAAGAGGCAAAATGTGCTGCCAATACTTTGACAGAAACAAAGGTGTCATTTTTCAGATTGCACAACTCTCCAAGCATCCACTGCCATGCAAATTAGCAGTACACTTTGCATGTTTGTTTCTCAACTAAACTGTCATGACCGTGTTTGAAATCATGGCCATCAATTTGAGTGGGAGGACTAGGTCGAATATTTTAAAGCTTTATGACTGGCATAGACCCTGGTCAGGGTCAGTTTTCTGGACCTTGTCCCTTGCTACCTTAAACTGGCCTTAGTCATTGGGGCACACACTCTACACATATTTGACCGATACTACAGAAATCATTATAGTAATAATAGATATAATAATAACAACAACCATAATAATTCAGGCCTTTGAAGGGCAGTTGTTTTATGATGCTAAGTGACTATAAAGAAGGGAGAAGTCTATGGCTTATGAATTACAGTTGAAATTGGATGACTACCCAGTCCAACAGTTTAATGCAAATTTGGTTTTCTTTTGAAATTTCAGTTTAGATGGGAACCGTAGATTACTCTTGGATGAAAAACCCACCTAACTTTGACCCAGCCGGGGATTGAACCTCAAACCTCCCGGTTGCTACTAAGCTTCACTGCTTCAAGTGCCACTGCCTTTATCCACACTGCCACAGCACAGTCTAGTTGAGTTACAAAGTGCAAAGGTTATATAATGTGTGATTGGCTTAAGTCTGCTCTGAATGCATTCATTTTTTATTCCCGTAACTTCAATGCATATGAAATGGCCACATTGGCATAATGAAATGTCTTCCAGTCGACGATTAGTCACGCACATATTTCGTATAAACTGCAGAATTGATTTGTAGGTGAGGGAGAATCAGGTTCTTGTCTACTCACAGCATTGGCTTATAAGATAGCATACATTGAGGATGGAAATAATCATGAGGCTAGAATTCAATAGGAGGATTTAGCCATCAGGCGACTTAATACGTCTGTATTTTTCACCCGGGAAAATGGCCTTTTCCCGGGGAACTTTGGCTAAATGAGCCTATTGAATTCTAGCGGCATGATGGTAAAGACATGGGTATAATTTAAATAGTTTAGAAGTGGTCGCACAAGAACACTGCACCAAAGGGGTATGACCCCTTTCCCCAAACTAGAGAGAGTTAGATATTACCAAGGTGAGTATTACTTTACATGCATTGCTACTTCATCATATGGTGAACTGGTAAAGTGGCCAGAAACAGTGGTTGGCTGTAACTTCCAAGGTGGCCAAGGAGCAAAATAAAAATTCATTTAAGAAGAAAGTATAATGTGATGTGAAGCTTCCTGTCAAAACCTCAGGCTGCAGCTGCCTCAGCCAAGCTACAGGGGCTGCAGCCATGCTATGTTCCTGTACCCATTACAGTGACAGTGTAAAGTAATTCTGCTCTTGTAATGTGTATGGCAGCAAAATTTGGCTGCATCCCCTGCAGCCTTGCTAATTGGCAGCTGCTGCTTTCCTGCTTTGGCATGGTGCCCCACAATATGTCAGCAAAAAGTCATAAGAAAAGAACTTAGCATCCCCTACGAGAAGGAAAAGCCCTACTCTGATGCATTTTGTCGAAATGATTCCAATATGGTATTCATTTCATTTGAACTAGTTTTCAGGTATTCTTACCAGTTTAAAGAGATCCTATTTGTGAATGAAATGTAAAATATAAAGTATGGTAAAGAAAATGAAACACTGAAATTGTCGTTCTTACTTTTTTTGCAACTTGCATCCTTTAATACAGTCAAGTTCATGTAAAGACATCAGCATATACAATAATTTCTTGTTTGAAGTAACAGTTTATTTAATTAGAAAACAGTTTTAAAATAAAACTTAAAACGATTTTCCTTTTCTATGCTAGGTGCGTTAACTCCTGTTTTCTCCATAATTCCTTGAATTACAGTTTGGGATTCTTTCCTGTGTTTGTTCTCAGAATCTTCCCAGCCAATTTTATGAATATTCATAGACTTAAAGAACAGGACAAAGATGCTAATGGATAGATTTATGGCATTACAATCACTTTTTCATATAAACACAATTCACTTTCATATCAACAATTAATTTTTAAACCTCATTTCATCGTCAAAATGTTAGCCTCCTTTGCACATGGCTTTTTGTTCATAACCATCTCCTGCTGTTTTCTATTAAGTTCAGATGGTTCAAGCTGGGCACCTGGCCAGTACATCATTAGCATGGATTGAGAACAGTATCAAGCTAAACACAATCTTCTTTAATACGAACAAGACGATTTTACTTGTGGGTTTAATCTCAAAAATTAAGTTAATAATTCCTTTGCTCATTTTTTGTTCTTCCAAATGAACTTCTGCGAATTCCCATAGAGCTCAGAGGAAACAACAAGCTGGCACCCAATGCATCCTTGGCGAGGGTCGGGTCTCATAGAGAGAGGGTCTGTTCTAAAGTGGTTATGATGAGCAAACTTCCGTCTCAGTGTCTCTCTGAATGCTAACTCCAAACGGTGACAGGGAAGGAATGTAGATGGATTTGTCATTCTGGTGTTCAATTCATTTTGTCTGTGCAAAAGACCGTTGATCTCCATATTGGGGTTCGTTTTCTTATCTCGTTGTAGCATCGTTTCGATGAAATCTTGGAATTGAGGGGGGAGGCCAAAAAAGTAATTGTTAATTAAAAGGTGACATTCCTTCTTTGTCCTAACGGGGAATAAGCATCAAATTGGTCAACAGAGGGTATCTTCATGAAATGTGGGATGAATCTTGTGGGGGAGGGGGGGGGGGAGTGATGTTTAAAATTTTATTTCCACCAAACTGGAATGAGATTGTTGCACGTGGCATACAAATTAAGACGAGCAATACAGTTTTAGTCGTACAGACACAAATCATAGTTGCCCAGTGGTGTTATTCCTCCCCCACCAAAAAGATACCCCCCTTCCAAACAAGGAAGGTAGGATAGCGGGTTTTGTGTTGTCGAACCGCAGTACTGAACACAGGAGAAATTTTGATAATTCCGACAAGAAAGACAGCGAAGTAACCTTATAGCCTAAAAAAACATGACCACACGCCATATACAGGTGTTTCCCCCTTCCTCGAAAAAGAATTGGCCTCCCTTCTTAAAGAAGAATATAGAATCGTGTCGCTTTTTCAAATCATAATGTGGAACACAGAAACATATGGGTGGATCCTGATAGGGAAGACTGTGATGTCACCTTCTGATGACCCATACACGGATGTTTTTATACAAAATTTTATGTGACTTCAGAAAATGAAGAATGTCACCTTGCCCGTAGCCAGCATGAAAAATAAAATAAGAAAAAAAAAAAAAAAACACCTTAAGTCTTAGGTTTGCTCTTGGAATAACGTTCCTGACTGCCGTGTCAATGGCATAAACATTTCTAAATGAAAAACTTCGTGTCCTCCCCCCCCCCCCCCAAAAAACGGAACTTTCAAGTCTCCAAATTTCTATAATTTGAAAACTAAACTACTTTGGTGTGCATTAGCCATGGCTGAACAGCTCGTAAACGCCATGGTTATTTGAAAATGTAGAGGTCTGAGGGTCGAGAGGTTGTTCAGTTAAGTTTGTTGTCCTTTCGGGAACGTAGCTCCCTTGGGGAGCTGAGCTCCTTTCGGGCAGTAGCGTAGCTAGGGGAGGGCAAGGGGGGCAAGTTGCCCTGGGCGCCACCGCCACCTTAGGGGCGCCAAATCGAGATCACTTAAAAAAACGTTGGAACTACCATTTGCCATGAGCATGATATTGATATAGCAATTTTATCTGTTAATAAAATAATATTTACGATATTGCTAGTGTGTCCCCTTTTTATATGCGGTAAATAGGCCTTGGAAGTGCCATTTCCAGCCATCTGGGAAGCATTTTGGGCCAAAATTTTCTTGCGCTCCGCAACAACCCATGGTGGCGCGGAGCGCTGAGAGTTTGTCCTGTCTACGCCTTTGTCAACACTGTGTGAGGTAGCATCTAAACTCTTTTGGGGAGTAAAATATTTCCCATGAAAAAGTTGTGCCCCCTAAAAAATTTTGCCCCCTCCTGATTTTTTTCTGCGGACGCCCGTGAACATTTGTTCTATTTAAGATCTTGAGTTGTGCAAGTATTCATAAGATTACCCCCCCCCCGAAGATGGGGGTAGGGCGCAAATTTCGTTTTTTGCCCCGGGCGCCACAAACCCTAGCTACGCCACTGCTTTCGGGAGTAACGTTTGGTTTTGCCCTTGACTCTTCGCTAGAGAGGCGAGTCGAAGATTATTTGAAAATCCTGTTTGGAATTTCTGTTCCAAAAGTTTATAGGAAAGCACGGGTTCTTACACTGTAGTACACGTGCTACTCGTGGTACATTTCGGTACGCCCCATCTTCCACGAAAATTTTGGGTTGCAAGATGTGGCGATGCAACTAATCGGATAATACGGAAAACGAGACTTCCGTCAGCTAGGTTTAATACCCGGTTAAGTAGCAACCAATGGACTAAGGAGTCATGTTTACTCAATGACTTGTCATAACCCTGTCGGTGTATCGAATTGTAATGTCGTTCATCAGGACCGTCCACGGCTCTAACCCCCGCGCCCCAGCTGTGCCCTCCCCTTTTCATAGTCGCGCTGCAGGAAGAGACGAATCTTCGCATCCATGATCCTATTTTAGGGGCTCCCCTGTGCCTTCTTGTTGCCAAACTTGCCTACATACGTACCCCTATAAAAAAAAAAAAAAATCGTGGTATGATCCTCGCCTTCCACAGCGGGCATAGCCCTTTGAGAACTTAGTGTGCTCGTTTTGCCTTAACAATAGGCTATTCATCAGTGACCTACATATAAGTCAATGAATCACACCTTTTAAAGGATGTCAAAAGTGACACAAATTTTATTTTAGATCAAAAGGCCTGCGTGCAAAACGGTAACTTTCAAATAACGACCGGACATAGGAAATGGACAAAAATGACCAGTTTCCTAAAGAGATTGATATAAGATCGATTACCTGTCATTCTCTGTAACTCATCTTTGTCAAGTGATTCAGCTTTCATCCCGTTGATGGACTTCTCAGAATGGACTTCCAAAGGCTTTGGATGAACTTTGTTGCTCTCACAGAGTTTAGCAGGAAGACGTTCCCTTAAAGATGACCTGAAATGGCTCTTCGTTGGAGGATTTGCGTCCTGCAACTGTTCAATAAATGACGATCAATGTACATATTATTGACAAGTTCTGGAATTCTCGTTTCTGGTTGTATAATCTCAGATCATCAGATGTTAGCACAAATTACGCATGCAGGACCAGAATAATCTAGGAGCCTAATGAACATTTTAAACAATATACCAGAGCAGAAGGCTCAGTCACTTAGATATGGAAAGTAAAAGAGCGGAGTTTTTTTAGATGTTAGGAACTGAATTGTGCATACTGGACAGTGTTTGCATTGTTACCTTGTTTTAGGGAATTTTCATGGATCCTCCCTTGGGGTCCGTTACTGAGTTATTAAAATCATATATTACAAAAACTAGGTCGAAATATAGGAGGCATCTCCCTCAGAATGCCCCCGTTGCGCTCCCCCTCCCCCTTCTGTGGCTGCATTTCTCGATGGACCTGACAGATGGAGTAATGTCCAGACATTGGAGTTACAATCGATTCACGTTTGCAATCCTATCACGTTTCACGAACTCGTTGAATGAAGTCGGGATTCTTTCTCATCGGTTTGATAGTACATGTTAAAACAAGTAGAGAAAATTGTTAAATAGGCCAGGTAGCAAACCTATACGGGCCCCATATGCGTGAACCCATATGGGGCCCATATGCGTCACCCAAGATTCATAAGGAGCCCACGTGGGCCAGCCCGTATCCCCATATGACAAATATGGGATAGTGCTGGGGCCCATGTGGGGCAGTTGCCCATATGGGCCCTAAAATTATCCCATATGGGCCATATGGGACCCTTATGAATCTTGGGTGAAAACGCACATGGGGCCCATATGTTGGCCCATATGGGGCCCCTAAGGAGCCCATATAGGAATGTTACTTGGGAGGTTTCCTCTCAACCTTCAATTATGATCCCCCCCCCCCCCCGTGCTGTTCATCTAAATTTGCTCTCCCCTATAACAAATTTGACGATTCCTTAACATATCTTGCTCCTAAAAACATTTGGTCGTTCCTGGAAGCTGTTTCACCCCTTTGAAACTCTTTTGACGACGCTTGATACGATATGCCTCATCTTTCTTATAAGGGTAATATTTTTAACATCTCCGTCAACTTGTGTTCGAGTTGTGTGCTCACTGGCCTTCCATCGAAGTGGCCAGGGATGTCCTGACTCATTAAGCCACATCGTGTTCTCTACATTCGAACACACAGAAAGTTTACCTAATAGTCGGGTAGATTTGTGACAAAATGTACCTTAACCCCCCAAAAATTCCTACAAGTGAGATTTGAGTGGTGTTTGGTACATTTGGAGGTGGGGAACAATATATCAAAAATCCACCAAAATCGGTTCATGAGATATTTATTTAAATGGGTCATTTCCAAAATGGCCGTTTTTACGTCATTGTAAAGGCGAATGCATCTAAAATAACACTTTTTGCTGATTGCAGAAAGTTTTGCTGTACTCAAATTTTGTTTGGCATGATGGTATTATGATTAAATTGACCAACAGTACTACTGTAGACCTGACGCTTTCATAATTCACCTATGATCTGACACTTAAGTCACAAAAACCACCCAAAGGTCTTCTTGGTTTCTTGCATTTAGGTTTCCAGGGGTATAGTGTTATTACTAAAGTATTTTTATAATGTAGATAGCTACCAAGTGGCAGAGCACACTGGAGAGAGAAACAAAATTGTGATTCGGTCCTTCAACAGGTTTGTCCGGGGGGGGGGCATGGCCCAGGATTTGCCCCACAGGGACCCAAGCTTCTGGCGGGAGGGGCAACCCAAAGACTTGAAAAGCGCAATGGGTTGCAGGAAGGATATTGAAAGCAAAATTTTTGGCTCCCAAAGCTTGCCGAAAATGTTTTGGTTTTTTTAGAGAACTTGAACGTTTTGGGGTTTTAGGAAAGAAAATCTGAAAAATTGGGGGGTTTATCGAAGGTTCTGCTGTACATGAGAGCATATTCAAGTAAATTGTCGGGGATGCTGGACGTCTTCGAGGATTACATATTTCATCGTACCTATAAAGGCTCCCTGACGAAATTGGAAAAGTTCCTTGGGGTCATCCTTCCCAGATGGGGGCCATGGCCCCTGCTATCATCTGGCACCACCCTAGTTTGTCCGTGTCTGTTTCAAGAACGTTACAACCAAAACTATATACTTCCCATGTAATGTTCAATCCAACACGACAGTGACTGTTTAGTAGTTGATTTAGGGTTTTTATTTGTTGAATATTCGGATGTTCCCATTTTCACACAATTGAATGTCATGAAGCTGTGCATTTTATTTGAAATAAGTCTCTTGTCAGTTCAAGTGGTAGCATGGCCTGTTTGCTGTGTATAAGTTATGACCCTATCCCCGTAGAGTTTACCCTTTGCCCTTACGATAGGCTATCACATGTGCAATTAATGGGCAAAGCAGTCGTGTTAAGTGTAGTTACAGCTTATTAAAAGGATCCTCTTTAGCTTACATATACGGTACTTAAATCATTTCTATGTCACCGACAGTAGAATACATGGAATCGAACATTGCAAATAAGAAGACACTGGGTTAAGCATGCTCACCGGTTTGGTCTCATCCATTTACAATCAAATTAGCAGTGAAAAACCTACACAATGCAGTTACATTTAATAGTTAAGATATACAATTGCAGTACCTGCCATCTAAAGCTTTCTAAGATTGGTGGCTGGACCATTCAACTCCTGAGTTTTGACATTTTTAAGAGTAGGCTACTATTTTTGTCGTTTTTAGACAAAACATCTTCATACTGAAAATTATTTGGGGCTTCAGTCCCTCCCGAGCGGCCCTGAATTAAGCTGGTGATTATACGGTATTTTTCCTAGAGTAGTTTAATATTTGAGTGTGCTGGCCATTTCAACCCCTACTATGTGCAATTGATGGTGATGTTATTATGAGTCTGGATAGTTAGCCATAGTGGTAGATTCGCTCTTTGCTACTTCCACGCTGTACGTTACTGAGGCAGCCTCGGGCCTATAGTTGGGTGGATTTGAGACAAAATGTGCCCTCCCAGCCCTCATCCGCCTAATTTATGTAGTAAGGATTTCAATCAGTTTTGGCAGCATTGGACTTGAGAGCAACACCTTGACAGTCAAATAAACTTCTTGAGTCCCGAAGAAATTAGTGTCACCTCTGACGAAACCTTGGCTAACTCTTTGTCCGTAACGGTTTACTCGTTGAAACCCTCTCCAATTATATCAAAATTCTATCAAAATCTGTTCAAGAAAATTGATTATAATGAATTATTTGCAAAATAGCTGATGTTATGGTGGTCTTGGTGGACATGTTAATATGCATGTCTATAAAACTTGCACATTTTCCTGATCACAGGAAATTTGTTCCACTCATGTTCGATTGACTAAATGTTATTACATTTGAATTTAAAACCAGTAGTACATTTGACCTGTGGCTGTCCGAAATCACTTATGACTATACACAATCGTGAAAATTAGGATCAGACCCTCATTGCCTTCCCTACGAAAAATGTGTGAGGTGAACTTCATGTTCTCATGTTTTGGCATTTAGGTGGTAAGGTAAGTAGGATATAGCTTTTAAAGCGTAATGCATGGTAGGATTGGTTTTGGTAACTGGACCTAAAAAGTAATGGTTTTGCTTACAATCTATATTTGTTCAGGTTCATTTTTAAACACAAGAAAAGCAGCATTTGAGGACGAACTTAGTAAAATCATGTTTACCCGGTATGCCACAAGCTTACAAAGGCGCTGCCAGGATTTTAAAAGTGTGGGTTAGGTTAGGTTAGATGAGGTTGAGTTTCCAACCAATTGGTTAAAAGTGTGGGAAAGGGACAAAGCACGTTATGTGTACGTCCTCGTTACAACTTATTGGAGACATACACCTACGGTGATCCGGTCATGTGCTACACCCAAGTAAAGCTGTCTTTAGTCGGGGATGGTTATCAACACATTTAATGGGGTTGTACACCTAATACACGTGGTCAGCAAGCAGAAATGGGGGAAGTATGTTGGCGCAATGCTCTTGTAAACTGTATATCTTTGTGCAGGAACAGACGGGGGGCAAGTGAGGGGCATATCCCCCACCTTGGAGGGACACAGCAAGCAAGTGACCAAAGGAGGTTAAATCATAAACGTTAAGTACGGTAGGTAATCAGTGCAAAATTTTTACTGAAAATGACGCATTATGGATGTGTACTTTTCAGAATATGATGGATGCTCTAAACCAGTGGTTCCCAGCGGGGACGTTATAGCCCACTGGGTTGCATTTTCGCAACTCAGGGGGCGATAAGAGCCAATGGGCAGCAGGGGGGCGTTTGCAAAAATGAGATACTAAATTTAATCGAGGCTTTAAAAGATATCAAGGATCTTCCTTTAGCTGAACTTTCAAATAAGTATGCAATAAATTGTAGATAAAGGGGACTCAGCAAGTCAAGTAGGTCTAACTTTCCTTCTTTAGGTTCACTACAAAGTTGGTGAATTATCTCATCTGCTAGATGCCAGGAAATCGCATTTAACAGTGCTGCATTTCAAAAAACTTGAATTTACGGACGGCGTGTGTTGCAGAACAAGGAGCTATAGTACAACTGTAATTGTGTTAACAGTCGATTAGAACTTCAGTTGAAAAGTTCCCTATCTATGAAGCGGTGTCTCGGTCTCGAAGGGGTTGTCTCTGTCTCGATATTGAGGTTTGGACTACAATATTGTTACATACGCATGGCCTAAAGCAGCAGTTGTTTCACAGCCTTGCATGATATAACAATAACTAGGCTGAGTACTTGAGCTAAAGACCATCAGATAACATTTTTGAAGTGACTGATCAGCTAAGGAGTGTCGCTCAAGGGGGATTGTACTCCTGCCGGAATAGAAAGCTTTTTGTGGGTCGGAGAAATTGAAATAAGTAGAGATGTTTAAATGTTTCTTTTACTTTTTTAGCCTTTAGAATGAGGAAGTCTGCCCTATTAAACTCCACCTTTTTTTGAAGACACGATATAACTTACTAGGCAAAGTGGATTTGTGGCAACAGCTGTCAAATAAATCATGTGTATTAGCTTCCAGGAAACGACTTGGAGGGTGTAACAGATTTGTAATCAGAGATTATCCGAATCCCTTGAAAAATCTGCAAAAATTATTAATTTTGTGTTGAAATAATACTTTTATTATTGTATTCATTAGTAAAGCAGGAAATATAAGGATGGTATTACCGATAACCTAACCACAGATTCTGGAAATAGTATTCATTAGATTGTTTTTCAAGTTGTTTTTACGTTAATTATTCCCAGCTACGTAAATACTTCCTGGTCCTGTTATTTTTCACATTTAAAAAGTATAATGAAGACATAATCGCACAAATTTTGATAAACGGATTGTACAAGGTTAACTTCATTGAGCAGACAGTCTGCCGTGTGTCAATGATTTTGTACTCGTACCCGTACTCACAACTCAGTTGTTCCCAACTGGGCGGAATCGCCCCCTGAAGGTTTTTTTTCGCAACTTAGGAGGGGATAAGAGCCAAGGGGTTTCAGTGGGGGCATTTGAAAACAGTGGGGGCATTTGAATGGTTATGCTTTCTCTCGCTTATAGACCTGGAATAATGTTAAAGTTAGCTAAATTACGAGGGCCTTCTAACAATTAGTAAAGAGCCCGCAAATTCATAAAATTTGAAAAAATTACATTTAGAAGTAAAAATTATATTTTCAAATGACCGGGTTTTCAAAAATGAGATAAGTAATGCAACTTTGACATCAAATTCTTTTTATAAAGCTATACATCTTTCAACTGTATACGAATTTTCAGCCATTGATCTAATTCCTGTGAAAAGATATCAGCTTTCAAAATACCACGAAATGGCGCTTTCACCATTCTCCCTGAGAACATGGTGTTGTGCAATACTATTCTGAGGTTTTTAACTTCTGAACACCCTAAGCTTCAGCACTAAAAATGTCACAAGGATCATTCAATTTTACATAAGCCCTTTAAAGTGTACAAGTTACGTGTCTCTATTGTGCAGTTTTTATTATAAAACCATTATACGAGGGCATTCAAACTTTCAATGGAAAGTTGTCTTCGACGTCATTGTGACGTCATCATTGTGCTTTCTGCAAGGTTACTTGAAACATTTAGTCCAAGATAGTCATAGAAACATTTTCACCCATAAAATTTGCCAATAAAACTTACATTACATACACCTTTTTGACATAAAGTAGGAAAAAGGGTTTTAAAAGCCGCCATTTTGGATTTGACCTAATTTCGGTCCTTTCCATAGGTGGATTTTGGTGGATTTTTTTCCTGGGTATATTATACACCTCAATTGATACAAAACCGCATCAAACTCACTTGTAGGAATTTTTTTAGGGTCAAACCCTATATCTACCCGACTATAACATTCATTGAATTATATGAGGTCGCCCTAACCTTGTTTTGAAGCCAGGGGCAAAGTAAGAGTGGACAGGTACTCAGGTAGCATATTTTTCCTCAGAACAGATAAGCAATTAGGAGTCAACAACCAATCAAAATCTTATATATAAGTCATGTGACGCACCAGAGACGGACTGGGTACTTGAAGTGGTACCGGCCTGGGAGAGGCGGTCACAGATCTGTGACACTATCTAAACCGGTCCAAGTGGCCTTAAAACCAAACGGTCCTAGTCCCCCTATTTGACTCACTTTTCGAAAAAGATGTTCTAAATCACTTTTCATTATTTTGACCTCGAATTCAATAAAAGCACATTCTTGGTTCTTCTAACGCAAACTATTTCCTGAAACCTAACCCAGACTTTGAAACAAAGCTCTTAACTCTTGGAGAAGCATTTTTCCTTATCTCTCGTGCTAAAAAGGGGGACGAAAGGTACTTTTGCCCCCCCCCCTTTTTTGCAATGAAGCACTGAGAAGCTTCTTGTTGTAGTCACGGGGGTGTTCCAATGAGTTTCTTGCCCAACATAGTGAAGGCAGAATTTCCTTCAGAGATATCAATCAACACGAACCGATGGCCGTCCTATTTCTACGCCGATCTCAGACTTCAGAACATAAAATTTTTTGAACATTTCTAATCAATGTTTCCTTGATGGAAGTGTGGATATCTAGAACGTGCGATATAAAAATAAGTATGTTTTGATGCAAATTGAAATGACTGTGCTTGCCCATCAACGACATATTCTATTCACTTTTTTCTTCCATGTGCTTTACCTTCGCGACGAAAAACATGATCATCGTTTATTAAATGTCCTCTTTTTTAATAACAGACAGATAAGCGCTCTCCTCGCCCACAAAGCAAATGTTTTGATAGCACCCTTCTCGGCAGGGTTTTTGTTGTTCTTGCAAATAGAAAAAGTTGACTGGGAAAAATATTGTTGGGCGTCCGACTATGAATGGTAGGAGGAGGGGGGGGGGGCATTGGGACAGTTCAAAATGGTGGAAGGGGCGGTAGTCTAAAAAAGTTTGAGAAACAAAGTCCCAGGTTGGGCCCACAGGAAACGTCCAGGTGGACCAGGGGCAAAACCCTGGAAATTGTGGACCATTTTCAAAATTATGGGCATACAAATGAAACATTTAACTATCTTGAAGACGTTTAATGGGCAAGGAATACACCACTGAAACACGATTTGGACTCTTATTTATGTCTTGACTCCCACCAAAAAGAATAGTTTCACTCATTTTGAACGAGAACCACATGTACAGCTTCCAATGGGCAATGACCGAGAGGGGAGTAACAATGTAACAATGTAATAAAGAGAATTAATAAATTGCATGTTTCATAATACTTATTCTCTGAAAATGCTCTTAATGACCTTAGTGTAATCTTATACAATGAGTAATATACTTGAAATCATGAACATCGCGCTGCAAATGCTGCCCATAATACAAGATTACCGTCGCGTCTTGATGCTCACCTGAGGTTGGGCTTAAAGCTTTCGGAAAATAGTTCTCGCCCGAATAATTCCGTGCACTATCGTTCTGATAATGGTCATTTAGCATGGAGCGTAAACTGTGGCAATTGCGCGCAAAGCGCGCCGAAATTTTGCATAGGAATTGTTAGAAAACCGGTTAGAGTACCTTTGAACAAATACGTTTGGTATGGTATTAAAAAAATAGAATCTGAAGGTCAGATCGGCCCGAAATTTTGATAGTTTTGGAAGGATTTGTGATAAAAAGTGATAGGTCCACCAATCAGTCAGTCAGTCGAAAACACACCTCATTCTACCCCTACAGAAATGTATATAGCTTAAAAGCCCTTGGGTTTATTTAAAAAAAAATCGAAATCTTTCGAAAATCACTTGGGCCATGCTCCCCGATGCCCCCATGACGGCGCCACTGCCCCTGTTCCTCACGAGGCGCCACCCCTCGATCATCCCAAACGTTGTACATTGCATAAAATTGCAATCTAAAACACAAATTTGTCACTGCGATATTCAGCGTCTACCAGCACGCACGGAAAGTCAGCTGGATTAAAGCCAATCATGACTTAAGTTGCTATCTCCCACAATTGAGTTAACTCATGCAGTAGGCCTTTTCTAAGGATTCAATGACTTGACTCGAGCTCAAATGGGGTGTCCGAACAATTCTAGACGCCAGTAAGTTAGAAAGGGTGCCACAAATTCCCCCTGACACTAGGCTCGGCTGCCATTCCATTCGTTTTGCCTTCCTTGTTTCCCTGCGTTTCCTCCCTCCTTCCCCATCTTTCCTTCATTTTGTCAACTGATGTAAAATTTTGTCGCCTCACCTGCTCACCGTGACCCGATAGCACGTTTTGCATGTCTTAAAAGCCTGTAAGTTGTAGTAAAGTTCCGCCGAACGAATATGCTTACGGTTCATGTGTTTTGAATGAGTTTCTCAAACATTACAACATGAGTTGTCTACAGCCGACATATAACCCAATTTCTCCTCCCTGAGTCACACCCCCTTACATACACAAGTGCGCTGGCGCGCTTTTTTCTTTCGCTTTTCCTTTTTTTCTCTCTTTTTTCACTCTCTCCTCTTCTTTCTTTTTCCTTCTTTTCTCTTTCCTTACCCTTCTTTCTCTTTCCTCTTTTCCTCTCTCCTTCCCTCTTTTTCCTCTCCCTTCCCTTCATTTTGCCGGCTGTTGCAGAATTTTGCCGACTGGATCCGTGAATGTGGGATGTTACAACCCACACCTCCCTCTTGCGACGGCCCTGTTTCTCGGCATACTTTCTTTTCACAAGCTACAATACACATGACGTTACTTCACATCAATATATTACCCTTCAGCCTATAACATTGTTTCCAATACACACAATTTTTTAAAATCTATCTCCTATTTGACAATATCAAGTCAGGTCAAATTCTCTTTGGAGAGTTGATTTCATGTTTTATGCGCACAGCTCCATTGTAAATTGCAATTAAAACGACACTTCATATATCACCGACCATTTTGTTTAGCATTTTGAAACACTGTAAAATGTGTAGACAAGCCTCATCAGCTTAAAGTAACATTACTAGGATTCCATTAGTCATGCCCTAGTCATAATTTAAAGTTGAAACTATTTCCACCCAAATTTCTCCCCAGCTAAAACGAACAAAAGAAGTAAAGGTACCTTACCCGGGAGCTATTATGACTTTATGCGACTAAAGTAAATATTTGTCCGAGAATAAAGAGCAAAAACTACTTACTTTCCGTTGAGCGCATAATTTTGTCGCTGGGGCGTCGTCTGAAGATTCTAAAAAGGGATGCACGGGTAGACTCCTGATTTCAGTCGTTGTAACGTTTTTATCAGCAAATGAAGGTGACTCCATCTCTTGAATCTTTGATCTGAAGCTTCTAGACATGTTTAAAAGGTTAACTTTGGCTTTTTCAATTTTAAAAATTATTTTGTTATTCGCCGATGATAAATTTACTTTCCCGTAATTTTTTCGAACTACATCGATGGAATATATTTTTCGTTTTAAGCCAACATTTAACTCGACATTTCCACCCTCATTGCTTTGTCTGCTAATATCGTCATCAATCTTCTCAGCCTCCTCGAAAACAGAAGATGCAGTAAGTCGAGAAGTTGTTTTTGATTGAAAGTCGATTTGGTTTATCTTTAAATCACTTTCAGTGTTATCATTTGCTTCCGTGCCCACAATTCTAGGACTTATACGCTCGTTTGCTTTTGCGCCTTTCCAATATTTGCGGTCGGTAGCACCGTCTTCTGTTAATTTTGTTATTTCATTCACACAAATCAAGGAAGTTCCATCAATCTCTCTCCAGTTGCAGAGATTTTTGTCGTTCAAAGTAGCTGTAATTTGAGCGTCTTGCTCCTTAAAATCCGTGTTTGTAGTAGAATACTTGATAATATCCGAACTTCTTTCAATTATCTTAACTTTGCTTTGTGTACTTTCTAAGACATCAGTAAAGCTACTGTTCTTGGTGCTTCTTTTAATGACATCAATGTAGCCTATATCTTTGGGTGTTGCCATGGTTACTGCTTCCTTGCGAATACTCTTTTCGCCCTCAGTCGAATAGCCACATTTGTTGTCTTTAAAAGCATCAACGTTTTTCTGGCTTTCACCTTTCATTTCTCCTTCTCCTGCACAGAGTGTCGTTCTGCAGGAATGCTGCGATCTCCGAAAGCAGTTTCGCAACCATTTCTTCACGCACATAAATTTTTCTTTTGTTTTGGGAGGCGTTTTGTACAAATTACCGTCGGTCTGAACCGATGCATCTTTTCTGTCAAGCGTCCTTCTTTTCCGAGGCTCATACAGAGGTAATGGTCTTTGAATATTTACAGAAAGTAGCCAGCCCTGGACTATTTCATTTCTCATCTGTCCAATCATTTCCAGTTTAGGAAGAATTCTTTCAGGCGGGGTCCATTCGTACAACCAATCACTGAACTTTTCCAAAGCTGTGAAGTAAGGGGTACTTGGCTTTTGAAGTAAAATTCGCCCAGGATAGCTATTTGGGCTTGCACTTACCTCAGCGAAAGAAAGTCTCTCGGCTGTGTTCATGCTTAAATAATCAGGGGCAACAGGACACTGAGTTTCATCTCGACATTTTCCTGGTTTAGAATTAAAACAACCCCCATTTTCCGTGTTTATTAATTCACCAGTTTCAAGTCGGACTTTTTCCAGCCCTGCATTTCTTCCGAAACGATCTATTTCCTTGTCCTTCTGTTCCGTTAAAGGTAAAACTTGTCGGTTTTCAGTATGGTATCTAACCGTTCGGCTTTCCATAGAATTTGGCCCAACAAAACTTCCTTGTATGGCTCCTTGACTCGACATATTTACAAGTGACGTCTTTTTTTGATGTTCACTTACTGAAAGGGGCCTGTTTGTGTATTGTTCAACTAGTTTCATTCGTTGGTGCGCTAAAGATGAGCATAGAGACTTTTTCACCTTAGGACCCGGGACCGCACGAGCGGACCAGTTCCATGAGATATAGGTACAGGATCAATTTTGCTGGCATTTTCCTTAGCTATGAGTTCTCATCCACTTTTTTCAAGATTTCTTCTCTGTCTGATTTTCGTATTAGTCTAGTTCTTTCTCCACCTCTGCGGTGCAATTTTGACAAATCACAGCATCTCAAAAATTTATCCCGTAATATTCTGTACGGAGGCAATTTATAAAGAACTGGCTGATTGGATTTTTGGACAGCTCGGATATGATGGAGAATAAAATTTGTCAAAATTATTAGCAATGTATGGCTAAAAGTGATAAGAAACAGAAGTTTGTTATCGTTGAGGGTGCATGTATTGCATTACTTGAGTGGTTGACCTGCCATATTTTCAGGCAACAGACATTGAGTGGAATTCATTTGGGACTGAATTTATATAATTTTTATTTGACAAATACGACAAATTACTGTCGACAAGTGGAAGGTATAACAAGTAGTTACTATCATAGGCGTAGGAGCCCAAGTTGATTTAGCGGGGGGAAGGGGGCTGGAAGCCTGGAACGACTTGCCCGAAAAATATAACCCAAAATTTCCGCACGCTCCACGCACGTTCGACATGTTAATGTACATATCACACAGGCATGCATCGGTTATCACACCGCACAAGCGCGGATCCAGGTGGGCGCGCACCCGACGCAAGCTCCCCCCCCCCCATTACATCTAAGCGCATTTATTATTCAAATTTTCTTCGGAGGACCCCCAAACCCCCCGCCGTAGCTTCGCACCTTCGGCACTCGCTCGTCGGACTTCGGCCGACGGTGTGTGCGCCCCCTTTCTCAAAGTCCTGGATCCGCGCCTGCCGCATGCCAATTACATACAATAATTTGCCGTGTTACTACCTTCTTCATTGGTTTTAATTTTTGCCGAAGTCGGTGATCGCCGGCCTGGGGTAGGGGTCTAAGGGGAGCGGGTTCCCCCTCCCCTTTGAAAATTTTTGAAAAATAAAGGTTCTTTACATGCAATCTCGTTCCACATATGCTACCTTTGAAGTAAAACTTGTGTTAAAAAATTCGTATTTTAGGTAGAAAAAAAAATCAGCATCGGTGAGGGTGGGGCATGGCCCAATGGCCCCTCAAATACACCACTGATAATCATAATATAAATTCAACCATTAAAAAACACATTGCTGAATTAATACGGAATATACATGCTGGTGCAATTCAAATCAGAACTTTATGTTAATTACCAAGGGGAAGTTTTTTTTAACTTTTAATACCCTTTAGCTACATAACTGCATTATTTTTCTCTCAGTAGATGCCCGAAAAACTCTCAGCATTTTGCCCGAATTTTCACAAAAAGTTTTGGTTGGGGGGCTGCATCCCCCAGCCCCCCACCTCCTACGCCTATGGTTACTATGCAATGTATGGTATGTCCATGCCGAGAGCGGCGATGGGCACATTGGGGAAGGAGAATGACCGCTCACAATGATGCATAAGTAAACATATGCCTAAGTTACATTAGACGTATACTTACATGTATCTGTATACGATTTCGCAATTATGTACACGTATCAGCTTCATTATGTTCGTCTGCGTATATGGTTTCCATGGATAAGTCAAAAGTGCGCTCACAACATCTTTTGTATTCATCACCCCATAGTAACGTCGTCACGTAACTCATAAATGTAAGCAAAGCCAGGCTTAAGTAGTCAAAGTAATGGGAATTTAGAGGTGGAAGGTATATTGCACCCTCGACCTCTTATGGGGGGTGTGTACTCTAACCCATCATCACCCAGGGATAGCCGCCTCTGATTCATGTATGAATTTCTCTGGTTCATTAGGATAGAAAATAGTGTAGGCCATGACCCAACCCTGTCCCCCTCCCGTGATGGGGCGGAAAATTAACTTGGTCTTAAGATATTTTATATTTTATTTTAATTAATTTGGTGATTTTTTTCTTTGAAATAAAATCACTTGAAAAGAACTGGAATGGGGGGGGGGACGGAATGCTTGTGCTTACGGCCTGTATTAAAACATTGCCCACAGTATGAAATATTCACATTCAATGTTTTCCATCCATTTGTCCATTGTAAAATATTATAGTTAATGTATCAAAGCAGTGAACAAGCAACTTTTAAAGGCTTGCAAGTAAAAATGTGAGTGGATTGAAACTTGAAAACATTAGAGAATTTAAGGATTTCTTTAAAAAATAATAGAAGTGCATGTTAGGGCCCAATTCAAAAACAGGAGGTTTTGTTATGACATTCCAATCTTAACATCTTGAAATGTGAATTTGATTCCTCTTTTTCATTAACAGAGAGAAGATAAGTTGAACTTAAAATGAATTTTCTAAAATAATGAGTTCCAGAGAACAGTACTAATACAGCACTTTATTGTCTATTTTAAAAGGCCTTAATGATAATGTTTTATTTGCATTTTGATTAAAATTAAAACTGAATTCAATTTGAAACACTACTTTAGAGCTTGCTTTAAAAGTAACAAAACCATACTGCCTGCAGCTGCTTGTTGTGGCAGATAAACTTTGACATTTTAGCATTGCTCAATCCCAGTGCATACCAATAAACATGGTCCTTTTCTGGTAACCTCCAATTGCAAGTTGCCTCTTGGTTCCTATAGTTTTGTCAACTACGTGTAATACCCTACCATTGAGGAAGCCAGCCCTCATACCGGTATTAAACAGAAACCTAAAAAGACGGCAAACTTTGATAATCTCCTTGCAACTTTATTCAATTGGTTGTGATTACGATTATTACATTTAGTAGGAAACTAGTTGCCTTTCATTCTTTTGCACTTCTTACCCTAGTACTCCCTGCCTAAAAAGCCGGTTGCCCACTAGGGGACCAACAGCTTGAGAGCTCTTGCGATTCCTTTCGACCTCCTGCGACCACCTTTCCTTGCAAACACGGGCGTAGCGAAGGTGTTATCTTTGGGGGGGGGGGGTGGAGATTATGTTTTGCCGACGGATCTGGTAATGCGTAGTGCGAAAACAAGCTTTAGCCGATGGGGTCCTGGGCCCCGCCTAAGGACCCTTGGTTGGGTCCAGAGGGCGCAGCCCCAGGAAGCTCTGAGGTTCAAGTATATCTCTGGGTGAAAATTAAGTCTCAGGATGGATATATTTTGGTTCATAATGCATCACCAAATACAAACTAGATCCCACTAATTTTAATGTATTAGGCTATTCCTCTCGTCAGGCCGCTATCATTTTAAGCGGTTGGATCAAGAGGTCCGCCAGTGCTTTGGTTAGGACGTTTTCTCAATGCGACATTTACTGATCTGTGGCCTGAGGGAGGGGTCTAAGGGGAAGGGGTTGCCCCCTCCCCTTTGGAAATTTTTGGAATTTGAAAGATGCCTAGATCGCAAATGGTGCAATATTTGAGTGGATTTCTGCCCTAATGAGGAACCTCAAAATTTACACCCGGGTAGAATTTGCTTGTCAGATTTTTTTTTTTTGTGGGACATTTGTCGCCATTTATGCGACATTGTCGCACAAAAAGGGGCTGGCTAAAACACTGGGCCCGCCTAAGGAGGATTCCGGAGGGCGAAGTCTCCTGAAGCTCTGAGGTTTAAGTATATCTCTGGGTGGAAAATTAAGTCTCAGGATGGATATATTTTGGTTCATAATTCATCATCAAATGCAAAGATTCCCACTAATTATAATGTATTATGCTATATCCCTTTCGTCAGGCCGCTATAGTTTTAGGCGGTTGGGATCAAGAGGCCCGCCAGTGCTTTAGCTAGGACGTTTTCTCAATGCGACATTTACTGATATGTGGCCTGGGGGAGGGGTCTAAGGGGAGGGGTTGCCCCCTCCCCTTTGGAAATTTTTGGAATTTGAAAGATGCCTAGATCGCAAATGGTGCAATATTTGAGTGGATTTCTGCCCTAATGAGGAACCTCAAAATTTACACCCGGCGAGTACAAATTGCGTGTCAGATTTTTTTGTGCGGCATTTGTCGCCGTTTATACGACAGTGTCCCACAAATAGGGGCTGGCTAAACACTGGGCCGACCCTAAGGCCCCTGGTGGGGGTCCGGGGGGGGGCTTGGTCCCCGGAAGTCTGAGGTTTTAGCATACTCTCTCGGTAAAAAAATTAAGTCTCATGCAGGATTGGTATATTTTGGTTCATAATGCATTATCCAATGCAAAGATTCCGGTTAATTTTAATGTGTTAGGCTATTCCTCCCGTCATGCCACTATACTTCAGGAGCTGAACCTGTCGTTCAGAATTGGAACACTATGTGTTCAGCATTTGAACACTAGACGCGTCAGGCGTTCAAATACGATAAGTGGATAGGCGTCCGGCGTTCAAAAAGGGAGAAAAAGTGTTCAGAATCTTAACACAAGCGTTCAAAATATGCTTTGAACGCCAGGATCTGAAGATGAGTTCTGTATCTGTTTCATTTCGGTGTTCAAAAGTTAAAAGCCTGAGATTGCAGTAAAGGAAAGACACGCTCGACACGCATTATTTTTTACCGGGATGTTTGTGGGTAAACCAGATCCTCAGAAGTTTGCAAAATGTGTTTGAAGTCAAGGTTATTGTTTAGAAGACGGGCTATAAGGATACCCTCTCCATCCAGGTAATCGGGTGCTGCTCCCCATGGTGATGATAAAAGGGAGGAATAATCTGCAGAAAGTGGTTTTTCAAGAATGTCATATGACCGGAAAATTGCTCACCTATACGGAAGCCGTTAATGTCCTTTCTTTTCCCGAGTTCCCGACGGACTCAGTCACTCGTCCAATTACACCGACGGCCGTTGATACGGCCGTATAAGGCTGTCACATGCATAATCAATTTGCCGACGGGCCTTCAGCCTGAATGGGCCAATTAGATGAAGAGACGAAAATCGAAATAGCCGATAACAGACCTGCCCGTTCTCTCTTTCTCTTTTTCTTTTCGTTCTCCGTCTTCCCTTTCCTTCCTTTCCTTTCCCTTTCTTTTCCCTTCTCTCTTCTTTTCCTCTTCTTTTCCTTTCCGACTCCTCTTTTTGCCGACAGACCGAAAATTTGCCGACGGGCGACCAAATATTGGGGGGGGGGGGGGGTGTGACACTCCCACTCCCAACCCCCGCTCGCCACGGCCCTGCTTGCGAGCTCTTGCGATCAACTGCGTTTGCGACCAGTTACGATCTAATTGCTCTCCCACTAGGCGACTTTCTCGAGGTAGCAGAAGGTCGCAAGAAATCGCAATCGTTCGCAATCCGTTGATCGCCTAGTGGGCAAAATTGCTGTACTTCTTGTTTGTACTCTATTCCACATTCTCTCATATCCTTGATAAGGTATGTTTTCCTCTACTTTCTTTCCATTATAAACAGTACTTTTGATACTTACAGTATTCACTATTGACAAATGTCTTAATATTTCATAAATGATATTGTCACAAAGTCAGATACAGTACAGTTAATGAAACGATCCAAGTCAATAGTATATTTATGAGGTCACAATGCACATATAAAATGGTAATTAGCAATTTAAAAAAAATGAGCTTCATTGGTTGAGCTAAAAAATCGTTACCATGATCGGATGGTTTCAATATAGGGCAATACCGAAAGTTTGACACTTAATTAAGACCATGTTTCTTTAACATGCTTTTGATCACTATTTAAAATCTTTTATGTTTCGAAGTTCTTAAGAACAAAGTTGCTACCACAGATTCTAAAACATGGAGGATCTGAAGTAAGAAGATTAAAAACTGTTTTTTTTTTGTCCATAAGAGCATCAAAATAGCATTAACTGTTGTGTGAAACTTGTTATTTCTCTGCTGTAAAATACAATATATTTTCTTAACACTGGCTTGAAAACTGGCACATTAAAAGAGTTCAAAGACTTTATAGTGACAGAATCTGTAAAAAATCCTAATGAGTAATTAAATTTGTGCATATTGTTATAATGGAGACTATGCATTACTACACGACATTTGCAGTGGTGGTGAACAGATCTCTGAATTAGCGATGTACGAAAGAACACAAACAAATGTACTGCATGGTCTTTACAGCCCTTCATTCTGAATATTACTGTAAATGCTTAAGGTGAGTTTTTAATAATATTTTATGTGATAGAATGAAAAGGACACAGTAAACAAAAGGAGGGTTTGAGAGGTGGCGGGACGGAATATGTCCAATTAAAAATTTGACCAATCAAAATCCCCCAAGGTACATTTTCGGAGTTTATTACATTTTTACGAATATTCAGGCCAGAATGACTTTAAGTAAAAGCTTAATATTACTTAATTAGCTGTCATTATTATACCAAAAATCATGCTTTTTCTGTGTTTCTGTCCCCCCTCTGTCACAACTTAAACTACTGATGTTGGTCTCATGACGTCAAATCCGAGCTGCGTGTAAGTGAAAAGAGGGTGATTTGAGGCACTTAACTAGCTATGTTTGCTGAAGCAGCTTGACAGACACTGAAGTGCAAATTTTGAGTTTCAATTTCACAGGTTCTGCATCCTGCCCTGTACTGCTTCATACCTTTCAGCCTTTATGTTAGAAATCGAAACCTACATCGGTAACTTTTCTCTTCACCTTGCTACTTCACTGTGCATCAAACAACGGAGATGCAGATCCTGCCACCGGTACCGTAGCGGTGGGGGGTGGGGGGAGTAATCTACATGTACAAGGGGACGAAATAGTTTTCAGAGAGCAAGATATGTAAAGATCTATGAAGGCAATAATAATTCTTTGTTCTGAAAATTTTTGTAGGGGAGTTTTTCTAGGGGACGCTGCCCCTACCCCCTGGGCTACGGGCCTGTTCGAGTCTGCCACGCGATGAAGGTGGAGGCGTTCTATAAAGGAAACTCTGTGTAAGTCCTAATTCTGCTCTCAAAGCTTGCGTTAAATGTTATCGACTTAATACATGTTTTGTCGCACTTTGAACTCGATGAACCACGTGATCGAGTATCAAATTAATGGATGAGCTAGATCCGCCCCTTTCCAATTGTATGGCTAATTTTGGGGCAATTTGCAGCACAATGCCAGGCACAAATGGAGAAAAAATTAAGTAAAAATTCAGACAACTCTGTTATCAAGAGGAGTTTTTAAAATATCCCCCCTCGTCACAGAGTTACGAAAAGCCCTGGAGTAAGGGAAAAAAAGGCTTCTCGGTCAGATGTTTGGAAAAACTCGAGACGTACAGGTTTTTATGCGAGCCAAACGGCTCAGACCTCCTCCTTCCCACCACCCTAGAGATAGAACTCCCATACATCTGTGTACCTCATACATAACCAGAACCCTCTCCAATTGAAACTGAGCTTCTAGACCCTGCCTTTTCATGGGCGGAATCAATGGCCAATAGCATTTCGTTAAGTTCGGGTGTTCCTCACGCCACATCTGAAAGTTTCAGTCACCTTCTTTATGTCTAAATACCGCTAAAATACCATGAAACATTTACAAACCTTGGGCAATATCTGGTCTCCTTTCGGTTAGAATCTTTGCTAGCTTGCTATATTTTGGGCCTAGTTTCACCTTGCCTTCCACTGTTAGGAATTTCCAGCTCTCTGCTGTAAATGACAAAAATGTCGACATGTTTCGAGTTTGTAGTTTCTTACGGCAGACTGTAAGGTTGCAGTGTCTGATAGCACATCTGCCCAAAAGTCTCTCCTTATGTTTAGCCAATTTCTTTATTTAGTGCAATAAAATATTGCCTACCCAAAGAAACAATTTTTGCAGAGGTACAAATTAATCTTCATGCGGCTCTAGTATGCATATGAAGACGAATGGGAGGGGGTGAGGTTATAGTGAAGTGGCGTGGCCGTAACATTTTTTGTAGGATGGCATGGGGGCTATGTGGGATGGCTTTTAAGGAGTACTAACAGGGCGGCCGAATCTCAGTGGCTACGTTAGATTCACTGGGGCCCCACACACACACTTCAAAATTGGCTCCGCGTCCCCTAAGCTTAAAGCCTGCTACTTTTAGACCCACAAGAGTCTTAAGGAGGGCTATTAGAATCAACTCTATTCTTGAAATATTGTCGTCGTATGACTACTCAATGGAAGCCCCCCCCCTTCCACTGGGGGGGGGGCTAATCATCGAAGCGGTCCAACATATTTCCAAGAAAATAAAAGCCTATCATCCCAGTTTGAGGCGGCCCAAAATCCCCACGCAGAAAACGTGCGGGGGCTAAAGCCCACCTAGCCCCCATCTCCCCGGTCCCTAAAGCTAGTAGCAGTGGAACGATTTTTAAAGGTAAGTTAATGGACGATTCCATGTCACGTCACCTAGTGGCTACAACAAAACAGCGTCAACTTCTTAATTGCTCTGCTCATTTGCATTCCGCGCATTCACATTGCCAGGACTTGGTTACAGGGTTCTAACGTACGATTTGTCTGGTCGGAGGTTTCAAGGGATAAAGCCTCGAAAACTCTGGGGTATTTACAAAAGTGTGAATGCTGACACAGCACTGAGTGTGCCCCAAGCAAACCACGGCAAGCACAACGTTTGACTTACAAAACAGTCTGAGAATGATATGACAGTCAATCGATCAAAGACAGGCGCGGATTCAAGGGGGGGGGGGCTTTCCCGGGCTCAGCCCCTCACCCTTTTTCGCCACATCAACAATAACAAATACGCGAAAATTAGCATAATGTTAATCTAGGAGAATATTCAAGGGGGCCTTTAGCCCCCCTTTTCGAGATATCTGGATCCGCGCCTAAAAAAAAATGTTTAACGAGGTACCTTGACTCATATGCGAACTGGATATATTTTCTTTTTTAGGGTAGGAGCCGCTAATTCTGTCCGAACTATATCTAGTAAGACTGAGAAAATTGATCAATTATTTACAATAACCTGCCGAAAAATTGATTTGGGCCCAATTCCAGGGGAGATTTCCCCAGACCCCTGGATCGTATACCTATTCTAAAACCATTCTCCGGTCGAAGAGTTCTAAAAGTTTTAGAAAAAGGTCAGTGTATAACACCCCAATAGTCACAAGGCGAAAAAGTAGTAATCGGAAATGGATGGGCAAGAAGCACGAAAAAAAAAGGAAAATACTTAAAGTTGTTTTTTTTTTATTTTATAGGCCTACCAATTTTACTTAATTCACCACTATGACATAAATAAGAAAAATCTGACCATTGGAGTAGGGAAGGGACGTTATATGGGATTAAAGAACGAAAGTTTTCCCGAGTATTCCCCAAAAGACTTTAAGGCGAAAACGTCATATAAAGTTCCCCAACAAGAATCAACTAGATCATTGTCGTGTAAACAAGAATACGCCAATTTTACACTTACCTCGTTTAACATAAGAAGTGAAGAATGGATGCCCACTACGCATTTCGAAAAATCACTTCTTGATCAATTTATGAGCAGCTTTTAGATTTCAGAGAGGAAAATGTTTTGGGTATCGAGTAAAGTGGTGGCATGGCCGTATATAGCGGGGGGAGGGGAGGCAGGAGGGACAGTCCTGTAAAAAAAATTTTAAAGTAAATTTTTATCATATCGATCTTTAAAAAGTTTGGCCGAAAAAGATTGTTTATTGATGCAACTTGCAAAGCACGGCAACGGCAATTTCCTGCAGTTTGGGATTCATTTTGGCCTTTTCCTTTTTGGTACACTCCAACTAATGGTGGAGTTCTGCCTAGCTCGACCCCCCCCCCCCCCACAAATTTTTCTGCATACGGCCAAGAGTGAGAGGGGAATGCTATGACCTGCTCATGCCCCCATTATCTCAGGCATGAGCGGGACGGAATGTAATTTTCCTTCTCCGGAAATTTTCAGTGGGGGCTCATGGGCGGTTATGATGTGCTTAAATGGGAAATTATTGTGTCCCCTACGCATGACTAAGTGGGAAAGATAACCCTGTGCCCGTGTCTTGCAAAAGGAGTTCAAAAGGGGGTCGGGGACATACGTCGTTACCCTAGGGCCAGTCACCTCCGAAACAAAAGAGTTAATACATTATTACTAGGGTTTAAAATAGGGAATTCGTGGTCAGAAATAAAGATTATGCTATAAAAGCATCAACATAATTATGTCACATGACCTAAACAGGAGTCACCAAAAACTAGGGTGGAAGTTAAGCATAGCCTGCATCAGGACATAGAGGTGCTGAAATACCTAGACATGAACGATGTGATTCAAATATATAGGTCAGACACCTGTAATCCTGAAATAACTTCCAATAGTGTATGTGGGGGCGAGTGTTGAGAGGAGAAGGCACAACAATGTGCGCCTATGGAGGGGAATATTTTCCACTTTTGCTTCTTGATAAAATAGACGATTATTGTTATTAGTTACAAATGCGGGATGTCCTCCTAAGGTCCATCTCCTGTACCTGATATTTTGTCTTTTTCTGTAAAGACCACTACCTATAGGATATACGACTCGTGACTCCCTAATCTAAGCAGAGAGAGTGGCGTTAAAGACTTGAGAAGACGAAAAATAACCCATTTTTTTTAATAATCCTCTCCCAACTAGTCGTCATAAAGGCCACACTTAAAATGAACTTGCACGTTTTTGCATTTTATGACCAGTCGTATAATTTCTACTCCGGTCTTTCCAATATTTAGGAATGAGCGTACTTTAAACCTCTTCAGACGAACTGTAAAGCTGTAAGTACTCACGTTGCTATTTATACCATTCGAAGGAAGACGTAGAAATTAAAACGTAGAATTCTTCATGATTAAACCAGTGAATTGTAAGAGTACAACGAGCTGAAACGAAAAGCCTCATACAAAAGTCATTTTGATGGGAATTAAAGACATAGGATGTAGCAGATGTTCTGTCATTCTACGTTGCAGATTCCAAAATTTTGTTCTGATTTAGAGAGAGAAGGTGCCACCGATGACGCGGGCTGTATTGCTATCGGATTATGTCGTACTGCCCTTTCTGTACGTTGTGTAGGTTTTTGGTTAGTGGTGAGTGTAGATGAAAGTGTCGTGACACCTGTGACCTATATTATTAATAGCATAGAGTTAGTAAGCTGTTCTAGACGGGGGAGGGGTGGAAGGAGGGGGTGAACAATGTTTCGGATCGCCGTCCTGGGGGGTCTAAGGGAGGGTTCTCCCTCCCCTTTGGAAAGTTTTTGAATATGTGAGGGTCCGCCTTGGATGCGGTTTGGTGCAACATATTGGACAAATTTTTAGGTAAATTACTGCAAATTTTTGACATTTCTTACAAAGGAAGCAAATAAGGTTTTCGTCCTTGGATTGAGAGGGGACAGAAGCATAGTTGCGCCCCACCACGTTATTGACCGGGTTCTTTAGCCACCAAGCCCGGATTTCAGCAAGGCAGCAGTGGCGTAGCCAGAATTTTTTTTGTTAAGGGGCAAGGCTTTTCTCAAGGGGGCAATCAAAATACATGTCTGCCCCTACATCT
The DNA here is from genome assembly GCA_029531755.1 of Holothuria leucospilota. Lineage (NCBI taxonomy): Eukaryota > Metazoa > Echinodermata > Holothuroidea > Aspidochirotida > Holothuriidae > Holothuria > Holothuria leucospilota. The sequence continues at coordinate 24,627,110 of CM055978.1, forward strand.
TCTTGAAAAACACGCACGCACGCACACACGCCAGGGGCGTAGCTAGGATGGAATTTTTAGGGGGGCTTGGTATCAAATGGGGGGTCACGGCATCGATCGCCGTCCTTAATTCTTACACATTTTATTAGGACGCGCATAATTTTGGGGGGCCTGGCAAACATCTGGGGGGCCCAAACCCCCCGTAGCTACGCGCCTGACACACGCACGCTCTCCCGCACGCACGCACGCACGCACATATGAACACAATGATTCAATGCATGGAAAATGAAACGATGCTTTCTTGCTATGATCTTACCATTACTCTAGTTGAAGTGATAGTCTTCGTAGTTCGCTTGAAATTATTTGGGGGTAAGATTGGTTACAAAATAATTCAAGTTGGGAGCATTGCCCCCCCCCCCATGGCTACGCCACTGTTTTACAGGCAAGGGATCACACTCCCGCACAGCTAGATGTCAAACACCAAATATAAAAGAAAGGAAAAGGCAGGGTTAACTCTAGCCTAGGGTACCTAGGCCTAGTTCTGACGTACACTTTAAGCCCCAAAGCTTCCCAAATACTAGGTCAGCAGACTGCGGACTAGGTTAACTCGCTTCTTTCAATTGTTAAAAAATTCGGACATAATTGTAGTGTACAGGCCTTTTTCGAGTGAACTACGCACTTCTTTTCACTTCATTTCTATTAAGTTTAGTTTTGTTTTCAAGAGAGGAGGACATTTTTATTAACGAAGCGTTAAGATTTAAATCGCCTATACCCCTCTTCCACCATACCATTTATATCTTGCCTTGAACCGACGATTACGAATGCGCTATTTTCCCTTGTATACCCTACAATTTTTCTATCCATCACTCCCCCCCCCCCCCTTCTTACTGCGCTATCCTACATAAAACAAGGCTGCTTCAAAAATTCCAACCTTCTTATAAATAACAGACGTTGCAATGTTTAATATTCTAGAACTCAAAAGCCTTGTCAAAGTATAGCCTAAATGCGTACATTCAAAATCAGTCATTCGATTTCCTCTGAACTGGTTTTCCACTCAGCTGAATGCAGTCTTGACCTGCCTAGGCCTAGGCCTAGTTCTCACGTACACTTTGCTCCCTGAACTAGTATGGGAAGCCCCAAAGCGACCCAAATACTAGGTCAGCAGACTGCGGACTTAGTCTTTACCTTGCTTAGTTACTTTAAAGGAAAAATGCAGTTACCCCAAACTGAATTAGTATACCCGGGTATCCTAATTCATGAATGGCTCGTTAAAATCACGTGACTACAATTTTGTGACTGAATATTTAAATTTATGCAACATGACCCCTTCGTTTACCTTGAGAATGCCACCTTTCTTCTGAAACATTATGAAAGATACTTGTGATAGAAACAAGAGGAGATCTGTAACATTTCAAGTCTTGTCAAAGCAAGTTTGGGCCTGCTTTATTCGCTTTAAACATGAAAGTACTACCTCGGAGGTAGTACTTCCATGCTTTAACAGCCTAGCGACGCCATTATGAGATGATTGAAAGTTAAAAGCCACCCCTTTGCGTTGAAAATATAACTGTCCGTCATGGCCAATTCTGTAATGAGAGCCTTGAGAATTTTAGATTAAAAACCTTTAAGGGCTAATTGAGTCTAACACTTCTTTTCCATGTTGCATTTGGCACGCTTTTCTCCTCAGCATATATAAATTAACTTGTGCGTGGTTTCTTTTTTTTCACTACACATGAAATGGGGCTGTAGGGAACATTATAAGAAACATTTTTTATTTAAATCCAGAATGTATTTTATTGACCCCATCATGTACATTACACAGAATTTTAGTGAAGAAAGTTAGCTTTGCACGACTTAGGCCTAACCCATTCATATGAATAGTATGGCCAATAAGCTGGAGATATTGTTTTGAGATCATAGATGAAACTTTGTAACGTTCTTGAAATGTTAAATTCGGAGAAATTTTCTTCATCAACTTCAGATCTCTGTCAGATTTACTGTCAGGTTTACATTAAAAGAACGTTTTCATAAAACAGGCTACTCACTGTAACAGCCATTTCAGATTGCTTCGTAATGATGATGAAAAATTGTTCATCATTTTCTTCCACAATGTGTTTAAAGCATTGGTACTTCGTGATTGCCTTGCACCGTCAAATCTCGTTCATTAGCGCACGAAACAGTAAATTCAAAATGGTGCGCCGAATAAACCTGTGATTTATACGCACTTAATTTAAGACTGTTATGACTGTTACGTGCAGTGGTTACGTATTTTTTAAGCCATAGTACTGTAGATAAAGAACGCGCCTTTTGGCGAATGTACGTGGCTCTTGTCAATTTCGGTGACGTAACAATTAGAGCTACTACGTGACCTGAACAACGTGCACAACAACCTTATGCATATGACGCCACAGTGCAGAAAATGCTCCCTCGTTTGGAGGTAACTGCGTATCATTGCAAGTTACAAGAACAAACGCAGACAGCTTATTTGTGAAACCAATCGGATACCCGCGTAAGTCTACTCACGCGCGTCCGAAGGGTGCCATGCGCTTCATTGTTTGCGTCCAAAATGACGTCGCGTTACGTCAATGCATTAGTTCTACAAAGGCCGATTCATATTCCAGTATAGCGTTATAAAGCTATATGAAAATTGAACGTTGTTCGTTTTGATCTATGTCCGTGATTAGCCCGGATCAGAGCAAGGGATGACCATGTATGGTTCTTATAGCTTAATGGAGCGTGAAAATTTGGAAGTGTTAACCGGCTTTAATACATATTCGGGTAGAAGTAAATGGAGGAAAGCAAGAATACGTCAGTTGTCAGTGGCGGATCCAGGATTTGGCAAAAGGGGGGCCCAGGTCATAGTGGTTTGTATGAAAGTCCGATCTGGGGGAGGGGTCTAAGGAGAGGGGATGTCCCCGGGGGCAGTGGCAGGGTATTTTGATGGGGGAAAAGCATGTGATGAGTAATCGTTGTCCTGGGGGAGGGGTCTAAGGGTAGGGGGTCCCCCTCCCCTTTGAGAAATTTTTGTTAATTTAAGCTTGCTCAGATGCAAAATGGTGATGTCTGTGGTGTATTTTTTGAACTGATCATATATGGCTGGAAAGCATTCATAATTCAGTGATTTTAATTTTTGGTTGGGTGAAAGATACTTTTCTGGGGAGGGGTCTAAGGGGAAGGAATGGGGTGTCCCCCTCCCCTTTGAAAAATTTTTGTCAATTTTAAGGTTGCTCAGATGCAAAATGGTGATGTCTATGGTGTATTTTTTGAAGTGATCATATATAACTGGAAAGCGTTCATAATTCACTGATTTTCATTTTTAGTTGGGTAAAAGATGCTTTTCTGGGGATTGGTCTAAGGGGAGGGGTGTCCCCTCCCCTTTGAGAAATTTTTGTTAATTTAAGATTGCTTAGATGCAAAATGGTGATGCCTTCAGTATATTTTATGGCTAGAAAATGTTCATAATTTAGTGAATTTTAAATTTTACCCTAAATTCACAGTGCATTTCATTAAAATAAATTACAAGGCTTAAATAAGACACTACAGGATAATATTGCAGCAAGTTATAGTTAAAAGCATGATGTTGTCGAAAAAATTCCTCTAAATATTAAAGAATTCTGAAATTCTCTTGAAAGTAGAAGCAGCGCTCCTAGTGCTGTGGACCTGGCCGGTAATAGATTAAAGTTAGCAATCCATTAATACAGCGCTCATGAGTAACTCCTTGCAATGCCTAGAGAAAGTTACTGAGGCCAATATAAGCCAAAATGTTATCAGCTGAAAGTCAGTAGCAGAGTTATTAACAGAACACTTATTTTCTGAGGTAGAAAAGAATGAATAAGTTTGAATTTCACTGTGACACATTTCATAGGCCTATTTCTTCGGAATAGGGCCTTGTCCTTTGTTTTATGAAGTTGGAAAAAAATTTCAAATTTTTTTGGAAGGGGGGGGGCCGGGCCCCCGCCCCCCTAAATCCGCCCCTGGTTGTGTCAAGCACATACTGAAGTAATCGTCTTTGTAAAAGAGACTGTCATTTCTCTGCAAGGAGATGATTCATACTTCAGTACAGCGCTATAATGCTATTAAAGTTGAACACTATTCAGCTCTGGGTTATGTCCGCGATTAGTCCAAACAAAGGATGACCCTGTTCTTGTAGATTTATAGAATTTATGAACATTTGTAAGTATAAATCGTCCTTTAGAGACGTACTTTAAAAAAGTGGGTTTTCCACTGTATTCCCGGTCGTTACAATCTCCCAATACACACATTTCTAGCTAAATTTGAATTAAATTGTTGAGTTAGTAAGCCACCGGGCGTGAAGTTGTAATTTCTAAGCCATAGCCAGGCTTTTCCCACATTCGTGTTTGAGTACCGTCGTAAAACAACTGCCCTTCAGTGAGTGGAAATAAATCCCGCCTTTCTTTTCCAAACGTAACGGAAATATTGCAATGGTTTTCAATGAATGTTACCTCCTGCAGAGGGTGTACAAAATTTTTAATCAAACAACCTTTTCGCACCGTCGAATTTACTATGTAACGAGAAAGCTTTTTTAAAAGCGGTACGCTCACGGGCCACATCGTTATGATGCAAAATACGGTGCTCTTTTGCAAAGCTTTGAGCTGATTACATGTTAAAGGAATTACCGTTATTTAGTGACATTTTGGCTGTTGCAGTGCACCCGTTTAATGCTGGTTCTATGAGACCGGCGCATAGGGCCTCCTGGAAGCTCTTGGGTGATTACAAAATGAGGACGTTACTATGATGCTCTGAACTGACATCCATATGACACACATTTCATTTTCCATCATTTCCCATAATGCACTTTATCTTGAGAAAAAATTGCATTTCTTTGAAAATGAGTATCTTCCAAACGCTAAAAGCTATTGAGATGTGGTTTTCACCTCCTATAAGTGAAATATTTTTGCATTTTTGAAATCATTGATATTTGTCACTGGCAAATCCCTTAAAACCTCTTCGTATTGAGATAAAAGGCTAAACGAGTTTTCAGTAGTTGACAAAATGCTGTCACCCCAATTTGAGTTATCCCCAATTATCTTAAGGGGGTAAAGAAAATAGCCGTTTGGAACCGATCCCATCTTTACACTGATGGGTCTCCCATTTTTTCATCATATTCATAAGCTTACAAAACTTGCTCTTTCTTCGGACCCTCTCACCTCCCAAAAGCGTTCTTTCTTTACGAAGAATTTATAAAAATGTGGTTTTCGGCTTTTGTATTTTTCTAAATCTGCAATCAAGCAGAAAGCTGAAAAATCCAAACAGCCTACTTTGCTAAAGTATAGAATAAAATTGTTTCAAAATTTCTTTTTTATATAGAGCTGAAAATTTTCTTCAATTAGAGAATTTAAAGGAACTTTTTTAAATTTTAGATTTTAGTATGAACTGACACTTTGTATAAAATGTTTTGTTTCTCACTTTTATAAACATTTTAGCTCACACAATGGATTGAATAAATTGAACTGATATTGAAATGATGGGAAAGTGGGCTTACCAGTATTGGTGTCGTACTTCAATAATGCTGGCGTATCTACCGTGGTCGTGGGTCAGTCAGTGCTACCCTTCCCCTTTGTCACACCCAGTAACCCGCAAAGTTGCGTAAGACCTCATACTTACATTTCACGAACAGTTCCATCTTAAAAATGTCTTTACAAAACCTCGAAACCTAATTTCATCCTCGGCAAAAGCATAACAAAGACTATGTATTAATATTATAAACCACTAGACTGCCAGACAAAAGTTCGAGTGCTGGCATTCTTTTCTTTGCGCAACAAACTAGGTCATCTTATCAAAAGTATTAAAATCTGTACGTAAGTCGATCGCTTGTGACTGTTACACTATTTTACAGACAAACAGAATGGATTTCAAATTAAAACCTATCTTGAACACAAATCAAGCTGTCAGGTCTACCGGAAGTGAACAAAACCGGTCTTGCAAGTAATAAAGGTGGTTTGAAATTGCCCTTCAATTAAAAATGAAGTGAGATGATATAATATAAGCACGATGTAAGGAAGTTAGTGTTTAAGAGTAAACAGTTCCACGTTCCGGCATTTCTTTAACAGTAACGCATATTTTTACAACGGCTTCACCATTTTTTTCGACATCCTGATAGGCAAACTCAGATGTTTTGCTGCTCCCCAGTTACCCATGCCCATAGCAAAGGGTTGGGAGCAAAGGGCGGCGCCCCTAAAAATTGAAGTGCTCAAGACATTTAGAGAAGTTTTTATGTTAGAAAATGTCAGATAGTACGAACATTCAAAGATGCGCGCACATTGCATATAGACCTTATGCATATGATATCACAAAGGAGAAAGTGCTCCCTCGTTTGGAGGAAAATGGAGGAAAAGCGCTTATTATTGCAAGTTACACCAATAAATGCAGACAGCTGATTTGTCAGCCAATCGTATACGCGCATAAGTCTACTACACGTGCGGCGAAATCTGCGCCGTGCACGTGTGCTTCATTATTTTCACCCAAAATGACGTCAGTGTGATGTCAATGCATAAGGTCTATAGGACAGTCGGTTGATGAAATCATGATGGAAAGAAAACAAAGGCCGGTATCAGCAAGACATACTATAAAGTCAAGAAATTTTGTTCTTATCACACCTTTTACGATGGACTAATTTAGCTGATAGAAGTACCACCAGGGGTCTTGTGTATCCCCCCCCCCCCCACCCATTTACAGGTTACAGTCGGTTTATGTGAAAGTAACCAATGACAGTACCTTAAAAAATAGTTTATTAGTTTAAGGTTTTTACAGTCGGTATGAAATTTCTCAGAATCCTGGGCTCCTGATGCGAAGACGAAGCAGCGTGGGCCCGTTGACCAACATAAAGAGTGTTAATGGGGATTAATGGTAAGAACTGAAGGACGGACGACCACCTCCCTTTTTGCCCTAATGTCGAGAAGATTTGTGAAGTGTCGAGATCAATGGCTGTTTCAAAAGGAAATGCACAGATCTCAAAACGATATGTGTAAAACTTTTCAAGTTCAAATACCTGAATTTTTCTCAAGTCTATGATTTAGAGAATACCGGTAACAATATTTGTATTTTTCAACAATTTTTAATCCTTTTAACGTATATGTTTGTACTATTAGATTTTAAGTACATTTTATAAGCGGACTTCTCACAAGTTACACCTACTATCTCAAGGCTTGGTAAACGTGGGCCAGTTTACTGCATATATCTATGCCACGTGTAGGAAAAGTGCCATGGGGCAAGAGGATCTGTAAAACGTTGGAATGACTTTGAAAGAACCATTTATCAATAGGGGTTAGGTACACAATTATCAAAATTTTCATGAGAGCCGTGAGTGGCGTTATTAAGGTACTTTAGTTTTTACGAGCGGTTAAGCTGTTGTAAGGGTGTTTTTGGGTGCTTCTGCGCTCACCTCAGAGTAGTTTTGGCCAAAGTCATGATTACTTTTCCATAAAGAAGTAGTAGTTGTGGATTTATTTTGTTTGCGTACACCTCTTTATGAACTGTGATATTGAAGTATTGGCCGGTCATATACACGTAAGTAACGAAAACGACTCAATAACACTTTTTACCAATACCTGTATTTTCTTGTGAGGGTAGCCACAGAAATTAGGGATGATGAGGCAATATAGATCTTATGCATTTGACGTCACAGAACAGAAAATGCGCCCTCGGAAAGAGTAAAATGTGCAGCATTAGAAATAACACCAACACAAATGCAAACAGCTTATTGGTGTACCGGTTGGATGCGTGCATGAGTCTCGTATGTGCGCGTGCGAACTCTACATCGTGTGCACAGTGTGTGCCCTCTAAAATGACGTCGTGTGACGTCCGTCAATGCATAACTATTAGTGTTGTTACTCTCAGGATTAAACTCCACCATAAATGAAAGAGCGTGTCTGCGTAACAGTTCACACGGTCTTAGTCCCTCACACTCAGTCACCACTCTAGTCATGCCAACGTTGGTTCCCAAGAGAAAGCAAGAGCCGGCTGCGTGTGATATACATATATATATATATATATATATATATATATATATATATATATATATATATATATATATATATATATATATATATATATATATATATATATATACCGCAGCTTATAAAGGATAACTTATACGGTACTGATTGGAATCCTGAATTTTATTTACAGCATCAACCATTGGTCACTTAACCCTTGTATTATGAGCAAAATAACCACTGGGCTGCCATAAGTGAATAATATGCTTATCGTTATACTAAGATAAACAGTGTTACATATAGGGAATGACGTCTGATGGCCATAATTGACATGCGTCTACCAGTTATTTGGGCCCACGGAGCAGACTCTGTTTGCTCAGTCCTTCTGCTTCCCAAACAAATGTTAGGGATATGACTGACCAAGGAATATGCCGTACAGCCTGCTACGTAGGCAACCAGTTACATGGTTTACTGAGCTGAGGGCAACTTACATATCTTCACTTTTAGCCTAGGTTACCTAGGCCTAGTTCTCACGTACACTTTGTTCCCTGAACTAGGCCTAGGCTATTGCAATACAAACTTTTGACCGCATCTTACTGCAGTGATTGTTGCTATATACGCGTATGCGCGTGTATGAACGTAACCATAGCTATGCGACTATGTCACAAATGAACAACAATGCGTGCTATTTAGCATACAATAGTGTTAAGGTCGTGGTAACAAGATTTCGCAGCTTTATAGAATGTTTCAAAAACAAAACTGGATCGTTTGAGTAAATCAAAATTTTTGGTGTCTTTTTAGACACTAAGTGCAGGTATTCTTAGAATGAAGGGTCTTACACATATGAATGACCCATACAAATACTATGGAGTATATGTGAATTTGAGAAAGACTAAAACCATTCAAAATTTTTGAATTTGCGGTAGCCCAATTTTGACAATGGGTATATTGCTGACCTAGTATGGGAAGCCCCAAAGCGACCCAAATACCAGGTCAGCAGACTGCGGACTACTTCACTATCAGCACTGTTCGTCAAAGAGCAGAGGCAGATTATTAGGTTGTGGGTTAAGGCACTGTTAATTTCAAGGCTCGTTTCGTTGCACCCAGAAAAAAAAAAGACAAACGAGAATTTTACTGTTAATTGTTGCGACAGTAAACGACCAGGATCTGTTTAAATGTTATAATTTTTTGCTCATTACTTTGGTTCTTCGAAACAATTATAAACTTCCGAAGATGTGCCACACAGTAGTGACGTCATTTCTTTGTAAACATCAGTGGACATTCACTTCTTGCCATCGGTGGCAATAACTGTTTTGATCAAGGGCATGATATCCACAGTAAGCACGTAATCTGCAGTCTGACGACTCAGTTTACGACTTCCAATGCAAAGTCAGCTTTAAGTTCCACTCTGAAGTTGTGGACCTAGTCTTCTAAAATTTAGCCTAGTTTCAGTCTTTAAAAATTCACGTATACGCCTACTCCACAGTCAAAGATCCGTATGGCTCTTAACTGTTGTATGTTGAAGACATCTCTATTTCAAGAAGTCGCATTTAGTGTCCCTTAACATATCCATAAATAATAATTTCTACCATCGATCTTGTTCTGTTTGTCGATATCTTGTCAAGCTGCTACTTGCATGTTGCTTGGAATTCCACACCATAGTAACTATGTAAATAGATGAATCTACCTTAGTGGTGTTCAATCATAGGCGTAGGAAGCGGGGGCTGAAATATGCTTCCGTCCCAAGATCCAAGGGCAATAACCCCTTATTTGTCTCTTCTGTAAGAAATGTCAAAAATTTGCAGTAATTTTCCTTAAAGTTTGTCCAAAATGTTGCACCATATTGCATCTGAGGACCCTCAAATACCCAAAAATTTTCCAGAGTGGAGGGGTTTCCCCCTCCCCTTAGACCCCTGCCCCAGGACGGCGATCCGAAACAAGGTTCAGCCCCCCAGTCTCGAAAAGCTTCCTACGCTTATAGTGTTCAATTAAGAGTCAAGTGTTCTGATTAGGTTTCTACACGTGCGTTATGCATACCTGCCAACAACCACTTCAACTTATTGTCCAGACGCGGCACTGATGCGCAGTGCTGTCCCGTTAAAATACTGCCCGCATACGCAGGATTTTTATGGGGGTGACTTTTTAATCCCAGGGACGTGACTTCAGTTTTTACAAAAGCCAAGTATAGTGACCCATGAGTGTAATAATTGTAATGAGTTTCGCTACACATGAACATTCCTGTGCAAGGTCCTCACCGTAATTCGTTGTGTCCCGGCGAGGTTCGTTCTGTTTGTTTGACATCTTGTTCACCGCTACTACAGAGGCCTACGGTGTGTATGAACTGCAACGGCCTGGAGGCATAGCGGAACACATAAAATCGAAAAAATAGAAATCCAGAACTATCTAATGTCGATGATCGAAAAAGTTAAATCTCTCCAGCGCAATCCACATTGACCAGTTGACGTCAAGGCTCGCCTAGATAAGGTACCGATTTGGAGTGGGGTGGGGCGAGATAGCTTTCAGGGGTGAAATATTTTGAAGCGAGATGTACTTTAATCCATTCAGGCAAAAGTAATTTTGAATCTTCTAGAGGGAGAAATTTTCTGGTGGCGTCTAATCCACGGTGATGACGGGCATGGCTACCGAAGAACGGACCCTTTATTGCAACGAATCTATTACGATACAAAACTACTCATATGTACTGCATATCATGCGAGTCCGTGTTATTAGCAGCTGTTGCACATCCAGTTCTTTTGAGAATCAAAGAAGGTTGAGGGACTTCTTTCCATCGGCGGCATAATATGCACTTGAAGACTTGTCGAAAATGCGGGTGCTTGAGACCGTACAGGATGGGATTGATGGCGCTGTTGAATACGACTAAAATCTTTGTCTGGTTAATCACTTCCGGTTTAGCATTCACTATTTCCACGATGAGATGAGGTGCAACAAATATGATAAAAATTACAATCACGTAAAACAGATTTTTTGAGATTTCTATTTGCTTCTTCAGCCTTCTCATCTCTGCGTTTGATCTGGTTGAGGCGTTGTTATTAAAATGACCACTAATTGTTCTGAAATGAAAGGAAACAATGGAAATACATGAAAAATTTGTCATGCTTTATCCAGACATATTTTATCTAATTAACACAAAGAGGATTTTTACGTGACGTCGGCGCGAGTCCTATTACCATGCTACAGGCCACAGATCATGCTCAAAAGATATTTTGGCATTACGAGTAGAGGGACAGGGCTAGGAAAATGACTGTGATACAAGAAAGCTTTAAGGTCCAAATGGATATGAGCGTCAATGGTGTCACGTGACTCCGTGACACCAGTGAAAAATCTCTAGTAAGGACGCCTAGTTAGCCTAAGTATCAGTTCTGTTAACATCAGCTCATTGGAGGCATTCTTACACCAAACATTTGAATGTAGGAAAACAAGAAAAAGCATTTTTGCTTGTTTTAGGGAAACATGAACTTTCAGCATTGAAGGGTCGATCGTCGAGCTTTTCCGGAAATCCGATCCGTCATACCACGAGTGGACAATACCCGAGCGCGACTGCAAACTCCATGCAAGTGTAGACTTTGTGCAAATACTCACGTCAGTGTGCGCAGGACAAGACCAACTGCAATCAAGGCAAGGGTCTATCAAATGTGGGACCATTTCTGTAAAATCTCTAAATTACAGGTCTACACACCACACTAATTACGTCACTAATCATCATCATCATCATCATCATCATCATCATCATCATCATCATCATCATCATCATCATCATCATCATCATCATCATCATCATCATCATCATCATCATCATCATCATCATCATCATCATCATCATCATCATCATCATCATCATCATCATCATCATCATCATCATCATCATCATCATCATCATCATCATCATCATCATCATCATCATCATCATCATCATCATCATCATCATCATCATCATCATCATCATCATCATCATCATCATCATCATCATCATCATCATCATCATCATCATCATCATCATCATCATCATCATCATCATCATCATCATCATCATCATCATCATCATCATCATCATCATCATCATCATCATCATCATCATCATCATCATCAGTTGTCTCATATATTGAATTTTCATTTTTCATGGTTATATACCTTGAACTTTCATTTTTCATCGTTACATACACTGAAAATTTATTTTTCGTGGTTATGTACATTGAAGTTTCATTTTTCATGGTTATACACTTTGAACATTAATTTTTCATGGATTTATACATTGAACTGTAGGCCTAATTTTCATGGTCATGTACATTGAACTACATTTTTCATGTTTTTTTTTTAAACTGAACCGTATGTTTCATGGTTATATACACTGAACTGTCATTTTCATGGTCATGTACATTAAACTGTATTTTCATGGTTTTTTAAATTGTACCGTATTTTTCATGGTTATATACAATGAACTGTAATTTCATGGTTATATACATTGAACTGTAGGCCTAATTTTCATGGTCATGTACATTGAACTGTATTCTTCATGGTTTTTTAAATTGAACCGTATTTTTCATGGTTATATACACTGAACTGTCATTTTCATGGTCATGTACATTGAACTGTATTTTCATGGTTTTTTTTAAATTGAACCGTATTTTTCATGGTTATATACATTGAACTGTAATTTCATGGTTATATACATTGAACTGTAATTTTCATGGTCATGTACATTGAACTGTATTTTTCATGGTTTTTTAAATTGAACCGTATTTTTCATGGTTATATACACTGAACTGTCATTTGTCATATAGTTGCATAAGCATTACTAATTCTTAGTGTCTTCTTCACTGGCATTGATATATTGCCATGGTTGGAAAGGGTAAAAATGAATCGAATTTAGTCCCACAAAATAATTCTCATAAATGACGTAAATATTTCGAAAATCTTGGGGCAAGTAATCACTTACAGCCAGATGAACAATTCAGTTCAAACTCTAGTCTGAGCTATCAACACTCAACAATTCATGTAAATATTTACAGAAAGCACTGAATTTTCCAATCGTAACACAACGCTCGTTAAGATCAGTAAACTGTCTTTCACTCCTCGAACACAATTTCATTGGTAACATCAACATTGAACGCAATTTCCTGCCATAGTTGATGAAAACATTGGTAGATAATGATAGGCCTAAGCTTTCATGCGTTCCACGTTACTTATACACATTGATATGATTTAACAGACGAGTTGGGAAATGTTTCCACGCAATGCAATATGGGAATGGGTCAAAGGTGAAGTGTACCACGCTTGCAGTGTCCCGGCGGCGCAATTTTTTTCCCCACGAGGTAATGGGCAAATCATGCTAATGGACCAATCAGCTTCTTGGAAATAGGCCACACCTCTAATTCCAAAATGACAGCTTTTCGACCCTTTTATTGTAATTCTGACACCGGATTATGAAAGAACAGGCCAAATAACCCCTGGCTACGTAACCCTAACCCTAACCCTAAAATTAACCCTAATCATAATTTTGAAACAAATTTGAAAAGTTTTGAAAATCAAATTTGCCCATAATCTCGTGGGAAAAAAAAATAGGCGTCCCGGCGCGGGTGTTGCATGTTGAGCATGCAGACCTAAACACGTTGCCCGTTGTCGTGGTACACTTGACCTTGTGACCCAACCGGAAGTACCGAATTTTCCAACACGTCTATTTACGTCTTATTTCACTTACTTTTGGTACAATGTAGTAATATACACTCATACCTTTCATAACCTTACATGCATTAAAATAATGTATATTATTATTTGAGATGTCTAAACGCATTTTCAAAATCAGACATATTTGGGTGTCAAGAGAAGGTAGTTGAATAATAGCTCAATCATGAAAATAGCTGAAACAGTTTTTAGGGGGAAAAACGACGGTATTCATTGTTTCCTTTGCCAAGTATGTGATATTCCACCTGTAGTTAATGCTTAAGTTTGTTGGAAAATTCTGTGGCATCTGGTGTTTTACCATATAATTTGCAGCAAAAGATATAATACTTTGCATGTAGTAGAAAAAATTGGTTGGGTGTTTAGGATCATCAAAGAGACCAAACTTAGGCCTAACGTGATCATATTTAAAAAGTCCAAGTTGATCTTTTAGCATAGGCGTAGGAGCCCAAGTTGATTTGGGGGGGGGGGGGGGGCTGTGACGACTTGCCCGAAAAAAAAAAAAAAAAAATTCCGCGCCCTTCACGTGCTTTCGAAATGTTAATGTACGTATCAATCATATAGGCATACATCGGTTATCACACGGCATACCAATTACATACAATAATTTGCAATGATACTATACCTTCCATATTGTTTTTAATTTTGACTGATTTCGTTACTATAATAATGATAATAATCAGGGTGTAGCCAGGATATGTCTCATGGGGGTGAGGGGCAGACATTATGTTGTGTGATCGCTAGCCTGGGGGAGGGAGGGGAAGGGGGTTTCCCCTCCCCTTTGAAAATTTTTGCAAAATTAGGCGTCCTTACATGCAATCTGGTGCCACATATGCTACCTTTGAAGTCAAATTTGTTGTTGCAAATTAACGTATTCTAGGTAGAAAAAAAATTCGGCATCAGTGAGGGTCGGGTGTGGCGCAATGGCCCCTCAAATACACCACTGATAATCATAATAAAAGTTGAACCATTAATTTGTTAGTTAGTTAGATGAGGTTTAACGTCCCAGTTTAACGTCCCAGTTTCCAACCAATTGGTTCAAGTCGAGTTGAACCATTAAAAACACACTGATGAATTAATAACCGAATATATAAGTGCTGGTGCAATTCAAATCAGAACTTTATTTTAATTACAAAGGAAGTTTTTAAACTATTGATTGCCTTTAGCTATATCATTGCATTATTATTCTTTAAAAAATTGCCCGAAAAACTCAGCATGTTGCCCGAATTTTCACAAAAATTTTGGTTGGGGGAGCTGCAGCCTCCTACGCCTCCTACGCCTCCTACGCCTCCTACATTGGGCATTGTACCCACGACCCAGAATATTTTAACAAGATTGCAGTCCCAAAATAAGTGTCTTAACGTTTCCTTATCGTTGAAGCAGAAAGTACACAAAGGGCAACCCTTTACCTTGATCTTTGATAAAGACATGTTTGTACCAAGTATTTTATGTAGAAAACGGTACTGAAAGTAGTGGATTTTGTATCAGGCACAGCCAAATAAGAAAGGGTGAAAATTCTGTCCCAGTCATGTACTTTATTATCAATTTCGTGCCATCTCTGGATTGCTTTTGTTTGTTCTGTTTTTTTTTTTCAGTTAAATTCTTGTAAGTATACTTCGTTAGTTTAGGTGACATGAACAGCTTTAAGAGGCGTTGCTCATTACCATTAGGGCTGAGAGCAAGAAGAACGCCTTCTTTCCAGGGTCTTGAAATCGCCGACAGAATACCAAAATAAACAGCGAAAGGGAAATTATTTAACTCGAACTTAGCACAAAATCGATTATAATCAATAGCATTTCCATTGCCGTGAAAAAAAAGTCACGCACTCGGTAGGCTCCATTTTCTTTGAGAGGATCTGAATAAAATAGCTTGTTATCAAGTTTTATGAAAGAACTATTCAGAATATACTGATTACCGTAATCATAAACATCTGGGTTTCTAAAATTAAAATCTGATTAGGTGTATCAAACATCACGTATAAAATTATTTGAAATATTTATGTCATTTTTACAAAACTTGTATTTAAATAAAAAAGATTTACCATATCTTTAAGGGCCTTCATCAAACAAAACTTTCCATAATTCTTCATTTTCGTCAAGGTAAAGTTTGACCCATTTACACTAAAGACTTGTTGCAAATGCCCTAACATTGATCATATGAAGGCCTCCCTTACATTTAGCATTTATTAGAACGTTTTGTTTTACTTTGTCTTACTTTTCGCACCAAATAAAACCATATAGAAGACTTTCAACATCCTTAAAAATTGTGTACTTGCATTCGTTAGAAGGGAGAATAGATAAACAAGATGTAAAATGAGAAATGCTTTAATGAGAACAATTTTACCGATGGGAGTAAGATCTCTGTCATGACCCGCCCTCGATGCTCGGTCTCAGTTAAAGGAGGTTAGAAGTTTATCACTACTTGTCGGAAAAAAATAATTTCGTCAGAATAGTTCTGTGCATTATGCAGAATAATTGTGTAAATCTTTGTCCTTATAATGAGCATTATGGCCTTGCACAAAGTGCGTGACAAGCGGGCTGAAATTTTCATTAAGAAACACTTTCCATCATACGTAGAAGCTGTGTACTATAACACACTTATAATTTCTATCAAAATGTGTCTGCGCTGAGTTAAAAATTCCCACAAATCCACCTTGCTTCCCATTTACCTTCAGATATGTCTTTCCAGTGTAGGTAAAAATCGGGACAGACCTCTTTCGCATTCTTGCAATGAAGCCTATGTACGCCCTTAATTACCCGTATGTACAAGATCCATAAAAGTATTAGACTGATTAACGTAAAACTTTAGTACGTAGCAAAAGATTTGTGATAGAAGAAAAAATTAAAACAAATAAATAAAAATTAAAATAGGCTACATCAACCACCCACTCGAAAATACCTCGCCCTATCCCTGCAGATACATATTAGTTACACGCCTTTGGTCATTCTAATTTTTTTGATCTATTTCAGCACGTGCCTCTCTCCCTTGCATGGTGCCACCACTGAATTCATGTAAAAATTACGTTTTTATGTAAAAACGATATGATGAGTCAGCGGCGTAGGAAGATGTTTGACATGGGGGGGGGGGCAGACAAGATGCGATTTCTTGACCTTGAACCCCAACCCTTTCCACACCCCAGCTTCATATTTGCTCAAAGTAGTATATTTAAAGAAAAACAAGGAAACAACAACAACACATCATCAGTGGTGTAGCTAATATATTTTGCTTTAGTGTCTCTGGAGGGCTGTGGATTTTTGTTGGCGGTGGCTCTCATTTACTAAGAGGAGCTCCACCACAGGTTGGCGTGGAGCGTACCAAGAAAATTTGTGATTTTAATACATCCCAGATCACCGGAAATGGCACTTGCCGGCCTTAATAGCAGCCATTAAGATGTGCAATTTTTGTAGAAAATTTGTGAAGGTTGATTTGAATTTATTCTAAAACACATTAAGTTTGTCACAATCTATCCGAATTTATTCAAAATTATTCAGAGTGGAGTTATCCCCATGGATCTCAGTGTATTAATTGGACTGGAGATTTTCCACAGCCAAGGTCTATATTCAAATTGAGTAGAGGTGGCGCCAGGAATTGCTCGAAAGGGGGGGGGGCAGAGACCCGAAGCTCCAACAGCCCCAGTGCCGTCGGGTATTGGTGAGGTGGAATTTGAAGAAAACCTGTGTACTAGACCATGTCATTCGGGGCATATATTGCATAAAATTTGTGTAAACTAGAAAAGCATAGTTCCACGTTCTTTAAATGTTTTTCCCGGAATCTAAAGTGAAAAATTGCAAAGCGCGCGAAATTTTTGGTAGGTTTTCACAAAAAACATATGTAATCATTAAGAATGAAAAGAAGAAAGAAAATCTTTAGGGGTTGACAGGTTGTAGACCATATTGGAGGTAATATACATTGTATCGAAACCATCACGATGAAATAGCCAAACATTGCTCCGTGAGTCCCTCACCAACTAAACGTACCGCATGACACACACAAGAGAATAGTAACAAGATTTTGCGATACGGGGATGAATTTTATGACCTCTACATAAACTATGTACTTTTCCTACATGATACTTGGAAAGGTGGGAAGGACTTGCGCTATCTTGCTACGTAGAATGGAACTATTGAAGAAGCTAGGGTCGCTCATATAGCGCGCCAAAAATTTTGCGTTCTTATTAGGAAAATTGTTCTCATGAGAGCAAAAAACGGGTAAAACGAAACTGTAAACTATCGTGATTTTTTTTTGGGGGGGGGGGACAAAATGACATTTGGCTCCCTCAAAACACATGGGGGGCATGGCCCCCTGGTCTCCCGGTTCCTACGCCACTGATGAGTTTTATACACTAAGTTTTACACGACCTTTATGTTTAAACACGTTATGGTCCTGTAAATGCTTAACATATCCCGGAAGCATTTTTACCACTTTTTCTGTCTTCCTTGTCTCATTTGTTCTTTAAACTTCCTTTTTCTTCTTTGTTTCTTTCCTCTTTTGTCTCTTTTTTTTCTCTCATCGTTCTCTTTTTCCTTTTCTTTTTCTTTTTTTTTCTCTTTTTTTCAACCGAGGCCCGCGCCCTCAGTCACCCTCCTTGAGTATTTGATACGCTCCTAAGCATAGCACCGAGCTAGCTGTCAATCCGTTTCAATCCTAGGTGAAGGGTAAAATCTTACTTGCACGCAAAACAGATACATGGATATCTAGGGTCAGGGTTAATTTGCCTCGAGTGCATGGCAAACAGCTTTGTTCTCCCATCCCCCATCCTATTTCTCTTTTGACACCACCATAGGTGCATGGGAAGACATTTCAGAAGGAGTGGAAGTTGTTTGCCCTGAAATCTTCCCTAACTTTAACAGTAAACAGTCATGCCATGAATTTGCCAGAAAAGACTCTATAGATTCGCTTGTCCGATATGACAGATATGACGTGAATATTAAAGCTGTGCATGCAGCCTAAATTGTCATTTGTCTCTGTGTCATTCCCGCCAAAATGTGTTGACAAAATTATAAACAATTCCGAATTTCTAATCACACAGCCACATCGAGTGCGACATTTAAAAGGTTCGACCAAAAATATATAGGTCTACATAAGCATATTTTTAGGTTTTTTTTTTAGTTTTTAGTTTTTAGTTTTTAGTTTTTAGTTTTTTTTTTAGAATTGCCTAGTCGCAGATTTGCCTAAATTGAAGCTTTTAAATTAGGCAAGTGGTTGGAACAATACAGGCTGCACCCAGTCAAATTGCAAAGGTATTATGTAGAGCATTGTAAATGAGCATAGAACTTATGTTTAAAATTGTACATGATACGACAAGATCGCATGCAGGAGATGTTTGTCGAGTACGAATCTTAAAATTCAAATAGAAGCATGCAAGAAGGTTGCCTGCTTGGCGGACGTGTATTTCTCCTGCACCTATATTGGCCTCACTCGTTAGAGTATGTACGTCAAAAGAGAGGAGTACATATTCGACACCTGCTCTGAAGGTAAGCAAGGTGGACTGACATTTTGTACAAAATTTGCACGCGATCAGCTTGGTTATTGATTACAGGGGTGGCACAATGCAGGGGCAGGGGACCATCTTCCCCGTTGGGAAAGTTTCCAATTTCATCGGGGAGACTTGAGCACGATGAAGTATGTAATTCCCGACGAGTATTTGTGTTTACAGGAGGGCGGACTCTTCTTCTATAAGGACTCCAATATCCTCCCTGCAACCCGTTGAATCTGTCAGGCCCTCTGGATGCTGCTCCAAGGAACTTGGATCTCCCCGGTCGTGCAAATCCTTGCACCACCCCTGATTAAAAAGCATTCATTGTTCACAGCGACAGCGCTACAAGAAAAATAATGCAGTTCTTTGATCCCCCCCTTTCTCATCTAAGTATGGTACGAATTTAAAGTAAACAGAGCTACCATCTTGGACAAAACTCGTTGGAACACCCTTGCACCCCTGTTTCTCCGTACAATGTTGGAGATAGTAATGTCAATTCGAGATGCGCCGCTTTCGTTTGGACACAACATTGTACTGGGGGACGGGTGTTTTGTAAATCGTGCACAACATCATATTGTACATGGTACAACGGTGGGAGGTGTTCCAACAGCTTTGTCCAAGATTGTAGGCTAATCGTCGGTGATTTTGGAAGGTTATTTTTGAGAAACTGAGTATTATCAAATGATAGAACCATTCTACGTTGTCATTTACTGGTGTAAATATGGTTAACCCTCCCACTTAGACCCCTTTGCTCGTATTACTCCCGGAAATCGAGACCGGACAATTCCCACCCGGACGATTACCCCGAAAAATTCCCCTGGCCACCGGTCAATTTCCCTACGGACAGGGGTGTCGTGCAAAAATAATTTGGGGGGAGGTGTGAGAAGTCGGTGGTGACTGGAAGAAGGTTTAAGAAGTGTTGCACGAAAAAACAGCCTAAACTAAGGCAAAGTGCGTTAGGAACGATATGGGGGACGTCACAAGTTGCATATTTAGCTCATTTTTATTCATAATACAAGTGTGAAATAGAAATTACCCTGTAAAATGGTCAATATTTAATAGATTTGATGGGAATTTAGGCTATTTTTGGATTTTTAATACTTCTTACATCATATATCAAACTATGTACGGTAATTTTCATTCCACCAGACCTTCATGACGTAACTTACATGGCACAAGACGTGGCATTTTCTGTAATGTGGACTTTTGGGCAAAAATGTTCCTTGCTGAGTCAAATATGAGCAACTTATGTATCTTATGCCGCTTCTCGGCCTTTTGGCTAAGATCATGTGATGTATATGTTCTTTTCATCCAGTTGAGAATGGGGACCACGCATGGCAGACCCCTGATGAAAAGGTCTGAGGGTCGAGAGGTTGGCCAGTTAAGTTTGCTGGCTTTCGGTGACGTAGCCTTCTTGGGGAGCAGAACTCCTTCGGGAGTAACGCTTGGTTTCGCCCTTTGGCTCTTCGCCAGAGAGTTGAGGGGACTTTGGAAGAAATAATATGCACAACTTGGCTTTCGGCTTTGATAGTGTCAACCATACTAGGGTAAGTGTAGAGAATACGAGACCTTTGAGCTCGTTTGCATCATTTGTTTAAACATGAAAAAAGATACACACTTAGAAAGATTGTGTATTATCCTGAGTAACTTCTAACTTTTGTTCAGGTGACATAACGATGGTCACCACCCATTCCTACAACTGTAAAATGAGATAATGGCAATGAATGAGGTCATCATCGACGTCCTGCTGTTACCTACACACACTGTAGCCTGGTAATAAAAAAGTAAAAATTTGCAATTTCCAGGTAAATTAAATAAATGTGGAATATGATATCAAATGCCAACACGTATTATGGTCAGGCCCGTAGCCAGGAATTCTGACATAGGGAGGTCACCGGTAACGCAAAGTTGGGAACCGAAGATTATGTTTGTAGCTAGTGGTGCCACCAGATGATGGCAGTTTGCGGGAACCGCATGGGATGACTATCTCAAGCCCTTCACGGATAGCTTAAAGAAATATGAACTACACGTGAACGTGCGCGCAAAGTGAGCGAAAATTTCCCTTCCCTGCCGGCAATTTCCCCTCCTCTTGCGATACAAAACGTGGAAAGTGTCACAAGTAAACGGAACAAGGCTTTGATCATGATGGTGCTTTTTCAGCTCCGCAACCGTAGATGAAAAGTTAAGTATTTTTTCGAGCGGTGAGGAGACCATGGGCTACCATAAGGCCCTGGTCCAGTGATTCAGCATAATTTTGGTCGGATCCAGACTAAGAGAAAATCCCTGAAATGTCTAAGACATTAATACGACGTAAACACAAGCATGGAGCTTTGAACTGACCTCCAAATGACACTGGGAGTACTGTACACTAAACTCTTCAAAGTTCACAATTCAGTTCTTCACAGTTATCATATTTTTACTTTGAACGAAATTTTGCACAAACAGCTTGCAACAGTATAAAAGGTACAGTCATCATGGGCAGAAAAAAAGTATTTTTTGAATTAATTTGTGGTTCGAGTAAATTCAGACATTAAAGTCATCACTGGCATGTTACGAATGTTGCTCAAAGTATTAGATTGCTACATGAAAACCCATTGATGCCCGCTTCTAACTTTGGGTGTACACCTAGTTTGTGATAGAAAAGTTAACTGGTACTTTTGTGCTAATAATGTTCATAAGTGATACAACGCGGATTGTTAGGATTGCACGCGCAGCTCTCCGAAATTTTGAGGTATACTTCATTACCCATGGAAAACCTGTATACAAGCTCAGCCAGGGGTGGTGATAGGATCTGCCGAAGGGGGCAAGCTCCCTGACTGGGGCCAGCTACCTAAACTCCTACAGATGCAATGGGTTGCCGAACGATGGCGAACTCCAAATTTAAGGCGCGCGACTGAGGGCGCCGAAAAATTTAGGGTTATCTTGAAAAAGATTTAAAATTTTTTGTTCTCATTAAGGAAACTTTGAGGTTTAATTGAAGAACCTGCCCTACTTAACAGCAAACCGAGAAATTTGTTAGGGCGACTGCATGGCGGTCGTCGTGGATTATATTCTTTATCTTACCCATTAGGTCTCCCCCAACGAAAGTAAAAAATCATTTAATATGTTTGCCACGATGGCAAGGCTGAAAAGAGAACCTTCCAAACGATAGGAAAAAGAGTATAGAACTTCGCATCGATGCATTTTCGTGTTTCTCTAGAATTACGCCTACACGGAAGAACAATAATTGTGGACCCTTTAACGTTGAATAAATCCAATATATTGGAAACGGCGTAGCGCAAGAAAACTTTTTGAAGTCTTAGAAAGAATTGTTACAGAAAACAAAATAAATTTATCTTTAAAAGTCTTTTGCGATCATTTCAAGTTGTGCTCAGTAATCACTTGGCGGCATGCCGGACAACTGTTCACAGGCAGAAACGTTTTATTTTCGATTGTCCAAAAGGGGGGGGGCACAGTGGTTCTCACGGGGGCACGGCCCCCTGTGCTCCCGCCCTGGCTACGGGCCTGCATCGTAATACAAGAAGCGATTGAATTTCCAATCCTTGTGAAAAAAGCATCGGATAAATTTAGATAATGCAAATGGTTTTGGTAGTACATGTAGGCCTACCGCAGCAAATAAATTTCTACATACTTCTGCACAGTAAAGATCAATAGCCTAAGTAGCAGTAGTCGCCTTAAAGGCTTCTTCCGCATTACCTTCACATATTATATAGATCGGATATACTTTTTTGACAATGTATAATCCTTATAAAACATACATAGAATGTAAGCTTCCCCTTCCTTGTTACTACAAGCGTGTCTAGATAACATGCGAATGCAGAAAGAACGTCAAACTTATTTCTCGGGGTAAAGCCAGTTCCACTTAGGGCGTGGTAGGCTTGGAGCTTCGGTCAGGGACAAGGTTAGGGTTAAGTCAGTTTAGGGGTTGGGTTGGGTGAAGTTGCCGAAGCACTTATGGCAAAGTTACCACGCGAGTGAGTACTACTTACCTATATTTTGGGGTATGTACATGACTGACTCACGGTGCCTGGGTAAAGTAGTCTAAATTAGGTTTCAGGCTTTTCTGTTTTTGTCGGAGGCGCAGTTTTAGTTCGCTAGGGGTCATTCATCATACGCTCCTGAAATGCGCCAAGTCTTTAACCGCTGCGCAGATTCCTAATATCAACATGGTGCTCCTGATAAAAAAACTTCATGGTGCTATTGTATGCAAGTGCATGTACATACCAGACTCACCTTGCTTGAAGATCGCTGCTAATACTTTGGGAGGCACTTAATTTCTTGTTGTGGATGGCTATGTAACGAAAGATCCTGGCATAGCTGTAGACAATAATCAACATAGGTATTGGTATATAAGATCCCACAATAATTACATCGTAAGTATACGAGTAAGGATTATTCGATTTCGCTCCGCAAATGTGCGCATGCTGATCGAATCCAAGCTCACCGATCCCAAACAAGAGAGGCGTGACGTCGGCCACCATGGGTGCCAGCCAAGCAATCACCAGAAAGAACACACAGTTTCGAGTCCTAAATATTCTTACATAAGTTTTTCGATTTCGAGTTATTAGGATTAACCTGTTTAAGGCAATAAAGGCTAACGTTATTAAACTGCATCCCACTGAGACCTGTGCGAATCCCATGGCCAAGGCACATATTACATCAATCCACGGATGAATCACGTAAATATCAGAAATTAAGGACCAAGCAAATATGGGCAGTAATAATGACGTCACAAAATCAGCAAAAGCAAGATTAACGACAAAAATGTTAGTCTTGGTCTGGAGTTTTTTGGAAATTGCAAAAGCTATGAATACCATGGTATTACCGGCGATTCCAAGTAAACTTATTAAAAGATATATCACTCCGTCAAATTTAAGCAAATGTTTTGACAGGGTTTCAAAATCAGGAGTTGAGTTCGGTACAGCTGAAGAACTAGCTTCCATATTCAATACTAATAGTCATTTAATGACGTACGATCTGTATCCGACGCGTGTTGTGTCTGGCTTCAAAGTGAAGTACAATTGCCTTGGTCTTTTTAGTTACAGTAACTCTTGATATCTCTCGTGTTATGAGTTACTTTCAATTTACATGCAAAGCAGGAGATAAATTGTGATGGCGCTCTATCAGTCAAATTCATTGGGTTGTTTCCTTTGAAGAGGAACTTTTACAGGGAATCTCTGTGTTTACGCAGACGTATATGGTGCACGTGGTACTATAGATAGTCCCACGTAAATCTTCGTTTCATACTATAGTACCATTGCACTCTTCTAGAGTCAGGACTAAAAATACTCATTTTATTATGATTGCCATTCGGAATCATTGGTGTCAACATCAACGGTACATTGTAGAGCCAATTGGCTACAATGACACCGCAGAGAGACTGGTGAATTGGGGGCTGCAACCAGGGAGGAGTAAGGTACTTATTAGTATACGTCTGTAAATGCAACTTTAAATAATATTTTGCAACTTGGCGTCTTTCTCTGGATATACAGACAACACTGGGTTTACCTGAGGTGTTACCCCAAACTGCTTGCAGAGGGTTTTCTATTGACTGAGTAGGAGAAATGCAGGGACTAGTTGAAGATTTGAAAACATGATGTCATTCCAATCGTGAATTTTGTCTCCAGGTATGCCTAGAGTTCAAAGTGGCACTTTATTGACTTGTCCCCCCATTAGTTGAGATGGTGCCACTGCAGTTCATCACCAGGACGGTCCAGAGCACGGCTATATTCACGGAAGAGTGGGCCCTTGATTGCTTGCACGAAAAAAAAAACCCATTAAGTGTTGGGTTGTTACAGCAGTTGTGCTCCAGTTTGCCTCTTTGTCCTGCACCCTCTACTAATATTTCTCTCAAAACTCTCTCTGTGCACAACCCTGTACCATTAATTTGCATGAAAACCTTGACCAGAGGATATTACATTGTTATAAACTAGAATGACACAATGACATGGTTTTGGTGTTCGTATTCGTATTTAATTTAAATTTATCTAGCCGGTTGTGTCTGAGAGCACAGCCGTAGGAAGCGGGGGGGGGGGGAGGGGACTGGGGCTTTATCCGCCAGTCAAAAATGTGGTGAGGCGGAAGTGTGCTTTTGCTCCCTCTCAGTCCAAGGATGAAGACCCTTATTTGTTTCCAGTTTAAACAATGTCAAAACTGCAGTAATTTTCCTTAAAATTCGCAAAGAATGAACATGTTGCACCAAATTGCATCTGAAGACCCTCAAATATTCCCCCTCCCCTTAGACCCCCAGGACGGCTGTCCGAAACAATGTTCACCCCCCCCCCCCAAGTCTCGAACAGCTTCCAACGCCTATGTTTGAGAGAAGCGGTCCCACAAAAGCCGTGGTGTCCTTTATAAAAGTGTAGAACACCCTGGTGTTACCGAGACGATATGGAGATATAAAACAGCTCCGCACATATTGTAACTGGTACTCCGGTGCACATAACCTACGGTTTTTTTACTGTGGTACGGCGCGGATGGTTAATTTATACCAGCGAAAATGGCATATAATTTACACCAATTCATAAGCGAGGCGGGTGGGGAATGGGGGATTGAAGGCCTAAGGTAGTATGTCACTTTTCAAGGACAAAGAGCCCCTTATTTGTCCAACATGTGAAATTTATCAAACCTTTTCAACAAAATATCCAGCTTTTTAATAATTTAAAATGCCTAAATGAAAATGTGGTAACAAATCGCATCTAGGGACCCTCAAATATTAAAAAAACAAATGCAAAAATGGAGGAGGACACCCGTCAATTTAATCTTCGTGTTTTCGGTTTTCTCGGTTTGGATCTATATAATGAAATCGATCTGATGACAGGTCGGACCATCTAACCGTCAGACCAAGATCCCCGGAACCACCTAAAACCAACCTCTGCTTTGTTTGGTTTCCGATTTGATTAGTCTACGCACATTTTTATTTGGAATGAAAAGTCATGCAATCGTCACTTCTCAAACACGTTCAAAACTTGGAAATTTTGCCCCGTAAACACTTTTTAGGAACTATAGTAGTTTCGCACGCAGCGTCTTCTTCTTTCTTTTGCAGCCTTAAATAAGGAAATCAATGAGGCAACCAATTTTTAGGGCAAGTGATTGGGAAAATCGGGAAACAGCGTAAGTAGGATTAACCGGCGGTCGATCTCTCCAAGATGCAGAGGAACAGGTGGTGGGCTGGGTGGAGGGTCATAGAGTTTATACGGAGTTTTGCAAAAATTATACTCACTTTGTTCCATGGGGAAATATAAAAGGTTAACAAGAGTACAAGATAAATGCCCGCGAGGCGCCTGGAAAAACAACACTTTTTCGGACATTTTAGTAATGTTTTCATGTCACTTACAGAGCATGCCTATCTACAAATAGCACTGAATACGCACTTAACAGACATAGAAAACTGTGGTTAACCCATTTGTTTCGGAAAAGCTAGGATAAATGACCATGCATCTTTCTTTATGATGTAGCAGGTGTGAGGGTTGGGAGCTAGGATGGACAATCGCGAAGGTTGTGCGCGGATTTTTGCAATAATCCAAAACACGCTCTGCCTTTCTAGAATTATTAATTTGACAATTAGTGCATCCGAAAGAGGCGCGCAAGGCGCACCGAAAAAATAGGGTTTTAAGGCATTTATAGTAACGATTTTAGGCCATGTACAGAAAGAGTTGGAAAGCGAGCCTATTTTGCAACCACCGCTATACAAAGTGTACGCATTTTCAAGTGTTTACAACTTTACAGCAAGCACAAAAGCGCTCCGACTTTATGATTTGAGTAATTTGAAAGCCAGCCTACACTGCACCGACCCGGCGGCGAAAATCAGTCTCGTGGCAGGCGGGCCGGTTAAGTGTCTTCCAGATTTTGTTCTCTACCTGAATTTTGGTCCCGATTGCATCTGACAGTTTACTTCAAAACCACACCGGAAATATCTAACAGTTTGATATTCATAGTGTAGTCGGGGAGGGGTAAGGGGGTGGGTGAAGGGGGGTCGCATTGCAGTTGAGTAAATTCAAGAAAGTAGAAAGGCTTTCACGACGGGAATCCATATTTAGTAAGATGATTTGAACGAGTACGCCGTCGATGGTCTTGAAATAGTCAAGCTTTCGTCAGAATCCTGAAGAAGTCAGAGCCACTTCTGACGAAAGCTTGACTATTTCAAGACCTTCGACGGCGTACTCCTTAATTTACTTATTAACTTATTCCCTACTGGTTGTCAGGTTGAGTTGCATCATATTCCAAAAGGATTTTATTTCACAGAGTCGGACATGGTGTCTATTTCATGGAAGCTATTTAAGCAATACGGCACTATTATTTTCCCGACAGCCTGGATTTCGTCAAAATACAACGGCTTCTCAAATAATGTAGTAGAGGTCACTGAAACAGAGCCCTCAATTTGTGAAGACGTTTCTAACAATACATAATAAATTCCTGACAAACTGAACAGTTTCCTGTACAGTTACATCTGAGTTGGATTAGGTCTCTGGTTAAATGTATCGAAAGCAATATTTTCACCCGACAATAATTCACTTACGTTTAACGTTGTGATCATAAAACTTCCCCACATTTCTGCATGTAGCCCTAAATAAAACATTTTTTCTTCCTGACAAATTAAAGTAATTGCAAAAGAAAGTGGCATTTTTTCCCGACGGACTGTAAAACTTTCCCGAAAAACTGCACTGTGAAATTTCTGGCGGGGGTGTAACACCCACACCCCCGGGTACTGACGCCCTTGGGATCTGCACAGAAATAGAAGGCAATGCTGAATTACTGAATTAGACGACCAGCCTTTTGCCCGGTAATTCGTAAATAGGCTTTCAATTTTCATGATGCCTTCTCTTAATTGTTTCAGCCCCCGCCAGCCCCAGCAAAGAAATAGCTATGAACTTTTGAACTACTGCTGTTTCTACAAACAAGCTTGCCAGTGGATCGTCAATGTCCATGCACTGCTGGATTTGCTTATACGATAAACTTTACAGTGGTAGCCTTTGTTGGGGCTGATCGCTGAAACAGGGGAATTTAAGAGAAGGCATATTTCATGAAAATTGAAAGCCTACTAGTTACGAATTACCGGGCAAAAGGCTGGTCGTCTAATTCAGTGGCAGATAAACTTTATTAGGGAATTGAGAGTTCCCCTGTTCACAGTATGCATGGAATTTTTTGTTGTGGCGGGAAAGATTTCTACTGAAAAATTTTGGCGCGCTTCGAGCGCATTTGTCATGGTTCGCACTCCGCATCTCATGACTACAGGTTAATAATATTCGGACCAACAAACTCTTCAAAAGAGAGGTTTCCCTTTGGGAAATTTTCTAATTTGACTCGCGAGTCCTTATAGATGCAATTTGGTGAAACAAATTGGGCAAATTTTAAGGAAATTTGCTGCAAACTTTCCACATTTTTACACTGGAAACAAATAAGTGGTTTTGGTCCTTGGATTGACTGGAGGGGGCGGAAGCATACATCCGCATACCACATGACTGGAGGCTGAATCCCACCCCGCTATGCCACATAAAAGCTTGTTTTCACTAGCGGAGGTAGTTCGATACCTAAAGTTAATCATTCTACGTTTTTGATAAGTTTGTGACGTTCCAGTTCACCTCATGAGAGAATGAGTTGGTTCTCTGGCGAAACGACTCAAAGGAAGCGTTCCCTGCCTGTAGGTTACACCACGGACTTTTATGTGTAAGAGTCCGTGGGTTGGCTACGAGTTACTTACTTTGTCATTTGTGTGTCGTAATACCTGTATTCACCCTCAGGACAAAGGATTGCAAAATCTGAAATGTGAAACTGTGACAAGATCGCTGTCAGCTTTTTATCATTCCGTCTTGCTTAGTTTATCAGACAGACAATAAGCCATATCTAAAGTAATAGTCACGGAGGTATGTGTTTGTTTTTATACGAGTTGGGACAAAACAAGTGAACTAAACAGGTTTCTATAAACGCCCTATTCAAAGAGCAACTGACCCTTCTTAAAAGTGCGTAATACCAGTTACACGAAATGCATTCTCTCGCCCTGTAGTGTACAGTAGGTAGTGGCTATTGACCCGGCTGCTGGGGACGAATAGTACATACGTTATCGGTAAGGGCTGCAAACTGCAACACAAACTTTCAACTAATCTGCAATCACCAATAACGAAAGAAGGACGAAAGCATTCTTTGAGTAATCTTCTATCGCCTTATTAAGGCTATAAAAGGACTTAAATTCGACACCAACATCCATCTTTATAAGTGTTCATGTTGAAAGTAAAGGCTGAAGCCATGCAGTAGTCAGTGCATGTGCATACTGCACATATAACTTGCTGAGTACTGTACTATGTTAGCCAATGCCACATGCACACATATTTATGGCATATATACTCTACCTGTACTGTTAGCATGTGCACATATATGCATGCATATATCAGGGAGTTGTTATTCGGAAGGAGGTTTAACGGAAAGTTTAATTTATGCTAATACGCTACGATCCACTAAATCCCGAGGAGATTATTGATGATAAGCTACTTATTCCGTTGATGGGGAATTGTTTCTTTTATTCGTTTGCTTCAATGTGACATCGATATGTTAGCAACATCATTCAGGTCTAGTAATCCTATCACAATTGGCTTACTCTGGACAATGCTTTGATGAGTAGGTTTATGCCGCCACCAATTTAGGGGCAGGTGCCACAAAACTTGAAACGACTGTTTCATTGAAACAAACCAATGAGGTCTGCCCCTTCCTAAAGAATGAACATCATGCAAATGAGCTGCAGAGGCAGAAGTCTAAATTTTGTCACAACTATTTGGAAAGTTTCTGGAAGTTTCCTGAAATAACCTGGTATACAATCAGATTTTTACATAAACCCTTACTGGTATACTCTGATCCGAGGGTCCAAAATATTACATCTTTTGCAAAGATGTAATATTTTAAAATCTTCCAGCAACTGGCAATGCTATGGCAGTAGCAAAAAACCCCCAGTCTTACTGTTGATGTAGCAGACGACAAATCCCACAAGTATTAATTATGTAATCCAGTGTAAGTCTAATAGAAATTCCAAGAAGGATACAAGAGACAAATTACTGTGTGGTCTTGGCGGTGTAAACTTAACTTCAAAGCAATGCATCTCCTTCCAAATAACAACTCCCTGCATATATCCTCTACTGTACTACTGTATGCTAGCACATGCACACTTATGCATGCATGTATACTCTACTGTACTATGCTACTACTACTAGAAATAGCATTGTTGGACTGTTTGCCATTGATGTCTCCAGCCCCTCCAAATAAGATATTGGCTACGGCAAAAAAATTGCTGAAGTAAAAAGGATTTACTTCGGCAAAAATACACTTTACCTCGGCAGTAAAAGTCATGTAGCCATGTGCATAACAAGTCAACGAAAGTTTGGCCTATCTACTTGTTTCCAAACTTCTACTACATACAGTAGGTTAACGTAATTTGTTTGTTTAAGCTCTGGAATTCCATTGATAAAACCAATACAGCCTCTTTGGTAATTTTTCCCACTTTATTACACATTAAAAATGATAAAACGGCTGGTTCTGAAATCTAAAGGTCGCACTCTGCCGTGTCATATTCATGTGTGTACATGTGATCACTTTCTTGACAGCAGACAGTGAGTTTCGTATGTACAGTAAATACCGATCGCAACAAACTTTTAAATCAAGATTTTCCGTTAAAACTTGAAAAATTGCAACTATGTTTTGTATATAAAGCAATATACTGAATATATTTGCTCAAGTTTCGATCGTAGTGGAAATTTTATCAGAAAACGATTTCTTTTCAAGTCGCTACTCGAAGCTTCATTTGAGCCATGTAGGCCTAGTGTGCAGCTTTTTTAACCGGTAAGTCTCCGTACGTGTGTCCTGCAATCTATCGCCTCGACAAAATTTTTGCCAAAGCCAAGTCAATTTGTCTCGGCATTTACCTCGGCATTGCCGAATGCTGAGGCTATTTTCGAGGGATGTGTCTCCATGATATCCACGGGATGCTAGTTTTTTTTTTTTTGTAGGATGAAAATGGAAAAATCGGTTTTTCAAAATTTTTTAAATTTGTTTCAAAATCATGGTTAGGGTTAGATTTAAGGTTAGGGTTGCATGGACAAGGGATATTTGACCTTTTCTTTCATAATCTGGTGTCAGAATTACAAAAAATTGGTGGAAAAGCTGTTATTTTGGAATTAGGGGTGTGGCCAATTTCCAAGAAGCTGATTCGTCCATTGGCATGATTCTTCCATTTCCATCCTACGAAAAAAAAACTCGCCCACAGGATGGGCAAATTGGTTGATTTCTGAGCACGTGGTAAATAAGGAAAGCTGGTAGGGACCCGGCAGCCAGGTCAGTAGGCCCCACCCGCCTGGTATCATATATATGTGCGTCACAGGCGTTCGAAACATTATGTACATATACTACACACTATATATAATAAGACAAGGTAAGCCATTTCTTCTGAGAAGAGAAGTAGGCCCAGTGCGCTGCACTGCCAGCCAGTGCTTCCACACTCTAAATTCATTTTTCCTGAAATGGAATCTAAAATTACCTACTCTTTCTCAGTTTTTATTCTTATTTTTCTTATTTTCTCCACTTTTTTTACTGTTTAGAATTTATCTTATGCACAAAGTTGCATCCGCAGAGGTGTTGGATATTCTGCTGGAACAGATGCCGTGATCGACCAAGTCTTTTGAGGTTCGCAGAAAGAGTAAGAGAGTAAAAATAGGCCAACATTTGTGCTTCGTCCTGAGAAATGTCATACCTTATCCTATTATATGTATATATGTATATACATATAAGAAATGGTAGTTTCATATTAGTCGTCTTTGTAAAAGGGTTCAATACCCGAAACGTTGGCAATTACAATTTTAAACCATAGCATGAGTATTACTTGTCTACTTTTTCTTGTTACCATTTCCATGCTACACAGAACTTTGCATATATATATTATATATATATATATATATATATATATATATATATATATATATATATAATATATATATATATATATATATATAGATATATATATATATATATATATATATATATATATATATATATATATATATATATATATATATATATATATACATACATATATACATACATATATACATACATATACATATATATATACATATATACATACATATATATATATATATATATTTATAAACCTGAAACGTGGAATTTTTCAGAAACTTTTAGCACTATTTACTACCTCTTTTTTACCTATATATATATACCTATATATATATATATATGTATATATATATATATATATAACGCTAGATCGACCTGTTAGGCGAAATCGGTATACCGCCAATACAACCGGCGAAGAAAAAAACAATAAAATACATAAGATTATATTTCCCCTTTTGGTTCTGAGATATATATGCACGTTTTTTCAATGGCCCGTAAGTCCTTAGTGTTAACGGATACATGCACGTAAGTTGGTGTGGAACTAAGTAATTGCATTAACATTATGTGGTAAATCGGACTTGCGTATAGAGTTACGCATTCCTATATAAAACAGTGTGTAAAACGTTAAGGCGATTTTTTTCGCCTAAGGGTCGAGTTCTGCCAACAGTCGCGTTTTTCCATACGGTTTTTCGCCTAAATCCCAAATTAGCAAAATATATATATATATATAAAAAACTTAACCCATCAGTATTTAAACTTACAGTAGTTGGCCGTGCTTTGTCACATAGGCCTCAATGGCTCAGTGGTCAGAGCATCTGCCTTGTATGCGGAAGGTCGCTGGTTCGAATGCCTGTGTATGTACGTAGCATTGGCATTCTCAGCATTCTATATATTTACGCAGTGTTTACAATAGAGCACGGGATTGCGGGATTCTCGCAAAAAATTAAGACTCCCGCTAAAATAATATTCATTGTGGGGAAATTCCCACGTGTTTGATGCAAAGAAATGAAAAATGTTAAGTAGCACTGGAAACATTTCCGGTAATACCAGAAATATTGCAAACATTTTAAGGAAAACAGTAAAAACAGAACAAAATTTCACTCAGAAATTACATCGTTCTGATACCCGATTTGGCAAACCTCTTCCTTTCGTACATGACATCGCAAAGTTGATTCAACAGCAAAGTAATAATAATATTGTAACAACATATGAAAGGACACGTAAACTTTGAAATATTTCAACATTTTAACCGTTCCCCCGTATTTTTAAAATCCCCACCAAAAAATTAAGAAAGGGGGAAAAATCCCTCCCAGATTTTTCATGCTAGTGTAAACACTGTATTTACGGATACTATACATATACTAACAAGGCAGGACACTTCTCAGGACTAAACTTGGCCTATTTTAACGTTCTTATGCTGACTGTGAACCTCATTGTATCCTTTAAATGACTGCGTTTGTTGGGGCAGAACTTTCAACACCTCTTCGGACACACTTTTTAATGGAATTATTCCTAAACAAAATTGTAAATTAAAGAGTTGGTGGCAGGTGCAATACACAGAGGCATATTACGGATGCAAATAGCCTGCACAGCTACTGTAAATATGCAGCCTCTCATGTGAAAACATAGGCAGCGGGGTGATTGCACTCTGATTGGGGGGGGGGGAGCCAAAACATGTTAGTTCTCACCTGCTCAAATCCACTTGTACTTTATTCAGAATTAAAACAAAAACCATGTGCAATTTTAGTCCAACATTATTTTGCTGCTTCTAAACACAGTTTTAAGCAGTTTCTACAAGTCTTTTGCACATGCTTTAAATGCCCTTTGACCTTCACAAGAATGCTGATTGTTTCTTGATCTATTTTTATTTTGAAGCCACTCACCAAAGGTTACTAACACATTGACCATTAAAATATTTCTCACTGAGTTTATATGCTGCAGGTATAAGTGTACATGTGACAGTGCACTTCTGTTCAGTGCTACAGTATGTTCCCCACATTTATTTTTTCATACAAAGCTGCAATATTACCACCAGTAACTAGTAGCAGGGCATTTTTCACCTGGTGTATGCCTACCAACGCAGTATGCAATGCATAATTGTTATAGGTGTGCATAGTTTGGAGTCTAGGACAGGCCTAGGAATATACTGATAGTGTTATTGTGCTGGTAACTTAGACAAAATATTCAGAAAATGGTAATCAGGGTATTTGAAATGCTGGGCTAAAACATTATCTATTAAATTTTGAGTGTTTCTTATAGTAAGTATAATCATTTATGAATTGCCTCACTGATCAGATCAAATGGTCTCACAGCTGCCTGCAGGCTGGAGGTTCCCTACCCCTTCCTTATATACCTTGATGTAATATTGCCATCATTTTGGTTTTTCTAGAGGGCTATTTCCAGATGTGTAACCCCTCTTTGCTTTCTCTAGTTTTCCTGTTTATTAAAGAGAGTTGCAACAACTGTACTCTTCACTTCTTCTGTGCTTAGTAGTAGTAACAACAAGCTCTTTTGACTGAGCAGCCCTGAGATTGTTCTTGAAATTGTTCCTGAACAGCATTTGTACTTACTATCAAAGTTGTTCATAATATATGCCTTCTCTTTGTTGTAGGTTAATGTCAAGATGAAGTACTTCCTTACATCTGTCTTCATGCTGACCAGTCATGTGTTTGTTGGATACTACTTGGTCATCCCACTCCTCAAGGGACCTTTTCATTGGTGGACCATTCCTGTAGTTCTTCTGTTAGGTAAGGAATAATATTGAATGTAACTCTCTCTTGTAAACTATCTTGTTGTTCAATTCTACCTTAAAAGAATACATGAGGGTTGAAGCAACTTAATGGCAGTGACATTTAATAGCAAGCCTTACATTTCACAGGTGTCAGATGATTTTCACCCTATGGTCCCTGAGATTTAGCATATGGTTCAATGCTTCAGAAATACATGGCTAATGGCTAGGCAACTTCTAAGTTTTTGCACAAAGTGCCTGGTCATTTCCCTGTACCTTTTATATTAAAAACTGAGTGCTTATTGCATTTTCTGTAGAGGATGAGCATATCTTTGATCTATGCACAAAACTTTGGTAAAAGTTCATTAGCTCATTTTACATGTATGTATGTACATATTGTAACTTGTAATACTGTACCAAGGTGTTGACTGATTTTTGAGATTTCATTTTCGATTCATTATAACCCAAGGTTCCTGGAGAATGGCCCCTGGTTCTGCTGAAACTTAGAAAGCCAGGAGGCAAAATATGGATTGGATTGGTGTCTGGTCCAAGCCCACTTAATGTAAGGCTTAATTATTGGACCCTGAATTTTCCCTAGGGACACTGGTAGATGGCAATGCCAGAGGCCCCTCATGAATTGCACGTTAATGCCAAATTTTCCAGAATGTAAAGCTGTCACTGTAATGGTACAGTAGCATCATAAAGCTAAAGATTGTGTTTTGTGAAACCTGTTATAATTCAGATACCTTTCATATTTGAAATCTTTCTCTTCCTCACACACCACACTGTATTTCTTCCTCACACTCCTACATCATATTTGATTTTTTTCTTTCCCCATACATTGTACTTGATTTTCTTTCCTCCTACTGGTACATCACATTTATATTATATTTGATTTCTTTCTATTCCTCAGACATCATGTTTGATATTTCTTCTTTTCCTGCAGGAGGCATTGTTGTACTAACCTTCTTCCTTGGAATTGTATTTTTTCACATCTCTGTCCAGTCAGTCTCCAAATTTCACAGCCTCTCTTCTGCTTTGCTCCAGTACGTGTTTGAGTATGGTATGCTAAGAAGTGGGAGAGCCGCCATGAAAAAGTTGAATGCCGTCAGTCAGAGACCTCGAGAATATCAAGAAGTTTTACTGAAGCAGTGGTTAAAAGAGAACAAGGACACTGTATATGGGACAAAGTTCAAGTTTTCTAAAGTGAAAAATTTGAATCATTTTCAGGAAAATCACCCTTTGACAGACTATGAGCATTACAAGCCATTTATTCAAGACATTGCAGAAGGCAAACGGAACACTTTAACGAGGGAACCCCCTTACAGATTGAGCCTCACGAGTGGCACCACAGGGGAGGCTAAGACTCTACCAGTCAGCGGTGCTTTTGTGAAAGAAGACTACACTGAGATCGGAGGTATGGCTTCTGCTATTTCAAAGGAAGCATTTCCACATTGGTCATTGATGCAGAGGAGGATATGGTTTTATTGTGATCCTACATTGAAGAAAAGCAAAGGGGGCATTCCTATCGGACCACTCTCTTCAATACCTGAGTGGGCCAGGAATCTCCTTGTGATTTATGCCACCCCAGCAGATGGGTTTCGAATTGGAACATCTTTTGAGGCCACGTACATTCACCTCTTGTTTGGATTACGTGATCGTGGTGTGTCGGTCATCTTGGCAGGGTTCTCAACGACCCTCCTGTCTGCCATGCAGTTGTTGGAGGAGGAGTGGGAGCAACTGGTGGAGGACTTATCATCTGGCATGCTGAGTTCAAAGTTGAACCTTGACGCAGAGATACGTAGAAACCTTGAAAGAGCACTAGGGAATGGTGACCCCAAGAGGGCAAGTGAACTGGAAAGAGAATTTAAAAAAGGGTTTGATGGGATTATAAGAAGGGTGTGGCCAGATATGGCCTTCATCATGTCCATTGATATTGCAAACCTTAAGTCCACTCTAGCTTCATCATATGCAAAAGGTGAGTCAGACACAAGAAAAGTTTATCCATTTTGTAATTTAGTTTTCTAAATTTGAACTTGTTAAATTGCAAATTGGCAATTGTGTAATTTCATTACAAACATAGTTTGCAAGAGAGTATGAACAGAAAAAAATTACACTTATCAACATCTATGTGAAGTTTACTAACTTGCCAGTAGACAATTTTTGTAAAGGTTTTGATTGAAATATAATTAATGGTGGAAGTAAGCAGGGTTTGACAAATCCCCCACCTGACAGTCCGGGGCTAGTATAAAATCACTCGGACAAGTGCATTCCTCAATATTGTAGCCCGCAGGGTAAGTAACCAGAGGAGTCTCATTCACATAGTATTTCAACGGCTACTACTAGGAAAATTAGAAGTGGACATGTACACACAAGTAGACGTTGGGAACAGCTGCCAATGGACAAGTAATGAAATATGAATTTGTCGAAGCCTGAAGTAAGTAGAAAGGCTTTGACGACTGGAATCCATACAATTAAAGAAGGTTTCAAAGAGTACGTCATCAAAAGACTTACAAGTACTGTAGTCAAGCTTTCCTCAGGTGTGGCTCTGACATCTAAGAAGTTGGAGCCACTCCCAAGTCAGAGCCACATCTTACCAAAGGTTGCCTTCGTGCAAGTCCTTGGACAGCATACTGTACAAGTTCAAGCCTTGCATTAATGGTGGAAGGTTGCCATTGTTACTTGTGGTAGTTACTAATCTTGGTTTAACCAAATAAAATTCTTGTAAGTTAACCTGAGAATGGGTGCTTTTGTACAGTATTTGATGAAAATGGTGGATTTAAATGTCCATGACAAAAGCTGCATTATTTTCTTATAAGACAGCAGTTTTTCTTCAAGATAATGTTAAAGGGCATTTTTTCTGCTCATAAAATGCAAAAAATAGTGGTAAACATATATTAATGACTGACACATGTTTCCTTTTTCAGATGTAGTCATGTACTCCCACTGCTATGGAGCAACTGAGGGTATCATCGGTATGAACATCACTCCTTTAGAAGAAGAGGAAGACTTTGTACTCACCCCAACCTACACCATCTATGAGTTCATTCTGGAGAACGACATGTAAGATGAAATATCTGATTCACTTATCAATTGTTTTTAGATTATTTCAGTTCAGTTTTAGATGTGATATAGGAATTCTATTTTAGGGTTACCTAGGACCAACCCTTACATTATGAGTTACCAGGTGATTTTTATCCCATGGCTGCCAAGATATTTGCATTTCAGAAATATATAATTGAATGACTTCTAATTTCTGTAAAAGCACCTGGTCATATCCCTCAAGTTATATAATTCAAAGCTAACATTGGTGCTTTAATTAAGGAGCATTTTACTTGATTTTTGCACAAAAAGCTGACTTAAGTTCTATAGCCGATTTCACATGGTTGCACATACTTCTCGTATTTTGTAATACTAGGCTCTTCCTGGGGTCTTGACTTTTGACAGTGCATTGTCAGCATGTCAAGAATTATGTATAATTTGCACTTTTAATGGTTTTAAAAGGTGCCAATTCATGGACAAATACTGCCTGGTTCTGTCAAAATTCTTAAAGACCAGGAGCTTAAATGTGGGTTGGAGTGGGGCAGGGGTCAAGTCCGCTCAGTGTAAGACTTGCCCTGGACCTTGTCTAGGATATCACTGATGAACATGTGTGAGTTACTGTAAGCTCTTCAAATACAGCTCAGAGGATAATATGGTGGTATAGGATAATATGGCAGTACTTATCAATTTTGAGTCCTGCTTATGAGTCTGCATTGAAGCTTACCCATCTGATGGACAAGAGAGCAAATGCCTATGATAGACTATTGTTTCAAAGGCTGGTAGAGGTACATTGATTCACCTTGCTCTACACTTGACAAAAGAGCCAAACAAAAAATTGAGTTGGGACTAAAATCACCCCTAGATTTGGACAGCTATGTTAAAGACCTGTGGACAAAGTTTTGTTCTGCAGTACAAAGAAAAAAAGAAGTGAAATAGAATGTATGAAGGTATGAATGGTATTGTAAAAGGTATATCTGTTGGTTTCTCTGTACATGGCTTGGAGGGGTGGGGGGGGGGGTGGGGATTTATGGTTTGAAGGGTGTGCAATTTTGGACAAACCTGTCAGTTTTTAAAGATCATATTAGAAGTACTTTCACAGCTTATAAGATAATTTCTTTGCTTCATTTTAATGTACAAATTGGTGTTCTACAGTATCTGTATCATCAAAATGCTTGAATTTTAATGCCTTTGTCTTGGGTTCCTCCAGGACTTTGCTCTTGGACGATATATCAGGACCTTTTGGTCCTTTCAATATGCCAACTATAGCCTGCATTTATTTCTAATGCTGTATAGATCTGCATATTTGAACTGGGGTGGTTGGTCAAGGTGTAAAGTTCACAAGTTTTTTAGACCATATGCCTATGGCTTATGAATTATAACTTCACATCAGGTGGCTAACCAACTC
The DNA here is from genome assembly GCA_029531755.1 of Holothuria leucospilota. Classification (NCBI taxonomy): domain Eukaryota; kingdom Metazoa; phylum Echinodermata; class Holothuroidea; order Aspidochirotida; family Holothuriidae; genus Holothuria; species Holothuria leucospilota. Next base: position 24,666,283 of record CM055978.1, read on the forward strand.
AACAAGTTTTAGATCAAATTTGTTTTCTTTTGAAAGGCCAGTTCAGGGAAAGCAGTAGATTGCTCTTGGATGAAAAACCCACCTTACTTTGAACCGCCTGGGGATCCAAACACCAAACTTCTGGGTTGCTAACCTTCAAATCACTTACTTGCTTCAAATGCCAACACCTTTATCCACTCAGACTCAACACATGTCAAATTTTTCTTCTCCTGTCCAGGGCCAAGTCAAATCCAAAGACGTATTTCATTGATGAAGTAGAGGTTGGACAAAATTATGAGGTAGTAGTGACCACCAAGTCTGGCTTATGCCGCTTCCGTTTTGGAGATGTTGTGCAAATCACCGGCCATCATCAGGAGTGTCCCAAAGTAAAATTTCTTTACAGGTGAAGATTTAAAAAAAAATGGGTAACAGTTTTGTTGAATTGAATAATAGACTAAAGCAAATGGTTATATTCTATGTAGAACATAAACAAATTAGTATTCACATGGGCATAGAGAGGAAGACTTACTGTAAACTGAAAGTTGGGGGGGGGGGGAGGGAGGATTAACATGAAGGGGTATGGAGAGATTTGGGGGTGCCTTGAACTTTGTGTGAAGTATTATGGTTGTGATTACGAAAAGGGAACTTAGGTCCTTTTGCAACAGGTATTGTATGCACCCAAAGAAAAGTCTTAAGAAGCAGTCTGTACTTTTGAAAACAAGGTAGTGTGTGAACAAAACCATAATGTCGTGTGAAAAAGATATATACATGTGGAAAGTAGATATAAATAAAGATTTTAGTGCCTGTGTACATGTGTTTGAAAATTTGTGGAGTGATATCGAGTCACTGGCCTGATAACATTAAGATGTTTCACTAAATACAGTTTTGAGACCCTGTAATAACACCCTCTGTTATATGTTTTCATGATAATCATCACATTGGCACAATTGTAACATGATTTGTGTAATTTCAAGGGCCCTATAGAACTTTGAAGACCCGCAAAATTCCCAAAATATGTTAACTGTTTCATCTTCTGTTCTAGTTGAGAGTTTGAAATATTGGTTAAAGGTTTCGAAATGTCACATGCATCGATTTTGTTCAGGCAACACTTTGAATGAGGTGTTATTTTTTGTTAGGTCTGGTTCATTGCTGAATATGTGTGGAGAGAAAATGAACCAAGCTATTTTAGTGGAGGCCCTGGAGACTGCTGTCAGTAAGTGGCCAGAGACAGAACTACTTTACTATGCTGTGGCTGAGAGTACACTGCTATCTGGTACAAGTGTTGGTGTGGAAGGTAAGAAAGATGAGATTTTGAGTTCCTGTCATGGTATAAAATAATAAAACTTGTAACAAAACTTGAAGAAAACCATAAAACAGCATATCTTTTGCAAAAAGCAAATCTTAAAAATCATCAAATTGTCGGGAAAATATTGACATAGACCAGAAGGTAGCCATATCCCTGCCACATCTTCAGGTGTTACATGTCTTGAAGCACTATAGTCATTCATGTGAATTTATCAAGATATGCAAATTAGTTAAATATGAAACTACAAAAACCATGCTTATATTAGTTCTAGGACTATTATTTTTAAGTTGATTCCTTTTACTTATCATCCTGGACTTTCTACTTTTCTAGATCATAAATTTGAAATGTTTCATTTCACAAACAGAAATATTTCATCCTGTTTGTTATATTATGTGAAATGTATTTTAGTTGCTATGTTACTGTTTGAGGATATCAAGATACATGTGTATTTTATTTTGTATGAACGTCATTCCTATTGTCTCTTTCAGACTATGGTGATGAAGAAACAAGACCTCATTACATATTTTTCTTGGAAGTGAAACTGGAAGAAGAGGAAACCTTGGAAAAGTTGAAGAAACTGAATTTATCAGAGGTAAGGGTCACCTTCTAAATCAAACCCTGGTAAAAATACCAGCAGAGATTAACATATCCCAGCTTGTCCAATAGTTGTTGATATTGTGCCCTTTTCATAGAGAATGAACCCCTTGTTGTGGGTCACAGTTGCTGGTGTTTTTATGTAACTGTTTTTTTTTATTGTTCGGACAATAATTACAGAGATCTTGTTTTGAGGAGATTGTCTAATTTATTTACAGGAGACAAACTTAATAGAAACAAGTACAAATGGATACTCTTTCACATCTATGGATGCCTATCGTTGGCAAATTAGGAGGGGGAGAGAGGGGGGACCATGACCTCCCTTGTTCTGGAAATCCTGCATCCGCCCCTGCGTGTCATTTAATACAATACTGGACCAGGTTGCAAGGTTGCCTAGTTTCTCATTTGACATTTATCAGAAGCTTCCGTGAAGTACAAGGGGTTATTTATGAGAAGGGGCCAGGAGGGCCGTGGCCCCAGATCTTGGGTCCAGATATGGAGCTGGAAGATCAAAAAATTTATAGAACCAATACTCAGTGTCTTTTTCAGGTAAGGTGGATCTAGTCTGAGTGGTGGCTTTGAAGTCTAGTGTGAAAATGCCATGGTTCATGTAGTGTGCTGCAACTGTGGGAGGGGGCACAAGGTTGCAAGGTTGCCTAATGTCTCATTTTACATTTATCAGTAGCTTCCACGTGGTATGAAGGGCCATGTATGAGAAGAGGCCAGAAGGGCCATGGTCCAAGATCCTAGGTTCAAATTTGGAGCTGACAGGTCATGAAATTTATAGAACCAAATACTCTTTTTCAAATTATGGTGGACCTGGGATGGGCAGAGTCTTTGAAGTCCAGTGTGGAAGTGCCCTGTTTTGACATATGCACTGTTACCATGACAGCAAACATGGGCCACAACAGTGTGGGGTGGGGATAGAGGCGGTGGGGGTGGACAGGTGTAACAGGGTCATGTTCCCCCACCCCCAACACTTTGGGGTGGACAAAAGACCTTTTATGGCCTCCAGTGTTTGGCCTATGGTGGTAATCTTTTGCAGATATTTGTGATTAGGACTTTTTATGTCAAGGGCTGAATGTTTAGGGAAGGACCTTTCCATCGTGCTTAGCAGACATCTTCCAAATAGATTGGGAACAGTACTCATACAAGCATATAGATGTTTGCATGTATCTTTATTGTACACAAGCATGTGGTATGTGTTTACATATTCTTAATGACACAGGTATACAGTATTTGTATACATGTACTTATTGAGGAATGTGTACATAAAACATGCTATAACAACAAAACCATGTCGTCTGTGCTGACTCCTAACAACTGCACTGTACTTGTATCCAACTGCACTACATTACAAGGCATCAAGGAGTGAAAGCAGACAAGTCAGTGTTGTTCTCATTCTGATTTCAAGTTTTTATGTTGACATTAAACCTCAGTAGCAATGAATGTACTCATGATGTACTCATGCTGATGCCCCCATTCCTTCACCCCCCCCCCTCCCGTCTCCCCTTCCACTTCCCTTAGTGTCCAATATAAATCATGTTCAACTGTTGAGAGTGAGATGAAGTGAATATCCTCAAATATGCTCACAATTTTTTTTTTAATTACTGTCAATGCTTTTTAATAGCAAAAGCATCTTCCTTTTGATTTGGATTTTTAATTTTAAAAGTATTATGTGGAATTTCTTTTTTTGCTCAACAGCAGTTGGACAAATCTCTCTGCCATCATCATCACGTGTACAAACATTTCAGAAGTAATGGTCAGATTGGCGATCCAAGTGTATTTGTTGTTTGCAAGGGGTCATTTGGAAGACTGCATAATTACATTCTTGAAAACAGCTCTGCTACGGCCAATCAACTCAAAATGCCCCAGAAATTACGGACACCAGGGATGGTAGAATTTATGCTGACCCAAAGACAAGAAGGCTTCCAGAAAACGTGAAAGCTGCTTAGTGCAGATTTGATGTAGTATCGTGCAATTCTGTTTAACAAATTTTTAGAATACATTAAAATTGGTAGAGCAAAAATGAAAAGAAGGAAAAACATTTTGAGTTTGAAATTTATTTTCTTATTGAAATGACAAAAAACTGGATTCTCAGTTTAAGAGGGTAAAGACAGTCCTCTCAGAATAAGCGATGAAAGATTGAAGCTTAATTATGTATTAGGTGACCAGGATATGAAGTCATGATTCAATGAAAACTGAAGAATGAATTTTATATCAGAGTAGCTCTAGTGTACTGACAGACTTGTAAACTATCATTAGAGTTGTTATTGAGCTGAGGGTGTTGCTGGGCATATTCAAAAGAATTTTGTGCATTGTGGCTGCTTGAGCAAGTTTGTAGGCTAAAGCTTACCAGTGATTTTAACTTTGCATTTTACATAGGAAGAGATACAAAATGATGTTTCTGCTGTAGGGGATATCCAAGTGAAAGGGGAAGTAAGAAAATTCCACAAAACTGGACAAGTTGTTGAATTTGTGGTTCAGTTGCTTTTAGCTCTGTATTTGACTCTAATCTTTGACAAGAAGAAAAATAGTAAAACATTCCTGTGTTTAATATTTAGGCTACCCATGTTGGCAAAAAATGCTATTGATTATGATGAATATTGCAGGTCATCAGGGGTCAAGAGAGGTCAAAGTGTGAAAACTTGTTTCGTTTCATATCTCGTGCAGACTGACATCGACAAGACTTGTACCTGTTAAGTTATGTCTGTGTTCAGTATGAGAACTAATCTATTAATTTTGGTGGAGGTCAGAGGTCATTTGGGGTCAAGTGATGAGCAGGGTATGAATAGTTGAATACATAACCACCATAAGCTTGGCTACAGAAGGGTAAAGAGGGCCTATATAGTGGAAGGTCGAAGATCATCAGGTGGCGAGTCATGAGTGGTCAGTATGAGCAAAGAGTGGTCTTGAATGTACTATTTGTTTATGGAATGACACAAACTGAAATATTTTTTTGAAATCTTGAATACAATACTTTTTGATAAAATGGAGAAGACTTTTAACTTACAAAGATGGAAAAGAACTTTAAAGGTGCTCTTTTGCATTTTTGGTACAGAAAAATTTTCATACCCTTAAAAATGGAAACCATGATTTATTAAAGTAGATTGATTGATGATTCAAAGTAGCCGGGTAGATGGGTAGCTTTATTTCAAGAAGTAAGGTTTGCAGAGAAAGAAAGTCAGTGCTTGTGGCTCTTGAATAATTTGCGCACCAAATTTGTAATATTTTGAGGAAGAAAAGCTTTGGCTAGTGTTTATTGGTAAGACTGAGTTTATTAACAATGATGAAAACTATGTTCTGTGTGTGCTGTATTGATGCGAAGTAAACTTAGTATTTCCTTTACAGAAATTAAAAGTATTGAACTTAAAAAGTATATACTACAGAGGGTGAGGACTTCCAGTCATTGGTATAATTTCTGTCATCATAACTTATTCCATTACTGAGATCAAAAACCTTGATGTAACTTGATTGTATCTGTTGGATAATAGTGTGCAATATTTTTACCGCCCAAGCGAAATTAGTGCTTACACTGTAGATGTAAAGTTAAACTGGTATTGTTGCTGCTAGACAGTAAATGTAAAGTTACACTGGCATTGTTGCTGCTGTACTGTAAAGTTACACTGGTTTGTTGGTGCTGAACTGTAGATGTAAAGTTATACTGTTATTGTCACTGCTACACTGAAAATGTAAAATTACAATGGCATTTTGCTGCTAGACTGTAAATGTTAAGTTACACTGGTTTGTTACCGCTAAACTGTAGGTGTAAAGTTACACTGTCATTGTCTCCACTAACTGTAATGTGAAGTTACACTGGCATGGTCACTGCTAAACTGTAAATGTGAGGTTATATTGGCATTGCCACTGCTTGTAAAGTTACACTGACATTGTCAAGTTACACTGGCATTGTCAATTTGTCATCCCAGTTCATATTTGGTTCCAGTTTTTAGCTCACACATTGTACACAGTACATGTGTGAGGTTGTAAAATGGGGCAGATGCTGTCAACTTTTCAACAAAAGTTTTCAGGCTTTTGATGTGTGGAGATTTTGAGCTGAAATTTTGGTACATGATTGTTTGTTGATAGAGCATTAAAACTTGCCTATTTGCAGTTTGATATACAAAAGTTAAATTTGGTTTTTAAACAATTTTTGTAGGGCTGAGTTCACTGTGCCTGCTGAAGAGGTAGCTGTTTATTCATTGCCCTTATAGCAGTGTACTTGGTTGTGTGTTCAGTTGCTATCTCGCAACTGCCTGTGCAGGTTTGTTTTGAAATTTGATCCATTCACACTCCTCAGTCTTTGTTCATCAAGTGGCCTGTGCAATCACAATGCTTTGGGATAACTATTGTATTATCAAGGTTCATTAAGCAAGGAGTTCCATGGGAACTCCCTGCATTGAGCAGCTACTTGATTCATGATAACAAAATTTGAAGCAACTCTGTGGTCAGTTTGGCTTACAAGAAAGGAAAATGGTTTAACCTGTTGTGGGGATATGTCCCATTTTGTTCCTGGATCAATTGAGATGGTTAAGTCAAGTAATTGCAGTACTGTAACTGTTTTGAGTTCAACCCCAGTAGCAGCTGGGGTTGTATAAAGTATGTACCCTTTACAGGCCTTCTTGATTTTAGAAAATATGCAGTGATATTTGTAGGTCTGTCATCAAACGGTCTCAGTTGAAGTGTTTACATGCCTAAACGTGCTTGTAATTTTTCAGTTGGGTTTTGAGTTCATTTGTTATGCGCTTCTCTTACCTTTTGCCTTTGTAAGGTGAGGAGGTTTTGTGGAAGTTGATGAATAAATGATAAAATTTGGTTCTTTGAGTTTCTATTTTTAACAGACAAGAGAAACTGTGTGAGCTACACAACAGCATTGCTGTTCTAGTTAATGGTTCCTATTCCTTCACCCTCCAGCAAAGACCTTTTTTGTTATCCTTTATTACATTTGGAGGACTTGGTTTGTCAGTCTGCTGGGTGTCATGTTTTGGTTTTGGTCATTATGGGAAGGTTTTTATTGCAGGCTTTCAAGTGACTTTTAGTTATTCCTCTTTCTTCTATATTTGACTCTTTTCTTGAAAATCCTACTGTACCCTATATTTTCCTACTTTGTTCCAAACTAAAGGAAGTGTGTAAAGTGACATCTTAAACTTAATTGGGAAATGCCTGAAAGAGCTATAATGATGCTGTCAACTGAGTATGGATGTATGAGGCCATTAGAAGCCGTACTTTTCTCCTACTTTTGGTCTACAAAATTCTACTTTTCTCCTGTTTTATTGAGAATCTGACTCTTCTTTTATTCTAGTGTGATAGGCTGTTATTAGGAGTAGGGCAGACTTTTGTAAGATTAATTGATGACCTTGGGAAAAAGAATAAAGTACCTTTAAGTTCAACCCCAATCGTGAGTTTGGATAACAAGACAAGTAAACCTCTGCAGGCATGCTATCCTCTGTGCATTTGTATTTTTGTGAGTTTGGGATGCCATGCTCGTAAACGACTAACATAGTCCAAAAATCACGATGCCAAGTGAGTTTCAAACGTGATTTGCAGGGTGCCTCTCCCATTTTGACTGAGATCCAAATGTGCCTCACACTGGGCTTCCATCTGTAGCTGGTGTTCAACTAAAACTAAACTTGAAATGAATGGTATCTCCAATACTGTTACTTTTGTGACTATCTGATGTGTTTGAGTAAGCGGGATTCATGTAAGAGGAAAGTAAATGGGAAGTAGGTTTCTACGGTAACAGCTATCATCATGATCTCAAAGTTTTCTCTGTAAAAGCCAAAATTTCTTAACAGCAGTGAGGATTGCTGGTCTGGGAGTGGATAGAAAGGTGATTTTTTAACCACATGAATATAAGCCATGTTTTCCTGTGAAACTTTAATAGACCTTTTTCCAAATAGCAATTGCAAAGGATTGTGGGATAGAGTTTTTGGTACGCATTGTTAATGTTAATGGCATTTTACTGTGGCCAAAAAGGATGAGTACAAAATTCTATCCCACAATCCTTTGTAATTGCTATTTGGAAAAGGGTCTATAGGCTAATGAAGTACCTGATTTAGAATACTGAGGTCATCCATGTTGTGTGGTATTGTTCTAATGGTGAAGATCGTCACGTTGTTGTGGTGAATCTTTTCTAAACAGTAGTTGCCGTCATTGAAAGCTATTCGCAGTCTTTATCATGGTCAGTGTGGTGGGGGTTGGAGGAAGAACAAAAAAGAAAAAAGAACTTTCCCTGACTCACAGACAATCCATACAAGCCTTACCTTATCTGGTTCTATAATGAGTTCTGTTCACATTGATGTCATTAAAAAAATTTCTGTCGCTTGGACCTCGAGTGTAGGCTATGGTGGCCCTGAGACAGGTCCAGTCGAAAGGCCACTTCACTTTAAGTTATCTAGATTTTCGACTTGCTGGAAGTCTGCATTCTAATCATATTGTCGACTCAGCTTGGTGATAATTGTGTGAAAGCATAGTATTACACAAAAATTCTGCCTCAAAAACGAAGATGTTGCCTATGAATGATATCATACTGCTTGCAAATACATGTCTGAAATAAAATGTAAAGAGTGCTCGTATTTTCACGTTTCTTTTTGTTACTTACATGTGTTCTGAACACTTTTAATTCACTTTGAACTACATGTGGAACAGGAGTGACGTCATTTCCAAGAAATCACGAACGCGCCGATGCAAACAGTTCGTCTTTATTTAAGGCTGTGCACAGGGATGGCATCAGGACCTGCCCGACGGAGGACGGAGATTGGGGGGGGGGGGGGGGAGTGGGCCAGCAACCTGAAGCCACGACGTAGTTAACCAGTTGCTGGAGGAATGAGGACCCCAGGATTTTCGGCATGTTTTTTGTGCCAAAAAGTTTGCAGTTGTTCTGAAGAAAATTCGAAAATTTTGGGTTTCAATTGTAGAAAATTTGGAAATGGGGTTATCAGTGAAGGATCTGAACTCCTTAAGAGCAAAAAAGTACGCTGTCGGGGCGACTGTTCGCCTTCGGATATTACTGTGACGTGCTCTTCGTACCCATTAAAGGGAAAATGCAGTCCCCCCAATTGGAATTAGTGTACCCTACCATCCTAATTCAGGAATGGTTCCTATCAATCATGTGACAACATTTTTGTTGCTTATATGTTAGAGTCATGCAGAATACCTCCTTGGTTTACCTTCAATATTCAATATCTTTTACAGAAACATAATGAAAGATACTTGAGCCAAAAGAAAGAGAGATATTGTAAGATTTAGAAGATTTTTGAAAATAAACTTGGGGCGACTGCTTTCTCTCTTTGAGGTTCCCCTAGGAAACTGCTAACTTTCCCCGAAAAGGGGGGTGGCTTCCCCTGTCCCACCTGGCGCCACCCGTGTATTGAGGATGAAATTACAGACTTTTAAATGAAACTGTGTAGTCTACACTTAATATGGTCTCTTGGCAGGAGGGTTTTCTATTTAGTAGTATGAATCCAAATTATGATAGCACACCGTGAGTGTTGTGTCCCTACAACACACAAAAGGCGCAGAAATGTGTTGGGGACGTCTCGAACAAAGTTTGCAAGATCTTGGAATAAAACGAATCTTGCAATAAAAAGTCCGTACTGATTTGAATTTCACGGCTTCGACTGGTTTTGAACATCACCTCCCTCTCCCTCCCGCCCTCCCCCACTGTTAGGAAATTCGTTTTCGCTCGGGACTTACCCTTCAGACATATCAGACGCATATAGTGCTTACAAAACCATCGTGCTGAGAGCAATAGTAACGCTACAGTACTTTACTATGAGGGTATTGCAAATCTGGATAAAGCATGTCCAGATACTGGAACGAATGCCCCCCCCCCGGACGTCGCTCCGAAACAACGTTCACCCCCAGTCGAGTACAATGAACTTCATACGTCTATCAGATAGCCTACATGAACTGGGGAAAGTTTGACACAAAGCACCAATTAGGAGCTAGAATAAACTGTGAAAAGCATGGACATATTTTGCATGTTTCCAAAGAATAATTCTTAAAACAGCCAATGTGTAGAAGTGAAAGTTTGGTTGCTTATTTAAATTGCCACATCGAAAGAGATTTTCCTATCCTTTCTTCGTTTTTTTTTCTCTTTCCCTACAATCCATGTACTTCTGATCGTTGATGTGTCGACTAGCCGATCGGGGGGGGGGGGTGACACCTCCATATAGCTACGCCCCTGGGAGCCTTACTAGATACCACCAAGTGCTACACTACCCGACCGACCTGACGGTTTACCTGTAGTTGCTTTCAAGGGGAGCAAATTGTTCATTACAAACACAAAACGTTCGGCGCGGTTCGTGCATTGTTGTTACTTTGCTTTACTTTCATAGTTCCGTTCATTACGAGAACATGGCCTCCTATAAACCAAGAAACTTAAAAGAAGTGTACACACTGAGGGTTTTTTGCCAGCCTTTCATCTCGATTTTATAGGCTTGGATTCTTACTTGTATGTGTTTTGTTTTGTCGGGCAACGTTACAGGATCTATCACCGTACTTTGCCTTGAAAGGGCTGACACCAGCGGCGTAGCAAGACCCTAGGGGGCCCATGGATAAGAGAAATCTTTTCCTCGCATAAATGAATTTTCCTCCAATATCCAAGGGGAGGCACAGGGTAAGATATCCTTGCACGCACCAGATCCGGGTTCAGTCTCGTATCCCATGCTTGCCTGGTTCTCCAGCAGCAGTTCTGAAGTTGTTGATAACTTTCGGGTCTGCACTGGGTGGTTAACGGTAGGCAGATTTCAAATTTTTGAGATTATTCCACCCGCTTGCTACTCCAGTGGCTCTCACTCCTCCCACATTTCCTATTTTTGCACTCAAAAAAAAAAAAAAAAAAAAAACGGTTTTGCTTTATGAACTTCAAAATCTCGGGCACATTGCGCGACTTGTATTTTGTAAGTCTGATTTTCTGTAAAAACACCGAACTAGAAAAAATATTTTAATTGTGCAAAATGAGCTCTGTAATGGTGTGGTAAGGTATTGTTAAAGCTTTCTTCTCTTTCCCAGTGCCCTTTTTATCCCATCGTCGTTATCTTTCCAGGACCCATCCCCCGTCAACCTAGCCTGTCGGAGGGTTTTTTCCACCCCATTGGGAAGCTTGCCGCCTGTTCGGAAAACCTGGCACCACCCCTTTCTCTGTGCAAGTAGTGCCCAGGGCCTGGGAAAGTCCTAATCCGCCCCGACAGCATTAGTTTGTATATTTAATATAAGAATGTACGAAAATGACACAAGTAGTCAGTTGCAAATTAGGTATGATAAAGCTATTGTATGAAATGTCCAACTTTCATATTATCAAAAAGAAAATCAAAGCCATTTAAAGTTGTAAAGGCACTTAAAAGGTAGAATCTAGACCTGACTTCTAGAATTACTTCTGATATAATTACAAAAGTCACTTCTGAACATGAGATCTCAAGAGGAGTGACCGTGACCGGAATCTTTCAATTTGTAATGTGTATGGCTAAGACCGTATGTAGTACCGTGTCCGTTTTTTCAGCCTGTAGGCCTAAAGAACGGGTCACGCATGACAGACCCGTAACATGCGGCGGTATGAAGGTTGAGATAATGGTTTTAAGGCAATAGGCAGTCGTTCCAAAATTGTTTTGAAAAATCTGCAAACTCTTGAAAATCTCCTCTTATTTGACTTACATCAAAAGCCTCTGTTCTTTTTGAACATAACTTTTACAAACAAAATGTAAATTCATGGACTTATTCTCCATCAATTTAACAATTCAGTAACAAAAATATTGTCACATGTGATAGCAAAGCCATTCATGAATTAGGATGACGGGCTATACTAATTCTGATTGGGGTGACTGCATTTTCCCTCTGATTACCAGTCAAGTCTCCCCCTAGCAAGGTTGCCCCTTCACAGTCTCCCAGCTAGGCCACAGAGGAGGCGCCCCCTGAATTCTTATTGAATCTGAGGACATTTTAGGGGATACGTGTTAATCGGAAACCTTGGAATCGGGTATACCAGGGGCGGATTTAGAGGGGGCCCCTGGGCCCCTGCCCCCCTTTTGAAAGTTTTTTTCAACTTCATAAAACAAAGGACAAGGCCCTATTCCAATGAAATAGGCCTATGAGATGTGTTAGAGTGAAACTCAAACTTGTTCATTATTTTCTACCTCAGAAAATAAGTGTTATGTTAATAACTCTGCTACTGACTTTCAGCTGATAACATTTTGGCTTATATTGGCCTCAGTAACTTTCTCTGGGCATTGCAAGGAGTTACTCATGAGTGCTGTATTAATGAATTGCTAACTTCAGTCTATTACCGGCCAGGCCCACAGCATTGGGAGCACTGCTTCTACTTTCAAGGGAATTTCAGAATTCTTTAATATTTAGACGAATATTTTCGACAACACCAGGCTTTTAATTATAACTTGCTGCAATATTACCCTGTAGTGTCTTATTTAAGCCTTGTAATTTATTTTAATGAAATGCACTGTGAATTTAGGGTAAAATTTAAAATTCATTAAATTATGAACATTTTCCAGCGATATATGATCAGTTCAAAAATATGTTAAAAATATCACCATTTTGCATCTAAGTAATCTTAAATTAACAAAAATTTCTCAAAGGGGAGGGAACACCCCTCCCCAGAAAAGCATCTTTCACCCAACCAAAAATTAAAATTCACTGAATTATGAACACTTTCCAGCCATATAAGATCAGTTCAAAAAATGCACCACAGACATCACCATTTTGCATCTGAGCAGCCTTAATTTAATTAAATTAACAAAAATTTCTCAAAGGGGAGGGGGCACCCCCTCCCCTTAGACCCCTCCCCCAGGATGGCGATTACTCATCACATGCTCTGCCCTCTATCAAAATACCCTTGCACTCCCCCCTGGGCACCCCCGCTCCTTAGACCCCTCCCCCAGATCGGGCTTTTATACAAACCACTATGACCTGGGCCCCCCTTTTGCCACATCCTGGATCCGCCACTGTATACGCCCCCCCCCCCCTATAGGAAGGTCTGGTTACCCTATGCTCAAGTTAACGGCTACAACCGCGCTAAGCAAAGAAGGATCTTTGGAGGACCCGGGTTCAGGGGAAGGTGTATTTTTCTCCCTCTCAAAGAACATTTAGCAATTGTAAAAACTGAATTGTGTGAACTTCCTGAGGATACTACTTTTCTCACTAAAATACCTCGTCTAGCAGCGGAAACTGCGTGACACAATGTAAATTGTAAGGAAAAGAATTGAAAGGCAAAGATGTGTTAAACTTTTTTATTTTAATCATTGAGTAAGTAATGTTTACATGATAATTTCAAACTTTTTTTTTTTAAATTTTGATTAACAACTGTTTGGGGAAGCTCGCTTCCCACCAGCCTTCTTTTGGGTGTACTCAGTGGTGTAGCTACGGGGGAACTTGGGGCTCCAACCCTCCCATGAAATCTCAGAGCCCTCAGCAGCCCCCACAGATGATCGGAGATATGCTGAAAAATATCAGTAGAACATACACCAGCCCTCCCATTTGGAGATCCAGCACCCCTCCATCCCCTCCATAGAAAGCTCTTGCTACGCCACTGGGTGTGCTACTGTCAAAGACGACCAGAGTCTTTTTTACTATACTCCTGAAAAATGTTGGCTTTCCAGGCGACTTAGGTTGCGATAGCGAAAAATCGCACTCATATAAAATATGACACGTCTGCTGCAATGTTTGCCAAGTTAGGGAATATAACAACGTAAAGTAAAAATTTGGGTTTAATAGTTGAACTAAAAGTCTCCCTGTTGTTTGACTAAGGCCCATCACACTGGACTAATACTACAATCTGAGATCGTACCGTGACAGGCTACTTCTCATTTAGAAGTATGACATATCTATAGTATGATCCTTAAAAAGACTGAATCATTGCAATTGAACCAATCCGATTAAGTAATATGCACTATAACATTCTTAGGAACATTCAAAGTATGCTTACATGATTTACATCTGAATTGTGCTACTTTAAAGGTCAGAAGCAGTCGCCCCAAACTTATTTTGAAACAATAGCTAAATGTCACAAATTTCTTCTTATTTCGCTTCCAAGTATCTTTCATAATATTTTAGGACATAAATATTGCATATTCAAGGTAAATCAAGCAGTTGCTCCTTGTAAATTTTACAATTGAGTGAGAAAAATAATGTCACATGATTCTCAAGAGCCATTCAGGAAATAGGATAGTCTACTATACAATTCTTTTTTGGGGTGACTGCATTCTCCCTTTAAGCCTGTAATAATTATCAGCGGGCCAAGTTGCATGAGCTACGGGAATGTTACGAACGATGATGCACCCAGATGGTCCAGACGAATTTGCTTAGTCACGCAACTTTAGGACAGGTTTATGTAAGCACGCAACTTGGTATTGTGTGCCAACAGCATAATGATTATATAGTGGACCAACAAAGCAAGTGTGTGAACGGCAGCAACATAGATAAGAGAGCTTATAAACGCCATGTACGAAAGAGGTAGTCAAATGTTTTACAATGTATCACATTGTGTGAAATCTCTACACTGGTCAAAATTAATCAATGATTGTTAATACATTTCTCTCTCATTAAGAAACATAACTTCATATTTGAAACGTGATATATCTGTGTAGACTAACCCATCAAAAATCATGCAAAGGCAAATACACTTACTCCAATAAGAATTAGTGCTCTCCATCTTTATATGACAGAGGTTTATTTTAAAGTAGATTGCTTTTGCATAGTAAACCCAAAAGATTTTTGTAATACCCGGGTACGTGAAATCATTATTGGTGATTACACTTTGATTGACATGTTCAGATCAGTGAAATTTGAAGTGTATTATTACACAGAGGTTCAGCTTTCATCACGCAAAGCAGTAGTCCGGTACTCAGCAGATCAAGGTAATTCCACGTATTCCGAGACCCACGCCTTTGTTGGAAGTGTTTCCCTGTCTAGGGAGAGAAAACTAGGCCTGTAGTCATGTGACAAAAGTCTTGCCTCTAAATTGTTAAAATTCTGTCAGATTGAATAATTTACTTCCGTGTTAGGCCTATGTTATAGTGTTCTGAAACGAAATGTAAGGCTGCATCAAAATCACCATTCAAGTGACTTTGTGTACCGGGAGATATTTGATGAGCAATTAAGAACAGTTATCATTCGTGGGGCGTTTGTGGTCTCTAATCCGTATTAACACAGTGGTTCTCAAACTTTTTTCTGACAGCGACCAAACTTCAGAAACAAACAGAAGACGGTAGACCATTACCTGGCCTCACAGCAAAAAGTTACAAACAAATATTCACAATTATCTCTCATGTACATGTATTCTCAAGTTTGCCAAGGATCCAAGTTTCATAAAAAAGAAAAGAAAAAAAAAAAGAAAAAGGCCACGGCTCACTGTAAAACAAACGTGCTTCCAAGCATTATTTCAAGTATTTATAGTCTACTCTTGTATGGTGTGTATTCTTTTCCGTATAAAAGACTTGCTGCTTGCATAACTCAGAAATTCCCCCCTATAGCAAGGATACTGAATCCTCGACCTAGCGCACGAAACTGTACTTAAGATAGGAAAACCAATGAACTGTGTGAGTTTGGTATCAGTTGTCCTAAAGTCTAGAATTACAAGAGTATATATTTTAGAGGTTGGAAAATGAATTTCATGTATCTAAATCCCATTTTCATATCTGACTCTGTTGCTGAGATATAAAATGTTGAATTTATTCACTTAATTGAAATAGTCGATTGCGCAATAATTTTTGATGTTCATCTTGTACAACTCACAATATACATGTGTTTTGTTCCCTTTTGATATAAAATTTTTATATGACCTTCGAATATTTACTGTTCCTTTGCAAAATATGCAGTCCGGAGAGGGCTTATACAGCCAAGTAAGACCGTGATCACGTTTGGGTACAAGGTGCAGTGGCTTTCGAAAAACAATGAAAAGCAAAGACGGTTATTTGAGTCAGAATGACAAGTCACAAATTGTTGCTCAATCTACCATTTAAAAATGAGTGAATAAGCTTCAACATTTTATATCTCAGCCCAGGAATGTCCTGTGAAGATAGAAGTTGGACCATTTAGGTGCATTTTTCAAGCTTTGTGACATATATTTTGAAATTTTAGACTTTAGGTACCATTTAAGTAGATAATTACACTACCGTGGGCGGCCAAGCATCCCGGCCCATCTTTGAAGCAGGACACTCGCCGACTAAAGATGAAGATTGCTGTCACGGTATACTCTCATTGGATATCAATACAATTTTCAAAGCTGACCACTAGAAACAATACATTGTTGAAAGTATAGTAACCAAAATATTCCCAGCAAACAAGCCCAATTGGGGCCCAACTGGGTTTTACCTGGGCTGATTGGGCTTAAGTGGGCTTGGGTTAACGGTGGGCTATTATTAGGGCCCTCATCGGGGCCCAATTGGGCTCAAATAAATAATAGGGTTTAAACTCAGTTGTGAAACATTGTATTGAAATGAAAGTTGTTTCTTTTTTATTTTATGAAGTTAGTTAGCTTTTAAACAAAAGGAATAAATACATTTTTTTTTCTTGGGCTTAGTTGGACTTGAGTTTAGGGCCCTTATCGGGGCCCAATTGGGCTCAAATAAAAAAAGGTGTTTAAATTCAGTCGTGAAACATTGTATTGAAATAAAAATTGTTTCTTTTTTATTTTATGAAGTTTATTAGCTTTTAAACAAAAGGAATAAATACATTTTTTTCTTGGGCTTAGGTGGGCTTGAGTTTAGGGCCCTCATCGGGGCCCAATTGGGCTCAAATAAAAAAAAGTGTTTAAACTCATATTGATGGGTTTCCCAAACCAGAGGAGCCCAAACAGGAACCGGTTGGGGCCCAGCTGGGGAAACACATTCATGTATGAATGGTATTTCACTCTTCTAAAGTTCCTATTGTTAACTTTTTGTAGCATAGGCGCTTTTAGGTTAAAGGTAGGCATGCGTATTTAAAATTAAGTTCATCTTCGAAGTTTATTTTGTTTTAATGGGCTCTAGCCTGGCTAAAGCTGGGCTAGCCCAATATGTTTGGCCCAGCTGGGGCCCAGATGGGCCCAATTAGGAAAATTTTCAAAATATAATTTCATTAAGGTGATTAAGTCTTTTTGCTTCAGAAAATGTATGCCCTAGGAATTTTATCATAAATCTTTTTTTTTCTTTGCTAAACATGTGGGAATTTTTGGCAAAGACAATTTGAGAAAAGTATATGTTTAAAATAATGTGATATTATTGGAACACCAGGTTTATATACCTTTCATCTTAATGGAGCATTCCAAATTTTTCAAAGAAAATTTGTGTTTATCACTTAATGCAGGTCTAATTGAAATAAAGTGAAGCTGGCAATGGTGAATTCTTGCAGAAAATCATGTTTCTCAATTTTACAATACAACATAAAGAAGGAGAAATTGAAATGTCATGAAGAAAATTGCATTGTTAATCTTTAATAATAACAAACAAGTGTCACTGAATATATATAGCCAAACCAAACTATTTAACTAAATATGAACTTTCCAGTAATATCCTACTACCTTTGAAAGTGGCTTGGGCAAGGTTTTCGCCCCTGGCTCTTCGCCAGAGAGTCAGGGGACTTTTGGAAAAAAAGGAAAAAAAAAGGCTTGGGCAAGGTGCACCTGTACTTACCTGGCGCAGGAGTGTGCGTGATCACGACGGCGGAGCTCCCATGGTGGGATCTGTTCTATTCAGCCAGTCTAGAACGGGACCACTGTCAGGTGGTGTCAGTTAAGTCAAAGTTTGTCCCTTGGGGACGTTGTTACTCCTTCGGGGAGCAGAACTCCTTCGGGAGTATTGTTTGGTTTTCGCCCCTGGCTCTTCGCCAGAGAGTAAGGGGACTTTTGGAAAAAAAAAGGCTTGGGCAAGGTGCACCTGTATTTGCCCCGGTGTTTTTTAAGTGCTGTTGCCTTCGGGCGTGGTGTTGCCTTCGGGCGTGGTGTTGCCTTCGGGCGTGGTGTTGCCTTCGGGCGTGGTGTTGCCTTCGGGCGTGGTGTTGCCTTCGGGCGTGGTGTTGCCTTCGGGCGTGGTGTTGCCTTCGGGCTTGGTGTTGCCTTTGGGTGTGTGGTCTTTGTGGGACTTTGTTTTGGGGTTTGTGGTGGTTGGGCTGGAGTGTTGTTTTGGGGTTGGCTGCAGTGGCAGTACTAAATCTCAGTAGTAACGGGGACTTCTTTTGTTCCTTGTTGCATGGTATGTGTAGTCTGTTTGACATTGTGTTCGTGATCCGTCAGGGTTTTACTTTGGGTTTGGGATTATCCTTTAGTTTGTCAGTGCCTGTTTCTACGTACTTAAAAGGCTGGCATTAGAAATGCCGGTAGCTTTTAAGGCTTGTACTGTACGTAGAAGGAAAGTTACCTCACATCTTCCAGTGCTAACCCAGCTGGACCCCCAAGTGGGACCGACCTCAGCTGGGGTAGCCCAGTTGGGGCCCGACAAGCCCAGCTGGGCTAGCCCAATTGAGTCCCACCTGGGAACACCTGACAAACACGGATTTGCCCCAGCATAAGCCCAGCATGTAGCCCAGCAGGGGCCCAGTTGGGCCCGAATACAGCCCAGATGGGGGCCCAACTGGTTTTGATCGGTTAGCCCAATTGGGGCCTAATTAGGGCCCACACTGGCCAAATTTGGAAAGCCTTATCTGGGCCCGATCATGGCCCGCTCTGGCCCTAGTTGGTCAGCCCAATTGGGTCCACACTGGGGCTGGCTGACAAAACTTGTTGGGGCCCAATTGGGCAGCCTAATTTGGGCCCGATCGGTAGCCCTATTAGGACCCAGATTGGGGCCCAATCTGGTGTGTTGTCTGGGTTACTGGCAAGCCGGCAGAGCAACAATAACCAAGTCTGCATTCTCCCGCGAAAGTCTGGAAACACTGTAATCACAAATGTGTGGACAAATTATACGTTCGATTTCGGGACAACTTCTGATCCCTTGTGCAATTTTCACCCATGATTAACTCGGAAATTTCACACTCACACACGCACAGTTGCGCTTTACATACTGTTTGAGGACCGTCATTGTTTTCTCTATTGTGTTTGCTTGCTTAACCCAAACTTTAACAATAGGCTCTCTATTATTTAACTTCTGAAGACATGAGAAATCTATTGTATTTCCTTCTAACTGAGGACCTGAAATCCATTGTTTAGGTCCTCAATCTGAATGGAAAGTAAGTGCATGCGCGCACACACACATTTCCTATGACACCATTTTGCGAGGGGGAAGGTATTGATTACACAGATTTATCATTAAGAGGAATCATACAGCTATATTAATCTACTCACGATAATTAAATTGACAGGTTATTTTTGAAACTTGAAAAAGAGGGAGGCTAAGCTCGTGGGCAACTACCTCAGCGGAATATTTGACCGTACTTAAATAAAAGAAGGAAGAACACCTGTTTTTAAAAATGGGAAAGATTTACATTATGGGTCTCCATCATATTTAAGCGGAAAACTTCATAGTATCCACCGTAATGTCCCCTGAGAAATCAACAGCCACAAGATTTCATATTCGAAGACCGGCCAATACCGTTTTGAACTATGCAAGGTATAACATAAAAACGAAGACCAGGGGAAGATTTGAACTACAAGTCTGAAAACTGCCTCCAAACTTATGGCACTGCTATGAAATGAAAGGAGGCTCTCAGTTAAAATACAGTTTTCCTCTCATCGACTATTTTGGGGCTCATTTCTGAGCCCATCTCAAGTTAAAGGGCCCTGACAGACGGAAATCAATTGTTGTGGAAAGACCTACGATTACGAAGCCATGTCAACTAATATAGGCTGGTTTTCTAGCTCAAATAATGAGGAAGTTGTGGGGTACTAACTTGGGCCCATGCCATAAATTGTCTTAAAGGGTGATGGATTGGGCCAATCCACCACCATTGGGAATTTCATCCGGGCGGAAATGCGGCCGACTTCTGCTCAGTATAGCAGCCTAGATGCCACAATACGAGAATTGCAATATAAAATACAGCGCTTTGTTCGAGTATCATCTATCAGCATACAGTAGTACACATGTTGCCTTCATATCGAGATGGAGTGTCCTATCTCTATCACGGTTTCAAGTCCAAAGTAGAGTATCTCAGGTACCGTAAGTTCACAAATTTCGAAGTAACCTTATACACTGCACTGTACGTGCGAATCGAGAACGGTCCTTAATATACCTAGTACCTAGTAACAGTCCTTGGTGTCAGCTGCACGATATGGGAATTTTCCCAAGATCTTGGGAATTTATGACGCTTGGGAACTTGGGTAGAATATCTTGGGAATTTCGGGAAACCTGTGAATAACACCGAATATCTTGGAAATTTGGCTGATTTCTCGATTTGCATTTGGCACACCCTACAATAAGATAGGTCATGACTCTCACACAGTGGCGTCCCCAGACTTTTCAAAGTGGGGGGAGGGGGAAGGGACGGCACTAAGGTACAGCGTTCCGCCGGAGGGGTACATCATAATGATGGACTGAGCTACGCTGCATGGAGGCGTTGTGGTGACGCGAAGCGATCCTCAAGGCGTTGTGGTTCAGGGGTCCACCGTAGGGCCCCTGGTGGGGTCCAGGGACAACGTCCCCTGTGGAGATCCAGGTGGAAAAGCCCCTGGAGCTCCGTGGGTATTAACAACATTATGACCATTACAATGAAACATTTAACTTTCTTCAAATGGCACTGGGTGCGTACTAAGCAGAACACAGTGTGAAAATCACAATTTGACCATTTTTGTCAACCTAACTCGCACAAACGATTACTGATTCTTGGTACAGGGAGGTTGTAAGTGGAGACAACGGATCATGTGGAGGGTGGGATTTAGAATTATAATTTTACTCATGCTGCCCAATAGGAATAAATGTTGAGACAACTATCTTCCAGGGACGGCACTGAGGGGGAGACCTGTCATTAGAGCATCCAAGGTGCATCTATACGTACGTCGGCTGATCCGGCGCCACGCTAAGGAAAATGTGGAAGAGAGAAGCCCTTATATGTAGATTATTGGGGTTTGGGTGACTTAAAATTTTAATTATGACAAATATAAAATTATAATTATGACAAATATATTTCCTGCATTTTCTTCAGCAATAAATGAGAAAAAGGGTAGCTGGTGCCCGCCAGGACCACTGACCCTTGTGAATGCGCGAAGCGTGCAGAAAATTCTGATATGCAGTATTAAAAAAGTTTTTGTGGAAGTAGCATAAGCGTATGGGACTATTTCAATTGGGGCAGAAGGATTTTATCCGAATCTCTGAGCCTTTACAGAAAAGTTTTGTCCGAATTTCTAGATATTTTGGACGAATTTTAGGTTGTCCAAAAATCTGGGGGACACTGTGGGACCCTGCTTCTATAACCCTATGTCAAGTAATTATACTCCTTATGGAGGTAGTCATGATCCTGGTGTGGTCCGTGGTTGGTTTCAGGTCTTGAAAATTTTAGGGCCCAGTATTTAAAATAAACGGACACTAACCTTTGAGGTGAAACTATTTAATTAGTTTCAGACCGGCGTCATATGTTATTGGATACGCCTTAAAAAGGCAACAACAATGCCATTTTAACAGTTTTCGAACATAAAATTGGACTAAAAGATAATAGATAAGAGATAATAGAAAAAATCATGAAATAATGACGATCCTTAACACATTCGACTCTTTTCAAAGCTTTGGCAAAGATAGCCATGTTTTCTATTGAAGCCACCTCACAAAGACAAAAATTTCTCAGACAGAGTGCCATTCCCTTCTCAGATTAGACAGTACATCAGTGACTTACGACCAGCCAAAAAATAGGGAGAATATCACTAAAACAATGACAATTTGTGAAGATATAGTAAACAAGGCTTTGTAAACGAACTTTGCACCTATGTACCCATCCCTTCAGTTACCCCCCCCCCCTCCCAGCCCTGACACTCATGTGACAGGTGAAAAAGGAAGTGTGCACCCGGGTGAGTGACTATCTGTATAGGCACGCCAGTTTGTGCTCCGCTTAGCTAGTGTCGCCAACGCGGCGGCCTCCTTAGGGATTTCGCCAAGGCTCAGTACGGCCCTGACTGTGCTTTATAACATAACATAACATAAGAGGTTAAAGGGCAAAGGAGGGCTAAGACCCCATAAGATGCCCTGAAGTCCATACAACCCTAACTGAAAACAAACAACCAACCAACACCAAACGAGCCCAGCACAATTAGATCCTACCACAGTTATGAAAGAACTTGTCAATGTTAATCTTAAAGCAGTGCACAGATGTAGAGTTAACTACCCACTCAGGCAGACTATTCCACTCGTTAACAACTCTATGAGAGAGGCTGAACTTCCTAATGTCGAGCCTTGCAAAACACTTAACAAGCTTCTTACAATGGCCTCGAACCCGAGAATTACTTTGAACCCTTAAATAATTGCAAGATGACAAAGGATTCCTTTCAGAGAGAAATTTTTACACCTGAAGCTTGTCCCCCCCCCCTAATCTTTCTCAACTCCAGGGTGGTAAGCCCAAGATGCTTAAGTCTAACATGATAAGGTAGGTGTTTCACCTCAGGTATGAGGCGAGTGGCTCTCCTCGGAACCTGCTCTAAAAGAAGCTTGTCCTTTTCATAGAAGGGACTCCAAGCCTGGGCTGCATAGTCGAGGTGGGGTCTTACCAACTGCTTATACAGATTTAGTACAATTTCTTTACTAAAACTATTGAAATTCCTCTTGATCAATCCAAGCACCCTATTAGCCCTAGCAGCAGCAGCTGCAGACTGTCTAGATGGCTTATGATACTTATGAAAAGGGAGAACGGTGATGAAGTGGTAGATAACACTAAGTGTGATTCACAGAATTTAAAGTAATTACTTTAATTTCTATGTTTTTATCATCTCTACTTTTTTTAATTTAGTTTAGTTGGACGTTTCAGGCTCAGGAAGCCACTTAATTGGCTCATCTATCGGACCCTCTACTGGACTGATCGTGGATAAACACAGGCGAGATTCGCCTTCTCTTTTCTACTGGTGCTCACGAGTGAGGGTAACGAGGCAAGGTGTACCAATCGTTCCCAGTCCCGGGACAGCCATTTAACATCCCCAACTGGACGGACGTGAGTGTATCCTGATTGTGTAGCCACTCTCCCAAAGACTGCCGGGGTGGCCGAGGATCTTCCTCTGCACCACGGCAGTGCTCGACAGCTGAAACAAGCAAGGCGGACTTCTTCCTGAATCAGACAAATATACTTCCTTAGCCCCAAGTACAATTTCCTGAGAAACAAGATACCCAATTTTATTTCACCAATTTAACCTCAGCATCACTGCTAAAAGCAAATTATTTTTATTCCCCAAAAAATTTCCAGGTTGTCTAAACTTCTACCGTGATTTGCAAGCAAGGCGGTCGGGTGCTTTTGTTTATATCAAAGAAAAGGTTAGGAGGACGCTAGATTGCCTGCAAGCTTACCTTGGGAAGTCTTGGGAAATTTGGGATTTTGATCTTGGGAATTTTTAAAATCACGCATGAACCGGGCCGTCTACACGTACATCTGCCTTAGGTACGGTATGCTGGAGATGATATAAAGTACACACTACAAGTACGTTTTACAAACAAACGTGGATCTAGTGCCGTCGTCAGCATTTAAATATTGTCTTCATTTTCGTACTTTCCCTCCAGAAGCCACTTCCTTCGCAAGACGGTCGGAGATTAACAATAGACTTTTAGTGGAGTGTTTTTGAAAGTAAGTTTCGCGGTGTCATATATTTTGATGAAACTAACATAGGCTTAGGCCTAGGGGCCTACTGAGTGAATAGACAAAGTAGCTAACGTTAGGCCAATGCCATTCATAACGTTAGAACCAGTTGCGCAAATACCATGAGTAAGCAGGATGCGAGTTTTTTTTTCGTAGGCCTAGCCTAGGCCTAGGATGGAAATGGAAGAATCAATCAATCATGCCAATGGACGAATCAGCTTCTTGGAAATTGGCCACACTCCTACTAGTTCCAAAATAATAGCTTTTCGACTAATTTTTTGTAATTCTGGTGTCGAATTATGATGGGCCTAGAACAGGTCAAATATTAGCCTAGGGTACCTAGGCCTAGTTCTCACGTACACTTTGTTTCCTGAACTAGGCCTAGGCTATTGCAACACAAATTTTTGACCGCATATTACTGTGAGAGTAATATCGTCTGCATGCATTGCTGCAGTGATTGTTGCTATGTACGCGTATGCACGTGTATGAACGTAACTATAGCCATGGACTATGTCACAATTGAACAGCAGTGCGTGCTATTTAGCATACAATGGTGTGAACGTCCTAGTTACACGATTTAGCAGTTTCATAGAATGTTTTAAAAAACAAAACAGGATCGTTTGTGTAAATCAAAATTTTTGGTCCCTTTTTGGACACTTAAGTGCAAATAATCTTAGACTGAAGTGTGTTAAACATATAAGGCCCCGTAGAGGTCAATTATGTAGGAATACACGTGAATTTGAGAAAGATCGAGACCATTCAAAATTTTTGAAGGTGCGGTAGCCCAATTTTGACAATGGGTATATTGCTGACCTAGTATGGGAAGCCCCAAAGCTTCCCAAATACTAGGTCAGCAGACTGCGGACTAGTCAAATATAGGCCTATAGCCTAGCCTAGATTGCATAGTTTGTTAATTGCGTGCGGAATGTAATTGTTAAGTACGAAACTGCGCGCCAGTGCCACTACAAACTGAATACACACAATACATTTAACTATATGTGTACGTATATACATATACGCATATGTATACTATATTTATGTATACTACATACTATATGTACGTATACTGTACGTACGTATGCTACACTTATACATAACATAACATAACATAACAGGTTAAAGGGCAAAGGAGGGCTAAGGCCCCATAAGATGCCCTGAAGTCCATACAACCTTAACTGAAAACAAAGAACCAACCAACACCAAACGAGCCCAGCACAATTAGATTCTACCACACTTATGGAAGAACTTGTCAATGTTAACTTTAAAGCAGTGCACAGATGTGGAGTTAACTACCCACTCAGGCAGACTATTCCACTCGTTAACAACTCTATGAGAAAAGCTGAACTTCCTAATGTCGAGCCTTGCAAAATTCTTAACAAGCTTCTTACAATGGCCTCGAACTAGAGAATTACATTGAACCTTTAAATAATTGCAAGAGGACAAAGGATTCCTTTCAGAGAGAAATTTGTACACCTGAAGCATGTCCCCCCTAATCCTTCTCAACTCCAGGGTGGTAAGCCCAAGATGCTTAAGTCTAACATGATAAGGTAGGTGTCTCACCTCGGGTATAAGGCGAATGGCTCTCCTCTGAACTTGCTCTAAAAGAAGCTTGTCCTTTTCATAGAAGGGACTCCAAGCCTGGGCTGCATAGTCTAGGTGGGGTCTTACCAACTGCTTATACAGATTTAGTACAATTTCTTTACTAAAACTACTGAAATTCCTCTTGATCAATCCAAGCACCCTATTAGCCCTAGCAGCAGCAGCTGCACACTGTCTAGATGGCTTTAAATCACCTGTAATAACTATACCCAGATCCTTCTCAAAAGTCACATCACTCAGAATACTACCATTCATGTTATAATCATAGCTGAAATTTTTAGGACCAAAGTGAAGGACTTTGCACTTATCTGCATTAAAAGACATTTGCCAAGTCTGAGACCATGAAAATAACCTATCCAAGTCTTTTTGCAGTAATGAGGCATCATCCTTATCACTAACCTTCCTATAGGGCTGCGACGGTTAACCGGTTAACCGACCGATCGATCGGTTAAACGACCGCCAAATGTTGTTTCGTTTAACCGTTTTTGCATCCTAATAAATCTGTCGCCGCAGTTCACCAGTATACCTAAACTCGTTTATGCAGTAAACCGCAGAAGTTGCTTGCCCAAAAACCACGTAACAATGGGTAAACTTTGGAGGAAAAATTACAAAAGGTTTAAAAACAGACCTTTATAATGTCAATTGCACGGTCTGCATTGCGTTGCTTTGACTGGTATATCGATCCGTTCGCCCCATGATCTGGGAGTGGTTTGCGGAAATAAAGTGACAATAAACTCTTTCACGAAACTTTTGAAAAGGATTAAAATTATCAAGGGTGCAGGGATTAAACTATGCAGTACACGCTACAACAATCCACCATACCTTTTTAAAGTTCGGAGCACCGTAAACTTGATAGATAAGACTAAAAAAATTACCTCTAGACGGCAGAAAAATATATGCTTAATATCGTATTTTTTTCGAACATAATTAGCACAGTTCGTTGGACTTGCTGAACGAACCGGCGCACTGCACTTACGTGCATTGTACAGCACAGTACAGTGTTTGTAATTAGCAGAGCTGATTGAGCTTGCTGAACGAACCGGGTCGGCCGGCCAGCCATGTGCTTCGCTGCTTCGCACGTTGCATGAACGATCGTTCATGACATACCGTACGTACATTGTACTGTACAGTATTGCGTACGAGACAACAATGCCCGAGTCCCGTTATAACATAAAGCATGAGGGTAGCTGCCGTTATCGAAAAGTTTTGCCGTTCATAATTACGAAGAAACTGGTGTTTTGAGTAGGTATTTGGTAAAAAGGCATGCGATGTAAGATAAGTAAAAATTCAACGTTACAATTTTTTACGGAGCGAGCATGCGGTAATACATATGGGTAAAAATTTCCACACCTTTACGACATAACGGTGCTGGAATTCTTTGCAGACACACGTATATTACGTATGAATTGCAGCAAGGTCACAAGGCACACTGTAGCACACTGTATGTGGTACGTTTGTACTCGACACTGCTCTGGGCGTGTGTGATACTGTATTGCCGTAGCCGGAGAAGTGTGTCTTGAACTGCGATAATACCAGTGATATCTATAGGCTTCTCATCTTACGATGCCATGTAAGACCGCAAAAATCTCGAAAACGGTAATCAGTGGCATAACAAAAAGTATCCATGTTTGTGAAAAGTTTGAATAAATGCGTGATTCGCCCATGCGTACGGACTGCTTGCCAAAACATCGCAACTAATGCAAACGTTTTAACTTTCACGCTACTTCGACGATCATCACTACCGGCGCCATTTTAAGTGTAGGAACTTTGGTATTTAAAGTGGTGGCGCTCTTCCGAAATGTTTATTTTGTTTATATACCTTGACTTGTTTTTATTTTCGGTTAACCGTTAACCGTTCGGTTAATAAAAACGGTTAAACGGATAGTGAATTAACCGGAAATGCACAGCCCTACCTTCCTATAGAGCTTAGTATCATCAGCAAACTTACTAATACTAGATGTGAGAGAGCTATCAATATCATTGATGAAAATTAAGAAAAGAAGCGGGCCAAGAACAGAACCCTGTGGAACTCCACTTGTAACTTCTTTCCAAGAAGAGAAATTACCATTAACAACAACTCTCTGAGATCTACCATTGAGCCATGAATTTATCCAGTCAGCACAACTGCCCTTGATGCCTAACCTATGCAGTTTAACCACAAGTCTACCTAATAGAACTTTATCAAAGGCTTTTGAAAAATCAAGGTAAATGACATCAACACTGTGACCACAGTCAAGAGATAAGGAAACATCCTCAAGAAAGCTTAGTAAATTAGTAACACAAGATCTACTCGGTAAAAAACCATGCTGTGACAGATTGAGTAACCCATTATCTAAAAGATATTTAAGCAAACAATCCTTGATTACAGATTCCATAACTTTGCACACAACACTGGTTAAACTGACCGGCCTATAATTGCAAGGCAAGCTCCGATCCCCCTTTTTGAAAATTGGAGTAACATTAGCAATCTGCCAGTCAGTAGGTACAAAGTTTGAATCCAGAAACTTCTGTAAAATAATGCAAAGAGGAACTGACAAAATCTCGGAACATTCATGGAGAATGGCAGGATGGATCCCATCAGGCCCAGGGGCCTTACTAGCTTTTAAACTCTTCAACTTATTACAAACCAACTCTTCAGAGAAGACAACATCACTAACTAAAGAAGAATTATCAGAATCCCTACAAGTCCCCAAAACAGATGATTCCTTGGTAAAAACAGATAAGAAATAATCATTTAACAAATTAGCCATATCCTGATGATCAGTAACTAGTGTGCCATCATTACCTTGGAGAGGCCCAACACCCTCCTTAAACTTCTGCTTAGACCTGACATAGGCATGAAAAGATTTTGGATTTACCTTAACCTCCTTGGCCAATTGCTTTTCAAACTTAGCTTTAGTGTCAATAACCAAATTTTTAACTAAGAGTTCCTGCTTCTTGTAGACTGCAAAGTCATCAGAATTCTTACTGACCCTATAACGATGCCAGCACTTACGTTTCTTCCTGGCTGCTCTAAGTACCTCTCTAGACATCCAGATTGGCCTTTTTTTAACCACAGCTTTCTTGAGTGGGATACACAACTTTGTAGTGTCAGTAACTATATTACGAAAGACACTCCATGCTTCAGCAGGACCTAAGTGAGACAAACGTGCAACCCAATCTATGGTAAGAAGCTCTTTAGCATGAGTATAGTTAGCCTTGCTGAAATCTAAAACAGTTTTGTCACTGCCTTGAAGTTTGCTGAAACAAAGTAACTCAAAACTTATGAGGTCATGGTCACTAGATCCTATCTTACCACCACTAGCTACATTTCTAACCATGTTTTCATCGGTACTTAGTACCAAATCCAGACAATTGTCCCAGGGCTGGTCATATGACCCGGGCGATCGCCCGGGCCTGCCTTATCGCCCGGCTTGGAAGCAAAAATACTTCCCAAGGCGGGCATTAAAATGCCCGCCTTAAATTGTGTGGTGGGCAACAAATAGCCCACCTTGAGAAATAGATCGCCCGTGTGAAAGAGCATTGCTAAAAACATCCGAATATATTTACATTAGTACATTTAAAAGACCTCCAAAAATTAAGAATTTTTTCCCCGACAATATTCGGCAACTTAGCGCATGCTGCACTGACAGCCTCATGAACACGAATCGTCGCGTTCGAAGCAACGTTGTTTCATACGATCCTTGTACTGTACACAGTAAATTACGTAGTAGCAGGCTACAGTAGCTTGCATACTAGACACGCCCGCCCAGACCCATTGCAAGTTGCGATAATGTTCGGCGTGCTACAGGGCCCTGCGTGTACAGTACATATTATACTACGCAATGCTGTTCCTTCAGTTCAATACGGCATGCCTCCTTGAGTATGCCAAAAAGAAAATAAAAAACCTCGCCCAACGTTCAAACGTGTCACTATTGTGCAAATCAACATCTTCCCGCCATGTGTAAACTACCTAGATACGACTATAATAACGCTGTAAATATTAAAGAAAAGTTTCAAAATTAACTGTGCTATTGTATCTAACGTTAGTTTGCACCAAAATGACGATCGTAAAAATTGCAAAACTCTATGTGCAAGCTAATGTGAGTAGCCCGGATGTCAACACAAGGATAGCTACGTAAGAACGCACGAAGCAGTCAGTGATAATGTGTACACCCTGTAGTATCAAATTTCGCTAGCGTGACGTCATTTGTTTAAATTCTGTAATTTCGGACGTGCAAGAGAGTACTTACTTCTGAAGGCTCTGATTGGTTGACATGTTTAAATTGGTATATCCTAGACAGCTTCGAGTTAAGCTTGTTTTTTGAGTCGGAAAATGCCCCAAAATTCAATGCAGTAGATAGATGGAGGCCTTACGAAGTACTGCATTTATTAATTGGCTGTTTTTATCAGGTTTCTCATATTGTTAATTTTCTATTTGAAACGACACGATTTCGTTGTGAGAATTTTAGTCTTCTTGAACATGTGGTAACTACCACTCCGAGACAGGTGAAAAATCAGGCAAGTGTCATTACGTGCCTTTCAAAATTGCAGCTTTACTTTATTATATCGGTTATCGGTATCTAATGGATATGGTGATCGGGTTCCTGGGTTACTACGTTTTTGTACCCTTGCAAACACAAGTTTTATATTAGGCAAACAAACTGCAATTCACCAATTCAAAATTATCCTGGGTCCTTCAAAATAAGGCTCACCAGCAAAATCCTGTGGGCCTGGAGTGGCATTCTTTCTTTTTTTTTTTTATTTTACCCCTGATGCTGAGGCATAACTCAACAGAAGGACAAAAAAAGCTTTGAGATTTAACTTGTCACTGCCATTTTCCCGACTGCAGGCTTCGGCCCAACTATGTGCCATGGAAGAAGGAATATTGGTACATGGATGTCAGTTAATGGTTCCTTGGACCCCTATTGGCATGCATCCATGGAGTGGCTCCGCCATATGTTACCCTGGACTTGGCCTGCTTTGTGTCCAAAGTGGTGCATATGGTAGAAGGGAATAGAGCGCCATCTCTACCCTGAAGGGCGCCATGATGTTGCTGATGGGGGTTTTGTGGCAAGCTGAGATGCAGTCATTTTCATTTCTTCACTGATTTATATGATGTCAGAAAACATGGCCCCACTGTTTGTTGGCAGTTTGTCGCATATATGCCCTGTTGGGAACTGGGTAGAACACAGGGAGGGACACGGGGGGGGGGCACAGAGCGTAAACCGAAAAGAATGATAAATTTAAATGAAACTTGTATATTTACACAACTGCCCGCCTGAAATCTTAGGTGGGCAACTAATTGCCCGCCTAGAAGCACAACATCTCACGTAAGGTGGGCAGTTGCTTGCCCTCCTGAAAAATTTTCATGACCAGCCCTGAATTGTCCTCACGAGTGGGAAACAGAACATGCTGGGTAAAGAAACCATCAGACACTGCCTCGAGAAAATCCCTCCCATGTGACCCACTAGTACATGAATGCCAATCAATATCAGGAAAGTTGAAATCCCCAAACACAACTGCCCTTTTCGAAGAAACTATCCTAAAACTTTCGAACAAACTCTGATTATTATCAGCACAAGAATTTGGTGAACGATAAATAATACCAACAACTAAAGGAGTGCAAGACTCATTGCCAAAACTAATTTCACACCACAAGCAGTTAGAAAATCCTGAAGAAAACTTGTTGGTGACATCAACACAATTTATGCTGTCCTTAACATACAGTAAAACCCCTCCACCCCTACCACAGACAGTATCAGCCCTATCCTGCCTGAAAATTTTGTACCCAGGAACCTGAATTTCAGAGTTGCTGATATCACTATGGAGCCAAGTTTCAGTAACCCCAACTATGTCTGGATTGTCTATGGAAATATGAGCAAGGAACTCACTGAACTTATTGAAAAGGCTGCGAACATTGGCAAACATGACCTTCATTCCACAAACTGCCCTATTTACATGTTTCCCCTTGTTACTAACACAATCACTCTGAGCACAATAAAACTCAGTAGTAATATCATACTACTGCCAAAATTTATGTACATTTTTCCTATTTGGCAGGAAATAATCATATTTTGTGTGGTACTCAGTGTGAATTAAGTGGAGGCACATTACAACACAAAATTGCATGGCTGCCATGTGTGTATTGGATATTAAAGGCTAGTTTGCATTGCACAGTACGCCGACAGACTGAGGTACTGTAACCGTTTTGCCACCGCTATGCCGGGATGGAGTCTTGCTCTGCGCGCCGCACACCAAACTGAATTATTGCGCGCCAAATTAGTGGTAAAATCAGTACGTAAATTTAAAATGCGCGCGGAACTTCTTCCGCACGACTTACAAATTATGCAGTCTGGTATATAGCCTATACATTGTCCCCTTAATCCTAGCCCAGGCCCTAACCTTAATTTTAACCCTGACCATGATTTTGAAACAAATTAAAAATATTTTGAAAAACCAATTTTTCCATCGCCATCTTACCAAAAAACCTAGCAAGCGGGATTGGTGGGGCCTATTGACCCAGCTTTCCTTATTTACCCGGCTCAGATATCAACCAATCAGTGCATCCTGCGGCGAAATCACAGAGATGTTGGCAAACAGTTCAACAGTGCTAGGCCTAGTTCTAGTAGCATAGTACAGTAGATCGATTGCACATGCATGCTTAAGTGTGCGCGTGCTAGCATAGTATAGTAATCATGAGTTGATCAGAATTATGAGTCCATCACTGCCCATCTGGAAAACATGTATGTTACGCCGAAGATCTTCGGCGTGCAGGAAAGACCTTAT
This sequence comes from Holothuria leucospilota, assembly GCA_029531755.1. Lineage (NCBI taxonomy): Eukaryota > Metazoa > Echinodermata > Holothuroidea > Aspidochirotida > Holothuriidae > Holothuria > Holothuria leucospilota. The sequence goes on from CM055978.1 coordinate 24,698,210, forward strand.
ATGCCAATTTCATGGCGTGATTTTCTTGTCTTTTACATACACACTGTACTTAAAACACAGTACAACAATTTGGCGTGGCGTAAAAGTTGAGAAAACAGGTGACTGGCGTAAAAATTCAGTGTAGCAGATACAAACTTTCCAGACTGGCATCACTGCATTCTAAATGCCAGTAGGCCTACAGCATGTAGGGTAAATGAGGGGGTTTTCGGCCACATAGTAGTGTTCACCACATTTGTGCTCACCCTCATCATGGAAAGTCTATGTAAACTATCCTACCATATATTAGGGTTTCTCTTACATACAGTAATGCTTGCCATTTGCCATTAATGGCTGGCAATGTACTAGGATCTGCCCTTTAAATTTGTAACGACGAAGTGCATTTGTCATATATTCCAGATGTTACGGTTGGAGGTAAGAATGTGCCCTTCAAAATAAAGCTTCTACCTAAACTTAAATGTGACAAAAACATGCAAATTTGGACACTTTAATGGATATGAGTTTAGTATGTATGGTGTTGATCCTGCACTCAGTTGAAATAACATATCCTACTGTAGTCGGGGGTGGCCGAAAACCACCTCACAAAATATGGCATGCTGGGGTTTTCGGCCGGTAGCCCTTTAAAGGCCCTATAATCTCCCCCTAAACTGTAAAAAATCATCCTGCTAACTTTAGGCTACTTCTAGCCCTTCCAATTTAAACAAAAACACCAGTCTAGTACACCTTCAAGACAGAGCTACAGAAGCCTGCACTGAGTTTCCATTCCTCAAGGCCATACTGACACACAGCTGTGTGTGAGCCTAATTGGGACTTAAGTGGACTGTACAAGCCATCACTGACCAACCACAGTCAAGCTATCATTTCAATAAAAATCAATCAAAGTGCAGTAACCGATTGTATTTAGTACTATAAGGCTATTCCTAATTTTGTCTGAGGGGATGCCACAATCCCTACAATTTTTTGACCATGGTGGCCGAAAACCCCCTCCCATGTGGCCCAAAAAGAAGACTTTTTCCCTTATGACAACCATCAAAAATATACGGATTATAAACGTCCATTAAACCCATACAAGAGTAATAATAGTTATAGTTCATACCCCTGATATAACTGATTTTGTCCTTAAGTGGCCGAAAACCCCCTCATTTACCCTAGGCGTGATGTGATTGCAATGTAAGGATGATCTGCAATGCATTTCTTCAAACAGTAACAGAAATGATTATTTGCCTAAGTATTATTTTTGATGTTCAAAGCAAAAATGTTTCTCACAGCCAAATTTTCAAGTTTCGGCACAAGTATGAAATATAAATTTGCAAGAATGGTGACCAAAGTGTCTTTGATGAAACTCTGATTAAAAATTTTGTTAGCAAAGACATTCTTCTCTAAGATTATTTGCATAACTGTTCTTGAATGTGGTAATTTATAGGGTTTTATTTGGTTGTTTTTTGTAGCCATTGACTCAAGATTCCTTCGCATTGTTACATGTACTGCCACTTACATTTCAAAATTTATTTTCTACGGATTACGCGATCCGAACAACACCAAAATATAGCACAATAAGGAAGACATATAACAAAATATTACTGCAAAGTTTTATTGACTTTTGTAAATTTTTTAATATTTTTATGGTCACAATGTTCGTTAAGTGATCGACTCATGATATGCCCAGTATACAGTAGAGGATACTGTATATGCATGCATATACTGTATGTGTGCGCATGCTAGCATCTAGAACAGTAGACTACATATGCTTGCATATGTGTGCGTGTAGCATTGGCTTGTATAGTACAGTACTCAGCAAGTAAGAGTATAATGTATGCGAGTGCACTAACTACTGGCTTTAGCCTTTACTTTCAAGATGAACACTTATAAAGATGGATGTTGGAGTCAAATTTAAGTCGTTTCATAGCCTTAATAAGGCGATAGAAGATTACTCCAAAAAACATTACTTTCGTCTTTGTTATCAGTGATTACAGATTAGTTTGAAATTCGTGCTGCAGTTTGCAGCCGGACTAATAATGTATGTACTATTTGTCCCTGGCAGCCGGGTCAGTAGCCACTACCAACGGGATTAGGTACCCCTACAACTAACATTGGTCCCTAGAATGCAGGTCCAATGGTTGTCTCTTCATAGTATCCGGATTCGCATATTCAATCTCACCATTCCGTTCTCAGATAGCTCAGGTGTACGGTAGATGGAAGATAGCATCCACGAGTCCACTCTGAGATCCTTCCCCTGACTTTGAAATAGGCCCTACTGTAGGCTATTTTGTCTTTAAACCCAGTGTGTTGTGTGCAGTTATGAAATGGTGGGACCAATTTAACCGATTTTTTGTGAAAAAAGTATTGCACTTTTGCTTATTTAACTGATCATCGGTCAAAAAAGCTCTTCAATTCTGCTTATTTTACCGATCGCCGGTCAAATAAGCGCAGCACTTGTGCTTATTTAACAGATCGTCGGTCAAAGGAGGATGGCGCTCTAGCTTCAAGTATACGCTGCACTTTTGCTTATTTAACCGATCTTTGCAGAAGTGCCTACTTGTGATCTCATTGATGTATCTTAGCACCAGGACGGGGGGGGGGGGGGGGGGCGGCTAGATGACGTCACTGTTTTCCTGTATTATAGCAGTTATTGTGTACCCATTGAGGTATGGGGCTGAACGTTCAAGGAGATTGGTGGTCATGGGGAAATTTAGTAGAATTCTGCTGATTGATGTGAATATTACATAATATTATCTCCTCATAAATACAGGGCTGTCAACTCTCACGCATTCAGAGTGAGAGTCACGCATTTCGGCGCAATCTCACGCTCTCACGATGAAGCATCAGTTCTCACGCAATGTCTCAGTATGGTGAAAAATTCAGTTCACAGCGCAAACTATGTGTGGGGTGTTGGTAAAACGCCATCTATCACGCTACCTGAGTTCCTTCAACTGGTCATAGTCTGCAGTATAGCTGACAGTAGTGCAGTTTACAGTATACTTAATTTGTAATACTTTATAATAATTAATTGCCATCATTGAGCTGCTCCTTTCAACCCAAATGTGAACAGTTATGTCTGAGCCCACCGGGTATATTTATGTTCGATTTTGGGCTTTGTCAGCAATACTCCTACATACCGGTGGGCCTCATAATTTCCAATTTTTAGTAGGCCTAGTTATAATGTGAACAAAATGTCTCCTTAAAAATTTTCAGGAACATGAAACATCTGAAAACTGCAATTGTGGACACGCAGTAATGAGGCACAGGAAGTGCCATTTCCTGCAATCTAGGGGTATTTTTTGCAAAAAGTCCTTCTAGTGGGACGCTCCGCATGAACCGATGGTCACGCTCCGCGAAAGTAGTCTCCCACCGAATCTCACTCTCATCAGTCACTAAACATTGACAGCCCTGTAAATAATTTTACACATTGATATGTGAAATAATTTTACGCATTGATGTGTGTGGAACATAGGAGAAAAGTCAAACAGTTGTAATTCATATAAGCTTTCAAACAATGTATTTTTATTTTTAAATGAAATATGACATGATGGGTGTTGAAACTACAGAGAAACAGTATTCATTTTGTGTAAGTACCATGCTACTGAAACATATGTTTGGCTCTTAGAAAAAGAAAAGAAAAATCATCGTTGTGCAACAAAAAGGAAAAAATGATAAAAAAATTTGACTTACTGAAAACTCGAAAGAATAGAACTGTCAAACAATTGAAACTGTCAAAAGTTAAAACTTCGTTTTTCATTGTTTTTGATGAGATGCATGGACATAAATAACTAAAAGATATAATTAACATTTTGGAAATACAGTAGGCTAATAACAGGGCTCCTCTAACGGTTGTTGGATCGTCTGTGATGACCAAAATTTGCACAGGACAATCAAAAGTCATCTGGTTGGTTGTCCATAGGACAACTGATTTTCACAAATGAAAATTAAGCTAATATTTTCTAATCCTGACTTTGAAAAACAATTTTTAGTAAATTTTGTTGGAACATTGACTTCTAGATGTTTCTCTCTCTAGCACATTGAAATTTTACATAAACAAACGTACTGTAACCTTGCAACATCTGACTTCAGTGCATTGTATGTACATACAATTTGTGACTCGACCCATCGGCCCCTCTTCTCTGATCGGGATGGATCTGATTAAAAAAGGTATTAAAAACTATTCATCACAATGCTTTTACTAATGTCACTTCATTTGTGCTATTGGTTCTTAATATTGTGAGTTTGAAAATCAGACGAGAATATTTAATTTGACCATTAATAGCGCCATGAATGTGATGTGCAATCAGACACATTTTAAACAAGTCGAACTGTTATCTACTGTGGCTTTGGGTCAGGTGTGAAGTTACATGTGCATCGTGACAAAATTTGTCACTGCAACTTCTGTACTGTTAAGTACCTCAACCATGTGTTCAAATTTCTTGTTTTACTGCTTTATTGCTACTGTACTCTTATCAAAAATCCACTATCTAATACTGTACACACTGGTCCTTCGTGATAATGACAGTGAAAATCCTGATGCATCTGCTGGACCGAGATTTCACCGGTATAGGTTAGGTTAGATGAGGTTTAACGTCCCAGTTTCCAACCAATTGGTTCAGTTCGAGACGACCACCGCCTTTTTTTCCAGTTATGGCTCACTGGCTTGTTTTCCCTACTCCATTGTTCATGCTGAGCACCAAGCACAAAGGCAGAAGGTTCCATTTTTAAAGTCTTTGGTATGACCTGGCCAGGATTTGAACCCTAGACCTTCCGACTGCAAGTCGGGTGCTCTAACCACTTGACCATTTCACCCGTATAGTCCCGGTAACTATGAAAGGTACGATACGGCACACACTGTGCATGCTGTTATCACATACAAACGTTTTTTCATAAGCCTGGGTGCTCCCGTGATATGTTGTGCTAAAGCAGTGCATGTGACTTAGACACGTTCCACTTTAGCAAATGTGGTACACCAAAAAAATTAGGATAATATTTTGCTCTTTTTGGCCATATGTTTGGAAACTTTAGGTGCAAAAAATTTTGCAAATAGTTTGAGTAGCAAGGAAAAATTTTGAGCAACATAAAGATAGACCTGTATCATTTTAATATTTAAGGGAGTAAAATGATAGAAGTAACGGGATAAAAGATTTTTTCCTGCTCACATGGTGCAAGGTATCACTTGAAAGAATGTGTACAATGCTACAGCTGACAAAGTGGATTTTGCTTCCAAAAAAGGATCTCCACTAAGAATACAAAGTTTTAGCGATTGATTTGATATAAAAGAATGTTATTTTGGTTAAAAATATGTGCATAGCTTATGTATACAGCTATTTCTTTAGATAATGAAAGCATGTCATCTTAATTTAAGTGATAAGTATGGAATCTAGTAACATGGAAGTCAAGCTAGTTGACATATATACCTATCTGTGTATGTATTATACGGCAAATATATTTACTAAAATTTCCAGCACTTTCTTTTGCGCTACTCCTTGGCCTTAGTTTCCAAAGTTACCGATACAACATGTGCTGCGTGCAAATTGTAATGTATGAGCTGTCTTCTGATGTTCATTTATCAAGGAGATAGGCTAGGCAAATGTACAGTATAGTACAGTATGTTGTTTTGTTATCTGGTATGGGCACGTCTTGATGTACTGTTAGAAACATGCATCACAGGATATGTTTCTCGTGTAAAGTGCAATTTATCAGATGCAAGGTACAGGAAGAGACAAAAACTTCATTTCACGTCATTCTCAATAGCTCAGGGTGTAGAACAAGATAGCATCTACAATATAAATCTGCAAATCCACTCCGAGATTCCTTCCCCAGACTTGGAAATATTTTGTCTTTAAACCCAGTATGTTGTGTGTTGTTTTCAAATAGCACAGGGTGTGGAAGCAAGGTCTCGTCCACGAATCCTCTCAAAGAATATTGCCACATGTGTACCTGAATTCTATAATAACTCGCTGGATTGACGTTCCGCAGTCTACTGACCTAGTATTAGGGTCTCGTTGGGCTTCCCATACTATGTCAGCAATATACTTGACATGCTATTTGCAAACTTGGGCTACTGCATCTTCAAAAATTTTGACTGGTTTTGATCTTTCTTGGATTCACATATAGGCCTGCTTCTAGGTAATTGATCCCTACGGATCATAGGCCTAATATAACCCTGCAGAATAACCTACTGTAGACCTAAATGGCATTTCATGAAGGAAAATTTCATGACCACCATAGGTAACACAAGTTAATATTCAGTGTAAGCCTACTGGTGGAATGATGCTCATAGGTAGGGTAGTAATCAACATTTTATAGCTTCTAAGGTGTGTGTTCCTTCATCCAGGACCGGAAATAAATGAAGGCCATGGACTCCATGGCCTTCATATTTTTGGCAATGGCTTTGATGCCCTGTGTATAACATGGCATACTTTTCTTCAACTCCAAATTGGCCTTTCTGCCCTTCCTAACAAAACACATGTATATATAAAAGATAAAGCAAAATCTTCTATTTGGTTTCGATGCTCTTTGAGATGTACAAATATGCCTTAAAAGCTAGTATGAAAATGGCCATGCCCTCACAGTGTCTTATTTCTCACCCTGTATATCAGGTATGACATCACTGAGGAGTTATGATTCCACTCAGAGTGGCACTCTAGGGCTACAGGGCTCCAGCATACTGGAGTCACCCAAAGTTGGCCCAAGCATATTATACAGTACCAGTTGTCAGGTACTCTGGTTGGCACACTCTCCATGGTGCAGTGTCACAATTGGAGTCATGAAGACTAAAACATGTATGTGGGGTCACTCATCTGAAATTGTGATTTTTTACAAAGGTGCCGGGAGACAACAGTTAGAACTCTTCTCTTTATATGTCCATTGTCATAGTTTGGCTTAATTTAGATCTAGAAACTTTTTAAAAACACAGTTTGGAATTATTTTATTCCCTATGACAGGGCTGATATTTTGCTTGCAGTTTTCACATCTGTTATCATGATGTACCACGTACTTAAAAAGAATTGTAGTCATATTTATGGTTCATTATCAGTTTTTTGTTTTTAGTAATCATTGTACTTTAAAAATCATTACAGATGTGGGAATCACTGAACATCTTCAGGAGCTCTAGGGGGTCATCATTTTGCTCTAGCAACCACACTTTCTCTGAAGTATGGACAGAAAATGGGCTCTCAAGATGTTTTGTAGACACCATCTCATCATCTCTCCTCTTTCTGTTAATGATTGTTGGGGCATTTGAAGTCTTAGCATATTGGAAAAGAGCTGTCAAATGGCAAAAGGAACACAGACCCAAGCCACATTGGTTTCGATTTCAGATTTTTCTTCATCTGTGTATGGTCTCCATATATATAGCTCGTATTGCTACCCTTGGAGTACTGGGGCACGAAGCTTTACCCGGTTATGTCGAACTCAGTACCTGTTTTTATTTAGCTTCTTATTTGGTAGCCTGTTTAGTCGTCTTTGTCGAGCGGACGAGAACTCTGGCAACAAGAGCCCGAAGGGGGCATGGTATTGTCCTCCTCCTGTTTTGGACGATTGCTGCTGTCTCCGAGATTCTAGCGTTAGTTTCTATTTCCAGTGATCAGTGGTGGTTTGATTTAAGTGACACAGTGCACAAAGTAGAGTTTGGGTTGTGGGTAGGACGACTTGTCTGTACGTTGCTGTTGTTCTTGTTTGGTCTACGAGCCCCAGGTCTACCACATAGGGGGTATGCTCTTTTGATAAATGCAGAACGACGTCAACTGGAAGAAGAAGATGAGGTAAGTCATGGTTATCATTTGAATCATTTTATGAATTTCTGTTTATATTTTGTAATGTTGTATTGCTGAGCTAGAGTATAGGAGATAATGTATTTTTATTTGCTGTCAATGTACTGTAGCTGGTGAAGGAAATTTGAAATATTGAAAAGCATTTTGGCTCTTAAGGTCTAGTGACATGAAATGTTGCCCAGATTGCTTTTTTGATGTAAAAAGCATTGACCTACTTAAGAATACATGGAAGCAGTCCTTAATTGTGATCAAAATCAGTAAAATTGTGACCACTTTTGGTGATTTCAATCTCACCCTCTTAGTATGAATTATAAATTAAGCTAAAATGTATGCAATGTGTGGTAGATTACAATTTTGTCCAACTACTGTACTATGGTCATGAATAGTAGGAAACTATGAGGTGGTATCTTGAGAGCAGGAAAAGGGACCTTCAGATAGTTCCAGGTGATCTGTTATTATGTGATTAAATTGCAGAGCTAATTACATCTCTGTATAATTATAACTATTAAGGAAATGAAGCTCATTCTGATTACCCTGTCATTACTTTTAATTCCTTCCCCTTAGTTAAGGGGCATTGCATGTACACCAGTTTACCAAGTATATACAGTATGTAGCCAATGAAATGTGTTACTGTATTTATTATGAAGGCAATTTGAGGCACTTCTATGTTGAAAGCAGTCCTTGTATTAAGAACAACTATTCTGCATTAGTATTTTTTTACCCTATGGAGTTACAGGAATCCTGTAGAGCTAGCTCTATTTCTTTAGGTCAAAGATCATTTGAGGTCACCAGAGGTCAGACTCCAAAATCCTTGTGGGCTACTAGATATCTCAATGAAGGGATCATAGACATTGGTGGACTTAATAGGGACAAGGCCAGGGCCATGGGCCCTTCCCTAAAAGGTATAAAATTAGCACATCATTACTAATAATGATCATTTGTACATCATACCTGATCAGAGATACATCTCCAAACTAGTGTGTTAATGCATTATATTGATCAGAAAAGTGGACCCTGATGTGTACTTTGTCAGAGCTCATTAAGTGAAAAAGTTTAGTGCAGTGAACTCATGGAAACTGCCCTTTGAGCTTTATCTTTGGCATGGTGTGTATAACATTATCAGTGAGGCATAAATTAGTGGCCTTTCTTTGATAACCTATTAAAGATTATGTTATTTAAGCTTTGAAAGGTAGTGATGGTATGGTGGAAAATGATAACTGTCTTAAATTACTAAAATAAGCTTGGGAAATGGCAAACAAAGTTGAGCTTGTAAAAATGCCTTTTTTGTTTTGCCATAGCATTAACATTTTCCAGTTTGGGGACCGTAGACAATGTCATGTTTGCTGATTGGTCAATTGCCTTGAGATTATTTGCAGACAGGGTTAATTCAGAAGTGGATAAATTTTTGCATCATTTTGAAAAAAGAAACTGAAGTTTCTAGCCTACACTTATTAGTTGTGATGATGCATGTGGAGTTCTACAGCTAGGCTAGAGTTGGGGTCATGTGGTACAGTAGTTTTGTAGATGAATGTTGTGCTATTGCTCATCAAAGACTACTGTATCACACACTAATCAGACTGAGCAGGTAAATGGGGACCCTGCCAACTCAGATGTCATTGAGGGGAATTTTGCACAAAATGATGTAAATACTTAATTACATCTTCAGTTTTTGCTTACAGTTTCTGTAAAAAATGCTCATTTCTGATTTTTTCGCATCTTTCCAGAAAATTGGTGACCCTAATGAGTTTCAAAGTGTATATGACATACAGTACTGTATACATACATTTCCACATCAGGTGGTTATCCTGAATGACCAGTTTAAATCAAATTTGCATTGTTTTCTAAATATGGCAGATTGATGTAGGTGGGAAAGCTATATTGCTCTAGGCAGTGATTAAGGCAGGTCAATTCTCCAATGCAACATTATGAATGGATGGCCTGGGGTGGTGTAAGGGGAGGGGGACACCCTCTCTTTTGGAAATAATTTTTAATATGAGAGGTGCCTGGATGGCAATTGGTACAAATTTGATCCAAATTTACCTTGCAAAATGAGGTGAAAAGTACGATTTGTAATTACTGATTCTCTGCAAAACTGAATCAGGGTGGTTTCTTTGAAGAAAACACCTTCACAGAAATTGCCCTTCAAATTTTTTGTGCAACGTTCTCTTGCATTGTACCACATTGTTCTACAAATACAGGCTGGCTACAATAAATCAATGGCTGTAAGACCGTGTTACACAACCTGTGGTTTGGCAAATAATTGTGATCAGCCAATTACTTTGGCTATATTTAACAGCCTAATTGTAGGTGATCTGCAAAATTTGTTGTAGGGCATGGTGGATTTAAGTGGCACTGAGGGCCAGAAAGGTTGAGGAACACTGTTCTAGGACAAACAACCCACCTTACAGTATGTTAATGATGTGACTTAGTATGATATGCCTGACCTTCCGGACGCAAGTTTTCATGTCTTCAAATGCCTCTGCTTGTATCTACTTTTCTCTAGCACAAATTTGCTCATTAGATTGATCAGATTGATACATTAACTAACAAAATACTCTTTTTTGTGTTTAAGGCTGATGAAAATGACCAGAGTGGTCAACCGTCAACCTGGGCCAGTGCATGGAAAAAGCTCAAAATGGTCTGGCCTTATGTCTGGCCTAAAGGATATTGTCTTATGCAACTAAGGGTACTCTTTTGTGTCTTTCTCTTGATCGCTGGCAGAGTCATCAATGTCTTTGTTCCATTTCTCAACAAACTCATTAGTAAGTTCAATTTACTTTCTTGTGTTACTGCTGCAGTAAGTTTTTGACTTGGCAGTATTGTACTGTACATGTTACAGTGTCTGTCCATCCAGGTGTATGCTGACACAGCATAGTCATTGTTTGTGTCCCATTTGTCTATGAACAAGAGTAAAGATGGGCCCAAATTGCACCTTAGTGACACCTACCTGAATGTGGCATCATGCAAATTATCCAGACAACTTGTTGGTGATGAGCTGGAGAGAATGGTAACCACCTCATCAGATGGTAGTCTGACTACATTCATATTGTTGGCTTCTCCATGTTGCACTGATCAGACTGTTCCCTAATCCAGTCACTTTGGTTCCCACATATGCAGATATTTTGCCACAAAAAAGGAAGGTACAGTGAGCGAATTTAAGTGTACTTCAGGATGTTAACCATTGGAGTTTCTTGGAATTTTTTGTTCTGCACTTTTCTTAAGTAATACTCTAGCTGTTGCTGTTCTATACTGAAATAACAAAAGATTGGCATCCTACAGGCAGGGCACAGATTCTCAGAGTTCTAGCCTGCTGCTGTCCAATTATCTCGTGCACATCAGTTTGTATGGAGGCAGACACTTTCTACAATCTGCTCTGGATATCATAATGCTTGCTCATTGGCTGTCTGTAAGAATTTTATCCCAGTCAGGTTGTTGACAGCCGCATGTACCATGACCAATACTAAATTGGGATGGAACTGCACCTCATCAAACATGTTTGATGCAGTCATGGGAAGGATCAAAGGTCAGATTGCCATTAAGTTAGAAGCAAAATGTGATGCACATGTATAGTATTGAAGGTACCCATGTCAAACGTATGTTTATTGTAATGCATCTGCTAAGCAAGGAAGTTAGGATAGTAGATTTATGAGGGGATGTGGATGAGATTCCCAAGAACTATGATCTTCTTAATAGTACTTCCACAAATGGGTGAGGAGGAACAATCCTTAAAAGCTTTACCAAAGAAAGCAAAGATGCCACTCTGCCCCCAAAACAGGAAAGAGAAACTTAACTCCGCTCACCAAAAGAAAGCAAAGACACCACTCCCCCTCCCCGTTATGTTGACTCTTGTGAAAAACGCAATTGTTCATATCAGTTTCCTCCTGTAATCTAGGAAATGGAAATTTTTTTAACATTGTCTTGAATTTAAATATATTAATAGGTTTTCAAATTCCTTCCAGCTGTGGCAATTCAAGGGTTAGGATGGAGGGGGGGGGGGGGCTTTACCCCCAGACTGGACCCATCAGATGCCTTTGTCGTCATATTGCATGGACCTCCCCCATTTAACTGTCTTGTAGAAATTCTGTTCCTGAAGGATGGCGAAGATATACATGTCTCACAATTGGTACAGTAGTTCACTTCTTTTCAGTCATCAGCACTGCTTAATGTTAGTTCATAAACTTGTGTCCTTAGGGTCTGTTATGTCATCATATAATGTTGGTGAGGACTGAAAATTAATTTTGAAAATTTTCTTTTTTTGTTTGCATTTTCAGTTGACTCTCTTACAGGCACTAAGACTCATCAAGTGGAATTTCCATGGCAATACATTCTGCTAAATGTATTCTGTAAAGTTTTTCAAGGAGGTGGCTTTGGTAAGTTTTGTACCTTGAACCTAGGTATAATTTTACTACATTTATGATTGACTAAACCTTTCAAGAGGGTATGCTCAGTTCACTGGTTACTCATTTTATAACAGCACAAGATCAGTTGTGGACTGTTATTTGTAAAAGCTGTCAAAGAAATTGTAAGTGACCTTGCACAACACTGGGGACATACTGGGACTTATGAACTTTTCAATGTAATGGTTTTCAATGTAATGGTTTTGAATGTAAATCAAAACCAGAAAGCCCAAAAGCTTAGTGATTCCTTTGCCGAAAAGAAGTGCTTTGTTGCACTGAGGTTTATCACTCAAATCTTGAGATGTTATGTTTTACGATTAATTTAGAATTTGACCTCTGGTGCCCTCACATGACCTTTGAACTGCACCAAAAAATATCAAATAAAAAACAAAAGAAAGAAAAATTAAAAAAGTAGGTGCCCTAGATGGGATTCCAACCCAGGGTTTGTTTGAAAAGTGGAGCACTTTCCAATACACTATCAACCAACTTGTTATACAAACGGTATTTTAAACTAGAAATTTGAATTTGCATGGCAAATCCGACGTAGCCTCTCCGAGAAAGAGGTGTGGGAGTTGTTTTTCAATCAGGAGAAAGGAGATAGAACATAAGGCATATTAATTAACCGCGCATCAGAGACATTTTAATTTTTATAAGCAAGCTCATGACAGTAGAGTTCATGAACTTATGGAGTTATTTTATGTAAAATGTCCTGAAAGTGCAGGTAGCAAAGCATGATAAAACAGTGGGTACCGAGGACTTAAAGATTATTATTAAAGATATTATTATTCAAGTGAATTGAATTTACTTTTATCAGTAGCTTCGCGGGCCAGACGAATTAGTGGTCTCGCGGGCCGGAGGCTAAACGAATCAACATGCCTGAGGTTCCTCACCCTTGCTGTATTGAGCCACCGTACATACCCTAATGATCTAAGTGCTAGTGCCCCAGTAGGCTACTTACACATACCGCTGTGTTGTTTTAACGATGGACGTGAATTCATTCATTTTACATTGACGGCGGCAGGAAAGTCCCCATTTTTTCCTCCAAATCTCAAAGTCGTAACTTCTGGCAATTTAATAAACTAGAACGTCGGCATGCCGATTTATTATCTCAAAATTAAGCATATAGCCTAGTAAGTTTCAAGTTTCCCGACGAAAATCGCCCGCTTCTAAATACCTCGTTGCTAAATCAAACAGGCTTTCCGCTGCCAACTTCCCGGCCGGATTGCTGGAATTAGCGCTACTCGACTCGCCTTCTGCAACTCCAGCTGTCCAGTGACACTAATAGCTGGTAATACCTTTCTCAAAGTGCTGAAAAAAAAATTTTCGTCCATATTCGGACGTGACAGAGAATCACTTTTTAACGATTGGTCATTATTTAAAATTCCCACTTATTATTGGGTCAATTTAAAAATATTCAGACTATCCCGCATGCGCGGAGCTGCAAATCGAATATTTTTTTTCAATATATCAGACAGTCTCTTCGATGCATTATTTTGGTATCGTAATTTGTTTTTATAGATTCCCACCGTTTGTACGTTTCAAGAAGTCATTTGAGCATTTAAAATCCTTCAGTTTAAGTCGAGGGGCGACAATGAGAATACGAAAAACTTTGAGATTTGAAAATGAAGGATTATGGTCAACCAAAATTCAAAACGAACAACTCGTCTCGAAAGTAGATCCGTACATACTTTGGTCTATGCAGGTCATGAACAAGCGTGCGTTTGTCTGATGTGTCTAGTTAATTATGTATGTCAATGGTGCGTTACACAGTACGTGCTATAAAGGTAGACCTATAAAAATACAAGTAAGCCACTACATCCTAGGAAGCCATTTTCTAAGTCTCGTTGTCCGGCCCATAAGGGAGCCCAATTATGAACCTTTCGTCCAAACAAGCCACGTTCGACGTCTAATTGTGATTACTTTTGTAAAATATATGAGCAGTGCGAAAGTTTGCAAAGATTCTCATATTTCTTTGCTCTATTGCTGTAAATTCCTTAAATTTCTTCGAGTTATATTCTGTTCGCACCTGAACATTTGGAAGCTGAGTGATCCTGGTAAAACATCGTCAATGGCGACTTAATGGAATACAGGATTCTTCCGCCTTTAATTCATACGCTCAATGGAGTTTGCGTAGTGAAATGGATTACTTCCTTGTGCGCAATGTAAAAAAATGGTCTATTTGGGAGTAGTTTGCCTTCCTAAATGATTAAGATATAGGGATCTGAAATATGATTCCGTACACGTAGCCTTAGAGGCTACGTAATTATGTTATAGCCACAGCATACTGCACATGTGTTCATAATTATTTAATTAAAATTAGAATTAGCAGTTACTCTAAAAATTATGCTTTTGAAAATATATGTTTTCTACAGTTGTTTCTGTGGAATGGTACAAAACTCAGCCCAACCTTTCGGTGGTAATGTAACGACACAATCTGGAGTTACTGTCCACTGTCTTTTTAGTTTACGAGGATTTCATAGTTTCACCTCTGGTGAACTCAGATGACCTTTGCCCTTTAAAAAACTGATAGGTTCTCTCTCTCCTTAAATGAAAAATCTATATACCAAGTATGAAAAGTGTAAATCATCCCTGTCTTGAAATATCGTGTATGTTTAAGGTTTTCGGTTTTTGACCTCTAGCTACCACAAATGATCTCTGACCTCCACTGACAGATAGGGTTCTTCCTCTTAATATGATAAATCTATATACCAAGTTTGAAAAGTGTCCATCATTGCTATTTTGAGATGTCATGTTTACAAGTAATTTTTAAGAATTCCGTATTTTCACCTCTGATGACCTCAGATAACCTTTGACCTTTGCTAAACACCAAAGGGTTCATTTTCTGACTATAACACACCCATATGCCAAGTATGAACAGTATCCATGGTTCCTGCCAAGAGATATCATGTTTACAAGGGTTTTGGTTTATTACCTCTGGTGACCTCACTTAACCTTTGACCTCTACCAAAAATAATAGGATCTTCCTCTCAATATGGGGAATCCATATGCCAAGCATGGAAAGTATCCATCATTGCTATCTTGAGATGTCATGCTTACGAGCCAGGCATCACAAACACCCATGCATACACACACACACCCTTTCTTGCAAATTGTAGAAATAAAGGTAATCATCTAAAATGAATAAATGTGCTCTAAATGAATCGGAAAACACTATCTAGCCATAGCAATTTGCATTAGAATAGCAACTGTCTACCTACCAACAGAGCAATACCTCGGTTGACAGGTTTTCCTCATTTGGCAGGTGTGTAGTTCCACACACAATTTCCACCATGCAACACCACCTTTTGTGCAAACACCTACCAACTGATCACAGCAAAAACAAGGTGGTTACTTCGATGAACTTGACAACACATCCACGTCAACTAACGTTCTTTGATTACACAGTTCTCTGAAAATGTCATAGTAACTATACGGATTTCTGTAGAGTTGCATCCTCTATACTAGTTTATACATTGCAGAGGCAAAGAGTGCCAGGGTGTTATCAACCATTACTTTGAATGTAATGTCCCTCTTGGGGGTGGGGGATACATTCACCTGCATCACTGAAATGGTTAGTAACTTTGAAATACTAAAACTACTGTAATTCACTATAGGGAGGTTTCACACATGCAAAAGCCAACCAATGCACATACCTTCTGGAGAACAAACATGTGGACGCTAGGCCATGTACTAAAGCAATGAGCTTGGTATTGGTGTGTGGCACTATGTACTCCAGAACAACTAGGATGGCCACTTGACCTTTTGACCTTTGGTGCAAGAGCCCTATAGGGTATCTGTACATTCTGGATGAGCTCCTTTGCACTTAACCTTTAAAGAAATTATGAAGTCACCACTTTGGGTACTGCTTCAGTGCTTCTCAACAAACCTAAAGTGAAAACACAATGATTGATAACTTTTGATGTTTTTTACCCATCAGGTGGACTGGGCCTTCTCAGTAATCTGAGGTCACTCATGTGGATAAGAGTTCAACAGTTTACTACAAAGGGCATTATGGTTAAGCTCTTTGCCCACTTGCATGGGTAAGGTTCCACTTTGCTAATATAAGTACATTACATTGTGAAAGCTATGTAAAGAAATCAAAAGGATTGGGTTGTGATATTGTGTGGATAGTTGAAATTAATAAATGTTGGCAAAAGTAATGCTTTGGCTTAGTCTTGATCCTATGGAGATTTGAAAGTTTTGTGAAAGTTTTATGTATAGAGTATGAGTGTCTTTCTTTTGGTGACAATAACAAAACCAGGAGCATTAATCTCTGTGTGTTGAGTATGTAGGTATGTGACATCTTGGGTTCATAATTAACACACATATACTGTAAAAGGAAAGGTTGGGCAATTGCCTAGATGCTAAAATACTATAGTTGTCTGAAATAATGCTCTATGCTTTGTCCTGCCATCATTCATATTCAGAAATGGGTGGGGCATAAAGTGCAAATATAAAATGATCCAAGTTTTGCTTCCCAACAGAAGTTGAGAAATTGTTAATAAATAGTTAAAATTCAAGTATTATTAGTCAATGAAACTAACTTGTTCAAAAGTAGGTGGGGCTGTTTATAAAAAAAAAAAAAACATTCATAATATCAATCTATACAGGCAAACTCATTGAAAGAAGAATCAAATAGTTGCCATGCCTGGTGCAGGTGTTAATTAGAGGGTAAATGTATATGCTGTTATTTGTTTGACAATAGCGTCATGCATATGAATGAGTAGGTAGAGGGAAGGGTTTGAACAGTAAATGACAAAGATGAATTTGTGCCCTCACAGCACAACATTTCAGTAAAAGCAGTGCTTGTTAGTACCTGGTGCTGCTGTGGACATTTTTACATTCCACTCTTTGTCTAGTAGAGGTTGATCATAAGCTTCAGGCAAATTTGATGTACATTAACTATAGAGTAGAGATAGAAGCTACCAATGAGATAAGTTAAAACTCTTTGAAAAGAGCATATTAATATTATTTATTACATGGAATATGCAGTCAAATCAACCTTACTTCCAATGATTAGCTAAATCTTAGGAATCTCCTTGTAAATCCCTTACAAGTAGCTTTCAGAATGTTTCAGAGTTAGAGATGTTTCAGAGGATAAGTATTGCATGTCACTGAAAAATCAAGGATTTAAATAGAAGTTTGGACTTGATTTGTGCATGTCATTCTGTATCAAATTGAACAGCACATACTAATGAAACATAGGAGTGAATAAAAAAGAATATCTAACAAATTAGCAGGAAACTGATGAAGAAATAATGCAAACAACGATAGATGCAGGGGAATCAGGAATAATAAACATTTTGAGTGTCTGTCCCTATTCTGAAGGATGTAGCCATTCAGCAATGAAAATATTGCCTATTGCCACATGATTTAGAAAGCCATGCATGAAGTAGGATACCAGGATATTCTTTACAGTTAAATTGTGGTGACTGCTCGTACTCTTTATTGATACCTCAGATAATCAGATAAGCTTTTCCATAGCATAGAGTATGTATGGAAGCATCATTTTACAATGTATATTTGTGTGACATAAAAAAATATGGAATAAATATGGAAAAAATTATGGAAATATTGAACTTCCATGTGCCAAGAGGAATTTTGGCAAAGGGTGGTATCCACTGTTATGCACATTGATGAAACCACACATGACAGGCTGATGTGAAAGTCAGTGGACTGTTGGAATTCAGTGTGTTTAGTTTGTAATTCACCTGGATTGTATCCTCTGAAGCATTTTGCAGCTTTTGTCTTGAGTGGAAAAGTAATCCTTACTACTTGTCACAAAAAGTTTGGGACAGTCTCTTTCCTACATCTTATGATGTATTTTATGCACCAGCTCCTGTTTACTTGAGTATGTGCATAACCATAGAAGCTAGTGTGGTTTCTTCCTATGTAATTTGCTACATGTCACATGGGCTGCATTGCCAAGCTGTGTACATGACTTAAAGATTTTACAAAAAGCTGAAACTATCTTTGGCTTAATTTCAAACTGTTTTCACACATGGAACATTTAAGCATGGCTAATAGGTATCAGTATTGCAACAGGTCAACTTTCATTACAGACTTAGTATATTCAGGCCTTCAGTTTAATGTGATGTTCATGCAACATTTATGGAAAAGTTTATACTCCTCTGTAATCTGCTCATGTAACAATACAGATTATGGCAACTCTACTGGAAAAATGTTTTACAGTGCAGTAATTCATTTCTTGCACACATTTTTTGCTTTCTTCAGATTATCCTTACAGTGGCACTTGAACCGTAAAACTGGGGAAGTTCTTCGAATCATGGACAGAGGGACAACCAGCATCAATAGTTTGCTAAGGTAGGGATTATAGATGCTTCATATTTTTTGCTTGAAATTTAAATCAAGTCTCTGATAACCTGCAATAAGATAATATTTGCACCTATAAGTTACCAATATCTAGGAACTGCATTTAAACTAAAGGTGTGGCAAAAATTTACATACAGCTAGTAAATGGACAGCTTTCTCCAGTTGTAGAGAACTAACTTTCATTCAGCTTTTATTGGTGTGATTTAGTGACTTCAAGTTCCATTCTGGAAGTTGTCTAGTTCAGAAAGTTGTCCACTTCAGGAAATTGTCCAGTGCAGGTCTTTGCTTGGCTCAGCTGTCGAGCAGTGGTGACAAGCAATAATCCTCCCCCCTCCCACCCTTTGGGAGAGTGGCTAAAGATGGGGATACCCTCTTGTCCATTAGATGGCATCATCAAATGGTGGCTCTTGGAACTGGATTCGGAGCCAGTTGTAGTACACCCCTGCCTTGGTAACTTCTGAGGACTAGTCAAAAAGAGAAGGCAAATTTTACAGGTTTTCCTCTACAATCAACCTGTTACAAAGTCCTCAATGAGCCCAAGTGGATTCCTGATACGTTACTTATTCCATTAAACTAAACCAAGTTGAACCTAGCACCTGCTGGTAACTAAGTTTTATCGCTTAAAATATCACCATCTTAATCCAGTTCCAATTTGCCATGGCACAAATGCTTCCAGGGTATTAAAAAAATTTCAGCTTTGCAATGGGACAGGCCTCGATAATTATCTTGATCAACTGCATATTGCCCTTAGAGTTATAATCATGAAAGTATGATGACTATTGCATAAGACTCCTGGCTAGTTCATCTTTAGCTGAGCTTGGGTGGAGAGAGGCCAATAGAAGTAACCATCTTGCCTGAGGACAAGTTGGAACAAACAACCCTACCCAGTACCTAAGTCTTTAATAGTCATATTTATGACGCTATGCAAGTTTGACTTCAGTCAGTTTCTTTGGAAAACTTACTTATTTGCTGGCAACTCAGTGTGGACGTAACTTTGGTTTGTCGCAGACTCATGGTCAATGGGTCTTTTCATTCGGGCAACCTTTGAAGCAGATCTCTCTTAAACATCATATTACAATTGCATATTGCAGTATAATAATACCGACATTTTATTCACATAAAAAGCTCAGTATGCAAGTAGTGAACATAATCTATATATAGACTCTCACAAAATACTTTTAAGTGATCCATTTTTGTGGCTTTGCCCATTCGTCCCCTCTCCTAACACCCCCCTCCCTCTTCCATGTCTACACACCAGCCTTGGGCCTGTATTAGTGTAGTATATGATAGATGGAAATGTTTACATTGTAAGAACATACTTTCTGTTTTCTTCCCCAGCTATGTTGTCTTCAATATACTGCCTACCATTGCTGATATTGTCATTGCCATCATATATTTCATAACTGCCTTCAATGCTTGGTTTGGGGTTATCATCTTCTTTGCTATGACATTGTACCTAGGTGAGTTCATTGTCATCTCAGCTCTAGTGTTCCTCTAGAACTGCAGTTGGCTTATTTTTTGGACCATTACCAAACAAAAATCGTGAGCTTAAGCAATGGCACAAATGATCCTTCTCATTGCTTCCCGACCCCTGTACTATGGCTGGGAGTATATACAGACTACTTGAAAGCAGAAATTTGTTTAGTGTATAACTTGCAAAAATGCATATCAAATAACTTTAATGAGACATTGAATGAAACACTAAAAGAAACTTGAAATAAACTACTAAGGAATACGTTCATACTTGTCAGTAGTTTGCTTTCCTCATTTCTGAATTTTGCAAACATCAGAGTTTGATTATTCTCCACAAGTCAAATATTGGTTGTGCTACATAGTTTCTTACTATTACTCTAGATGTTAGGTTTTCAAGGGGCAGCTTACAGGCCATTTGTGGCCCAGGTTGTGCAGAAATGCACTGCAGAAGATTTGATAAGCACAAAATTTTAACAAGAACAAAAGCTGTTTAATGCAGCTGTGCTACTATAATAAGTTTAGAGCAAAAACTCATTAAAAAGTGTCTTGTGGTCCCAAACAATTGAGAAACCTTGCTCTAGACCTTTCATTTTTTAAGTGTCTCCCCCACCCCCCCCCCCAAAAAAAAAAACTTATCATTTGAATCTTAGGTTCTAAATCATTTCAGTCATAGTATCTTTCTGTTTTCAGGGGCTTCATACTGAAAATTGAAAGACAGTTTTTAAAAAGTCTTAGGCAATAATTTGAATGCTCAGGCATTAGGTATTTCCTAGGGTTGACAACCCCAGCAATTGTAGTCTGGAAGAGTTTGGGTTAGGAGTGCTTTGTTGCCTCTTTGTCTGTCTACAACAGCCTTGTTGAATGAGATTCACAAAAATCCCAAGCACAAACTGGTGCTGTGGCTGAGTGGATAAAGGCAGTGGCATTTGAAGTGATGAAGCTTGGCAACTGGGAGGTTCAGGGTTCAATTCCCAGCTGGGTCAAAGTAAGGTGGGTTTTTCATCCAAGAGCAATCTATAGCTTTCCCATCAGAACTGGCATTTCAAAAGAAACCAAGTTTGATCTAAAATTGTTGAGTTGGTTAGCCACCCGACATGTGTAAATCATAAGCCATATAGGCTTCACCCACATTTGTGGTCGCTTAGTGTCATAAGACAACTGCCATAAAAGGTCTGAATTATTCAAGGGCTGAATTACTAAATATTAGCTTGTAACATAAAATTTTTATGGTGTAATATGAGGATGTTTTTAAATCTCTTCTTGGTTTTCTATTTGTTGCCTCAGTTTGTACAATCGTAATTACTGAATGGAGGACAAAATTTAGAAGAGAAATGAACCTTAAGGATAACAAAATGAAGCAGAAAGCTGTTGATTCTCTGCTGAATTTTGAGACTGTGAAGTACTACAGTAATGAAGACTTTGAGGTGGAGAGGTACGATGAAGCTATAAAGGATTATCAGGTAAGTTTCACGTGGGGCAAACTCTCTCTTAAAGGGGCTCAGTGAGTTGATATTGACTATAGGCTAGAGGGCAGTCAGCGGATGAGAAGGCTTAGTTGGTATGGACATGTTCAACATAGTGATGGTTGGATTAGGAGATGCACTGACGTGTAGATTGCTGGTACAGCCCCTCAACGTAGACTGAGGAAGACTTGGTCTAGTACGGTGCATAAAGATATCTTGGATTGGAGTCTGGATCCTGCTACCATGTGAGGCAAACTCTCTCTTATAGCAGGGTTCATTCTCATCCTGCAAAACAGTCTTTGAATTTGGTTAGTCCATTTTCATGACCTTGAGAGTCCTGAAATTTGCTATGTTTCCTGGCAAGTCTTTGAAAAATGTGTCTCAAGTATCATTAATGTAAATTTTTCAAAACTATTACTTGTGCAAAAATGTGATAAAAATGACTTGTAATATTGGTACATTGTCTAGTATAGCATTGTATTGCAAACCTTTAAATGTGGGAACTGTCTCATGAGTATGAGTACAGGTAAATGGTCTTTGGATGTGAGTACAGTGTGAGTATATGCCTTTTGTGATTACTGGTACAAGAGTTTGTATTAACGCCAGTGTTTAGCTTTCAAAATCTTTAGGCATAAGTCAGACTGACAGCCAGACAAGGTGGTGAATGGGGCGATGAAGGAATAATTTTCAGGGGATTGAGATACTTTTCCAGGTGGGTGCGGTATCTTAAGGCAATAGTAGTGTATTTTTCTCAGGATTTTTTAGGGGTTCAAATATTTTTGTCAGGGAGAGCCACCCTTCTGATTCCCCAGCTTTCCCCTCCCCTGGCTATGGGCCTGGAATGAGTGTGAACACACATTCTGATGGCAGAAGAACAAGCAAATTTTTAAATGTTATTGAGATGGTTAAGCCATAAAAAGGAAAAGGGAATATCCCATTTTGCAAAAGCTAGAGAGAGACATTTTTTTCGTTCAGTACTACATCAAAAATGGCAGAGTTTGATGAATAACATCACATTATGCATGCCACTGTTTGAAATATGTATTGAACAGGCACTATGACAAGAAAGTCAGTGCCAGCTCTTCCCATTTAGGTCTAGATGATGCATACACACTGCAAATATCCTCTAGAAATGATTTTGTGATTAGAAGAGGTAATTTATGTGGTAAAAACTAGTTTCTTTTCAATGTTTAGGATTTAATATAAAAAGAAAAGATATTCCCCCCCTCCTCCCCCCAAAAAGAAAAGGACCAAAACTGATGTTTCAGGTAAAAGGATGCCGAAAGTGACTGGAAACTGCTAATTTTTTACTTGGACAAATCTACTAGCAGAAATGAAAATACAACACAGATAAAACAAAAGGAAAGAATTTAACCCTCCTCTCCATTTGACCTCAAAAAACAAAAAAGAGCAAACAAGGAACAGTGCTTGTTTTGCTTGCAATACACTTTTATATGTGATGTGTAAACCTTTTAATATATATTTCTTCTTATTAGGTCAGTGAGTGGAAATCAGTGGCATCCCTGTCCCTTCTCAACAGCTCTCAGAATTTTGTGGTCAATGCAGGACTCCTGGTGGGATGCTTGTTGTGTGCATACTTTGTTGAAGAAGGGAAATTAACGGTAAGTGTTCGGTTAAATGTCTGGTGACCTGTGTGAGGCTTAATTTGTTGAAGAAAATCTAGACCAAAGGTGGGCAAATTGATGGCAGTGGTGAGGGGGGAGGGGGGGAGGGGGGGGGGAGGGAAAGGGGAGAGTATGGAATGTATGTGTTCACACAGGAACAAAACCTTACCTATTCACTCACTTACTCAGCCCCAATCAGGAATTTGCACAGCCAGTGTGCATTTTATGCAGATGTGCTATCTAACACTGTTAGGGGAAAACAAAAGAAAAACTTTTAGAGATTAGGATGCCACATTGTTGTAGGTTGGGGACTGTATATGACCTATCAGTCATTGGCTGTCTATCCCTGACCTGACTTGGCAATTCTCATGGCTTTTCCCTGAGGTTTTTCACCTTTGATGGCATTTTTAGAGTGTCTCTAGATGTTTAATCATTCTTGTGTGTCTTGTGCAGGTTGTACAGTACTAGTGGATTTTATTTTTTGGCTTCTGCAAAATCAAAAATACAAAATTTACCTAAAATAGTAATATTTTTTGTGATTTTGCAAGTAAAGAGTGTACATGTGCATATAGTCGATGCTGTGCTTGCTGGGTACACAGTTTATCTCCCTGTGGCACACGTAACACACAACACTGATGTGGTTTGGGGGGGGGGGGGGCACACCATAGGTCTGTGAAGGTATAGGCCAGCTAAAATATCAGAATTGTATGCTGTGTTTTATGTGATGAATAAGGATATTTACATAATTGTATCAGTTGGGAGGACCTGTGGGATCTAAATGTTTTTTGTTCTATAAAACACTTTTCCAGCAGCTAAATTGAAAATTTCCCTTTTTTGAACTTTCACTATAAATTTGGTATGAACAGAGATACATTAAATGATTTTGAACATAGGGATATTCATGTACTACATAACAGGACAAAGTTTGGCCCACACAAGGTCTTCAAAACACTATCATGTAGTCTGAAGAGCTTCATAGCCTCATAAATGTCCAAGTCCATAACCGGAAATTACAACATAATGAATGAATATTAAACTTTAAAATTTGTTCATGTTAACAATGGATGTAAAGAACATTATTGTGTTTATTTGCTCTTTTATCTGGCTTTACAACTGCACAACTCATCCCAAACCTTACAGGGCAACTTAATGTAGAGGACACCAAAAAAAAAACTGGACTGTGGTCCATAATGTAATTTTCCTAGTTTTGTCATAGGAGTAGGCACATAGTTCTATGTATTGTAACCCACAGATTGGAAACAGTGTTTTACTGTAACATATTATATCAATTTAGTGCACACCACGGATGTGTATAAAGTTTATTTTAGTAGTTACTATACAAAATAACATTTGCTTTTATAATTCATTGTCTAGTATTGAGATGGTTTTCCCCTGATCTTACAGGCTTTGAGATTATTTCCTGTTCATTGTGTATAAAATGGCACTACTGTATACATCACAGAGGTTACTGAACCTTATGTGGATATGTGTGTGTAGGTATTAGTGGATAGATACTGGATGTTAACACATCTTTTTGGTATGGTATTACTTTGCGCCTGTTCTTTAGTTCAGTTTTTTGAACATAATATGCAGCTGTGTGCACAACTCAAACTAATGTTAGAGAAAGGTAGTTAATATGTTCATAGCAAGGGTTTTTTCGTGGCTATTTTGCTATGAACATTCATTCCACTTTTCTGTATCAGGCTACTTTGGGTCTGAACTTCCCAGCTTCATCTTTACATATGCAGATGTATACACAATTAAAACTGATGTCACCCAGAGCTACTGAATATATTCATGTAAAATATTGTTAGACAGCTATTTGGTTATGAATATTCATACATTTTTTTTCTGTATCACGTTTATTGGGTCTGTTATTATCACTGTTTACTGTGCACTTTTTTTGTAATCTGTAAATGCATTTTCATAGCTATGTTTATTCATGTGTCAGAGTGCAAACACTTTTCACCTACATCACAAATTCATTACAGTTGAGGCAGTTGGTATATGCACACCAAGTGACCAACCAATGAGAATCATGGAGGGTAGTATTAGTGTGACATGTGATATACCATGTGCACACACTACTACTCTTGTAAAGGTGTATGGTATGTAACACACAAAAGCTTTCCATGTGTGCCTCCAATCTGGCAGTGTAAACGAAATAGGGCATCAGTTAAAAAGGGTTTATTCCTTGATGTATATTATGATGAATATTCATACATGTATATTTTAGGAGATTACTTTCTTAAGTCCTTGGTTTCAGAATTTACTCTATACATTTAGTTTTGTACATTCCTTAAATTGTGGTTATATATACCTTTTTATATTCCTTTATTAGTTTTCCTCGGTGGCTGTTGTAGGCATGAATATTCATGAGTTGAACATTAATGTTTCTGAGAGGATTTTATATTTGTTCTTTGCAGGTTGGTGATTATGTCCTGTTCACTTCATATATTATGCAGTTGTACACACCACTTAACTTTTTTGGAACTTATTACAGGTTTGTTTGTCAATTTTGTCTTTTATTTTAACTGGATGCTTTGTAGTCATTTTCACTCCTTGTGCAAGGAAAATTTTGTGAAAAGATAAATATCAACAGTGCCAGTTCCCATAAAATCATTTCATCAGCATTCTTTCCATTTTTTTTTTCTTTCTTTTTTTTTGTCGTTTTGCTGTTGTATTATTTTTTTTCCAGTTTTAGTAAGGGCACCTGGTTGTCCCTGCTACTCCTTCAGCAAAAGGGCAGTGGGAGCCGCTCACACTGTGCCTCTGTACCCAGACTCTATCAAATACATTTTTCATTACTTGGCCATTGTGGTAGCTGTTCTCTAAATCTACTTGTCTGCATGAATATCTACTTGCCTGACGTGAATCTGTGTAACAGCCTTTTGAACTCATTTGTGGAGAAGACTTTATAGGGGTACTTGCCTGGTGGGCTGTAGTGAAGTTGTCCTGGTGATTTTTTTTTGGACTTGCCCCAGACTCTTGTAGGGGGATTTGACAAATGCTGGTTTCACCCCTTGTTTGGAGTGTACATGTTAGGCCTTACAAGTAGTAACTTCATTACCTAAAGGGGCATACTGTGTTCTCATTGCATTACCATGGCACAGACACAAAATATAACTAATCACTGTCAAACCATCCAGTCTCACCAATAGGCTGTGGCAGTATATTTTCTTACCAAACATTGAAGCTATCAAATATTGCAAGAAATTTTAATGCTGCATCATTCAAAAATTTTTAAGTGATGGTAAACAAATTATTCATAAAGTACAAAGCAGAATATTATTTTTGTAAGAACCTCTTTTATTGAAAAAAGTGACCACAGTACCTTATTTTTGAATTGCCAATATTTCTCTTTGAGTAAATTGTAGTTTTAAAGGTGTCAGAACTTTCTATACCACAAATGGTATATGGATGGGCCCACAGTGGGCATCACTGGGTGGCCCTATCCAGAAGTTTCTGCCCAGCCTATTTGAATCATCATGAATCTTGCACAGAACTTCATTGTCACGGGACATGGGTAAATCTCTATGTTTTCCATAATCAAAGGTTACATATTCTGTGTGCAAAATGCAGGCACCCCATACGTGCCCTTAGACTTCTCCCCAGGGTTACCTTATTGGTGCTTTTTGTGCCAAAACACTAATGTTCTTAGCTTGTGTTGGCTTGGAACGTTTCAGAATACATGCCAAACAGCATTTTGGTATTTCTTTGGCATTTTCAAATTGACTGCTTATTTTTTCTCTAAAAATTCACATAATTGTCCACAGTCCTCACCTACCATCCACTGTGGAAAAAGGCATAATGTATGCTCCACAGTTCCCATCAGCAGGCACAAGTGAATAAGTATGATTGGTTATCATATAAGAGATAGTTAGTTTATAAGAAAATTTTCAATTTTTATACAATTTGGTGTTTTCCAGGACATTGGCTGCCAAATTTGGTAAGTTGCCTCATAGAAAATCAGGCAAACTTGCTTCTCCCCCACAATGAAGATCAATGTGCGTAACACACCAAAAGTAAATGGCACGTCTGTGCTTTAAGATATGGGCCTTGTGAAATAATGCTAATTTATCACTGTTTTCTTTTTTAGGATGATACAACAGGCTTTCATTGACATGGAGAACATGATTGATCTAATGGAAGAAAAAGCTGATGTAAGTGTTAGGGCCGTTTAACAAATGTGTAATGCATCATGATGATATGGATAATAAAGTTCCCAGAAAGTTGACAATTTTTCAACTCAGTTGTACTGCATTGTGTTGAATCACATTGTCTCACACCTAGAGTAAAATGGTCAAGACCTTCGATGGCGTACTTGTTGAAATCATCGTACTAAAATGGTCTTAGTAGTAAGATTATTTCCTTGGTCTTTGCATTGCATTGTGTCATGTCATACTAAGTGTGAAAAGGCCCAAAATTTAAAGGAGATGAAAAGGTTGGCATTTTAGTAAGGAGAGGAGAAAAAAGTTCAACTTAATGCCACATATGAAACTGCAAATTCATATCTTGTTTGGTTGCCAAGACATTGTTTTTTTTATGATTTACAAATCAATTTGGATCTTCAAAACCAGTTGACTTGGAGAGAGTCTAATATGATGTCACAGACTCAGTTGGGTACTAGCAGGGATTATTCAGTTTTTCAGCATTTTCACAGTAATATTGACTTTACCTGTCTTCTGGTATTGACTGTATTTTCACAGTAGGACAAAGCATAACTCTTTCTTAGCACCTGCTCTCATAATGTGCTGTTTTTAAAAATGGTGAAAGAATTTGATCATTTATGGGGAGGTTGAATATTTTTTTCTTTATAATCCACTTTGAATTATTTTGTTGGTGCATCCATTTACTACTAAATAGTACGGGTTTGATTTTCCATTAGGGCCATGTGCAGGAAAATGGGGTACAGGTAAGGGTCAGCCTGTAAACTTCAAGTTGAAGCCCATTGTATTCTAAATAGTATGATTGCAATGTTTTTCATAGGTTGTAGTAATAAAAGAGAGTAAAATGTTATAAAATATTATTAAAAAAAGTACTGATAATTAAATGTTTTCCACAATTTTTTGTCACCTTAGGTAGTAGATGACGAGAATTCCCAGAAACTTTGTATGAGCAGAGGCTTAGTGGAATTTGACAGGGTTAGCTTCTTTTACAATGAAAGGTATGATACTTGTCAAATATTTTACTGTGTAGTAGAGGGCAGCATTTTGTAATTATTCGTAAGTGAAGAAGATCTTGACCCTGGCATGGTAGGCAGAAGGGTTTGTAGAGCTGTCTAAAGCTAGCCACACACTACACGACTTTGCACACTGCAACTCAACTTGATCGTCTGGTCTCCAACAGTCGTGTAGTGTGGGGCTAGCTTTAGGGTAACCCACCTCACACACCAATTGGGACCGTCTTCACTATTTCTAATGCTGTGCATCTCAACCCTTTTTATCTTTCATGACTCTGTGTGGTCTAACTGCACCATTTGAGTTTCTTCTGTGAGGTTAAATTTATGAACTGTACACCATATGAGCAAAGTTTGCAAATTTGCTTGCATGCTACACAAGGGTTAAATTTAAATGTAGGGTGTGGTTAAACATTGGTTTGAGTTTCTTGGTGATCTTAAAACACATAAAAGTAAGTGCAGCAAATTTTGGGGAAAGTTTTGTAATCACTGTCCAGCTCTTTTTGTTTCTGTATTTTATCAGTGTCTGATGAAACGGGCTGTTTCCTTGTTGCAAGTATAATCACAGCACTCCCCAATCCATATAGGTCCCTGTGTGAGATAGGTCCCCCTGACAGCTGTGGAGTTGGAGACCCTGTGTGAGATAGAATATTCCTTTTCCCTAGTAGAGTCGTTGCATATCCTAGTGGTTGAGTATCTCCCTCTTGCCCTTAAAGCTAGGTTTGAAACTTACATCATCATGTCATACCCAAGACTGAAAAAGTGATGCCTGCTGGCTTGGTGCTTAGGATGAGGCTTTGGAATGGATGTGAAATAATACAGTGAGTGAAGTTATGCAAACCTCATTTGTAACAAGTTGAATAACCACTTAGGGTGTGAGAATGTGTAAGAATAAAACGATTAACGATTGTTCCAGATGATTTTTTGGTACTTTGAGACCCAGCTAATGGAGTTGGTTAGTTAGATGAGGTTTAACGTCCCAGTTTCCAACCAATTGGTTCAAGTCGAGACGACCACGGCCTTTTTTCCAGTTGTGGCTCACTGGCTTGTTTTTCCTACTCCATTGCTTATGCTGAGCACCAAGCACAAAGGCAGTAGGTTCCATTTTTAAAGTCTTTGGTATGACCCGGCCAGGATTTGAACCCTACACCTTCCAGCTGCAAGTCGGATGCTCTAACCACTTGGCCACTGCAGCTAATGGAAGAGCTACATGTTAGCTTATTAATAATATTATTATTATTATTACAGAAACTCTGGTAATATTAATGTGACATGAATATTAATGTCACTAATCTTTTCTTTTCCAGTAAACCAATACTGTCAAATGTCTCATTCCGTGTAGAGCCTGGACAGACATTAGCTTTGGTAAGCATGCTTTTCTTTCTTACTTTCAGTATGAGGCTGATAGTAAATTGTGATGAGTACAAGTGTACAGTGTCTGTGAGTATGAATACAATAGTGTGTGCATAGTTTCCTATTAGTATTAGTACAAAATATTGGATTGGCACCACTACCTGACTTAGCAGATATAGAGCAATATGTAACACCCCACACCCCACCCCCTCCCCCCCCCCCAAAAAAAATGCAAAATCTTTGAGAATAAGGTCATGTACAAGTACAAAATCATTGTCACAAGTGTAAAAAAAAAGTGCCAAAGCCCCCAGCCTATGACAAGCCCATTTTCTCTTTGTTCATATCTTCATGTTGTCTAAATGTTTTATGCATCTGTTGCAGTTACAAATGGTCAAAAGATTTTTTTTTATCGTCTTTGGTTAAAATTCTCTGATAAGATTAAAATCGCAGAATGTGCAAGCAAAAGAAGGAATATTCATACCTGGATACTGTTTAAGGATGTTTGAATGAATAATGCTTTTAAGTTTCTAAAATAGTTTTGTGTAACTGAGGCAAATTCTTCATCACCTGTTAAAACTTCCTGAATGAATGTGGATGATATTGTGACACGGTGTTACAAGTAGAGGCTGTGAGTTGGTTATGCAAGGATTTGGGTGAGAGAGGTTATTAGTTTCCTGGAAGTGGATCCTTTAAATCACTGGGGAGTGAATAACCTTAGCAAAACAATGGAAGCTTTGTGAAAGTAAATGCTATATGTTACACATGCGCCATCCTTCAGTAGCAATAATCACTGTATATGAAGCCAAGGACACTTTATCTAACATCATGCATCTAGTGGTCTGCTATTTTGGTTCCGTGGTGTTATGTTATATTCCTGCCAGCCTTCACTGATTGTGGGCAATAGGAACATACCACTTGGCAGGGGTGGAATGGCAATGTCTTTAATTTGCCCTCAGAAAACCTTTTAAACCGTGTAGTTTTACAAAGTTTTCAGTAGGGAGGGTGGTGGAGAGAACTCTTGTCCCTTTCCATTCAAGTTACAAGAACAGTCCCTGTTCATGGGGAGGGGGAGGGGGTATTTTTATTAAAGAGGTTGTAGAGGATAGGGGTAGGGAAGTCATGTCTATCTGATCAAGTTACAGGGAGAGTTCCTTTTTGTTGGGGGGGGGGGGTTGGTGGTTGCAGTGCCATTTTTTGTAGAGATGATATATAGTACAGGGAGGAAGTTCATGTTTAGGACTATCCACATTACATTTACTTTTCTCTTTTTGTTGTTGATTAGGTGGGCCCTTCAGGTGCAGGCAAGAGTACAATCATCAGACTCATGTTCCGATTCTATGATGTCCAGAGTGGAAGCATCCGGATTGATGGTCAGGACATCTCAGAGGTAAATGTTATTCATATCTGCTGATCCACAATGAGAGTAATGGAACCATGTATGTATTGTTTGTAGAAGATCATGAAGTGCTCTGATAAATCCGTTTGATGTATAGGGAAGACACACAGTAGCTTGTGTATTTATGAATCAACTGGAGAAGTAAACTAATCTGTCATGCTAGCTGTGTTATGTGTAGTTGTTATAAGAATGGAAATGCTCTGTGCCTTTCAAAAGTTTGAAAGGAATACTGTTGTATATTCCTTGAGAAAGAAATAATGCTGAAAACATTATTCTTTATGTGCAAATGGCAGATGGTACTATGAGAAGTAAATATAATGACACAAAAGAGGTGTTATGTGGTGCCAGTGTGTCATTGGCAAGGTTACCACATATATGCCCTAGAACTGTAGCAGTGGTAGAGTTAAACCTGTTCTGGGGATCTTGCACTGTCACATGGGCTAACTAGTTGTTGCTAGGCAACCAACTACTGGAGAAAAAACAAACCCATGCATGTTAAACCTGTACTGGGGATCTTGCATGGTCATTTGGGTTAGCAAATTGTTGCTAGGCAACCAAGTGTTGGAGGACAAACAAATCCATGCATGTACTGATATAAGCCTAGCCTATGCTCACAAACTCACAGCAGTATTCACTGGATGTTATTCATTGCATGGTAGGTCAAAGCACAGTATGCAATGTGATGTGTGCAGTTGAAAGGCAGGCGTGTTCTGCATGACATTTGTTTCCTTCAATAACAACTGAATTTGATATTGGCCTAAGCTGCATGTTGGCTACACCATATTGAATTGTACAATGGTTTTGTATGAGTGTACCCAAACAGTATACAATCCATGCAGCTTCGATAAACAACTGGTATAACATGTATCCAATGATGATAAATTCAAACAGTTGTCTTCTTCTTCAACCTTGTTCTTGCATGCAAAATATCTGTTTGCTTCCAAAGGTAACACAGACCTCTCTAAGGAAGGCAATTGGTGTTGTGCCTCAAGACACAGTTCTCTTCAATAACAAGATTATGTAAGTCTTGTCTTTTTCAATAAAATTAATTTCTCAGTTCAGGACATCTTTCAATCTTTTGTATGTGTGGTTTGTAAAGGGTGTTAAAATGCCTAGAATGTTTTTTATTTTGACATTAAAATTACAAAATTTGTCATATTATGCCATGTATTAAAACCAGCCTGGAAACTGAAGTGACACTCACAAAATGTTGATGTTACTTTTACAGTAACCTGCATGCCCATGAAGACATTTTTACATTAAATTTAACACAAGACAGTGAATTCATTAGAAAGTGTCTATGGTTTATATGTTACAGTGATAAGATGCCAAAAAAATCTTAATGGTGGAAAACTTATCCATTTAGATTTTAATATCCTGATATGAGTGTGGGATTGAAAAAAAAAAAATCAAAAATCAAGTGGTTACTAACAAGAAATGTGTGAAACATCTTACTATAGTTAATGTTTGGAATGTCTTTTAATTACTTTCCAAAATTTTCGAATGCTTTTTCCATCATATCACTCTCCTCCACGTTTTTGTACATATAGGGCTAGATTCATAAAGATTACTTATGCGCAAGCTGTGTTTGTTGGACTTTCAGAGTGGACTTTGCTTTAGTCAGTATTCTTTAAAGTCAACAAATTTTAAATTTAACTTAAACCTAGATTTAGAGATGTTGGAAGTATAAAAAATAAGCAGTTTGTCTTTCTTTGTCTTCTCATCTCAGGTACAATGTCCGTTATGGTAAGATAGAGAGCACTGATGATGAAGTCTACAATGCAGCTGATGCAGCAGACATCCATGCAAGGATACAGACATTTCCAGAGGGTGAGTCCTGTTTGTTATTGGTAGACCTGGACCTCATGCTGTCTTTGGTCCTTTCCTCTCCCTGGTATGTGCAGGTCTCTAGAATGTGAGCCCTGATTTCATGGCTGATGCTGGGGGCCATACTGTCCTCGGGAGCCTAGGGGCCATACTGTCCTTGGTCCTATTCACTTCCCTGGAATCTAGGTCATTTGAGAGTGAGTCTTTGTTGCAAGGCTGAGAATGAATCCCATGCTGTCTTTGGGCCTAGGTCACCTTACGGTAAGTCCTGGTTGCATGGCTGAGACTGGACCCATGCTGTGTTTGGTCCTAGGTCACCTGAGGGTAAGTCCTGGTTGCATGGCTGAGACTGGACCCATGCTGTGTTTGGTCCTAGGTCACCTGAGGGTAAGTCCTGATTGCATTGCTGAGACTGGACCCATGCTGTGTTTGGTCCTAGGTCACCTGAGGGTAAGTCCTGATTGCATTGCTGAGACTGGACCCATGCTGTGTTTGGTCCTAGGTCACCTGAGGGTAAGTCCTGATTGCATGGCTGAGACTGGACCCATGCTGTGTTTGGTCCTAGGTCACCTGAGGGTAAGTCCTGGTTGCATGGCTGAGACTGGACCCATGCTGTGTTTGGTCCTAGGTCACCTGAGGGTAAGTCCTGATTGCATGGCTGAGACTGGACCCATGCTGTGTTTGGTCCTAGGTCACCTGAGGGTAAGTCCTAGTTGCATGGCTGAGACTGGACCCATGCTGTGTTTGGTCCTAGGTCACCTGAGGGTAAGTCCTGGTTGCATGGCTGAGACTGGACCCATGCTATGTTTGGTCCTAGGTCACCTGAGGGTAAGTCCTGGTTGCATGGCTGAGACTGGACCCATGCTGTGTTTGGTCCTAGGTCACCTGAGGGTAAGTCCTGGTTGCATGGCTGAGACTGGACCCATGCTGTGTTTGGTCCTAGGTCACCTGAGGGTAAGTCCTGGTTGCATGGCTGAGACTGGACCCATGCTGTGTTTGGTCCTAGGTCACCTGAGGGTAAGTCCTGATTGCATGGCTGAGACTGGACCCATGCTGTGTTTGGTCCTAGGTCACCTGAGGGTAAGTCCTGGTTGCATGGCTGAGACTGGACCCATGCTGTGTTTGGTCCTAGGTCACCTGAGGGTAAGTCCTGGTTGCATGGCTGAGACTGGACCCATGCTGTGTTTGGTCCTAGGTCACCTGAGGGTAAGTCCTGATTGCATGGCTGAGACTGGACCCATGCTGTGTTTGGTCCTAGGTCACCTGAGGGTAAGTCCTGGTTGCATGGCTGAGACTGGACCCATGCTGTGTTTGGTCCTAGGTCACCTTAGGGTAAGTCCTGGTTGCATGGCTGAGACTGGACCCATGCTGTGTTTGGTCCTAGGTCACCTGAGGGTAAGTATTGATTGCATGGCTGAGACTGGACCCATGCTGTGTTTGGTCCTAGGTCACCTGAGGGTAAGTCCTGATTGCATGGCTGAGACTGGACCCATGCTGTGTTTGGTCCTAGGTCACCTGAGGGTAAGTCCTGGTTGCATGGCTGAGACTGGACCCATGCTGTGTTTGGTCCTAGGTCACCTGAGGGTAAGTCCTGGTTGCATGGCTGAGACTGGACCCATGCTGTGTTTGGTCCTAGGTCACCTGAGGGTAAGTCCTGATTGCATGGCTGAGACTGGACCCATGCTGTGTTTGGTCCTAGGTCACCTGAGGGTAAGTCCTGGTTGCATGGCTGAGACTGGACCCATGCTGTGTTTGGTCCTAGGTCACCTGAGGGTAAGTCCTGGTTGCATGGCTGAGACTGGACCCATGCTGTGTTTGGTCCTAGGTCACCTGAGGGTAAGTCCTGATTGCATGGCTGAGACTGGACCCATGCTGTGTTTGGTCCTAGGTCACCTGAGGGTAAGTCCTGGTTGCATGGCTGAGACTGGACCCATGCTGTGTTTGGTCCTAGGTCACCTTAGGGTAAGTCCTGGTTGCATGGCTGAGACTGGACCCATGCTGTGTTTGGTCCTAGGTCACCTGAGGGTAAGTCCTGATTGCATGGCTGAGACTGGACCCATGCTGTGTTTGGTCCTAGGTCACCTGAGGGTAAGTCCTGATTGCATGGCTGAGACTGGACCCATGCTGTGTTTGGTCCTAGGTCACCTGAGGGTAAGTCCTGGTTGCATGGCTGAGACTGGACCCATGCTGTGTTTGGTCCTAGGTCACCTGAGGGTAAGTCCTGGTTGCATGGCTGAGACTGGACCCATGCTGTGTTTGGTCCTAGGTCACCTGAGGGTAAGTCCTGGTTGCATGGCTGAGACTGGACCCATGTTGTTTTTGGACAAACATCCCCATGGCATGTCTTGGCCACATGACAGTGAGTCTTGATTGCATGGCCAAGCCTGGGCTTTATGCTGTCCTTGGTACTGTCCACTCCCTTGGAATGTTTATATCACATGAGGGTTAGTACTGTTCTCATGGCTGAGCCAGGTCATATCCCCATCCCTTGTATGCCTTGTACCCCTTGGGTAAGTGCTTGTTGCTTTGCACAACCTGTGCCCCTCTGTCCTTGGTACTTTTCACTCTTGTTGTATGCTCAGGTGCATTTCTGAGCCTGGACACCATGCTGTTATTGGTCCTATTCTTTCCCCTGTTTCTGTCTAGTTCAGGTTATTGTTACATCTTTGAGACTTGAAAGCTGATAGATTTAGGTCTGAGAAGGTGAGCTCTTCAGTAGGGCTACAAAATGTAATTTGTATAAACCAAGATAAGTGGCCATGAAATTTTCACATGCACTGGATGAAGTAAGGAAGAAAGGTTCACTTTAAAAGGACTAAAGAAGTCACTAGAAGCTTTTATACAATCATCAGTTGAATCTTGCAAATCTTCCATTTCTTTGACAAGTATGATTCATGGTGATTCAGAACATGAACATTACCTACTGAGGACACACCAAGGAGTTGTCTTTCAAGAATATAACAACTCATATTCAAAAAAATTGTCGTGATTGAAATGAGCCATACATGGGTAAGGATATGGGGATATATACAAATTCAAGTAGAGTTCACTGCATTTACTCTTTAAGTAGGATTCTAAATAGTGACCTATAGACTTAAAGACCAGAGCTATACCAGGTTTCTAGGAGGCAATATGTTTCATGGTGTAAGTCGGGTTGGCAAACTAGGGTCACGACCCTTTTGAGGGTCACGAAAATATTTCGGAGGGTCGCGAAAAGGATTCAGGAGCAAAAAATAATTGTCAAATTTCTCATTAAAAAATAAGCAATGGGAGTGATTCTAATCTAAGAACCAGTGATCTGCTTTATTAACACTGCATAACCAAGTAAAACCAAACTCCTTTCACCAACCCGTCAATTTGAGGGCCATCAAGATTCCGGAGTTGAAAATTGGGGCCACCAAGCAAAAAAGTTTGGAGACCCCTGGTGTAAGTCAGAACCCATTGTAAACCTAGCTTACCACGTATAACTGAAGGTCAACAGCCAACGTTTGATACAACTGATAAAGTGACTAGGTGGGAAATTGGAAAGATTCAGTTTTAAAGTAAATATTGTGATTGGGACAAATCTTATTTAAATTGATTATAAATCATCTTATAATTTTTTTTTGTATTATAAACAGACCTGACAATTAAGATATATATATATATAGGATAAAATAGGAGATTTCACAGGGAGGCATTTTGAATGTCTGGCTTGAAAAAGTAGTTTATAGCACGTAAATGTAATGTTTACAAGAAAGCTATGTTTTATTTATTTAAGAACCCCAGGTTGCACAGAGGACTGCTTCCGTGCAGTCATGTCAAAGCCAAATTTTGTGAAGGAGACCCTGAAAGTTTGTTCAACTCTAGGTATAATAATTCAATCAATTCAATTGTGAAAATGTTTTTCTCTTGTAGTGAAAAGTTTGTTACCCCATTCTGAATGAATTTAGAAATGTTTCTTTAGTCAGTTGTAGTCTTCATGGTAAAAAATAGAGGGCAATAAATTTTGAATGATTTGGGGTTCATTTAAAGTTTAGATAACTAGTTTTGAAATATTTTCATCTTCTCTATTGAAGATACGGTGGATAAGTCTGCTAAGTGAGTCAAAAGGTGAAGAAAGCAAGATGGAGTTAATTTGTAGACTTGATTAATAGGCATTTCATTGTAGTATGGAGTGTCTGGAGGAATGAATGAATTAGGGGAGATGCATGAGAAGTGCTGACACATGAGATCTGAGTGGAATTTAGAACCTGGCATGATACCAAAGATAATGATGAGTTACTTTTTTTTTGGGGGGGGGGGGGGCAAAGTATGTAATGTTTTTGACAGTAGTAGAATAGAGATTGTATGTCAACTGCTTGCGTTAGATGAGAGGTGGGTTTGCTCTAAAATTAATAATCACTGTTATTGGAAATTGCAAAACAAGTGTCCATGGTTGACATTCACACAGAGCTTTCAATTTGACTGCTCTCTATTTCAAAATTTTTAAAAATTTCAAATAAGTTTAAAAATCCCCTACCAATTGCAGTAGTGTATTGATCTGAAATTCACACTTTTTCTGATCTGAGTTTGTTTCACACAATTGATTAATTATTCAATCAATACAGTACCAAATTACATAAATGCTCTAAGGCACTTGAAGCTCAGGCATTTAGACTCATAGTGAGTACTCATGGTTTGCACAGTTGCCTGTACTAGGACTTGTGAGAATGAATTTGCACTCATACTCACAGATTTGGAAGTTATGCATGGCGGTAATGCAAAATTTTGTACTGGTACAAGAGTGTACTCATACTCATATTTACAACCAGACTTGAACTCGTACTCATGACAATGTACTCACCCTACAAGTCTGCAGACATTACTGCTGATATGCCTCAGGATTTAGTTAGGCCTTGAAAAAAGATGTGATTATTACAGATTTACTGTTCTTCGTGTGTTCAGAACTGTAAACCTGACACGGATATTTTATGCATCTTAGCTTTGTAGAGATTCTTGATGATATAATAACTTGTATCATGGATAACTTCCTGGTCTGTCTCTAACATGTGAAGTTGGTGGTGTGGGCTATTGAGAGAGATAACCGAGTAGAGTGGTATTGTGTAAGGATTGGTTTTTATGAGGTATCAGCTGGTGAGAAACCTTTGAGAAAAGGCTGTGTACATGGGTGAGTTTTGATGGGATGTCAAGTGTAATACTTGCGATGAATGGATGTTTTTGATAGAGGGAGTTCTTTATCTGGTATTATGTAAGTTATGCTGGGGAGGTGCTGTGTTTAAGGATGGATTTTCAGTTGGCACTAGGTAGGATATGTGTAAGGAAGGGGTGTGTATGAATGTATTGTTACTGAAAATCTGTGTTCATGCCATGTTGAGAAGAACCATTTTACAAATGTATAAATTTCCTGGTTTGTCAGTCAAACTTTTGAATGAAACAAAGCAGTTGATAGTGTAAATATTTGCAGGGCTGACTAAGGTTCATTTTGGTTTTGTTTTGTCCTGCAGGATATGACACAGTGGTGGGAGAGAGAGGATTGAAGTTGAGTGGAGGGGAGAAGCAAAGAGTTGCAATTGCTAGAACGATACTCAAAGCCCCAGCTATTGTGCTGTTAGATGAGGTAAGATGCTAGCTTATAGAGGGTGCCAGTTAAAGGCAGTAGGCAGTCGCCCCAAAATTTTCTTTGAAAAATCAGCAAACTCTTGCAAATCTCCTCTTATTGCATTACAAGCACCTCTGAAGATGTTTCGAACATAATTATTACAAACAATAGGTAAAGCAAGGAGAAATGCTCTTTGAATGTTACAATTCACCAACAAAAATATTGTCACATGATCAAAATAGGCCAATCATGAACTAGAGTGACAGGATACACTCACTCTGATTGGGGTG
The DNA here is from genome assembly GCA_029531755.1 of Holothuria leucospilota. Taxonomy (NCBI): domain Eukaryota; kingdom Metazoa; phylum Echinodermata; class Holothuroidea; order Aspidochirotida; family Holothuriidae; genus Holothuria; species Holothuria leucospilota. The sequence goes on from CM055978.1 coordinate 24,736,881, forward strand.
ACTGCCTACTGCCTTTAATGTGTTTGAAATCTGCATACATGATACTGCACCCAAATGCCAAGTTAAATCTCACATCCCTAAACACCTGGTAGGAGAGAAGAAATTGACATGCAAGCATCTTGCTCAGGGTGTGCAGCGGTGTAAACTGGTGCTGTGGCTGAGTGGATAAAGAGAGTGGATAAAGAAGGTGGCAAATGAAGCAGTGAAACTTAGCAGCGGGGGGGGGGGTACAGAGTGCAACCCCCAGCAGGGTCACCGTAAGGTGGCCATTTCTGTCAATGGCAATCTATGGTTTTCCTCTCAGAGTTGATCTTTCAGTTGAAAAGAGTTCAAGTTTGATCTAAATTTTTGAGTTGGTCATCAACCTGACCCAAAATTGTGATTTGAAAGCCATAGGATTCCTCCACAATTGTGGCCACTTAGCATCATAAACAACTGCCCTTCAAGGCTAGATTTACTAATATTAATACATACATTAACCTAAATAAACTAGCCCAGAATCATCACTCCTAGGATCACAAATCCAACCCTGTTACCAAACGTCCACCACTCTGTCATGCTCCTTTAAGTGTACCTTTGAGGAGGTTTTGTCTCTGTTTTTGTGTTAAATTTGTTCCTGTCTGTCTTGATTTTAGTCCATAGGGACTTCATAACCACAACTTTTCTTTAAAAAAGCTTTTGAACTGTCTTCAATAAATTCAGCTTTTGAACTGTCTTCAGTAAATTTCTCATGTACTTTTACATTTTTGATTCACGGATTTACAATATGTTGTATTGATTTTGTGAAATACTTGAACTTAATTGAATTGAAAGAAAACCCTTGATAAACCATTCTTCTTTTTCATATTTTCCCAAATTGCAAGTGTTGTCAGTGAAGATCCCATACTCAGTGGCTAGTTGCTTGGAATAGAGAATTTGAAAAAGTCATAAATACATCCCAGAGAAATTTGTCTGCTCATCACACAGATGCTTTCTTGCTTAGTTAAAAGATATGCCAGAAAGGACATGTAATGGGGTTTCTGTATTTCTGTATTCTTGATTTCTACAAAATACCTATTTCTTACTTCATTTCTACATACAGGCTACATCAGCTTTAGATACCAAGACAGAAAGAAATATTCAAGCATCTTTAGCACTTGTTTGTCAAAACAGAACCACCATCGTGGTGGCGCACCGACTGTCTACCATCATTCATGCTGACCAGATCTTAGTGCTTCAAGGGGGTGTCATTGTAGAGAGAGGGAGGTAAGTGGTATCATTTATGAATTTCACCAGTCCTTTGAACCTTAAATGCCATACAAGTGACTTTCAAATGATGTAATGGGAATTTCCCATTTTAAGCCTTAAAACTTATTACAGCAGGGTTTGGAGTGGAACTACTAGGTTCATTTTTTGCATTTCTTGTGTGAAGTTCCAGGTAGAATTTGTACTGGAAGGTAGAGAAGATTTTTGCTGTGTGGGACCCAGTGTTTCCACTAAGCTGCTATGACGTGATTTTGATGCAATGATTTAACAATTTGACGCACTGATATTCGTGGGAAAAATTAAAAAAGAGGGTTTCAGATGCATAGACCTTTTTCCAAATAGCAATTACAAAGGATTATGGGACAGAGTTTTAGTGTGCACCATTTTTGTCAATGGCAATTTACTGTTGCCAAAAATGATGTGAACCAAAACTCTATCCCACAATCCATTGTAACTGCTATTTGGAGAAGGGTCTATTGTGAACAACAAGGCATGCCCTAAGCATGCACAGTTCCACTAAGTTGACATTTCTAGTGAGCCAAATTTTCTTATATTGACCCAATGGATAACTTCTTAGAGGAAACACTGGTGAGACCTGACCTTGCTCTTTTAAAAGAAATATGAAGACTTGATCAAGTCTGATTAGAACCATTTTAGTGAGTCTGAGGGAAATTTAAAAGTTATTTTAGGGATGAATTGATGACAGGGTGGCCTTATGTCAGGACTTTTTACACAGTGGATAGCAATGCTTGTAGTAGGTTCTAATGATAGGAGAGAGAAAAGGTCTAGCCTAGAGTACACCTAGGTTAACATTATCATATAAATATCGAAGGTAGGCCACCATTCAGCCAGAGCTTACCACCAGTGATGGGGCTAGGGTTACATGCAGCAAAGGCCATAGATATTACTATCAGCCAGCGTATAAATGATAGTGAAATTGGTTTTGTGAATTTTAGTCACATTTCATCTAGTTTCCCAAGGTCCCCTAAGTGATACCAGTGTGTGGTAGGGATGAGGTTACTGTGGTGTAGGTTGGGAGGGGGTGGATACTGAACACACAAGAGGTAACAATAGGGTTAGTGGCAATGGTAGTATGTTTGAATAATTCATGGTCAGAATGTCAACAAGATGTAAAATTTATGGTTCAATAGTTATAAAATCCTAGGTAGTCTTTGTTTTCGACTGATGTGTCAAAGATGATCTGCATTCTTGCATTCCAAATAAAGCTGACCTTTGGACATGCAGCGTAAGACTGGTCTCCAGTTGTACCTTGCGTGGGAGATATTGCCAAGCTGAAACCAACCATATATGGTTGCCTGTGCATTCTTAATGAATAAGAGTGGGATGAAGAGAGGGTCGATACACTGAATGAACTTGCAGCCTGCTACTACAAGAGCTTCATTCCTTTAAAACCTGGTTACCAGCTTACAGAGTACAAAGGGGCGATAGCCAAAATTGCCCCCTAGAGTGACTTTGAGGGGGGAGGAGGGAGCAAAAAAAAAGTTACAAAAATCACCATCCTCTTCTCTCCAAAATTATTGCCCATGAAAGCAATAAAAGACCCCCTTGGATCCTAAAATAACCCTGCAAACATTTTTAAGGAGCACTTTTTTCAAAACACCTGAAAAGAGCCCCTCTAAAAATAATTAAAATTTGTACCCTGCTTGTTTTTAACCACACATCACAATTATTCCACAGATAATTATCTCACTTCCGTACACATAATGCATGGGAAGATGAGATACTGTACTTCACCTAACATAAAATGTGTGTTAGTGGGTGTTGATGTGTGTGCGATCAAGTTCAAAATTTGCGGGTTGGTACCTGACCATGAAAACTGGTGCATGCGTAACTGATGAAGTCATCGGTCAAAGATCAGAGATCAAAGGTCAAATTTGCTTAAAATAGGGCTTTTTGCCATTACTTGCCTATCAGTATGTTAGAAAAAATATTAAAACCACATGATAGGTGATAACTTTTAAAATAGTGCTTTTTGGTTGCTAAGGAAGGGGTCAAAGGTCCAAATGTAGGTTAAAGATCAAAGGTCTGCAAAAAGTGTGTTGGAACTTATCCTAACCGTAGGTCTGATGAACTTCCAACTGGAGAATATGAAATCTGCAACTCCATGGATTGCCCTTGTTTTGAAATTTGTACCTTGCTTGTTTTTAACCAAATATCCCAATTATTTCTCACATAAGAAGGAACAGAGGGAGCTAATATTATTAATACCAAAAAGATAGCAAATTAGTGCTGTTTATGCAAATATAATGATGTGTTGTATAACAACACAGGAAGGAAAGTACTTTGGTACATTTTGTTTTTGTGTTCCTTTCAGACTGAGTCATGTCATAAATTTACAATAGTTGGTCTCTATTTTGTAAAAATATTTCACTTTGTGGAAAAAGGTACTCTGGAATGTAAAGCTTAATTTCAGTACTGTGATATAAAACACTCATGTGTTTTTGTCTGCAGAAAGTACATTGGCTTCAAGAGTTATGACTCCTGCCAAATTTGTGGAATTCTGGGGGATATGCTTTTGTACAGTGTATTTGGTATATGAAGATAGTTCTTTATTAGTCAAATGGTGGTCAATTGGTGGATGAGGATTGGTAAGGGGAATGATGATCAGTGAACAGGGATCAGGTGTATTCTAGTTCATATGAAAAATGTCAAAGCAGAAAAGAGAATACCAAGGAAGGAGTGATTTCATCAAATAAATTTCGTGTTTCCATCACACCCAAGATATTCATGATACATTTGATAAATATCATAACACAGATGTCAACAATGAGGAAGGAACAGTATTCTCCATTCATGTTCCTTCAGTGGTCATGTTCCTTCAGTGGTCATTGGTCAGGTCTATAACTGGTGGGTTCTAATGACTTATTGACTAGAAAGTCAAGTCAAGAACAAGTACAGACATGGCCCTTTCCTAAAAAGTATTCATGGTACATATGATAAATGTCATAGTACACATGAAAAGAATGACCTATGGGTGAGCCTTGTCTGTTAAATTTGCATTCCGTCATGATGCTAGCTCTTTGGAGCAGTTTAAATTTTTTATGCTCAAGGGGGAAAATTCTCATGGGAGTTTTGGGAAAGTCACAACAAGAAAATCTAATCTTAATGTTACAATGTTCATTTTTTTAGGCATGAGGAACTCCTTGATATTGGGGAAGATGGAGTTTATTATGGCATGTGGATGCAGCAACTCAAAGCTCAAGAAGAAGCAAGCAGTGGAGAAGAGGGAACATCATCTTCAGAAAGTTACACAGAGAAGATGGACTAACTGTAAGGGTATGGACAGAGACCAAGATACATGTTCACGTTTATGGACAGGATATCCCCCCCCCCCTCCCCCCTGCCATCAATAAATTTTTGATGGCATTTTTTAAATCATTGCTATTACTTTGTTAGTCTTAAATTTTCTGATTTAGGTTGGCTAAGAAAGTTTGGGAAATTTTAGGATCTGGTGGTATGTCAAAACAAACATTGGTATAGACTCATTTTGTGTGACATTGTGTTTTTTTTTATCCAGCCATGTTGGAGGTTATAAGTGAACAGCTTGTATGTGTAGTAGTGCATGCTACACTTAATTATGTGTAGTAGAGTGCATACAAGATATGATGTACATAGTCAGTGGCACCACTACCCTAACTTTGATTAAACGGCAACTGTGTTGATATATGCACTTCTGTGCGTATTCCCCAAGTCGACTGGAAGACCTTTTTGCATTTTTGTTAGAAATGTTGGGATGGAGTTGAAATGGGTTGATATTTGTCTTTGAATACTGATAGCACAGAATATTCATATATTTTTTCGGCTGAAATCTAAGAAAGAATTCAGAGATGTTGCATAAATTTGTAACAGGAATGTAAAACTACCCTTCAAGCATTGGTCATGATAGTCTTGTTAAGCTTGAGGCCAATTTGTGATGTATTCATGAGTGCATCAACAGTAGCCATCAATCTGGTGTGAAGTATGCATCCAGGTATGATATAAGTGTTTAAGATAAGACTGACTTTTCAGTAAGTCATTATCACCTGAAAGCCCACATCTGAAGTATTACTATGCCAAAATACATAGTGCATCCGGATACATTGATGTACTGCCAGACTCTAAGAAATCCTCAGTTAAGGCTGGTTCATACTTCCAAAATGTCATGTGCTGTAGCCTGTAAAGTTATGAGAACCATATATGGTCATCCCTTGATCTTCTGGGCTATTTATAGACAAGCTCAGAGTTAAACAGTGTTCAGTTTCCACAGCTTTATAGTACTTAACTGAAGTATGAATCAGCCTTCAAGAATACTTTCTTTGAAGGATTCTGTTATTTACAGTAGGAATTATTCAATGGTGTATTCTAATACAAAGAGTTATGGGAGAATGACTGTTTATTTAAATTACTCTTCAGGAAAGATTGAAGACTGCCTTGCTGACTCTAAAAATCTTGGAAGATGGTTTGTTCATATCGTTTCACTCCTTAGTTAATAATCTCTTTAGTTTCGGGTGATTGAAGTTTGAACTTTAAGAATGATGTATGTAAAATTATTTTCATATATAGGTGTGTATTCTTTGCACTTTTCAAAACATTTATCACTTTTATAATGCTAACAGTGTGATAACTTGTTCAGAGTGTTAATATATCTTCATCAGTAGGGGTACAAGTTAAGCTTGAGAATTAAAAGAGTGATAGGTGTTTTTAAAATTTGTACAAAGACTTTTGCTAAAACATGAACTTCTAACATGCTCGGTATATATTCCTTTTGTAAATAATGTTTTTTCCTGAAATGTATATATCTCGTCGAAGTACACATTTTCTTTTTTTCTTTGGCTCTAACTTATTTCCTTCAAAAAGTGAATCATCTTTTTTCTATTCGTAGATATTAGAGATAGTAGGTGTGGTCATAGAATGGAGTTGGGTGGAAAGCGATTTCCTTCAAAACTTGCACAAACCACAGTGAAAATAGTGGATTTACTGTTGTGTGGTAGTGAGGAAATGACTTAACTTGGATTCTTGTTACTAGGGTTACCAACTTTCAGTTTCTAGTGCAATTTTGGGGTATATCTTCCAGTGAATGCCATGACCTACTAGTCAAATTGGCATTGAATGTGAAAAATGAATTGTATAGAGCAATAACTCCTGATTATAAATTTTGTAGCAGTAATTGAACCTGTAAGTTGTATTACTCTAAGAGTGTTTAAGATTCTACTTAATTTGGCCATTAAACATCCAATTTTGTAATTATTTTTCAGAGATTTAGCAAGAGGGTAGCGTCAAGAGTCAGTAAGCCTGCTAGTTATTTGCAATGCATCTCTAGAAATGTAGGTTACTCAAACATCATGGTAAAACTCATTAAAATGCAGGTCTTAAAGGTCTGGTGACATGAAAATGACATAGTTGGATATGTGATGAAAAAAGCATTAAAAGTCCAGAAAATAGCCACAATTCACATCAAAATCCCTCAATAAAGACCATTCTAACGGGTAATTTCAAGTTTACACATACCTCAAGTTTACACTTACTTAATTTCAAGTTTATACTTACCTCATGAATAAACATGAGCTCAATATGTAAATCTGTGATGTCAAATGGGGGACTCATCAAATATGGGTAATGTTATCCTTTGTTTTTCCAACCTTCATTTTAAGGACACTTGTAGCATTGGTATTCCCTGAGGTGGTTAATTTGGAAGTTGAACTTGTCTTCTTGAAAAATGTCAACATCACTGACCCAGTTGTAAACTGCCTGCACAGTAAGGGTTGACTTATATAGGGTTAACAGCATTAATGCTATCACTCCAAAACATTATGGGCAATGAGTTACTTCAGAAACTGTCAAGTTTTGAAGGGGTTTATCGTGAGAATGGTAAAAGATATTGAAATAATTCCAACAGGTCTCTCCTTGGAAGATTTTGTTCTTTAACTGCCATTAAGTAAAAATATCTCCTTTTGGTGGCATGTCACCGTAACTTTAAATGAAATTTTTAAATGAATGTGGAAGAAGCCGGCAAGGACTTATTGGTTCAGATGGCTTCTTATCCAATATTGTACCTCATGCTTGGACTCTTTTTAATTGATGTGAGTTCGAATTGAAAACCTGGGGCTGGATTCACTTAGATTTTGTAACTTTTTGCGTAAGTCAAAATACTTGGGAACTGCGCAAGAACTTTCAGAAGTGGTATTCACAGAACAAACTTATCCTATGGGTAAAGATACTCAGTGTAACTACAATAAATGCAGATCAGCCAATCATGCTTGCGATTGCATTGTGCTCTGTCACATCTTCAGTCAATCGCTGTAAATGATGGAACGATGCCCATGGTGTTCTGTGGTTACATGTGAACTCTTTGTGAATCTGGCCTCTGTATATGCATTGGGGGTTAGAAAGGATTCTACCTTAGTTTGAATTAGCTGGGAATCAAGTCCCTGACTTAATGATTGCCATCCCTCATTGCTTTAAATCTATTTGCATTGGAGTTTTTGTAGCTTTTTGTTGGGGGTGGGGGTGGGGGTGGGGGATAGGGGTAAGTTTGAATTAGCTGGGAATCAAGTCAGTCCCTGATCTAACCATTGGCATCCCCATTGCTTTAAATCCATTTTCATTTAACACCAGTTGATATCTAGAGTTGGAATTATACTTCTCAACAGTAGAGTCTTTGTAGCTTTTTTGTGTGTGGTGAGGGGGGGGGGAGTGGAGAAAATTGGGGTAGAGGAAAGTGGAGTGAGAGGGGATAGTGCCAGAATCATATTTCAGGCTCTACTACACTATCTGATTATTGCTTGGTATCTTTTTCTATTTTGAAGAGTGTTAAATGGGTAGGTGGGTGGTAGTGGTGGTGGTGGTGGGAGGGGCAGGGGTTTAAATGAGGTGACTGTTCACTTCCTGAAACATTTTAATGCCGTTGAAGCCCTCTGTGTAGCTTTATTGTTCCAAAAGTATACTGTGCTAAAGTTGTTTTGTGCAGAAGGGAATGTTATACATTGACACATTTTGAGGGTCCCTTGATGTACTGTTTGGAGGGTAGGAGGTGGAGTGTTGACCTGGGGCTAAGAAAAAATTTGTGTATGTGACAGTCTCAAAGGCTTTCTTCTGAACTGAAGTGAGCAGTCAAAATTTCAATGCAAAAATTGACAAAAGTTTAATACAGTTACCTCCCATCAGTCAAAAAGATAGTGAAAAAAGCCAAAAGAAATTCTTTGTAGTGTTCATACCTGTTTGTAATGCTTAGTGAACTCCCTACATACAGTCCATTCTTCAGTCTAATGTTAAAGGGAGTGTGTATTAGTGTTACACCGAGTTTGCAATTAGCTGATATTACCGATATTGATATTTCAAATCTTGATATTGGCTGATACCGATCTGATACCAATATTTGAAAAATTAGCATGCTACACAGTACATGCTATTTGGCACTACCACTGAGTGTATCATTTTCATGAGGCAGAACGTTGGAACTTCCAGTCAAACATACTGACGTAAATTGACATTTTTTGTGAAGTATAGGAAAAGAAATACCAGGTAGGTAGTATCTGCATTTTAGGTCAATTTTACTGGATGAAAATTGGTAATTTTGGCCAATACAGATACTGAATACTGACAATTGATCCAACACTATATAAGAAGTCCCCTTAGGGTTAGAAACATCTATGCCCAGTTGTGGGAAACAGAAGGGGGCTGGGGTGCCTCAGTCAAATGTGCAAACATGTAGGGGCATAAAATATGCTTCTGTCTGCCCCACATTTGAAAGAAAAAGCCCCTTATTTATTACATCAGTGAAATATATCAACATTTTCGATAAAATACCAACTTTTGCAATAAATGCATTCACAATCTTACTGAAAATGTTGCATCAAATTGCATTTGAAGGTTCCCAAATATTCCAGACAATTTTCCAAAGGGAAGGGCGTGTCCCCCATCCGTTAGAGCCTTCCCCCAGGACGTTGGTCCAAAATCTTAAGCCCCCAGCTATCTTAGAACAACTTCCTTTACCTATGCATGTATGAATCCATGTAAGTTATTGATTAAAGTGCTGGCCAGCGTTACAGAATTGACTTTGTCAATCACTTAATACAGTAGGAAAACCTTTCTAAAGTCTTTGTTGTCTAAGTGCTACAGTGGATCATTTGAATTTGCTGAAAGCAGTATTCCGCCTCCACCCCCTCCCCACCACCTGATTTTCCCCCTTAGGTCAACATATGTGCAGTTTTGCAGTGTTTTGCATAGTTATTTTACACAAAGAATTACACAATGTTGCCCCGAGTAAGAACTTCCCCATGCCCACCCTTGATCATTGAAACATGCCCCCTCAACAAAAATAATCTGAAAGTGGTTTGCCTGCTGCCCTCTTTTTTACTTGTATACACTGCCATCACACTGCATTCTAAAATACTTCTTAACTCAGGTCCTTTCTGACCCCTTTTCATTGCTTTATGAATCTTTAGGGTTATGAAATACATAATGTACTGTGCAGTTGTCTGTAAAGAAAAATATGTCAGCTAAGAAAAAATGCAGCACTGTAATTTTATGCTTTTTCAACACATATTTACTGGTTTGAGAAGTTTCTTTTGTCTTCCAAGTTATATTGTTGTCAGTAAGTAAATAAGTCGGCAGGCTGCTCCTCTTTTGAAAAATGGTGACACATCTACATGGACATTAGCCAGCCAAGAGATCAATTAAGCTCTAATGTGAGCAGTAATACCAGCAGAAAGATCAATTTTATTATCAATGCCAAAGCAGGGACCTCGGAGCCACTTTTGAAGTGGGCGGGCTAATCATCGGAGCGGCCCATTATGTTCAAGAAAATAAAAGCCTTAAAAGGCGGCCCAAATGCCCACTTCAGAAAAAGTGTGGGGGCTAAAGCCCCAGTAGCCCCCATTGCCCCCCCCCCATCTCCATGATTCCTGCAAAGAGAAAATGATCAGAAAGGGCTATTCCAACTTGGAGTGTGTGTAGTTTATAAATGTACTTGCAATAATTTGATTTCACAAATTAGCCTGGCTGAAAACACCTTTGGATAAAGAGGATCACTTCGATTTTTGATTTTTGTTTTGTTTACTTTTGAACCTCAGCCAGGGAAGCTAAGTCTGAATTCGTAGGCGAGAACCCATAAGAGTCAGGACTGCCAGAGAAGTTAGTGGATGCACCCTGTTACCCTGTTACCTGTTATGGAACCCCATAGTTGTATTCAAGTCTATACCATGCAGTTGTCTTAAAATGTATACATGAAAATTCAACTCATACAGTGCTAACATGAGGAACACCCTTCAGCACTGACTTACTTTATTGCTTTTAGAAAATCCTTTGACATAAGTTATATGTATGTTTGTATGTAAATAAGTGGTGACCTCATATGAACCCAAGTACTGACCTTATATTAAACCCCCGCACACTCACCCCACATGAATATTCACCTGTGTTTGCCTATAGTGAAAGGGGGTAACAGTCTTGGCGAAAGGCCTTTCCTATAACATACTTGAGGTGTGTGTGGTTAAATGATAGTCGGAAGTAGGAAAGAGTACTTGTGGTTAATCATTCAGAAGTACGGGTATGAGCACAAACCTTTTATTGTGAAATTGAGTACAAAACTTTTGTTATGAACACTGCTACAACCTTTTATGTTGTTATGAATACAAGTACAAGAATTTTGAGTCTGAGAACATGTATGGCATTCTGGGAACAGTTACAAATTTACATGTTATGAGTATAATTACAAAACCTTTTGTCATGGGTTTGATAACAAACCTTTCATTACGAGCACAATTGCAAACTTTTGTTGTGAAAACGATTACAGACCTTTTGCTACGAGTAGTACTGTATTAGTACAACGGTTTGGTTTTGCGTACAAACGAGTAGAAACATTTCTTAAGTGAGTTCCAGTACAAACTTTTTTATCCGGGTGAAATTTTTTTTTGTACCTATTACAAGGAGCAATCCTTTGTTGTCAGTGAGTTTAAGTACAAAACTTGTTTGCGTCTGAGTACTCAAAATTTTACATTAGGACCAGTTCTTAAATTTCCACACCATAAAGTGTAAGTATGAACAGAAAATGTTAATTATTACAGCATGTGTGCCAAAGCAGGAGTGTATGTTGTCAGTAAAGGTCTGAATCATACATCACAACATACAGTATTCATATGTTCCTTGATGTTTATTTTATTAGAAAAGTGCAAGTTTCACCCCACTTCCTGTGGGGAGCTTTTTGTCCGTCTGGCGTGCTTGTCTGTATGTAGTTTTTGAATCTAGGGTATGGCGGCATACCTCATGGAGTTGTCGCTGTTTCACGTGATGTCATGTTTTGTTTACTCAGCCATGTTGGGGGCACATGTGGAAAGTGTGTATATGTTTTACACGCTAAATCTATGCCCATGTAGAAGTAGCGCTTAGCCGGTATGTTTCGCGCGCTTTGACGGTACCTCTGCATGGTTGTGATTCATTTATCATCATGTGTGCGCTTGTGCATATGCATCTCACATATTCCTCCAATATGGCGGTGTTCATGTGTTGCCATTAGAAATGTGATGTAGGTGAAATGGATCTGTGTATAGAGGTTCTTCACATGTCAGTGGGTTCCCGATTGCCATGCTGACCGTTACAGTTCACTGGCGGAAGGTGAGTTACTGGTAAACCCGCATAGCAATGGTCAAAGTGTCGAACAGAGGAATGCGCGACGCAGTGACATCAGTGAAGGATCTCTCTGTAGGAACATGATGAAACTTCTTTCCACCTGCTGTTGAAATTCATGTTGTTAGGGACATAGCGATAGCTTTATTTGTAAAGTATGAACAGTGCTTAAAAATAAACGGATTGAAACCATATGCACTGAAAGAAAGTTTTACTTTTTCAAAAGGATCCATTTTTAATAAACTCACGTATCCAACTTTCAGTAACATCGTAGCAATTATTTTTTAGTGATTTTATGGGTATGGTGGTGGTATTTGAAGCAGAGATGCCTGACATTGAAAGCCTGCAGTTGATACTCAAACCCGTAGCCAGGAATTCTGACATGGGGTGCACCGGCACTTCAAACTGGGCATTGACGAGATTCTCTATCATAGCCCTTGGTAGTCGTTTTCCAAATGGGTAGGGGAGCATGCTGGTTTCAACGCCTCACGTAATTCTTGGCTATGACCCTTTTCTTACCTAGGACTGGAAGTTGCAGTGGGTGTTATTTTGCACAGAACTTCAGTGTGTTGTTTCGTCATTAGATCTAACCTTAAATAAGAAGAAACTTATTTAAATAACATGATAAAATAAGTTAACCACCAAATGCCAAGTTGCAACACAGAAGCCCCCGCACTACTTAACGTCCCTAGTCCTTAAACGCCCATGACTTTGGTCCATTGAGACATGAACGTAAGCCTAATTATTCGCTCAACAGCTGCAGCTTATAAAACCGGCTCTCAAATGTTTCGGACCGCGGGCCACTTTTACGTGAGCTTTTGTTTTAAAATTATTGTAGAAGCAAGGGCTTCGTTCAACAGTTTTTAATGGTTTTAAGTTTTGGATTCCTGGAATCTTCCGCAGGCCATGCTGTACGCGCTGCGACCGCCATTTGAGAACCTAGGGTATAAAATATACGGGACGACAGGCAATTCTACCCAGTAGCCAAATCGCCCCCAGAAAGACGTTAAGGAGGGCGAAAAAATGCTACGAAAATCTCCCTCTTCCCCCTATATAATCATGAACAACCTCCACATGGTGAAAGAGCCCCTCTGAAGAAAATTAAAATTATACCCTGACAGCCTCACCACGTTTTACGTCAGTTAAACGAATATAGGATGAACCAGTGAAAAACTGAAGAAAAAGCTCTTGAAATAATTTTTCGTACATTTTACTCGTTTTAAGTTTTGTTATTTACTGTCAGGAAAACAGCAAGTGAGTACCTTCCCACATTTTCCGTGGAATGTCACACAGAGGGTGGGGTGGGGGTCGTCATCTTTAACCGTGGTTTGGAATTGTAGAAGTATAACGTGTTATATGCATTGAACTTCGTTTTTCAAAGCTTAGCTTAATGAAATCAAAGGCAAGCCACTTGGGCTCATCAGGGAGGTGGCTAATCTGGGCCCATCGAGGACCCTATGCCAAGTTACTCTTAGCGAATCAACAGTTATGTTATAAATCGTGTTGAATTCAGCAAAGCGTTCAATTAGTATTGTTTACTTCAGGCCCTCAGAGATAGAGTTTAGAAGTTTTTGGTTCGACGAGCGTGGGGTCCAGGTCTTCAAGATCACCAAAGCCCTTAGGGCAGTATAGGTAACTGGGGCAAACTCCCCTGGCCTGTACCAAGAGTCTTTAACCGATGTGTACTAAAAAGAGTGGAGAAAGCATACCTTCAATACCTGAGTAATATGTGGTGGGACATGGGCGTCAATCTTTACTCGAATGTGTGGGGGGGGGGGGACATGGCCACTTCTGTCAAAAATTTACTGTGTAAAAATCTTAAGTCAATGGGCGTTTTTCCAAAATGTGGGGGGTGACGTGTCCCCCTGTCCCCCCCCCCCCAGGATTGACGCCCATGTGGTGGGAATAACGAAAATATTGATTCAAACTATAAAAGAAATCTCCCTTCAGTATGGGCGTCAGCAGGTGAGAAACGGGGATCATGTTCCTTCCCCACTTTTGAAAGCGAGGTCAAATCGCTTTTCCTCCCCACTTTTTCCAGAACCCTAACGAAAATAGTAGGCACGTGTTTGGTTCAACAGTTTTACAGTATTGCCAATTTGATGGAAACAAACTTGAAAATGGTGGAAACGGTCAATTAATTGATTAAAATTATGGGAGAAGTATAGATTGTACCAAAGATTATTTGTCAATCCAAAGTTTTCTGGGACCCTTTAGCTCGGGTCCGGATTCCACGTTGCTAGGACTTTACGATTCGACAAGACTGAATTAATTATAGTCGAGGTCATGCCCCTCCCTCCATTTTTGAGAAGCTGTTGGCGCCCTTGGCCTAAAGTTATAAGATCATGATAAAAAATGGATTTCGCCATTTGCACTACAAAGAAAGTTTGCTCCCGAGTGTAGATGATGGTTTGCCTTTTATCCGCTTGTGACACTGAATATTTTCAGTGCATCGTGGTTCAAACCCTCCTCCTTGTTGTGGTTCTCTACGTTTTATATACGACCCCCAAAGGCACACAAAACTAGCCTATAGTTTCAGCTCTCGGAACAGGTAAGTCTGTATGTCCTACACATATAGGGACTATAGTGACACCATAGGCAGAACTGTGAACTAAGCTTTCTTTAGTGTGTACGGTATTCGCGAAGAGGCATAAGTTACCGTGTTCCGTACCGTACTTATCTGATACTGTCTCTGTAAATATTAATACAGCTTTTGCGAACCTAAACTGCAAATTGGGACCACTGCCTAACTGTAACCCTTGTTTTTGTTAGAGTGAAAAATTAACTTTCGCAGCAGGTTTGAATTTGTAGCATAGGCGGAAATCCCGCCGGGGGGGGGGGGGGGATGGGACGATATATCCCCACTTTTTGAAATGTAGGATGATCTACACAAACATCCCCTCTCCAGATTTTCATAAATGAATGAATGAATGAATAAATAAATAAATAAAAAATTAAAAAATAAAATAAAACTAAAATATAAATAGTACACTCTGCATTATTAATTTTGGCTATCAAATTGATGCCTTTTGAAAAGTGTAAACTGAAGTAACTCCTTCATTAGCTTAAAAAATATTTCGAAATGCTATATCTGATGATTTTTCCAAAGCCATGCAACTACCACCTATCCACTCCCGCCAGATACGTTACCACAAGTGGTAACGTATCTGGCGGGAAAAGCCCGTGACAGTTTTGCCTGGGAAGGATAGCTCAAATTACCGAGTGCTGAAAGGAGACAGTGAATGGAAGTAGAAACAGGAAGAAGGGAGTACATATTTATATGACTTGAATAACGTTTGTAACGCAAAATGAAGTAAAATATTCTGAAATATCTTTAAAATGTTATCTTTCGCTCGCTTCGTAGCGCGCGGGCCCATCGTAGATAGTTGCGCCATTGCCAGTTTTAGTCAGCTTGATGAGTAATATTATTTCAGTTCATCTCCTATACCAGAATTCACCTTCCTCACCGGCAATCCCCTTGCACCATCAAATCCACCCCGGCCATTGGTACAAGTGCAATTACAAAAAGTAATAGTCAAGTCAATTTCGAGTTCTGTTCAGTGAGCATTCAGTGTCATTTTCAGATACAGTAGTGAAATGATTCACGTCCCCGGCAGGGCTTTCCCTCGGCGCCTTCGGCACCGTTGGGTCATTTCAACTTGACCCCTCCCCTGTGATAAATTTCTATAGCCACCGGCCTTATAAAGATAAATTCCATGTCTTTTTTGAGTGTCACGTATATGAACCTACAGTAGTCGATATATTGTTCACCGGAAAGCAAAACGATTTGCCCCTGACACGTTTCCTTATACAGCACTGCCCACATCCACTAAATCATCTAATTAACCGGCTGCACGTCCGACTTAGGCCAACAAGACATAGGCGTAGGACCAGTCTGAGCAGGAGGCAGGGGGAGCGACCGCCCCCACTCTGATTGGTGGGGGCGGGAGTTTCGCTTCCCCACTCTGGATGACATGCTGTCAAAATATGGCATTGAATAGAATGAAATTACTTCAAAGTTTGTCAAATATTGCAGCATTTTGCATTTAGGGCACTTTAAATAGTCAAAAAAAATTCCAAAGGGGGGGGGGACACCCTCCCCTTATACCCCTCCCCCTGGACACTGATCACTAACATTCACTTCCGCTCCCCTACTTTCAAAAAGCTTTCTACGCTTATGCAAGATTTATGGCAAAATCATTTTTGTGGTCTTTTAAGTCCCCATCATAGTAGTATCCTTTGGAAGTAGTTACATTTTTCATTCCAGTGCTTAGAATAGGAATAGGAAGTTGCCCCTCTGCCTCACTAACATAAAGAAAATTAGATCGAATTATCGTTTCTGTGATCTGTTAAATGCGTATCCAAAAATAAGAACGGTTAAAATGTTTCATTCACATGCTCGCAATTTGTAAACACCCTAGAGCTTCTGGGGGAAGTTGGTCTATCAGGGGCCCTGAGGCGGGTCCTTAGACCCCACGCAGTCAGGGGAGCGTTTCGCGCTCCCTTGGCGCCTCCGACGCCGTTGGATTCTTCCATCCCCGAGATTTCAGAATAAATCTCCGCCAGTAATTTGTAGACAGGTAGACTATCCTCTTAATGCACGGTACGTATATGCATTACGAGTTCATTCAACGCTACTGCAGGAGTAATGAAAGTTCGGGCGGGCAAGTGGAAACTTAGAGATTCTGTAACGCTGGTAGTTTGAGAAATAGGCACAGGGTTATATTATCTGGGTACTGAGCCGTTTTAGCCATGGAAAACATATGTTACCCAAGAAAATTGCCAGACTTTTCTCCACAAACTGTACGAGAAACAGGGTTTTGTCCTAACTCGTGGAGGAGGTGTGCCTCCAACCGAGGCCCTACGCGATGAAGAGTGTCATTAGTAACCATCCAGTATATTGGGACAATTGTTTGCTTCGTGTATTATACGGCAGATGTTAAAATGACGTTAGCATTCGTGAGGTTGGGTAAGCATTTCCTCCCCATAACATTTAGCCTTACCTTCGTTAGTAGTCTCTGTAGGGAGACTGACTGGGGAATCTGGGGAAAGTATCCACACTTTTCCTAAGCTGAAAATGGCCCTTTTGGAACAAGAAACGAGCCTATGGAAACTAAATGTTACCCTTTTGAATAGGCCCCTCATAAAATGTGCCCTTACTCATATTTTGAATCTCCTTAAAGCATGCATAGCAAAATCTCGCGGTCCGCCGGACGGTGGCCAAAAGGCCGACGAAGGGCCATCGGAGGTCCGCTGGCTGGACGAAAACTTTCATGATGTCATAAAGCTTTTTAACCAATCAGCGTCGCCGCCATCGGCGGACCTCCGGTGACCCACCGGACATTTCTCTGGTGGACCGCCGGAATGGCCGACAGCGGTCCTTCGTCGTACCGACCAAATTTTGCTATCAGACTAGGTGATCTACCACATGGGAATCTCTGTTGAACGACAAACCTTTTTTCTGTGAATGTTTATAGTGTGGGTGATTCCATGCACGTAACCTTGTACTGTGACCTTCAATTCTCCGTTGGCTATGGATCCTATGCACAGATGTATAGCACGCCCTGTAACCAAGATTTCAACGGGGGTTCACTTTGTCATCCGAACAGATTCAACTCGAGGTAGAATTTTGGAAATGTTGTCCCCCAAACTATATTTCTGTGCCGTAGAATTTATTCTGTCATTGACTGAACACTTTTTGACGTCAGAGTTGACTGACAGTTTCGAAACTGCTATTGTTCAAACCGAGGGTCATTCTGATTGGTCGATCTTCCTCCCAATAGGACATTGTTTACTGTAATACTTTAAGGTATAGTGTGCAGTGTGTAGCTGACTGTATATACAGAACTGGGATTATGCATAGGGGGAACCGGGGCACAGTTGATCACGGGGCACAGTTGATCAGTGAAGATTACTAAAAATCTGAAAGTGACAATAATCCAAAGCAGCACCAGTTGCTTATGCTTTTGAATGCCTATACACAGTATAAATTGCAGGGGACTTGTATCCTTCTTGCATTGGTAGTAAGACATTTCTCATTTTTGACTACCAAAAGTAAGATTTTTTCCAGCAGTGGTTTTTGTCAAGAAATATTCAGGGAAGACTACATGAAAGTTTTGTTCATCAATATTACATGGGGTACTATGGTGACTAACAACATGCCACAGGTAGGAATGAACATCAGCTATTTAGGTTGCAGTAGGACAACATTTCTGTGAAAATGCATCCCGGGGCACAGTTGATCGGGGCACAGTTGATCATATGCAAAGCCAATAGAGGCTTCCAACAACATTTGGTTTCTGATCTTTTTAACTACAGAAAAGCATGTTACATCAATAATATTTGCTATATAAAGTGGTGTATAACAATGATTTGCTCACTCTGTGTTTGGTCCCCAGAGAATACTTCAATAAATTTCATTTTTTTATTCCAATTTCCCTGCATGTTTTTTGTGTGATATATATGGGTGTTCTTAATTTTTAATTCCTTTATACATTATTCAAGTAGCTTGCATTTATAGGGATTGGCATATTCAATTTAAGTTGGGAATTCCTAATTATCATTGGTCATCTTTGTTTTTGATCAACTCTGCCCCGGGTCCGGGGCACAGTTGATCATTTTCAAAATTTTGTCAATTAAGCTTTATTAATTAAACACAAAATTTATTTTACCTTTGAATGCATGTTAATAATAGTTTATTGGTAGTGGCAAACATTCAACTAGAAATGAACCTCCTCTTCATGTGGGAAAGGGGATGAACTTTGACCTGAAAAATTTCTGATCAACTGTGCCTCGGTTCCCCCTACAGCCCCCACCTTTACACTATCCTACGCATAAGGTGTGCAGTACGTAGGGTATGCAGTAACGATCCCGTTAGTTAACGTATGTGAACGCCTCCCTGGCGGTGGTTTGTTGACTCAGGAAAGTTAACACTTTTTTTTAATAAACAATCCGAACTCATTAAGCGTTTTGCAAATTTTGAAGTAAATTTATGTCCAATTCGGGGTGGGTGTGGATGGGGTCGTCCGACACCGATCCTCCCACTGGTTACAGTCATGTAACCTATACGTCTTGCAGTATCTGCAGGGCATATTAGAGTATTGTGATGTTGTTGAAATCAACGTTTTGTTGAACTTACACTTAAAAACATGTTTAAGCTGTTAGGCTATCATTAGACTACGCCGATCATTAGTCCTAAAAGTTGAAAGGCTGTGACATAATTTGATAAAGTATGCTAAGATGACATAAGAACCGTCCTAAAGCATCCATGTTGCTATCAAGTCTTCATCGAATTCTTGTCATTTTCTTTACGTTTTTCTTTTTAAACATTAAGGAATCTCGTTATGATAGACCCCGAGGGCCATGTTGCCTAGTTATTATGAAGTAAGGCCAGCGCTAACTGCCTTTCGAAACGCCGATTTTGATTACACTTGATGTCGGCTCAACAGGAGGACTCGGTACACCGTTTGTGAGTTGCCGCTTTCTCCGTCATCACGAGATGACTTCGGTAATTAACCCTGGAACTGTTGCAACTTCTGATGCGCGTCGTTCAGAACCAACTCAACTGGGCGGAGGTGTTCTCGATTCACCTCATTGTAAACTTATACCAGATTTTACAGAAATGTGAAAACCAATACCCCCTTTAAGCTGCGTCGCCATTGGCCTAGGGACGATTTAGTCTATTTTTGCCCGTCAAAGGCTATAAGCATCCCCGTACTGTCTGCAGGAGCCCAATTGGATTTGACGTGCAGCTTTGCGCGCAGAGACCGATCAAAAGCTCCCCACGCTGCGGGCTTAATATAACCCCGCGGAGTAATACTTGCTACCGCTCTGGTAGAAACAGACTTCGTAAATCCACAACTTGTAATTTGTAACCTTTTATCGGAAAATAGGCTGGAAGAGTGACAGGGGAAGAACGCGTGGTTCTAACTGAGGGGGGAGGTGCAACCTTGACTAGCTTTCGTACAGAATCGGAACAAAGTGTACCCGACCTGTTGGTGCAACCGCCCGCCGAAGAGTCGGCGCCGAACTTAAATGAGATACTGTTTCTGATGATAGAGTTAACATCAAAATGAACGAACGATGAGGGAGCTTGGTTAAATAAAGTTTGAAAATTTTAATAGTTAGCCGTCGGAAAAGGAATTTTACAGAATGAAGTATGGTGAGAGGAAATAACAAGGAGAAATGTGTAGCCGTGGGAATAAAGTTAGGTGAAAAAAGTCGTTTTGCTGTTATCTAATCAGGAAAATCATGCAAGGCGACCTTTAAAGTCCCCGATGAAAATAGTTAGCCCCGTCTTTGATGTGAGCGGTGGATCAAATCCGTTGCTAACGAACTGCCGTGCCAGGATCTAATGAGTCCCCCGTCTTCAAAAACAGTTTGATGAACAAGACATATTTTCATGTTTGATAATGTTTACTCTGGAAAGGACTCCTGGCGGACTCTTAGCATGTTTAATTCAATAACGCAAATAGGATGAAGATACATCCAAAAGGTTTCGCACAAAATAACAACTTTTATTTTTGAAACTTGTATACATTCTAGAAGTATTCCTTACATTATGATTTTTTTGTTTTTCCATTTTCGTTAAAATTTAATCATGTCATGTTTAATGAAGGCTCACGAGTGTAAAAGTTTACCGATGTACCTTCGCTCCGTTGGTCATTATACAAATGGAGCGGGTCTTTTGATGACTGGTGGGAAGCTACGGGAAAAAAAAACCACTCATAGAAAGAACTGAGGGAAGGGAGAAGAAACATGACGGACGGTGCGTCTGCCGTAAATATGAGAGGAAGGATTAGTTTAACCAAATAAAAAGAAAGTTCGCATACTTTCGTGTTAAAAGCAGATAGGATTTACAGGGACAAATTCCTCCTGCAGTCAGACTTCCGGTAAGGTGTCTCGATCGTTCGTAATGTGCCTAACAGATGTATGACAAAGATCGCAAAGACAGGCTTCTATACTGGGCACTTATTAGCTGACAGGGATGAACATATCATTACATCAAAAATATTTTCCTTAATATAGTTTTGCTCTTACAAAACCAGTTTGTCTATGCGTTTTAGGGCCTCGACATAGGTTTGACATGGGCGGAGAGGAGAGAGGGGTTAGGATCCCTACCACCAATTACCACATTTCTAACGAAAATGGAATCCATCAGGAAAAGCGACATTTTTTTTCTCGCAGGGTAGAAACCACCTCGTTTATAGAGATTCTGGGAGTGGCAAAGGGGTCAAAAACTGAGGAGCGCCGAGTAGCAACCGCCTCTCTGAAGAGTTCACCTGTTGCGATTAAAATTAAACACTTACAGTGAGAAACCCTAAAATACTAGCACGATACATTGTGACATTTGTCCACGTCACTGTATGCCTACTAGATAATGGGCGCGGTCCTGATAATGCTTTCTTCTCGTAGACATTTTTTTCAGCACACGAACTACTATTGACTTGACATGCTTCACCCTCAGTGAAATATGTCTGTCCGTTCTGGGAGCTATCTCGCCTCCGTACCACATGTGGCCGGCTGCACAGCTGTAGGTCTGTTTTCTTTAAGCTGTTGTTGCAATTTAAGTGAAGAAAGCAATGGTGCAGCCAGAAAATATTTCATGGGGTGGGGGTGGGTTCCTGGAGCTCCATCACTTTACTTGGGGAGCCAAGTACGGAATCTGTGTATTTATCACTCCATAGGCTATTTTCCAGTGAGGTCTGGAAGCGCTAGACTTTTGTAGGGGGTTGCGCCCTATCTACCTAGTGACGCAGCCAGAACATTTTCTATAGGGGAGGTCCTGGGGGTCCATCACTTTATTGGGGGATCCAAGTACGGAATCGATATATTTCATCACTCCATATTTTCCAGTGAGGTTGGTGACGCAAGACTTTTGTGTGGGCTTGCGTCCCCATCTCCCATTGGCTACGCCACAGGAAAAAGTTATAGCTGACGTGATAAACGAGAGTTGTAGCTCACATGGGAATTGCCAGGGACTTTACGAGGCCGGGGGTGCGAATGACGGCCCTCTCATGTTTAAATATCGTTCGTTAAGCATGCTCGGATTAGAACTATTTTAATTTTGCTACTTCTTACTCTTTTGTGAGACGACCAACCCCTTTAAATTCTTGTGCGGACAGTGTGTGCACATTTCATGTAGCGCAATCAATTCATAGCGAAATAGGCTGTTTAATATCCCCATCAGAGTGTTAATATGTATCCGCAGCCAGTGGCGTAGATAGACTTTCTACTGTCCTTTTGTTCTGGGGAAGACGATTACAAGTATTGCACTTCTGTTTTGTCCATTTCCATAAAAAATTATCAACCAAAATTTTGTTTAAAAGAAGAAAGTTACTTTATCTCCGTCTTATGTGCATGTCAAGTTTGTTTTTGAAGTTGGTGGAAATAATTCGTTTGATTGTCATTCACTGTCATTTCTTTTTTGGCCCCAAAACAGGGAAAACTTGCGTTTTATTTTGTTACGAATAGACCAAAAACACCCGAAAAGTGCTGCCCGGTGAGGACCGCACCACCTGCCCCGGTCTTGCTACGCTACTGTTCATAGCCTGATCAGTTGATGTCGTCCTTGTGAGGGATCTGTTAGTACGTTATCACTGTAGTACATCCTCCAATAAGCGCAGGGGCGTGGGTTACACCTCTACCGTATTTTCCATCATCTCTATGTAACGACAACTCCATTTGTTCCAATACCTCTATGTAACTTCCGACACTGCATATTCAAGCAGAAACGAGTTTTTCACTGACGCATCCACATGTATTGATATCATTACACAGAGGTATTGACATGGCTGTCACTCTTAAAACGTCTGGTGAAATTTCACCAGTCCGTGTTGATAAGCCACCTACACAATCCTGGTTATTTATTTCACCAGGAAATAATGGTCATGTGAACCAATAAACCGGTGAATTTAACCAAATACCTGGTAGACTAATTATTCTAGTGTTTAATCAGTTTTTTTTTTCGTTAAGTCGAATAAGAATTCCTGGTTAAATTAACCAGGATTGTGTGGGTGGCATATAAAAACGGAACCTGGTGAAAATTTCACCAGATATATTTCAGAGTGTATAGCCCCACCTATTTCTGACCCTAACCTAGTCG
This sequence comes from Holothuria leucospilota, assembly GCA_029531755.1. Classification (NCBI taxonomy): domain Eukaryota; kingdom Metazoa; phylum Echinodermata; class Holothuroidea; order Aspidochirotida; family Holothuriidae; genus Holothuria; species Holothuria leucospilota. The sequence goes on from CM055978.1 coordinate 24,759,853, forward strand.
CCCCCTAAACCTAATCTATCCCTAACTGCTTATCCGTAAATATAAGAAATTTACGAATTGCTTTAAGAAGTTACCTTGAGCTCAGGTAATACGACTTTTTAATGCTGTATTGACTGCGCTAAAAAGCTGTTTTTTAAACCCCATCATTCTATGTGTCAAGTGGGGTATGTCATGTTACCAACTCCATAACCTACTGCAATTGCAAATGCAAAAATCTCTGAAATGTTTTTCTGTAGGGGATGTTTGTGTCCATCAATTAAGTGCTTTAACTGAATTGTACACCAATATGTGAAGCTATAGGAAAATAATAGCTAACCACATTTAGGGAAGCCAATTCGTCGTATAAAAATTTGCATTCTCGCCTGTAATATTCGCGATAGTCTTCTAGCATGATTTTCTTTTCTTCAAAAAAATCACGGACCTTTCTTTTCTTCAAAAAATCACGGACTTTTACACTGGTCCTTTCTTCTCCAGAATGAAGCTTGCTTCAACCTTCCTTCAAAAGTTTGTTAACCTGACGTGTTTGTACATTTTCTTTTGAGCAAGGACCAGTCATTTTTATCCACGACCGGATAAATAAACCTGATTTTCACATAAATAAAACTAACCCGGAGAATGCGTCGGCGAACTTTTCCCAAAAAGTTTGCTAAACTTCATGACGATCTATTTACAAAGTGTTAGACTGTTTTGAAAGTTTGTTGAACCGATTGACTGTCGCAATAATTTTTTTCTGCCACATTTGAAATTCTTCTTTGATTTTAAAACAATTCGTCATTTTTGGTTTACTTAAGACAACCTAGAGATCAAGGGTTGCTTATGAAAGGTAAACGCCGAGCTTGTAATTCCCGTAACTTGGTACAAAAGTAAACGCACTTTATTAAACTTGGTCTGTTATCGTCTGTCTGAACTGTCAAAAATCCATATCTTGTCTCTTTTAGAACACGAAAAACGTTCTTGATGTTCTTTGTAGCAACATTCCTAAAGTTATCTTGGTTTCGTGGATGATGGATCTAATTCAAAAGACATTACTTTATGTTCACTGATGTAAAAATTCTTGCAAAATGAAGTAAAATAAACTTTTTACGGAAAGATTCGGTTGTCTGTACAAATTGCTTCTTGAGCCTCCTTTGAAAAAAAATGAAGGCCTATGTCAGGAAACAGGCCCGTAGGTAGCTATTTCAATGGGGCGTTCGATAATATGAAAAGTGGACCATTAATATGTAACAGTATCTTAGCGTAACGCCACGATCGGTTGGCGCGTAGCGCAACAAGAAGTTTTTGCCAAAAATGGATCTTAGGTTCTTAACAATTTGTACTTTCCCCAGAAATGTGAATGAGAAAACGCTTATTCTGTAAAATCACTGAAGAAACTGGTGATCGCGAAAATCGCTTGTTGCTATGGGTGTTTACTTTTGAAAGGCCATATGTGCCCTGCAAATGTAAAACGTGATAATTACTGTATTTGAAGCTGCATGTAGGCTATGTCTGATTAGCCTGTGTTCAACTCGATTTAGTAAAGCAGAATTGGTGCCTATAAGAGAACGGAGCAATGTTTCTGAGGAGGGGACAAAGTGAGTTTTATCCGTTTGAATTATGAAGCATGTTGCCGTATCGGTTATTTTAAAATAAACAGTTAATAGGCCTAGTTGATCAACACCATGGTGAGAATTCTGACAAACCTATTTGTATAGTGAAGAATCTCCGTTCTGATGTTGAGATGTTTCCCTCTCATTTCAAACAAACTCATTTCAGAAGGTGCTGAGATACTACATGTTGCTATCGTTTTCAGTGTTTCCAAGCATGTTTCGTAATTATTTTAAGAAAACAGTCTGGAAACCAGGATGTTTTTATGACTTTTTGGCAAAGGCGAAATGTAATTCAAGCAATGAAACAACAAGATTTTGAAGGTCGGAGGTGGCTTGATGGTTGTCTGTACTGCATTGTATTCGAGAGGTCCCGGATCAGATCCCGGTAAGCCACCTGGAAATCTTCTGGTGGCTCAAAACATTGTTGGCAGTTCGCTTTTCGCATTGATGTCGTTTATGCAGGGAGGTGTCTACTATCACCTCCTGGCATGAGTGCGTGTCCTATACTTAGGGAGTTGTACGATTACGATTCACATTCGCTTCCGACAGTCCGAGAAGCTATTTAGGGCAAGGATTGTCTACCCCTATCGGCCTTCGGAAAAATGACTTAATACTACGGAGACACTCAGTCCTCCCGAAGAGACGTTAAATGGCGATGATGCCGAGAGCAGGATTGTGAGCGATGAGTACATCCTTTGCTGGTTAGCATCCGATCACTATTAGAAAAGAGTGGAAAAATATCATATCACGGGTGTTCATCCAAGATCACAATGGAATAGAGCCCTCAATGAATCCAAGTTGCTTCCTGGTCGGAAACGTAAAAATTGAAATGTATTTTGAGATGCATAGTTTATCATTTTGACTAGCCTTTTTTATTTACCAAAATGGATCAAGTGTTCAGCTTCTAGCATATTTCCCCCTTCTCCCCGTCTCTTACGCTCATGTAGTGGTGGGTATTGCTTGTTGTTTATGGTTGTATTTACTTACAAATGATCATAGTAAATATTATGTACAGCGCATGACTGACCGGCATGATTTTTAAACTTGAAGGGCTTTTGTAAGCTATATGGAACATCATCAAAACTAGTCTCTGGATATTGCCCGGGAGGTTCGTCCGAAACCTCCCGGATACGCCTGGCAAATACATTTCAAACTACGGACTTCTATATACTTAGCCGGATGTCCCATGGACTTAGTTCTTACCGTACATTCTCTTCTCTGAACTTGGCCCGAGGTAAGTTTGACCCTATTTGACCGGTGAACACCGCAGCAGTGGTGGCATCTTAAACATGTTATTTCCACGCCCAGTAGTGTGCATACATTATAGAATGCCTATGTGAAAGGAGACAAAAGTATGGCTGTGATAAGGAAATTGTAAACGCACACACGCGTGCGTATGCGTAGTCTACAGTTTGTTGACCTAGTATTTCGGTCGCTTTGTGGCTTCCCATACTAAGTTCAGGGAACAAAGCGTACGTTTGAACAAAGCATAGGAACACTGGCGGTCCAGCTCTTTTGTGGATCATATTCCTGACAACTAGCGACGGATAACACGGAGTCGGCAGACTGCGGACTATTGCTACAGCCAATCCTACGGTCCCCCTAGAGCCAATACAAACAACGACAACGCTTCTATTTGTCAGTGACAGCATCATGACGTCAACTTCACCACGAAAAAACCACCGATGACAGTAACAAGAATAACATCACGGCTGAATCCGAGTCCACCTTACCCGAGTTTAAGCCAGTTCCGACTCTAGTGGCCTTAACTCCGGACCAACTCAGCTTGCGACAAGATTCAGATCTCTTTGACAAAGTGGCATAATGTTATGCGTGGCTTTTATACTCTTTCCCATGGGCAGTTCATTACTTAGGTCATTAACATTGGTGAGAATCAATTTGATAGCCTTCCCCCACTCCCCCTCTGTTATTTACTTAGTTAACTCTGTACTTGCATGTGACCATTTGTACATGGCCGTGCACAAATAGCACTAAAGTGTTACGTATAATCTTCTTGACATTTTCATTTTTGTGGACCCGGTTGGAATCTTCTCTGAGTCCAATCTGGGTCAATGTCGATTTCAAGAACCCCCACTAGAGCTAATTCTGAGTACCGATCCGGAACCAATTCCAAGTCTGGTGTTACAGTCGTGACACTCAGCATGTATTCCTGGAGGACCACTGAGTGACGACGACCGACGACATTGATGACGACACTGCGTATGTTTTTGATATTTTTTTTCTAGAGGTCGTTGTTGCCCGAGAAAAGCCTTATTCCCTGATTAAGTTGCCCGATTTTTTTCCACCAAAATCTGCCCAAGAAATGGGTTTTGTCTGAACTCCAGGGACTTCAGAGCCCCTCCCCCCTGGCCCCCCGGCTCGTACCGCTATGCGACACCGTTAACGACATAGGGTTATGACGTCCGTAAAAAATAACAACCATAGATGACAACACAGGGCAACGGCAACGACCGTAGAAACGAGAGTCGATGCCAGCTTTCGGCACGGATCTTCCCTTCCCAACATTTCCTGTAATAAACTGTTATAATGACAGGGCGGATACGCCTTAGCTTTGTAGCAGGTGTCGCATATGTACGCCTCTTTTCATGCGCAGTGAGCCAATATGGGTTCAGGAGTAACACACGTCCGTCGGCAGGCAAGGATGCACCGTGTCACCCCAACTTGAAAGAACATATCCTTCAATTCAGCTAAGTCGGAGAGGATGCTTTAATGTTTAACCCCAGGGAAATTTTGTTTTCTGAGTTGCGAAAATAGCTATTATTACTTTTTCCTGTTATATGTGCGGTATAATGTATGATGATCGTTACGCGTGTAGGCCAGGGGGATTTAGTTTCTAACGTCAAGGCTGCGAACACATAAAACGGCGCCTTGTCACACTGGCAGTATTTCTTAGACAGATCTGGATATGCACGGGAGCGGGTTGGACCAGTCGCCTCCCCTGCACATGCTACCCGCAAAGCTGATGATGTGTAATTATAATAAGCAGTACTTATGAGTAGAGCAGGAATATGAAGGGATTTGATGTTTGGCTTGATGTTTCAAACTTAACGGCCAGGGTGACTGCATACACCTATAAATTTTACAAGTTTTGAGAATGTAATCAAAATAGCTACTACTGTATAATATGGCAATACATAGAATATGAATATTCAAATAAAAAGGCCCTGACAGTAGGCCTGGGTGACGTCGGTGGCATGAAAGCTAGTAGACTGATAGGAGTTAGGGTATCGTTAAGTATCGGAAAGAGCAGTCGTCCCAAGTTTATTTTTAAAAAATCTGCAAAATCTTCCTGATCTCCTCTGATTATGCTCACAAATATTTTTCATTGTGTTTCTGTATAAAACATTAAATATTGAAAGCAAACCAAGAAGTTATTCTTAATTAAACAAATAAGTAACAAAAATATTGTCACATAATTGAAAGAAGTCATTCCTGAATTAGGATGACGGGGTACACTAATTCAAATCGCGGGACTGCATTTTCCCTTTAACACTGAGAAAGCGGTGACTTGAATGTGCATTTTCTGTGCATGCATCGGGAAGTGTAAACTTACTGAATATTCATACTGTATCAGATACCAATTACTGCCGACTATCATTTCGATTATGTTCGTATCTCCGAAGCACAAAACAGAAAGAAGCTATGGATAATGAAGTTTTTCGCTCCTTTTCACCAGATCGTGAATTCTCTTTGAAGGTCCGCTCACATCACAGAAAGTATGTTAATTTCGTGCTACCCTGCTGAGAGCTGCAAGCCAAACTTAAACCACAGAGGACAAATTCAAAAAAAGTGTAAGGAAAAAGCAAAAATGTAGACAGGAAAATGACGAAGAAAGCTTTTACAATGGTTTTGTTTCCTTTTAAAAGAAATAGAAGGAAAAAGTAAGACTTTGACTGGGTTCCAGTGAGATATTTGGAAGATATTTGATGTTAACGGATTCCCCTGGCTCAGCAGATCTTATCAATGAACGTTCGTCGCAATTTTTCCTCCAGTGCAGACGCTTTCGACTCGAAAAATGTCGGTTTTAACTAAACATTCACAATCACTGGATCTAATATCCCTTAGCAATCAAGACACCAGCTCAATTTATTCTAAAATGAGTTTTTACAGAACATTGCTCTTTCAGATGCTAACTGACGGTATAGTTAAAATGTTCGACATTTGTATGACTAATTGTATGACTAATTCCGATTGGCTATACATTTGTATGAATCTACAATGACACTCAGAATTAAATCTTCTGTTTCAAAATATGACACGGAGAACCCTTCGAGCATTCTCATGCCGAAAAATGGAAAACAGGCATTTGTTGATTTGAATCTTCGATTTTCTTATATTTCTTGGTTTTCATGCAAGGCTTTTCACTTTGTTACGAGTGGTGGTGAATGACCATCGTTTCTATAGGTAGTTTACCTAAAATGGACAATATACTCCCCTGCAGATGGTCCACATTTTCTGAAGTAAGTGTACTTGTATGCTCTCTTCAGATTTTAACTGACTAGCAACATTCCTAAAAAACAAACGTATTACAGCCCATTGCCAATGGCAATCTTATATGAGAGGAAGACACAAGCCATTTCCAAATTTTCCACAAACTCGTATATATATATTTGAATTTTGAGAATCTGAATGCATTGTACCTCTCTCCACTTTGCTGTATAAGGGTCTTCTATATCTTATAGACCTTATGCATTTACGTCACGTGACGTCTTTTAGAGGGCAAACAATGAAGCACGTAGTACGCACGACGTAGACTTCGCACGAGCCCATAGTAAGACTTCACACGTGCTCGTAACAGACTTTCCCTTGTATCCAACAGGTACCAAATCAGCTGCTGCATTTGTGTTGGTGTAAGTTGCAATGAGACTCGCTTACCTCCAGCCGAGGGCGCACCTCCTCTTCTGTGACATCATATGCATAAGATCTAGACACTGATCGGTACATGTAATTGACCAACCACAGTGGTTATTACGTATGTCTTGATGTGTAAACAATCAAAGTACGGCAGAAAGGAGACATCAAAATTTGGATTTTACATCTATAGTGTTTGTGTAGTCTATTTAGAGGAAATGAAAATATTCGTAAGCAAGTAACAAGTGACACAAGTGGCATTAAAACTCACTATGTGACCAGTATTCGTGTCATTACAGGTAGCCCAGGGGTTATGCAAAGATTTTCCCCACTGATGAGCCACTTCCTCATGGGGGCGGCAACCTGGAGCGGGACAGGCAAATTGACGGAAAAATGGTGAAAGAAAAATTTTCGATGACTAGAATCACCTACCCAACCGCACCCTCTAAGATTCCCCGAAAATTCCCCAGACCGGGTGGGGGGGGGATGGGGGAGCCATCCTCGACTTTGGAGTGGACCCTTTCTCAACCTGGTACCATCCATGGTGTGTCCATAGAATTAATACCTCTAGGAAGTACTTCCATGATGTGCTGAGTTTTCGTATCATGCCAGTATTGATTTTTAATAGGTCAAATAGAATAGAGACATGCATGAGGCTACTAGTGTTGGACCGATTATCGGTACTCACCATCGGTACTGGCCGATATTCCCCATTTTCGTCCAGTATCGTTATCGGTAAAATTTACCTGAAATGCCGATATCACCCGACCGATATATATATTGTCCTATGTGTCATGAAAATGGGACACTATCTGAGTACTTTTAAATGCAAGGTCCAATATTTCACCTCATCAAGATGAAACGACACTTAGTTGTGGTGCCCGGTGACTTATGGTTAGTATACAGAATGCTTATTTCCCAAATATCGATATCGGATCGGTGTTGGCCGATATTGAGAACTAAAATACCGGTATCGGTAATATCGGCTATACTTGCAGAATCGGTATAACATGTACTAGGGACTACACGGTCGCACCGTGCCACCTTATGGCCATGCTTTAGGGCTTCCTTTTAACATTCATATTGGTAGACGCTAACAAATATGTACATACATGTCAGAAGAACGACCTGATCAAAACCAGGAATGGGATAGTATACACTGTTAACGTAATTTTATTGAACGGTCTATCGAGTATCGACCGGTTATGGGGTAGGCACACCGCCGGATCACAAGAGGTACGGACCTACAAAGTGGTTAGAGCATCCGACTTGCAGCCGGAAGGTCTTAAGTCTTAAGTTCCCACGACGTTAGGGGTAAATTTGATTTTCAAAATTTTTCAAATTTGTTTCTAAATCATGGTTAGGGTTGAAATTAGGGTTAGGGTTACGTGGACTGAGGTTATTTGACCTGTTCTTCCATAATCCGGTGTCAGAGTTACAATAAAAGGGTCAAAAAGCTGTCATTTTGTTTGGAACTAGGGTTGTGGGCCATTTCCAAGAAGCTGATTGGTCCATTGGCATGATTTGCCCATAACCTCGTGGGAAAAAAATGCGCGGCCGGGTCATATCGAAGACTTTAAAAATGGAACCTACTGCCATTGCGCTTGGTGCTCAGCATAAACAATGGAGTAGGGAAAACAAGCCAGTGAGCCACAACTGGAAAAAAGGCCGTGGCCGGCCCGACTTTATAAACCAATTGTTTAGAAACTGATCCGCAAAACCTCCTCTAACTCATCTAACTCTAACCTACATCTTTCATTGCATAGATGTAGCAGGGAGTATGCAAATCCCTGGATGTAGGGGTCGGACTGACGGTTCTTCATCTCCCACTGAGGGCAGAAATCTTACTTTTGTCGATCAAAATTACGTTTTTCGGTCAAACATGCATTAAAGGTCAGATCAAAGTGTTTGCAGCCCCTTCCAATTGGAAGTAGTCCCTTTTGTAAAGTCAACGTAATTACAAAACGTTTTTCCTAGATATAAACGTTTAATGGAAAATGTCCCTCTAAACTTAATGTAACTGCCTGCTACCATTTCAAGCCCTAAACAGAACCAGTGTGATTGTTCTCCTCAGTCCCCAGTCAGCCAGTTCATTACACTTCTTCTTTGATAGATATCGAAAAGAAAAATAAGTTTTCGCCAGAAAAACCAACATGAAAATTCCATTAATCAGAATAAACAATTTTATTGTTCCATTTGACGATGTAAGTACTGTTTGTCATGAATTTCACTTCTCTTCCCAAATGTTTGTTTCGTGTACTCCTTAGAAAGAAAACAACTTGTTTGCTATTCAATGGTTTGGCCAGGGGAGTGTTATTTAATGGGATGGCCTAGCAAGTACGCTTCCAATTGTCTGGTTAAAAACTGAAGATTTCTCTACTTTAAAATTTTGCAAATAGTTTGTTTCTTTTGGCATACCCTACCACGAAGCGCCCATAGGACATCACGTATCAATTAATTGCGACAAACTGAATGACTGGAGAACGATTGTTCGTCAATTAAACACTACAAACCACCTAAATGTGCGTTACTGACTTGTGGACTGGCGCAGACTGCACGCCTCAGGGGGTTATGACAGCTTTGGTGTAGGAAGTACAGACCGCCAGGTAATACCTAGGGCTCATATCTTAGCCAGATGTTTGTTTTTATTTCTTACAGCAATTATTAAGGTCACTGTTGAGGACAGTTTACGTTAGTATACTTTGTTTGTTGACGAACGTTTGTTTTCTCTGCGTAGCAGGAAATGAATTTCCGTCTTACCTGGTACTTTGCATGCATCTAGTTTCAGTTTGTTCATGTAAGTAATTGTGTGCGTGGGTGTGTGGATTGTGCTGGTACGTAGGGGTCCGCAAGAACATACAAATGTCATCTTGAAGGACATTTTCAAGAGGGAGTAGGGGTGGTGCAGCTCCATCCGTTCTCCTTCGTCTAAAGTGTAGGCAAAAATTCATCGAAACTTGTTAAACATTGCAAGAGAAAATGGGATACACTATACTTTACAGTTATAACATTGTCCTCATAGTGTGCAGCAGAACTCCCAACCTTCTGAAACGACCTCACAGTTAACTAAAACAAAATAATGTGACGTTCGATTATTTTGTTACGATTTTTTTTCATTTTTACTATGGCTGTGTTATGTGCAAACTGTTGAAACTGCTTTTAAGGGATGGGCCTACGCCTTCCTTAGTAACCGACATTTTTCTTCGAGATTCACAATATCACATTGTATTTGTGCAACGCGACATACGGTACTCCTGAGCGACATTTCTACAAGAAATCCAGCGAGCTGGGTTGCCACTTACGAAGGCTTACTACATTGCTCTATATGGAAGGTAGTACGCCACTTTTTCAGGAATTCACCTCTGCCAACGAGTCATTAAAAATTCGGGACTCAGCTGCTCAATGTAAAAAGGATTGCTGACCCTGCTAACTGATGTATTCAACTAGTGATATAGGTTCAAAACCCGTCGCTCAATTTTCCTTCTGGTTTCTTCTTTCATTCTTCCCTTGTTGAAAAGGCAATGCCAGACTTGGGTTGATTTTCAATTTTGATCGAATTAATTACTTAATTTCGACCTATATATATATATATATATATATATATATATATATATATATATATATATATATATATATATATATATATATGCTAAATGTTGTAGCAACTGAATTGAAGAATAAAGGAAATTGAAGGTATTTTAGGCACTTTTTTGCATTATACCTTCCACTGCTCTTAGTGGCATTTTGGGTGAAGATTCAAAGGGAAACCCACCACTCTATTACAGAAGATCAAGCAAGATCATTATCATCTCGTCTTGAGATGTATGTAATTGCATAATGAACCATGCATGCGAAAGCCTTGTAACGTCTCAATGTACTGCTGTATCCCGGAGGGCATGCAGCAGTACAACGTTATCTTCGAAGGGAACCTGCCAGCCCCATAGGCAGACAAGGTACTGAAGGGAGAGGGCGAAACAACTTCCAGGGAGGGGCAAAACATTTTATCAGAGGGAAGATACACCTAAGCTATGCATTAAGACAATGATACGGGGCTAAAATTGTTCTAAGGGGGTAACCCCTGGCTCCGCGCTTGGGCTCTGCTTCTAGAGGGAGCTACGCCCCTTCATGGGATAATATAACCTGACGTGACCATTGTCTCGGCTGTCAGACCCCCACCTCATCGCTAATGTTTTTTTTTGTTTGTCTTCGTATTCTCTCCTATTTCTCCCTCTATTTCTCTTGTTTAACGTATGAATAGGAGTGTACTTATCTGTCAGTATTACATTTATATGTTTTCCTTAACATAGGAAATGTTAAGTTAATGTTTTCCTCCACATTTGAAATCATCTGCGAATTAGAAGCTGAATCATAAAAATACATGGGCACATATACTAGGCGCAAAGTCTAAAGGCATCATAAAGAAGGACAGGGCCGTAGTTTGCGAGGTGGTGGCAAGGGGCAGTTGCCCCCTGAGATTTCCAAACTCTAAATGAAAAATAGCCTACTTGAAAAAATAGTGAACATGATAAAAACTCCATTGTCCTGATTATGTTTTTAGGGCCCTCAGAACCCGAAAATCGCTGAAAAAAGGTTCCTTTTTCCCCCAAATTTTCCAGGCGAGGCCCCCAGACCCCCGCTACAGACGGCCTCATGTGAGGGTAACTCGCACCGCACCGACGAATGAATCTCCATCCTCATGCATATAACAACATAGCTGAAGTCCACATTGATCTTAATTATTGTTTTTCACGGGATGCAACTGCTCGCTTATGTAAAGTAGCATATGATTTCCTTGCTAAAATCAATGAGCTTGTACAATACTTGGTGTCTTCTCTTTTACCACGAAGTGATTTTACTGAATACGCTTTCCAACGTTAACTTTATTTCTATTTGAATTCTTAGTTTCTAAAGCATGAAGTCTCGGGAATGTTTAGATGCAACTTTGCTGGTCTAGGAAGTGTTATTTCCGCCAATCTGAGAGGCACTTTAACAAAAAGTAGACCTAACCTATATGCTACGCACCAACTGATGATGGCCTTCCAAGTAGCGCACTAAGAGGGGAAGGTCCCCACCAAGTCTTTGGCTGTGGCATTGCATCACAGTGCCATGCCACAGCCAACAAACCCTAAATAAGGATTCCAAAACATAAATCAATTCAAAGCTTTATCAAAGATAGCACCATTTTGTATCCAAGCAACCTTACAAAGACAAAAATTTCTCAAAGGGGAGAGACCTTGAACAGCACCCCCTCCTAACGCCCAGTCAAAAAGAAAATAGGCACTAAAAGTGAGAACTGTAAAACGTGACCAGTTCAAAGCTTTCACAAATAGCAGCACCATTTTGCATCTTAGCCACAATACATACACAAAAATTTCTCAAAGAGAGCATCACCCCAGCTCTTATACACCCCCATAGGCCTACTTAGAAAAAAAACACTATATAATGAAATTTCTATGCTAGTAGTCAGTTTAAAGTTTTGTCAAAGACAGCCCAAATTTGCACCGAAGCGACCTTACATAAATGTCACGTCCCCATTTAGACCTCTCCTATTATACCCCCCCCCCATTATGGTGGACTGGGTGACAATGAAAGGATCCGCCTGGGTGCCAACTATCCTAGGGACACCACTAGACGCGGTCATGAATTGCCCCCTTGACATTTTGCCCAGGCTACGGTCCTGAAGGAGAAAAATATACATCATATATCTGCCATTTTAGTCACTACAATTTATATCTGTCAGTAGCAATCTCAGGTTTGTGACATGCGAATGGTGCCATCTCGACAACTCGAAAAATTAAGAAGATTCTGTTCATTGCATCATATTTAGAAATTTCTCTTACTCTTTATATTTTACAGCAATCGGAGCAGTTTCTTTTTATCTATGGTACGTAGCACTTTAAGCATGACCCAAAAGGATGCTAATGTAGGGCCCAAAGTTTTCCGCTTTGTAAATGCTGAATTCCACTTCCTTCTGCTTTGTGACAAAATCCGTTTTCTTCCGTTTTCTTAATTTAGGCATCTTCAAAAGTTCATATTGATCCTCAAAAGTAGTGTAAAATCTCAAACTTCCATTTTTAAAGGATATGCCGAAATACAATGTTGTACTGCACAATACTTACGGTGATAGGCTAGTACAAAACATACTCGCTCGATCGACCGTGGTTATAGGGTGTTGTGGAGGGACTGTTTCGTCATGATTTTATTACGCGGATTCAGGCCAGGCGCGGATCCCTTTCCGCCACATGAACAATAACAAATACCCGAAAATTAGCATAATGTTAATCTAGGAGAATATTCAAGGGAGCTTTCATCCCCCCTTTCTAAATGTCTGGATCCGGGCCTGCAGGCTGTGATTTACTTTTACATAATAGGCTAGAGAGGTTAATTATGCTTTTTTACGATGTTTTTTTCAAACAATTTATTTACCTATTTATTGAAACCACTCAGATAACTTATAACAATTGTTTTGATTTCCTGATTTATTTTTGCAACTTTTTCAAAACTTCGTTTTCCGTTTTCTAATGCCAGTTCCGCGATTTTCGTGGAAAACTTTGGGCTCTATGTTAATAGAATGGTAGTTCCATGGATGGTCTCTATAGGCTACCGTTGCCAACCTCTTGTGTCTAGTATCATTTGTCTACCTTCAGTTCGCCTGCCGGGCGGACGCGTAGACCTATTACTCATGCACCTTTGGATGCACTCGTAAGAGTATGTACGCGAGGTAAGTCTTCATTCGGAGAATTGTATCGTTTTTTTTTTCTCTAAAGATACTTCACTTTCACTAAAAAGACATCACTTTCCCAAACGCAGAAAAGGGAAACCTCAACTCTAAAAGTGTGGTTATCAACACGTTTCATAATTCATAATATTCACCAATTAAGAGCTTAACTGATTTTTCAACAAGCTAAATAATTTAACAGAAAGATTTTGAATGAGCCGAACTGATGTTTCGTTTCAAGTCATTCCCGACTCCACCGACTTGACAAGACGGTTTGATCTCCACCGACCGACACAGACCTAGCTAACTCTGGAACTAAATGATGCGTACAACATTCACCAACGCCAGCCACAACGTCTTTTGATCTGTTTCCGAGCCGATCAACTGATTAATACCAACTGTGTGACGCAGGCCTCCCTTCTGGCAGAAAAAAGACAAGCAGAGGGAAAAAAAAACCTTTGGCGATTTTTGGAAGAAAAGCAGAAAGGAAACCTCACGGAAGACATCGCGATGATGCCAAGTTTACTTTATCTAAATAAATATTTCAGGACGATAGAACAAACTCAGAACTGAAGTGAAATATTCAGACGATGAGTCAGCAGAAAGATTCGACTCATTTGGCAGAGATTTATTTCATTTGAGGCTATGACATTTTCCTGTCAATACTGTAAAAAAATCCCTTCTTCTTCCCTTTGAAATGAATCATGGGATTATGAAGATAAATCCTTCCTATCACATTGGTGGTTTTTAAAAGGGAGAGAGCCTGGAAGACAAACTTCGGAGGTTCATCTAATCATAAACCAATAATTTGTAAAGTTAGTTTGTCAAACAAATAATGGTAATTGGCTAATTACGGATCCCTGAATGGGGCCATATCTTTTAGCGAAATGGCTTAGTCCGAAGCAGAAGAACACCCATGCATCATTCCTAATGAAAACAGTGACAATGCGAACTTCTTTACTCATTTTCAAATGAATTTATCGCCTCAGTCCGGAGTCGGAGAGGTTTAGAGAATTTTCTCCGGAGGATACTTAGTCAACATGACTCGAATTTCACAGTTCCCAGATTAAGTATTTTATTGGGTTGGAAATGTTCAACACCATCGGAGCTAGTATTTTAGTGGGGAAGGGGTCAGAATGTTTGCAATTATCAGCATAGAAAGGGGTCTGAAACAAGTTGTTGGATAATGAAAGACCTTTGATGCAACGTAGTGGCTACGTTTGTTTAATCTTGTGAAGTAAACTTTGTGTTCAAGAATTCATCCTGTTTAGGATATTACATTAGAAAAAAAAAGTAAAAAAAAGTCTTTCCACCATCAACAAAGGGGGAGTGGGTATGGTTCAATGGGGGGGGGGGGGCACTGGGCGGGGCTAGCTCTAAAGCATTTACACTATGTTGGGCACCATAGAATAAAGCATTTTACTGTCCACAAATAGCACATACGCACTAAACAGAACAGAAAGTGGCAGTCTCTCGAAACTTTTCAAAATAGCCGTAATTCGGACTAACCGCCGGATCGATTTCTTCAAGATGCAGCGGGACTGATGGTGGGGTGGGTGGAGGGACGTAGAGTTTCGATGCTGAGTTTTGCAATATATTTTCTAACTTTGTTCTATGTGAAGTCATGATAGGTTAACAAGTGTACAAGATGAAAGCTGGCCGAAAAATAAGTTTTGGGGACATTTTTCTTTATTTTACATACCAATTAGGCTACCTGTCTACAAATAACCAGGGAGGTGTTAATACCTCCCTGAAATAACACTGAATACTCACTAAACGCCCCAAATAAAAGATTTTTTTCCGGCAAAGCAAATTAATTGCAAAAGAAAGCTGCAACTTTTCCCGATGCGGACCGCACAATTACCCCCGACAGGCGGCTTCTTGAAAAATCGGGGGTTGGGGGGTGGGTGTGGCACACCGTGGTAGTGACGCCCCGTAACAGGCAGATATTGGAAACAAGTTTCATAAAGTGAAGCCACGGTCCCCTTTAACACCTCTGTAACACGTTTTGCTCTGTCGAATTTTTTGGCAAGAACTTTTGACCATTTGATTCTCGACAAAACTGTTTGTCTCCTTATAATGTCACTGTAGATCCGATTGGACGTTCGTATTGTCAAGTTAAGAGACATTACCTCTTTCAAGTTCATTGATACTCCATTAACTCTTTTGAGTGTTAAATTGCCTCAAAAGAATTAAATCGATTTTGAGGATTAATTTGGAAGGCGCGACGCAATTTCAATCAAACCATTAACTTCTGACACCCAATTACAGTAAACCGACAATCGACAATGAGGCTACTGCAAGGATCATTGTCAAGGATGAAACCTTATTGTGGGCCTCTTCGTGGAAGGACACAGCCAGATCGAATTGACAACCGACGGACGCCAGTTTGTCAGTTGTAAATCCAAGTTAGCGTTGATTCCATCAAGCTGTAGACTCTGCCCAGTCTGCTCTGAGAATTTAAGGGAATGGTATTTAAGTTGGCAACGCCATACTTGCTCTCAGATGTAATCCTTCTGTAGAAACACTTTTAGATTTCTTCCATAACCCCCCACCCCTCGCCTTCTTACAGCTGTCCTTCGGAGATGGTCCAAGACGATCTCAGATACAGTAATTTTTGGAGAGGATTGGTGCATTCATGAAGACGAGAGGCTTAAGGGGTCCTCCTGTTTTTACCAGTTCTTGAGACCTTCCCAGAATGTACTTTGAAAACGGGGGCGTAGCTAGGATGAAATTTTTAGGGGGCTGGCATACATCTGGGGGCCCAGCCCCCCCCCCCCCGTAGATACGCGCCTGTTTGAAAATGTGAAAACGGATGATTCTAGGCCAAAAAATAATCGTCTTGTGTTTTTTAATCATATAGTTTATGGGTCTTTGCTCGACCCTGCAGCCTGCAGGTATAGGCTTTGTGCATTCGTGCAAACACGAACTAGGTGGAAGGAAAAAGAAAAAAAGGCGCTGCTTTTAACAAGCAACGAGTTACAACAACACAACACAGTCCGACTTACTGCTTTGCAGCAAACCCAATCTTTCGTGAAATTCGGTCACTGTGACGAAAGACAACAACGGATTCACAGGTAAACGTTCCTAGTCACGGTGTGAAAAGGGCGTGCCTTTTCCAGACATGTTTTGTACTTTTAATCCCCGAATCCTTTGATGGTCGCCGATACCGCGTGCCACGGAACCAGTTACGAGTAAATGGAATGATGGGCCTACATGTTTGTGGTGTTTGTGTTTACAACCTGGCAACTCGGTTACAACATTTGTTATAGTCCTGCGTTTGTTGGTTAAATTTGGTCTTAATCCTTCCGATGTTGATTTCACTGACTGCTTATCAGACCTCTTATTGGATGACCAAAGTTGTATGAAAGGGAGTAAAAGACATAAAAACCGTCCGTCTGGAACGTTAAATATACAGTACTATGAGACGTGGTCATTTGTGTTTCGGTACGAGGACAAGTTTGTAGGAACTAAACTTCAGCATGTTTCTAAGTATAATGAAATAGAATTCTTAGTAATCGTTAACTGTATACTCAGTCAATTGGCAACAATGGTGTACAGCCAAGAAAGCACCCCCTCCACTCGAATCCACTGGAAAGCTCAAGAGTGAAAATGTGTCCCCGAGGCATTAAAGTCCCGCCCATCAAATTGCGGAACCCCATGCTCTTCCCTCCCCAAGAAACATTTTTCTTCTTCGTCCACTGTGTTGCAATAATTGCGGTATGAGAACTGTCACGAGAGTGAGTGGAATACTGTTGCATGGAAATGTGACTGTTGTATATACTTTCCTGCTATTTGAAAAACTTCCTTTTATTTATTCAGTACCCATGAAGAAGATGTAAGAAAAGGGGGTAAGGCTTAAACTTATTTTGCATATACTATAGGGGTACTTAACCTGGGCTTCTGGTAAAATATGCATTCAGTTCCTGTTTGTGGTTTCTTGTAGATGCGCAGTTATCTTATTACATCAGCCCAAAGTCAACTTGAAGTAAGCAAAGGTGCTTTTTGAAATTTACATCGAATTTTCTACTTCATAGTCTCACGTTTTCATAATGTGAAAGAATGAGGGGTATGGAAAGTTGACAAACTTTGCATACCCTATGGGAAATTCATATCCCAGTCTATTTCAAGGTCAAACAATGGATTGAAAAACAACAAAATAATGCATTCCTCGTCATTTTAAGGAAATGACATCAATCATGCTTACTTCGAGTTTGCTTTAGATTAATAAATATATATTAAGTAATTTCATATTACTAATATCGAGTGAACCTTAAATAGCATTGAATAAAAATTTCACAAGAATCTGCTTCATTCACATGTCAAAGACATATTTTTGCTAAAATCCTTTCACTGTCTTGATGTGAACGCATGGGCTTCAACCTTTACTCGAATGTGGGGGGGGGGGGGGCATGGCCACTTCTGTCAAAAATTTACTGTGTAAAAATCTTAAGTCAATGGGTGTATTTCCAAAATGTGGGGGCGTGTCCCCCTGTCCCCCAGGATTGACGCCCATGTGTAAACGTGTAAAAAATGTAAGGCTTATGTAGCCTTTAATTGTTCTGCAGTACTTACACGGATCACATACGAAATATTCTGGAACGAAAGCGAGTGCAAATGTGGCGGAACGAACATTTAAATTTAATGAGCTGAAAGACGGTGACAATATGTCGCATTAATGCGTGAAATGTTGCAAGAAAGATTTAAGTAGGTCTCACTTAAGTAGGCTAGGATCAGCTCATGGGGCGTTTCAAAGGAGCAATCTACGAATTTTTAAAAATATGGTACTGAGTCATACTATTTTTCATTTGCTGGTGTCAGAGGAAGGCACGGAATGCGCTGAAATATTTTAAACACCTGGTAATTTGAAGAAAGAAGTCGAGAAACAAATGTACATTCCAGAAATTGGAATGTTCTGTTTTCCTTCGCTACCTGGATGTCAGTGTGACGTTGAAATGGCTTATGTAAACATTGCAGTTAATGAGTGCTTACCAAAATATATCGCTCGCGGGATAATGATGCCAGCCTAACAGTATTCCTTTTCAATTGTCCATATGGTATCGAGTTCAATGTGAACTATTTTAGACTCACGCCGCATCATTAAAATGTCAGAAATGCAGGCAGCTAGTTAATTGGGATTTTACTACCGGGTTTGAAGTTACTCAATCGTCTCGCTAGGAATGTGGAAGGTGGTTTTCAACGCCGAAATATATAATGGGGGAGCAGTGTGCCGTACTTTCATGTGATTAGCTAAAAACACGTTCACATGTCCGCGCATTACATCAGTTCAAGTTGATCATGATGACAAACCCATGACGTATCGGTCTAAAGACTGATCGGTTGGTCATGTTAAATTTGGTGTCTCTCCTGGGGATGGAACTCTCTCTGGGAGCACTGTTGTTGAATTGGTTTTCGTCCTTTGGCTTCGATGATTGTTGGGACTTTATAAAAAGTAAATTGCATCAATAAAAGTAGTCTAAGCTCTACAAAATAGCACCAGATCGGCGGGACTTTGCAAAGTCTGAGGGCTTCTCGTTAGTCCCTTGTCTTCGGGGTCGTAACTCCGTTTTGGGAGTAGTTTCAGGCTTTCAACTTCAGTTGGAGGCTATAGCACGCAGCCTGAGGAGTTTTGTTAGAAGGCAATAAATGAGACATTTTTATGTAGAGGTTGACATGTGCTTACACGTGATAACCATATGTACATAACATCAATGTCAATAAAATATTTTGAAAACGAGTTATGATGAAATTGTAGTGCCTTCTTTCTGGGAAATACATATTTTCCAGGTTAATGGAGTCCGTGGAACACACGTAGTCGATTTAAAATGCTATGTTGACGGCAGTCCATGTATTCTGCTCTAGTAACATTCAAGTGGGGCGGAACCTTTAGAAGTACAGGATGACCAATTCATGTTTCTGAAAAGTCTATATATGTTCCCAGCACCGCTGAACTGATATGTTACGGTAAGAATTTATAGTAAGAGGCGTCATGGGCGTGGGAAACAATTATATCGGAACATTGAGATCTCACTTGACCAAATGTTTGCTAGCCTGACCAGGGAGCTGGATGTCTAACAGCTCCCTGGCCTGCCGAAGGTCCACTAGATCAAATATCCCTTCTTCTGTTGACTTGGACGTTCTGATAAGGGTTACTTATTTTTGGTGGCTAGTCAACTTTAGGTTTAATGCACCTTGCCCGTTAAAAAGTAGCTGTGTAACCGACTGAAGACCATCAAAAGCTGCTCTGGTTGGTCATGTTAAGCTTTCACGACAGGCTCGTAGCGAAGGGGGCGAAGGGGGGCTAAGGGGACAGCAGCCCCCTTGAGCATATTTTTGGTATTCTTAATGTTTATTTTTACAATATTTCTAGTGTTTCCCCTATTTATATGCCGTAAATAGGCCTGGGAAGTGCCATTTCCAGCGATCTGGAAGGCATTTGGGGTCAAAATTTTCTTGCGCTTTGCGCCAACTCATGGTGGCGTGAAGCGCTGAGAGTCGGTCTAAGGGCTTTGCCCCCTTGACAAATTCCTGGCTACGCCCCTGTTTCACAATGACAACAGGGAAATAAATGCTGTCTGTCTTCAACAGGCTCTGGTAGTGGTGTACGGGGGGCGTAGCCTTAGGGACTAGTATGAGGCAGGGCAAAGACGCACCAGACGGGGCTGGAGAATACAGCCCCCTTTCCATTCGGGCAAAAATTTTACTATTTTCGAAATATTTGTTTTTTCAGGAAAACATGCATTAAATTTTCTGGCAAGATTGGTGCAGCACCCCAATCGGAAGTAATCCCTTAAGCTTACGGGGCAGGGACATTCTTCCCCAATCAGAGGTCCGTGTCCCCAGAACTCCAGAAGTTGCAGAACATGGTGTATGTGTTCAAACCATAGAAATTAAAGTAAGTTGCCGTACAGAGAGCCAAATCAAAGGCTTCAGTCCAGACGTTATTCTACCTTACTTTTTGAAGATTTTCTTCCAAAGTTACGCCCTCTGTAGGCTCGGGGTTGTAGAATATGCCCACGTCTGTCGTAAAAGGCGACTAAAGGGAAGGACTTGCACCGTATTTGAAACCAATCTTGAACCGTATGTGAAACCGTATTTAAACTTTACCTTTTTATCTAGTTGACACTATACAACACATTCGTGTTGGTGTGTCGTTAAATTTTTAACTGACTGACTGACTGACTGACTGACTGACTAACTAACAAATCTTCCAAAGATACTATTAGCTGTGCCCGGAGCAGTCATAATTTACCCCAGAAAATGCAAATACCGAGTCTCAGCCCCGTCCCCCCAAATCTTAGAAGCATACACTAGTAACTTCGACCATGGGTAACCATCAATGTCTTACTGGAATAACAAATAAATCATGACAAGACTAGACATTTTAAAAAGGAACAAAATATCTTTTATCTTTCATTCCTCCAAAATCAAGACTTCACTGACCGCTCACCGCTAGCCTGCATACCTGCCCATGCCTTTTCACCTAAGCCTTGACATTGTGGAGTTCTAGGAAAGTGTGAACATACTTGTGCAGTCTGTTTAATGTAGCTCACTGTAGCGCGAACCGTCATTTTCAAGTTGCTATAGTGCATACTTAGTTCTGTGGCTTGTGGTGGCTGAAAATCAAACTGTTAATGTAATAGACATGTTAATAACATATACATATTAGTAACCAGTTAAACAGCCGCACACTGTCATAGTGGTTTTCATACTAACAAAATAACTAATTTACCGTGTGACAGGTTTGAAAAGACGCTGCCCTCAGTCTCATTGCAATGTCAGCTGATAGGCCTAAATATTGTCTTTGTTACTTTGAATGTTAAAGCAGAACAATCTTTTCCATTTTTTTCTGTCAGGCATTTTAAATATTTTGCAATGAAATTTGTAAACAAAATTGTTTCAACCTACTATCTTTCGATAAGTTCTGGCCTTTACACTGAATGCAAAATAATGACATATAAATCTATAGAAATGAGCAAAATTAACTTCAATTTATCAATGAGAACCGACGCACATACTCGTAGTATTTATCTCTTATAATCTGAGACAATCAGAATTTTGTAGTGACAATCACTTAACCCCAGTAAAATTTTTATGTTTCTTCACTGTAATGCAATTCATGACATCTGGGTTGCAATCAAGACGAGTGACACTATTATGGAATCGTGCATTATTATGCATCAGTGTACTGAATACTCTGTAATATCGGGACAGGCTCGTCAGTTATGATTATGTGTCCGGCAAAATGGCGAAGATAAGGGTGAGGTCTGGAGGCGCACCTAAAAGAAATTTTGAAAAGAAGTTCTTTAGATGTAATATTCTGGTATATGCCAAAGAACTAAGAAGTTGTTTCAAAGAAAACCCAGTGGGGGGGGGGGGGGGTAAAAACTCCGGGCCCCCAAATCCATTCCCCCAGTTTTCTTTAAGATCACACCCCAGACCAAACCCGACAACTAGGTTATATTACTGAATACAAAACTTTTTTGGTTTTAAACTCAGCGTTAAGCCCCTCTCTCATGTGCTTAGGTTGCCTTATAGTTAATCCGGGGCTGTGCAGGTGTACGTCACTGACGCGCTGATAGTGATGGATACGTTGGTGACTAAAGGCTGATGCCACCAGTCGTTTTGTTTATATATCTCGGGAAGACGCGAGGGTAGATGTAATATTCAGCTTTTGAGTGGTATATACCTCAATTTGTATCTCTAAGGCAGAATGATGTTTCGATATTATGCTGTATGTATCATTCATCGTTGTATTTGGGTAAAACTTGATAAACATGTGTTGACTTTTTCATTAAATACCGTACTGTGTCAATGACGTCACATCAATGAAATACCGTATCGTAAAAATATCTGTGGTGTTAAGCCGCGGTCACACTACAACGAATTCGGATCGGATTCCGATCCGATTTTTATGAGTTTTTATTAAAATCTTCTCCATTTCGGGTCGGGAAGAACCCCAAATTTGCCAACCTATGTAATTATATGATTTTTATCGCAGGAATACGAAAACTGAATTTATACGAATTATTTCGTGACGTCACATCGACAGACAGCTTTTATCGGACTACGCGTGTCCGATAAAAGCTGTCTGTCGATGTGACGTCACGAAAAAATCAGTTAACATTTCATTTTCATAGACCTCTGATGAAAATCATATATTTGCACTGGTTGGCAAATTTTGGGCTCTTTCTGACCCGAAATGGAGGAGATTTTAATTAAAACTTACAAAAATCGGATTGGAATCCGATCCGAATTCGTTGTAGTGTGACCACGGCTTAACGGAACTCAGCTACCCCGTTCATATCGAGTCCGTAACTTATACTTTCACGTTGTCAAGTACGGCATGCAACAAGCAATACCACTTTACTACGATGGATGCACAGCTGTAGCCTATATGCTATCGGGTTAAACCGGGTTAAAATCAGAAGGGTTATAGTAGCAGACACCATGCGGCGTTGTACAAACCGCAAAATCGTATGGACAGCACAATTTATGAATCTTTCGATGATTAATTACCCCTTAAGATTTGATTCCTTCAAGAAAATGATTTTAGTGGTTTTATCGTTTGTATGTCTTTAGTGACTTACCTAGACTTCTTGATGGCAGGTTACTGAAATTCTGGGGAAAATTACTTTTATCAAAATCTGCCGTCTAACTTGGTAAGTGGGTCAAAACTGTAAAAGTTTGGCACTGTTTTATGAGACGTAGAATTTGATCAAACGATAGCTAAATGCTCAAGCTGACTAGAAAGCCTGAAGTACTTAAGCGAATCTCTCATTTGAAAATAATCGAGAGGTGATTAGCGAAAAACTTGATCATTAGATTAGTTGTAAGCCGTTAGGTTTCAGGCTCAAGTTAAGGTTTAATTTGTCCTTAATCTAAGCATTCTGGGGAAATTTGCATTTAAATCCTGCTTTTCGTTCTGTAGATAGGCCTATCACCAAATGAAGTTATCATATATCCAACGGAAAGTAAGCTCCGCCCTTGTGTTTGACGGAGTCCACCCCTTAGTACTTGACAGAGCCATCCCACACATCGGCAGAACCGGTCCCAGACAATGACGCCACCAGAATTTCAAAAATATGATGGGGTGAGATGGGACAAGAGAGGGGTAGGCAAAAATGGGGGCGGGGACAAATGCTGTGCGTGCGCATTGTTCTCGTAAGTTGTATACCTTTGTAAAAGGGTAACCTGGGAGGGGGAGGCGAAGTGGTCATGACTTGGGGAATGTCCCCACGCATCCCAAAACCCCTTAGTGGCGGCCCTGGTTCCAGAGTTTGACAAAGCCTCTGCCTCTCTGCAGTAGGGATTGTTTCATGTTCTTTTCGACAAAAATCCCAGTCTCTGTTTGTCACGAAAGGATCACTGAACAATTTCACTATTGTTAATATAATTGCTACCACTATGTGCATGACGTGTATCGTCGGATTTGGCAAGAGACAGAAAGAAGACAAAGTGAATGTTAAAATAGAATTATATGAACTCCCCCTTATAAGCAGAAAAGAGCAAGCTAGAAGAGAAGACGGTGACCTTTGACCTGACAGCTCTAATAGCCAGATTTAGCATCTGTGTGTCATAAATAGGCGTGACGACTAGGCTGAAATTTGTAGCAGCGGTACCTTTCATTTCAAATGTTGATGGAGTCGTGAAAGATGGAAACTTGAATTGGGCGCTAGATTTATGGTGGAAGGCCAGGTGTAAGACAGACGAATCTAGGTGTTAGGTGTGGTATGGGTTACGTTAAGTGCCATCATGAACGAGGATAAAAAAATATCTGCATATACATTTCTGTTTTAGTCTTTTTGGGAATAAAATCGTGACTTGCGTCTAAGTAATTGGTTTTGATTTAAGTTATGGTCCTGTTGTAATAGGTAAATACCATAGCAACCCCTTTGTGTAACACAATAGTGGCCCCATATGCTCAGGTATGAGGAATGAAATGTGAATCTTGCTATTGTGTGATCTTCAACGTAAACTTTTTATTTGGTCACGCATAACCATTCACACATAACCTAACCCGTCCTCGGGAACAAAACAAATTGACTGAAAGAAACTGTCACATGTAAATGGCAATACACAGTACAATGCAAAAGTAGGGTAACATGCTTACTGAAGGTCTAAAATGAAAACCAGACGCATATATACATCATTACATATTGGAAGAAGCCATACAAACAGAAGTCAACCATCTCCCTTGTACTCCACTTCAGAGTACAAATATATATATATTTTCAATGGGGCTGTTTTCAAATTTGTTGGAACAAGGGCTGCGAGAGCTGGAGGAGGTGGTGAGAGGAAGGCCGTGGTCCCCTTTGGAGAAGCTGCCCCACCCCCGTCGGGAAGATTTTCGATTTTCACGGGGAGCCTCAGTGTGTACAATAAAGCATGTAATCACCGACGGCGACCCGACGGATTAGGCTCTACCGTTGATTTTGCTCTCAATGAAGGCAGATAGTTCACTTTAAACAGGAATTTCTTAATTTACTTTACTAAATACCACAAAATTTTCAATTTTTTTTTAAAGAAAACCCAAAATTTTCGGCTGAATGGCGGGAGGGTGTAAGCAGGGGAAGTTGTAGTTTCAAAGGGAGGGGAGCTGTGCTATTCATCTATCAACAATATCAACCTTCTCAAATAGAGAAGTCATTAGTATACGATTGTGTTGAAAATGCTGATACTGCTGGTTTTCGTTGCCACCATCTGAGCGCTCTGCGCGCACACAGCGCCACAGGAGGAGCAGTCGAAATCTTCAACGTGATTTCAACAGGCCCATAGTCAGACAAGGTAATGAAGGGGGGCCAGTGGCAGGATGGCCTATAGAGCGGCGAAATATCTTTTAGGGAGGGGCGAGATATGGCAAAATGCATTGAGGCAGTAGTAACTTTTAATATTCTAAGGGGCGAAACGTTTGGAGAGGGACTCCGCTCTTGCCCCCTTTGTTCTGAATTTCTACAAGTTTGTAAATGCAGGTAATCCTCAGGACCCAAATGAAGCTTTGCCTTTGGACACCACTATATAGGCGTCTTGGATCCTACCACGCACCCAGTACATATGAATGTTCCAGTATGCCACAAGATGAGTTGACGAAAAGAAGATATTGTGCTTCCCTAATTTTTCCTGACATGCCCGAGTTTCGTTCCCTCTTAAAGTTAGGAGTGGCGTCCCATTTGCGATCAACAATCTTGCGAACCTTCCATGCCAAAAGTTTTTCCAATAAGCAACTTGCCCTATTGAACATTGTTGCCCACGTGGAATTTTGTGACCCCACCAGTCAAGTTTAGTGGGGCAGAAAGTCATGCATGTCGGGAAAAATTGGGGGACACAATATCTCCTTTTTGTTGGTTTATCATGTAATACTTGTCTGAATAGACTATCAGATCATAAAGACCTTTCTGTCCCCTCACTGATACATCCACATAATGATGAAATTTCTTTGCGGGGTGGTGTGGGGGTGGGGTGGGGGTGGGGAGGCATGATGTCAGTAAGAAAGGCTATTTTGGAAACCGGAAAGAGTAGAGTTTGTAAAAAGTTCATGTGCTTGTAAAAGGGGTGTTATTTACTACGAACAGTCTACTTTCACAGTGTCGGCACT
Source organism: Holothuria leucospilota (assembly GCA_029531755.1). Taxonomy (NCBI): domain Eukaryota; kingdom Metazoa; phylum Echinodermata; class Holothuroidea; order Aspidochirotida; family Holothuriidae; genus Holothuria; species Holothuria leucospilota. Next base: position 24,785,624 of record CM055978.1, read on the forward strand.
TCTGATCGTCTGCTGTAAAATAAGTGTTGTTAAAAACACTTTCAGACGTCATTCCAGTTTTCGTGAGTAATATTTTTTATGACGAATGGGTGAAAAATAACGATGAGATGCGTCGTAAAATCTTATTTTACCCTCTTAAGAACAATAGACGTGACGTGAAGATAACAGGCAACTTGTTTATATGTGGCCCAATTCTAGTATTATTCTTCGAGTCTCACGATGTCACGCTGTTCGGAAAAGAGACACGGAATAGGATTTAAGGTCAGAAACCCAATGGGTCGGTCGAAAAAGAAAAGACAGTTGATTGAATGGAAGGGAGACGAATAAAGTTAAGAGGGATATTGAATATAATGGATAACTTAATTCTGCAATGAAAAATGAGATGAGACATTCATAATGCTAAAAATTCTTCCATAATTACTTTTAAGCAATATTAATAAATTGAAGGACACCTCTTCAATAGATTAGCTATCTTTATAATAAAAAGTGCTTATTTCGCGATTTTCTTATTTTTACTTCTTGTAGGAATTTTTCTTGAGCGATTAAATGAAGAAAACTTAACAACCTCAGGCAACCCCTATACATCCTCCCCACCTGAATCTCCCTGTGCACCCGGCCATCAAATCAACTAGCCGTTGGTGGGGTGTCAAACTTTTATAAACGCTGAATGATCAAAGTCGATACGATGTTTTTTTGGTCTGCATAGTGCGCATCAAGTGCCATTTGCTAAATGTCATACGCTTCGTTCATGTTCTTTGTGTCACCAAGTTTGCCTATGCCCCTAAACCCACACTAGTTCCTCGCACTGGTTGCCCTTACCAGTGGCAGATCCAGGTGGGGCGCAACAGGCGCCCGACTCCCCAATTGGTCGTCACGCGTGAAAAAAAAATGAAGCAAAATAGAAAATGCTTCAAAATGTATCAAATATAGCACCATTTTGCATGTCAGCCCTCTTCCAGAAGCAAAAATTTTCCAAAGGAGAGGGGTACACCCCTTCCTCATACCTTTACCCCAGGACAGCGATAAATCAAACCATGCGTCCCCTCTATTAAAAATTCCTGGATACGCCCCTGGCCCTTACAGTCACAGTTGAGGCAAGGTGTTAGTAATAAATCTCAGAGCACTTACATTTAAAATTTTCGGGAGGGGCCCGGCATGGTTTGCCTGTGAGTGGCAAGCAACAATTACCATGATATCTCAAAATAAAGAATGTTAGGGTGCCAACTGAGCTATAAAGCCTGGGAACTTGAACTACAATTATCTGGGAGGCATTTGACAAAACTTTTCTTGGTACACTATAAGCCAACAGACGGTGGCGCTTAAATTAGATGCCTTGAGGAAAGGCCCTGAACGCTATCTGCAATATGTTCTGGATCCACCCCTGTCTCACCTCCAACAACCCCCTGCATCGTCAAATGGAGGGGTCTTAAGTCCGATTTAAGCTATGTCATTCATTGTGACCTGTTTAATTAGCATAGGCTAGAAGTCCACTTGAAGATAGGCCTATTTAAATGCTTCCTTCTCACGCCCACATTTTGTACATACTCCAGAGCTTCCGAGGCTTCTTCACCGGTTCCCACGAGCCGTTCACGTTGCCTGAACCTCACGCCCCCAGGAATGGGGTGGAGGATCCTTTACTCCACCATTAATTTGAAAACAATAAAATTGGGAAGATCATGTTTACTTTGCCCGGGACAGTATAAGCAGGCTACTCGCCTGGGCGGTGCCCTGCCCCAGTTGACCACAAGTGTGATTTTGAACCAAGTTTTGTCACTGACCCATAACACCACTATGAAAGGCTCAGTTTATCAAACAAGAAATGTTGTCCTCCGAATTTCCGAGTGGTTATATACCAGGGTTTAACCAACCAGCCACACTGTGGCTCACCCTGGAAGGGAGTCCATGCATTACGGTAGTTGTCACCCCAGATATTTTACTTGATTGTGCATCTCGTGCAGTGTTAATTGTTTTGTCTTTAAATTCTCTCGCAGTTCCCTTTTCTCGCACCCTTATTATGTGTGTTTTTTTTCCTTCAGCCTACAATGGACTGTCCACCTACCCGGGCCCCTGGCCATCTGCTCAAATTGGAACGGCAGAAGGGGCCTTATGACTGGGAACACTTGATTTGGACCTACAGAAGGGTCGAAAATGGAAATCTGAGATGAGAAAATAACTCAGGCATAATCTATTTTGGGGGAATTGTCTCTGAATGACCCAAGTCTTCGAGTCCGTGTCCTCACCCCTTGATCGGGCCTATGTTGAAATCCCTTTTCGAATGTTTTAATTCTGTGTCACCAGTGTAAACACATTTACAAACGGATGCGATTCCCAGAACATTTAGCTATTTATAGCGAGCTATTAGTTGGAAGACATTTACAGTTGTGGTATACGAAGCTGTGAGTTGTTCCTCCTCGTACGACATCGAAGTCTCTTGAGAAATGCCTCCCAAAGATATAAGGTGATAAGTTGGCAGCATTTAGAAATACGATGTGACATGAACAAGGCATATTTGTAACAGACCGAATCTTTGTTGCCAACATTATTTGGTGGAGCAGTGGCATACTGTAGTTTATTATTTACACCAAACAATGAAGAAGCACGAGGCATTTGTATGACGTCATAAACAGGCTATGAATACTCATACAAGACCCGCCTCCTACAGGTACAGACTTCTGTTACGGAGATCGCTCATGCGCAACGAAACACAGACTTACCCTTCGCCGCTCCATTGCTCTTTGTCGTTTAAGCCGCAGTACGTCCCTAAATGGGCTGTTTAGATCTGTTTGTTTTCACTGACATTAAGGGATCTCTTTGATGTTGCCGACAGGCGATGTATTAACCTTTATTCATCGGTGTTGTCCATTGGGCGTTATTCCGCTGTGTAACGAGGGACGCGTGCTTCGAACGAGGTTCAGATTTCTTATTGAGTGGAGGAGCTCAGTCCTGCGATACCAATTTTGAGATCACATATAAAAGTTTGAAGGGAGAAGGGAAACTCGCAAAATGTTCACTCCTGACTTTGAGTTTGTGCAGGTTGGAAAAAGCTACCACTGCAGGTTGCCGGTACTTAGCGTTTTCTGTCAAATCGCCTAGAAATAATCACGCTGACAGATATTTTTTCTTGTTTCAAATCTTTTCAAGAAATTAAAAAATTCTGTGCCTCGTAGCTCATCATGCTTTGAATCAGAATGTCACCTTATGAAGGGATTTTCTCTCCTCGTTTTGTCTAGGTTTATTCGCGCTGTAAGGTTTATTTCCAAGCAAACCACAGTTTATTGGCTGGTTGGAGTATCGTATTAAACGTACCACTGAAGAGTTCTCCATCATCAACTTTCTAGATTTCAGAATATCAAATCACTGCTTGATATCATGTGGACAAACAGGCAGACGATTTTTGGCACCAGATCGGTGTTTCTTTGTATTTCATTTTTTCAAGTCCTTCATGGTTTACGGACTTCCCCATTTCGATCGGGAGAGCCATCGACGACGAAGTCAAGCTCGAGAGGACCAGCAAATGAGCAACTGGAGAGATGGGCAACCGAGGCGGTCGAATTTGCCCGCCGTTTGGATTGCGAGTCCGTTAATTTTATGACGGCGTCCGAGTGTAGGAGGATACAAGCTCGTCAGGAGGGGGACATGAATATTTACGTGGCACCGCCGAATATTCAGGAGAGGAAAAGGTATTCCCTCCTTGTACCGGACGGTGGTCTAAGATTGAGCGGAGAGCACGACGCAGTTATTGTTATTGATCCTTACCCAAAAGCAAACTTTGGACATTTAGTATTAATTTATTACATCGATCTTGGAGTTGAGCGTGACAGGTGTACGGAACAGTACCGTGGATTTTATCTTGGTAAGAAATTTTCTCTTATAATATTTAATTTTTGTCAAACCCTATAAACAATAGGTATATTGTACAAATATTTTCTTTTCGCGAGCAAGTTACGTTGAAGCTGAAAAATCTGAATGTTCTGGTCTCTGGATGCGGGAGCTCACACAGGTGTCCCTAACATTATACAGATTTCAATTTGTTTATATATATATATATATATATATATATATATATATATATATATATATATATATATATATATATATATATATATATATATATATATATATATATAATATAATGTTGTGTTGGGTCCCAAGCCTGTAGTTTTCCACGCCCCCACCTCTAGTGTTTCAAGTACCCAAAAATTCGACGCACTTGCGGTATAATTATTTTTCCCGCGTTGGCCGCGTGGGCACAAAGATGTGTGTGTTTGCGGGACCGTGACTTACCGCCCCTGAATACGATTTGAACCGCCCTTTAAATATTGGGAAATTTTGAACCGTTTTGTAGGGGGCGCAATGAAGGAAAATGGTGATTGGGCCATTCCGACATAATATTTACAGGAACAAATTCCAACGAAATCGCAAATATACCGACAAACAGGTTGTTGGATCCTAACAGCTGAGGGCGGGAAGAGTGAGTAGTTTACCCCGGGCTAGGCTAGTGGTACTTGTAGAGCTGTTATGCCGGAAGGAATTAAGCTATTTCCATAGTTATCACGTCCAGGGACACAAAATTTTTGTCCAATCTCTTTCGAATAGAGGCGAACTTCCCCTCAGACTGTGCTGGTTAATACTTGTATATAAGGTATTACTATTAACATTCGGTTTTTGGAGAGCAAAGGTGCAAAGTCAACGACTTAACTTGTCCCGAATCATAGCTCTACACATAAATGCGCGCGAAGCGCGCAGCAAAATTGTAGTTTTGAGAACATGTGCAATTTTAGCCTTATGATTGACTAATAAGGTGACATTGGGTTCTCATGTTCATATCGATATACCAACTGTGTTGTTTGTTCATAATTTTTTAATACCCAAAATCTAATGGGAGGGGGCACACAGGGGCACAGCCAACGTTTGGGAGGTACGTGCCCCTGCCTCCCCCCTTGGCGACGGTGCTCAGGTATGGAGGGTCGTGGGTCATGCATTTAAGGGCGCTTGTCAAGCCCGCTGCCAAGGCAGACAAAGTACTGAAATGGGGCTGGGGAGGGGGACGACACAGATACGGTATCAGGCGGCGAAATATTTTCTCAGGTGGGAAAGATATGTTACGATGTATTCAAATGGTAGTTGTAACTTTTCAAAAAATATTCTAGGGGCCGAAGATTTTTCAGGGGGTCATCACCCTCTGGCTCGCCCTCTTATCTACGGGCCTAGAATTTGCATGGATCCATCATAAGGGTCACCTTAACTGGAAGTATGAGTTGGCAAAAAATGAGTACTTTTCTACTATATTTTCGGGAAAACCGGTGAGAAAGTTTCACCTACAGTATCTGCATATCATCACTCAGTTCTCCGCAACTTATTTACGAAGGATCTAATCGGAACCGTCGGCGCTTGAACTTGAAGGTGCGAACAGAAAGCCTTGGTATAAAAGGGACAAAACTGACCGTAAATTGTGTGTGTATTTTAGGAGTCCTCATGTGTCCAGGTACAACTTTTCTTGAATCATGGCATACGATAATCGTTCCTGGCATAACTGCCCCTGTAGTAACTGATGACATTTTGCTATAATTATCCAGACGTTGAACTCGTGCACAGCAATCTCTCCCTTGTTACGGCAATCTCCCAAAGAGAGGACGCTAGACCTCTGAATCTGAGGACCATTCTCGCACTTTGGCATACCTGACAACGGCGAGATCATTGTTCAGGTAATAAAAGGGAATTCCCCGCCGGAGGTGTTGCCCTACAAATGCAAAGACTTATTAGTTATTTGGGGGGAGGGGGGGGGGGCACAGTTTGTTTTGGCAGTTTTTTGCATTATATCCTTCCGCTGCGCAAAATGGCATTTTGAATACAGGTAAAATGAAAAGGCAGGACCCTGTGTTACACAAGCTAAGGGGTAGCTTGTGCCTGTTGAAAACTTCTGCAATGGACAAGACGTCTCGGAATGGACCAAATTTAGTGTAGAAGTCAATGGAGAAATAATAAGTGGTGCGCTACCATCAAAGTGGATCGATGGTTGTACCCTCCAGTGCTCCTCCACTGACTTGCACTACTGATTCCAATCAGAAAGGTGGCCTCTCAAACCTTTATAGCAGTTTTCGCCGGGTGAAAGCTACCTCTCACAAGTAAGCTGACAAGCTGGCCATTCATGGCACTTTTAGTTTACCATATCATGACCATGAAGAAATTTCGCTAGAGGAGTTCAAATTTTTCTTATCTTTACCCAGGCCTTTTTGCTCACTCAAAGGCTTTAGCTCGGTATACGTTCGCCAGCTTCTAAGCCTGTAATTTTCCCAGAATTGTTTCAATTGACCCCATTTTGGCACCAATGATATTTCATCAAGTTTACTTTCATATCATAGTAACAAAAGACAACACCCCATTTGGCAACATATCGAAAAAGTTCCTATTTCGTCTCTTGGTGATATATTTGTGGAGAACAAATGGACCCATTACTACATAGGCCTACGTAAGAATGGTGCGTGCTAACCGATGTGGAGGATAAACACAAGTTTGTGAATTCGTCGTTTTCCGGTGCATTGACATAGTTGGGATTACGATGTCCCTGTCCAGTTGCCTTAGTTTGCAGTTGGTGCAGTACAGAGCTGTTCACCGGCACACATACATCACTACAAACCAACCACTTGCTAAGGTACGAAGCGCCATATACTCGCTTCCGAAGGTCTGTAACTGCGATATTTGCGATAACACTTGGGGGAGGGGAGCTGTCTCTGAATGCACCGTGGTTTCAGACCCAATTCGACATGAAAAGGCCATAAACAGAAATGATTGTGTTTGTTGAATTTGGAAACCTCATCTTTGCCATCTCATGAACAATTAGTTGAACATTATTTTTGCTGTAAGTTATTTTATTTCTCATGTGCTATGTATGATATGGCATTTTCCTTCTCAATCTTTGCGAAACCTTCAAACTCATTGTTCTCCTTGGAAGGAAAAAGTTGGCTTGACATTATTAATACTATGTCAATTAACCCTGTTTGGAACAGCTTGTGTAATCCACCTAGCAGAGTCAAACTTCATATTGCTTACAACAATTGCCCCTGGGATTGAACCCGTGGGTAGCCTATGTACAAAATATCATGAAACTATTGGCTCTTTGTTTTTAAGGTTGCTCACTCACTTGTTGGCTACGTAGCAGGCTGTGCGGCATATTCCTTGTTCATTCGTATCCCTAACAAGCAGTTGAGATGAGCGCTACGCGCGGTAACTCACTTGCCGCTCCCACAAACCATGGATATCTCGCAAATTTAAGAAATCATATGACTAACTTGAGTGCCTCTTTTAAGTAGAACAGTCAACTACAACCAACCAAACTCTTGAATTTCAGTCAGGTCAGTCACTTATGCGACGCACTTTTCAAACACTCTATACACAATGGCGTAGTCAGTGAGGGCAGGGGGCAGAATGCCCCCTGAAAAAATCGAGAAGGAAAATCGGGAAGGGAAAGGAGAAAAAGGGAAATGAAAGCGGGGGAATGGAGGAAAATGAGAGAGAGAGAGAAGTAAAGGAAAAAAGAAGTAGGAATGGAAAAGGGGAAGAAAATAAATACACCCAGGGCCACCAGTCCCGGCGCCAGGCCTTTCAGAAAGTGCGCGGTGGGAGTGAATGAATGCTGTAGAATTCGAACAGTTTCATCTTCAGAACGCTTCTACGTAGGTATGTCTGCTAGTATACAGCCTTCTTATTGTTTTTGCCTTGTTACACACTGGTGGAAGGTATGCTATACACTTGTCTATGTCCTTTACGTGACCTGATTTCACAAATAATAGTCTACTTCCACTAAACCTGCTCAAAATATCCATTCCGGGTAACAACCAGGGGGTTGTTATTGTGAGCAGTAAGTAGCAACAGTATATCTCGTGAGTTACATTTATAGCCGCATTTAAACAGCCGTTCTTTGATTCGTGCCGCGGTTTTGTTTGCGGGTTATAGGTAAGGTGTAACAATTAGGGCAAAGGGAGGCGTTCGGAACCTTCCACGTTGGGGGTTCATTGATCAAGATATATGATGGAGACGCGTTTCCTGAGATGGGCCTGTTGAGGGGACTTTGTTCTTTATTAATGGATCTGATCAAATATTGATGTTATTGTGTAGTCTTGTTTGCTTAACACCTATTAGTGGCACACGCGGACGAAGTTGCGCTGCTGTTTCTGCAATACTGTGTGGGAATTGTTTATCTGCGGCAATTAGACTACCTAAACACTGAGAAGCTATCTCACGAACTCACGAAGTTAAAGATCAATCTACACGCAGCTTTCCTATAAATGTGTAAGTTACGTCTCACCTAGCAAGTATGGTATGCAAAGTAGCTTATTAATGTCTGGAGGAAGGGGGCTGGGGGTAGTGCGGAACAGGTTAAGGTCCTATGGAATCTATGGGTATTTTCGTTGCCAAACTTTGTCTCAATGTACAAAAGTGTATGCATTTAGTAATCAAAAGCTGCCACCTCATGTCTGATTTAGAATGCTGCTATTTTGTAACTAAGGATGTCCTGGCGTGTCCTAGTGACACACTTTTTGAAAGCTATTACTATTTTACTGATTAAGTTACAAAATCCAAGTGCTCCTCTACGCGGAGATTTCAAACAGAAAGATGAAAACTAGTTTTCTCAAACAATAGAGTGACGCCTTTTGTTCATTATAATTACAATTCCGTGCAAATGAAAAAGTAGCAAAAAACAAGAATGAACCCAGCAATCATTAGGGACTGTATCAATGCTTTTGCTTGGGAAGTGAACGCGGTTATTACGTGATGCGTGTCGTCACAAGGATCGTGGGATCGGGTTGGGAGAAGTTAGGGGCGGTATGCCCACTAACAATGATCCAGCAACTTCGTTGTGCGGGTGCATATTTGGCTTTCATGATACTTTAGGACTATACATGGCACAGTCAAGAGTGAAATTAAGGTCAGCTTACCAAGAGCCACCAAATTTTAAGTCGAAAACTGTCTCCTGGTTTTCTTGTTTTCGGTTGAACAAAGCGCCACTTTACGTTTACGAGCGGACAGTAACCAATTACTGTACAACCATACATAAACACATGTCATGTTTTTACTTCATATTGAGGTAGGCCCGAATGTACATAGTAGAGCATAAGGCTTTCATAAGCTTTCATTGCACGTTGACTATAGCTTAAGCCTTACCGTATGTTGAATCAGGAAAGTGTTAGGAGTTGTCCGAACGCCGTGGGCCAAGCCGAGTACCCGACGGGGGCAGTAACCCGAAGCCCCGACAAAGTAAATGAGTTGCCCGAACTGGATGATAAACCAAACACTTTCGACGATATAGCTAAAAAAATTGGCTTTTTATTGAAGAAAAATGGAAAGGGGGAAGGCTATGGAAGAATTTGCCATCCTTGAAAGCAAAACCAAGTAAACTCTACCGTTCGACGTCGGGGATAACATACTTGTCACTAGAACAACTCCCTGCTTATCGTACACATTAAGGTTACCCGACGTAATTGGAAAATTTCCCAGACGGGGGCGGCGTAGCCTCCTGTCCCCTACCTGGCGCCACTCTCGGTTGACTGTATGGGATCTTAAGGCCAGTGAAGTCAGTTCTTCAAAGACGTGTCCAATGGTTTCCTGGTTTACAACAGTTCAACTAGGAGTCGCCTGCATGGCGACAGTCTCAATGGCAGTATTATACATGTACAAATTACATGATAATTTCTTGGTTAACAACAGTTCAACCAAGAGTAACCTGCAGCCTACCAGGATTCAAGTAGCTACTGGTTACTACCAATCTCAATGGCAGAATTATATACAAAATACATTCAAGAAGAGCAAGATGTCACTTGAAGATCATTTTTCTCCAGGTTTTCTTCTCCTTTGAGCCTTATTAAAATTTTAATTTGCTTTACAAAAGAACTTCAAGTTTTGGAATCCCACAAAGTATCCCAACAGTTTTTGGGGTTGCCTATAACAACCAGTAATGCTTGCAGTAGTGTCTATTTTCTCCGTCTAATTCTGTCCCGCTCTTCTTGATTATTCTGTTCTTTTCGTTGGTAAGTTTTTTTTTCTAAAATTGTTAGGATAGTCTGCCAAAACGTTGTCCAAATTCTATGCTGATACCGTATCTCCTTGTTAAGGGAAATACTTTCTTTTGGCCCCGCACCCACACATATTGCAACCAGAAATACTTTCAGAAAAGTGGCCAATACTGTCTCCGAGCCCCATCGAAATGCTTTCATGTCAAAAACCATGTCTGTGAAGCTTCATTGAACATACACTCCTGTCGAATTGAGCAATTTCAGTTTACCTGGCTTCTTGCTTGTGCCAGCGGCGACAAATACTGTACATTCCGAAAAGAATCAGAGATTGAGTTAGACGTACAAGCGGCAGAGAGTTTAATGGGTCTGACGTGTTCGGGGTGATTGTTATTGCCAAATTCATAGAAAATGACTAGCAAAACATCATTTCCCCTGGGCTAGGGGGCTGTCAAGAGGTATTCCAGGTGTGGAAATATAAAGCAAATTGGAAAGCATCTTTCATCGTCACTTATCCTCTTAATAAACCTCAAATTTATACTTTTATAGATGTTGAGCATAGCAAATCTCGAGGTGACCTACGATACGAAATCTCTAAGCGCTTGTGCAAGGTTAGCTTACGTAGCTACACAATGTTATACAAAACTCTTTGAAACACCTCGGCCCTTGTATTTGCCGGCTTCTCGGACCTTTGGCCAAGATCATGTGTAATATATTCTTTTATCTCACTCAGGGCAGACCCATGATGTAGAGGTCTGAAGGTCAAGAGGGTGGTCATGTTCAGTCTATCAAGTTGTTTCTTGGGGATGTAGCTCCTTTGAGGGAGCAGAAGTCCTTCGGGAGTAACTTTTGTGTTTCGCTCTTCGGCTCTTCTCTAAAGGGTCGAGGGGGCCTTGGAAGTAGTAACACCTCCGCTCTCGTGCAGTGTTGGGGATGACAGCGTCAGTTCGCGCCGCATCATTTGTTTGTATGGGATGCAACATTGTACTGACACTGGGGGGAAGAGGGGGGGGTGTTTGCTTAAAGGTTTGTGACAGGAAAATAATATAGTTGGATATTTGATGTAAAAAGCTTTAAAAATCCAGAAAATAGCCACAATTTCTATTAAAATCCATCAATTATTGACCATTTTACAAGGAAATTTCTATTTCACACTTGTATCATGAATAAACATGAGTTAAATATGCAAATATGTGACATCAAAAGAGGGACATACCATATATGGCACATGTTAGCCTTTGTTTTTTCAACCTTAATTTCAAGGACACTGGGTAGAATTGTTATTCCCTGAGGGGTTTATTATAAAAGTTAAAATTGTTCCTTGAAAAATATTGATGTCACTCACCAAACTGTAATCTATATGATCAGTAATTAAGGGTTGATAAAAGAAATCATAACACTGTGCAACACTCCACATCATTATTTTTGCATAGGCAATTAGTTTCTTCAGAAACCGTCAAACTTTAAAGACATATATTTTGAGAATGGTAAAAGATATTGAAATAATTCCAACGGATCGTTGATTGGAGGACTTAATTAATTCTTTAACTGACAAGTGAAACAGCTCTTTTTGGTGGTATTTCACACGACCTCTAAAATATCGCAGGATATCATACTTGCAACAATTTTGTTCAAACAGTTTTGTCCAAGACTGTAACTGTACGTGACACCGAGAGGGGGGGGGGACTATTTCTCGTCGTCACATTATTTGTGAAATATATTTCGTTATTTTGTCTTAATTTAAGTAACGAACCAGCCATTTTCCGAAATGTTTGAAAGTTGAATAGCTTGCGGTTAGGTATCTTCGATCGGTTACACAAATTGGTTGCGGCTTGGTAATTGACCTGACGAATAGAAAAGTCAAATTTCTAGCTGTCTCGGTTTTGTAAAAGGAAACTGTATCTCAAGAGTTGTCCGTAAAGGCAGTCGCCCCAAAATTTTCTTTGAAAAATCAGCAAACTCTTGCAAATCTCCTCTTATTGCATTACAAGCAACTCTGAAGACGTTTTGAACATAACTATTACAAACAATAGGTAAAGCAAGGAGAAATTCTCCTTGAATTTCACAATTCACTAACAAAAACATTGTCACATGATCAAAATAGGCCATTCATGAACTAGAGTGACGGGGCATGCTAACTTTGATTGGGGTGACTGCCTATTGCCTTTAAAGGTGATCAGTCGTCTTGAAATATTCTTTGTGACGTCAGCCTTTTCTTGACATGTTTCTGCAGTCGTCACTGTTCCAAGGATACACCGTACAAGTAGCTATGATGACATCGGTATAGCTAGTAGGTATACAGCTACAGGCCGTCTCTTCTTGCTTACCGATTAGCTATACCATGCTTGTACGGTGTATCCTTGAACAGTGACGACTGCAGAAACATGTCAAGAAAAGGCTGACGTCACAAAGAATATTTCAAGACGACTGATCACCTTTAAGTATTACCTCGTTCTGTCAACATTTTGCCATTTACTTCGATTACCAAAGGTTTTCGGTAATATAAGTTAGACTTCACAGAAACAGAGAAACACATTTCGAAATCGAGGAGCTTGAGGGATCGTACAGGATAGGAAGGGAGGCACCACCTAGGGAACACTTCTCAAATGAAAACAAAAACCAATATTTTGCGACATGTTTACTACTTGTCTTTTCGGAGTGAGTTGGAAGGGACACGTGCTCTTGCTTTGGATTCATTCCCAACCCTCATTGTATGGGCCGGGCGTTAATTTTCTTTCCAGTTAGGACTTTGCTTAAATGGTTTCATGTATACCATGATTTCAATGGGCATTGAAAGCTGTTGAGACAACACGAAATTCATTAGATACTTTCGGTAACAGAATTATTCGATCCTCACTTTCATGACTTCGATAATCAGGGACTGCACACGTGACGTTCGATGGCCCTATGGTAACTATCGATGGCGGAAACCATACATGTAAGTTGATGTTAGGCGACATTACTTGAAAAATTCCAACCTTCAGGCCATAAAATGCCGGCCCAGGCTTTGGGATGCATCCCTATAGGATCCTAGCTCCCCGAGTTCCTTTGCCTGCATGGCTCTGTCAAGAACCCATGAAAACGAAGTGAATCATCGATTTCAGGAGCGAGGCAAAGAAAAGACTGGAGGAATAAGAATTGGTGGCGTTTAGCAGCAGAATTTACTCCATTAAACTCTGAGACGTGACGATCACATGACAAACCCATTGAAATAACTGGAGTTGTTGAAGTTTAGTCTCTCGAAGAAAAACAGTTTTACTATCACCAAAAGTTGGTAAAAGATTTTTTCTTGAACCAGCATTGGCAATTGAAGCATATTTTTAAACTTTTTTCTTGACCGCAACGAATATGCATTACATAATTTATACTATGCGAAGGAAATCTTTCGTTCGCATTTAGGATTCTTTGCACTGTATGCCATCAGAAACCATAATAGATGCAAGTATTGGAACCTTTGGATACCCCTGTAACTATCAAATAATCGCCCTGTCGGCCCATTAACAAGCTTTTTGGGAAAAGGGTATCCAATTTTTAGTGCAAATATTGTGACAGGTCGACTCCCGATGAAGTGTTTTCATTTGTTTACAAACTCAAAAAACCAAAGCTCAAAACGACCGTTCCGTGATCCCTGTGAGTCACATCAATAGAGGTTTTCTACGACTATGGTTCATTAATGGTTGACACTTTCATTTGTCCTTAATTTGAACTAATTTGTAATATTTCCACTCAAGATGATAGGTGACGGCCGCTGTTACATCTATTTGGACATCAGTCAAAACAGCCAACTTTAGTTTCTTTTGACAGTAATGCACGGTTCCGTGAAAGCGGAGTTATCTTTACAGATGATTCTGTTTGAAGTTCACTCTAAAGTGTTTACATCTAGTACTTGACTTCACAATAATTTTAAATTAATGTCCGTACTGACAAATTAACATGCGGTGAAAATCTTGATGCCTTTTGTGACAAATCCTATAATTTTGAAATCCCTGACACTTCCAGTAAACACCTACAATGTTTTTCCTTAGAATTTCAGCTGGTGGCGCATAGCCTAATCATCTAGTATTTGTCATCCCTTAGACAAAAAACAGTATTTGTCACCGCTTGGACAACAGTCAATCGTTTAGGGAAAATAACCTTGTTGGGAGGGAGCATATTTTTTCATAGCTGGGGGAGATGTATTCCTTCTACGGTCACCCCAAGGCCAGTCGACTCATGTGAATGAACGGACGAACGAACGAACAAACGAACTAATGAATGAATGAGTGAGTGAGTGAGTGAGTGAGTGAGTGAGTGAGTGAGTGAGTGATTGAGTGAGTGAGTGAGTGAGTGAGTGAGTGAGTGAGTGAGTGAATGAATGAATGAATGAATGAATGAATGAATGAAAATAACTGGACTCCCCCCCCCTCCCGGACCTGAGGTAATTTATGTATGTTTGACAAGTTGTAAAATTGGATAACTCGCTTGCATCTATTGACGTGATTGACTGATAACGCAGCGGAGCCGACTTTGCTCAGACCCTTCTCATGCAAGCTTCCCATCCAAGACTGATCAAGGCAGAAGACGAACAGCTTGCTACCAAGTCAAATGATTGTCCGAGATATCGAAGGAAGACTTTTAAAAGGGCTCTATATTGGTATCTAAAAGTAATCTTGAGGCTATTTTACATAGCCCGATGTACCTCACCCTTTGAATAGTTTGACATACCATAAGAAATTTATTTACTGCAAAGCGTACTTCAAAATACGTCTCACCCATAGGCGTAGAAAGTTGTTCTCCACTGGGGGTTAACGTTTTTCCGGACCTCTGTCCTAGGGGAGGAATGTAAGTGGGAGGAGTTCCCATCCCCTTTGGGAAATTTTTGAAATTTTACCGTCCCTAATGCAATTTAGTGCGAAAAATGGTGCAAATTTTAAAGTAAATTACTGTAAACTTTTGACATATTTACAGAGGGAACAAATAAGGGATTTTCGTCCACGAATTGTTGGGGGGAGGGGGATACTTCCACCCATCACCTACCCCCATGTTCTCACAAGTACTGTAATCAAGGCAACGGTCCAAGGCCAGCTTACAATTAAGTATACCTTGGCCTATAAATCAATTCAGTTTGTATAGCACCGTAGTGCATTTTGACTCATGCCAGTAACTTAATTGCAGAGACATACTTTCAAATATTTGCAGACGAGGCAAAATAGGCCTATGTCTTCGAAGAGGCCCCAGCTACATTCAGTTTCAAGGCCAAAAAGTATGGGACGACATCACAAAAATCGGCCATGAGGCCGGCGTTGTTTCTAGACCGGGCCCCTGTAGACTGTAGGCTATCTCATTCGAAAACCTATGACAGCATGCTTTTCGGGCGCTTCTAATTTGATGACATAAAAACTGGTCGTAAAGGAAATAAAGATATGACTATGCATTTCAAGATCTTGGTTGTCTTGCTTCTGTGCTCACAATGCTATTTTTAAACTGTCACAGTCGAGGAAATCTCTGTGAGAGGTACATCCCTGTCATCAAAAATCTCCCGATAATGTTTTGTTTTGACCGAATGTGTACGAATAATAAACCACCCCCTGATTTCCGAAGAACTAAGAGGTCAGACATATATCTGTACCACATGGCATTCCGTAGATTCTGACGGGGTCACGTGCACCGTTGCACTTTCCCATTCACATCTTTCAGGGTATGGCTAACAGATGTAGGAGAGTAACGGATGCAGAGTTTAAAGACAAATTGACGGGATATAAATAACCGTTGAGTTACTCCAGATCTCGTAGAAACCAGAAACCTGTGATAAAAGTACCCGTACCGAAATAGAGCAAGGTTATCAGATTGTTGGTGCAACCAAGGAGCTATAATGGTCCGTAACCATGGAGCTATTAGGATTCGGAATATGTTCATGATGCAACCAGAGGCTAGCGACGAGTTAAATCATACTGTATGTTTCTGAACAGCTGAATGTTCGATTGAAAACAAACCATGACAAACATTTGTGTAACCTGTACGGTTAGGAGAAAGGACCCTGTGGGAAGTATACTGACACGAAGTCTGTGGGCCACACTGGATCCAAGGAAAGAAACCCTCGTGATAGAAGTGTGGACCCTGTGGGAAGTATACTGACACGAAGTCTGTGGGCCACACTGGATCCAAGGAAAGAAACCCTCGTGATAGAAGTGTGGACCCTGTGGGAAGTATACTGACACGAAGTCTGTGGGCCACACTGGATCCAAGGAAAGAAACCCTCGTGATATGGTAGTGATTAACTCTCTGAGCGGTTTCTCCGGGTTATTATTTAGCACATTTTGTATGACTGACCAAGGAATATACCGTCCAGTCCATCCGCTATGTAGGCAGCAGTTCAATCGTATATTTTTGAGGTCCTAAATATATTTTTTTACACCGAAGAAAATATTAATTACGCCATTAAAACAATTTAAGTTTTTTTTTTGTAAACGGGTTTGCTGAAGGAAATTTTTCCAAACTATGAAGGAGACAATTCTCCAGGTTTCCCTGTTAGTGGAGCACAACGTTTAAAATTACGATGTCATGCCCACAATGCAAAGTTTAAGTTTCATTTCTGTTGTAATACTGACGTGCGGAAGAGCCACTATGGCTGCCATAGATGATCACCACTTTTGTTCATTTCTTTTAATCTCTGACAGGTCACGACGAGTGTCTCCAATTGGCGGAAAAACAGCGATGTCTAAACCGATTACGGACTCGGAGTAACCACAGGCAATGTGACATCAACTTTATCCCACTTGTCCACGAAACAAACGATGAGGTAAAGATGTCATATGTACCGTTTCTTTACTGTGGTAGGGTATATTGTTCAGGCATATTGCCACAAAAAAAATAATAATAATAATAAAATAAATAGATTAATAAAAGATGTGATAAAAAATAAAACCAAAATAAAATAAAATATATAAATAAACAAAATTAAAATATATAAATTAATTAAAGAATAAACATGTAGAAGTCCTAATGAGATGGCTTTAAATTGGCTTAGCCTTATCTTTGCTCACGTGACTCGTAATGTTTTATGAGTGTTGCTCATCACCAATCAATCGTTTTGTCGAACCTCCAATGCAACGGTTTACATCTGAGTAAAGTCTCTTTCGACAGAAAACTAAGAAAAGGTTAACTCACCCATAGGGATGGCGCAATTAAAATTGGAATGACTGCAATAGAAAAATAAGTCAGGTGCGTATCTAGGAGATGGCGTTGCCCCCCCCCCCACCTCGTGGAGAAAAAAAAAAGAAATGAGTTACTACACAATCTGTAGGTCGCTACACTTGGCGCGTGGCAAAACTGAAGCCACACCCGGAGCTTTAAGAAATCCTACATACGTGGATGTTGATAGCTTTTAGTCATACAAACTGTAGGTTGTTATATATGGTCACCCTCACAATAACTTCTCCGTGATACGCTTGTCAAGATTCGTGGCTATAAATGTTTAGATAGCAACATCTTGATAAACGGCTACAACCTACGAATGCTAAATAATTAATGGCCTGAAGTGATGTTCATGCTAGTAGTAACATTCCAGTTGAGGCTTAATCGCTGCAGCCATGGAGCAAACAAATTGCAGCCCTTTCTCTCTGTAGAACAAAAACTTGATCACAACAAAGTTAATTAGTCTTATGAGCAGACTTTTAGTGTGAGCACAAAGTAATGAGTAGGAATACAAGTGCATTGCCTCTGGTTGTGAGTATACTCGAGTACACGAGTAGGCCTTTACCTTTTTCACGAGTACGAACAAGAACCTTTGCATTAGCAGACATGAGACAACTTTCAAAATCTGTGAGAACGAGTATGAGCACGAGTACAAAATCCATTCTTACGAGTACTAGCACAGGCAAGCATGCTAAAACGTGAGTACAAGTGCATTCTTACTACAAGTCTATTTATGAGACATCATTATGACATCATTTAGTCAAAATGATAGGTCATATGGCTAATGATGTTGTTTTGACTATTTCAGTTTAATGTTGCATATGTCAGTGAGATCCCAACCATAGCTATAGCCGCACGATACCTTCCTAAGTACAACAGTGAGTCAGTTTGTATAAGTCATGAAGTGGCAACTTGTAAGCAATTTTATGCCTACTTCGCAGAGTACAGGAAAAATGTTTGATTCGAAAAGACACTAAAAGACGGCACAATATAAGACTAAGTTTCATTCAGAAGATAATAATTTGCTGCTGGTGTAACCATTCTCTCTTTTTTCTCAGAACAACTCCCACAACCAAAGCTTCTGCCAAGATATAAACAAATTTACAATTGACTGGTCACATTGAAAACATTATCATTGAACCAACACAATGAGTGCTGTAGGTACTTCAAAGAACGCCGCGGCGTTAGAGATCGATCGGCCTTGCTTTGATCTCTTTTCACGTATATCCCCTACATTAACTTCTGGATCAATTAAAACTTTATAGCCCACTTATTTGGATTCACCTCGTCCATTCAATCACTATTTGCCTATCTCTTTAGGATCCTAGTTCCTTCATCAAAGTTTTTCTGTTTTTTGACCACCCCCTTGCATTTTTCGGAATACAGTGGCTACTAAAATTTGTCCTGCGAATTCCATTGATAATGTATTTCTCCCGAATTTCTGGGCATTCGATTATCTATGCAAACTTTAAAAATCTTTACCTGTTGATTGTTACGTCCTGGAGTTTCGCGGAACCACTTATTTTCGCTGAACTTGTGGTGCGTAAACACATCGTATAAACGTGAATTAATTAGGATCATAAACAGATTTATAAAGGGGGGACAGAAAAGAAATCTTCTTCACCTGTGTGCGATGTGAGTCTTCTCAGCGTGTAGTACTAACACGGTTATTTTCGCAAATTATCAAAGTATCCGACAAATTCTTGTTCAGTACGTGGCTAAAGGTGATGTTTCGGTTAATGAATAGCGCAGATATTTCCCCTGAAATATATTGTTCCTAACAAACAAACTAAGAGTGTACCTTGAGAACAATCGTTTTTAATGACCGAAAGTTGATGTGATGAATAGTTCTTTGACCTGGTCTGAGTCTACATGTCATCTCAAGGTCATCCTTCCTTACTGGGGCAGTTTGAACCACCAGGTGGAAGAGCTACACTTGGTCAGTCCAGAAAGTGACTGGCCCGACGTTTTCAATATTCTACTGCAAAATGAAAAAAAAAATCATGATCGATAGTAAACTTGAATTATTCTATCATGAACATTTTCATAGGTGAATAACTGCTTAGAAAGGACCATAAAATACTCCATGAATGAAAATGAGATACTGCATTGGGTACTTCATACATACTTTAACTTCTACAGGAAAAGCGTTTGCCCAGGATGGGCACATATATCTCCTTCTAAATTTTTGGGCAAAGAAGTAATCATATTGGTCAAAAATTACCCATACTGGGCATTTTTGTACCAAATGGTGCTTTTTTGATCAACTTTGGTGGTAGGGGCCTACCGTGTTTTTCTCAACAGTTTCTGAGGAGACAAACGTCCTCAACCGGGGAAGGAGTTGACCTAACAGTTTTAGAGTGTTAGACGTTACAGAGGCTTACAACGTACGGTCAGGGCTGAATTTGGTTTTAGGTCTCTGCAAGATTTCAGGTTCTGTGAAGATGGGTTTTAGTGTATTACTACGCGTACAACCGACGCATATGATTTGACTGTCTTTTGTTTTTGGAATTGACGAATTCGAGTTATTAACAGACATTTCTCGGTCAACAGTACTCTGTCGTACAGTGTACAGATATACATTACACAAACCAATAAATGTCAGTACAGTGATCCATCATGTATAGTAAACAACTTACATAACTGAATTATGGAGGCAAACCGCACAATATGAGTGTTTCCCTCGTGAGTGGCAGTCCTTTACACCAAAACAAATCATACAAATTAACCACCCAGCCACTTGTATCGAAGTGCTTAATTTTATTTACATGCCCCCAAATTACGAATTTTAAGGAGTAGTAGGTATTCATTAGTGCCTTGTAAATGGTTATGATAGGCGTTTATGTATACACAAATCTTAACTTTTTGTTTTACCATCAGTCAATTAAGAAACCACTGAGCAGAATTATTGGCGTTTCCAGCTGTATCCTTTACAGTAGGGTACCAAAGTTGTTTGTACGATTGTAGCAAAGTTCAACTGACACATAGCCAAACTTGTGCATTTTCAACCATAATTTTAGTGTAACCGTATCAGGCGGGGGTTTGGGAAGTCGGTAGTCTCCATGAGCAAAGCAGACAAAAAATGTCGGTTTCACAGCAAAATTCAAGTAATGATTATTTACTAATTGTGGGGCAAGGACCCCCCCCCCTTGTTATTGTGTCTTCCCATACGCCTGTTATTCTTTCTGAGTGTGAGAATTATTTATGTTATTTCGTTACACCATTTGATGTAGACAGTTGTCGTCTGTTGATATGCAATCATGTGGGATTACTTTATTTTTGGCAAGAGTGCCCAATTTTTAGGACAACCATTACAAATTCCTTAAAATCTCTGCATGTTTGGTTGCCAAAACTTGTTCAGGTGCGAATTCGGGCCCGGGGGGGGGGGGCGTAGGCGCTCCCAGCTCCGTTGGATGAAGGCGTATCATGTATACGGGTACCACTGATTTGTTTCAGGTTTATAGAAAGAATGTCTGTCACACCCATAGACGGGGCGTAAGCAAAGGGGGGGGGGGGCGGCGAATCATTCAAAAATTTTCTCCCTAGTAAGTTTTTGTATGATAGCTAGTCTGAGCAGCTAATTACATTTTGACATATTTCTCCACTGAAACCATCTGGGCCCTTGGAAGCTACCACCTCTTCATCTCTTCAAAAATTTGACTGCATGGCTGCGAGTTTGATGCCCTTCCATAAGTTCTTGATCCTCAAAGTCTAAACAAAATTGAATATGAACTTAATTTAATCTCCATCCTACCCCATCCACCCCTAATCATATATATTACCAGAAACGGTTGATACTTCGAATTTTCAAGTTTTTTCTTGTTCACTCGATGTAAAAACATCTTCCTCTTCAATTTGTTCTTGGTGATAATCCTGCCGTAATTTATTCAATGGTTTGGACAAAAATTCACGTGGTTCGGAATGTAATGTACAGTAGCAGCTATCCTATACTTCACTTTGAAGCATCAGATAAATATTGTACATATCTCAACTCACTTTTCCCATAACATCTATCGTTCACTATTTTTTTTTTATTTTTTTATAGAAACTAAAAATTGCACACGTTCAAGATGTAAACTGATGATTTATCTGAAATGAATTTAGGAAATCTGTAACAAAAATATTGTCACATGATAAAAATGAACCATACATAATAAGCATTAGGGGGTATACTAATTCACTCAACTTCAGATGACTTAATTTAAGTTTTGTACCGAGTTATTTAATTTTATGAGTGAACAGATCGTAACAGACAATAATTATAAATTTCATTGAAAAAGTAACTGTGCCGAGAAAGGTTTTAAAAAGTGTGTCAAAACGGTGTCTGAAACGACAACACAAATAGACCAATTTCCACAACGTTCGACTAATTTCTGAATTTTTCTCAACAGCTTTCAACCTCGTTGGCTAATGTTTGACCAAAAGTTTTTAGTTAATTGCTGTGTAGTTAATTATGATCAGAAACTGGTCAAATAGGAGCGACTAACCCATAAGTTAACTCCGAGACAAGTTTTGAATAACTTGTAACGGTGTTCGTGGTTCCTATCATTACTTTGGACCAGCAACGTCAGATCTATAGATGCTGTGAACAGCCATTGAGAATAATGGACGAAATGTTAGGAAAAAGAAAACGATAAAAAGTTATCCCAGTGGTAGATTAAGACATGAGTTACCATAGAAACCGCCTTATCAACTACAAGGTATATTGTTCATTTGGTCCCTATTTACTGACTAAATTTACTGGTCTCTCCAACAACCGCCGTGAAACTGCAGTACTGTATTACTAAAACGTTGGATGAACGCGAAAAAAGTCCTTGAATGAATACTTAATACTTACAGCGACTCCAGTGAACCTGGAGTGTGCAAAATAAACTGCGACAATCCCATACTTCTATTAGTAAGAAACTTGTTCCCTTTATTTATAATTCTGTTGCTGATCGCATGTTGTTATAGTTTTTGCTGGGAGTTTCTTTTTGGGGGTGGGGTGTTACAGTAAAGTCTTGTCACGTTGCTGTATGGCCCAAATCATGCAATGAGCTATGATTAAGGATGGCTACATTGACCAACCAATTGAAACAGTTCATGCAAGTGATTCGTCACAGTCAAATGGCAGCCAGTGAGCGTGACCAGACAACCTCCCTGCCCGACAGTGCCCGGAACAACTCCCATTCAGACAATTTCCCAGGGCAATTCCAAATTTTCCGCAGGGCTGAGTTTCCTGAGGGCTAGTTGTGACGATTGGAAATTGTGAATTGTCCAAGGGGTTATCGTCAGCGGAGGAAATCTTCCGGAGAAGTTGTCCAGGAAGATATAGTCCGTCGGCAATTTTCCGCGGGTGGGGGTTTTCGGGAATGGTCAATATATGAAAATATTTGTTAATAGAACATTGCAGACCTTTGAAATTATACGCTGATGCTTGGCCATGTATACAGGGAATTTTTAGATGTTTTAGGAACATACCATGTGGGATAGTGAAATTGTCTGTAAACCCGCCCTAGCTAGTTTCCGTAAGAACGTGATATTCAACAATTTTTATCGAATTTTCTTTTTTTCTGACAGCTGAAACATCAGAAGCTACTATGCAGGGACGATATTGGATCATTTTACCCGTGCCCCATCTATCGAACGGATCCTGGTAATTACACCCTACACTGTGAACTCCAAGCAAATACTCGACGATGTAATGAGCCAAGGAGACAACAGGTTGGTCACCCTATTTGACAAGCATATTCATAAAAAAGGGGGCGCTATTTTGTTCATTGGAATGGGTACTTTTCTGATTGCCCGGGATTGTCAGATTGTGGTTGTTTTCTTATTTGAATATGAACTGGAAGAATGATGATTGCAAAACGTCAGTCTTGAGGTCTTCTTTAATAAAATTTTAAAGTGGAAATGTATATTATACGCATGTTAAGTACACAGAATCGGGTCTTATTCGTGCAAACATGAGATTTCTGTGTCTGCCGTGTTTAAAGTTTTGCACAGGACAAAGATCCACTTTGAAATTGGCAATGACGTAAGTTTTCATTAGACCTTTCCTATTAGACCATCCACGATTACGTCACTGTAGACACCTGTTGGCATAGAGCATACACAATAACATGTGCATGTTTGTTAGGTTTTGCCCGTGTTATACCTGGAGCAAATGTACGCAGAAAGTAGACGAATTTGAATATACTTTTTATAGTGACGACAGTGTTAGTGCACCTTATCAAATCTTTTGCCGACCAGCGGTGAGGTGATTTGTTGTTAAACACGAATGGTCTACAGACCTTATGCGTTGACTTCACGCGAAGGTCACTTCTGAAGGCAAAGAAAGAAGCACACTATACGCCCGACGTAGACTTCGCACACCTAAGGTCTATAGACCTTATGAATACGTCAGAGAACAGAAAGTGACCCCCCCTCCCCCGGCGAGAAGCGGACTCGGACTAGGTATCGATTCTGGCCGAGTCCACAAAAATGAAATTACATGAAGGTCCCATTGTAATCGGTGCATAGTGTTAGCATAAGTAATGTTTAAACAATCACACAGCCAAGCAAGTGACTGAGTGGGCCAGACTGAAACTGACGTCTAACGATCATATTTAAATTGTTAATATGTAAGTAAAAATGTTGCCTTAAAATCAGGCGTATTTACTCTCTCAAATAGGCTATATTTCGGGCTGGAATCGGAATATACCCAGAACTGCTTTTCCAACTAAAATGAGTAGCGCCCTCTAATTCATTGCACGCAATGTTTCAATGTGTGTTATTTTACAAATGTCTGCCATTCGTGTAATTTGAAGTTTGTTTGCTTCCCTTCTTCTCTCGTAGGTTCGAGCTCGATGTAAATTCTATGAGATTTGTGACCAAGCAGTTCTAATCTCCGGTGGGTGGAACAGGCATACGAATGTTCAACGACATGCCGACAACATTAAGTCCGTGTATACAATGCTGAGGTCGAACGGTTTCAGGAAATCAAACATCAAAACGTTCTTTGCAGATAGCGGAGATATTTTAGGTTTGTTATATCTTCGTGTTGATATGCTCTTTATTAGCTTTGATGTAGTCACAACTTGACATCAGCTGCAGCTTCTCTTTCCAACATTGGCTATGTCTCATAAAGAGTTAAGATCGATCTTCAGTTTGATCAATTGTACAATAGTCCTATTGAAATCAGACGTAGGATCGAGCATAACTGTTCATGTAACAGGGCCTTGATCCTTTACAACTGCGATAAAGAAGGCTTAAAGGCAATGAGTACGTATGAAAATAAGTAAACTATTCTGGCCCCTTAATTTAAACCTTGTGATTCATCACATCTGGTCGTAATTCTGAAGATTGCATGAAAATGTCATTGGAAGAGAGAAATTCCCCCACCTCGATTTTCCAGGAGTATAAAATGCACTTCTTAAATGTAGTGAGGTCTCGATCAAAAGGGCGCCCTCTATAAGGCGCGTAGACCTTTGCAGCGACTTTGGAAGCAAGTGGACATTTACAAGTTGTCATTCTGTAATCTGGGAAAATTGAAAGCAGCAAATTTCCAACCACCATTCTGTTTAAATCAAGGCTGAGATGACCAGCCATGATTGAATCTTTCTCCTTCACTTATTTGTGTTTTTCTTTGTAGATGACATCGATAGAGACAGTGGCAAACATACATTTCCTGCCACTGATAAGTACGGTATTCGCAACCACATCAGCACGCTGTGCCGAACGAGGAACTGCGTGGATACATTTTTCATCTATATGAATAGCCCCGCGTTAACTGATGGAACCAGTCTACTGTGGGACCGGGACAGTGATGGCTTGGTGAGTTTAAATGAAGCATGGTAAAATCCAGGTAGACGACAGTATTCTTGGAAAAGGGGTTATTCCCACGTTTGATTAAAAGAAAGAAAACGATACTAAAAAAGGAAATCCAAAAGAAAAATCGTGACACGGTGTTATATGGTATCTTGATGTTGATATATTGCTGTCCATCTGCAAACGGAAGACCATTTGCGGATACAGGTGGCCGCAACAGGCGTGTGCCCCTATTTGGACCTAAAGAGACACGACTGAGAAATGTTTCCAAATACTCACTTTTAAAATCCCAAATTGTTCCGTGCATTTATTCCTTTTGTTCGTGCATTCTGTATACAAGCACGCTTTGAGTTGCCGTGGCTGATCATTCAATTGCGCCCTCCCATTGAAAAATCCTGGATACGCCTCTGGGAGACCATGGATATGAATGCTTAACAGAGTGGAAACATGAAACCACAAATAGCTGTATTACAAGTGAAGGGTTTTAGAATAATATCCCCTTGAAAGAAATGGTTTGGAATTACATAAATACCTTCTACCGTTCTAAAGATATACCGCTTATAACTTTGGCGATTTTTAGAATTTGTGAAGGTGCACGGTGTTAGTGTTTCTTTTACTAGTCCTGCACAGATCACGTCCTAATTACTTGCCACCAGGGTAACAGTTAAATGAGTGGTATAAATATTTTACGGTAGAACAGTAATTCCCGAAACAACCACGGCATATCGGCATCACAATTGTCCCTAAAAGGAAGATTGAAAAAACAAAGAAAAACGTTATTAATTTCTTGTCAGTCCCTCTTTTCACGTCACAGATTTGCATATTTAAGTACTGTTTGTTAATGATAAAGGTGTGTGATAATAAATATTAAATTGTAAAATAGCCTGACCTGTAGACAGACAAGGTACTGTAGGGGGCGAGATAGCTTCCAGGTGGCAAAATATCTTTGTTTGTTTGGCGAGTAATACTAAACTGCATTAAGATCAAAGTACCTTTTAATTTTTGGGTTGGTACCAACGCTTAGCCAGCGGCTTGAAAATGCCACTATCTGATAGATTTTCATGAGAAATCTTGCTATTTTCTACTTATTTTACTTTTTCTTGTATCAAATACTTAACAACGAAGTCATTTCAAGCCACGAGACCTGTAGAACATAGACCTATACGATAAAGATGTTAAGTTTTAAGTGCTACGTTTTGGGACTCCGAATTTGTGTTTTGAAATTTTTAGATGTGAGGGGGGAGGCTTGGCGTAGAAAATACTTTACACAGATGAACGGGATATGTGGAAACTATCGAAGTGGGCCTCTCCAAATCAATTAATGCTTTGATAACTTGCTGAGTGTGCAAATCGTCATGGGTTCTACTGTAAAAAAAAATCGGTTTCAACATAAAATGACTTTCTTTCACACTTTCAACACCGTTGCTTGTGAGGGGAAGGATTACGTGAAAGGGAAGAGTGACTTTTTGGTCTCAAATAATTTTCAACGTGGTATCCTTGCCCCCAGGCTGAACCCAGTGTTGATATCAGGGCATGGTAAAAGTGAAATAATGTGGCTGTATTGGAAAAAACTTGGACCCGTCCGTGAAAATTTGGGTGATACGCCTTTTACTTTACCTTAAAACGCATTTCCTGATCTCATGGACGCAATTGCTAAAATAGAAACTTTGAAAACATGGTAACAAACCAATGCTGAATTAAACAGTGTCCAAAGCGAAAAATCGTGGAGAATTTCTTTTTGTCAAAGTTGGGAGATAGAGGTTGGCGGTCAGTGGTTGGCGGTCATTTATTTGCAGTGGCCTTACTACTATGTTCTGTATTCTTTAATCTCAATTTGCAGGCGACTTCTGACGAAACCTACACGTCGGACGAACTTCTCGAGGATCTATCGGAATGCTTGGCAAAACACGTATACGTCGTTGCCGATCAAAGCTTCTCTGGACGCTTAGCTGATGCTCTTCAGTCTAGCGAACACATTAATACAAGAGTAACCGTCTTTTCCAGCGGCTCGAGACACGACTACTCTTGGGAGAGCGAACTGACCAACGAATGGGCTCATGCCAACCATACTGATCATTGCGTTGCAAGTATATATGAAGTAAGTGTGACTGACACAAGAATAGAATATTTTATACTCTTTGTGCGGTCAATTCGGGCTCCTTATTTCTGAAGCCCTGAGGGCAATCGTGGGCTCTAAAATGGCCCTTAGGGCCATAAACAATGGAAGGGGGTGCGTAATAGGGCCGTAGACATAACCTGTATTGTTTTTGCATTTTATAAGGAATTGTTTGTTATTGGGAAATATGAAGTGATTTATGGATTTAACTAAAATTTACTGGAAACGTATGGAAAGGGAGGGGGGGGGGGGGTTGAAAACTTTCTCCACCATCAGAGTGTAAAAAGTTGTTATTAGCTGGAAACATAGGCAGACATTCTCGGGCTTAAGGGAATACAACTAATTTTTTAAAAATGCTGCCATCGTCTTCCACTTTTTTCACACAATAAATTTTGCTCCAAGGGCTTCTTATCCCCCATTTTTTTTTTGAGGAAAACCTCAGCTGTTAGCTTGAGGACGACTGCGACGCGTGTCAGACATCCGTCCGAGAATGGGGGTAGGTGGATCAGTCTGGGAAGTGGGAGGAAGGGAGGGGTGTCAACCGTGATTTCAGCAACACAGGTTAATTAGGGATCTATACAAGTGTACTTCCAAATATGAGCTCTGACCCTATACCCGAGCAACTGGTTAGAGACTGCCATTTGTTGGTCGGTGGTAGACTGTGCCTATAACAGGTTTTAAAAGTGGGCACATGACATTGAGAGTTGGTAGGTTTCCTTTACAGAAACCGTCTGAACTAACGATACGCTGCTAGGTTTCATTGATAACAAATTGACGTTTTTTCTGTGCGGAGGTCTTTTAAGACCCTACTGGGCTGCTGGGTCCCCTCAGAAAGCAGTAGGACGAGGTCCCCTGATTTTTTGGGGGGTGGTAACTTTGGGGGGGTGGTAACACTTTGCTCTGGGGCTCGAAAAATACGTATGCTACATGTCAGGTACTGACTTTCAGTCAAGGCATACACCATAAATCACCATATTTTCTTTTGCCGCAGAGTTACCAAGACAAACTTACTTCAAGTCCTCTGATGTCAGAGGGTATGACTGGCTTCGCTAATACAACAATTTTTGGAGCACCTTGCGATAGATTGGAGTTTTACCAAAGAAACGATCTGAGGAACGCCTACATGGGTTGCCAGAACCTACCGGCGTGGGCATGGTGGACTCGGCACAAGCGTGGTGGTAAATGAATTAGCAGCATATCAAGTTTCCTGTGTTTTTCACCATGGATTCTCAAGTCACCAGCAAGGGTTATTCCCGCACTCGAAGAGCAAAATGAACACACCCAGGGCGTAAAAAGGGACTGTTCTACATCAGTGGCGACGCCACTAGAAATGACACTGCCAGATAATTGCCTACATTATAATCTGTATATCTCTGTATGTGCATTAAGACGCGACTTCAGTCTTTCTAAGTCTAGATGTGTTGCCGCAGACAGCGGGGCCAGTAGATTTCTCAAACAAGTTGCTTAACACAGCTACTCTAAAACAAGCTGCCGAAGATACGTTTGATTTAGCATGTCCTACGAGCCGTATCACAATGACGTCATCCAAGAGGCTGTAATCCTTAGAGTGATGGAACGGCAGTTTGCACAACTTGGAAGTAACAACTTATTACAAATAGAGGCACAAATTATCAGCGTAAGTCGTATGACAACTCAAGCTATGTTAAAGTTTGCAAAACCATGGTATGTCATTTGTTAAGAAACGGCAAGCTTTTTCTTATAACATGTCTTCTATATACAAGCTGTCATTTTCGACGGATAATCGAGATAATTTAAAACAATGACATTCCTTTCGAAAACTAGCTTTTCAGTTCCAGGCAAGACTGGGTCAAATTAAAGGCAATAGGCAGTCGCCCCAAAATTGCTTTGAAAAATCAGCAAGCACTTGCAAATCTTCTTTTATTTGCCTTACAAATACCCCCTGAAGATGTTTTTAACACAACTACAACAAACAAATATTAAAGAAAGGTGTTATTCTCCATGAATTTAACAATTTAGTCACAACAGTATTGTCACATGATCAAAACAGGCCTTTCATGAATTAGGTTGACGGGGTATACTAATCTTATGGCGTGACTGCATTTCGCTTTAGGATCAATTAAGAAGCTTAAAGGTATCTCCTCTGTCGGCCTTTAAGCAAATATGGTACCAAAAAGGGAACTATATATGTGTTGACCATAGAGTATCTAATACCAGAAACACGATCTGTTGAACTCCAACATAGGTACCCAATGATAACACGTGAAAAATGTGAAGGCAATTCGGTTTCACTTCTAGAGTCGATTAACGGTGCACACAGCAGCCTATCAAATATTTCGTTAAAGTTATGGGAAATGACACCATTCCCAAATAGCTAAGTAAAGTCCATAGTACGGATTTTGCAACTGTTTAGCCTATTAAGCCACCCAGTAGTCGTCATCAAAGGTAATATGTTTCTTTCGTATGACATAAATTCTACATAAATTTCATTTAGTTACCGCCATTTTAATCACAGTAGCAACACCGTCTTGTTATATTCAAACTAGCAAAGACATACTTTGCATATTCGACATTCAAAAGAAATTTAAATGACAAATCAAATAATGTGATGAAAGAGTTAAGAGGATCGAATTCATGGTTTGAAGGTTGATCCCAAGTCCTTTTTCCAATTTCCTGATATAATCGTCATTTTTAACATGTTTTTTACACACTTTTAACTTGTGCCAGAGCTTCTCTCTTAAATTACAAGGTTGAAAATGAATCTAAAAGATAAGGCTTAGAGACCAATCCAAATACGGATTGAAATATTCAGTTCGAAGAGGATTTATCCTCTTCCTATAAAGTTGAATATTTCCATCGAAGTTACCAATTGGTCTGTAAAGGCAGTCTTTACATTAAGGAAAATTTGTTTCAAATTCTTTAATCGTTTTCTCATAACTGATTTGTACAAGTTGAAAGTTACGATCACAGAAAAGTTGCAAAATAGGGCTTGAATGTATCGTGCAGATATTAATCCCATGACTAGCCCCATACCGAGCTGCAAGTACCCTCCTAGCACAGTGATGGACAAGCAGATTCTTACACACTGGGGTGGGACAGGGCTTGTCCGAACAAGAAGGGAGACGAATAAGGGTCCACAGAACAAAGTAGTAGAGCTACCAACTCGTTTTTGAACACGTGAACACGTCCTACATGTGGGGTAAAACCTTGGACATTGCGTGTATTTTTCTTGCCACTCAAGGTAATGCAAAGTCATGACGGAAGTCATTTGGAAACTTTATTTGTTAATAGGGTCCGTCGGTATACTGAATAAAGACTATATAATCGGTACTGGCTTTGACATAATATCGATCTACTGAATAATCGGTATTTGCCGGCCATTTCCATACATATATGCGCTTGTAAAACATGTCATTGGACTGCCTCAAAATGACGTGAACAAGGCTTGCTTAAAAGTCTTCAATTTTAACCGCAAATGCAGTATAAGCAGCAGTTTGGGGATTTTTTCTGCGTGGAAAAATCGATATACTCCATATGATCTGTATTCACAGAACGGTAAACCGGTGATATTCGTTTCTCGCCATACCGACGGGTCCTTTATAAGGATGATGATTATTATTTCGGTGAAGGCGAGGTAATAATAGCAGCTCTATCGAGTATGGAAGATGTTTATATAATGGTCACAGGTAACAGAAAGGGGATAAGGTACTGTATATATTTACATGGAATCTGTTGTACAAAAGAGTGTATATCTATTGTTCTTTAAAGTATATATTGATGAATATTTTTGAAGTTTGCATTAATTTTGGAAATTAAGCCAAGACGAAGGATCCTGCTTAAGGTTCAGACAGATTAAGAAAGGAAAGGGCAGCCGCTTGCTTTGCCATGGCATTATTCATGTGTCGAAATACGATAAGCTAAAATAAATGTTCTTTCTAGAAAAGCTTACTGTGGATGTTATTCCAGATTGCTGGAAGTTTTACAGATAAGTATTCAATTAGTTTTAAAAGCAGAATTTGTTTCTTTATTTACGTGACATAACAACTAAGCTATAGGCTGCATGCCTATGGCGAAACAAATCGATTTGATGGATAACAACATTTCAGTACAGTTTCAGTCCTGGATTTCATGGATAAGTGTACTTGAATTAAAGTGTAGCAGAGGCTTCGCCAGACTCTCAGGAGTGAAATGGGGGGGGGGGGGGTAAGCAGAGGATTGGGGAAATGGTGTGGGTGCGCATTGTTCCTTTAAATTATACCTGTCTACAGACATGGACTTGGGGGAGGTAAAGGGGGGCAAACCAATTGATGAGTCGGGTGCGCTCATGCCCTCCTCTTGGCGGCACAACTGCAGTGTAGGTGTTAAAGAAAACGAAGCAAAGTGGATCTCTGTAACAAACCTCAAATTCTAACTGATAATGTTATTGGCGTACTTACTTGGATTTCTTCGTTATCACGTCTTCGTCTATGCTACAATACAGTGTACGATAAAAGGAAACGTCCGCTATTTGTTGAATATTTCACTTCTACGCATAGACTGCACGCATGTTCATGACTGTACGGTACACTTTCGATTCCGTAGCTAAATTCTGTTTCTAGTCAAGGAAGGAAAATAAATCTTTTCAAAACCTTAAATCAACTATCTATTCGTCTTGTTTGAGTGTTTCTTCTGTGGTGGTGTGTTGTGTCGAGAAAGGAAATTACACGCTACTTGCCGACTATGGATTGGAGATACTGACAGAGTATGACTACGATTAAATCTGGTCTGGGTGAGTCACGGTTCTGGTGATCCTTTACCCCTTTGTGCAACTAGCGGCCGATTTAGAAAGGTCATAGCATAGGGCCCGGCGCCCCTGGGGCCCTGCCACTGGCGTAGCAAGCGGGTGGACAGAGTGGACAATGTCCAGGGGCCCCGAGGGTTCAGGAGGCCCACAACCAGATGCACAAAAATCTCAAACATCGTATTTCTGCCTACCCTCTAACCGCCCAGTACGGACACGAAAGGAACCACAAAGCTATCAATAACCGCAGAACTGCGTTTGAAGAGCCAGGCAAGAATAGATACGAGATGGAACCCGGATCTGGTGCGTGCAAGGTCTCTGTCTTACCCCGTACCTCCCAGTGGAGATTGGAGGAAAATGCATTTATGCGAAGGAAATGCATATATGTGTTTATGATACCATTATTTACAACGATCATTAGTACAACCGTACAACTCCACTCCCTTAGAAACAAAATAATTATCGACATGTTAATACTCATATATAGCTACTCATATAAGCTTGACTGCGTATCCCAAAGACTTGAAGATGGATTTGAGTTAGAAATTGTGCAGTTCACACATGTTATACAGTCTTTCGACAGATTCATCAGCACCATCTACATGTAGGTTCAATGGCAGAGTGAAAATTCGAATAGTCCTGAACTAGAGATGTTCTTAACTATAACACATGTTGGAAACATTTACCGAAGTAGAAATTGCTCTACGTGTGTACCTATGTGTATGTTTGTCCAAAACTGCCCAGGTGATCGATTTTTTCAAACTTAGAGCTTGGAAGAACTTTCGCAATGAAAGCATTAGGCAGAAGCATTTAAGTCCGCTTACCCTTTCGAGAGCAGAGCATGAGAAGTTGATACTGGTTGATTTTGATGATTCTATTTATACCGACTTCCAAGGTATAAGGCCCGCAAACACACATTTGAAGCAACTATTCCATCGTGTACATTTTGAAACAAGGCTGTAAGGTTCGAGACTCGGACTCCTTTCCGAAGTCGAGTTAGTCTTGTTCAAGACTAGTTCATTTTCGTCCACCACATATCGGTTGTGAAGCATACGTACCAGTGCGCCCTCTAAATCTACTCTTGAACTCAGAACTCAGGAGAGTTCAGTAGTAGATTTAGAGGGCGCACTTATGCTCCACAGCGGATATGTGGTGGACAAAAATGAACTAGAGTCTTCAACAAGACTAAAATGGAGTCCGTTCGAGTCCGTTTTACTGGACTCGGAATTGGCTAGGAATCGGTTGTCCCGGAAATGGAGTTGACTCGCAACTGGACTAGGACGCATAGAAGATTTGAGTCGAGTCCACAGTAATAAAGGTACGTAAAACTACTTAAAGCTCATTGTAATTAGGCATTAATAAATGGGCACTCACAGTTAACAAACTTGGTTGGTTGGAAGATGAAATTGACTCTTAATGACCCAATTAATCGAGTGTACACGTAAACGAATACAGAAACTATGGGTACGACGTGCTGAAGTATCAAATAGACTAAACACCTCTAAAATAGATACCACCGTAGAGGGGCCACTGGAATCAGAATTGACCGGGCCTTGGGGAGGGGGCCCTTTACTCGGAATTGGCCCGGAAATTTGAACTGATAGAATCGGAATACGTTTCAGACTCAGGTATAGTGAACACGGTGCCTAGTGTTGAATGAAGTTGTTTGAAAGAACGCCGTCTTTGCATCGTCGTTATCGTAGGTCGCGACCTATTTCGGTTGCATACTAAGAGTGCTGTAGTTGAGGCCAGCGGTCCCGTTGCCTACGTAGCAGACTGTACGGCATATTCCTTGTTCAGTCATATCCCCACAGGGTTGTAAAGCCTTAAAGGAGTACTGAACAAACCGACTCCGCCCCGCGGGATAGCGGTCCCGAGACTAAGGCAGAGGACACACCCTCTGAGGCCTAGGCCACAAGCCTTGAAATTGCTGAGGCCAGCTATAGCCATGTACCAATATGATTTGCAATGCAACACACCTAAGCTAAACCTTTTCAGTTTGTTATATATGATCTGTAACAGGGTGGCCCCAGAATTTGACCGACTTGAGCTTCACCGACGAGGTTGGGTCTCAAATCTTCAAAAACTAATCCCGAATGTGGTATGTACATGATCAATTAAATTGACCAATCAAGACCCAGTAGGTATCTGACGTCATTTAAGCATGCCTTCGCATTTCCGTCGAATTTCTTAGAGAAGACCCTTAGTACAGGGAGATGATATTATACAAGCTTCCTTCTCATTCCTACTTTTCTGAGATCCAAGAAACGTGCAATCACCCGCAGTGGATCGTGGATCACATCAAAATCTTGGCATTACGTAGTGTTACGCAGCGTTACGTAAATTAACAGCTCGACCAACAAAGTGTTATACTGGCTTTGGAAAAGTTGAATTTCTAGGACACATAGTGGGTCACGGGAAGCTAAAGCCGAACCCAGGTAAGCTAGATAAGATTGAGAATGCACCCAGACCTTTAACTAAAACTCAGCTACGATCTTTCTTAGGCTTAGCAAATTATTATAGGAAGTTTATTCCGAATTTCTCAGAGATTGCAGTTCCATTAACTGATTATACCAAATCTGGGGAACCAACCAAAACTGACTGACTGAGTGGGGCAAGAGCCAAGAATTTTCTTTTCAAACGTTAAAACAGGAGTATCAGCAAAACCAATGCTGCAGTTACCAGATCTCAGTAGGCAGTTTATCTCCATAACCAATGCATCAGACATATAATTGGGTGCAGTGTTATTACAAGAAATAGAAAATGTTCACTTTCCACCAGCATATGCTAGTAAGAAATTGATTCCTCGTGAAAAGGGTTATTCTGTTTTAGAGCGCGAGTGTTTAGCAATTATTGGGGCCAACAAAAAGTTCGAGCCATACTTGTACGAAAGAGAGTTTGTCTGACAGACCCTGTCTTACAGACAGACCACCAACCGTTAGCATTTATGCAAAAGACAAAGGTCGCAAATGCACGCGTGATGCGTTGGACACTCGTGTTACAGCCCAACTGGTTCCGTATTGAGGCCATTCGTGGTTCTGATAATGTAGGTGCTGACTATCTAAGTCGAATTGATTAATTGATATGTAAGATGGTCTTACCCTGGAAATAATGGTTTTGAAATGTATAAATACATTTCTTTACGAGAGGAGTGAAATGTCACAATTGACCTTATGTGAGGGCTCCCTCTTATTTTTGTTAACGATGAACTGCTGAGTGTTTTTCTGCGTAATTCGCTTGTAAATGCGGAGAACACGAGTATAGCATTCCCAAGGAGATTATCGCTTGGGCCTAAGGCAAGTTTTCTATTGTATCTGGTTAACCAAGGAAATACTGTGCCTCGTGTGGTTAATTAATAGAGCTAGTTACTTGGTTGGCAGAATGTAAGTTGTAAGGGCTTGGAATACTAGCTACCTTGAAGTAAACCTGTTCCAATACCCAGGGAGTGGAAAATCGGGCCACACCATGTAGGCAGCGTTCTATTGTGGTTTGATAAATGTTGTATTCGTCCGACAGTCCGACTGTATTAACGGTTAAGATGGTGTGTTCCACATTTATGGAATCGTCAAGTGTGAGTATCACTTTGTGGTTCATATTTGAGGTACTTTGGCGATTGAGCCATTGAAAGCCTTAAAGATTGCTTCAGTATCGCAGTTGAAGATGTGGTAAAGTAGCCTTAAGAAAACGGATGAAATTGGGAAGTTTGAGCCTTTTAATCGTACATAATGTTCCTATGGAAATTATAGGGATAAAGTTTTAAATTTAAGCTTCTTTATTGGCGCTATAGATGGCTCGATTTGACAGCCCAGTGCAAGGCCGAGGATTCTGGTACTAACTAGCAACTACGCAAAACAAAGACGCACAAAAATGGAACAGAACTGATGTTACTATGATGTAAAACTGAAAAGAAACGGACAGTATTTAGTTTAGAGCCGACTATAGGATCTTAGTTTAGAGAGGGAGTGTTTAATATTAATTTAAGTTACCGTGCGCACGGGGGATTCAGTTTATAATTCACTTTGTTATGTAACTATATCTTTTCTTTCAAAGTCTTACAAGCAAAGCGGAAGAATTTTTTTGCATTAAATATAGTATATACCGTTCAAGAAAACGGAACCTTTGTGTGTTGGCTCGCGATTTCCTTGTCTGCTACGAGTTGAATCGTGTCAACGCTCGTGGTAATAGCTGATTTTTACGAACCTGCACGTTGCACCATTACAGGGTGCCCCTTGACAGTGGATAAACATTGAAATTGTTCTGCATTAGTATGCTACGACCAAAACTTGACGTCATTGTTCACTACTACAATGTACCTTGTACAATGAGAGGGTTTGGGGGTGAACTCTCGGGACCAATAGCGATAGCGCTCCTTATAAATATGTATATTAAGACTCGGGGCACTGAGAGTGAAAATCAGTGCAATATGCTCCCTGACGTCGAGGGATAAGTAAAAAGACCAAATGTAAACCCGTTCCCCTGCGGCAGGGTGATCCTAACTAGGCACAAGGGTTCTACCTAGGGTCCCTTCCCACCAAGTTTGAAGATAATCTGCTCAACCGTTTAGGAGATATTAACTAAACGGAATTGGACACACAAACATCCAAACAAACACACACGATACACGCACACCGTCACACCCCCTCACACATACGGCCAAGTTTCGAACACCTCCCTCAGTCATTGACTTCCCGTCACCCTGGGGTATCCCGGCACCCTGAATTGGAACACTGGCATTAGTAACTTGAGAACATTAATCGTTACCATGGCGACGGTTGCTCTTTTAGCTGGCATTACCGTTTATAGCTCAACTGGCAATGTGACTACAATAATCCTCCTCACAGAGCGATGAGGTTAATATGCACAGAAGCAAACATAAGTATTACGTGCTTGAAACTAGACTGGCTGAGTTACATAAAACTACGTTTACTACAGTTACATGAAAACTACGAACAATAGTCTAGCACCCCAACACATGGAGTAAATAATGTAAGTAAAGAGAATAGATATACGGTTATACCTTACCACTTCAGAAAACATTTGTTTATTCTTGATTTTGTTTTAATTATGTACATGTTACGCTTAGGTGAACGGAGGTACAGAACTACTGCACGAGCATGGCTGGTTCTTGGCACATAGCCTGGATGAGCTATAGACTTTATGCATATGACGTCACAGAACAGAAAGTGCCCCCCCCCCCATGGAGATTAACTGGTATCAATGCAACTCACACCAACAAATGCAGACAGCTAATTTTTGTACCGGTTGGAAAGGCGCGTAAGGCGAAATTTTAAAGTTGGTAGTGGATTGTTGTTATTTATCTTCATATGTTAGACGTTTATTTGGAACTTCTGTTTATGTAAATACGTCTTCTATTTATTATTCCAAATTCAGTGTACGGGTGACTACACATCAGTTCAATTGACAAGCGCCCTCATTTGTTAGAACGCTTGAAAAGTAAAAAAATTACTAACTCCTGGACCAAGACTAGAACTACTTGGGCACTGGTTCCAATGTAGATTTGGAAACGGGGGTCGGCTGGACCGGAAATGTTAGGATTAGAGCTAGGGTTAGGATTAACATTGTAGGTGTTAATTAAAGTTAGGAATAGAATTAGGGTACAAACATACGATGAGGATTAAGGTTACAGTCAGAGATAGAATTAGGGTTAGTGTTAGTGTTAGTGTTAGTGTTAGCACACTTCAGATCTTTAATGAAGTTTTCGGTCTAGTTGACTCTATTTGTGGGGAAAACTGCCTCAGCCTCCTTGAAAATTACCTATAACATTGATTCAACCCTGTATCGACCTCCTGCAATTGTATCTTTAGTCTTTCAAACCAGGAGTGGCGAT
Source organism: Holothuria leucospilota (assembly GCA_029531755.1). NCBI lineage: Eukaryota > Metazoa > Echinodermata > Holothuroidea > Aspidochirotida > Holothuriidae > Holothuria > Holothuria leucospilota. The sequence goes on from CM055978.1 coordinate 24,823,315, forward strand.
AGTATTTGCCCGACAAGAGGCCAAGCTTCCCAAAAGGGTGGGGGGGGGGGCAGAGATCTGAACCCTCGACAATAGTGACAGGTTGCCGGCTGAAAAGCGAAAGCAATTTTTTCGGCGAAAAGGGGAAAATTTTGGGCTTGTCTTTTGAGAAAATTTGAAAATTGGGGTTTTTGTTGAGGAATCTTGAAATTTTAGGGTTCTTTTAAAGAAAATTAGAAAAACTGGGTTTTTTTGTATTAAAGAAACTGCCTTCCTTGAAACCAAATCAGTTCAACTGTGTGGGTGACTGGGGTCAGGTGCTTTTTAGTAGTCATCAGTGCTTCCCGACGAAACTGGAGAATTTCCCCGAGAGTGGGCGTGCATGACACTTCCCCCACCTGGCACTACTACTGTTTCAAACCAGCTTTTTTTCCGCAGCACGTGAAGTTGTTTGAACCTCAGTACTGATTTCCACACCGGATCTATAGATTGTCTTTTACACAGAGTTTAGTCTGGCCATTGGGACTTTATATCTACTGTCGAAAGCCATAATTGCTTAATTAAAACGGCAACCCGGTCAACCTGGATTTGGTTGTCACTTGATCAATATTTGAGCAACATAAACAATGGGGAACTTTCGTATTCTGGATGTGTTAAGGTGATATTTCGGGGCGAATTGAGGCTGAAATACGTTACCAAACTCACGATGTGCATAGTGAATGTTTTGTTGAAATCGAATGAATGAAGTAGAGGCCAGTACAGACTACATCAGCACGCATTAAGCCCTTTGCTTTTCAAGAGCGTCAAAAGTTCAAAAGTGGGGGTAGGGAGGGGTACATGACGTAGACCAGAATTATTCAATCGCGAATAGCGAACTCGTAGAGGTGAAGGATCTTGGGCTCTCTTAAGGTCCCTGGAAACATTTGGAAGCCAGGTAATCTATGGTGTAATCTGAGGCATTTCCCCATGATTTTAATCAATCGGACTGGCTGTTTCTACCATTTTCGAGTTTCATTTCAATGAATCAGCAATACTGTGAGCTGTGGAATCAGTTAGGCTATGTGCCTACCCGCGTACTATATTCTTGAGAGTTCTGGTAAAAAGTGTATGTGTGCGTGCGTGCGTACGTGCGTGCATGTGTGAGTGTGGGGGCAATGTTGAGACCCGTATTGCTTGTTATGTCAATGAAATTCATACATTGTGAGAAGTGGAAGATTATCTTCAGATTGATAAATTCTTTAATACTATATATTTTAGTATGCAAGGACTGTACTTCATATTTTCTCTTGAGAGCTATACATCAAGAGACCTGGGGAGTCTTCCGAGGGAGAGAGTATATCGTATGCAGTTTTGAAAGGGGAGGGGCTCCCCCCTTGCACGGGGTGATAAAGAAATGATAGACTTGTTTGTCTACTTTAGAACGCGATTTGATCGTCCCTATCTCAAACTGCAGAAAAATATTAAAAAATGTAAATTGATATCGCATGCACAGACACGTAGCCATGGGGGTGGGCACGTGCCCCCCCCCAAAATTTTTTCAATAAAAGCTCTTGCACTGACGGAGGAAAAATTTATTACGAGATCAGCCTTTTTGGAATACAAACATAAGGAAGAAAAATGGAAAATATCGCACCATTTTGCATCTAGAGTTCATAAAATAGGCAAAAAATTTTAAAGGGGGAGGGGACACCCCTCACCCTTAGACCCCTCCCATGCCGGCGAAACTCCAACATCGATGTGCCCCCCCTCCAATTGGTTATTCTGGCTACGGGCCTGTATATGAATAAACTAATTGTCTGTTCTTATGTTGCAAAATGTCCTCACCCCATATTTCAAACGTCAGTAGTACAGGTAAGCCTTCACAGTAGCAAACGCGTCAGGTGGTACATTATATGCAACCACTCCCTCCTGTAAGGCACGCAAAGAAGTTTGCACATCGATCAGGCAGTTCTACATTCAACAAATTTGAAATTCAGATTTCGGCTGAATAATCAAAACCTAGAAAAATCCTCATCATTTCCAACCAAACTATTTACACTGCGTGGGTGCTACTTGCACATGTGGTTCAAATTTATGCGATCAATGTGACTGTCTTTAATATCAAATAAAACATTAAAAAATGAAAGTTAAATTAGCAGTATTGACAAGAAAGCAAACATTTCTCCTACTTGTTTGGCTTTGTAGTGGCATCCATTGTCAAAAAATAAAAAATATTGAGATTCTAACCCTCGCTTAACATATGACGTTGTTGATCTTATATTTAATGGGGAGTCAAACAGTTGTTTTACCTTGACCATTCTGGCTCAAGTTAGTGGACACAGTGGTGGAAGATATACTTCCAGGAGAAAGCTAATATAATACATAAAGACTTATTATCCCGAATATTGAAACAAACGTATAGGGCTCCCCGAATTCACGACAGTCGGAGTTGGAGGTTGGCCCTAATTTTCAGTTTGAAAAAGTTCACTTGGGGATAGAACTGGCCCGCCCTAATTTTCAGTTTGAAAAAGTTCACTACATGCGTGTTACAAAGGCCAAATAACACCTAAGAAAATGGCAAAATCCGTAAGCTAAAGGTTCGGCCCCTACTCAGTCTTACAAACCTTAGAACGACTCTGTAATGCCTTTCTGGCGAATGTTAATTAAGTTACATCCCATTGACGGAGAAGTTTCGTAGAGCTGAGGGGGTTTAGTACCCGTGATGGGGACCCTCTTGGGGATTCACTGTATGTGCTCAGTGGTTGTGAGTGGATTAACGGAAAAAAGCTGGATTTGTTTCTGCATTTTAAGTTTAAGTGGCGTTATCTTAGAAAAAGTGGGATTTTAGTACAATGTTTTACATCTCAAGCGTCAAAGAAAGCTTACAAGATCGTAAAATTTCTTTCACTTTTCCAGGGGTTGTATAATGATAATTCCGGCCTTGAATGTTTGCCTAATCATTTTACGATGCAGCAAAGGGACCATTACTGTAGAAGAAGCTTTAGCTTCTTTCCAGTTGAAAGGTCATTTCTGATGGGGGAGGGGGGACCATTGATTGTTCTTGGATGAAAACTCCACCTTCATTTGACATACAGTATAGTTGGAGGATGGAGTGTTTGAGTAAGATGAGGTTTTACGGCTCAGTTTCTAACCAAGGCGGATGGAGGATGCAAGATCGAACCTCCCAGTTGCCATGCTAGGCTTAATTCGTTGTTTTAAATACTTGTGCCTATCGGTCATGTGGCCATGGCCGATAATAGTCTGATAGTACGTAATATTCGTGCCTATCTTTTCATTATATCAAAGGATGCAGAGACTTGAATCTTGACCTTCAGAGCTACAGAAAGTTGATATTAAATAAAAATGTGGTAATTTTGGAATTTCCTAAGGGGATAAATTTTTGAATAATTTCATAGATATGTTAGTAAATTCAATAGATTAGCCGTTGATTAAAAAATTCGCAACATCTTATCTCAAATTTAGAGCAGTCCATTTTCCTTAGACTTTTGAAAAAGCAGTTAAGTTTATTTTACTGCTTTACAAATACAGATGCTATCCGGTCATGATCGATATTCTCCCCCGTCGGGGTATGTTTGATTAAACTTACGGGAGTGTCAGTCTAGTGGTATATTCGCCATTTTGTCACGTGATTGCATAGCTTCATGTTGATTGGCTAAAAATTAACCAGGGATTTAAAGTTTGCAAGCGGATTTTATCGGGTATTTTTTATGTTATAAGCTAATAAAAACGACAGTAGGTACAATTCTAGAATTAGATCTGTCTGTTGACATCTGTCTGTTGACATCTGTCTGACAACGCAAGTCAGACGTCACCCATTGTCAAATTTTAAGTTAGTGAGAAGGGATAAAGACAGACCGGTCAACACAATAGATAACTTCAAAGAAGTAGCCACGAGAAGCTTTGGATGCGGCAAGCCATGGCAGTGCCGTATCGCATCCTCTTAGTCAGCTTGACTTGGTTGATGGTACTCAGTATCTCCAGGTAAGTGCAATGTGTTTTTGAAACTTACTCTCTATACCCGGTCCATGTAGCCAGCATATCAGATTTGAAGGGGTAACGTTTTTGTTTGGCGGAACTCCTGTATGAATGCACAATCACTTCCTGTCCTTCCTTAAAATGGTCAACTTTCACATCCCTAGTAATTCGTAGTAAACTTGTAACTATAGTTGTACAGTTCAGCAGTGATATCGAAGACACAATTGATAGACTCAATCATTTTCCACAGTAATACATTACAGAGCTCCTTGCATCTGCAACGTCGTTAGCCGATGGGGTTGATAGCAAGATATACCCGCTTAGACAATAGAACCGCGGGTGTGTGTTTAAAATAACATGTGTTAGTCCAATCGCTATAGCATCATACCGTCTGTGACTAAAATCTTGTTCGAGAATATTTTGCTGAGGGTGCCACAGAATACCACAGACGGTCTCTTCAGATATATGGGCCCGTGCTTCTTGCTGTATTCACTCATTTAGTGAGTTCTCAGTTTTTTCATTTAGAGCGCAGATCAGATTCGTTGAAATTTTTTTCTGTGGATGTGGAGCAAACACAACTAGTTGCAATGTAATACTAAAAATACTAAATAAATACTAACAACGCCAAAGCTGAAGTTTCAGATAAATTACCTGGTTGTTCGTGTGGTAGATTTTGGTTTTTAAAGCGTACTGTACTGTATTTGAAGGTGAGAAATCAGGGAGATATATTACTGCAATTTGGTACGGTACCAGTGCCAGTATGGCGTAGTAAATTTCAATTAAAGTCATTATCCAGTTTTCACTTCAATTAATTTTTTACCAGCATCAAAAATTATATCCATACATATATTATTTGGTACATTAGTACACTAATACATAGTTATAACGGGTATAATACAACAGAAGGGACCTTATGCTTTTGATATGTATATTAAGGTAGGGGAGTCAAAAATAAGTAGTGCTTCTCGAGCCTTGTACCTTAATTAGAAAAATGGAACGTACAAGATATTAAATATTTTATTTCATATAATTTGTTTCTTTACAACAGCAACAGTACAGTATAAAGTAAACAAAATTTACATGAACATGTAGTTGTGAAAGGAAGCGCTCTAAAATGACATGAGTCTAAACAAAGTAGGAATTTTCCTGTACAGAAGGTTAACTTAGAAAAAAGAGAAGGAAAAAGGAAGTCTCTGTATGCAAAAGGATTCCTAGAAACAGAAAGTATGGAGGAGAAAAAAGGGAAAATATAAAGCAAAACAAACGAAAATCATGGCGGTAGTTTGGGATGGGGGACGGGGAAGTTGCCCCCTGAGATTTCCAAACCATAAATGAAACTTGGCCTACTAGAGAAAAAATACTGAAATGCTGAAACTTTCACTGTCCAAGTTATGATTTACTAGGCCCCTAAAACCTGGAACATTGCAAATAAGTGTACCTTTTCCCCAAAATTTCCCTGGGAGGTCCCCAGTCCCCCTACCATGGACCCGTTCTCGTGTGGGTTTCTCTTCCTAACGAATGAACAACCTTCCTCCTAGAAGATACGCAGCTTGAGAACACAGTAGCATGTACACTGACTTAAGATTAAATAGCCTATGCTTACCTTTAATTATTTGCTAAATTCAAAGAGCTTGCAAAGTAACTTTTAATTTAAAGGGTATAAGCAGTCGCCGCAAACATATTTTGAAAAAACAGCTAAATCTCAAAAATTACCTACGATTTCACTTCAAGTAGGCCTATCTTTTATGATATGTTAGAACATAAATATTGCATGTTCAAGGTAAACCAAGGAGTTACTCTACACGTAAATTTCACAACTCAGTGAGAAAATCTTGTAAACATGATCTCAAGAGTCATTCATGAAACAGAATACCCGAGGACACTAATTCAAATTGGGGTGACTGCATTTTCCCTTTAAATCAAATTTAACTTTCCTTCTTGAAATCTAAATTTGTTTCTAAAGCATGAAACCTAAAAGTGAAGAATGTTTAGATGCAAGTTTAAGGTCTAAAATGTGTCACTTTCCCCATTCGTAAGACATTCTGACCGAACATTTTCTTGCAAAGCCTACGCTAAGGCTACGCAGCAACCGATGGTGGCTAGCCCGGTGTCGTACTAGGAGCGACACGGAGAAGTCCGAAAAGGGTTCCAGCCTTGTAGGGGTGCAATGCACGCTACAGCCGAAAAAAATCAGTAAATAATTTAAAGTTCAGATCATGTTATCAGTCCAAAGCTTTACCAAGGACAATACTATTTTGGATCTAGGAAAATTTAGAACAAGAAAAATTCTCAAAGAGTAGATGTGCCATCCCTCCCATAGGCAACATCCCCTTCAATGGCACCCTACAAAAATAGAAAAAAATCACTAAATAATGAGGATTCTCACCTATAAAATCAATTCAACGAGTACGAAGCTTCAACAAAGATAGCATCATTTTGAATCCAAGCCACCTCACAAAGACAAAAATTTCTCAGAGTATAGGGTGCCACCTTTCCTTAGACAACACCTCTTGCCTTAACGCCAGTCAAAAATAGGAAGAATATCACTAAATAATGACACTTTGTAAGGATATAATCAGATCAAGGCTATACCAACAATAGAACAATTTTGCACCTAGGTCAGGTATTACATGTGCCCCTCAATACCACCCTCCAGGATAGACCCCATGTACAAGTGAAAAAGGAAGGGTCCACCCCGGTGTTAACTATCTGTAGGCAGGTTACTTGGTGTTTCGCTTAGATAGTGTCATCATGAACTGCTCCATGCATATTTCTCTCAGTCTACTGCGCTGAGACTATGGTCTGATAGTCACAGAAAACTCTATAATAACGCTCAAACTATTAGTTCAACTTCAAGTGGACTCCGGTGATCAGAAATCTCTCGCGCTCCAACGAGTGGGTTAAAAGTTTAAAAAAGTCGAAAACTTTCCAATGTAAGGTCAAGAAAAATACCCGAAAAATCATTCAGAAAGGTTATTTTTTCGGAGGGCTTCGCGCGCACTTTTTCGTGGGTCCTCGTCCATTATTTCTCCATACATATCAAACAAAATTAAAAATTGTCAAATTTAGATAATTGTCGTCTGTTTAGCCTTGCACATTTCTTTTGAAGGTAGTAGATAAAAAAATTCATTTTACTGCCCCCAAATCTGGGTATATTCCAGTGATTCGCTCTTTGCTCCTCATCCGAGCCTGCCTTGAGGCACCTGGACGCTCACCATATAAGGAAAGTGTAGAGCTCTTATGGTGAATACGGGAAAATTGGCCCGTGACCGGCATTGTGGCAATCAAAATAGCCCTTCAAGGAAAAAGTCCCCACTCCTGCCTTAGGGCATACCGGTACCTTTTGTCCCCACACCAATGGGACCTTAAACAATTATAGGGGTTTGTAATTTTTAGGGAAAGTGAAAGGGAATTTCCGAAATGCCCTCCTTTCCCGGTGTTTGTGCAGGTCCATTCAAAGGTGATTTAATTCTGGAGGAACTGAACAAGAGAACATTAAATTACGACAAACTTAAAAATCTTTAGGCTATACAACAATCGATACAGTTCTGTACATAAGCGTAGGAGGAGAGGGATCTTGATGGTTTGGCAGACCGCCTGAGCAGAGACTGTCAGTTTTTAGGCAAAAGTTCGTTTCTATGGCAAAATTTATGTCAAGATCTTTACTCATTACTAAGAACTTCCTGGTAAGGACCTTCTACCCCGTTGTGAAATGTCTTACCATATATACGTCTATGGCCGTACACTATTTGAAACACTGGCATAGTGCTGATCAAATGTTTAACCGTGGCGCTATTACGGAATAGATCCATGGTCAAACTCAGTGTTGCCGAAACCATTCGCAATATGAGACTAGACGAATTATGCCTAACTAATGTAATAGAACATTATGGAACAAATGGATGCTGGGAATATTGACTGGAGGGACATGTTGAGCATTCGGTAGTCTGCGTGTACAAACTTGGTCGCATTTCCCTTGTCCGTGGGGTTCCTTTTCACCGCCAAATGTGTACACGCAGAAATTAGGTAGAAACATATTATCCCAACGAAAGTCTAATAATCGCTTTAATTTTTTCTTATCAACCAAAAGATGTATTTAGTCATTCAGTTACACTAAAGTTTGCACAATAGAAATGAATACTACAAACACGATGTTGGATTAAAATACGGTGCCACATTTTATGTAGTGTTTGGAGAAAAAATATCATTCAAAAAGTGTGATATGTTACACATAAATGACAAGTTAGGGGTTTTCGTCCTTGCCAAGCGTAAGGGGACGTATTCTTTAAACCCTTAAGTGCTTGACTGGCTAAAGCCCAGACCCATCTTCTTGGGCCTCAAGGGGACACTTGTATGGATCGCATCTTGTAAGGGAGTCACATCTGTGATTAATTTTTATGAGGGTGGGAGAGAGGGCAGGGGTGGGGGAGTTGCTGTTCCCGGTTTTCACTGTAAAATGTTAATTGACGGAGTAATTACAGCACTCATACCTGATACAATTTCATTATTAGGGTGTTTTGACCAAAGGTCGCAAGATCCGACTTCTAACCCAAAGCTGAGAAGTAAATTCAAGTTTGCTTAACTCCAGGGACGTCGGTTGGGGTGGTGCCATGCCCCTCCTTTCGTCCAGGAAATTTCCAGTTTTATTGAGGAACAGCAATGTGTGCGATTCTGTTATTCCTGACGCGGACCAGTCACCCCAACGTTCTACTTCATATTGCTCTCAAGGAAGACAAATTCTTCAATAAAACCCCCAACTTTTCAAATTCTCTTAAATAATAAACATTAATTTTTCCAGTAAAATTTAAAAAATTTCAGCGCTACCTTTCAGCAAAACTTCGTCGTCTTTGCTGGGGCCTCCAGTGGCCGGGCCCCCATCAGGGACCTTCCCCCTTATCGGGTAACGACTGGTACTACCCTGTTAAAATTCAATAAGTAAATACATAAAATAATATTTGAAATTACAGCGACCTAAAGAAAAATGTGTAAACAAACATAATTGTACACAGTAAGAAGTAAACATCAAATTATGAAAAATATAGAAAAACATGCCAGTATTATGTAGGTCTCAATAAATTTTGTGAAGCTTGTAAAGAAACTCCCTGAACAAATAGCCACATACAAAAGAATTTTTACAACATGTAATTTTAACTTGTTGGTAGTAATTGTCAAGGCTTTTTCTCATATTGTAGCAAGCATGATGTCAAAGACGTGATTTCTTGTCATGAGGTAATGCTTGTTGCTAAGTTTATCAATCTTGGACATCACACTTTTAATTCATCTTTTCTCTGAAGTATTGTTGTCATTTATAAGAGCATAATATGAAGATTACAATGACATGTTTAAAGAGGGATGTGACAAGGCCTCTTATCTCGGCGGCCACTCGGTTGAAATACCCAAGTCCGGGGATTTACTGAACAGGGGAAGAGGGAAACAGTGAAGAAAAAACGCACAAAACATAGCACCGAGTAATAGTCACAAGCCTACTGAGCCACTTTCTGTTAGGAGCGGAAGAGGGTGACGAACACTTTCTCCCGAAAGTTTGTCCACTTTGCAGGTCTATGATAATGTTATTAGGCAGTAAAATTTAAACTACGCCGTACAGTCATGAGAAAGTACAGTCATTCGTTCCCGCCAGTAAATCATCAGCCAGTACCGATATCCGGCCCATGCATGATACCAGAATATATTTCTGTTTTTTGGCGCTTCGCATGGGTCTTCGCAGCCGGTGATAACTGTCTCAACTGAGACTTACTGTATGGAAGTCCGCCTCGAGGTAGTACTGGTACTCCTCTAATTAAGGCAAATTATGAAACATACAAACATACACACACACACACACACACACATATATATATATATATATATATATATATATATATATATATATATATATATATATATATATATATATATATATATATATATATATATATGAAAATAAAATATCACCTCGTTGTAGCAAAATTATGATCCCAACAGATGATATGGAACACGTTATAAACTTTGTGTCATCTGATAGCTTACGAGGCAAGGGAGATCTAATTATCCGTAATCTGACAGTCTTTAATACCAATTGATTCAGGAGCGTAGTTAGGAATTTGCCAAGGAGGGGGTCAAGCCTGTAGGCAAACCATCTAAGCGTAGCTCCACTACAGGTTGGCGCGAAACGTACAAGAAAGTTTTGGCCGAAAATGCCTCCCAGATCGCTGGAAATGGCACTTCCCGGGCCTTATAAGTTGCATCTAAACATTTTTTATTTTGAGTTTCTAACAGTACCATAAAAAAATCATTAAAAAATACAAAAAATATGCTCAAGGAGGGGCGGCTACGCCCCCTTGGCTACTGGCCTGAATTGATTTCACACTTGGTAGGCTCAATTCAGTTATTTGTCAAATAGCAACTTCCTGGTTGATGGTAGAATCATTTTTTTGTTTCCCAAAAGGGAATAGACCTATCCAGAATGCACTCAATGCTGACCTGGCAAAACGACTGTAGGCTCTTATATTTCAGTGTAGACTGTGGTTTTGAGAAGCATACCTTGCTCCGCCCTGAACAAGAGTTGAGGCCGATGTCACATTTCGACACCCTTTCCCTTGAAGTCCGCGTAATGGCTCTCGGTGGCTTCCGCTATAGAGGTCTGTCGCCGGTAAGCCCTCTCATAGCGACATCCTGGATAAAAAACTTTGTTCTCTAGTAGAGGTCATTTATCGCCGTGGATTAGCTCCATGCTCTGTAGTTTTGCTTTTGGTGTACTATTTCAGAGCGCCCTTCTGATCGTTATGCAATAGGTATACATACCGCTTTTCAACAGAGATGCAATAGTTACGGAAGTCGAGAAGTACGGTGGTCTGGGAGAGAGACGTTCTTAAGACTCAAATGTCTTTCATTTGGGGGAAAAATGTCCGTGGCAATCCTCCGGCCATTGAACTACTTCGTTGCAGGTCCATGCTTCGGCATTCCCCCCAACAGTTTGGGAAACGTTTCAAAACTAAGCTTTGCTTGCATGAATGTGAAAAAATCACTAGGCCTATAGTTAGTTATGCTTCGTAGAGAATGTTTGTCAAAAAATTACGCTGCGCGCCAACTGGTGCTGGCGCTCTACTTAGTGTCAAGGTCTCACTCTTAACCTTTTAAGTCGGCTCCAGGGAAGAAAAGTCCTGCATGAGCCACAGCTTTGAGCAGGGGGAAGTGGGAAGAGGAAGGGGAGGGAAGGGGAGGGAAGGGGAAGGGGGAAGGGGTAGGGGTAGGGATATAGTAAACTCCAGTAGACTTTTTGGGTCACATCGTTTAAACAAAGAGGGATTCATGTAAGTATTATTCAATAAGACCAGCCATATTACCTAATAATACTATGAAGAAAGAGGTGGCCGAAAAGTTACAAGGGGGATCTTCCAGAACCATGCACATCTCTTGGGCTACGAACATGACAGATCCATACACCAAATTTATAACATGCATAGATTGCCATGAACATTTAGCAAAGTCCATGGACAGATGGAAGGCAAACTTTTGGAGATGCCATCATTTTTGCTGGTAGTTTCTTCAGTTATTATTCATTCGAAAAGTGAGAAGAAAATATGTTGGAGTATCTGACAAAACAACATGCGTAGAAAGTTTCAGTACCGCCATTCTTGTAATTTATGCATTAGAAGAACTGGTGCTCTAAATTTCCATTAAAGTAATTCACGTAGGCATTCTGGACCAAGATGTCTGGGAAGACATGGTTAAGTTTTGCCCTCGTACTGAATTTTGATCGAAACTGCTGACATTGTTATAATGCCGTAACGCTAGTTCAATTTATACGAATGGGAGGTCAAACCATAGTGAGACTTCTGACTTCTTTTCATAGGGGAAGAAATTTTAAATGAAACGTTCGTTGGAAAAGTGTCTTAGTGTCCGTGTGTGTGTGTGTGTGGGGGGGGGGGGTCCACATGATTCTATCTAAGCGGGCGTCATCGATTAGCGAGTAGAAATGGTCTGCCGAAACACTTTCCAGTTTGCAGGAGATGGCACTGTTCACGAATTCTAAGCCTGTCTTCAAACTAAGTATTTTGGTATCCCATGCTTTAAGAAAAGGACAGCCTACACTTTTCGGTAAATCAATTTGTAGAGAAATAGAACTTATTGTTCAACATGAGAGGGCCATACCGGCCGGGGCCGAATAAAGCAAGTGGGTGGGTCGTGTAAGGAGCTGCGGCGTCCTTGTATCTTTAAAAAGGACCCGGGGAAAGCTTTACTTATTTATGGTTGAAACAACTAAGAATCAGTAATGTAAGAACCTAAAAGAATGGAGAGTAAGAAATGCATGAAGTTAAGTGAAAAGTAAAAAATTTAGCCCGCGTAGGTTGAAGATGACAGTTAGTGTCCAGAAAGACACTCGAAACCCTCCCCTATAAAGAACTAGTGTATAGTTGTCATTCTTGGCAATTGTTTCAAAATGCTGAGAGAAACTAGACTGGGGTGAATAATTAATTAATTGATTGATTAAATAATTAGTTTATATGAATTACATCTCCACGTCAGGTGACTAACCAACTCAACAATTTAGGTCAAGTTTAGTGTCTTTTGAAAAAATAGTTCAGATTGGAAAACCGTAAATTGCTGTTGCATGAAAAATCCACCTTACTTTGACCCGGCCGGGGTCGAATCCGAACCTCACGGTTGCTAAGCTTCATCGCTTCAAACTCCACCGACTTTATGCACTCGGCCACAGCACTGGATGAAGCGGATATCCCAATCCTTTCCCGTATCGAGACAGATCTTATCTATCATTCGGTCTTCGGAAAGTGAGGGCGATAAATCGGTAATCGTAAGACCCATGCCTCCCAATCAAAAAAGTAGAGGTATATATCCTTACGTCCCCTGGGATGTGCGTCCATGGAGGCCAACAATACAAGCTATAGAATCTCAGAAGTGATTGTAATGCTCAGAAGACAGTGATTGTGTTAAAACACAAGGCACAGGCTTATAACGCCGATTATGCCTCTTGCATATTGACCAACAAAATGATGCTATTTTCATCTTTTACAAGATTGTGTTTGACATTGTAGTTATTTTAAGAAAAAATGTAAGAAACCAATATAATTCACAACTCTGTGGCAAAGGTGCAATATTGTAGAAGAACAATGAAACAAACAACAATGTATTGCAATTGGTTTAAGGGCATAATTATTATTTTAGCTATATCATTTGCCCAAATGGTCCATTCGTCTTTGTCCGGAAGGAGAGAGAAGAAGGAGGGGGGGGGGGGGGTGAGGGGATTTCTCCTCCTGATCTCTCTTCGTACGACCATATGAACACCTGTCGTAACATCACAATTCTTTTCCTCACATTGCTAGGACTCAAGGGTAGGACCAAAGATAGAATTCAACAATGCACGGAGGTGGACCCCAAATACCCAACAACTTCATGCAGGCTAGAGATTTAGAAGTTGAGATAAAATCCAGCCCCTTAAGGCAACTGTCATTTCATACCATATTTACCCCTAAGCATGGGCGGCGATCGGGGGGGCACAGGGGGACATGTCCCCCCAATATTTGAGAAACCTCCCATCGACTTTGATTTTCACTTAGTAAATTATTTGAAAATGAGGTCATGTCCCCAAATATTGAGAACAAATCTCCGCCTTTGCCCCTAAGGCCTAATGAAATGAATTCCCCCATGTCCATGTATTAAATTTATTAGAAATCGGGTCATCAAATACCTAAAAATCCTCGCTTCGACTCAGGTTAACCAGACTGGCGCAGGTCCTAGGGTCCTCACTCACCTCTTTTACAATTGGAAAGTGCAACACTTGAAAATTGTAGATGAAAACGTGCTCCCACAACTACCACGAGATTTTACGTTGCTGATTGTAGAAATGATGCACATCGAATGAATGCATAATCATGTATTCAACCATTAACCTGGTATGTAAAATCTTGTTGTAATGATCTATTAAATGTGAAGGTCTGTAAGTTTTCAAGCGAACGAACCCGAAATGGGCTCTTCATGGTTGTACATGGCAGAGATTGTATTTTGAGGGTCACGAAATGAGCGCCTCGTGATCGTACAAGGAAGAGATTATGTTTGGAGGGTCACGAAATGGGCTCCTCGTGCTTGTACAGGGCAAATATTATGTTTGGAGGGTAACTCGAACTGTAATCTCTAACTTAATTACCAGTTTTTCCGTCGACCTTACATATTTTGTATATTCTGACATGTAATGATTAATCTTGTTATTTTGTGGTTATGTAATACTTACAGGGCAGAAGAAGATTCTGGCCATATTTGTGACACCATCGAATCAAATGTTACTGAAACCTTTGAGATAATTTGTGATACTCAAAACAATGGCACCGACATTGTCATCAGTAATGACGGGACTTGGTGCACAGTAAACAGGTAAGAGGCAGAACCATCAGTTTGTAATCAACACAGTTCTTCGCCACCGCTTTCGGCGATACTTCATCAATGACGCAAATCGTTTCCACAGTCTGCAATCCCACGTGGTGCTATAGGCAGGGAGCTGTAAGGCTTTTTGATTCCTTGCCGAAGGTAGGCAAGGAATCTATGCGATGGCGATGTCGTGTGTGTGTGTGTGTGCGTGTGTGTGTGTATGTGACGCTTAGCTTGTAAACCTGTTATCTCAAGATAGCAATGACGGTTACTTTTCATATTTGGTATACAGATTTGTCATGGTAACCCTATTGTTTTGGTGGAGGTCAAAGGTCATTTGAGGTCACCAGAAGTAAAAAACCGGAAATCTTGTAAACATGATGTATCAAGATAGCAATGACGGACACTTTTCATATTTGGTATATAGATTTGCGATGATGTAAGGAACAATTCTATTGTCTTTGGTGGTGGTCAAAGATCATCTTAGGTCACCGAAGGTTAAACGGCGAAAACCTTATAAATAGCTTGTTAACACGATATCTCAAGATAGCAATGACAGACGCTTTTCATATTTGGCATGTTGCTTTGTCATATTGAGAGAAAGAACCCCATTGTTTTTGGTGGAAGTCAACTGGTTATCTGGAGTTACCGGGGGGTCAAACCAGGGAGTCCGTGGCAGCTCCCTGGTCAAACGCTGAAAACTTTGTTAACGTAATATCTCAAGGTAGGAAACTTGGATAGATTTCATACTTAGTATGTGGATGCGTTATGGTGAGAAAAAGAAGCCTATTGCTTTGGTGGGTCAAAGGTCATTTGGGGTCACTGGGGTCAAACACAGAAAACCTTGTTAACACGATAACTCCAGACGGGAAGCTTGACTAGATTTCATGCTTGGTATGTGCATGCCTTATGGTAAAAAACCATATTGTCTGTGGTTGAGGTCAAAGGTCATCTGGGGTCACCGAGGGTCAAACTCTGAGAACCTTAACATGATTTCTCAAGGTAGGAAGCTTGGATAGGTTTCATACTTGGTACGTGGATGTCTTATGGTCCGAGGAAGAACTCTTTTGTTTTGGTTGTGATCAAAGGTCATCTGGGGTCACCAGAGGTAAAAACGCAAAATTTCCTAAGAATTCCCAAGATTGTTATGTGGGGTCACCAGAGATCAAAAAGCAAAATTTCCCCAGAATTCCCAAAATTGTCATCTGGTGTCACCAGGGGTCAAAAATCGATATTTTCCAAGAATTCCCAAAATCTTCATTAGGGGTCAAAAGAGTTCAAAAAGCAAGAATTCCCATGATCGTCATCTGGGGTCACCAGAGGTCAAAAAGTAAAATTTCCCTAGACTTTTCAAGATGTAAGCTCCATTGTAGGTCAATACCTTTCAAGACACTTCGTTTTTTCTTTTTTGTTATATTTGGTGGAGTTCAAAGGTCATGTGAGGTCAACAGAGGTCAAATTGTTAAAATTTCGTAAAATGATATAGTCAAGAAAGATAAATTTGACGGAAAAACCTCAGTGCAAAAAAGCATCCTCATTGTGCAAGGAATCACTAAGCCTTTTGGCTTCCTGGTATTAAGTTCCAGTACTCCGATCAATCTAGTGACACATTGTTTTTATCTCAAAGCGGACACTCAACAAAACAAACAAACACACAAAAACAAAGTTAACGTAAATTAAGTGGTTGGAACACCCCTGAACCCCCGCTTTCCCGTACAATGTTGGAGGTAATAATGTCAATTGGAGATCCACCGCTTTCGTTTAGATGCAACATTGTACTGGGTGACGGGGGTTTCGTAAATCGTGCGCAACATTGTACTGGGGGACGAGGGTTTCGTAAATCGTGCACGACATCATATTGTACACGGTACAACGGTTGGAGGTGTTCCAACAAGTTTTGTCCAAGATTGTAGTTTAGAGATCATCCTTGACGTCATCGTTGCTTTCTGAACTGCAAAAATTACGCAGATACGATCTGATAGTGACATTGTCATCAGGTCATGCTTACGAGAACATGTTCGTTGTCTGTGTTTGAGAGTACGAGTACAAAAGCGTTGTTTGTGGTTGGGAGTACGAGTACATATGCATTGTTTGTGGATGGCAGTTCGAGTACATGTGCCATGTCTGTGGATGTGAGAAGTACATGTGATTGTCTGTGGTCTTGAGTCCGATTACATGTGCATGTCTGTGCTTGTATACGCCACGTCTGTGGTTGGGACTATGGGTACATGTGTATTGTCTGTGGATGGGAGTACGAATACATGTGCAATTTCAGTGGTGGTGAGTACGAGTACATGAGCATCGTCTGTGGTTGGTAGTACAAGTATTGTTTGTAGCTGGATGTGAGTACGAGAACATGTGTCATATCTGTGGTTGGAAGTACTAGTACATGTGCATTGTCTTTGGTTGTGAGTACGAGTACAGGAGTACAAGTACATGTGTGTTGTTTGTGGTTGAGAGTACGAGTACATGTGTCATGTCTGTGTTTGGGATAACCAGTGCATGTTTATTGTTTGTAGTTGAAAGTACGAGAACATGTGCATTGTCTGTAGTTTTGAGTGAGAGTACATGTGCATTGTCTGTGGTTCTGAGCATGTGTACATATTCATTGTCTGTGGTTGTGAGTATGAGTACGTGCTTATTGTCTGTGTTTGTGAGTACGAGTAACATGTGCCAGCTATGTGGTTGTGATTACCAGTGGGTGTGGAAGTCTGTGCTTGAGAGTACGTACTTGTCCATTGTCTCTGGAAGTGAGTACGACGGAGTGCATGTGCCATGTCTGTTTCTGGGAGAACTAGTGCATGTTTATTTTCTGTAGTTGTTTGTACATGTTCATTGTCTGTGGATGTGAGTGAGAGTAAATGTGCCATGTCCGTGGCTTTGAGTTGGTGTACATGTGTATTGTCTGTAGTTGTGGTTACAAGTATATGTGACATATCTAATGTTGTGAGTACAAGTACATGTACCATGTCTGTGGTTGGGAGTATGATTACGTACATGGACATTGTATGAAGTTGTTAGTACGAGTAAGAATGTCTACCTTTTTCACGTGTACGAGTACAATATTTTTGTACTAGCAACAATGACAGGCAGACTTTCAAAATCTGTGACTCTTAGAACGAGTATGAGTTCAAATCCATTTTGTCGGTAGGATTAGGAGTTAGGGTTACGGTTAGGAGTCAGTAATGTCTGCTCCCCTCAGGTGTTTGTGAGATCATGTCTGTCACGTGTTCGCATTGGTACATACTGAAGATGCGGGTCACAAGTGACGTCAGTGCTAGACCTGGATAATGTCCTTCTGCCTTCAGCAACTTTCTCATATGCCGGGTAGGTTGGAGAAACTCCTTTAAGCAAAAGGTAGGCAGACTATTATGAAGGAAATGGCGAACTTGGAACATAGTGTCCGGCACTATGGCTATCACCAAATCTAGGATATATCAGTATTTTTCTGGCAGAATAAAAATAAAGATTGTAATTTGTTGTTCAATTGCAAAACTCTGCTCTAGGCGGCCTGTCATGTGTACCGTTATTTCCCCCAATAATTGCCCCTCTCATAAATGCCCTGTCTACTTTTGATAAAAATCGAGTAGGCCTAACCAATAGGCTTGGCGATGGTTCTAACATTGCAATGTAAAAAATTGCCTTTTCAGACGGTTTGCACTTTGATCCACATGGAATTTCCAAAACACAACAAAACATCACAAACAAAATTGACCAAGAAAGAAGCAGTCTGTTCTGACAACAACACACTTTTGAGATTTAAGGTTACACTTCTTTCTTCCGACAAGTCTGCATGAAGGTCAGTATTAGGATAAGGGTTAGGTTCTAAGCTAACCCTTATCCTAACGCGACCTCAGTGTAGACTTGTCGGAACCTAGAGACGTCAGAAAAAAGAGACGTCGGAATAGAGAGCAGTCGCCGAGGTTTAACGCATAGGCTGCTGAAATTCCATGTATCATGTCAAAGTCGAAAGGGACACCCACTCACCTTCGAGAAATTTTTAATATATATAAGGGTCCGTATTGGTACTTTGATGCAACACATTATGCAAACTTTAATGAAAATTATTGAAGTTTTTGACATTTTTTCAGAGGGAACAAGTAAGGGGTTGTTGTCATTGGACGATGGGATCGAAAACATACTTCCATTCCCACTTTTCCTGGGGTGGGGTGGGGGGAGGGGGCTTTAGCTCCTCATCCCCGCCTTCTTACGCCTATGAACATATCCCTTTATGTCTTAGATATCGAATCGTCTCCAAACTTTTGACATGCATCTCTGACTTTCTAACCTTAAGTCATATCTGATGGTACATTTTTCCCATGACAGAACAAGAACCGTTACTCTCAACATATGCTGCGACGGTTGGAAAGGGACAGAGTGTGACGAACGTGAGTAAATATAACAGGCCAGATATACTTTTGTCACATTTCGTAATGAAAACTTGTACGTACCTTATTTCCATGAACTTCATTAATATGTCAAAATAGTCTAGGCACCCTGTAATTTAGGTGACTGTGAGTGACAATCATAAATAATACCGTATTAAAAAGCGACGAAGGCTTAGGTAATATTCAAGTAGTTTTCCTTCTCTTGGACTCGGCTTTTTGTGGTGCAGAGTCCAAATTTAGTTTGCAGTCCACTCCTGACCAATTCCATTTCAAGGTCTCGATTTCGGGCCAATTCCCAGTCCAGTAAAATGGCATCGAGGTCGGAACTGGGTGCTATTCAAGAAAAATAATACGACTGTACGACCCAGGAAGGATAGACAATATAGCTTACCTTGTAGAACTATTTGGAGGAAAATAGTGTGGGATTAAATGTATCAACAACGAGTCACCAAGTCTATAGCATGAATGGGGTAAAGCCTAAGCTAGAGATTTGTAAGCGGGCCATAAACACTTGAAAGTAAGAGTGAAATTGACCATACGATGTATAAATATCAATGAAACGATGATGTAGAGGGTCTCTGTTGGCAAACTAGGGAGGAGGTTGAAATTGTAGGAAGGAGAGAATGCCCCTTTCCCTACAACCTGTGTTGTTCTTCCCGCAGGCGTGATTTGTTTCCAGGACGAATGGGGCCATTTCATTTTTTTCTTAACCCTAACCTTGACCCTAACCTCTTTCCTAACCTGATCATCATTTTTCATTTTTCATGATTTCAATGGGAATTTCCTAAAATCGTCCGGGAAAAATTCCACTTCCTGCATCTAGGCTCAAATATCTCTCCCTCCCTATGTTCACTGAAGGTCAGTTCCACTAAACCATTCAATAATTCACAATTGACAATTGCAGTCGCTAGTGACCGCTGACTGTTATCACCTTTTGAAAGATTCACCTCTAAACGTAACCATTTTTGGAATGTAATCTCGGTTTTGATGTGAGCTTTCAGGGTAATGTGTTTGAATGGTTAGGATGGAAACAACTCTAGAAATAATAGTACAAATAGTACAATTCACTTATAGTTCAGGAACATTTTACAATGAGAATGTAATTTTACTTCTCTTCTGCAGGTAATGACACAGCCACAACACTGGGATATGCAACTTGTAAGTTAATAAAAGTGTAAATATCCTTTGCCAAATAGATTGGCTGGAAATCCCTTTTGACATTTCTTTCAATTGGGCTTTTGAAATATCTTTTTAAGAAGTCCCCTGGACTATCCCCCGACGAAGACGAAGACTTGAAATTGCTCCCAAATGAAGTTATTATTCCGAAAGTACAAGATACGTTAAAGAGGGTCTCTAGTTCTAATTTGGTTTTGATACACTAGAGGGGAAATTAATTTAGGTGTTCTGGTCAAATTTGCTCTCAGTATTCCCATTTAGGGTTCTTGAGATATTAACAAATAAAATTATCACATTTTCAACATAAAGTAAAACTTGAAGCAGCACATGTTAACCTCATATTAATCAGTGTTTGCTGTTCTTTTAATTTTTGTAACCTATTGTTTTCCCATAATTTCATGCTTTCCTGATATGAATGCATGCGAGGCATCGAAATATGGGCAACTTTTACTTTCTCCACGAAAAAACTACAACCTTTTCTGTTTCAACGTCAGTCAATAGATTGCAAAATAAAGAAAAAAAAAAGACATTGCTTATCAATATGAGGAGATGACATCATTCATCCTCGCTTTATGTTAAATGCAGGCAACAAATGCATCAGCTTCATCCTTTAATATCTCGAGGACCATACGTCAGAATAGAAGAAATTCCTCTTCCACATATCAAAAGTAAATTTTCGCTTAAAGTGAGTGTGTGTTGTGAGCAAGAACGTACGACGCTTTCTCCTAGTTCAGACTTTTTGAATAGATTCTAAATAATGAAAAGATGTGCATTCGTAAGTGATGAAGTAAGTAGTAAAATGGCGGTGGTAAAAAAGTTAAATTCCCTTTTTATTAAACGAAGGTTAAATGTGACGACAATATGTATAAGTATGAAATTCAACGATGAATCAGGAGGCCGGTAGGGATAGACAAATCAGGAGGAAGGAGGTTCAAAAAGGAGGCAGGAGAGAATTTCCCTTTTCCACTTACTGTGTTGCTTTGCTATATCTCCAGACTTATATTTCTCAACCTCTGATCCTTGAACTGATATTCACGTCCAACCAAACATTCTACGATCCAAACTTCACAAACGCAATTCCACTTTAATTAGCAGTGGATATTTTCAATTTTTGACTTGAAAAATCACATTCGACGTTTAACCATTTATCAAATACAGCCTCGGCTTATTTGTGATCTTTGTGTGTAATGTGTTTCCATGATTGGAATGAAAACAAAAGTAACGCAGAGAAATGACCCAATTTATGTAAGAAGTTGTGTTTTATGAGAATGGCTTTTCTTCTCTTCTGCAGATAATTTCGAAACGACCACGCCAGGATTTAATCCTACATTTCGTAAGTCAATAAAATTTGAACAACGTTTTGTAGATCAGACTGGTTGGAACGAACTTTGACATTTCGTTCCATTGGACACGTACAGTTTGGACAGGAAGGCCTTTACAACTCTTTGATTTGAAGGGGCTTTTTTAAGCTAAGCTATTTCCCGTCGAATAAAAAAGACTGAAACTAACTAAAAAAAAAACCTAGCTCTTTTTTGAACTAGCAATCACTGTATGAGATGTCTGTGCTTTAACTCTAAGATATCATGTGAGCATTTCGACATCCATTGACCTCTGACGAACTTTGACCTAGAAAAAGCCAGTCGGGTTGTTTTACACACCATAAACTTTGGCACTTCCTGCCGAGTATAAAATTCATCAAGGCTTCCCTTCTCGAGGTACCATTTTTGAGTCCTTGTCGAAGGCGAGAGGAATCTCTGCAAGGCGCCGTCTTGTATGTGTGTGTGTGTGTGTGTGTGCACCCGAGGTGTGTAACGTGTGCTGGGGCATGGGTGCACTCGCCAACATGTCCTTGGCGGGACACGGGGCAGCTCGCCGCTCGCACGGCTCTCACGTCTTTCCTAGCTCACGCGCGGCTCGAAACTGCGAGTAGCTACCCGGAAATTCGGCCACTGCCACGAGAAGTCACGCGCGGCTGCACGTACTTGCACGGCACTGCAGCCCGCCCTCAAAAGCCACGTCTGATCGCCGAGATCTCTGGCAGCTCCGCTGCTTGGCAATTCCAGTCTCTTCCCTACCGGTACATTTCTCGTGTCCCGGTAAGGAAGCGAGGGTGCGTATGGGTGTGTATGGGTGTGTATATGCTTATATTATATATGTGTGTTGTGACATTTTCGCTTGTAAATACGATATCTCAAGATAGCAATGATGGAGACTTTTTATTCTTGGTATTAAGTTTTGTCCTATTAAGACAAAGAACCCCGCTGTTTTTGGTGGAGGTCAAAGGTCATTTGAGATCACCAGAGGTCAAAAACGAAAAACCTTGTAAACATGACATCTCAAGGTATGAAGCACGGGTAGTTTTCATACTTAGAAATTAGATACATCATGGTCAGTAAAAGGCCCTATTGTTTTTGGCAGAGGGCAAAAGGTCGTCTGAGGTTACCTGAGGTGAACCTACGAAAAACTTGTAAATTGCTAGTAAACAAGTTATCTTAAGATAGAAGCAATGGATACTTTTCACACTTGGGATATTAATTTGCCATATTAAGAGAAAGAAGTCTATTGAATTTGGTGAAGGTCAGGGGTCATTTGAGGTCACCACAGGTCAAGATCTGAAAAACTTGGAAAGACAATATATCAAAGAGGAATGATGGATATGCATACTTGGTGTATAGATTTAACATAATAAAACAAAGTAGCCTATTGGTTTTGGTGGACGTGCGAGGTCGTGTGAGGTCATCAGAGGTGAAACCACGAAAACCTTGTAAACTGCTCGTAAACACGACGGTATCTCAAGAATGGACAGCGAGTGGACCGTGTTAGTGACTAAGGGAAAGGGAGGGCTGAATGTTTGTATCATTCCAGGGAGCTGTAAGAGATGGAGAAACATCAACCAAATCTCTCAGATAATATGTACTTGAGAATAATTAAATCATCTACAGGTACCAAAATTGGATTAACAGGTGGGCCCTTTTCTTCCTATTGTTTAGCCGCTGTTGACTTTCCTTCTTAGTAATAATCTGCTCCTTTCAAAGCCAAGCAATTCTGAAACAAGGGCCATTTTCAAGGCTTTGCATAGAAGCGAGCTGTACAGCCGATAACTGTGAAACGTTTTAACCTCTTTAGTTTAAAGGACTGTACATGCATATTTGTATCCATTGTTGTTCTCACTTCTCCTGTAAGTTAAGAATGTCTCTTTTTGAGAAAGAAGCAGGAATGTAAATTTTGTTGGCGACATTTGAACTAATTTCTGATTATTCCTAAAGAGCTCAAAATCTACCCATGTTCAAAAAGTAACATAAAGATATCGTACTCCTTAAAAGTTGCACCTGTCGGCACAAGTTAAAATACATTTTCCTCTCCTTAGCGATAAGCAATGTTCTGCTAAGGAGATCCATGATTATACCAATGGTTGAAATCATCCCATGAGCTCTCTCAGTTGAAGCAGAAGACAAGAACCATTGTCTTTGCCTAATCCCTCTAGAATGTAGAGGAATTTTAGTAATCAGACAATGCAAGTATCGGCAAAATAGCTAGTTTCAAAGGAGGGACAAGCGTTGGCTCTCCATCTCTTACAGCTCCTTGACCATTTCCACGGCTAAAGTTATAGAGAACCAGGTATACCTTTTCACAAGTATAACTCTGGTACATTAATAAGCACTTCCAATAATAGACGGGTTGGGAAATTCGGTACTTCCGGTCGGGTCACAAGGTCAAGTGTACCATGACGACGGGCAATGTGTGTAGCTCTGCGTGCTCAGCATGCAACACCCGCGCTGGGACACTGTAAGCGTGGTACACTTCACCTTTGACCCATTCCCATAGTGCATTGCGTGGAAACATTTCCCAACTCGTCTATTATCTAATGATGGACTGTGTGAAGGCTGTTGTGACTATAACTTGAAATATTTAAAATAGCCGACAATTATCGGTTTTATTGATGGTGTAGTGGAAAGTTATCGATATCCCATTTTTGACGGCCCGGGTTCGAATTCCAGTCTAGCATCAAATTTTTCAGATTTTGTAATTCAACTTTTGTCTTCTGTTAGTTTTATTTAATACTTGGGATACAGGTGTTCATTGAAAGGAAGTATCCTTTTGGTTTTGGTGGAGGACAGAGGTCATTTGAGGTCACAGAGGTCAAAATGGAAAACCTCTTAAACACCATATCTCACGTTAGGAATTATGAATGCTTTTTATATTTGGAATGTGGGGGCGTTTTACTGAGAAAATAACTGTATATAGTAGTTTTCTATAGAGTTCAAAAGTCATGTGAGACCACCGGTGTTGAAACCACGAAAACCTTGTGAACTGCTTGTTAGCAGGATATTCAGGAAAGGTAACATTCAGGTATTTTGTAGATAGCATGAGGATGTCACATACTGATAACAAGTACCCATTGTACTTGGTGGAGGTCAAAGTTCATTTGGAGTCACAAGAGGTCGTATGGTGAAAGCCTTGTCAACACAATATCTCATAAAGGGTAATTTTCATGGATCTCGTATCTGGCATGTGAATACCTATGATGCGTTCAGTAATTCAATTGTTTTGGCCGAGGCCGAAGGTCATTTGAGGACAACAGAGGTCAAACTATGACAACCACGTATGTAACTGCAAGCAATCTAATACATAGCATGTGGACGACCCATGATATTTGCATGAACCCAATTGCTTTTGACGCAGGTCTAAGGTTATGTGATGTCACCAGAGGTCAGATTGTGAAAACATGGAAGGTACGCTATTTTAAGAAGGAACACTTTCAGGGATAAACTTCAGTGGGACAAAGCTTTCCCTTTCGGCAAGTAATCACTAAGACTTTTGGCTCTCTGGTTTAGTTCTGGAGATGTTGACCTGCACCAAAAACTACAGGCTTCCCGAACTCAATGTCGGGCTTCTTCATGCTAAGCACGAGAAACCACATACACACATGCATACAAGCACACACACACATACATACAAGCACACACACACATACATACACCCCGCCGTGATTACATAGCTTCCTGGGATAGATTGGATAGCTTCTCGGTCTTTAGGCTAAGATCATGTGTAAAAATGTAAATGGTTGAAGTCAAAGGTCAGTTGGCTTAAACTCTGCAAATTATCGTGCCATTAGCTCCTTTTTAACACTACGTCTGATCAAGTTGAAACATGGTGGGTAGATACCTGGCCATAAATATTTCTGCCTACGTAATTGATGGCGTCTTGGATCAAAGTTCTAATGACCTTAAAAATGGTGGTTAGCCATTATTTGCTCCTCAGTTTGTTTGAAATAAGGTCGTTAAACCACAAGATAGGAGAGACATATTGGTACGCTTATGGTTCACAAGGGTCGAGGTCAAAAGTCAGTATAGTTCAAAGGTCAAAGTGTCCGACATTTGGGGAAAAGATGGTCCCAAACTCTACTTTAAGTCCGAGTAAGCTCAATCTTGGTAGGCAGATACTTGTAAATTGTCACTAATTCATGCGTAACCTACATGCTCCATATGTAAAGTATCATAGGCCGTAGGTCGAATATCATAAATTTTGTTCCATTACCACTTCCTGAGTTCCGAGGAGGCTTAAGAGGCGATACAGCTTCGAGGGAGCTATACATTTCTGCACGGGCTTGAGCCTGAGTAATTCTTGTACCGTCGATGCCCAGAAAGCTTCAAAATTATACTATAAAGACAAGGGACCAGGTGATTACATGTCCAGGGACCGGATTCACAAAGAAAAAATGCCTGGAAGTGTCATTTAAGGCAATCTCGGAGATATTTTAATCTATTTTTTCCGGGCGCTACAAGCCAGATGATGGTGGCGCTACGCTTAGATAGTACATCATTACTTCAAGATAATAATATGTCGGAAATTTTTTGCTTCCCCTCCCCCCCCCCCCCACAAAAATATCTAACTACGCCACTGGTAAGGAAAGTGCCTCAATAAGCTATTTTGCATAATCACCCGATCTTCATGGCTTGTACAGTAAATTTCTGATCTGTGTTATAGTTTCTTAGCATGTGCTACAGAATCTGTTAATGGTAAGAGAATTGCCTGACATAACTTAACGCCAAGCTTCAGAGTTTCGTAAGTACAAAACAACAATAAGTTAGGCACGTTTTATCAAGCATTTGTAGACGAGACGTAAGACCATTGGTGTAAGCACAAAAGATCATGCGAGTAATTTCATACGATTGGCTTAAGATGTGACAGAACTAGATGCAACTAAACTACGATTGGGTCATGTACAATTACTACAATTACGCTTTATCTTTACCAAGACCATAAATTGGCTTTGTGAACTTGACCGAGTGCTTACGCACTTCATATAGGTATTTTGACTTACACAGAAACTTGCACATATATTAGTGATCGAATCCGATGATACTCGAATTAATATCTAGAGCACTTGGCAAAATTTTGACCATTGAAGATTATTGAGTCAATTTCAATATTTGGGATTTATTAATGGATTTTATCTTGACTTTTTCAACACGGCTCAAGTCTTAAATCAAGCAAGGACTTCTTTGCGCGTACTACAAAAAGAACCAACAAGCATTCACGCAAGACAGTTGGTGTGTTTCGTTACCATTGTTTATGTAATTTCCGTATACACTCATTTACAGAAATATAATCGTGTTTCCTTTTTGATTGTTTAAGGAAAAGTATGTGTCCGATTAATTTAAAAATATTGACTTAGGACGTTAAGTGCAAATGCAAATGGAAGACGTTTGCAAACTTTAAACCACGGGTGCCCAACCTTTTTTGACCCAAGATCTACTTTTCAAGTAGCCACCCTCCCGAGATCTACAAAACATACACTGTCACACCGTTACACATAGAGAAACTATTTTTTCATTTTTTCCTACACCTCGCGGTCGACCTGGGATTAGTCCACGGTCTACCAGTAGACCGCGATCGACTGGTTGGGCACTCCTGCTTTAAAGTTTTCTTTTGAATAAACAGCAGGGAATTTGTTTTTGTTTATGCATTGTTGTTTGGGGGGCAGGAGAAAGTTGAACACATCATCTTTTTCCATCTCATGATTTCATATTCCATTA
Source organism: Holothuria leucospilota (assembly GCA_029531755.1). NCBI lineage: Eukaryota > Metazoa > Echinodermata > Holothuroidea > Aspidochirotida > Holothuriidae > Holothuria > Holothuria leucospilota. The sequence goes on from CM055978.1 coordinate 24,850,253, forward strand.
CGTTTTTTTCTTCCTCGCAGGAAATGAAAGTACGCCCCGACAGTGTGCACTGTTGAGAGACGTCATGCTGAGACAAGATGGAGTCCACTTCAATTTTCCCGAACGAGGCTCTTACGAGTTTGCATCAGAATGCAGGGAAGACGATGACCTCTTCAAAATACTCATCAAAACTAATCCTGAATGCGGGAAGATTAGAGGACCTGACTGTTATGCGGTTTCCATGCAGTATGTTTACTTATATTTTTCAAAAAAATGTCAAAACTTTGTATCTGCTTGATGTGGATTCTCCAAAAGTCAGGTCTAGAGGCCCCTGTTGCATATTACAGGTTAAGGCTATGGGGTTGGGAATTTGTCTTCTTGTGCTATAGCCACTAGTGCTGCATAATATAACAAGAAGGCGATCCATGGAGTTGCAAATATCATCTCCCCCAAATTCTCCTCATACCCTGGAGTTAGAGAAATTTCCAAACATACTGATACGCAATAATGACTACAGACCACTTGAGGTCATTTAAACTTTGATCTCGAACTTTAGGGACTAGAATGCACTATTAAAACTATAGTGTCTCATTTATCTTTACATATCATGTGGTTTTCTGATCTTTTGTGACATACTAATATGCAAATAATGGGTAAAAACCAATTTCATCTCATTTCAACTTTGCCCGCTTGATTTTTGACCTATGACGCAAACTATTACGCATGCCAAAGTTTTCATGGTTAGGTAACTATCCATCAACTTTGGGATTGATTGGATTTGGTTTAGGAGTTAACAATAGACCAGTGGTTCTCAAACTTTTTAGACTACCGCCCCCTTCCGCCATCTTGAACTGTCCCAATGTCCCCTCCCCCCTACAACTCCCCTCGTACTACCATTCATAGTCGGATGCTCCACAATATTTTTTCTCAGTTAACTTTTCTATTTGCAATAACAGCAAAAACCCGCAGAAGGCAGGTATACTGTGGAACTGGTATAGAAAGCCCAGATGTAGTTCAGTCAGTGTGAAGGGTGAGCTTGATGTAACGCTGCGAGATTGCGAATGTCTGGTTCCAATTTAGTAAGAAGCAGAGGGGAAGAACTATCGGAGGGGAACAGACCCCCTGGATGCCTTATTGTGCCCTAAATCGCTGCAGTGGTGTGTCGTAATCGCCAGGGACCTCCAAATCAGTGCCAAAGCCCCCTATTCTCCGTGTACTCTGTAGCGCCCACCTGAGACTTCCCAACGCCCCCAGGGGCGGTAGGAACCACTTTGAAAACCACTGCAATAGACATTTGCACAAAAGTTTGACAAAGTTGACAAAAGACACAGCGAACAAAAGACACAGTGGAAAATTTCGTTTTATTCTCAACATATCATTTTCTAACGAAACTGTGATAATAGGCAAATAAAGGCGAAAAACCAATTTTTAACTAATTTGACCTTTGAGATCTAGGGTTTGACCGATGACGTCATCAATTACACATGCACAGGTTTACATGGTCACGTATTTACCCACCAAGTTTAAACTTCATCGGACTTACGGATAAGTAGGAGGCCTCGGCACACTTTTCCCAAAAATGTAGGCAAATTTGACATTTGACCAACATTTTGACCTTTGACCCCACCGTAAACAAACAAAAACCACTAGCCTATTTTGAAAATATTCTAACCAGTCCTAACATATCATATGTTTTTATTTTTTCTATCGAACTTATAGGCAAATAATGACAAAAAACAATTTTAGCAAAATTGGCCTTTGACCTTTGACCCTTGACGGCATCAATTACGTATGCACAAGTTTTCATGGTCAGGTATTATCGCACCAAGTTCCGCTTAATCGGATTTATGGTGTAAAAGGAGTTCACACACACAAAATCACACACACACACTCACACACAGCTTCACATTTCTGATGTGAGGTGAAGTACAATATCTCACCGCCCTATACATTACGTGTAAGGAGATGAGATAAAAACTTACTCACAGAGGGTGACTAATTGCGTTATTTATCCCTTTGACAGATGAACTGGAAAATCTATACATGCCCTGTAACAAGTTTGAACTGGCGTAATATTTATCATCCGCATTAGACTTAATCTTTCTCGGGATCCTAGTATTCTGGTTAGTTTAAATAGTAACTGCTTTGTGCTCCGTTTTGAAAAATCCCTGTGCCATACTCCGAAATTTTTCTCGTCTGTGGCAGAACCTCAACACTTCAGTTTTTGATTCCTTGCCGAAGGCAGGCAAGGAATCTATGCGATGGTGATGTCGTGTGTGTATGTGTGTGTGTATGTGTGTGCGTATGTGGTTTTGTCTTTAGGTAAAACTGAGGACCTAAACAATGGATTTCCAGGTCCTCGGTAGTGAATTCAATAGATTTCTCAAGTCCTCGGTAGTATAACAATAGAAAGTCTATTGTTAAGGTTAGGGTTAAGGAAGAAAACACAATGGAGAAAACAATGAGGTCCTCAGTAGTGTGTAAAAACACGACTGGGTGTGTGTGTATGTGACGCCTAGCTTGTAAACACGATATCTCAAGATAGCAATGACCGACACTTTCCATATTTGGTATATAGATTTGTCATGTTGAGAGAAAGAACCCTGTTGTTTTTGGTGGAGGTCAAAGGTCATTTGAGGTCACCAGAGGTCAAAAACCAAAAACTTTGTAAACACGATATCTCAAGTTAGCAAAGAGTGACACTTTTCATATTTGGTATATAGATTTGTCATGTCAAGAGAAAGAACCCTATTGTTTTTGGTAGAGGTCAAAGGTCATCCGAGGTCACTGGAGGTAAAACTGCGAAAACCTCCTAAACAGCTTGTAAACACGATATCTCAAGATAGCAATGACTGTCACTTTTCATGTTTGGTATATAGACTCTGCATGTTAAGAGGAAGAAGCCTATTGTTTCTGGTGAAGGCCAAAGGTCATTTGAGGTCACCGGAGGTAAAAAGCTGAAAAGCTCGTAATCACGATATCTCAAGATAGGAATGACAGACACTTTTCATATTTGGTATATAGATTTGTCATGTTAAGAGGAAGAACCTTATTGTTTTTGGTGAAGGTCAAAGGTCATTTGAGGTCACTGGAGGTAAAAAGCTGAAAAGCTCGTAATCATGATATCTCAAGATAGGAATGACCGACACTTTTCATATTTGGTATATATATATTTGTCATGTCAATAGGAAGAACCCTATTGTTTTTGATAGAGGTCAAAGGTCATCTGAGTTCACTGGAGGTTAAACTGCGAAAACCTCCTAAACAGCTCGTAAACACGATATCTCAAGGTAGCAGTGACCGACACTTTTCATATTTGGTATATAGATTCGTCATGTTGAGAGGAAGAACCCTGTTGCTTTTGGTGAAGGTCAAAGGTCATTTGAGGTCACCGGAGGTAAAAAGCTGAAAAGCTCGTAAACACGATATCTCAAGATAGGAATGACCGACACTTTCATATTTGGTATTTGGATTTGTCATGTTGAGAGAAAGTACGCTATTGTTTTTGGTGGAGGTCAAAGGTCATCTGAGGTCACCAGAGGTCAAAGACCGAAAACCGTGAAATCGCGATATGTCAAGGTAGGAATGGCTGATATGGATTTGTCATGTTGAGAGGAAGAATGCTATTGTTTTTGGTAGAGGTCGAAGGTCATCTGAGGTCACCAGAGGTTAAACTGCAAAAATAATGTAAATGGCTTGTAATCACTATATCTCAAGATAACAATGACAGACACTTTTCATATTTGGTGTATATATTTGCCATGTTGAGAGAAAGACCCCTGTTGTTGTTGGTGAAGGTTAAAGGTCATTTGGGGTCACAGGAGCTAAAAAACTGAAAAGCGTGTAAAAACAATATCTCAAGATAGGAATGAAGGACACTTTTGATATTTAGTGTATAGATTTTTCATGATGTAAGGAAGAACCCTATTGTTTTTGGTGGAGGTCAAAGGTAATCTGGGGTTACCAGAGGTCAAAAAGCAAAATTTTCCAACAGTTCCCAAGATTTTTATATGAGGTCACCAGAGGTCAGAGAGCAAAATTTCCAAAGAATTCCCAAGATCAACATCTGGGGTTACCAGAGGTCAAAAAAAGCAAAATTTCCCAAGTATTCCCAAGATCGTCATCTGGGGTAACCAGAGGTCAAAAAGCAAAATTTGCCAAGAAATTACAAGATCCAAGATCCATTGGAGTCGAATCCCTTTCAAGACACTTCCTTCCTTTTTCCTTTTTTGTTATATTTGGTGGTGTTCAGAGGTCTTGTGAGGTCAGCAGAGGTCAAATTGTTAAAACATCATAAAATGATGTAGTCAAGAAAGATAAATTTGAGGGATAAGGCTCAGTGCAACAAATCATCCCCATTCGGTAAGGAATCACTAAGCCTTTGGGCTTTCTGGTTGAGTTCTGTTGTCATGTCCCTTCCTTTTAGTAGGACGTGTTGTAAGTACAAATTTATTTGCACCTAATTTGGCCAGGGTTAGGATTTACTAGACAAAAATCAGTAAACCAGTTTTCAGGCATGAAAGAGAAAGTTAAACATTTTGTGAAGTTTATTTGGAGACAGATGGGAAAAGTGGTTGATTCAGCAATTTCCAATGGGAATTGAAAGGGGACCGCTCTTAAAAGAGAGAAGGGACCAAAGATGACCTCAGCTTCACCATGCCTGAAATTTGGGACAAAATGGTAACATGCCATTCGCCCTATATTGCATGACATTACACACTCAAACACTAATCTGTCATTGCTTTTAGTTCTTTGTCCATGAAAGGGAAACCAGTATAATGGAAAGAGGCGTTCTTTCACATGAAAAAGCGGTTGCCCCCACCGTTAGGCCTATAGAGGTTTCTTCACTGACGTCACAGGTACATGTGACAACAACAGCTTCAGCCATAATAGACTTCAAACTTATGACGCTCAGCATGTACGCTACAAATGTAAGCTATTGGTCAAAGGTTGAAACGTTTAGTACATTCTTTGTAAATAATGTTTTCTGGATGAAAACGAAATTTTGTTGGTAAATCACAGGGCCAACAGTGTTATTTTCCATTTCTAACAAATGTACAATGTAGAGCAAGAATAAGGTGACCATACTTTGGGGGTTTAAATCAGGGACGCTACTAGACCAGGCACCGTGTAAGGAAAATATACATCGTTAGCGTGCAATTGTCTACAGTAAATGTGTGTGATCAAAGCAGTAATAGAAAATCAGTGATTGCATACCTGATATTTGCTAGCCTACGTTGTACTTGGGCGCTTCGATATATATATCTCAACAAAATTGATGTAATACTAGGCCTATAATACTTAGCTGACCGGCCGTTCAGCTCCCGTCCTAAAGGTACACAGCGGGCTACACAATCGACAAAATGCAATTATTTTTTACAACCTTATAATTAATATCTTGGGAAATTTCACATTTCAAATCGGGGACATTTTCGGGGACACTTGTTCATCGGGGACGGAACGCTGGATTCTGGGACTGTCCCCGAAAATCGGGGACGTCTGGTCACCTTAACTGCTAGAAGGGTTTCTAAAATATTGAACTCGGGAGTCTACTTACTAAATTTCCTAGTGTTCATGTCATATCCGGTGATCGTCTAAAGATATTACGATTTTTCATTGTGAGGCCTACAATCACACGTAAGTACAATCGATCGTTAATAGAACATATTCTTTGAAAATTAGGAAAAAAACACTACACGCTTTGGCCGATACTGTACTTACACAGTGTAGGTCTTGCACGTGCACTAGGTTTGACGTCCAAAATGGCGGTACAGGTCAAAACGAGCCCATCATGACGTCAGGTGAAGAACCTCTATAGCAGAAAATTACGCCCACCATAACTTCGATTAAGATCTGAATATAACCCCTTGAGAAAATGAAAACATATACAATAGTTGTATTTCTGCATTATATTGCAATAATTTGCACACACTGATATTTTCGGAGATTCTGCTATTCCTTTGCAGATTTGGAGGTGTTAACCTTGAGCTAACTTTGGGAGGCAGAGCTGTTGTGAACGGCGAAGAGTGTACAAGATTTCCTTACAGAGCGAGAGAACAAGATTTCACAATTTTTAAGGAAGGCTACATTTTAGTTTTGGAAACATACATAGGTAAGAATGTCATATCTTTCCTGGACTTTCATATAAATATGTAAACATGTATAGGACTAGGGAATCAATAACACAACGTTCACCCTACGTCAATGTAATGGACGTTGACATAGAGCATGTGTAAGCCTACAGGTTAACGGGTGCGCGCAAGGCACTGTGCATAGTTCAACACTTGTACTGTTGTGGGTAGTGTTGTACCGATATTGCAAGTAACCTATATTACAGATACCGATATTTCAGTTCTCAATATCGGCCGAAACCTATCCGATACCGATATTTGGGAAATAAGTATTCTGCGACTGACTGAATAGCCTATACGCTACGGGGCACCACCATGAAGTGTCGTTCCATCATGATGAGATAAAATATTGGACTTCGCATTCAAAAATAGGCTATTCACTTGTGTACCATAATCTTGACATATGAGACGATGAATATCGTAAATTTTACCGATACCGATACCGATACCGATACAGAATAAAAATGGAGAATATCAGCCGATACCGATGGTGATCTACCGATAATTCCAACACTAGTTGTGGCTGCACAACATACAGATGAAAACCACCTTTCCATTGTAGTGATAAGTGTTTATTGTTGTTGTCTAGCTAAAGATCGTGTGTTGCCAACATATCGTGACTCAAATATTTATTTCAATGAGTTCCGTTATTTTCCCGGAGAAATGAGATTGTTTCAACCCTGATTCTTCAAGGAGTTGTTGCCAATAAGAGGTTCCTCCATAAGTTTTTATCCGCGTTATACCCCTCCCGCAGTGTAGTCACTGGTTTTTCGGTATTCAACACGATAAATTTACACTACAGAGGACAAGCAGATTACGTCAAGGATGGGTTTTGGAGTACCTCGAAGCTTCAATACCATACACTTCCGACACCAACTACCCTCAAAAAGAAGACGAATTAGAATTAGCCTGCGTAGCGCCTCTGTGGCTGCCGCCCCTCCCCCCCCCTTAGGCTGCCGTCCCGTCGTTGGTTTTTTCGCAGCGATGAGCTGATCGAACGAAAAAAAAAAGTTCGTCCGCACCTCGGGGTAGATTACAATCTACTTTTCCTTGTGAGGAAAGTGTAAGCAGTAAGCGCGCCAACTTGTTTTACCAACCAGCCGTGACGTCATTTGTTTATAAACATGAATGACCCTATTGTTCCTATCACCATCTGTGGCCTATAACTTTTTCCGACCAGGGAGGTGTTATTAGAAGGAGTTCCGACTGAAACTTTAATTTATTCTCATCCTATTAAATCCAGTTAAGCGCGTGGAGAAAATCCCTATAATGAATGATCATTTGATTTAAGAGCATTCAATTCTCTTAGTCAACCTTGCCTTACCTCAATCACACTCATTCTACTACCCTAACAAAAGGATTCCATTGAAAAATGCTTTGATGCCCAACTAGTTGCCAACCCTCAAGTACGACTAACTGTTTCAAAACGACTGTTTATCGCCACGAAGCGAAGAGATGCTGGCAATAATCTAACACTACCGCTGTATGCAAATGGGCAAAAGATGTTCAAGACTAAACTTTGCTGTTAGATTTTGATCAATTTGCGCACTCTTTCGCAAGTTGAAGAAGGTGTACCCATGTACAACATGTAAAAGGGAAACAAACTGACTATTTGTTACTAGCGTCCAAACCCGTCAAAATCCACAAATTAATTCATGACTTAAGCGACTGGCAGTGTTAAGGGAATAGCAAAAACCCTAATGCTATCTTCAAGATGTAGCAGACGACGTTAGCCTTTTGTGTTAAATTCCACACACCTTTTTAAGCTTACTGACTCAACAATGAAGTGATTATTGTCGGCAACTAGTCTGCTTCAAAGAAAACTTTCCAGTCGGAACTCCTTCTAATAACACCTTCCTGCTCCGACGTAAAAAGACCTTCGGAGAGAAATGTCTTGATAGCCAGTTTGTTACATCCCCATTACGTTAAGCTAATAGGTGGCCTTCCCATATTTTGTAAGGGTCGGGAATATCATTTCATTATGTCGATTTACTTGGTGTTTGTCCTACGGTACGGAAAGGGACCTACTAACAGCGATTTGCTTGATCATTCATTGGGCTGGGCGGATTTGGATACGGTACAATGCATATTATCCCTAATATAGGGATCAATCGTCCTAAAGGTTAACCTTTTTGCTCTTTAAGTCCTGGATCCGCCCATAACCGACGTAGCAAAGGTGTAATGTAAAAGGCATATACGCTTCCTGTAAATTAGGGTCATAAAATAAGTTCCCTAAATTGAAGTGGTCAATACGTTTCGTTTAAACGTTGCTGGTAGCCTACTTATTAAAGTTTTTAATTTTTATTGTTTCATTAGGTCTTCAGATTACTTTGATCAACCATCACACCATCGATGTTTACATTCCGGCTATGCTGACAAACAAGATTTGTGGCCTCTGTGGAGACATTCCATTATCATTTGATAACGAGCCATTCGCTACCATCGATTTCATTAACGCGAATGCTCTCCCTGAAGATTTCCAAGAAGTGGAAAGCATTGAAGACTCTTGTCAAGATGAAGAACATTCAATGAGAGCACTTCAGGAATGTAGTTTCATCTACAGTCCCCCATTCTCAGCCGCACCTTTGCAAGATGTTGAAGCAGCCCATTTCGCTTGTTTACAATTTGTTTGCTCTTGCCTTGCAAGCAATAAGGAAAATTGCCAACCGTGTGAAGTTGCTGAGTATTTGTCTTACAAGTCTAACAATAACGGGATTAAAATTGAAAGCTGGAGAACAAAAGAGTTTTGTCGTAAGTGCATTTTCTTTCATTAAAAGGCATGAAGAGTAGCCCCAATCTTATTCAGTAAAAAAAGGGTTTGGGAACAGGGAATGGATGGGTGTGAGGAACTGGGGGCGTTTCCGCCACTTCTCCAGAAAAATGTAAATGAAAACTGCTCAGTTTGCCTCAGCAATCCTCATTCTGCTCTTAAATTAAAGGCAATAAGTTACCACTTTCACAAGCTTTTATATACACACACACACACACACATATATATATATATATATATATATATATATATATATATATATATATATATATGTAAATACAGAAACAGACGAATAACACGGTACGAGGACTGTTACGAGACTTCATAATGCAGAAAGTTCAATAACAAAAAACTAGAAGTTCCTGTAGATCTACCCAATTTCCCATGCAGAAGACTGTAAAAAACAGATGGATTTATAGACTTGGCAGCCTTTCTCCGGTAGGCATCAATGTAAAAGATGTGCGTACCGTGAGTTAATCCTCTTTTTTAACCTTTTCGATTTGGTTCGTTCGCTTTTTTTTTTTTTTTTTTTTTTTTTAACTTTTGGCTTGGGCTTTTCTTTGTTCGTATTACGGCCCTATGTGGAGCAGCTATGCTCAGTGTTATTCGTTTTTTGGTGACCAAGGATAGCAGAACTATCCGAAACGTCCTGTTTTTTACAGTCTTCTGCATGGGAAATTGGGTAGATCTACAGGAACTTCTAGTTTTTTGTTATATATATATATATATATATATATATATATATATTAAAACCGGCAAGCAAATGGATTTTTAAGATCTTCAATATAACATGGAATGTTGGAATGTCTTCGATGATAAGCCAGTGAGCATACTTAACTACAACGTTTCGAAAGATTGTCTTTTCTTGATCACGTTTAAAAGTGAAGGGTTATACGTGATCAAGAAAAGACGATCTTTCCGAATTTTGTTGTAGTCAAGTATGCTCACTGGCCTTTCATCGAAGACATTCCATTTTGTATTGAAGACCTTTAAAATCCATTTGCTTGTCGGTTTGTAATAAATTTTAACAGACTTTACATTTGATATGTCGAGAGTCTGGTGTGTTTTAATTTGCATATATATGCATATATATGTATATATATATATGTATATAAATATATATATATATATATATATATATATATATATATATATATATATATATATATATATATATATGACAATTGTGTTCGGCTGAATTGCATCAATTCTGATCTCTGGTAGGGCTTGCATCAAAGGAGAACTAGTGCTGTTCCCAAAATAGGTGCCTGCTCAGGAGGTGAATTGCGAGTGCTTCATATGGGGTTTGAACAAAGGCCAAACCATCTTGGCTTCATGGCTCAGTGGTTAGAGCGTCCGCACTAGCAAGCGGGAGGTCCCGAGTTCGAATCCCGGTGGAGTCAACATTGCTTTTTCACCTCGCCCAGATTTTTCAGCTTTACCGACTCAACTCTACATACATCGCAGTTGCCGCCAGTGTTTATTCACCGTCAACTTTGTGCTGTCACACGTTTCTGCATCTCTTCGGAGATCCGCTGGCGGGTTGACAATTGTGTTCGGCTGAATTGCATCAATTCTGATCTCTGGTAGGGCTTGCATCAAAGGAGAACTAGTGCTGTTCCCAAAATAGGTGCCTGCTCAGGAGGTGAATTGCGAGTGCTTCATATGGGGTTTGAACAAAGGCCAAACCATCTTGGCTTCATGGCTCAGTGGTTAGAGCGTCCGCACTAGCAAGCGGGAGGTCCCGAGTTCGAATCCCGGTGGAGTCAACATTGCTTTTTCACCTCGCCCAGATTTTTCAGCTTTACCGACTCAACTCTATATATATATATATATATATATATATATATATATATATATATATATATATATAAGAGCAGTAAAGTAAATGGTGAAAGTCAACTGCAAGCTAAAGCAAGCCAAACAGATGAAGGAACAGCACCTGGCTTGGAAGCTTTCGGCTTTTAATCAACCATTGTCAACCAAACTGATTAAAAGCAATCATGCAAACTGTTTTACGAGACACATTTACAATGATCAAAGGTGAAAGGTTAAAAAATGCCGATTATTAGAGAGAAGGTAAGAATCTCAAAGAAAAAAGACTGGCAACTTCCCAAGGAGTTTAGAATTGATCAAAACAGTAGAACATTTAAAATACAAAAGTAGTAAAAGCCAACAGTCAGAGATAAAGAAGGCAAGACAAACTTAAAACGAGTGTAAAAGGGGATAGGCTGAAAGGAAAGGGCAAGGGATTAATTAAAGTAACTGACCCTCTTGTGTGAATTAAACTCTTTTCTTTTGTTAAGACAGAGGTCCTATCAGAAGAGAAGAATTCAGTTTTGCACACCGCCGTCCTAAAAGACAGATTTAAGTGAAGGGGGTACCACTTCCATTTGGAAAATTTTGAATATTTGAGTGTACTCAGATGCAATTTGATACTTAATTTTTGTAGTTTTTGGAATAAATTTATGAAAACCTTTTGATAACGAAAAATTCGACACCTTTTACAAGAGGAGGGGAACAAAAAGGGGTTTCGTAGTTTAAAACCTGAGTAGAAGGGTGAAGGCCCTCAACATTTTGAATTGGCGGGTAAAGCCCTCCAACCCCCGCTTCCTACGCCTTTGAAAAATTCGTGTTTTCAAAGTCCCATTATTCTTGAAGACTTTCAATGGACATAGTGTTGGTTTTTTACTCGGTCAACCAGTGCATGGACAGTGATTTCAATGAAAGGGTGACAATAAGGAGCAACTTACTACAGTTTTATTGGTGACAGTTATAATCTTTAGATAGAACAGTAGCCTATGCATGTTTGTTAATGTCGCTAGCGAAATGACTAGCCTATTCCTTGCTATAGCGTACAAATGCCTATAAACACGTGATAATTAACAATTTTAAACACCAAATTCTACTTTAACTTCTTTGTCATTGGAAGGAATATCAGACTAAGCACAAATTGACTTTACTCTGTTACTCGCAACTATTAATCCTGCTGGAATTTTCAAAAAATAAATTCAAGTACTGATTTTGGCAATAGTTATAATCAATTGAGGGTCCATAATAATGTCTTAAATATTAAGAAGTAGCTAAAGATTAGGAGGAAGATTCTCTGTAGAGATAAAAAAAAAGTCACTTGAACATGTATGTCTCTGTTTTTCTCCCGTTAAAATTTTTGTTCCTACATCCGTTTTACTTTTGCAGCTGTTAAAAGTCCAGACACGATGGTTTTCGAAGAGTGTAGCTTTGGTCTCAAAACCTGCGATGCAATAAGTATTGAAAGTCACTCTAGTGGAAAGTGTGTGCCAAGATTTGTATGCCCTGAAGGTGAGTACGATATGACAGAGATTCCGCAAAAGTGAAGTAAAAAAGTCGGCTTAAAACGACAGTCAAACTTGTGCTGATTCTTCCTTGTTGAAGAAAGAGGACGGTTTAATGTCAGGTTATATAACAGCCACCAACTCCAAATGTGCCATAGAGACCCTTCAGGATCTTTTTGTCACTTAGAGGAGATGGAAAGGTTCAGGCATCACATGAAGTCGTAGCTCTTCAAAGACAGACATTCATCACCCCAAACTACATTTTTACTTGGGGGCAAGCAAAATTCTCAGTTGGTGATTGCTCTTTGATTAACATCATGATCAAATGCAAAAAATTCAGAGTAGTTCATATTACACTGCATAAACAAAGAGTGTTCTAATTACACTTTGTGGCCTTGTATGGGGGAGGGGAGAGAAATATTTTACAAATCATACAATAGACCGCATCTTCATACCATTTTTAGTTAACTAAGGTATCGCCATTCTTATCATCCACAAGGACGCTGTCATTTGACTCATTTCCCACTGACAGTAAGCTTAGTCTATTGTGATGTCACACGCTGACTTCCTTTCACCAAATGCTATGCAGTTTTCTTCAAAATTTACTTTCATTCACTTTGGAGGCTATCCACCATTTTGAGAATTATCTCAGAAATGCCTTAAGAAGTAGTACTGCTGTTTGTAAATTGATAGCACTAAACACGGTACAACTTTGTAATGGGGGAAAAGTGAAACAAAATATAAACAACAGCCAGAAGATCTCATACACAAAGTGACCATGAACAGTCAAAACAGACTTGCTACAAGTCAGGCTTTTGAGAGATGGAAACTTCCATAAGAAAAAAGAACAGAACAACTATATCTTGGATTTTGTGTTGGGATTAGAATTTTTATCGCCTACCGTCTGTGATTCTAAAATGTGATTATGGTTGATCTCCTTATTCTCTTTCTACGTCATTGAATATTTCAAAAATGTTGCAAACTTTTTCTTAAAGCTTAAACCAAGGAGGTTCTGCAGTCATGAAGCTATAGCGTGGTGTTGCAACTTTTGAGTATGAATGAGTCGATGTATTGTGTATGTTATAGTCACATAGAGCCATAGGCGTACGGGACTCTTCCAATGGGGGGGGGGGGGGTGGGCAGAAAAGTTTTTGCCCGAATCTCAAAAAGTTGCCTGAATTTCGTTGCAGTTCAGGTGCATAAAATAGATCACTAGACCACCACATGCGTGCGAACCACAAAAAAAGTTTTGCCTATTCTGCAGGTGCCCAAATTTTTGTCCTTTTCTGCCCGAATTTCCGACTTCAGAAATTGGGGGGGGGGAGTCTGCCCCTGGACTGCCCCTGCCCCCTCCTCGTACGCCTAGGCAAAGAGCACGTGGAACACTCTGCACGCCAAGCAAAAGGTCGATATTTCGAGTACCCCCAGGTGTTAAGTTTCCTATTCACCTAACAATATCCTCTTTCAGTATAAGGCAAAAGCCATCATTTGAGACAGGGAGTTGTTATCCGGATGACAACTCCCTGTTTGAGGTAAAGACCTCAAATTCAATATATATATATATATATATATATATATATATTATATATTATATATATATATATTATAAGTAAATAAGCATACATCACATGCCCCAATATCATGGGAGAGTGTGCCTTCAATACCAACTTAGTACAAATTCAATATATATATATATATATATATATATAAATAAGCATACATCACATGCCCCAATATCATGGGTGAGTGTGCCTTCAATACCAACTTAGTACAAACAACGGTAGTCTAATATTTCGAAGTCTTACCTCTTCCTCAGAGACTTGAGTAATGAAACAAATTATAAATACATTCTACAACGTAGCCTCATTCAAAATGCCTAAATCTTTGGTCAGGCCCTTTGTATGGCTATTGATGTATAGGATTAGCCTAGTTTCCTCATACAGCTTTTCGTTTCTTGTCATCCCTGAAGCTGCTTTTACCAGATACAGAGTGAGATTATGTATTGTGTGTCCGGGCAGCATTATTTTTTTTTCCCAGGACGAACGTGGGCAAATCGAGTTTTCAAAAAATTTTAAATTTGTTTCAAAATGAAGGTTAGGGTTACATTTTAGGTTAGGGTTACGTGGATTGGGGTTATTTGGCCCGTTCTTTCATAATCCGGCGTCAGAATTACAAAAAAGGGTCGAAAAGCTGTCAGTTTGGAATTAGAGGTGTGGCCTATTTCCAAGAAGCTGATTGGTCCATTGGCCAGATTTTCCCTGACTCGTCCTGGGAAAAAAAACTACGCGTCCGGGCAGGGAGCTGCTAGCAACTCCCTGGTCCGGGAGAGGAGAAGTGTTCAGCAACAGAAAATCCCTTAAGCCGCTGTAAAATCGTGTGTTTGTGGTTGTTGAAACGAAGAAGGAATTTTGTCTTCGTTTCTCCAACATAATTGTCTATGTGCATTTATTGCAAAAGAGTATGTAGAGTATATACATTAGCAGAATTGCAGTCAAAGTTTCCTGGGTATAGTTTGTGTGCAGTGCCTGGGGGCGTCATGGGGAAAGAGGTACAGACATGCTGACATACTTGGCAGCGTGGTTTGTTACATGGAAGGTGCCCGTGGGGGTAAACGGCCTAGGAATTTGGCTACTTATAAGACTCTTCCTGGGGTTAGGGGGCTGTCTAAAAGACAGAAGAGGTGCATTCTTAAAAGAGCCCCTCAATTCAACGTCACTTTGGAGAATTCTCCACAGATATCGAAAGCTCTGAAAAAGATCTCTCACAATGAGGTGAAAATTAGTGGTAAAGGGAATCAGTTCAGGTTGGGTGACATTTTTGTACTTCAAAAGTTCTTGATTTGAAACTTTATTGGCTCTTTCCATATTCTTTCTAATGAATTTTAAAGGATAGCCCCTTAACATGAAATGTTTTGTAAATTCATTTAGTTGAATGTTTAAATCATTATTGTCAGAGCAAATTCTTTTGTAACGAAGAGTCTGGCAATAAATGATAGATTTCTTGGTGTGTTCTGGGTGGAAGCTTGTAAATGGTATGTATGTGTGTCTGTCTGTGGGTTTCGGGAATACAGATGTTTGTATGGTGTCGTTCACCAAAGACACTTGGATATCAAGAAAATGTCTACTTGATGTAGAACAGTCATATGTAAACTTAATTGTAGGATGGAAAGAGTTAACGTTCCCTTATTAGATTTATTGACAAAGTGAATTCACTTTGTCAATAAATCTAGTAAGGGAACCTTTTCCATGAGGCCATAAGGAAAAGATATCATCAGTATACCTATAATACATAAAGTCTTAAGCCAACCGGTACATTCGCATATATTGGTATTCTACAGGGCCATACAAATCACCATAAACAGCATTGCTTTGATAAAGCCGGTGCTTTTTACGCTACTTATGAACAGTCAATTCGTTATTAAAAGTAAAGTGCTTTTATGATTGGCAAAGACCGTTTACCAGACTTGACTTTATTACTAATTTATAACTAATTTACTACTAATTTATAACTAATTTGCTACTAATTTATAACTAATTTGCTACTAATTTATAACTAATTTACTACTAATTTATCAGGACTTCTTTATGATGGCGTCCACTGCGTACACCCTTGGATGTGCCCGTGTACCTCGGCAAATGACAAGTATCCCGTTGGAGCTGTTATTCCTCAGAACTGCAACGAATGGTACGTGATGTGTTATCATTATTGGGCGTGACGTTATGTGGCTAGCGCCCATGTCGACAAAATGGCGAAGAAAAGTTTTTATCAGTTAAGAAAGCAAATAATAAAGTAAACATTTCTGATTTGTTATAACTGAACTTTAATCATGTCTTTTCTTTTTACTGTATTTTAGAATTAAAAATTTGTTATGAAGCCTGTATTTATAAAATTACATTTACGAATATCGTAAGTAAGGATAAGCATATGTAACATTTTGTTAGTATTCACCATATGCTTAGAATTATTTCACAGGTTTATAGACAAGCGGTGGGGAACCTCCGGCCGAGGGTCTAAAACGGCCCGCAAGAACATTTGATCCGGACTGAGGCAGTTCATAAATGTAATTTCAGAAACACATGAAACTGAATTGATAATATTTTTAAATCCACCGCGAGTGGTATTAATGCGATCAAAATGGCCCTCCAAAAGGAAGAGGTTCCTCACCTCTGATATTGACCCACGGGTATGGTCAAAGAGGGTGGTAGAGGGCTCAACTGTCTTTTAAACATAATTCATACAGGAATATGAGACAGGGTCTACAGACACAATGAAACTAGTACTGTAATGTTAAAAATTTGTAATAACGAAGCTAGCCAATGATAACAAAACGTGGAATTTTCAGCTAATTAGGATAGGGGCTAGGCTATGTAACAGTCTACCCCCTCAGTTCCCGTCCTCCTATTTATGGAGTTTTCTATTCAGAATGTTAAAGCAAGATTACGGTACTCGGAGCCAAAAACTGGACTTTGCATATCTTTAAACAAAGAATCCTTCATCTTGTTAATTTTTACAAAGGGCATCAACCGGGCTATTGTTCGGTGTAGAATTAGAACAGTTTAAGGGTTTGCCCTGACGATGCCCTTGGTCAGCACGTGGTCTGTGCAGAGAGTTGTGAAGTAACACCTCCATTGACTGAGTGATGTCATTTTGCTAGTTCAAAAATAGGCTTGAAGAACAACACCAGTGCATGTTTGGGAGAGCATGCCTAATTTTTGGGGTTGATTCTGCACTTAACCAGAAAATATAGGTGTTTTGTGAAAAAAAAAACACTTTGTCTATGGCATTATTTCTGAATTTGGCATTATAATGAACCAAATATATCTAAAACCCTTCACTCGCAATGCCTTCACACAACTCTTCATACAGGTTCGTCATGTTGCCATAAACAGAGTTCCCAAATAGACCTAATGCATATGACGTCACACAACAGAAAGTGCGCCCTCTAATGGAGGCAAGCGCTTATCATTGCCACTTGCACCATCAAATGTAAATAGCTGATTTATGCACCGAGGGATACGTACGTAAGTCTTCTGCACGCGCACGTGAAATCTACGTCTTGCGTGCAGTGTGCTTCATTATTTTTTGCCGCCCCAATGACATCGCGTGACATCAATGCATAAGGTCTATAGACCTTATGCATTGACATCACACTGACGTCATTTTGGGTGAAAACAATAAAGCACACGTGCACGAACGGTGTGGATTTCGCCGCACGTGTAGTAGACTTAAGCGCGTACCCGATTGGTTGACGAATCAGCTGTCTGCATTTATTGGTGTAACTTGTAATGATACGCGCTTTTCCTCCATGTTCCTTCAAACGAGGGAGCACTTTCTCCTTTTGACCAAAGATATTATAAGCATAGATTCCAAACTCCTATACCTTCACTGTTACGCTCAGTGACTCCTCATGGAGACGCATATATCGGGGCGGAAGTATAAATTTGACATGCGCGTCGTTCTATTCCGCCATCTGCGTACAAAAATAAGAACGCGTTACAGAAAATTCCACTGTTCAAAGAGGTTAGCGTGCGTGCACTTTTACAACGCGTTCTATACGCGCAGAATACATTTCTCTGTGTATTATCCGGAATACTTGACGCACAGTTCTGGGCGCTTTGGAAACAAACGCGTTAGTTGCTTTCCCGTTGTGAGCGCGTAAGAAATTGAACGCGCATATTAAAGTGCGTCACTTGAAGATACCATAGAAACTGACCAATGAATGTCCCTGAACTTGCAAAACCAGTCATTGTGCGTTCATGTTCAAGTGTAAATACGTGGAATGCCGCGTTGAAGAAATAAGTTGTTCTTGTTCAAGTGGAATTTATTGAGGCGTATTACTTCTTCAGTCAACAACATTCCGAAATAACAAGTATTAATACTTTTGTAAGACATTCATTTGCCTGTTTGTTTTCATAACGACTGAGCAGTGATCAGCACTTCCGCCCCGATATATTGGCCTCCATGAGGAGTCAACGCGCCATTTTAAGTTTGGAATCTATGCTTATAATATCTTTGCTTTTGACATCATATGCATAAGGTACATAAATAAGCGCGCGTGTTGTTTTGTATCACTTCACTACGCGCACCGTCGTCTGCAGAATCGAAACACCCTGCATGTCAGGACGGGAAGCTGTGTCGCGTGTGGTAACCTCTCTGTCATGTGGAGCTACCATCCTGAATCGAAAAAAGGCTGCTGACGACCAATGTGCGGATGGAAGTAGCTTTTCAGAGTCAAACATTGTACAATCTTACTGTCTTGACCATTTTCACACTCATCAGCAAGATTCAGCAATGAGACGAGTAAGAGAAGGCAAAGTCTCTTCCACCCCAGCTTTTTGTAACCAATGGACTATGGGAAGTTAAATGTGAAAAGAATACAAAATGAACAAGGCGTAGAAATCTTCCTTACTTATAAATGCGTGTACCATATCTGTATTCAGCTGGAAAAATATGGTGACGGTGTATCCAGCGTCACTATTGCCCCTCCACAAATATTCATTTTAAGAGAATATTTCCGTAACTATTTCAAATTACAAGGAAAAGTCAGGAAAACCCCAGTCAACTATGTTGTCACTTTTCGGGGACCCTTCACAAATACTGTGATTCAAGATCTGTTCTCCCTGTACTATTACATCTTCAAGGGCTTAAACACTTAAACTGAGTTTTTCACACCGAAAACTTATTCAATGAAAGTAAGAGGGTTATTCCCAGAGTTCCATATCTCATCGCCAGCACGCATTAATTCATGCACTAACCATAGCATATCGAATCACATCACCAAATTAATCAGACCATAAATCAAGGGTGGCACCAGGATTTGTCTGACAAGACAGGGGTGGCGACAGATGGGGGCTTCGAGGCCATTCCCCTCCCATTTCGGGGAGGGCTGGGCCCTCGTTGGAGAAGTTTTTCTAATTTCGTCGGGGCCTTGATTAGTACGATAAATTATGTCAAGCCCTATGCAAACAGGCTTCCTGCGACTGACATTATTTTGCTCTCAAAGAAGGCAGATTTCAATAACCCCCCCCCCCCCCAACTTTTTAAAGTTTTCTTCATGAAAAGCCAAAACTTCTCAAATTGTCTTCAGTCAAAATCCCAAAAGTTTAAACTTGCCCTCAACAAAACCCAAATTTTTCAAATTTCACTTTCACCTCTGGGCTTTGGTTGCTGCCCCCTGTCGGAAGCTAGGCCCCTGTCGGACAAATCATGGTTCCACCCCTGGTAGCCTTACTACAATATCCCATCCCGTTTATGAGATTATAAAAGGAAGATACACACAGAAAATTTAAACGTTACAGTATTGATCTAGCCTAACTGTGTGTATGGGGTGATTCATTTGTAAATCCTTCAGAGGGCGAACATAAAAGCTAGTACCAGTCAGTCTGTCTGTCTGTCTGTCTGCCTTTCTGTTAGTATGTCAGTCTATCAAGGTATACAGGTATTGATTTTTGTGATTTTTTTTTACTTTAGCACATGTTTTGGACAATCGTGGACTTGCTCCTCCAAAAAGTGTCCTGGAGAATGCACAGTTTTGGGGTCAGGTCTGTTCAAGACTTTCGATGGTAAATGGTTCCATACAACGCGTCAATCCAAGTACATTATGGTTAAGAATCAAGCGAAGGCAAACCGCACGTTCTACGTATTGGTGGACAATAGTGCGTGCGCTCTGAGACAACATGACACCCACTTGAAAGATGTCGAAGTGGTGATTCAAAACATCGCTTACAGGTAAAATCTTTATTGTCTTTTAAAAGAAATAAAAAAAAATGAGACAACAATATACCGCATCACGTAACTGATAAAGCAATATTTTTAAAGAGAATAAATAGCTTTCTTTATTATTTTTCGTGCGTTGATGCATACTAGTGTCTGTGCCAACTGACCTATGCAGGTGCGGACCTTCAGACAGGGACATTCCAGGCTCCAGCCCCCTCCCTTTTCGTCACCATGTTTTTTTTTTTTTTTTTTTGAGACGTTTCCAAAGCTGCACTTCAATGTTTACGTATGCCTATTTTGATTGTCAGATGCCAGAAGATAACATTTAAGCGTCTAAATTTCAAGTTTTACCCTAGACCCCCACCTTATAGAGTTTTCATACATTTGAGGCTCGCAGGTGGGAATTTTGCCCTCATGGAGTTAGCCCCTCTTTGTGAAACCCTGGATCCACCCCTACTATGTATATGCATTTGCTTATATAGTCAGTTGTGCCTCTGTGTGGGTGGGGTCGTCTCTGTGGGAGGGTTGGGGGGCTCGGGACGGTTTTGGACAGGAAGCCCATCTTAAACTACGGATGGCTATAGAGGGGTTTCACCGACGTCACGTGATCGCGCGTCTCTTTGGCTTTGAAGGGGACGCGTCCATTGTGTCACAGTTGTATCTATGGTTATGTCGCGTGTGCTTTAAATACGCTTGATGCGTGTGTGTTTTGCCCTGGAAATCCCACTCGCGTGACGTCACATAATTGCATAAAATCCCTCTATAGAAAATGAAGATCACTAACGTTTGTCGCATTCTTGCCACGCTACTTATATTGGAAGAGACGTTTAACTTTACTGCTTAATTGACTGATTACCAAGTGTTGTAACGAGTCACTCAATTTTGGAGTTGAGTCTAGTCATTTAACTTTCACTGTGACTCGAGTCTAGTCAGTGAATCGAGTCATTGTATTATTTCTATGAGGAAAATTGTGATACAATTGCTCTAGTCATTTCCCTTTTGAAAATTAGTGACTCGAGTCATGACTCGTTACAACACTGCTGATTACACTATATAACATTATGGAATGTCTCATAACATCATGAATGATTACACAATACTTTAGCTGAAATGACAGAAAAAGTGGTTTTTAAGAGGAAATTTATTTTCTAGATTCGACGGTAATCCTGGGGTGACTGTCAAAGGTACGTGGAAAAAAACGCCATACATCGACGAAAATGCAGAGATTGAATACATCCTGGGACATATTTTTCAGTTGAGAACAGAATTTGGTCTGCAAGTCAGCATAAGTTTCAACACATCCAGAATTTACATCAAGCTCAGCCAAGATTTACAGAATACGGTAATCTTCGTCTTTCTGATCAGTGATAATGATGACGATAATCTTCTGCTTCGTCATCTTTATCGTCATCATCAGTTGTTTTACACTCAATTATGCTCAGCGATCACAAATGTAGAGAAACCTATCGCTTTTAATTATAGCTTCATACCGGCTGGCTTACCGTTAGAACAATTTAGATCAACTTTGGTTTCTTCAGAAAGATCAAGTCAGATGGGACTTCAGTAGAATGCACCAGAATCGGAAAATTTGTTTATGGATAGGTGAGGTGGGGAGAGCTACCTCTGCCTCGAGATGCAGTTGTATGCGGCAAACTGAAGAGCGAACGCAAAAGAAACACAGAGCTAATTTCCCATATCCCCCTGGTTGTGGCGCCGTCTCAGTAATTACTGAAGAACATCTGAAATATGCTCATGCCTCATGGTGCAGTAAAATATTAAAAGTAAAGGTGTACAAGGTAAGGCAATTAGGTAATAAATAAGTAGCTTTAAATTTTAATTTTTTTGTTGAATATTATGCCATCAGGTAACCGGCGTGTGTGGTGATTACAACGGCAACGAAGAGGATGATTTTAATTGCGGTGGACGTTTCAAAAATCAAGCAGAATTCCTCGACCACTGGGTAGATCGTCGTCGTCCAGGAGAGACTAATACCCCGGGATTCGCTGATCCTTTGAGCTATTGGTCACAGGCTCGTCCATATGCTTCACAACTATGCGCAACAGTGATGGAAGACGTATCCTCGGTAAGAAAGATTGGGATTGGGAATATATTTTTCAGGCTTTAAATTTGTCTTTGGAAGGCAGATGTCCTTCACAGTATGTGTTAAAGTTCGTAAGACGATTGCTTTTGTGTGGAAGAAGTATTAGTGAACACATACAATGGGCTCTTATAACTTCAAATCAGATATATCTGTCGTAGCCACTTCTATGGTCTGGTCTGTATTTTTATGGATACTGAGGAAAAGTTAAACTGTTTTGGGTCTTCAAGGCTTGAGGTGTTCCCGAAAAGGTTTCGGCGAGCCTAATGTTGAGCAATTTTTAGAACTGCACAAATGGTCATTTCTGACACTATCTGACACTAGCTCCCAGCTATTGGCACGCAGAGATAAAAGGAAATTTTTGTTACAAATTCCTCCAGATTGCAGCAAGTGGTACCCCACAAACCTAGTTAGATGCATATTGTGCGTTAAATGTCCATTAGCTCATGATATTTTTCGTGTACATCTTTGAATGTATCTATAATGATCAGAGATATAAGTGGCAGAAAAGGCACATAAAGGGCCCTGGAAGAGTGGTTTTTCATGAATTAGTGACCCGATATCACAGTAGTAGTAATCAAAAATGGAGGGGGACGAAAATATTCCCTCTCCTTCAACATAACCCCGGGATCATGTTTAATACTATCAGAAAATATTACTGCGACTGACCAACTGGGGAATAAAAAGTTATTCCGTCCCCAACCAAATTAAAGTGGGAAGGAAATGTTCCCGTCGGCACCTACGTGTATAGCAGGATATGTGGTTACGAATGTCGTAGTAATCATGAGACATAAGCATGGATAAAAGTGCCCTAGAAGGTAGCCGTAAAAATCGTTTTCCGTGACTATTGAGTCATTAAAAAAAGTTAATATTCACTAAAACATTCTGAAATATTACTAAACCTTCTGGAATATGTAAGGTATCCCGTTCTCCCTAACCAATTATTGGAAGGTACTATGTCTCAGGCTCACAAATATCAAAAAGTATTAGGGTCGATGGCCAAATATTGAGGGACGAAAGGTGGTCCTTCTTCAAACCAAGTTATTGGCAGGCGGGGATTCATGGCCTAAATAACAAAAGGTAGCACACTATGTGATGGCAAGCTCGAACCTAAGGTGAGCGCTGAAGGCACGAAACGTTGACGGGATGGGGTCTGAGTACGGCCAGGATTTGTCCGACCGGGGGACTAGATTTTCCGACCCGGGGGGGGGGGGAGTTCCACAACATTAATCCATAATATGGTACCTGCTTGGCCACTATGCATACCACATTTGGCCAATCGAGACCTAATATTTGCATGACGTCACACCATGGAACGTGACTTTCAAATCCTGTTTTGCACAAAATGTATACCGTACTTGATATACCAAGTTTAGCGCTAATAAAGTGAAAATTGGTAAAATTCTTTGGTGTATCCCTGAAAATTCGCGATTTTAATACACAGAAGAATTTTTAGCCAAAATAGATGAACATGTAGGACTGCTGGCTATAGAACTAGGACAACGTACATTGTATCGTAGCCCCCCTCCCTGTCTGTCCCCACTTGTCTTTCGAGTCTCTTCCTCGAATCATTTACGATACGCTACCGGTCTACAAATACAAAACAAAAATACCGATGCATAATTGAGAGTGGAATTCCTTACAGATTGTGAAACTACTTAAAGTATGTCTTGTCTTGGTTTCAGACTTAAAGTTTATGTAAAGTAATCAAACTATGATTAGGACAACAAAGCACTCCAGCGCGTAACTGTGAAATTGTGGGGTTGTAGTGAATTTTTTTAGTACAGATACGCAGTGGCGTATCTACAGGGGGGCAATTGCCCCCCCCCCTCCGCTCTAGAAAATGAAAAATTCGGACATTTACGATAAAGTATGCAGTTCCTGACGGCGACTAGTCGCCCCGACAGTTTACCTATTTTTTGTCTTAAGAAGACAATTTCTCTAATATGAACCCAAAATTTTCGGCGCGCTACGCGCGGTGTAGAGTCACTCCAGTTTCTTCATTAGTTCCATTCCACATACTTTTAGCTAGATAGCACAAGTCCTGTCCACCTTACCAAGTAACTTGTAGACAGAGTACACAGTTTATGTAGAGGTCATAGATTTCATCCCATATCGCAAAGCCCAGTTGCTGTTCTCTTGTGTGCGTCATGCATACTGTCAGTTGGTGAGCGACTCACGGAGCAAAGTTTGGCTATTTCATCGGGAGTCCAGGTAATTGTGATATCCCCGATACGGTCTACAACCCCTACAGTTTTTCTTCTTTTTTTCTTTTTGTTCTTTATGATTACATATGGTTTTTGTGTAAGCCTACCAAAAATTTCCGCGCGCTTTTGTTATTTCAAGATTCAGATTTAAAAGAACACTATCAGTGCACGACTCTGCTCTTGAAGTATTAAGTGACGTTATGCAAAATATTCCCTGGCTGCCAGGGCACATTTTGCATAATGTCACTTTTGTGTTTGGTATGTGTTTCATGTAATCCGTATGTTTGTAACCTACATTGCAACAGTAATGCTCACACTTTAAAAAATACGGAAAATTTAGGTGCTTGCCCCCCCCCCCCACAGGCAAAAAGTCTATCTACGCTACTGCAGATACGACAATCTACATAAAATTGTAGGGAAACGAATTGGATCAACTGTCTATGGATAATACGCACTGCAGGGGCGGATCTAGGATTTTTCGTTAGGGGGGGGGGGGGCTGACGGTAGATCATCGGCCCGAACGAATATCTAAGCTCCACCATCGGTTGGCGCGGAGCGTACAGAAAATTTTGAAAAATCGCGACCCCTCAGATAGCCGGAAATGGCATTTCCCAGGCTTGTAAGTAGAACCTAAGCAGTCGTTACTTTGAGCTTTTGTTTGCCAAAAAAATGTTCCCTTCAATTAAAAGTGAGAAAATTGCAAAAACTTGCTTCATGAACTAAACCAAAATTTACTTGATCTTGATTTAAGCTAAGATCACTCTTTAAACACTTTTGATGAAATATCTTTCCAAAAATATGTCATAATGTTATAGGTCAGGGAAAAGTGGTCTAAAGATAAGGGGGATCCTCACACAAGGAACAGAGAGGAGAATCTTTCCTTTTTAATTTTGAATAAAAATTCGTTACAGCCTATAATTCTATGAACGTAAAAAAAACTGAAAGAATTGAATTTTGGGGTCTCCAACAGCTTCAAAGACGATGGTGAAAATATCTGACCAAGAATACGATGCACTGCTGTAAGATTCATATTTGAGATCGCAGTAGCTTTTAAAGTCTTTTGTTTGATGAAATATACCACTTTATTGTCATGTGCATGAGAGATAAACATTGTTAAACGCTTTGCAGAGTGTTTCTACAGTTTTCCGAAACGTGCTCTCGCATCTCCTAAAATCCGCGTTTGACCATTTCGAGAAATAGGTGTGACGCCCTCGTTAATCTACTCAGTTCTCCTCCATCCTATGTGTACAGCTAATTCGAGTAGTTTATATCACTTTTTACATGATTTTACTATGTCTTGAGTTTATACAGAGAATTTCCAGAAATTTTGTCACTATTCTATATTTCCCGAAATTGACCAATTTTCCCGAATTCCTCGTAATTACCTTGAAAGGAATGGGATTGCAACTGATAGCATAATTTACATTTACATACAGTTTGAACTTCCATTATCGATGGTGCGTAGCCTATGGACATTTTCATGGTTCTTTTATTTTTCCATGACGAGTGTATGATAACATTAACGAGGATTGCCGTTGACTAAAAACTCCACATCTGATGAACCCAAATAGCAGATGGATTGTTAAAAAAAAGTTTAGTGTTCTACATAAAGCGTGGTCCGAAATAGGGTTGAGACCTTCGATATCACTCTATTGACATTTTATCGGAAAACTTGAAACTGTGTGCTCTAAATTGCTATTAAATTGTAACAATTATAATTACATAGTTTGAAAACTATAAGATAATACAACATTATGTAGAAACAAGTAGGCTAAATGATCTATTTAGTGAAAGTAAAAAATAAACTTTGGAAAATTTTGGAGGGGGAGCGCGCCGGGTGCGCCCCCGCCTAAATCCGCCACTGCACTGTATTCATCAAACCCCATTGT
This sequence comes from Holothuria leucospilota, assembly GCA_029531755.1. Taxonomy (NCBI): domain Eukaryota; kingdom Metazoa; phylum Echinodermata; class Holothuroidea; order Aspidochirotida; family Holothuriidae; genus Holothuria; species Holothuria leucospilota. The sequence goes on from CM055978.1 coordinate 24,876,357, forward strand.
CCAAAGAAATGACTGAACCCGGCCCTCGCCACAAGTCGCTTAGAGTAGACTATACTGTCGTTCGACAAGTATACCAGAGAACACCTATGGCTACCTAAAGGTTACTTGGTATGGTCATTGTTCTTTTTAGGCTATGTGGAACGCCTCTACATGAGAGAGGCTAAACGAAACTAAAGCGCGCCGAAAATTTTGGGTACGGTACATAACACTGAGTCTGCCATCCTTAAGACCAAAAACAGGTAAACCGTCAGGGTGGCTAATGGCAAGTTGGGGATTACATACTTTATCGTACCCACTGAGGATACCCAACAAAATTGGAAAACTACGTGGAAGCCATGGACTCTTGCACAACCTTTCGCTACAACTGGGATAACATGCCCTGAACGGGGAATTCATTATGCCCCTCCCAAACTGCGTAAAGTTTCTCCCTGTGTAGACGCAAACTTATTGCTTAAAGGTCGTGTGAATGAAAACAACATAGTTGGATATTTGATGTAAAAAGCATTAAAAATCCAGAAAATAGCCGCAATTTTCATTAAAATCCATCAAATATTGACCATTTTACATGGAAATTTCTATTTCACACTTGTATCATGAATAAACATGAGCTAAATATGCAAATATGTGACATCGAAAGAGGGACATACCATATATGGCACATGTTAGCCTTTGTTTTTTTCAACCTTAATTTCAAGGACACTCATAGCATTGTTATCCCCTGAGGGGTTTATTATAAAGCTTAAAATTTTTTCCTTGAAAAATATAGATATCACTCACCAAACTGTAATCTATATGATCAGTAATCAAGAGATAATTTATATAGGGTTAACAAAGAAATTTTAGCACTGTGCAACACTCCACATTACTATTTTTGCATAGGCAATTAGTTTCTTCAGAAACCATCAAACTTTGAAGACGTATATTTTGAGAATGGTAAAAGATATTGAAATAATTCCAACGGATCTTTGATTGGAGGACTTAATTCTTTAAGTGACAAGTGAAACAGCTCTTTTTGGTGGCATGTCACACGACCTTTAAGGTCATATACTAGGTGCGTATACTCGGCCCTAACTGTGGAACCAGAACACTCTCTGGTGCATGCTGCGTAACTAGGCTACTGTGCGGTTGCGTTGAGATAAGATCTGATGGTCACTTGCACGAAAAGGGCTTGAGTATTATGTAACTACCTCTCCAAGAGTGGCAACTGTGAACAGAAAGTAGTTTGAATAATTCCCTTCCCCAGATAAGTTTTCCTCCTATCTGCCTGCCTCTATGGAGGGCGCACTTTCTGTCGTGTTTACGCCATATGCATAAGGTTTATTGTTCATTTTCATCTCCTTTCTAGAAATGTAATGCACACGTAGATCCCAAATTGTACTCGGATGAGTGTGAGAGGGCAGTAATTAGAGGAAAGGTTTGTCAGCAGAACATGAACTCCTCAGCATGTTCGTCCTTCTTTGCTTATGGACTGGAGTGTGCCAAGAGAGGTGTCGAAGTAGACTGGCAAATTCCGACTCAGTGCGGTAAGAAATCCGTTTACTTAAAATTTTCCACTCACACGGCTAAAACCCTCGGAGCAGACTAAGTTTTCGTATGGCTCACCGTTACACACGCACACACATGAACACACAAACTACCGGAGGGGCGGAAGAGCCACTACGTAGGTTAAAACAACCGTGTTATCATTATAGTGAAACATCAACATAAATCTTCCCTCATTTCTGAAATAAGTATTTTTAGAACTGGTCTGAGAAATTGACATGGATTGAATAGTTGAAAAGTCTATACATTTGTAAGATTACATTGCAATACTCAAATGATGACTACGACGACGACTACAACGATGCTGATGATATCACTATTTATGTTAGGTATATCTTGCTTACTTTTTCTTCCTAGAGAGTCGGTGTCCTTATGGCATGACGTGGATAACACAATGTGAAGAATCACGGGCTCTCACTTGCGCAGATGTGAATTTACCGTCAACTAATCAAAAAGAATGTTACGACGGATGCTTCTGTCCTGAAAATCAGGTACAAGGAAAATTTTGCTGATTTATGTTCTACTTAGCTTCCCATCACAGTAGAAAATTTCATATAATATTTTCGTGAAAGGTTCTTAACCCGAATGAGCTTCCAGTAACTGGGATCTGCACAGCCGTGTAACCAATAAATAGTGGGGACAGGTGGAAAATCGCCCCCACACATTTCAGAAATGAAATGAGACAGTACTGCACAGTGGCGGAGTTTCCATATCGTCAGGGGGGGGGGGCATTTTTAGGGGTGTCCCCTGACGACATTCCAAGTTTATTACCATACTTCACTCTTTCGCTATTATTGAAACTGTTTTCAATTAAGATGACTAAATCGTGTTTCTTTCAGCCCTGTGTAGAAAAATGATCCAACGGTGCCGATCATCTGCAATTTTATGCTAATTAGAAAAGTTAATTCCTTTAACATAGAAAGCATTGTCTACATGCTACGCGCTAACCTATAGTAAAGTGTCTCTTAGGTCATTGGTTCCCAACTGGGGTAGGTTATAAGTATACAAGGCTGCTGGCACACGGAGAGAGGGCCGATTCGCATCAGCCAACATCGCCCAAGAGAGATTTTGAGGAGGGCACAGTTGGTACAGAATTTGCCCTGGTCACCACCCAGATAATTGTCGACATATTAAGCGATTGAAATAACCCATGTAGATTAAAAATAGGCCCTACAAACGTTTTCCTAAATATTTGAAAAGAGCCCGTAAGTAAACATAAAATTAGTTTCCTTATGGAAATGGCTTAGGAGTAGTGGACTCTGAATTTGATGAGCAGCTTTTTTGATGCTTTTCTTTAAGTGACCATCTTGAAAGGTAGTGATTGTAATAACAGGCAATTTGGCATAGTGACAATGTGTTTACTTAACCCATGTTGGCATAGTCACGAACCCAATTTTTGCCCAAAGTTGTTTATCACAGCATTAAAAAACTGGACTGACATTGAAATATATTTTCCTCTTCTAGTATTTAAAATAAATAAGCAATTAATTGAGCAAAGAACTTCCAAACGAAAGAACATTCCTCACTATGTGAAACTGGAAACACCACAGATTCGTCAGCAGGGAGATGATATCAGACAAAGACTTAGATCGTGTCAACAACGTTGGTATCTACCTACTTCGAACCACCGCTTTAAATTCCAGTTGAACCAGTTTAAAGAGTTCACTAGTTTAAACTGGTGTACCCAAATTCTGTATTAAACCAAGTGGGTTGAAATGAGCCACACAGTTCTCAGCTGAGTTGAACTATGTTCTACTGGCATTTTAAACTTGATTTTGCCCAAATTCCATATTAAAGCAACTGTTTTAGCTGGCTTTAACTAGGTTTCAACTAGGCGATAACTGGAATCCAACGGAATCTAGTGTAACCCAGTTTTACTGGGTCCAATCAAAGTTTGAATCGCCCCACAAGCACCCCTTTAAGCCCTGTCCCCTAGCTCCGCCACTGGTACTGCATCAGTAAAAGTATCAAGTGAACTGAAAGGGCAATTCTCGTCATCCCAGACAGTTTGAATTCTCCCAACTGAGCAACTAGTAGCTCCTCCCATAACTGTAAAAAGCGCCTCTTGATGCAGACACAAACCTATTTTATTTCTTCAGACCATGTCCTGGTGAGCATACACGGCTGTAATGTGTAATCCAAATACTCACTCTGCAGTGTGTGGAATGTGAGTTACTCTGCATCATTTGAATTTTCAAACTTTGATGTCAATCAAAGAGCCGTAACCAACTGAGAATCTTGATACCCCTACACTAAAAATGCACTTTAGGGTGATGATGACTGTCTGTATTTAAATCCTCTGAAACTATAAAGTTGATTTTGTCTCCGACCCACAATACGAAGATAAGCCACCCACCAGGTGGAGCCATGGCCTCCACCTGGTGGGTGGCCACCCACCAGGTGGAGGCCATGGCTGTACAGCTTGACTGAGAATAAACACATGATACAAACGATCTTTATCAGAAGGCTGAAAGTGTCATCACGTCAGCGATTTAGTTAAGTTTGACTCATGCATGTAGGAATTGTGATCCCCCGAAGAAAAAACGCTTCAGTATCTCGTATGTTCAGTAATCATCAGGTCAGTCATGCTACGAAGTGTGAGTCACTTTTGAATTCCGAGAGATGTTTTTCCGAATATTGAAGGTGGATATTTACGAAAAAGATCTCATTATTAGGGCAGGGTGGATATGTAATTCAAAGAGGGTGGTGAAGGAGTAGCGTATCATTAGGACTTGGTAGACAAGTTTCGAGAAGTATTCTATCGTAACCGAAAATTTATCTTGGATAATTTCCACCAAGACGATCCCCACTCGCCTCCCGCCATGACAACTAATGTCACAGACAACTCCCTCTTTAAAAAGTTTGGAATCGTCCGGTTTGGGAACAGTCCGGGTTGCAATTGTCTCGCGGGTTTTTTCAGGGAGAAGTTTTACGAGTGGGGACTTGTCCCAGGGAGAATTTTCCGAGAACCGTATTTTAATCAAACTAAATGAATTCATATGCATGCAAATATATTTCGGCAGGTACTTGATGAAAGAAAGGACAGATGTGTGCAACGTTCACAATGTCCGTGCAAACATATGTTCAAATACTATGAAAGTGGTACCACTCGCGAGACACGTTGTGGTTCTTGGTAAGCATAAATATGTTTAGTCAGTTGACATTACTCTATGTAGACATTTTAATTGAACGGAAAACATTCTTTAGATGTGGCAAGGGGAAAAGTTGATTCACACCTGAAGATGGTCGTTAACCACGCCAATAACGATTAACACTTGGACTATTGTATATCAAATGGGGATGATCATACCTCTGAGAGTGCTATACAGTACATATATCGTTATCGGAAAACGAAAGTTTGCCCTCACCGATTGACCGAAAACTGCAGCCATAACGACGGTCATTAAAGAGCAATTAACAGGGCTGTACCTTTTGATTCCGGACTCAGTTTCATCTCCTGACTCGAGCACTGACATCTTTTACTGGACTGGGAATTGGCTCGGAATGAGCAGCAGCTGGGCTCAGACTAGAAGCAGATCCCAGCCGCGTCCGCAGAAACGAACTTCTACATAAACGTTACTTATTACAGGTTGGGTCAGACTATAAAATTGACTTTTAAAAATGTGTTTTTTTAATAAAAACTATGTGACAGAGTATAAAAACCACATGATATGCTACATTGTCAACTTAAATCATGACCGGACTCGGAATTGGCTTGGAGTTGTGGCACTGGAATCGGAACTGGCATAGAATTGGAGCTTACTGGATTCGGAATTGGCCCGAAATGGTGGCCACTAGAAACAAAACTGGCTTAGAATAGGGTTCAGTGGACCCTCATACATCATCCCTGGCGATTAAAGCGATTAGTGTTACACTTAAAGGATTGTCTGGTTGCATTTTGTAGGAGTGTAATACATGAGAGATAAAAATTGTTCAGTATCTATGGTCCAAACCCCGTATATGTATCAAATTCCCATTCGTAACTCAAGACACTGTATGTGCTTTTGAAGATTGGTTACTTTTGTCAAGAAATACCTAAAGGTTTCCTTTAGGTCACAAAATGGGATGCCAAGTGGCCAACTTGCCTCAGATTTCCATTTCTACTTTTTTCTGATTTGATACCTTGATTGTCCTTGAAATTTGGTATTATAGGAACATTTGAATATTTTTCTGTTTAGATCTAGTTTAAAACTGTTTCAAAGCTATGGTATAGCAAACAAAGTTATCAAATATTCCATAAAGTGGTATCGATATTATAAAGAAATACAAAAGTTCTGTCTCATCAGTTGAAACCGATGACATTACAGATTTCCCATCATTCATTGCACGAGCTGAAAAATAGCATTACTTCAAAACTTTGTATCTTTCTCGTGCAACAAGCTATCAAAATGGGGGTTTCACTCCCTGATACAAAAAAGTTTACCTCAATTTTGTCAACGTTAAATTTGATCACCAGAACATACTTGAAAGCTTTAGGCCACAGTCATTACATTTATGTACCGTATCCCGCTACAGTGTTTACTTTAAAAACGTCCTACGAAAATTTGACAAGGATCTGGCTAATCGGGCAAGAAACTGGAATCTTGTCCAAATATTTGACCAGATCAGGATAGAAGTAAGCCGAATTGGTTCATTTTCTAATCAAATCTGAGCCAGATCCAGTCAAACATTTGGCAAGATTACGGTTTACGCCCCGACTGAGAGTTTTTTAAAAGAGTTACAACTGGAGCTGCTCATTTGCAATGCTGCATTGATATACATATTTTCTTTCACCAACCAGGGCATTTGTGTTGGTGCTAGAAGTCAACGTTCAGTCCTATATCACCGAAACCTAGGTTACGATATAAAAAATAACTTTGAAATCAAGTTTAAAAAGTAGCTATCACTTTTTAAAGGAAATCATGTGACTCCCTCTTAGATACCAAAATATTTAACATTCTAATGAATACTACATTGTGTTATATCTTTTCAGTGAATGCAAAGGGGGAGAATGGTATTGTAATGACGACCAATGCGAACCAGAAGGTAAATATGAGTTTGTGCTTTTCTTTTCTGTTTAGTGGGGTAGAACGCCAGTGGGAATACGTATGTTGCCACCCGATGGCACCTGGTGATGACCGGGCAAAATGACTGTAGGTCCGTGCATATCAGTGTTGACAACGGTCCAGCGCACCTCCCCCACCCTTTAAAATACTTGAAACCGATGGCATTTCTTGAAACACTTCTCTACTAGTATGCGTAGGGCTCTCAACGGCTTTTGCCATTCAGTTTTGCAGCCCAATAGTTCTTTCAAAAAAGATTTGTTAGAGGTCTTTTAAACCCTGGCATAAGCTACATTCTCTTTTGTTTTGCTTTTGGTGTACCATTTCAGAAAGCTGTATTAATCGTTATTGCAATATTGAGCGCCGCGTAATTCAATAAATTAAACTTGAAGGGAAGAAGAAAATTCAGTAAATTACAGTCAAATATTATGGCTCGTTTTGTTCAATTGGTTTGAAAGAGGTTGGATGTACTTTCTCTCAAAATAAATTTAGGTGATGTTTTGCATTCAAAGTATAATGTTAAAGAGCAAAATTAGCACATTCCAGAACAGTAAATGAAGTATGCAACTATGCAGATATGACAAAATTGTTTTCAATTTTTACATTTTTGAATGATTCTGATGCAGAAACGGACAAATGTCAAAATGGCCGTGTGTGGAGCAATTGCACCAGATGTCAGAGACTGTGTTCTAGCCCAGTCTTAGAATGCTTAGAAGGAGAAGAAGAAGACTGCGAGGAAGGTTGTGCTTGTCCTGATGGGTTGGCCTGGGATGGAGAGCAATGCGTACCTGAAAGGGAGTGTCCTTGTACGATGCATCAAAAGAAATACAAAGTCGGAGAAACCTTTAAGTCCCCTTGTGAAACCTGGTTGGTATTATACACCTTTAGAGGTTACGTAGAAGATTATAGAAAAGATCTTGTGGGTCCGACCCACCATCCCTGACCTGGACTAAGTGTTGCAAGTTTGATCAATTCCTATATTCTCAATTCTTCCTTCTCAGATAACGTTAATTCCTCTTCAGGAAATCGAGAGTAACTTTTCTACATAGCCATCTAAGATAATGAGACACTCAAGCAGGGCTTTATAGTCACCGACGTTTTCTTTGAGTTGTCAACAGTCTATTTGTGGGCCCCATTTCTTCATACTAGGCTACAATCTCCTTATTGTTTTCACATTGCAGTACTTGCACAGAAGAAGACTGGAAATGCGTTAGCATACCTTGTCCAAAGACGTGTAGAGCTTGGGGTGATCCTCATTATGAGACTTTCGATGGGAAACGATACGAATTTCAAGGTAAGAGCGTTTATGATCTGCGAATCGAATATATGTTACGATCGCCACAACTTTTGTTGCAAAAATGGGTGTCACGGCTGTTTCAAGAGGGCGTGAAGTTGGCTAAGTACGTTCCTTTGAAGTGTTTGTGCTAACGAGTAAGAGTAAGTTTACTCAAATGTGAGTATGTACCCAGCCTGTTCACTGACCTAGGGGGCAAAGTCAAGATAACCGTCCAGATTCTCCCAACTAAGTTCACTTCTAGCCCCCTCTACAAAAACAACAACAAAAACAACAACAAAAACAACAACAACAACAACAACAACAAATAAATAAATAAATAAAAAAAATAAAAATTAAAAAAAAAAAACACCTGTTTAGGTCATAGCTGGACATTGTCTGACACATTCCTATTATAATTGTAACAATTTGGTTGCTGATTCCGTTGCAGGATGTCAATATTAGGCTATGTCACAAGTGTTTGTGTGTGTGGGTGAGGGTGGGTGGCTTGAAACTTGAGTGCTGTTCTCAGGGTCTAAGGGGATGAAACCCATACCCTGTGGAGAATGTAAGGATTCTAAGGAATAGCGCCTACATGCAAAATGGTGCTATACTTTACAAAATTTTAGTGTACTAGGAACCTCTCAATACAAGGTTTCCTTATTAGCCTGTTATGAATCTTTGAATAATGTAGCTTTCTTTTTAAAAGTTACCATGAGGTTTTTTAAGGACGATCAAGGGCGAGAGTCAGGTACACTTTCATAAATAATTGAAACACTGTTATTATGGATAGTTAAACAGGACCATGAAAGTCCGCAAAGAGGAAAATAAGGAAGGTTACATCCTCGTATAGTACCTGATACTAAACGCAATTTATGTTCAATTGTTTTTTCAATTGTTTTTTATTTTTCTCAACTTTTTTGTAATTTTTCTCGGTTGTCGTAAGATGTATGGGCTTCACCGAAATGCACATCTTCCAACACAGGCAACCGAACGAACATTCGTGGTAGAAGTGATACGAACGCGTCATCCACTCTGCTTCTGGCTGTTATTAGTGTAAAAGTGTCGACTGCATCTGGGTTGTTATGTTGTGTATAGACCTCGATGTCACAGAACTAAGAGTTTTCATTGACAAGGGACCAAGGTCAAAATGGCGGGCTGTCCATCACAGAGAAATCCTAAGTTTAGCTAAAGCTTAAGATTTCTTGGTCCATGCATGAAGGTGCAAGTTAGGTCCAAATCACTGATCTATATGTAGGACTGAATATAACAAGCGCTATTGTATAACATTGCAGCGTTGGGTAACCACTTGGTGTTCACAAGATGGCGCCAACTACTGAAATCCTCGCGCAACTAGGGCGTAATGATTAACGGTGCGGGATATACATGAACGTAGGAAAATGTATCACAAATATTGGAAATAATCCGTTAACCGAATATGAAAACTAATGGTTATCGTAAACTTTTTTTCAATTTTGTCTACATTTCATATTAACTATATTTTCTGTAACAGCTGCACACCTCTGACTCGAAAAGTGAATCAAAGAAATTTTCTCTATGCAGGCAATGATTTAGTTTATTTACGGTATAAAGATTTAGAACACCGTGCTAGAATATTGCAGACGTTGATTGAATGGTGGATATTGGAAACTGATTGTGTTGCAATATATATATATATATATATATATATATATATATATATATATATATATATATATATATATATATATATATATATATATATATATATATATATATATATATATATATATATATATATAGTAGGTAGAGTGAAGATTGTCTGAATATAACAATCGGGTGATGTTGTATGCGGGAGGTTGCTGGTTCGAATCTAGCCTAGGGTACCTAGGCCTAGTTCTCACGTACACTTTGTTCCCTGAACTAGGCCTAGGCTATTGCAACACATATTTTTGACCGCATATTACTATGAGAGTAATATCGTCTGCGTGCGTTGCTGCAGTGATTGTTGCTATATACGCGTATGCGCGTGTATGAACGTAACTATAGCTATGGACTATGTCACAATTGAACAGCAGTGCGTGCTATTTAGCATACAATAGTGTGACGTCCTAGTTACACGATTTAGCAGTTTCATAGAATGTTTAAAAAACAAAACAGGATCGTTTGTGTAAATCAAAATTTTTGGTCCCTTTTTGGACACTTAAGTGCAAATAATCTTAGACTAAAGTGTGTTAAACATATAAGGCCCCGTAGAGGTCAATTATGTAGGAGTATACGTGAATCTGAGAAAGATCGAGACCATTCAAAATATTTGAAGTCACGGTAGCCCAGATTTGACAATGGGTATATTGCTGACCTAGTATGGGAAGCCCCAAAGCTTCCCAAATACTAGGTCAGCAGACTGCGGACTAGTTCGAATCCTGCTTGAGGCTAAGTTTTCCATCTAAACATCTATTCAATACAGCGTATATATATATATATATATATATATATATATATATATATATATATATATATATATATATATATATATATATTTCTCTAATTCGGCACTTAGGGGGAAAGTTGTTGTTGAAAAGTCGACCTTAAGGGGAAAAAAAAATTCGGGTGAAATATAAGTTTCGCCTTAACGTTTCCACACACTTTTTCTATAGGAATACGTAAACTTACAAGGGCGCCCTCTTAGATTTACAAACTAGATGCCATTACTTCAAAGTTGTCAAATTTACGGACACCTAGCTGTTAACACGAACGGATGGCTGCCCATTGAAATAACGTTAATTATATTTTTAGACGTTAGGGCGAATTTATTTCTTATGTATTTTATTATCTTTTTTTCGCCCTATGTACAAGCAGATATAACAATTTCCCCTTAAGGTGGGAATTAGCGTTATATATATATATATATATATATATATATATATATATATATATATATATATATATATATATATATATATATATATATATATATATATATATATATATATATATATATTGCGTCGGACTAACACTTAGCACATAGGCCACGACAATTTGAATTCGTGAAGGAAACGTACCTTCACTCCTCCTGTGATCGAGTGAGACTGAAGAACAGTGACCCAGGAAAAGTAACAGAGGGCCTATTCATGTATTCGTGTATTTATTAGTATCTTCAAATTTGTGTGTGTATTTCCCATTTTCGATCAAAGTCGACGCCTTGGTCTTTTAGTAACCACATGCATTTACTTTGATTTAAAATGAAAAATACTAAAACGTATATATATATATATATATATATATATATATATATATATGTATATATATATATACATATACATGTACATATGTAGGATAATATGCTTTCATATATATATATATATATATATATATATATATATATATATATTGCCCCTAGGAATAGGTCTATTCCTATACAAAATGAAGAAAATAATCACACAACAGCCGATACAAAAATATGACAATTTCTTTTTGCCATCTCGTAGGGGACTGTTCCTACGTATTGGTTGAAGACAACTGTAATACAGGAGATTCAACATTCAGTATCATTGCTGAAAATGTTCCCTGCGGTGCCGGTGGAGCAGCTTGTACTAAAGCAATCAAGTTTTCCATAGGGGGATTTGAAATTAAGATGGTCGGAGGAGCAGAGACTTCTGTTCAAAACAAGAAGAATTTGGTAGAAAGATCTAGTGACGTATTTCTGCAAAAGCGTGTGGGCATCTATGAAGTGATAGAATCCAAAGAAGGTAAGTTAATTTTTAAACGTTTTCTTTGAAATTTGATATAATTGTTCTCACGTGAAGATGAAGACAAACAGCTTATTCACAAACCTCACTTTTTTTCTGTGAAACGTCTTTGTGTTAAAAGAAGGGTTTTACCTTAAATTCGGTTTTAATGCATTTATATACGGTAAGTTATCTAAGTATTCAGGTGAAATAAATATTTAGTACCTGATAGTGCTTCTCGACTTTAACAGATGAAGGTATCTCATTTTCTACAGAAACTGAACTTGAAGCAAGCGCAAGTGATACGATTACCTCGCATTAATCAGTGCTGATGTGGTTCCTTTAAACTTTATAACTAATTTCTCCTCCACAATCTCATGACTTCGTATTTCGAATGCACGATAGGCAGAGAAAGTTGAAAAACTTAGCATTTTCGATGGAAAACTTATTACCCCATTTAAGGTACGTAATGATCGAAAAAATAGAATGAACCAGCAGACACGTGAGTTTAGATTGCAAGCTGGTGAAGTAAAGGTATGCAGATAGCTCGCTCAGCATGCCTGCTCTTCGCATACTTAAATTCTATGTAAGGTTTGAGCTCGAATGCCCTAAAATGCCCACGCCCATGTGAATTACTGCTGGGCTGGAAGAAACTTTTCCTCTCTGGAGGTAAAAACAGCCTCTAACAATCCTCATTTTGAGGCTTTTCTGGAGCTGTTTTCCTATTGTCTGGAGCTGTTTTCAATTTTTCAAAGAAACCACTGTTCCCTGCAAGAAAATTCTCTGATCGTCTCCCAAATATTACTTGTGCATTTAGTAAAGGAAATTCAAACTAACAGAGACAGGAAATAAGAGAAAAGGCATTTTTGTCACATTTTTTGTGGTCATTCCATCTATGAAAACTTGGAAGGGGCGCACGGCTGGGTGCATGTATAGCTTACGGTAAGTTAAGATTGACCACAATGGCACCTTGAACGTGGAGAAGGTGGGTGGGGGTGAGGAGTGGGCGCAGGAGTTCATAAATTCTTTTGCCTCATGCATTTGGCGCTATTTTTAGCGCCAGACAAACACCCACTTTTCCGTTTTTCCGGCGCAGTTGCGGCGGTCTCTGGCGCGTCTGCGCCAGCGCGCCAAGCCAGCCTTTTTTCGAGTCCTGTTACTGTATAAAGATAAAGTAAGTAACAGGAGACAAAACCAAAATTTATTAAAAAAATTGCACCAATTGTAGCATCAAATTTTATCGAAGGGCAATCAAATATTCAAACAGTTTTCGGAAGGATCGCAGACACATTAATGGACTGCAAACATTGTGCAAAACAAGCGGCAAGCTACTCACGGATTCATGCGAATTCGAGAAAGTAAATCAGACCTTTGAGGCGTTCATCCGTCCAATTACTTTACCTACAGCTTTTTTTTAAAATCAGCGGTATAGAAAGCACTTCGTTTTCTTTGAAACTACTTCGATAAAGTGGCCCCTTCCTTAGTCTCTTCCACAAGAGGGTGTTCTAAAACGGATTTCCTTACTGAAGACGCTTTGTACGTCATTGATAAACGCACACTTTTTCGAAAAGCCTTGTGCGCGTTGGAATTAAGCGCGCTTTTGTATTCGACGATTTTCGAAATAGGCTAATTGAAAGAAAGTGCCTGCCAATATCATCGACTCTAACATGTATGCTTTGTGTGCTTGAATTCAAGTATCAGACAGAAATGCTGGGCAGGAAGTTGGGCAAGACCTGGTCTCCCAATATTTGACATGACCTCATACGTCCATGGCAATGTAATGAAACATTTTTGCCTAAATAATTGCAAATTTGGTTTGTGGTGGCACTTTGACGGACAAATCGATTAAAGGATTACTAGGTCCCCCATGCTTGTTACGTCGAAACAAAATTTATAATTGTCTTTCCTTTTGTGTTTAAGGTTTTTTTAAAATTAAACTCAAATAATTCTCGCCTTTTCATATTAATAATGTGTTACGTTCGCGTGATAGACTTGCAGTCATGGCGGAGTAGCAGAAACGGAAGAAGAAGAAGGTAAAAATAAATTATGGGAGTCTCCATTGTGCAGGGGACTGGGCTTCAAATACAGAAGGATGCAATTTTTTACTTTTGATTATTTCCAGAGATCTTCTAAGGGCGGGGGAGGTTTGTAGGCAGGCCGGTAGTCAAAGGGGGGCAAGGGGGGGCGAAGCCCCCTTGGAAAATTTTTCGCCCCCTAGAAGATAAAAAATTAATTACCATTGCCGTAATGCATTTTAGTATGTTTCGCCCCCTCTGGAAAATGTTTCGCCCCCTAGAAGCTTTTTCGCCCCCCTTCAGCACTTTGTCTGGCTACGGGCCTGTTTATAGGGATTGTGCCCCTCCTGTCCTTGGCAAGGTTACTCTAGACGTGAACCTACTTTCCCTAAACAGTATCTTTTTCAAACTTAGTATTATCTGCACCCGTGCTCCTCTGAGCTGGTTCTGGTCGATCTACACTAGTAATCATGTGAACAGTGAGTGGAGTTGCTGTAAATTGCCATGCAAACTGCTAACAGCGTATGTATATAATAGTTCATTACTGTATATTGCACTGAGGAATCAGGCTCGTAGCCAAGGGGAGGGGGGCGAAGGGGGCAGCCGCCCCCTTGAGCATACTTTTGGTATTTTTCAATGTTTAGTTTTACAGTATTGCTTGTGTTTCCCTATTGATAGGAGGTAAACAGGCCTGGAAAGTGCCATTTCCAGCGATCTGGAGGCGGCATTTGGGACCAAAATTTTCTTGCGCTTCCCGCCAACCGATAGTGGCGCGGAGCGCTAAGAGTCTGTTAATGGGCTTCTACCCTCCTTGACAAATTCCTGGCAACCCCCCTCCTGAGGATCAATAAGTTTTGGAATTTCCAAAGTTGTGCTCACACTTACCGACTTTGACGGCCGATTGGCTAGTCGCCCGACAAAATTGCCTAGTGTCTGTCTGTGTGAAGACTTATTTCGACCGATTCCCCGACGAAATGGGCTGATAATACGAGTCTGCAGTTGCAGACTCCGATCGGCCGACAACAATTCGCGTCGGGCTGTGGGAACGTCACTCCGATAAGGTAGGCAGAGAAACGTAAGTACATCTAGTGTATATACCGCCATCGCTGTCTGTTTCAACGTAAACATTGCAAGTGAGTGCCATCCTAATAAATTGACAGCGAAAGTGATAGAAGTGCTTGAAACATAGATAGTACCTAGTTCGAGACTGCTGACTCTGGTTGCTTGTGGGAACAAAGTGCAAGCAAAGAATTAAGGCTAAGACAGTCCAATTTGATAGTACGATAACCAAATTCTTGCCAGATAGTTTTCAATGGGCTGAGCTGTTTTATGTAAATTGCCCGAAAAATACCTAATTTCTTACCATAAATATACCAGGGAAATAGATTTTCCCCTAGTTCTGGGGGCAGGTGTTGCATCCCGGTTCTCGTAAGCTTAAGAATATAGCCTACACAAAGTCTAGGCCCACATTCTATTGTCGACAAGGTGATTCCTTTCACAAAGTTCTAGACCGACTTCATACAATCCTTATACTTTTGTGTCCTTTCCACAACTGTACCTTTTTAAACGCACATTGCACGTTTTCTCAGTCATTCCAGTGGCTGGCTGGAACATATAATCATATATGTGTTAAAGTACGTCAACTTTCTCTAGTCGAAGTTAACAGATACGCGGTCAAGCTGATTAACAGCAGATACGCTCTTCCGTTAATGTCATATGCTCTAATCTACAGGAGAACTATTCTCTGTCCCGACGTCTCCATATTACGAAAGTCTACATGTTAGGATAAGGGTTAGGTTAGGGTAAGGAAATGTAAGAGTATTACGGTTACGCGTTTCGCCCTAGGCTGAGAAAGCGGACGAGGGGGAGGCAAGGGAAGCAGGATTCCCCAATAATTTGACCGGACTGAGGGGGCCGAGATACCTTTCGGCCCCCAATATTTCATGATAAGTGTCTCGGCATAGTAACAAATAGATTAAGAGGTATTGAAAATTAAAAATAATTATAATATTTTTATATTTTTATTTGTAAGGACAAGTTAACCCATTTTTAACTGTATAAGGTGTGCATAAGTCAAAAAGTCTTTGCGCGTTTTTCGCGCAAATGTACCTACCCTTACAGTTAACTAAACCGCCAAGAGTAGTGGCACTACGGGGTCATGAGGGGGGAATGGGCCATCTTGAATATTCCTTGCCCCCACTTTTCTCCAAATGAATGTAGCGTAGGCTCCTTGTTCTTTTAGAAATAGCTTACGATAAGTTTATTAGACTTTGGATAATTACATTTACATTTCCAGTGCCCTTCGCGCACACCCGTAGCAACTTACTACATGTCCCATTATTACCTTTGGACAGCTTATATAATATTAATGTTCTAAAGCCTTATGTAATCCCTACCATTATTGATATAGTCCCCTTTCACAATCCCGTGCATCAGCAAACCGACCGACCTTTGTCTGGGTCAGGCTATGATAAAAATATAAAATGCCATCATCTGAGAATATGTTGCTTCAGTGATTGTTGCCATATAATGCATGCATGAACCTAACTACAGCATTTGACTATGTCATAATTAAACAAAACTGCACTTTGTTTGACATGCATTGGTGTGAACTTCCTAGCAAGAAGGTTTATTAGCTTGAAAAACTAACAGGATCACTTGTAGAAATCATTATTTTTGGATATGGTTAATTAAGATGCTAAATTGGAGTATTCTTTAAATTAGATGGCTTTAAAGACAGACAGTCATCACCCCAAAGTATATTTTTAGTGTATGTATATCAAAATTTTCAGTTGGTGACTGCTCTTAGATTGACATCAAAGTTTGAAAATTTGAAAGATGCAGAGTAGCTCACATTCCACACAAGGCAGAGAGAGTACTTTTATTACATTTTATAGCCTTGTATGCTCACCAGGACATGGCCTTAGGCAATAAAACAGGTTTATTCTTGCACAAGGAAGAGCCTCATACAGTTATGGGAGGAGCTAGAAGATGCATAGTTGGGAGAATTGGAACTGTCTGGGATGATGAAAATTCCCCTTTAATATATGAAGGATTCATACGAAGCAATATGAGGACCAATGATTGAGAAGTATGAAGGAATGTATGTGAATCTGAGGAACATTGAGACTAATTCAACATTTTGAAGACGAGGTTTTTTAGTTTTTTTTTTTTTAGTTTTTTTTAGTGGCAGTATTGCTGGCTCGTATGCGGAGCCATAAACGACTGTAATACTGAGTCAGCAAATTATAGACCAAGTTAGGAACTATATACTAGACCTGGGAATGTAAGCTAAGTTGGCTCCAGTTGAGCATTTCTTCACAACACAGAAGAAAATGAAATTTGATACGCATTGGGCTCATTTTTGAAGTGAGTTGATATTTAGTTACTGTCATCACGCTGAATAGAATGCGTGCCAGCAATGAGATATATATCTCTGTTAATAACCTTTTCCAAAGTCCCCTCGACCCTCTGGCAAAGAGCCGAAGGACAAAATCAAAAGTTACCCTTGAAGGAGTTCTGCTCCCCAAAGGAGCTACGTCCCGAGGGCTTTATAAAACTTAACATGACCAATCTCTTGACCCTTCAGATCTCTACATGGTGCGTCCATAGATTGCCCTCTTGTTTAAAAACATTTCTAATCTTCAGAGACCTGTCAGAATAGACATAACCTAGCGTATTTCTTCAAGTCAAGTTGAAGGTAAGAACAGAAGAGATATCAGGAGAATTTGATTCTTTCCTGTACATTTGATGAGATATTTACTTCAACTGGCTTTTCAAGTCTGACCTTTGACTGATCACTGTGAATGTTTGCGAGGTGCAAGTTCTCAGAGCCAAGTTTGGGCGCAATAGTAATTTACGTAAAAAATTGACGTTGAAGTTGTTACTGGACCTTCCGACATCGTGACCTTTGACCTGAGTTGCCAAATGTCAAGTTTTGCAAAGTTACATGTCTACCATTCCCTATTTCGTTCATTTTTATAGCCAAATTTGAAAAAACGCTTTATCTTGACCTTTGACCTTTCATGCTGAGGGTCTGCTAGGCACAAATTACTTTGACCATAAACTCACCCATCAAGATTGGATTCAATCTTGCAACTTTGGGACTATAAAACGTTTCTTTAATTAAAGGTTATATACTGCTATGTTGTTTCTATACATTATTATCGAAGAAATTCCAAAAAAAAGCAGATTTTGACCCAAATTTGGTGACTCGTGATCTTGGCAATGTAATAGTCTTAAGTTTTTCACCCAAGAACACCTACCCACCAAGTTTCAAGTCTATTGGGTAATCAGTTTAGAAGTAGTTGTTGGCAAAAGACCAAAGTTAACACATATTTGGTTACTTCACCAGAACTTAGGACCTCCACCCCTATTTTCTGTGCCACCCCTGAGAAGCTGCTGTAAGTCACAAAATTCCCCACCATGTATTTTAATGGTAACTGTTGCTATGACAACTGGCAAAGGTAAACGTGGGCACTTTTCAAGGGTAAGCGAATCACATGTCATCCCCCATGTACATAGTGTGTAGATTTTCCATAGAGGTTAATGGTCACTCGTGAATGGACCTGCGAATTTCGCCGAAATGGACTTCTTTCTCGGTTATTATTCGGGGGGATATTCACGATTGAAAATGTCTACACAGCAATTTCATCTAAAAATTCAGTTGAATAAGTTCTATTTCATTATCTTGCATAGGCCTACATAGGCCTATATGCCAAGCGTACAAAATTAACCTCAGCACCAAGAGAGTACCGTATCAAATGGTTTCTATGCAATGTATGCCCGAGCGTTCCTATGGTAACTATAAAGTTCGAAACTGTTCAATTGCAGATTTTAAAACGTAACTGCCTGATCAGTGTGGTTACGATTTTCCTAACGACATTTGCTCGTTACATTTGCACCGTTTTACTGGATTGTGTTTTTCTAATACAGGAATAACACTTAAATGGGACAGAGGGACATCCATATACATCTCTTTGGATTCAAGATATAAAGGAAAAGTGTGTGGTCTGTGTGGAAACTTCAACGGAAAGGTTCACGACGATTTCATGACCAAACAGGGTGAAATGGAAACATCTCCAAGATTTTTCGGCCACTCCTGGAGGAAGGAGTCTTGCGAAATGCCCCCAGCACCCACCGATCCATGTCTCATCAACCCGACAAGAAGAACTTGGGCCGAATACTCATGTGCTATTATCAAACAAGGAATTTTTTTGGATTGTCACAGTGAAGTAAGTGATCATCACTTTGTAAATTTTAGTATGTATGTTTTGTCATATGAGTTGTGAAATACGCTCTCCGTCAAATCTGCTGTTTGCCTTATAATTTTTCCAGTCATGTCAGTCTCTTTGTACACTATTCAAATTTCTCATTTTTAGATTCCTTGCCGAAGGCAGAAGGAATCTATGCGATGGTGATGTCGCGTGTGAATGTATGTGAGGGTGTGTGCATGTGTGAGTATGTGTGTATGTGTATGTGTGCCGCCTGTAAACACGGTATCTCAAGACAGGAGACTGAGGGATCTCATACTTAACATGTGGATACCCCATATTAAGTAGATGATCCTTCTGTGTTTGGTGGAAGTCAAAGGTCGCCTGGGGTCACTTGAGACAAAACTGTAAAAAGCCATGAAAAATGCTTGTAAACACGACACAGGAGGGAAGCTGTAAAGAGTTTTATAGTCCGTGTGTAGGTAGCGTATACTAAGTAGATGGTACTTATTGATTTTACTGGAGTTCAATTACCATTTGGGGTCACCGGAGGTAAAATAGTGAAACCTTGAAAACTGCTACTAAACACGGTATCTTAAAGTGGGCAAGTGGAGGGATCGCATACTTTGCATGTAGATACCCCATGTTGAGAAGATGACACCTATTGTTTTTGATGTAGTTCAAAGGTTATCTGGCCATGCCCGTAGCCAGACAAGGTGCAGAAGAGGGCGAAAAAGCTTCTAGGGGGCGAAAAATTTTCCAGAGGGGGCAAAACATACTAAAATGCATTACGGCAATGCTAAGTTTTGATATTCTAGAGGGGGCGAAAAATTTTTCCAGGGGGCTTCGCCCCCCTTGGGCCCCCTTGACTACGGGCCTGTGCGGCCACCAGAGGTCAAACTGTAAAATCCTCAAAAAATGCTGGTATACATTTCATCTTAAGGTGGGTAAGCTAAAGGGATTTCATACTTGACACGTGGATAGCCCACATTATGTAGATGATCCTACTGTGCTTGATGGAGGTCAGAGGTCACTCTTGGCCACCAGAGGCCAAACTGTAAGAGCTATGAAAATTCTTTTAAACATGATATCCACAGAGCGGAAACCTCATTGAATTTTATAGTGAGCATATGGATACCGTATATTAAGAAGATGGACCCTATTGATTTTGGTGAAGGTCAAAGATCATTTTGGGTTACCGAAGGTCGAATGGGAAAACCTTGAAAACTGCTCCTAAACATGGTATCTCAAGGTGAGCTTAACATGGTATCTCAGGTACATCTTATACATGTTATCACTACACGTATGAGAAGGAATCACACTGGGAGGGGGAGGGTAGCTGGCTGTTTGTTCGGTAGTATCCCCTAATAAAAGGACATGACATGAATCTTTCCCGTAAGGACGATTATTCTGACTTACTGCCAAAGACTACCGCTTTAGAGACATACGAGTTTCTGTGTCCGCGGTGATCACGTTACATTTATACACACAATAAGTAAACAAGGCATTTGAAAAGGCCGATTAGGCGAGGTGATTTGTTAGGTTAAAACCTGTGGTAAAAATTTTCAAAACTGAAACTTTGAAAGATTATGAACACGATGTAGCCTGCCGTGTATACTTTACCTTACTTGCAGGTAGACCCAGATTCATACTACGAAAACTGTGTAATGGACACGTGTGCATGTGACAGAGGAGGAGATTGCGAGTGTCTTTGTACAGCTATAGCTGCCTACACTGAACAATGTAGTGAAAATGGGGTGCCAATAAGGTGGAGATCTGACGGAACATGCGGTGAGTCGCGTTGACTAGATTACCGGACAGGCCTCTTATTCGTTCTGTTTCAAGGCTATGTAAATAAACGTTTAGAAAATTACAATTATAGTATAGAATTTTCACCTTAAAGACAGACAGTCATCATCCCAAAGTATATTTTTAGTGTGGGGGTATCAAAATTCTCAGTTGGTGACTGCTCTTTGATTGACATCAAAGTTTGAAAATTTGAAAGATGCAGAGTAGCTCACATTCCACGCAAGGCAGAGAGAGTGCTTTTATTACATTTTATAGCCTTGTATGCTTACCAGGACATGACCTTAAGCAATTAAACAGGTTTATTCCTGCACAAGGGGGAGCTTCATACAGTTATGGGAGAAGCTAGAAGTTGCATAGTTGGGAGAATTGGAACTGTCTGGGATGATGAAAATTCCCCTTTAAATCGTAATTATCATATAGACTTTGTCCTATAGGTCTGTGGACCTGTAAACAAACCAGTTCTTTTTAGTCTCAGCAAAGTTAGATTAAGATCCCCTGACGAAAAATCCATTGGAATTATTTAAATATCCTTTCCATTTCTCGAGATATGCCTCATCTAAGTTTGACCATTTCTGTGATTGCTCATTAGCTATGCAAACAAATATGTGGAGTGTTTCAGTGTCTGTATTTCTTTTGTTAGTCCTTTATGAATTATCTGTTAATTACTTAGTTTCGTGTTTAATACGGATATTTTCAAATACCTAAATAACTGTTTCCAAAATAAACCACTAGGGGCATCCCAGACTTAGCTGTCCATGGAAGAAGGCTAAACACACAAATGGTAACAAAACGCCTATGTGGCGGAACCCTCTCTGCACGTCACAAATTTGCAAAAATATATGTTTATTCATTATGTCAATGAAAAACAGTAATTTTCTTGTAAAGGGTCAATATTTGATGGATTGTAATGGGAATTGCGGCTATTTTTTTAAATTTTAATGCTTTTTCCACCGAAAAAGGAGGTACCACATTTACATGTTCACAAATCTTTTAAAAGAGTACCTTAACTCTCAAATTAAAGATAATTGCATTGTTCTAAGTTTGAACAGCATTCCCCTTGTTTCAACTCAAAACTATATTACTTTGAGTTGATAGATTGTATGTCACTGTTTGCCTATTGTCACTCTTGTACTACACAAAACAAACCACCTTTGTTTTGGTTTATATAAAGATATGTTTCCATGCTCCAAAGTACGGCTAGTGGGGACCGGGGCTACAGCCCCATCCTGGCAGAAAATGGCTTCCTTCTCGGGAAAATATGACCTCTCGGGGCAACTTTGAGAAAACAACTCATTTCAATTTTTAGCAAAAATTCCCTTCTGCCTATGGACCCTTTTGCCAATAGCGATTATAGAGGATTACGGGACAGAGTTTTGGTATGCCACATTTTTGATCACAGTTAAATGCCATTGACAAACTCGACACGTACCAAAACTCTATCCCATAATCCTTTGTAATTGCTATTTGGAAAAGGGTCTATTAAAAGTTGTTTCCTACCCAAAAATAAACATTGTATCTCTGCTTCTCTTGCTTTGGAAAAAAATGTGTTTCCAGGGTCTTCTTATTAAAGTTTAATAGAAAACAAAATCCGATTATAAAAATAGAATCCAACAAAAATGACATAACTAATAGCTTTGCAATCTATTGTTCTTTAAATGAAGAGAATATTGCAATAGCTTGTTTTATAACTCGTCCATTGCATCAGCTGTGAAGATGGGAGTTTGACTAATGATTTTCAACTATCTACTGATTATTTACTTTTGTAATGCACATTTGTGTTAATTTAAGGCTAAATCGTAGTTCAATATAGCGCTATAAAGCTACGGAAGTTGAACACTGTTCAGTTCTGAGCTATTTCCGTAATTGGCGAGGCAGAGCAAGGGATGGCCATGTATGGCGTTTAAAGCTTTATAGCTCGTGAAAATTTGAAAGTATGAACAGGCGTTTAGTTTGTAAGGTTTCTTTTTCTTAAGCTCAAGAAGTTAAAATGAAACTGAAGATTATACTGGTTGTAACAGGGTGATACTATGATATTTTATGTCTTCTTGTAACTCAAAAGCGCACCGCGCGCGCATGAGAGATATTACGTTCACCAAACTTCCTGACGCGTCACTTCGCTCAGCTAGGTTTTCACGTGTGCGGGCACGTTTACGTGTCTAGTGCTAACCTAGTACCCTTCCTTACAAAACATGGTTAATTTGTCCTTGGATAGTTCGATTTTTTCAACCGCTATGAAGGAGGCAATAGTGAAACCCTTACTGAAGAATTCGGGTTTAGATGCTAATTTAATGTTACAAAAATTACCGTCCCGTCTCCAACCTGAGTTTTATATTTTAACTTTGTGAGATTGTAGCAATCAATTTAATGATTATCTAAATGATCTGGTTGAAAGTTCTAGTGCGAATATATAGACGCTTCCATTCAACCAAAACTGCTTTACTTCGTATATATAAAGACATTTTGAGTGTTTTACAAGATTAAAAAACGTAGTTGCTCTCGGGTAACTTGATCTACGTGCAGTTTTTGACATCTTAAATCATAACATTTTGTTGAAGCGTCTCTCAACACGTTTTGGTATCAAAATACCATGCACTTCTTTGGATACAGTCGTACTTGAATGGAAGAATTTAAACAGTAATTTTTGGTGGTATTGAATCAAATCCTATCAAATTGGATATTGGTGTTCTCAAGGGTTGTGCATTGGGTCCCCTTTTATTTACATTATACACCTAATCTCTATACCGAATGTCATTCGACAATACAGTGCCGGATACCACTTTAACGCCCAATTTTACACTGCTTTTAATGGCTCTAATATTCAGGATCAGATTTTAACTCTAGAAGCCTGCATCAAGGACTTCAAACGCCGTATGACTTCAAATTTCTTGAAATTAAATGATGACAAAACTGAATTTCTTTTAACTGGTAAAAAGTACAATATCAGGAGAACGCCATCCTTATCTTTAAATGTCAATGATCTTACTATATTCAATTCTTATAAGGTAGAGAACCTAGGTCCAATATTTGATTCTGAAATGTCAATTAAACAGTTTATAGCGTCTAAATGTCTAAGTGCATTGTATCATCTTCTATCTATTTCCCAGATTCGTCATTTTCTAGATGAGAATGCTAGCCTACTAGAACCCTTATTCAGGCTCATGTTATATCTAGATTAGATTATGCAAATTCTCTCCTTATTGGTGTAACAAAGTGTATGTAAGACATACAAAGAATTGTATATTAGACTATACTTGATTCAGAATTCTGCGGTTAGGCTTGCAACTCGTTCATCTTTTAGGGATCATATCACACCTGTTTTGAAACAATTACATTGGTTGCCTTAAGAATACCGTGTGCGTTTTAAGGTATTTATACCGCTATGTTTTAGAAACCTTAGGGGATCTGCTCCTAAATACTTACTTGAACTGTTAAATATCTATGAACCTAGTCGTATGTTCAGGTCGACTTCCCAGCTTCCACTAAATGTACCAAAATCAAATTCTTAATTAGGAGATCGGTCATACTGTCTTAGCAAAATGCCTTCCATGTAATGGTAAAAATACGTTAGCCAAGTGGTATTATCCTGTGCACACGATGAGAAGTGTGGAGCCGGGCCTCCAGGAAAAAGTTGGAAAAGGAATATCCTTGTGTATGACATGGGTCATGAGCACCTTAAAATCATGAGGACAAAAATGCTTTCAGGATTTGTATCAGAAATAAAGAAGAAAGGGGGGGGGGGGCTGTTCCCCTTTGAGTACATCCCGGGTGCCCGTGAAGTGCGCAGAAATTTTGACATCCAGTGTTAAATAATCTTAGCCCAACAACACCAAAATGAAACAGATACAGAACCCGTTCTGGCGTTCAAAGCATATTTTGAACGCTTGATTCTGAACACTTTTTCTCCCTTTTTGAACGCCGGACGCCTATTTGAACACTTACCGTATTTGAACGCCTGACGCGTTTAGTGTTCAAATGCTGATCGCATAGTGTCCCAATTACGAACGACAGGTCCAGCTCCTCAAGTATAGTGGCATGACGGGACGAATAGCCTAACACATTAAAATTATCAGGAATCTTTGCATTGGATAATGTATTATGAACCAAAACATACCTATCCTGCATGAGACTTAATTTTTTACCCAGAGATTATGCTAAAACCTCAGAGCTTCCGGGGGCTTCACCATTTGCACCATTTGCAATCTAAGCACCTTTCAAATTCCAAAAATTTCCCAAGGGGAGGGGGACACCCCCTCCCCTTAGACCCCTCCCCCAGGCCACAGATCAGTAAATGAAGCATTGAGAAAACGTCCTAGATGAAACAACTCGCGGGCCTCTGGATCCTAACAGCTTAAAACTATGGCGGCTTGACGAGAGGAATAGCCTAATACATCAAAATTAGGGGGAATCTTTGCATTTGATAATGCATTATGAACAAAAATATATCCATCCTGAGACGTAATTTTCACCCAGAGATATGCTTAAACCTCAGAGTTTCCCGGGTCTTCTCCCCCTGCCCCCTCCCTAGATGGTGGGGTCTAGGCTTTGCCCCTAGACCCCACCATGGGTCCTAAGGCGGGCCCCTGCGCCTTACCCGCTAAAGCTCGTTTCCGCGCTACGCATTACCAGATCTGTCGGCAAAACATAGTCTCTACACCCCCAAAGAAAACACCTTCGCTACGCCCCTTGCCACTGAAAAAGCGCCACGTTTGTCAAAAAATAAAAAACAAAATCGAACACGGTGTACATTTGAGACAACCGCCACGAGAGGCAAAAAAGTTTCAAATTAACTTGCCTGCCCTCGTGAGAAACTATTTTTTTGCAAAGTCACTTCGGCTAGATGCCGAAAGGTGAAAACCAGAGTTCCTGCTCCCCGAAGAAGCTACGTCCCCAGACCTAGCTGAGCGAAACGAAACGGCAGGACTCACATGCGGTAGGTTTAAAATGTCAGATGCACTTTTTCACGCGTGACACATTTCAGAGCGTGTGCGATAACCCTCTTACCGTGCAAGGTACTCAAGGGGAGCGGAATCGCTTGGTGGGGGAGGGGGAGGTTCTCAGGGGCGAGAAGTACTGAAATGCACTAAGGAAATGGTAATTTTGAATTTTCTAGGGGCGCAAAAATTTCTAGGTGCCGGCCCTGTCCCTCACCCCTTTGGTCACGGGCTTGCAGTGTGCACCGGTTCTGAGCATCTGGCTCAGGTACTTAAATCATTGTGTATGCGAAAAGCTGTAACAAGAGAGACATCAGCTTATTTAAGTGACAGGAGAGATATTTTGTTGAGCTAAGTTTTTTTAGTGTGTTACGAGGGTACATGCGAAATGGTAAGAAAGACTTCTGTGGAATGTTTTACACAGATGTTTTGTGATTTTGATTCTCAGGACTTCAGTGCGAAGAAGGGAAAATTTACACCGCTTGTGGATCTGCCTGTGATAGTGCATGTTATGTTGAAGGAAGTGAAGACTTCGGATGTGAAGAAACGTGTGTCGAAGGTTGTTTTTGCCCTAGTGGTCAAGTTGAATATGATGGTCGCTGTATCACACGAGACCTTTGTCCATGTATCGTAAATGGTCAGGAGATACCCGCTGGGACCGATTTCCTGAGAAATGATTACTGCTGGTAAGAGTTTGCTGTGAGATACTTCACCACAGTGCCTGCGGCACCGAGTCGATCAGTGAAGGGTTCAATCGGCCAACTTTGTCAAAATAAGGAATGAAAAAAAGAAAGTAAAGGGAGGCACTGGATATGATCATTGAGTAAAAGTGGTAAAAACGCCCACTGGTCCCCTGTTCCACGGCTACTACGTAGACACATATCAATTTTCTATTACTATGATGTGATAACGTGCATTATGCAAGTTGAAACAAAGATTGAAAAGCTTTATATTAAAAAATTAAAGCTTGTATGGAATGAAGTTTTCAAATACAGTTAAAAGTATGAAAGAAGACGAACCAAGATGCATTTGTGTCTAATGATAGCCCATATAGGAGTCATACTGATGACGGGTAAAAATCTATGGGCAAAGTGAACACCACATTAGGCTACTAACTCCATAACCAAGCACAGTGGTTCCCAACAGGGCGTTTTCTCAACTCAGGGGAAAGATGAACGCTAAGAGAGCTGCAGCTGGCGTTTTAAAAAGATGAGACGCTCAGTTTAAAACACAGTCTTACAAGGTTTCAAAAGGTTTCTTCTAGCTGAGCTCTCAAATTGGTTCCCATAAAAAGGGAGATAAAATGAAGCCAAAAAATCGAGGAGGTCTAGCATCCCCTCCTGAAATGCACTCCAAAGTCTGAGAATATCTTTATGACCAGATGCCACGAAATGGCATCTACAGTGTTTAATTTCAAGTTTTTCCTGGCGAGAATTCTCATATTCTCATAGGTGGCAGTACAAGCGGTGACCGAAGTGGCCATGCATAAAAATTCCTCACATTTTTACCTCAATTGTAGTTTTTTCTTTGCTCTCCATACAATTTCTACCTATAGGACAGTTTGAGTGACATGTAAGTCTTTCAAAGCTCCATGCAACCCTTACCATTCATCTTCCTCCCACCCACAAGACAAGCTCCTTGCAGCATCAAAGAGAACTTCCATTATTTACTATTGAAATACAAACTGGTCTTAGGGTAATTTTAGTGATATCTTTGGTGCGCATTTAAGTTTATTAGGTGATCGGTGGAATAAAATTTGTCTGACAGTGTCTCATTCTTGTGTCGGCAATATGGTTAATAAACCAGACCTTTCGGGGGCTTCCCTCCAGTCCACCAGTTGGACGTTGCTCGTGTGCTCTATTAGGGGCCCTTGGGGGAATTGCCCACACCTTTGTGGGGCCCCTGGCATCTGCTTAATTCCAAAAAGAAAAGATATCCGCCCTTGGCCGTGATCAAGCCTTCACGTTTTCATAAACCGTGGGTTAAAGATTCGCCATCTCTAAAGAGAGTCAGTATTTTTGAAGTTCCTCACCGTTGTTTTGCTACCCTGGGTAGGAACCACACGGTAAAAACGATGTTTTTCTATTATTGTAACTTCATTCATAGCAATACTATGCTATTAATAGGGGGGATTTGCTCAACCCCGTTCTGTGAAAGGGGAATGTGAGCCGAAAATGTTTGGGAACCACTAACATCTCCATGATAATGGTTTGTTTTCAGTGCTTGCTTCATTCATTGTTTCAAGGAGGCCACGTGACCCCACTCCTCTAAAGCTTACGAAAACGTTTGAGGGCGTTGATAGCATTGAATCAAAAATCACTGATGTGTTCCATATCCTAAATGTTAAAACCGCCATGAAACACTTTCAATCCTCGGTACGTGAGCAATGCTCCAAACATATCTCTTCTATTCCAATTTCATCCTGTCTTACGAACCTTTCACTAGGATTTCCGGTTACAAAATTTTTAGGTTACCGGGTAAAGTTTGCATTGACTTGTTAAAATTTTGTATGTTTGATTTTACATAACCAAAAGCTATAATTTTTGCTGTTGTTTCGGATCAGGGCGGTCATAGTTTTCGAAGAAAATACGATAACTGTTTGCAGTTTTCACTAAAGTGAAAATAAGAAATGGCATTTTGGTGTAGAGAAACTATAGAAACCTTGTTAGCTGCTTGAAAGCACAATATCTAGAAAGAGTAACATTAAAGAATCTTACACTTGGCCTAACCATGGAAAATACCAGTACTTCCATGGCCTAACGATGTGCCATATCGAGTGGAAGAATCCTGGTATTTTAGTGGAGGTCAAACTCTTTTGGTGTCACAGAGGTCAAATAGTAAGTTGCCTGCGGCACTGTCTATCTGGTAACTTAAGTATTACGTACGTAAGAGGATATTATGGTGGTGAATTTCAGACAGCTACCAGAGAGGATTAAGTGTGCTTTTACTGGGCGTACTTTGAGGAATGCAATGTGAATTTTGCCGAGACACTGATATAAATTTTAACTCGTTTTTATGTAAAATTTCGTGTCCTTTTAAACATATATGTGTAGCCTCCAAATGCAAATTTTATACATACTCAAACACTAACTTCAAAACAGTCAATTTTAATGTATTTTATAGTTGCCGTGTGGATGTCCCATATTGAGTGCTAGGTCTGTATAGTTTTTGTCACCATCGACGGTCCTTTAGGGTGATCTGTAGTCAACGGTTAAGACCTAGAAAACTGCTCGTAAACAAGGCATTTCAAAGAGAAGGGTAACCTGCAGGGATATGGTGCCTACACTTACTGAGCACTTGGTCCTATAGTTTGTAGTCGAAGTTAAAGGTCATTTAAGGTCACCAGGTCTCAAACTGAAAATTATATATGCACAATATCTTAAAAAATCATGGGTGAATGCATACTTGACATGAAGGTACCCTACATTTATTCTGAAAACATTCCATAGCATAGTCTATTACACATGTTCATCTGTCCAACGAACAAATATAAATGACAGCAATAGATTAGAACAATATAACGAAGGTGACTCAGTCTCAGATAAATGGGCGGGGTGTAAATGCTGTACACAGCTAAGAGAAAATGGCTTCATTTGCCTTTGAAATAGTGATGTGGGCTGTGATTTTGTGATGTATGAATGTAACTTACTCTTTAGTCCTAACTCAAGATTGGTTCAGTCTAAAATCAAAAAAGAGGACAGAGATCAAAAGTGGTAAATCGTGCTTAAAAGTAATTACTATCAGTCAAAGTTTTGGTTAAGGTCATTTGTAGTATCTGCTTTATTCAGCCAGCCCAGAACGGGGAGATGTCTGAAGGTCACGAGGTTGGTCATTTTAAAGGGGCACATTGAGTTGATATTGATAACTTAACGAGGGTGTTGAAGGGTACTTCCACATGACAATGATTATTATTAGCATAATTAGTTGAGTTTCACATCCAATAGTTACGCATAAAGTTAAAACTTTGAATTTTTTGGTATCCAGGCTTGTAACGGTTGTGTGCATAATTTGAAAAAGTGTCTGGTCACGAATTTTTGAAAACCGAATTGAATTGTTTATTACTCACTTATAAAACATTTATTTGTATGCAAGATGTGGGGATTGTTTAAGTTTGACCATTTGTCATTAGTATGTGAAGAAAACTTAGCAGGTTTGGCAAAATTTGATGAATTTCATGAACCAACTCAATGTGCCGCTTTAAGTCTAAATGTTTCTTCGGTTGTTCGCTACAGAGACGAGGAGACTTGCGAGAAAAGTACGTAGTTGTCCTTTCTATCAAATATGGAACAGGACCATGGATGACATACCTATGAGCAGAGAGCAGAACCCCTTAAGGGTTAACCCTTTATTTTTGCAATTCGGCATCCAGGGGAATGGAAATTTGAAAAACAATAAACAGAATCAGTTGGATCTGGATTTTCGTTTATGTCCATAATGACTCACTCCCTTCAAAAAAAAAAAAAAAAAAAAAAAAACCCAGCCTTAAGGAGGTAGAATCTAAACTCTTACTGTGACAAGATTTCTAGGTTTACTGTTCAAATTTATAATCGAGATTTACAGAAAAATAAATGAAAGTACTGTATATGGTTAAATGTTACCCCCGCTGTCTAGGATGATCTCCTAAATTTTAGAAATTTTCAGTTTTTAAAGACATTCAGAATTAATGTTAATATCCCGAAGGCTCACCAAGTATTCCCTGTGGCTTACGAAGTGATATGCTAAATATAACTATATAGATTGTATCACTTCTTTTCAGGATGTCTAAAACAGGGTCACGCATGATGTAAAGTTTTCATAGACGTAGCTTCGTTAAGGTCCCTTGGCGGCACTTGATTGATGTGAGAGTTGAGAGAAAGGTCACAATTAAGTCTGATATTTCCACAAATGAGACGTAACTCATTCTAGAGTAGCCTAGTCTGGTTATGGCCAAGTATACATTCTCTCATGGCACTTTTCCAAACAAATATACACAAGGAGTTTATTTTTGCCCTACATATAAAAAATGCGAATGATGAAACAGAAACATATTAACTGATGTAGCAGATGTTAATAAGGACCGCATATTTTTTACCTACTTTAAAAATGCCATGTAATGTTTCTTAAATATTTCAGCTGAAATGAGAAATACCTTTTGGTAGTATCCTTCATAGGGATATTCAGAAATGAAACTCAAATTCGAATTGATATAATAGTCTGACCTTTTAAAGAAATCGTTAAAAAAGAACAGGTAAAACGGCTTTTTAAACTTCTTTTACAGTCATTGCTACTCAGGAAAACACTATGATTGTACTGAACGACCCTGCAACATTACAGAGAGTGAGTATATTACTAAAATTAAGCAATAAAAGAAAAGAAGACATTGTATTGTAACATTTTATTTTGAAATTTTCTGTAAGACATTATAATACAAAATTATTACAGCTTGATCTAAAGTGAAGTTAAGCATGAATTTTGTGTCACACACACTTCAGTTTCTCGTAATTTTCTACAACTTACAACTAAAAGGAAATTTAGAGCGTATCGCTGAGCAAACGACTGGTGGAAGCACAAAGAACCATTGCTTGGCATGTGATCAAAGGACTTATGGTCACCTCACCTAAAATAAACAAAAAACGGTAAAACTATTAATAGAAAAACTTAGGAAATTGGTACATGAAAAGTAGACTATTATGGGAGTAGAAAGCAGGGTTTCACTGTAGAGGAATGAAGGAGGAATTAATTTGCTACATTCCGTTGGAGCATGCTCAGCAAATTACTGACGAAAAACACTTAAAAACAATGTGTTGTTCCAAAGTGAAATTTCTTTAATAAGCTTTTGAAATTAATTGACTTATCAGATGTGTTTTGTGAAAGGCATGAGAAAAGATGTGATTACAGTAATAGAATTCAAAGTGTTTGAAAAAGTTGACGAAGAAGGGATAGAATAATGAATATAGATAAAGTTTGAATTTGAATTGCTTTCCTTTGATCAAAAAGGTGAACCAGAGATTCCAACAACACCACCACTATCAACCACTTCTTCGCAAATTGTCTCTACGACAGAGTCTACAACCGTCACACCAGAAGGTAAACGAGTTTGTTGTGTTTTTCATTTTAATTGTACCTCCGTCACAATTTAGTAACCTTTCTCCATATCAATCGATGTTTAAAAATGATTGAAAAAAAAACATGAACAGAAGAGATTAGGGCCCTGGAATGTTGTGTCAGGAGGGTAATTAATACAAGTGATGGCATGGTTCTAGTATTTGTCGCGAAGTTTCTTTCTGAGGGATTGTAATTTACTCGTTGACACTGTACACGTATGCATGATATTGATTAGTCGGAGAATGTACGTTAAATCGAGCGACGTATGTTGAGAGTAAACATTGTCATTGAAATGTTACAGAATAATCAAAGTTGATCATGTTCACCGAAACAGGTCCATGTGAAGAAATTGCGCTTGAAGGCAGTCGGGATGTCACCTTGGAGGAATGTAAGCCTGACGAGGAAGTGATCGATACTACTGATATTATCGATGAGACTGTGACTCAAATTAAGGTGACAGTTAGTGAGAGAATCATGAAATTGGAATGGAGCAAAATGCCAGTGGATTGCTTTGTGGCTTATGTTTGTGAGGAAACTGGAGAACATGTAGTCTCATCTGGAGGAACACCTGCAAAGTTTAATGAGGGCAACATTAACGTCGAGATTGATCTCTCTAACGTGAAGGTGATAACTGTCGTGATATTAGTACCAACCTACGTTACCAGCCCTTCGTCAAAATTACTTTCTGATTTCCGCGTATGGGTTTGTGGTGAGTTTTAAAAGTTCTCCTTTGTAAGTTACAAACTTTGAATGAAGTACATGGAAATGCTGCATGTATTTTCTAAGCCTTTGTAGCAATGAAGTCGTAAGTAAGGAGAAATCTAAGGAAGCAATTCTATTGCGGTGATTCAAGAAGCAAAGGCGTAATGAGATTCTCGGAATAGCAGAGGGAACGATTAGTATTTTTCTCATCTTACGAAATTGGGCACAGGGTTACAATAATACCGTGACAATATCCATGAGAGGGGAACCGTTTACAATGATTTTGAGGTGGACCATTTATAATGTCCTGTGACCTTGTTTTTACTGATTTCTCTTCTTAACCGTTGCTTCTTATTGCTTAATAACAATTGTCGTGATCGCATTGCAATTTCCTAGTAGCCCGGGAGAAGGGCTTGGGCTTGCGGGGTCTAAGGCGTCCACTTTCTTGTCTTTGAACGTCCAATATTACCTCAGGAAAAAGTGAACACTCTTGTAGTTAATTGTTTCATCCCCTCTCCTACTTTTGGAAACATTCTGACGGTCGTGTATAGTTTTCTAATATTGTCGCCATCAGCGTTTGTGGAAGAACTCATCCTTGAATTCTGATTTCCGATTTCTTAAAAAAAGCTTCATTGACTTGGGTCGATTCGTGAGTGTCACCAGAATTTTACCGATGCTGCAAATGGTTAAATGGCAAAGTCTTACCAAATTTGACATTACTTTTTTTTTCCACAATCTGGACCAAAATTCCTTCAAGATTAGTAGAAGTTTGAAAAAAGTATTAACAACAATTATATTTTGACCTTATAAGACCTTGAGCTTTAATTTTGTGTGTCGCACACACACTTCAGTTTCTTGTAACTTTTATCAAGTTGGCAAAGATTGAAAAAATTGCGACAGTATCATTGCGCAATCGATATTTAGGAATAATGATAAGCAGACAGGATCATTGCCTTGGCATGTGATCCATGGACTTATGGTCACCTCATCTGAAATCAAGGAAAATCGGTAAAATTACTTAAAGGAACCTAGGAAATTGTTACATGGAAAGTAGAACATGGTGTGAGTAGAAGCAGAAGTTTACTATAACGAAACGAAGAATGCGTTAATTTGTTGCATTTTGGGGGTTATGTAAATGCACAGCAAATTACTAAAGTACAAGCCACATCCACAGACAGCACTTCCACACCATCTGACATTATTACAGCATAAACGGCAGTAACAAAATCAGGTATAAAGAACGCTGTATTCATATTTGGACAATTGCTGCTTGCATTCAAAACGAGAAACAAGTCATTCAAAATGGGTGTAGACTTTGAAACAGGGTTTCATAGGCTTTTGAAATTTATTGACTTATCAGATGTATTTTGTGAGAGGTATGAGAAAAGATGTGATTACAGTAATAGAATTCAAAGTGTTTGAAAAGTTTGACCAAGAAGGATTAGAATAGTGGATATAGATAAAGTTTGAATTTGAATTGCTTTCATTTGATCAAAAAGGTGAACCAGAGACTCCAACAACACCACCACTATCAACCACTTCTTCGCAAATTGTCTCTACGACAGAGTCTACAACCGTCACACCAGAAGGTAAACGAGTTTGTTGTGGTTTTCATTTTAATTGTACCTCCGTCACAATTTAGTAACCTTTCTACATACAATCGATGTTTAAAAGTGATTGAAAAAAAAAAAAAACATGAACAGAAGAGATTAGGGCCCTGGAATGTTGTGTCAGGAGGGTAATTAATACAAGTGATGGCATGGTTTCAGTATTTGTCGCGAAGTTTCTTTCTGAGGGATTGTAATTTACTCGTTGACACTGTACACGTATGCATGATATTGATTAGTCGGAGAATGTACGTTAAATCGAGCGACGTATGTTGAGAGTAAACATTGTCATTGAAATGTTACAGAATAATCAAAGTTGATCATGTTCACCGAAACAGGTCCATGTGAAGAAATTGCGCTTGAAGGCAGTCGGGATGTCACCTTGGAGGAATGTAAGCCTGACGAGGAAGTGATCGATACTACTGATATTATCGATGAGACTGTGACTCAAATTAAGGTGACAGTTAGTGAGAGAATCATGAAATTGGAATGGAGCAAAATGCCAGTGGATTGCTTTGTGGCTTATGTTTGTGAGGAAACTGGAGAACATGTAGTCTCATCTGGAGGAACACCTGCAAAGTTTAATGAGGGCAACATTAACGTCGAGATTGATCTCTCTAACGTGAAGGTGATAACTGTCGTGATATTAGTACCAACCTACGTTACCAGCCCTTCGTCAAAATTACTTTCTGATTTCCGCGTATGGGTTTGTGGTGAGTTTTAAAAGTTCTCCTTTGTAAGTTACAAACTTTGAATTAATACATGAAAATGTTGCATGTATTTTCTGAGCCATCGTAGCAATGAAGTCGTAAGTAAGGAGAAATCTAAGGAAGCAATTCTATTGCGGTGATTCAAGAAGCAAAGGCGTAATGAGATTCTCGGAATAGCAGAGGGAACGATTAATATTTTTCTCATCTTACGAAATTGGGCACAGGGTTACAATAATACCGTGACAATATCCATGAGAGGGGAACCGTTTACAATGATTTTGAGGTGGACCATTTATAATGCCCTGTGACCTTGTTTTACTGATTTCTTTTCTTAACCGTTGCTTCTTATTGCTTAATAACAATTGTCGTGATCGCATTGCAATTTCCTAGTAGCCCGGGAGAAGGGCTTGGGCTTGCGGGGTCTAAGGCGTCCAAATAAGTTTTTTGTATGAAGAGCTTTCTTGTCTTTGAACGTCCAATATTACCTCAGGAAAAAGTGAACACTCTTGTAGGTAATTGCTTCATCCCCTCTCCTACTTTTGGAAACATTCTGACGGTCGTCTATAGTTTTCTAAACATTGTCGCCATCAGCGTTTGTGGAAGAACGCATCCTTTAATTCTGATCTCCGATTTCTAAAAAAAGTTTCACTGACTCGG
This sequence comes from Holothuria leucospilota, assembly GCA_029531755.1. Classification (NCBI taxonomy): domain Eukaryota; kingdom Metazoa; phylum Echinodermata; class Holothuroidea; order Aspidochirotida; family Holothuriidae; genus Holothuria; species Holothuria leucospilota. The sequence goes on from CM055978.1 coordinate 24,911,649, forward strand.
GTCGATTCGTGAGTGTCACCAAAATTTTTCCGGAGCTGCAAATGGTTCAATGGCAAAGTCTTACCAAATTTGACATTACTTTTCTTTCCACAATTTGGACCAAAATTCCTTCAAGACTAGAAGAAGTTTGAAAAAAATATTTACAACAATTACATTTTCACCTTATGAGACCTTGAGCTTTAATTTTGTGTGTGAAACACCCTTCAGTTTCTTGTAACTTTAATCAAGTTGGCAAAGATTGAAAAATTGCGAGAGTATCGTTGTGCAATCGATATTTAGGAATAATGATAAGCAGACAGGATCATTGCCTTGGCATGCGATCCATGGACTTATGGTCACCTCATCTGAAATCAAGGAAAATCGGTAAAATTACTTAAAGGAACCTAGGATATTGGTACATGGAAAGTAGAACGTAGTGTGAGTAGAATGCAGACGTTTACTATAAAGAAACGAAGAAGGCGTTAATTTGTTGCATTTTGGGGGTTATGTAAATGCACAGCAAATTACTAAAGTACAAGCCACATCCACAGACATCACTTCCACACCATCTGATATTATTACAGCAAAAACGACAGTAACAAAACCAGGTATAAAGAACGCTGTATTCATATTTGGACAATTGCTGCTTGCATTCAAAACGGAAAACAAGTCATTTGAAATGGGTGTAAACTTTGGAACAGGGTTTCATAAGCTTTTGAAATTTATTGACTTATCAGATGTATTTTGTGAGAGGTATGAGAAAAGATGTGATTACAGTAATAGAATTCAAAGTGTTTGAAAAGTTTGACGAAGAAGGGATAGAATAATAAATATAGATAAAGTTTGAATTTGAATTGCTTTCCTTTGATCAAAAAGGTGAACCAGAGACTCCAACAACACCACCACTATCAACCACTTCTTCGCAAATTGTCTCTACGACAGAGTCTACAACCGTCACACCAGAAGGTAAACGAGTTTGTTGTGTTTTTCATTTTAATTGTACCTCCGTCAGAATTAAGTAACCTTTCTACATACAATCGATGTTTAAAAGTGATTGAAAAAAAAACATGAACAGAAGAGATTAGGGCCCTGGAATGTTGTGTCAGGAGGGTAATTAATACAAGTGATGGCATGGTTCTAGTATTTGTCGCGAAGTTTCTTTCTGAGGGATTGTAATTTACTCGTTGACACTGTACACGTATGCATGATATTGATTGGTCGGAGAATGTACGTTAAATCGAGCGACGTATGTTGAGAGTAAACATTGTCATTGAAATGTTACAGAATAATCAAAGTTGATCATGTTCACCGAAACAGGTCCATGTGAAGAAATTGCGCTTGAAGGCAGTCGGGATGTCACCTTGGAGGAATGTAAGCCTGACGAGGAAGTGATCGATACTACTGATATTATCGATGAGACTGTGACTCAAATTAAGGTGACAGTTAGTGAGAGAATCATGAAATTGGAATGGAGCAAAATGCCAGTGGATTGCTTTGTGGCTTATGTTTGTGAGGAAACTGGAGAACATGTAGTCTCATCTGGAGGAACACCTGCAAAGTTTAATGAGGGCAACATTAACGTCGAGATTGATCTCTCTAACGTGAAGGTGATAACTGTCGTGATATTAGTACCAACCTACGTTACCAGCCCTGCGTCAAAATTACTTTCTAATTTCCGCGTATGGGTTTGTGGTGAGTTTTTGAAGTTCTCCTTTGTAAGTTGCAAACTTTGAATTAATACATGAAAATGTTGCATGTATTTTCTGAGCCATCGTAGCAATGAAGTCGTAAGTAAGGAGCAATCTAAGGAAGCAATTCTATTGCGGTGATTCAAGAAGCAAAGGCGTAATGAGATTCTCGGAATAGCAGAGGGAACGATTAATATTTTTCTCATCTTACGAAATTGGGCACAGGGTTACAATAATACCGTGACAATATCCATGAGAGGGGAACCGTTTACAATGATTTTGAGGTGGACCATTTATAATGCCCTGTGACCTTGTTTTACTGATTTCTTTTCTTAACCGTTGCTTCTTATTGCTTAATAACAATTGTCGTGATCGCATTGCAATTTCCTAGTAGCCCGGGAGAAGGGCTTGGGCTTGCGGGGTCTAAGGCGTCCAAATAAGATTTTTGGAAGAAGAGCTTTCTTGTCTTTGAACGTCCAATATTACCTCAGGAAAAGTGAACACTCTTGTAGTTAATTGCTTCATCCCCTCTCCTACTTTTGGAAACATTCTGACGGTCGTGTATAGTTTTCTAAACATTGTCGCCATCAGCGTTTGTGGAAGAACGCATCCTTTAATTCTGATCTCCGATTTCTAAAAAAAGTTTCACTGACTCGGGTCGATTCGTGAGTGTCACCAGAATTTTACCGATGCTGCAAATGGTTCAATGGCAAAGTCTTACCAAATTTGACATTACTTTTCTTTCCACAATTTGGACCAAAATTCCTTCAAGACTAGAAGAAGTTTGAAAAAAATATTAACAACAATTACATTTTCACCTTATAAGACCTTGAGCTTTAAAGGCATTGTCTGGTGGCATTTTCTAGGGGTCTTATATGAAAGATAAAAATTTTTCATTACATGTCATCCAAACCCCACATCAAAACTCCATTCCTAACTCATGATATCTCTTCCTAAAGATTGGTTACTTTTAATAAGAAATACCTCCAAGTTTCCTCAAGGTCACAAAATGTGATCCAAAGTGGGCAAATTGCCTCAGATTCCTTTTGTTATTCTTTATAATTGGCTACCTTGTTTGTGCTTGAAATTTGATACTGTTGGAATGTTTAGATGTTTTTCCTTGTAGATATAGTGAAAAACTGTTCCATACTTATGGTGCAGCAAATAAAGTTATGGAATATTCAATATAGTGATATCAACGTTATAAAGAAATACAAAAGCTACATCAAATCCATTTGCCCAGATGACATCACAGATTTCCCATCATGCACTAGGGAAACTAAAAATGTAGTATTTCTTCAAAAATTTGTATCTTCTGAATGCAAGATGCAATTGAGATAAGGTTTTCACTGCCTAACACAGAAAATTTTTCTGCTGTTTTTGAAAGCACCAAATTTGGTCAGCAGACCATGCTTTTAATTTTGTGTGTGAAACACCCTTCAGTTTCTTGTAACTTTAATCAAGTTGGCAAAGATTGAAAAATTGCGAGAGTATCGTTGTGCAATCGATATTTAGGAATAATGATAAGCAGACAGGATCATTGCCTTTGCATGCGATCCATGGACTTATGGTCACCTCATCTGAAATCAAGGAAAATCGGTAAAATTACTTAAAGGAACCTAGGATATTGGTACATGGAAAGTAGAACATGATGTGAGTAGAAGAAACGAAGAAGGCGTTAATTTGTTGCATTTTGGGGGTTATTTGAATGCACAGCAAATTACTAAAGTACAAGTCACATCCACAGACAGCACTTCCACACCATCTGATATTATTACAGCAAAAACGACAGTAACAAAACCACATATAAAGAACGCTGTATTCATATTTGGACAATTGCTGCTTGCATTCAAAACGGAAAACAAGTCATTTGAAATGGGTGTAAACTTTGGACCAGGGTTTCATAAGCTTTTGAAATTTATTGACTTATCAGATGTATATTGTGAGAGGTATGAGAAAAGATGTGATTACAGTAATAGAATTCAAAGTGTTTGAAAAGTTTGACGAAGAAGGGATAGAATAATAAATATAGATAAAGTTTGAATTTGAATTGCTTTCCTTTGATCAAAAAGGTGAACCAGAGACTCCAACAACACCACCACTATCAACCACTTCTTCGCAAATTGTCTCTACGACAGAGTCTACAACCGTCACACCAGAAGGTAAACGAGTTTGTTGTGTTTTTCATTTTAATTGTACCTCCGTCAGAATTAAGTAACCTTTCTACATACAATCGATGTTTAAAAGTGATTGAAAAAAAAAAACATGAACAGAAGAGATTAGGGCCCTGGAATGTTGTGTCAGGAGGGTAATTAATACTAGTGATGGCATGGTTTCAGTATTTGTCGCGAAGTTTCTTTCTGAGGGATTGTAATTTACTCGTTGACACTGTACACGTATGCATGATATTGATTAGTCGGAGAATGTACGTTAAATCGAGCGACGTATGTTGAGAGTAAACATTGCCATTGAAATGTTACAGAATAATCAAAGTTGATCATGTTCACCGAAACAGGTCCATGTGAAGAAATTGCGCTTGAAGGCAGTCGGGATGTCACCTTGGAGGAATGTAAGCCTGACGAGGAAGTGATCGATACTACTGATATTATCGATGAGACTGTGACTCAAATTAAGGTGACAGTTAGTGAGAAAATCATGAAATTGGAATGGAGCAAAATGCCAGTGGATTGCTTTGTGGCTTATATTTGTGAGGAAACTGGAGAACATGTAGTCTCATCTGGAGGAACACCTCAAAAGTTTAATGAGGGCAACATTAACGTCGAGATTGATCTGTCTAACGTGAAGGTGATAACTGTCGTGATATTAGTACCAACCTACGTTACCAGCCCTGCGTCAAAATTACTTTCTGATTTCCGCGTATGGGTTTGTGGTGAGTTTTGAAAGTTCTCCTTTGTAAGTTACAAACTTTGAATTAATACATGAAAATGTTGCATGTATTTTCTGAGCCATCGTAGCAATGAAGTCGTAAGTAAGGAGAGATCTAAGGAAGCAATTCTATTGCGGTGATTCAAGAAGCAAAGGCGTAATGAGATTCTCGGAATAGCAGAGGGAACGATTAATATTTTTCTCATCTTACGAAATTGGGCACAGGGTTACAATAATACCGTGACAATATCCATGAGAGGGGAACCGTTTACAATGATTTTGAGGTGGACCATTTATAATGTCCTGTGACCTTGTTTTTACTGATTACTTATCTTAACCGTTGCTTCTTATTGCTTAATAACAATTGTCGTGATCGCATTGCAATTTCCTAGTAGCCCGGGAGAAGGGCTTGGGCTTGCGGGGTCTAAGGCGTCCAAATAAGTTTTTGTATGAAGAGCTTTCTTGTCTTTGAACGTCCAATATTACCTCAGGAAAAAGTGAACACTCTTGTAGTTAATTGCTTCAACCCTCTCCTACTTTTGGAAACATTCTGACGGTCGTGTATAGTTTTCTAAACATTGTCGCCATCAGCGTTTGTGGAAGAACGCATCCTTGAATTCTGATCTCCGATTTCTAAGAAAAGTTTCTTTGACTCGGGTCGTTTCGTGAGTGTCACCAAAATTTGTCCGTAGCTGCAAATGGTTCAATGGCAAAGTCTTACCAAATTTGACATTACTTTTCTTTCCACAATTTGGACCAAAATTCCTTCAAGACTAGAAGTTTGAAAAAAATATTTACAACAATTACATTTTCACCTTATGAGACCTTGAGCTTTAATTTTGTGTGTGAAACACCCTTCAGTTTCTTGTAACGTTAATCAAGTTGGCAAAGATTGAAAAATTGCGAGAGTATCGTTGTGCAATCGATATTTAGGAATAATGATAAGCAGACAGGATCATTGCCTTGGCATGCGATCCATGGACTTATGGTCACCTCATCTGAAATCAAGGAAAATCGGTAAAATTACTTAAAGGAACCTATAGTATTGGTACATGGAAAGTAGAACATAGTGTGAGTAGAATGCAGACGTTTAGTATAAAGAAACGAAGAAGGCGTTAATTTGTTGCATTTTGGGGGTTATGTAAATGCACAGCAAATTACTAAAGTACAAGCCACATCCACAGACATCACTTCCACACCATCTGATATTATTACAGCAAAAACGACAGTAACAAAACCAGGTATAAAGAACGCTGTATTCATATTTGGACAATTGCTGCTTGCATTCAAAACGGAAAACAAGTCATTTGAAATGGGTGTAAACTTTGGACCAGGGTTTCATAAGCTTTTGAAATTTATTGACTTATCAGATGTATTTTGTGAGAGGTATGAGAAAAGATGTGATTACAGTAATAAAATTCAAAGTGTTTGAAAAGTTTGACGAAGAAGGGATAGAATAATGAATATAGATAAAGTTTGAATTTGAATTGCTTTCATTTGATCAAAAAGGTGAACCAGAGACTCCAACAACACCACCACTATCAACCACTTCTTCGCAAATTGTCTCTACGACAGAGTCTACAACCGTCACACCAGAAGGTAAACGAGTTTGTTGTGTTTTTCATTTTAATTGTACCTCCGTCACAATTAAGTAACCTTTCTACATACAATCGATGTTTAAAAGTGATTGGAAAAAAAAATGAACAGAAGAGATTAGGGCCCTGGAATGTTGTGTCAGGAGGGTAATTAATACAAGTGATGGCATGGTTTCAGTATTTGTCGCGAAGTTTCTTTCTGAGGGATTGTAATTTACTCGTTGACACTGTACACGTATGCATGATATTGATTGGTCGGAGAATGTACGTTAAATCGAGCGACGTATGTTGAGAGTAAACATTGTCATTGAAATGTTACAGAATAATCAAAGTTGATCATGTTCACCGAAACAGGTCCATGTGAAGAAATTGCGCTTGAAGGCAGTCGGGATGTCACCTTGGAGGAATGTAAGCCTGACGAGGAAGTGATCGATACTACTGATATTATCGATGAGACTGTGACTCAAATTAAGGTGACAGTTAGTGAGAGAATCATGAAATTGGAATGGAGCAAAATGCCAGTGGATTGCTTTGTGGCTTATGTTTGTGAGGAAACTGGAGAACATGTAGTCTCATCTGGAGGAACACCTGCAAAGTTTAATGAGGGCAACATTAACGTCGAGATTGATCTCTCTGACGTGAAGGTGATAACTGTCGTGATATTAGTACCAACCTACGTTACCAGCCCTGCGTCAAAATTACTTTCTGATTTCCGCGTATGGGTTTGTGGTGAGTTTTGAAAGTTCTCCTTTGTAAGTTGCAAACTTTGAATTAATACATGAAAATGTTGCATGTATTTTCTGAGCCATCGTAGCAATGAAGTCGTAAGTAAGGAGAAATCTAAGGAAGCAATTCTATTGCGGTGATTCAAGAAGCAAAGGCGTAATGAGATTCTCGGAATAGCAGAGGGAACGATTAATATTTTTCTCATCTTACGAAATTGGGCACAGGGTTACAATAATACCGTGACAATATCCATGAGAGGGGAACCGTTTACAATGATTTTGAGGTGGACCATTTATAATGTCCTGTGACCTTGTTTTTACTGATTTCTTTTCTTAACCGTTGCTTCGTATTGCTTAATAACAATTGTGGTGATCGCATTGCAATTTCCTAGTAGCCCGGGAGAAGGGCTTGGGCTTGCGGGGTCTAAGGCGTCCAAATAAGTTTTTGTATGAAGAGCTTTCTTGTCTTTGAACGTCCAATATTACCTCAGGAAAAAGTGAACACTCTTGTAGTCAATTGCTCCAACCCCTCTCCTACTTTTGGAAACATTCTGACGGTCGTGTATAGTTTTCTAAACATTGTCGCCATCAGCGTTTGTGGAAGAACGTATCCTTGAATTCTGATCTCCGATTTCTAAAAAAAGTTTCACTGACTCGGGTCGATTCGTGAGTGTCACCAAAATTTTTCCGGAGCTGCAAATGGTTCAATGGCAAAGTCTTACCAAATTTGACATTACTTTTCTTTCCACAATTTGGACCAAAATTCCTTCAAGACTAGAAGAAGTTTGAAAAAAATATTTACCACAATTACATTTTCACCTTATGAGACCTTGAGCTTTAATTTTGTGTGTGAAACACCCTTCAGTTTCTTGTAACTTTAATCAAGTTGGCAAAGATTGAAAAATTGCGAGAGTATCGTTGTGCAATCGATATTTAGGAATAATGATAAGCAGACAGGATCATTGCCTTGGCATGCGATCCATGGACTTATGGTCACCTCATCTGAAATCAAGGAAATCTTATATTTATCAAACCCACTTTACATTATAAACCAAAAATTCTCAAAAGGGCCGTCACACCTTCCTTTATATAGACCATTCCCTAAACTCAGCCAGCTAAAAATGATGATTTCTTTACTTCTTCTAAATGAGTTTGAACCTTTGCAAAAGATAGATCCATCTTGTGTTTTAAGGAACTTTACATAAACACATATTTCTCAGATGTTGTCTTCTTCCCTCTTTGAAGTACCTCCCCCTTTACACGCACATGACATTTAACCTAAAATAATGACCATTTTCACTTAAACAAATAATCAGCCGAAAACCTTACCGAAGATAAAGATAACAGCATTTTCCATCTGCAGGCCACGTTGCAGAAACAAACAAACAAACAAAAAAAAAAAGGAGGGGTCGAGAACCCACCCTTCAACGAAGACCAATTACCCAAAGCAAGAAGCATTCACTAAGTCATAAGAAGGTCCCAATTCGTAATCAGCTAAATACTCTGTTAAAGATGGCACTATTTTGCATCCAAGCCACTTTATATGAACACAAATTTCTCAGAGGGGAGGGAGATGATAACCATTCCCATTAGATCCTTCCTAGAACGGCTCCTACAAAGGGAGGATCCCCTGGGCGACATCTACCTTAGGTCCGTCATTGTCTCTGAAAATCATGAAATATCAACTGGTGTCCGTTTTATTGACAATTCATAGAATTTGACCACAATGATGAACTGCAAAATCTAAATATAGACTCTTCTTCTTTACATGCACATGTCTCACGTGTCACATCAATAAACGAAATTAAATCAAATTAACTGAAAATGAGCTATATGATATATTACAAGCTAAAAGCATATTTATTCTACCTTGTACATTTTCCGGGGTACTAATAGAAAAGATGGCCCGGTAGCCATGGTGACATATATGGAGGTGTATCAAGAGAGGAAAAATTGCCATTTAAGGGGTCTACGAGAAGGGACTGCACCTCTCCCCTAAAAGAAAATTTTGCTTCAGTCTCAGGATCCTCTATGAATGAAAACAGGTAAACTATATTTATCTTTTCCCCTTCAATTATATTCCGCTATTCTGTGCTTACAATATAAAATATTACTGATATTGTTTCTTTGGAGGGAGCGGATGTGGAATCTCCCGCGGCTAGGCAGCTAGGTGCTTGTATGGAAACGATAACAACTTCGATAAGATTTCATTACAAATTGCATGTAGCTAAAAATCTATGCTCAGATTTACCGTTTTGTGTTTAAACAAACAGAAACGGAAAAAATGAAAATGTCTGATAAACAGAGTAAGTTGCAAAATAAAACTAGCATTTACAATAATAACTACTATAATGGTAGCGGAGCAAGTTTTTAATTGAATAACTAAAACAACAGTTTGGTTATGACTTACAAACTAAAGAAAATGGACGCATACCATATTGGTACCCTTGAATTGTTATGCATAACTATTTCAGTAACCTTTTATTTCATAACTTGTAAGACGAGATTATTGGATACCATATATACACCCAATAAATGAGCAACTACTTTTCCATTGGGCCGACTTCGGTTTATAGTCAGCATCTATGTAGGCCGGCGTTTGCTGTATTTAGGGGTTACAAATCGTTTTGACGTCAAATTGACGTTAGTCCATCAGACGTAATCCGGCCATTTAAGCCCACTCTACGTCATATCGACTATCTGCAAAATTACTAATAGGAACATTGGAGCCGGGGTTCTGAAAGCCAATGGCCAAGGGTTGAGGCGACTCCTCATAGAAAAATCTCCCCCCCCCCCCCCATAAAAAATTCAAAACTACAATTTCGATAATGCAATGTAGGTCTCGTCCGCGAAGAAAAATTTCCGCTCTCTGGAAGCTTTTCGCCCCTTCGGTACCTTGTCTGGCTACGGGCCTGGGGTACAACCGCCTCCAATAATTTTCAGGTTTAGTTTCCCTCCAAAAGCTTATCGTGAATTGTGCTTAAGAACGGCCAAGAATTTCCTTCGATAAATGCCAAAATTCAGTAGCTTAAAGTTCTCGGCTCCCACCCCCAAATCTTATAGATGGGTTCCAACGGCCCCTTTAAAAGTATAAAAAGTTTATATATGTTTCAACTTAAAAAGTCCCTACAAGCAATACCTTGAAGAAAACCCCTTCAACACCATTTGCATTATTTACTACTGTGCCGCATCACTTATATCCCCAGGTTTAAAGAATGCAGCCAAAGACCAATGCAAGGAAAGTGGCCCCAGACATCAAGAAATATCCGCCAAGATGAAGCATTACTGTGATAGCATTACTTTTACCCAAGTTTGCACGATATTCAGATATTTCATCTTGACCGATACAGTTGTCTGTGCTGCAAATGCATACGTCTAAACTGTCGTATTCGTAGCTCGATCCGGTGAAATCGTCTCCCCATTGGGTCTGAATACCCTCGTGGCCAATCTGACCGAAAGCCGGATTTAGAGCGATTAGATCGTCCCTGTTGTAACACCCATCAGGAATAGAGCCTATTCCACACGTAGCTGTGATGAACTGAAGGTCGTATTTGTCTTCAACTAGAATCGAAACCAAAATTTGGGAGCATATAGGAACGTCTGCAAGCGAGTTTTATTTTTTTTTTATCGGAGGATGGCAATGGAAGATTCATGCCAATGGACGAATCAACTTCTTGGAACTTGGCCATACCCCTAATTCCAAAATGACAGCTTTTCGACCATTTTTTTTTTTGTAGTTCTGACACCGGATTATGAAAGGACGGGTAAATTATCCCTTGTCCACGTAACCCTAACCTTAATATTAACCCTAACCATGATTTTGAAACAAATTTAAAAATTTTAGGGCAACCGATTTTTCCATTGCCATCTTACAAAAAAAAAAACTATAGCCGTCAGCAAACCCTACTGGATATGTCTTATGTTGATGACGCAAGGAACATAACGGGTTTCACTTTTCATTCAAATGATGTATGTCTAAATAGCAATTAAATACTCATTTAGCTTTCTTTGATAAAGATGAGAAGAGGATAGGGAAAACCTGTATGGTGGGGGTTTTTGAGGAGCCTCTCCCCTGACCAGGCTAGGAAGTAAAACCGTCGACACCAGGGGAATTTGTCGATAACAAGGCACAGTCTCGCACTTTATTTTCTGGGTAAAATGCATGTCGCTATCGTTTGCCAATCGGGGACATTTTTCGGAGCAAAATACTTCAGCGTGAAATGCCGCCTTATATGCAAACGAGACAGTTACACGAACTAAGCAGCATTAAGAGGTACTCTCTAGATCTTAAATGTACAAACATATCTTGGCTGCAGTATACAATGCCGAGGCAATCCATAGAGTTTCATATTTTATCTCCCCCACATTCTCTACATACCCTGGGGAATTAAAGAACTTCACCCAACACACTGATTTGCAAATCATGACAAAAGACCATTTTTAGGGGTCATATTACTGACCTTCGTCCGCGAACTCAAGAATGTGCTATTTAAAATTATATCTCATCACCCTGTACACATCACTCGGTTTAATGATATTTTCTAACATTTCATGAGGCAAATAGGCGATTAATGGATAAAAAAAAACAATTGAGCTCAGTTGAACTTTGACCTCTTGATTTTCGACACATGACATCACCTTTGAAATTGATGAGATGTGATTTAGGAGTCCGCTAAAGACGGGCTTTTTCGCAAAACTTTGGCAAATTTGACCTGTTAACCAAATTTTGAGCTTTAAACTTGCACCTACCAACAAAAAAGCATAGTTTAAATTTTGACAAATAAATGGCAATAACTTTTTGCAAATTTGACCTGTGTGACCTTTGACCCATGACGTCATCAGTTACGCATGTAGAAGAGTTCATAGTCAGACACCCATCAAGTTTGAACTTCATCAGACTTGCTGTGTACTGGGAGTTCACGACACTTTTTCGCAAAATTTAGGCAAATTTGGCCTTTGACGTAGGCTATATTTTGACCCTTGACCCAACCCTTAGCAACCAAAAAAGCACTGTTTTAAAATTTGCCTTATCAGTCTTAGCATATCATGTGATTTTTTTACTCTTTCTAAAATATTGATAGGCAGAAAACCAATACGTATTTCGCAAATCTGACCTTTCAACTATGACGTAATCAGTTCAGTAGCGTAGCCAGAGGGGGGCAGGGGGGAAGAGTGCCCCCGGGCGAAAAATCGAAGAAAAATCGGAACGACGGAAAATGAAGGGAAAAAAAGGAAGGAAGAAGAGGGAAGGAAAGGGGAAGGAGGGAGAGAAAAAGAAAAATAAAAAAGGAGAAAAAGGGAAGGAAAATAAAATAGCAATAAAAATAGGAATTATGACCGATGGAAGGAAAGGATGGAGAGAAGGAAAAGGGCTTGATAAAGTAGAAAACTGGTTCAAATATCGATGGGTCGAGTACTGAAACAGGCAGGACTAGGGACTGTGGAAAAGACCGAATTAAGGGAATGATAAAGTGAAGGCCCAGAAGGCAGAAACTGGCACGAGGGATGAAGCCAGGCAGATTGTGTGCGGGAAAGAGGAAGGATGAGGGAACTTGGAAAGGGAATAGAGAGCGTTAGATGACTAGGGAGTCCACGAGGACAGACTATCACGCAGAGCAGAGCAGAGCAAAGCGGATTTAGAGGGAGAGAAAGACGAGGACGTAAAGAAAGGCTGTTAGTGTGGGAGTTGAAGGGATGACAGCTGCCGTCCCGATTTTATCTTTTCATCCCTATCAAAAAGGGATACTTAAAATCACTGTACCGGTACAGATTTTCTTTTAAAGTCACACAATGAGTGAAAAAGAGCCAGTTGCCAGTGTGTTGCCACGAATTGGGGTTTTGTACCAGAACCCTAATGAGTGGTTCAAGAAAAGTTGCCAAGTTAAGAGAAACTAAATGTGAATTTAAATAATTATGATAGATAACGTGTGCAATGTAAAGTAAAGCATGTCAAAGAAATTCATACTAAATGGTATTTTCGGCACGCTTCGCTCTAATAAATCATAATTGCATAGGTTGTCGTTAGTCAGTTTTACAGGACAGTTTGAGCAGAATTCACTCAAAGCCTTATGCGTCCCTCATTTACCATCATCCATCCTCTCAGGTGCAGATCCAGAGGGTATGTAACCCATCTTCTCTAGGCAGAAAACAGGAACAAATTTTGAAAAATAAAGGAAACAAACAAGCAAAAAATATCGGGAAAGAAAAGAGACGGAGAATAAATTAGAAGAATTTTAGCCAATTGAAGAAAAACAATGCCTTGCAGGGCAAGCTCTCTTAATTCAAAAAGGATTTTTCCGGCGTGTTTGTTTCATTTTTGCTCTTTGTGAAAATCGTAAATGGATTAACCTCTCACAAAGACCCGTGTAGTTCCCGGCATAATCCATCCGCTCCCATCTACACTCACCCTATCACCATGACCATCATATTGACCTACCGATAGCCTAGTCCAAGTTAGGTAATTATAAAAAAAATCAAATTGTGATTCTATATTGTTTGAAGTGCGCATCCAATTCCATTTTAAATAGTTAAATATTTCGTTCAGGCTCGTCGGGTCACAGGGTAAGCCCACATAGACACTAAAACATGCGCTAGCTCCACCCATATTTTGCATTCCCGGCTGAGATATAGGCTGAAGAGATAAATCTTACCTCTGTCCAGTTAGATTTTAATTTTCTGTCAGGGGACCCCCTGGTGTGGCTGACTGTGGCAGCAATCCTCCTAAAATCTAAAAACTAAAAAATATTTGATAATTTTAAGTGCAACTTACAACACCTGGGAAGTGTCATTTCCTGTAATCTGGGAAGGCATATTGGCCAAAATATTACCCTGTACGCTTCGCGCCAACTGGTGGTGGCGCTCCGCTTGGATAATGTCTCAAAGGTCCCTCTGAGGAAAGGTTATGCCTCTGGAAAAATTTCTCAATCTTACGTCCAGTTTACCACTGACAAGGCACTCGGGCGTCATCAAATCGATCATCATTTCTTGCGCGGTATGAAAAGTAGTTAAGTTGTGATCAACGTGACTTTATCAGTTCGCATACTGATAAGGCCATTTGAATATCAAGTCGATATTGTATTTTCATGCCCCAATTCTTTGCAATTCGAGAGCTTCCGGACTTGGCCGAGGGGGGGGGGGGGTAAATTTGACCCAAAGCAAACGGTGGGTGGGAGAGGCCCACCTCTACAATTACTTTGGAAAATCATGAAATCGGGACGAATATTTTCATTTTGCCGCCCGGGCCTAAGAGTCTGGCTACGCGCCTGAATCAGTTACGCATGCACAAGCTTTCATAATCAAGTGCCAATTGACCAAGTTGAACTTCATCGGACTAACGGTTTAGAAGGAGTTCGCGGCACACTTTTTCACAAAATTTTGGTAAATTTGACCTCGTACCTATTATCTTAGCTTTGGCCTTAGAGGTACGAGTTTTTCATAGTAAGTGGCTGGTTCCTTAAGAAGGCAATCTGCTGTTTAAGAGCGTCTCACCAACCAAACCGACCTTAGCCCCACCATGGCTGGGGCTGAGATCAGAAAGTTTGGCTTTTCAGACTCCCTAGATAGCAGAAAATCGCATTTTAAACCACAAAGTTGTGTCTATAATTACGGGTAGCGAAAGGATTGGAATTTTCCCGAGAGAGACGACAGCCTTTCCCGACAGGGTGCATGTCCCCTGCCCCCACCCCTGTCTACACATCTGCATCTAACCTTTGCGAGTAACCAGTATAGTCATTTCGATGATCAGTAAGCCTACAATGCAGTCAGAGAAGCTGGGCTGAGGTGGAGGACCATTCTAAAAAGTCAGAAAAAAAATTAAAAGTTGATTGAATGATTCTTTTTCATTTAACAGAAGCCATGGAAAGAGCAAGCGGAGATAAACTTTGCAAATGCATTGCTAGGTGATGCCACTGAGCAAATGCAGGCCTATTTGATTTTGTTTCTGCAAGTATATTGAAAGATGACTTGCAGAGATTTTAATTTCAGTAGTCAATCAACACAGGTTCAACACAATACGATTTTGAATTGTAAAGTCACCCCACCATAAATTACATATCATGAATATGGTATTGCTTCACGCTATACCACTATATATACACGCACTCAGCAATGCACCACTACATATGTATATTATATATATATATATATATATATATATATATATATATATATATATATATATATATATATATATATATATATATATATATATATATATATATATATATATATATATATATATATATATATATGATCGAAATGCTGCGGAGCAGTATGTAGGTCGATAAAGGCTTGTAAGAAGTGCTAAAGTTTGCCGAAAACTCCACGACGTTTCGAGTATAGACTCTTCATCAGGTGGCAAAGAAATGCAACTGAACAACAATTAAGTAGAAATAGAGAAGTAACACATTGAAGAAAGGCACGAACACTGAAACCGGTCGTACTGAACGAACACGGTGTAAAAATGCGAATGGATGCTGAGTAAACTAGTAAAAAGTAATGAAAAGGGGAACAAGTTAGAAAAGGTCCATTCTAATGTTAAGACCGTGTGGTGAGAGGGTCCCGAGCTTCATGATAAGCCGGTTTTCGGCGGTCTGACGATCACTGTCAGAACCTCTGCACATTAAGGCTGCGGTAACGGCCAAGTCTTGGCCGTAACCGCAGCCTTAATGTGCAGAGGCACTAGCGTAACTGAAGGGGGCAGGGGGGTCATTCGCCCCCCCCCCCATTTGGCTTCCTGGGATGGTCTGTCGGTACATTTGCTGATCTTACCGGTACATCCACCCGGTGTGAACGACGACTAGTCTCATCGACGGTTTACCGGTCTTTGCTCTCAAGAGGGCAATTTCTCTAATAACAACCCAAAATTTTTGGCGTACTGGTTCTATTTATAAGGCATGAAAAACAAACGTCATTTCCTTTACTAACGGTACATAGCCTTGAATACAAATCTAAATACTACGTATAACATCAAAGACCTTGCATTTTTTATCTTTGCTTCTTCCAAATATACATTTATTTATACTCCGGGAGATTCTCTCGTTTGGATGAAAACCAAAATCCTCCCAAATAAGCCGGGGGAAACTTATGAAACACATTGCATACGCTTGCTAGCCTATCAAAGACTTGGTTTAGCAAGAACGAAAACCACTCATAAAGTTGCGTTTTTCTCAAAAACGGCGTGGTGAACCAAAAATTAGGACGTGGCTTTCGGTAGCTATGACAATACGCCTACCGCATACACATGTAATTTCATTACAATAGACCAACCAAGTTTTGCAATGGGGTTCAAAAACCCATTCGCCACTGACACTGCATGTGAACAAATGACGCTGGAAGTGTGGGTAAATTAGACAAAATGGCTGCACCCATGACCATTTTTCTCCCTGGAAAAGTGGATTCTCTCATAAGGGGAAATCTCCCCAACTGTTCACTTGATCGTGTACCATATAAGGTCGCCACATCTAACACTGCCTGTATGTAGTTGAAGTAATTACAATTCTTTAGCGATATTTTCTTCCTATAAATTCAACTCAGTGGTTTTATTAATGACATTATATCTGGACTGGAACAAAAAGGAATTCAAAGTGCATAAACAGTTCCTCAACCTTATTTTGAAACATCAGTTAATGTTTTCAACCTCCTCTTATTTTCACTTACAAGTATTTTCTTAGTGCTTTTTGATGTAAATGTTGCTTTTTGAAGGAAAGCATTGAGTTCTTCTGCATGAATTTAACGAACCACCGACAAAATATTTGTTCCTTCCATAGGTTGCAAAGTTACGATTGGTGATGGTGATGTGACAAACACCACAGGGGTTGAGGGCCGGTTAATCACAGGGAGAAATTGGAACCTTTCCCTGGGCTGTTCAAGTCTCGTCAAGCACGTCTGCCATGGCAGCATGAAACACCCATGCAGAACACCTCTCGTCCCATGATAAAATGAGTTACACATTAATTAGGGTATCAGTGTACCATACTACCGTCAATTATGCTGACTGCATTTGCCCTCTCAACAGACTTTCAGAAGTGTAATGATCTTATGGAAATTAAACGGGGAAATAAAAACTAAAAGTAGAGTAATCAGACTTCTGAATTGATAAATGCTACTAGCTTTTGCTTAAAATGAGCTGAATTTTAATTTTTTAGCCTCCGGTATATTATGCTATATCCGTATGAAACGCAAAACGCAATAAACTTCTCTTCTGCTAAATTTTTGCAAAGTTCGAGTGGAATATAAGTTCATCAAATCGTGCAATTTGTGAATCAAATTTCGTCGCAACCTGTAAGCTGTCCCCACACTCCCAACTATCATTGCGCTGCACTCTTCTGATCAATTGGTGGAAGTTTATTCCTTGGAATAACAACTTATCCTATTTATGTTTCCCTTGTGAGATTGGGGGATGCACTGTCTCCTCTAGGCAGATATGACTCCTGCAGTCAAGTTCGACACAATTGAACTGCCGATTTGGGGCGATGATCTTCAGAAGAGAAAGGAGGGCATTTGCTCGTGTACACAACATAAGTACACTAAGATATCCGCCACTGAAGCACGAATCCCCCAAAGCCCTCATAACATAAAAAATTTTGATTACCATGTTTGTCTAACCAGAGAGCTGTAACTCGGACCCTGGTAGAACCTCAGGTTTTGGTTCACTACTTGATATATTTCTAAACTTCAGGATCTACTGCTTGTCTTTTGCCATCAAGAATTTTAGCCTTAGTCAAAAGTGTTTTAGGTTACAGACGGCCAGCCATTGGCCTAAAAAGCCTTAAAAAAGTTATGTGGGCATTTTTTAGTACAAGTAGTCAACCATGCTAAATCAAATATACATATAGTAACGAATAAAGTTAGGGGACTGACACGTGTGAAAATCATTTTGGGAGGTCAGTTTTGGCCATTGTGGGGCAAAAATATAAATTTCATGATTTTTGTGCATTTGATATTTCCAAATAATTTACTATCAGCAAAATATAAATTTTAGTCAATCTGAACCCTACTTTGGTCAATATTGACAAAATAAAGTTACAAAAAACAAAGAAAATAAAGACATTCTACAGGAAATAATGCCTGATATCTCAAAATAGTGTTACGATGATTTGCATTGTTTTCTATGTTAGAAATCTTTTTTTATGAACACAACAACAGTTCAGTACTGACTCAAAAGCCTACCAGTACATTTTTATACTTAAGCCATTGTGATAAAGTGGATTTCGACCTTCAATGAACATAAACCCCATGCATATTTTTTCCTTCAAAAGCACTAAATTGTTTAGTTTCAGTATGTTAAATGTGATGTAGTTGTACATCCTAATTAAATACCAGCTAGCATTATTGGAATTTGAGATGATTTGAATTGCCTTGAAGTCATTATGTAAAACCTAATTAAAAAACAATTAAAGTCATTTTTTGCCCGTTTTGACCATTTTTGGGCAAAAATATGATTTCTGTGATTTTGATGTATTTCATATTTTTCAAAGTTTTAATACCAGAAAAACATGACTTTAAGTTAATTTCACCTTCACTGTGGTTAATATTGACTAGACAAAGGTACAAAAAACAAAGAAAATAAAAGCCTTTTCCTTGTAAATGTTGCCATTACCTCAAAATACAGTTTCAACCGTGAAACACACTTTCATGTGCGTCAATGTCAATTTTACCTGTATTTGTTTCTATTTGTCTGCTACAAAGTGTAGGTTGATTTGGTCACATAAGTCGGGCTCACGAAATAACAGCACAAGGCCATGTTCGACATGGGGCCACAAATTATGGAAATGTCACAAAAAACACGCTTTCAGTATTTTTTCTCTCTCGGCTTTGTCTGGAGATAGTTTTTAGAAGATACATGAAAATTTGATCTAAATCATAACATCAATTTATTTGACCCAACCACCTGGGTTGGTGGGAATCTGGCCCAAGTTTTGGTGATTGCCTGGATTAGAAAAGTCCTGGATCAAGATAAAGTGAATCAAAACAACCCTTTTCTGGGTAATTTGAATTGGCTTAACGTGACCCAAAAGTTGTTCTAGTAGGAATGTGACCCATGGGTCGTTATTGGATACGAAATGATACAGTTGTTTTCACAGTGTATGCACCAGGTGCGTGAACTTCGTTGAGACGAATCGCTAAAATGAACCCGGGCTAGCGCCCATGCATATTTTACATCTTCGCTCTTACCATACACGCCCACAGTGAGAAAAACTAGTATGTTGAACATGAAGTTGTCCATTTTCTACAAAAGAAGAAACACAATTATCACTTTAATACTTCTTATCTAGTTTCGTTTTACCTTTAATATGGCTGTTATTTTTATTCGATCGGATAGAAGTACCAAACTGTACCATGTGTACCATGGTATCAGTAGTGACTCACTGAAACAGAATATACACAATGCAATTTTTGTGAGATAATAAAAATGAGCCAAATAGATACATCAAATAACAATGCTTGCAGGAATTTGATTCTAGCAACATCATAGAGAGACTTATTTCCAACAGGAATACATGTTCCGAGGGACTGGTTTTGTTTCCTTTCTACGATAAAATGTTACCCATTCACCCTTCACAGTCCATGTTTAATAAACCACTTTCAAGATGCCTTTGCTCCAAATCGTGATTCTTCAACCCACGGTAAATGCCAAAAACAACTGTTTTAAGGCGAAGAGTTTGTGTGCCGATACAGATCACTACAGTCTCTATCGATGGTACTGCAGGCATGCATCGTAACCTTCCCGACATGCATTGTAATTCTACCCCATCTAATTGATTGACCCTACAACGATAGGTTCGGCTGGTATTTGTCCTCGTCATTGGGTATCAGGAGGCCCAAACTAGAAATGTCAGAAATATTCTGAGATAGGCCTAAGTGTAAGTGTCATGCCTAATTTTCAAAAGTGAAGGTATCCATAGTCTGCAATTAAGAAGCTCCTTCAATAGGCCTTTTTCACGTAGCAATTACAAAGGATTGTGGGATAAAGTTTTGGTGTGCGTCGTTTTGGCCACAGTAAGATGCCATTGACAAAAACGACGCTTGCCAAATTTCTGTCCCACAAATCGTTTGTAACGGCTATATTGCAAAAAGGTCTATACAGTTGCAATTTACAAACAACACCATGATATTCATGTATGGGTTGAGTCGCCATAGGTATGCTACTGCACTAAGCACTTGTTTTTGCATCTTAAAATTTAGACAGTTTCCCCGCAATGTACGTATTGTTGTAACTGTGGCATAATGTTGTAACTGTGGCCATGAGAGACGGAGAGCAAACCGTGACCATGGAGACGACTACGCAAGAAGATCACCGAAAATTGCTTGAGAGTTCCTTTCTCATGATAAAACACTATGCAGTTTCTGCCCTGGGATACCTTTCATTTTACTCCGGGGTGGACCTTTCCTTTGTCACATATTGCGGAAGTGTCGTCCTAAGGTAAGGGTGGACGTATTGAAAAAAATATTTGTTCTTTTAAAGGCTCTGTGATTTCACGCCAGACAGTAATAATTCTCCTTGTTAAGTTTACTTCTAGCCCTTCCTCCAATTAAAACCAAACCATCTGTCTAGTACACCTCCAAGACAGAGCCACAGAAGCCTGTGCTGAGTTTAAATTGCTCTAGACAATATTGTCAAACAAATGTGAGTGAGCCTCATTGGGAACACAACTGACTGTACAAGTCATTGTTAACCAACCAGAGTGGAGCTGTATTGCTTGAATGAATGTCAATCAAAGTGCAGTTATTAACTTTATTGATAACGCATAAGGTCATTCCTAA
Source organism: Holothuria leucospilota (assembly GCA_029531755.1). Classification (NCBI taxonomy): domain Eukaryota; kingdom Metazoa; phylum Echinodermata; class Holothuroidea; order Aspidochirotida; family Holothuriidae; genus Holothuria; species Holothuria leucospilota. The sequence continues at coordinate 24,932,286 of CM055978.1, forward strand.
ATATGTTTGGGCAGGGAGTTGCTAGCAACTTTTGGTTTGGGTGAATACCATATCCCCTTTAAGGTGACTTAAACGCAAAACGGTGCTATCTTTGGCAAAGTTCAGAAGTGATTGTATCTCCAAAATACTTGCACTGGGGAGTACATGTTAATAATTTACCATTACTTAATGATACTTTGACTGTAGCATAGAACCACCTCCAATGCCAATTCCATTAGACCGGCATAAGGCCTCTTTGAAGCTCTGGGGTGGATACAAAATGGGAACGTTATTATGATGATTTTACGTGACATCCAAAAAAAAAAGACACTACAGGGGAGTACATCGTAGCTGTACTTATTTTGAAAGCGAATCCAAATGTACAGCTTCCAACGGGAATAACTGTGAGGAGAATAAAGATATAACAAAAGAGGTAGAGGATTAATAAGCATGTTTCTTAATGCTTATTACTGCAAACGCACTTAATGAACTTCAGTAGCGTAACTGGATTGCTTGAAGTGGGGGAGGGGGGAAGCAGGGGGCAGGGATGAAAATAAGGTAAATGTACCGACAGCATATAGTCAATGCACCGACACTTAGTGTTCAAGAGTTATCACTTAACAAACCACCCCGCACCCGTGACTCCCCCATCCACCCAGGGGTGGCGCCAGGATTTGCCCGACGGGAGGGTCAGAGACCCGCAGCCTCGGACAGCTCCGATCGCGTCGAGAGGTTGGTGAGGGAGAATTTGAAGAAAACCTGTGCACTATACCATGTCATTGGGGGCAAATTTTGCTTAAAATTTGTATTTACTAGAGGAAAATAGTTCCGCGCCGATTTAATATTTTTGCCGGACTCTAAGCTGTGAAAAGGCGCGCAAAGCACCCGAAATTATTTTGGTGAGCCTATGCAATTAAAAAAATCTGTGCTTATTTAAAGCTTACATAGGTCAATTGTCCTGGCAGTTGGACCCTATCGGGCACAACTTCCATTTTACTTCCCTCCTCGAGTCACTAGCCGTACCGCAAGACAGATACAAGAAGACAAGAGAGCATTAACTAAGTAGCCAAATGAGATGAAATTCCCGACATTTACATAATTCCATGTATTCTACTCATGAAATTACTTGAAAAGATGGAGAGGGCCTACTATACTTAGCTATAAGTAACGGAACTTACACATCACCTATATATCACTTATTACTTCAAGAACCGACTTGCCCACTGATAGTGTTCTTTTGAGTCTGAATCGTGAAATTGCAAAGCGCGCGAAGCGCGCGAAAATTTTTAGTAGAGTTACACTAAAAACATATGTAATTATTAAGAACAATAAAGAAAAATAAAAACAGTAGAGGTTGTAGACCGTATCGGGGATAACATACATTGTGTCGAAAGCACCTGGACTGCCCGATTGAATAGCCAAACTTTGCTCCGTTAGTCGCTCACCAGCTAACCCTACCGCATGACACACACGAGAGAACAGCAAATAGCTTTTCTATATGGGATGAAATTTACGACCTCTACATAACCTGTGTTCTCTGCCTACATGTTACTTGGTAAGGGTGACAGGACTTATGCTATCTAGCTATGTGGAAAGGAATTATTGAAGAAACTGGAGTGACATTACAGCGCGCGTAGCGCGCCAAAAATTTTGGGTTCTTATTAGAGAAATTGTCCTCTTGAGCAAAGACCGGTAAACCGTCGGGGAGACTAGTCGTCGTTCACACCGGGCGGATGTACCGACATGATTAGCAAATGTACCGACAGACCATCCCAGGAAGCCAAGTGGGGGGCGACCCCCCTGCCCCCTTCAGTTACCCTAGTGATGAATTTTGAATAAGCTTTTGTAATAAGTACTATGCTTCAAAGCATGTACATTACGCTAAAAATGTTGCCCATAATATCAGATTGCCAAATAATCGTGTTTTGATGCAAACCTGAGATTGTACTTAAGTTTTTCGGAAAATAGTTCTCGCCAGAATAATTCTGTACATTACTATCCTAGCAACGGTCACCTGGCATGAAGAGTAAACGGTGGCAATGACCCTCAAAGTTTCCAAAATTTATGAACTAGAATTTTTATAGAACACGTTCCCATACCTTTCAAGAAATACGTTTGGATGGTATTAAAGACTGAGAAAATAGAATGTAAAATTATTACCCAAGAAGAACGAAAAAACTTTGATAGTTTGCAAAGGATTTGTAAAAGAAAATGATAAAAATATATTCATCATTCAGTCAAAAACACACCTCACTCTACCCCCAGGGAAAGTTAAAGCTTAAACGCCTATTTGGATCATTTAAAAATCGAATATTAATCTTTTCGAAGTAAAGGAATGCATTTTAAGTGCTAATTTTAAGTAAAAATTGCATGGGCAACTTTATGTCGTAACTTATTTGGTGATAAACATGTTTGTTCGGGGCATTTTTAAACGTTAGTTATATAGATCCGTAGACTGCTATTCTTGAGCCCAACGCTCTAATGATACAATGCCTCTGTAGAAAAATATTAATGAGATGGAATGGTGTTCAAAATGCGCTAAGCAAATTCGTTAAAAGTACAGTAGGGCATGTATTGTTCCTTTCAAGTAACGGTAGCATGAACAACTACAAAAACTGTAAGAAGTCAATTTTGGTGATGAATAATCTATTTTGAGCTTTTGCAGAATTGCTAATAAAGCAAATTAGCAAAAGAAAATGACTAGCTCTGTCACAAGTGAATTGCTGCTAAATCCTTCTGATAGCCTATGAAAAAGAACATGTACTGGATGCATTGGTTAGACACAATATAGTGATAAGTATATGTCGTAGTCCCTGAAGGTGGCACCTTTAACAGTAAAGTTAAAAGGTACAACGATGAGATTATTTACAAATGATTGTTCACAACAGTGACTTTGATGCTTCTATCTGCCACTCGCCACAGTTACTGCCAGTCTCCATCACCACTCAGTCATACAAGTTGTGCCAAAATCCATTTGCTACTGGCTCCCTGTAGCAATTCGCTGTAGTTTGTCGAGGTACACACACACGTACATATATATATATATATATATATATATATATATATATATATATATATATATAATATATATATATATATATATATATATATATATATATATATATATATATATATATATATATATATAAATGTACAAACACAAGAATATATGTACAAATATATATTTACAATATATAAATACATACATACATATATATGTATATATATGTATATGTATGTATATATATATATATATGTGGATGCGTCTGTGTGGGTTTTCCTGTCTATATCTATATGATAAGAAGACATAAGACTTAATTAAGTCATGGTTCTCAGAGAAGGTTTACCGATAAAACATCATTTATCTTAAGTTACGTGTTATCAGTATTCCTTCTCTGTCAACCATGATTTGTGCCTTATATGTTTTTTCTATTATCTATTGGAATACAAATGGAACCTTGTATAATATATCTATAACTGTCTTTCTGTCTGTCTGTTTGTTTGTTTGTCTGTCTGTCTGTCTGTCTGTTTGTCTGTCTGTCTATCCGTCCATCCCTCCCTCCCTCCCTCCATCCATCCATCCATCCATCCATCCATCCATCCATCCATCCATCCATCCATCCATCCATCCATCCATCCATCCATCCATCCATCCAAAAGTTTTCTATAGAATTCTATAGAAATGCCTATAGAGCTCTTTAGAACTCTATAGAATCAACGATTTTCTGTAGAAATGTTAAGAGTACTCTACAGAAATTTGAAGTCCCTTTAGAGTTCTATAGAATTTCTATAGAAGTTTCCATAGCTCAGTTTCTACATAGAACAATCTCTGTAGAACAATCCTACAGGATAATCCCTATAGAAATTCTATAGAAACATATTGATACATTTCTACAGAACTTTCACAAAGTTTCTATAGAATTTCTATACAGTTTCTATAGAACATCTAATTTGCATATTAATTAATTAAAAATTTAAAAGGTGCATTCAAATCCCCTATCTTGATCTTTGCAATGATATAGCTGGTCCACACAAAAAATATTCTTCTAAACTGAGCGAAAATTGCAGAAAATTTTCCTTCTTTATTCACTGAAATTAATTATGGTATAGAGTAAGTGGGCGTGGCCAAAATTTTTGACATAAAAATTGTAAATTTTTGCATAGGGCAGGTCTAAATCAATCAGATATGTAGGGAAAACGTTTTAGCACAAAAGATAAGTAGTTTATTAAGACAGATAAAGAATATATTAAGATGTATGAACTATATTTCTTTAAAGAAAATGTAATAACATTTTTCACTATAACCAACGTGTCAAAGACGTGGTACATATAACATAGCTCATATTTTTCTGTCAAACAATGTCTCCGAAAATTACACCGAACTGCCCTGTTTGTCCCTTGGGGACGTTGTTACTCCTTCGGGGAGCAGAACTCCTTCGGGAGTATTGTTTGGTTTTCGCCCCTGGCTCTTCGCCAGAGAGTCAGGGGATTTTTGGAAAAAAAGCTCTTCGCCAGAGAGTCAGGGGACTTTTGGAAAAAACTCCTGGCTGTCGCCGAAGAGAGCGGACGTGCCTGTCCCCCCCCCCACAGGACTCGTTCGATCTCTTCGGTACTTTGGTTTTTGTTTAATTTTTGTTGGGTGTAAATAGTGTATATACTGTACATACTGTAAATATGTCAAGTGGACCCCGACCCCTCATGACCCTTTGGGGTTGTGGCCTTTCGGGGCAGTTACTTGTGGGTGATGGTAGTTTGGTGTGGTGTTCTTGGTGTCTCGGTTTTGGGGTTGTTGCTAAGTGATGGTATTCTGGTCTTTTGTTGTCTTTCATTTTCGGTGTCTGTGGCTGCTCAGTAGCAGTGTTGGTGGTTTTTGTTTTGTTTGCGAGGGTGTTGTTGGTGTTCGGTTTTTTGGTTGTTGGCCACTGATATGTTATATCCTTTCGCTGGTCTGGCCGTGCCCGTTTGTTTAGCACGTAAAAAGCACACCCCTGGCTGTTTTGCCCGAGATACGAGGGGGCATTGAAAATGTAAAAGCATCTTGGATGCAAAAGTCTCATACACATTATGTTCATAGTATCGAATGGGCAATATCTGTTTTTTCACAGAGAGTAATTGCATGCAGACATTAATCTTTAAACTTCCATTCAGTTTTTATAAAACCTCTATAAAGTTTCTATAGAGCCCCACTTATTCTCTATAGAAACGTACAGTGTTTCTTTAGAAAAGTGGCCCACTTTTCTAAAGAACCTCCGGTCTACAGGGTTTCTTTAGAGTTTCTTTAGAGTTATTCTAAAAAAACGCTATAAGATTCTATAGAGGGTCTATAGAATTTTCCTTTAGAAGGACTATAGGATTTTCTACAGGAATTTCTATAAAAAATCTTATACAGTTTCTATAGATTTTTTCTATAGAATTCTGTAGAAGATTTCTGTATGGGATCCAACAACGTTCAACCTGAGCTTTAATAATCACAAAGATAGCTCACGTAATAAGACAGGGGCTCAGCTGTTGCCGAACGATTTGTTTTGCCGAATCACTACTAGTCTCAAGTTTGTTTAAAGGGTGCTAGCTTTTCAATATCCGAAGCAAGCAAAAAGCAGCAACTACAAGGAAACATTGTGTTTAATGTATTGTAGGATAGTATTTAGTTCATACTTTCTTTTTCCAAGTAGAATACGGAGTACGCTACACGTCTTGTTTGTCTCAGAATTATTCCCAGGCCTCTAGCGCACCTGTTAATCTTTCCAGTTTCCTGTCACGTGTTTTACGTGACTTTCACGTATCATTCCTGGTTTAGTACCACGCCGGAAACCCGCACCCCATATTTTGCAGGCGCGGTCAATTTCACTTTGTACAGCCCCCTTGTTGGTCAGCTAAGATCATCACATTAATTAGTATTTATTTTTGGGATGCGTTACAACTTTTGACAAATCAGGGGACTGCATTAGTTCTGTAGGGCCACGAGGCACACGAGGCTTGGAGCCCAAGCCGTGCAAGCTCGTCACTAGCCTGCGTAGCGCCTCTGTGGCTGCCGCCCCTCAGAGCCTGCCGGCCATAGCCATAAATTCCTTTCACTGAGCCCAAAAGTTGATGAACTTAATATTCATGAGCATGAACGGCAATTGGTCTATTCCTGAGGTAGGTGGTGCTCAATGACTCGGATCTTTTCAACGCTACATTGACAAAAAATTCGTTTGTTTTTTCGCAGTGATGAGCTGAACGAAAAAACTTCGTCCGCTCCGCGGGGTAGCTCGTCACTCTTGCTGCAGACCTTGAAACGTAAACAACATGCTGAGTCACTTTGTATATAGATAATTCATCTTTTGGCCGGCCTCTCCACTAATCAATTTTAATCATCTTTTTGGGATGGAAATAAATCACCAATGAACTGAAATCAACTCTCATCATTTTTTATCGCTTAAAATTGTCTGGAGCTACACTCTAAGATCCCCGTCTAAGCCTTCGCAGGAGCGATTGGCCCATTATCCCACAGTATGGCATTGGCACAGACAGAAAAGAGACTTCAGCTTGCCATCTAGCTTCATCATTAACCCTAGCAACAAGTTTACGTTCCAAACTATTAAGTATAACTCTCGTTATGCACGTTGCATATTTTGAAAAATGAAAAGTTTGAGTAAACAAATACTGAGCTGCAAAGCAATGAATTCTCAGCTTTTTGGCTAAAATCATGTGTAGATTATGTTCCTTTCAGCCAGCTGAGAATGGAGTTACGCATAATGTAGAAGTCTGAAGGTCAACCTGTTGGTCAAGTTTAGTCTTAGATGTCCCTTGAGGACTGTAGCTTCTTTATGGAAAGTTTGGTTTTCGCCCATCTGCTCTTCGAAAGAGGATGGAGGAAACTTTGGAAAAAAGTGCTGCAAAACCTTTTTCTATCAATTTCTTTCTATCAACACCTTATTTCGTGAAAATAAACTTATCCATCAGCCTCCCTGATCCAACTACCCTATCTTAAATTACCAATAGACCCTATGCATTGACGTCACGCGACGTCACTTTAGAAGAAAACAATGAAGTGCACGTGTACGAACGGCGTAGATTTCGCACTCGAGAGCAGTAGACTTACGTGTGTATACGATTGATTGACTAATCAGCTGTCTGCATTTGTTGGAGCAACTTGCAAGGATACGCGCTTTTCCTCCAAACGAGGGAGAACTTTCTGCTCTGTGGCATCATACGCATAAGGTCTATCAAGCTGGTAGGAAAATTTATACAGCCCACTAAAGAGGACAAAAATATTTCACTTTCACTTTCGGATTAGGTGTCCTCTCACAAAACGTTCCGAGGTATACCTGGATCCGCCACTGGTGAGTGTTTCTCTAAGGTAAAGTCATGAATAATCAATTTATTACTTTCAGCCATCAGTCTCAAAGCGTATAATAACAATTTTTCGTGTGCGGAGTCAGTCTTGCTGACCTTTCAGGACCCCAAGACAGCGCACGTCATACGTCTGGGTCCCTACTCTCTCACAGAATGCATATTATAGAGCATGCTTATATCTATTATGATTCAGACAAGTTCTTATAGCTTTTAGCTTTTCCCGTCATAGCAATGGGAAATTTTATCAGTGTTGAAGATGCACCGCATTCTTGTGCATATCACTCATAGAACTCTCTATACTCTACGTAATTATAAACTACAAACGATCAAATATTTATTAGTTTGTCCCTATCATTTATAAAGATTTCAGATACTTTAACTACTAAGCGTAGTTTACATTCTTTTCGTCATAACTTCTCTAAACTCATTATAAACCAATACTAAGCTAGTAAGATTTTTACCTGTGTTTTTGCTCATCTATTTATCCTTTGTAATTCATCTTCTCATTGCTGGGTGTCTGGTTGGATGTGCTGTGTGAAAGGGTGGGTGTTGGTGTGAGTGGACTTGTGGATAGGCGGGTGGGTTGGTAGGTGAATGGGTGGTTGCGGTTGTGTTGGTGGGTGATTGGTGGGTTGGTTGGGTGTTTAGTTATTGTTTAAATGCATTCTGTCTGCTACTGTTTATTTCCTGGGGAGCACTCTACTAGATAAGCTCTTTGGGTTTCCTCGAATGCTTCCCTTCACAATTCCTTGATGACTTACATTTATGTATTGCATAATGTAAATATTTTTATACGTTACTGTACTCTTGAGATTATGATAAAACAAATAAATGAAATGAATGAATGAATGAATGAATGAATGAATGAATGAATGAATGAATGAATGAATGAATGAATGAATGAATGAATGAATGAATGTTCCCCATTGAGCAGATTTTAAACGCTAACCTTTAAAGGCAATAGGCAGTCACCCCAATCAGAGTTAGTATGCCCCGTCACTCTAGTTCATGAATGGCCTATTTTGATCATGTGACAATGTTTTTTTTAGTCAACTGTGGAATTCAAGGAGAATTTCTCCTTGCTTTACCTATTGTTTGTAATAGTTATGTTCAAAACGTCTTCAGAGGTGCTTGTAACAATAAGAGGAGATTTTCAAGAATTTGATGACTTTTCAAAGCAAAATTTTGGGGCGACTTTTTGGGGAGACATTTAACATCTAAAATCATGGAGTTACCACCTCGATTCCACCTCGGACAGGTCTTGCTGGCACCATGGAAATATTACGTACCCTGAAAATACTTCCATACTGGCATAGTGGCATTGTATACAACATCCCTCATCTGATTATATTCTGTATCTGTCCGTTTTAGTCAGCTTACGGACAGGACAACGCATGGCAAGCCTATAGTATAAGTAGGGAAGGCGGTGCTATATTTTGCAGCTCCCTGGTGTAAGGGTGTTAAGGCTGAGACGGAAAGTCACAGTGTCACATTTGTGGGACACATTTCCTTCTGGGAGCAGATATTTCTCGAGGGTAGCGCTTGGTTTTAGCCCTCGCGATCGGTCCCGGTTTGCCATAGAGACTTTACAAAAAGTTCTCTGAGATGTTTTAAGATCTTAATTTGAGGATAGGCTTAGTGTAATTGGAGGAAATATGGGGATCAAATGCAGCTTGTAATTTAACAGTGTTAGGAATTAGACTGCCATAAATTAAGGTATAAACCGAAATAAAGTTTATTAAAAATATAGCAATTGGACTGAAATAAGTAAATTAATATAAATTATCTTTAGGGCGAAAATGGAAGAGCTCAAACTTTCTTTGTATGTATTAGTGAATAACCCAATATATAGGCTATAAGTTTACCAAAGTAGATCCACAGTTAAGCTGCCGTGTGTTTTCAAAAAGTTCCAAAACATAAAGTACTGCGTATTACCTTTGATAGGCTGGACTTAGGCTGATTGTTTTCAGATCCTACAGTAATCCTTTTGAAGTTCTCAAGCATGAATGATTCTGAATCCGATCGGTGTATAGACTTTATAATTAAAGGCCACACAGTCGAAATGTGGCGTCGGTGGCTAATTTCTTTGTTAGCAGTGTTTGACATTCTTCTGAAATTAACAGCACATATATTGCATAGCGTGTCTCTTTTTCAATTTGGAGGAGGTAAGGCTATAACACCGTCTGCACATCGGGGCGTATGGCCAGAAAAAACGAAGTGCGCCATCGTTTAGACGACAAGCTTGTATCCTAAGCGCTAAATAGCTATTGCATGACCAAAATTGTTAACAAGTCTTAAAGACAGATTTGCATCACCCCAAGTATGACTTTTACTTAGGGGTAAGCAAAAGTCTCAATTGGTGACTATTCTTTGATTGACATCAGAGTTGCAAAGTTCAAAAGATGCAAAGCAGCTCATATTACACAGCACGCACATAGTGTTTTGATTAGACATTAGGGCCTTGTTTACTTACCAGGATGTGGTCCTAAGCAATAACTATGTCTGTGTCTGCACAAGGAGAATCTAAAGACAGTTATGGACGGGGCTAGAACTAGCTTAGTTGGGAGAATTGTAACAGTCTGGGATGAGGAGATTTCCCCTTTAATGCTAAGTAATATCACAGCCAATTGTTTGATGTATGTGGAGCTGGGTCGTCATAAACATATTAAATCGGTCGATATGAGAATGATATCTTTATGGTGAGGTTCATAAATGTTAACAAACATTGCGTCTCCATTGCTGTGTATAAAGTACTGTGGACTATGCATGATAAAGGAATTTACAGTTCAGGCTGGATACTAAAGATATAAAAATACTTTGGATGAATCTGGTATGTGTCGTGTGTGGGATTCACCTAAAATATTAAGTGATGCCTGGTGGTTTAAAAATCTGTATAGATGGTTTAGTGACTGTCATTGAACAAAAATTGCCGAGATTCAATGTTCAGGTGTCAAACCCTCAATGCCAAAAACCTCCCATATTTTTTAAGAACATAGGCTTGCCTAGCTGGAAATAGGGGCCTGTTGGCCCGGGGACGTACATAAAACCAGGTAAAAGTGTTCACAGATTGCGGATGTACCAAATATCAAGTCTTGCTGTATTTGTCCACTTGAATGTTTTTACGGTAGGCTATCGCTCTGCCACGATAGAATTTGTACTAACTTAGTGCTTGGGATTAGGGAGGGTGTTGGCGGCCAATGTGTTCACTGTAAAGGCTTATAAGGGGACGGACGGAAAAATACATTTTAGCTATTTCTGCATACTCTAGTGCCTCAAAAAATGAGAGCAAAATGTTTCACAGTCTAAAAAGTACAAAAGTTGCAACGAAAAGGCTAGTTTTATTTTGTGTTGGTAATATTCAGCGTGGTTACAGAGATTTTAGGTTTGCTTGACTTTAAAATGCAGGGCACGATTTAGTTTTTCAAGGAATATGGATGACTTCTATAAGGCGTAGCGCTAAGTTTTCAGTTTTTATTGTACTTATGTGAAAATAGTTTTCATTGTACTATGTGTTTCACAGTTACTCCTGCAAATTAGATATTGCACTTTCTTTTGAGGTCATTGATTCATTTTTATAATTTGTATGGCACTCTCTTACCTCTATGAGAGGTGCAATGATATGAAGGAAAGCAAGAACAAGTATGCCACTTTTGCCACAGGCATTAGCAGGCGGTCATGGCAGAGGACGGCCACCAAAACGACAGTCAGCCTAGATGAATGTCAAACATTTATAATCAAATCTAAAGCCTTTAAAGGCAACTATACGAAGTTGCCACAAACATGTGTGGTATCCTTTGTGGCAGGGCAGTTTGTGAAACTTGCACACCACAAAGTTTACACTGCCCTTGACTCCATTGTTCATTCTGTGAAAGAAAATAACTATTTGTAATCGGATGACACCGTCGCTTTTCAGGACACTCAGGTCGCGGTTAGGCAACTCCGACTAGAAAGTTCACGGTTAGGGAATTCTAACAAGTGGGCGTAACTTTGGTTCATGGTGCCCCAGGGGTGACATGTGGAGTTGGGATCAAACTGATTAGGGATGTGCATGCAACCCCCCCCCCCCGCCACCCGCCCCCCCGCCCCAGCCCCCCCCACGCCGCCCGCCCCACCCCCCCTCCCCGCCCCCCCCCCCACCCCCCGCACCCCCCCCCCGCCCCCCCCCCCCCCCACCCCTCCCCCCCCCCACCCGCCCCCCTCCCCACCCAGCCGCCCCCCCACCCCCCCCCCAGACGATATCCAACTGTCCAAGGGAAAATAGAAGGGTGCACTAACTAATCGTTGGCGCTAGGCTTGGCGCCAACCAGAGTGTCCACAGAGATATTCGGCGGCGCGAATCTGTGCGCCGACCAGTAGATTTTTACAGTAATATAAAACCTATGCTACGTACTACAGCTAGGCTGAGCCTGCCCAGGGAAAGTGATAAAACTAATACGATAGGCTGTCAACGCGCCTCTAACTGTTCTGCCAGTACTGGCGCGGTGGCTGGAAAGTAATACTACAAAATAAAACTGTTTAGCTGCTAAGCCCTTCGCAATCTATAAATACAACGCTTGTATCAACACGAAGTATAGTTCCTTGCGGATGAAAAACACTAGATGATTAAAGTTGAAAAAGCTTCCAGAAATACGTATTGATAGATCCAAAAGCTGAAATATAAAAGTACACTGCTAGAGCTCGTTACACCGTTGCTAAGTCGCTATCACGTTGATGCAGACTACTGGAAATCCAGGCACCTATGCATGGGCTACGCAGTGCGTACTAAAGCATGCTGGATTCTAGAAAGCTCTAAATATAGTTGATTGCGAAATGCGTAAACATCCGGTTGCGGAGTAAACAACCTTGTATGGGATGCCGTAAGGGCCAAAATAAAAGTCACTACAACCTGCAGCTGATAGTCATTCACGACAAACCGGGGGACAATGCTCGAAAATTTGGGTCTTGGTTCGATGTGGTTAACTACCGATATTAAGAAATATGTGAGAAACTTTGGAGGGCACTTTGAATTCTTCAGAATGAAAGTGGATATCACAAAGCAGAGAAATATATTGAATAACTTTTCCAAATCCCAAACAGGTGAAAGTTCGCCTACCTCCACAGAAGAGTCGACAACATCTTCAACAAGGACTTCCCCACCATCTTCCACTCCCTCATCCCCGTCATCGGCCACTCCTACAGAAAGCACACCCGAAACTTCAACAGGTACCACTTTCATTATGTTTTTATCTATTTGCCACAGCATGCTCGAATGCATTCCTTGTTCGTAAGTGTTACCTGCAGCTGATAGTCATTCACGACAACCCGGGGGACAATGCTCGAAAATTCGTGTCTTGTTTCGATGTGTTCAACAACAGATATAAGGAAATATGTGAGAAACTTTGGAGGGCACTTTGAATTCTTCAGAATGAAAGTGGATATCACAAAGCAGAGAAATATATTGAATAACTTTTCCAAATCCCAAACAGGTGAAAGTTCGCCTACCACCACAGAAGAGTCGACAACATCTTCAACAAGGACTTCCCCACCATCTTTCACTCCCTCATCCCCGTCATCGGCCACTCCTACAGAAAGCACACCCGAAACTTCAACAGGTACCACGTTCATTATTTTTTTCATCTATTTCCCACAGCATGCTTGAATGCTTTTCCAGGTCGTTAGTGGTACCTGCAGCTGATAGTTATTCACGACAACCGGGGGACAATGCTCGAAAATTCGTGTCTTGTTACGATGTGGTTAACTACCGATATTAAGAAATATGTGAGAAACTTTGGAGGGCACTTTGAATTCTTCAGAATGAAAGTGGATATCACAAAGCAGAGAAATATATTGAATAACTTTTCCAAATCCCAAACAGGTGAAAGTTCGCCTACCACCACAGAAGAGTCGACAACATCTTCAACAAGGACTTCCCCACCATCTTCCACTCCCTCATCCCCGTCATCGGCCACTCCTACAGAAAGCACACCCGAAACTTCAACAGGTACCACGTTCATTATGTTTTTTTTTATCTATTTGCCACAGCATGCTTGAATGCATTTTTAGTTCGTAAGTGTTACCTGCAGCTGATAGTCATTCACGACAACCCGGGGGACAATGCTCGAAAATTCGTGTCTTGTCACGATGTGGTTAACTACAGATATAAAGAAGTATGTGAGAAACTTTGGAGGGCACTTTGAATTCTTCAGAATGAAAGTGGATATCACAAAGCAGAGAAATATATTGAATAACTTTTCCAAATCCCAAACAGGTGAAAGTTCGCCTATCACCACAGAAGAGTCGACAACATCTTCAACAAGGACTTCCCCACCATCTTCCACTCCCTCATCCCCGTCATCGGCCACTCCTACAGAAAGCACACCCGAAACTTCAACAGGTACCACGTTCATTTTATTTATTTGCCACAGCAAACTTGAATGCATTTCTAATTCGTAAGTGTTACCTGCAGCTGATAGTCATTCACGACAACTTGGGGGACAATGCTCGAAAATTAGTGTCTTGTTCCGATGTGGTTAACTACAGATATTAAGAAATATGTGAGAAACTTTGGAGGGCACTTTGAATTCTTCAGAATGAAAGTGGATATCACAAAGCAGAGAAATATATTGAATAACTTTTCCAAATCCCAAACAGGTGAAAGTTCGCCTACCACCACAGAAGAGTCGACAACATCTTCAACAAGGACTTCCCCACCATCTTCCACTCCCTCATCCCCGTCATCGGCCACTCCTACAGAAAGCACACCCGAAACTTCAACAGGTACCACGTTCTTTATTTTTTTTTATCTATTTGCCACAGCATGCTTGAATGCATTTTTAGTTCGTAAGTGTTACCTGCAGCTGATAGTCATTCACGACAACTTGGGGGACAATGCTCGAAAATTCGTGTCCTGTCACGTTGTGGTTAACTACAGATATTAAGAAATATGTGAGAAACTTTGGAGGGCACTTTGAATTTTTCAGAATGAAAGTGGATATCACAAAGCAGAGAAATATATTGAAAAACTTTTCCAAATCCCAAACAGGTGAAAGTTCGCCTACCACCACAGAAGAGTCGACAACATCTTCAACAAGGACTTCCCCACCATCTTCCACTCCCTCATCCCCGTCATCGGCCACTCCTACAGAAAGCACACCCGAAACTTCAACAGGTACCACTTTCATTATGTTTTCATCTATTTCCCACAGCATGCTTGAATGCTTTTCCAGGTCGTTAGTGGTACCTGCAGCTGATAGTTATTCACGACAACCGGGGGACAATGCTCGAAAATTAGTGTCTTGTCACGATGTAGTTAACTACAGATGTTAAGAAATATGTGAGAAACTTTGGAGGGCACTTTGAATTCTTCAGAATGAAAGTGGATATCACAAAGCAGAGAAATATATTGAATAACTTTTCCAAATCCCAAACAGGTGAAAGTTCGCCTATCACCACAGAAGAGTCGACAACATCTTCAACAAGGACTTCCCCACCATCTTCCACTCCCTCATCCCCGTCATCGGCCACTCCTACAGAAAGCACACCCGAAACTTCAACAGGTACCACGGCCATTATTTTTTTTATCTGTTTGCCACAGCATGCTTGAATGCATTTTTAGTTCGTAAGTGTTACCTGCAGCTGATAGTCATTCACGACAACTTGGGGGACAATGCTCGAAAATTCGTGTCTTGTTACGATGTGGTTAACTACAGATATAAAGAAATATGTGAGAAACTTTGGAGGGCACTTTGAATTCTTCAGAATGAAAGTGGATATCACAAAGCAGAGAAATATATTGAATAACTTTTCCAAATCCCAAACAGGTGAAAGTTCGCCTACCTCCACAGAAGAGTCGACAACATCTTCAACAAGGACTTCCCCACCATCTTCCACTCCCTCATCCCCGTCATCGGCCACTCCTACAGAAAGCACACCCGAAACTTCAACAGGTACCACGTTCTTTATTTTTTTTTATCTGTTTGCCACAGCATACTTGAATACATGTCTAGTTCGTAAGTGTTACCTGCAGCTGATAGTCATTCACGACAACCCGGGGGACAATGTTCGAAAATTCGTGTCTTGTTACGATGTGGTTAACTACCGATATTAAGAAATATGTGAGAAACTTTGGAGGGCACTTTGAATTCTTCAGAATGAAAGTGGATATCACAAAGCAGAGAAATATATTGAATAACTTTTCCAAATCCCAAACAGGTGAAAGTTCGCCTACCTCCACAGAAGAGTCGACAACATCTTCAACAAGGACTTCCCCACCATCTTCCACTCCCTCATCCCCGTCATCGGCCACTCCTACAGAAAGCACACCCGAAACTTCAACAGGTACCACGTTCATTATTTTTTATCTATTTGCCACAGCATGCTTGAATGCATTTTTAGTTCGTAAGTGTTACCTGCAGCTGATAGTCATTCACGACAACCCGGGGGACAATGCTCGAAAATTATTGTCTTATTTCAATGTGTTTAACTACAGATATGAGGAAATATGTGAGAAACTTTGGAGGGCATTTTGAATTCCTCAGAATGAAAGTGGATATCACAAAGCAGAGATATATATTGAATAACTTTTCCAAATCCCAAACAGGTGAAAGTTCGCCTACCTCCACAGAAGAGTCGACAACATCTTCAACAAGGACTTCCCCACCATCTTCCACTCCCTCATCCCCGTCATCGGCCACTCCTACAGAAAGCACACCCGAAACTTCAACAGGTACCACGTTCATTATTTTTTATCTATTTGCCACAGCATGCTTGAATGCATTTTTAGTTCGTAAGTGTTACCTGCAGCTGATTGTCATTCACGACAACTTGGGGGACAATGCTCGAAAATTCGTGTCTTGTTACGATGTGGTTAACTACAGATATAAAGAAATATGTGAGAAACTTTGGAGGGCACTTTGAATTCTTCAGAATAAAAGTGGATATTACAAAGCAGAGAAATATATTGCATAACTTTTCCAAATCCCAAACAGGTGAAAGTTGGCCTACCACCACAGAAGAGTCGACAACAGTGTCTTGAAAGGGATTCTAATCCAAAACTAAACCTTCATCACCCCTGATTTGAAATCCACCAGTCAAATCATTTCTATCACATTACGTCAGACAATAACATACGCCTTCCTCAGCATGAACAAAAAGTTCGGAAAATATGAACTAAGTACAGTTCAGTACATTAGTGGGAATCATTACTACATGATGTCTGCATTACTGAACCAGGGAGTTTCTATTTGACAACCTAACGGAACTACCGTTATATTACAGTAGGTGGTCTTATCACCTCTCTGGTATACTATACACAAAGTTGCAGTTATTCCGTAATTCCAATTGCAGCCCTTGGGCCTTAGCAGATTTGATTTACTTTCGAAAAAAACAGTCGGATGTAAAAGAGACTGTTGGTGCTTTGACAATGGTACAAAATGAAAATTTTACGAACCTGTGATGCCAGTGGTTGCCACTTGTCCAAAACAAAAGAAATATGCAGGGCATACAAGTCTTTTCGCAGATAAATTAACACGTTTGTAGTGACTCTCCTATAACGACTAATAACGCACACAGCTCACGGTGAACAAAGGAGATGACGCTGCGTCTCCATGTATGAGTTTTGAATTCCAATATCCTGTACAGCACGGGGCGGTAGAGAAACTGTGGTGGTAGTTTGTTGTGAGCAGGGTTGTTGGAATTACGGTAAACAAGGTCAACACGAATTGCGTTATGGGTGCATATATGACCTGACATGACCACTCTTCCTAAATGAATATGCAGCAGTACGAACGTTGCATAGTGTGGGCGAGGCTTATCGTTCTATAATGAGCCCGTTAGATACAAAAATGGCTGCTTCTTTCTTTCCAAATTTCGTGAGATTAGTGTTGATCTGCTGCAAGTTATTTGTGTTCCATGTTTGGAAAGGGTAAAAGACGACAATGGGATGAAATTAGAGTCACGCCGTGGTATTTTTTCAAACGCAATATTTCCCTTTAACAAAATGTGATATTCTAAACTTAAAGGCAATAGGCAGTCGCCCCAAAATTTTCTTTGAAAAATCAGCAAACTCTTGCAAATCTCCTCTTATTGCATTACAGGCACCTCTGAAGACGTTTTGAACGTAACTATTACAAACAATAGGTAAAGCAATTCCACAATTCACTAACAAAAATATTGTCACATGATCAATAGGCCATTCATGAACAGGATACACTCACTCTGTTTAGGGTGACTGCCTACTGCCTTTAATCAATAAAACCATTGTTTTTGTGGAGGTCAAAGTACGTATGAGATTACCAGAGGTCAAACTGAAAGTCACGAAGGCACAACACATACCTTCTACACTCTAAAAACGTCCTAGTCAAATTTGAATAGAATCTAATCAATAGGGGTACGAACCGGAATCTTGTCAAATCTTTGACTAGATTCGGCTCATAAATGAAACGAATAGTTTCATTTTTGAACCATTTCTAGTCAATTTTGAAACAAATCTTGTCAAATATTTGACAAGATTCCGGTTCGTGCCCCAATTGACTAGATGTTTTTAGAGTGTAGGCAAACACCTTGATGAATCTCATATTTTGCATGAAGGTCCGTTACAGTAAGTGGAAGAACCGTTCCAAATTAAGATGAAAGAATTCTTCTAGGTTAAGTTATTTTAATGGAAATAGAAGGTCATTTCAAGCAGGTATGTCTTAAAATAATATCTCAATAGTAACACTTTGATGACTCATGTTATGGTTCGTTGCTCAAAACAGTGTTAGTCAGTACAGATTGCTGTTATCCATTCTGCAACTCAGTGTGAACACGTACATTCAGGATGAATCCGCATCAAGCTGAAATTACCGTACTATAAATTATTTCCCTCCTGCTAAGAATCAGGAACGGGAGCTCTGGTATATAAAGCTTAGCTTCAATTAGTGACTGCCAATCATCAAATGTAATGATAAATAATTCTATGTATACATGAATAGGACACTTTAAGAATTAGGAAGCAACGCGGAGTAGTTAATTAAATATTGCAACCTCATTCAAAGCAGATGAAAGACTGCCAAACAACAAAAGAATTGTTAACAATGTCATATTCATTATCAACATACTGTTCCGCACCCTTATGCACATCAATTTCCACTTTCTTTTCTAAGACTCCGACAGAAATCATACCTGATCTACAACAGGTACTACAAGCACATTTTCTTGTACTTGAATCAGTGTTTCCACTCTTCCCGAAATTTGGGTGCTCTCCGGGAAATTTTCGTGAAGTAGGATTATTTCGGGAAATTTCGGGATATCTGGAAACGGCATGTGGCGTATGGAAATGACGTATGTCTTGCAAGGGTGAAATCCTGGATCAGCCATTGAAGTTAGCATTAAACAAGCGTTACTGAAAATTTCAGGAAATACCAAACCGATTTCAGGAAATTTTAGATTTCACTTCAGGAAAAATGAAGTTAGAGTGTGGAAACACTGACTTGAATAAAAAGCTTTACAGATACTGGGTCAAAAGAGTTGTGAAGCTTAATGTATCAAGCTTTGCTTTACCTGGACTTTGAGTTTTGGAAAAGTTACTGAATATAATCGAAGGTTACACACAAATTACACGCTATTAACAACCATTCCTTGTATAAGAAATCCAGTCGTTTCAAGGTACTGCATTAAGGGTTTGGTTCACCGTGTCAATTGATTGGTGTTTACATCATTTTTGAAGGATATGTCGATTAAAGTTACAATGCCCTTCCCTTTCTTGCCTATTTTGAGGAAATAAAACGCTTTGGGGCTGTAATTAAAATTCGAGCATAACGAAGATGAAATCTTGCTGAATGTGAGGTTTCCCAAGGGAAGACAAGCCAAAACTTTTGAACAATTATTGTAATGAATTAAGTCCCAACTCTGAGTACCTTGATAGATGTAGGCAATGGACACTGTCCTCTTTAATGTTCCAAGGTGTTATAGAAATTGCATTCATTCTCCAAAACAGGTGTATGCACAGAAACTGTGCTGGAAGGGGGTCGTGAATTCACCTTGGACAAAATCGATCCCTCAGAGGAAATACTCCTTAGAAATATTCCCGAAGATGTGATTCAGTTTAAAGTAAACGTAGATGAAAGAATAACAAGAGTGGAACTGCCTGAAGTACCAGCAGATTTCTATATCGCTTACGTAAGTGAAGAATCGGGAGCACAAGTGATCTCAGATGACGAAGAAATGCCAGTTAAGTGGAAAAAGGGAAGTACTTCAGTCACACTGGATTTTTTTAACGTGACGGTAAAATACGTTTTAATTCTTGTGCCTGTTTGTGAGTACGAGACTGAAGAATCATCAGACGAGGAGTCAGGCGAGAGTTCAGACAAGTCAGACGAAGAATCAGGAGTCGAGTCTGGCACTAAATCTGAAAAGAAGTCTGACAAGAGGTCGAAAAAAAGATCGGACGAGAATTCCAAGAAGAAGTCTGATAAAAATTCGGACAAAACTTCTGATAAAAGGTCTAACAAAAAGTCCGACAAGTCCGACAAAAAGTCCGATAAGAACCTGGACAAAAAGTCCGATAAGAATTCCGACAGAAAGTCCGATAAGAAGTCTGACAAAAAGTCCGAAAAGTCAGACAAAAAGTCCGATAAGAAGCCGGACAAAAAGTCCGATAAGAATTCCGATAGAAAGTCCGATAAGAAGTCTGACAAAAAGTCCGAAAAGTCCGACAAAAAGTCCGATAACAAACCGAACAAAAAGTCCGATAAGAAGTCCGACAGAAAATCCGATAAGAAGTCCGACAGAAAGTCCGATAAGAAGTCCGACAGAAAGTCCGATAAGAAGTCTGACAAAAATTCTGGTAGAACGTCCGAAAAGAAGTCCGATAAGAAGTTGAGCGCTAAATCTGATAAAACATTTGAATATAGTTCCAACGAGGAGCCCTTCAAGAGTTCGGACAAGACGCAAGAACAAACACTCGAAGAAACTTCCGACGAGTCGTGCGATATGGAGTTTCTCAAGTTATTGATTTTGTTCTCCCTGAAAGTTACGGTTTGTGGTAAGTTACTTCACTATTTGTTCAACAAAAAGAAATCACCATACCCTATTTAAGCCCAATAAGTTACCTGTAACTGACGAATTATTTATGTTATCTTCCTATAACATCATTGATAACATTGGGCCACTTGTTGTATTGTACCTGTGATTGGGTCAGGTGCCTAACAAGTACCCCTTTAAGAGCCCACTTATTATTTCTTGAAAACTCAAAAGGGGCAAAGCCTTCTGTGAGTTGCCGTAATGTGTAATTAAAGCCTGTACAAATATGACATTTCATTGTCAAGATTTTCACATAAAATTCTTTTCCCATGTTCTTGCTCATAATAATCCTTATTACAGCAAACTACTGCTCCCTCTACAACTTTCATGATTCTTTGCTAAACAATAGTTTTCGCAAACTTTGATAAAAACTCAGCGCAATTTCATGGAAGGTGAAAAATATTCATTTACATCTGGTGTAACTTCTCATGACCTAGGTGGCTTTTGACTGCTTTTTGCTAGAAACCCTATAGTGGTCTCTACTTTTTGCCGTTCTTCATTCTGTTCACATTTATTAACCAAACATCATTACCATAATTGTTTAAAATTGGGTAATGCGGAAAATGAGGCAAGTAAAGAACCAAACCATAGAAATAAAGTAAGGAAGAAGGCTCAGGAAGACAACCGCTGTGTAGTAACCAGTAAGGCCACGAAAATAGTGAGGGCACTTTCGTTGTACGGCACAATGCCAAATAATTGTTTGTCTTCATGCGTACGGTATTCGATCAACTTTGAAGCTTAATGTGATTTTATCCGTTTATCTTTGAAAAAATTATGGTGCCTTAAGTGGTGAGTTTTGTACTCCTGACCCTAAAAATTTAAAATTCATCAGCTGGGGTAAGAGCAACGATAAGTTAAAAAAGTTACTCACATTCCAGGCTATAACTACTAGGTCTATAGCTACGCTACTGTTGAGCCGACTTCACTATAGTAAATCAAATTTGTAGTTAAGTTTCTTCTATTACGTTTAAAATTGCTACTGCCCAATAGTGCTACATATTTGGTTATTTTAACACCAGACTGCTGCACACGATGTTATCATTTCATGAAATGTATGTCGATGTATGTAAATTATGTCAAAAATGTATATACCTTGTACATATGATGTTGGCTGTTGTAAGCAAACTGCATAAAAAAGTTACACCCACCCAAATGTAGACAGCTATTTTTTTTACCAGAGTGAGACGAGCCTAATTCTAAGAGTCTGTGCAAGGCTACGTCGTGCGCAAAATATGTGTATCAACTCGTGTACCATATCTACATGCCTTTATTGTT
This sequence comes from Holothuria leucospilota, assembly GCA_029531755.1. Lineage (NCBI taxonomy): Eukaryota > Metazoa > Echinodermata > Holothuroidea > Aspidochirotida > Holothuriidae > Holothuria > Holothuria leucospilota. The sequence goes on from CM055978.1 coordinate 24,953,916, forward strand.
TGCCGTCTAACATTGCTTCAGCGTGACGTTACTGCAGTCTCTATTTCATCACAAACTGGTGTTTTCTTGCCGTACAAACACCCAGGCGAATGGTTCCTTTCCTGTTTGCAGAACGACATTCAGCCTTACTTCAATTTCTATATAGCAAATAGAGTTTAAAGTCTCTTGACCACGCAGGGCAGAATGTTTCTGACTTTTGCACAAAATGCAAGACTCTCCTAAACATAATGAGTCCTCAACATAAGTCCTCAACATAAGTCCTCAACATAAGTCCTCAACATAAGTCCTCAACAAGGAAGAGTATTACATTAGTAAGCATTTGACCTCCGCTAATCTGCAGTTCGTACAATACTTATTAAGGAGTATCAAGAGTATCTCTGGGCCAATATCTTCTGAAAAGAATAATGTTGTACCTAGCAATAACGATGTTAAGACGCAATTTGAAATTTGAATGTATTTTCTTATTTTGAAACACGTGAAGAGATGCCTTCCACTACAGAGCCGTCAACAACACCATATTTGCAAACCACTCTGACAGAACTGACATTGGTGACTACGTCAGGTACAACTATTATTATTTAAAACTAAATTTATATTGATGGACAAATGAGTAGGCCTATATGTACTTTTGTTTTCTATTTATGGGCATGAGCAAACCTGTATACTTTGAACAGAGGTTTTTCACGTTACGCTAGAACGCTTCAATTTGGCATGCAGGCCGTCGATACGCGAACAGAACAGGACCCTTCATACAATTATGATACAATGAACGCCTGACCATCAAAACGTCCAACACACAGGAAGACGCGCAACGCAGTGACAATACACGATACCTATGCACGTGTAACAGCATTAAAGACAATATTTTATTTTAAACGTGCATTAATTAATGCGCGTTTATGGTGATTAATCCCCATAGACCCTTTTCAAATATAGCAATTACAAAGGATTAAAGGATGTAGGTTTGGTAAGTGTCCTTTTGTCAATGGTATTTTACTGTGACCGAAAAGGATGCGTGCTAAAACTCTATCTCCCATAATCATTTGTAATTGCTATTTGGAAAAGGGTCTATTGCCTGAATGGTATTGATTTGTCTCCTTGGGTTCACCTGAACATCTGTAGATCGTATATATTCCCCTAATATGCAACGTTTTTGTGTCACCGTTAGAAACGTGGCGTAAGTGAAATGGTTCTGTAGCATGTCTGATTGATCAAGTAAAGTAGGACCATTTATTTTCATCTGATTAAATTTCAAAAGGTCTTCAACGAATGTAACCTTTGCAATGTATGTTTTAATCGGTTTTGAAGGAAACCGATGTTAACAATTTTCTAGTGATATTTGGAAAATTCTCTAAAATGTACTTCAAGTCTAAGATTTTTAACAAGATTTGACAAAGCTTGAAAGATAAATCTCAATGGTAGGTTACATCTCTCATCTTCACAGAAAATTTGCTTGCTCAGCTACAAAATGTTGAAGTTTATTCACTTAATTCAAAATGCATGGTTGTGCAATAATTTGTGCTGACAGCCTTGTACTACTCGGATTTTAGTCTTTGTTCTTCGTTGTTCTCCTAAAAACACCGCACCTTGTGCCAAACATGACCACTGTCTTATCTTTCAAGAGTGACGTGAATAAACAAGCGCTTTAAAGCATTACACGCATGAAAACAGAAATTTTGCGTCGGTCATAAAAGCATCTTAATTTCACAAAGAAATATAAGCTGGTAATGTGGAAGGACTAGTCCTAGTAATGTAGATCGACTAGTCCAAATTAAATAAATAAATTTCAACCTTCTTTATCCCAAACACAGAACCAGATAGGAAGATAGGAATTGTATGCGAGAGATTAGTTTTTCAGCCTCTAAATTGGGTCTTGTGATTATAGACTTAAGGTACAACTGAAATATTTAAATGTTTAATATCAATGAATTTCTTTTCAATATCGTTTGGAAAAGGCACAACTTTTCAAGGAACCACACTTGTTAACACATCCTCTTCCGTGAGTCCTACCGAAACAACTGGAAAATGCGATTTCAACCTTCCAGAAGGTAACTTCATGTCTCAGAATGTTCTCTAAAAGCACGCCCCTGGAATCCAAAAATTTAAGAGGGGAAATCGCTTCTTGTTTTGGCCAAATTCTTATCGATCGGTAGAAACTGTTGTTAGTATGATTCGTTGCAAAACCACCACCAGATATTTTCATCAATGTTACACTAACATTGGAAAGAGCGATTAAATGCCCAATTACTGTTTGTAGCAGTCTGTAGAAATCGCTTCAAAACATGAAACACACGTGTCTAGAAATACCCTGATAAATCGGGAGAAAATAGTGAATCCCTTCACTAAAAATTATGCTACTAAAATATGTAAAATTCTAAGGAGAAGAGGTACGAACCTAAATCGTGTCAATGTTAATTTGACTACATTTGGGCCAAAGTAGTCAATATTTAACCAAATCTAATCACTTTTGAACCAAATCTCTTCACATATTTGACACGGTTCCGGTTTGTGCCTCCATTTGATTGGGAATTAGCTTTAGAGTGTTTATTTTGTATGTAAAAAAATCAAAATATCCATTGTAAGATTGTTATAAGCAGACGGCTCCTTAGCATCCTATGTTTATGAATTTTGCATAAAAGATGTCAAAAAATTAAAGCTTTCATTGGTACAGGAGGCTGTCGTACCGCTGCCTAAGGAGGGGTCGAGGAGGTCCCCGGTCCATTTGATAATTTGTTTGTTAAAAAAAAAGTGGGGTCTTTAGATTCAATTTAGAGAGAACATACGTAACAGGATTTTAAGGAAAATTTAAAAAATTTTGACTCCTAGGCTTCTACAGAGAGAAGGATTGAGGGCCCAGTTTTCGTCCTTTAATAGTGTGCCACAGCATACTTTAGCTCCCCAAATATTTGACGGGGGAGGGGCTAAACCACTCTAAGCCCCCGCTCCACATACGCCTTTAATAGATTTTGAATTTATGGTGTCAAACATGTGATGAAACTTTTGTAGGGTTAATTATAAAATAAGAAATTTCAATACCTCTAACTGTTTTTTTTTTCTGTAAACATTCATTCATTTGAGTGAATGATGTCAAAAACGTAGGCGTATCGTTGGTGGTCAAAGGTTTCACAAAATTTAAAATGAATTTGTATTATTGCAAACTTGACAGAGATTTACTAAACCGGCATTTCAAACAAGAAAAAGTATTTTAGACTGTTAAAACATGTCTCTATAGTGAGTTACATTTAATCACATATGATGGCAAGATGAAAAGAATAAGTTTAAGAGACGTCTTGCCGGTTCTTGTCCTTATCTACTTTTCTCTTCATCCGCAAATAACGGTTTTTCTGAATTAAAAATTGTGTTGTTTTACTAACCAGAATGCCTGTAACTAGGTGTTCGAGGTATTACAACAGTTCAACAGAGGCACTAGGTATATTGCACTACCTGACAAAAAAGAGGACACCCTTTAAACTTAGATTTTTAAGGAGAGTTTTCGTCGGAAATTAAAATAGGAATTATGAATTTAATAGAGGGCGCACTCAGAGTAGGTCCCAAGAAACATTGTACGTTTTACCTCCGTCGATCTATTATTAGGTCTTGAACATACCTAGTCAGAATTTTCTCCATGCATTTTTTTAATAACTTTGACTTTCATCTCTACCATCAGAGTGTACGGGTTGCTTGTACAGTGGAATATTGTATCGAGTAAGTAATTTACTGCTTCAAAACTTTTTTGTTAAGTAGTCTTCTGGCGTCCTATGATATACGCAAAGTGACTAAACTTTGAAAAGGAGATTTGAATGTATATATCCGGTAAAAATTATACAGTTTAAAACTTACCCTCTACGTTCGAACCATCATTTGAAGCGATGAAGCTTAGCAACCGGGGGTTTCGAGGTCCGATTCCCGACCGGGTCAAAGTTAGTTGGGTTTTCTATTCCAAGACCAATATATGCTTTCCCATCTGAATGGTCTTTCAAAGAGAAACCAAATTTGATCTAAATTATTAATGTTTTAAGCCACCAGACATGAAGTTATAGTTCATAAGCCATATAGACTTCTCCCAATTCATGGTTGCTTAGCGTAGTAAAACAACAATAATAATTAATTAAAAATACAGGGCCGGATCCAGGAATATGAGAAAGGGGGCATAACGGTCTGTAGAAAGTGCATGGTACAAAGATTTGGGGTTTCAAATGTAAAATTCTGTTCCAAAAATCATTGCTTTGCCGAAAATAGGGGGCGTACTCCACTTACCCCCCCCCCCCTTGGATCCGGCCCTGTAATAGCTATTATAACTGTTGTTGTTGATGCTGCTGTAGTTGTTGTTATTAATATTATTTGTAAAATATTGGAAGACCTTTTAATGTGACTTTATAAAGTGTTGATAGCTTCTCTGTAAAATGCTAAGAGTTTTAATTTCAAAAGATTCCCAGTTTGTAAGTCATCATGAAAATTACTGTCAAAGAAATGTTACTTAGCTCTAATTTACAATATGTGGAAAACATGTTTGTATCGAGGAAAATTCATGAGAAAGTTTAGATCGAGGAAATTCCCCAATGTTACAATTTTGACTGATATTTTTTCTCCATCATTTAGCATGGAGACGTTATTTCTTCTGACGACTGCTCAAAAACGTACTGTTCCAAGGATGGCGGTATCATAGTCGAAAAGGAGAGCTGTGATATGGATTGTGACGTAAGTTGTTCACTTTCACCGGATTTCTCCGACTAACATTTTTCAAAGCAAAGAATTAGAAGTTCAATGATTGAAATATTATTCTGCATGGCTTCAGTTATTTGATAAGAAGTTCTAAAAAAAGTTCCACACCTAATAAGTCAGGGCCCACGAGAGTGGGTCACTTGTTGCATCTCTCCTGTCAATAGACCTTTTTCCAAATAGCAATTACAAAGGACGGATTATGGGACAGAGTTTTAGTGTGCACCATTTTTGTCAATGGCAATTTACTGTGGCCAAAAATGATGTGAACCAAAACTCTATCCCACAATCCATTGTAACTGCTGTTTGGAAAAGGGTCTATTGGCAGAAACTTTTTCAGTACAGAGAAGTGAACCCTTTGCTTAGGGTTGTGTCCGAGTCCACCAAACTCGAGTCGTTAGTAATGATCCCAGGATCTCCAGTCCAGGGCCAATTCCTAATCAGACCAGAGTTTGCCCTATTTGACAATGTAGTATGTCAGACCCAAGGTTTTTATAGTCGTTTTCACGAACATTTAGTTTAGTTAAGTCAGTGTAACTCGCAGTCCTACTTTGGTCCACCCAGTAGTTGATTTGTGTTACCATTCATGCATAATACTCTGCACCAATGACAACGAAGCCTTGGGATTCTTGTCAAACCTCAGGCTGCAGCTACTCAGCCAACTTCAGCGGCTGAAGCCTATCTTTGTTGCTATTTACAGTTCCATAGCAAGATTAGCATAATGCTTCTAATGTAATGTGAATAGCAACAAGGCATGGTTGCAGCCCCTATAGATAGGCTGAGACATCGGGCTGCAGCTTTGCTGCGTTGACATGGTGCATTTAGTAATTTTCATGCAGTTTACATTTTTGCGGGCTCGCCTGGAATCAGCTTCGAATTTGTACAAAGTTGCGGCTCATTCAGGGCCATTCCTGACCCTGGTAAAGAACGGACTCGAAAACGGAATTGAAAATACAGTAACAGTGAAGGGTATATCTTCCAATTCGTCGCCATACTTTCCCTATTCGTTGCCAGCTCTTACGACCGTCAGTTCTGTAGGATCATCTTGGCATGCAGGTCAATTACATGCGGCTTGTGGGGGTTATATCGACAGATTATAGGCATATTCAATTCAAAGTTATTTCACGAATGAACTCAACAGAAAAGAAACAAAGATACATTAAAGGCAGTAGGCAGTCGCCCCAAAATTTGCTTTGAAAAATCAGCAAATTCTTGCAAATCTCCTCTTATTGCATTACATACACCTCTGAAGACGTTTTGAACATAACTATTACAAACAATAGGTAAAGCAAGGAGAAATTCTCCTTGAATTTCACAATTCACTAACAAAAACATTGTCACGTGATCAAAATAGGCCATTCATGAACTAGATTGACGGGGCATACTAACTCTTATTGGGGTGACTGCCTATTGCCTTTAACTAGAATGACAGGAAATATTTCAAGGACAGTGGGAAAAGATACGACGTTCCCTGTTAACAACTCCAGCAACCAAAAGAAAGAAGACAAATGATAAAAAGGAGGAATTTGAAAACCACGAACAGTCAAAGACATAGCTGTTGGAAGAAACAAGGTCAATGATGTCATCTTTTATCTTAAAAGCAGACACTCATCCCCCTGCGTACATTTTTGATTAGAGGCAACGAAAATTCTCAGTTGGTTAGGCTACTGCCCTATGATTGACATCAAATTTTGAAAATTCAAAAGATACAGAATGGCTCTCATTTCATACAATACACAGAGTATTCTGATTACACTTCAGGGCCTTGTTTGTTCACCAAGACAATAAACTTGGTGTGTGTCTACATAAGGGTGAGCTTAAGACAGTTCTGGGAGGGGGATAGAAGTAACTTAGTAGGGAGAATTGGAACTGTCTTGAATGGCGAAATTTGTCGTTTAAGGAACATAACAACGAAATAAATGAATTTGAGGGTGTTTTTGTAACTCTTATTTTTGAAACTGTGAAATGATTTTTGAATCAGACGGTTGGTCACACCACAGTCGGCTAGTTGATCTTGATTTTTGATGACATAAGATACGAAGTTATGCGTCTCTCGATTATTTTCCTAATAGAAATAATTCATTCGTAACAGGAACATGTCCCTTATAAGAGAAAAAGTTAAGAAGCAATGTCACTTCATGAAAATTAAACCAAACATAATTATGACATTTTCGATTTTCTTGTTGCAGGCAAATTTTGCCTGCTATTGTATTGTTCGTATTATTTTAACAAGGAGATGTCTGGTTTAACGTTTAAAGGTGATCAGTCGTCTTGAAATATTCTTTGTGACGTCAGCCTTTTCTTGACATGTTTCTGCAGTCGTCACTGTTCAAGGATACACCGTACAAGCATGGTATAGCTAATCGGTAAGCAAGAAGAGACGGCTTGTAGCTGTATACCTACTAGCTATACCGATGTCATCATAGCTACTTGTACGGTGTATCCTTGAACAGTGACGACTGCAGAAACATGTCAAGAAAAGGCTGACGTCACAAAGAATATTTCAAGACGACTGATCACCTTTAAAGTTCCTAGTACGTCTTTGCAAATATTTGTTTCCGCTAAGAATGGTTCAGGAAAAACAGATACAAACCACAGGGAACTACTCCTTCTATGAATTGAAAAATGACAATAATTACAGTTATTACTCTTCAATCAATTAAAATGCTACGTCCCAATTGTTGATCCTATGCAAGGACGTGGATTCATCTCCAAAAGTGTGTGTGTGTGGGACTTTTCACCATTTACAAATACCCGTCCTGGGGGAGGGGTCTAAGGGGAGGGGTGTCCCCCTCGCCTTTGAAAAAACGGAAATTGAAAGTTGTCTATATGGCAAAGGGTGCAACATTTGGGTACAATTTTGCTTCCAAAATGTCGTGTCAATTTGTTATCTACGTTATATTATCTTCATCACAGTTTTAGTTTCATCATTTTTGAAAACGTGGGGGGGGGGGGCTTTTTGGAGATGTCACCTTTCCAAAAAAGTGAGGAGGAGGCGTTCCCAGTCCCCCATGATACACGCCCATGATCCTATGTGTAGTTTGTGATTCCTTATCGAAAGCTTAACCAATCCATGTAACCACGATCGCGTTTATATAGGTGTTTGTATATGGGTATGTGTGTTTGTGACGATTAACTTGTAAACATGATCTCAAGATAGAAATGATGGATACTCTTCATACTTAGTGACTAAATTAGCATATCGAGAGAAAGACACCTGCTGTTTTTATGGAGATCAAAGCTCGCTTGGGGTTTCAGAGGTCAAAACCTTGTAAACACAAAATCTCAAGATAGGAATGATGGATATTTTTTCATAGTATATACTAGACTAGCCATGTTGAAAGAAAGAAACCTGTCGTTTATATGGAGGTCAGAGCTCAGGAAAGGTCACCAGAGATAAAATTAAGCAAACCTTGAAAGGTACTTGTAAACATGGTATCTCAAGAGAAGTAACACTGACGGATCTTTTACTTAGCACGGGGATGCCCCATATGAACCACAAGGGCCCGGTTGTCTCTACTGAAGGTCACCAGGTGTCAAACGATCAATATCTCCTAAGTATGACATCTCATCAAAGGCAGCTTTGGTAAATGTCGTAGTTACCTTGTGGATGTTCTACAAGCAATTTTTTTTTCGTGGAGGCCAACAGTCATTTGAGCTCACCGGAATTCAAATTGTGAAAAGCTCGTGAACACCACCATATCTCAGGTAGAGAAACCTTGAGGAGCTTAGCATATAGAGGCTTCCTAGTGATTTTGGTGGAGGTCAAAGGTCATTTGCTCAGCAACAGGAGGAATAAAAGAGCTTGACATATATTATTTTCTTATTGCAAGAAATCATACAAAGGAAGTTTGGTTTAAAGAGTATTTATTACTTTAATTGCAGGGAAAGCTAGTGTATGAAGAAGGACGTTGCTGCCCAGTGTGTGGTAAGACTGTTTTAATGTCAATATTAGTGTTCTGTTAGTGCATCTTTGTTCACAAAATTGATTTTCAAAAGCGGCTCTCGATCCTTCCTCTCAGGCCCTGAACTGATTTTACGGTTTAAACAAATAATTTTCATCTATAATAACGTACCAGAGTCAGAGAATAGTACAAAAGTCCACGTTGTTTTGTATTTGGAACTATATAGTATCGGCTCACCCTACCAACTATAGGCATATAGCCTTCAAGTTACACCGCAGGTGTTGCGTAGGTTATGCTCCTTCCATGTCATATTAGGTGATTAGAAGGAGGTTAGCAGTGTATATTTTTGATGCAGCCGTTAAAGAAATAGCTTTCCCAAGAATGATTCTGTGCAGTTTTCTCCTAATCATTTGATCCATTCAGAATTTATTCCCATGACAAAAGTTACGATCAGGCTCAGTACTGTTTTCCATACAAAAGTTGGATCTGTAATAAGAATGTCCGGTAACCCATTAAGGTTTTTCCCTTCTCATTAAGACAGTATGCCGCCTTAAAAGGGGAGTGAAAACACCCTTCCTCGTATCCTTTTCATTCATAAAGATTACCTTTGCACCTGCCCATGGGCGTCCGCAGAAAAAAATTCAGGGAGAGGCAAAAATTTTTGCAAAAATTTTTTAGGGGGGAAAAAGCTCCTCGCAAGCATGGGTTGGCGCGGAGCGCAAGAAAATTTTGGCCCCAAAGCCTCCCACATCGCTGGAAATGGCACTTCTAAAGCCTATCTACTGCATATAAATAGGGGTAACACTGAGTGAACTGTGAACTTAATGTTGATGTTCATTTTTCTTAGTTTTTTTCTTTATTTTTTCTTCGTTTTTTTCAAATTTTTGATTTTCCAGGGGAGGGCAAGTGCCCCCCCTTGCCCCTACCTGCGGACGCCCATGCACCTGCCTACGAATCTACACAATTACGTTGAATACGCTGCAATAATGTAAATGCTTCTCCATCCGTAGAAGTAGTCGTGAAAACACACAAAATACCGGGAAATTTTAGTCGTTGCGATTTATTTGAGAGAGAAAACAATTAAAGTCATTATCCTCAATCTTGCCGTCGTCTGGTTGGAAATATAATTCTGAAAACTCCGGGTACACAACTTTTCAAACCCACCCTTTATCCCTATGAAAATCCGCTATTGACACTGACAGTGTACAATTTTACCATTCATATTTCTTCCACAGGTTTTGTAGGTAAAAATCTCGACAAAATGTACTTCAGCTGTCTGCAAAAAATCACTTTTTATTAATGTTAATTACCCACATTTTCACATTTTTTGGACACCACTTCTTAAGATTAGTCCAGTGCGTATTCTCTGAATATATTACATATGTTGGCAATTTACTCTTTACTTATACAATCTTTTAACTTACAGAAAAGAGAGAAGATACATGCACGGTCAAACGAACAAGACAAAAAGGTCTCACTGTAAACGGATGTACCACCACGGAATCAGTTAAAATGACCTCCTGTAGTGGTTTCTGTGAGTCATCGGCGAAGATGCTTATTGAGCATTCCAACTGGGAAATGAATTGTAACTGCTGCAAGCCTCACGCTTACAAGAATGAAACAGTATCTCTGAGTTGTCCAGACGGGTCTACAAAGTCTCACACCTATCGCATAATTACCCAGTGCAATTGTAACCCATGTGAATTACCACTGCCAGTACCCTCAGTGAGGGATCAGACCCGGAATCTGGTTATTTAACCATATTTGCAGTAACATAGGGTAGTTCATGAGCCTTTCGACACATTTTACTTTCCTCGTTTTCATGCCACTCTTAATTAATAATGGGGTGTTTCGATTAACATTAATATTTTCCCTTGTAATGTTTTGGCTTCCTTCGTGAAAATTTTTCCGATCGTTAGAAGTATTTGAAACTGCTTCTCAAAAGTTAATTGTCAGTTCTTTCACTTATGCGATACATCTTTAGGAGTTATTCATCTGTTTTAAAAGTTAAGCATATCAAAATCAGTTGAATGTAAATATAGGCGTATGAAGCGAGGGGGGGGGGGCTAAAGCCCCCAGTCAAAAAAGTGGGGGTCTGAAGTATGCTTCCGCCCCTCAAGATTCAAAGGCAAAACCCCTTATTTGTCTCTTCTGTAAGAAATGTCAAAAATTTGCAGTAATTTTCATTAAAGTTTGTCCAAAATTTTGCACCAAATTGCATCTGAGGACCCTCAAATACACAAAAATTTTCCAAAGGGGAGGGAGACACCCCCTCCCCTTAGACACCCCCTCCCCTTAGACCCCTCCCCCAGGACGGCGATCCGAAACAAGGTTCAGCCCCCCCCCCCCTAGTCTCGAAAAGCTTCCTACGCCTATGAGTACGATACATCTGTTGGAGTTATTCATCTGTTTTAAAAGTTAAGCCTATCAAAATCTGTTAAATGTAAGCATAACAGTCGTAAAGAGATGTAGGTTTCTGATACAGCTTACATCATCCACACTTGGAGATATTTAATGGCCTTGTCTTCTTTCCAAATAAATTCTGTCAGCAAATTAACCCTCAGTTCTCTGTTCTTTCTTATTTAACAATACTCATTATTATTTAACTATTTTAGGTATTTGCCAGGGAGTCAAGCCTTTGAAATATCGCTTGTTTGCTTCAACAGTTTTTGAACAATCAAGTAAAATGTAAGCGACTGCTTGTAGCAAGTACCAGGCCCGTAGTCAGACAAGGTACTGAAGGGGGAGAGATAGCTTCTGGAGAGGGAGAAAAATTTTAAGGGGCGAGATATACATAAATGCATCAAGGCAATGATATTTTTAATTTTCTAGGGGCGAAAATTTTCTAGGGGGAATCCCCTGACCACCCTCGGCTACGGACTTAGCAAGGCACGTTCGTTAGATATCACAGACCCGAGACTGAAGGTTTTGTCCCGGCATTATTTCACACACCTGCTTAAATCCCTTTATTTACACCGATTCACGTTAAATGGTGTAGAACTGGAACCATTATGTAGCTAATGTCCTTGGCATTTCAGGTTTACCTTCTTCCAATTCCCTTAATATTTGTATGTTTTTCCAAAACTCTGCTTGCTATGATGGTGAGATAACCAAAATAAGTGAAAGTTTCTTATACTACCAAGGTCCGCTGACAGTTTGTCAGGTTATATTAGGTGTGCCCTTAGCATTCTGCCTTCAATAAGGCAAATACGTCATTTAGATCTTTCAAGTCTGTAGATTAAAGAATAAAGATCACCGTCCAAGAAAATCTCAGGGCGGTCAGCTTTCGCTGCGTAACCATATAGGCATGGATTTAGACTCACATCAATTATACGGAAAATCACATGATGAGAGGATCTGAATAACATGGCTTTTTAAAAACCCACCAACAATCATAAGAAAACTACCACAGGCAATTGCCCAAATGCTTTCCCAGCTATCACGTAAGGAGAAGATTTCAAAAAAGTTGCTCCAGTCTACAACGGCACTAAAATCCGCCGGATATATAACCATAAAAAAAGAATACATCACGAATACGCAGGAAAAAAGCACAACGAAAAAAGTCAACTCATGATAAATGGCGTACAACCTTCGTACGGAAAACTTGTGAGGACATATATCGTGGCTTATTTTTCAAGCTCACGGACAAACACTTTCTACAAGCGCCAAACTAAGTAAAATCTTCGACAGGTCTGCAATCAAGATTAGCTGCAGCCGTATGAGAAACATGCAGAAGATACTCAAATTTGCATAATTCCGAGCTCTTAAAACAAGCCCACCAACACTGATGGAAGCTAAGCCAAGGTGATATTTCCTTAGACAGGTTTTTGTTGGTAATTTTCACTCACTCAGTTCTTGTTTTCTTTCTCAATTTGTGGCGACCTATGAGGTGCTTTTAGTGACTTCTTTCCGATAGTACCATTGTAGTTGTGTGAAAAGTCGGGGCACAGACTGGATTACTTAGCAGTTACATTGCACCCCTAATGCTATCCATCCCACGGCTCAGTTTTTGCAGACAAGTTACTTTTAATATCTCAATGTGGCTTTAGAAGTTCGTGTTTGCCTTCAAGCGTACCTTTGTCTAATTGTAATACAAGTGTGTCGATTATGACAGTCGACAATGTGTGACGAACAATAGGCTAGGTCCATCACGCCATCCCCTTCCCCCCTATTTATCACTTTTTGGTTTCACTTTTGAACATCGAGGTGGTTATTCTTGTTAATTTTGCAATTTTTGCGGCATATGCCCACTTAACCATACTTGAGATCTTAAAACGTCATACCATTCTAATGAATACGGTTGTGTATGTAGCTGGTAGTGTCTAGCATTGAACTGCCTGGTATGTCATCCCGGTTCGTGCGGAGTGGAGAGAGTATCGGAGTTTCCCGAGGCACTATCGGAGTTTCCCGAGGCACTGACCAGCACCCCATCGGTGTCGTGGACTATGAACTCTACCCTGCACGTCTCAGAATTTCTAGCCTAGCTGCATACCTGGGTCCTAAGTGTATAGTTCGACAATGAAGTCAAAATCTCTCAGACGAAGCCTGCATAGCAAAAGTAAAAACGCCTAAAATTTCTCCATCGTTCTGTCTAACATTTTTAGCATTTAAGAGTGGTGCTTCCCGATCCAGTGGCTCTTAGAGAGGGGGAAATGTCCCCCTCCTGGAACTTTGAGGATTCAGGGGGATCTTTTGTTTGGCTTAGCCAAACATTTTGAGCTTGCTTGTTTAATAGTATTGAGATCGAATATGAATTTATATTGTTGCCTGACAATCTTACCAGGTGCGAACGCAGGTCAGAGAGAGTTTCAACAGTATGTTACCCACTTGTTTTTAAAGACGTTATAAAATTTACTTTATCTGTTTACATTAATTTTGTGGCATTTTGTATAGTGGTTACCATTTTTTCATTGATTGCTAATTAACGATCTGGACATTTCATGATCAGAGGCGAACGAGCCAGGGGTTGTGACCTGCAGCCCACCTGTGTCTGAAAAACCCCTCTTTTCTGGCAGATGTATTGGGCAATTTTCTGGGGCAGAACATGTTTTTGTTGGGCAGAAACGGCTAAGCCCCCCCCCCCCCAACAAAACATAACCTGTATACAGGTTATCCTGTGGTCATGGTTGCAATTTAAAATCGTCCTCCATTAGAACCTGGGAAACAGAAAATATTGTTTTTCCAGATTTTTCTAGTCCCCGTCATAGACTCACCCTTGGTGCTCTGCTTTAAGCTCTCCCTAATCACGATAATCCTAGCTTTTTCCAACTTTATCCAACCACTCTATATTTAGGGTGTGGCCAGTCTCTCGAAAGACTTTTTCATTGATTTATGCATTTTTGTACATTACTTATTTCATCCCCATCTCCTCAGTGTGAACGCACAGGGCTCCACAGGTCCCATGAAAGAGATCCAGGAGCAGACCTCTCTTTCGTGCAGCTTTCGTTTGAGATGATCTCTAAGCTACACTAAAAATGTGTGCATACGCTCAAGACCAAGTGCCAGAAAATAGCATTTAAGCACGTTTGATTTCAAGAATGTTTTCCCTCACACCCTTTACCGATGTGCAGGACATTTTGACGGATACGTGTTCAATTCCAAATTTTATGATGGAAGAAGTTTTCTGTGGGGTAATTTTCATGGGTTGAATTATCCAGGGGGCGTTGTTAGGGGTGGAAATTTTTCGGGGGTTGTCTGGGGAGTGTCCTGGAGGTCCAGGGGGAAAGTGTGGGGTGGAAATTGTCCGGAGCGGGAGGTGACATTAGATCTAATATCACCTCCCTGGTCCGGGGAGGTCCCTGGTCACGCCAGGGAGGAAACATTAACATCACCTCCCTGGTCACGCCACCAGCTCCCTGTCCGGAAATATACGATAAAGTTGTGAAACATTTAACTCCGACGTTAGATGAGTGAAAGGAAAACTAAATCTAAGTATTCTGGTAAAATTTCCATTCAGTTAAGACTTCTAGTTTTCAGCAAATGAAGTTACTACATTTGTGACTTCAAGTGAGCTTGGAGCAGGGTTATATCATCATTTCATTTTGATGACCAATACTACTTGTTTTCTTTTTTTTTTAATCTGCTCTTTTGACTTTGAAGTCGATTGGGTTATTGGTTCCATTGGGAAATATGTAGTTAGTGAAATTCCCATACCTCTCATACATTCACATTACGATAACATGGGCTTATGAAGGAGAAAATAAGTCACAATATTTAAAGAAAAACAAAAGAGAGCTCATTAATGTGAGGCTATAATGCCACATGTGCTTGCTACAAGTTCACTTAGTGTTGAAAATGTGACAACTTTGTCTGTTAATATCTCCAGAAAAACACATCAGATTTCGATGCAAATTTTATCAAAATGCTTAGAGTAAGTAACCTTCTAACATAATTAAAGTCAGTTTAAGCCTAAACCTTTCTTTCAAATATCAAATGATACAAAATGATCGAATCATTTAGACTACAAATTTGCATTTAGAGTTAGAGTGCGAAAATTTTAATAGATCGTTCGAAAGCACAATCGAAAACAGAGTTATCATGACTAAATAAAAAAATGCACAACAATAAATAACGAGATACATTAATTAGTGGGACCGATCTTGTCATAGCCACATGGAAATTTAAACTGACACAATGGCCCCCTCCCCCAACCAGTTGAAAACCTGTTCAGTGTATGAAGCAGTGCTGTAGTCGAGACCACCACACTAGAGACCAAACCCTTACTCTCAAGACCGAGAGCCCTGATACTCGAAACCGAGAACAAGCATCGAAATCCGGGACCGAGATCTAGATGCGCAAGGTCAGAGGCCAGGACTGAGACCTTACATGTTAAGTTAAAATATTGTATGATTTTTAAAACATCTTTTACCTCGTCTTCATGACAAAGTACAAAGGTTGGTCTATAGTAAAGCAACACAGTGCTGATTACATTAGAGAAACATTAACAAATATAACATTTCTGCAAATAGACGGGCATGGTCAAATGATACCAGTCCTGCTGAAAGTAACCCCCTCGGGGCGGAGGACGCTGGTACAGACAGTACTTTATATGCTTAAGGTTTTGCTCCAAAAAATTATTATAATACTGCAATGCTAAGATAGTGTAGTGTTCGAATTTATACAAAAGACTGAAAGAGAGAGTCACATATGGCTGTATCTGTATAGGCTTATAGGAAGCTTTTCTCGGCTGGGTGGCTGAATGTTGTATTGGACCGCCGTCCTGCATGCAAATTGTGCAAATTTTAAGGAATATTACTGAACATTTTTGACCTTTTGTACAAAGGAAACAAAATGGGGTTTTCGTCTTTGAATAGAGAGGGGTAGAAGCATACTTCCGCTCCCACATTTGACTGGGAGATTAGGCCACCACAGCCACTCCTTCCTCGCTTCCTAAGCATACGTGTTAGGGAAATCTAATGTGAAGAATTCATCTCTCCCATGGCTGCTAACTCCTTTTCTATATCCCACATATGTAGGGTCCTGCGGGCTTGTGTCTTAACAGGAAGGTGCTACAAAAATACTTCCCTGGTCTTAAATTGTATCAACGAACAAATATGAAGAGTAATGTCCCAAGAGCACCAGGATCATATAATGTAATTAACAATGTGTGGATTTCTGAAATTGTAATTTGTGACTTTTAAAAGTTACTGGTCTCGATTCGACAGCAGCAAATCATCGAGACCTATACAGTACGAGACCGAGAGCAAGGTAGGGTGTCGAGACCTAGACCTGTAAAACCTCCATCACCGGCTTGAAGTGATGATTGCAAGGGTTTCAATTACCAAAACAGAAGTGTCACAGAAATAGATGAGTTTGACAGACAGTGCACTAAATAAATAATGTACAGTTTCAACTGTGCAGTTCATTAGATAGAGGTAAATTAACAAGGAGGAAGGGTCATGCCTGAAAAGATCATCACCACTTTAACAAGTTTGCACCAGTACACTGAAGGCACAAAGGTGGATTGAATACAAGTCTCTCTAGTTAGGGAGCTAGTCCCCTAATCATTTACATTATTGGGAACGATAGGTTTGGCGGTTTCATTATATCAAGGACACAATGGGGACATATGAAACCCTTTTCTTCAATGCAGCACTTGGGGCCATAAGGACAGGTAAGCCCTAAATGTCCCCAAAAGTAACCTTAATTTACACTTTTGAGAACAAAGCTAATTATTCGTACATAATAAAACTACTTCAACCCCTAGTTTAATGTGCAGCTAGTTTCCTGGGCATTTGCTGCCTAAGAAAGGCCTAATTTGGGGTCCGGATCGGTCCTAATTACACTTTTGAGAACAAAGCTGTACTTGATACCATGACATCCCCTTAGACCGAAAGTCCCCAAAACATGACGCTATAAAGGATGGTCCCCGGCATTTTAGCTTAAGAGGCCCAACGGCCAATTCTACTGTTGTATAACTTCCCATACGAATACAATGCAAACCTGAGATGAGTATGCAGAGTAACTGATAGCCAAATTAAACACAATCTGTCGTAAAAACTGTAGTACCTATCGTATTTTTGAAAATGTAGGTCTCCAAAAACGTTATTTTTACTTAAATGAAGCGGATTTTCAACCTTTGGGCCCACTTGGTCCCTATTTTGAAGCTCCAGAAGGCCTTTAAAAGTGAAATAATAATTGTCTGGCCACAGGTCTGTTGGACTTAGTAAAACAGGGTCACGTACCCTTCACAGTCATTAATCTACTAGGGTCCAAAAGCCATGATACTTTGTGATGCTTCAAAATAGGACATTTTTAATGGAAAAGTCCTCCCAGTGTCTGACTTATACTTAGAGAAGAAAGCTAGAAATTCATGCTATAATATTCCCTTCCATTACCTGTCACAAAGAATTAACCTAAGACAGGACGGCTTCTGGCATTACAGCTTAAGAGGTAATCAAATAGCCAAACGAGGCTTAAGACAGATCCAGTGCATATAGTACCTATGTTACTGCAGTCTAATAACTTCCTGTTATCCCAAAATACAATACTGAGAAATTGTATAAGTCAAACCTAGCCAAAAAAATTGAATCTGTCATCTCAACTGCAGTATCTATTGTATTTTTGAATGCAAGAACACACAGTCTTTTACTGCTTCAACAGGGAAAAGGTACTTAAAAATGAGATGATCGGTACTATTTGTTCTAAGCGTAGGTTGAATATGAGTCTCAAAATGTATGGGCGTGTGACACAACATTCCGACACAGCACCATTTAAATTGATGATAATCATTGCAACCCCCCTACCCTTCCATTTTCCAAACTGCTCCCGGTCGACTACTGAGGATTTCTTGCAGTAAAGTGTGTACATACACGTATTTGTAATGTAACAATGTGTCAGAATGTATTAATAGGCCCACGCATTACCTTCACAGCAGTTGTCGAATATGTACTTTTCTTTTTATGTACAAACCCTTGCTACTACGAGTGCAGCCAGCACAGGAGTAATGCACGTCTGCCAAGCGGGCAAGCCTACGCATTGCACACACACACACACATGCGCATTTTTTCTTAAAGTCCCTTCGGTTGGATGCCAGGGGAAGACTAAGCCAAACTAAGTTTCCCCTCGTGGGGTACTTCTCTCCAAAGGAAAGAAGCTTCGTTACATCTCCTTATTGGACAGTATGACTTATTGTAGCCTCCTCTCAGCCGTCAGACTCTTCCATAGTCGAAAAGACAAATACTACTAGTGTATTCAACAAAACGCATGCTGGTAGATCTACAGAAAACACCGGCCATAATGCCCGTTACAGAACCGACAATTTCACATGGTCTAAAGAGCTTTACTATTTTTGACTATATTGTCCGTTTTACTATGGACTTTTGAAGAAGAGTTGTACTACCAAAAACAATGAACAGCACAAAACACGAACTTACTTAGACAACTGTGACCTTTAGCAGTACACTAGTGGTTGAAGATAAGAGCTTTGTTCGTACACAGTAACACCATCAATTCAAGCTCCCTAAGCTCCCCTAAATAATCTTTTTGCAAGTGACTGGAATTGGTTGCCTCCTATAATACAGAGCATAAGGATGGAAAAATTGTGACAGTGGCATAAACTGTAACTGGAAAGCCGGCTTATTTAAACTGGGAGTATAACGTGTGACTGTTAATCGTTGACGGAATTGCATGCCAATTTTCAAAGAAAAAGACAGAGGAACGACGCAGAAGATAACATGCTGGGAAAAAAACTTAGGTATTGTCTGCAAGTAAATGGCCCTGGAAGAAAAGTTTTGTCTTTAGTGAAAAGAGAAGTTGGTTGCAATTCAAACTCGTGCCTTAAGGGTGCCGTTATAATGTAAATTGACAGCTTGGGATAAATATTTATTTCTTACAAGTATATTACCTTAATTTTGCAGGTTGACCTGTGGCTATAACCATGGGGGAATAATAACTTGGGGTCATTGCATAATCATCTCGCCTCTGAGAATTTTCAGGGACCTTAAGTAGTTTTATAGTTTAACAGTTTATTTCCACCAACTTCAAAATCGAAATTATTTACATATGATATAATGATAATTTACCATTGGTTGTATGGAAAAGGAGAAAAGCAGAAATGCAATACTTATGAATCGTTTTCTCCCAAAGTAATGTGAAGTTATGAACTGGATGAGCTATTGACGGTAATAAATACTAAATACCTGCAACAATTTAACAGGAAACTTGCTTACCCCTCCCTCCTCCCCAAAATAGAAATAACTAAGTAAACAGCAATCACAAAATAGACAATGAAGTCCTTACAGATAGTAATCAGGGTTGCCAGATTGTTCCGTCATTTACCGGCCAAATATGTGTCAGAAATTGGCCAAAACGGTGAAAAATATGCCGAAAGAAATTTATGGACACACTCACACACATACCCCTGTACAAACGTATGTTGTAACGTAGCAGCCTCGCAGTATGGCCTGAAAAAATCATAAGGAACACTCCTTAAAAATCAGAATACTCTGACCAGACCTCACGAAGGGGAGGTAGGGTGTATTAAAATCCTACTTATCTGCTCATTTCTTTTTTGTAACTCTTAATTCCTGGCCTAAGAGGAACTTTTGTCCAGTCGGTCAAATCCGTCAAAAATCGGCCAAATTCCGCTTGGCCGGAACTGGGAAAAAGTACGGCCAAATGGGTTTAAAATACGCAAAATTTTCGCGATTTGGCCGCTAATCGGCCAATCTGGCAACCCTGACAGTAATATGCAAACAAAACTAGCACAATGCATCCCTAAGTTGCCAGTAACTTACATTTATACTTTGTCTTAAATGAATTAATCGTTTTAGAATTTTTTATGCAGTCATCAAGTACAGTGAGTTCCAGAGTTTCACTCCTGAAAATGAAATACAAAATTGTTTTTGTCTTGTTTAAATGAATTTTGCATAACGGTGTCCGTTCGTCGAGTATAGTAGTTTTCACTTGATTTTAAATGAAAACGATTTTTTAAAGGTTTTGATAACAGAATATGAAAAGGTTTTAAACATAACCAGAGCAGGTTTGAAATCAATGATTTGATCTATTGTCAAAATTTGTAAATTCTGAAAAAGTACCGAGGTATGATCCAAATATTTAGCATTACAAATTAAACGTATAACCTTTTTCTGCTTTAAAAATAAGATAGAGATATTTGATTTGTACATATTCCCCCATACTTCTGCACAATAGTTGAGGTACGGATAAAAAGTTGTCCAATATAAAATGTTCAATGCATTTCTATTTAAATCACTACTTGGTTTACGTATCAGTGCGATGCTTTTAGAAAGTTTTCTTGAGCAGTGGCGTAGCCAGGGGAGGGCGTGGGGGGCTGTCCCCATGAAAGCTTGTCGCCCCCCAGTCGCCCCCCCCACTGGCGATCTGGGCCAAAAAAAAAATTCACTCAACTCACTACTCAACTTGATAATGATATACGATATACCTATTTTTTTTTTGCTCTGAAGAGGGCAATTTCTCTTATAAATGACCCAAAATTTTCGGCGCGCTTCGCGCGCTGTGAATTACTCTTGTTTCTCCAATATATTGTAAGTTCCATTCCACATAGCTAGATAGCATAAGTCCTGTTCACTTTACAAGTTACACGGTAGGTAGAGTACACAGTTTATATAGGGATGATAGTAAATATCATCCCAAGATCGCAAAGCCTATAGTTGCTGTTATCTTGTGTGTGTCATACGGTACGGTCGGTTGCTGAGCTACTCACGGAGCAAAGTTTGGCTATTTCATCTGGTAGTCCAGGCATGGCCGTACGGGTCGGGGGGGGGGCAGCCGCTCCCAAATGTTAGAAACCTGACTAAATCGGGCAGATATTTTGTCTCAGTCGGGCGGAAAATTGGACATTTAAATTCTATACTCCAGACTCTGAGGCAGGGGTGGCGCCAGGGTGGCTCCAAGAGGACAATTTCTTTAATCAGAACCCAAAATTTTTGGCGCGCTACGCGCGCTTTAGATTCACTCCAGTTTCTTCAATAGTTCCATTCCACATAGCTAGATAGCATAAGTCCTGTCAACCTTACCAAGAAAAATGTAGTCACAGTACACAGGTTATAGATGTCGTCAATTGCATCCCATATCGCAAAGCCTAGTTGCCGTTCTCTAGTGTGTGTCATGCGGTAGGGTCAGTTGGTGAGCGACTCACAGAGGAAAGTTTGGCTATTTCATCAGGTAGTCCAGGTGGTGTCGACACAATGTATGTTTTCTCCGATACGGTCTACAACCCCAACCGTTTTTATTTTTTTGTCTTTGTACTCAATGATTTCATATGGGTTTTGTGTAAGCCTACCAAAAATTTTCACGCGATTCGCGCGCTTTGCAGTGTCAAAATTCAGATTCAAAAGAACACTATCAGTGCACAACTCGTCTGTTAAAGTATTAAGTAATGTTATGCAAAATATGTCCTGCAATGGCGTTGGATAGTTCGGCTCTTTCATATCCGCTTCTCACCACCCCTCAATAAAGGGGCTGTCGGAACTTGGGGTCACTGGCATGACCCGGTCCCTGTGGGGAAAATTCTGTCGCTACCCATGGTCCATTTACTATTTTGGCTTTCAAAAGGATCGTTTCTGCAATAAAACCCAAAATTTTCGGTACGCTCTGCACGCTGTTCCTCAGTTCCGTTACTTATAGCTAAATTTAGTACAAACCCTTTCCTCCTTTTCAGGTAACTTAATAAGTAGAATACATGGGCTTATGTAAATGTCGGAAATTTCATCTCATTTCGCTAAACCTATAGTTAATGTTCTTTTGTGACTGTCGTGCGGTACGGCTAGTGCTTCTAGAAGGGAAGTACAATATACGTTATGCAAGATAAGGCCCAACTGCTCGGACAATTGACCTATATAAGCTTTAAATAAGTAGGCCTACAGACTTTTTTAATGTAAGCTTACCCAAAAAAATTTCGCGCGCTTCGCGCGCTTTGCAATTTCAGAAGTTATTCTGAAGTTATTCTGCTATTGCACGTCGTTTGTTTTGTATTTCTGGGGAGTTCATATTTTCAAGCCCAGCAGGGTTTTTCGTGTACTTCCCTTCACCTCATGTACATGTGTCTCTATTACCATTCATCATGTATTTTTGTATGTATGCGTGAAGTGATAAAACAAATACGAAACGAAACGAAACGAAGTTAGATTCCGGAAGAAACATAAAATCAGTGCCTTTGCTTCTCTAGTATATACAAATTTTATGCAATATATCAGTATGGCATGGTATAGTACACAGATTTTCTTCAAATCCCCCTCACCAACCCCTCAAAAAATCGGGGATGTCGTCACTTGGGGTCGCTGGTCCCGCGACGGGCAAATCTTAGCACCACCCCTGCTGTGAATTACAAAGAGACCAATGGTATGCGAACTTCACAATTTACGCCGAATGCAATGGTTATCATAGGCTATTAAAGTACCCACCATAGTCTAGGCCTAGGTGCGTGGCTTTTGTCACTGACAGCGAGTATCAGTATGAGCAGGAACCTAGCCCACCGCTACCTCGTGAGAATAAAATAAAATGAACCTTTACTTTTTTTCACCAAAACTGCACTTCTTGATGGCTGCTATCAAGCCTGGCAAGTGCCATTTCCGGCGATCTGGGATGTATTAAAATCTCAAATTTTCTTGGTTTGCTCCGCGCCAACTCATGGTGGCGCTCCGCTTAGATAGTAACAAGGCGCCCTCCCACGAAATGGTCAAGCCCCCCCCCCAGCACCCCCCTACTAAAAAAATCCTGGCTACGCCATTGTAAATTTCTCAAGAATCTTGAGAAATTTACAATGTGCTCTTTCCACGTTAGCTTGTGGTCAATCAATACACCAAGAAATTTCGTAACATACACTCTT
This sequence comes from Holothuria leucospilota, assembly GCA_029531755.1. NCBI lineage: Eukaryota > Metazoa > Echinodermata > Holothuroidea > Aspidochirotida > Holothuriidae > Holothuria > Holothuria leucospilota. The sequence goes on from CM055978.1 coordinate 24,976,848, forward strand.
TCTATGTTAATATCGTCTAGAGTAATGCTGACATATGAATTTACGGACGATTGGAGAAAATCATATAGTCTCCGGAGATAATTTGCTCACTGCAAACCACACACTCAGTTTTTGAAGTTCAATACTGACTTGTTCACACAGAAATTTGACGTCCTCGTGAGAACAAAAATGTTCGTGTCGCCTACGAATATTACAAATTTTAATAAATTTGATACATTACATATGTCATTAATATATAAAATGAAAAGTTTCGGTCCAAGAATTGAGCCTTGTTGGACTCCACATGTAACATTACATAAGTCTGAGTTGATACCATTGAAATGAACATATTGCTTTCTATTGGCCAAGCAACTAGCCAACCAGTCATTGACAACAACACGGCATCCGTAATTATCTACTTTTTAATAATAATTGATGATCTATACAGGCCCGTAGCCAGGAATTCTGATATGGGGGGGGGGGGCACCGACACCGCATAGAGGGGCACCGAAGAAGATTATGTTTGTAGTCAGTAGTGCCACCATATGATTACAGTGTGGGGGAAATACAGGGGATGGTATCTCAAGCTTGCCCCCAGATAGCTTAAAGTCGGTTTCACGTGTGCACATACGCGCGAAGCGCGTGAAAATTTCACTCCTCTGATGGAAATTTCCCCTCCTTTTGCAATACAGAGACGTGGAAAGTCTCCACAAGTGAAGGAAACAAGACCATGATCACAATGATGCTTCTTCAGCTCCGCAAGCGGAAGGTGAAGCGTTGAGTACTTTGCAAAACGGATCAGGGGTTGCCATTAGCAGACTTGGTATGATTTTGTTAGGACCCAGAAGGAAATTCCCCGAATGTCTGGCCAATTAACAAAATGGGAACACTAGAATTAAGCTTTGAGCAGGACTTTGAATGAGAGTGAGAGACTGAGAGCACACCAGTCTCTTCAAAGCTCATAATTCAGATGGTCGTTATCGTATTTCTACTTTGAACGAAATTTTGCATGAACAGAAAAAAGTAAAGTTTTGAATAAATTTGTGGTACGAGTAAATTTTGCTTCAAACTATATTATCGTCGCGTTATGAATGTTACTCAAGGTACTAGCCCACGTGAAAGCCCCTTGATGTCTGAAATCTAACTTTGAGCCTTCACCTAGCTTTGGCTTTAGCGAAGCGCGCCGAAATTTTGCAGGAAACTTATTTACCACTGTAAAACCTGCTTCCAGACTCAGCAAGAGGTTGTGGAAAAATAAGCCCGACGAAGGAACCAAGCTCCCCTAAGGGGTCCAGTAACCCGAAGCCCCGCCAGAAGCAATGGGTTACAGAAAGGATGCCGAACGCAAAATTTTGGGCCAGCGGGGAAAAAAAAAAGCGGGGTTATGTTGAAGAAAAATTGAAAATATTTGGTTCTTATTAAAGAAAGATAGAAAATTTGGGTTTTTATGGAAGAATCTGCCCCTCCTCGTCCTAGACAGTTCCAATTCTCCCGACTAAGTTACTCCTTTGAAAACTGTCTTGAGCCCCTCCTTGTGCAGACACAAACCTAGTTTATTGCTTAAGGTCATATCCTGGTGGGCATACAAGGCCATAATATGTAACCAGAACATTCTCTGCGCATGCTGTGTAATGTGAGCTACTCTGCATCTTTTGACTTTGATGTCAATCAAAGAGCATTCACCAATGACCAATTGAGAATTTTGCTTTTTCCCAACCAAAATGTATTTGGAGTGATGAGTGTCTGTTTGTAAGAGCAAAACCAAGACGCCGGACGACTGGTGGCGGGGGATGCCCCCTTCCACCGCCCCTGTCCCCTGGACATGGAGACACTTTACGTTTCTTACAAAATATTTTATCATGATTTTGAGTCTGAATTAAGAATTTTCCAGATCGTAAGACAAAGAGGATGAAACTTCTCATGGATTCAATTTTGTGTTTTTCCGGGAGTACGCCTACACGAAAGAACAATAGCCTAATTGTGGAACCTGTGTCTTTATAAATTAAGCCAACATATCTGAAACGGTGTTTAAACTATGTGTAACTGAAGATGAAAGGGCGAGTAGCGCGCAAAATTTTTGTAATTTTAGAACAAAAATGTTACAGAAAACAAAATACGTTCATTATTAAACTCCTTTTGGGATCATTTTTGGTCAAAAATCGCCTGGTGTCATACCAGGGCCACCGTTTACATGTACTAAAATTTTATTTTCGATCGATTTTCCGTATGGAGGGGCACAGTGGTCCGCACGGGGGGAACGGCCCCTCCGTGCCCAGGCCTGGCTACGGGTCTGGATCTACAGTGTCAAATGCTTCTTTGAGATCAATAAAAACTCCAATGGACGATTTCTTATTATCTAACAATATAGATATTTCTTCAGTTAACTCTAAAAATGCCATGGATGTAGAACGACCTGGTCTAAACCATACTGACTCTCACTGAGTACATTATGTTTGGTTATAAAAACCATCCAACCTTTTATCAAACAGCTTTTCAAGTATCTTGGAAAATTGTGGTAATATAGGCAATGGCCTATAATTTGTGTAAATGTCTTATGCACCACACTTGAAAATTGGAATAACTTTTGCCACCTTCATACTTTCCGGAAAGATACCTTTTGTAAAATATTTCTTGCAAATATATGTAAATGGTTGCATAACATATGGTATGATATTTTTGATCAATGTCATGCTCATACCATTATAATCATGTGAAGTTTTGTTACTTAAACCTCTCACAACCTCCAAAATTTCAGCCTCATTTGTGTCTGCTAGGAACATAGAATGAATATTCCTGTCACCTAAAAATCAAGCACAGATTTCGTTTGTTTCGGTACGGCTTTGGCTAATGTTGGCCCGATATTGGTGAAAAAGGTGTTGAAACTATTAGGAATATATTTGCCTTTAATTTCCTTATTGTTATCCTTAAATACCTCTGGAAAAACACTCTGTTTTTGATACTTTTTTTTATAATGTCGTTTAAAACTTTCAATGTACCTTTCATGTTATTTTTCTGGCTCTCTAAGAGATCTGTAAAGTACTCCCTTTTGCAAAATTTTAAAACAGAATTTCATTTATTCTTGTATGTTTTATACTTTCGTTCGCTTTCCGAACTTCTCTTTTTGAGAAATTGCATTGTCTTTTTCTTTTTACAAGCATTCTTCAACCCATGCTTTATCACTTTTCATCGTTTTGATGGGTATCTTTTTGACTAGACAGCATTTATTATATAACTATATTATAATATCAATCAAATGATCATAAGCTTTATGAACATCATCTTCTGCATAACCATCTCCCAATTAACCTGGTTTAAACTTTGATAAAAAGATGACAAAGAATCTTCATCCAACCTCCTATTACAAACAAACCCATGCACATTTCTCCTGTATATGCTGTAATCAGTAACACTAAACACGGGAAGATGTTCGCTAATACCATTAATAACTAATCCACCTTTTAAGTGAGTATTAATGACATTTGTGAAAATATTATCGATTAATGAAGCAGAATTTTCAGTTATACAAGGTGGTCTAGCAATAAGGGGAAAAGACCTAAGCTAAACAAAGTATCTACAAAATCTCTGGTACCAGTTTCACTGCCATAATTAAGGAGATGAAGCACCGGACCCCTCACGTCTAGACCTTCGCAAGTCACTTTTGAAGTAGCCTAGTCAAGGTCTTTTGAGGTTGTGCTGTCTTTGGGTTATTGTCGGATTTCAGTACTACTTTTCAGTAGGCGTTTGAAGTTTTGATTCCTTGCTGAAGGCAAAAGGAATCAATGCAATCACGAGGACGATTGTGTGTGTGCGCGTGCGCGCGCGTGTGTGTGCAGGTGTGTTTGTGACGCTTGGCTCAGGGGCGGATCTAGGATTTTTCGTTAGGGGGGGGGGGCGCGCTGACGGCCAAACATCCGCCCGAACGACTATCTAAGCGGAGCGCCACCATCGGTTGGCGCGGAGCGTACAGAAAATTTTGAAAAATCGCGACCCCTCAGATAGCAGGAAATGGCATTTCCCAGGCTTGTAAGTAGAGTCTAAGCAGTCGATATTTTGAGCTTTCGTTTGCCAAAAAATTTTCCCTTCAATTAAAAATGAGAAAATTGCAAAATGATTAGAAAATTACCAAACAAAATGCAGGGGCAAAGTCTATTCATAGTTCCCGTTCTTGACCGCCGTCATGGAGTGTCCCCTTTCCTTTTGAAATTTTTGTGCTGTCCCGAAGGGCTTAAAAAATCGTGCTATATTTTGCTTCTTTTCACACTAGATCCATGTGCTGAAAATGTCTTGATTTTCATTCTATCAATGAATAATATTATTCATAATTTTTACCAAAAACGAAATACGATGTGGACGCCTACATTGTTCTGTTAATCTGTTTCGTCATAGTTTTCAATATCATAAAAAGATCACAGTTGTGAAGGAAATATTTCCCAATTACCCTCCCTCTAGCTCTAGGCCTCTAACCCTCACCCTTCCACCCGAACAACATCCCATCCGTCCCTCCTCTCGCCGTTTTATTTTTGATCCCCTTCATTTTTTCAACATCGTCGACCGCGTCCCTAAAATTTCTGTGCGGGCATTCTGCCCCCTGCTGGCTAGGTCAGTGAAAACATGTACCACTACCACTGAATGAAATGGTCTTGTACCTTTCCGGGACAAAAAAACCATACAACGGAATTGAAAACATGCTTATGACTGCGTATCTTTTACGACACTTGTCCGAACTGAAGGTCCACTGAATTTATGCCACTGTCTATATTGCTGCCCGAACTCCCGACTATAGATGAGTTTACTCAGTGGCGTGCGCAGGAATTTGAGGAGAGGGGGAGACGTAGCCCATAGACAGACTCTCAGCGCTCCGCGCCACCTTCGTGTGGCGCGGAGCGCAAGGAAATTTTGGCTCAAAATGCCTCCCAGATAGCTGGAAATGGCACTTCCCAGGCCTATTTACCGCATATAAATTTGGGGAAACACTAGCAATATTGTATAAAATAAACATAGAATACTAGAAATAAGGTGGGACTGTCCCCTTCGCCCCTCCTCCTTGGCTTATAATAGATGATTAATTAAAAAAATCATACTCGTCAAATTATAGATTAATAGATGATTTACCGTTTTTTTTTTCAGAACTGCAATTTATTTAGTGGTAAACCTTTGGAAGGTAAAACAAGTTTTAACAGAGGTGCGCAAGGTTTGATTCTTTGCTGTCCTGGGGAGGGGTCTAGAAACTTTTGCCTAAGAAAGAGAGCTGAGATGCAAGATGGTGCTATATTTGAAACATTTTGAAGCATATTAAAACACACATGGGAGAGTGCGCCTGTTGCTCCGCCAGAGTAGGTCAGACTGCTCCCGATTTCCCCCGACCAGTTGATTTTCCTCCGACAACTTATAGAGGTGGGGCCCATGGCCCACCCGTCCCCCCCCCCATGCGCACGCTACTGAGTTTACTACTAACACCTTCTGAGAAAAACCGGTATGTCACGTTCCAAGATGGCTTTGAAGAATTTTCAGGCGGACTTATGGGAAGATTTTCTCACACTAAATTCATATGTGAAATTGAAGAAAAAGATACTTTTACTGTTGCCCGATTTGGGGTTAAAAGCACTGCAGCCTATGAGTAGCAAGTTTTGCACAAGTGACGGTGGCTCACATTGCAAAATGCAAAATCGTGACCACACATAGCTGCCCGAATACGTCCCGACTAAACCGAATCTTCGCCTTATGATGACTACTGGTAGTATTGTCATAAAGAAATATGACACGTCAAAAATGGTCTTTGATTAATTTTTTTGGGCAAAATTTTGGGCTTTGTATACACCTATACACCCTCCCGTCTGTCAGTGTAATCTAGCAATTGAAAACATCGACTTTTTACAACTTTCGCGGGAATATTCTACCATTTGGGGCAAAGTTTAGTTTGCACGGGACTATAAAGTGAGACTGAGGAAAATTGTTTTTCCATAAGCGACCCGGATGTGTCGCGAATTTTTGTGTTCTTTTCGTTTCGTCATGAAATTTTTACTTTGACTATGATGCTTTTTATGTTTCGGGCATATGTTTCAAAGAATTGGGAGATTCGGATTTTTCGGGCAAAGTGTTGCGCAAGACTATAAAAAGAGGCTGAGGAATAAAAGTTTTTTTGACGCTTTTTAATTTTTCTGGCAAATCTTTGGAAGAATTCGGGCACGATAGGAATTTTGAGTGGAATTAAAATATGTGAGATTTTTTAAGACTCAAATGGCTGTGCAAACCCATGCCAGAAATTAAGATCTTGTGGAAATTTGGGGACAGTCTGCCCTCTGCCCCTGCCTTGTACGCCTATTTGACAAATGACCAGTTTGGAGTTCGACTTTCCCAGTATCTGTAAGCCGTAAGCGATCATTGGTTCGCGCGTAGCGCAAGAGTGAAATTTTGCAAAATGAGCCTCCCAGATTGCAGGAAATGGCCCTTCCCTTGCCCTATAAGTTGCGAGATACGGTCGAGATCTTCGATGTCACCCTGTTGCCATTCCATCGGAAAACTTGAAACTGTATACTTTTAAACTGCTATTGTTTTGTAGCAATTATAAGACAATACAACATGATGAAGAATCAAGTAGGCGAAATGATCCGTTCGACGAAGGTAAAAATACAAACCTTGGAAAATTTTAGGGTGGGGGCGCGCGCCGGGTGCGCCCCTGTCTAAATCCGCCACTGTGGCTTGTAAACACGATATCTCAAGATAGCAGTGATGGATAATTTTCATACTTTGTAGGCTATATAGAATTATTATATTAAAATGAAGATCCCTGTTGTTTTTGGTAAAGGTTAAAGGTCATATGAGGTCACTGAGGTCAAAAATCGAAAACCTTGTAAACACGATATCTCTAGGCAGAAAGCATGGATGCTTTTCATACTTGACATGTGGATACGTTATAGTCAAAAGATGAACCCTATTGATTTTGGTAAAGGTCAAAAGTTATCTGAGGTCACCAGAGGAGAAAATTCGAAATTCTTAAAACTGCTTGTAAACACGATATCTCAAGATAGCAATCTTCATACTTGGTGTATAACTTACCATATTTAGAGGAAGAACGCTATTGTTTATTGTTATCAGTGGAGGTCAAAGGTCATAAGAGGTCAGTAGAGGTCAAAAAACCGAAAACCTTGAAAAAACACTGTATTTCAAGACATGTGATGGATCCTTTTCATATGTGGCATATAGATGTTTTACTTTAAAAGAAAGAGAACCCTATGAGTTTGTTGGAGGTCGAAGGTCATCTGTGGTCATCAGCGGTAAAAGTACGAAAACCTCGTAAACCGAGTGAGTGTAACGAATCTTTCCCTTTCAGCAAGGGACTACTAAACCTTTGGGCTTTCAGATTCTTGTTTCTATTTTTTTTTATAAGTGGCCTGATCTCGATAAGCGCTGCTTTCATCAGGTCTCCTCCACTGTATATATAATTATTATTATGAATTTTTGTTTATGCATGCATGACTTACTTATCACTATACTCTGTTTTTTTCATGTTATGGCAACTTACTGTGTCATTCATTTTTGTACTGCTATGTTTTAAATTGAAGTGGAAATAAATGAATAAATAAATAAACCGTTTAGTAAAAGTTTTTGACACAAAAATGGGTTTAAAATATGCATTTGACCTTGAACCACGTGACCTTTGATTTTAGTCCCAATTGTAACCACACTTTCTCGTAGAAAATAATATTTCCATTTTCCCTGTGAGGCTTTCATGCCAATGCAATTTTTACCCATGAAGGAAAAAACTATTTCTGACAAAATTTAACCTTTACTTTCGGGTCTGCGACACACTTTACCAACTTGGGATATAGACGGGTACCTCCCCACCAAGTCTGAAGCAGGGAGCTGTATAGCTCCCTGTTTAAAAAAAGTCGATCCGGCCGTTTAGGCGGATTTTTCAAATGACAAAAATTGTGCCCTTCAGCACTTACACAATCATACCATGCATCTAAGTTATACAAGTAAGTTGTGTAAGCAGTCACAATGAACAACAGTAGGCGGTATTTCTCACCTAACACAACCCACAAATGGCAGATACTTCATCCGGCATCGATCAAGCTATTGATTAAACTCAGTATTCGCAACTTTTGTATACATCCCAAACAGTTTTGTCGATTTCAATTTGACGCCCACATAGAAAAGAGTCATTCCGTAACAACTGTGTCGTGTTTGCGATTTATATCATGTAACAATAGTTAATTGTTTGTACGTGTATAGAAAAGTGAAAACATACGTTAGCGGCCTTCGAAGTAAATTTGAAGTTGACATTTCTGCCTTTACATTGTCGTTGAAACCTGTGTTTAATATTCATAATGTCCCTGCCTGTTAAGAAAAGTGGTTTTGTGTAGGGCAGTCACATGTGACCAAGCACCCCAATATGAATTCACGGATGACTCTTGTTATTCACGCCACATTATATTTAAATAATTGTTTTATTTCATGCAATGCAATATTTTTTGATTTGATTGCCTTTTCATGTACTATAATAATGTTCCAAAATATCAGGAAATTGGAGGGATTTTAGATAATCCTGTAGATAAGCTACTGCAGGCGCGTGGCCAGTGTTTGTCCCAAACGGGGAGAGGGTCCAGATCACAATAACACACTGGTGGGGAGGACACTGCCGGATCGCAAAACCTGCCCTGTTAACTTGCTGTCCAGACCTGGAGGCTGGGAGGTTTATTCGTAATGGGGATTGCAAGTCATTGGGAGGTCAGGAAGTCCTATCGGATTTCTCTCCCCCAAACAAGTGATTTGAGGGCATTGTACATTCGCACGAGAGTCATAGGAGGGGTGGGTTGAATCTGCTGACCCTATCCCGTGGCTAGGGGCCTGGACTACTGCGAATTAGCGTTAGGGGTTTTCCGTCCAAGAGGTTATAACTTTAACAACTTCCTTTGAGAAACTTCTCTAATTCTGAGTGTGCAAAAGCCCATTGAATACTACATTATATTACAGGGTTAAATACAGTCACGATTTAATCATTTAAATCATATTACAGTTCCTTCACCAACCCCACTCCGTCGTTATACCTGCTTGAAAATTTTAAGGGATTTTTTTTTTTTTTTTTGTGAGCCACTTTGATTGGAATCGCATCGACTGTTACAAACTTCATTTTCAACATTCGGCAACAATGTACGTAGAGTAATGTTCAAGTGATCTCATCCCATAATATCAGTAAACAGTGGGAAACTACTGCATTTTTTAAAACATCAAATCTAGTCACCAGGATACACTTTTAAAGGTGGTCAATCAGAGAAAAAAAAAACGGTTGAGAGAATTCAGCATATACTGTGAGGAAGGAGGGTTTGGTACAGGTGATAGAAATGACCCTGGCAGTTATTTATACTTATCTTAAAAGATAATATCGTGTTTACATTGCGTCAAAATGGCACAGAGAGTATCCTTATCAGAATCTGTTCAGTTCACAAGTGAATTCTGACAATAGGTTCCCTTTCCCGACTAAAATATAATGCATGACAAAAGATATGGATGTTACCATCATTAGAAAGTTGAACACTTTGTGTGAAAAAAGTTTCCATGAGCTAAAAACCAGTTACTTTCTTTCTAGGGTAACACTAGTTCACATAGGAAGCTGTTCGAGACTACAGGGACTGAACGTTGTTTCGGATCGCCGTCCTGGCGGAGGTGTCTAAGGGGAGGGGTGTCCCCATCCCCTTTGAAAAATGTTGAAATATTTTAATGTCCTTGGATGTAATATGGTGTAATATCTTGGACAAAATTTAAGGTAAATTACTGCAAATTTTTTACTTTTCTTACAGAGGAAAAAATCAGCGGTCTTCGTCCTTAGATTGAGGGAGCAGAAGCATAGGTCCGCCTAACCAGATTTTTGACGGGGGAGGGGGGAGGGTTAAAGCCCCCGGTCCCTCCCTCCCTCCAGCTTCCTACACCTATGCTAGTTCTTGAAAGTAAAGTAACCCACCTTATTTTGAATTGTCAATCACTCTAGTCATCGTTTTAAAGAAAATTTTAAATACCACGAATGCAATGTTTCCCTCAAGTGGACTACTCAAGGGTAAATAAGTATCCAGGAATTATGTGGAAGGAGGGAAAAGCAGAAGTCTGCACAGAATTTACACTTGACAAATTTACAGTTTCAGGGGATGTTCTTGTATCAAAAAGGTGCAGAGTGGATAGACGGTTGGCTGCTTGGTGAAGAATAGAATAGACGAGTTGGGAAATGTTTTCACGCAATGCAATATGGGAATGGGTCAAAGGTGAAGTGTATCACGCTTACGGTATTGCATGCTGAGCATGCAGAGCTAAACACTTTGCTCGTTGTCATGGTACACTTGACCTTGTGACCTGACCGGAAGTAACGAATTTCCCAACTCGTCTATTGAATCCTATTCCCTTGAACCCTCCTGTAACTGGGAAATTGTTTTATGTGGGGGAATATAATTCAACTTGCGGAAAGTGATGGCCATACTGAACATAGCCACAATTTGCCATTTCTTTTAGGTACCGTATACTTCAATTTCATAACTATGGAAACCCTCTAAACATTTCTGTGAACGTGCCAATTATATCAGCAAAGAAAAAAATCCGATTTTGTAATTTCGAAAGTGAATATTGCAACACACTATGTAATTAATACAAACAAAAGAATCACGGTGGTCCAGCATGGGGTTTTTGTAACGATGCTGGAGGATCAATATGTTCTGTCATTTTTTGCGAAGGTCGGCTAGTCCAAATGGCACGTTTTTCGTCAGGATATCGATTAATCTCCGAAAAACAATTGCTGGAAAAGACATATTTCAATTTGAATTCATGATAGACGCTGATTGGTTTACAACAAAGGTGTGAGTTATCGACCATTTTCGACTCAGACGTGAAATATATTATCACCACCTAAATCTGAACCAGTCAGTTTTCGTGCGACAGTTATAGCATTGAGGTGCGCAACGCACGAAGTAAAGCAAAAGTTACAAACTTTATTTTGAATTCCAAAGCAGACAAAGACTAGGCTTCACGGAAACAACTGAACGCACAATTGAGGAAATTAAAACTCTGCGGCAACAATGCCCAGGCCGCAGCTTTTCCTTTCTTTAATACTCTGGACACTTTCATCTCAGTATATAAGGTGAGTAAATAAACCACTTTCTTTCTTCGTAATATCAAGTCATGAGAGTGTGAGACCACCGAAAGAGCAAGCACCTGAAGCGAAAGAAAGATCTGCAAATTAAATAAATATTGCAGAAAGAACTGAAACTTTGCTACCCAAACCGAAAAAGTTACAAAATACTTTTATTTTTGGCAAGTTATTTCATGAAACAGCCAGATTTAACCTTTGAATGAGTTGTTGTGGAAGCACATAGTCCGTCGCGTAATTTGTTTAAAAAGCAAAATAAAGAAGTTTAATTAAGGTGACCTGTAAATGCGAACCATAACCAGTGTTTCCAGGTATGAAAAATGAATTTTCGGAATTGTGTCGATAAAAATCTTGGTATCGAGTGACCTTTTCCCGAAAAAAATAAATTCAATTACTTTAATTGCAGTTTAGATACGATCTGCATCTGTTATTATACGAAACAAACCCCACCAACAAAAATAATTGTAATTTTCCGAATATGTCGTGTTCCGGGGGAATTTCCCTCAAACAGGAAACACTGATTGCTAATTGGAGCCCGTGGAGATCGTTCTTTTGAATCATTGCTAGGACTTTGAAACTTGAGGTTGGTTTCGAAGAGGTGAATACCAAATTCCGTTACTGAAAAACGTTTTCTTCTAATTAAAATTGTGATTAAGAGGAGTAAGGCATTTCCTCGTCTTTAATTTTCGCATCTATTGATTGGGCTAAGATTATCATCCTGTTTATCTATACTTGCCACCAGCGATGTCTACTTATTACAAAGGTGAAAATTACATATAAAGAAGTATGAGACTGGGGACGGGGCGGGCCTCCCCCGTCCAAGAGGTTGTAGATTTCATGCAGGGCCAAGAAATATCCTTCTTCAAGGCAAAATTTATGTCATGATTATTCACCAGTAAAGGAAAATTTGACAGAAAACCTTTCGCCTCCTTGTGAAACGTCTTCCCATACTTCTATGAAAAGATATCCACAACAGAATTTAGGTGTCAGGTGACTTTTTTAAATGCCGAAAATTTTAAGTTTACACTCATCGCTTCTCTGGTATATTTATAAAGCAAATCGTAAGACATTCCAATTCTTGAAAGGCAGAGATATTTACATGTAGACATAGCATGTAATCTCAATCGTGTGGAAATAGTTCACAACATCTCTAAGTCAGACTTTGATTTAAGTATCACTACCTCTCTTCATGTACCTTTACTGATAGATATTTTCAGATTTTCACCAAGTTATATTGAGGTTCACAAAATGTTCCCCGAACACAAATGCCGATGAGAGGTTCTGTACCATTCTTCGACGAAGATAACAAAAACGGAAAATGGATCGGTGTATTAACTACTACAGACTAAATTATATCCGTAAATAACGTCCCAAGAAATGTTCCCTACAATAGGAAGGGTATGGGAAAGTGGTAAGATAGGTTTCTCGTGTACATTACAAGGCTCGGGATGTCCCCTCGCTATAGACCCTTTTCCAAATAGCAATTGCAAAGGATTGTGGGATAGAGTTTTGGTACACGTTGTTTTTGGCCACAGTAAAATGCCATTGACAAGAACGTCGCACACCAAAAGTCTGTCCCACAATCCTTTGTAATCGCTATTTGGAAAAAGAGTCTATTAGAGTAGAACTAGAATCCCTTCCACTTTTCATAGTTCCTTTTATATGATGCTGGATATAGGACCTGGAGTTGTACTCACAATCAATGTGACAATTACGACACAATATCAAAATTCCTTCATATCCTTAGAAAATTGTAACACAAATGACGTGCATCATCTGTAAAAGCAAAATTGAAAGACAAAAGTACGGACACATCGTTCAGGTATATTGTAGCAATGATGTCTTATCGGTCTGAGAAGTCTATCTGTGTACAACAATGACGTGAAATGATTGCAACCCTATTTTGCTTTCTTGTGAAGATATTTACTCTTACTTTTAGAAAACATGAAATGTTATTACCTGATGAGCGTTTTTGTCTTAACAGGTACATCCTGCATTATTAACAAGCACAATTATGAAGGCGTTAAACATTTAACGATTCACTCTGAACAGAAGATGTACTTAATTTGTTCACTTTTGAGAAAAACACTTAAAGGTGATCAGTCGTCTTGAAATATTCTTTGTGACGTCAGCCTTTTCTTGACATGTTTCTGCAGTCGTCACTGTTCAAGGATACACCGTACAAGCATGGTATAGCTAATCGGTAAGCAAGAAGAGACGGCTTGTAGCTGTATACCTACTAGCTATACCGATGTCATCATAGCTACTTGTACGGTGTATCCTTGAACAGTGACGACTGCAGAAACATGTCAAGAAAAGGCTGACGTCACAAAGAATATTTCAAGACGACTGATCACCTTTAATAATCTAAAAAGTGGATTTTTGCAATCCCGCCTTTCTTGCAATTGCCATTGATTGATAACCTTTCGATGATTGGTGTCATCTTCAAGGCACTTGCGCATCCTTGGACGACTCCAATATTTTTGAAGTCGGGTACCCTCTGACCTATTAGTAACTACTCGAGACTCCTGCAATGACGTCATAAGTTGACATGCTTTGTACATCAGCTATATAGTCAGGCAGCATGTCCTTTAAGATGGCGGTTGTCAAGTAGGTGATGAGGTCAATCCATGTTAAGCTGACGACAATCCATGCTAAGCTAACGCAATACAACTCATTGATTTACCTTCCCTTGCAATATTGGTGTTCTATAAGGCAGGAAAAATGGCCTATATACTTGTTACTCAAAAATTTGTAAGATTCAGTTGACGATTAACCTAAGGTTGGGGGAATGTTTATTTCCAGTACGGTAACATTTACTGAGGTGACAAAATGGTTATTCCGTATCCTCTATACAGAGATGACTATATATAGGCGTTGCGGAAAGTCAACACTCATTGAAAATGTCAATACTGTGCAATATATCAATCTCTATAGAAATTACTAGCTCGTGCACTGCGAACAAAAGCAGGTGTGTAGCACTATACCTATTTTGTAACCCTTCTTAGAAGAATAGTGATATACACTGAGTTATAGGATAACTAGGATAACTTCCGATTAATTCAAAATGTGTTCCATAAGAGAATGAAGTCTGCCGGGATGTTGTATAAGTTTCCGAACACACCTCTTACACTACACAATCACGCACACACGCACACGCGCACGCACACATACACACATGTTTCGTAGTTTCAGTGGTTTTTATAAGTAAAGTATCACGGAACATTTTTAAAGCAAGGTTTGTTACTTTTCCCATGCAGTGCCCAGGACCTCAGTGTCGATGGAATCCAAAGATGTGGAATAAGCGGTCATGAAATTAGCAAGATTCCCTGTGGCCTTGTCGATTCTGCTACGGACCGGATCCTCTCTGAAGGCGCCGGAGTATGCGCTGTAGAAAGGTAAGGAGTGTTAACTGAAACTGAAAAGTAAGAAAACTTCCGGCGATGCTAAAATGAGTCGAAGCAATATCCCTTAAAGGGGCATATTGAGTTGCTATGAATAACTTAACGAAGGTGTTGAAGGGTACTACCACATGCCAATGCTCATTATTAGCATAATTAGTCAAGTGTCACATCCAATAGTTACGCAAAAAGTTTAAATATTGAAAATTTTTGTATCCTGGCTTGTAACGGTTGTAAGCATAATTTGAAAAAGTGTCTGGTCACGATTTTTAAAGAGCCAAACTGAATCGTTAGTTACTCACTCATGAAACATTTATTTGTATGTAGGATATGGGGATTGTCTAAGTTCATCCATTTGTCATAAGTATGTGAAGAAAACTTTACAGGTTTGGTAAAATTTGGTGAAATTCACGTACCAACTCAATGTGCCGCTTTAAGTAGTCGTCATGAGACATCTTCTGAATGAAGTCAAAATGATTATTTCGCATTGTTAATTAAGGCTAGTTTGATTGTCTAAGTTCATCCATTTGTCATAAGTATGTGAAGAAAACTTTACAGGTTTGGTAAAATTTGGTGAAATTCACGTACCAACTCAATGTGCCGCTTTAAGTAGTCGTCATGAGACATCTTCTGAATGAAGTCAAAATGATTATTTCGCATTGTTAATTAAGGCTAGTTTGACTAATTTGCACGTAGCAGTTCATCGTGGTCCTGACTGCTCTTATTGATATCTTATTTTCATTTCTCCTGTCATGGTGTTCACCGACGTCGTTGCGTCGTAGGCCTACGTAGATCTTAGTGACTGTTGAGCAATGGCGTCAGTATACATGCTAGGGCTGAGTCATTGGTGTTGGTTACTCTGCCCGTTAGACCAGGGAGTTGTTACGTAACAACTCCCTGGTCAGACGCACTGACCAACATGCTAGTTCAGTGGTCAAGAGTGACTTGTGTCACAATGGTGCCCAAAATCATGTCGTGCTCGCCTACCGTAAACACCCTTACTGCGCATGTGCACCTCCCGGCAGCAAGGCAATTGGCAACGCGATAACTTCACATAACACACCTTTATAGGCAATTTTGTTAAGTTGTGTCCAAGAATTGTATGGGCTGACGATATAAGCTATTTTAAATCTCAGAAGTAATATCAATATATGATATTTTCCAGGGCAAACTTTCATTCCTACAGTTTTCTGTACCCTCACATGAACAATAATGAGGATTTTATGACGAGAAAAAATTTCATCGTGTTGATTTTATTCATGATGCAAAAGATGATAATCTGGTTTTGTTAACCTGTGACGTACAGCTGTGTAAGTTTGATTTTTAAGGAACTGAAGTTATTAACACAAGAACGACTTAGGTAAGTGAATGTAGTTGATGATCTTTATAGTAATTACTTTTAGTCACACAATTTCCTGGTTATACAATGCATGGAAACAGGCGCAGCTTTATCCAAGTTTCTTTAATGGTAGGTAAACACATTCAATCGTTCCGAATTTGTTCATGCCTCCAGTTCGTTTGTACAATTCCTATACCCGTCCCGTATACTTTCGAAGTCTAGATCTATTTGAAGAAAGATACACTTTCCCAGATTTCTACTTTACTAAGGTTTGCCGGCAGTACACTAGGGAATAACGTTTAGCCGTTATTTCTCAGTTGTCAGTTCCCTTTGCAACCCTTTGGGGGAGTACCCTTTCGTGAATGAAAATTAGCCAAAGGGAATAGACCTTATGTGTATGACGTCACAGAACAAAATGCGCCCTCCAATGGAGGCAAGAGCGAATCTTTGCAACTTAACACCCACAAATGCAGGCAGCCTATTGGTGTACCGGTGGGATACGCGCGTAAGTCTACTTCGAGGGCGTGCAAAGTCACCGTTGTGAGTGCGGTGTCCTTTATTGTTTCCCACCTAAATGACGTCTCGTGACGTCAATTTATAAGGTCTATTACCGAATTACCCTCTGAACATACCACTGTTTGAAAACTTTTGAACTTGCTAAAAACGATTTAAAAACCCTTTGATTAATAAGAACTTGAAGCAAAGTGTCTCAAAAAAAAAAAATAAATTCCGCTTCGTTGAGGTAGACGTGTTGGACACGGAGAAGGACTACCTTAGGAAGAGATAATAGGGTGGCGGCATACCAGGGGTGCCAAGTGGGGAAAAGGGGGAGATGCCCCCCCCCCGTCGGGCACAACTGTATCCGTTGTGGGAATTTTCTTCCGCCAGTCATAATGGGTACGATAAATAATGTTGTCCCCTCCGGCGACACAGTGGGTGCTATTTTTTGGCAGTTAAGGGGGGTGGATATTTTAATAAAAACCCAAAGTTTTGAAATTTGATTTAATTAAAATTCGACGTTTTCATTGGTGTCGAAGTAGGCAGGAAATTTTCTCTCGCCATTCTTACGGTAACCCGTCACCTTTATGGGAGTTTCGGGTTGCTGGCCCCACCGTCGGAGTGCTTTGCCCCCTGTTGAGCAAATCCTGACGCCACCCCTGAGGCATGGGCATACGAGCCAGGGGTCTAAGAAATGCCACCCCTCTCCTGCGGTTCGAGACTTGAGTGGGGCGGAAATTGTGGAAATCTTTGGCAAAGACCTAGGGTGATATATAGGGTTTCCTCCAGCAAACTGACGGCCCAGTCTCCTTTAGAAAAATGAATCGTACAAATGCAGGTTCATGTTTTTCCCACTAGTTCACCGTCGGGCAGCAATGTTTAGATGATGGGATATTTTTTGATACTTTTAAATATAAGACAGCTTGGCAATGAAACCTTATAACCTTTTGAAGGCTTTATTTTGACAAAATTGATCTCCTTTGTCAAATTAGTTGTACATTTCATTTTGCACTACACTGGCATTTTTCATATGATTTTGTAAATAACTTTTGTATAAATTCGAGTAACATCCTCCTCTTTAGCTGGGTTGTTCATAATCGTAAAACTCTGTCCATTGACTGGAAAGCACTCTCACTGCCTTGCAGAGAGCCTCCCGCATCATTAAAAGGTAAAACTGAAGGGATTGCTGCTCATTTCTTCTCGACTCTTGGGGCATTTTAAACTAATTTTCTTTGTTCAAATTGTCTTATATTGCGAGAACTTCCGGGGGCTTCGCCCCCTGCACCCCCACCGGGGCTACGCCCCTGGACCCCTCCAGGGGCCCTAACGCGGGCCCCTGGACCCCACACGATTATACTCGCGCTTCGCGCTCGTGGTGCACCTTCGGTGCACTTCGTCCGCCCCCACTTACAGCAATTTCTAGATCCACCCTTGGCTTATCTGTTAAAATGTGATTTGATGTAAGTAGACACCACAGAACAAAAAAAGTAGATTTTCCATTTTTTCATGCTTGCTCATAACTATGGGGCCTAAAACTTTTTTCAGTTATAGAATTGATAGTGGTAACATTGGCACAGTCTCTACAGAATACTTACAGTTCTCTCCAAAATATGTATCGGTGGGTTTTTTCAGTGACTTGTCGAGTGTGACCCTTTCCGCCGAAAACAGCAATTTTGATAATTTTATCGCTTGGCACCAATTTTGAGTACCATATTCTCTTAAAGAATGTCACCAAATGACCTTATCTTTTGCTCATAGTTAGCCAGACAGCTAGGTAATACATGGGGAAAATTTGGGCTGTCACATTCAAACCCACACGAAATGAGTGAAACTGAAAATTTGCAATTTCTATATTTTTCATTGGGAAGTTTGGCATCTAGGATCGTTTTTAGCTGTGTAAACCCAATATTTTCTTGAGTTCAACAACTATAAAGGTACTTATCTCTCCAGTATTCCAGTATTAAAAGTAGAGTAGATGTTTCACACAAACATTAATTTTGAAAATTAAAAAAGCCCGTAAAATAGCTTCATCATATTCATTAAAATTAAGAGTTTTAGCCTTACGGAACAATTTTGAGCAGTGATATCTCTTTTGGAGCGGTATAGGGCATGTTCCAGTCTTCGCGGAATGAGTAGTCCAGTTCCTCAGTACATGGATCTACAGAAAAAATGACTCACAAATGAGAACGGGAATTAATTAACTGAAAGAGGGAATGAGGGAATGAGGGAAAGTCAAGAATTGCAATTTCTCCATTTTCTATTGAAAAATATGGGTTTAGGGGCTTTTCGTGTAGTAATATCTCTATGAATACTATACTATACGTTATCATGTTCACATGGAATAGGTCGAGTGCTTTGGTAATAAACAGAAAAATTTTGGCTTACAAATGAGAACGGACATGGAATAAGGGGAAACACAAACATTGCAATTCCTTCATTTTTCACTTATTAATATATCTGTATAATAAATTGAACAGTTCAAGAATATAATGCGCGAAGTCCACTTACTAAGTTTTCATTCTTATGTGCTAAGCTAAACTCCCTCTCTACTGAGATACTACTGTTCGATACTGTCCCTACTACCATTTACCCATATTTTTCGATGGAATATTTAGAGTTTGCAATATGTAGGTTACCCCTTTTTCATGTCCGTTCACATTGGGGAAACAATTTCTTTGTGTGTATACAACTGAGATACTAGGATACCCATTCCATGAAAATCTTTTGTGGTACTGAAAGATATATTACTGCTCAAATGTGCCATACAACCAGTTTTTCAACGAAAAATGAAAAAATAACAGTATTCAGGTTTTTGTTTATTCATCCCTTTATATTCTCATTTAGGACGGTCAAAATTCTTTCTGTATACCACTGAGGCATTGGGCTACCCATTCGATGAAAGGAGAGCAGAGATATAAAACTGCCTCACAAGTGCCCCTAAACTAGTATTTTGCAACAAAAAAATGAAGAATTTACAGTATCTGGGTTTCCCTTATTTCATGTCCGTTCACTTCAGTGGACAATTCAAATGTTTTCCGATGTGTTACCAAATGCACTTGACAACAAGGACCGTGGCCTGTGAGGGACAAGGGGGCAGTTTCTTCCTGACGAACGAACGAACGAACTGTGATACACAGTTGGAATACACCTGAAGCACACACGCAGGCTAAAGGCCTTATGCATTATTTCTCATTCCGTACCACAGCAGGCTTTAATAAAATAACCCGATTATCTTTAATTATATGCAAAACTCAGTGCACGTATACAGCAACTTTTAGATTTATACAAATGAAATCTACCCTTTCGTTTTAAAATCTACTTTTGTTTCTAAAGCATGAAATCTAACAACAGAAAATGCTTAAAGTATTCTTGGAAGGCTTATGCTACGGTTACGCGCCAGCCGATGGTGGTTCTCTCAGTGGCGTAGTAAGAGGGGGCATCGCCCACAGGGTTCCAGCCTTGTTGGGGTGACATGTATGCCACAGCCGAAAAATTTACTAAAAAGGCAAAATTTCCAAACATATAGTCAGTTTAAAGCTTTACGAAAGATAGCACCATTTACACCAGCGCCATCTCACATAAATGTTACCACCACCCTTAGTAACTTTTCCGTCGGATGGCACCCATGCTCGGGTGACTAAGGAAGGGTCCGCTCGGGTGTCAACTATCTAAAGGCAGCCGCTTGGTGTTCTGCTTAGTTAGTGTCATGAACTGCTCTCTATGGATTCCATCCAGGCTACGACCCTGACTGCACGTCACATGAAGATAACATATTCTACCACCTCTAGACATCCGTTATTGAGTTTTGAGAATCCTGCATTCCAATTGGTTATGAACTGACCGGTTATTCCACAACATCCGGTCAGTAAACGTAAACACTGATAAACATGAAGTTTTTCACACATTTTCGGTGGTAGAAAAGGAACAAACCACATTTGTCTGACTATTATTGTCTCATAAACCGTCTCGACTCCAGATTTGCAAAATAACGGTCTCGGCTTCGCCTCGCCTGTAATTTTGTCAAATTTGGAGTCTCGAAGGTTTATTCACCAATAATATTTCGCCATATGCGATTTATTCCTCAATTTAAAGGTAGTTATAAAGGTTATTGCTACTCAAAAATGCAGCTAAACCAGTATTTTCCAACAAAAAATGAAAATATTATTAAAGTTTGGGTCCCCTATTAAATGTACATCCTCACTGGCAAGTCAAAAGTTTTTTCTGTGTATTACCAGCACTTTGCTACACATGTTATGAAGCATAGCATCTTATATGGTCCTTATACTAGAGATACTGCAGCTCAAAATGCCCCTAAAACCATATTTTCTCAGTACAAAATGAAGTGAAGAAACTGCAATATTATCCTTACGTTCAATGTGTGTTCTCATTTGCAAGTCAAGTTTTGTTTGTGCACTGCCACTACTTAGGCACTTGACTACCAATTTTGTGAGGGTGGGAACATCTCGTATGGCTCTTAAAGAGATATCACTGCTCAAAAATTTCTTTTAGGACCAAAACCTGTACTTTTTAATGAAAAATGAAGAAATGGAGGTTTTTTAAGGGGCTAAATCAAAGGGATTTTCCTATTTTTAAACTTTTCAAAGTTAATGTTTGTGTGTGTTAACAGTTAACCCTGTACTTTACTTTTCATACTGGAGAGATTAAAATCTCTAGTTGTTCAAATCAAGGAAAATTGGGTCTAAAAATCTAAAAAATGATTGCAGATGCCAAACTGTCAATGAAAACAAAGACATTGCGAATTTTCTGTTACACTCATTTCGTGTGGGTTTGGATTTGACATTCCAAATTTTCCCCATGTATTAGCTAACTATCTAGCTATCCATTAAAAGGAAATACGGTTGCGTGGTGACATACTTTAAGAGTATTTGGAATTCAGCATTGGTCCCAAGAGGGTAATTTGCCAAATTGCTGTTTTTTGGTTGAAACAAGTCACTGCAAAATGCGAATCTATATTTTTGTGAGAACCTTTAAGTTTTTGTTCTCGTGGGGGGGGGGGGGGGTCTGTGTTATATTTACCGTTATTAATCCTTATAAATTTTAGACCCAGAATGGGGAAGCAAAAGAGCTTTTCTGTAGCTAAAACAACCAAACTGATCTGAATGACGGCCACTTGAAGTTGTTAGTAACCGTCATTGCACATCAAAAAATGAAGCACATACTTTTGTGAATCTTTGACGTCTACTCTATATTACATGATATTTTCAGCAAATATAGCAAAAAAAATTAAGCAGTAAACCATTATTTACTTGTCTACTAAGTCTATAACAACATCTTGTGTGACGGTTATGTTTTATTGGTTAAGGAGTAATTGTTGAACGAAGCCTGATCGGGATAAACACCGTTAGGAGTACTTTAAACTGAAATTTTGGGGGAATTGTAGCCCCCCCCCCCCGATCCGACTCCTCCCTGCTTAGGAGCGAAAAGCATTCTCCACTGGCCATTTTTCACTCATGTGGTTTAGCTATCATGGAAGTTACGTGGTGATAATCAGTTCATCCTTGTGATGACGCGGCGATTGGATTTATATGGTGAACTAAATCAAGCACTTACAAGTACGCACCATGTGTGCTTAGAAGGCTTATCGGTTTGGTTAAAACTTTTCGAGTCAGGCAATGCGCCTACGCACAGTCATATGCGCTGACGTAAGGTTGCGCATAGGCAGTAATCCTATTGGTACCACAGTACAAGAAACAAAACCATAATAATAGATTATGAAAGTCTTGGCTTGATGAGATTAAATGCGGCGACATGTTTTTCCAACCCCAGTCTTGACGTAATTGGGTTGCTCATGTGAATGTACTCATGGCTGGCGTCAGTAGAGAAAATGGAATCCTTCAAACTTACGAACAAAAATGTGAAGAGAAAGTAAATATCTTCCGAATGCTTTCATTTTTGGTGTTGGCTATTTTGTAATAATTTCTAAGCAATTTGGCAATTTTCTTACCATCCTTTGCCTTCTTAGCGACATTATATCACTTACACTGCATTAAATGCTCCGTGTCAGCTGGAGCTCTCACCGTGCTCACCACTTGGTTATAAGGCGTTTTATTGGTCCTGAAGTGGTGAAACGGATGGCTTTACTTTTTTTCATTAATAGCATTGATCCCCATCATGTACGTTTGACGTGTAGGTCTGTAGGTAGATGAGACGATGTCCGACGAACACGCAAATGGCGTAAGAAATGGTCATCAAAACAACAACAAGACGGTCCCTATGAGTAACATTCAACAAAATTGAGCACTTGAATATGATTTGCATTTTCAGATTAACAACTAACAAGAGCCGCGTATCAATTTTGCAGGCTGAAAGGTAAAATAGGACGACAATTTGATTTTTATTCGCCTTTGCTACGTCCGCTATTTTCTTCAAGTTCAGAACTCGAGTTGCTTCCAAAATTCTCAGGGCACCGCACGAGCTCACGAGTTGACACAAGCAATAAAACGCTTCTCGCGTGTAGTTAGATGAGATTTAACGACACACCAACACGACTGTGTTATAAAGTGTCAACTAGAAAAAAGTTTAAGTTTAAATACGGTTTCAAATACGGTTCAAGTTCAAGGTGGGTTTCAAATACAGCTCAAATACGGTGCGAGTACTTCCCTTTTGTCGCCTCTTACGACAGGCGGGAAATACCCTGGGCATATTCTATAACCCCTGGCCCACAGGGGGCGCTTCTTGCGTGTAATTTACCTTACTCACCCAATAGAATTCCCATTAAGCATATACCTTGGTTCTATAATGGCGGCCCGTGGGACACATCCGGCTCGCGAGGCGATCCAATCCTAGAACAAAAAATGAGGTTGGAAAAACAAATGCGCAATCAATAACCACATAATCACGTATCTTTTCGAGATGTACTTTGGCTGCAGAAGACTTACTTTTGTTACTCAAATTCATAAGTAAAGCATAACTAAATTGTGCTGAAAACGCCATTTTCCCACCCGCTTCGGACGGACCTGTTATTACCATTTATTTCACTATTACTTCATATAAAGGACAGCTTTGGTGCAGTTACTGTTCCAAAGCTATATGCAATCAAGAACGTGGCGAGGGGTTACCCACCCATCTTGGAAAAATTGACAAAACTTGGGAAAATTAACGGGAGTCATTCGGGAATTTTGACTGCTGCACTCGTAAATTTTCTAGTACAGGCCAATTAGCAAATTTCCGTAAGAGAAAAATCCGACTTTCAGGTCAGTGAAATGAAAATTCCTACCACCGAAATCATGAAAAGCGGTCATTAAGCGCGATCGTGTTTCCCTTTTACTCATGTTGGGTCATTTTTGCCTAACACGAACCTCAATGGAGTTAGAGTTAGATAAGGTTTACGGCTCAGTTTCTAACCAATTGGTTTAAGTCGGGCCGGCCACGGCCTTTTTTCCAGTTGTGGCTCACTGGCTTGTTTTCCCTCCTCCATTGATTATGCTGAGCACCAAGCACAATGGCAGTAGGTTTCATTTTTTAAGTCTTTGGTATGACCCGGCCAGGAGTCGAACCCCAGACCTCCCGGCTGCAAGTCGGATGCTCTAACCACTTGACCATGCAGTCGGTAATACGAGTGGTCAGGTCATAGTTGATGAAGGCCTACACTTTATTACTCACCGAAGCACTGGGGGTAATGTGGCCTGCATATATTTTCGAATTATTGATCTTTTCATTTCTTGTACCAAAAATTGTCCCAAACTACTAAATTTTTCTCGTGGATCGCCCGCTTTTTCATGTTACAAGTACACCTTAGAGAGTTAAAATAAGTCTACTAAGTTATTCATAAGAAAACTGTGTAATAAAAATGGGCTGTTTGTCTGACGTAGGTTGGCCATATCAGCGAGGGGTGGGCAAGGGGAAAGTCTGCCAGACCAAATTGCATGGGCTTACATGAGGGAGATATATGCTTCTTGGAGGAAGAAAGGTAGGCCTTAAAGTTGCCACTTATTTGCCCTTGTTATTTGAAGTGCTTTTTTTTCTAAATTATGAGATCTCGAATTGAACGAATGCTTAGATAAATTTTACAAGGCTTGGTGGAAGTCATTTCCAAAATCTGCGAGATATTTTTAATTACTATGTTCTTGGCACGCTATAAGTACCAACCGATGGTGACCCTCCGGTCAGGAAGTGTCAGTATAAAGTTCCCCGTTCCCATCCCAAACACATTCTTCTCGAGATGGATATCCACCGCTGAATCAAGAATGAGTTACTATCCGCTTTGCATTGCCCGGGATTTTCGTTATTGCTAAAAGAAATGGTCAAATTGTGATACTTGTGGTAATCTGTCCAGTGCGAATCAAATGGGATTTAGGGATAATTACAGGTTTTAGCCATACAATGTTTCAAAAGTATACATGAGAGCTTTTGGGACTTCGCCCCCGTTGTTCCACAGGAGTATTGCCCTGCGGCCCAACTATAGGGCCCTTCGAAGGGCTCCTAGACACCCCGCTGTTAAGTGACAGACTTCGCGTTCCCGTGACGTCGTTTAGACATTTCAAAATGGGACCCCCATCTCGGACAAACTTACGAGCCTGTTTGTGGCCCCCGGGATTTCATGATGAAAAATGTGACCCGCCAACGAATATAATGAAGAAAGCCTGGTGGAGACTTTAGCCAGACGCCACGCGACGTCATTTTAGACGGCAAACAATGAAGCTTGCTTTAAGGTGCACGCTCTCCGCACCACTGAGCTATATGTATGACTGGATGTAATAAGTGTCTCAATGATGTGCATGCTAGCGCTCCAGTCGCCAACATGCACATCACCAGTGCGCATAAAGAGGGAACCATTAGGTTCATTGCAACTAGGCCTACTCGTGAAACGCCTAGCCAGGTACAAACTCAATGAAGAGAACCTACTGAGAGTGACTTTATTTCTTAGAATCTCTACAAAAAGTCAGTGTATGCGGCCTGCAAGTGCATTAATCGTCAATGCAAAGTTCGTGGTTAAGCGATAGATCTTGAGTAATTTGAGTTTTGAAATAAAATATTATTATTTTAAAAAAGAAGATGAAGCCTAACCTGACAATACATGATGACGTCATGGTCGAAAACCTATGCCATGCCAAGTACGACAAGTTTGTGTACGCGTAAAGTATACGGCGCGTGTTAAAGGCTGGCTCCGTTGTGCGCAGGAATTAGGATAGAGTCGCACGTTGTTACGACTGTAATGCGTGTAATGTATGGTTGCTTTGAAAAGACTGAGCGTTCTTTCAGTCTTTTGCAAAAGAATGATGACATCAACCATTTGCTGGTAATACATATATGGCCCTACGATATTATAATAAGTGCTTACTGCCAGTTAAGACATGACTACGTTTGTCAGGGCCGATTTCTCAATAAATTTGCTATGGGGAGATGTGATGACATCATTTTGACAAATACTTGGTGCTGCTGGGAAAGCAGAGGTACATTATCTCTCCCCCTTGATTCGTTTTGTTTAGTTCACTTAACGTATAGCTAGCTAATGACAGTCAAGGTATGGATAAACTGAAAATAGCAAATGCTTATCTAACAGGAAAGGCATTGAGAGTAGCATAAGCAGAGGACCTAGGATCTTCAAGTCTCTGCTATCAATAAAGCACTTAAACATATTTTTAATTTGGTAGGCTAAAATAGAGTCTAAGGAGTTAAAATGTGCCCCTTAACGATTTTTCTACACGCCTGTGATAGTTTGGTAACTTTAATTGTTACTTTTACATGCTTAAACTCGCAAACGCAATATTGTTACCTAGATGATTAGTCAAGAGTGAGGCTACTTCTAATCGATAGGTCTGTTCTATTGGAACCAACTTGCAACAACAGTAAATTTACAGAGAATCAGTTTCCAGTACCCACCACGTTAATCAACATGTACACTATTCTCGCAAGGGTTATAAATCTTTATACCGTAAAAGCACTTCATTTCATTCGTTTCAAAATCATTGTCTGCATGGAGAAAATTTCTTTGTCTCCCTTTTCCAGTCAAAATTGTGCATATGTAGTTACTGAAAATTTATAAATGTAAAATTTAGGCAACGTAGAAAAAAGGGTTGTTGCAAGAGGACCTTTGTTTTCTCTTGCTGTGAACGGATTATTCCTAATATTTTAGTTACACTTTTATATGTTCGTGTATATCCCGCACCGTTAACCTTTTCGCTAATTGCGAGATGATTTGTTCAGGAGCAGAGAGACGGCTTTAGCTAAAGCTTAGGATTTCTCTGTTTAGGAGTAGTTTACGCCATCTTGTAAATGCCAGTGCTGCGATGTTAAAAAAATGGTGCATGTTATATCCAGTCTTACAGTAGATCAGTGCCTGCATTCACGGTGTTGTGATGGAAGCTGTAATGATACGAGCTTACCTCAATCGAGGACACACAATCTGTTCTGTGACGTCATATGCATGAAGTCTATATGAGCTACACGTTGCCTAAATCAAGGAGGAGTAACATCTACTTGCCTGTACTACGCTATCAAAACATCCTGGATAGAATGTGTTTAGCTTGTACCGACTTATATCTTGAAAGAAAATGTCAGGATTCTGAGACAAAATTAATACATCACAACTTTACATTTCGACTGGCAATATTATTATATAATATTTGCTAGGCCTATTTATTTTCCTTAATGGGGATAATGGCATCCCTCCCCCCAAATATAAAACAGGGAGTTACTGCCAACTCCCTGCCCCCCAAAATTAGGAATAGCCCTAGAGTTCTAAATACTGTTGATGAATGCACTTTGATTGACATTCATTCAAACAATAAAGCAGTCATGACTCTGGTTGGTCGACGATGACTTGCACAGTCAGTTGTGTTCCCAGTTAAGCTCACACACATTTCTATGTGCCAATATATATGGCAAACTTGAAACTCAGTACAGGCTACTCGGCACTGTATCTCTGTCTTGGAGTTTTACTATAGACAGGTGTTTTTTGTTTAAATTGGAGGAGGGGCTATATAAGTAAACTTGAGGGAATTTTACTGTCTGTGGTGGGATAAGAGAGCCTTTAATCCCGATCTAATTGAAGACCTTTCCGCGGTTCTATACCTTTTACATTGCCAGTACAATTCATTGCACGTTCAGAAAACAGCTAATAGAAACAGAATACTGAGGAACGGTGGTTAAATTTGACTCTGAAAAAATCGAAAATGTACCATCCACACCCTGCAATTTCCGTCCCATTTTCATAAAATTGAAAATGACTAAACAAAAGACGACCAATCAATTTCGTTCAATCTGCAATGCAGTTCGGTTGCAGCTGATGAAGGAAAGGTGCGAAACAAGGGCAGATTTGTAAGGTTAGGTGAGACTTTCACAAAACAGTCACTTGTTTTCCTGCAAAAGGAAATCAATAGGCATTGTTAGTACAGACATCTGTAAGAAAGAACAGATCCTTTTCCCACGCAACAACTAAAAATAAATTACGGAAAAACCTGCCGCTGGTAAAAGAAGCCTGTGAAGATAGTGCTACTCGGGAGACTTTTTTCGTAGGATAACGAAGGGAAAATTATGAATTATTCATGTCATCAGAGTCTTTGCTCATGTAGCTCATATAGCTTCATATAGCCTAAATTGCTTCCTTTCTTCATAACAATTCCTCCCTCATAATGCTAGTAGGTGGTTGTCGTACCTGTACAAGTGTTGTTTGTAAAGTGACCACATCTTGTATAGTTACACTACAGAGTTGATCGCAACTCGATGTGATATAGGCTCACAGAATGACACTGACTACCGTTAGTATGAAGGTCAACTGCTTTGAATGAATATGATAATTCCATAGGCCCTTCAAAAGACAAAGATTATTGCTAACCTGTTTAAGAGTCAGGGAAGTATCTCTTGTGTCAGTGAAGGATTAATTTAAAGTACCATCCCAGCAAACATGCCCAGTGCCCCTCCCCCGGTTAAAACTTCACTGGGTTTGCTAGGCTTGGACCAGTGGCAGGCTTTGATGTCTGTGTAGAAAGTCTGGGGAACAAGTATGGTCCTTCCTCTTTGGGATTTTTTTTTATTATAATTAAGGTCTTTATAGGTGTAATATACGGTGTCAGTAGTGCCCCGGCTTCCCTCGTCCTTTATCTCCTGCCCCTTGATATGTACACTTCCGAGTATGGAGGTACTACCTCGGATTTTCATGTTCCGAGGGCCACCGTATAGGACCACATCAGCTCCTGACACTCAGTTGTTGAAGGGATAATTAAACTTTCTAGTAACCTTTTGGTGTACTGAAAGATGAACTTCTCTATCATTGGTGTTTTCTCCCTGAGTGGCAGGGGCGGGATTTGGTGTCTGAGAGTGGGGGAAGTGGGGGGGGGGAACAACCCGAGCGGAATACCAAACAGCGTCGAAGGTGCCGCGAGAGCGCGAAGCGCTCCTATGAAGCCGTAGGGTTCAGGGGCCGTCCTAAGGTCCCTGGTGGTGGTCCAGGGGATGTCCCGGAAGTCCTGAGGTATTTAAAGAATTAAAACCATTAGAATGAACCATGTGGCTATCTTTAAACTCCTTGGATGTGCACTAAATAGATCAGAAGAATCAGATTTTGACCATTTTATTAATAGCCTCCATCAGAATAACAGGTCAATTTAATGATGAAGGAAGACTTGTGGGTGGCTACTAAGATGATGGAAGAGTTTGCACGAAAATGGAACAAGCAAGATGTTCTATAGGAAGTAATCAAGAAACAATATTTAAAACGGAAAACACCATTTTATTGTTGTCTAATGTTTTTCTTTATTTTTTGAATGCTTTATTGGGCCATTCCAACATAATTCTCCTATTTTAACTAGCCACCTTTTCGTTTATGTCTCATTTTTGTTGATGAGCTGGGACAAGCTTACCCTCAAAATTTTCATTACTCTGAAAAATACTAGTTTCGAAATTACAGGTTACAACATAATTTTGTAAGGACGATGAGGGGTCGAGGGTGATGGTGTATAATACTTTCAAAAAAAAAAATGAAATGTTGTTATGGGTAGTTCTTACAGAGACATGGCCATGGACGTCCGCTGTTAAAAAAATGTTAGGGGAGCATTTTCATTGGAGGATGCACCTTCGTAAGGTGTGACCGGAGGCTGAAGGGCTGGGGGTCCTCCCCGGGAAGTTTCCCTACTTTTGATGGCTTTTGCGGCCATTCTGGACCATTTCTTGAGATAATCCTGCGTCCCTAGGTATAATTTGAAATGCTAATGAAATACCTTTCTTATCGTAATTGCAAATTTCAAATAGTAACCGTCGGTCAATTTTATAAGGATGGTGGTAGTTGGTGGGGAAAGTGAACAGCAGGAGGAGTTGCAAGAGTTTTGAAATAGTAATTTACTCAAGCACTGATCCTAATAACGAAGTAATAACGAGGTAATTTCACAAAAGTTCTACTACAGCAGTAATTATGAGACACTTACTTCCATTGAGCTCACGCGAAGCACGCCAAAAAATTTATTTGAGAATCGCGATTTTCTACGCCAGTGGTTTTCAAAGTGGTCCCTACCACCCCCTGGAGGGCTTTGGGAAGTCTCAGGTGGGCGCTACAGAGTACACAGGGAATGGGGGAGGGGCGTTTGCACTGATTTGGGGGTCCCTGGCGATTACGACACCTTACTGCTGACCATGGCAATTATCGAATTGCCTTCACATTACTGGAAGAGGCGATCTGTGTCTCTTCCTCAATTAGATGGAACCAGACTAGTGGCGTACATGGGGAATTGTGCCATGCCCCCCTCACTGACGCCTTTTTTAGTTCCTGTAAAACGTAAATTTTTAAACACAAATTTTCCTTCAAAAGGTAGCATATGTGGCACCAGATTGCATGTAAGAACGACCAATTTTTCAAAAGTTTTCAAAGGGGAGGGGTACTTTCGGACCCCTCCCCAGGCCGGCGATCACTCAACATACTGCGTGCCTCTTCCCCCTTGAGAGAAATGTTGGGTACGCCACTGAACCAGACATTTGTAATCTCGCAGCGTTACACCAAGCACACCCATCACACTGACTGAACTACATTTGTGCTCTCAGTACTAGTTTCACAGAATGCCTGTCTTCTGCAGGTTTCGTTGTTCTTGCAACTAGAAAAAGTTAACTCAGGAAAAACATTGTTAAGCATCCAACTATGAATGGTAGGACGAAGTGTAAAGCTGGTCACAATTATTTAATACGAAAAAATTCCTTCGAAACAAAGTTCATTAGACATGAGTAAGTCTGACATTGAGCTTAAGAAATCATTAAAATCATATACGTATTCACATACAAAAAACCGCTGAAAAAGAGAACAATGAATTTCGCTGCTTCTACCCATTGAACCACATGAGGTGGAATTAGTACCACCAAGATACGTCATAGTTCCAAGTAGAAATATATATTTTACACAGGGAGACTTTTAGTTATGTGTCTTAAATAACCTTGTATTTATGCCTAAAGGGTTAAGTAAGAGCCTTCAATACATTTTTCAAATTATTATAACAACACTAAATTTACCGCATCTTTCCTGGCAATCACAATATCTCATAGAAAATATTATATGCCAGAAATATACCCATGCTATAATACAGCGAACCAACAAGTCTCATGAACCATCGCGGGGGGGGGGGGGGCTTAACCGAGTCACATAATGGGGAAAAACATGCACATCAAATAACATGACAGTTTCTACCATTGTACAACTTACTAAAAAAATTTACGTGCTCCTCCCTCATACACTTCTCTTACAACTACTATTATATGGTATCTAAACTGGGATAATATAAATCCTTCACGACAAATCACCTAACTAGTGTTGGCAAGGTCTGAATCCCATTATTTTGCACAAAATATTCCCGAAGATGGGGACTCGACCAGAATTTGTTTCAAAAAGTGCTGTTTTCATGCATGCCTTAAATGATTACAGAAACGAAAAAAAAAAATTAACTTTTGTTCAGCACAAATTGAACTATCTATATGAAACATATTATCAAGATTGGTGCAAAACTGAAAGACAAGTAGGGAATTTTACGTTTTCAAACAAAGCCCCCTCCCGAGGTCAAATAGCGGTCAAATTAATCAGAAAGAGTCGCAGTATACAGATATTACTTTCGCTAACATCTCTACTAAATTTTAGCCTAATCTAACGAAAAACAACGAAATGTCAGGCACTTAAACGCAAATGTTATGGTGACAGACGTTTGCCGTGCACGACAGCAATAGCAGCTAAAAACCATAGTATCCACAATGTAATATCCCCATCGTTTCGTTAGACACACTAAACCAGGTGCAGAATCCTTGTAAATTTAGTGGTATAGAAAGTTTCGCTTGGAACACTACAGATAGCAATGGACAAAAGTGCACTAACAGGTGTATAGGCCATACGGTACTAAACTCAGTGGGCACTGTATTTCTTCCGGCAGATTGGTTGGGGGGTAAGAACTGTCCCTCCAAAGAGTGAATTAAACGTTAAAAAGTGGAATAAAGTTGGTTTCAAGATACGCGTTTTTTTCGGCGCACTTGGCGCGCACTTTTTGTATGTGCTCATTCATTATTACTACTAAGTAATATGATTCAATAATTTTAAAGGTAGTGGATGAACATTCTGTTCCCTAAAAATTTGTATAAGCTCCAGAACCCCTAGGGGCTTCGGCCCACCAGGGCCTGTTTGGGACCCTTTGGCCAGCGCCCCATGAGAAAACTTGTAGCGCCCTCACTTTTGCGGCCCGCGAGCTGCTTATGACCATCAAAACGGCCCCCCAGAGGAAAAAGGTTCCCCACCCCTGCTGTACACGAACAAGCAATACTACAACTTGAACAGTTGAATACAGCGGTGGTTGATCTCTAAGATCCAGCCTTAGCGCAAATGAATCAAGCGTGCATTGTTAACAGTATCATCTACTCTAACCACTCAAACTACATTATGTACATGAATAATTCATAACTTCCCCTCGCTGTCCTACAAAAAAGGAAAAAAAAATGCTTCCTGAGGCAAGTTGAGGACACTTCGAGGGCCTTGTGAAAAATGGCAAATATACCTAGTCGTTAGCATCGCTCCGTTCGGACTGTAGGGGTTGGCTAGTATTTATGTAGAAAGAAATAGTTCCCGTTTACTCTTTAGAGCTCTTTCTTTACCGTATTCACCGAAATGTCTCGATAATTCCCTTCTTCAATCTACCGTCGGGGAGATTGAAAGCAATCTGAAGACGATCAGCCTAAATACGAACACTACTGAAATTACTTTTTACTCATAAGCGTGCGAGGCGGGGGGGGGGGGGACAGGGGGTATATGCCCTCCCAATTCGGGCAAAAAGTGGATCCATTTGGGCAAATGAGACAGCCAAGAATATAAATTATGCCCTTCTGCAACTGCGCAGCGGTATCAAACTTCGGGCAATTTGGTCCAAAATTCTCAATTCGGGCAAAAATTTTCCCTGACCCCCCAGAAATATTGACCCCCGTAGGCCTATACTTTTAGTAGTGTTCAAGTCCCCTGTGCAGTCCGAACATTTCTCATTTCAGTGGCCTCATGGGCCAACTGGGAGTTGACTCTGGTCGTAGTCCAGCCATACAGGGTAATGATAGCCATACACGGTAACGAATGGGGGAGACGTATAGCTTTAGGGCAAAATTTTTGTAGGGGACGCCTCCCTCGGCTTCGCCGGGCTTGTTCTAGTCTATTCCACAATGTGTCGAAGACAGTTTTTGTTTGCTTTTCTTGTTTGTGTGTGTGCGTGCGTGTGTGTGTGTGCGTGCGTGTGTGTGTGCTTTTGCTTCATGTTCACTGAATTAAGTAGGTCCTTGTAAAGCGACAATCACATATGTCTAGATCACTCTTTGCATGACTTGATTACAGTTGAGAATTACTGTGCATCAATAATAACAAATGAGCCTCAGGCAATTTTTATTCTTCGTGGAGTCGGCTGGAATCTGCACCGAATTCAGTTGCTTCCCATTTAGGCCAATGCCGATTTCCGGACCTCTCATTTTGGGCCATTTTCAGGTTGGGTAATAAAGACTTCAAGTTCGAGTCCGAAACTGAATCGTAAATTAGTACATCCCTGATGTAATAAGGAAACCGACTTCGGACTTCCTATCCTTCCTTACAAGGAGGCCCTGACACAAACAACTGCCACTCGAGCAAAAAACTCTTTATACGAAGATATACTCCTCACTACACAGGTGAGGATCACAACTGAGGTCCGATTTGTTTGGTAGCGATAGGAAGATATTTCAGATTGGATGTAAAGGGGACGGAACTGAAATGGAACCGACGAGTAATATGCAATACGGTATTACAGGGCCGAAGCGCCACCATCACTGGCGAGTAGCTGCACACCTCGTCATCTATAGACTATTGGGGAGATAGGTTCTACTTTAATTGTATATTAATGGCTCAATTACATTATTAAACTGGCATTTCAAAACCTTGGCAAAAGTTTCACTGACGTCATTGGATCGCCCTAGCATCAACGCCATTTTATGTATGCCCTCCATATATTAGTACCGTATGTGCTTTTCAGTGCTTACATGGTGTCAGTCAACTAAGTTCCCGCCTGAGGGTAAGGTTTAGGCCACTAGGCCTATAATATCAGCGAATGTCATATACAACCAAGAACTACAAATGAAGAAAACATATTTATGGGAATATCAATAAAACTGAATTTGTTATTGTTTTTTATTTCATGACCACAGAACAAAGTTCACTTGCTGCGATGGATGGACAGGCAAACATTGTTCAATACGTAAGTAACACAATCTTAAAACAACTACATTAAACGCTAACAGGCTATATTTTAATTATTATACTGAACGTAAAAGAACGTAGGCCTATCTTTCCTCGCCCTCCTCTTTCTAGAGCATACTTTAAAAAATGATTATTTCGGCAAAAATGATCCCGTCGTCATTCGTTACATGTAGAAAGAGCGTATACATGGTCTGTGAACGACCCCCCTCCCCCTCTCGAAAGTTGGTTTACACTCGAACAACGTCGACAAGTGGATGAAACCCATCAACACGTCATGTCCTTTTCGTCACGATAGTTGCAGAGATCTTGATTAGTTACCGTAGTTCATGCAGCTGTTATATGGATGGCTAGTCACATTGCGAACATCGAGGTAAATAAAATCATGACGTTACTACTTGAGGTAGCAATACATTGAGTCCAGAAAAATTTCATGCGAGTAACCATGGAAGTATACTTAGTACTGCGCATTTCGTCTGGACGTGATCACCCTCACGAATATTGTTGGCCGTGCTGGACAAGGTTACATATTTGGGTTCATTTGTATCCATTGGCGAAATTATTTCTTCTCAACCAAAGCCATTATCTGTCTTCCAGCTCCCTGGTCGAAGCAAGAGATGTAAAATCTCGTCCGTTATTCCGAAGGGTCGTTCATACCGAGGGATCACAATTCCGAATATCATTTAAGGACAGTTATTCCGAAGGGCCGTTATTCCGAATAGAGAATAATTTCTTGCCTTGAATGCAGTAGAGGCTTTCAAACATACTGATTTTTTTTAAAAAAAAAATGAGTACTCTGTGCTCATATCTGTCACGCAGGCCTAAGTCACATGATTTACCGACGTTTGCTAAAAAAACGTATTTATGCAAATTTATGCAAATTAGAATTACTCGAACGAAAATGGAACCCTAACAATTGCATGGTCATTTACCCGAGCCCCTGAGAACATTCCACTATACACAATAAATATTGCTTAAGGGGTACGATGATTGCAATTATGTTATTTTATCTACTTAGAGGACGTCCTAAGCGCCTTATTCTCTTTTGGAATAACGACCTGGGAAAGCTGTATTCGGAATGACCCTTCGAAGTAACGACCCTTCGAAGTAACGACCCATCGGAATAAAGGGCCTTATGTGATATTCCGAGTAACAACCCTTCGGAATAACAATCCGACCCCGCTCACCTCGCCACAGTAATTACTTGAAATCCTACGGGAATTTTGGTTCTTTTGAGATAGGCTACTTATCCCTCCCAGCCCAGCATTTGATTGAATAATTCTCCTTTCGAGTGATATCATTTGCTTTCAACTCTATCCTTTTTCAGGAAGCTCTCTAAGTCAATGAAGCAAACTTATGTACGGTCTTTGCCGATGTTAGTCTTTGTCAATGACAAAGAGTATTGTCTGACGCGAGTTTGTCGCACTGTTGCCAGTGCTATGATGCTATCAACAGCCAGTTTTCTCTACATATTTGTCTTACACGGTAAAACCATGGAAGTACTACCTCAGAGGTAGTACTTCCATGGTAAAACAATGGCCCTTTCGTTTTCTTTCCGATGATATCAGACAAATTATGATCGATGGAGGGGAACATCTCGTAAAATGCCCTCCAATCAGGGAACTCTTCTTAAAGGTCAAGGGCAGTCGCCCCAAACTTATTTTGAAGCAACAGCTAAATCTCACAATTTTCTTCTTATTTCTCTTCAAAGTATCTTTCATAATATTTTAGGACTTCAGTATTTCATATTCAAGGTAAACCAATCAGTTACTTCTAGTAAATTTCACATTTGAGGAGAAAAAATATTGTCACATGACTCTAAAGAGCCAATCATGAAACAGGACAGTCTACTACACTACTTCAAGTTGGGGTGACTGCATTTCCCCTTTAAGGATTTTGCTGTGTTCAGTACCGACCCTATTGACGCACACCTATTACGTAATAGGGAGCTTACCCACATGCTTTGGGTATCACTCAATGCTAACTACCTCCACGTGCTTACCAAAGCAAATAATTATAATGTAGTCAATATCCGCTGTGCCTTGGCTACGGAAGCCGAGAACATCGCGGTGGTGTGAAATCTGACATGTCAGTTTTCCCACCATTTCTTCGGTAAACATGGGAAGGAGATGAAGATACGATTTCTCCTTATCATTATACATTGATAATGTGGACTGGAGAAAACCAAAGTTAGTGAGGGGGTTCTTCAAGAAAGGACCATTACACATTGTCCATTAATGGACGCGCCCGCATATGACACGGACCCTCTTTTCAATTTAAAGGCAATAGGCAGTCACCCCAAAATTTTCTGTGAAAAATCAGCAAACTCTTACAAATCTCCTCTTATTGCATTAAAAGCACTTCTGAAGACGTTTTGAACATAACTGTTACAAACAATAGGTAAAGAAAGGCAAAATTCTCCTTGAATTCCACAATTCACACACAAAAATATTGTCACATG
Organism: Holothuria leucospilota; assembly: GCA_029531755.1. Classification (NCBI taxonomy): domain Eukaryota; kingdom Metazoa; phylum Echinodermata; class Holothuroidea; order Aspidochirotida; family Holothuriidae; genus Holothuria; species Holothuria leucospilota. Next base: position 25,013,334 of record CM055978.1, read on the forward strand.
ATCAAAATAGGCCAATCATGAACTAGAGTGACAGGATACACTCACTCTGTTTGGGGTGACTGCCTACTGCCTTTAAGTAACATAGCTAGCTCGCTCGTCGACGATTTCTCCGTACCACGGTGGGATCATCCCACGTTGGTAATAATATAACCAAAGTTATATAGCGCCAATCCGTGTCATGTGCGGGCGCGTCCATATGGACAGGATGTTCGAAAATTAACACTGTGTAATGGTCCTTTCTTGAAGTACCCCCTCACTAACTTTGGTTTTCTCCCTTCCACATTATCCGTGGATAATGGTAAGGGGAAATCGTATTTTGATTTCTCCTTCCCGTGTTTACCGAAGAAAGAGGTGGGAAAACTGGCATGTCAGATTTCATACCCCCGCGATGTTCTCGGCTTCCGTACCGTATCTCGGCTTCCGTACTTGGCGGTGAGGAATTTCGCTGTGCGAATAAGTTGTTGCAATGATGTACTGCTCCTCCTTAGTCACGCCTGTGCACACGAACAATCGGCCTAATTGTATAACCCTGAACAATAGCAAAGTGTACCTAAGTCTAAAATTTCAAAAATATATGTTACAAAGCTTGAAAAATGCATCCAGATGGTCCAACTCCCATCTTCACAGGACATCCCTAAGCCGAGGTATAAAATGTTGAAGCTTTTTCACTCAATATAAAATGGTAGATTGCGGATTAATTTGTGATGTCATTCTTGTACTCGAATTACAGTCCTTGTTTTTCTCTGTTTTTCCGAAAGCTACTGCACCTTGTGCCAAAATGTGATCACTGTCTTACTGTCATAGGGTGATTGGCTATATAAGCCCTCTCCCTACAACATGCTTTGCAAGGGAACGGTAAATGTTTCAAGGTCATATAAACATCTTAATTTTCAAAGGAAACAAAAGCAGGTAATGTGAGTTGTACAAGAAAGGCATCACAAATTATTGCACAATCGACTATTTCAAATTAAGTGAATAAATTTCAACATTTTATATCTCAGCAACAGAGTAAGATTTGGACGAACGGAATTCATTTTCCAACCTCTAAAATGTATATTTTTATAATTCTAGACTTTAGGTCCACTTTAACATGTTTGAGACGATGTTGATAATATTTCAACCCTGCAACAATGAGATTGAAAGCGTGCGGAAATTTCTGATCGCTCTCGAAGGATTTGCGAAAAAAAAATTGTCACGGGAAATAATTAAAATATCGATCAATCAGTAGAAAACATACCTCACCCTATCCTTTACTGAAAAGCTTTCGCTTGACACCTTCTGGGTTTCAGTGGAGTCTCCAGGCTTCGAAATAAAGGGGCCACAGGGTAGCACAACGACCCGCCGGAGGGGCACTCCAAAATGAAGGACTGAGCGTCGCTGGAGACGTCGTGGTGACGCGAAGTGCTCCCCTGTAGGCGGTGGGGCCCAGTGGCCTACCGTAAGGCCCTTGGTGCCACGTTTCAGAGACAACACAACGTCCAGGGTAGAAGCTCTGGCTCAGGGGTATTTACTAAAAGGTGACCTTTTATAGAATGAAGCATTTCAGACTATCTTTAATAGTACTGGATGGCGCACTAAGCAGACCATTAGAAATAGACCTCACGATTTGACCATCGTTGTTATCTTACTCGCACGATTTAATTTTTCGGGGGGGGGGGGGGGGTTACGTGTGAGTGCTAAAGACGACGTATCATGTTAATTTTCGCATTGGACCTTAAATATAAACCTGTTCATGCTGTCTAATAGGAATTAAGGTTGAAAAATTACCTTCCAGGTATGCCACTGAGGGGAAGCCTCCACATGAGAGCATGGCCGTGGTGCATCTACGGCGGGGATCAGGGGCTAGCAGAGAAAATTTGGAAAAGAAGCCCTTAAATGCGGTTCATTGAGTTTTGGGTGCTGTTAAAATTATAATAATGGCAAATTTATTTCCTGCAGTTTCTTCAGCAAATAAATGAAAAATGGTGGCTAGTGCCTGCTGAGACCACACTTCCCGGTGGCACGAGCGAAGCGAGCAGAAAATTCTGGTATTAATTATAGACTAAGAAAATTTGGTGCAAGTTCTTATACTCCTTTTGAAGGTATCCTTTGTGATCCCTATTGTGCTGCTTGGCCCCTGTATTTAAAATGAACGGACATTAAGGGCCTACCTATGAGATGGAACTACTTAATTACTTCTATATATATATATATAATATATATATATATATATATATACATATAAATATTATAAATATATATATATAAATATATAAATATATATATATATATATATATATCTATATATATATATATATATATATATATATATATATATATATATATATATATATATATATATATATATATATATATAAGGTCAAAGTACTGCGTAGCACTTATGAAGTAGGTAGGTAAAAATGAAGTAGTAAATAGTGCTAAAAGTTTGTGAAAAATTCCACGACGTTTCGGGTTTAAACCCTTCATCAGGTGGCAAAAATGCAACTGATCGTTGACACGGCCAAACGTACAATTTAAAAAAAATACACAATAAAATTGGGCACGGTAAACCTCGGCTAGGAAAACAGACAGTGTTAAGTGGTTACCACAAGTCCTGCATTTTTTTGACTTGTGGTAACCACTTAACACTGTCTGTTTTCCTAGCCGAGGTTTACCGTGCCCAATTTTATTGTGTATTTTTTTAAATTGTACGTTTGGCCGTGTCAACGATCAGTTGCATTTTTGCCACCTGATGAAGGGTTTAAACCCGAAACGTCGTGGAATTTTTCACAAACTTTTAGCACTATTTACTACTTCATTTTTACCTATATATATATATATATATCTATATATATATATATATATATAATATATATATATATATATATATATTATATATATATATATATATATATATATACATATTTGTTTAGTCGGACTAACGCATAATATCTAGATCACGACAAATTTGGTTCGTGAAGGGAACGTACCTTCACTCTTCAGGTGATCGAGTGCGACTGAAGTGACCCAGGAAAAGTAGCAGGTGGCCTATTCATGTATTAACTAGTGTGTTAAACTTTGTGTGTGAGCGTTTGGAATGTAGGAGATACTTAAATATTTGAGTGTCTGCATTCGGACATTAATTTTGACGTGACCATTGGGGGATAGAAACAGAATGACCCAGGGGTCCGTCCCCGACCAGTCAGATGTCAAGGCGAACTTAATTTTTTTTTTTTTCAAATGCATTTGATATTTGTGCACTTATTAATTTAACCACAAATGTGCTATCACAAGTTGATATTTTTTGTAACCATAGCCTGACCAAGACAAAGGGCGGTCGGTCGGTTGGATGATGCATGGGATTGTGAGGACTAGGGGTTGCATCATGAGGCTTTGGAACAATAATATCATATAAACTCAGTGTCCAAAAGTAATAATGGGCAGGCCCGTACGCAGGATTTTTCTAGAGGGGGTTCGAATAGACCGTGTCACATGACGTCATCGTTTGTTTACGCGGCCATGTTGAGGGCACACGTGGAAGAAACATTTTGTTCACTGCATCCCTCCACTACACACTAGTTGTACACTACACCGTGCATGCACAGTATATTTTACACTCAGCTTTTGCGCCATTGCCTAATTTACCATATGAATATGCATATCTGTGCCTCGCTTATTACCCCACGGCATGCGTTGCCGTAAGAAAAAAATCTGGCGTTGGTGATATGGATATGTAGGTGGTGAATCCTCATCTGCAGGGGAACTACAAGGGGTTGGTCATTAGTTGTCACCTTAGAGGATGTCGTAAACCCATCCCAGATTACTCCATCGGCGAAAATGTGCATACGTGGGCGGAAAGCGGGGGACAACCCTTCCAGAAACGTAGGAAGAAGGTCCTTGTATAGGAAGTTTTTCAATTCAGGAGCGGGATGTGGTGCTTTGAAAAAAAAGGGAAAAATGAAAATATCTCAGGGAAACGCAAAACCAGTTAGCGCGTATATCGAAGAAATTTTTGCCAAAATGCCTTTCAAGTATCAAAATAGCACTTCTTATGTCCTTTATGTTCCATTAATATATTGCCTTATTTGGAGATCTCATGTATTGGTGGTTTACACTTTAGATTTAATAAATCCTCGTAGAAGACGATCGGCAGAGTACTGATCCCTTTTTGGCTTGTCAATTGGAGCGCTTTTTGTTAGGCATGGCGTTCATGGGCCTTATGGCGGGCCCTTGTTGGCTGTCATTGGTAATACGCCCATGGGGTCATGGGAAAGCTCTGGGTTAATTACAAATTGGGGCAGAAGTACGGCATGAACAACGAGAATACATATACCACCTTCTACTGGGAAGTGGGCAAGGGGGAAACAGGAATAATCGAATGGGTCTAGGATTTATAAGCAAGTTTTAGAATACTTTTTCTTCGTTTCCTCAATTTATTAACTCTCAGGATCTACCGACAATGGGTGCGTGCGAAACGTATAGAAGAAATGTTGTTTGACAAAAATGAAGAACAAGAATTGAATACTTCAATTTTTCAAAATCATGCTGCTTACGTTAATGTTCTCTTGATATTTGATTTATATATTTGATTGTTACATGTTGCCCTCCATAATGCCCGACTCCGACGAGGGCTGAAGATGAACCTCTAGATTGCACTTAGAATGTAAACGGTGACGAATGCGCGCGAAGCGCGCCAAAATTTTGAATTCAGAATACCATATTTAATTACAAAGTAACATCCAGACATTGCACACATATTGGAAATGCCCTAGACTGCAGAATTACTTATTCTAAAGCAAACGCGTGTCATTGCAGACTTTCTTGTCTGTCATACATAATTTCCAGAGTGTAAGATGGTAAGAAAAAACATTGACATCACAAACGCTCCAGATTGCCGGAAAGTGGGCTCGAAAACACAAACTTTTTCGCTATAGTTCAAGGCAGTCTATCATGCGTGGGCGCCAAATATGGTGGGAAGAGCCATTTAACTGGAATCATGGCTCATAGGAGCTTACGCAATTGCCTCTTTAATCACCCACTTGTCTATCATATTAATAAACATAAAACCGTAGTGACTATCCCTCGGGAATTTACATCAGACCGACCCAGCTCAGTCAAGAAAATGGATGTGCAAAAGTAGGCAAATGTACATAGCCTAAGCTTGTTTGTAACATCGAAGGTACTCAAACCAATGATACTGCATACCTTCGAAGGACGCGGAAAATGGTGGTGTTGGAATTATGACGTAATCATGCTTATTATATTATCCTTATATTCATATAGGGTGTGTTTAATGAGTAACAATTTCTGTTTAGAGTAAGGAAGTAAGGAAGAGTAAGGAGTAAGGAAGAGTAAGGAAGAAGTCATAAGATGCAGTGACGAACCACCTCTAGTTCGGAAAGGGGGTTCGATTTCAAAGGGAGGTTCGATTTCAAAAACGAACCCATTGACGAACCACTCGAACCCCCCCCCCCCCTGCGTACGGGCCTGATGGGACACTCACTAGTTTAGAGGGTGTGATGGTCACTGTAAAGAAAGCCTTTTTAAGTCGACTTGTTCTTCGGTCTGCTAGCCTGTTCCAGTTGGCTGAGACGTATGTACGTGGAAGCAAGGCCTCGTTTCGTGACCGAGCTTTCCAGCACTGCGCCCCAGCCCTTTGGAACAGGCTGCCGCTAGCTCAATTTTTTTCCCACGAGGTTATGGGCAAATCACGCCAATGGACCAATCAGCTTCTTGGAAATAGGCCACACCCTTAGTTCCAAAATGACAGCTTTCGGACCCCTTTATTGTAATTCTGACGCCGGATTATGAAAGAACAGGCCAAATAACCCTTGTGTACGTAACCCTAACGCTAAATATACCCCTAACCATGACTTTGAAAGAAATTTGAAAAATTTTGAAAATCAAATTTGCCCATAACCTCGTGGGAAAAAAATTAGGCCTGCCGCTATTTGTTCGTTCTTGCAAACAATTGATTTAAGTCTAGTCTTAAAACATTTTTATTTAATGAAGTGTTTTACAAGGTTTAGTTATTAGTTTTTATTCTCTTTTTGTTTCTTGTCTTTCTTATTTTTGTTTTGTTCTCCGTTTTACTGTTTTATTTTTTATTGCTTTAACAATTGTACCTTAGCGCCTTTGATTACTTTTGTAGAACTTGTGCGCTTTATAAATAAATTGTATTATTGTAGTTAAATTGTATTAACTTAGTAATCATCCACAGTCTAATGAACTTATAGTAAACTCAGCTCTTTCTAATAGAACAAAGTGGACTCACAGATATTCTGTCGGATAAGTGCTACATACAATTGGGGGGAAGTGAGGGGACGAGGTAATATCTGTGGTGACCCATTCCCCACATGACCCTTAGTTCCACGACTGTCTACGGCCGTGTAGTGAAGTTACGAAGGTACATTCCAAGCGCTCCGAAAACTGACTTATTCACACCTTATTACTGTTGAAAATGTCACTGATAAATTTAAAAAAGATACAATAATCTTCAATACATTTCTAGCTATAGGCTACCGCAACACTCAGTATCCTAAAATGTTGGGGCTGGAAGGTATCGCGGCCCCTCAGTCAAATTATTGGGGGACAGGACGCCCTTAGCGCTTCTTATAGCCTATGCATCTCATATTTAGTCAACTTCCACGAGAGGATCAATCCAAACTTAAAAATGGGGGAGGGCATAAATAAGCGATTGCTGGAATGACCGAGAGGTACTGGTACTCGGCGAGTCGGTGTGTTCAATCAAGCCGAAACGCTAATTAGTAGGTGAGGAGTCACCATTAGGTGAGGGGTCACCTCCAAGCACTAGCGTAACTAAAAGGGGCAGGGGCGGTTCCCCCCCCCCTCACTTGGCTTCCTGGGATGGTATTTCGGTACATTTGCTGATCTTGTCGGTACATCCGCCCGGTGTGAACGACGACTAGTTTCTCCGACGGTTTACCAGTCTTTGCTCTCAAGAGGACAATTTCTCTAATAAGAACCCAAAATTTTTCGGCGCGCTACGCGCGCTGTAGGGTCACTCCAGTTTCTTCAATAGTTCCTTTCCACATATAGCTAGATAGCATAAGTCCTGATACCCTTACCAAGTAACATGTAGGCAGAGCACACAGGTTATGTAAAGGTCGTAAATTTCATCCCATATCACAAAGCTATTGTTCTCTCGTGCGTGTCATGCCTAGGGTTAGTTGGTGAGCGATCACCGGAGCAAACTGTTTGGCTATTCCATCGGGCAGCCCCGGGTGCTTTCGACACAATATAGCCTATGTTATCCCCGATACGGTCTACAACCCCTGCATTTTTTCTTTATTGTTCTTAATAATTACATATGTTTTTAGTGCTGCAGTAAGCCTATATACTGAAAAGTTTCACGCGCTGTGCAATTTCACGATTCAGACTCAAAAGAACACTATCAGTGCGCAAGTCGGCTCTTGAAGTAATAAGTGATGTTGTGCAAAATATGCCCTGCAATGGCATGGGGTAGTCAGCCACCTTCATAGCCTATCTACTTCTCACCAGCCCTCGGTAAAGGAGCTGATGGAACTTAGGGTTGCTGGCATGGCCCGGCCCCCTGTCGGGAAAATTCTGTCGCCACATATGGTCAATTTATTTATTTTGGCTTTCCAGAAAGGGTCATTTCTGAGATAGAACCCAAAATTTTCGGCACGCTTGGTCCACGGTTCCGTTATACTTATAGCTAATGATAGGCCTATAGTAGGCTACAAACCCTTTCCATCTTTTCAAGTAGCCTAACTTTATAAGTAGAATAGGCCTACATAGAACTTTATGTAAATGTCGGGAATTTCATCTCATTTCGCTAGACTTAGTATTCTCTTATCTGCTGGTATCTGTCTTGCGGTAGTACTACTGAAAATGTAGGTGAAGTTGTGCCCGATAGTGCCCACTTGAACTGCCAGGACAAAATTAAGTAACCTATGTAAGCTTTAAATAAGCACAGATTCTCTTTAGTGTATAGGCTCACCCACTTCGAGCGCTTTTCACAGCTTAGAGTCCGGCAAAAACATTAAATCTGCGCGTAAGTATTTTCCTCTAGTAAAGAGGCTACAAATTTCAAAGACGGATGCCCCGCGATGACATGATATATACAGCGGTTTTCTTCAAATTCTCCCTCACCACCCTCTCGACGGGATCGCAGCTGTCCGAGGCTTCGGGCCTCAGATCTGGCCCTCCCGGCCGTCGGGGAGTCTGTCACCCCGTCGAGCACATCCTGGCGCCACCCCTGGGTGGATGGGGGTCACGAGTGAGGGGGTGACTTGTTAAGTGATAACCCTTTGACACTACCACCAGTGTCGCTACATTGACTATATGCTGTCGGTACATTTACCTTATTTTCATCCCTTCCCCCCTTCCCGGGACCGCGTGTTTGGTCTAGCGGTAGAGCATCTAATCCACCTCTCACGCGGAATGCCCGGGTTCGATTCCCAGGTCGAGTCATACCAAAGACTCTAAAAATGGAACCTACTGCCGTTGTGCGTAATGCTCCGCATAAGCAATGGAGTAGGGAAAACAAGCCAGTGAGCCACAACTGGAAAAAAGGCCGTGGCCGGCTCGCGCAATTTTTTTTCCCACGAGGTTATGGGCAAATCATGCCTATGGACCAATCAGCTTCTTGGAAATAGGCCACACCCCTAATTCCAAAATGACAGCTTTTGAACCATTTTTTTGTAATTCTGACGCCAGATTATGAAAGAACAGGCCAAATAACCTCAACCACGTAACCCTAACCTTAGGAATAACCCAACCATGATTTAGAAACAAATTTGAAAAAATTTTGAATATCAGATTTGCCCAAAACCTCGTGGGAAAAAAAATTGGGCGGCCGGCTCGACTTGAACCAATAGGTTGGAAACTGGGCCGTAAAACTTCATGTACTAACTTCCCCCTTTCCCCCTTTCCCCCTTTCCGCCTTTCCCCCTTTCCGCCTTTCCCCCTTTCCGCCTTTCCCCCTTTCCGCCTTTCCCCCCTTCCGCCTTTCCCCCTTCCGCCTTTCCCCCTTTCCCCTTCCCCTTTTCCCCTTCCCCCTTTTCCCCTTCCCCCTTTTCCCCTTCCCCCTTTCCCCTTTCCCCTTCCCCCTTCCCCCCTTTCCCCTTCCCCCCTTTCCCCTTCCCCCCTTTCCCCGTCCCCCTTTCCCCTCCCCCTTTTCCCCTCCCCCCTTTTCCCCTCCCCCTTTTCCCCTCCCCCCTTTTCCCCTCCCCCCTTTTCCCCTTCCCCCCTTTTCCCCTTCCCCCCTTTTCCCCTTTCCCCCTTTCCACGTCACGTACCCCAGTTACGCTACTGCCTCCAAACGGCCCATCTGCAGCCGTCACGTTGTGCAAAACAGGCTAGGCTTGTACGGCGGAACTAACCTTACAGACCTGTATGCCCAGATTTAAATACCACGGTGCCTCAGTACCGTACCGCGTATTTTGATTTTTGCCGTGTTTTCTTACGTGGTGCATGCACGTGCGGTGATACAGTCAATGTAAGCAAACCAGTAGCCTTCTATACTATACCATAGTATATAGAAGTCTTAGTCATAGGCCTACCTGTGTGAGCGGCGCCCTGGCGACGAGACTCGTTCGGAATCCTCTGACTTTGTCAGCATCACATTGTCGGTACCAGACTTCAATTAAAACTTCTGCGGGCGTATTTTTAAAACTAAGAGGTAAGCTAGTAAGAAGTAGGACGAGGTGTTATCCTAAGTTACTGCATTGCCTCGAACTTAGCCAGCGTACCAACCTAAACGATAGGTTGGTATTTCATTCCGAGTCGAATTTGCGGCTTCCCATACAAACGTTGTTACAATTACAGAATGCACTGTGCAGGTCCACTGTTTATCTCTTCATAGTATCCGGATTAGATTCATCTCACCATTTAGTTCTGTAATACTAGTATAGGCCTAGGCTATATCACCTTAGGGTGTGGAAGCAAGGTCACATCTGCGAATCCATTCCTAGATTCCTTTTCAAGACTTTCAAATATTTTGTCTTTACTAAAGCCAAATGTGTTGTGTGTTGTCAAAAATCAGAGGGTGTGGATGCAAAAGATGGAATCCAGGAATCCACTCTGAGATTCCTTCCCAGGACTTTGGAATATTTTTTCTTTTAACCCAGTGTGTTGTGTATCACTTTCAAATTTAGATCAGGATGTGGAAGCCCAGTCTGGAAGTTCGTAACTGCTACAGTACACCGAATTTTTACGCCAGTCACCTCTTTGCTTAATTTTTATGCCACGCCAGATTGTTGTACTGTGTTCTAAGTACAGTGTGTATGTGAAAGACAAGAAAATCACACCATCAAATTGGTGTATGACATGTTTCACAATAACTGCTCCAATTTGGTCCCACAATAGTGAAAAAATAAAAATTTCCAGTAATTCTTAAAGCTCCCTTGGTTTGATTCACTAGGCTCCAGTTTTCAGTAAAAAAATAAAAAGGATATAACTCCTTGTGCATTTCCTTCATTCAAATGAAATTCAACTGGGTTAGTGTTAAGTTCTCATTACAGTGCTGTCAATAGTAACATTAACAACATAAACACAAGGTGTCAAACATTACTCATACTCTAGTTTGCATAGGAAACAAATTTGTATTTTGATTTGCCTTACAAGTTTAGAAGGAGCAAAATTTCTGAGCAAAAAGGCATAAATATGATGTGTTCGATAATGGTTGAAATATAAATTTTTGAAAAGGTGTGTGCTAATGTTACTATATTGCAGATGTTCCATATTCTTGACAGCAACCATACCTAGTCAAGTAAGGTGACAGATCATGGATATTTGCCACCCTTACTATTATGTTAGCTTCAGACAGGTAGATGCCATAAATTGACTACAGTATGAAAGGGTATGAATACTTTCAGTATTTTATTTATTGAGTGCTAATTTTATCCTTACAAGTTTGACAGCATTGCAGATAGTAACATTAGCAACATCTAAAGCCAAAAATTAAACATTTCCACAATTAGATACAAGTGTGATCTTAGTATCACTGATTTGCTATCCTGGTAATCATTCATTCATGCAGTAGTCATACTATTCCCACTGTCTTTGTGGATTCCAGCTGCAGTTTTCATTTTTGAGTGGTTTTTGACAGCAAAACATAACATAAGCATCAAAATTCAATTCAGGACCATAAACTACCCAAACCAGATGCACAGATGACAGGTTTACTTTATCAAAGGAAGACATCAATGCTATTTAGAGTATAAAGTTAATACAAAAGTGTTCATATGTAAATAATTGCTATGATTATTATAGTCATATCTGGACAGCATTTTACATGTGGGGACAATTTGCGGTCAAATTTTAGCACTTTTCAGTAATGGAAGGTTTTAGTGTTTTATATTGCACAAGACTACAGTATGAGCTTCATTTTAATTTTTCTATCTCACTAGATGGTCTAGATGATAACTGGAGATCAAAAAGTTAATAAACATTATTTCTCCACTTTTATTTATCACAAAGGAACAGGTCTATCTTTTGGTACCATTAATGTGAAACATGTCGTATAAGGTCGTTACTGCACGCCGAAGATCTTCGTCGTAACATACATGTTTTCCAGACGGGGTGGAAGCAAGATCGCATGATCCACCAATCCGCGAATCCACTTCGAGATTACTTTGTGGGACTTTCAAATATTTTCTCTTTACTAAAGCCAAATGTGTTGCACGTGTTGTCAAAAATCTGAGGGTGTAGAAGCAAGATCAGTTGAAGCTTTGTCATGCAATATGTAGGCCTATTCATATATTGGAACCAATCAACAGATATGAGAGGTAACATCAAATTTGGCTCATAAATATAGGCTAGCGAAATTGGATGATCTCTGTCATTGTTTGCAGGTGTTAGAGTATGTACGTCAATATATTCGACACCTGCTGTGAAGTTAATTGTGACCCCCTCTTTCAGGTCACCTTCAGCCAACATTTAAAATATAGACAAAAGTTATACTGAACTCTGTGTTAATTTGGCAAAGGTTTCTATCAGCTTATAAGTACAGTAACATAGGCATTTGGACAGAATCTTCCTTACATCTTTTCCTCTATATAGGCTTCATATTTATGGATCTGTTTAGTATGTTAACTTGACTCCTGGTGTTCAAGTGGAGGTGTGGGCTACTGCACTCTAGTTCAATTTTCCTGCCATCTTTGTGGCCCACCATATTGATCTTTAAAGGGGAAATGCAGTCACCCCAACTTGAAGTAGTGTAGTAGACTGTCGTGTTTCATGATTGGCTCTTGAGAGTCATGTGACAATATTTTTTCTCCTCAAACGTGAAATTTACTAGAAGTAACTGATTGGTTCACCTTGAATACGCAATACTGAAGTCCTTAAATATTATGAAAGATACTAAAAGAGAGATAAGAAGAAAATTGTGAGATTTACAGTAGCTGTTGCTTCAAAATAAGTTTGGGGCGACTGCTCTTGCCCTTTAACTTCATTATATACTGTAGGGTTGAAGGACTGTACAGTAGCAGGTGCTTCTGTTGAGTCTTTCCAGTTTGTCAACTAGTCAGGTTTGTACTTCCAGGCTCAGTATTTAAATCAAAATCCCTGGTATGAAGCAAAGATGCAGATCATCCTAAATTTATTGTACCACCTGATTCCTTGATCAATAAATATTTTGTGAGGTACGAAAAGAGGGAAGTGGGTGTACATACAACATGTTGCTAGAATTGCCATATGTTACTTTGTTGCACCTCTGCAGCTCTCTCCATGTGTACCAAGTGTTGGTACCTCTGCTTTAATCTCTTGAGCAAACAAATCCCAAGGTGAGTGCTGACCCTGCAACTTCCTCATCAACAAGTTGAAGCATCATACTACAGCATTGTACTATACTATTGTAGCCTACTTGTTACTGTCTCTTACACATACATTATTAATATTGACTACATAATAACTGCAAAAATAAATAGTGTCATGTGACCTTTCTTGTAGTGAAACTGTGTGAGCTAACAAGATGTTACTTGCCATATAGAGCTCTAAAAATTCAGCTATTTTTCAGTTAACAAAATAGCTCTCCCTACTCAATCTAGGCGAGTCATTTTTTACTCGCCTTCATTTTCCAAAAGCAAAAGCCTGATTTGACAAAACAGAAAAGAGAGTTAATGAAACTGCATAACAGTTTATTGTCCTTAGAGATACAGTGTAAAGACGCTCTCATTTCCTCAAATGGACTGTTTATTTGTACTGTACTGGAACACCATCAAGCTGATGAAATTGGGGAAATGGTAAAAAATTCCACTTCATGAAATAGTCAAAGTAACTGCATGGCAGATGAAGTGTGCTAGCATATTTGGACCAATTGTTTCAGATCCGTACTTTATCACACTGAATAAATTCATATGCCAAGCCGCAAAAGAAGATACAAGTCCGTGTATTAAGAGTCAAAATTCTGTATATTAAATTTGTGATTACTTGTTTTTTCTCCCCATCACAGAAACGTCAACTCTTTCACCTACAACTCAGTTTGGTTCCAACATTGGTATGGATCTTTTGTTTACTTTGATATTAAAGGAAGCGTTTAAGCAAAAAAGAAAAATAATTTTCATATGTGAAAGAGGAATTAAATCTGTGCAGTTTGGTTAAACTTTCATTCAAATCGGACATGTGGTACTCGAGATATCAGCAAATGAAGTTACTGCGTTTGTGACCCAAAGTGTGCTTAAGGCAAACAGGGGTTATATCACTTCCTCACATTGATAAGAAATGCTTTGTTTCCTTTGTTTTTTCAGTCTGTTGTGTTGACATTGAAGTTATTTAGGCACTCCCCATGAAGAATTTGAAGTTTGTAAAATTCCTATGCCTCTCATGGGTTTACGGTCATTTCGCCCCCATGCCAGTTTGCCCCCAACCAGTTCACCCCTAAAAAACCAGTTCTCTCCCAAGCGATGACCAGTTCACCCCTAAAGACCTACCAGTTCGCCCCCAAGTGCTGACCAGTTCACCCCCTCATTTATTGACGATGTACCTTTGTTATTTTCTGCATTTTTGCGCCTTTTCTTCTTTTATGTTGCATCCTTTGATGGATCCTTTGATGCAAATATTAAAATTACACAAGAAAAGTAGCAGAAAAGAGTTGCAGTGCCTAACTCATTTTGGATGTGGCAGAGAATACCGCGTACATGATACCTGATTGGTTGTTCTTAGTTGATTGCACATGTGATCGAGTATGGTCAACAGTATATTCTGAGTTTGCTAGTTTTTGTTGGCATTTTACAAAGTACAATTCCATGCAATTTTAAAATGTACAGTATAAAAAAAGTTTTCCAGTACACTTACCTCATTACAAGTGAATTTAAGTAAGGTGGAAATGTAATCACAAACTTAACAAGTTCACTACAAAACCACGGACTTCAACTAGCACAAAGATGTGATGAGCTGACCTTATGTAGGTATAGTGGTATTTCAGTTCAGGTGAGTCCCCTCATCACTTTTGTTTCACATTTCATGCCATTTTGCTGCTGCTGTCATAAAAAATAAAATCGAAAAAGAAAATTAACTGTATTTGAAATTTTTTCACAACAACTAAGTTAGTGTTAGTAAAATCGAGGGGGCAAACTAGTAGGTTCTTGGGGGCGAAACGACTTCCAATTTGGGGCGAACTGGCTAGGGGGCGAAATGACCGGGTACCCTCTCATGCATTCACATTCAAACACCCTGGGATTATGAAGGAGAAAATTGGTAGTAAAGTTTAAAGAAAAACAAAAGAGTACTCATTAATGTGAGGTTATGACATCATATGTGCTTGCTTCAAGTTCACTTTGTGTTGAAAATGTGACAACTTTAACTGCTAATATCCTGAGAACCACAGATTGGATATTGATGCAAATTTCACCAGAATGCTTCTAGAATAATTGTCCCCCTAACAAATCAGAACTTGATTTGGGCTTAGACCCTTCTTTTAATGCATTCATTAGAGATGGAATCACTTTTACCTCTTTTTGTTTCCAAAAATGCTTTCATTAGAGTTGTAATTTCTTTGCAGAGTATAAATTTACCTGTAAGGCAAGTTTTTAGCAAGAATGATCTACCTGTACACTTAATTAAATTCTTAAATACTGTCTAGAG
Organism: Holothuria leucospilota; assembly: GCA_029531755.1. NCBI lineage: Eukaryota > Metazoa > Echinodermata > Holothuroidea > Aspidochirotida > Holothuriidae > Holothuria > Holothuria leucospilota. The sequence goes on from CM055978.1 coordinate 25,028,382, forward strand.
TGGTGAGTTTTCTCCTTTTGTAGTTTGATTTTCGGAATGCATTTCATGAAAAGTGTGAATTAATATTTTCAGATGAAACTTGGACTGAACTTCAGAATAGTTTGAAAAATCTTGATCTTGCTCAATCAAAGAAGGAACAGTGTGTCTAGTAGTCAGTTAGTTAGTTAATATTTAATGACACACCAACACGAATGTGTTATATACAGTGTAGTGTCAACTAGATACAGTAGATACTGTTCAAGTTTGGTTTCAAATATTGTTCAAATACAGTGCTAGTCCTCCCCTTTAGTCGCCTCTTATGACAGGCGGGGAATACCGTGGACATATTCTACAACCACCGGGCCACAGGGGGCAGATCAAGTACAAACTTGAATTAATTTGTTGCTGTCTTCCTCAGCTCTTTGAATAAAGTGGTAAAATTTTCATTTAGAAGTTCAAAGCTATGTCCACAGTATGGTTTTTGCATTTATACTTGATTGACTTGTATGTTTTTCAGCAAATGCAAGTGCTCCAACACAGTGTTCACTAATAGCAGGCCATGTGCTTAGGCACGATGGATTGCACTTCAGGTTTCCAGGGAATGGCATGTACCACTTCGCTGTTGAAGATGAAGATGAAGACCCTCTCTTTAATATCATCTTGCAAACCAATGTGGCATGTGGTGAAGGGACAGACACCAACTGCTACTCTGTCTACATCAGGTATGCATGATATTTGGAGATGAATACTCATTGCACTTCACACCAGCAATAATACATATATTGCTTCTCAAGTTGCTTCTGCTTTTGCTCATGAGGAACCTGCAGTTCTCATAACTTGAGCATACATGACAGGCATGTAGGGTGGGGGGAGGGTGGTAGGGAAGGGGGCTCTTACATTAGTGGAGGTGTTTTTTAAAAGTTATTAATACTACTAAACATGAATTAATAGTGTCTTTCAGTAATTTTCCCAATCACTTTTGAGCAATTTTTTAAAAGAGTTAACCTCAAGTAAAATAGCATTACTGCACTTCCTAATCACTGGGTACAGTTTCATTGTGACTTTTGTTTATGGTGCCCTATGAGTTATGACATAAAATTATTTTGAACATTTATTTTTGAAAACTGCATTATTGGTTGTATGCTGGCCTCTATGACCTAAAAACCGAGAATTTGGTCAAATTCCCCATTGTGTGTGGCATTGTGTGTGGCATTGTGTGTGCACAATTTCTCAAAAATGCCAGATTGAACAGAAAAACATCTTTTACTCTTGTAATTGTTAGAACTATTAAACATGCATTAATTAATAGTAGAGGGGTAGTACATACAGTCTGGCACACTAAATTAAGATTTTATTTGAATTATTCATTATCATGCCACTTTCTTCCCTAGGGTGTATTCATCCTCAATGCATTTTTGTAAATTTGGAGGGAAGCAATTAAAACTTCAACTGACTTTAAATGATATATGTGCATTGAAACCTTCTCTAGAACATGCATAATGATGTTTCTTCTACATCATTCTGTTTCAAGACATGGCAAACTTTGAAAGGAAAGTTAAAACCTATCTAAGTGACTTTCTCTGGATAAAACCATCACAGAGAGCTTATTTCAATATTTCTCTGATTTGGGAGGGAGAACAGGAACTGAAAGTTTGCAAAAGTATAGTAGAGGTGGATTTACAGAATTTCTGTGATTGTTCTTGGGAATGGAGAGTACTCGTAGATCTTGATATGGCCCAGAGGTTGTTGACAATTATAAGTGCTCTTCCACCAGAGGACTTGCAAGGCTACTAGAGTTGGGTATTGGTCACTGAGCAGGTCTAAAAGGTCATGGGCACGCCTGCAAAAAGCTGGACACAAAGACGCATTGCATCCGCGAAAATCATGCTGCAGCTAGAAATTTTCATCTTAGTCCCAAATTAAGTAGACCAGTTGAGCTAGAAATTTTGGTTTTCAAAGTATCTGTGCTTGCAAAGTTTTGCAATTTTGCAACCATGGTCATGGGTGAACCACACATTGAAGTTAACCTTGATTCAGATCTTCCATATTGTCAAATTGTTTATTACACCTAAGTCATGTAGAAGTTTTGTGTAACCGTTTCCTTAAATTAACTGGAGTTTATGTTTGAAAAATGTTACAACATATAATGGGCAATAAATTTGGAAAGTGCAAATACCCATTCAAAATATATTTTGCAGATTTCTTAGTGAAAGGTTTTGACACAGCTTTTTAAGTCTGTAAAGAAGAAACTTGGTTATTTCAGTTTTGAAATTGTAAATCTTTTGTACCTGTACACAGTACTGGGAATTTTTTCATTTTTGAGATTCAGACATTCAGATTTGCACTTCAGTTTTTTTTTGTTTTTGTTTCCCACTCCTTTCATTTCAGGATGTTTGATGTGGACATTGTACTAAGACCAGGTGGAAAAGTGTTGGTTAATGATGATGAAATAGACACAATTTCATTCAGCACAGATGAGCAACAGATTTCAATCTCAAGGCAGGGCATCTTCACTTCGATCAAAGCCTACAATGGTAAGATGAATCTTTTTCCTTGAAATTTATCATTTAAGAAAGAAGCAGAAGCTTTCTATTGATAAAATGGTGGGTAAAACAAAAAGCTGAGGGAAACCTGTATTCTGCTCCTCATGTACCTTTCATGAGAGTGCCTATTTGTTTAATGACAATATTGTCATACAAAGCTAAGAACCGCACTTTTTATTCTGCCACCCATTGAGGTCTAACTCATAAACTCCATTTATGCACTTTTAGTATTAGTACCATTGCAGAGAAGGCTTAAAGGGATTTGCCAGTGGCAAAAATCAATACCTTCAAAAAACGCTGAAAATTTTTCTCATCTAGGAGGTGAAAACCGCATCTCAATAGCTTGTAGCGTTTGGAAGATATACGTTTTCAAAGAAATGCAATTTTTTCTCAAGACGAAGTGCATCATGGGAAACTGTGATGTCATCGTGGCACATTAATTTGACAAAGCCTTGAATTTCTTTATGATATTGACACTGCTGTAGGGAATATTTATCAACTTTGTTTATTGTGCCCTACATATGTTGTAGATTTATGCTAAATCTACATGGAAAGATATTCAAACATTCCAGCAGTATCAAATCTCAAGGACAACAGGACATTCAATTATAAAGAAAAACAAAAGAAATCTGAGGCAATGTGCCCACTTTACATAACATTCTGTGACCTTGATGAGAAGTGGAGGTGTTTTTGGACAAAAATAAGCAGTCTTTAAAGTTAGATATCTCGAGTTAGGAAAAGAGTATTGCTACAGGGTTTGAAGGGCATGAACTGGAATATTTTGTCTTTCACATAGGATCCTAATGAACAGCCACTGGAAAATGCCTTTAAAGAGTCAGCTGATTCTCTTTGAGTAAATACATCAGAGGCCTAATTTTTCAGTTACTTGAGGTTTTCTTAAATTTTGCAGGTTTACTGTTTCAGTGTCTGTGAGTTGTGTTGCTGTGGTATAGAATGAACTGTGTGATCAATAATTCATAAATTCTAAGAACATTGTTCCTTTTTTTTTACTCTATAACAAACATTAATTTATCAATGTTCTTTCAGATATTGAGATCCTCTTCGATGGTGGACGTCTGCTCGATGTTCACATCCCTGCAGATCTAAGGCAGAGTGTCCGTGGTCTATGTTTTCAAATGCCATTTGATGGAACTGATTTCAGAGATCCTGCTAGTGGAGAAAGATTATCTGTTGCAGAGTTCATTAACCGAATGGCAGTGGATAAGACTACTGAGGAAATTGTGGAAGTAGCCGACCCATGCGATGGGACCGGCATCCGATCTGAAGCAGAGAGCAGATGCCAGTTCATGCTGGAGGATGAAATGTTTCAAGCAGCAGTCCTGGTCGTCAACATTGAAGCTTACTATGAGATGTGTGTAGCTGATGTATGCAGCTGTCTTCAGTCTGGAAGTAGTAATTGCCAAGCTTGCGATGTAGTAGAACACTTTTCTTACACTAGCAACAACAATGGAGTGCCTCTTGATAATTGGCGCTCAGCAGACTTTTGTCGTAAGTTCTTTGTCGTTAGTAAACTTAATGCTTGTTGCTGGAGTTTTGAGCATATTAAGTTTTCAGTTTGACAGTAGTGAGTGCACTATGTTTTGGTAACAGTTACACATCTTCATGTTACATTTTATGGTATCTCCTTGTATAGACCTTATGCATATGATGTCACAGAGCAGAAAGTGTGCCTTTGGCTGAGGCAAGCTCATAACCACAGCAGGGTAGCTTTACTATGCCCACAGCTAATTTTTGCACCAGTCGGCTAGAGGCCTTCCTCGAAGTGCAAAGGCTATGTAGCATCATGTTCACAGTATGAGTACCAGCCATATCCTTGCCTTATAGCTAGCTTCATTGTTTGTCCTCTAATGTGACCTCAGTGTGACATCAAGGCATAGGGTGTATAGGCTCATCCAGGGTCTTTGCTGCATGTCTGTAGAATATTGACATATTACATATGTGTGTGTGTGTATGAGTACCAAAGTCATGTACCTTACCTAGCTAACTTCATTGTTTGTCCTCCAACGTGACTTCAGCGTGACATCAATGCATAGGGTGTATAGGCTCATCCAGGGTCTTTGCTGCATGTCTGTAGAATATTGACATATTACATGTGTGTGTGTATGAGTAACAAAATCATGTACCTTACCTAGCTAGCTTCATTTTTTGTCCTGTAATGTGACTTCAGTGTAACATGCATAGGGTATATGGGCTCATCCAGGGTCTTTGCAGCATGTATGTAGAATATTGATGTATTACATGTGTGTGTGTAAAGCATGTCAGCATGGTCATATGTTATCAATTCAAGCCTGTTTGGCCAATATACATGTTGTAAATGCTATGAATGGTAAGTAGATAAATGAGATCCCACTTACCACTAAAGTTACAATAAAGAGACAATTATTTCAGTAAATTTAGAATTAAGAATTTAGAGTTAGCGTTAGATGAGACTTTATGGCTCAGTTTCTAACCAATTGGTTTAAGTCGGGCCGGCCACTGCCTTTTTCCAGTTGTGGCTCACTAACTTGTTTTCCCTACTCCATTGCTTATGCTGAGCACCAAGCACAATGGCAGTAGGTTCCATTTTTAAAGTCTTTGGTATGATCCCAGACCTTCCGGCTGCAAGTCAGATGCTCTAAGAATTTAGAATTAATCTCTGATTATCTGATTAATCCCTGATTGGAATACTGCATGTTTGCATCATGTCCATTATAGGACAGCATTAGTATTTTACAGATAACTTGCTAATGCTTTGAATGTATCACCCTTCCCCCTTTCTACAGCATATGATTGTCCAGGAAGTAAGGTCTTCAAAGAGTGCAGCTTCTGCCTGAAAACATGTGAGAGTGTTGACTCAGATGAGTGCTCAGATAAATGTGTTCCAGGATGTGTCTGCCCTGAAGGTAAATTTTATGTGTTTTTAAAATTACACTGTCTCTTCAGATTCTTGCTAGAAGTGTGCACAATTTTTGCATCTTATTAAAAGATGTATATTGCAATTGAGGCACAGAAAATTTTCATACCGTTAACATTACATGATTTATGAATATAGAATGATAGGGAATTCAAAGTAAGGTAGCTGGGTAAATGGAATTTTAAAAAAATAAATCCACTTCTTTGTGTCTCCTAAATGATTTATTCCTCCAAAGTTTAAGGTTTATGCAAGATTCATACCTGTAGAATACAGTAAATGCATAATATTTTTGGGGAAGAAAAGCTATTGCCAAAGTTACGTCAGAGAGGCTGAATGGTTTAATAACATAGGCATAGGGAGCTGAACATTCTCAATGGAATGGGTTGGGGGACTGAATATTGTTTTGCACTGCCATCCTAGGGGTCTAAGTGGAGGGGGTGTTTTGAATATTGGAGGGTCCTTTTATGCAATTTGGTGTAACAAATTGGACAAATTTTGAGGAAAGTTACTGCAAACTTTTGACATTTTTTACAAAGGTAAAAAGTAAGAGGTTGTCATCCTTGAGGTGAGGAGGGTCTGCAGGGGCATACTTCTACCCACCACATTTTAAATTGGAGCTTCCCCCTCAGCTGCCTGTTTCCTATGCCTATGTTTAATAATGATACAGGCATGGGCATCAACAGGTAGGGGATGGGGAATGGCCCCCACTTTTGAAAGTGGAGGGGACATCATATCATTTGTCCCCAACACTTTTTTCCAAAACTCTTTTAATACAAAAATTGTTTTAGAGTAAAGCTGATTCAAAGAAATCAAACTGAAAATGGTGGAAACAGTCAGTTTATGGATTAAAATCGTGGGAAAAGGCTTCAGATTGGACCACACATCACGTGAAATCCAAACTTTTCGTGGCCCTTAAATGGGCTCTAGATCCCTTGTTTATAGGGCTTCATGATTTGTGCTTGGATAATTTTTGGTTAGGATCATGTCCCCCTGCCTTTGTGAAGCTACTGATGCTCTTGGATACAGGTATTTTCTATGTTTGTCTTGTGGATACAATGTAAAGACAATATTCCCCATAAACATCTACTAAATGGGCTGATTGTACATCTGAGGAGTTCATCATAATAAGGTGGTCCACAAAAGAGCAAATTGTTTGTCACAGATCTACAGAATTTATACCATACAAGGCAAATCACAAAACTGTATTGTCAGTAGTTGGCGTAGTATGCTTCTAGAATAGAAACCAAATTAGCATTTTAAATTGCTATTCCCCCCTCATCAGGGATTCCGCCAGAAATGCAAAAAAGGGGGGGATTAATTGCTCCTAAACCCCTAGTCCAAATTGATGCTGTCCCTGGCTAAAGTTACAAGTGGGTTCAGGGGGACAAAAGCTTGCTTCAAGACCCCTATAAGGTGCATTTTGAAGGGTTTTAAAGGCCATTTACTTATGAAAGTCCAAACATTGCTGCAAAGGTGCCCTCTTCTTAAGTAAGAAACCAAGATATGGACAATTTTTCTAATTTTTATGGAGATGAGAAGGGGGGGATTTTACCCACCTTCTTCTGGAAAGGGGGGGACAAACCCCCCCTTTCCCCCCTTTGGCGGAAACCCTGCTCATGCCTAGTTATGTTGGTAAGATGTAAATGCCTACCTAATCAAAAGTTTAAGTTGGAGTGGTATGCACTTATTCTTCTCCCCGAAGCTTATCTTCTAAGATCTGTTTCAGTTTATACCATTACTTGAAGGAGATCATACTGTAAGTTGACATGTTGTCCTTTTTTGCATTCAGTTTGTTTAAGCAAAGTAATTGAGCAATGTCAATGAGTTGTGAATTGCTTAATAGTCTGTGATGAGTCTGGTGCAGCATCTACTATAGATTCTCTCATGAATAAACCTCATGAATGTAAGTTTAAGTAGATGAAAAAAAAATTCAGTAATCATGTACACAGCAGAGTTGCTTACCTCTCATATGACATGTACCTGATGAAAAGATAAACTATGTAAGTGGACCTTTGGAACATGTGATAATTATCATACTGTGTTATTAAATATTGTCATTGTCTATTGCTTGTCTTCCTAGGACAATACTTGGATGGAGATAAGTGTGTAGAGGCAGCAGAGTGTCCATGTCCATCTCATGGTTCAAAACTACCAGCAGGAAGTGAAATTCAACAGGACTGCAATACATGGTGTGTGACTTTTGTAGACATTATGCATTATGTATAACACAGCAATTCCAAACATCTAGAGCGTCTGAAGTAGTCCAATGTCCCATGTGGGAAAATTGAAATTTGAATAGTTGGAATATGAATTGATGTAATAAATTATCCCAAATGCTTCTTTTTTATGGAACTAAAGATTTAGATTTATGCTGTGATGCTACAAAACCCTCACAATCATTCACAATGCAACAATTTTGAAAAGGCTGCTGATTTTGGTAAATTGATTGGCTGTATACTTAATCTAAAGCATATTCCTGTTTTACCAGGTCATGCATGTGTAGTAATGAATTAGTCCTGCTTGCCGTTTTACGAAGGGCTGTAACAGAAAGTTGAATTGTGTTTTGAGTGGTGGTAGAAATCAATTAACAGCCAAGGTTTTCAGAGTTTTAGAGGAAGTATTAAAATGTTCCTAAACCTTGATTGGTCCCACTGCTTGTCTAGTATTGCACATGGATTTGAACTTTAATTGAATCAGGAATTGCATCTAATTACATTGACCATCGTACTTTTCTTAGCTTACTCCTTACAAGGAAAGGTCCTGAGTTAACTTTCAATCTAAGCCTGGTCTGTTTCTTAACCTCTTAGTTCTTTGATTCATGTAAGCTCACATTCTTAATGGTTTTTCTGTAGTATAGAATACAAACTAAACTACCTCAGTCTTGACTACTCACAGCACATGCATTGGAGGAAAATGGAGTTGTACTGAAAAGAGGTGTCCAGGAGAATGTACTATGTTCGGATCTGGAGCATTTATAACTTTTGATGGGAATTCATTTGACACTAGACGACAGTGCCTCTACACCCTGACTTCCAGTAGCAAATTTTATATTCACGTTGACAACAGAGGATGTACAAACACATCTAACAGCAATTGTTTCAGAGAACTTGTCATCAAGTACGGTAGTGTTAAATACACGTGAGTATTGAAAGGACATAAAAGAACTTAGCTATTACTCCAATTACTCCAGCTTGTGTGGAACTTTTTTCATCCATTGCTAGACATTTGGGGATTGTCATGTATGAGAATAACTCTTGCCTTTGACCAGGAGTTTGCAAGTATTTTGGACTATGGGCAAGTTTTAGTTGGGTTTTATGCAATTATCAATTGAATGACACACCCCACTACCCCTCCCCGGCATTGTCAGTCAAATGTGAGTCATTGACTAATGGCAGTGTGACACATGTCCGTCATTGACCTACTATTGTCAGCCACCAGCATGACTGAGGAAGTACTTGAGGTAAGTCACATTACCTCAATTTTCAGTCACTGTTGTGACCAAGGGGTGGATCATTGTGAGTCAATTGTTACACTTTGTAAGGGGATACCAATTGCCATTCTCAATTTTTCAGTCAATGCATCGTGACCCACATGTCAGTCAAAGTTGCAAATTGTGCATCAGTTTTGTGACTGAGGTGTGAGTCATTTTATGTTATCAGTCACACAAGTGACTGTGGGGTACGTCATTGTACAAGCTTTGTCAACACTCTTTTGGACAATGACTGACCATGTCCAGGGGTAGTGGGGTGCGTCATTCAATTGATAAGTGCATTACTTGATAGAAAGGGTTGTTTCTAGAACTCAATCAAGTAGCTTGATTTCTTTAGTCTTTAAATTTTTGGTTGTGCAAGTACTTCCCAAATCGTTTATGTGCATGTTATGGTCCACAAATGGTCCTCAAGCTTCTTCTTGAGAATCTAGGTCTATGGCTTTACAAAGTAGGGCAGAAATAGTTTATCAAGTCTTTCATGTCATGTACACTATGTTTTTACTACCAGAGTTGGACCCAATGCTGAAGTATTTAGAAGAGGACAGAAAGTCTTCCTTCCAGAAACGATTGATAATTGCCACATTTCATACCTTGGAGGGCATATGGTCCATTTCATCGGAGACTTTGACTTGGAAGTTTTTGTTAGCATGAAGTTGTCCAGAGTTCATGTCAAATTAAGCACAGAGCTGGAAAATAAGGTAGGATGTGGTACCATTTGTTCAACTATGACTATAGACCTTATGCATGTGATATCACAGAGCAGAAAGAGCATCTTTGACTGGAGGGAAGCATGTAACCAACAAATACAGACAGCTGATTTGTGCACTGGTCAGATACATGCACATGTCTACTTAGTGTGCCTGCAAAGTCTACGTTGTGCCTACAGCGTGCTTAAGTGTTTGCCTCAGAAATGACATCGTGTGACATCAGTGCATAATGTCTATTTGAGGATGAAAATTTGTAGCCATATTAGAATGAAAGTAAAGTTAAAATGTAGGATCAGAGGATCGTTTATGTTTGGTTCTACCTTATGCCACTTATCAGTTCTCTTGTTTGAAAGCTGAAAAGATTGAGCAGTGTAATTGGAGTTATTGGTGTAATCAATTAATCCTCTGAAATTAGGTAGGCATTCAAAAGTACACATTGAATGCTAGCTTTTGCTAATGTCTGCTCCTTTTGAAAAAAAACATTTGCTGTTAATTGCCATGGATTATTTTTGTATGATAAATGTAAAAGGCACTCTCAAAATATGCAACTGTATATTACAATGTTAACAGAGGCAGAAGTATAAAATATTGACCCTGTAAGCAGGTGGGCCTTAAGGTCAGCACACTTTATGTATGAGGCTATCTTTTGAACCAGTTTGCACTTGATTCAACTATGTTTGTGCAATGTACAGAGTACAGTGCATATTATGCAGGGCATAATTGCCATTGGGTGTACGTGTATAATAAGCACATTTGTGAAATATTATCAGTTTGTTATGAGCTGATTTGCAATTTGAAATGGTGCACAAGATTGGAAAGTGTTGGCCACTGGTGTTATTGGTAAAGCACTAGTGACTTTGAGTTAAGATCCATTTCACATCCATTTTTTATGACTAGTAAGAGCACATAAGTTTGCATTAGCACCAGTAAGTTTACTTTATTGGGAGTGCAAACTTTATATACCATTTCAAAATTATTCTTAGGAGTACCATTACAAGCAAGTTTCAGATAGAAACTACTTTCAGTATGTGTACAGTGTGTGTTTGATAACCCTTCTGAGGGAAAGTGTCCACACCTGAAACATTTTTGAAAACTTTCATTATTCAGTTTACATTGTAATGAGATTAGAATAAATGCTTCTTTTCCCTTTTTCAACAGGTCACTGGTATTTGTGGAAATTACAATGGAGATGACAAGGATGACTTCTTTACTCCTGGGGGTCAGTTTAACAACCACGCATTGTTTCTGGAAGACTGTGTGGTTCAGACACCGAGAGGAAAATGTCTTGAAGAATCAGCATTTGCAGAGCCATTGAATTTCAATTCTCAGTCACAAGAGTATGCTGCCAAAGCCTGCGAGTTTCTAAGATCTGAAGTATATAGTGTGAGTGTATTTTGTGCTTTGATTACATTTTATGGAATTTTATTAAGTGACATTGGCAGTAGGAGAGGATTTCAGGTTATGTTCAGGATGTGGCCTTCAAGAAAAAGCAACCTTGCTGTAAGATAATTTAGTGACTGTGTAACAAAACATGAATGAAGGCTTGTAATTATTCATGCCATCCAGCGGTAGCTTTTTAACATGATTATCCCAACTGTAAAAAAGTCAATAAAGAATGCCTTCAGTGGGTGAGCAGTTTAAATCTGTTTCCTATGTTGTATCTTTGATCCTCATATCCAAAGAACACCAATTAGTTGTCTGACATAAAAATCTCTTGAAAACTTGACAGTAATTGATAGAGAAATTTCTGACGGCATTCCCCAAGTCACATATTTTTAGCTCAAAGCAGCTTCTAGGTGGTTGAACCATAGCAATAAGCTTCCATCATTCTATCCACCTGTTCGTCCATCCTTTCATCGTGTCTCTTCTGCTACTGGCTCTCATGTTTGCTTAGAGTTCATGGAATAAGACTTACTTAAGTGCCACTAATCATAATACCTTCGTAGAACAATTGTTGGCTTGGATTGAAAGTGGATAGGTTGGAGCGTCTTCACTGTAGCTCTTGTTAAATTTATGAAAGGTTTTAAGCGTACCTTTGAAATAACCTGTTTGGTGTTTCTTTATTTTTCAGAAATGTGCTGCTGTTGTAAGTTCCACACTGTACTATGAACAGTGCATGAAAGATGTAGCAAGGGGTGTAATCTTTGGTTTCAGCAATGCAATGCTCTCCTCATATTCGGCATATTCAAGGATCTGTCATTTGAATCGAATTGATGTGGACTGGCGTTTTGCAACACCTTATGGTGAGTGTGCTAACTTGCAACAGAGGTTATATATTGAACAGCGTATAAGAGTGGACGAAATTACAGTGTAATGATTGTGAAACTGTTGAACAAAGTGGTTCTCTATTTTAAAAGAGTTGTTATGTGACATGAGACGTGAACTTGAGTCGGACTCGAGTCACAGTTTTTGTGACTGGACTTGCAAATACTGACATTGAGTTGTGCAAAATGACTTGAGACTTGGACTTGCCAAAAACTAAATGCCACCAGTGCAAGTCATAAGCTCATTTAATGACTCATTAATAATTTTATTGACTTATTGCATGCATCACAGTGGATGCAATCTTAAAAAATAAAGATTGTAATTTGGATGGTTCACAGGTTGTTGACACTGGCATACACTAACTGGGATAACCTGTAAACAAGGGGTAGCATGAGGTGTGGGCCAAAGGGGGGCATGGCCCCAGTTGGATAAGGCTGCCATCCCACCCTCACCTAACCAGGACGGCGACTTACCATCCTGACAATTAACCTGCTTTTGGTTTCAATAGGGCAGCTCCATTAAAAGGTGCCTAAAATTTTTGGTGCCGTTGACACATTTTAGAGATTTGGTTGTTTGTTTTTCTTCCATAGCACTGTTCCATATAGCTAAATAGCACAAGCCCTTTTCAATTTACCAAGTGACCTCTTGGTAGACTCCACAAATTTATGTAAAGATCAGGAATTTCAGGGTTTCTATATCGCATAGTCAAAGGTTTGACTATTTCACTGGGCACACAGGATGGATACGATATAGTGTTTCTTATACCTGAAAAGGAGCACAACCCCTCAACAGCTGATTTGTTCTTGCTGTTAAAGGGTGAAGATTCTTTTATGAATACCCAAAAAATTTTGCTCTTTTCTTGCCCTACACAATTCCACAATTCAAACTTCTCAGAAAGCACTAAAGCAGCACACAACTTGACACATCAAGTATGAAGGATGTTATGCAGAGTATGCCATGGAATGGAATGGCATATCTTCCAATCCCCTACTTAACCCCTTCTTACCCCTCCTTTCCTGTTGACATTGTTCTGTTTAACCCATCGCCCATGTCGGAGCTTCTGGTGGCTGCCCCAACCCCTGTCAATGAGCCAGGCCCCCCTGTTGGGAAAATCCTGTTGCCACCCCTGGCTGTTAAAAAGCTCCCTTGTTTTGTAATAGTAAATATTCTTTACACCCAACATGGCTACTATTATTGTTCCAAGGGTGTAGAATTTTAGATTTCAAGTATATTTGTGTTACCATGAGTCAATCATAAAACGAATGTTTTGTGAGTAAAAGTACAGAAAACATGAAAATATATGGATGAAATGTTTTATTGTTTCTTCCTCATTGTGTAATATTATGGTAGTATTCAGAGAAAGAAAGGACTCCCTAACAGTTGAGGCTTGAATTGGAGGTGGCAATACAGAATTAACACCATGTTTCTGATGGAATGCTGAGTCAATCACTACTAGGTAAAGAGCAAAGTCAGGAATAAAACAAATTCCAAAGCAATTTTAACCTTAATAAAAAATTGAATGAATGTGTGGCCCAAAACATTCTCAACCCCATTTTTGTTAAAATTTAACAAAAATTCTCGGACTGGTTTATTCAGTGCCCAAACCTGGGTTTGAGTATATTTTTTGTTTGAAAATGAAAAGTTACCAGACTTATTAAGATCAAGCAAATGCATTGCATGTGGTTCTTAAGTTTGAATTACATCCCACCTACACGCTCTTCTAGCATTAAGAACACATTGATTGACTCAAAGTTCATGAACCATACAAATAAATGATCTGCTGTATGTAAATTGTGCAGGGCTACTGTTACTGCTGGCCCAAATATGCTAGCAAAGAAAGAACAAGTTTAAAATGAAGTTGCAACATTTCTTGTCTTCCATAAAGTTAGAAATCCAGATTTGGCGTAATGTGACACCTGATTGCATGTAACACCTTGAAAAATTCACTTCTACCCAGGCAAAAAAGGCTTGTTACTTCATTTGTGCTAGGATCAAGTGACTTGTGACTTGTGAAAATTTATGACTTGATTTGCTTGACTTGTGATGAGTCTTGACTTGCAACAGAAGCAACTAACTTGTGACTTGACTTGCACTTGCAAAAAGCAAGTGCAAATATTGACTTGCCACCATCTCTGCATTTTAAATCTTTTTTGTTTTAACTACACAGGGGAATTATGTACAGGTTAAAGGATGGTTAATAACACCCACAACTTGTTAATTGTTACTCAAAATTGTAACGAGAAGATGTTACTTTGATTTATTGAAATAACAGTATTAACCAGTCTTGTTTCTTTAAGTATTTTTTTAGTAAAGGAGCTGATCAAAATTTTACAATTTGCTATTTAAGGCTAGCTTTTATAATATTCCTAAATGAAAAAGCCCACGAATAAAATTTCATGGTACATTTTTAAGAGAGCTTTCATTTTATGCACCATTTTTGAGGTGTCATCCATTTTCACTAGTTGTCTACCATGCCCATGCTAGTGATCTGCTGCTGGTCAGTTGCAGTTGGGCACAACAAAGAAGCAGAAATGCCAACCACCACTTAGCTCAGATAGTACAACCTCTGACCAGTTCTGATTTCAGTTAACACAGTAAACAAAACAGTAGTTTCTTACATCCAAAGATATGTACCTTTGTCCAGCCTGGCATGGTTTCCATCCAAAGGTTAGTGGCTTTGTCCAGCCTTGCATGGTTTCCATCGAAAGGTTGGTGGCTTTGTCCAGCCTTGCATGGTTTCCATCGAAAGGTTGGTGGCTTTGTCCAGCCTTGCATGGTTTCCATTGAAAGTTCGGTGGCTTTGTCCAGCCTTGCATGGTTTCCATTGAAAGATTGGTGGTTTTGTCCAGCCTTGCATGGTTTCCATTGAAAGGTAGGTGAACTCCACCAACCACTAAACATAAACTTGCTTTGATGGAGAGCATTAAAGTGTGTATCATAGCAAGTGGGAATGTGTAAATTTTGAGTATACTCTTGTCTCTATTTGGACACAAATTTCTCGTCTTTGGTTGCGTAAATTGTTTAAAATTGCTGGTTGTTGCTATTTTGTAAATAAAATCCCTTCTGTTGGTCTGTCTTTTCATGATAGGTCCATCATGTCCTGCTGGCATGGAATGGAGAACTGAATGTGGAACCTCTCATGTTTTGGCTTGCTCAGATTTAACTGCTCCTGCATCAATAACAAATGAGTGTATTGATGGATGTTTTTGCTTTGGTGACCAGGTTTGTAGTTATTAATTTATGGCATTTGTGGTACTGGTCCTTTAATTTGGTGGTGGTTAATTGGCTTGTATCTTAAACTTGAAGTAACATTGAATATTGAGAGTCTGAATTTATCATTTTGAATTTGATGTGTTAAATGTGTTTTTTAAAGTCCCTTTTATATGTTCTCTTCGAATGTACTCAATTTTCAGACAGTGAAGTCAGCAAATGTAAAAAAATGATTTTTGATATGTATAGACTGCAAACTACAGAAATGACTGGTAACTGGTTTCGCCTGTTGGTGTATGTGAGAAATTATTTCTCGAAATTATAGAAGTAAGTACTGAACCTTACAAGTTCCTTGAGATAAATACAGAACAAAGTGCTCTGCAAAGAATACATGAAGTCATGTTTTTAAAGAGTCTGTGAAAAAGAAGGTGGTTCTTGTTTGCTTCAAAGTTAGAAAAGTGATTTTTTTTTTATGAGCCATCTATCTATAAACTGCATTAGAGAAGGTTTTTGTCTGAACTCTTTGTAACTTGTCAGTATTAATGTCTTCAATTTCAGGTCCTTGATGAGAGAACGGGTCAGTGTACAGCACTGAGTGATTGCCCCTGTCAATATAAATTAGACGTTTATGAAAGTGGACAGCGCAGGGAGACTCCATGTGGTCACTGGTAAGTAAAAGCAATAGCATGCTGATGGGCGTGGAAGTTTTTTAAATGCATTGTACTGCAGGTAATGGAGGTAACACTAAACCAATAAAATTGCTTCACATGATTCCCAAAACCTACTTTGAAGTGATATTTCTATCTACTGTTGAGTTAGGTATTATTTTGGTGCACCTATGAACCTTTCTGTACATGGTTTCCTTTGTTATACATTCATGCATTGATATTACTGTAGGAATATCAACTTTGCATGAGGGTTTTTGGATAAAGACCTTATGCAGATGATGTCACAGAACAGAAAGTGTTCCCCCAGTTGTAGGTTAGTGTGTATCATTGCAATTTACTTGTGTTCCGGTGGGATGCATGCGTGAGTCTACTCTGTGACAGTGCATACTTTACATCATGTGTACAGTCTACTTCATTGGTTACCCTCTGACATCAGTGCTTAAGGTCTATAACACTTTTAGGTTAAGAAGTGCCAGGTAATCAGAAATATTTAGACGTAAAATCCCTTATCCGTTGGGGAGTGTGGAGGACTGTTGGCTAAAGCATTGGGCTTGCTGGCAAGGATTACTGGTTCGAGTCCTGCTGGGTCCATTTAGTTACATCCTTGGGCAAGATGCTTCATTTTAATTGCCTCTTTCCTCCCAGGAGTAAAATGTGTTCTTAAGGCAACTTGTCATTGACATGGATTATAGCTGCAGCTGTATGGAGGGATTGTCTTTAGGATGGATCACTGCTGACTAGAGGTATTATTTGTGAAGCACTTTGATACCTCAGTGATTAAGGGCTACATAAAAATGGAATGTTGTTGTTGTTGTTGTTGTTGCTGTTGTTGTTGCTGTTGTTGTTGTCGTCTTCTTTAATTAACCATACAGATTCAAACATTGTAATGGTACCTTTTTGTACAGGTCTTCATAGCTAAGGTGGATAGGTTAGTAAGGTTTAAAATGTGCCTTAAGGCTAGCGTTATAACAAAATGTGTTCCAGTGGTTGGAAAATGAATCTCATTCATCCAACTTCTATTGGTGTATCTTATTCTGTTGCTAAAATGTAAAATGTTCCAATTTATTCACTTGATTTAAAATTTCAATTGAGCAATAATTTTGGATGTCCTGCTTGAACCACTAACATTATGTGCTTTTGGTCTCTTTTGAAATTAAAATGCTTAACCGAGCTTGTGCAAATTATTTCTGTATTGCATAGGATGTTGTGAGGAGAGCAGTGTTCTCCACTAGCTGTTTTGTCCGGGGGCTCCGCCCGTACAAAATCTGCCACACTACTTTAGCGCCCGGACAAAACTTTGCCGCCCACACAGAAAATTGACCGCCCGGTCAAGAAGTTGTCTGTACACTCAATCACAAACACCACAACTTAGTCATTTAACTGCCTTTCATATTTGATTTCAAATACTCATGACAAGCAATGTATAATAAAACATCTGAGATGCAAACCCAGCTCACTTGCACCTGAGCTCTTTATATCATTCAATATGCACTTAGGCTACTGTATTTCTTTCATATGTTTCCACAGTAGGAATCCATTACCATCAAACTTATACACTAAACGAAACCGTTCAACTGAACTGTCCCCTAGGTTTCCCGATTTTCACCCGAAATTTCCATTAAAGTGAACTACTTCATTCTTGAATACGTCCAAGTGGAAACTGGAGCTTTAGATCTGCAAGTCAAAGGTATTTAGAAAATACAACTTGCAAAAAAAAAAAAATGACCTCAAAATGCCCGGATTTGAACACATAGGGAAGGCTACGAACCATTCCGTAGATTGCACCATTTGCGATCTAAGCCCTCCTAAATTGTCAAAATTTTCCCAAAGGGGAGGGGACACCCCTCCCCTTAGACCCCTACGGTGATCTCAAGAGCCCCCGGATAGAAAGCAGACCAGTGGAGAACCCTGGAGAGGTATAGTCAAATTACTCTGAAAACAATAAAAAATGTTCAATTTTTTGTAGGAAGTGAAGTCTTTTTTTGAAGGAAAAAGAAAACAACTAAACTGAGTATTACAATAGTGACATGAAATATCGTTGTGAAATCTACCATTTTCTGGAGTGAACTGACCTCAACATTTTATGTGTCAGTAACAGGAATATCATTTGAAGATTAGATTTGGAATGCTTGAATGCACTTTTCAAGCTTTGTAACATAAAATTTTTGTAATTTTAGACTCGAGTTATACGCTTACTAGTATTTTGCTGCAGTACATGTAGAAAGCAGGGTAGTATTTGAAGATTGTTTTCTGTTTCTTTTCTTTTACAGTGAATGTACTAATGGGCAATGGACATGCACTGAAGATGAGTGTACTGATGGAGGTAAATAAACATTATTTTTAATGTTTCAATTTTTAGTGACAGAATACATGAAATGTGCTTCATTGTGAAGTTGTAAGGAAATGGTTTCAAATGTTTAGGAATTGTTAATGATGTGGTTGAAAGTTACTGAAAGCAAAAGGTTGAAAGGTCTTAGTCATTTCTTCTAGAACACTTTGTGCCAAATGACATCTGCAGGAAAGTGAAAGGGACATCACCCTTGGAAGGGTTTCAAGCACACAATTGTGGGTTGTGGAATTGTATTAAAATCTAATTGATCAGCTTTCTCCAAGCTTATTATACAATTTTTCAAGTACCATATGAATGTTTAGAATTGTAAAATTGGGTGGTAAGGTGTAGAGCAACACAAATGTGAACACTCTTTAATGCTTTGTGTAAAATTTTGATTTGTGTTTGTGTTATACCAATACAGAGACAGACAAATGTAAAAATGGTAAAGTATGGAGTAACTGCATCAGATGTGAGAGGAAGTGTTCATCTCCAGCTCCGGGATGCCTGGAAGATGAAGAGGAAGACTGTGAGGAAGGATGTGCTTGCCCTGATGGGTTAGCCTGGGAAGGAGAAAAATGTGTACCAGTCGCTCAATGTCCATGCATGCATTCTGAAATTAGGTACCATGCTGGAGAGGGTTATGAATCTAAGTGCAAAAACTGGTGAGTTTTTGTTGAAGGAAAGTTGCAGTTTGAAGAAATTGTGTTGAGGAGGGGGATGGGGTGGCTAAAGAATATATCCCCAAAAGGGGGTTGGGAAGATTGGAAAACAACTCTCATAGTAGTATCTTCAAGCTGTTATATTAGATAAAAATCGACTGAGTGCAAAATAGATTGTGTCGAAGTAGATAATACTGATTCTATGGGATTTTTCTTCGGACTTCAGCTGAAGTTTCAAATAAGTAAATAAGTATTATTTGGGATATTCAAGTTTTGTATTGCAAGTGACCACAAGATTGCAAAATGAGCCTTTGTCAATTGTTAGTTTTGGCCTTGCAATTAAGAAACCATTTGGTTTCTTTTCAGTTAAAAGATCAGTTCTTGTGGGAAAATCGATTTTTTGGATAAAAAACACTTCTTAATTTGACCTATCTGGCTATTGAACCCTAAAGGCCAATTCATACTTCAGTATAGCGCTACAAAGCTATGAAAGTTTAACTTTGAGATATGCCTGTGATTGACTCAGAAGAGCAAAGGATGACCATGTATGGTCTTACAGCGTTATAGCTGGGGAAAATGTGGAAGTATAAACTGGCCTTAAACCTAGGTGCTTCTGCCTTTGTAAACTCCACCATAGCACTGGTAGCATAGAAGTATCTTTGCACATAAAGAGATCATCAAGTTGGAAAATAATATGACAGTTCTTGACTAAGATGAGTTTGGTTTAGTCCTGTAAAGCTGTGCACCTGCAAACAATAGAATTTTTCTTTTTTTGTCCTCAGTATTTGCACAGAAGGGGGCTGGAGTTGTACCAAGAAACCTTGCACAAAGACCTGCCGAGCTTGGGGTGATCCTCATTATGAGACATTTGATGGCAAGAGGTATGACTTCCAAGGTAAGTGACTGAGATTCTCCGATCAAATATGATTTAGACAGCTTGGGGTCAAAGTGCTATTCAAAAGGAACACCAGTAACTATGTTCAGTGAAGACGAAAACCTGGTGAGGTTAATGCTGACCTAGACCATAAGGGGTTTAATGATAAATGAGAGACAGCAGAAAAGAATAGTAAGTTACTCTTGTGGTTACCTTGCATATCATATGTCTGCTTCATGTACCTTTTTTCAGCTACAGTAGGCAGGTAATTATGTAACAAGCTACAAGGTATGAATGAACTTGTACTATCCAAGTTCTGAACCCACTTCTGGTTTTTGAAGCTATGTAGTTCCTTATAGACCTTAGGCATATGATGTCACAGAACAGAAAATGCACCCTTGCAAGAGGTAGGCATGTATCCTCGCATCTTAACATCAACAATGCAGAAAGCTTGTTTATGTACCCATCGCATACATGTGTAAGTCTACTAAACATGCATGGGAAGGCTATGTGAAGCATTCAACGTGCTTCATTGTTTGTCCTCTAAAGTGACATCAGTGCATAAGGTCTATTGACAGAAATGCAAACCAGTCAAGTTGAAGATCATTAACAGCTAAATGTTCATGAAGGTGGCGATCACTTTGAGGTGCCTAAATGCACTTACCAATTGAAATATGCCCCCCCCCCCCCAGCATGGTCAGTCAAATATGGGTCAGTGGCCAGCAACAGTGTGACACACTTGTCCATCATTGAACCAATGTTGTCAGCCACCAGAGTGACTGAGAGGTGAGTCACATTACCTCAAGTGTCAATCAGTATGGTGACTGAAGTGTTGATCATTGTGGGTAGTTGGAATACAAGTACAGAGATGCCCACTGTCTTTGTTATCTCATCTACCTACATGCAATTTATAGAGAGATAGGATACTGTACTTCACCTAACATCAGAAATGTGAAGCTGTGTGTGTCTGTGTGTGTGTGTGAACAAAAAAGTGTATTGTGAACTCTTCCTAAACTGTAGCCAGATCAAGTTCAAACTTGGTGGGTTGGTACTCGACCATAAAAACTTCTGCATGCGTAGTTGATGACATTGTAGGTCTAAGGTCTAAGTCAAGGGTCCAATATGAGAAAAATTGTTTTTTTGCCATAATTTGCCTACCAGTATGTTAGAAAAAGTAATAAAACAACATGATATACTAGGACTGATAAGATAATTTTAAGATAAATTTAAGATAATTTCTTCTACATTTGTGGCTTCTAGGAAATTGTAGATATGTGCTAGCTGAAGACTGTGGGACTGGCCAAAACGTTTTCAAGATAATTGTTGAGAATGTACCTTGTGGTGCAGGAGGAATGACTTGTACAAAAGCGATCCTGTTCTCTATAAAGGGATTTGACATTCACATGGTCGGAGGAGCAGAGATTTCAGTTCAAAACAGAGGCAACCCTGACAGGGATCCTAGCAGTATCTTTAGGATAAAGCAAGAGGGCATTTACAAAGTGGTACGAACAAAGTTTGGTAAGTTGTGGTAAACCTTACTTACTGTTTTCAGAAATTTGTAGTTTGCACCATGGAACAGTAGTGTTTCAACAGAAACTTGAAAGTGGTAAAAGTTGGAAGTTTCCATGTCTTTTGTAGTTTTGATGTTGAATGATTGACAAAGACTACTACTGACCTGATAACTTTATTTTTGGTTTCAATGATAAGAGAAACCTGTGCATTTGTGATAGGGTGACCATTTCCAAAAGACATTACGTGAAAATCTCCGAATAGAATATTGGTCTTTCCACCCGCATATTACCCTAACCAGGCGGGTTCTATTCAGTGTACTGAATAAATGGGTTATCTGGCTCAGTTTTCTGTGGATATTTCCATTTCATGAATGCTTGGTTTATCTCCTCCTTACACCAGGGAGTTATTCCAAATAACAACTCCCTGCTTACACCCTGTAATGAGCAGACTGTGCTGACCATCTCAAAAGGTCTATTGTGCAACATGGAGAGAGTCAATAGAGTTAATGGTCTAGTGGTTTCTGCTCCATAAGTGGCAAGAGCATCTGTGGTGTCTGATAACAGATTTAGCCTGGGCTATGTTTAATCAAGCAAGCAGCATCAGATAAGTGCTTGGACAGTCTCTCTATTCGGAAAATTTTACCTCATGAGGAAGACATGACTGCTTTTAGCCATGAAAAGTCAGTGCTACACACCGCTGTTGTGTACACAGATCATTGCAATACATGCCCACCAAACTACACATGGTCATGGTAAGCCATGTAAGGTCAGTGCTACACACCAATGTTGTGTACACAGATGATTGCAATACATGCTCACCAAGCCACACATCATCAGGATAAACCATGTGAGGTCAGTGCTACACACCAGTGTTGTGTACACAGATGATTGCAATACATGCCCACCAAACTACACATGGTCAGGATAAACCATGTAAGGTCAGTGCTACACGCCAATGTTGTGTACACAGATGATTGCAATACATACCTACCAACTACACATGATGGTCAGGGTAAGCCATGTAAGGTCAGTGCTACGTACCGATGTAGTGTACACAGATGATTGCAATACATGCTGACCAAGCTGCACATGGTCACGGTAAGCTAATCAAACTGACTGCATATGCAGGCTTACAGAGTAGTTGTTTGTGAATGTGACTGAACATAACAAGGAATGCTTATATATTGAGATATACTGGCAGCTTTCTGTTCAGGTCATAATATCATATGTGATAGGAAGTCATAAGTGATTAATTTTTTCCATTTGTAAGGCTATGCTTTGCGACCTGGCAGATCTTTGAAAGGAGGACAAATCAATTTCCAGCATCGAGAAATCCTGGATGGAGGACAAGCTGCTTCAAAGCTAGACATGGGCATGTGGCTACCCTAATTTGTGATGGTGTGTGTGCGTGTGTGTGTTTATTCACGTGCTTGTTAGTGTTTGGGACCAATGATGTCAGAACCCAGTTCTGAAATTGCTACCCGGATCGAAAGTTTCACTAACATAGATTGCATGTGTGACAGAACACCTAACATGTTACTTTTTCCTGGCAAAATTTATCATGCACACACCTAAGAACACTTGTCATGCCTATCTGAAGATACGTTGGTGTTATATTATATCAACGTGCAAAGCAAAATTTCTCATTATGACTTTACAACAAACTTGTAGCCTAACACAAGTTATATTTTCGGGTACCCGACCTACCATCGACTTTGGGTACCCGGTTCTGAATTTTGGACCCGGTGCAAACACTAGTACCTAGGACTATTGCACCTAGCCTGCTAACATGATGTCTCAAGAACTTTGACATTTCTTATATTTGGTACATACACAGAAATAAAAGTAAGGGAGAATGACGTCAGCAGATCTGGACTGAAGCCATTGATTTGGCTTGGCTGTACGGCAACAGAGCATCTGCACGTATTGTAAATATCACGTCATTGCTTTTGTCCCAAGCATTGGCAAAGAAACTACAAGTTTTCAAGTTAGGAGTATAAAACAAAATACTTAAGGCACCATGACTTATTTCTGTTGTGAAAATTACTCCTAATCTTTCGAAAAAACAGATAAAATAAGCTATAACTTCTGCAGCAGAATGCACACTGCAAGTACGGAGACACATCAATCAACCGGTCTTTTGCCGTACAATGAAAGCGCCCTCACATTTTCGTTGCTTCACCTGTTAAACATGCAAGGATGCATTGTGTTAGCGTTCTCCCTTACTTTTATTTCTATGGGTACATAAATAAGTGTTGTACTGATATTACAAGTAGCCAATATTACCAATACCTGTATTTCAGTTCTCAATATCGACTGATACTGCTCCGCTACTGATATATGGGAAATAAGCATTTTGCAACTAACCATCAAAACATGCTCATGGATTGTTTCTGTAAGTTTGAGGAAGATCTAAAAATTGTGGGGTTTTTTTTGGGGGGGGGATGGGGGATAACTTTGTTAGCAGGATATCCTAGGGTAGGGATCATAGATACTTCTCATACTTAGTGATTGGATTGTGCATCACATTGATCCAAAACTGTCATCCAGGATGTAAGTACTGAGTGTTGCAAGTCAGTTGTGGTAAAGAAACTTGATCATCTAGTGCAATAAAATCATCAGAACCACAGTGTATTTTTTGGGTTCTGTTTTATTCCAGGTGTTACCCTAAGGTGGAACTCAGGAACAGCAGTCGACGTTATTTTAGAACCACAGTATGAAGGCAAAGTTTGCGGTCTCTGCGGCAATTTCAATGGCCTTAGTAGTGATGACTTTGTAACAAGACAGGGTGAGCTTGAACAAGTGCCCAATGTTTTTGGCCATTCATGGAGAGTGGAAAACTGCCCAATGCCCCCAGGTCCAATTAACCCATGTGATGTAAACCCAGAGAGGAAAAAATGGGCCGAATTTTCATGTGGCATCATAAAGCAAGGGATCTTTGCCCAGTGTCATAGCTCAGTAAGTATCATGTGCCTTTAACTTGTACATTATTGGTTACATTACAATGTACATAGTATATATTGACAGTAGTTCTGTTAGTAGTAAATCTTAGATGTTATAATTTACATTTTTAAATGCTGAACTTCTCCCCATTAGATTAAGGTAGCTCCCAAACACCTGCCTATTGCCTGCCTGGGTGGGTGTTTCCAGTTGACTAGCTCAGCAAACAGTTCACATCCTCCCACACCTCATTCAGGCTGTTGAGCTGCTGTTCTGTTTGCCTATTGTGTAACTAATAATTCAGTTGGCTCAGCAAGGTAGAACCTCCTTTGTGTTAGTAAATAAACTCTCATAGTTCAGTGAGCTTGGTGTATTTGCAGAAGAGATCAACCACTGAGCTCAGTGTGTCTGCACAGGAGGCAAAAGAGATAAAGTTACAGTGAGATGAGGACTAGGAGAGTTAAAATTTGCTACCTAAATGTAATGGAGGAAAGTTTCTTATGCCCTTGCACAGTTTTAACATTGGCATAAAGGAGCATTTACCCGCAATGAAGTAAGTGTCACTGCTTTTACTGTTTATCCTGAAAAGAAATCCTTTCAAGCTTGTCATTGTGTATTGAAATCTGACCATTTGAAGGGTTTTGATGTATGAACCATCTCCCCGTAGACTCATATCATGCCAGTCATATAATAGGATGCCCTCGGGATACCTGGGTAATATAATTGTAACCATCCTAGCCATTAAGCAATACTTTGTGGACAATGGAATGTATTCAGAGAGGAGGTAAATGACCACCCTGAATCAATCGCGTGGCTTTTGTTATAATTTGACTAATGCTGATTTGCATGAATTTGCATAAATATAGTCTGTGTGTGCAAGTGTTGGTGAATTAAGTGACATATAGGAACACAGAGTGATTGTCGTTCATTATTGTGGGGAGTTGATGGTGTAATTTGTATGTTGAGCATTATTCTCCTTCTTTTTGGTTTCGATGAAAAGAGAAACCTATGCAGTCATGATGGCGTGTATGTGTGTATGTGCGTGTGTATGTGTGTGTGTGTTTGTGAGTTTTCTTGTTTACACGATATCTCAAGAAGGGAAACTCTGACAGTTCTCAAAGTTGGTAGGTAGATGCCCCATATTGAGAGGAAGAACCCTATTGTTTTTGGTGGAGGTCAAAGGTTATTTGGGGTCACCAGGGGTCAAAATCTGAAAACCTTGTTTACACGATATCTCAAGTTAGGAAGCTTGGATAGATTTCATACTTGGTGTGTGGATGCATTATGGTAAGAGGAAGAACCTTATTGTTTTTGGTGGAGGTCAAAGGTCATTTGGGGTCACCAGGGGTCAAACTCTGAAAACCTTGTTTACATGATTTCTCAAGTTAGGAAGCTTGGATAGATTTCATACTTGGTGTGTGGATGCATTATGGTGAGAGGAAGAACCTTATTGTTTTTGGTGGAGGTCAAAGGTCATTTGGGTCCACCAGTGGTCAAACTCTGAAAACCTTGTTTACACGATTTCTCAAGTTAGGAAGCTTGGATAGATTTCATACTTGGTGTGTGGATGCATTATGGTGAGAGGAAGAACTCTATTGATTTTGGTGGAGGTCAAAGGTCATTTGGGGTCACCAGGGGTTAAACTCTGCAAACCTTGTTTACACGATATCTCAAGGTAGGGAGCTTGGATAGATTTCTACATGGTGTGTGGATGCATTATGGTGAGAGGAAAAATCTATTGTTTTTGGTGGAGGTCAAAGACCATTTGGGGTTACTAGGGGTCAAAGTCTGAGAACCTTGTTAACAGGATATCTCGAGTTAGGAAGCTTGGATAGATTTCATAGGTAGTATGTGGATGCCTTATGGTCAGAGGTGGAACCATATCATTTTTGGTAAAGGTTAAAGGTCAAATGGGTTCACTGGGGGTCAACCTCTGAAAAGCTTGTTAACATGATATTGCAAGGTAGGAAGCTTGGATAGATTTCATACATAGTACTGTATGTGCATGACTTATCGTGAGAGAAAGTACCCTTTTTTTTATGGTAGAGGCCAAAAGTCATCTGGGGTCAAACTCTGAAAACCTTGTTTACAAGATAGCTCAAGTTAGGAAGGTTGGATACTTCCCATGGTGTTGCATGTAATCCATCAGAAAACCCGTATGAGTTTTGTCAGAAATCAGAGGCCAGCTGAATAACCATTAAGCAAAAATCCCTGAGAATTCCCAGTGTCAAATATGAACATGAAACTGTAATTTTCCAGCACTTTAAGATCACATTCAACTAATGACTGAAAGAAACAGGAAATCTTGGGGTTATTTGGGATTACACATTAAGTGCTATATTCATCGAAACCACAATGCATTTTTGCATTCTGGTTAAATTTTTGTGGACAGAAGTCAAAATTAGGACCGATAGGTATGTTGTATATAGTACAGGCTTTGTACAGCAAAGGTGGATTTAGTCTGTTATAAATCTGTCTCACAAAACTGCTGTTTGGAGGACCCAAAGTTACTTTCAATCTAGCGGACGCATATTTATCCTTCGTCTTGCGGACCCTACAGTAATTGCATTTCAGTCTCGTGGACCTTCGGTCTCGTGTACTTTCGGCCTCACAGACCATTATTTCCATGGACCTTTGGTGATGCGAACCTTAATTCACATTCAGTCCCATGTCAATTCATTTCTGGCTCCAGGTTAATGCCCCAATGCAATTTTGGTCTCACCTACCTTTGGTCTAGCAGACCTTCTGTCTTGTGGGAAACCTCCCTACTTGTGAACAAAGTAGTGTATGCACAGTATCCTGATTGGTCAATTTGTGTACACATGCACACCTTTAAATGGCATATCTCCACCGTGGCAGTGTTTGATTCCTTGCCAAAAGGCAAAAGAATCCATGCAGTCATGCTGGTGTGTGTGTTCATCTTAACGTGTGCATTTATTTGTTTGTGAATAATTGTGATGCTTGGCTTGTAAGCATGCTATCTCAAGATAGAAATGATGGATACATCTTCATACACCCTATATGGAGTGATCATATTGAGAAGAACCCTATTGTTTTGGGTGGAGGTCAGAAGTCATTTGAGGCTGCCAGAGGTAAAATGCTGAAAACCTTGTAAACACTCTTTCATGTTAGGAAGCATGGATGCTTTTCACACTTGGCTTGTGAATGTGTTATGGTGTGTAGATGAATGCTACCATAGTTGGTAAAGGTTAGCTGAGGTCACCAGAGGTGAAACTATGAAAATATTGGAAATTGCTTGTAGACATATTTCAAGTAAGGAATGGTGAATACTTTTTATACTGGGTCTATAGGTTTGCCATATTCAGTGTATGCACCCTATCATTTGTGGAAAAGCTCAGGGATCTTTAAAAGTCACTAGAGGGCAAAAGTGAAAATTTTGTAAACACCATATCTCAAGATAGACAAATTGGTTATTTCCCATAAAACAATGTTGATATTTTCCATACATAGTTTGGGGATATATTATAGTCAGGAAAGTTTTTTATGGTAGAGTTTAATGGTTGTCAGAGGTCACCAAAGGTCAAGTGGTGAAAACCTTGTAAACTGCTTGTAAACATGATATCTCAACATGGGCAAGAGTGAGGGACCTCAGGTGAGCATATAGATTACCTATATTGAGAGCAATGTTCCTGAGGTTTCCTTGGTAGAAGCTAAAGGTCATTTAGTGTCACCAGAGACCAAAGTATGACAACCTTATAAAAATGATAACCCATACAGTGTAATGTAGATGGATCTTATGGGTGGAATGTCAGTGGCAAATATTAAGTCTAATGAGCCTTTTATTTTTCATTTAGGTCAAAGGTCATTTTGGGTCACTAGAGGTGAAACTGAGATGGTCATAAGTACATCAGATCTTGAGAAAGGAAAACTAGATGAGTGCATGTTACATTTGGCATGAAGGTTCCCCATGTATTTTATGTAACAAATATATTTCATCACTTTAAAATGAAAATAAAAATTCTTTAAAGCTGTCTTAAAACAGAAGTACAGAATTTCACCCATGACAACAATGGAGCAGGCCCAAACAGAGAGTTGTTGAACCTAGTTTTTTTCCTTAAGTGGTACTGTCAGGAGGTCGTATGCAAGTAATATATTGTTTTTCCTTTCACTTGCTTCTAGACTCCCCACTCCACAACTTCCTACCCACCTCTCTTAGCCCTACAGTAGCTTCCTCTAAACACCTGGCTGTGAAAAAAAAAGTCACTCATGAGAACAAGTGACCAGTCTAACATTATCATCCAAAGCAAGACTCAATCAGTTGTAAAATAAAAGGGTCGGGCATAATCATTGTCTGTAATTAAGAGGAAATGGTTTGAATTGCCTTCAGAAAAGTCTTGCTCATTGATGTAAAATTTACCTGATACTTACCCCAACATAAGAGAAATCATATACTTTGGGTTTGTTAAAATGATTTGTTTTCAACATTTGTCAGTTTAAAATTAAAGGAGGAGATTGAAAGTTATTGCTCTTGTTAATGCAAGCATATTTGATGAGTTCTTGAGGTAAGTAACTCCTCTTTGGGAAAAGCTTCGGGTTTGTGCCTGCCATGGGAGATAGTAAGTTGCGATCGACCTGTGTCAGCTTGAAAGTCAGAGTATTTTACTCCAGACGCAAGGAATCACTGAGCCTTTTGGCATCCTGGTTTACATTGTGTTTAAGAGAAAAATGTAGGTAAAAGGGTCTTTACTGATGCTCTCCCCCCCCCCAAAGTTACATATTATTTCATGATTTCTATATGTAACAGACTGCAATAAGTAAATGGACTATAAACATCTGTAGAGTCTGGTTACTTTTAAGAGGTGCACCAAGACCTATAAGGAAAATGAAATGACAAAATACAGTTATGATCAGTGTATGGTAACTTGGAAAAGGATCATTAAGAAAAGTTATAAATATGACTGTGTGTCAGGTTTGGGATATATGTACAGTAGGGCCTACATTATGTACAAACAAGCCAATGGACTTTAAGCCAGAACTCCACATTTCACATTTCACACCCCACAGTCCTATAGAGGGATTTCATGTGACGTCATGCGAGTGGGATTTCCAGGCACTGAAGGGCAAAACACACGCAGTAAGCGTATTTATAGCACATGTGCACGACATAACCATAGAAACTGCTGTGATACAATGGACGTGTGCTCTTGAAAACCAAAGAGAAGTGCGATCTTGCCCTTCAAAACCAAAAAGACGCTTCGTCAGCAAAACCCCTCTATACTGCTTTGTGATCCAGTTGTAAACCTAGCACACTCAAATGTATAATTGGCAATAAAACATTAAGAAGCATAGTCCATTAGGCTATGTAAATTTTTCTGAATAGAGAAACTGTCCAGTCTCTTATCTGAAGCTGCCTGCTTGATTAAATGTAGCCCTGGCTAAATCTGTTATCAGACCAGATAGGTGCACTTGTGACTGATGAGTCAAAAACTACAAGAATGGTAACTCCTATTGGTGATCTCCAAGCAACACAATAGACCTTCCCAGACAGTCAGATTACTCTTGTCATGCAAGGTCTAAGCAGGAAGATAAACCAGTCATGTGTGAAATGCAAATACCCACAAAGAAATGATCGAATCAAATAATACCATTATTTAATACACAGAGTCATACCTACAATACCAGACAATCTCGCAGGTGAGAAGATCAAGATTCATCTATTCTGAGGCCTTCACACAGTTATAGCCAATTTGACCATGTGTGGCTAAAATATAATTCGCTATGCCCTCCAGTGACTCAAACAACATACCTATGGATACCCAAATAGAGCCATGAGGAGGCATTTGTGCACCCCTAACATATATCATCACTACCAAAATGGTAAAGTGGACAGTCTGAAATTAGGCTGGCTCTTGTGAGTTACAGTTACAAGGCTAATCTACTCATGTTGTAGGGCTCATAGCATTGTCACAGGAAAACCATTGCCTGTCCAAAGCTTATAGCCTTATGGGAGGTCTCATGACAAGTTGTGCTGTCATTTGCTTCCTTACACTAGTCATGAACAGTAACAGTGAAATTTGTCAGTCATGCTCCAGCCAGTCATTTTTATACTTGAAAAGCAGCAACACACAAAATGTGGCAACTGTGATAGGATACCTAGAGAACACCCAGCTTAACCAGGGAATAATTTATCCTGGTATCGCATCACAATTCGCTACACAAACTGGCCAAATTGCTACACAAATGCAAAAATGTGTAGCACTTTTTTGTGTGCATAATCATAGGGTTTTCAGTGATTTTACAGAAGGAAAAAATTCTCAAAACTGTTACGCAAAATTTGAATACTAATTTATTCCCTCTTAACACCATCTTTTGAGGCCTTTTCATTGCTACAGTATTCCAGCAATTACTTTTCATTAAATCACAAACTATCAAAGCACAAAAACTTTTAATAAATGTGTGGTATATGCTGAGAAAGATACTGTGATGGCCACACCCTCTTACTGTAAAGCATGTGACAAGCACTAACACAGATTAACCCTACTCTAAATGTAATGATGGAGATCCTTTAGATCTTGTGCATATGACGTCACAGAACAGGAAGTGAGCCCGGAGGAGGTAAGCATGTATCATATTGCAACTTACTCAAACAAATACAGAAAGCTGATTTGTGTACTGGTGGGATGTGCCAATAGGTCCACTATGCATGTGTGCAAAGTCTACATTGTGGGTGCATTGTGCTTCATTGTTTGCCCTCCAAAATGTGTTGCATAACTTCCATGTTTAAGGTCTATGCACAACTCTGGCAGTGCATAACTGCACACTCCTCTTCTTATTGCAGCAATCCTAAAACCTTAAGTAAATTTGGGCCATCAGCTAAGATTAATGAGCTATTTATTTGTGCTTATGGCATTTGCTGACCTCATAGAAGCTTGATTACATCAACCTGATATGATGAAAACTTGTGTAAATTCACAGCTTGTTAGCTGTGAGGAGTGCATATCAGATATGCACAGACTTGTAGCAAGTTCACAAGGATTTCAGTAACACATTCAACTCAGCATTGAAACAGAGGTCAGTATTTTTAGATAATTTCATTGCTCATGTTACATATATGACATTCTGTGGCTGCAGAACATGGTTTCTTCAAAGCATTTTGTGTTTACTTGTATGTGCACTGTACATTCAACAGGTGGAACCAGAGAGGTACTATGCAGACTGTGTGATGGACACATGTGCATGCGACAGAGGTGGGGACTGTGGGTGTCTTTGTACAGCCATTGCTGCTTACACAAAGGAGTGTAGTGAAAATAGTGTACCAATCAAGTGGAGATCTGATGGCACCTGCGGTAAGTGTTTCTGTACTCATGATGAATTGGTCACATTAAAATGTCCACTTCAGTTCCTTCCTTGCCCTATTACACAATTTGATGATAGGCAGACAGTAATGTCCCATGCATAGACATTTAATCCAGCTCCAGGAAACCCTGGCCACAGCATACAGAGCATACAGAGGGAGTTTTGTTTGCAATCCTGCCCAATCCACCGTGTAATTGTTTGCAACCTAAGTGGAATAGAACCTAGGTGTAGTGATAAAAATAGACCTCCAGCAGTGGGGTTGGAAATTTAATATACCTCACTTGGACAATAGAAAAGTGAGGTTTGGAAATCAACGTTTTAACCGTCCTCGATTCAGCATGTGTCAGAGCCTTCCAACATCTTCCGCCTTGGTTTGGGTAGAAGGAAATGGTATTAAACCAGACTGCCAGGGTTTATTTCATAATTGATGGCATGCAATCCAGGCCTGATTCCTAGGAAAATTTTCAGGTGGTCCATCGGACAACCGTATGCCAAGTTTTAGTTGTCCGCAAATTTTTTTGGTAGTCCGAATGAAAGTGGCAAACAGAGATGAACAATTGCATTTCATGTTGCTGCCATAGTGAACAAACATTTAGTTTAAATTCTGCATGCCTTTTAATGATATTCTTTTTTTTTTATTTTTATGTTTCAGTAATGAATGACAGTCCATACCATTGTCTCAATACCACTTAAGGAAACTTTTACGACATAATTTCTTGCTGATGTAGTGAACTGTTCAATTGCAAATAATAAAATCTACTTGTCCTTCGGACAAGCTCAAAGAGAGAAAGTGGTTGTCTGATGCACTTTTTACTCATCTCGGACGATAGCACGAGTGCTAAATTTCAGCCCTGCAATCTCATGTATTTGGTTCTTACACCTAGAGGGGTTTTTTCAGACAGAACTGTTTAAATTGGTCATTTTCATGGTTGTTAGTTCCTTTGAATAGTCTTCCATTGCCCTTGTCAGACTGGTTGAGTTGAAAGATGCTTATATAAAATGGATGGAATATGAAATCAGTGTGGACATTTTTAATTCTCAGTGGTACATGTGTCTGTTTCATATGACAAAAGTGTTGGTGATGTTGGACCTTAAGCCAGATGGTAGAGTGCAAAGATCTTATTCTGATGGATTAAATTCATTAAAAAATCATGTTTACTTTATTGCTTACTGTAAATTACAGTGTATACAAGGGCATGTTTGCACTGGAAAGCTGAGAAAGACAGATGACTCTTGGGTTTTGTTTTCACAGGCCTTCAGTGTGAAGAAGGAAAGGTGTACACAGAGTGTGGTTCTTCCTGCAATAGTGAATGCTATGTTGAAGGCAGTGAGGAATATGGATGTGAAGAGACTTGCGTGGAAGGATGTTTCTGTCCACCAGGACAAGTTGAATATAAAGGTCGCTGCATCACTCGAGGACTGTGCCCATGCTTTGCAGATGGTGAACTTGTGCCAGCTGGAGATGTTTTCTGTCAAGATTGCCAAACATGGTGAGTTTACTAACATGGTATCCTTTTTAAAGGCTAGGTACATTTTCCAAAGATGTGTGTAGCATTTGGATTCACCAGCCTGTAACACATGGGCAACAGTTCTGCAATATTCCAAATTATGCTAAGTTTCTCTCCTTTGCTACAGTCCAGGTCTTGTTGAAAATTAAGTCCTTTGTCAGTTACTAATGGGAGTGGGTTGAGGATACCTATATAGTGTCCTTGGACTTCCATAGAAGATAAAGTATGTGTGACTATAGTTTCATGGGATGAAATAGTATATGTTTAGTATGTATACTGATATAGTAGTTTCATGAGATGAAATAGTATTGATTTAGTACATACTAATTTAGTATTTGTAATGCTTTTGAAATAGGCTGTTGTATTGCATACAACAGTCTTTGGGCAAGATGATCACAGACAGTTTTTCACTAGATAAAAAGAGGTTTGAATAGTGTCTTCAAGAACACTTTCAACTTAAACCAATTGTTAGCAGTTCCTTTCATTCCTGATGGTTTAAAATGTTAATTGGATAAATTGAAATTGCATGACCTCTTGCAAGACACCTGATCTATATAGAGACACCTCATGAAACTTAGTACATGTGGAAGTTTTCAGTGAAGAATTGCCAGATTAAATTAAAACTTTATGGCCAAACTCCCCCAAAACTTGACCAAATTTAACATCTGCTATACCTTCATCATCAAGTGCCCAGTTTTTAGTCCTAAGTGGACATTCTTAATGTTTAAATAAGGCCAGATTTACAGCATGTGGTGAAGAAATGGTGGAAATAGTGAGAATGCATGTTTTGGAAGCGTACATCTTGTAACATCTATCTAACATTCAGGACTAGTGTACTCTTCTCAAGAAAAAAGTCTTGTTTTATGGACTTTGGCATTGCCAAGTTATGTTTATAAAGATGGTGCTTGCTGTCAATCTCACTTGTTCATATACACATGGCAGATGTCTGCAGTCTTAAAAAATGGTACTCATCAATGAACATTAGACATTACCTAACTAGGGACATTTTCCTGCCTTAGGAAGATGATTGGCCACATGCAACTTCGTCAAAGAATTTTTCTAGGCGTGAGACCAGCTTGTCAAGTCTTGGGCTCATTCTCAGTGTATTGCTATAGACCTTATGCACATGACGTCACTGAACAAGAAGTACGCCCTCCAATGGAGGCAAGTGTGTATCATTGCAACTTTCACCAGGAAATTGTGCAGATAGCTGATTTGTGCACAGGGGGACATGCGCGTAAGTCTACTACACACTCGTGCAAAATCAACGCCATGCATGCACGTGTGCTTCACTATTTTCCTCCAAAGTGATGTCGAGTGATATCTGTGCATAAGGTTTATAGGCCTGGGCTTTACAAAAACTATTTGTAGTATTTATTTTGGGTGAAGCTTTGAACTGATCATTAGACAGTGGAGGAGGACAAAAAGTAAAAGCCTGTTAAGGATGATACCCACAGCATCGAACACATGTAAGAAAGTGTAACTAGAAATAATCAAAATGCACAAGTTGTGCTGTCAAATTTTAATTTGGTTTTTAGGTCAACATTATATGGGAAAATGGAGAATGTGAAGACAGTGTAGGTGATTTTGTGACTGAAGCCAGCCAAGTCTACATTTTTCATTCTTGCAAACCTTCCTACACAACAATAAGATGTGAACTTTTCAAAATTTTTATTTTAATTATGTTCAATGAATTTCATTTCATTTCTGTTGTAACAGGTAGGGATCTTTGATGCAAAGTTGTGCAAAATGTGCAACAGAATAAAATATTTAATTGACGTTTAAGTCCGGATCTGTGGGAAACTCATGTTACATTCAGGAACTGGTATTATGTCTTCATGAATGTTTCAAATGCAAATCAAACCAAACCCAGTTTTATTCACTTTTCAAATCAAAACTGGTTTACTGGACAGTCTTGCTTGATTGTTAACTTTAGAGTATAATGTTGTAATTTTACTGATTGATGATTTTACTCTTCCAGCCATTGCTCTCCAGGTGGATTCATACAGTGTAGGGGACCGACGTGTGCTGAAAGTAAGTTCAAAAATTGCCCAGTAAAATGATTGTTGTCACTGGCTGAGGCTGAATTTATTCTTTTTTATGTAGGTGTAACCCAAGAGAGTTGAACAGTTATCACTACTTGACAAGTTTGAATGATGAATAGAAAACTATTGTTGTGGAAAGCTAGTATTTTGCACATAAACATTATGGAGCAATGTGACTGATTTGAGAGTGTCTGAAATTCATTGAAAGATTGCTCTTTGTAAGCCAGTTTCGCCTTTTTTCCAGCATTTTTTCATTGTTTATAAAATTGTAGTGTTTGCCGTTGTAGTATTTAGCCTGTTGCACATTGTACCACTCCACACATTGTAACTCATCTGTACTATTGTGACCAAGTTTTGCATAGTCATCATGATTTCAAGTTGCACCACGGACACTTGTGCACTGTATAAATTAATAAGTCAGTTCAGTGCTGTGGAGGTTAAACTTTAGGAGTTTGAGAACTTTCATAGAACTTTGTTAACAAACTGTGATATGTGCTTGGTTTAACTGCGTAAAACCATCTTAGTTTCCTCGCGCTGTTGAATGTTATTTAAAAGTAGCCTGGATGTGGTCAGTTGTAGTCATTAACCATGCACACGATTTTGATAAATATGACAGTAGAGTTAAGGTGAAAAGTGCAGTCATAAACTTGTGGGGGTGATATTGGTTTTTTAAAGAAAAAGTGCATTTAATGCTGAGTGATGATTGCTTGATATGGAAATAAGGCATTTTCTAAAGCTAATGCTTTATTAATGATTCTGAATATAGTTGACCAGGGATTCCGCCAGAAATGCAGAAAAGGAGGGGGGGGGGGGGAGATTAATTGCTCCTAAACCCCTAGTCCAAATTGATGCTGTCCCTGGCTTAAGTTACAAGTGGGTTCAGGGGGACAAAAGCTTGCTTCAAGACCCCTATAAGGTGCATTTTGAAGGGTTATAAAGGCCATATACTTATGAAAGTCCAAACATAGCTGCAAAGGTGTCCTCTTCTTAAGTAAGAAACCGAGATATGGACAATTTTTTTAATTTTTATGAAAATGAAAAGGGGGGATTTTACCCACCTTCTTCTGGAAAGGGGGGGGGACAAATCCCCCCTTTCCCCCCTTTGGCAGAAACCCTGTTGACCAAGGGGAAAGCTTTGAGCTACTTATTGTTTAATGAAAAGTTGAAACATACAGACACTTGATCCAAGCTGATAAAATTCCTTCCTGACAAACTCAAGTGTTTATGTCATATTTGTCAGGCCTTATTTTTTTTTATATTGAGAAGTAGCCTTTTCAAGTGCTTTCAGGTTGCTGCTTGTACTAAAGTACAGTTTTCCATGTCTTTCAAACTCTGTTATGTATAAGTATTCTGTACATGAAATTGCAAAGTTAATCATCAGTGTTGAACACATTGATCCCAATTGTTGTAACATTATTGTGTTAATCAAAAGGCTTTTACACCATTTTTTGTTTTGCTGAGCAGAAGAAGTAGCAAATGAATGTCAATGTGATGAGGGGTTCCTCAGCTGTGGCCAGTGTTCAGGTTGCTTCAATACAACAGAGAGGTGTGATGGCGTTGAACAATGTGACAATGGAAGGGATGAACAGTTTTGTGATTGCCAGTTCAATAATGAAATTAAACAGGTGGGTTTGCTTGAAAGGCTCTTCCAAAATAATGGCCTACAGAAAAAAAAAGTCCCATTCTTACTGTTATTTCTTAAAAGGACAGTCCTGTGACTGTAATATTCTAGATGCATTTTAAGCAATTAGATTTTAAGTAGGGGGTACCATTATCTTTTGAAATAGTCCATTCTTAGCAAATGTTAATAATTTAGTATATTTCCCCTCATACGTTACTGCGGTAATTGAATATATGGAAATTTCAGTGACCTGGATGTTGTTTTTGATTTACAAGGATGGAAGCAAGTGGGAAGGAAGCTTACATTGCATCCAGTGTGCTTGCACTGCTGGTACCACTGAATGCAGAAAGACTTGCAATTTGCGCTGTGGAGAGGTGAGTCATTAAAACAACCTGATATGACAATCCCAAGCAATTAACACTCTGTTTTCACACTTGTTTTACCAATGTGTTCAAAAAAAAAAGAAAAAAAATACTTATGCATAGAAAACTTTGGCACAGGGATGCTTAGGGGTTTGGTTAGACTTCTTGTTAACTTCCCTGTGCAACTTGTTTATCTAAGATAAATAACCCTTCTCAGTTTTGGGACTTTTCAAGATATATTTGAAGTGAAGAGAAAAGCCATTTGATTGAAATTTTGTTTACACTTCTTGATAGTGTGGTCCTCATCAGTGATTTAGCCAGGTCAGTTCTCAAATTCAACATTCTCAGTGGTTGGCCATGGAGAAGGGTCCAAGTTGAGGTGGTGTTGGCTAAAAATTGGAATTTTAGAGGCATTCACATGACGGCAGAGGGTGAAAATTTTGTTAAAATGGATTGAGTGCAACTATGCTATAAAGTTCAAAATTTCTTATAAATAACTCTATACACAAAAATCATGCACCAGAATTTTTTTCTTGATGAAATGTTGGTTTGTTTAAGGAATAATGTTGTTCAAAGAGAGGCTGGCTATTAAAAGTCGTTTTGCTCATAAGCAAATACAGATAGTACAGGGTAGTCACAAGTAGGTAGATCACTGGGATTAAATTGTTGTCTAAAGCAGCAATTGCTGCTTCCTACTTTTTACTGGAAACCAACTGTATGTGTGTCAGGATTTTTTCTTTTCTTCTGTACTAAATAACAATAAGAGCTTTATGTCTGAAACTATTTACAAAGAGTCTTCCTAAGGTTTCTCAAACCCTTAACCAGGAGTCCCTAGACCCCACCCTGTATGGGATTTTTACTCTGTGCATTCATTACATACACACTCTGGTTCAACTTCATATTAACTACCTCTGCATCCTTCTACTCCTAGCATTTACGTGGCTTTCGACCTCGGGTCATCTCATTTCACTGCTCATCTCATTCTGTGTTTGAAAGACAGTGGTTGTATCTGTATAAAATTGAAAACCTGCTTGTTTGTATGTTCTTTCATTGTGTTATTTTTGCATCTATTTCAAATTGAAGTCAGTCGTCACTGATGTTGAGGATTCTTTTCCTCTACAGGGCATGACACTTGTTTTACATGAAGAGTGTGATGACAAGTGCTGTGAATGTGTGGAGGAAGGTAAGTTCTCATTTTTCATGGTGTTCTCATATCTATGGAGTATCATGAAATGTTAAGGAATGGCTTCCTTATTCTGTAGGACATATTTGACATTTTAAGATTCAGTCCTGTCCTGGGTTTTTTGTGATGTATTGAAAGTAGAACTCAGGGTGGGAGATATGACAAACTAGCTGGGCAGAAAAGACAACAAATGAAAAGTACATTTTTGAATACCAAAATAAAGTTTATAATAGTTAATGCAAAGTTGACTGCAATTTCTGCAGCAAATGTATCTGTCACATGCACTTCAAGTATCACAGGAATTTTAATTTTCTCCTAAAAATAGCAATATCACAGTTTGTTTTGCATTCAGTGAGCCAAAGACTATGCAGCAGTTTGTCAGCGAATCCTGACAAAATAAAGGAAAAGGTGCAGAGGCTTTATTACATTCCTAGAGACATGTACACAGTATCAGTCATTATGCATGTATTTGT
Organism: Holothuria leucospilota; assembly: GCA_029531755.1. NCBI lineage: Eukaryota > Metazoa > Echinodermata > Holothuroidea > Aspidochirotida > Holothuriidae > Holothuria > Holothuria leucospilota. Next base: position 25,066,983 of record CM055978.1, read on the forward strand.
CTACTTGATTTTTGAGGGCCAAGAATAGAACAGAACAGAACAGAACCAGAACAGAACAGAACAGAACAGAACGTAACTTTATTGATCCATCACTGGAAATTACCATGCTCGCAACATAAAGAGAAAATGTATAAAAAAAGGAGAAATATAAAAAAACAATTGAACACGAGTAAAATGTAAGTAAGACAGAGGCAGAAAAACACAAATGTGTTAAAACCAGAAAACAAGACTGAATAAAACATTTGAATAAACATATTGCACAAAATCATAATAAGGCACCAAAAGAGGAACATATAACAAACACTTAAAACATTGAAATGCTTTAAACAGGTAACAATACTAAAACATAAAATGGGCAACAAAAGGCAGCAGTCAGAGAAACAAAAATACAGAAATACAACTAACATTTAAAACTACAATTGTGACATTGAATAGCCTGTGGAATGAACGATAAGGGGTGCCGGGTTTTAGTGCTAAAACTTGGAAGTCTAAGTCTGCCGCTACGAACTATAAGTTGATCGGCTAAGAGATTATGTGCAGGGTGACTGACGTCGGTCCAGACTGTGTGCAATTTTTGTGGCAAAAGGGCATGATATGTATCCCCACCCCTGTCTGTTCAGTACCAATTATGCGACTAGCTCTTTTAATTAATCAATTTAAGCGGTCTTTTTCACATTGACTAATGTTACCACCCCGTGCTAACAAACAAAAACGCCACACACTACAAATAACAGAATTATAGAACACGGATAAAATTTCAGGACTGACATAAAAGAGAGTGGAGTTTTCTCATGCAATACATGCGGACATTCAGTTTCTTTATCAGAAAGTCAATGTGATCTTTCCAGGAAAGACTGGTATCTAAATAAACCCCTAGATACTTATAGTTGTTCCCCCTTTCTGTATCACTGCCTTTAAGTGAGAGTATATCAGGCTTACAGTTTAGCTTCCTAAAGTCAATGATCATTTCTTTTGTTTTCTTCACATTAAGCTCCAAAAAGTTATTATCACAATAATCAATAAAGTTATGTAAATGGTTTACGTAATTAGAACAATCATCACGTTCAATTAATCCAACCAAAGCTGTGTCATCAGTAAATTTAATTAATGGACGTAAAGGATCATTACTACGTACATCAGAAGTATATAAAACGAATAAAAATGGAGCTAAAACAGTGCCCTGCGGGGCACAGGTGTTAGAAACAATGAAATCAGACAAAACAGTTGAACCAAGCCTAACGAATTGCTTCCTATTGGTAAGATACTCTAAAATCTAAAGAATTAAAGACTTGGGAATAGTTTCGAAATTCAATAACTTATTTGTCAAAACATGTGGTTGTATAGTGTTAAAGGCAGAAGAAAAGTCGAAAAATGTGATGTGGCCGCTGTTACCAAATTTAGTGCATTCAAGGTGCTTATAAACTTTCTCTAGTAGAACAAGGATTGCATCTTCAGTGCTACGATGTTTTTGATATGCAAACTGAAATTCGTCCAGATAGTTAGCAGACATAGTTGAGAACTCTTTCAACAAAGTACGTTCACAGACTTTCATGGCAATAGATGTAAGTGCAACAGGTCTTAAATCGTTCATACATGTGACTGGAGACTTTTTTGGAACTGGAATAATACAAGATGTCTTCCAAATTTCCGGGACGGAACAAGTGCTAAAACTGAGATTAAAAATATAAGTAAAAATTTTGGCAAGCTGTTGAGAACAAACGTTAAAAACACCAGCTGGTATATGGTCGGGCCCGGCTGCTTTGGAAGGATTAAGACCTGAGAAATAGCGCCGTACCTCCTATTCGTTCGTATTAAAATTCCAGTCGTTAAAATCCGATAAAGACACTTTAAGGCCATTGATCTCAAAATGAAAAGTCGTGGCAGTCGAAGCGGTCATAAAACTTATTAAGGTCATTTGAGAACTCACTCATTAGCCGTATGCCCTGTCAAACAGACTCCATATCATTTTTGGTGAAATTATTCTCAATTTTCGATTTATATTTCTTTTTCTCAGCATTGATTACGGATTTTAAAGACAGTTTTCAAAGTAGTGATGAATTTAAGAAAGTTGTACTCTTGTTGGGAGCAATGAATTGAAATAGTGTTATTAATGTGACAGAAAACTTTTGTCAGAAGATGGGTTAAAGTACAAATGGTATATGAAGGGAGCAACAAGAATGTTACATTTGGTTGTATTATTTTGCAGCTGAGGAAGAGCCCACAACCAGTGAAGGACCAACAACAACTGAAGCCCCAACAGTAACAACAACTACAACAGGTAAGCTCCTCTGATCTCTGATATAAGATTTTGTGGCAGAGGATTGCTGTAATTGATAGAAACTCAGGTATGAATGGTCTGAAATATGTTGGGTTGCTTTCTAGAATTGAATGTTTTTTGCCTGAAAAATTTGATGTGAAGGAGGTCAACCACTACCCTCTGTAATGTTGCCCACCTTTCATCAGCCATGGAATGGGCACAAAATAAAAGAAGCATAGAACCATTGGGCAAGCCATTGCGATGAATGCATTCTTCTCAGCCCCTCCTCCCCCAAGTTTTTTTCTTTGTCTTGACCTGACAGAGGGTGTAATTTTGTCCTGACCTCTTGCTTTTCTTCTCTCCCGTTCGCTTATTAGGGAAATTACAAATTTTCACTGACTAAGACTGTTACATGTGCAGTTCTCACAAAGACCACAAGTAAAACATGTTTCCTGTTGGTTTTAGTTTTCTCTTTGAGTGCTATTGCCGGTTCTGCCTATCTGCAAGGAACGCCCAGGTATATGCAAGGAGCCAACATTGAAAAGACCACTTCCTGAAGTATACGGCTACAACAAGCTCTAGCACTCAATAAGTCTGTATCCTGTCTAACCAGTCCACTCCAGAAATTGGGCCTTCTGCTCATCTCTTACAAATTGTTTAGAATGTATTAGGAAGACAGCTGCTTTTTTAAAATACAGTGTCTCGATGACATCAACATAGCCAGAATTGTCTTCCCTTGTGTAATTTAGATTTTCAAAGTGATTTTTCTTTCATACTGGTAAATATTTCACCATTGCCAAGTGTGATCCCTACTCCTGCTACCCTCACCCGACCCTTGCCCCCACCCCTCCCCCCCCCCTTAAAAAAAGCAGAGTAAATGCCAAGGGACTGTACATTTCAAAGGTCGTCAATGGACAGACCAACTTTTTTTTTCTTGGCCTTACTTAGGGATTGAATTGAAACTGTTCAGTGCATTTCAATAATAATTATAAAAACAATAATAACACTAAAAGAAATAATAATACAAGAGCAGTCATATTCCCCATAATCAAAGTGATTACAGAAAGTCCTTTATTGGTTGACACTTCACAAGCAGCATTGAAAAGGTGATCTTAATCTTTGCTTTGAATCTTCAAAGTACGTTCCAACATCTTAGATCTTGCAACATAGAGTTTCATAACCCACGGCCCATCCTTATAAATCCACGACGCTTCAGAATGCGTGACCAGTGTAAACTGTGGTATAAAAGCTTGGCTCACAAGCAGGTAATCATGCTGTGAGGGAAATTACTGTAGATCTTCCCACATTATGTGGAATAATGAGGTTGGGAAGATATTCTGGGGCCTGCCTGTGCAAGACCTTCCATGGAGCAGAAGAGTCGTGCAGGTTACTCTATGTTGTGTGGGGCGCCGGTGAAGATCATGAAGCATTGGAATAACAAGTTCACACCTGTTTATCATCATCACTAAGACGTGGTCACAGAAAAAGGGGGTGGGTGGAGAAAAGAAAACGCGCCTCCACAAATAAACCTTGGCAAGCATCAGCTGAATGTACCATCCTTTTTCTGCTCATTTTTTTCTATGCATGTTGTGGGTGGAAAAATATGACAGCATCTTATTTTGTATGGTAGATATTTAAAAACTTTTTGTTTGCTTTATTTTCCTTTTTAGTGGTGTGTGATACAGTGACTTTGGAAGATGGAACTGATAATGAATTGACTTTTGTAAAAATGGATGAATTGCCTGAAAATCTATCTAGTAGTATTACTGATACTTTGGAAGGATCACCATCATTGTCAGGAGTGTCTGTGGAAGACTTTGTATCATTCATTGTGAATGTTGAGGGAACTTTTATGAGTGCAAGCTACAACTTAGGTGACAGTGACATTTTGCCCGTGACTACTTATGCTGCCTTTAAAGAAGAAAGTGAACCTGACTTGTACCAACCACTCATGACAGGTGAAGGTGCCAGCCTCCTGAAACCGATTGAAGGTGACTTTGGCCAGGAATTTATGGGCAGAGAGATTTCTTCAGTTGTCATTATAGTTCTTGCAGAGGGAACAGAAAACACTACTGAAATCGTAAAAATTGTAAAGGAGGCCCTGACTATCAAAGTGTGTGGTGAGTAAATGTTGCAAAACGTTTGGTTCATTTGCAGTATAGGTCTTTGTAAAATATTTTGCTATGCAGTTAATCAGTTTGTGAGTGCATCAAATGTTTCCGTTGCATCAGGACATTGGTTTGCTTGCTCACAGTGTTTAGATGTGTTGGCATTAGATATATTTGATAATGGTCTAGTTGAAATGCAATTTTGACTGAAAATTCATGATGACTAATGTAAGGAAGTTTTAATCTTGTTGGGAGGATTGAATTAATATAGTGTTATTAATGTGACAGAAAACTTTTGTCAGAAGATGGGTTAAAGTACAAATGGTATATGAAGGGAGCAACAAGAATGTTACATTTGGTTGTATTATTTTGCAGCTGAGGAAGTGCCCACAACCAGTGAAGGACCAACAACAACTGAAGCCCCAACAGTAACAACAACTACAACAGGTAAGCTCCTCTGATCTCTGATATAAGATTTTGTGGCAGAGGATTGCTGTAATTGATAGAAACTCAGGTATGAAGGGTCTGAAATATGTTGGGTTGCTTTCTAGAATTGAATGTTTTTTGCCTGAAAAATTTGATGTGAAGGAGGTCAACCACTACCCTCTGTAATGTTGCCCACCTTTCATCAGCCATGGAATGGGCTCAAAATAAAAGAAGCATAGAACCATTGGGCAAGCCATTGCGATGAATGCATTCTTTTTAGCCCCTCCTCCCTCAAGTTTTTTTCTTTGTCTTCACCTGACAGAGGGTGTAATTTTGTCCTGACCTCTTGCTTTTCTTCTCTCTCTCTCGCTTAGTAGGGAAATTACAAATTTTGACTGACTAAGACTGTTACATGTGCCAATCTCACAAAGACCACAAGTAAAACATGTTTCCTGTTGGTTTTAGTTTTCTCTTTGAGTGCTATTGCCAGTACTGCCTATCTGCAAGGAATGCCCAGGTATATGCAAGGAGCCAACGTTGAAAAGACACTCCCTGAAGTATATGGCTACAACAAGCTCTAGCACTCAATAAGTCTGTCTCCTGTCTAACCAGTTCACTCTAGAAATTGGGCCTTCTGCTCATCTCTTACAAATTGTTTAGAATGTATTAGGAAGACAGCTGCTTTTTTAAAATACAGTGTCTCGATGACATCAACATAGCCAGAATTGTCTTCCCTTGTGTAATTTAGATTTTCAAAGTGATTTTTCTTTCATACTGGTAAATATTTCACCATTGCCAAGTGTGATCCCGACTCCTGCTACCCTCACCCGACCCTTGCCCCCACCCCTCCCCCCCCCTTAAAAAAAGCAGAGTAAATGCCAAGGGACTGTACATTTCAAAGGTCGTCAATGGACAGACAAACTTTTTTTTTTCTTGGCCTTACTTAGGGATTGAATTGAAACTGTTCAGTGCATTTCAATAATAATTATAAAAACAATAATAACACTAAAAGAAATAATAATACAAGAGCAGTCATATTCCCCATAATCAAAGTGATTACAGAAAGTCCTTTATTGGTTGACACTTCACAAGCAGCATTGAAAAGGTGATCTTAATCTTTGCTTTGAATCTTCAAAGTACGTTCCAACATCTTAGATCTTGCAACATAGAGTTTCATAACCCACGGCCCATCCTTATAAATCCACGACGCTTCAGAATGCGTGACCAGTGTAAACTGTGGTATAAAAGCTTGGCTCACAAGCAGGTAATCATGCTGTGAGGGAAATTACTGTAGATCTTCCCACATTATGTGGAATAATGAGGTTGGGAAGATATTCTGGGGCCTGCCTGTGCAAGACCTTCCATGGAGCAGAAGAGTCGTGCAGGTTACTCTATGTTGTGTGGGGCGCCGGTGAAGATCATGAAGCATTGGAATAACAAGTTCACACCTGTTTATCATCATCACTAAGACGTGGTCACAGAAAAAGGGGGTGGGTGGAGAAAAGAAAACGCGCCTCCACAAATAAACCTTGGCAAGCATCAGCTGAATGTACCATCCTTTTTCTGCTCATTTTTTTCTATGCATGTTGTGGGTGGAAAAAAATGACAGCATCTTATTTTGTATGGTAGATATTTAAAAACTTTTTGTTTGCTTTATTTTCCTTTTTAGTGGTGTGTGATACAGTGACTTTCGAAGATGGAACTGATAATGAATTGACTTTTGTAAAAATGGATGAATTGCCTGAAAATCTATCTAGTAGTATTACTGATACTTTGGAAGGATCACCATCATTGTCAGGAGTGTCTGTGGAAGACTTTGTATCATTCATTGTGAATGTTGAGGGAACTTTTATGAGTGCAAGCTACAACTTAGGTGACAGTGACGTTTTGCCCGTGACTACTTATGCTGCCTTTAAAGAAGAAAGTGAACCTGACTTGTACCAACCACTCATGACAGGTGAAGGTGCCAGCCTCCTGAAACCGATTGAAGGTGACTTTGGCCAGGAATTTATGGGCAGAGAGATTTCTTCAGTTGTCATTATAGTTCTTGCAGAGGGAACAGAAAACACTACTGAAATCCTAAAAATTGTAAAGGAGGCCCTGACTATCAAAGTGTGTGGTGAGTAAATGTTGCAAAACGTTTGGTTCATTTGCAGTATAGGTCTTTGTAAAATATTTTGCTATGCAGTTAATCAGTTTGTGAGTGCATCAAATGTTTCAGTTGCATCAGGACATTGGTTTGCTTGCTCACAGTGTTTAGATGTGTTGGCATTAGATATATTTGATAATGGTCTAGTTGAAATGCAATTTTGACTGAAAATTCATGATGACTAATTTAAGGAAGTTTTAATCTTGTTGGGAGGATTGAATTAGAATAGTGTTATTAATGTGACAGAAAACTTTTGTCAGAAGATGGGTTAAAGTACAAATGGTATATGAAGGGAGCAACAAGAATGTTACATTTGGTTGTATTATTTTGCAGCTGAGGAAGAGCCCACAACCAGTGAAGGACCAACAACAACTGAAGCCCCAACAGTAACAACAACTACAACAGGTAAGCTCCTCTGATCTCTGATATAAGATTTTGTGGCAGAGGATTGCTGTAATTGATAGAAACTCAGGTATGAAGGGTCTGAAATATGTTGGGTTGCTTTCTAGAATTGAATGTTTTTTGCCTGAAAAATTTGATGTGAAGGAGGTCAACCACTACCCTCTGTAATGTTGCCCACCTTTCATCAGCCATGGAATGGGCTCAAAATAAAAGAAGCATAGAACCATTGGGCAAGCCATTGCGATGAATGCATTCTTTTTAGCCCCTCCTCCCTCAAGTTTTTTTCTTTGTCTTCACCTGACAGAGGGTGTAATTTTGTCCTGACCTCTTGCTTTTCTTCTCTCTCTCTCGCTTAGTAGGGAAATTACAAATTTTCACTGACTAAGACTGTTACATGTGCCAATCTCACAAAGACCACAAGTAAAACATGTTTCCTGTTGGTTTTAGTTTTCTCTTTGAGTGCTATTGCCAGTACTGCCTATCTGCAAGGAATGCCCAGGTATATGCAAGGAGCCAACGTTGAAAAGACACTCCCTGAAGTATATGGCTACAACAAGCTCTAGCACTCAATAAGTCTGTCTCCTGTCTAACCAGTTCACTCTAGAAATTGGGCCTTCTGCTCATCTCTTACAAATTGTTTAGAATGTATTAGGAAGACAGCTGCTTTTTTAAAATACAGTGTCTCGATGACATCAACATAGCCAGAATTGTCTTCCCTTGTGTAATTTAGATTTTCAAAGTGATTTTTCTTTCATACTGGTAAATATTTCACCATTGCCAAGTGTGATCCCTACTCCTGCTACCCTCACCCGACCCTTGCCCCCACCCCTCTCCCCCCTTAAAAAAAGCAGAGTAAATGCCAAGGGACTGTACATTTCAAAGGTCGTCAATGGACAGACAAACTTTTATTTTTCTTGGCCTTACTTAGGGATTGAATTGAAACTGTTCAGTACATTTCAATAATAATTATAAAAACAATAACACAAAAAGAAATAATAATACAAGAGCAGTCATATTCCCCATAATCAAAGTGATTACAGAAAGTCCTTTATTGGTGGACACTGCACAAGCAGCATTGAAAAGGTGATCTTAATCTTTGCTTTGAATCTTCAAAGTACGTTCCGACATCTTAGATCTTGCAACATAGAGTTTCATAACCCACTGCCCATCCTTATCAATCCACGACGCTTCAGAATGCGTGACCAGTGTAAACTGTGGTATAAAAGCTTGGCTCACAAGCAGGTAATCATGCTGTGAGGGAAATTACTGTAGATCTTCCCACATTATGTGGAATAATGAGGTTGGGAAGATATTCTGGGGCCTGCCTGTGCAAGACCTTCCATGGAGCAGAAGAGTCGTGCAGGTTACTCTATGTTGTGTGGGGCGCCGGTGAAGATCATGAAGCCTTGGAATAACAAGTTCACACCTGTTTGTCATCATCACTAAGAGGTGGTCACAGAAAAAGGGGGTGGGTGGAGAAAAGAAAACGTGGCTCCACAAATAGTCCTTGGCAAGCATCAGCTGAATGTACCATCCTTTTACTGCTCATTTTTTCTACCCATGTTGTGGGTGGAAAAAGTGAGAGCATCTTATTTTGTATGGTAGATATTTAAAAACTTTTTGTTTGCTTTATTTTCCTTTTTAGTGGTGTGTGATACAGTGACTTTCGAAGATGGAACTGATAATGAATTGACCATTTTGAAAATGGATGAATTGCCTGAAAATCTAGCTAGTAGTATTACTGATACTTTGGAAGGATCACCATCATTGTCAGGAGTGTCTGTGGAAGACTTTGTATCATTCATTGTGAATCTTGAGGGAACTTTAATGAGTGCAAGCTACAACTTAGGTGACAATGACATTTTGCCTGTGACTACTTATGCTGCCTTTAAAGAAGAAAGTGAACCTGACTCGTACCAACCACTCATGACAGGTGAAGATGCCAGCACCCTGAAACCGATTGAAGGTGACTTTGGCCAGGAATTTAAGGGCAGAGAGATTTCTTCAGTTGTCATTATAGTTCTTGCACAGGGAACAGAAAACACTACTGAAATCCTAAAATTTGTAAAGGAGGCCCTGACTATCGAAGTGTGTGGTGAGTAAATGTTGCAAAACGTTTGGTTCATTTGCAGTATAGGTCTTTGTAAAATATTTTGCTATGCAGTTAATCAGTTTGTGAGTGCATCAAATGTTTCAGTTGCATCAGGACATTGGTTTGCTTGCTCACAGTGTTTAGATGTGTTGGCATTAGATATATTTGATAATGGTCTAGTTGAAATGCAATTTTGACTGAAAATTCATGATGACTAATTTAAGGAAGTTTTAATCTTGTTGGGAGGATTGAATTAGAATAGTGTTATTAATGTGACAGAAAACTTTTGTCAGAAGATGGGTTAAAGTACAAATGGTATATGAAGGGAGCAACAAGAATGTTACATTTGGTTGTATTATTTTGCAGCTGAGGAAGAGCCCACAACCAGTGAAGGACCAACAACAACTGAAGCCCCAACAGTAACAACAACTACAACAGGTAAGCTCCTCTGATCTCTGATATAAGATTTTGTGGCAGAGGATTGCTGTAATTGATAGAAACTCAGGTATGAAGGGTCTGAAATATGTTGGGTTGCTTTCTAGAATTGAATGTTTTTTGCCTGAAAAATTTGATGTGAAGGAGGTCAACCACTACCCTCTGTAATGTTGCCCACCTTTCATCAGCCATGGAATGGGCTCAAAATAAAAGAAGCATAGAACCATTGGGCAAGCCATTGCGATGAATGCATTCTTTTTAGCCCCTCCTCCCTCAAGTTTTTTTCTTTGTCTTCACCTGACAGAGGGTGTAATTTTGTCCTGACCTCTTGCTTTTCTTCTCTCTCTCTCGCTTAGTAGGGAAATTACAAATTTTCACTGACTAAGACTGTTACATGTGCCAATCTCACAAAGACCACAAGTAAAACATGTTTCCTGTTGGTTTTAGTTTTCTCTTTGAGTGCTATTGCCAGTACTGCCTATCTGCAAGGAATGCCCAGGTATATGCAAGGAGCCAACGTTGAAAAGACACTCCCTGAAGTATATGGCTACAACAAGCTCTAGCACTCAATAAGTCTGTCTCCTGTCTAACCAGTTCACTCTAGAAATTGGGCCTTCTGCTCATCTCTTACAAATTGTTTAGAATGTATTAGGAAGACAGCTGCTTTTTTAAAATACAGTGTCTCGATGACATCAACATAGCCAGAATTGTCTTCCCTTGTGTAATTTAGATTTTCAAAGTGATTTTTCTTTCATACTGGTAAATATTTCACCATTGCCAAGTGTGATCCCTACTCCTGCTACCCTCACCCGACCCTTGCCCCCACCCCTCCCCCCCCCCTTAAAAAAAGCAGAGTAAATGCCAAGGGACTGTACATTTCAAAGGTCGTCAATGGACAGACCAACTTTTTTTTTTCTTGGCCTTACTTAGGGATTGAATTGAAACTGTTCAGTGCATTTCAATAATAATTATAAAAACAATAATAACACTAAAAGAAATAATAATACAAGAGCAGTCATATTCCCCATAATCAAAGTGATTACAGAAAGTCCTTTATTGGTTGACACTTCACAAGCAGCATTGAAAAGGTGATCTTAATCTTTGCTTTGAATCTTCAAAGTACGTTCCAACATCTTAGATCTTGCAACATAGAGTTTCATAACCCACGGCCCATCCTTATAAATCCACGACGCTTCAGAATGCGTGACCAGTGTAAACTGTGGTATAAAAGCTTGGCTCACAAGCAGGTAATCATGCTGTGAGGGAAATTACTGTAGATCTTCCCACATTATGTGGAATAATGAGGTTGGGAAGATATTCTGGGGCCTGCCTGTGCAAGACCTTCCATGGAGCAGAAGAGTCGTGCAGGTTACTCTATGTTGTGTGGGGCGCCGGTGAAGATCATGAAGCATTGGAATAACAAGTTCACACCTGTTTATCATCATCACTAAGACGTGGTCACAGAAAAAGGGGGTGGGTGGAGAAAAGAAAACGCGCCTCCACAAATAAACCTTGGCAAGCATCAGCTGAATGTACCATCCTTTTTCTGCTCATTTTTTTCTATGCATGTTGTGGGTGGAAAAAAATGACAGCATCTTATTTTGTATGGTAGATATTTAAAAACTTTTTGTTTGCTTTATTTTCCTTTTTAGTGGTGTGTGATACAGTGACTTTCGAAGATGGAACTGATAATGAATTGACTTTTGTAAAAATGGATGAATTGCCTGAAAATCTATCTAGTAGTATTACTGATACTTTGGAAGGATCACCATCATTGTCAGGAGTGTCTGTGGAAGACTTTGTATCATTCATTGTGAATGTTGAGGGAACTTTTATGAGTGCAAGCTACAACTTAGGTGACAGTGACGTTTTGCCCGTGACTACTTATGCTGCCTTTAAAGAAGAAAGTGAACCTGACTTGTACCAACCACTCATGACAGGTGAAGGTGCCAGCCTCCTGAAACCGATTGAAGGTGACTTTGGCCAGGAATTTATGGGCAGAGAGATTTCTTCAGTTGTCATTATAGTTCTTGCAGAGGGAACAGAAAACACTACTGAAATCCTAAAAATTGTAAAGGAGGCCCTGACTATCAAAGTGTGTGGTGAGTAAATGTTGCAAAACGTTTGGTTCATTTGCAGTATAGGTCTTTGTAAAATATTTTGCTATGCAGTTAATCAGTTTGTGAGTGCATCAAATGTTTCAGTTGCATCAGGACATTGGTTTGCTTGCTCACAGTGTTTAGATGTGTTGGCATTAGATATATTTGATAATGGTCTAGTTGAAATGCAATTTTGACTGAAAATTCATGATGACTAATTTAAGGAAGTTTTAATCTTGTTGGGAGGATTGAATTAGAATAGTGTTATTAATGTGACAGAAAACTTTTGTCAGAAGATGGGTTAAAGTACAAATGGTATATGAAGGGAGCAACAAGAATGTTACATTTGGTTGTATTATTTTGCAGCTGAGGAAGAGCCCACAACCAGTGAAGGACCAACAACAACTGAAGCCCCAACAGTAACAACAACTACAACAGGTAAGCTCCTCTGATCTCTGATATAAGATTTTGTGGCAGAGGATTGCTGTAATTGATAGAAACTCAGGTATGAAGGGTGTGAAATATGTTGGGTTGCTTTCTAGAATTGAATGTTTTTTGCCTGAAAAATTTGATGTGAAGGAGGTCAACCACTACCCTCTGTAATGTTGCCCACCTTTCATCAGCCATGGAATGGGCTCAAAATAAAAGAAGCATAGAACCATTGGGCAAGCCATTGCGATGAATGCATTCTTTTTAGCCCCTCCCCCCTCAAGTTTTTTTCTTTGTCTTCACCTGACAGAGGGTGTAATTTTGTCCTGACCTCTTGCTTTTCTTCTCTCTCTCTTGCTTAGTAGGTAAATTACAAATTTTCACTGACTAAGACTGTTACATGTGTCAATCTCACAAAGACCACAAGTAAAACATGTTTCCTGTTGGTTTTAGTTTTGTCTTTGAGTGCTATTGCCAGTACTGCCTATCTGCAAGGAATGCCCAGGTATATGCAAGGAGCCAACGTTGAAAAGACACTCCCTGAAGTATATGGCTACAACAAGCTCTAGCACTCAATAAGTCTGTCTCCTGTCTAACCAGTTCACTCTAGAAATTGGGCCTTCTGCTCATCTCTTACAAATTGTTTAGAATGTATTAGGAAGACAGCTGCTTTTTTAAAATACAGTGTCTCGATGACATCAACATAGCCAGAATTGTCTTCCCTTGTGTAATTTAGATTTTCAAAGTGATTTTTCTTTTATACTGGTAAATATTTCACCATTGCCAAGTGTGATCCCTACTCCTGCTACCCTCACCCGACCCTTGCCACCACCCCTCCCCCCCTTAAAAAAAACAGAGTAAATGCCAAGGGGCTACATTTCAAAGGTCGTCAATGGACAGACAAACTTTTTTTTTTCTTGGCCTTACTTAGGGATTGAATTGAAACTGTTCAGTGCATTTCAATAATAATTATAAAAACAATAATAACACTAAAAGAAATAATAATACAAGAGCAGTCATATTCCCCATAATCAAAGTGATTACAGAAAGTCCTTTATTGGTTGACACTTCACAAGCAGCATTGAAAAGGTGATCTTAATCTTTGCTTTGAATCTTCAAAGTACGTTCCAACATCTTAGATCTTGCAACATAGAGTTTCATAACCCACGGCCCATCCTTATAAATCCACGACGCTTCAGAATGCGTGACCAGTGTAAACTGTGGTATAAAAGCTTGGCTCACAAGCAGGTAATCATGCTGTGAGGGAAATTACTGTAGATCTTCCCACATTATGTGGAATAATGAGGTTGGGAAGATATTCTGGGGCCTGCCTGTGCAAGACCTTCCATGGAGCAGAAGAGTCGTGCAGGTTACTCTATGTTGTGTGGGGCGCCGGTGAAGATCATGAAGCATTGGAATAACAAGTTCACACCTGTTTATCATCATCACTAAGACGTGGTCACAGAAAAAGGGGGTGGGTGGAGAAAAGAAAACGCGCCTCCACAAATAAACCTTGGCAAGCATCAGCTGAATGTACCATCCTTTTTCTGCTCATTTTTTTCTATGCATGTTGTGGGTGGAAAAAAATGACAGCATCTTATTTTGTATGGTAGATATTTAAAAACTTTTTGTTTGCTTTATTTTCCTTTTTAGTGGTGTGTGATACAGTGACTTTCGAAGATGGAACTGATAATGAATTGACTTTTGTAAAAATGGATGAATTGCCTGAAAATCTATCTAGTAGTATTACTGATACTTTGGAAGGATCACCATCATTGTCAGGAGTGTCTGTGGAAGACTTTGTATCATTCATTGTGAATGTTGAGGGAACTTTTATGAGTGCAAGCTACAACTTAGGTGACAGTGACGTTTTGCCCGTGACTACTTATGCTGCCTTTAAAGAAGAAAGTGAACCTGACTTGTACCAACCACTCATGACAGGTGAAGGTGCCAGCCTCCTGAAACCGATTGAAGGTGACTTTGGCCAGGAATTTATGGGCAGAGAGATTTCTTCAGTTGTCATTATAGTTCTTGCAGAGGGAACAGAAAACACTACTGAAATCCTAAAAATTGTAAAGGAGGCCCTGACTATCAAAGTGTGTGGTGAGTAAATGTTGCAAAACGTTTGGTTCATTTGCAGTATAGGTCTTTGTAAAATATTTTGCTATGCAGTTAATCAGTTTGTGAGTGCATCAAATGTTTCAGTTGCATCAGGACATTGGTTTGCTTGCTCACAGTGTTTAGATGTGTTGGCATTAGATATATTTGATAATGGTCTAGTTGAAATGCAATTTTGACTGAAAATTCATGATGACTAATTTAAGGAAGTTTTAATCTTGTTGGGAGGATTGAATTAGAATAGTGTTATTAATGTGACAGAAAACTTTTGTCAGAAGATGGGTTAAAGTACAAATGGTATATGAAGGGAGCAACAAGAATGTTACATTTGGTTGTATTATTTTGCAGCTGAGGAAGAGCCCACAACCAGTGAAGGACCAACAACAACTGAAGCCCCAACAGTAACAACAACTACAACAGGTAAGCTCCTCTGATCTCTGATATAAGATTTTGTGGCAGAGGATTGCTGTAATTGATAGAAACTCAGGTATGAAGGGTCTGAAATATGTTGGGTTGCTTTCTAGAATTGAATGTTTTTTGCCTGAAAAATTTGATGTGAAGGAGGTCAACCACTACCCTCTGTAATGTTGCCCACCTTTCATCAGCCATGGAATGGGCTCAAAATAAAAGAAGCATAGAACCATTGGGCAAGCCATTGCGATGAATGCATTCTTTTTAGCCCCTCCTCCCTCAAGTTTTTTTCTTTGTCTTCACCTGACAGAGGGTGTAATTTTGTCCTGACCTCTTGCTTTTCTTCTCTCTCTCTCTCGCTTAGTAGGGAAATTACAAATTTTCACTGACTAAGACTGTTACATGTGCCAATCTCACAAAGACCACAAGTAAAACATGTTTCCTGTTGGTTTTAGTTTTCTCTTTGAGTGCTATTGCCAGTACTGCCTATCTGCAAGGAATGCCCAGGTATATGCAAGGAGCCAACGTTGAAAAGACACTCCCTGAAGTATATGGCTACAACAAGCTCTAGCACTCAATAAGTCTGTCTCCTGTCTAACCAGTTCACTCTAGAAATTGGGCCTTCTGCTCATCTCTTACAAATTGTTTAGAATGTATTAGGAAGACAGCTGCTTTTTTAAAATACAGTGTCTCGATGACATCAACATAGCCAGAATTGTCTTCCCTTGTGTAATTTAGATTTTCAAAGTGATTTTTCTTTCATACTGGTAAATATTTCACCATTGCCAAGTGTGATCCCTACTCCTGCTACCCTCACCCGACCCTTGCCCCCACCCCCTAAAAAAGCAGAGTAAATGCCAAGGGACTGTACATTTTAAGGGACATCAATGGACAGACAAACATGTTTTTTTCTTGGCCTTACTTCGGAATTGAATTGAAACTGTTCAGTGCATTTCAATATTAATTATAAAACAATAATAACACTAAAAGAAATAATACAAGAGCAGTCATATTCCCATAATCAAAGTGATTATAGAAAGTCCTTTATTGGTTGACACTTCACAAGCACCATTGAAAAGGTGATCTTAATCTTTGCTTTGAATCTTCAAAGTACGTTCCAACATCTTAGATCTTGCAACATAGAGTTTCATAACCCACGGCCCATCCTTATAAATCCACGACGCTTCAGAATGCGTGACCAGTGTAAACTGTGGTATAAAAGCTTGGCTCACAAGCAGGTAATCATGCTGTGAGGGAAATTACTGTAGATCTTCCCACATTATGTGGAATAATGAGGTTGGGAAGATATTCTGGGGCCTGCCTGTGCAAGACCTTCCATGGAGCAGAAGAGTCGTGCAGGTTACTCTATGTTGTGTGGGGCGCCGGTGAAGATCATGAAGCATTGGAATAACAAGTTCACACCTGTTTATCATCATCACTAAGACGTGGTCACAGAAAAAGGGGGTGGGTGGAGAAAAGAAAACGCGCCTCCACAAATAAACCTTGGCAAGCATCAGCTGAATGTACCATCCTTTTTCTGCTCATTTTTTTCTATGCATGTTGTGGGTGGAAAAAAATGACAGCATCTTATTTTGTATGGTAGATATTTAAAAACTTTTTGTTTGCTTTATTTTCCTTTTTAGTGGTGTGTGATACAGTGACTTTCGAAGATGGAACTGATAATGAATTGACTTTTGTAAAAATGGATGAATTGCCTGAAAATCTATCTAGTAGTATTACTGATACTTTGGAAGGATCACCATCATTGTCAGGAGTGTCTGTGGAAGACTTTGTATCATTCATTGTGAATGTTGAGGGAACTTTTATGAGTGCAAGCTACAACTTAGGTGACAGTGACGTTTTGCCCGTGACTACTTATGCTGCCTTTAAAGAAGAAAGTGAACCTGACTTGTACCAACCACTCATGACAGGTGAAGGTGCCAGCCTCCTGAAACCGATTGAAGGTGACTTTGGCCAGGAATTTATGGGCAGAGAGATTTCTTCAGTTGTCATTATAGTTCTTGCAGAGGGAACAGAAAACACTACTGAAATCCTAAAAATTGTAAAGGAGGCCCTGACTATCAAAGTGTGTGGTGAGTAAATGTTGCAAAACGTTTGGTTCATTTGCAGTATAGGTCTTTGTAAAATATTTTGCTATGCAGTTAATCAGTTTGTGAGTGCATCAAATGTTTCAGTTGCATCAGGACATTGGTTTGCTTGCTCACAGTGTTTAGATGTGTTGGCATTAGATATATTTGATAATGGTCTAGTTGAAATGCAATTTTGACTGAAAATTCATGATGACTAATTTAAGGAAGTTTTAATCTTGTTGGGAGGATTGAATTAGAATAGTGTTATTAATGTGACAGAAAACTTTTGTCAGAAGATGGGTTAAAGTACAAATGGTATATGAAGGGAGCAACAAGAATGTTACATTTGGTTGTATTATTTTGCAGCTGAGGAAGAGCCCACAACCAGTGAAGGACCAACAACAACTGAAGCCCCAACAGTAACAACAACTACAACAGGTAAGCTCCTGTGATCTCTGATATAAGATTTTGTGGCAGAGGATTGCTGTAATTGATAGAAACTCAGGTATGAAGGGTGTGAAATATGTTGGGTTGCTTTCTAGAATTGAATGTTTTTTGCCTGAAAAATTTGATGTGAAGGAGGTCAACCACTACCCTCTGTAATATTGCCCACCTTTCATCAGCCATGGAATGGGCTCAAAATAAAAGAAGCATAGAACCATTGGGCAAGCCATTGCAATGAATGCATTCTTTTTAGCCCCTCCTCCCTCAAGTTTTTTTCTTTGTCTTCACCTGACAGAGGGTGTAATTTTGTCCTGACGTCTTGCTTTTCTTGTCTCTCTCTCTCTCGCTTAGTAGGGAAATTACAAATTTTCACTGACTAAGACTGTTACATGTGCCAGTCTCACAAAGACCACAAGTGAAACATGTTTCCTGTTGGTTTTAGTTTTCTCTTTGAGTGCTATTGCCAGTACTGCCTATCTGCAAGGAATGCCCAGATATATGCAAGGAGCCAACGTTGGAAAGACACTCCCTGAAGTATATGGCTACAACAAGCTCTAGCACTCAATAAGTCTGTCTCCTGTCTAACCAGTTCACTCTAGAAATTGGGCCTTCTGCTCATCTCTTACAAATTGTTTAGAATGTATTAGGAAGACAGCTGCTTTTTTAAAATACAGTGTCTCGATGACATCAACATAGCCAGAATTGTCTTCCCTTGTGTAATTTAGATTTTCAAAGTGATTTTTCTTTTATACTGGTAAATATTTCACCATTGCCAAGTGTGATCCCTACTCCTGCTACCCTCACCCGACCCTTGCCACCACCCCTCCCCCCCTTAAAAAAAACAGAGTAAATGCCAAGGGGCTACATTTCAAAGGTCGTCAGTGGACAGACAAACTTTTTTTTTTCTTGGCCTTACTTAGGGATTGAATTGAAACTGTTCAGTGCATTTCAATAATAATTATAAAAACAATAATAACACTAAAAGAAATAATAATACAAGAGCAGTCATATTCCCCATAATCAAAGTGATTACAGAAAGTCCTTTATTGGTTGACACTTCACAAGCAGCATTGAAAAGGTGATCTTAATCTTTGCTTTGAATCTTCAAAGTACGTTCCGACATCTTAGATCTTGCAACATAGAGTTTCATAACCCACGGCCCATCCTTATAAATCCACGACGCTTCAGAATGCGTGACCAGTGTAAACTGTGGTATAAAAGCTTGGCTCACAAGCAGGTAATCATGCTGTGAGGGAAATTACTGTAGATCTTCCCACATTATGTGGAATAATGAGGTTGGGAAGATATTCTGGGGCCTGCCTGTGCAAGACCTTCCATGGAGCAGAAGAGTCGTGCAGGTTACTCTATGTTGTGTGGGGCACCGGTGAAGATCATGAAGCATTGGAATAACAAGTTCACACCTGTTTATCGTCATCACTAAGACGTGGTCACAGAAAAAGGGGGTGGGTGGAGAAAAGAAAACGCGCCTCCACAAATAAACCTGGGCAAGCATCAGCTGAATGTACCATCCTTTTTCTGCTCATTTTTTTCTATGCATGTTGTGGGTGGAAAAAAATGACAGCATCTTATTTTGTATGGTAGATATTTAAAAACTTTTTGTTTGCTTTATTTTCCTTTTTAGTGGTGTGTGATACAGTGACTTTCGAAGATGGAACTGATAATGAATTGACTTTTGTAAAAATGGATGAATTGCCTGAAAATCTATCTAGTAGTATTGCTGATACTTTGGAAGGATCACCATCATTGTCAGGAGTGTCTGTGGAAGACTTTGTATCATTCATTGTGAATGTTGAGGGAACTTTTATGAGTGCAAGCTACAACTTAGGTGACAGTGACGTTTTGCCCGTGACTACTTATGTTGCCTTTAAAGAAGAAAGTCAACCTGACTTGTACCAACCACTCATGACAGGTGAAGGTGCCAGCCTCCTTGAACCGATTGAAGGTGACTTTGGCGAGGAATTTTACGGCAGAGAGATTTCTTCAGTTGTCATTATAGTTCTTGCAGAGGGAACAGAAAACACTACTGAAATCCTAAAAATTGTAAAGGAGGCCCTGACTATCAAAGTGTGTGGTGAGTAAATGTTGCAAAACGTTTGGTTCATTTGCAGTATAGGTCTTTGTAAAATATTTTGCTATGCAGTTAATCAGTTTGTGAGTGCATCAAATGTTTCAGTTGCATCAGGACATTGGTTTGCTTGCTCACAGTGTTTAGATGTGTTGGCATTAGATATATTTGATAATGGTCTAGTTGAAATGCAATTTTGACTGAAAATTCATGATGACTAATTTAAGGAAGTTTTAATCTTGTTGGGAGGATTGAATTAGAATAGTGTTATTAATGTGACAGAAAACTTTTGTCAGAAGATGGGTTAAAGTACAAATGGTATATGAAGGGAGCAACAAGAATGTTACATTTGGTTGTATTATTTTGCAGCTGAGGAAGAGCCCACAACCAGTGAAGGACCAACAACAACTGAAGCCCCAACAGTAACAACAACTACAACAGGTAAGCTCCTCTGATCTCTGATATAAGATTTTGTGGCAGAGGATTGCTGTAATTGATAGAAACTCAGGTATGAAGGGTGTGAAATATGTTGGGTTGCTTTCTAGAATTGAATGTTTTTTGCCTGAAAAATTTGATGTGAAGGAGGTCAACCACTACCCTCTGTAATGTTGCCCACCTTTCATCAGCCATGGAATGGGCTCAAAATAAAAGAAGCATAGAACCATTGGGCAAGCCATTGCGATGAATGCATTCTTTTTAGCCCCTCCTCCCTCAAGTTTTTTTCTTTGTCTTCACCTGACAGAGGGTGTAATTTTGTCCTGACCTCTTGCTTTTCTTCTCTCTCTCTTGCTTAGTAGGTAAATTACAAATTTTCACTGACTAAGACTGTTACATGTGTCAATCTCACAAAGACCACAAGTAAAACATGTTTCCTGTTGGTTTTAGTTTTGTCTTTGAGTGCTATTGCCAGTACTGCCTATCTGCAAGGAATGCCCAGGTATATGCAAGGAGCCAACGTTGAAAAGACACTCCCTGAAGTATATGGCTACAACAAGCTCTAGCACTCAATAAGTCTGTCTCCTGTCTAACCAGTTCACTCTAGAAATTGGGCCTTCTGCTCATCTCTTACAAATTGTTTAGAATGTATGAGGAAGACAGCTGCTTTCAGTTTTTAAAATACAATGTCTCGGTGACATCAACATAGCCAGAATTGTCTTCCCTTGTGTAATTTAGATTTTCAAAGTGACTTTTTGGTTCCTTGTGATAGCAAAAGGAACCTATGCAGTCAGCTTGGCGTGTGTGTGTGTGTGTATGTGCGTGTGTGTGTGTGTGTATGTGCGTGTGTGCGTATGTGTGTGTATGTTTGAGACACCTTGCTCGTTAACACGATATCTCAAGAAGGGAAACTCTGATGGTTCTCAAACTTGGTACATAGATGCCCCTTATTAAGAGGAAGAACCGTATTGTTTTTGGTGGGGGTCAAAGGTCTTCTGGTGTCACCAGAGGTCAAACTCTGAGAACCTCGTTAACACGATATCTCAAGATAGAAAGGTTGGATAATTTCATACTTAGTATGTTGATACGTTATGGTAAGAGGAAGAACCCCGTTGTTTTTGATATAGGTCAAAGGTCATCTGGGGTCACCGGGGTCAAATGCTGAAAACCTTGTTAACACGATATCTCAAGATAGGAAGGTTGGATAATTTTCATACTTAGTATGTAGATGCGTTATGGTAAGAGGAAGAACCCTATTGTTTTTGATATAGGTCAAAGGTCATCTGGGGTCACCGGGGGATTTGAATATTCAAACCATGGTGAATGCTACAGCTGCCACATACTTGTTAGACTTTGGGGGTCAGCCATTTTATTTGTTACATACTTCCCACCTTAGCAGGGAAACATTAACATTTAAAATTTTATCTTCATCAGTGGTTACTAAAAGGTAAAGAACAACATAATTTACATGACACAGAAAATTAAACTTTGGTATTTTATCTTCCAGTGAAACCACAAGTCGCTACCACAGAGAAAGCCACTACTGCTGCTGCGGAAACTACCACAGGTGAACTTTCTTGAATCTTCATTCCCTCTTAAAAATCTTTTTTTTTTTTTTACTTTGGAGAACATTATGGAATGTATCAAAAGTAAGTCATCTTAAGTGTTGTATAATTACAGGTCAACCTTCTCACTAATGACTTCTACCTTCCATTACTTTTTTTTAATATGCCTTGGCTCCTAATATTTGTTTAATTTTCGTGGACAAGAATTTGCTTCATATTATACTTCCTGATAAATTTTGTATATTAAAGTAACTCCAGTTACATATCAAATTTCAAGCCTCTGTGTCTACTTTCAAATATTGTTTTTAAAAATTTGTGTTGTGAATCAGTGACACAAGCTATTTTTGAACTGTTAATATCAGTTGAGTTAGAGGCAAAGTTACCTTATGAGTTCTACTAAAAGTAGTGATGATAAGTGATAGTTTGATAGAAACAAGCCTGAATGTAACATCATCACTGATTATGTTTCACTTGGGGTGAACACAAAATAAGGCCCTTTGCCCCTGGTGGGAGACCTTATATACACCACTGGTGATGGGGACCCAAAAATTATATGGATCAACCAAGGTCCCCAACATTCATAATGGCTCCAAACCATCCTGATGGAAAAACTCCAATCTCTGAAGAGCAAGGAGCATGTTTTAATTTCTATATTCTACATACAACAGATATTCAATGGATAATACAGTGTATATAAAAATAGTTTAATTTGAGGACAGGGCTCATTTGTTAATACTATCTATTTGTGTGACTCAGACTTGGACCTGGAAGCACCTACTGTATACTGTCGTTTGAAATATTTTTTTCTCAAAATCTATGACCTGATATCAATAATAGCACTATCAATGTCGCAAGTTACTGTTGGAGCCATTAATTTCAGTGCAAGGAGAATCAAAGTTATAGCAGAGGTAATGATCAGTGTTTTCTTTGACATGAATAAGGATATAATGATCAAGAGAAGTAAATGACATTGCCATTTTACTCGCAAGTTGATTCCCATTGGTACAAACATAGGTGTTTTGTGGTTTTATTATATGTTGTAGGTGAGATCCAGCAGACTACCACAGAAGCTGCTAGCACAAGTGAAATGGTAGAGGAGGAGACTACTTCAACAACCTCTACCACTACTTCAGGTATACAATGAGTGAAAAGTAATGTTCAAAATATGAGGGTTTCTACTTTCAACTAGTTGGACAAACAGAGTTTGAATGTTGAGCTCACTGAAGGCTTAAATAAAGGTGGTTAAATGTCAAAAAATGTGGCCATTGGAAGGCCATACTGTTGTAGCATGTATAGAAAGCCCTTGCTAGACAGAACAACAATTGACAGCAAGTACCTTGCACAGTCACTTTTTTGGATACCTTCTGCAGACACAATTAGTTTCTTTTCAAGAAACTGATCCCAACTCTGTCTGTCAATTAACATCTTGTGACTCTCTCATAAATGTCTTCAGTAAGCAAGTTTAAGTAGTTTATAATTTATTTTCCTATCTTTACTGCCTAAGTAGAAGTTTATCAGACATGCAAGGGGAAAATGTTCTTTTAGTTAAAGTAAATATCTCAGTTTGAAAGGACGGTTAGCATTCCTCGACTGAATCAAGATACGTTAGGACTTCCAAAGTTTTCACTGAAACACTTCATTGATGTAATCCAAGAGTAAACAGTTTCAATTCTCTGTTGCTTTACTAAGCATAGAAGAATATTTCATCTCTTCTTAAACAGAGCTCTGTGATGAGAAAGATATCAGTGAGAGTCTTAATGGCGTTGAATTTGTCACAGTTCAAGAAGACACAATTGATGAAACAGTTTTGGAACCCGTTTTAAACATTACATCCTTTGACTTGAGAGAACTTTATCTTGATGCTGATAGAGTGATGGCATTCACCATTCAACAAGTACCTGATACATTGACCTTTAATGTCGGATACAGGGAAGATGTTAACGGTAGTGTTAAATTATTGCTCGGAGGTGACGGCTCACCCTTGCCAGTTGAAAGTGGCACTGATTTGACACCACAACTTGAAAATGAGAACGTTGCTTCAGTTGTATTTTTCTTACCAAAGGAAGGAATACCAGGAACAGATGGTGTTACAATGGGTGTCGATGAGATTGTTGATATATTAGCAGACTCCCTGATTGTAAAATTGTGTGGTACGTCGATGCAAAACTTTTTCTTTTCATTGTATGTTGTAAGAAACGGACATTCATGTCCAAATTGTGTGATGTTTGTAAGCCGATATCAAAAAATGTGTCATAACTTTGTAGAACATTGACAATATGCTAATTATAAGATGCCTCTAGGTTAATTTTAAACTCAAGAAAACTAATGCAAGATAAAATAAGGAACACATGATTGCCTACATGTTACCTTCTTCCTCTTTTGAGGTCTAGGCTGCTCTGCCTGTTAGCGAGAATATATTTTCAAACAGAATTGAACTGAATGGGTGTAAAGGAAATTTAAACATAGTGAAAAGGATTTGTGTATTCAGATGAGGAATAAAATGCTACAGATGCAACATACTTCTATAGACTTTGTGGGCCAGCCATTTTAAATTGTTACATACTTCCCACGATGAGAAGTAAATGGTCCTCGATTTACAGTGCCTTTTATTGTGACATACTCCAACACGTTCTTTAATATATACTTGATTCCCAAACTTTGGTTAATTACAAACTACCTTGAGTTATGTACACTTTTAGCAAATGCAGTTGTGAAATTCAGTGTGGCTATTTATACATGTATCTATCAAGAAGTATAGGACATATTACATTTCTAAAAGCTTTGCCATCAACAATGCCATTACTGTATAGATATGTTCAAATATGTCACAATATAAAGGCAAGTATACAATTCATTCTTTATCAAAACTTAAAGAGCAAGTCATTATAACATGCCAGCCGGGGAACTTAAAGTCAAGGCATCTCCTTATATGAAGGGTTAACATGAGATAAGATAAGGCACAGACATTGCTTATTTATCAACATCTTCCTCTTCTGAAGTCTTCGGCTGCTCTGCCTCATAGGAAGAATAATTTTCAAAAGAGGTGAATTTAAACAGGTGTTGGGCAAAGCTAAACATAGTGTGGAGAATTTGTACATTCAAACCATGGTGAATGCTACAGCTGGCAAATACTTGTTAGACTTTGGGGGTCAGCCGTTTTATTTGTTACATATTTCCCACCTAAGCAGGCAAACATTAACATTTAAAATTTTATCTTCATCAGTGGTTACTAAAAGATAAAGAACAACATAAATTACATGACACAGAAAATTAAACTTTGGTATTTTTCTCTTCCAGTGAAACCACAAGTCGCTACCACAGAAAAAGCCACTACTGCTGCTGCGGAAACTACCACAGGTGAACTTTCTTGAATCTTCATTCCCTCTTAAAAATCTTTTCTTTTTTTTCTTTGACTTTGGAGAACATTATGGAATGTATCAAAAGTCATCTTAAGTGTTGCATAATTACAGGTCAACCTTCTCACTAATGACTTCTACCTTCCATTACTTTTTTTTAATATGCCTTGGGCTCCTAATATTTGTTTAATTTTCGTGGACAAGAATTTGCTTCATATTATACTTCCTGATAAATTTTGTATATTAAAGTAACTCCAGTTACATATCAAATTTCAAGCCTCTATGTCTACTTTGAAATATTGTTTTTGAAAATTTGTGTTGTGAATCAGTGACACAAGCTATTTTTGAACTGTTAATATCAGTTGAGTTAGAGGCAAAGTTACCTTATGAGTTCTACTAAAAGTAGTGATGATAAGTGATAGTTTGATAGAAACAAGCCTGAATGTAACATCATCACTGATTATGTTTCACTTGGGGTGAACCCAAAATAAGGCCCTTTGCCCCTGGAGGGAGACCTTATATACACCACTGGTGATGGGGACCCAAAAATTATATGGATCAACCAAGGTCCCCAACATTCATAATGGCTCCAAACCATCCTGATGGAAAAACTCCAATCTCTGAAGAGCAAGGAGCATGTTTTAATTTCTATATTCTACATACAACAGATATTCAATGGATAATACAGTGTATATAAAATAGTTTAATTTGAGGACAGGGCTCATTTGTTAATACTATCTATTTGTGTGACTCAGACTTGGACCTGGAAGCACCTACTGTATACTGTCTTTTGAAATATTTTTTTCTCAAAATCTATGACCTGATATCAATTATAGCACTATCAATGTCGCAAGTTACTGTTGGAGCTATTAATTTCAGTGCAAGGAGAATCAAAGTTATAGCAGAGGTAATGATCAGTGTTTTCTTTGACATGAATAAGGATATAATGATCAAGAGAAGTAAATGACATTGCCATTTTACTCGCAAGTTGATTCCCATTGGTACAAACATAGGTGTTTTGTGGTTTTATTATATGTTGTAGGTGAGATCCAGCAGACTACCACAGAAGCTGCTAGCACAAGTGAAATGGTAGAGGAGGAGACTACTTCAACAACCTCTACCACTACTTCAGGTATACAATGAGTGAAAAGTAATGTTCAAAATATGAGGGTTTCTACTTTCAACTAGTTGGACAAACAGAGTTTGAATGTTGAGCTCCCTGAAGGCTTAAATAAAGGTGGTTAAATGTCAAAAAATGTGGCCATTGGAAGGCCATACTGTTGTAGCATGTATAGAAAGCCCTTGCTAGACAGAAGAACAATTGACAGCAAGTACCTTGCACAGTCACTTTTTTGGATACCTTCTGCAGACACAATTAGTTTCTTTTCAAGAAACTGATCCCAACTCTGTCTGTCAATTAACATCTTGTGACTCTCTCATAAATGTCTTCAGTAAGCAAGTTTAAGTAGTTTATAATTTATTTTCCTATCTTTACTGCCTAAGTAGAAGTTTATCAGACATGCAAGGGGAAAATGTTCTTTTAGTTAAAGTAAATATCTCAGTTTGAAAGGACGGTTAGCATTCCTCGACTGAATCAAGATACGTTAGGACTTCCAAAGTTTTCACTGAAACACTTCATTGATGTAATCCAAGAGTAAACAGTTTCAATTCTCTGTTGCTTTACTAAGCATAGAAGAATATTTCATCTCTTCTTAAACAGAGCTCTGTGATGAGAAAGACATCAGTGAGAGTCTTAATGGCGTTGAATTTGTCACAGTTCAAGAAGACACAATTGATGAAACAGTTTTGGAACCCGTTTTAAACATTACATCCTTTGACTTGAGAGAACTTTATCTTGATGCTGATAGAGTGATGGCATTCACCATTCAACAAGTACCTGATACATTGACCTTTAATGTCGGATACAGGGAAGATGTTAACGGTAGTGTTAAATTATTGCTCGGAGGTGACGGCTCACCCTTGCCAGTTGAAAGTGGCACTGATTTGACACCACAACTTGAAAAGGAGAACGTTGCTTCAGTTGTATTTTTCTTACCAAAGGAAGGAATACCAGGAACAGATGGTGTTACAATGGGTGTCGATGAGATTGTTGATATATTAGCAGACTCCCTGATTGTAAAATTGTGTGGTACGTCGATGCAAAACTTTTTCTTTTCATTGTATGTTGTAAGAAACGGACATTCATGTCCAAATTGTGTGATGTTTGTAAGCCGATATCAAAAAATGTGTCATAACTTTGTAGAACATTGACAATATGCTAATTATAAGGTGCCTCTAGGTTAATTTTAAACTCAAGAAAACTAATGCAATATAAAATAAGGAACACATGATTGCCTACATGTTACCTTCTTCCTCTTTTGAGGTCTAGGCTGCTCTGCCTGTTAGCGAGAATATATTTTCAAACAGAATTGAACTGAATGGGTGTAAAGGAAATTTAAACATAGTGAAAAGGATTTGTGTATTCAGATGAGGAATAAAATGCTACAGCTGCAACATACTTCTGTAGACTTTGTGGGCCAGCCATTTTAAATTGTTACATACTTCCCACGATGAGAAGTAAATGGTCCTCGATTTACAGTGCCTTTTATTGTGACATACTCCTACACGTTCTTTAATATATACTTGATTCCCAAACTTTGGTTAATTACAAACTACCTTGAGTTATGTACACTTTTAGCAAATGCAGTTGTGAAATTCAGTGTGGCTATTTATACATGTATCTATCAAGAAGTATAGGACATATTACATTTCTAAAAGCTTTGCCATCAACAATGCCATTACTGTGTAGATATTTTCAAATATGTCACAATATAAAGGCAAGTATACAATTCATTCTTTATCAAAACCTAAAGAGCAAGTCATTATAACATGCCAGCCGGGGAACTTAAAATCAAGGCATCTCCTTATATGAAGGGTTAACATGAGATAAGATAAGGCACAGACATTGCTTATTTATCAACATCTTCCTCTTCTGAAGTCTTCGGCTGCTCTGCCTCATGGGAAGAATAATTTTCAAAAGAGGTGAATTTAAACAGGTGTTGGGCAAAGCTAAACATATTGTGGAGAATTTGTACATTCAAACCATGGTGAATGCTACAGCTGCCAAATACTTGTTAGACTTTGGGGGTCAGCCATTGTATTTGTTACATACTTCCCACCTTAGCAGGGAAACATTAACATTTAAAATTTTATCTTCATCAGTGGTTACTAAAAGATAAAGAACAACATAATTTACATGACACAGAAAATTAAACTTTGGTATTTTTATCTTCCAGTGAAACCACAAGTCGCTACCACAGAAAAAGCCACTACTGCTGCTGCGGAAACTACCACAGGTGAACTTTCTTGAATCTTCATTCCCTTTAATCTTTTTTTTTTTTTTTTTTTACTTTGGAGAACATTATGGAATGTATCAAAAGTCATCTTAAGTGTTGTATAATTACAGGTCAACCTTCTCACTAATGACTTCTACCTTCCATTACTTTTTTTTAATATGCCTTGGCTCCTAATATTTGTTTAATTTTCGTGGACAAGAATTTGCTTCATATTATACTTCCTGATAAATTTTGTATATTAAAGTAACTCCAGTTACATATCAAATTTCAAGCCTCTATGTCTACTTTGAAATATTGTTTTTGAAAATTTGTGTTGTGAATCAGTGACACAAGCTATTTTTGAACTGTTAATATCAGTTGAGTTAGAGGCAAAGTTACCTTATGAGTTCTACTAAAAGTAGTGATGATAAGTGATAGTTTGATAGAAACAAGCCTGAATGTAACATCATCACTGATTATGTTTCACTTGGGGTGAACCCAAAATAAGGCCCTTTGCCCCTGGTGGGAGACCTTATATACACCACTGGTGATGGGGACCCAAAAATTATATGGATCAACCAAGGTCCCCAACATTCATAATGGCTCCAAACCATCCTGATGGAAAAACTCCAATCTCTGAAGAGCAAGGAGCATGTTTTAATTTCTATATTCTACATACAACAGATATTCAATGGATAATACAGTGTATATAAAAATAGTTTAATTTGAGGACAGGGCTCATTTGTTAATACTATCTATTTGTGTGACTCAGACTTGGACCTGGAAGCACCTACTGTATACTGTCTTTTGAAATATTTTTTTCTCAAAATCTATGACCTGATATCAATTATAGCACTATCAATGTCGCAAGTTACTGTTGGAGCCATTAATTTCAGTGCAAGGAGAATCAAAGTTATAGCAGAGGTAATGATCAGTGTTTTCTTTGACATGAATAAGGATATAATGATCAAGAGAAGTAAATGACATTGCCATTTTACTCGCAAGTTGATTCCCATTGGTACAAACATAGGTGTTTTGTGGTTTTATTATATGTTGTAGGTGAGATCCAGCAGACTACCACAGAAGCTGCTAGCACAAGTGAAATGGTAGAGGAGGAGACTACTTCAACAACCTCTACCACTACTTCAGGTATACAATGAGTGAAAAGTAATGTTCAAAATATGAGGGTTTCTACTTTCAACTAGTTGGACAGAGTTTGAATGTTGAGCTCCCTGAAGGCTTAAATAAAGGTGGTTGAATGTCAAAAAATGTGGCCATTGGAAGGCCATACTGTTGTAGCATGTATAGAAAGCCCTTGCTAGACAGAAGAACAATTGACAGCAAGTACCTTGCACAGTCACTTTTTTGGATACCTTCTGCAGACACAATTAGTTTCTTTTCAAGAAACTGATCCCAACTCTGTCTGTCAATTAACATCTTGTGACTCTCTCATAAATGTCTTCAGTAAGCAAGTTTAAGTAGTTTATAATTTATTTTCCTATCTTTACTGCCTAAGTAGAAGTTTATCAGACATGCAAGGGGAAAATGTTCTTTTAGTTAAAGTAAATATCTCAGTTTGAAAGGACGGTTAGCATTCCTCGACTGAATCAAGATACGTTAGGACTTCCAAAGTTTTCACTGAAACACTTCATTGATGTAATCCAAGAGTAAACAGTTTCAATTCTCTGTTGCTTTACTAAGCATAGAAGAATATTTCATCTCTTCTTAAACAGAGCTCTGTGATGAGAAAGACATCAGTGAGAGTCTTAATGGCATTGAATTTGTCACAGTTCAAGAAGACACAATTGATGAAACAGTTTTGGAACCCGTTTTAAACATTACATCCTTTGACTTGAAAGAACTTTATCTTGATGCTGATAGAGTGATGGCGTTCACCATTCAACAAGTACCTGATACATTGACCTTTAATGTCGGATACAGGGAAGATGTTAACGGTAGTGTTAAATTATTGCTCGGAGGTGACGGCTCACCCTTGCCAGTTGAAAGTGGCACTGATTTGACACCACAACTTGAAAAGGAGAACGTTGCTTCAGTTGTATTTTTCTTACCAAAGGAAGGAATACCAGGAACAGATGGTGTTACAATGGGTGTCGATGAGATTGTTGATATATTAGCAGACTCCCTGATTGTAAAATTGTGTGGTACGTCGATGCAAAACTTTTTCTTTTCATTGTATGTTGTAAGAAACGGACATTCATGTCCAAATTGTGTGATGTTTGTAAGCCGATATCAAAAAATGTGTCATAACTTTGTAGAACATTGACAATATGCTAATTATAAGGTGCCTCTAGGTTAATTTTAAACTCAAGAAAACTAATGCAAGATAAAATAAGGAACACATGATTGCCAACATGTTACCTTCTTCCTCTTTTGAGGTCTAGGCTGCTCTGCCTGTTAGCGAGAATATATTTTCAAACAGAATTGAACTGAATGGGTGTAAAGGAAATTTAAACATAGTGAAAAGGATTTGTGTATTCAGATGAGGAATAAAATGCTACAGCTGCAACATACTTCTGTAGACTTTGTGGGCCAGCCATTTTAAATTGTTACATACTTCCCACGATGAGAAGTAAATGGTCCTCGATTTACAGTGCCTTTTATTGTGACATACTCCTACACGTTCTTTAATATATACTTGATTCCCAAACTTTGGTTAATTACAAACTACCTTGAGTTATGTACACTTTTAGCAAATGCAGTTGTGAAATTCAGTGTGGCTATTTATACATGTATCTATCAAGAAGTATAGGACATATTACATTTCTAAAAGCTTTGCCATCAACAATGCCATTACTGTGTAGATATTTTCAAATATGTCACAATATAAAGGCAAGTATACAATTCATTCTTTATCAAAACCTAAAGAGCAAGTCATTATAACATGCCAGCCGGGGAACTTAAAATCAAGGCATCTCCTTATATGAAGGGTTAACATGAGATAAGATAAGGCACAGACATTGCTTATTTATCAACATCTTCCTCTTCTGAAGTCTTCGGCTGCTCTGCCTCATAGGAAGAATAATTTTCAAAAGAGGTGAATTTAAACAGGTGTTGGGCAAAGCTAAACATAGTGTGGAGAATTTGTACATTCAAACCGTGGTAAATGCTACAGCTGGCAAATACTTGTTAGACTTTGGGGGTCAGGCATTTTATTTGTTACATTCTTCCCACCTTAGCAGGGAAACATTAACATTTAAAATTTTATCTTCATCAGTGGTTACTAAAAGATAAAGAACAACATAATTTACATGACACAGAAAATTAAACTTTGGTATTTTATCTTCCAGTGAAACCACAAGTCACTACCACAGAAAAAGCCACTACTGCTGCTGCGGAAACTACCACAGGTGAACTTTCTTGAATCTTCATTCCCTTTTAAAAATCTTTTTTTTTTTTTTACTTTGGAGAACATTATGGAATGTATCAAAAGTCATCTTAAGTGTTGTATAATTACAGGTCAACCTTCTCACTAATGACTTCTACCTTCCATTACTTTTTTTTAATATGCCTTGGCTCCTAATATTTGTTTAATTTTCATGGACAAGAATTTGCTTCATATTATACTTCCTGATAAATTTTGTATATTAAAGTAACTCCAGTTACATATCAAATTTCAAGCCTCTATGTCTACTTTGAAATATTGTTTTTGAAAATTTGTGTTGTGAATCAGTGACACAAGCTATTTTTGAACTGTTAATATCAGTTGAGTTAGAGGCAAAGTTACCTTATGAGTTCTACTAAAAGTAGTGATGATAAGTGATAGTTTGATAGAAACAAGCCTGAATGTAACATCATCACTGATTATGTTTCACTTGGGGTGAACCCAAAATAAGGCCCTTTGCCCCTGGTGGGAGACCTTATATACACCACTGGTGATGGGGACCCAAAAATTATATGGATCAACCAAGGTCCCCAACATTCATAATGGCTCCAAACCATCCTGATGGAAAAACTCCAATCTCTGAAGAGCAAGGAGCATGTTTTAATTTCTATATTCTACATACAACAGATATTCAATGGATAATACAGTGTATATAAAAATAGTTTAATTTGAGGACAGGGCTCATTTGTTAATACTATCTATTTGTGTGACTCAGACTTGGACCTGGAAGCACCTACTGTATACTGTCTTTTGAAATATTTTTTTCTCAAAATCTATGACCTGATATCAATTATAGCACTATCAATGTCGCAAGTTACTGTTGGAGCCATTAATTTCAGTGCAAGGAGAATCAAAGTTATAGCAGAGGTATAATGATCAGTGTTTTCTTTGACATGAATAAGGATATAATGATCAAGAGAAGTAAATGACATTGCCATTTTACTCGCAAGTTGATTCCCATTGGTACAAACATAGGTGTTTTGTGGTTTTATTATATGTTGTAGGTGAGATCCAGCAGACTACCACAGAAGCTGCTAGCACAAGTGAAATGGTAGAGGAGGAGACTACTTCAACAACCTCTACCACTACTTCAGGTATACAATGAGTGAAAAGTAATGTTCAAAATATGAGGGTTTCTACTTTCAACTAGTTGGACAAACAGAGTTTGAATGTTGAGCTCCCTGAAGGCTTAAATAAAGGTGGTTAAATGTCAAAAAATGTGGCCATTGGAAGGCCATACTGTTGTAGCATGTATAGAAAGCCCTTGCTAGACAGAAGAACAATTGACAGCAAGTACCTTGCACAGTCACTTTTTTGGATACCTTCTGCAGACACAATTAGTTTCTTTTCAAGAAACTGATCCCAACTCTGTCTGTCAATTAACATCTTGTGACTCTCTCATAAATGTCTTCAGTAAGCAAGTTTAAGTAGTTTATAATTTATTTTCCTATCTTTACTGCCTAAGTAGAAGTTTATCAGACATGCAAGGGGAAAATGTTCTTTTAGTTAAAGTAAATATCTCAGTTTGAAAGGACGGTTAGCATTCCTCGACTGAATCAAGATACGTTAGGACTTCCAAAGTTTTCACTGAAACACTTCATTGATGTAATCCAAGAGTAAACAGTTTCAATTCTCTGTTGCTTTACTAAGCATAGAAGAATATTTCATCTCTTCTTAAACAGAGCTCTGTGATGAGAAAGACATCAGTGAGAGTCTTAATGGCGTTGAATTTGTCACAGTTCAAGAAGACACAATTGATGAAACAGTTTTGGAACCCGTTTTAAACATTACATCCTTTGACTTGAGAGAACTTTATCTTGATGCTGATAGAGTGATGGCATTCACCATTCAACAAGTACCTGATACATTGACCTTTAATGTCGGATACAGGGAAGATGTTAACGGTAGTGTTAAATTATTGCTCGGAGGTGACGGCTCACCCTTGCCAGTTGAAAGTGGCACTGATTTGACACCACAACTTGAAAAGGAGAACGTTGCTTCAGTTGTATTTTTCTTACCAAAGGAAGGAATACCAGGAACAGATGGTGTTACAATGGGTGTCGATGAGATTGTTGATATATTAGCAGACTCCCTGATTGTAAAATTGTGTGGTACGTCGATGCAAAACTTTTTCTTTTCATTGTATGTTGTAAGAAACGGACATTCATGTCCAAATTGTGTGATGTTTGTAAGCCGATATCAAAAAATGTGTCATAACTTTGTAGAACATTGACAATATGCTAATTATAAGGTGCCTCTAGGTTAATTTTAAACTCAAGAAAACTAATGCAAGATAAAATAAGGAACACATGATTGCCTACATGTTACCTTCTTCCTCTTTTGAGGTCTAGGCTGCTCTGCCTGTTAGCGAGAATATATTTTCAAACAGAATTGAACTGAATGGGTGTAAAGGAAATTTAAACATAGTGAAAAGGATTTGTGTATTCAGATGAGGAATAAAATGCTACAGCTGCAACATACTTCTGTAGACTTTGTGGGCCAGCCATTTTAAATTGTTACATACTTCCCACGATGAGAAGTAAATGGTCCTCGATTTACAGTGCCTTTTATTGTGACATACTCCTACACGTTCTTTAATATATACTTGATTCCCAAACTTTGGTTAATTACAAACTACCTTGAGTTATGTACACTTTTAGCAAATGCAGTTGTGAAATTCAGTGTGGCTATTTATACATGTATCTATCAAGAAGTATAGGACATATTACATTTCTAAAAGCTTTGCCATCAACAATGCCATTACTGTGTAGATATTTTCAAATATGTCACAATATAAAGGCAAGTATACAATTCATTCTTTATCAAAACCTAAAGAGCAAGTCATTATAACATGCCAGCCGGGGAACTTAAAATCAAGGCATCTCCTTATATGAAGGGTTAACATGAGATAAGATAAGGCACAGACATTGCTTATTTATCAACATCTTCCTCTTCTGAAGTCTTCGGCTGCTCTGCCTCATAGGAAGAATAATTTTCAAAAGAGGTGAATTTAAACAGGTGTTGGGCAAAGCTAAACATAGTGTGGAGAATTTGTACATTCAAACCATGGTGAATGCTACAGCTGGCAAATACTTGTTAGACTTTGGGGGTCAGCCGTTTTATTTGTTACATATTTCCCACCTAAGCAGGCAAACATTAACATTTAAAATTTTATCTTCATCAGTGGTTACTAAAAGATAAAGAACAACATAATTTACATGACACAGAAAATTAAACTTTGGTATTTTATCTTCCAGTGAAACCACAAGTTGCTACCACAGAAAAAGCCACTACTGCTGCTGCGGAAACTACCACAGGTGAACTTTCTTGAATCTTCATTCCCTTTAATCTTTTTTTTTTTTTTTTTACTTTGGAGAACATTATGGAATGTATCAAAAGTCATCTTAAGTGTTGTATAATTACAGGTCAACCTTCTCACTAATGACTTCTACCTTCCATTACTTTTTTTTAATATGCCTTGGCTCCTAATATTTGTTTAATTTTCGTGGACAAGAATTTGCTTCATATTATACTTCCTGATAAATTTTGTATATTAAAGTAACTCCAGTTACATATCAAATTTCAAGCCTCTATGTCTACTTTGAAATATTGTTTTTGAAAATTTGTGTTGTGAATCAGTGACACAAGCTATTTTGGAACTGTTAATATCAGTTGAGTTAGAGGCAAAGTTACCTTATGAGTTCTACTAAAAGTAGTGATGATAAGTGATAGTTTGATAGAAACAAGCCTGAATGTAACATCATCACTGATTATGTTTCACTTGGGGTGAACCCAAAATAAGGCCCTTTGCCCCTGGTGGGAGACCTTATATACACCACTGGTGATGGGGACCCGAAAATTATATGGATCAACCAAGGTCCCCAACATTCATAATGGCTCCAAACCATCCTGATAGAAAATCTTCAATCTCTGAAGAGCAAGGAGCATGTTTTAATTTCTATATTCTACATACAACAGATATTCAATGGATAATACAGTGTATATAAAAATAGTTTAATTTGAGGACAGGGCTCATTTGTTAATACTATCTATTTGTGTGACTCAGACTTGGACCTGGAAGCACCTACTGTATACTGTCTTTTGAAATATTTTTTTCTCAAAATCTATGACCTGATATCAATAATAGCACTATCAATGTCGCAAGTTACTGTTGGAGCCATAAACTTCAGTGCATGGAGAATCAAAGTTATAGCAGAGGTAATGATCAGTGTTTTCTTTGACATGAATAAGGATATAATGATCAAGAGAAGTAAATGACATTGCCATTTTACTCGCAAGTTGATTCCCATTGGTACAAACATAGGTGTTTTGTGGTTTTATTATATGTTGTAGGTGAGATCCAGCAGACTACCACAGAAGCTGCTAGCACAAGTGAAATGGTAGAGGAGGAGACTACCTCAACAACCTCTACCACTACTTCAGGTATACAATGAGTGAAAAGTAATGTTCAAAATATGAGGGTTTTTACTTTCAACGAGTAGGACAAACAAACTGAGTTTGAATGTCGAGCTCCCTGAAGGCTTAAATAAAGGTGGTTAAATGTCAAAACATGTGGCCATTGGAAGGCCATACTGTTGTAGCATGTATAGATAGCCCTTGCTTGACAGAAGAACAATTGACAGCAAGTACCTTGCACAGTCACTTTTTTGGATACCTTCTGCAGACACAATTAGTTTCTTTTCAAGAAACTGATCCCAACTCTGTCTGTCAATTAACATCTTGTGACTCTCTCATAAATGTCTTCAGTAAGCAAGTTTAAGTAGTTTATAATTTATTTTCCTATCTTTACTGCCTAAGTAGAAGTTTATCAGACATGCAAGGGGAAAATGTTCTTTTAGTTAAAGTAAATATCTCAGTTTGAAAGGACGGTTAGCAATTCTCGACTGAATCAAGATATTCTAGGACTTCCAAAGTTTTCACTGAAACACTTCATTGATGTAATCCAAGAGTAAACAGTTTCAATTCTCTGTTGCTTTACTAAGCATAGAAGAATATTTCATCTCTTCTTAAACAGAGCTCTGTGATGAGAAAGACATCAGTGAGAGTCTTAATGGCGTTGAATTTGTCACAGTTCAAGAAGACACAATTGATGAAACAGTTTTGGAACCCGTTTTAAACATTACATCCTTTGACTTGAGAGAACTTTATCTTGATGCTGATAGAGTGATGGCATTCACCATTCAACAAGTACCTGATACATTGACCTTTAATGTCGGATACAGGGAAGATGTTAACGGTAGTGTTAAATTATTGCTCGGAGGTGACGGCTCACCCTTGCCAGTTGAAAGTGGCACTGATTTGACACCACAACTTGAAAAGGAGAACGTTGCGTCAGGTGTCTTTTTCTTACCAAAGGAAGGAATACAAGGAACAGGTGGTGTTACAATGGGTGACGATGAGATTGTTGATATATTAGCAGACTCCCTGATCGTAAAATTGTGTGGTACGTCGATACAAAACTTTTTCTTTTCATTGTGTGTTGTAAGAAATGGACATTCATGTTCAAATTGTGTGATGCTTGTAAGCCGATATCAAAAAATGTGTCATAACTTTGTAGAACATTGACAAAAGGCTTATTATAAGGTGCCTCTAGGTTAATTTTAAACTCAAGAAAACTAATGCAATATAAAATAAGGAACACATGATTGCCTACATGTTACCTTCTTCCTCTTTTGAGGTCTAGGCTGCTCTGCCTGTTAGCAAGAATATATTTTCAAACAGAATTGAACTGAATGGGTGTAAAGGAAATTTAAACATAGTGAAAAGGATTTGTGTATTCAGATGAGGAATAAAATGCTACAGCTGCAACATACTTCTGTAGACTTTGTGGGCCAGCCATTTTAAATTGTTACATACTTCCCACGATGAGAAGTAAATGGTCCTCGATTTACAGTGCCTTTTATTGTGACATACTCCTACACGTTCTTTAATATATACTTGATTCCCAAACTTTGGTTAATTACAAACTACCTTGAGTTATGTACACTTTTAGCAAATACAGTTGTAAAATTCAGTGTGGCTATTTATACATGTATCTATCAAGAAACTGTATAGGACATTTTACATTTCTAAAAGCTTTGCCATCAACAATGGCATCACTGATATGTTCAGATATATCACAATATAAAAGCAAGTATACAATTCATTCGTTATCAAAACCGAAAGAGCAAGTCATTATAATAACATGCTGGAGAGTTAACTTAAAATCAAGGCATCTCCTTATATGAAGGGTTAACATGAGATAAGATAAGGCGCAGACATTGCTTATTTATCAACTTCTTCCTCTTTTGAAGTCTCAGGCTGCTCTGCCTCATAGCAAGAATATTTTACAAAAGAGGTGAATTTAAACAGGTGTTGGGCAAAGCTAAACATATTGCAGGGGATTTGAATATTCAAACCATGGTGAATGCTACAGCTGCCACATACTTGTTAGACTTTGGGGGTCAGCCATTTTATTTGTTCCATACTTCCCACCTTAGCAGGGAAACATTAACATTTAAAATTTTATCTTCATCAGTGGTTACAAAAGGATAAAGAACAACATAATTTACATGACACAGAAAATTAAACTTTGGTATTTTATCTTCCAGTGAAACCACAAGTTGCTACCACAGAGAAAGCCACTACTGCTGCTGCAGAAACTACCACAGGTGAAGTTTCCTGAATCTTCATTCCCTTTAATGTTCAATATTTTTACTTTGGAGAACATTATGGAATGTATCAAAAGTCATCTTAAGTGTTTTATATTTACAGGTCAATCTTTCCACTAATGACCTCTACTTTAGATTACTTCTCTTTAATATACCATAGCTGCCAATATTTGTATAATTTTCATGGACTAGAATTTGCTTCAAATTATGCTTCCTGATGAATTTTGTACATTATAGTAACTCCAGTTTAGATATCAAATTTCCAGCTTCTCCTGTACTTTGAAATACAGTGTTAAAAATTTGTGTTGTGAATCAGTGACACCGAAATCTATTTTTGAGCTGTCAGTTTCAGTTGAGTTAGAAGCAAAGTTTCCTTGAGTTTTAGGAGTAGTGATGATAAGTCATAGTTCGATAGAAACAAGCCTGAATATGTAACATAACTGATTATTACTCAGTTGGAATGATACCAAAATAAGGCCCTTTACCCCTGGTGGGAGAGCCCACATGCACCACTGGTGACATGGTCATGCAGACCCAAAAATTATATGGATCAACCGAGGTCCCCAATATTCATAATGGTTCCAAACAGCCCTGATAGAAAAACTGGAATCTCTGAAAAATAAGGAGCATATTTTAATTTCTATATTCTTCATACAACAGAATTCAATGGATAATGCAGTGTATATAGAAATATTTTAACTGAAGTACAGTACTCATTTGTTAATAGTATCTTTTTATGTGAATCAGACTTAAAGAAACACCTAAACTGTCTTTTGAAATATTTTTTTTCTCAAACTCTATGACTTGATATCAATAATAGCACTTTCTATGTAGCAAGTTATCATTGGAGCCATCACTTCACTGTAATGATAGTCAAAGTTATAGCAGAGGGAATGATGGGTGTTTTCTTTGAAATTAATAATGATGTAAATATCAAAAGAACTAAATGACATTGCCATTTTACTCACAAGTTGATTCCCATTGGTACAAACATGGGTGTTTTGTGGTTTTCTGTGTTGTAGGTGAGATCCAGCAGACTACCACAGCAGCTGCTAGCACAAGTGAAATGGAAGAGGCAACAACTTCAACAATCTCTACCACTACTTCAGGTATAAAACGAGTGAAAAATGATTTGATGTGGATTAGCTTCAACTACTAGGGCAATCAATCTGATTTTAAATATATCCTTAATGGCCTTAGTAAAGGTCGTTAATTGTTAGAAAGTGAGGCAGTTGAATAAATACAATGTCAGTGTAACATGTGTAGAGGGCTCTTGCTTGGCAGAAGAATAACACAGCACAGCAACAACCATGAACAGCCACTTGGCTCTATGTCTTCCACAGATTTGAGTAGTTTCTCGTATAAAACTGACCCAAGATAGCTGTGTTACCCGAGGTCTTTTGATGCTCTCATTATTGTATCCATTTAACAAGGCTAATTAGTATTCCATGTTTTTCCTATCTCTGTTAGATAAGTCATCTATTGTTAAGTTAATAACTTTGTCAACCTCCCAACTAGTGACAATCTACATCTACTGTAGAGTACTTTAGAGCCTGTAACATTCAATGGAGTTCCTAGGTGAATTGAGTGGGTTACTGAGCCAAAGTTGTTGACCATGGAAAGTGCTCTTAAACATGATAATTATGTGATAAAGGGTAGCAGTTATACAGACTTCATCTGTGGCATGTGGATGCCCCATGCTATGTAAATGATCCGTATCGTTTTTTGTAGGGATCATAGGTCATTTGAGGTCAGCAGAGAATGAACTTCAGGAAACTTCTAAACATGATATTTCAAGAAGGGAAATTTGTGTGAATCTCATTCATGACTTATGGCTGCCCACATTGAATCGATAATTTCTATGAGTTTTGCTGGAGGTCAAAGTTTGGGTTGCTGAAGGTCAAACTGCAAAAACCCTGTAAACATCATATCAAAATGCATGAATTGATATAATAAAAAGCATTAGGGTGCTCTTTATTAAGTCTGTGATCTGTACAATATTAGGGGGAGATAAAAGGTCATTTTAGGTGACCAGAGGTCACGCTTTGTTACCTTTTAAAATATGATTTGTCAAGCATCGCGCATGTCTTTATTATATATCTGCCATGTTATATCAAACATTAAAAGCAAGAAGCTCATTTGCGACCAGGTGAACATGATGTAATATGAAACTGTTTCATCCATGCACACCAGGATATTCAACTTTTTCTCCATACAAGCACAGTAACTTCACAACTTAACTGCTAATTTGAAATCACTAAGCCTTTTGGATGTCTGGTCATATGGGCAGTTGTCTGATGTTGAAATCTAGAGCTGTCAACCTCTTCAAATTGAAGTATTAACTTTTTCACCTGGTGCTATAATTAAAAGGAGAACAACATATGTCACATCCCAGTGATCCCACAGTGATTTGAAAGCTCATGTTATCTATTTTCCAGCCAAACCAGAGGGGACTACGACAGTGGTAGCCACTACTGCAGCTGCAGAAAGCACACAAGGTGATCTTTCCTGAATGTTCATTCCTTTGATACTAAATTCTTTGCTTTTGAAGAACATTTTGGAAAATACTTTCTTTTTGTATGGACATTTGTCTTATGTTCATTTTATTGTATTGTCAACCTCTCTATGAGTATCTACTTAATATTACATCTGTTTAACATGCCATAGCTCCCAACATTTGCAAAAAACTTCATAGAAAAGAATTCACTTTATGTAATCTCCCTGATTTTTTTTTTTTTTTTTTTTTTGTAACAAAAGCTCCAGTAAAAAATTTGACTGTCATCTGTTGGAAATTTCTGTTTTTATATTTTGATAATGTTTCAAAAGCACTAAAATCTGTTGACCTGTGCTTTGCAACAGGTAAAGAAACTCCTGTGTATGCAGCCGGTGTTGCATATTCATCAACTGGAGCTTCAAGCACATCTTCAGGTAATGAATGAAATTTGTCACTAACAGTTCCAGTGTAATCTGAAGTGAAAAACTTATTTGTTTTGGCCAGTAAGATAACTAGTGGAAAGTCTGGTTCATAAGTTATTCTGTTTAACAGAAGTAATCTGCAGTGAATTGGATATAATGCCATCTGAACTCTCAAAGACCTGCATTTCTTATATATTTGTTTGTGGTTGAAAAACAGTTGTTTATATAGACTGGGTGTATCACAGATAGGTCTGACTCACTTGTGATGGTAGCAACTAAAGTGTCTTTTGAAACATTTGTTTTCTCAAAATCTATGACCTGATATCAATAGCAGCACTATAAATGTAGCAAGTTACTGTTGGAGCTATCAATTTCGGTGTGACGAGAATCAAATTAAGTTATAGAAGAGGGAATGATCAGTGTTTTCTTCAACATAAATAAGGATATAAATTATCAAAAAAAAATAAATAACATTGCCATTTTCCCGCAAGTTGATTCCCATTGGTACAAACATGAGTGTTTTGTGGTTTTATATGTTGTAGGTGAGATCCAGCAGACTACCACAGAAGCTGCTAGCACAAGTGAAATGGAAGAGGAGACTACTTCAACAATCTCTACGACTACTTCAGGTACTGTATACAATAAGTGAAAAATGATGTTCAAATTATGATGGTTTCTACTTGGACTAGTAGGACAAACAAACTGAGTTTGAATGTCTCCCTGAAGGCTTCAACAAATAAAGGTGATTAAATGTCAGAAAATGTGGCCATTGGAAGGCCATACTCTTGTAGCATGTATAGAAAGCCCTTGCTTGACAGAAGAATAATTGACAGCAACAACCTTGCACAGTCACTTGGTTGGAAACCTTCTGCAGACACAATTAGTTTTTTTGCCCTTAACATCTTTTGTCTCTCTCTAAATTGTCTTCATTAAGCAAGTTTAATTAGTTTTCAATTTATTTTCCTATCTTTACTGCCTGAGTAGAAACTTATCAGACATGCAAGGGGGAGAATGTTCTTTTAGTTAAAGTAAATAAATACCTCAGTTTGAAAGGACGGTTAGCATTTCTCGACTGAATCAGGATATTATAGGGCTTCCAAAGTTTTCACTGAAACACTTCATTGGTGTAATCCAAGAGTAAACAGTTTCAATTCTCTGTTGCTTTACTAAGCATAGAAGAATATTTCATCTCTTTGAAAACAGAGCTGTGTGAAAAGAAAGACATCAGTGGGAGTCTTAGTGCCATTCAATTTGTCAAAGTTCAAGAAGATACAATTGATGAAACGGATTTGGAACCCTTTTTAAACATTACATCCTTCGACTTGAGAGAACTTTATCTTGATGCTGCTGTTAGAGTGATGGAGTTCACCATTCAAGAAGTACCTGATACATTGACCTTTAAT
This sequence comes from Holothuria leucospilota, assembly GCA_029531755.1. Lineage (NCBI taxonomy): Eukaryota > Metazoa > Echinodermata > Holothuroidea > Aspidochirotida > Holothuriidae > Holothuria > Holothuria leucospilota. The sequence continues at coordinate 25,109,613 of CM055978.1, forward strand.
GTCGGATACAGGGAAGATGTTAACAGTAGTGTTAAATTATTGCTCGGAGGTGACGGCTCACCCTTGCCAGTTGAAAGTGGCACTGATTTGACACCACAGCTTGAAAAGGAGAATGTTGCTTCAGTTGTGTTTTTCTTACCAAAGGAAGGAATACCAGGAACAGATGGTGTTACACTGGATGACGATGAGATTGTTGATATATTAGCCGACTCCCTGATCGTAAAATTGTGTGGTACGTTGATACAAAACTTTTTCTTTTCATTGTGTGTTGTAAGAAATGGACATTTGTGTTCAAATTGTGTGATGCTTGTAAGCTGATATCAAAAAATGTGTCATAACTTTGTAAAACATTGACAAAAGGCTTATTATAAGGTGCCTCTGGGTTAATTTTAAACTCAAGAAATCTAATGCAAAATAACATAAGGAACACATGATTGCCTACATGTTACCTTCTTCCTCTTTTCAGGTCTAGGCTGCTCTGCCTGTTAGCAAGAATATATTTTCAAACAGAATTGAACTTAACAGGTGTAAAGGAAATTTAAACATAATGAAAAGGACTTGTATATTCAAATGAAGACTAAAATGCTACAGCTGCAACATACTTCTATAGACTTTGTGGGCCAGCCATTTTAAATTGTTACATACTTCCCACGATGAAAAATAAATGGTCCTTGATTTACAGTGCTTTTATTGTTGCATACTCTTACACGTTCTTTAATATATACTTGATTCCCAAACTTTGGTCAATTACAAACTACCTTGAGTTATGTACACTTTTAGCAAATACAGTTGTAAAATTCAGTGTGGCTATTTATACATGTATCTATCAAGAAACTGTATAGGACATTTTACATTTCTAAAAGCTTTGCCATCAACAATGGCATCACTGATATGTTCAGATATATCACAATATAAAAGCAAGTATACAATTCATTCGTTATCAAAACCGAAAGAGCAAGTCATTATAATAACATGCTGGAGAGTTAACTTAAAATCAAGGCATCTCCTTATATGAAAGGTTAACATTAGATAAGATAAGGCGCAGACATTGCTTATTTATCAACTTCTTCCTCTTTTGAAGTCTCAGGCTGCTCTGCCTCATAGCAAGAATATTTTACAAAAGAGGTGAATTTAAACAGGTGTTGGGCAAAGCTAAACATATTGCGGGGGATTTGAATATTCAAACCATGGTGAATGCTACAGCTGCCACATACTTGTTAGACTTTGGGGGTCAGCCATTTTATTTGTTCCATACTTCCCACCTTAGCAGGGAAACATTAACATTTAAAATTTTATCTTCATCAGTGGTTACAAAAGGATAAAGAACAACATAATTTACATGACACAGAAAATTAAACTTTGGTATTTTATCTTCCAGTGAAACCACAAGTTGCTACCACAGAGAAAGCCACTACTGCTGCTGCAGAAACTACCACAGGTGAAGTTTCCTGAATCTTCATTCCCTTTAATGTTCAATTTTTTTACTTTGGAGAACATTATGGAATGTATCAAAAGTCATCTTAAGTGTTTTATATTTACAGGTCAATCTTTCCACTAATGACCTCTACTTTAGATTACTTCTCTTTAATATACCATGGCTGCCAATATTTGTATAATTTTCATGGACTAGAATTTGCTTCAAATTATGCTTCCTGATGAATTTTGTACATTATAGTAACTCCAGTTTAGATATCAAATTTCCAGCCTCTCCTGTACTTTGAAATACTGTGTTAAAAATTTGTGTTGTGAATCAGTGACACCTCAATCTATTTTTGAGCTGTCAGTTTCAGTTGAGTTAGAAGCAAAGTTTCCTTGAGTTTTAGGAGTAGTGATGATAAGTCATAGTTCGATAGAAACAAGCCTGAATATGTAACATCATAACTGATTATTACTTATTACTCAGTTGGAATGATACCAAAATAAGGCCCTTTACCCCTGGTGGGAGAGCCCACATACACCACTGGTGACATGGTCATGCAGACCCAAAAATTATATGGATCAACCGAGGTCCCCAATATTCATAATGGTTCCAAACAGCCCTGATAGAAAAACTGGAATCTCTGAAAAGCAAGGAGCACATTTTAATTTCTATATTCTTCATACAACAGAATTCAATGGATAATGCAGTGTATATAGAAATATTTTAACTTAAGTACAGTACTCCTTTGTTAATAGTATCTATTTATGTGAATCAGACTTAAACCTGGAAGCACCTAAACTGTCTTTTGAAATATTTTTTTTCTCAAACTCTATGACTTGATATCAATAATAGCACTATCAATGTAGCAAGTTACTATTGGAGCCATCAATTTCGGTGTGACGAGAATCAAATTAAGTTATAGCAGAGGGAATGATCAGTGTTTTCTTCGACATAAATAAGGATATAAATATCAAAAAAAATAAATAACATTGCCATTTTCCCGCAAGTTGATTCCCATTGGTACAAACATGGGTGTTTTGTGGTTTTCTATGTTGTAGGTGAGATCCAGCAGACTACCACAGAAGCTGCTAGCACAAGTGAAATGGAAGAGGAGACTACTTCAACAATCTCTACCACTACTTCAGGTACTGTATACAATAAGTGAAAAATGATGTTCAAATTATGATGGTTTCTAATTGGACTAGTAGGACAAACAAACTGAGTTTGAATGTCTCCCTGAAGGCTTCAACAAATAAAGGTGATTAAATGTCAGAAAATGTGGCCATTGGGAGGCCATACTCTTGTAGCATGTATAGAAAGCCCTTGCTTGACAGAAGAATAATTGACAGCAACAACCTTGCACAGTCACTTGGTTGGAAACCTTCTGCAGACACAATTAGTTTTTTTGCCCTTAACATCTTTTGTCTCTCTCTAAATTGTCTTCATTAAGCAAGTTTAATTAGTTTTCAATTTATTTTCCTATCTTTACTGCCTGAGTAGAAACTTATCAGACATGCAAGGGGGAGAATGTTCTTTTAGTTAAAGTAAATAAATACCTCAGTTTGAAAGGACGGTTAGCATTTCTCGACTGAATCAGGATATTATAGGGCTTCCAAAGTTTTCACTGAAACACTTCATTGGTGTAATCCAAGAGTAAATAGTTTCAATTCTCTGTTGCTTCACTAAGCATAGAAGAATATTTCATCTCTTTGAAAACAGAGCTGTGTGAAAAGAAAGACATCAGTGGGAGTCTTAGTGCCATTCAATTTGTCAAAGTTCAAGAAGATACAATTGATGAAACGGATTTGGAACCCTTTTTAAACATTACATCCTTCGACTTGAGAGAACTTTATCTTGATGCTGCTGTTAGAGTGATGGAGTTCACCATTCAAGAAGTACCTGATACATTGACCTTTAATGTCGGATACAGGGAAGATGTTAACAGTAATGTTAAATTATTGCTCGGAGGTGACGGCTCACCCTTGCCAGTTGAAAGTGGCACTGATTTGACACCACAGCTTGAAAAGGAGAATGTTGCTTCAGTTGTGTTTTTCTTACCAAAGGAAGGAATACCAGGAACAGATGGTGTTACACTGGATGACGATGAGATTGTTGATATATTAGCAGACTCCCTGATCGTAAAATTGTGTGGTACGTTGATACAAAACTTTTTCTTTTCATTGTGTGTTGTAAGAAATGGACATTTGTGTTCAAATTGTGTGATGCTTGTAAGCTGATATAAAAAAATTTGTCATAACTTTGTAAAACATTGACAAAAGGCTTATTATAAGGTGCCTCTGGGTTAATTTTAAACTCAAGAAATCTAATGCAAAATAACATAAGGAACACATGATTGCCTACATGTTACCTTCTTCCTCTTTTGAGGTCTAGGCTGCTCTGCCTGTTAGCAAGAATATATTTTCAAACAGAATTGAACTTAACAGGTGTAAAGGAAATTTAAACACAATGAAAAGGACTTGTATATTCAAATGAAGACTAAAATGCTACAGCTGCAACATACTTCTATAGACTTTGTGGCCCAGCCACTTTAAAAATTTACATACTTCCCACGATGAAAAATAAATGGTCCTTGATTTACAGTGCTTTTATTGTTGCATACTCTTACACGTTCTTTAATATATACTTGATTCCCAAACTTTGGTTAATTACAAACTACCTTGAGTTATGTACACTTTTAGCAAATACAGTTGTAAAATTCAGTGTGGCTATTTATACATGTATCTATCAAGAAACTGTATAGGACATTTTACATTTCTAAAGCTTTGCCATCAACAATGGCATCACTGATATGTTCAGATATATCACAATATAAAAGCAAGTATACAATTCATTCGTTATCAAAACCGAAAGAGCAAGTCATTATAATAACATGCTGGAGAGTTAACTTAAAATCAAGGCATCTCCTTATATGAAGGGTTAACATGAGATAAGATAAGGCGCAGACATTGCTTATTTATCAACTTCTTCCTCTTTTGAAGTCTCAGGCTGCTCTGCCTCATAGCAAGAATATTTTACAAAAGAGGTGAATTTAAACAGGTGTTGGGCAAAGCTAAACATATTGCGGGGGATTTGAATATTCAAACCATGGTGAATGCTGCAGTTGCCACATACTTGTTAGACTTTGGGGGTCAGCCATTTTATTTGTTACATACTTCCCACCTTAGCAGGGAAACATTAACATTTAAAATTTTATCTTCATCAGTGGTTACTAAAGGATAAAGAACAACATAATTTACATGGCACAGAAATTAAAGCTTTGATATTTTATCTTCCAGTGAAACCACAAGTTGCTACCACAGAGAAAGCCACTACTGCTGCTGCAGAAACTACCACAGGTGAAGTTTCCTGAATCTTCATTCCCTTTAATGTTCAATTTTTTTACTTTGGAGAACATTATGGAATGTATCAAAAGTCATCTTAAGTGTTTTATATTTACAGGTCAATCTTTCCACTAATGACCTCTACTTTAGATTACTTCTCTTTAATATACCATGGCTCCCAATATTTGTATAATTTTCATGGACTAGAATTTGCTTCAAATTATGCTTCCTGATGAATTTTGTACATTATAGTAACTCCAGTTTAGATATCAAATTTCCAGCCTCTCCTGTACTTTGAAATACTGTGTTAAAAATTTGTGTTGTGAATCAGTGACACCTTAATCTATTTTTGAGCTGTCAGTTTCAGTTGAGTTAGAAGCAAAGTTTCCTTTTGAGTTTTAGTAGTAGTGATGATAAGTCATAGTTCGATAGAAACAAGCCTGAATATGTAACATCATAACTGATTATCACTCAGTTGGAATGATACCAAAATAAGGCCCTTTACCCCTGGTGGGAGAGCCCACATACACCACTGGTGACATGGTATATGGATCAACGGAGGTCCCCAATATTCATAATGGTTCCAAACAGCCCTGATAGAAAAACTGGAATCTCTGAAAAACAAGGAGCATATTTTAATTTCTATATTCTTCATACAACAGAATTCAATGGATAATGCACTGTATATAGAAATATTTTAACTTAAGTACAGTACTCATTCGTTAATAGTGTCTATTTATGTGAATCAGACTTAAACCTGGAAGCACCTAAACTGTCTTTTGAAATATTTTTTTTCTCAAACTCTATGACTTGATATCAATAATAGCACTATCAATGTAGCAAGTTACTATTGGAGCCATCACTTCAGTGTAATGAGAGTCAAAGTTATAGCAGAGGGAATGATCAGTGTTTTCTTTGAAATTAATAATGATGTAAATATCAAAAGAAGTAAATGACATTGCCATTTTACTCACAAGTTGATTCCCATTGGTACAAACATGGGTGTTTTGTGGTTTTCTATGTTGTAGGTGAGATCCAGCAGACTACCACAGCAGCTGCTAGCACAAGTGAAATGGAAGAGGAGACTACTTCAACAATCTCTACCACTACTTCAGGTATAAAACGAGTGAAAAATGATGTGATATGGATTAGCTTCAACTACTATGGCAATCAGTCTGATTTTAAATATATCCTTAATGGCCTTAGTAAAGGTCGTTAATTGTTAGAAAATGAGGCAGTTGAATGAAGGCAATGTCACTGTAACATGTGTAGAGGGCTCTTGCTTGGCAGAAGAATAACACAGCACAGCAACAACTTTGAAGAACCACTTGGCTCTATGTCTTCCACAGATTTGAGTAGTTTCTCGTATTAAACTGACCCAATATAGCTGTGTTACCCGAGGTCTTTTGATGCTCTCATTATTGTATCCATTTAACAAGGTTAATTAGTATTCCATGTTTTTCCTATCTCTGTTAGATAAGTCATCTATTGTTGAGTTAATAACTTTGTCAACCTCCCAACTAGTGACAAGCTACATCTACTGTAGATTACTTTAGAGCCTGTAACATTCAATGGAGTTCCTAGGTGAATTGAGTGGGTTACTGAGCCAAAGTTGTTGACCATGGAAAGTGCTCTTAAACATGATAATTATGTGATAAAGGGTAGCAGTTATACAGACTTCATCTGTGGCATGTGGATGCCCCATGCTATGTAAATGATCCGTATCATTTTTTGTAGGGATCAGAGGTCATTTGAGGTCAGCAGAGAATGAACTTCAGGAAACTTCTAAACATGATATTTCAAGAAGAGAAATTTGTGTGAATCTCATTCATGACTTATGGCTGCCCACATTGAATGGATAATTTCTATGAGTTTTGCTGGAGGTCAAAGTTTGTTTGGGTTGCTGAAGGTCAAACTGCAAAAACCCTGTAAACATCATATCAAAATGCATGAATGAATATAATAAAAAGCATTAGGGTGCTCTTTATTAAGTCTGTGATCTGTACAATATTAGGGGGAGATAAAAGGTCATTTTAGGTGACCAGAGGTCATGCTTTGTTACCTTTTAAAACATGATTTGTCAAGCATTGCACATGTCTTTATTATATATCTGCCATGTTATATCAAACATTAAAAGCAAGAAGCTCATTTGTGACCAGGTGAACATGACGTAATATGAAACTGTTTCATCCATGCACATCAGGATATTCAACTTTTTCTCCATACAAGCACAGTCACTTCACAACTTAACTGCTAATTTGAAACCACAGCACCTAACATCATACCAGTTGGGGCAAAATCACTAAGCCTTTTGGATGTCTGGTCTTGTGGGCAGTTGTCTGATGTTGAAATCTAGAGCTGTCAACCTCTTCAAATTGAAGTATTAACTTTTTCACCTGTTGCTATTATTAAAAGAAGAACAACATATATTTAACATCCCAGTGATCCCACAGTGATTTGAAAGCTCATGTTATCTATTTTCCAGCCAAACCAGAGGGGACTACGACAGTGGTAGCCACTACTGCAGCTGCAGAAAGCACACAAGGTGATCTTTCCTGAATGTTCATTCCTTTGATAATGAATTCTTTGCTTTTGAAGAACATTTTGGAAAATACTTTCTTTTTGTATGGACATTTGTCTCATGTTCATTTTATTGTATTGTCAACCTCTCTATGAGTATCTACTTAATATTACATCTGTTTAACATGCCATAGCTCCCAACATTTGCAAAAAAGTCCATGGACAAGAATTCACCTTATATAATCTCCCTGATTTTTTTTTTCTTTTTTGTAACAAAAGCTCCAGTAAAAAATTTGACTGTCATCTGTTGGAAATTTCTGTTTTTATATTTTGATAATGTTTCAAAAGCACTAAAATCTGTTGACCTGTGCTTTGCAACAGGTAAAGAAACTCCTGTGTATGCAGCCGGTGTTGCACATTCATCAACTGGAGCTTCAAGCACATCTTCAGGTAATAAATGAAATTTGTCACTAACAATTCCAGTGTAATCTGAAGTGAAAAACTTGTTTGTTTTGGCCAGTAAGATAACTAGTGGAAAGTCTGGTTCATAAGTTACTCTGTTTAACAGACGTAATCTGCAGTGAATTGGATATAATGCCATCTGAACTCTCAAAGACCTGCATTTGGTATATATTTGTTTGTGGTTGAAAAACAGTTGTTTATATAGACTGGGTGTATTACAGATAGGTCTGACTCACTTGTGATGGTAGCAACTAAAGTGTCTTTTGAAATATTTGTTTTCTCAAAATCTATGACCTGATATCAATAGCAGCACTATCAATGTAGCAAGTTACTGTTGGAGCTATCAATTTCGGTGTGACGAGAATCAAATTAAGTTATAGCAGAGGGAATGATCAGTGTTTTCTTCGACATAAATAAGGATATAAATTATCAAAAAAAATAAATAACATTGCCATTTTCCCGCAAGTTGATTCCCATTGGTAAAAACATGAGTGTTTTGTGGTTTTATATGTTGTAGGTGAGATCCAGCAGACTACCACAGAAGCTGCTAGCACAAGTGAAATGGAAGAGGAGACTACTTCAACAATCTCTACCACTACTTCAGGTACTGTATACAATAAGTGAAAAATGATGTTCAAATTATGATGGTTTCTACTTGGACTAGTAGGACAAACAAACTGAGTTTGAATGTCTCCCTGAAGGCTTCAACAAATAAAGGTGATTAAATGTCAGAAAATGTGGCCATTGGGAGGCCATACTCTTGTAGCATGTATAGAAAGCCCTTGCTTGACAGAAGAATAATTGACAGCAACAACCTTGCACAGTCACTTGGTTGGAAACCTTCTGCAGACACAATTAGTTTTTTTGCCCTTAACATCTTTTGTCTCTCTCTAAATTGTCTTCATTAAGAAAGTTTAATTAGTTTTCAATTTATTTTCCTATCTTTACTGCCTGAGTAGAAACTTATCAGACATGCAAGGGGGAGAATGTTCTTTTAGTTAAAGTAAATAAATACCTCAGTTTGAAAGGACGGTTAGCATTTCTCGACTGAATCAGGATATTATAGGGCTTCCAAAGTTTTCACTGAAACACTTCATTGGTGTAATCCAAGAGTAAATAGTTTCAATTCTCTGTTGCTTCACTAAGCATAGAAGAATATTTCATCTCTTTGAAAACAGAGCTGTGTGTGAAAAGAAAGACATCAGTGGGAGTCTTAGTGCCATTCAATTTGTCAAAGTTCAAGAAGATACAATTGATGAAACGGATTTGGAACCCTTTTTAAACATTACATCCTTCGACTTGAGAGAACTTTATCTTGATGCTGCTGTTAGAGTGATGGAGTTCACCATTCAAGAAGTACCTGATACATTGACCTTTAATGTCGGATACAGGGAAGATGTTAACAGTAATGTTAAATTATTGCTCGGAGGTGACGGCTCACCCTTGCCAGTTGAAAGTGGCACTGATTTGACACCACAGCTTGAAAAGGAGAATGTTGCTTCAGTTGTGTTTTTCTTACCAAAGGAAGGAATACCAGGAACAGATGGTGTTACACTGGATGACGATGAGATTGTTGATATATTAGCAGACTCCCTGATCGTAAAATTGTGTGGTACGTTGATACAAAACTTTTTCTTTTCATTGTGTGTTGTAAGAAATGGACATTTGTGTTCAAATTGTGTGATGCTTGTAAGCTGATATAAAAAAATTTGTCATAACTTTGTAAAACATTGACAAAAGGCTTATTATAAGGTGCCTCTGGGTTAATTTTAAACTCAAGAAATCTAATGCAAAATAACATAAGGAACACATGATTGCCTACATGTTACCTTCTTCCTCTTTTGAGGTCTAGGCTGCTCTGCCTGTTAGCAAGAATATATTTTCAAACAGAATTGAACTTAACAGGTGTAAAGGAAATTTAAACACAATGAAAAGGACTTGTATATTCAAATGAAGACTAAAATGCTACAGCTGCAACATACTTCTATAGACTTTGTGGCCCAGCCACTTTAAAAATTTACATACTTCCCACGATGAAAAATAAATGGTCCTTGATTTACAGTGCTTTTATTGTTGCATACTCTTACACGTTCTTTAATATATACTTGATTCCCAAACTTTGGTTAATTACAAACTACCTTGAGTTATGTACACTTTTAGCAAATACAGTTGTAAAATTCAGTGTGGCTATTTATACATGTATCTATCAAGAAACTGTATAGGACATTTTACATTTCTAAAGCTTTGCCATCAACAATGGCATCACTGATATGTTCAGATATATCACAATATAAAAGCAAGTATACAATTCATTCGTTATCAAAACCGAAAGAGCAAGTCATTATAATAACATGCTGGAGAGTTAACTTAAAATCAAGGCATCTCCTTATATGAAGGGTTAACATGAGATAAGATAAGGCACAGACATTGCTTATTTATCAACTTCTTCCTCTTTTGAAGTCTCAGGCTGCTCTGCCTCATAGCAAGAACATTTTACAAAAGAGGTGAATTTAAACAGGTGTTGGGCAAAGCTAAACATATTGCGGAGGATTTGAATATTCAAACCATGGTGAATGCTACAGCTGCCACATACTTGTTAGACTTTGGGGGTCAGCCATTTTATTTGTTACATACTTCCCACCTAAGCAGGCAAACATTAACATGTAAAATTTTATCTTCATCAGTGGTTACTAAAGGATAAAGAACAACATAATTTACATGGCACAGAAATTAAAGCTTTGATATTTTGTCTTCCAGTGAAACCACAAGTCACTACCACAGAGAAAGCCACTACTGCTGCTGCAGAAACTACCACAGGTGAAGTTTCCTGAATCTTCATTCCCTTTAATGTTCAATTTTTTTACTTTGGAGAACATTATGGAATGTATCAAAAGTCATCTTAAGTGTTTTATATTTACAGGTCAATCTTCCCACTAATGACCTCTACTTTAGATTACTTCTCTTTAATATACCATGGCTCCCAATATTTGTATAATTTTCATGGACTAGAATTTGCTTCACATTATGCTTCCTGATGAATTTTGTACATTATAGTAACTCCAGTTTAGATATCAAATTTCCAGCCTCTCCTGTACTTTGAAATACTGTGTTAAAAATTTGTGTTGTGAATCAGTGACACCTTAATCTATTTTTGAGCTGTCAGTTTCAGTTGAGTTAGAAGCAGAGTTACCTTTTGAGCTTTAGGAGTAGTGATGATAAGTCATAGTTCGATAGAAACAAGCCTGAATATGTAACATCATAACTGATTATCACTCAGTTGGAATGATACCAAAATAAGGCCCTTTACCCCTGGTGGGAGAGCCCACATACACCACTGGTGACATGGTCATGCAGACCCAAAAATTATATGGATCAACCGAGGTCCCCAATATTCATAATGGTTCCAAACAGCCCTGATAGAAAAACTGGAATCTCTGAAAAACAAGGAGCATATTTTAATTTCTATATTCTTCATACAACAGAATTCAATGGATAATGCACTGTATATAGAAATATTTTAACTTAAGTACAGTACTCATTCGTTAATAGTGTCTATTTATGTGAGTCAGACTTAAACCTGGAAGCACCTCAACTGTCTTTTGAAATATTTTTTTTCTCAAACTCTATGACTTGATATCAATAATAGCACTATCAATGTAGCAAGTTACAATTGGAGCCATCACTTCAGGGTAATGAGAGTCAAAGTTATAGCAGAAGGAATGATCAGTGTTTTCTTTGAAATTAATAATGATGTAAATATCAAAAGAAGTAAATGACATTGCCATTTTACTCACAAGTTGATTCCCATTGGTACAAACATGGGTGTTTGTGGTTTTCTATGTTGTAGGTGAGATCCAGCAGACTACCACAGCAGCTGCTAGCACAAGTGAAATGGAAGAGGAGACTACTTCAACAATCTCTACCACTACTTCAGGTATAAAACGAGTGAAAAATGATGTGATATGGATTAGCTTCAACTACTATGGCAATCAGTCTGATTTTAAATATATCCTTAATGGCCTTAGTAAAGGTCGTTAATTGTTAGAAAGTGAGGCAGTTGAATGAAGGCAATGTCACTGTAACATGTGTAGAGGGCTCTTGCTTGGCAGAAGAATAACACAGCACAGCAACAACCTTGAAGAATCACTTGGCTCTATGTCTTCCACAGATTTGAGTAGTTTCTCGTATTAAACTGACCCAATATAGCTGTGTTACCCGAGGTCTTTTGATGCTCTCATTATTGTATCCATTTAACAAGGTTAATTAGTATTCCATGTTTTTCCTATCTCTGTTAGATAAGTCATCTATTGTTGAGTTAATAACTTTGTCAACCTCCCAACTAGTGACAAGCTACATCTACTGTAGAGTACTTTAGAGCCTGTAACATTCAATGGAGTTCCTAGGTGAATTGAGTGGGTTACTGAGCCAAAGTTGTTGACCATGGAAAGTGCTCTTAAACATGATAATTATGTGATAAAGGGTGGCAGTTATACAGACTTCATCTGTGGCATGTGGATGCCCCATGCTATGTAAATGATCCGTATCATTTTTTGTATGGATCAGAGGTCATTTGAGGTCAGCAGAGAATGAACTTCAGGAAACTTCTAAACATGATATTTCAAGAAGAGAAATTTGTGTGAATCTCATTCATGACTTATGGCTGCCCACATTGAATGGATAATTTCTATGAGTTTTGCTGGAGGTCAAAGTTTGTTTGGGTTGCTGAAGGTCAAACTGCAAAAACCCTGTAAACATCATATCAAAATGCATGAATGAATATAATAAAAAGCATTAGGGTGCTCTTTATTAAGTCTGTGATCTGTACAATATTAGGGGGAGATAAAAGGTCATTTTAGGTGACCAGAGGTCATGCTTTGTTACCTTTTAAAACATGATTTGTCAAGCATTGCACATGTCTTTATTATATATCTGCCATGTTATATCAAACATTAAAAGCAAGAAGCTCATTTGTGACCAGGTGAACATGACGTAATATGAAACTGTTTCATCCATGCACATCAGGATATTCAACTTTTTCTCCATACAAGCACAGTCACTTCACAACTTAACTGCTAATTTGAAACCACAGCACCTAACATCATACCAGTTGGGGCAAAATCACTAAGCCTTTTGGATGTCTGGTCTTGTGGGCAGTTGTCTGATGTTGAAATCTAGAGCTGTCAACCTCTTCAAATTGAAGTATTAACTTTTTCACCTGTTGCTATTATTAAAAGAAGAACAACATATATTTAACATCCCAGTGATCCCACAGTGATTTGAAAGCTCATGTTATCTATTTTCCAGCCAAACCAGAGGGGACTACGACAGTGGTAGCCACTACTGCAGCTGCAGAAAGCACACAAGGTGATCTTTCCTGAATGTTCATTCCTTTGATAATGAATTCTTTGCTTTTGAAGAACATTTTGGAAAATACTTTCTTTTTGTATGGACATTTGTCTTATGTTCATTTTATTGTATTGTCAACCTCACTATGAGTATCTACTTAATATTACATCTGTTTAACATGCTATAGCTCTCAACATTTGCAAAAAAGTCCATGGACAAGAATTCACCTTATATAATCTCCCTGATTTTTTTTTTCTTTTTTGTAACAAAAGCTCCAGTAAAAAATTTGACTGTCATCTGTTGGAAATTTCTGTTTTTATATTTTGATAATGTTTCAAAAGCACTAAAATCTGTTGACCTGTGCTTTGCAACAGGTAAAGAAACTCCTGTGTATGCAGCCGGTGTTGCACATTCATCAACTGGAGCTTCAAGCACATCTTCAGGTAATAAATGAAATTTGTCACTAACAATTCCAGTGTAATCTGAAGTGAAAAACTTGTTTGTTTTGGCCAGTAAGATAACTAGTGGAAAGTCTGGTTCATAAGTTACTCTGTTTAACAGACGTAATCTGCAGTGAATTGGATATAATGCCATCTGAACTCTCAAAGACCTGCATTTGGTATATATTTGTTTGTGGTTGAAAAACAGTTGTTTATATAGACTGGGTGTATTACAGATAGGTCTGACTCACTTGTGATGGTAGCAACTAAAGTGTCTTTTGAAATATTTGTTTTCTCAAAATCTATGACCTGATATCAATAGCAGCACTATCAATGTAGCAAGTTACTGTTGGAGCTATCAATTTCGGTGTGACGAGAATCAAATTAAGTTATAGCAGAGGGAATGATCAGTGTTTTCTTCGACATAAATAAGGATATAAATTATCAAAAAAAATAAATAACATTGCCATTTTCCCGCAAGTTGATTCCCATTGGTAAAAACATGAGTGTTTTGTGGTTTTATATGTTGTAGGTGAGATCCAGCAGACTACCACAGAAGCTGCTAGCACAAGTGAAATGGAAGAGGAGACTACTTCAACAATCTCTACCACTACTTCAGGTACTGTATACAATAAGTGAAAAATGATGTTCAAATTATGATGGTTTCTAATTGGACTAGTAGGACAAACAAACTGAGTTTGAATGTCTCCCTGAAGGCTTCAACAAATAAAGGTGATTAAATGTCAGAAAATGTGGCCATTGGAAGGCCATACTCTTGTAGCATGTATAGAAAGCCCTTGCTTGACAGAAGAATAATTGACAGCAACAACCTTGCACAGTCACTTGGTTGGAAACCTTCTGCAGACACAATTAGTTTTTTTGCCCTTAACATCTTTTGTCTCTCTCTAAATTGTCTTCATTAAGCAAGTTTAATTAGTTTTCAATTTATTTTCCTATCTTTACTGCCTGAGTAGAAACTTATCAGACATGCAAGGGGGAGAATGTTCTTTTAGTTAAAGTAAATAAATACCTCAGTTTGAAAGGACGGTTAGCATTTCTCGACTGAATCAGGATATTATAGGGCTTCCAAAGTTTTCACTGAAACACTTCATTGGTGTAATCCAAGAGTAAATAGTTTCAATTCTCTGTTGCTTCACTAAGCATAGAAGAATATTTCATCTCTTTGAAAACAGAGCTGTGTGAAAAGAAAGACATCAGTGGGAGTCTTAGTGCCATTCAATTTGTCAAAGTTCAAGAAGATACAATTGATGAAACGGATTTGGAACCCTTTTTAAACATTACATCCTTCGACTTGAGAGAACTTTATCTTGATGCTGCTGTTAGAGTGATGGAGTTCACCATTCAAGAAGTACCTGATACATTGACCTTTAATGTCGGATACAGGGAAGATGTTAACAGTAATGTTAAATTATTGCTCGGAGGTGACGGCTCACCCTTGCCAGTTGAAAGTGGCACTGATTTGACACCACAGCTTGAAAAGGAGAATGTTGCTTCAGTTGTGTTTTTCTTACCAAAGGAAGGAATACCAGGAACAGATGGTGTTACACTGGATGACGATGAGATTGTTGATATATTAGCAGACTCCCTGATCGTAAAATTGTGTGGTACGTTGATACAAAACTTTTTCTTTTCATTGTGTGTTGTAAGAAATGGACATTTGTGTTCAAATTGTGTGATGCTTGTAAGCTGATATAAAAAAATTTGTCATAACTTTGTAAAACATTGACAAAAGGCTTATTATAAGGTGCCTCTGGGTTAATTTTAAACTCAAGAAATCTAATGCAAAATAACATAAGGAACACATGATTGCCTACATGTTACCTTCTTCCTCTTTTGAGGTCTAGGCTGCTCTGCCTGTTAGCAAGAATATATTTTCAAACAGAATTGAACTTAACAGGTGTAAAGGAAATTTAAACACAATGAAAAGGACTTGTATATTCAAATGAAGACTAAAATGCTACAGCTGCAACATACTTCTATAGACTTTGTGGCCCAGCCATTTTAAATTGTTACATACTTCCCACGATGAAAAATAAATGGTCCTTGATTTACAGTGCTTTTATTGTTGCATACTCTTACACGTTCTTTAATATATACTTGATTCCCAAACTTTGGTTAATTACAAACTACCTTGAGTTATGTACACTTTTAGCAAATACAGTTGTAAAATTCAGTGTGGCTATTTATACATGTATCTATCAAGAAACTGTATAGGACATTTTACATTTCTAAAGCTTTGCCATCAACAATGGCATCACTGATATGTTCAGATATATCACAATATAAAAGCAAATATACAATTCATTCGTTATCAAAACCGAAAGAGCAAGTCATTATAATAACATGCTGGAGAGTTAACTTAAAATCAAGGCATCTCCTTATATGAAGGGTTAACATGAGATAAGATAAGGCGCAGACATTGCTTATTTATCAACTTCTTCCTCTTTTGAAGTCTCAGGCTGCTCTGCCTCATAGCAAGAATATTTTACAAAAGAGGTGAATTTAAACAGGTGTTGGGCAAAGCTAAACATATTGCGGAGGATTTGAATATTCAAACCATGGTGAATGCTACAGCTGCCACATACTTGTTAGACTTTGGGGGTCAGCCATTTTATTTGTTACATTCTTCCCACCTTAGCAGGGAAACATTAACATTTAAAATTTTATCTTCATCAGTGGTTACTAAAGGATAAAGAACAACATAATTTACATGACACAGAAATTAAAGCTTTGGTATTTTATCTTCCAGTGAAACCACAAGTTGCTACCACAGAGAAAGCCACTACTGCTGCTGCAGAAACTACCACAGGTGAAGTTTCCTGAATCTTCATTCCCTTTAATGTTCAATTTTTTTACTTTGGAGAACATTATGGAATGTATCAAAAGTCATCTTAAGTGTTTTATATTTACAGGTCAATTTTCCCACTAATGCCTCTACTTTAGATTACTTCTCTTTAATATACCATGGCTCCCAATATTTGTATAATTTTTATGGACTAGAATTTGCTTCATATTATTCTTCCTGATAAATTTTGTACATTATAGTAACTCCAGTTAAGATATTAAATTTCAAGCCTCTCTTGAACTTTGAAATAATGTGATAAAAATTTGTGTTGTGAATCAGCGACACCTTAATCTATTTTTGAGCTGTCAGTTTCAGTTGAGTTAGAAGCAAAGTTACCTTATGAGTTTTAGGAGTAGTGATGATAAGTGATAGTTTGATAGAAACAAGCCAGATTGTAACATCATAACTGATTATCACTCAGTTGGCATGATACCAAAATAAGGCCCTTTGCCCCTGGTGGGAGACCCACATACACTATTGGTGACATGGTCATGGGGACCCAAAAATTATATGGATCAACCGAGGTCCCCAAAATTCATAATGGCTTCAAACATCCCTGAAGGAAAAACTCCAACTGCTAAAAAGCAAGGAACACGTTTTAGTTTCTATATTCTACATTCAACAGAATTCAGTGGATGATTCTGTTCCCAAATAGTTTAACTTTAGCACAGTGCTCATTTGTTAATACTATCTATTTATGTTACTCACACTTGGACCTGGAAGGAGGTAGGCACTCCATTATCATAATGGTAAACATTCTGAAGAAGTCCTTCGAATTTTTCTGTCTAGGCAATGTCCAGTACATCATACCTGTATCTCACATACAGGTTACACAAATTGCATAAATAGCACAACGGTGGTTAAAGGTCAAAGGTTGTTTAGACAGCAGATCCTAACTTGACCTAAACCCTATAACTCTAATCCACTGAGTACCCTAACCCTTCCTTAAGCTTGTCCTTGTTTTCATCCTAATTCTATTCTATATCAATCCTCATACTAACCGTAGCTGTAACCCAAATAGATTATTGGCCCTCAGTCTGTTGATCTTCTTTGTAGTGAGACTGCAATGGGTGGGCTATAAACAGTAATTATATGTTTGACACCAAATCAGATTGAAAGGTATTTTCTCTAGTTTGAAATCAGTTCTTATCATGTACTGATTGTTCTTACTTAGTTGAATAAAGGACTTGGGTGGCCTAAATAACTGATGGTTCAACTTTTACAGCTCCCAAGCTTTGGAATAGTTTGCCTTTCGATATCTGCATTTGTGACGCCTTTTAAATTTTGAAGAAGAAATTGAAAATGCATTTTTATCGTCTTCATCTTGGGTGGTACTTTTAATTTTGCTTGTTTTGTCAGTTTGTTTGATTTTTTTGCTTTTATTTGTTCATTTGCTTTTTATCCTTTGTCATTTTCATGTAATTGATTAGCTTTCCTGTTTAATTGGCCCTTCATAAATTTTATAATTACAATAATAATAACAACAACAACAATAATAATAATTTGGGGATTACAGAATGGCTATTTTTTGCTTCTTCTTTCTGCAGTGTTAAGTGCTTTTGAAACAACCGAAGGTGCAAATGTGTCATCTACAACACTTAAAGTGATAACAGAAGGTACTTGAAAATGCTTGCTATTTTTATGGTTACACTTCTATGTTTCAGTGTCTTTATGTTCTGATATCTATATGTTCTGATGTGTCGATATAGCAGGAAATGCCCACTTGACCAACTAAAGGTTTATTAGATTGAAGGTTCGCTTGACCAAAGAACCACTTGAATGAAAATCTACTTTGGGTTAGAAGCAGCCCAGGAAAAAATTCCCATTGAGTCCCATTAGATTTTTTAATGGGATTTAATGGGACTCTTATGGGATGTTCCAAATTGTGTTGACTCAATAGGACAATGGATTTTCCCATTGATCTAATGGGATTTTATGTTGTGACTGTCCAGTTATACATTAAGTCCCATTAAATTCAACAGGAACTTACAGGAATTCAGTGGGA
The DNA here is from genome assembly GCA_029531755.1 of Holothuria leucospilota. Taxonomy (NCBI): domain Eukaryota; kingdom Metazoa; phylum Echinodermata; class Holothuroidea; order Aspidochirotida; family Holothuriidae; genus Holothuria; species Holothuria leucospilota. Next base: position 25,128,013 of record CM055978.1, read on the forward strand.
ATTTATGGGATCCCATAAGGTCCCATTCAACTGGATTCAATGGGACTTAATGGGAATGTTTTCCTGGGAGGACTAAGATTCTGTGTAGGAGCAGAATAAGGATCAGGTTCAGGATTATCAAGTCAAGTGGATCTTCAATCTAGTTAACCTTTGATCTAGTGAACCTTCAGTCTAGAGGATATCTTCTGTGCAATCTTTGCTCGTCTTGTTACTTTAACTTACTTGACCACAAATTTGAGTTGGCATTATGTCTAGTCCAGATGGTAAAACAAATTTTCAGTCAGATCAGGTGTGCACAACTTGGCACATATTCCTGACTGTGGATTCACAAAACAGATAAATAGACAGCTAGTAGTGAATGTTGTTTTAAAGACAGACACTTAGCATCTCAAGTACATTTTTGATTGGGGCAAACAAAAAATTCTCAATTGGTGTCTGTTTGCTTTTTGATTGACATCAGAGTTAGGCAATTCAAAAGATGCAGAGAAGCTCACATTTCACACAGTGCAGCAACAGTGTTCTAATTTACGCATTAGGGCCGTGTATGCTCACCAGGGCACATTACGTGTACAGTTTGGTTATTATTCCTTTGGTGTACACCCGGAAAAAAAGAAATTTTTCCGGGTATCACGTGATCTACAAAGCCACCACAATCTAAAGTCTTTATCTGGAAAGTCAACACCAGTGAGTTTACATAATTACTTCCCCATTGCTATTATCCCTTTTGTCCTGCTTTTCCTGTACATACTCTGCCCAACTACACCCTGTAGGCCTGACTGTAATCCTTACTTAATTCTATGGGCATACTACACTGCATTGTGTAAACAATGGCAATCTGTTCAACACCCTAGCCAGAACTATTGTGTGCTCATGAATAGGAGCTTATTAGATTACTATTTGCTTTTCACACCTGACAGGACACTTGTGTGGATGAGTTGGAAGTTAATCCCTAGTGGTGTAAACAGTTATCTGATGAGCAGAGAGAAATTTTCTGTAACCGAGCTGTACACGAAATGCATGACCTTAAGCAGTAAACTAGGTTTGTGTCTGCACAAGGAGTTTAAGACAGTTTTGGGAGGGGCTAGAAGTAACTTAGTTGGGAGAATTGGAATAATCTGGATGAGGGGATTTGTCCTTTAAATTTCTAAGAGATCTTATGCAATAGCAAACAATTTTTCTCCTGAAAACTTTTCCCAAAAAGTACTTTGTCTCACAAAGTTTATCATGTGGTGCTGCAGGCACAAAGAGCTTCCAGAAGACAAGTGATGTGATTTGTGTCTTTCACATAAGTCTTTTGTCATTTAACAACTGGAAGCAAGAAATAATCTACAAATTCCGAGAGTTTTTCGGTCGGTGATCCATTGCCACTTAATATAGGCCTGCCAATAAATTTTGCCAGTCTTAGGCACCTTAGGTAGGATGTAAATAACCCGCGTTCAAATTTGGTAATTATTCGGGTTCAAATAATTGGATGTACATGGTTAATGCCCTTCCATCCCCTTCCTGTGCCACATGTATTTGAGCTGGGCCATAATTGTTTCATTTCATGTGTCACCTGGTTATGTCTAACCTAACGTAATGCACTGAATTCAATTGTCCGTTAAATTCGTTTGCCTAATCAGAGTGGTTTATCAGTGCAATACCCCTTCCCTTGTTAAAGGATTTTAGGACCACAGAACAGTCGTTTTTGAGGGACTGTAAGGCATTTTTTGGCCTTACTTGATACATTGAGGTATTAATTTTTACAAGTTTTTGCTATAAGTTACAGCAGGAAACCAATTGGATTTCAGAGGGAGATTAATTGACAGCTTTTTTGCCCATTTCCTATGCAGGGTATATTGTATCCTTATTGTTCTTATTAACCCTTTTAGGGCTCGGAGGATTGATATTCTGGTTATAAACTTTCCCCTGCCAAGAGTTTCCTTCTCTGTCTGACGGTTGTCTGTCAGAGAGCTTTGCAGTGAAGTGTTCGGTTTGTTCTGCCTTCAGACTGTTTTGAGCAGTTTTAATAAGGCCTTTTATGGCTGTACACTTTCTTTGAAATGGTTGAGATCTTGCACAAAGTTTCTCCCTCTTCATGGTTGGAGAAAACCTCCTGTTTTTTGTGGAAGAAGAGATTCTTGATTTAATATCCTGTGCTTCCATCATAAACCTCTTACAGCAGATTATGCTTTTAGCAAGTTGAACGCAATAATTGAAGAAAATTTGATTTTTGTGACTAAATTTTCCTCTTTTAAGAGCACTGGTCAGAGAGTTTTACTCTTTGAGAGTTGCTGAGAGACTTCTCATTGGATGGTACTCAGGTGTTTTCACAACAGAATGCATCACTTCAACTTCGTAGTTTCATGTTACCCGAAAACTGCCATAGCGCGATCTCCCAAATTTAGTAGTAGTACACTGTGAAATTAGATGTAGTATGTATGAAATTAGATGCAGGACATTGGTATTTAGTAGTACCAGGTGTTGTTTCATTATTAGTACATGTGCAATTAGATGCTCTACACATCCAGTTTGCCCTTTTCGGATTCCATAGTCCTGCCTTCAAAATGTATTGCCTCGCAAACTGTGGCATCAACTGCCAAATTTCTGGTTATTCCTAGAATGGGTGAACATGACAGAATTTTCAATGTTGCCCCTCAACAGAGCATTAGATATAATTGCAACATATTCTAATCCCCAAACTGCCAGTTACGAAAAATAGCACCCAGTTAGCTCTTGTGTGGACAAGTTGCCTCTTTCTTTACCCCAGCCTCCCCCCCCCCCTTTCTTCTCTAGTTTTATATGTCACTGCCAACTTAAATGAAGACAGAACACAATAGCTGTGTTTATGGGCAGGGTTGACTAGATCAAAGGCTCACTAGACTGAAGATCTTACCTCTAAAATTAATATCCCTGCAGCCCTTGTACCCCTAATCGTAACCAAATTCCTAATCATACCATAGGCTAATCCTTATCATCCTGATCAGGGTGGCTGTTCATCCAGCCTTTTTGCCGGATTGCCGTGCATTTGAGCAGCCTGTCCTCTGCCCAGCCTTACAATGTTGATTTGTCCTCCCTTTTGAAAGTCTGGGAGGCTACAACGAAAAACCTTACCAATTACAAATGAAAAAGTTAGTTTTGAATAAATTCGAACAGCTTATCATATACGGCATAACCATGTGGAAAAATTTGCTGTATATCTGAAAATGTAAGGAAAAATTTGCTGTGTATCTGTAATGTAAGTGCTGTTCTCATCAGTGACATCCACAGAGACCATAATCCCACTTGTGCAGTCAGTATGAATAGGTAATGTGCACAATCTGAAGCCCCATTGGTATGTAATGCAGCCATATGTGCATAAAATGCTGGTATGTAGCACAGACCAGACATGGCTAATTTAGGTCATGTCGTCCTTTGTTGGAATTTGCAAATGGTCACCTTAATCATAATTCTTATTCCCCCAATCTCTAACCCAAACAGATTTTTGTATAAGCTTGTCTTTGGTCTGGTGAACCCTCGATCTAAACAACCTAGTGAGCATATCCCTGACGTTAACTTTGTTTCCTTTATTTGTTACAGCAACCACAACAGGTACAGTGATATCATCAACATCTGGAATGACTGACCAAGGTGATTACTTCTTATAGCTCTTATGAGGATAAAAGTAGAGCATACACTACTGTTAATGTTGCCTGATGTTGTTAAGGAAGAAAAAATTCATACATTGGCATTAATTCCAAGAGAAAACATTGCAATGACATAAAGCTTCACACCTGTGATGGGAATGCCTATTACTACCAAAGCACACTGGCATTACCAGACTTTTTGAGGTGGGAGGGGGCACTGGGGGCCAAGCATTTCGCTGGAGGGGCACACCAAAATGAAGGACTGGGTGCCTCCGGAAGTGTTGTAGTGATGCACAGTCACTGCTCCCCTGTAGGCATTGAGGGGCCACTATAGTGCCCCTGGTTGAGCCAGGGACAACACTCGATAGGGGGTCCAGGGGGAAAAGCCCCCAGAAGCTCTAGGGTATTGAATCTGCACTGAACAGGCCACAATAATAGTAATGTTGGGGATGACGGATCATGTTAAGGTTTGCATTGAGCTTTAAAAATAAAATCCACTCATGCTGCAGTAGGAATCAGTGTTGAGACAGCTACCTTCCAGGTATGCCACTGAAGGAAAACCTTCACATAGAGCATCAAAGGTGCATATACAGCTGCAGATCTAGGGCTAGCCCACAAAATTTGGAAAAGAAACCCTTGAATGTGGTTCAATGGGTTTTAGGTGCCTTAATTTATAATTATGACAGATATATTTCGTGCATTTTCTTCAGCAGTGAAGGACAAATGGTGGTTAGCCCCTTCTGAGACCATTCCACCCCTGGTGTTTGCACAAAATGAGCAGAAAAATACGTAATTCCATACACATTATGCTCAGGTGTGTAACCAGGGCATTTGGGGCATGTGACCCTGGGCTTGAAGGAAAAATGAAAGTTGCTACACACTCTTATAAGTTGCTACACTCACGCAGCGCTTGTCAAAACTGAAATCATGCCCTCCCTCCCCCAGTTAAAAAACTTGCATACCTAGGTAATACTCACTGGTGATGTGAGTCAATATGTGTGACTGTTATCACATTAAATTATATGCATGCAATTTCTCTTGGACAATTTACACTCTTGAAAAATCTGAAAGCTTTTATTGCTCTGAATATCACATGTAGTGCATTTGTATCTGTTTTAAACCTCTTTTGATGTAAGAATTGAAATCCATCATTCAACATGTTTTATATAAGACCTTATTAATTTCTGTTTGATTGGAGGATTTGTGGTCATGTGCCATATGGGTGATTGGGCACTATTATCATGGCCATGTGTTATCCATCGTGCAATAGTCTAGTATAACACACTGTCGTGTGCTATACTAGTATAACACACAGCGGTGACGTCAGCTATCACTGCGGTACGTACAAACTATGCTGCAACTCAATAAATCAATGCAGCTTTGGGGATCGCACATTGCATATGGTACATAAGTAATAGGTACATAAACGCACAGTTAGCAAATGACAAACTATGGAGCTACCACATGGACAAACACAAACCATAGTGACTGCAGCCAAAACACCTGAGCCAATGACTAGATCAATGTTATAATGTGTTATATAAAACTAATAAATGGTTTTCATTCGTGCGATAGTATGAATAATTTTATGAGTTGAAAGATTTAACGTTCTATTCAACTCAGCTTTGCCTCGTTGAAAAAACGTTCAATATTTTAACTCATGAAGTAATTCATACTATCGCACTCATAAACATTCATTATTTGTATAATATTCCATTCCTAAATGTGTAGAGATTTACCTAATAGAAGTCTTCTAATTGCTCAGCAAGGTATTCCCAGTGTTGGAGTACCTGTACTCCAGTACAAAAGTTCCAGTACTCATGACTTGGAACTCATTAAGATGTTTAAGATCTCTATACAAGAGTAATGGCAGTACAAATCTGGGTCCATGATTTCAAACTTGCTGATGTATATACAACTTTTATGCCGGTGACAATGTGATCTTGTAATATTTAGTGACATTTTAAGTTCTTGCAAACTTTAAACATGCCACTTTTTACCATCTTTTGTGTCTGTAACTCCACACAGCCATTACAACAGAGACTGTGACAGCAGGGAAGAAATTCATTCAACCTACAAAGGAAGCACCTGAGGGTCCTGAACTTAATACAACCACAGCCATCATGGAAATGGCAACTACAACAGAGGAGCCTGAAGGTATTGTGTGTATACCACAAGGCATTTTTTTGTGCACCCCATTTCACATCAAGTTTTCACTGGAGCAGATGACTTCAAGTTCCATAGTTGTTGGTGTAACAAATCCATAGTGGAACAGCTCATGCATAGTGGTGTGTGTGGTATGGCCCTAGGCAATTTAAACTCACCACAGGCTACAAGAGGTGCTAAAAGGTTAACTTAGTAGGGAGAATTTTTGCTAACAACCTATACCCCATACACACCTTGTGCAATGGGGCAGACTGCAAGCCTATAGTAGCACCCCATTCATAAATAGTCACTAGACAGGCAGCTAAACTGCCCTACAATCTCATCCCGGACAAGTGAGTAAAAATTCTCCAGTTTACTTCTGGCCCTCATCCAGTTTAAGCAAAAACCTCTATCTAGTGCACCTCCCAGATAAAGCTACGCATAGACAAAACACAAGAGTTAAAAAAATTTTCTCAAGACCATGTGTGTAAGCTTAATTGGAAACACAACTGACTGTTCCAGTTAACCTTGACTAGCCAGAGTGAAGCTCAGTGGCGAAGCTAGAGGGGGGCAGGGGGGCGGTGGCCCCCCCCCACAAAGCCTCCGAAGGCCTCTGTCGGAAATTTCTAGTCAACACTTACAACACTTCTCATGTTTTTAAGCAGAATTACACATCGATATGTGTCGGCCTCAAAACTCAAAATTGCCCGGAAAGCCAAAAAAAAAGGTCCCCAGATTTCGAATCGTACAACTATCAAGATCAAGATAATATTCTGTCGGAATTTTTTGGCTTTTGACCCCCCACAAATAATATCTAGCTACGCCACTGGTGAAGCTGTTGAATTAATGTCAGTAAATATGTTTGGAGTGTTGCAACAGTCCCTTTAAGGCCTCCTTGTGTGGATCTGATCACCACAAAGACTTTGCAGCCTTTTACGGTGTGCCACTGGGTTGGTGCACACTGCATTTCTTTTTTCTGCAGCACTGATAGTTCAAAATTATGTCTTCTTATCCACCCTGCATAAAAAAATAACGCTCGTGCACACAGTGATCACCAAGCCAATGGAACGCGACATTTGGTCTAAGGATATAGAGTATGTAGTGTGAGTGTCACTACTTGTGTAGACTGGCATTGTGTGGTTTAATATCTACAGCTACAGATAGCAGAAAAAATTGAAGTATATCAGGAGGTACGTAAGAGGATGGTAGGAGCAGTTTCAATGGCCCGACTATTTGTTCCATCCACAAAATTGCTTTTGTTTTTTTTTTTCTTTATTTTGCTGTGTGCAGGCTGAGTTTCATGCATTGTCCTTCCCTCCTGTTAGAACAGTATACTGCATGACCGAATGGGTGGGTTGAACCCCCCCCCCGTCAATGCCTTTTACCCTTGCTAGTCCCCCAGCACACTCTCACAAGGGTGCACAATTCACAGGAGCAATGTGCAGTCACACTTATTACCCCCAACCCCCCATTTCTTCTTGTTCCCCAGTTATCACTGCCACAGATCCGTAATCTTTAACCAGTCATAAGTTGTCAGTATTATCCGTGACCATTATTCCTAAAAGGAGCATGTACGTAGTCCTTCCAGCTTCAATTAGCATGAAACCCTCCTGTCATAATTCATGTTTTGCTAATTTTAATCATGTGTGTTTGCTATGTCACTGTTAAATTCATGCAGCTCCATGGTGAATTTTTTAGGTGATTTTTTTAAGCAGTATCTGCATTATGAAATTTGTAAAAGATAATTGTGGGACTGGTTTTGAAAGATTTTATAAGCTGAATAGCTTCAAAATAATGTTGCAGCAACCAGATATGCTCTTTGGAAGGTCATCAAACCAAGAAAAATGGTAGTTTTTTTCCCTTACCTGAACCATACCTGATACCAGAATATGAACCATACCTGATACCAGAGGTGTTGAGTGGGGCAGTTCACCCCATAGGCATAGGAGGCAGGGCGAACTGGGGGTCTTTAGCCCCCAGTCAAAAATGTAGTAGGGCAGAGGTATGCTTCCACCCCCTCCCCATCCAAGGACGGAATCCCCCTTAGTTCCCTCTTTAAAAATATGTCAAAAATTTGCAGTAGTTTTCGGAGTCCTTAAAATTTGCCCAATGTGTTGCACCAAATAGCATCTAAGAACCCTCAAATGTTCAAAAATTTCTCACAGGGGATGGGGCCTCCCCTCCCCCCCCTCCCCCCGACAGTGCTCCAAAACAAATTTCCATAAAAGGTCTTGCACTGAAGGAGGAAAAATTTATGATTACAAGACCAGCATTTTTGGAATACAAATGTATGAAGAAAAAATGGAATGTCTCGCACCATTTTGAATCTAGAGTCCTTGAAATAGGCACAAATTTTCAAAGGAAACGGGAGGGGGACACCCCTCCCTTTAGACCCCTCCCCTAGGCCAGTGAAACTCCAGCATCAGTGTGCCCTCCCCCCCCCCCCCCCAGATCAGTTAATATGGCTATAGGCCTGCTGCTGTTGCACAAGTGGAAAGATAAGTAAATACAAATTTCTGCAATATAAATTAAAATATCCAGTGCCAGTGCATGTAAAATACTGCATTTAAACTTTAATAAAATGTGGTCAGAACAAGAATGTTACATAAGAACATGCTTTTATTGGTTTACTGTGAAAATTCTTGGAGTTTGTCTCATACAGGATCTTTAAGATATCTTCACATTCTTTTCATTTTAACAGAATCTGGAGGATGTTTCTTTGATGGCATATTATATGATGTAAGTTTTTATAGGTTAAGTAATTTCAGTAAATGAATTTACCTGAGATTGATGAATTCAGCTTTGCCCAGTAAGAAATGGGACAAAAAATTTTGTTTTGGGGCGATTTCTTCCAAAATTTTCTAAAATTGTCCTGCCATTAAAAATTGTCAAGGACAGTCATAAATTCCAGTATTGCTGCCTGGGTTATTCTATAGTAGAACGAGAACCATAATAACCTTCAAGGTTTCTTCGTGCTATGAAAGAAACAACTACATTCATCTCTCAGCAGTAGGCAGCAATAATTGAGGTACTACATACCCATTTTAAGGTGAAACAGTTGGCTGATTGTGCAATGAAACATTCCTTTCTTGTTAACCTTGAAAAGGCTTCTAAAAGCAAGTTTTCCAAAATTGTCCCATTTTTCACAGGGTGCAAGAAGTCAGAGCCTCTTCTGACAAAAGCCTGACAACCTTCAAGTGTGACAATGTACTTAAACATTTAATTGTATGGATTCTGTTCTGTCAGCATGCATCATGAAAGCTTTTCTGCTTTACTCAGATTCAAATAACACAAGCCCATTTTCCTTATGAAACCAGAATAAAAATTTGTGGGAATATGCTCCCATTTCTGGATAACTTTTATATGGTATAAGGAGTCAGTATTTGAGGTCTCAAGCAAGACCTTGTCCTCAAGGTTCATTTTTTCAGCCTAAGCCTTGTACCTTCTAGCCTCATAACTCAAGATAAGGGCTGTTTGAAGCAGGCAGTGAAAGGCCAGCGCTACTTAAACTTTTGAAAAAGATCCCATGCAACTTGCACAGGTTTTGGTCCAAAAATCATTTCCCCACTTGTGCCTGTTCAGAGTGTTTCTCATTAAACAAATCATATGGTTTTGCATCAAGTTATTTACAAGCTATCATAATAGCACTAGAGCTTAATTTGAAATTGAGCTTGGTCTTTTGCATTGTAAATCATATCTTTTCATGGTTGACTACTGACCACGGTCTCAGTTTCAGAAGATGTGGCCGCAGCATCTTTCCTGGGGGAGGGGGCACTTGGACTGTGTTAAGTAAGCATGGGAATTACCAATGTGTAGGCAGTATATTGATGCATGAATATTCAAAGATCATACTTATTTTTTTCCTTTCCTTAAAGGTGAAGGAATCTATGCTGTGATGCCATGTGTGTGTGTGTGTGTTTGTGTGTGACACTTGCTCAAGATGGGTAAATGTGAGAGACCTCATACTTTTATCGGTGCCCCATGTTGAACACATATTTTGTATTGATCTTGGTGGAGGTCAAATGTCAGTTAAGTTCAATTGAGATCAAATTGTAGATCAAATTGTAGAAACTTGTAAACTAATATGCACACAATATCTCAAGAAGAGAAGCATCCATGAATCTTAAACTTTCCATGTGGTGCCTATTATTGAGTACATAATTTGCTGTCATCAGTGGTGAAAACCATGTGAAATGCTTGTAAACATGATATGTTAGAGAAATATGTCAGTCTGACCTCAAAATGTTACCCAACTTCAATAAGACCAATTTGACCAAAATCTGATACTGGTCTAAACAAAATTTTTTCAGAGATGGTAGCTTTATACTACAATATGACATAGAAATATTTCTTCTTTAAATAGACCTTATGCATTGATGTCACGCAAAGTCAGTTTGAAGGAAAACAATGAAGCACACATGCATGAATGGCGTAGATTTCGCATGCACGTGTAGTAGACTTATGCGCTCATACAATTGGTTGACAAATGAGCAGTCTGCATTTGTTGGTGTAACTTGCAGTGATACGCACTTTTCCTCCAAACGAAGGAGCACTTTCTGCTCTGTGACACCATATGCATAAGGTATATGTGGAACTATCTCAGGGAACTGCAAAGGGAACTGAGGGAATTATATTTCCATGAATGCTGTAAACTTTGTTTTTTTTTTTCTTTCACAGTATGGAGAAAAAGTTCCATCTCGTGATAGCTGTTCAGAGATGTATTGTACAGAATTTGCTGGACTTACAATTGAGAGGAAGAAGTGTAACCTGAACTGTGTGGTGAGTGTACATCTAAAATATGCACAGGATGCAAATTCCCTTGAAAGTCTCCATTGTTTCTCCACCCAGTGGCATTATCTAGAGAGCAGGGATGGGGAGGGGGGTACAGACTTCCACAATTCTCTTTTCCCCCACAGAAAATTCAGGAGTCCAATGCCCATTTTGTATGTGAAGCCTAACCACCCCAGTAAAATGGTCAAGCCCCCCAATACAAATGTTTTGGCTACACCAGCATTTCCACCACAAAGCCACAACCTCCATGACTGGTTAGTGACCACTACTGATTGAACCTGGACAGCCAGAATCTCCATGACTAATTAGTGACCACTACTGATTGAACCTGGACAGCCAGAATCTACATGACTGATTAGTGACCACTACTGATTGAACCTGGACAGCCAGAATCTCCATGACTGATTAGTGACCACTACTGATTGAACCTGGACAGCCAGAATCTACATGACTGATTAGTGACCACTACTGATTGAACCTGGACAGCCAGAATCTCCATGACTGATTAGTGACCACTACTGATTGAACCTGGACAGCTTGTGACACAGGGATAATGCACTCATCAAAAGAAACATGGCATACCCCATTTATACCCTGTGCATGGTCAGTCACTGTCCATACCATCATTGACAAAACATGTACATGTAGATGCACCCCTTGGTCAGTTTTGGGGCTTACCACTTAATGAAAAGTGACACAGCCCTAAGTCACAAAACTGATCCACAATTTACAATTTTTATAAAATATGTCATGATTGTTCCTGTGAAGCAATGCTGAAGGTTGGCACCTCCGTATAAAGGGTAACAAGTGACCCGCAATTAACCACTCCTCAGTCGTTAAAGTGATTCACATCTAAAAGTAACATGACACCTCGTCATCGTTCTGGTTACTGACATCATTGGCATAGTGATGGTGACAGATGAGTGAGTCATACTGTCATTGGTCAATGACCCACATTTGACCAACAGTGCCATAGTGTAATGGGGTGCATCATTCCATAAAACAAGGGTTATTTAGTGTTGCAATTTACACCCCACAATTGGTAGGTGTAACTGCTGGTAAATATGTATTGTTACTCATTATGCTCCTACTTTCTGCAAACAGTTTTTCACCCTGTAATGGGCAGATGTCAGATTTCCTGTATTACCAGTATAGTCAAGCTGGGCAGGGTTCACTAGATCAAAGGTTTGCTAAACCGGAGATCCTGTCTCTAAACTTGATCCTAACCCTAACCTTAATTCTAACCCAAGCCCTAGCTTATCCTACCTGAGGCTAATCCTTATCCTAAACCACCTAATTCTGTATGTAAACCAAACTCCAACCCTACTGCTAACCTGAAGTAGATATTTGGTCCAGTGGATCTTTGGTTTAGTGGACATCCCCCATCAATCTAGTGTGCTGGGTGCACGTACCCCACCTTAATGAACATGCCCTAATGGGCACATGTTATAAATCCTGTAGGCCCATAGCAAATGACACTGATCCATCTGTCTCTTACATTCCTTGGTAGTGTAAGAAGTATAAGCAACAGGTCAGGGTTGCTGGGGTACATTCTAAAGCCATTCCTCCATCCACCCCTCCAAGTTTGGGCAAAGGTTATCTTTCTGACAGAATTTTGGAAAACCCAAGCAATTTTTTCTAGTTTTTGATAAAGCAAAAGCACCTTGCCCATATGTAACACTTACACTGGTACAGATACTGTGGCAAGACAGCTAACAATTCATACTCCAAAAATAAATGAACAATGCAAATCTGATCATGATGCAAGTTTTCCTTCACTCAGTCATAGCTACTGCAGTGTTCTCCTAAATACTGAGGTTCTCAATTAAATTACCCAACCACTGGTTCATTACTCCAGTTAGGTGCTTAAATAAGCAACAACCATGCATATACCTTCGATGGCCACTCTGCTACAGCAGTAGCTCAACAACATAGGGGAAGTAGGTTACAGTGAACTGCAAATTATGCCCTGAAGTTAGTGCTAGCATAAAAGTGTTGAAAGTACTCATGATCATTAAGGTAATACATCACCCTCCAGCTTTGTCGGAGATAAACTTCAAATGTCAATTCTGATATGCCTTTAGAGCAATTGAAACATGCATGAATGAACACCAAAGTTGTTAGTGATAATAACTTATGACTTCTTTGGCATAGGAAGATGCTGCAAACTGATGTCAACCCTGGTTCAGAGTATTTAAGTTACGGCATCTTCTAGACAATCCCTCAGTCCTGGATATAAAGTCAGTTGGTGGCATTAGGCTGATAAATCAAAGAAACTTGTAAAAGCACCATGCATCTCTTGTGAGCTAAGTAGTTAAAATTTGAAATATTTGGTCACAAAATTCCCCTTTTTCTGGATTTGTGCATGTCACCACTTTACCATGACATAATTTTATTGAATGCAGTAAAATTACTATATGTTTTCTGGATTTTTTTTTTTTTTTCTGAAATGCGGTTGCTAAAATATGATAGGCCTGCTGTTCGCCCAGCAACTGAACTGTAAGAAACAATATTTTGAAGTCACCAGCATCAAGAAAATTGTGGTGGAAGAAGAGTGCTTTAATAGAGGAGGGTACCATCCTTTTGCTCTTCCCACATGCGTGTTTGAGTGCAAATCATTCAGTTTTTTCTTTGTTTGCATTCTTTATCTTATCTTTTGTACTTGGTTGTTCTCCATTCAGTGACAGTGGTTCCAAATGGATATCCTATTTGTAAGGTTTATTCTGGGTCTCCTTTTTTCTACTACACCATTGTAAGCTTTGTTTCTTGTCCATGCATGCTTGATCAAACAGTTGACTGATAACCTACCTAGCATTTAACATGAAGTAAAACTCCTCCATTTCATCTTCTTTTGCAGGGTAAACTGGTGTACAAAGAGGGACAATGTTGTCCAATTTGTGGTAAGCATTCAATAAACACATTCATTATCTGAATATCATATAGATATAGCCAAGTTAATTTTTCCTTGTTTGAATATTTGAAAGGGGCTTTAAAGACAATTCATCATTTTTGAGGAAGTCATGAACAAGGGACAACAAGGGTAACACACTTCAAACATAATCTGAGATGGAGCTTGTAAAACTACATTACTGTTACGCTTGAGACTAGAGAGGAGACATGAAAGATCAGTGGTTCTTAACCGGTGGGTATTTACTCCCTGGGGGGTAATTTTGGTACCTCGGGTGGGTAATTATTGACCGCCAATCCTGCCCAGTATCTTTTTTATAAATCATTCCAGTTCTGTGAGATTACTCTTGAGTCCGACAATCTGACACTTGGTAAATGGAAGTACAGAACAGTAGTACGATAAGGGTACCAGACCCATTTTAGTGTGCTCACATATTTGGGAGATGACTGGGTTCTTAGTAGTGTTTGCACTGGGTCCAAAATTCGGAACCTGGTACCCGAAGTCGATGGTCGGTCGGGTACCCGGGTACCCGAAAATATAACTTCCGTTAGGCTACGAGTTCATTGTAAAGTCATAAGAAATTTTGCTTTGCACGTTGATATAATATAACACCAACGTATCTTACTCTACGTACGGGCATGACAAGTGTTCTTAGGCGTGTGCATGATAAATTTTGCAAGGTGTTCTGTCACACGTGCAATCTACGTTACTGTAGTGAAACTTTGGATCCGGTTAGCAACTTCAGAACCAGGCCTGACATCGTCGGTCGGGTACCCGGTGCAAACACTAGTTCTTAGGACCGCTTTATGGAAAAGTAAAGGACTATTCACTGGAATATTGTCTCCAACTTAAAGTCTGGGTACTTTAGGAAAACAGGTTAAAGTCTGTTTTCCAGGGATATTGGGTGTGTTCTTTCAGTGTGTCGTCAAGTTATTACCAGGTTATGACCATAAAGTGGTCCTAAAGGTCATTGCCATTATCCACAGGCATTCTCTTTGCTGTGAATGTGAACTATGGAGAAAACCACTTTTGATACATGTTAGGAGGGGGAATACATAGGGTGGCTGATTGGGGGGGATGAGACGGGGTGGCTGTGATTGAAAAAGGGGGAATGGGACAAAAAAGGTTAAGAACCACTGTGATACATTAGGAACTTCTCTGCTTAAAAATTCAGACCCTGTTTTGTAACAATTTTAACTGTTTATCTTTACCTAATCCAATTTAACTTGGTCTTGGACTTCCTGTGATTACCACACATAAAGGATTTAACTGTGCAATGAGAGGAAATGTCAACAGTTTATCTGTTGTGTAACCAACTGGACAAAAGTTCCTCACTGGCCAGGGATTAGGTGTAATTCAAGAAGTGATAGTGGTTTCTTACAACAAAGAAATGAGCAGATAAGTAGGATTTTATTACACCCGACCTCCTGACCTTTGAGAGGTCTGGTCAGAGTGTTCTGATTTTTAAGCAGGAGAGTTCCTAATGTAGATGATGAAAATGCTGCTGGGTATGCAGTACTGACAATTCTGTTTGATTCAATTAGTAGGTCAATACAACCACTTACACTGCCACTTAGCAGTGTGCAGGAGGCTTATACACAGTTAAACTAGAGTGGGAAGTTTTTAGTTTTCTGAAAAGGTCAACTTGTGTGTCCGTTTCCATTTTCTATTATGATTTATTTCTGTGGTGTGTTAAAAAGGCCTAGTGCCATATTTGTTTTTCTGAGCTTTGTCTTAGCCCAGCTCATTGCTCAGGTCTATGTAAACAAAACAGTGGTTATGATATTCTTTTGATTTTATGTGAAGATGTCATTCTGTGATTTTGTGTGTTCTTCACTTTCATTTTCTTCTTGTTTTCTAATTTTCCATCCAATGGAAAGTTTGCCACTCTGTGGTAATAATTACATACCAAAAGAGTGACATGCACCTCTGCCCTTTGTCATGACATGTCTTTGTTGTGAACGTGAAGTGCATTTTATCACATGGAACTTTTTCTCCTATTTGCAGAACGTGAAGAAGAGCCATGCAGGAAACGAAGTACAATGCTAAGTAATATGGCAGTGGGTGACTGTGTGTATGACAAGCCAGTTCTGATGACAGTTTGTGAAGGGTCCTGTCCTTCCTTTGCCAAGGCAATGACCACGTACCCATTCTATAGCTATGCTTGTACCTGCTGCAAGCCTCTTACTGTGAGAACAAAAATGTTACCTCTGCAATGCCCTGGCGGAATTGTCAAATACCACCGTCACTTGATCATCAATACGTGCAGCTGTGAACGCTGTGAATTCCAGCCAAGAATCCCTGAATTAGGATTGATTGAAGAAGATAACACTCAGATGTAATTATTTTCAAACCAACTTCTGAAAGTTAAAATTTCTTATTATTCAAATATCATGAGACTGTGATCATAGTCAAAGACATTGACCAATACCATGGACCACATCTGTAGGTTGCAAACTTCTCTTTTGCAATTTTCTGTCACTATTTACTTGTTTGTTCTTTGAATAGTTTGTGTCAGTAAACAACTCTAATGCTCCCTGACAAATTTCCGGTCTGTTTTTAACTAAATACTAATGTAGTGATGACTGCTGTATAATAATGCTGTTCTGTAATCACATGCAGACGAAAAGATAATTTATATGTGTGGAAATGCAACTTGAAGTAGTAAATGTCAACTTGTGTAGGTATGAAAAGGACCACAGAGCAGACTCTTTTAGCCATAATTGTGCTTTCAAAACAAAAAGGAAATTGTATCTTTCACTGTTTGGACAATAATTCATCTTTTATCTTTATTTCTGTAATTAGAGAGATTGCAATATCTTCTGAAAGAAAGAGCTTATATATTTATTTTTTGTCTGTCTTCTATCCAGACAACAAAAGTCAAATAAATTTCCAAGTGCAATGTAAAGAGAATTTTCCTATTTTTTTTTTCTGTCTTTCTGTGAAATGTGGAGTTTCACTCGAACTTCATGGACCCCACCAAAGGCTATTGAGTAGATGCCTAGCAGTGCTGTAGTCGAGACCGGAGGGCCCGAGACCGAGACCGGCCTCTCAATGGGCTTTACACACTGTTTGCATAGGGACTCAAGACCGGTCTCGTCTCCGAGACCGACAATTCCCGGTCTCAAGACCGGTCTCGCTACAGTACTGATGCCTAGATTGGTGTTGGCACTATAAAAGGTGGAGGGGGGAGAGATTTGCTCTGCTCTTCTCCTCCCTCCCACTTGACCGTGACATAATGTTCCACATCGGTACCTTTGCTTTTCCCATTCACAGTACATAGCCAGTAGCCAGTATGTACCTCAATTCATTTACAAGTATGTGGCAATCCATCAGTCACAATTTTGCTCTTCAAATAAATCTCTTCATGCAAGTAGCAGTATATATATATATATATATATATATATATATATATATATATATATATATATATATATATATATATATATACCTCCAATACAACCGGCGAAGAAAAAAACAATAAAATACATAAGATTATATTTCCCCTTTTGGTTCTGAGATATATATGCACGTTATTTCAATGGCCCGTAAGTCCTTAGTGTTAAATATATAGTGCAAATATATATATATATATATATATACATATACATATACATATACATATATATACATATATATATACATATACATACATATATATATATATGTATATATATAGGTCGAAAGGTAAATAGTAGTACATTCGATCTTGAACATATATATATATATAATGCTAATTCGACCTGTTAGGCGAAATCGGTATACCGCCAATACAACCGGCGAAGAAAAAAACAATAAAATACATAAGATTATATTTCCCCTTTTGGTTCTGAGATATATACGCACGTTATTTCAATGGCCCGTAAGTCCTTAGTGTTAACGGATACATGCACGTAAGTTGGTGTGCAGCTAAGTAATTGCATAAACATTATGTGGTAAATCGGACTTACGTATAGAATTACGCATTCCTATATAAAACAGTGTGTAAAACGTTAAGGCGAAACGATTTTTTCACCTAATGGTGGAGTTCTCCCAACAGTCGCATTTTTTCATACTGTTTTTCGCCTAAATCCCAAATTAGCAATATATATATTATATAAAGCTAATTCGACCTGTTAGGCGAAATCGGTATACCGCCAATACAACTGGCGAAGAAAAAAACAATAAAATACATTAATCTTATTTCCCCTTTTGGTTCTGAGATATATATGCACGTTATTTCAATGGCCCGTAAGTCCTTAGTGTAAACGGATACATGCACGTAAGTTGGTGTGCAGCTAAGTAATTGCATAAACTTTATGTGGCAAACCGAACTTCCGTATAGAGTTGCGCATTCCTATATAAAACAGTGTGTAAAACGTTAAGGCGAAACGATTTTTTCGCCTAAGAGTCGAGTTCTCCCAACAGTCGCGTTTTTTCATACGGTTTTTCGCCTAAATCCCAAATTAGCAAAATATATATATATATATAACACTAATTCGACACTTAGGGTGAAATCTGAATATATCCCCCACCTTAAGGCGAAAAAATATAATTAAGTACATAAGCATATATTTCAACCCAACGTCTTCAAGATATAATCAACTTTATTTCAATGGCCTGCCATCCAAAAGTGTAAACAGATACATATCTGTAAATTCATCAAAGGACGTTACCATACGTTCACATATTCCTATATAAAAAATGTGTGAAAACGTTAAGTTGAAATGGTTTTTTCGCCCTATGGTCGACTTTTCAACAACTTTCTTCCCTCTAAGCCCCTAAGTATCGAATTAGTGAAATATATGTGTGTGTGTGTGGCAATTAGTTCCACATCCTCAGGTTTCACTTGTCTGCTATGGGTAATCACAGGTATTTTGCATGAAAACCTGTGTTTTCCCTTTTCAGTCAGTGTCAGTGAAACAGTTTGGCTGGCCAGTTGCCAGACTTTGCCACAGGTTTTACATGCAAAAAGTGTGGCAATTAAAAGCATTCTGAGACAAAACCTGTGGCTTGAAATTAAAGGCAGGAAAGGTGTGTCAACCTGTGTCAAATCTGTGTCCAGAGGGTTCCAAATACACAGGTTTGCCACCCAAGAACACGTCTTTTCGTTTGTTTTTCAAGTGTGATCATGTGTGGTTAGCAACACAGGTTGACACAACTTTTTTGGAATCGTCCACATTTGAAGCCCCTCATGAAATGGTGGAGCCCCACCCCCCCCCCCAGCAGTCCCATACAATTTTGGGGGAAAGGGGGAGGGGGTCCCCTAAAAAAATTTTCAGCCCCTAGAAAATTTCAAGTTGCCTTTGACTTTGCACATTTATGCACATCTCGCCACCCTGAACAAATCCCCCCTCCGGGAAGCCATCTCACCTCCCTTCCATACCTTGTCTAGGTATGGCCCTGTCTGCTATACAGCACAAACTAAAAAAGCCTCCTGGTGGGTATTCAATGATTTCCTTAAAAAAAAAAAAAAAAACTACCAACAATCAATCCATTATTTCAGGTCACTATTACAGTCTACTGAAAACCAGTAGAGAGCATATTACAGCAATCAAACATTCAAACTTAGTACAGGGGGCAAGATCTTATATTAACCAACAAAAAAGTAACTAATTTGTTATGATTTTAGCCTAAATATTGAATAACTTGCACAGGCTTCCGTTTTTATTTTGGTTCGATCCTACCTCCTGTTTTTATGTGTCACTGATCCAAATAGGTTGTTGAAATACATGAAAATTTTGGTTTCAACTTCCAGTGTCCAGTGTACAGCTCTACAGACTACACACATGATGTGGGTCTTAAAATTTTACTATTGGGTGAGGGCATTTGGAAATAACTAAATTTATTATCAAATGGGCCATTTTTTGAGGGACAGATTCTCCCATTTCCTAGCCCTTCTGGCTATATCACTGATCCCATGAAAATTTCAACACCTGTACTTTCAGACAGCTTGCCAATGCAAGAAATTTCTTCCTGAAGGAAGGGCCAATGTACTCATGTGCACATGGAGATAACAGAACTCAGTTTCATTACTGGCCTTAGAGTATAGTGACATCCTCAATTTGTACAAAACAGGTCATTTGTATTTCCACCAATTGATTTTATACATGTAGAGATGGAGTCTGTGTTGATTGTCATACTATAGCATGAAACATAAATTTACAATATCTATTAAAACAGAAAAAATGAACACAAGTCACAGACAACATGCTGGAGATGTCTAGGTGCTCAAGTATAGAATCTCCAAGTACAAATACACTGGTGCAGTAGTCCAAGTACGAGTACACAATGACTGAGTATAAGTAAAACGGCCTTCGAGTACAAGTACTTCAAATTTAAATTCTCTGAGTACAAGAACAAAATCATGAGTATAAGAACAGAAAATGTACTCAAGTACAAACAGGAGTACATACTCCAGTACTAAAGTACAAGTAGGAATACATACTCCAGTACTCAAGTACAAGTAGGCCAGAGTACATACCCCAGTACTAAAGTGCAAATAGGAGTACATAACTCCAGTACTAAATACAAGTAGGAATACATACTCCAGTACTCAAGTACAAGTAGGCCAGAGTAAATACCCCAGTACTAAAGTGCAAGTAGGAGTACATAACTCCAGTACTAAATACAAGTAGGAATACATACTCCAGTACTCAAGTACAAGTAGGCCAGAGTACATACCCCAGTACTAAAGTGCAAGTAGGAGTACATAACTCCAGTACTAAATACAAGTAGGAATACATACTCCAGTACTCAAGTACAAGTAGGCCAGAGTACATACCCCGGTACTAAAGTGCAAGTAGGAGTACATAACTCCAGTACTAAATACAAGTAGGAATACATACTCCAGTACTCAAGTACAAGTAGACCAGAGTACATACCCCAGTACTATAGTGCAAATAGGAGTACATAACTCCAGTACTAAATACAAGTAGGAATACATACTCCAGTACTCAAGTACAAGTAGGCCAGAGTACATACCCCAGTACTAAAGTGCAAGTAGGAATACATAACTCCAGTACTAAATACAAGTAGGAATACATACTCCAGTACTCAAGTACAAGTAGGAGGACATACTCCAGTACTAAGATACAAGTAGGAGTTTACATACTCCAGAATTGCAAGTCTTTTACAAAACGTAGGCTTCCTTCACACTTAAGGTTAGTGTAGTAAAATGATTTACCTTCAATGCCTGAATTAAACAAAGCCTGACAGTAATGAAGTCAAAATGACAAGAATTGGTACAAAGGAAAAGCATTCTGTGATTCACTTTCTCTTCAAATATTCAATAATCCTCTTGCAAAAATTACAAAATATAAAAAATTTGTCCTTTGAAAAAAATATACAGGTTCAATAGTAAAACAAATAATAGCTTTGTAAGTCTGTTAAAACTTTGGATTTAGGCACACAGCTAAGCATTACTCTGGTGTCACATAGCCAATGGAAACGGTCACATTGGGGTCATCTACTTTGTGCATCATTTTCATAAGGACAACAAGCAATCTCTCTCTAAGGACCCACTATCCCCCCCCCCCCCACAGATACACTGGAAAATGAGAAAACTGATTATTTGACAAAAAGAGTTTCACCCTTCTCCCCTCACAACTTCCATAGTCTTGTGAAAATATGACAAGCAATGAATGAACCTGGCTTAAAAGAAATATTGAAGAAAATCATTGGAAGCATTCTGCCTCTGCATGCACATATCATATCTTAAACAGCAGAATTTTCAGAATTTCAGTTAAAGGAAGCAAGACTTGCAATAGGCAAAGATTAAAACTGTGGTTTGTAAATGATGCCAAACACCATTGTGACTGCATGGACAATTGTCTACACAAGATCTTTGGTTTTTTTTTTACACCCACTTCACTCACATCAATTAATTGCAGTAATTTTAACGCACACCTTGCTCACATTATTAATTGCAGTATGTATGGTTATTAAACTTTCAAAACTTACAAAGATATAAGACCATATATATAATATGAAATAGATCAAAAGATCCACAAAATATCAGACAGAAAGACAACTACTTGAAAAAACAATCCACAAAATATCAAACATAAAAAAAACTGATGGAACAAAAGATCAACAAATATAAAACAAAATGATTTCTGACAGAACGACTTTGATGGTAACATCCAAGTGTGTTCCAAATAGTTTTGCTTTTGTAAACAAATGAACTGATCATCTATAGTATTTCATGGGTAGCAAAATACTTTATGAGCAACTCACTGTACAGTGCCACTTTAAAGGCTCTCTAAGCTCACCCCAGACAGTAACAATTATCCCTACTAGGTTAACTTCTAGCCCTTCCCTCCAATTTAAACCAAGCCTCCTATTTTATTATTTTTTATTTATTTTATTTTATTTTCCTACTTTTACCTCAGAAAATGGAAAAGTGCAGAAAAACAGGGTTTCATGTTTTGACTTCAGTTACTGACCGAAATCACATAATACGTGACGTCATTCCAATTGCAACACTTTTACAAGATGTGAACAGCCATTTTTGGTTTCGATGACAGAAAAAGCTTGTGCTTTCCTGATTACATGTGTATGTGTTGTAACACTTAGCTTGTTAGTTTTCAGAGTTTGACATCTGATTTCCTCAAATGATCTTTCCTCCACAGCATCAACAATATACAAAATTTCTTGTGTACACTTTTTGCAGATATTGACCTCTAACAAGTTCAGATGACCTCTGCCTTTTTTAGGGTGGAGTTGTCTTGATGGTTTGAGTGTACTGCCTTGCTAACTAAATTTCTCTGCATCCAATCCTGGTGGAATCAATTGAAAGTTTTCTGGGTAATGAAATTTGCTTGTTCAGCACAGCTGTTTGCTGTTATGTTGAGGTCTGAACTGGTAAAGTAAATCGGGCATCTGGTTGTCCATCACTGGAAGTTGTCTGATTCAGGGATTAGTCTGCTTTACTCACTTCAGCTGTCAAAAAGTGGTGCAGAGCAAGGATCTCTACCCCTCCAAGCCTCATCAAGGGTGTCTTTGAAAATACAAAACATTATCCTCACTTAACCTTCCCCTCCCTCTATCCCTCCTTCTGTATGACAAATGTGGCAAGTTCTGCAACAATCCACATCATATTTAAATATAAATTTATAAACATCTAGAGAGAGCACCAATGAGAAGCGATGTTTTATAAAAACAGCATCTGGAAATAAAAAGGACAACAGTTCTTCCACCCTTCCTCTCCCCCAAATGAACCCGATCGTGCTCTATATCCATTGTATTTCTAATTGAAATGCATAATTTTCCTAGTAACCTCTTTGCACAATTCTAGTAGAATAAAAACAATGAAAGAACAGTAGGTGTAAACACACATACTATAAGCCTTGGCTCAGAAGTACCCACAATTTAGGTTTGCTGAGGACTTCATGTGACGTCACGCTACTGAGATTCCCTAGCAGTGCAGGGCAAAACACATGCACAGTAAGCATATTTACACCACACACACGTGGCATAACCATAGATACTACTGTAACACAATGTATGCTTGCCCTTCAAAACCAGAGACGTGCAATCACATGATGTCAGTGAAACAGCTTTATTGGACAAGAAAAAACTTCTAGTTAGAAGAATGTATAGTAAAAGACATGATATGCATGAAACTGATAGACTGTAAACATGGACCACGCCCAAACCCCACCCATTCCTTTTCTCCACCTCCATTAAAAAACAAACAAAACCAAAATTTGATCTATGATGTGAAGGACAGGCTGGCTCTTTCAGAAAGAAGAAACCCTTTTTAGTTTTAGAATTATCAGATGACAGTGAGGAACAATCTACCAAAATAAAGACACCATTTATTCCAAGGAATGAGTGCAGAACATTTGATGATAAAATGCCTTGGATATAAATCTATTGCAAAAACAATAACAAATTTCATGAACTTTCCTGCTAATTTCATGCAAACAGGTTGTATTTGTGGCCAGGAATGAACTACCAAAAGGACAGTGCTAGTAGTATTTGCAAGACTCCTGGCTGCTAACATCACTGGAAAAATTTATGACTTAGCTGGATTTCAGCACCACATACCTTTCATCAGGATTTCAACTTTTTTCTTCAACTCATCAGTACAAAAGAGAGCTGGTTGGGCCCCATGGCTATCAGCATAGCTTTACCCCTATATAGAGGTTTTTCACCGACATCACTGCATGAACCATCTCTCTGACTGTTAGACATTTTGCCCATCGAGTATTCGGTACTCTCAGTCATGCAGTGTGCATGTCTTGTGCCCAGCAAGAAGTAAATTACAAAGACAATGGGTGACATGGCTGAATAGATACAGGCTGTAGTATTCAGAGCAGCAGAGTGGTCGAAAGGGAGCAGGGGGAAGGGGGAGAGAGTCCTGTCCACTTTAATCTCCAG
Source organism: Holothuria leucospilota (assembly GCA_029531755.1). NCBI lineage: Eukaryota > Metazoa > Echinodermata > Holothuroidea > Aspidochirotida > Holothuriidae > Holothuria > Holothuria leucospilota. Next base: position 25,151,827 of record CM055978.1, read on the forward strand.
AAGGTTTTCTTGGTACAATCACTCATTTTGCTGGTAAATTTGCTTCACTAGTTCTACAATTACTGGCCACATCGATACCAAGAAGAGTGCCTAAGGACAGTTCAAGTTTTCTATTAATATTCTCAAGTTGATAAACTTCTCACTGAAGCATAAACCATCCTGACTCCATCAAACCTTCCCCACTGATCTCTGTATTAAAATGTCTTGGGTTTGCCTACAAGTCCAGCTCAATTTACCTCAAACACTACACAGTCATTTATCAAAACCCTGACTGTATCAACTGTGTAACTGCCACCCCCCCCCCTCCCCCCACCTGGATTCCAAGATGTCTGGAGCACCTTCCACACTAAGCACAACCTGTCAACATGCAACACAATGCCATTGAGTATAATTCAAGTAACGTTTTCATAAACCAGTATTGAGACAGAGTTGACATTCTGTTACATCACATCACTAACTGGGCACTGGAATATTGCTGAGAGATTAAAGGCATTTTCCAGTGGCTTTTCACAAGGGTCCCACGTGAAATAGAAAAAAATTTTAGTTGACACCCTTCAAACTCTGTAGCAATACTCTTTTCCTAACTCTAGATATCTAATATTAAAGACTACTTATTTTTGTCCAAAAATACCTCCAGTCCTCATCAAGGTCACAGAATGTTGTGTAAAGTGGGCACATTGCCTCAGATTTCTTTAGTTTTCCTTTAAAATTGAATGTCCTGTTGTCGCTGAAATTTGATACTGTTGGAATGTTTGAACATCTTTCCATCTAGGTTTAGCATAAATCTACACCATATGTACAGCATAACAAACAAAGTTGCTAACTATTCCCTACAACAGTGTCAATGTCGTAAAGAAATTCAATGCGTTGTCAAATTAATGTGCCGCGATGACATCACAGATTTCCCATAATGCACTTTATCTTGAGGAAAAATTGCATTTCTTTGAAAATTAGTATCTTCCAAACGCTACAAGCTATGGAGATGCGGTTTTCACCTCCTAAAAGAGAAAAATTTTCTGCATTTTTTGAAGTCATTGATTTTTGTCACTGGCAAATCCCTTTAAGTGAAAGACCTATCACATAGTATGACATGAAGTGTGAAAGGGACTTTAAAATTAATATTCCATTCTAACCCCAATGCACATTATTTGTGAAACACCAGAAATCACATCTAGCAGTGTTCAATTTCGAAACTGTCTAAGGGAAGACCCTCAGAGCACTTGTGATGGTTGCTCACTTTCAGCCCTCAAAGGTTCAGGCTTCAACCACACAGTGAACCCTGCTTCAGTCAACCCTGGATCCATGTCTGATTCACTCGTCAAATATATGTAACAATCAAAACTATTCCTTCATGTTGTACAACCTATGTGCCTACACTGTCTCACTGGTGGAATTTTGTGTATTAACATATGGAAGTATTTTGGTTATAGAACATTTGCCAATTTTACCTTTGCTCCCCCCCCCCCCCCCCCTTGATTCTAATACCTGGCTGTGTGACTGATTTGAAGCAGTGAGTCATAGCAACAAGGGAAGATAGGGTCGTTCCCCATTTAAATGACCTAAACTGAAAAGATTCCAACTTAAAATGTTCGACTACAATTTCCAAACATGCAGTTGTGACCATACAGGTTCCTCTTAAAACTCATGATTGCTTGGCATCATAGAATAACTATAGAATAACTACCTCATGGACTGAATATGTTCAATTCTTACGAAAAAATAGCCATGACACAAAAATCACTCATCCCCCACTCCCCCCCCCCAAAGAAAAAAAAAACATGACACCCTTCTTGTAGTCATCATAATAAGATATTGATGCTACCAATAGTCAATGACAAATATTTTAGTGCCACCACACAGTTAACTCAAATGGTATGACAATATGAAAAAGTTAAAACTTGGTTTTCCCTTTCTTTCTATTTTTTTTTTCTTTCTTTTTTTGCAAAGATGGTACCAGTGCCCCTAAATAAAGCTTATATAAATGTGCACGTGGCAAGAGGAAAATATAAAGTGTTGCAATTTATTTCAGAAGTATATCAATTTTACAGCCCTTCTTTCCAGTTTTGAAAGTAAAGGTCAGTCACAAAGGGCTTTTCAACTTTTACTACATTCAGCCAATAGTCACTTTCAACTTTAACAGGATAACAGGACACAACTCTTCTGGAATGTGAAGGAAAATAAACAAATTTTACGTTTTACACTTTATCATTTTGGAAACATTATATTTCAAAACAATAAGAAAATTTAGTGTAACTTTCTCATGCGACAAATGTTTTACCACTAGGTGATCACAGGCCAATGCCTAACAGACAGCATGAGGAAATTTTAAGGGGGCTGGTATAGAGAAGAGAAGGTAAACCTAAGAATTCCACATTGCCATGCATCCTTGTCATGGCAAATAAGAAACTGAAGGGAGCCTTGGGTAGAGGGCATTATTACACTGTGGTACCAATTTCCAACAATCTTTCTTCAGGTAAGTTCGGGTTACATCTGTAAATAGGAGGTAGGAAGGGGTGATGTAAATCAGTGAAAGTTTTTAACAGCTCTAGTAATTACTACAAAGGCTAGGTACTTGTCACCAGTAGGGGAGATTTGTGTGAAAAAGTTGGGTAGGGGGAGGGGGAATAAAGGGAAGCTGAGGCAAAAGTTACTGTGTGAAAATGTAAAAGTCGGTGGGAACATCTCCAAAAAGAAGGGGATACATCACCCCATCCTGCCTCCATCAACCCCGATTCTGCTCCCACCCCACATGCACCCCCTCCCCCAGGTTTTCTGTCTGTACTGGGTACTGGACACTTCCTTTTTGTCTTGCATTCAATACATGTTCTTGTGTAAATTTGGGAGGGGACAGGCATAGCATGAAATGCTTCAAAGTTTCCTGGAGTAACCCTTCATAGCATACTTTGGGCATCCCTGAAACCACTGGAGCACCAATATTAACTTCCTGTGAAGCAGACCATCACTCCCTGAGTGAAGTATCCCAGCATCCAGAGGCAGGCTTTCGCATAGTGCTTTCCACCTGATGTTCAAGCCTTCAAGGGAATCGCTCTTCTAATTCCCAAGATGCTGTCATCCATACTTCCACTGCTGTGTTTTTTCACCAGTACAGATCTCCACAGATGCAAAAATATACCCTCTAGTTTTTTTAGCTGTAAGACACTCGCCAGATGCTTTGTGGTAGATTTCCTGTGAATAAACACATCAACACAGATATTTAGAAAGTGACTTGTTGACTAGAGGTAAACTAAAAAAAGTGTTCTTTTGACAAGGTTAATAGGAAAAATGGCTCTCTTTGGTAACAAGGGTTATAGGGAGGAACTGGCCAATTAGGGTGGAGTTATGGGGAGAAAGATGTCTTCTGACCGTGGCATATGGGAGGGGTGTTTTTGTTTCTAGAGTTACAGGAACGGGACACCTGACCAGAGTTAAAGTGAGAACTTGGTCCCTTGACTTATGCATTAGGGAGGGGCTTTCTTTTTGGCCTAGGATGATGGAAGTACTGCACCCAACAGACTTGGGTCTCTAGGGCCACTAGGGAGGGGTAATACTTATAGAGGGGAACTAGCCAGTTGACTATGTTACGTGTGAAAAAGTGGACCTTCAATATATGTAACAGAAAAATGTTTCTTCCTGTGTACGAGGGGAGAACTGCCCATTTGTCTAAAACCATGGTTCTCTAATGTAGGTCATTTAAACTCCAGGGGTGAGCCTGGAAAATCAGGAGTTCTGGGGAGGTGTCAAGGGACTGGCAAGGAGGGAGCTAGAACTGGAGGATTACTTCTTCATGCGAAGTCCAGAGTGGACTTTACACAAGTAGTTTTTACGCCACTCCAAACACAAGACATCTCTCCTTTGATTTATGTATCTATCAAGGGGCCAGGACACATCCTTTCCACTGGTCGTCACTTAATACTGCAAGGCAACCTGCTTATTAATAGAAGAACTTTTATCCATGAGTTCAACCAGTATGTTGCTATGAACATGACTCTGGGCCAGTGTTAGCATTAGGCAGACAGACTGCATGATTCCTGCAATTTTTTAAACAATCCTATGAGTTTTAAAATCGTGTGCAGGATTATTCTGCACCTGTTGAGAGAAAGTTGACTTTTTATGTTGCAATTTATCAAGATCCTCCCTTTGAACCCAAAATCTCCCCCCCCCCCAGCAAAAAAAAAATTTGGAAGGGGAATTTCTACCCTCCCCCATTTTCCCACCCCAAATTCTGACACCTACTGCCAACACTGTCCTGGGCCCATCCAAAACCACCTGCAGTTGGGCATATGTGACAATAAATATTTTATCATTATATGATTACCTTTCCAGTGTAGAGCAATATATCATTACCACTGTTATATTCTTCCCCTACAAGGTGACTTCCCAGATAAAATATTTTTCTTCATCTCTTTTTGTTTTTGAGAGTATAGTTTAAGCTTTTAAAAGGTGTTCTCAAAATAAGGACCATTTTGATGCCACCCTATCAAGATGCCTAGGGAATACCACTTCCACATTGGCTCTATTGGTATGTAACAATATTTCCGGGTATGTTACAGGCCAATCAATGGTGACTCTGGGCTCAGTGTCACATATAAAGCACGTCAGTAAATTGGATTCCCCTGTTCCCCCCCCCCCTCCTCCCCCTTCTGTAATGAAACCTTGGCATTCTGCTCGTCTATTTTAGGTGGTTTTCTCAAGGAGCTGTTTAGAGTAGCAGTTCTATGATTTTAAAGCCAATTTTTTGTGTCATCTTGGCACAACCAATGGGAATCTGATTAAGTATAGTGGTCCAGTGTTGCAAACAAAGAATACTTACAGTATGTCAAGTCTCACATCAGTTCAGACTAACTGTGGTCGACTAACAAGTCATTCCCAATATTGTGCAAGTCAAGTAAAATCAAACACTTTGTCAAGTCAAGTCATTAAAAAAGCCAAGTCAAATACTTTCCTCACTTGAGTCAGTTGCTGGTCCTAACATATTAGCCCCTCTTCATTGAAAACTATGGTATCAATTCAAATGTTTGAATGTACTTTGTGTAAGTTTCTTCCAGCACCTAATTCTTTGACTTTTAATAGAAGTGCGAACCACAACGTTGTTTTGTTATGACTGTTTCCATCTTTTTGGCTAAGTTTCTTCTCCAACTACCTAACGAACCCAAGTTTGAGAGGCAAAAAACTGTTTTCAATCAATTGTGAGAACTCTCCCATGTAAAAAGTCAAAAGACCATGAAAACACAGTATATATATATATATATATATATATATATATATATATATATATATATATATGCAATATTTCCCCCTAATCCCAAATTAGCAATATATATATATATATATATATATATATATATATATATATATATATATATATATATATATATATATATATATATATAACGCTAAAACCCACGGTTGGGGGAAAAAATTTAGAGGGCGCTAGACGACCTTTCGAAAAGGCGAAAAAAAAACAATAAAATACATAAGATTATATTTCGCCATTTGGTTGAATTTGAAAAACAGATATACATCAACGTTATTTCAATGGCCCACCAATTGTACGTGTTAACAGATACGTGTACGTAATTTGGTCAACATTGAAGTAATGGCATATATATTATGTAGTGAAAAGGCCATTACCATCCGTTTACGTATTCCTATAGAAAAAAGCGTGTAGTTTCGTTAAGTCGACCTGATTTTTTCCCCTTATAGACGATTGCCCCTTAGAGGCGGGTTTTTTCATACGATATTTCCCCTTAATCCCAAATTAGCAATATATATATATATATACGTATATATATATATATACGTATATATATATATATATACGTATATATATATATATATATATATATATATATATATATATATATATATATACATACATTTTGCTAACTTGGGATTAAGGGGAAATATCGTATGAAAAAACCCCCCTAAAAAGGGAAATCGTCTAAAAGGGGAAAAAATCAGGTCGACTTTGCGAAATCACACGCTTTTTATACAGGAATACGTAAACGGATGGTAACGTCCGTTTCACCACATGATTTACATGCTATTACTTCAATGTTGACCAAGTTACGTACCCGTATCTTTTAACACGTGCGGATGGTGGGCCATTGAAAAAGCGTTGTTGTATATCTGGTTTCCAAAAGGGGAAATATTTTTTAATGTATTTTATTGTTTTTTTCTTCGCCTTAACGAAACCGCGATATATCGATTTCCCCGTACAGTAGGAATTAGCGTTATATATATATATATATATATATTTTGCTAATTTGGGATTTAGGCGAAAAACCGTATGAAATAACGCGACTGTTGGGAGAACCCGACCCTTAGGTGAAAAAATTGTTTCGCCTTAACGTTTTACACACTGTTTTATATAGGAATGCGTAACTCTATATGCAAGTCCGATTTACCACATAATGTTAATGCAATTACTTAGCTGCACACCAACTTACGTGCATGTATCCGTTAACACTAAGGACTTACGGGCCATTGAAATAACGTGCATATGTATCTCAGAACCAAAAGGGGAAATATAATCTTATGTATTTTATTGTTTTTTCCTTCGCCGGTTGTATTGGCGGTATACGGATTTCGCCTAACAGGTCGATCTAGCGTTATATATATATATATATATTTTGCTAATTTGGGATTAAGGGGAAATATTGTGTGAAAAAACGTGCCTAAAAGGGGAAATCGTCTAAAAAGGGAAAATATCAGGTCGACTTAGCGAAATCACACGCTTTTTATATAGGAATACGTAAACGGATGGTAATGTCCGTTTTACCACATGATTTAAATGCTATTACTTCAATGTTGACCAATTTACATACCCGTATCTTTTAACACGTACGGATGGTGGGCCATTGAAAAAGCGTTGTTGTATATCTGGTTTCCAAAAGGGGAAATATTTTTTAATGTATTTTATTGTTTTTTTCTTCGCCTTAACGAAACCGCGATATATCGATTTCCCCGTACAGTAGGAATTAGCGTTATATATATATATATATATATATATATATATATATATATATATATATATAATATATATATATATATATATATATATATAATATATATATATATATATAATTATATATATATATATATATATTATATATATATATATATATATATAATGAATGTGATATATATGATTTGCAAACATTTTTTAATAATATGCAAAGTTATTTGAACAATAAGTTTTATACAGACTGTGTGACTCACAAAGTTAGTGCCAGTTTAGTAAATCTGTAGGTATGGTGGAAATACCATGTATATCATGGATTTTTATTGCCACTGCATGTATTTGTGTAGTAATTTATGATATGACCATGTCCTCTTTTGGACATTTGGAAATGGTCACCCTACCTACACATACATAGGTAACAAGACTATGATGAAATGTTCTTGGTATAATTGGAGTCTTAAACATGAGTATTCAAAGGTAAGTCACTTCCTTGACTCAATTTCTTTGCTCTGACTCAAGTCAGTCTCTAGTCATGTCAAGGCCAGTCTCCAGTCATATCATGCACAAGTTCAAGCCAAGTCATTTTCATTAATGAATGAGGTCACTATGAGTTCCTGACTCAAGTCAATTTGGACTTTCAACCACATTCAAGCCAACTCACCACAAAGTAAGACTCCAGTCAACTCAAGTCTGAGTCAACAGCTAGACTTTTTATGGTACTGCGCTAGTCCCACAGGCCAAGCATTCCCAATCCCTGCTTTAAAGGGTCCACAAATTCTTGTTTCAGAATGTGTGTGGTCACAACAGGTTTCTTTATTATGTTATGGGCCTGTTCTCCAATTCATTGTTCTAAAAGTCTTCACTACTATCTCAAAAGATAACCAGTGTTGTGGCCAAGTGGACAAAGGCAGTGGCATTTGAAGCGATGAAGTGTAGCAACCGAGAGGTTCAGGGTTTGATCCCTGGCCAGGTCACAGTAAGGTGGATTTTTCCTCCAAGAGCAGTCAAAGGTTTTCCCACCTGAACTGCCATTTCCAAAGAAACCAAATTTGATCTAAATTGTTGAGCTAGTTAGATACCCAATGTGAAGTTGTAATTCATAAGCCATAGGCTTCTCCCACTTCTGTGGTCACTTAGGGTGTCCTTCAAGGCATGAATTAAAAGATAAAGCACAGGATTTTGGCCAGTGCCGAGCTAAATTTGAAATTAAGGCACCATGTAAATATAGTATAACTGCCTCTCCAAAGCTGCAGTTCCCTCAGCAAGGCTGCAGCTGCCTCAGCAAAGCTGCAGCTGCCTCAGCAAAGCTGCAGTTGCCTCAGCAAAGCTGAAAATGCCACAGTGAAGCTGCAGTTGCCTCAGCAGCTGCAGCTGCCTCAGCAAAGCTGCAGCTGCCTCAGCAAAGCTGCAACTGCCTCAGCAAAGCTGAAAATGCCACAGTGAAGCTGCCTCAGCAAAGCTGCAGCTGCCTTAACAAAGCTGCAGCTGCCTCAACAAAGCTGTAGCAGCCTCAGCAAAGCTGCAGACACCTCAGACAAGTGATTTAGCTTGGTCAACTCTCTAATATTACAGTCTGGGGAGACGTCTAAGAAGAGGGGGTGTTCCCCTCCACTTTAGGAAAATTTTCCAAGTTGAGAGGTGTCTAGATGGCAAATGGTGCAAAATTTTACCTAAACTGACCTTGAGAGGTACAATCTGTAATGACTGATGATTCTTTCATAAACTCAACCAAGGTGGTTTCCTTGAAACAGACACCTGCAGAGAAATTTCTCTTCAGATTTGTGTGTGTGTGTGTGTGAGTGTATGAAATTCCTGTCATTTGTCTCATAAATATAAGCTGGCTAAATCACTGCTTCAAATGCAATTTTATTTACACATTTCAGTAATAGGATTACTTTAAATGTGCTACTGTAATGTGTGCTCAAAGCATGGCTGCAGTTCCTACAGCTTTGCAGAGGTACCTGCCACTTGAACAAATGAGATGGTGCCCCAAACAACGTAAAATTTCACCATATATGCCCCAATTACCTTACTCATTATGAGAGGTACTGTCTGTAGCTGTTACTGCAACATTTTACAATCTGTTTTACGTATTCTTTAAACAATATTTCACATTTTTAAAGTTTGAGATCCTGAAATCAGCACATAAAGAGTAAGCACTGATGATTTCATAGTTTGTTACTCACCTTGCCTTTCACAATCCATTCTTGATTGCCTTTCATTCCATGGCACTTCATCATCACCAGGGATTGGTTTCCAACTTCCCGCTGACCTAGGCATAACAAGTTGGCGAGACGAAGCTCATGTAACCTTGACTGGTACCACATCTGGTAAAGCAACAAATATTACTGATCAAATCATTGGTGGGTCTCAAGATGGAGGTCCAACGGGCTATGCCCCTCTCCACGGTGATTCAAAATATATTAAAAAAGTTTGTACAGCTTCTAAACTTTCCAAAAGCAGGTTGTTCACAAGTACAAAATCTTACTAAATGACTGAATGTAACAACAAATAGCATCTCAGGACCCTCAATTATACAGAAACCTCTAAAAGGGGAAGCGTCATCCCCTTGAATCCGACCCCCAGCACACACATCACCATAACTTTATTTTGAGCCCATCCCTCCTTCCCTCCTGATTTTTCTCACTGGGAAAGGGGAAACATGTCTTCCAGGCTTTCTCCAGTTTCCAGGATGGTTATGAACTCCCCCCTCCACCTTACTAAGTGGGGGGCACAGTGCTAAAACTACTCTGGGTAAGTGCACGAAGTGCAAATTAAATGCAAATCAGATGTAGCAAGGGGTAAGTATATGTCTGTGAAGTGAAACACTTCAGCCTTAACTAAATACAAAAGTCAAATACCACATGAAGATGCAATTTAACATGACACTGTCAGGGTGGAAGTAGGTTTTAATGGAAGTATATTCTCATAAATGTGTCTCAGATAGTGCATAGTTCAAGGAATTATTGACTGAGATTTTAAATGTCTATACATTATGACATTTGCAAATGTGGGTCCTATGAAATAACTGTGGGTAGGTTCACAACTTTGCATTTGTCTTCCTTGTTACCTCCATTGATTTTGGACATGTGCATAAAGAATACTCTAAGACTACAAAATGATCTGTCACTGTCAGTGTCACAATGAACTGGGACCACCTAAACCTGCAACAGCACCTTAATGGGACAGTTTCATACTATGTAAAATGGACACAAAAAAATCAAAACATCTGCAAAGGTAATAAACTATTCTGTGAAGCTACTGCTATCTTTTAATAATTAACATATTTCTGGATAGAATATGAGAACAATCTGAACAGATTTCTTGAAGATCTGGCCGGAATGGGAACCAGATAATTTTTCAATATCCGGCCGGATATATCCAGTGCATCCCTAGTTATCCCCCTTAAACTTGACAAAAAGTTTTAGGGCTAGAAAAAAACGGTGCATGGCATTGGTACTGGTTCTGTGAAAGTTTTAATACTTCCACCATTGTTGTATGCAACAATATTTTAGAAACTCTTACAAATTTTTCCCACTAGAGGATTCTAGATGGTTTTGGATCAGTATAAAAAATACACTCTGAGTATTGGACAATCTGTCCCATCAGCAGCCAAATCACCACAAGAGAGATATTGAAGAAGTTTAAAAAGTAACAAATATTATAAAAATTGCCCTCCTCCCCTTAATGCAAACATTGGGTCACATGTCCATACAGATCATCCGTTTATTCAGGTAACTGTTCAACATGATCACAAGTGGTCTACCACCTTGCATACTGGACCTCATTTGTAAGTTTAGTTGCAAGTGGAGGACCTGATTTGATTGTAAGTAAACTTCCAACTTTTCAACTGGGACAAATTTTAGATCTTCAGGCTACAAGACTTCTTGACTTCATATATGATCCAAGTTTGGTTAAAATTTAACTTCAACTTTTCATCTGAGACCAAGTTTACATATTCATGCTATTTTATAAATAGGACTTATATGACCTTTGACCTTTCACTGTGATTATTGACCTAACTTTCACATGAAGGTATCTACAGTTGCATCTATGAATGACCTTCGGTTGTCATTTACAAATGAAGTCCAATCCAGAACAATTTCACATCTTTAGGCCATTTTACAACTTGGAGTAACACAACCTTTGACCTTAATATGTAGCCTTTGACCTTAGTAACAAATGAAAGTACCAACACTGCCTCCATGATCAACATTTGGTTGGAACAGGTCATTGGTATTTAGATATACACAAATGAATATGGGTGTACTAAATGTTTGACAAACGGGTGGACAGACAAAGGATGCAGCCATAAAGTCTTTCCATCAGGCTACTTACCACTAAAATATACCCCTACAGACCCAAAAGAAGCTCCTAAATGTTTTGTTTCACAGTAGGGTTTTTGCAAAAAGATCTGACAATTTGTACCCTGTTTTGGATACACTATTCTCAACAAAATTCTTCATTTTCTGCCTATTTTAAACCATCATCATGCACCTATGATACTGACACTCAGCAAATCGTCTACGTCAGTTCACTATGATCACAGCTTTAATTGAATTGCATTAAGAGTCAACCACACAGCTGCAAGTGTTGAGTGTGACAAACACTGAATATTGAAATTTGGAGTTCCATTCAAAATGGCAAATGCATAACACTCGAACCTTAACCCACTGACCTGCTCTCGGCCTGTGGTAACACATGGTCTGAGGATGGCTTCTGCTCCTTTGATACTTGGGTCACCACTGGTGGTCAAGCACAAGTCATACTGGTAATTTCTCAGCTGCAAATAAACAGCAGGCTACCATTAATGCAACAAAAAGTCACTGATGAAACAACAGCAAATTCATGCAATCAACAACATCATTCATGAAATGAACAATATTATTCAAGTAATCACCAATACCACAAAGTAATCGACAATATCATTCACGTAATCAACAATATCATTAACGTAATCAATACTATTATTCAAGTAATCATCAATATCACTAAGTAATCAAAAACATCATTCACATAATTAACAATATCATTAATGTAATCAATATTATTCAAGTCATCATCAATACCACTATTAAAGGAGTCAACAATATCATTCTTTTAATCAACAAAAATCATTCATGTAATGAACAATATCAAGAATGTAATCAACAATATCATTAATACAATGAAACCTCTATCTCATAAAAAACAGTCCTCAAGACTGCAAGTCCATGACCGTTAGGTTGTCCTCAGGGTTTTCGTTAACCCGAGCTCCCGGGTCTCAGATGCACGAGTAGCTGCCTAGACAATTGGAAGAAAATCCTGTGCGTCCCGTGGACGCATGAGGTTCAGCCTTATACTCACAAAGATTGTAGGTCTGAATGTTGCAAAATTTGTTGGCAAAAAAAAATCCCCAAAATGTGCTGCAATATACCACAAACTTGCAGTGAAAGTTACTTTGAAGTTTCAATCCTGCATGTTTTCCAGCAAATTTTATGCCGACATACTACAATATGTCGTACAGTACCGCCGCAAAGTCTGTCACGTTTTCAACGCACCAACGTGCGTTTGCTGTTAGTTGAGTAATGGTCGTTGATCAACTAGTTTTTCATTGTGAATTTTCAATAGAACAATAGCAACACGTCAATCATGTCAGTCCTGGTTGCCCCTAATCCTCAACTAGTTGACCCATTCATCGTGTCCCTATCCCTTATTGTGTCTTCCAGAAGAACTTCTTTTGTATCGGTAAGCGGATTATTTCATCAATGGTCAAGTTTATTTGAACAATGAGGGAAAGGATGCGTCAAGAAACTCTTTGAGCTGTACAGTTTGTCGTATTAAAGATCGATGTTCAGCAGTAAAGTTTACCTGTTCTGATGCTATGCACGGAGCTCGATATAACAACTCCCTGCAATGACAGTCAGAATTGTTTCAAGTTGTAATGTTCGTGTGAACTTGAGTTGCATGTTGGGTGACCAACGTTATCTAGTTTGAGATTTAACCAATTCAGTGATTTTTAGACTTCCTCTGTTTTCCGTATCGCAGTAAAACAGTCATGGCTTTTTGTGAAAGCCTTTCAAGAAAAATGCTTTTTACGTGCCGCAACGAGATTGCCACCGACCAATAGAAAGTCAAACCAAAGACGGGCAAAGTCACGACGGGAATCTGTTAACGTACCATATAACTTCATTGCAATGATGTTTCATTACTGAACAAGAAAATAAAATGAATATGCCAAATATGCAACTTACAAAATAATGCTTTTAAGAAAGCGAACGTGTTGCGTCTTTAATTGAAACGGCGTTCATTTGGAATGAGGTGCGGAATAAAGGTATCATCGACGAAACACATTTCATGAAGTTGTACTGTAGTGAGCGATAAAACAGAGTACAGGACCTAGTCCTGTTTCAAAAGTTTATAAGCTCAATGATAAACTTTGAATCAAACGTCAGAGTGAGTACAACGGCACTGGCCGGCGAGCTATAGCTGTAGCAGTAGGCACCAAAGACGTTTTATCTACCAGAACTTTCATGCAGTACACATATGCACATAACTGACTTTTACAACTTACACCATCGCTTAAATTGTAAAATACTATTTACAAAGCATCGATGAATTTTAACGTAAAATGTTCTTGGGACATTTGTTTGTATGTAAATATACGAACCGATAAGGGCACTGAAGGGAAGATGTGGAATTGTACACGACTGCTCTGCCAAGAACAGCTGTGCCTGCACTGTAGTGCAGCACTCGTAGACTTAGATATAACGGTTGCTTAAAATTTGCGTTCTGGTTTGTACATACACTTTCAACACTTTTTGTAAGGATCAGTTTACATAGAATTTTTGAAAATATTCATAAATTTACTCTTTATTGTCAGCCCCTTGCCAAGTATGTATCACGAAAGTTTGTATCAAGTTAGGCGGGGGGGGGGGGGGCGTGCGGGGACTTTCCTGACTAACCGGGAAAAGGGAACGTTTTGTGCAAAGGGACATTTTAACCAATTAGCCATCCTTTGAATGGTTTCTTACACTGTACCTTTGGGAACGTCTTGTGAATCTCAAGACTGGCACAGATTCAAGGTTCCGTGGATTTTTCTTTGCTTTGGTTCTGTGCATTTTTTTTTTTCTTTTGCGTTGGTTCCATTTTTTTTTTCTTTTGCGTTGGTTCTGTTTGACAAGGTTGGGTATCGTTCATTAGAGAATATGTTACACTAGTTCACTAACATGATAAACGTCAACCTAAGGCCACTGCCAGAAAACTGACGGGCGGCAATATAGCTTACAAGGGGCGAAAGTTCCTTTGGAGTAGGGGGATACACGAAAATGACAAACCTTTCACATTTCGGGACCCCCTGCATTCTCTCCCTTTGTGTCTACACACTAAGATTACTTGCTAGAGTGAGATTTCAAACATGCGCCGTCCCATGTTTCATCTGCCCACCCCGCTTGATCGTGCCAGAGGGAACAGTTATGTTCCTACTTAATGTCACCTGGGAAAGAATTACCTTCATGGGGAGATACTTGATGTAAGGCTACCTCAAACTGAGGTGAAGGGGCAACTAAAGGGAGATGAATAGCCTGAAGTGAACGGTGAATAGGATTAGTAGGTGTTTATTCACTTCAGTTTGAAGTTAGCTTACATAAAGTTAATACCGTTTCACAATTGTCCTCTCTCCAGTTACTGTGGACTAGCGACTTTTTTTCTTAACTGTGCTGGGCCGATTTTTCTTAGTTTTAAGTCTGCCAGTATAGTAAGAAGACATACCCAATTGCCCGATGGATGATAAAATACTATTGAAGTACAAATGGGGTACCGTAAAAAAATTTAATCTTACCCGTTGTATGAAACAGGATGTCCCGTGTCCAAAGGAAATAATAATCCAATTAAATTCCACATGGAGAGAGTAGAAACGGCACAAAGAGAAAGGAACGTGGTACGTGAACCTGTTTGCGAACCAAATAATCAAGTCTTCCGATCCCAACAAGAAGAAATTTAAAACAATCCCTTTCACCTTCCCTACATTTCACCACCCTCACTTTTTCTGCCCCTTGGTATCCCAGCCTGATACCACCACCGGGTTTATAATCTAAACCTTCGTGGCAACAGCCGTCAGGAATTCTTTAAGCCATGGATTACCTTTTGCTAAAACTTTGGCCTAGCCTGTTTATAAAACAGTAAACATTTGCAAAATATCCTAAACCCTTTTGCCGGTAATATACATTTTTGGAAAGTGCAAACTATCTTGCTTTGGCTTGCATAGCCAGCAATGATTAGAATTGAGACGCGCCATTTATTGCAGCCGTAAAAGGCCCTATCTCAATTTTAGTCTACGAACTGCCACAACTGAACATCCAAAATTGGAACTGAGACGGTCCCTGTGGATCACAGACTTCGCATGTTCAACACGTTTGGCGCAGCGCTAGTCTAGCTTACATACAGTAATCTGCACTGAAACACATGTTCAAACATGTTTTGGGCCGGGCCATACCTAATACACAGACTCGCACAGTGAAGCTCGTGTTGTACAACATTCCTTCGTTTGTAGAACATCCCTTCACCTTTAACCCTCCAATGACCGTGGTCAAATGTCACGTGCAAGCGGTTTCAACGTGGTGACACATACGTACAGCCAATCAAAATTCTGGATTTGGGGACGTAGGCGGGAATTTCCAATGACATCATCACTTGTTTAGCTGTCGAGTGCCGTTTTTGGCCCAATGCATAGCGAGCAAGGGAAAAATTGTTATGACGTGACGGTAAGAATGCATATATTGCATGCATGGTTCCTATAATACAGTGTGAAAATTATATGGTAGTACGGTCTGTACATGTACTTTTTGCGATAAAGCTAAGATGGCCCGTAGCTACACTGTCACTAAGAGGGTGAAAATGCATCGACAAAAATGCTGCAATGAAACGTTTATGAGATCTCATTTTTGGGTTACAAATACAGCATCCAAAGACCGCTCAGTTTAATTTGAATGGAAATAATGTTCAAGGGACCTTACAAAGTGCAGGTGCATCAAAACGGCGCCCAGAACAATTTCCGCAAGAACGCCCTATGCACTGTAGCACGGGGAGAGTGTCCACTCATTTGTACACAGGCTAGTGGACGGGAGGATTACGTCGGCAGCGACTGCTAAGTTGAGACCGTGGGCTGAAAAGTGCCCCTACTCCCCCCTTCCCGGGGCAGGCGTTTTCACTAATGTACTTTAAAATCACGGCTGGTTTGGGCGGGTGGCAAATGCCCAAATACCTAAATTTTGGGACAATCATCTGCCTGACCTCTGTTTAACACGGTCAGCTTAAAGGGGTGGGGTGACAGTAATAGCACAGGCTATAAACGTTTAGATGAAGTATTAGCAAAGTGTAGGCATCTGGTGCAATTTTCATTCATTGAATTCCTTTATGCGATCCTTATATGGCACAGGATATAAGGAAAGCTATTGCACTGGAAGGACATGAACCGTTTCTTTTCGGAGGTTATCCTTCAAAACGTGCAGATGTGTTACTCTGTGTGGGTGACGGAAGGGAGAGGGGATAGGGAGAACTTGCACAAAATAGGTTACTGTGATCGACATGTTCTTAAGAGGCGGCCAGCGGGCCATTTTGCAGGCCGTAATTGCACTATATGGCCTGCGAAAATTCGAGGCACTCGAATTGTTCTTCACCCGAAATTTTACAAAGTAGTTTTCTTGAATAAAACTCCCCATTAGGAAGCAGGCCTTTATCTCCATGATCACTCATTTTACTGTCGGGTCTTCAAGAAATTCAAACTAGACCCCGGCTTGTAACTCCGTCATTTGACGAGCAGCATGAAAAATTTCAATTTAATAAAGTTAAGTGAAGGTTGTTGCCATGATGAAAATGTTAATACCCGCTGATGGGGAGTCGGCGAGCGGTTTTGTCGATGACTTGGCCACAGCCATGCCCAACAATGTTTAATTAAAAGTGATCATCGTTTTAGTGAGCACGAATTACGTATTAAGCTTGAAAATACAGGACAAGGTCGAATCCTGTCATACGGTGCCACAATGACGGAAAGATTCGCGGAAAGATTCGCAGAAATCTACTGTACACATCGCGCCAACCAGTCTACGCGTGGAGGACGTTCAAAGATACCGCCGTGAGAAAAACACGGTCATTGACCCAGCTGCGCGAAGTGTTCACGTATGATTGACAGATACAGTAGCTCAAACTTGAACCCTGGGTGATCGGAGCTTGCTTTTACGTTTCGAAAACAATAGATAACAACATTTGCACCAGACAAGTGTTACATAAATTGTGTCGCGTTGTATAGGCAGTTGGTGCCAGCAGTATGTAGGCTACAGCGCTTGTAAACCTACGATTTTATTTAGTGTAGACCATTGTGTAGAAGTTTCCTTCATGTCATAACGCCATATCCGCCCCTGTAGGCGAGACTAGAGGGATTTAATCGGAATTAAATTGGATTTTACAAGCCATGTTTGTGTGGAATATATGACCTTTACCAACGGTAAGATATTTTCTGCCGTACATTTAAACCTCCAGATTAATCAGACAGACCACATAGATCCTGCTCGGTCCCTGTTTGAACAAGTCTTGAAGCTAGTCTGAATTTTTTAAGGATCAAACTGAAAAGAAACTCCAAATATTGATCCTACTTAGTAAAAACAAATTGACGAACCCCCTCCCCACTTCATCTTTTAATCAGCGTGATCGCTGTAGAACCTTACAAACAAATCAACGTGTCTGTATTTAAGGATAGCTAGGGGCCGGATGTGGGCGTTGCTAACAGGTCCAGCATTTTGCAATTTTTTTTTTTTGTACAAGTTGGCTTGGCCTAGCCGTTGTTCAGTGCATTGAACAGTGATTTGTGTGTGTGTGTGTTTTTTTTAAACGATGCTGTGTGTTTTGATTTTATTTATGCCCCGATTATTTGGAAGGCAAGGTGCCATATGCTTAGTGAAATAGTGAAATTACGTGATTAATTTATTACCGATGTCAGTATTTATTGTAGACCGCTACAGTAGTCAAAAGTATTTTACGTCATGTTATACAGGTTTCGGACTAAAAGGGAAAGTGCAGTCCCCCCCCTCCCCCCCCCGATAAATCGGTGTACCCAGTCCTCTCATTTCAGGAATGGCTCCTTTCATTCATGTGGCAACATTTTTGTTAATACTTCGTGCAGAATAACTTCTTGGTTCGCCTCCAGTATTCAATGTTTTACACAGAAACAATGAAACTTACTTTCAAGCAAGAGGAGATCTGTAAGATTTAGCGGATCTTTCAAAATAAACTTGGGGCGACTGCCCCATTTAATTGCATTGTCAAGTCTAGCCTTACCGACAGTGTGGTTCATCATACGAACCATACCAAAACCAAGAAAAGAGCTTTTTATTTGGTGGGAGAAGACATTTGAATGGACTTGGATACGATGTTTTTCAAACTGTGTGATACTTCCGAAAATCGAGACAAGTCGTTAATTCCTACGATAAGGGAAGTACAGTAATCACGGAAATTGGGGCCGTGGTTGGAATTTTCAAATTGGCACAGACACACATAACAAATATCCAGACCAATTTGTGAAACATTTCAATAAGCTGTTGTACCATTTAAAGGCGCAATGCGACTCAAATAGTTATATAAAAGGAGATACTATCGTAGCATGGTCCAACCTGTAACTTAGCTGAGTGGGTGTAACCACTGTAGTCTGTAACCGTTCATGTATTAAACATCAGTTAGAGTATTGCAAAAGGTATATTTAAAAAAAAAATCAGCAGAGCCTTGAAATGGAACTGGTATATATCCAGTGCTTACTGTACTTGCAAGTAAATACGTGGCCTTCCATGTTCATAAACTTAGACCGCAGTTTTACGGCAGTGTGACTCAGGCGAAGTGCGATAAAGAGCCCATTTGTTTGACCTTGCTCTCTGGAAATCTGCTATCGAAAGAATTCCTTTTTCCCTTTCCTAAGTACTTTATCGTAAAGCTCTTATTATTCAGATGTAACAGCAAGTTACTTCATTAGCTCATGCTTAGCAAAATAGATGCCAAGAGTAACTTTGAAGTATTAAGCGAAAAATTATTTGAGAGAGAGAGTTTTAAGAGAAGACGTAAATTTCCCGCTATGCAGAAACCCAGGAGAGAAATAAGCGGGACCCGCCTGCACGGAAATCAGAATTATGAAATTTACACAACGGTCGGCTTGATTCCTGCGAAAACGGGAAGTTATAATGCATTTTTTTCAATATCTCGGGCTCGAGTTCAGCCTAATTCACTGGACCATACAATATTTGCTTTCTAACATTGGAACGTCGTTCTTTAAAAACATTTCACAAATTAAATGACGGAAATGAATGAACTAAAAAAAAACCCCAAGAAAATAATGAAATAAGGAGTGATGTAATCGAGAAAATTTGTCACCGTCGTATATATTGTTCCAGCTTGCAGAAGGGAGTGTTTCCAAACGGAGTGGACGGACTTGGGTTTAGCGCGTATTCAGGTAACGTCGCCCAGCACGCACTCGCGGAACTGTCCACGGCTGGTCGTTGTCAGGGCCCTTGGGATTTTCTGTACACGTAATTAGGGCTGTGACCTCTGGGAACCTGGATTTTGCTATTTTTTGGAAACTTTTGACTTGAGCTATTTAAATGTACCTACTCTTTAAGTCATAGCGAGTCGGAGTTGATAATAAGGTTATCATAAAACTGTAATTTGTCGGTAAATATTGTCTTCATAACTTTTCATGCATGCGATTTAAAATGTGGCCAAAAATCAATGTTAGGCCTGTAGTAAAGTTGCTGTCATCAACCTATAGTACCACCATGATTTTCGAAAGGAAAAAAAAAAGAGAGAGGGTGCCTAAAAATGGGCGCCACTCAGTCTGCAACTCTTCTTGAAGAAGCTTTACAAATCAGTTGTAGGCCTAATGGCTTTTGATCTAAAATTGCAGCAATTCAAAAGTGACGTTTGCCGTACGGTATGCTCCGTTTCCAATAATTCAAAAACGCATGCCAACGAACATCACCGGAGATGATACCGCAAGGTGTCCTGCATATACAGTAGTCTAACGTCTTTTGACTGACATTGGAAAAAAACATTGCAAATGTGAGCAGAAGTTGTAAACTTTCAGTTTTGAAACACTAAGCAGAGAACAATGGATACTTTTACTGTTTATCAAGGTCTACTTTTCTACTATACTACAGTTTAGTGTCGTGAAAAACGTACACACATACGCGGGACTACCGAGACCGGTGTCCACAGTAAACCGTACAATTCATGGTAGCCTATAAATTCTTTAATTATTGAAAAACGGACGAAACACGGAAAACGACGAGAAAACGGGATGGTCACGGAAAATGAAAAAGTAACAAAACGGAATCCCAAATTTAGGAAGACAGAAACATGTTAGCGCTAACATGCAGTTTTAGTCACTGTGTGCTGACTGTGTGTGCTGATTGTTGTCTAAGCAGTAACACACATCCAGATACTTCTTTCAATGAAGGATATAATCCCTTGGATATCGATCGGCAAACCACCCCATTGATATTTCCCAGTCCTTTGTGCCCTCTTGTTGTGCATGAAAAGGGAGCCACGTTGACTAACAATGGGCGAAACTTCAAAGGAAAGCTCAGAGAGGAGGAGGGGCCGTTGACAACGAGTTGAAATTGAAAAGTTTCAACTAGTTGATCAACGAACGTTGAGTTGAACGTCAACGTGCAGTGTGACAGATTTTGCGGCGGTACTGTAGGTCCGTCATGCACACCAATCATTAACACCCATATGCATGCTGTGCCGTGGTGAGAAGAGTATACAAATGTACTGCACGGTCAGAATAGGGAAGTAATGTATGCGAAAACCCACATATTAGGCTACGCACATGCTACTTGAAGTTCGAGTGAAGAGCACATTGCACATATTCCAGATGTGCAGTATATGTCTGTAGTGTACACAAACACCTATATATATATATATTAGGCTACAATCCTGGTGGACAAAATTATCAGGACAAATTCCTTCGCGCCCACCTCAATGTTGGCTTTAATGGTGAATGAGAGTTGGGCGTTGAAGAAAATTGCGGGCCCTTCCTTTCTCAACATTGAGTAAGGGGTGGAGGGGTAGACATGCTGAAAATATATGACAGGTCCGAAAGTGTCCCAATAATTTAGGTACAGTACACAGTCCACATCTGTAGAGAAGTGCAGAGCTAGCTCGATACATCCCAGTCATGGGGTACAGTTTACATTCGTACTAAAACACATGTAGTTTCCACCTCACACTTTGCAGTAGTTATGATGGGTTCTTGTGTAAACACATGCGTACTTATTGCGGGGTAAAAAATAAACTGCATGTTTAATTATACCTGGGATGTGCTCCGTTTACATGGAAGCTCGATACACATGCCTATCGGAAAGGTTAGGGTATAGCTCCATACTCCCCTAACACAAAACGTTTTTAAAATGTGTAAAGTGGTGTTATAAAATGTTTTATAACACTTCTTCACATGTTTTAAAAACGTTCTGTGTTAGCTGGGATTATCTTGTGCACGCACTTACGTATCATATAGGTGACAGTACAAGTATGCCCAGACTCTTGGCGAATTTTGGAAACCCTTGAATATTTTTGGGACGCTCGAAAAAGAAAGTTGAGAGTTTCGGGACTCTTGAGACTGGAAGTCTAATGAAAACCCTGGTCCTTACAGTGATTACAATTTTCTTTCTACAACCAGTGGGTGTGAAGCACATCACTGAAACTGTACATTTTCATGATTTTCTGAAAGAATTAAAATTTGAAAATTTATACTCAAAGAAAGTCAAATTAGAATGAATGTTCAACTTGTCCACTGTGTTCTGCTTTTATTCCCAACACCTAAATCTACTTATGTCCTTCTACAGTGCCTATGCCAGTGAAAGGGCTTACCATTCCTTTGCTCACAGAATCAGCCTCTGGCCTTCTAGCTTTTCCAGCCATTTGGCCAAGTGATACACCTTGTTTTTCACTCGGCAGTTTCAGTTCTGGGTAAATGTTCTCCATGTACCACTTGAATGGTTTACACTTCAATCTCTCTCGAAGAGCCAAACGAGATGAAATATCTCCAAAGTCAACATGCTTGTCTTTGATGTGAGGTGCAATATATTTCTGTGAAAGAAATCAATGAGTACCACCAGCCAATGAGTTAAAAATCTCTTTGAACAAAGTCAAACTGCTTAAAGATTGCAATATTCTACACCTCCAGTTAAAACTGGATCCAGTGGCACAGCCAGGATGGGAATGGGGGTGCTGAGGCTAATGCCACCTCACAAAGCCATCTAGACTAAATATGTTACAACCCCACTCCAAAAATAACTTTTTTAGGCTTTTGGATTTGGGATACCTTGCTGATGCTCAGACCAAGCCTCTTCCCCCAATAGACGAGTTGGGAAATTCGGTACATCCGGTCAGGTCACAAGGTCAAGTGTACCATGACAACGGTAATGTATGTAGCTCTGCGTGCTCAGCATGCAACACCCGCGCTGGGACACTGCACCTTTGACCCATTCCCATATTGCATTGCGTGGAAACATTTCCCAACTCGTCTATTACAAAGTTCACACACCAACCAACCACCACCATCCCCCAAATCCCACCCCCTGCCACTGAAACAATCATTCCCTTTAATGTCTTAGTGTATCCATATAGTGCACATTAAAAAAATATATTTTAGAAACATTAATAACACAATATAATCTAGGCTATTATTAAAAGGAAAACAGAACCACTTTTTTTTATAATGTTCTCACAGTAACATCTCAGTCTTGCTTTCATTTAATACCCTCAGCTGTATCTTGATTCCTAGTACCCTATAGAGGGATTTCATTCACGTGACTTTACCCAACTAGACGCAATTTTGAAGGGCAAGATCGCGCGTCTTTTTTGTTTTGACGGGCACGCGTTCATTGTGTCACAGTAGCATCTATGGTTATGCCTTGCGCGTGTGCTGTAAATATACGCTTACTGTGTGTGTGTTTTGCCCTTCAGTGCCTGGAATTCCATTGTGCGTGACGTCACATGAAATCCCTCTATAAGGAGGGTTTCTGGTTAAATTTAATCCTGAAAGAGGGATTTAATGTAAGTATTCTGGTAAAGTCTTCCCTGAAATTTTCTGTGCAGTTTTTGAGATATTAGTAGATCAAGTTACTGTATCATATTTTTAACCCAAAGTACACTTGAAGAAAGAAAGGGTGAAACAAAAGCTGGGTTGAACAGTACGCCAGACCAAATTCACTGGTGAACTACAAGCATAGTGTGTAAATACACCATAGCAAGGGAATCATTTAACAGGTTAACTGGTGGGGTGCATTGCAGATTTTTGCCCTTTTTGGAGCATTATATGGGCAGAAAACCTATTACAAAATCTCTCCCAATCAAAGCTAGACTGTACAGAGTTGAAGTGGCAACAACCAATGCTAGCATTTAACGCTTACCCACTTACAGGCAGTTAGTGAATTTAAATGCCAGTGAGTGTCACAAATACACATACGCACATCTATACACACACTCATGTGACAGCATAGATTCCTTTCTCCTTTGGCAAGGAATCAAATATGGGTAAGCAAAGGAGGGTAGTGGGTAAGTTGGTGGGTAAGTAACAATAAAAGTTAAATGGGATGCTTGCCCACAACTTCATTCTGCTGAGTACAGTACTAAGAGTGATCTTACCATAGTCTGACCTCTTTGCTCAACTAAGGGTACTCTACATCACATTTCACTGACCTGCATACATTAATCAGAGTTCAGAGTAGCTTTTGTTTGAAACTATTTTTGGAATTTGTCATGTGCAATAACCAAATGTGAATGAAGATACCTAGGAGATCCTTTATGAGTATGGAGTCCTGCAAGAACAGCTCTTATTCCAATTTGGGTAACAAATGAGATAACCTCATCTGCTCAATCTCTAGAACCACACTTACAGTAGCAGGTGTAGATTTCACCAGAATGCTACAAGTTCCTCTTTTACATATTAAAAATAACTTGTGGCCTTATCCTTTATTAAAGTCATTTAATGTCCCATCTGCCTCCATCAATTGCAATGGTTTTTACTTCAACTAGATTGATGAGTGGAAGTGGAAGTTAGCATCTTCATTCACAGGTGCAAGCCAGAACTATTTCACGATAATGCCAAGACGAAGTCATTTGGCAATGGTGATTGTTCCACTTAAGCCCATTGGTACATCAACCATGCACCAACGCAGCTTTCCCACCCAGTAGACGTGTATTACTGGCTACACCCGTAAGACGACTATCTATGTGAAAAAAGGGTGTACATAATCTACACCTGCAACGAAAAGTAAGAACACATCAGGAACAAATTGCGATCACCTTGCAAACATCATGTTTACCTGACATTTAACTCAAAGCAACAGCAAAATGGTCACTCTTTTAATATGAATTGTCCAAACCAACAGCTACATGGCCAAACTAATCACACTGAAACCAGAGAGCTCAGACAGCCAGGGAGTTGCAACTGACACCTTCCTGATGCAACTGTATTCATCATTTGCATGTGTTTTCCAACTATGCATGTTCAGTTTGTGACTGCATAATAAGCTACCAGGCAGTGCCATATGAGCCAAATTATTTATGCATAATATCTTACATAAAACATATTGCTGGCCTGGCTACCCTGCAGAGCAGGCTCTGTTTGCTCAGCACCTTTATACGGTTCCCAAAACAAACGGATACGACTGAATGAGGAAATACACCATGTAGCCTGCTACATAGGGAAGTACCTGGCCAGCCTTGTCAAAGTCTAAGTTTGCACCAACGGAGCTCTAAGTTTGTCTGATTTTCAGGTTTGAAAAAGGTAACTAGGAAGACATTAACAAAATTGTGTCTTTTGGTAAATACTGGAAATACTGGTATTTTATTAAGGTTCATTTTTAAATGTTTAATCTTGATATGCCTGCTGACCTACCAGTCTGACAATCCTCTGCCCTCATTTGTCAATAACAATCCATCACTTTCACAGCAATGCATTAATAGCCTAACAGACTCAATAGACCTTATGCATATGGTGTCACAGAACAGAAATTGCACCCTCTACAGAGGTAAGGGGTATCACTGCAACTTGCACCAACACAAAAGCAGACAGGAAATTTTTGTGTGAAGACTACTTCGTGCACATGTGTGCAGTATTTGTACCACAGTCATGTGCCTTACCCTAGCCAGCTTCATGTTTATCCTCTAAAATGATGTTGTGTGTCAAAGTATAAAGTTTATATGTACCCTTCATCTTTCATTGTACAATCAGTCTCCTCAGCATCTCCTGCAACACTGATGTTTTAAAAATCAAATAATCACAGTCGTTTATATAAGCTTTCCAAAACAAAACACCCTCTTTTCCACAAGTATGGGAGCCAAATTTGGTCAAAATTGTTGAATCGGTTAGCCAACTGCAAAAGAATTATAAATGATAATGCCACATTTGCAGTCCATTAAAATGACTCTCTTTACATAATTCATTCAAATGAAAAACATTCTGCAACTCACTGTATATTCATCCATCCAAACATGAGCAACCCGCAATGAGTTCTTTGCCATTGTGTCTTTGGCTGATCCATAAGGCCTTCTTTTCCGAAAGACATGGCCAACTCTTGAACAGGGATGAATCTCCAAGATTCCTCCACATTGCCAAATCTGATTGCAAACAGAAAATTTGTCTCTGAATTATTCATTTTTCAACTTCAATGTCCACCACTTTTACCGCTATTTGATGAAACATATTGAAACTGGAGTGTTTATTTTACGCGAACATTACTTGAAATACTATACTTTACTTTTCAGAATCACATGCATACACAAACCTGAACACCTAGTTGTACCAGCAGCCACATACTTGATGATCAGCTGTACATAACAGCAGATCATCCAATGCTCCCTGAGGGCACAAAACAATTTTCGAAACTTTTCTGGAGTACTTCAAATGAACAAAAGGGTTTCAGTTTTGAGTAAACACAGTACATACATGGAATCACATGTTTGATGACCTTTGCTCTTCACACTTACCCTGAAAGATATTTCCAAGTTTTCTCCTCCCCATATATCCATTCCAGGATCATATTCTCCCAGTTCTTGGAAATAATCCAGTCTCATTGCAAAAAGACCACCAGCCATCGTGGGAGACCTATTGCAAAAGGTAACATATGAAAGAGAATCCAAACTGCAATTTAGGAGGTTTCACAAAATCTTGCCAATTACTGCAACATAGTAACCTGCAAAGCTGAACATACCATCACCAAAAACCATCCAGGTTTAGTTTAACAGGTAACCATCTTTAATAATACCCATACTTCTGTTCTCCAGGCTGCTATCAGTGCATGAACTGCAACACGTAATGGATGGCGGATATTTGAGCCTACAGGAATGTTATTATTAGAAGCATCTGGGATTCCTAACCTGCACAAAACAGCAGAACTAACAGGGAATAATTTAGTATTCAAATTTTGTGTGGCAATTTTAAGAATTTTTTCCTTCTGTAGTGTAAAGTCACTGAAAACCCCATGGTTATGCACACAAAAAAGTGCTACACATTTTTGCATTTGTGTAGCAATTTGGCCATCTTGTGAAGTAAATTGCGATGTGATACCCGATAAATTATTCCCTGAACTATTACCTGGATGATGTCAGGTAATTAAGTGACCTTGGGTCCCTGCCAGTAGCAGAGCCTGAGTTTTCCATGTGTGTGTGTGTGTGGGGGGGGGGGGCTGGAGGGGTGCTGGATCTCCATATGAGAGGGATGGTGTATATTCTACTGATATTTTTCAACATATCTCCCATCACCAGTAGGGGGCTGCTGGGGGGCTCTGAGATTTTGTGGGAGGGCTGAAGCCACCCCCCACCCCCACCCCCGGATAGCAATGCCACTGATCCCTGCACTATACTATAATTTTACAAAACAACTTATGGTGTGCTAACCAGAGACCAGATTACATAAAACTGCACAAGTTTTCATGCATGTCACAACACTGCAGAACTCTGAAAGAAATATTCACACAGTGATCTTTCACTGTTAACAGATATTCACAGAGCAACTGCAATAAATGCACATGAGCCAAATGTGTAGCAATTGCATCTTGTTTTGTCAAATTTTAAGCCAATCAGACTGAATGTTACTCTTGAAACAACATACATGGTCTTAGGTCTTTACAGATATATACACATGCAGTCTTATACCCTACACAACTAGCGTGCCTCAGTAGCTGTTGCTGTGGCTTTTATACTAACAACTTGCATTTTTCCATATATTTACCCACTCTTCCCTTTGTGAATACCAATTAAACAAGATATGCTGCATAAATCCATTCTAAATATGAACCTTTTCATGTCAAAGGATTCTTTGTGAATCAGCCCCTAATGACATCTACTGCACAATCAACAAGCTACCTTGTTTTGCAAAAGCAAAAAAAAAAACTAGAATGCAAAAGTGCTTTTACATTTCAATGAATCCATTAAACCAGATTTCAGTTTACATCAGAGCTAAAGAAGCTTTACAATGTATAAAATATACTGCTAAAATAAGATGCTTTCACACACCAAGTATGACAAATACCTGTGACCCCTACCTTGAGGTATCACGCTTGTAAATTTTTCTTAGTTTGACCTCTCTAAAACAATAGGATTCTTCTATTCAATATGGCAAATCCTTATATACAACACCAAAAGTTATACATGCTTCCCAGGCAAACAGTTACATATCCTAAAACATAAGTTTTTTTTTTCTCAGATTTTGACTGTTAGTTATCTGAGATGACCTTTGCTACCAAATATAGCAGGGTACTTCTGCTCAACAATATGCATCTACATGCTACATATGAAAAGTTCATGATTCCTACCTTAGGACAATGTGCTTCAAAGCTTTACAGAGTGTAATGCAATTATCAACTGAATGATGCACCCCACTACCCCCCAGCATTGTCAGTCAAATGTGGGTCACTGACCAATGACAGTATGACGCACATGTCCCTTATTGAACCACTATTGTCAGTCACCAGTATGACTGAGGGGTGAGTCACATTACCTCAAGTGTCAGTCACTGTTGTGACCAAGGGGTGGATCATTGTTAGTCAATTGTTACACTTTGTACAGGGATACCAACTGCCATTCTCAATTTTTCAGCCAATATATGGTGACCCACATGTCAGTCAAAATTGCAAATTGTTCATCAATTTTGTGACTGAGGTGTGAGTCATTTTACATTAAGTTTTCAGTCACAGAAGTGACTGAGGGGTACGTCACTGTTCAAGTTTTGTCAACACTGTTTTGGACAATGACTGCCCATGTCTAGGGTTAGTGGGGTGTGTCATTCAATTGATAAGTGCATAATCTCTGAAGACCTCAAATGACCTTTGACCTCCAAAATTATCACAGTTTTTCCTCTTCATTGATGCATCTACAGGCTATTTATGAAAAGTATTCCTACTTCGAACAGTATCTTGAGCAAACTGTTCTAACAATTAAGGTTTAAAGGTTCCCCCTCCCCCTCCCCCTCCACCAAAAACTATGAGGCTACTTTATTTTATGCATCCACAAGGTAAATATGAACGGTATCCATACTTCCTGTACCTTGAGAAACTGTGCAACAAGGATTTTGCGATTTTGGCCTCAGGGAGCCTCAGGTGACCTTTGACCTCCACCAAAAATGGAAGGAAATTTCAATAGCCTCAAAAATACACACAAAAAATCATATTTTGGAGTCCAGATCTGTTCTGTTGCAGGTTTTAATGAGGTTTTGTGGTGTAAATGGCACTTTTGGTATTGTTTCATAGTTGAACAAAAGTTTCCCCTTTCGTTGACCAGAGTGCTTCTCTGATATTGAGAGGGGACACTTTACTGTGGTTACACAGAAGCCTTCAGTGGTGTAATGGTGTATTAATTCACCAATAATGAATGTTTACAAGTGCGATCTAGTATGAATCATTTCATGAGTTATAAGACTGCACATTTTATTCAACAAGGCAAAGCTAAGTTGAAAAGAATGTTCAATCTTTCAACGAATGAAATTATTCCTACTAATGTACAAATGGAAAACGTTCATTATTTGTTTAATATAACACCTAACTTCCTAAATATATCTTGGTCAAAATTTGATTGTACATACCACAGTAACAGCTGACATCACAGCTGTGGGTTAATCTGCACTAACCCACACTGTGGGTTAATGCTGATTAACCCATAGCATGTGACCACCAATCCTCCAATCAGATGCAGAGGAATTACTAGCTGGCGTTATATAATACCCATTGGTTGGTTATAGTGACTGGCAGTTTATAGCTGTTGTGGTCTAAGTTCCTATGATGTCATTGAAGTCATGACTAATGGGTCTGTGGGTACCTGACTCCAAAAGCATTTGAGTTGCTCAAGCCTACTCCAAAGAACACTTCACACGTGTAGGCATGTTTCTAGCTCAGTTTAAATTTATGACATCCTTCTAGACAAGATGTTATTAATAATTCAGATTGTAACAGGAAGTTGCTTTGTAACACAAACCCATGTTGAATAAACTTGCAAGGTATCACTATATATTATCAGGTCCTAGTACAGGGTTGTAGCCAGGAATATAATTAATCCTGGCAACAAACAAATTTAACCCCTTCAACATTACAGCTATTACAGTAGGGCTTTTAGTGATCCTTTATTAAAGTGGGCTAGAAATCCAAACTGGGTGATTAACTTTCAGACCAGGCTTAGAGTGAAAATGGGAAATCAAACCAGGTGAAGCACCCAGTTTAAATGGCATCAGGGACAAGAACCCTGCTACTGGTAGTTACTTTGTGACACAAATCGACACAAATCAATGTCGAAATGAACCTGTAAAAGCATGTGACTAGCAACTTTTACCTTGGGTGAAATCAGCATTTCAGCACAAGTTTGGATTCTGCTTTTGCAAAGTTTAGAATCAGACACACATACATTTACATTTACTTGTGAATGGCATACTTAAGTATCCATAGTTTATCTCAAGCTGAAGATCTCATCCAGAGCTGACCCTACACTTGAGATTATTCTCTCCTTTTAACTTATCTCATAATCATCAGATCTGAACATATAGACCATTCCAACAGGTGAGGTCTGTTCTCAAGCTTGGATCAAAAGCCATAAGTGTAAATGCTCCATATAGGATTTTATCATGTACTAAAGAGGTCACACGATGTCATCATGTTCCTAGTTTATAAACTTATAAATTACTGTTTAATTGGAAGTCAAACTTATCATGTACCTAGTGTGTACTATGTGTGTATGAAGTATCAGTCTGAGCAAAGAATGTTTTGTTCCTTCTTCTCAAAAAATGTTTTGACTAAACTGTTGGGGATTGCTTGTATGTAAGTGTAAGTGCAGGATACATATGTCGAGCTTTAATGCTTTGTAATGATTATATACAAAATGTATTCTATTGTATTGTAATATCTTCAGGTTGTTCACCAGACATGAAGTGAACACTGCCAGTCCAATGTTTCTAGCTCTGCATTTATTGGAAATTGATAATTTAACTGTAGCCTGTGATTTTTCTTGGCAATTATGCAACAACCTTTCCCCATCATACAGAAAACATTCTTTGAAAAGAAGAAACAAAAGATTTTAGGTATTGACAGAGACTTTGTGTACACAAGATACATGTTCCAAACAATAAGCTTGACATCCATTATGTCTATTTTCTTGTCACATGTATTCGTGATGTCATTGAAGACCCCAGCGTACTTCAATTTGTTATCCTGGTATTTTAAGTCAAAGTAAAGATCTGATACAGACCGGTCTTTTGTGAATATTCAGTATAAAGTAGTACTGAAAGGTGTATGAAAATATCTGAAAACATGTGTCAGGCACTATACTACATAGTCTTGGCTGCACATGATAAATCTTACCTGATAGGAGTTGCTGCAGTCTCTTTGCCAGCATTGCGACTTTGTGGGACTGGAATCCACTGGAAGTTGAGTCCCCAATTGAATCCGCCTCGTACTAAAGGAGAGGCCTGGTACTCAAAGGAATCACTGTTGATAATATCAATTACCGGGCACACCACTGTGTGGGGCTCTGCAATGATGCGATCCACCAAAGGTTCTAGCCACTCAACATTAACCTAGAAACAAACACGTAGTAAGCCATCACTATGTCACTTACTGTATATGTGAGGGACTCGCCTGGGGGCTTGCCAGAGACTTACTGTGGGTATTTAAGTGGGGATTGCAGGGGTAAATAGGAGGTAAGAAGAAGGGGTGAAGTAGATTACACCAAGCACAAAAATACAGTGGTTAGAAGAAAGGCACATATGTTGATAGGACTGAAACAATGCCATAAATTTGTGGATAATAGCAGGAAGTGTCTCATCTGGTACAATCCACAGTCCACAAAACTCCCTGGTTTAAGAATCTATGAGCCCTGATACTTGCTTCCTATTTACATATGTAACACTCACTATCCTGCAGTATTACCTGGCAAATGAAAGATAGATCAGTGGAAGACAGCCCTCCAGCAGGCAGAGCTTCTCAATTCTTGCTTGCCTCCTTACCTTAGGAGGTAAGGAGGGGTGATGTAGCTTATCGGGACTCATGGTCATTCATAAGAAGACACCACAACTTTACACAATCTCA
The DNA here is from genome assembly GCA_029531755.1 of Holothuria leucospilota. NCBI lineage: Eukaryota > Metazoa > Echinodermata > Holothuroidea > Aspidochirotida > Holothuriidae > Holothuria > Holothuria leucospilota. The sequence goes on from CM055978.1 coordinate 25,183,381, forward strand.
CCTCACCTCAGACAGTAAAACTTCTCCCAACTGACTTTTACTTCTAGCCCCTCCTCCTAATTAACCACCAGTCTACTACACTTCCCAGAAATAGCTATGGTAGCTTGCAATGAGCTTTAATTGCTCTAGGCAATATTCACACAGTACTGTGTGTGGACTTAATATGGCAATACAACTGACTGCACAAGTCATCATTGACCAACCAGAGCGCAGCTACAGTATATAATGTCAATCACAGAGCAGTAACCAATCGTTAAACAGGTATTCCTGAATATGTTTAGAACAATGTAACAGCCCCCTTCAATTTATGAAATATAGGTCTAGTAATATCAGTTGATTAGTATCAGCATTTTAGGTTAAGTATTTCTTAAGTTGATAAAGGACAAATACCAGAAATGTTAGCTTCATATACAGTACCAATATAGAAAATGTCCAATAATAAATTTGAGGGAACAATCAGCAAGTTGTAAAAGTGGCTTAAGAGGTCTGAAGAACAGTTTCACATACTCTGTGATATGTATCTATTACCAACAACTTAAATAACATGTTCTAGGTTATTTTTATGGGACCTGATTACAGATGGCTTCACTCTCTAATGCTACTTACCTCGCAGTGACTGTCCAAAAAAACAAGAACTTCACCAGTTGCATATGATGCCCCTTGTATCCTTGCCCTAATGAGACCTTCCCTCTTTGGACTGTGGTATAAAGACACCAGCGATGGTAGCTGGTTCTTGACATAAATATCCAGGGGTTCCTTTAAGTGTTCTAAAGGATGAAGAAAAATCAGTGAATGCAGCTTCACAACAGGGTTATGGTGTTAGGAGAGTTACTCAACAGTCCAGGGGTAAAGCGGTTCTGATATATGAGACTCTAGTCCTACAGTAGTGGTAAAATGGTTCTAGAACAAGAGTAAATGTCCTAGAGGGAAACGAGTTCTGGTTCATGAGACTGACTCAAATGTCCTAGTGGTACACTGGTTCTGGTACATAAGACTGGTACATAAGAGACAGTCTCAATGTATCCCATACTTGCCAAATCTACCGATTTGGGGCGGTACAATACAGATTTGAACCGGCTACCGATTTTTTACTCTACTGTAATCTACCAATTTTTGGCAAACTGGCAATAGAATTTATTGAGAGTATGATTTAAGTTACACTTAGCTGTTGAAGCATGCGTGTTGTGCATAATTCCCCCGAAAACAGCTCAGACAATGCTGATAAAAATATGATTCATCGATTGAGCTTGAGCTGGGAGATATGGATCGAACAAACCTGCACGCGTACATATGTCATACGTGTGTACTGTGTTCTGCAGTATAATGTTAAGTACGGCACAAGCTCCCATGCGGGGGGCTTGTGGCCTGACAATAATCCCATCACGTACACAGACTTCCATACAAATACCGATCTGGAGGCAGTGCAGCAGTTACAGAATTGCCACTGCTATACAGTCTTTGTATGTTCATATTTGATTTCTATTTGGTTATTCCTACAAAGCAGTTCATAAAAAACATAATAATATGTCTCCTTATGCATACAAAATACTGTATAAAGTATGCACCAAATCACATATTTTCACTTTAAAGAACAAAAACCGTAGAGGGGGAACACCCCCTCCCACACCCCCCCCCCCCCACTCGTGCACAAATGCACTCGGGCTCGGTCATCTCACTCTTGCGCAAAATATACCACTTTGCCACTTTTCAATGTTGGCAAGTATGCTATCCATACACTTTTTCGGGTACATGTGACAGACATTGTCCTTGTGGTAAACTGGGTCAGTACACATATAATGATAATTATATAGGCCTATCGACTTTCTTTGAATAAACAATTAAGAAATTTCTAGAGCATTTCTTAATGGGGTATAACTTCTCCATATCATGATAAAAGAAATCACACTCTCAGTGGTTAAACCAATACATACCGGATTTAACTTTGAGAACAGAGAAAAGAGCTTGCAAAAGGTTTTCACAAAATCACTAGGCTGTCACTCACTAGTTTGCATCACATTTCAAAGTAAACACTTCTAGTCAGGGTGTGGCTACGGTGAAAGTTCCCACACCAGTGTTCACACTAAAGTGTGGCAACATTAAAACATTTTGGCAGATCCTTACCAAACTCACTGAAATCATCAACCAATATAATTTCATGGAGCAGATGTTTCGGAGTTCTCTCCAGAACACTGTGTACTGTTCTGAGCAATGTTGACCAGGCCTCATTGTAAAAACAGATAACTATGCTTGTTGATAAAACATCATCAGAGTAAGATTTGTATTTACATCTGAAACAAAGAAAACACATGCATTAAAAGAAGGGTTTGGACTCAGTTGTAAAAAGAGGTTCAGCACTTAATCAAGGCATTTTGGTGTAAATGCATGAGGGGGATAGAAATATGTAGCGGCTTTCATGGAATCCATGCAATTACAGAAAGCTTCAAAGAGTAAGCCATCAAAAGATTTCAGTACTTTAATAAAAGGTAGCTTTGACTTCTTCAGAACTGAAACAAGGAAGAAAAGCAAAGTGTTACTTAATTGGTCACCCAAGGGAACTTCAGTCCTGCACATAACTGACTTTTTCAGCAGGGTAACTGATTTTGATACTGTAGCACACAAAGCAGAGTAAAGCAAAGTCAGCTAGTCAACTGGTCTGCCTGAGGGTGCTTAACTTCAGTGTGCAACCAACTTCATTGGATGGTCAACCAATTTTGATGGCAAGCCTTGCCAAGTGGCAGAAAAGCCAGAGTACACGGAGAGATACCTACTGTACAGTACCCATGCCCATTAATTGTGCACAGCAGCCCAAATAAACCATTCTGCCACCTAAGGACCCAAAGCAAGGAAAAAAGCAAAGTCAGCTACTGTAGTTGACTGTTTCCACTCGGGGGTGCTACAGTCTGGCCTGCAACTGCCAGAAGCCAGAAAAAAAACCCACGTACATGGAGAGGGATTTGAACCCACGCAATTGTGAAACACATTGGTGCACAGCAGCTCTGCCACTAGATGACCCTAAAGCAACAATACAAAAGCAAAGTTATGTTACGTTTATGCAGCGGTCAATTGTAATCTTCACCCCACCCCCCTCAAGACTTCACCTTTTTTCACCTTTTTGTGAATCTGGATAAGGTCAAGATTCATCATTTAAATAAAACGTATAAGGTCAAGGTTCACCACTTCAGAAAACAATGTTAGATCAAGATTCACCATGTTTTCAGTGTAGTTTACTACACTATGATAGCTTATTCATCCTTCATTGGACACTGATTCACCATTTCTTCTTTCTTTGTTAGTTCAAGATTCGACATCTCACAAAAAGCAATTAGCTCAAGATTCACCATTTTTTTTATTTTTGCTAGTTGAAGATTAGGCGTCTATTCGACGTCTAATCTGCACCTAGTCTTGAGGGGGGTGGGGTGAAGATTTCATTTGACCACTGCATTAATGCTTGAGTGAGCATCAGTGTGCTGCAACTCTGACTGGTCTAGTCTAGTCCAGTGAGAATGTGATTAGCTCATTCATCTGTGATTTTATCTGTGCTGTGATTGGAGAGTAGCCTGGGTTTTAAGGTTTGGCTGGACAGGGTTGTAATGGGATAAAAAATACCATGCTGACCAAACAGTTGTGCCAATAGTGATCATTTAGATTCTACATACAACACTGTTCACTCATCAAGGTTGCATAGTATTGTTAACAACTACTAAAAGTCTACCTGAGCTTTCTTGTTGGAATCTTTCCCCATTATCTTGAGAGAAAATCAACTGCCTTTTCATACCAAGCCCAGTTCTACCATTGAGCACATCCTTCCTATCCTCCAACTTGGTTTGCCACCAGAATTCATTCCCCAGGAAACAAAGATCAGTTCTTTCAGACAGACTTTGCTAGCAGAAAGTAAACTGCCCATTCAGGATCTCATTAGCAGCTTCTTGTCCCTCCCAAAGCTTCCCATATCTTCCCTCCCTAACTTCATGTAAGGAGCTTCATAACCTGGACTGATCAGAACCACCATGATGAGCAAGAACTGAAATGAAGTGAAATTAATCATATTATACTACAGTACCTTGCAAAAACACCACATCTTGACATACAGCACCATACTTTCATATGGTGAATTCTGCTATATACCATGTGACAATAGGGACTGCCTGCAGTCCTACAACCCATTAGTCCAGTAGTGATCCTACCTTTGAAGATAGGGTTAAAGCAAAAACTTAATTTTCATATGTGAAAGAAGAGCTAAATCTAAGCATTCTGGTGAAATTTCCATTCACTTCTGATGAATAATTCTCCAAAAATCAGCAAATGAAGTTAAAAAGTTACAATATTGTGACCTAAAGTGAACTTGAAGCAAGCAGGGGTTACATCATCTCCTCACAGTGAGGAGCAATGCTTTGTTTTCCTTATTTTTCAATCTGTTATGTATTGACCTAGACATAAATTTAGGGACATGAGCTTCCCACTGGAAATGTGAAGTAAACAACATGACATTTTGGGAGGAGAAAAGTAGTTTTAAATTTTAAAGGAAAAACAAAAGAAAACTCATTAATGTGTGGTTATGATGCCACATGAGCTTGCTTCAAGTTCACTTCAGGTTGAAGAGTTAAAACTTCATCTGTTAATCTATAGAGCACCAGGTCTGACTTCAATGCAAATTTCACCAGAATGCTTAGATTGAGTTCCCCTTCAACATATCAAACCTTAATTCAAGCCCTTAATCCTTCTCTTGACAGTGGAATTGAAAACCTAATTAGTCCTACAGCCCATTTGGTCCTACAGTAAAGAAAACATCACACTGGAACAATGACCAATTGGTCTTAAAACTCACTGCTTTTACAGACTGTAAGCACAATACAGTACAGTGGACTGCAGGACCAATGAGCTACATAGTACTTACTAGAAGAGCATACAGCTGTAACCAAAAATATGGGAGGCGAGTACTTACAGACTATTCCTTGTATCTGTAATATTCCTATGGAAACCAATCCTTTCACTGATCAGTTCATTAAATGCATGTTTCCTCATTCCTTCGACTCTTAGTTTTCTCTCTTCGGGATTTCTAATAATTCCTGGATCCTCTGCCACTTGATCAGCCTTGTGCTTTCCAAAATCCTTTGGTACAACATCTCCTCTTGTTCCCAAAATTAAATTTTCCCCTCTTTTATGATTACCATCACCAAATTTGTCCACCTTTAAATTATTTTCAAAATCAACTTTATTATCTGTTTCCTTGTTGATCTGTAGTTGATGATTATGCTTTGGCACAAAGCGATTGATAGCCTTTGACTTGCCTTGGGGCAAGAAATTGTCAAATTTTGACTTATCTGGTGGCTGAGCCACTTCTCCATAGAAAATGAAAAACAAAGAAATCCACACAAGCGTGGCAACAACCATTCCTGCAACGAATGCTCTCATTCGAAACTTCATTTTAGAACCTAAGGTAGTCTCGTCTTCTTGGATAATTCCAATGTCAGAAGGTACAATTACTGCATATATACCCTTTAATGTTTGTACAATTTATATCATATGGCAATAAAAGCAAGAATCTGGGTGGGAGGTAGGCAAGTCTGAGAAATGTCCACATTCAAATCATGCCATCTATTCTGTTTTTTCTTCATCAGAAAGCACTGTAATAACACTCTGTGTTCAGTAATTTCATATTCAATTTAACTGTCATCTCTGTTGTGCCTTTGATTCATCCATTTTTCCCAAAGTTCCTGCTGATATTTCAGTCAATCTTCTCTGCATTGGAGCACTCTCTATCCACAGAACCACACCTGAAAGACAAAAGTCACATCAGTACAGTACTTCATCAAATTAACTTTGAAGGGGCCTGGGTTATCCATTTTTGTTCATCAGTTTCGAAAGTACATAAGACCTATCTTCTCTTCTGTTTACTTTGAAAAAATGTGAAAAATTATCATTTTTAGCAAAAGAAACCCATTCTCACAGGCACTTAGCCTACATTTTAGAAGAGCATGGGGTTTTGACAGCCTCCCTCCCCAAACAATTAAGAAAACTTGTAAAATGATGGAAATATAAATTGAACCCTTCACTAACACATACTATCACTGAACAGCTGTTTCACATTTGTCTTAAGTACTGTATTTTTCATTAATTTACCATGTACATTCGTAAACCAAATCACTCATCATTTATTTTGCACTTGTTAAGCAGCCAGGTACTTAATTCTTCCAGAGTCAATCGAACCTGCACACGCATATTCACATCCCATAAGTAAACTACACAGCGATCAACAGAAAAAACATTGACATACTAGTTATTTGACTATATCCAGGGTTGTCTTTGAAATGATTTTCTGGTCATGCACAGAATTAGAGCTAAGCAAAGGGTGAAAACTTAAAGGACAAGGTGTAAGGATGTATTTTTTGCTCTTGTCTTTGAAAACACTTTTGCAGACTAATTAATCAACCACTGTGGATGATGACTGTATTGTATTGTATTGTATTGAGAAAGATTTCCACAATAATATATACATACTTATGTTACAATATTTACATTAATACTAAATTGTGGGGGAGGTCTGAAAAAAGCTGAAAAGCTTGTACAAGCAGACCGCCTTTTGAGGGTACCATAAGGGTACATAAGAAAATACAAGCTGGAAAAAGAAGGATTACTTACAAAAAGAAGAGAAGAGGAAAATCAACAAAGTAACTCATACAACACTACTATGCATACAACATCATTTCATTGATTTCATTAGATTAATCCTTGTCTGCGTTTATCAGGTGATCCTTAAAGCACTTCGAAAATTTACTGCAAGAATACCTGGAAAATGGGACATTTTTGAGAAAATTATTCCATATTGAAATAGGAGCATCCATACACTTTTTCAACCAAAAGTACAGTTACTTGGGTATATATGAATGAGTTTCACTATCAGCAGCCTAAGTGGGCAAAACAGTCCAAGATTTTGACTTTGTTAGGAGAGTTCCACCTTGTTAATACTGAATGTGCAGGCTAGAGGCACACCTATTAGGTTGCCAACTATCATACTCTATCTTCTTGTAAACTACTATGACTACTGAAACATGGAATAAAAAGAAACTGATGTGCTATCACTGTTGGCTGACTCATAATGCAGTGCAGTACATATACTGATGTCATCTGCACTGCTATCAATGTTGGCTGACTCATAATGCAGTGCAGCACATATACTGATGTCATCTGCACTGCTATTAATGTTGGATGTCTCATAAGTAATGCAGTGCAGTACATATACTGTGCATCAGTGATTGGACTGGGCAGGCAGGCAGGCAACATCCATTTCTTTTCACTGCAATTTCCTTAATAGTATACAGTGAGTGAGATTACAGTTATAAGGCTCAAAGTTCTGGCCATGTCTGTGTTTGGCAAAATGTTAGGCCTAATTTTGCCTACAGTAGGACTTCAGTAGCAGGGGACCAGTTAAGTCACCCCCTTTCAAAATTGCCCCTCACACATTTGCCCCCAAGAAAATCATCTCTAGAAAAACAAACTCCTCCCTAATGATCTTTTTTGCATTACTTTCACTTACTCTTCATTCCCAGAGCATGCTGTGCCTTTATTTAAAAAAAAAATGTGAAAATGACATTTCCATAAAGATTCCTCATCATTTAAATATTTTCAATAAAACCTCCATGGGTCTTTGACCCTTAGTCCTAATAACCATTTGCACCCTTGCAAAAGTGAATGAAAATCATGGACAACGCCTTACAAAGCCCCTCCTTCTAAATTTGTCATACAACACACAAAGAACTGGAGAAACTGAGTACAATTTCTTTTTTTCAGAGAAAGTAATATTTTACTTGATCACAATGCCATTTATTAATGCTTTATCTTAAATCATTATTAGTTCTGCTTAAGGCTGTTTAATTTCCCAATTTTCCTATGGAAGAAATTTTCTTAAGGTGGAAGGATGAGTACAACTTCATACATCAGTATTCAGGTTCCTCATTGGTTAACTCCAAATGACTTGTGCACAGAAAGACACAAGACTTTCTTGGCCTGATGACAGACTAAGATGGAAAGTGCCCAAAAAGGATAAAATTGTCCTAAATTTTGCACATATCACTCAAGGTTTTCAACAACATTAACCAGTATAGTCAATGGCCCTTATTCTGCAGAATGGGAGCTAATACAAATTGCTTCATATCACAGTGGCAACGCAAAACTCAAGTCATCTGACTGTTGAAGCCGAAGCCAAGTTTGAAGACATTTTTCACCGGAATGAATCCATTCAAGGTTGGTTTTCTGCTCAGTATTGTTCAGAAAATTGAAATTTATTACCTAAGTCCAGTACTTTCTTCTGCAATATTTTCTGAAGGAAACTGGAAGACAGGTGTCAGAAATCTACAATTTTTTCGCTCGCGCAGACGGAGTTGGCAAGACCTGTCAGTTTTGCAGTCTGTTTACTAACATGTTCGTGTTTGCATAGCTGAATAAATTTACCTTCAAAATTTCATTACTATAGTACTGTGAGCCATCACTTAAATCTGATGTGTGCAATATTAGGGAAATAAATCAAATGAAATCTTCCCTAAAGAGCTTATTTTGAGGTAAATATACCAATGTAACAGTAAAATCAATCAAAGATGTGTGAAACTTTGCCACAGACCTGGTCCACAGTTAAAAGACTGTGTATGGTCGTTTGCCTACAGCTCACTATAATGTGTAGAGGGAGCTTTTGGTGACCCACTACACATGTGCTTTTGCTGAGGATTACCACAGGCCAGACTTTGTGTCCAACCTTTCTGTGTAACAGTAAACAGTCAGTATCCAGTCAAAAGGTCTCTTTACCAAGACGTCCCAGCATTTTAGCAACCAAAATGTCCCAACCAATTCCAAAACATCCCTGTGGTATTATATTTGTAATACAAAAACAAAACAAAATATGGCATGTCAAAATAAAATAAGCAACAAATTGCAACTTAGGAAAAGTGAGAGGAATTAGGAATTAAGATAAATTAAATTGTAGGCCTAATTGATTTGTTGCAGATGTTCAGAAATCAGTGAAAGTTTTTGGTCCTGTAGATAAATTGGTTGTTATTGGTTAGTGTGAAAGTTACCATACAAACAGCACAGGACAGGGAGAGATTGCAGGGGTCAAAATTCCCACTGTTCCGCTGTTCCGAGAACAGTGCTTTTAGTGCCGGAACAGTAACTTTTCAAAAGCCACTGTTCCGTGGAACAGTGTTTTTCCACAAGAAGCAAAGTGCATATAAATATACAAACATGCTAATTTCTGATAAAGTAATGACGCAGTGAATATAAAAAGATCCCCGTAAATTTTGGCTAAAGTATGAAATGCAATCTTGTTCCACCGTTATCAATTAAAGTCAGTTACACTTGCACGTGTTACTCCCTATGCTACATGGTACAGTACTGTGTAAACGCACATACTGAAGTTTTACTACCAAACGCAGAAAAACTTTTAGTACAGTATGACATTATTGCCCTGCAAGCAAAGGTCATCTTGCATCACCCTTTGTCTTGCGTGGTTTGTTCCAAATGATCTCTTAACTATTCACTGATATTCCCCTCCACTTTATTGTGTTTTTAGGGGGTTTCGTATTAATATTCCCTCCAAGCTAGCAACTAAGCACAGAAACTTGAAACGACTAAAATAAATTCTGACTGCTGACATCTCGCAACCAAAGTCAATGGGTCCTAAGTGGTTGCTTTTCCTTGCAAGATCTTCCCATTGACTTACTTTGTGGAATGATACTTGAATCAAGGTTATGGCGAAGGATACCATTAGAATGATTTCACGTAAATTTGCTGTGAGAAAATTACATCAGTATGTGCACTCATATGTTGGAGAACCCACTCACTGCTTTGCTATAGCACTAAACCACAATGCAAAGGATGAATCAAGAAAAAAGATTCCTTTACGGTGGAACTTTTTTGCTCCCACTCAAATCCCACTTGCCTTGCTTGCTGTGCCTTCTGCATCAATTTTGTGTGTATTTCATCCTACAGTAGGTCTTGGGACACTGCAATGCAAGGTCTCGGGACAATGCAAGATTTTAGGCGACAAATTTGTGCTTAAAACATAAGAACCAAAAAGAAATTCAGGATATCCCCCTGGCTAATCCCCGCTGCAGGCGAAAATACACCCCTCCCAACGTTACGGTCAAGTCGTGCAGTCATACAGTACCACTCGAATACAGTAAACAGCAATTTGCAGTTTGCACATGTGCACGAACTGTACGTATGCCGATATACTGTGCTCCGGAACAGTAAAATCTGATCCAGAACAGTAATTTTGGAAAAAGAGCTGTTCCGTGGAACAGCAGCAAAAAAATTAAATTTCGACCCCTGAGATTGTTTTTAAGCCTTGCATACTTTATGCTCTTCCCAGTCCATGGGACTTCTCCCAGTGAGCAACTTTAACAGGTGCCCAGTACTACTGTACCTATGCCCTTGCCTAGTACTGTAGACTTCTAAGTTGCAGTAGCCTTAGCCTAGGCCCTAGTTTCTTAGTAAAATGGGCTAGTAATTTAGCCATGATAAATTGAAGTAAGGGAGCATGATGTCACAAATCCAGCTGTCTGTAGGGCAAGAAAGTAACAGAGCATAATACCAGCATTACATCGTTACTTTTGCTCCAATTATTAGCAGAGGAACTACAAGTTTGCAGAAGTGTACATAAAGAAAACTTTTAAAGGGAAAGAGCAGTCGTCACAAATTTACTTTTAAAAAACATCAGCTATATCTTACAAACTTCCTTGTTTTTCCTTTACAAATATCCATCATGATAATCCAAACAAAAATGTTTCATATATGAAAGGTACTGGGGCTATGCATTTCGGGGTAATTCACTATCTGTTTGACCATTTTTTAGTATTTGAACAGTTAAGTTTATAATCGAAAATGAAATCAAGTCAACGCATATCAACAAAATCAACATTTCGGAAGAAGAGCGCCATCACTATAAATACAAAAGTTTATAAGGTAAACTAAGTTGTCTCGTACTGAACAATTCAGTACAGATATACCATGATACTAAGTCTCACGCCTCTGGCGTGAGACACACACCTCAGGATCATAACTCATGCTCACATGCTCAACTAACCCAACAACATGCCTTAGCTATATTTGGAGAGAAAAAAAAAATTGGAGGGGGAGATTTTTCCTAAAATTCCTCAATGTGAAATCCAACTTAACTTACGTCACAACACTACAGCATGCATTGCAGGCTTGCACTTAGCTGAACTAGCGCAGTCACAGTACACTGGTGCCACAGTATAGGGTAATTATATAAAACCATTTTAGAAGCCTCAAATTTATGCCTGGAATTATTATCAACAAAAGTGGAAGGCCATGTGAGTGCAGCAGTGGAAAATTGGTTTTGCTGCCAATAATATGACTGTCATTACAAGTAATTTTCCTAAAATCTGGTCATCAAATTTAGTAGAAGAGGGTACCAAATAAGGCTCAGCTTGCACCAAAGAGCTTCCAGGGCCCTAAGGTACGCCCTGGACTCCAGGCGAAGGGACTTCATGCTCATCATGAGTCACTTTCCATTATCTCACTCCCAGCCACTCACTCACCTTGGCATCTCTGTCTGTATCAAACATTGTCACATGACATAAACAGAGCCATACAAGACTTAGCACAAGAGCTACACTAATTCAAATTAGGGTGACTGCATGTTCGCTTTCAGCACCATGACTTATCTCTGTTGTGAAAATTCCTCCTCATCTTTCGAAAAACAGATAAAATGACATTAGATTACCTACTGTAAGCTGAATGCACACTGTACATACCATACGCTTACCCGTCAAAACCTCAGTGTCAAACCGTCTCTGTAGCAAATCCAGGGGTCGAAATTCCCACTGTTCCGCTGTTTCAAGAACAGTGCTTTTAGTGCCGGAACAGGAACTTTTCAAAAGCCACTGTTCCGTGGAACAGTGTTTTTCCACATGAAGCAAAGCGCATATAAATATACGCACATGCTAATCTCTGATATTAAAGTAATGACGCCGTGAATATAAAAAATGCCTGTAAATTTTGGCTTAAGTATGAAATGCAGTCTTATTCCACTGTTATCAATTAAAGTCGGTTACACTTGCACGTGTTATTCCCCATGCTGCATGGTACAGTACTGTGTAAACGCACATACTGAAGTTTTACTACAGTACCAAACGCAGAAAAACTTTTAGTACAGAATGTCATTTACTGCCCTGCAAGCAAAGGTCATCTTGCATCACCCCTTGTCTTGCATGGTATGTTCCAAATGATCTCTTAACTATTCATTGATATTCCCTTCACTTTATTGTGTTTTTAGGGGGTTATATGTTAATATTCCCTCCAAGCTAGTAACTAAGCACCGAAACTTGAAACGACTAAAAGCAATTCTGACTGCTGATATCTCGCAACCAAATACAATGGGTCCTAAGTGCTTGCTTTTCCTCACAAGATCTTCCCATTGACTTACTGTGTGGAATGATACTAGAATCAAGGTTATGGCGAAGAATACGACTAGAACGATTTCACGTAAATTTGCTGCGAGAAAATAACAACAGTATGTGTACTCATATGTTGGAGAACCCACTCATTGCTTTGCTATTTGAGAACCCACTCATTGCTTTGCTATAGCAATAAACCGCAAATGCAAAGGATGAATCAAGCAAAAATATTCCTTTACCATGGAACTTTTTTGCTCTCACTCAAATCCCACTTGCCTTGCTTGCTGTGTCTTCTGCATCAATTTTGAGTGTATTTCATCCTACAGGAAGTTTTGGGACACTGCAATGCTAGTTCTTGGGACAATGCAAGATTATTGGCAATAAATTTGTGCTTAAAAATAAGAACCAAAAGAAAATCAGGAAATCCCACTGGCTAATCCTGCTGCAGGTGAAAATTTACCCTCCCCACGTTACGGTCAAGTACTTGAATACAGTTGACAGCAATTTGCACCTTTGCAGTATGCACGTGTGCACGAACTATACTGTGCTTGGGAACAGTAAAATCTGATCTGGAACAGTAATTTTGGAAAAAGCGCTGTTCCATGGAACAGCAGCAAAAAAATTAAATTTCGACCCCTGTCATGTGTTTCTCAGCTACAGTAATTGAAACTTTTGAGGACTGGACAAAATCATTAGATGAGGGTCTTAATGTTGATGTGGTTTACACAGACTATATGACAAGGTGCCTCATCAGCGGTTATTGCTTACAGTAAGTTACAAAGCTATGGTACTGGTGGGGAATGCCTTGACTGGATTAGATCTTTTCTGTCTAATCGTAAACAGCGTGTGCATGTTGAAGGATGTTTTTCGGATTGGGCTGATATTTAGAGTGGTATACCTCAAGGGAGTGTTTTGGGCCCGACCTTGTTTTTGGCTTAATGATTTGCCGGATGTTATATCTGGGTGTCGGGTAAAGATTTTTGCGGACGATACAAAGCTTTTTAAAGAAATTGGATCGCAAAAGGATTGTGAGTTACTGCAATTAGCTATTGATGAGGTTTTTGACTGGTCAGTTATCTGGCAGCTTCGCTTCTATCCCGATAAGTGCCAAATTTTAAGGTTAGGTAGATCTGCTCCATCCTTCACTTATTCTATGGGTGATTATGCTGGTGGTGATAGACATAACCTTGAAATTAGTTCATGTCAAAAGGATCTTGGTGTTTTTGTAGATAATGAGCTAGCTTTTTGAGACCATATTTCTGGTGTTGTTGCTAAAGTTAATGGAGTCTTAGGTATAATTAGAAGAACCTTCCGTTTTTTGGATTGCTCCTCTTTACTCTTGCTGTATAAATCTATGGTGCATCCTGTAATCAGGCCTGCGGATTTCACGCGAACGATCGTTCGCGGTCGCGTGTTGGTTACGTGACCGCCAAACCACGTAACCGAAAAGTCGGTTACGATGTCCCATTTGACACTCAAATTCAACTCTTCTGTGACCTAAAATTTGAACATTCATTAAGAGGTATTTTAATTTCAATCAGGAGATATTATCTGATAAAATACAGAATACCAATTGCGACACTTTTCTCACATTGCTCTTGCCTCATATCACAAACCATAAAATAGATCGCATGAGGCTCGCACCTTGCAGCACATGCTATCGCAAATCGCAATTGCAGAGTCCACACTAGCTGACTGGTATCACGCACTGCGGCGACCTGTCCAGCCATGATTCCCGGTAGTACACAATGCGGATACACTGCACAAGCTGTGATTACGGCCCCACTGCATTGACTTCGCACATAGCCCGATATCATGAAAGTTGTTTCAAAAATTATGCCACAGTTAACACACATTATATCAGCGGGGACTCACTGAGTGCGCAAAGATTTCTTCGTAACGTTCCTGCAATGACGATGTCAAGGAAACTTCTTGCTTATGCAGCTAACTGATACTGGAGATGATAAAATGGATGTGTCAGACTGATATTGGTTTTATCTATACTCAGTTCGATCATAAAATAAATGAGAAATCAGTATGTCCTTCAACAGTAATTTACTATGATTCTACAGTACGTGTACAGTAAAGCCCCTTTTTTCGGAACTAGCTATCAGATTTAACAAGAATAATATTCATCACAATTACAGTAGAATCCACCAAGTTTTTAGGGCTTTACTGTACAAGTCAAAATTTAACGTAAATTCCTGCAGAAATGCACTTATTTCCTCGGGACTCTAAAAGTCACGGCAAGATGTCAGGAGGGCTAAAATAGCCAACATGTAGGCGTAGAAAACAATTTGTTATCTCTTTGTCAAATTTGGAAGAAAAATCATACGTATTTGTTTTTAAATTCTTGCTAGGATCCATGAGTCGGTATAGGCTCAATTTCTCCTTATACTAAAATATGTTAGGTTAGCATAAGTCCTAGTTTCACTAAATCTGAAATGTTAGTTTCGTAGTAAGCTTCATCCCTAAAAATAACGAGAGTAGACCTTACAAAAACATAGCGAATTTCTGTTTGGGAGTCTCCTTCACATGTGTCTCTAATACTTTTGGAAATTTATGCCGAATTTATAGCTAGATACCTCCCCAGATCGTTATAGCTTCTCTTCAGCACATACACTCATTTAGTGTGTACAAAGCATTGGTCATTCAGAAGGGCGTAGGCTTGAATTTTGGGAATCAAATCTAGGTGTTTTAGAAGTCTAAAAATTTATTTGTCGTATGATCGGTCACAAAAAATAGTAACCAAACACTTTGGGGGATTTTGTCTGCAATTTTGCCAGCCTTCTCGGAGTTATTTGGGGAATGTTTTCACACGCTTTCTTATGGACCCTGTGTACTGCACTTGAGGCAAAAAGTTGAAACCCTGTCGGTACATCCTAATTTTACCCATATCCGAAATACATTCGGTCCCGATGTGTTCGGATAAATGGGGTTTTACTGTACTCCAAACCATATGCTGTTACCTCACGACATGGCGTCAGCACACACATTTACAGCATCATGTCATTTTGAAATATTATTTTTTGTATAAGTTGAACACATGTTGTGCACTGTGGCATTGACAGTGCAAGTGATCGCTCGTGCACTCTCTTTATATTGGGAATACGCAAAAATGGGTTTTTGTGACTCAACAACATGGGTTACGTTAGGTTACGTGGATCAAAAACCACGTAACCTAAAAAATGGTTACCATGAAATCTGAAATCCTCAGGCCTGTGTAATTGAGTATGGTATTCCAGCTTGGTCGCCCTTCCTTTGGAAGGATATTGATGAAATTGAGTCTGTTCAAAGGCGGGCAACCAAAATGGTTCCTGGCCTTAGGGAATTTCCTTATCCTGAGAGATTACACAGATTGGATTTGCCTTGTCTTAGGTACAGGAGACTGCGTGGTGATATGATCTATGTATAAATATTTGACTGGCAATATGGCTGGAAATGCTACTTTTTTTCAAAGGGCGGTAGACTCCAGTACTCGAGGGCATCCATTAAAGATTCTTAAGCCACGTTGTATTAAAAATGTTAGACAGAGATCCTTTACTCAGCGTAGCATAGATGTTTGGAACACTGCCAGAGCACGTCGTTACGGCACCGTCTTTATAAACGGATTCAAGTCAAACTTTGACAAAATCTGGAAACAAAGCAAGTTTTATTTTGACTATAAGGCGGACATGATTGCAAACTAATTTTTACGGGAGAAATGGCCACCGGCCAACGTCTTTTCAATGATGATGATGAATACTCAATAGGCTAATCACTAACTATCTTGTTCTCAAATAACAATAAGTTACATTTCATTTGATGCCTGGACTCTGTAGCCTAAAGGCTAAAGCACTTCTAAGTTAGAGCAGGATATAGACCTAGGAACTGCTAGCTATCAGTATTAAGGTATGCCTAACATAATTCTAAGCCTAGGCTACCCTAACTTACTAACTGCTAGCCTAACTGTAAGTCTCATGAGTCGTGTTACTGTTAAGTCGGGGACCCGTATTGTTTGGAAATCCCTGTTCGAAGGAACTTACCTTGGATCTTGGGAAGTTCCGCTTGCTGGCGGTCTCGCCTGCTTTGTCTTTGGAACAATAACGATAATTTCTCAATTTTCAAAAAGTCCCATCGAAGTTTTTTATTAAAAACTGAAACTTTCGGGTAACTTTCAGTTTTTAATATGAATCGCCAGTGTCAGACTGTCGACGTACGTTGAGTTTACCTCCCCTCACCAACGTAGCAGGTCGCACGGTACGGTAACGCTGTTGTGACAATTTACGCGCGGTTTACATCCAAGACTACACCAAGAAGTCGAAACCTGCTGCGTACGGGTAAAAACCTGAAGCTATCTATCACTTAATTCTAAACAATTCAATACAACATTCATCACAAGATTTACAATAGCACAAACTGTAAAGATGTTTAAATGGAACGCAAAAGGACTAAGCAACACGACTGTAAGTCCGAGTCCGGATAATTGGGACTCGATTCCGGGCTTGAGTCAGTTTTTCGTCGGACTACGGAATTGGCTCGGAATGGGAGGTTTTGGAATCGTAATTGGTCCGCAATGGGCTGCAGCTGGACTCGGACTCGGAGCCGATTCCAGCCGAGTCCACAAAAATGAAAGTTGAACATTTGTTCCCTAGAGCTACATTGTTCCTGGTGCACAGTTCAACACTTATGAATGGTCACATACAGTCTGATTTTTCCAAATGCCCGTTTTCAATTGATTGTAATTGCAAAAAAGTTTAAGAAGCATTTTTACGAGATACTATATTGTCAAATGGTCGGACTCGGAATTCATTGGCCCAGAACTGAAGAACAGGCTGGAATCGGAATTGACCCGAATTCGGGCCAGGTGGAATCAGATACAGTCCTGCCAAAAATATACATGTTAATGATTTTGTCACCTCGTTGTACCTACAACTTGGAACCACAATATACAAGACTTACATGTCTTCGGCTTCTTTTCATCTTTTATAATAATACCCTGGCGCATTGCTTACACCGTATGCTACAGCAGAGTCGGCCTAGAACTTCCAGTATTGGCGGAAAGTATAGTAGACTGGTAGAGAGAAACTTGAAGCAAAATAATATTCCCGCCAAATTTACACTTGTATTAATTTGTACTTGTTATAGGCTTAGGATTCGGGGAGCAAGGTGGCTATCCACCCAATGAGTTGACTGATCGAGGGGACCGAGATAACTTTTGGCCCCAAATAATTTTAGGATAAGTGTCTCGGCATATAAACAAATAGTTGAAAGATACTGAAAACTAATAATGCTTATTATATTTTTTTCTTTTTTTTATTTAGCCTATTAGTGACAACTTTAACCCATTTCCAACAGTACCGTAATCAGGTAATAAGATGTATAGCCTAAGTCAAAAAATGAGTCGGTGCCCTTCGCGCGGGAATGTACCCTTACAATTTACAATATTTCATCATCAACGATATTGATAGTTCTCTCACATCTAGTATTAGCAAATTTGCCCATGACACTTAGCTCTATATAGGAAAGTAAATGTACTAAATGATCAAAGAAGAATGCTTCACTTTTGCAAAAGGACTTAGATAGGTTATTTTCATGGTCTCAGACTTGACAAATGTCTTATAATGCTGATAAATGCAAAGTTCTTTACTTTGGATGTAAAAATTTGAGTCATGATTATACCATGGCTGGTAGTATTTTGACTAATGTGACTTCAAAAAAATATCTAGGTATTTTCATTACAAGTGATCTCAAGCCTTCTAAGTATAGGCAGTGTGCAGCTGCTGCTAGGACAAATAGGGTGCTTGGATTGATCAAGAATAATTTCAGTCCTTTAAGTAAAGATATTGTCTTGAATTTGTACATGCAGTTGGTTAGGTCACATATTGATTATGCTGTGCAGGCTTGGAGTCCCTATTATGAAAACACAAGTTTTTAGAGCAGGTTCAGAAGAGGACCACTCGATTTATTCCCGAAGTGCGTAATTCGCCTTATCATGATAGGCTCAAATATCTGGGACTCACTATTCGTGAGTTAAGAAGGCCTAGGGGGATATGCTGCAGGTTTTCAAATTCCTATCTGATTGGAATTCTTTGTCTTATTGTAACTACTTAACTGTTTGTGCTAATTCCTGTGTTCGAGACCATTGTCAGAAGCTTTTGAAGTCTTTCTCTAGGCTTGACGTTAGAAAATTCAGCTTCTCTCATAGAGTGCCAATGAGTGCAACAGTCTGCCTGAGTGGGTTTGTAATTCCACTTCACTGAGTCAATTGCTTCAAGATAAACATTGACAAGTTCTTTTGTGACTGTGGCAGGAGTATCCGTGATCACGACGGGGGGGCTCCCAGGGTCAGGGGTATCCGTGGTATCCATCTATTCAGCCAGTCTAGAACGGGACCACGCATGGTCAGTTAAGGAGTCCTTTAGAGTACGTATTGTGTTCTTCTGGGACGTGGCTTCTCAGGGAAGCAGAACTCCTTCGGGAGTAAAGTTTGGTTTCGCCCCTTGGCTCTTCGCCAGAGAGTCGAGGGGGCTTCTAAAAAAGTTAATGGGTACTAAACTGGGACCTTCTTTGGCCTGCCTTACTTTAACTTTTAGTATCATAAATTTGACACTTCATTTTTATTTTTTGAATATAAAAGTTAGAAACTTAATTTCAATGTTATAATTTTCACTTTAAATTTCCCTATTATGACTTTTATTTTGATATTTTATATTTTAAGTCAAGATTTAGGTTTTCATTTTATTTCTGGCTTTTAAAATCAGTCTAATAACTTGTCGGTCAAAATGGCGGTCAGCATCCATTGGAAATATTTATTCTTTTACAGTGGCGTGTGCAGGATTTCGAAGGTGGGGGGAGGGGCACAACCTGTGATTCCCCCGACTGACACTGAAGGTGCACCACGAGCGCGAAGCGCGAGTTTGCACGCGTGGGGTCCAGGGGCCCGCGCCAGGGCCCTTGGTGGGGTCGAGGGGCAGAGCCCCGGTGGGGGTCCAGGGGGCGAAGCCCCCGGAAGCTCCTGCAACATAAGGTAATAAGACGGCCCTAAATTGGTTCTAGAGGCCTTATTGATCAGGTGTCGTTTGTTTCAGATTTTGTAAAAGTCGATGTCAGTGACGGAGAGTTCAGGTTATCCTCTATGCGTTGAAAGCTGCAGTGTGCTACAGTATGTGTCACATACACTGACAGGACTACGTTAAAGATCACGAGGCCAGTTAAGAAGGCTGCTTGAGATGATCGCAAAAGTTAACAGAACTGTTTCATCCTTAAACCTATATAGTTTACCATTACAGATGGTTAAAGTGACTAGCCTGAGCGCGAAGGGCGAAGGGCGAAGGGAACTTAATGATAGTAGGCCTACCTGCACCATGAGACAGATATTGATATTGATAGCATCCTGTCTGATTATTCACTGGAGGACAATTGGAAGAGCTATCCTTTGGTAAACGACCAAAAAATGAAAAAAAAATTCTCTTCTAATGTCAATCTTTAGGCTACTTCTAAGTTTTGAGTGCCAGGGATGGCGCCAGGATTTGCCCGACAGGTGGCCATACGGGCGGAGGCAGCGACCTGAAGCCCCGACAGCCCCGATGCCGTCAAGGGGATGGTGAGGAGGGATCTGAAGAAAATCTGTGTGCTAAACCATGCCATTGCAGGACATATATTTCATAAAATGGGTGTATATACTAGAATAACGTAGTTTCGGGGCTGATTTAATGTTTTCCCCAGAATCTAAAGTGTGAAATTGCAAAGCGAGCGAAATTTTTTTGGGTTATCCTTCACTTATAAGAATCGGTATAATTATTAAAAGCTAATAAAGATCAATTGTCCGGGCAGTTGGTCCCTATCGGGCATAACTTACATTGTACTTCTCTCCTCTTGTCACTATAGCCGTACTGCACAACAGACCCAAGAGAACATTGACTGAATAACGTGATATGAGGTGAAATTCCCAACTTTTACAAAAATTCATGAATTCTACTTCTTCAGTAAGTTGAAAAGGTTGAAATGGTTTGTATTATATTTAGCTATAAGTAACAGAACTGTGGAAGAGTGGGCAAAGCGTACCGGAAATCTTGGGTTTCATTTTAGAAATGACACTTTGAAAGCCAAAATAAGTAAACAGATCATGGGTGGCGACAGAATTTTCAGAGGGCTGGGCCATGCCAGCCACCCCAAGCTTCGACAGCCCCTCTGTCGAAGAGGTGGTGACAAGGGGATATGACTTATTATCCCATGCCATTTCAGGGCATATTTTACATGATATCACTTAATACTTCATGAGCCGAGTTGCGCACTTTATATAGTGTTCTTTCGAATCTGAAAGTTGAATTTGCAAAGCGCGCGAAAATTTTTGGTAGGCTTACACAAAAAAGATATGTGATCAAGAACATAAAGAAAACAAAAAAGAAAAACTGTAGGGGTTCTAGACCATATCGGGGATAATATACATATTATCGAAACACTTGGACTACCCTATGAAACAGCCAAACGTTGGTCCGTGAGTCGCTCACAAACTGACCGTCCCGCATGACACACATTGGAGAACAGTAACTAGGTTTAGCGACATGCGATAAAATTTTCGACCTCCACATGAACAGTGTTCTCTGCCTACATGTTTCGTGGTAAGGTTGGCAGGACATGTGCTTTCTAGCAATGTGGAATGGAACTGCTGAAGATCCTGGAGTAACTATACAGCGCGCGTAGCGCGCCGAAAAATTTGGGTTCTTATTAGAGAAATTGTCCTCTCTCAGGCGCCGTCGGGGACTGCCTGCATACTCTATCGTATCGATTAAGACTCCCCGATGGGGCTCCCCGCCCCCACCTGGCGCCATCCCTGTTGAGTGCTCAGTGTCTCTTCAATCTTTTTCTTTTCCCCTAACCCTTAAATCCCCCGACTAAGAGATTTTCCCCCGACTGGCTTCAGAAGTGGGGGGCCAGTGCTCTCCCCCCCCCCCCTTTGAACAAGCTACTGTTCTTTTACTTAGTCTCATCTTCCTCAAAAGAGGTAGAAGGAGTTAGTGAAAATAGTTCAAACTCTCATAGCAACATGTATAACTGGTCCCAAATGAAAAACGGTATCTACCATTTTGAAATTCAACTTAAGATGGTACAAATGATTTATATGCTAACCGGACAATTTTGAATTCAACACCCCAAACTTGACAAAGTTAGATCAAGAAACCCATTTTAACACAAGTGAACTTTAGAGTCTGTCAAGTTTGTGAAATTTATTCCTGTACTATTATTTCAGTAAGTGCATCTTGGAACAGAAGCAATGTATGTAAGAAATAGTGGAGTTACTTTAGGCTTCATCTAAATTGCATAGGTTATCTTATTACATATCCCTTGTTACAAGAAGAAAATTGATGGGAGCCATTGAAATAAGTTTTGAACTTGGTTTGGCTAGTGCTACTACCATGGTCTAATACAGAGAAAACGGGAGTAACTTCTACTTGACCGCTGAACACCAGTCTTGGAATAGATAAAATATGTAAGTTAAGACATGCTGTAGACTGCAAACATTGTACTATATGTGGCCATTACTTTTTGGTCGGACATTTTCACACAAAAATAAAAATGAAGGGAAATTGTTAAAAGTGCATCGACCCCTAGCCGCCATCTTGGAAAAGAAGCAACATGTACAACTAAAGATTGGAATTCATTTGGACTGTATCCTTCCTGTGTAGGTTATATTGTCCAGTATTTTCCCTTTAACAGTAGGAGAGTATCTGAGAGCCATCGAAGTAGGTTATGTACTTGGTTTGGCTAATACTTCTACCACCATGGGGTAATGCTGAGAAACGGCGGAGGGTGAGGGTTGGTTAAGTCAGCCTCTAGACACCATCCTAAAGCAGATGATATGTTCTTAGCCAACTTAAGTCTTGATGAAGATTGTATTCCATTGTTCTATGTAACGAACGAGTAGCCATAGCTTTCTTGATTGGAAATTCTCACTGTAAGACAGAAATGAGGAAATTCATAAAAAGTACATTAACCCCTAGCCGCCATCTTGGAATAGATGCAATATGTTTAGATAAAGAGTAGACTTGTTCTAGGTTGTTCTAGGTTGTTTCCTGTCTGCTATTTGACCAATCATCACTAGCTTTTCTTATCCGAAATAAGCATCACATGCTAAAAATGGAGGGAAAATGGCCCAAAAGTGCATTCACCTATGGCGGCTATTTTGGAGTAGGTACAACATGTCTGAAATTAACACAAGCATGTATTGGAATCTATATTCTAAATTTCATGCTTTAAACCCAGTGACAATTCTTCCAGTATGCGGGCCGCCTCATTTTTTCCCCACGAGGTTATGGGCAAATTTGATTTTCAAAACTTTTCAAATTTGTTTCAAAATCATGGTTAGGGTTACTTTTAGGGTTAAGGTTACGTGGACTGGGGTTATTTGGCCTGTTCTTTCATAAAATCCGGTGTCAGAATTACAATAAAAGGGTCGAAAAGCTGACATTTTGGAACTAGGGGTGTGGCCTATTTCCAAGAAGCTGATTGGTCCATTGGCATGATTTGCCCATAACCTCGTGGGAAAAAATTGCGCATGCGGGCCTAATCAGTTGTACTATCCGAGCTAATGCAATATGAGAATAAGGCGAAATACTATGTATGGTACAAAATGCAATTTCCTCTAGCCTAATTTTAAAGTGTTAACTTTGAAATTCTGTAACTTTCTTGTTTTGAAAACAATGAACTTGTTGTTTTCACACAATATTATCCATACATAATATAGACAGTTGCCTGGAAAGTTTCAATTCATCAGTGAGAAGGCTTTTGAAAATAAGGGGAAAAGTGTAAATTGACGAAATTCATATTTCTGAAATAAATGGGCAAAAATCACACTTTTAGCACAAAAAGGTAATCAAATGTGTTATCATTTGATAGAAAATTTTATATTCTTTTTTATGACATTTCACACGTGTTGACTGGAGGTTCTATCAAGCTCTCATTTTCAAAACTCATCGTGATTACTTAGACATGGCGGCTATTTGGAAGATGACCTCTAGGCCCACAAGCAACGGATGGTCAACCGCAGACTGCCATTTCTGAACATCCCATCCGGTGACCCCCTTTATGCTCACATACTTCGATACTGGTAACTAGTTCATCCACCCCAAGGCTCTGGGCTGCCTATATGGTTTAATAACCACAAACAGAGCATACATTTGAATCGTCCTGGCTTCCCAGTTGCTGAACATTTTAATCTTTCCAATCACCAGAGCAAGACTACGTATTTTGCTTGAATGCTGCCAGACTTTGTACATTTTTATTGGGTATCTGTTTACATTTCCAGCACAACAGCCATGTAGACGGTATACCTTCTATTTTTATCTGTAGTCTGAACAAATACAGGTTTTTGTTATATTGTACAAGTATGCGATGGAATTCCTTACTGCAGCTCTCCCAGGGATGTGTAATATATATCATATCATACTTCCACTTGTTGTTAACATAAATATGTCATGTCACCTGATAATTTTTTTTTATTTTTTTATTTTTTTTATTTATTTATTTATTTTTGCATATCCTGTGGTAGTAAGCTTTCTTGATGTGTAATCATTATCTCTATTTGTGCAAAAACACATTCTTTCGCTCTTTAATTCATTTTCATTCTTTACAACGGCAACTCACAGAGTGCATACCTTCATGCCCGTAAAAACATGTCAAGTTGTCAAACAATTGTCGTTCTCTCACTTAACAGCCGTTACATTATCAAATTCGCTTGCATTTTATGTCTTCTGTATAATGTTTGCCCATATTTTTCGAAAAGCTTTCAAAGTTTTTTTTCAAAGTTGCTCAAAATGTTACTCAAGTAGTCCTGTCCTATCCTGTCCTAAGGCTGTCATGTGACGGGGGTATTTAATGTTGATCTTTTTTTTTTTTTTTTTTTTTTGGAATTATGAGTCGGACTGAGACCCATGCATGTATGTATAGGCACCATTTCGTACTAAACAATAAAGAGGTCGTTTGGAGGTCATCGGGTGTCATCTAAAGTCAAAAGCATTGATTTCTTATAACTATGTGACATACGTTAGGATTGCATCAGACCTTGATAGATGTAATTACCATTAAGCTCCGAAACTGGAACAAAAACCTTGATCAATGCTGTCTGAGGTCATGAGCTGAGGACGGGAAACTTCAAAGATGCAGTCGGCAATAAGTGCAAGAGATTTTGAAGGTCAAAATGAGATCACCAGGGTAATTAACTTGAAGTTCAAATTTGCATATTTTGTTGGATATACATATGAAACGCAATAGACGTAATAGACGTTTTGTGCCATAACTTACGGAAGTACAGTGTGGTTCACTGGTCGTTCAAAGTTGCATTTCAAAGATTCATATATGCAATAATATATTCAGTCGTGACAGGATGTTGACGGTAGTTACCATTTCAAGTTCTGAAGATCACGCGCAGTCCAACAGCGTTCATGATTACTGGTATGTAAGTATTAAAGCACGCTGGCTTTCAATAGGGCCTCAGACTGATAAAATGGATATATTTCCTTTTTATAATGGATTCCATGTTAATGTAGGGTTCTTGGAATAATAGGCCTACATACCAACTCACACTCGTACAATACCTTACATTACCTAGGCTAATTTATAGAAAAAAAAGTTGACTTGGGTTGAAGTTAGACAAGCCTGAACGTATGACAGGTTGGTGCTCTATGTAGTCATATAAATGGAACAGTCGGGCAACAACGGTAAAATAAGTGAATGGTATGCTTTCATTTTATTGCCGATCATTAGGATGAAGTATTGCAATGTAATGTTTTTAGATTTAGGTGGGAAAATAAACGTTTCATCCACCGAAGCATGACGTATCTCTTTAACCGTCTGCATTGCTTATGAATTTCGCTATGCATGGAGCCAATAGAAAGGGACAGAACGTGCCACTGATCTTTATGTCAGACAGTATGCAAAGTACTTACACGAATCTGTAATTACCGATGAACGGCGTGTAACCTTTGTATTATATCTCCTTAATATAAACCAATCATCATACATGTGTGATTGGGTAAAGCAATAAATACTCAAATAAACGTTACACGAGTTTTGTTTTCCATCAATTACGATTTAGCTAAGGAGTCTATAAAATTAAGTCAGCGATTGTGCCAATTTCAGATTGTACAGTCAGTGTCGACCCTTCGTTATTTTAAGGGGAACTCGACGTGCGATCACGTCAAAGTAACAACCCCTCGTGACCATCGAACTTTAAAAAATGAGATTTGGATCGTGTACAGAGTCAATGGGGGATAAACTGGCTTTTTTGAAGATTTCATTTGCCCACCCTGACCCTTTCCTCCGTAATATAGCCCTGAGAGGGATCGGGATTTGTTCAGATCTGACTCTGGTCCTGACTGACGGAGAATGAAGCGATTGCGTTATTTTACGGGGGCGTGGGACCTTGTCAAAGTGATAACACCTCGTGACCATCTGACCAATTTTTTGGATTTAAATGTGTACAAAGTCAATGTCAGTCTCTCGGACTCTTATTTCTTGAGGAGAATTTGTGTTATGCCTTATCCTGCAAGGCTTAGCCTATAGCCTTGGTTCTTAAAGGGCGGCCTGTGGGCCACATCCGGCGATCTAATCCGGCCCACGAAGGAATTAGGATCTAAAACCAGGGAGGTGTAATTAGCTGGAGATCTATCGAAAACTCTTTCTTTGAACCCTACTAGTTGCCGACAATAATCTCTTTTGTGCGTTGTTCTTGATGATTTAATAGGCTTAAGAGCTCTTAGGAACTAAGTACAAGTGAGGTACGTCGTCTGCTGCATCTCGAAGAGCAGATCGAGAAATTTGCCACTTGCCTTAAGTCGCTTAGGATGTAAATTAATTTGAGGGTTCGGACGCGTTTGGACGCTATTCACAACAAACATGTCTAGTTTCCTACAGCTTGCTCAATATGGGTGTGCCTTTCAAGTCATGCGATGGAATGCGGAAATTAGTCAAAATCCAACAGCAAAGTTTAGTCTTATACTTCTTTTGCTCATTTGCATCAGTCACGAGCATTGGTCCATAGTCAGCATCATTAGGTTCCTTAGCAATAAACAGTCGTTTTGAATGTCAGAACTGTGTTTCATACTCGACTGTCGGCAACTAGTTAGACATTAAAGCATTGTTCCAAATAATCCTTTTTGCTGGCCCTTATAAAAAATACTCATACAATTCTCATGAGTTCTCATGAGAATTTTATGAGATCTCATGAGAATTGTATGAGATCTCGTGAGAATCGTGTGAGATCTCATGAGAATCGTGTGAGATCTCATGAGAATCGTGTGAGATCTCATGAGAATCGCATCAGATCTCATGAGAATTGTGTGAGATCTCATGAGAATTGTGTGAGATCTCATGAGAATTGCGTGAGAATCGTATGAGATCTTGTGAGAATTGTATGAGATCTCATGAGCATTATGTGAGATCTCGTGAGAATGGATGAGATCTCATGAGAATTGTATGAGATCTCATGAGAATCGTATGAGATCTCATAAGAATCGTGTGAGATCTCATGAGAATTGTATGAGATCTCAAGAGAATGGTTTGGGAAATGATGAGAATTGTATGAGAAGTCATGAGAACTTAATGTATGAGAACCTTTGAGATTTGTATGAGATCAAGTTTTAGTATATCTGTGAGATCTTACACAAGAGTGCATGCAATGTGAGTCCCATGAGAACTGTTTGCCATGCATATCATAGGCTATAGGATATGCCTATCATGCTGCCAAAATGAATGAGACCAAAAAGTTGTAACCCATATGTGAAGTTGTGTGAGTAGCATAAGAAAATTTATACCTTGATTTCAAGAGGAAGTTGTGCCCTAGATAGATATTTAAGAGATTAAATTACACAGCACTTTTTTAGCATGTTCATTGTATGAATCATAAATGCGTGTAATGCAGTGAGTGCACAGTTATGTACAGGTTGTGCAGTATAGTGCAGACCTACTATGAAAGAGTACAGGCTATATAATCCTACAATTTTTTTTTTTTTGCTCTAGCTAACTTAGAAAACTGTGATGCTTCTTTCCTCATCACTAATGTCTAGGCTCTACTGTCTTAATTTGAATTACAAGTTTAATTAAGTATGATCAAGGCACCTAAATAAGCTAGCAAACATCACTTTCCCCTTGAATTTGCACTTGTTCAAGTTCAAAAGCACCTCCAACAGTACATGCAGCCACTCACCAAATTTACACAGTAGTTCAATACTTCCCACATTGAACACTGCAGTTAACAACCATACAAGCAACACATGTGTACTGCAGGTTGTGTGTTTGCATGCTCCGCTGAACTTCACCTCTGCATCTCTTAGAGACTCAGGAAGAAGCCCATCGTGATTGGTCTATTGAAACATGACTAACAAAGAGGTCTTTTCAAATCTTGCACAAAGCAATGGTCAGGGCACACCAACACTGAGTATTATGGAACGCCGATCGTACAAATATTATCGACATTGCGTGCATACCCTATTGTAATTAGACACAAACGAAACCTTAGACACAAACGAAACCTTAGACACAAACGAAACCTTAGACACAAACGAAACCATTAGACACAAACGAAACATTAGACACAAACGAAACATTAGACACAAACGAAACATTAGACACAAACGAAACATTAGACACAAACGAAATCATCAGACACAAACGAAACATTAGACACAAACGAAATCATTAGACACAAACGAAACATTAGACACAAACGAAACATTAGACACAAACGAAACCATTAGACACAAACGAAATCATTAGACACAAGCGAAACATTAGACACAAACGAAATCATTAGACACAAACGAAACATTAGACACAAACGAAACATTAGACACAAACGAAACATTAGACACAAACGAAACATTAGACACAAACGAAATCATTAGACACAAACGAAACATTAGACACAAACGCAATCATTAGACAAACGGAAACATTAGACACAAACGGAATCATTAGACACAAACGGAATCGTTAGACAATCGAAACAGTTACGAACGATATTAAGGTATACACGCAGATCAGGTATGCACGCGAAAAGAAATTACAAAAAGAGTCAGGGCGCACCTGTTTGATTACGTAATAACGTGATGAGATATATAAGTGTTTTTGCCCACATGAAATTGACGGGGATTAGTCAAGGATAAATGAACTATTAATCTGCTGTCAACGTAGGTGGTTTTACAAAGCTACACGTGTCGGTTGATTTTTTCAAGGACTGGCATTGCCGAGCAAGAACAGAATTCCGATAGCCCATACAAAGTTTTACCTCCCTGATCCGATACTGTAGCAATAACTGCTGTATAAATCACTCTGCTACAGCTGGAAAATTTTTGGGTATTGAGGGTTCTCGGGTGCAATTTGGTGCAACATTTTGGACAAACTTAAAGGAAAATAACTGCAAAGTTTGACATTTCTTACAGAAGAGACAAGTAAGGGGTTTTTGCCCTCGAATTTTGGGGGCGGAAGCATACTTCAGCCCCCACATTTTTGACTGGGGCTAAAGCCCCCAGTAAGGACGGATCCAGCCCCTAGCTCGGGGGGGGGGCAGTTTGAAAAGGAGGGGGCCAACATGTCCGAATAATGGTAGTTTTTACTTAATTTTTAGGACGCAAGAGGGAGCACTTTTCTTGTATTGAGGGGCGCCAGATTGGTCATGGCTGGCAGTTGTCCCTAGTAGACCCCTGGATCCGCCCTTGGCCCCCAGCCCCCCGCTTCCTACACCTATGAGTTAAAGTAAAAGTTAAAGGACTAAAATCACTAAATATTGTTATGTAATATTGTTATGTAAATATTGTTATTGTTATAGCTGTTACAGAGACACGACAACGAGCGTCCGCCTCAATTTTCATTTGAGGCTGCATCTTTGTAAGGTGTGGCAGGCACAGCCTTTTACAGCGAGCGCCAAAAGCATGGGGCGATAAGTTGTTATCTAGAAAATGTGATAGCTTTGCGGCCTTCCTGAATCATTTCTAGAGAAAATCCTAACGTAATATGTTACATTTTTCTTATGAAAAATGCAAATTATAAGTTGTAAGCGTTTAGGTTAACTTGATGAGGATGCTGTTAGTTTGTGAGGAAAGTGAACAACTGGATGCGTTGCAACGGTTTTGCCGGAAATATCAATTTACTCAAGCTATCCCACAGAATAACATGTCGAGGCAATTTAAAAATAAAAAAAAAACGTTCTCATATCGACGGCAATTGACTTATATTTAAATTTAATTCATGTGAAACACCCCGTAGAATTGAAATCGCGATGCCCTACACACGGATATACTTCTGAATTGTAAATCCAAATACCATTGTGCGCCTACTGACGTACCGGTACATGTAATACAGTCAGTGGCCCTTGTTTCCGGTTGAAATTTACACACAGAGCGGTGGGCCCGCGGAGGCTAACAACCATGCTTTGAAAGAAATTTTAACTGAGGTACAAAACGAAAGATTTTGACAACGATTTTCCATTGCCAGATCTCCACATATGAGCTCGTCCAGTGTATTAGCTAGTTGCCACTGTGGGTGTGGACATCGCTGAGCAATTTTATCTGTTATTTTCCTTTAGTGTTTGTTTGTAACCAGGGAGGTGTTATTACCTAATAACACCTCCCTGTTGTAACTTTGCTTCATTTTACATTGCAAAATTCACCGCGCCATTAACATTTCCGTCATATTTTCTCTGGTTTCACTTCATTTCTTTAATTGGTTTTATTATTTGAATTATTTAAATGAAGTCTGGAAAAAGTATGACGCTTCCTTGCCTTTCTCCTCGTCATCCCGTCTATGGCTTTCTAGGTCATAAAATTTGCCGGCAGCCCCCAACCCCATGCCTCTTGATCAGTGGTGATTGTGATTTATACCATCTCAAATAGCACATGCTTTTTTGATGAATGATTGAAGACCATGCATTGCAAACTTGGAGGGGGGGCACGTGGCCCTGTTCCCTATGGCGAGCAGTTCATATAAAAGGGGCACAGAGGTCGACAAAGGGATGTGCCCCCGTTCCCCCGCCTGGCTACGGGCCTGGGTGTGAGGCTCATAATAGGAGACGAATTGCGCAAAACATTTTTGCATGTCTTGTGGAGGAATTACAAAAACTTTTGTAGTTTCTAAACTACATGTGAAAGAAAATGATAAAAAAATAGATCCATGACTCAGTCAAAACACACGAGGACACCTCTTTCGATCCCAGCAGAAATCTATGGATCAAAAACCTTTTGCACTCATTAAAAGGGAATCTTTTTATAAATTGATTAGGGAATGTATCCACCTCCCCCCCCCCCCCCTCGAAGCGGCGCCACGTCTTTACCCAGTGAGATATGGTCTTTTAACAGAAAAAAGGTGTACAGCATGTGCCTAATTAGTATTTCTAAAATGTGATGTTTCCCGAAACGTATAATACGATCTGGATCCCATAAACCAGGCAGTTTATTGGGACTCACTGCAATAACCATGGGAAAGAAAGGGGTGTCTATAAAACAAAGACCTAAGACCTAAGACCTAAGACCTATAAAACTAAGACCCTACTAGCTATAAAACTAAGACCTATAAAACTAAGACCCTACCAACTATAAAACAAAGACCTATAAAACTAAGACCCTACTAGCTATAAAACTAAGACCTATAAAACTAAGACCCTACTAGCTATAAAACTAAGACCTATAAAACTAAGACCCTACCAGCTATAAAACTAAGACCTATAAAACTAAGACCCTACTAGCTATAAAACTAAGACCTATAAAACTAAGACCCTACCAGCTATAAAACTAAGACCTATAAAACTAAGACCCTACTAGCTATAAAACTAAGACCTATAAAACTAAGACCCTACTCTATAAAACTAAGACCTATAAAACTAAGACCCTACTAGCTATAAAACTAAGACTCGGAAGTATCTTTTTTGAGACAAAATCTGCACTAAATAATAATTGCACACGTTTGCGAGACTATTTAGTGTGAAGTAAACTGGAGCCCATGCATAGTGCATGGGCTCCCGAAGCTTAGCGAAGTTTTTGCCATAGTTGTAAGTGTAAATTCTTTTTTCAATTTTTGGGCTCATTATTTATGAATTCCTTATCATCTGGCACATTAGACATACCACAAACTTTAACTCGGTTAAAAGTAAACGTTGAACTCATCTTTCTCGAACTAAATATACCTGACACTTTACCTTTAAGCTTGTTTTACATATTGATCATTTTGTACCTGTTTCTGTAAAGCGCGGAGAGTGTGAATGTATTTTGCGCTATTTGTTAGGTACTGTGTCAATGGAAAGATTTATGGAAACTGACCATTAAGCGTACTTCCTCCGGACATTGGACAAGGAGGGGAGATTATGGAACAGGGCCACCGAGAGGGGTCGGACAGAGGGCACAAATGTTCCGGGGACCGGGCAATTTAGGGGCCCGACAAATTGGACCATGGAGTAATATATACGAAAATAAGAAAGAATTTGGAAATCATAAGACAAATTTTATAATTACTTCACTACATTTGTGATTTAGTACGTGACCTTGATCAGTGCACACTGATTCATAAAGCCCACGAAAATTTTCTCTAACGACGATATGCGGTGGACAAATATTGGTCAGCTTTACGAACTTTTCGCTACGTTAGATTTTGGGTCCTTCAGAAACTCGCAAATCTAATAATTTTACCGAATATAACTTGAACTGTTAGGCCTTTCCTCTAGCTCACCCCATTAATCTATCGGTGCAGTGGTTACCTGTTAGGCCTGACTTTACATAGCCTTGATTTCCGTGATGCAATTGACAATTTCGCCTTGAAGAAAGCTCGTCAAGTAAGATTTTCATGAGTAAAATTATTGCAGAACACAAGGTGACCTCACTGCGAAAATCAGTTCTGCTGATCACTGATTCAATTTGACGATTGCACCAATTTATTTATATAAACAAAACAGTGGTGCACTCAAAAGGGGGGAGGGGGGGTTAAGGGGCTCGAGGAACCCCCTCCCGAATGGTCGTCAATGTCTTTTATGAGATGAAAATGTACTTAGTTTCAACAAAGGTAAAGGGGTCGAGCGGATTGTTCTTTTGAATTGTTTTCTAGATAATAACAAACTAGCCATAACAATGAGAAAATGTACAAATTTTATCAGACTTTTGTAACTCGAAACTTCGGGGAAAAAACTTGAAAGAAGTCTCCAAATGCCTATTATTAGCATTAATAAAATTCTCACTGTCAGTTTGACCTCCGTACTGACTGTTAGTTATGCAGGTGTCTGACAACTCTCAGTAGCGTAGCTAGAGGGTGGGGGGCAAGGGAGGGCACGTGCCTCAGGTGCTGGGTTTGGGGGCGCCGAAATGGGAGAATGAGAGAAAAAAATAAGCACTTTTTTAGAAAAGCATAACGAAATTGATATAGGTCGTAAGGCATGAATATGTTCCAGATACTAATTAGAATCTGAATGCAGTTGTTTTTGTTGGCAAATTTACAGACTGTGATTTCTTTTCAGTCCATTTCGACAGATTTCTCTTTTTTATCCTGTTCCGTTGGCTACATGTCACATAAATTTCGGGTATTTCAGTACACAGCTTTACAAAGTTGCGAACAGTCGTAATGCAGTTTCAAAAGTAAGAAAGATTCCATTATCTATGAGAGAGAAAAAAGAAGTTATTCGGATTTAAATAAGGTTATTTAGACAGTTTACTTTTTTTCAAGGGCGGTGATCCTGAGGGGATGGGGAGGGGGGATATATCGCCCATGAAATGGGTGGAGGGGATATAATACAACATATCCCCGAAAATCTCTGAGCCAAGAATATTTTCATGCCTACATCTACACATTACCATGCATTTACAGCTCTATTCGGATGTATTTCTAGCCTAATATATTAAAAGATAGCTCGCTACGCACGATGATGTATAGACTGTAATGTTGCTGCTGTGCAAGGCTATAGGTATAGCTCCAATCATGGATGGCTTTGGTAGCTTGACTTAACTACTTTACTTCAAAACTGACTCACATTGGTATAGGAGTTAATCTATTGCAGTGTCATTAATTCAAAGAGGATGTGAAATGACATCATAAAGCAACAATAGTTTACCGTATCTTACATAGCCCCAATTAAAAGACTACGATCCATATTTTTCAAGACGTTGTGAGTTCAGGCCTACCATAGCCTATGCTTTTACTTATACATTAAGGGTCCTTATCTCTCACCCCCAAACTTCCAGGAAAATATCCATTATTTTGTCTGAAATGTAGCCGTATAGAAGTATAGTCTGTGTGGCTGATAGTTTTTACAGCTACTGGCAACCCTAATCAAAATGTAATGGTTACTTCGGTGGTATAATTCAATTGCGAATTCCTCCAGTATACTAAAATGAACATTTTGGAATTAATAATCTAACATGCTCACAAAACTGAGAATTCCTAAACATATAATCAGTTCAAAGTTTTGCCAAATAAAGCAACATTTTGCATCGAAGACACCTCAGTCACATGAACAAAAATTTCTCAAAGGGAGGGCACACCCCTCCCCTTAAACCCCTCCCCCAGCGGCGTCCAGTGACCGGGTCCATGCTTCTACATGTCACACATATTCCCCCAGGCGCGTAGCCAGGATTTTGTCATGGGAGGGGTTTGAATTGCCGGAAGACTATCTAAGCGGAGCGCCACCATCTGTTGGCGTGGAGCGCACAAGAAAATGTTTGGTTAACAAACCCTCCAGATGGCCGAAAACGGCACTTTCCGACTGTTCTAAGCTAAATGTGTATTGAATCGATAAAGAATATGCGGCACCCACTTCGAAATTCTCCCCGCGGTCCCCACTTCTTGGAGCACTTGGCAAATATTGGGTGGGGGGCTAAACATACCTTTAGCCCCTTCACTTTTTTTCATTGAGGGGGCTGAGCCCCCAAGCCCCCAGTTCCGCCGCCACTGATTGCAATGACTCAAGTCAAAGACGTGACTCGAGTCTGACTCGAGTCACGATTGCAAAGACTGCAAAGACTCGAGTCTGACTCGAGTTATAAACTTACATGAATCGACTCGACTCGAGTATCACTTACCAAGACTCGAGTCACGACGCCATGTGACTCGAGGTGACTCGTGACTCGACATCAGGTGACTCAATTACAACACTGGATCTAGGGGGGAATAAATCGCAGGAGATCGCTATGATTTGGATAAATGGGGAAGCATAATAGGCTCACCAAGTCATTGAAACACACAAACAGCTAGGATATACTTAGAGAGGTATTATTTATTGATGGGCTGCAAAGCAGGGGCCTATCCCAGAAGTTTCAATATAGAGAGTGTAATGTTTTATTGACTGCTGTTCTGGGGAGGGGTCTAAGGGGGTTCCCCCTCCCCTTTTAGAAAATTTGACTTTTGAAAGACGAATGAGATGCAGACGGTTCTATGTTTGACACATTTTGAAGCGTACTGAAACCATTAGACTTCAAATATGGGGGTATGTCCCTTGCGCCCCGCCTGGATCCGTCAATGCTTAATGTAGCCTTCACATCGTACGATTGATGAACATACCTAAGTTAAATTAATAAAAAGGTAGACGGTGGCATTATCTGATACTACGTGGGCAGTCCCGTGTTTTAATTTTTTTAGATATTTTCTGCGTTCTTAACGGTCAATCGTCTTACAATTAGACAAGTAGCATCTCTGTGTTTTTGGATGAGATAGAACAGGGAGTTGCTACCAACTAACTAAACAAGCTCGTTTCAAAGAGGTCTAAATGACCTCGAGCAAGGTCATTGAGATCGAAAGAATGTGTAGGATAAACATGAGTCGCGTGCTGTTTAATGATGGTATAATTGGTAATGAGCGATACGTCTGAATCAATGCGTCTGCTTCTTTAGCAACTCCTGACCAGACAAACTTTTCATCAGTCTACGGACGGAGCATTCCTTAAAATTTGGTACAAAAGCGCAACTGGTCTGCTCATCGCAAGGCCATAATGCTTCAAGTTTCTATGAACATCGGAATGCTGTATATCCTTGTAAATGTCAGCAAAGAGCATTTATTGCCTCTGTAGGTTTACTATCTGTTACCAAAGACCCATTGGGTATGCTAGTTTTTAAAAGACCATGTGCGGTAAAACATTGCTGTATATGTCTCGTCACTCTATTTCATAATTAAACAGGTGGGCGGTCATTTTGCAAACATTTTCACGTGCATGTCAAATCCCTGTGTATGTTTTGGCACATGGAAGTGATAGGAACTCAATCTGCCATGTATGCCATGCGTTGTGTATCACATACCTACCTATAAAACTATTGCTCTATCCAGGGGTGGATCTAGGGTCTTTTTTGAGGGGGGGGGGTCCAACAAAAAAGGGCACATTCATTTTTTTTTAAAGTTTGGTTCTAATAAACGTCAGCGATTATACAATTTAGCCCATATTGACAAAGAAAGGATCAACCAAGGAATATACAAAAACTGGAATGATCTAAACAGTGAAATTGCAAAGCGCGCGGAGCGCGTGAAAATTTTTTTGGGTAAGCCTACACTCATAAGAATTTGTATTTATTTAAAGCTTATACAGGACAATTGTCCCAGCAGTTGGGACCTTTCGGGCATAACTTTCATTGTAGGCCTACTTTCCTCCTCGAGTCAGTAGCCGTACCGCACGACAGACACAAGACTGAGAACGTTGACCGAAATGATATTTACATAAATCCGTGTATTCTACTTGGAAGAGTTTGTACTAGCGTATTTAGCTATAAGTATAACGGAACTGAGAAAGAGTGGACAAAGCGTACAGAAAATTTTGGGTTTTATCACAGAATTCACCCTTTTGAAAGCCAAAATAAGTAAACCGACCATGGGTCAGCGGCGTAAGAAAATGTTTGACATGGGGGCAGACCAGACGCGATTTCTCGACCTTGACCCACCTTCCCACACCAAAACATCATGTAGTGAGAAGGGGACACGAAGGAGCCTAACTATCCCATGCCATTGCAGGGCATATTTTGCAAAGGGTCACTGAATACTCCAAAAACCGAGTTGCGCACGGGTGTCTATAAAACAAAGACCTAAGACCTAAGACCTAAGACCTATAAAACTAAGACCCTACTAGCTATAAAACTAAGACCTAACTATAAAACTAAGACCCCACCAGCTATAAAACTAAGACCTATAAAACTAAGACCCTACCAGCTATAAAACTAAGACCATACTAGCTATAAAACTAAGACCTATAAAACTAAGACCCTACTAGCTATAAAACTAAGACCCTACCAGCTATAAAACTAAGACCCTACTAGCTATAAAACTAAGACCTATAAAACTAAGACCCTACCAGCTATAAAACTAAGACCTATAAAACTAAGACCCTACTAGCTATAAAACTAAGACCTATAAAACTAAGACCCTACTAGCTATAAAACTAAGACCTATAAAACTAAGACCCTACTAGCTATAAAACTAAGACCCTACCAGCTATAAAACTAAGACTCGGAAGTATCTTTTTTGAGACAAAATCTGCACTAAATAATACTTTACAGCGCACTTTACAGTTTCACAATTCAGATTCTAAAGTACACTATCAGTGCGCAACTCGGTTTTTGGAGTATTCAGTGACCCTTTGCAAAATATGCCCTGCAATGGCATGGGATAGTTAGGCTCCTTCATGTCCCCTTCTCACTATGATGTTTTGGTGTGGGAAGGTGGGTCAAGGTCGAGAAATCGCATCTGGTCTGCCCCCATGTCAAACATCTTCCTACGCCGCTGACCCATGGTCGGTTTACTTATTTTGGCTTTCAAAAGGGTGAATTCTGTGATAAAACCCAAAATTTTCGGTACGCTTTGTCCACTCTTCCTCAGTTCCGTTATACTTATAGCTAAATACGCTAGTACAAACTCTTTCAAGTAGAATACACGGATTTATGTAAATATCATTTCGGTCAACGTTCTCTTGTGTCTGTCGTGCGGTACGGCTGCTGACTCGAGGAGGAAAGTAGGCCTACAATGAAAGTTATTCCCAAAAGGGCCCTTCTGCTGGGACAATTGTCCTGTATAAGCTTTAAATAAATATAAATTTTTATGAGTGTAGGCTTACCCAAAAAAATTTTCACGCGCTCCGCGCGCTTTGCAATTTCACTGTTTAGATCATTCCAGTTTTTGTATATTTCTTGGTTGATCCTTTCTTTGTCAATATGGGCTAAATTGTATAATCTCTGACGTTTATTAGAACCAAACTTTAAAAAAAAATGAATGTGCCCTTTTTTGTTGGACCCCCCCCCCTCAAAAAAGACCCTAGATCCGCCCCTGGGTAGAGCAATAGTTTTATAGGTAGGTATGTGATACACAACGACTGGCATACATGGCAGATTGAGTTCTTATCACTTCCATGTGCCAAAACTTAATATGCAGGGATTTGACATGCACGTGAAAATGTTTGCAAAATGACCACCCACCTGTTTAGTTATGAAGTAGAGTGATGAGGCATATACAGCAATGTTTTCACCGCACATGGTCTTTGAAAAACTAGCATACCCAATGGGTCTTTAGTATGGAACGCCGATCGTACAAATATTATCGACATCGCGTGCATACCCTATTGTAATTAGACACAAACGAAACCAGTAGACACAAACGAAACCATTAGACACAAACGAAACCATTAGACACAAACGAAACCATTAGACACAAACGAAACCATTAGACACAAACGAAACATTAGACACAAACGAAACATTAGACACAAACGAAACCATTAGACACAAACGAAACCTTAGACACAAACGAAACATTAGACACAAACGAAATCATTAGACACAAACGAAACATTAGACACAAACGAAACATTAGACACAAACGAAACATTAGACACAAACGAAACATTAGACACAAACGAAACATTAGACACAAACGAAACATTAGACACAAACGAAACATTAGACACAAACGAAATCATTAGACACAAACGAAACATTAGACACAAACGAAACATTAGACACAAACGAAACATTAGACACAAACGAAACCTTAGACACAAACGAAATCATTAGACACAAACGAAACATTAGACACAAACGAAACATTAGACACAAACGAAACATTAGACACAAACGAAACCTTAGACACAAACGAAATCATTAGACACAAACGAAACATTAGACACAAACGAAACATTAGACACAAACGAAACATTAGACACAAACGAAACCTTAGACACAAACGAAATCATTAGACACAAACGAAATCATTAGACACAAACGAAACATTAGACACAAACGAAACATTAGACACAAACGAAACCTTAGACACAAACGAAATCATTAGACACAAACGAAACATTAGACACACACGAAACCATTAGACACAAACGAAACAGTAGGCAAACGGCATCGGTAGGCAAACTAATCATTAGACACAAACGGAATCGTTAGACAATCGAAAACAGGTACGAACGAAATTAAGGTATACACGCAGATCAGATGTGCACGCGAAGAGAAATTACAAAAAGAGTCAGGGCGCACCTGTTTGATTACGTAATAGCGTGATGAGATATGTAAGTGTTTTGCACACATAAAATTGACGGGGATTTCAAGGATAAATGAACTATCAATCTGCTGTCAACGTAGGTGGTTTTACTGAGCTTCTTACAAAGCAGTAAACATACCGAGGTATCAAGGTTAAAATTCCTGAAAGGCTATGACGGGTCGTGTTCTCTACCTACAAGAACATTTTTAACAGATATACTACAAAACATGAAAGCAATTTGAATGAAAGCAAGATGGCTAAAGGTAGGCCACGTAAAGATATAAACCTGGAGGAGCTAGCCCATTTTGTGAAGGCAGGGTATTTCAGGCCATAGCTAGAGGAGCATTTTCCCTTTAGCATGGGAACGATAGCAACTTTATTGAGGAGAAACCAGCTTCGCAAGTTGGACAACCGCACCCAGTGGCGTACATAGGATCTCTTTCAAGGGGGAGGGGGAATGCAGTATGATGTACGATCGCCGGTCTGGGGGAGGGGTCTAAGGAAATTTTTTTAAAAAACATGTGTCCTTCCATGCAATCTGGTGCCTCATATGCCGCCTTTCGAAGTAAAATTTGTGATAAAATTCTTACCTATTTTTAGGAACTAAAAAGAAGAATCGCTGGGCTAGGGGAGGGGTCTAAGGGGAGGCCCCCTCCACTTTTAAAATTTTTGAAAATTAGGCGTCCTTATATGCAATCTGGTGCCACTTATGCTACCTTTCGAAGTAAAATTTGTGTTAAAAAATTTACGTATTTTACAGTGGCGTAGCCGGGGGGACAGGGGGGCAAGTGCCCCCTCTGGAAAAATCTTGGGGGAAATTTTGAAAGTGAATATATGGTGAAATTTGCGCATGATCTGGTAAAATTTTAAATTTCTCAACCAGTACACTTAACTTATTTTAAAGTATATGCTACACTGGCACAACCAGTCCGCATTAAGGTTTTCAGAGATGGAATGATGACACCATGCTTATAGTTGTACTAGTTATGTTTTATTCTCTGTTTTATACAGCATGGGATCTCTGGACCCAGGGCGTCGCCAGAGCATTTATCATGGGGGGTGTGGTGCCTTATTTGCCGACTAAGAAGAAAGAAATGCCGACTGAAAGTGTTGATAAGAGATGCAGTTAGAGCTGAGAACCGTTAGTCCAACGGGTGTCTGTAAAAGTAAGACCTAAGACCTAAGATCTAAGACCTGTAAAACTAAGACCTGTAAAACTAAGACCTGTAAAACTAAGACCTGTAAAACTAAGACCTGTAAAATTAAGACCTGTAAAACTAAGACCTGTAAAATTAAGACCTGTAAAACTAAGACCTGTAAAACTAAGACCTGTAAAACTAAGACCTGTAAAACTAAGACCTGTAAAACTAAGACCTGTAAAACTAAGACCTGTAAAACTAAGACCTGTAAAACTAAGACCTGTAAAACTAAGACCTGTAAAACTAAGACCTGTAAAATTAAGACCTGTAAAACTAAGACCTGTAAAACTAAGACCTGTAAAACTAAGACCTGTAAAACTAAGACCTGTAAAACTAAGACCTGTAAAACTAAGACCTGTAAAACTAAGACCCGGCAGTTTGTTGGAGAAAAAGTTTTTTTAGTGTGAAATAAAAACTTTGGCAGGGCAATACAACCAGTGCATTGAAACAATCGCATCATGAACCCATAATACGTGAAACTATTGCGAAAAGAGTTTGACATTATGGAGAAACAGTGGTGTGGGAATCAAAAAGTTCACCCGGCCATATAAAACCGGATTGAGTTACGTTGCGCATAGTTTAACCAAGGCAGTTCTTCAAGGACAGTGAGGCTAGCTTTATGCAGTCTTGTCAATATTGTCTTTAGAATCAAGTACTGTAGTATAAAGAGTGTGATGGTCTATCATACTGTTGAAACTGTGACTATGATTTTAAATCTAAGATGATGGTAGGCAAGTTTTTAGGCAGAGGGGATCTTGCAGACTGTCGTCCTGGAGAGGTCAAAGGGAGCGGCCCTCTGGCCTGCATTTAGTATATGCAATTTCATGCTACGGTTTGTACATAATTAACGTACATTTATTTGATATTTTATTGATAAAGTTTGATAATTTCACTCATTAGACAACTAAGGGTTTTTCATCACTAAAATTAATGACAAAAATGGTTCATCATCCACGGGACTTTCTCACCTTTTCAAAAGAGCAATTTATTGTATTTGAAACACAGCCTACGTGTAGGTGAAATTAGGGAAATTTCCAAACATTAACTCAAAAGAAAAAGTGTTTACACCTACAGTAGTATGTGTCGACATCTCTATGTTCCATCACACGCCCATGCCACGACACCATATACGTGAACTCCCTAATGAGACTGGTGATTTTGAATATCAGATCCATACTCCTGCTTTCGTTTTAAAACGGTATTGAGAAAAATTGACCAATTAAAACCGATCAGAAAGCTTTAATTCTAACTTAATCCTTATCCTACACATCCAGGGTGTTGGAACATTACAAAATCGGAATAAAGAGATGTCAGAACCAATAGCTTAATAGGACTATGTCAAGAGTAAAAGTCCATGAAACTTCCTAACAGTTGAAATACATAGTGCCAGTTCCATGAGATCTACAGCATATACACTGAAACCCTTCAGATGTCGAGCTGAGAAGAAACCGTTAAACCAGATTGAACTTTGACAAGATAGTGCATTTCTACTGTAGCAATTGTAGCTGAGTGGCAGGGAGGGGTGGGGTACCATGATATAGTAGTTCATAGATAACCACTCGATGCAAATGGTAATAAGCAGGCAAAGGACTGTTCGATGTATCATGTAACCACTGTGCAGAAGACCATTGTATTGTTTAACATGGTATGAAGTGGTACAGTAGCTGGGTAGGCTATACTCGAGATATTGGTTTAGGCAAGGCAGTAAGAACTTACAGTAATCGATCGTGATTTCCCCATACTGCTGACACAGGAAGTGTTAAAACAAAGGGTAGCCTTTACAAAATATTTCTGGGCAGGGTTTGTGTTTTTCCATGTATAGTGTTTAACTCTCGCCCAACTGACTGTGTGGAGGGAAGGGGTGTCCCACGTACCCCGTAAGTACACCACTATAATGGGGTTCAGAGAATCTGTGCTCATTGACCGATATTGTTTTAATTAATAATCAGTCGCAATGGCTAGTCCACTAACAAAAAATATATTAACATTATATTAGAGAGGATATCAAGCACCTTTCTTTGCAAGACCAGGTCAAGTCACAAGTCATTACTTATAAGATCCAAATCAAGTGAAAACTTCTTTTCATTCAGGGACACTCAAGTCACAACTCATCACAAGTCAAGTCACAAAGTTTTACAAGTCAAGTCACAAAGTCCATTTGGTTTCAGAACAAATCAGGACACAACCCTTTGCACAGGTAGAAGTGAAGTACAAAAATCAGGCCATCTTGAACCATTACAGTAATAAGTTATTACGATCACATTACGTCTGCAGCAAAATTTGCTTTTCGAAATTGGTCAAGCTAATAAAAATCACACCTTTGAGACAAAATTTTATAACTTTTTTCGTTTTTTAATTGGCGCAGTAGTTCTTATATGAGGTTTTAGGTTCCTAAACTCTAAACACTTTTAGCAAACTAAAAGATGAGCTGTGCAAATGGAAAGATTTTAACTTGTTTCCAAATAGATGGTAATTTGATTTTTATCAGAAACCGCTGTAGAATTTGGAGACATGAATGAACAGTAATTAGTTTTTGCTGATGGTGAAGTTGAGTTTGTGAAATTTGTGACCAATGGTCTGAACACAACGTGTGATCCTTGAAGTTTGCTTTTCCTTGCACTTTCACACTGGACACATAAAGAAATAGATACACTGAAGATGTTTGATATACGAAAAGTAATAATTGAAAGAAAAGTTGTTCATGTCACTGTGCATTGACATGTACAGTACCAGTGCTTTAAGGAGACCGGGAGAAAAAAATCTAAGGAGAGGGCCAACATCAATTGCTGCATGTGTATAGGCGTACCCAAGAAAGCTTCAAAATATTATTACCCATATAATGCATGGTAGTCAGGATTTTGTTAAGGAGGGGAGGATTGAGGTGTGAATATGGAAACTCTCACAATGATATGGTTAGCAGAGGGTGTTTAGATTTCAGGGGCAATGTCTGAGTGGGGGCCAGGGGCAAAGTCCCCAGAAGCTCTGGGGGTACTTTAAATGTGGGCATTACAATGATGCATTTTTAAGGCTTCTTCAAAAAGTATTTTTGAATGGGGCACAAGCAGGTCTAGTTTTCACAGTTTGACATTTTTAATACTAACTTACTCCATCCTACTAACAGCCA
Organism: Holothuria leucospilota; assembly: GCA_029531755.1. Lineage (NCBI taxonomy): Eukaryota > Metazoa > Echinodermata > Holothuroidea > Aspidochirotida > Holothuriidae > Holothuria > Holothuria leucospilota. Next base: position 25,226,577 of record CM055978.1, read on the forward strand.
ACCAGGATTTGACGATGTATAGGGCAAGAGGATGGTCAGTGAAAAGTGGATGGATGGTGATCGCATTAGAATATCAGTTTCACCAAAATTGTCCAACATGGAGGGAAAATAGTAATGGAAAAACAAGCACTTGAGATGGGTGTGAGAGAAGGCACGAGGAAAATTACAGTTAAGTGACATTTTTACGCGATATCAGTAGTAGAAATATTATGCTCACAATAAACTCAAGAAGGGTTCGAGTCCCTTATCCTCACCTTCTTTGCTACGCATGTCTTATACTGCAGAAAATGGCACTTTACATGCCTTATAAGTTGTATCTAACCAATCTCTAGTTTAATACCTGCAAGTTTTACACAGAGATTTGAAAAGTTGTTTTGGAAAATTCATCAGGGGCAAGCATCTGATGCCCCCACTGCATACAAACATGTAAGGTGCCATGTAAAGGGTGGCATGTAAATTACCAGGTAAAAGAGGGCTTTTTGACTGGCATACAGGTTTGTTGGGCAATCTGAATGCAGGTTTGTCATGGAAATCTTTATTTAATGAAAAAAATTTCGGCACGGTTTGCAACTCCATCTGCATGACCATTATTAACTTAGTAATTATACATGGAACTATTACTTTCCAAACAGAGATACATCGCAAAAAATCTGTAGAGGTCTCGCATCAATATGGGATCTTTCAATCTAAATTTGTAGCATTATGTGGGAAATTAGGTACGTATTTGCTGTTATACATTTTTCAATATTTTACGAGGTGCTTCGCGCGCAGCCGGTATCTGTATAGATGGTATTTTTTATTACACTTACCACGAAAAAGCATTCTGAAACGCGCTCGTTAGTCCTTCACCCCCTTTTTGGCCATACCTATCAGGGAGGGCTAATATCACTTCCTGCACCTAATATTCTCCCTACCGCCCATTCTACCCATTGCTGTGAAGCTGTTCGCTCTGCATTTTCGTTTAAACTTAGTAAACATAGGATAGAAACATATGAAAGTGCTTGACGTCATTACTCTGTAATCAGGGGTTCTTTATTATTTTCATTGGCGGGCCACATTTTTTTATCAGAAAATCTCGCGGGCCACAAACAGGACCATAAGTTTGTCCGTGAGGGGGAAGTCCCATTTTGACATGGTCCTAAACGACGCCACGGGGAACGCGGACCCTCCCACTTTACAGTGTTGTGTCTAGGGGTCCTTCGAAGAGCCCCAGAGATGTCCAGGACAACACTCCTGTGACACAACGGGGCGAAGCCCCAGATATCTCTCATGTATTCGTGGAACATTGTATGGCTGAAACCTATAATTATCCCTTCATTCCATTTGAGGCGCACTGAACAGATGAGTATCACAATTTGACCATTACTTTGGGCAATAACGAAAATCCTGGGCCATGCAGAGCGGATGATAAACTCATTCTGGATTCAGCGGTGAATATCCAACTTGAAAAGAATGTGTTTGGGTGGGGACAGGGACTAATTTTATCATGACACTTGTTGACCGGAGGGTCACCATCGTTTGGTACGTGTAGCGCGCCAAGAATATAGTTGTTAAAAATATCTTCCAGATTTTTGGAAGCGGCTTCCACCAAACCTTTTAAGATTTATCTAAGCAATCGGTCAATTCGAGATCTCATAATCTAGAAAAAACCACTTTAAATAAGAAAATCAGATTAGAGGCAACTTTAATGCCTGTTTTCCTTCTAACAAGAAGCATGTCCCTCATAATTTGCCCATGAAACTTGGTCTGACATACTTTCCCCTATACCAAACCCTTGCTGATCTGGCCACCTAATGTTGGACAAACTGTGTTGATTACACAGTTGGCTTGTGGATAAGTAAGTTGCTTATTGACGGTAACTTTCTAAATTGAACTTAAACATGGGAAGCACGCCAAGCGTGCGAAAATTTTGGTTGTTTGTGACGGATTTTTGGTACAAGAAATTAAAAGATTAACCATTCGAAAAGATATCCTGGCCACCTTACCAGTCCGAGAGATTCTCCCGTTTGGGGGGGGGGGAAACCAAAAATTTTCCCGAAGGGGAAAAACTTATGCAAAAACATTGTAAAGGCTTGCCAGCCTAACAAAAACAAAAGTTAAAGAAAGAATGGAAAACCTCTCAAAAACTCGAAAACGGCGTGGTGAACCACGATTTAGGACGTGGCTTTTCTGTATCTAGGACAATAAACCTTTCCAAATATACATTTAATTCCTTTAACATATTAGACCGACAATTTTTTGCAAGGGGGGTTCCAAAACCCATTCCCCACTGACAATATATACAAAGAAAGTGTGGGATTGTGGGTAAAATAGACAAAATGGCGGTGCCCATGAAGGCAAGTTTTCCTTCCTGATTGGGGGCAATCTCCCGAACTGCTTACCCTAGTGCTCCCGTGATAATTGCAGGCCTCAATCAAGCTATGCCCTGATCACTCGTACCATCCAATGAGGTTCATGTTAAGCAAAAATGACCCAACATGACTAAAAAGGGAAACACGATCGCACATCCGCGCTTTTTTATGATTTCGGTGGTAGGAATTTCCATTTCACTTTGAACATCGGATTATTGTCTTAGAGGAATCTGCAAATTGGCCTATACCAGAAAATTTTAGTAGTGCCGGAGTTGAAATTCCCGAATCTCACACCTTAATATTCCAAGTTTTGTTTATTTTACCAAGATGAGTGGGGAAGCCCTTAGCGCACGTTCCTGATTGCATATAGCTTTGGAAGCAGTAACTGCACGAAGCTGTCCTTTATGAAGTATACAGTGAAGTAAATGATAATTACAGTTGCATCTGAAACGCTCTGAAAAATGGTGTTTCGGCACATTTTAGTTATGCTTTACTCTATTTTGAGTAACAAAGGTGAGTCTTCCACACAAAACTATATCCCTTTTCTTTTTGAAAAGATACGTGATTATTGTAGGCGCATTTCCCAGGTAAAGCAAACCTACATGGGCCCATATAGGTGAATCCATATGAGGCCTGAAGTTCTCGCACCCAAGATTTATAAGGGGACCCATATGGGGACGCCAATATTACCACATATGGAATAGTTCTGGGGCCCATTATGGTGTCAGTTGCCCCACATGGGCCCCAGAACTGATGGGTCCTATGGGGCTGGCCCATATGGGACCCTTTATAAATCTGAGGTGGCCAAACTCATTATGGGTCCCATATGTCATGTCCATGTGGGGGACCCATACGGGTTCCCATACTGGAATGTTTACCTGGGTTGTTTTTTTTTTTCCAAAATCATTTTTTTAAACCTTCAATATCTTCGGTGGCGCCGGATTGTGCTCCGCCTGGAGGGCCGGCCGGATGGTGGCCCGCGGGCCGCCATTACGAAAAACCCAGGCTCTATGTTTATCATTATGGATGATGCAATTGCTCCATTTTATATAACTGATCAAGAGCTTTCTCGGAGGTCTTATACAGGTATCTGCCAGCCTTTGATGCCGTTTTATAATGCACAATTTAGGAACAGAAATTTTCATAATAGTTCACAGAATGTTTCTGTTTGATTCCAAGTATGTATTTTGGGGTAAAAAATTTCCAGGAATTAGAAGGCAGTAAAAGAAGGCAAAAAAGGGGGACTTCAGAGACGGTTTGTTGACAACGTTATTGTTCTCTTGGACAAAATACATTCTTTCTTTTGCTCTAACCAAAAATATTAAAATTCACTATTGGACATTTTGCCCAGGCCAGACATGATCAGCTCCCAAAAAATATCCCAAAAGATAGTATTGTTTTTGCCACCTAAGCGATGTTTAAATTAACAAAGAATTCCCAAAAGGGGAGGGCCACACCCCCTTCCCCCAGGATGACATCTTTATGTAGTGACAAAGGAAGGATCTCCACTGGTTGGTATACAAAAAATGCAGGGCAAAGGCAATGGGGCCGCAGGGGATTTTGTTGACAACGTGTTTTTTCTCTTAAGACAACATACTCTCTTCTATCACCTTACCAAAAATTAGAATTCACTAAATTTATATGGACATTTTCCAGCCATATATGATCAGCTCCAAAAAATATCCCAAAGATAGCACGGTTTTTGGCAATCTAAAGCAACCTTAAAATTTAACGAAAGTTTCCCAAATGGGGAGGGACACACCTTCCACGTAAACCTCTCCCCCCAGGACGGCGCCGTTTATGTATTGGACAAGGGAAGGATTCCCTGGACTGTTCACTGTATACAGGGTGCGTGTGAAAAAAAAGTGCAATTCGCGTGCCACCACTCAGTTAGGGAAAAAAAAACTTCAGCCCAATCGAACATTTGGGACCATTCATACCCCCAAACATATGACCCTAGCCACGGACCCTGCATGGGAAGGGCCATTATTCCGGCCATCCCACTGGGAGGTACCGAAAAAAAATTCTCTCGGTTACCGTTCCGTGCCAACCTATGTTGGGGCTCCGCCTCTTTAGATGATCGGCCCAAGCCGTGCCCCCATGATACAAAATTCCTCCTGCATACGCGCCTGAAATCTGTTTTTGTCAAAATGGTGAGGCTGAAAACGGAATCTTCCCCAAAAGATAGGAAAAAAGAGGTTTAGAACTTTCACAACGATGCATTTTCTGTGTTTTCTCATATAGAAGCATGAATAAATCATACAATAAACAATACTTTGTGTGGACACTGTTAACATCGAATAATTAAAATATGGTTTTGAAATGGCAGGCCGTTATGGCTAGGATAGAAAACGAAGAATGATGAGCGTGCAGCACGAAAAATTTTTTTGGGGGGGGCAGTTATGGAAAGATTTGTTTAAATGAGCCAATGTGGAATACTTTCTGAGAATATCTATGTCTCCTACCCACTACAAAGGCCTTTGTAAAATTTGATGCAATTTGAGGGCATGCAGCATCAGGTCTTAGTTTTACAGGTCTTAGTTTTACAGGTCTCTTAGTTTTACAGGTCTTAGTTTTACAGGTCTTAGTTTTACAGGTCTTAGGTCTTAGATCTTAGGTCTTACTTTTCAGACACCCTTCGTGTGCCTACTGTTTTTCGTTTGTGTCTAATGTTTCGTTTGTGTCTAAGGTTTCGTTTGTGTCTAAGGTTTCGTTTGTGTCTAATGTTTCGTTTGTGTCTAATGTTTCGTTTGTGTCTAATGTTTCGTTTGTGTCTAATGATTTCGTTTGTGTCTAATGTTTCGTTTGTGTCTAATGTTTCGTTTGTGTCTAATGTTTCGTTTGTGTCTAATGTTTCGTTTGTGTCTAATGTTTCGTTTGTGTCTAATGGTTTCGTTTGTGACTTATGGTTTCGTTTGTGTCTAATGTTTCGTTTGTGTCTAATGTTTCGTTTGTGTCTAATGATTTCGTTTGTGTCTAATGTTTCGTTTGTGTCTAAGGTTTCGTTTGTGTCTAATGGTTTCGTTTGTGTCTAATGTTTCGTTTGTGTCTAAGGTTTCGTTTGTGTCTAATGATTTCGTTTGTGTCTAATGTTTCGTTTGTGTCTAATGTTTCGTTTGTGTCTAAGGTTTCGTTTGTGTCTAATGGTTTCGTTTGTGTCTAATGTTTCGTTTGTGTCTAATGGTTTCGTTTGTGTCTAATGGTTTCGTTTGTGTCTACTGGTTTCGTTTGTGTCTAATTACAATAGGGTATGCACGCAATGTCGATAATATTTGTACGATCGGCGTTCCATAGAGTATAGCAGTGACTGTGACCACACACTTCACTCAACTAAACAACAGCTTACACTGTGGAGCTCTTATTCTCTTGTGTCTCCTCCTGGTAGTAGCTTCAGATTTTGCCTGTACTGGGAGATATATTCAGCCAACAGGACTTTTTTTAAAAGTAAACCTGTAACTGTGGTGACACAGTACTGCATGCTGTTTTGTCAACTGGTTTTGTCAGTTGTTAGATATTTGTGAAATATTAGTTCCTGCAAGTTCTACCTGCTGATTTGAAGACTTAATCTTTCAAATTGGACTGACATCTAAGGATATAATTGTGATTTCAAGTTCAACCTTCTACAATCCAGCAATGTAAACTGTAAACTCCAGCTTAACTTATTTAACTTAGGGCAGTTTACAGAGTTTACAACATTTTAAAATTTTAAAACATTTACAGGAGATTTACCAAGAGCTTATTCAAGAGGATACCTACTATCAAACTGTGGACAGACTAGCATTAGCACGCATATACCATATACCCAAAGAATAGCAGCAGTTTTCCTCCACTAACATAGGGAAACCTGACTTCATGTGTGAGGATGCCACAGTTCAGTATAATTAAGAAGAGTTTCTTATCAATGGATTCTATTGTTCTGGCAGCAGACATTTCTGATGAAATGAATGATCATGAGAAATTTCTCATATGAGAACCTTATGAGAAATTTCTCATAAGATTTCTCATGAGAATCTCATGAGAAATTTCTCATAAGGATTTCTCATGAGAATTGTGTCCCAATTTCTCATAAGAATCTCACGAGAAATTTCTCATGAGAATCTCACAAGATTTCTCACGAGATCTCATGAGAATTTTCTCATAAGGATTTCTCACGAGAATCGTGTCCCAATTTCTCATAAGAATCTCACGAGAAATTTCTCATGAGAATCTTATGAGAAATTTTTATAAGGGGGGTTGCTGTAGGTATGAATCAGGATGCCTAGATATTAGACAAAGGAATTCAATGCCCTTTAGTTCAACAATCCCCAATTAAAGGATTTAGTCTACACTCTGAGGGCAATCTAACTGGATTAGCATAAATTAAAGTTTTCGATGGATCTCCAGCTAATAACACCTCCCTGCTAAAACAAAACTTGAGGCTCGAAAAGCAAGTTCACCAGCAATTGTCACCAATCTTTTCGAGATACTTTAGTTTAAACAAAAGGATCATTTTTATTCCTTAAAATGAAGTAAAACATTATTAAACTGTGTTGAAAACCCTATTTTTCGGCACCTTGCGCTCATCTGTCGTTTTCCCCCATTTTTACTTAGTATAGAACAGCTTGGGTGCAATAATTGTTAAAAAAGTAAATACAAATTCCAAGGGCATAGTTAATGGGTGTGGAGCCGTCTAACTCCACACACATCTTGGTAAACTTGACAATGGTTTGAAAATTGGGACGCAAAAGCCGGAATTTTTCACAGCCGCACTGCAAATTTCATAGGCAAGTTTGACTAAAAACGTTGAAGCCAAACTGCTATTCTCTTTTAAGTTTATTATGAGAAGTAATATATCAACTGCCTAATTACATTATAAGAGTAGACGGGAGAAAGAGTGGAAAGCTAGTTTCATGTCTTTTCGAACGATTAACTTTGTTATTTCTTCAAGCACAAATCGTACACAACTACCATGATTTTCGCGCTCCGATACTCTTTTCCATTTTAAGTTCAATGTGAAAAGCTAAAATCAGGGTAATGCAAGCTCTGACTCAGGCCAAGGCTTAACCGGCTCGATTTGTCCTCTCCTATGTAATCAGACCGTTCCGCATTCATTGCTAATGAACTGAATGCTGCCAAATGTCATTGTCCTGATTAAGAGCGTAAGCATAGGCTAGGAGCCGAAGTTGATTTGGGGGCTGCAAAGACTTGCCAAATATAACCCAAAATTTTCCCGCGCTCCACCCGCGTTCAACATGTTAATGTACATATCACTTAGGCATCATTTATCACACCGCATGCCAATTACATAAAATTATTTGCCGTGTTACTACCCTTCGATATTGATTATAATTTTTCGCTTTCTCTCTCATGTGTGTGGGGCCATGCATTATGTTGTGCGATCGCCGGACTGGGGAGGGGGTCTAAGGGGAGGGGACCTCCCCCTTTGAAAATTTTTGAAAAATTAGGTGTCCTTACATGCAATCTGGTGCCACATATGCTATATTTGAAGGAAAATTTGTTCAAAAATTTACCTATTTTAGGTACTATAAAAAATCGGCATCAGTGAGAGGGGCATAGCCCATTGGCCCCCTTAATACACCACTGATAATAATAATATAAGTTTAAACATTAAAAAGCACACTGGTAAATTAATAGCGAATATATAGGTGCTGATGCAGAACTTTATTTTAATTACCAAGGAAGTATTTTTAAACTATTGATTACCTTCAGCTACATCATCGCATTATTTTTCTTTCGGTAGGTACCCGGAAAATTCTCAGCATATTGCCCGAATTTTCACAAAAATATTTGGTTGCGGCTGCAGTCCCCCCCCCCCGCCCCCGCCTCCTACGCCTATGATCGTAAGTCTCTCAGAACCAGAGAAGCTGCATATAAGGGGACCACCTTACGCGCAGATATACCAACGGTGCTGTTACGTGAGGATTTCTTCCTCACGAATGAGTCCTACTTCTGCAAACCCTGTTTCTGTCTATGAGTATGACGAATACATTTATGTAAAGGGTGGGGGATAGGGGACACCATTTATCAAGAAAGTAACACTTGGACCGATAATACATCAGTTTAGAAAAAAGTGGGGACGCTAGGGGTGAGTTGTCTGAATATATCTTTGTCAACTGGGAGAATGATTGACGGTTTTAAGCTGGAGAAACTGAATTTTCTTGCTTAAAAACCACCATGTTGGAATTTCAGTCCCAACTCTCCGTCCATCAACACCTAAACATCATTCATCCTCCGTGCTCATCCACAAGCCTACTGCATAATCAAATCTCTAGGTAGTTTGCCCGACCTATCCCAATGTAGGCCAGATAAGTGACGTTTGGGAAAGCCAGCTGGTTGGAGAGCCAGCTAGACCAGGTTGCATGGGATCACGAATTTTTAAGGGATTATGTCTTTGGTAGGAAAAAATACTCCGGCCTACAAAGTTTTCTGTTATTTGCCTTTTCCTTTTTGGAAGGGTGTATTTCTAAATTGAAGATCTCAAATTGAAAACTATTAGTAAGATACAACTTACATGGAGTAGTAAGTGCCATTTACGACAATTCGGGAGATTTTTAAGCAAGACTTGGTATTGTACATGATGCTCCGGTTAGACAACGTTATGACAAAATCACTCCGTCCCCGCCCTTACGTACTTTTTTCAAGGAGGACGTTCAACGCTATATCTGGTATGAGTATATTATAGGTTCCGCATGGCCTGGGGTGTCTCCTATTTAAAAATAATGGTTAAATTATGATACTTGTGATCATGTGTTTAATGCACTTCAAGTGGAATAATCATATTTTTAGGTCTAGCAGTAAAAATATTTGCTTAATTCCCAGAGCTTCTGGAACATTGTTCCCGTTGTTCCACCAAGGCGTTACCCTGGATCTCACCAGGGGTCCTTCACTCATAGACACCTCGCTGTGGGTCACTTCGTGTTTCCATGTGGTGCTTTAGTCATTTCAAATGAGACCAAAAGGATAAAATTACCAGTCTGTCTGTGGCCCGCGATATGCTCCAGTTGGCCCACCATCTGAGAATTATTAAGAACCCCTGGCCTATAGGAAGGTTTCTCCAACTGAAAGATTTGTCCTCCTTCTATCGCTGTAGCCCGACCCTGGACATCTTGTTTATAGTGGACTACTCTTAGACTAGCGGTGAAGTATGAAAATTTAAAGTTGGCACGTACCCTTAAAATGTTCCTTAGGATATCATCTTTCATTTTCTATTGGTTGTCACCTATTAAATTTACCCGAACATGGTAATTAGGAGGGTCAAAGGTCACGAGTCTATTCCACGCAAACTTTAATAATGGTGGCACTATACATGTGTGCCTTCACATTCATTTTTTTTTTCATGGGAAGGCTTTTCCTTGAGTTCAGCGTGGTAAATATTTTTAATAACTTTACAATAAACATCCCTGAATTCCAGTCAATGTATTATGAAACCATTAATTATCATGATTCACTATGGTTACACTGAATAATTTCATTTCATTTTCCTAGTTTGCCCCATGACAAATTTACACGTTATGATATTTTAATGCATCTCATGCATGTTTTGCCACGTGGAGATAAAGCGTCTCTCAATAAAGACAAGGTAAGATTGTCATACGTTCTACGTTGCAATATAATGCTCTTCTAACATAAAAACTAATCTGTCAAATTTTTTTACTACGTAGCGGATCTCTTTAACTTCTGCAACACAGGGAAATCGTAGCAAAGTGCTAAACGAAAAACCTCATCAGTTATATACGCAGACTAAGTTAAATTTAGAAACCATATCTCGTAAGGTTAACGAAAAAATGTGGTTATGGTGTCAGTATTTTCAAGTTATCATTTGTTGCCCAAAATTAAGATTTTTTTCATGTAGTTGAGGCTTCTGCCCATACTTTTATTAAAGCCTTTCGGCTATGGCGTCAAAGAAAAAATATACCTCTGGCAGTTTTCATGTTGAGCAGGCTGAAGGCGAAAAAGAAACGGAATGAACTATGTAAGCAGGAAAGGTAGTACTGAGTTTTCTTCATTATAAAAATTAAGAATTCTCTATTCGATGTAAGAATTATAAAATACAATGTTCCACCTTCAAAACGTTTCACTACAATATTACCCTAAATGCGTCAAAGAGGTAAACAATCAACAAATTCCTTGCTTTTCATGAAAGCATTTTGAGTATCCTGTGAATTGAAACTGCCTTCATTAATTTCCATATGAAAAAAGAAATTATTGAGCGCTCTTAAAGCCAGTTTCAGGGTTGGGAAGTAACGAGTTACAAGTAACGCCGTTACTGTAACGAGTTAATTTTGTGTAACGAAGTAACCTAACGAGTTACATTTGAAATCATGTAACGGAAGAAGTAACTAGTTAACAATTCAGTGCAAAAGCAACTGTAACGGCGTTACATTTTGGTCCCGTTACTTCCTCGTTACAAATAGCCACAGCGGATAGAAAGTACATTTATTTTAACGATCGTTGGACTTTTGAGGCGAGGAAAGAGGCTGAATTTGAGTTTCAGTCACTTAGGAAAACAAAGTTAAATGTTGTTATTAGATCGTAGTTTAGTATGTGTATACAGTTTCCAAAGTCGGCACTTGCAGGCTTATAATTTAGGTTCCGACGACTTTAATCCTCCATTTCCCTACCAAGGAAACCTCCTGTATGTCGTACACTCTAAAAAAGTTCGGTAAATTTTTTGACCAACTTTTGACCAACACTGGGCAGTTATGTGTCCAACCAACTGTTGGTCAAATATTTACCAACTTCTGTTGGGCATTTATTTTACCCAATATGTAGTAATCTGAAAATTACCCAACTGGCTAGTTGGGCAATATATTACCATTTATTGGTTAAATTACCCCCAAAAGTTGGGTAATTTTTTCAATAATTTATACCTATTGATGAATAATAAACTTCTCATTGTAAGAACCCACACTGGAATATTTCAGAGAAGTTACGTTCTACAAGTTTTGAAAGCTACCGGCATTGCTAATGCCGGCCACTCTCAAAAGTAGAAGGATTTTATTTGAGAGTTCATTTATAGTTGATTAGTTTGGTTTGGCTATTATATATATCCAGTGACACTTGTTTTTATTATTAACAATTAATAATGCAATTTTCGTCATGATATTTCAATTTTTCCTTCTTTATGCTGTATTGTACAACTGAGAAACATGATTTGCTGCAAGAATTCACCATTGCTAGCTTCAATTTATTTCAAATAGACCTGCATTTTTTGAAAATCACAAATTTTCTTTGAAAAATTTGGAATGCTCCATTCTTATGAAAGGTATGTAAACCTTACCCGGTGTTCCAATAGAATTTCACAGCATAAAAACGGATACTTTTCTCAAATTGTCTTAGCGAAAAAATTCCCACAGTATTAGTGAACGTTTTGCCAAAAAAAATTACTGTAAATGTATAAATTTAAAAATAGATGTTAATAAAAGAATTAGTTGGCGGTACGTTTAACCAACGTTGGGTAAAGGAATTCACATAAATCATTTTAACAACTGTTGGTCAATAAGTTTCTTGGTTCTTTTGCCCAACATTGGGAAAACTTTAACCAACCTCTACATTGCCCAACAAATTTTACCCAACTTTTTAAGAGTGTATTCCGTTTCCTGTGTAGTGTGGCAAAGTAAGCTATGAAATATCACTTCATTTTGTCACTGAAGTCACACCCATCCTCTTCCTCATTATCACTCTAAAAAACGGATTGCCCAACCTGGGCAAAAATTTACCCAGCCGTTGGTTCCGTATGCCTCCTAACCGGAATTGGGTAAAATATTGCCCAACTTAGTTGGTTAAGGGTTTTACTCATTAGTTGGGCAAAAAAAAAATTGTCCAACCATTTTACCAAACTAATTGAGCAAATATTTTGCCCAACTTTTAGGCAAAACATTTAACCACCCAAGTTGGGTAATTTATTACCCAATTCCGGTTAGGAGGCATACGGAACCAACGGTTGGGTAAAACAAGTTACCCAACCGAGTTGGAATATCTCAGAGAAGTTACCGTCTCCAATTTTTAAAAGCTACCGGCATTGCTAATGCTAGCCACTTCTTTTTTCTTAAGTCCCCTCAACTCTCTGGCGAAGAGCCAGGGGCGAAAACCAAACAATACTCCCAAAGAAGTTCTGCTCCCTAAAGGACCTATACGTCCCTAAGGGACAACTTACTTAACAAGAACTACCGATCACCCTGACGTGCGAAGTCTTGTTCTAGACTGACTGAATAAAACTACCTCCGCCAGTGAGCGCCGTCGTGATCACGGATACTCATGCGCCACTTTTAAAAGTAGCAGAATTTTAATTGGAAATTCATATATAGATAAATATTCTGGTTTGTAGCTATTATATATATTCAGTACGCGTGAGACTTGTTTGTTATAATTAACGATTAATCATACAATTTTCTTCACGATATTTCAATTTCTCCTTCCTAATGTTGTATTGTACAACTAAGAAACAATTTTCTGCAAGAATTCACCATTGCCAGCTTCAATTTGTTTCAATTAGACCTGCAATAAAGGATAAACACAAATTTCCTTTGAAAAATTCGGAATGTTCCATTCAAAGGATAGGTATATAAACCTGGTATTCCAACAGAATTTCACAGCATTTAAAATATGCACTTTTCTCAAATTCCCAGTGTAAGTCAACGTTTTGCAAAATGTTAACTGTGAATGTAAAAATTTAGAAATAAGTTTTATTTAATTAAAAGAATTAATTGGCGGTACCTTTAACCAGTGTTGGGTAAAGGAATTCACTTAAACCATTTCACCAATAGTTGGTCAATAGGTTTTTCGGTTCTTTTGCCTAACATTGTGAAAAATTCAACCAACTCTACATTGCCCAGAAAATTTTATCCAACTTTTTAAGAGTATAAGAAGCAATCCGCTCCCCCCCCCCCCCCACAGTGTCGTAACTAGTGCGGGGGGAGGAGGCAGCCCCCACCTCGACTCCCTTCTCGAACCAAGACACCCCCCCCCAAGCTTCCTCAAAAGATGCTGACGTTGTACATCAGTGCATCCGATCTGGGGCTTGGGGTTCCACTCTTATTCAACTCGAGAAAAGGGGCCTATAACCTTTCTTTAATCTTCATTAAGAAATTGTTCAGTTCGACTACTGAATTCTGAAATGTCTCTTTTTCCGGGGCGCCCTTTGCGCACTCACCACGGGTATATAAGAACTCCATGCATATCACATGAAAAAGACTAGGAAACCGGTGTAAGCTTGTGCACCAGTACTGTCTTCAGGTGCCATCATTATTCAACTCAGTGAAACGGGCCTAACTCAAGGCGCACATATCGCAGATACATATTCTCTAATTGGCCTTTTACCCATTACAGCTTATGTAAAATTCTTGTTCCAAAGCCCAATGCAACCCCAATCATCATTCATCCTACCCGCCCGCAACCCCATGCATGCATCGAATCGTGCGGCCTCTAGTTAATTCAAGTATTGTATCACGAAAAAATAATCTAATAACTTTTGTGGCCGTTTTGGGCATATTAAATGTGATTTGAAGGTAGTCAAATGCAGTGCCCCTGGACCCTACTTGGAGTCCAACGGAGGTCTCCTGAATCCCACCCCTCAGGAGAGTGGTGCATTTTGCGCCGTTGTTCGGCCATTTCACTTTTTCCACTACTTCATCTTAGAAGAGGTTGGGCCCCCTGTCCCTGCCCCCGATTGATACGTAGATGTATTCAAGTTTAGGTAACTAGTTACTTTTGAGTTGTAACTAGTTACTTGTCAGTCGAAAGTTACTGTAACTAGTTACATTTTCTACATTGAAACTAGTAACTGTAACGAGTTACAATTTTAGAGAAATAACTGTAACGATAACGAGTTACTTTAAAAGTGTAACGGGAACAACCCTGGCCAGTTTCATTCAGGTCCTTAGCCAGACAACGTGTTTACGGGGACGAGAAAGCTCCCAGTCTATCAGAGGGAAATCATTTTCAAGGTAGGAGATGCGTTAACATAAACGGCAATTTTAATATATATATGAAATTGCAAAAAGAACAGTTAATGCCTTAGATACCAACATATTTGCACCATGTTTATTAGACGTACAAAATTTTCGAAGCCCTGCTTCTTCATCAGCATACACCAAAACTGTTAGGCATTAACTGTTCTTTTTGCAATTTTATATATAATATACCAATACACGGAATCTATCACTATGCGCTTTATATTATATATATATATATATATAGATATATATCTATATATATATATATATATATATATATACAGAACCTCCCAGGGTTCCCGGTAGCCACCCACTTCAATCCCCCGTCAACATGCTCGATCCGTGACTTGATGGTTTCGGCGGCCATCTCGTGTCGAGGTTCCGATCATGACCGCCTAGCTGCCGAAAACCGCCTAATCATGAAACTTGGAACCCTGTCCCCACATGGTCTGAACGTTAGACTTGAACTGTTATAACGCAGCAATTCCTGCATTTTTTTGACTTGTGGTAACCACTTAACACTGTCTGTTTTCCTAGCCGAGGTTTACCGTGCCCAATTGTATTGTGTATTTTTTTTAAATTGTACGTTTGGCCGTGTCAACGATCAGTTGCATTTTTGCCACCTGATGAAGGGTTTAAACCCGAAACGTCGTGGAATTTTTCACAAACTTTTAGCACTATTTACTACTTCATTTTTACCTACCTACTTCATAAGTGCTACGCAGTACTTTGACCTTATATATATATATATATATATATATATATTTGTTCTTACAATTTCCATCAGGTGTAAATGTTTGTGGGTCCCTCCACCCCTCCACTGCTCCTAAGTTATGAACTTGTATTTTCGAACAGTGTACCTCTTCTGATTGGTCAATTGGCCAACACATGGTTGTTTCAGGCTATATTTGAATCTTGTTGACCCCTGAGTTAGCCAACTAATTCATATACTTGTTGCCAGGCCAAAAGAATAATTGGTAGCAACGCATCTCCTCCCAAAACCCCCGAGGTTTCTGGATGCGATTTACCTCTAATCAGTTGTCGACAAAAACTTATATTTTGATAGAAAAAACATAATATCAGTCCTTTTGAAGGATACTGTTACCTACATATCCTTCTCACAATGCTAGATGTCGCCAGAATTAAAGTAATCCCAAAGTGTGATTTATACTAAACACTGTTTTCATAACTTAACGAAGATGAAAGCAAGATCATATATGAACTTGTAACGTATCAACAGTCCCTCTACAAGCTACCTTGAATTCATCTCACCAGGAAAAGTTTTTGAGAACTGCGAATTATTTTCTTTAACGGATTTTTGTGCAAAGTAAATCAAGTCTTCTTATGGGTATGTGCCATTTCCATGTCCAGACAACATCGACCGATGGGAGAATCATTCACTGGCTATGTAATGAAGGGAAACAACTTTTGTATTGCGAACCTATGCCCTAACCTGTGGCGCTGCGAGCCGAGCTGCCGGTGTAAAAGGAAATGGTGTCTCTCCTGGAAAATGTGTCCCACCAGACACATTTTCCAAAAAAATATGTCCCCAAGGACAATATTTCTCAGGAAATAGTGTCCACCCGCCACAGGAAAATGTGTCCGCGGGACACAATTTTACGAGGAAATAATGTCTGCATATAAGCAACAGGAAAATCTGTCCTTCGAAACGCGGTTACGGAGGAAGTCGCCTTGAACATGTATGGCCCTGGGGTGTTGGGAAGCGACTTTCCAACATTTTGTTTTTTATTGCGGGAGACCGAAAGTGAACTTATGGGATGTCAAAGTGAACTGAGGGAGACCGTAAGTTAACTTTGACATAAGTGGACTCGGCGGAGTGTCAAAAGATATACTAGTACAAACTCAAGAATACTGAAGTCCCAAACTTTGACCAAAAATGCGTGAAATTACTTTCCAAGATTCAAGGCAAGGCCATGTCCTTTGGATCAAATAATACTTTTGTCCGTGAGCACTTGTTTGGCAAAATTTCGCAATTTTTGAAGGTCATGATGGGTGGTTGTTGAGATCTGACATCATTTAAGCCTCAGTCGAACGGACACGATCAAACATCTTTCCTTTCTTATTAAGTCTCTGGGTCACTACCATGGTGTCATACAAAGATGATTCAGTACCACACTGTTACAAGGAACTACTAATTTTTAAAAGGAGATTGCATTTTTCATTAAAAATTGCATCCTGGATCTGTTTTCAGTCAGCCGTATTATACAATTGCTTCTCCGTTCTAGAGACCGGCCTAGTCGAGGCCCAGAATACGGTCCCGGGCCTCGTCATAGGCAGTGGCGTATCCAGCGGGGAGTGCAGCAGGCCATGCCCCCCACTGAAAAATGAGGAAAAATAAATATAAATACGTAGGCGGTAGCATTATCTGATACTACGTAGGCAGTCCCTTTTTTCAAAAGTTTTGAAGTAATGCGTTCTTAACGGACATTCTGTCTTGTAATTAGACAGGTAGCATCTTTGTGCTGTGGAGTGGGGTTAAAGACCGCAGATACTTTGAAGTATACTGCTCTGTTAGGTTTCTGAAACCTTTAACCTTTTCGTTCGCTTGGTAGCCTCAATTGTGTGCAAAGGTCCCAGCAGGTTTACTAGTTGGGCCAAGCACGCAGTGGAGTCCCCAGACTTTTTGAAGAGGGGGCACTAGGGTTTACTGGTTTAAGCGTTCCTCAAAACGGACACCCCAAAATGAAGGACCGAGCTCCTCTGGAGGCCTCGTAGTGACGGGCAGTGCTCCCCTGTAGGCGTTGGGCCCGGGGTCCCACTGTAAGACCCCTAGTGGGTCCAGGGACAATGCTAAATTGGGGGTCCAAGGAACGGAGACCCCGAGACTCTAAGGTATTAATAAATTGTTATCATTCGATTAAAGCATTTGACTATCTCCAAAGTGGCATTGGATGTTTACAAAAATGGAATCAAAATCTGGCCTTTTTGGTAGTCTAATAGCACAAAAGACATAATGATGGGGAAAGGGTTGAGTGGAGACGACGGATCATGTTAAGGGTTTCCAGGCCCCCAGCTAGGTGGGGGTACGTGGCCCGTGTCCCCCCGTACGCATCACTGTGCCCTACAAGAAAAATCGATCGAAAATAAAATTTTACTACCTGTAAACGTTGGCCCTGATATGACTCCAGGATTTGACCAAAAATAACCCCAAAGAGCGTTTAATAAAGAACGTATTTTGTTTTCTGTAACTTTTTTATTTCTAAAATTACAAAATGTCTCCCGCGCTACACGCGCTTTCATCTTCAGTTACACTTTGCTACAGGGGCGCTGCCAGGATTTGGTGATGGGGGGGGGGGGGAGAACAGTCGTAATGCCACCTCAGTCCCCCCCCCCCAGTCTCCGTAAATTGTAACTTTTTGGGTGCCCCTGCGATTGTATACAGCAGTGTGGAATCAGTTTTGTCACTTCATAAAGATGCCGAAATAGGGGAGGGGTCTCCCTCCTCTTTGAAATTTTTTTGTTAATTTAAGGTTGCCTAGATGCAAAATGGTGCTATCTTAGGGATATTTTTGGAACTGATCATATCTTGCTGGAACAGGTGCGTAGCCAAGGGGGGGGGGGGGAGGGGCAGCCGCCCTTGAGCAAAATGTTAGTATTTTTTATGTTTTTTTTTACAATATTACTAGTGTTTCCCCTATTTATGTGCGACAAATAGGCCTGGGAAGTGCCATTTCCAGCGATCTGGGAGGCACTTTGGACCAAGATTTTCTCGCGCTCCTCGCCAACCGGTTGACGCGGAGCACTGGCAGCGTACTTGCCAACTCCATACCGATACCGGAAGGGGACAAATTGCACGCCTAAAATATCAGGAACACATGGTATCTAGTGGTAGGCCTATGTACAAAAGCAACACCTTACACTTGTTTGAAGCTGTTATGTGATTCTGCATACTTGTAGAATGATAAATTATTTGCCAGCAATATGTATGTTGTGTATTTGATTTCTATATAGTTATTCCATAGTTAATATGTATTAACTATGGTTATTCCTACAAAATATTTCACAAGATACATAATAATATGTCTCCTTTTGCATACAAAATATCGTATAAAGTATGCACCAAATCACATATTTTCATATCACCGTGGGAGGGGCAACTCCCCCTCCCACACCCCCTCGCGCGCAAGTGCTTAAACGCCTTTTGGGATCATTTTAAAATTTAAAAAAATTCTGAAATCGATTGGGGGGGCACGCCCCCCCCCAGTGTAAATCCAAACTCTCTCTCTGTATTACAGGGCTGTATCCTAGTCCACCTGGCCCGAATCCGGGCCAATGTAGATTTAAGTGACCACCATTCATGGTCAATCCCGAGTCCAGTATACCCTTCAATTCCGAGCCGTATCCGATTCCAGGTTCTTCAATTCCGGGCCAATTCCGAGTCCAGCTATTTGGCGAATGTGGCATCATGCTTTTTGTACTGTTTTGTAATTACATTTAATTAAAACCGGGCATTTTAGGAGTCAATTTCATGCCCTGGTTCAAGCTGTATTTTAATTGACTGTATGTGACCATTTATATGTTGAACTGTGCATCAATAACAATGTAGCCCTAGGGAACAAATATTTAACTTTCATTTTTGTGCCCTCTTCTTGAATCGGTTCCGAGTCCGAGTCCGAGTCCAGCTGCAGCCCATTCCGGGCCAATTCAGATTCCAGTACCTCCCATTCTGAGCCATTTCCGAGTCCGACAAAGCATGGACTCGAGTCCAGAATCGAGTACGTTACAGCCCCGTTGCATTGTGTGGAATGTAAGCTACTCTAACTTCATTTTCAAACTTTGCTCTTAATCAAAGAGCCGTCACCAACTAAGATTTTTGATGCCCCCACACTAAAAATATACTTTGGGGTGACGAGTGTATGTCTTTAAGTATCCAGAAAAATCAGTAATAAAAACTTTAGCTTATAGCTCCGTCCGTCTCCTTCTTCCACATCTCCTGCCTCTCTGCATTGTTCCTTCCCCTATTCAGGGTCGGGAATCCAGAAATGAGAGAGGGGGCGTAAACGTCTGTAGAAAGTGCATGGTGCAATCAGATGGGCTTGGAGGTTTAAAATTCTGTCACAAAAATCATTGTTTTGCTGAAAATAGGGGCGTACGCCCCTTTCGCCCCCTTGGATTCGGCGCTGCCATTACTCCTTATCTCTGTTTCCCGAAATTCCTCCTGCTAAGTTATATATCATGCTTTCCTGGGCGTTTCTTCCCCGCAACTGACCTTTTATTGTTCCTTCCCTTTCTTTTCTCTCCGCTCATTATTTTTCTCCCTCTTGCAAAGTCGGCCTTTCTGCAGCCCTTGTCCTTGTTCCATTCTTCCCAGCCATTCACTCTTTCAGGCTATTTCGTCCCGTTCGTTTTTTCCACCATCCCTATAGCCCTGTCTACCACAGAACTAGTAACATCCACATTTCCTTCCAAATTTACCAAGCCAATTTCCTCTTCCCCACCTTACCTAAATTCAGTTATCACCCCTATTCATATTATTTCTTTTCTTGTCTGTCGTTTTGATTTTCCCGGCTTTATTTTACTTTTCTTTTCCTTTAATTATTCTCCTTCTCTTTTCTTTTTCCCGGTATCCCGATTCTTCTTAATTTTTTTCGGCGATGCAGTTTTCCCCAGCCCCCTCTGGCGCTGCAACCTATGGACCAGGGAATGCACAGAGAGTCAAAGATCTGGGCGGAAACATCACTGAAAGGTTTTCTGTATACAATACAAATCTTTCTTCATCCCTGCGGGTAATCAGAACGTGAACTTAACCACTCAAGCAAACCTAATTTTCTGACCAGGGAGGCGTTAACACCCGAGTCTTTATTCTGAGTTAACTAGGCAATCCTACAGTCAGTGGCGTAGACAGGATTTCTCTCACGGGGGCCATGCAGTATGTTGTGTGATCGCCTGCCTGGGGAGGGGTCTAAGGGGTGGGGTCCCCTGCCCTTTGAAAATTTTTGAAAAATTAGGTGTCCTTACATGCAATCGGGTGCAACATATGCTACCTTTTGAAGTAAAATTTGTGTTAAAAATGTACGTATTTTTAGGAACTAAAACAAGAAACAATCGGCATTAGTGAGGGAGGACCATGGCTAATGGGGTGTCCCCTCCCCCTTTGAACATTTTTGAAAAATTAGGTGCCCTTAATACATGCAATCTGGTGCCACATATGCTACCTTTTGAAGTAAAACTTGTGTTAAAAAAGTTAACGTATTTTTAGGAACTTAAAAAGATCGGCATAAAGTGAGGGGGTATGTCCCAATGGCCCCCCTAAGTACACCACTGTCTATAGTACCACAACTGACTGTTTTGTTTGCATGAAACTCTGTAAAGTCAAAACTAAGTGCATTATTTTGTAAGCCCCGGTCTTTCAAGGTGAAGCAGTTTTACCGGTTTTCAATTTAACCCACGCGGGTCCAAAATGACACATTTCTCTCACATTTCTCTTTGCAACATGCGTGTATCCGAAAATTCGACCTGAAATTCTGAAATTCCATGTACATTTACTCTTTCCTCTGCTTGTAGCCCCCTTCTATTGAAACGGATATTGTTTTCTATTGAATGTTCGCTGTTCGTGTGTATTTTGGTCTGCAGGCGTCCCAAACACACTGTCTGCCTTTTCAGCTAATGGTGTGAGCGTGTTTGTAAGTACTACTTTAATGTATTGAGAAACTACCGGTTTAAAACACTGTAAAATACTTTAATGTAGTACCACTACACACTACGCCATGTGGAAGAGTATTAATAATCAATCAAATCAAACCAAAATCATTTCATAAGTTCCCTCTGTTTTCAATGGATTCTAGTCTATCCCATTGTGTAATGGTATAACCAACGATCCGTGGATTTGATTGGTTCATAGACTGTTTTCTACGCGTTGAGTTCAGTCCGTCTTATGTCCACCGCGGCCAACCATATACTGATGCCTCAGTTTATCGTTGCCAAAATCATTTGCGGATAATCAAAACACTGTGTGTTTCTAGCGGACAGTGGCAAAAAAGGACAGTATTTAATAGTGGGATTTGTTTGTAATTACTGTCCGGAAAAGATGGTAACAGTAAAATGTGTCTGACGGGACACAATTTCTTAATGTGGTGGGAAAAACTGTCTCTCCAGACACTGTTTCCAGGACTTAACCTGGAAATATCGTCCGGTGGGACACAGACTAATTTTTCAGGGTTGATTTTCAGAGCTTATGGCATAAATTCAGTCTTTCCACTTTTTATCATTGTCTCTGATAAAAAATGAAATTACTGTACATGTGTAGGCCTATAATTAAATCCTATATTATATTTCATACAAGTTTTCGTGAAGTGATGGTTATTAAAGAAAATTATTTGTCTTTCACCGCTGTAATGATGATTTTAACAAGGTTGTCTTGGGTAGAGACAGTAACAGTGTGATACCAACTTGAGTATGTTGACTTTCTCTCACGTTAAACGAGTAGACTGACATGATACCCCGGTGTCACTAGTTAAAAAATGGGCAGGTATATACCCTCAAAATGTTTAATCCTGTTAGTTAGTTATTCCCTGTGAAGACTGTGACAATACTATGTACCATACTTGATGGTCTTCAGTACATGGATTTTGTTTTGTGGAGGTACTGCTAAGAGGACTCTTTTTACACGGGAGACACATCTTCCCGCTACACCGGCAATTGATTATAAATATTATAAGTACACACTAACTCCATTGCGTATATATATATATATATATATATATATATATATATATATATATATATATATATATATATATATATATATATATATATACAATACGTATATAGACTATATCTCTACGTATACATACACCCATACGGTATAACCCTAACCTTATTTCTACGCATACCACGTGTTTAACCCTATCCCTATCCGTATGCCCACCACGTATACAACCCTATCCCTATGCGTACCAGGTTACAGTACGTCACTTCCGGGCACTGATTCTAAATTAGAGCCGAGTTTTATTCACTAGTAAGAAAAAAATTAACAATTACCATGAGTGTACGGGAAATTTTCTAAGGGGGGGGGGCTAAGCCGTTTGCCCGAAAAAATCATTGTAATCCTACTTACCGCCCGATTTTCACAAAATGTGCCAGAGAAATAGGATTTTTCCACACTCCGGTTGTTACAGCTCCCCAGACCCCTTACTTACGCCTATGATTTACATCTGTCCTATTAAAGAGTCCGAATGAGGGTAACACCTCTAGACCTAACAACTTTTAAAGGGAAAGAACCGCGCAAAAGATTGTTGGACAACAAAGTCTACACACTGTCAACATACGAAGACACTGTTAACACTTTGATAGAATCTCTCGCTTCTCAGTTCTCACTCAAACTTTTAAAGGCTTTTTGATATCATAGGAGATGTTCTTAGATAATTATGCTCGTTATCAATAAACGTGGACTATGAAGTTTCTAAAAGGGGAATGCTTCCAAAGGAAAAAATTATATAGCTGCAGAGAAAATCGCATAAACTTTAGAAGATCCTATCTCCTGGAGATCGAGGCAAGGAGGCTACACCATGCATAAGGGCATTCAAGCTCACTAATTTTCAAAATCACGTAATTGCTTGAAAAAACGCACGTAACAAGTTTACACTTAACAATCGTCTATGCAAGTTCTCCCAAACCACTGGTTTTAGCTTATATGAGAGAACAATTGTAGCTTAATTAACAAGATGAATTTAAATTTTGGAATGACGGTGGACTGGAAACAATGTGCCAATCGAGGCTCCTTAAAGAATAGATATCACCCAAAACTTACCAAAAGATCAAAAACCTAAAAGACAAAAACAAAAACAAAACAACAAAAAACAAAAAAAAAAACCAAACTGGAAGACCGAGTAAGTGGGACCCCGAGTTAGTTACATTGTGACTTAGTTCCAACTTCCTCTATAAAAAAGAAGCTAGCACAAAAATGTGTGTTGAAACGAAAAATTTCGTACTTTGTAAGTGTTGTTATATACAAGAAAATGTAATGATCAAAATCAAAATCTTTCTTACACTTACTCAGTTCAATCCATCTCATAAGGTATAACCTTTCAATCTGTCGGCAAATTGGCAGTAAGCTTCACCTTACTCTAGAAAATTTATCAAGACAGCTTCCAAGTATGATATCTCCCATTGCGAAGGCTGACGAAGTCGTTGATAATATAACATACAAGAGATAGGCCCCCAAAATGTCACAAAGCGCCCCTTAACGCCCTGATGAAGTTACTCCTGGGTCCGTCTTCTACCAGCCAAGTACGCAGTGGAGAACCAGAAATTAAATGAGATTTGTTTTTGATGTTGGTGTTCCGATTTTTTTCTCTTTATTTACAGTATGTGCAGTGTAATGTAATCTGACTTGCTCCAGCTAGCGCTGGTAATCTTTACACACTTTTCCCAGCTAACGCTGAAACCGCTTATTAAACCACCCAGCTATCGCTGACAACAAACCGATGCCAGCGCATCTAAATCCTCACGGAAAAACCCTGCAATTAAAGAACAGAAGCACTTTTTACTCGACATAGTCATTACATTATAGGTTACACTTTGCATTTTGAACATAAACATGTACATCAATATAATACACTGGGCGACTTGGAAATAAGTACGCTCTCCCCTCTCACAACCAATTTCTCCACATTTGAGACCACTTGATTTCACATAAATCGTATAGCAATAATGTTTCACTCCCATCTGAAATTCATACATATATACATAAGTTGAAAAATATTTACAAACAATATTCGACCCCTCTCTGTAAAGCGTGACCCCCAGCCCTCGAGCTGTGAGATATACGTATGGTGCTCATTTTCCTCAGTGGCGTAGCCAGGTTTTTTGTCAGGGGGGCAAGAGCACCAAGATTTCCCCCAATTAGTGATCTGCTTCCTCATAATCAGTGTTCTCCGAAGGTCCAAATTTTATCCGGGTGCTTTCTTCTGACCTGGCTGATGTGACTGATCGCCGTCCTGCATGGGGGAGGGGTCTAAGGGGAGAGGGACACGGGTGTCCCCCTCCCCCTTTGGAAAATTTTTGCTCATATATGGTGGGCTAGATTCAAAATGGTGCCAAATTTGGTGCTAAATGTAAACTGAATACATCACCATGAATTCCTATTTTTTAGGAAGCTTTTTTATCTTGCTTGTCTTCAGGTCTTGGTGAATTTTTCTTGAGTCCTACTGGTAGATCAGAATCACAATGGGTGAAGTACAGTAAATAAGTGAACCCTGGTACACCTTTCCCTTCATCAGTTCACCACATTCACCACAATCAGTCCAAATTTTACGAGGACCTGCCCCTGTAGCAGAGTATAGCACTTGACCACTGACCCATTCTAATAAACTGTATATACCACAATGCTGCTGCTTTAATTATCAAGAAACATTGGAAGTGTTCAGTAAAAGGACAGAGTCCCTTGTCAGAGATCTCATGCTGTATAAAACAGATAGTAAAACATAACTAGTACAACTATAAGCATGGCGTCACCATTCCATCTCTGAAAACCTTAATGAGGACTGGTTGTGCCAGTGTGGCATATACTTTTAAATAAGTAAAGTGTACTGGTTGAGAAATTTAAAATTTGACCAGATCATGAGCAAATTTCACCATATATTCACTTTCAAAATTTCCCCAAGATTTTCCAGAGGGGGAACTTGCCCCCTGCCCCCCCCCCCCTGGCCACGCCACTGATTTTCCTATTAACTGCTTATGACTAAAACAACGACCCTGTTACTCCCTTACAACTTACCCTAAAACAGTCCTACTAAAGTAGAAACAAATAAAACAAAGCTTAGACACTTACAGGTGACTTGGTTAACCCATCAGCTTCACCTGGTTTCCATATACGAGGACTATGAACTCGCCGTGAGAGACGTTTCCTCCGTTATCACGCACAGGAGGCCAGAACGAATCTGCCTATGGAAACGCAACACAAATTAGCCTTTCCTGCTAGCTTTTAGCCTATGCCCTGCTAATCGCCCTTAGAATGCCCGCGAAAATCTTTTGAATAGAACTACCTTCGGTAAACAACTTAGATTACGTAATATATTTCCATCCCCAGACAGTAAGTCCAACCCGAAGTTAGCTACCCATTGTAAAATTCAACGCACTCTGCGTAACACTCTGTAAACAAACTATAATTGTTTTATTTTCTTCACATTTTGAGCACTTTTAAACTGTATAAATTGTTCATATTGACTCACTTAATTTTATAAGCTCGTCATATTAAAGTGTGTTAAAAATAGTAAAATTTTGAAAAATTGACCTTTTTGACCTTTGAACTTGAAAATTTGCATGTTCAGGAGCTATTTAAAAGTGACAACCAACCTAAAATTTAAAGTTACATTATAAACGATAGTTTTAGCATAGTAGCTATATTTAAAGATGCCCTTTTATAAGTACAATTAGGAACAGAAAATTTTCATAATAGTTCAATGTTTCTGTTGATTCCACGTATGTTTTTTTGGGTAAAAAATTTCCCGGAATTAGAAGGCAGTAAAGTAGCCAAAAGGGGGACTTCAGAGGGTTTGTTGACAACGTTATTTTCTCTTGGACAAAATACGTTTTTCTTTCACCTAACCAAAAATTAAAATTCACTGAATTATGGACATTTTCCAGCCATACATGATCAGCTCCCCAAAATATCCCAAAGATAGTACTGTTCGCACCTAAGCGACGTTAAATTAACAAAAATTCCCAAAAGGGGAGGGCACACCCCCTCCCCCAGGATGGCATCTTTTATGTAGTGACAAACGAAGGATCTCCACTGGTGTATACAAAATGCAGGGCAGGGCATGGCGTAGGGGATTTTGTTAACGTGTTTTTCTCTTAAGCAATATACTCTCTGCTTTCACCTAACCAAAAATTAAAATTCACAAAATTATGGACATTTTCCAGCCATATATGATCAGCTCCAAAATATCACAAAGATAGCACGATTTTGCATCTAAGCAAAAATTTCTCAAAGGGGAGGGGGACACCCCTCCACTTAAACCTTTCCCCCAGGACGGGGCCTTTATGTAGTGACAAGGAAGGATCCCGACTGCTGTATACAGGGTGCATGAAAAAAGTGCAATTCGCGTGCCACCACTCAGTGGGAAAAAATATTCAGCCAATCAAAATTTGGGACCTTCACACCCCCAAACATATGACCCTAGCCACGGCCGTGCATAGGAAGGGCCGTTTCTGGCCATCTGGGAGGTACAAAAAACAAAATTTTCTCGGTACGTTTCACGCCAACCTATGGTGGGGCTCCGCTTAGATGATCAGCCCAAGCCGTGCCCCCATGGTACAAAATTCCTGCATAAGCGCCTGAAATCTGTTTGTCAAAATGGTGAGGCTGAAGAAAGAATCTTCCAAAAGATAGGAAAAAGAGGTTAGAACTTCACAACGATGCATTTTCGTGTTTCTCTATAGAAGCACGAATACATGCAATAACAATACTTGTGGAACTGTTAACATCGAATAATTCAAATGTGTTTGTAATGGCAGACGTTATGGCTAGATAGAACTGGAGAACAGAGCGTGCAGCACAAAAAGTTTTTTGAAGTTATGGAAAGATTTGTTTAATGAGCCATGTGGAATACTTTCTGAGAATATCTATGTCTCTACCACTACAAGCCTATGTAAAATTTGGTGCAATTTTGAGGATGTAAAATGCGATATTTTTTCATTCGAAGCTGTTTCGGTGTCTGATCAAACATGATTTGGCTGGACGTTCTGAAGGCATACCCAGTCTGTGTTCAATTTAATACAGTAGAAACAATGGAGAACTTCCAGGGACAGAAGTTGTGTTTTGAAGAATTTTTGACCGAGTTGCAACAATTTTTAACCAAGGGTTGAGAACCTTCTGCCCGCGAGACGTGTTTTCAAACCCTCAAGGCAATTCATGAAAGTAATTTCGGTAAAATTTGAAAATCAGTTTATAATCATTTTATCTACCATTTATCTGGCATAGGCTAAATACCGTATGTTGGGTGGTGCCGTTTCAATTCTGGAGTAGCACTACACCTCACATGCTCCACAATGCATAAAAGAGGCTCATTATTCATAAGGTTCGCTATTCATATTCGAGAATAAGGTTCATTGTTCATAATCGAAAAAAAGATTCAATGTTCATAATCAAAAAAGTGTTCATTGTTCATAATAAAAAAGAGTTCACTATTCATAATTGAAAAAAAGGGTTTGCTATTCATAATCGGAAAAGGGGCTCGTTGTTCATAATCAAGAATAAGGTTCGCTATTAATAACCCCCCCCCCCCAAAAAAATCGACTGGTCTCTTTGAAAAGCCAATAATTACAGCCAATCTAAATAGACCATATAAAACCGCCGTCAACTTGTTGTAGACGACACATTGGCCTATCATCCCTGCGAGTTTTAAGGGTGCCACAGCCCCCTTCCACGAGATAATAACGAACCTTTTTTCCTATTATGAATATCAAACCTTTTTTCCTGATTATGAATATCGAACCTTTTTTCCTATTATGAATAGGCCTAAGGAACCTTATGAACGACGAACCTTTTTTACAATTATGAATAACGACCCATATGAATAATGAACCTTATGACTAAAGAACCTTATGAACATTGACCCTTTAATATGAATAAAAAACCTTACGAATATCGGATAGACCCCAACATTTTTGCTTGTCTTGTGAAGGGATTAATAATTTTCTTTTATAGTTTTATAACTATCTGTGAAAGAAAATGATCAAAACAGTTCCACCATTCAGTCAAAATGCACCTCTTCTGACCCCCTATGGAAATCTATGGATTAAACACCTTTTGCACTCAGGCTGAGGGGGAACTTTTTAGAAATAGGTTAGGGATCGATGTATCCACCTCCCCCCTCCCCTCCTCTGAACCGCCGCCACGTCTCTACCCTGTGAGATGATCTTTACACAAACAAAATGTGTACGGCTAGTGCCTACTGTACATTCTGTACTGCAAACAGGCGATCATAGTGACGTAACAGTAGAGACTCAGTATCACTGAAGTTATGGCAACTGTACTGCAGTATTAGCCCATAAAGCAGACATTCTGGTGAAACTCAATGCACTAACCATGGGAAAGGAAGTTTTATTATGCCCCTATTGACTAAAATTAACCACAATGTCTTTATTGACAAAAGTCCTCAGTAAAAGCATTCACAAGAGGCACACTGGCAACCTCCAAAGCCAATTAAGTGGAAACAGATATGGTAAACCAGTAGCTTCAAGGCTGAATTTCTGTATGGACATTGTGAAGGTCAGCACTGAAGGAACCATGGCCAGGGCTCTCATGTCTTGGTGACAGATTGAAGAGTATGATGCATGCAACATGAAAGGAAGTGGTTACTTTAGAAAGAGGCAATCTGAGATCATACTTATGCGGCATATCATGTTGTTCAGAAAATAAGGTCACATTGATCTCCAGATTAATAAATGAGTATTCCCTGCCAAAAAAAGAAAAAAAAATGTATGTAATTTCTTGCCTCCAGTATGATGGCAGTGGTTTTTGAGGGACGGTTGCTTTTTAAAGGGGGCGGTCGCTTTTTCAGGGGCTGCAATTTTTATTCGAGGCTGGCCGTCCCCCTCCTAAAGCCCCTCGTGGAGAGCACTGGACATGGTTGCGTGCTCTCTTATCGAGTCACAGGCCCATTCGCATTCTCCCCTATAGATTCGAAGTGATATTGCTCTGCTATGAAATCATATGCATTAAAAGCATGGAACGGGAGGCCTCACCCTCGGTAAAAATATGGAGGGATTAAGTGCGCTCCCCCCCCCCCCACACACACACAGATTAGGGACAAAAGGCTTTGTACCCTCTGTAAAAATTCAAAACATGGCATTAATTTTCCTTTGAATTTGCATTATCGCACAAAATTACATTGCTGGGATCCTTCAATATTCAACAATCTTTCAAAGGGGCGTCCTTCACCACGTCGTCCATCACCCCCTTTAAGATGAGAACTTATATAGCTTTCTATCCCTATGCTTGGCCTAAACAGTCGCTTCCTAACTTGAATCATTTTCATGATTTCTCAGTCCCCTGCCTAAGTAAACTAACCTACCGTATGCTGACTAGACCATACTTATTATTAAACAGGGTAGTAAAAGCGTTTACCTCGCGGTATATATACGACTTTGTAAGCAGCTCATCTCGAAGATCCAGTAGTCATAAATCGTGTAGCCTAAAATGTGCTTTGGTTCATGATGCCATTATTACAATGTGCTGGCTGTATTGCCCTGCCAAATTTTTCATATCACACTAAAAAACTTTTTCTCCAACAAACTTCCGGGTCTTAGTTTTACAGGTCTTAGTTTTACAGGTCTTAGTTTTACAGGTCTTAGTTTTACAGGTCTTAGTTTTACAGGTCTTAGTTTTACAGGTCTTAGTTTTACAGGTCTTAGTTTTACAGGTCTTAGTTTTACAGGTCTTAGTTTTACAGGTCTTAGTTTTACAGGTCTTAGTTTTACAGGTCTTAGTTTTACAGGTCTTAGTTTTACAGGTCTTAGTTTTACAGGTCTTAGTTTTACAGGTCTTAGTTTTACAGGTCTTAGTTTTACAGGTCTTAGTTTTACAGGTCTTAGTTTTACAGGTCTTAGGTCTTAGATCTTAGGTCTTACTTTTACAGACACCCTTCGTGTGCCTACTGTTTCGTTTGTGTCTAATGGTTTCGTGTGTGTCTAATGTTTCGTTTGTGTCTAATGATTTCGTTTGTGTCTGATGTTTCGTTTGTGTCTAATGTTTCGTTTGTGTCTAAGGTTTCGTTTGTGTCTAAGGTTTCGTTTGTGTCTAATGTTTCGTTTGTGTCTAATGTTTCGTTTGTGTCTAATGTTTCGTTTGTGTCTAATGATTTCGTTTGTGTCTAATGTTTCGTTTGTGTCTAATGTTTCGTTTGTGTCTAATGTTTCGTTTGTGTCTAATGTTTCGTTTGTGTCTAATGTTTCGTTTGTGTCTAATGTTTCGTTTGTGTCTAATGGTTTCGTTTGTGACTTATGGTTTCGTTTGTGTCTAATGTTTCGTTTGTGTCTAATGTTTCGTTTGTGTCTAATGATTTCGTTTGTGTCTAATGTTTCGTTTGTGTCTAAGGTTTCGTTTGTGTCTAATGTTTCGTTTGTGTCTAAGGTTTCGTTTGTGTCTAATGGTTTCGTTTGTGTCTAATGTTTCGTTTGTGTCTAATGGTTTCGTTTGTGTCTAATGGTTTCGTTTGTGTCTACTGGTTTCGTTTGTGTCTAATTACAATAGGGTATGCACGCAATGTCGATAATATTTGTACGATCGGCGTTCCATAGAGTATAGCAGTGACTGTGACCACACACTTCACTCAACTAAACAACAGCTTACACTGTGGAGCTCTTATTCTCTTGTGTCTCCTCCTGGTAGTAGCTTCAGATTTTGCCTGCACTGGGAGATATATTCAGCCAACAGGACTTTTTTTAAAAGTAAACCTGTAACTGTGGTGACACAGTACTGCATGCTGTTTTGTCAACTGGTTTTGTCAGTTGTTAGATATTTGTGAAATATTAGTTCCTGCAAGTTCTACCTGCTGATTTGAAGACTTAATCTTTCAAATTGGACTGACATCTAAGGATATAATTGTGATTTCAAGTTCAACCTTCTACAATCCAGCAATGTAAACTGTAAACTCCAGCTTAACTTATTTAACTTAGGGCAGTTTACAGAGTTTACAACATTTTAAAATTTTAAAACATTTACAGGAGATTTACCAAGAGCTTATTCAAGAGGATACCTACTATCAAACTGTGGACAGACTAGCATTAGCACACATATACCATATACCCAAAGAATAGCAGCAGTTTTCCTCCACTAACATAGGGAAACCTGACTTCATGTGTGAGGCTGCCACAGTTCAGTATAATTAAGAAGAGTTTCTTATCAATGGATTCTATTGTTCTGGCAGCAGACATTTCTGATGAAATGAATGATCATGAGAAATTTCTCATATGAGAACCTTATGAGAAATTTCTCATAAGATTTCTCATGAGAATCTCATGAGAAATTTCTCATAAGGATTTCTCATGAGAATTGTGTCCCAATTTCTCATAAGAATCTCACGAGAAATTTCTCATGAGAATCTCACAAGATTTCTCACGAGATCTCATGAGAATTTTCTCATAAGGATTTCTCACGAGAATCGTGTCCCAATTTCTCATAAGAATCTCACGAGAAATTTCTCATGAGAATCTTATGAGAAATTTTTATAAGGGGGGGTTGCTGTAGGTATGAATCAGGATGCCTAGATATTAGACAAAGGAATTCAATGCCCTTTAGTTCAACAATCCCCAATTAAAGGATTTAGTCTACACTCTGAGGGCAATCTAACTGGATTAGCATAAATTAAAGTTTTCGATGGATCTCCAGCTAATAACACCTCCCTGCTAAAACAAAACTTGAGGCTCGAAAAGCAAGTTCACCAGCAATTGTCACCAATCTTTTCGAGATACTTTAGTTTAAACAAAAGGATCATTTTTATTCCTTAAAATGAAGTAAAACATTATTAAACTGTGTTGAAAACCCTATTTTTCGGCACCTTGCGCTCATCTGTCGTTTTCCCCCATTTTTACTTAGTATAGAACAGCTTGGGTGCAATAATTGTTAAAAAAGTAAATACAAATTCCAATGGCATAGTTAATGGGTGTGGAGCCGTCTAACTCCACACACATCTTGGTAAACTTGACAATGGTTTGAAAATTGGGACGCAAAAGCCGGAATTTTTCACAGCCGCACTGCAAATTTCATAGGCAAGTTTGACTAAAAACGTTGAAGCCAAACTGCTATTCTCTTTTAAGTTTATTATGAGAAGTAATATATCAACTGCCTAATTACATTATAAGAGTAGACGGGAGAAAGAGTGGAAAGCTAGTTTCATGTCTTTTCGAACGATTAACTTTGTTATTTCTTCAAGCACAAATCGTACACAACTACCATGATTTTCGCGCTCCGATACTCTTTTCCATTTTAAGTTCAATGTGAAAAGCTAAAATCAGGGTAATGCAAGCTCTGACTCAGGCCAAGGCTTAACCGGCTCGATTTGTCCTCTCCTATGTAATCAGACCGTTCCGCATTCATTGCTAATGAACTGAATGCTGCAAATGTCATTGTCCTGATTAAGAGCGTAAGCATAGGCTAGGAGCCGAAGTTGATTTGGGGGCTGCAAAGACTTGCCAAATATAACCCAAAATTTTCCCGCGCTCCACCCGCGTTCAACATGTTAATGTACATATCACTTAGGCATCATTTATCACACCGCATGCCAATTACATAAAATTATTTGCCGTGTTACTACCCTTCGATATTGATTATAATTTTTCGCTTTCTCTCTCATGTGTGTGGGGCCATGCATTATGTTGTGCGATCGCCGGCCTGGGGAGGGGGTCTAAGGGGAGGGGACCTCCCCCTTTGAAAATTTTTGAAAAATTAGGTGTCCTTACATGCAATCTGGTGCCACATATGCTATATTTGAAGGAAAATTTGTTCAAAAATTTACCTATTTTAGGTACTATAAAAAATCGGCATCAGTGAGAGGGGCATAGCCCATTGGCCCCCTTAATACACCACTGATAATCATAATATAAGTTTAACCATTAAAAAGCACACTGGTAAATTAATAGCGAATATATGGGTGCTGATGCAGAACTTTATTTTAATTACCAAGGAAGTATTTTTAAACTATTGATTACCTTCAGCTACATCATCGCATTATTTTTCTTTCGGTAGGTACCCGGAAAATTCTCAGCATATTGCCCGAATTTTCACAAAAATATTTGGTTGCGGCTGCAGTCCCCCCCCCCCGCCCCCGCCTCCTACGCCTATGATCGTAAGTCTCTCAGAACCAGAGAAGCTGCATATAAGGGGACCACCTTACGCGCAGATATACCAACGGTGCTGTTACGTGAGGATTTCTTCCTCACGAATGAGTCCTACTTCTGCAAACCCTGTTTCTGTCTATGAGTATGACGAATACATTTATGTAAAGGGTGGGGGATAGGGGACACCATTTATCAAGAAAGTAACACTTGGACCGATAATACATCAGTTTAGAAAAAAGTGGGGACGCTAGGGGTGAGTTGTCTGAATATATCTTTGTCAACTGGAGAATGATTGACGGTTTAAGCTGGAGAAACTGAATTTTCTTGCTTAAAAACCACCATGTTGGAATTTCAGTCCCAACTCTCCGTCCATCAACACCTAAACATCATTCATCCTCCGTGCTCATCCACAAGCCTACTGCATAATCAAATCTCTAGGTAGTTTGCCCGACCTATCCCAATGTAGGCCAGATAAGTGACGTTTGGGAAAGCCAGCTGGTTGGAGAGCCAGCTAGACCAGGTTGCATGGGATCACGAATTTTTAAGGGATTATGTCTTTGGTAGGAAAAAATACTCCGGCCTACAAAGTTTTCTGTTATTTGCCTTTTCCTTTTTGGAAGGGTGTATTTCTAAATTGAAGATCTCAAAATGAAAACTATTAGTAAGATACAACTTACATGGAGTAGTAAGTGCCATTTACGACAATTCGGGAGATTTTTAAGCAAGACTTGGTATTGTACATGATGCTCCGGTTAGACAACGTTATGACAAAATCACTCCGTCCCCGCCCTTACGTACTTTTTTCAAGGAGGACGTTCAACGCTATATCTGGTATGAGTAAATTATAGGTTCCGCATGGCCTGGGGTTTCTCCTATTTAAAAATAATGGTTAAATTATGATACTTGTGACCATGTGTTTAATTGCGCTTCAAGTGGAATAATCATATTTTTAGGTCTAGCAGTAAAAATTTTTGCTTAATTCCCAGAGCTTCTGGAACATTGTTCCCGTTGTTCCACCAAGGCGTTACCCTGGATCTCACCAGGGGTCCTTCACTCATA
Organism: Holothuria leucospilota; assembly: GCA_029531755.1. Classification (NCBI taxonomy): domain Eukaryota; kingdom Metazoa; phylum Echinodermata; class Holothuroidea; order Aspidochirotida; family Holothuriidae; genus Holothuria; species Holothuria leucospilota. Next base: position 25,260,745 of record CM055978.1, read on the forward strand.
GACACCTCGCTGTGGGTCACTTCGTGTTTCCATGTGGTGCTTTAGTCATTTCAAATGAGACCAAAAGGATAAAATTACCAGTCTGTCTGTGGCCCGCGATATGCTCCAGTTGGCCCACCAACTGAGAATTATTAAGAACCCCTGGCCTATAGGAAGGTTTCTCCAACTGAAAGATTTGTCCTCCTTCTATCGCTGTAGCCCGACCCTGGACATCTTGTTTATAGTGGACTACTCTTAGACTAGCGGTGAAGTATGAAAATTTAAAGTTGGCACGTACCCTTAAAATGTTCCTTAGGATATCTCATCTTTCATGTTCTATTGGTTGTCACCTGTTAAATTTACCCGAACATGGTAATTAGGAGGGTCAAAGGTCACGAGTCTATTCCACCCAAACTTTAATAATGGTGGCACTATACATGTGTGCCTTCACATTCATTTTTTTTCATGGGAAGGCTTTTCCTTGGGTCCAGCGTGGTAAATATTTTTAATAACTTTACAATAAACATCCCTGAATTCCAGTCAATGTATTATGAAACCATTAATTATCATGATTCACTATGGTTACATTGAATAATTTCATTACATTTTCCTAGTTTGCCCCATGACAAATTTACACGTTATGATATTTTAATGCATCTCATGCATGTTTTGCCACGTGGAGATAAAGCGTCTCTCAATAAAGACAAGGTAAGATTGTCATACGTTCTACATTGCAATATAATGCTCTTCTAACATAAAAACTAATCTGTCAAATTTTTTTACTACGTAGCGGATCTCTTTAACTTCTGCCACACAGGGAAATCGTAGCGAAGTGCTAAACGAAAAACCTCATCAGTTATATACGCAGACTAAGTTCAATTTAGAAACCATATCTTGTAAGGTTAACGAAAAAATGTGGTTATGGTGTCAGTATTTTCAAGTTATCATTTGTTGCCCAAAATTAAGATTTTTTTCATGTAGTTGAGGCTTCTGCCCATACTTTTATTAAAGCCTTTCGGCTATGGCGTCAAAAAAAAAATTACCTCTGGCAGTTTTCATGTTGAGCAGGCTGAAGGCGAAAAAGAAACGGAATGAACTATGTAAGTAGGAAAGGGAGTACTGAGGAGCTGAGTTTTCTTCATTATAATAATTGAGAATTTTCTATTCGATGTAAGAATTATAAAATACAATGTTCCACCTTCAAAATGTTTCACTACAATATTACCCTAAATGCGTCAAAGAGGTAAACAATCAACAAATTCCTTGCTTTTCATGAAAGCATTTTGAGTATCCTGTGAATTGAAACTGCTTTCATTAATCTCCACATGAAAAAAGAATCATCATTAAACGCTCTTAAAGCCAGTTTCAGGGTTGGGAAGTAACGAGTTACAAGTAACGCCGTCACTGTAACGAGTTGATTTTGTGTAACGAAGTCACGTAACGAGTTACATTTGAAATAACGGAAGAAGTAACTAGTTACAATTCAGTGCAAAAAGTAACTGTAACGGCGTTACATTTTGGTCCCGTTACTTCCTCGTTACAAATAGCCACAGCGGACACAAAGTACATTTATTTTGACGATCGCTGGACTTTTGAGGCGAGGAAAGAGGCTGAATTTGAGTTTCAGTCACTTGGGAAAACAAAGTTAAATGTTGTTATTAGATCGTAGTTTAGTATGTGTATACAGTTTCCAAAGTCGGCACTTGCAGGCTTATAATTTATGTTCCGACGACTGTAATCCTCCATTTCCCTACCAAGGAAACCTCCTGTATTTCGTCCGTTTCCTGTGCAGTGTGGCAAAGTAAGCTATGAAATATCACTTCATTTTGTCACTGAAGTCACACCCATCCTCTTCCTCATTACACTCTAAAAAACGGATTGCCCAACCTGGGCAAAAATTTACCCAGCCGTTGGTTCCGTATGCCTCCTAACCGGAATTGGGTAAAATAGTGCCCAACTTAGTTGGTTAAGAGTTTTTACTCATTAGTTGGGCCAAAAACAAAATTGTCCAACCATTTTACCAAACTAATTGAGCAAATATTTTGCCCAACTTTTAGGCAAAACATTTAACCAACCAAGTTGGGTAATTTATTACCCAATTCCGGTTAGGAGGCATACAAAACCAACGGTTGGGTAAAACAAGTTACCCAACCGAGTTGGAATATCTCAGAGAAGTTACCGTCTCCAATTTTTAAAAGCTACCGGCATTGCTAATGCTAGCCACTTCTTTTTTCTTAAGTCCCCTCAACTCTCTGGCGAAGAGCCAGGGGCGAAAACCAAACAATACTCCCGAAGAAGTTCTGCTCCCTAAAGGACCTATACGTCCCTAGGGGACAACTTACTTAACAAGAACTACCGATCACCCTGACGTGCGAAGTCTTGTTCTAGACTGACTGAATAAAACTACCTCCGCCAGTGAGCGCCGTCGTGATCACGGATACTCATGCGCCACTTTAAAAAGTAGCAGAATTTTAATTGGAAATTCATATATAGATAAATATTCTGGTTTGTAGCTATTATATATATTCAGTACGCGTGAGACTTGTTTGTTATAATTAACGATTAATAATACAATTTTCTTCACGATATTTCAATTTCTCCTTCCTAATGTTGTATTGTACAACTGAGAAACATAATTTTCTGCAAGAATTCACCATTGCCAGCTTCAATTTGTTTCAATTAGACCTGCAATAAAGGATAAACACAAATTTCCTTTGAAAAATTCTGAATGCTCCATTCAAAGGATAGGTATATAAACCTGGTATTCCAACAGAATTTCACAGCATTTAAAACATGCACTTTTCTCAAATTCCCAGTGTAAGTCAACGTTTTGCAAAATGTTAACTGTGAATGTAAAAATTTAGAAATAAGTTTTATTTAATTAAAAGAATTAATTGGCGGTACCTTTAACCAGTGTTGGGTAAAGGAATTCACTTAAACCATTTCACCAATAGTTGGTCAATAGGTTTTTCGGTTCTTTTGCCCAACATTGTGAAAAATTCAACCAACTCTACATTGCCCAGAAAATTTTATCCAACTTTTTAAGAGTATAAGAAGCAATCCGCTCCCCCCCACAGTGTCGTAACTAGTGCGGGGGGGGGGGGAGGAGGCAGCCCCCACCTCGACTCCCTTCTCGAACCAAGACACCCCCCCCCCAAGCTTCCTCAAAAGATGCTGACGTTGTACATCAGTGCATCCGATCTGGGGCTTGGGGGTTCCACTCTTATTCAACTCGAGAAAAGGGGCCTAACCTTTCTTTAATCTTCATTAAGAAATTGTTCAGTTCCACTACTGAATTCTGAACAGTCTCCTTTTCCGGGGCGCCCTTTGCGCACTCACCACGGGTATATAAGAACTCCATGCATATCACATGAAAAAGACTAGGAAACCGGTGTAAGCTTGTGCACCAGTACTGTCTTCAGGGGCCCATCATTATTCAACTCAGTGAAACGGGCCTAACTCAAGGCGCACATATCGCAGATACATATTCTCTAATTGGCCTTTTACCCATACGACAGCTTATGTAAAATTCTTGTTCCAAAGCCCAATACAACCCCAATCATCATTCATCCTACCCACCCGCAACCCCATGCATGCATCGAATTGTGCGGCCTCTAGTTAATTCAAGTATTGTATCAAATAATCTAATAACTTTTGTGGCCGTTTTGGGCATATTAAATGTGATTTGAAGGTAGTCAAATGCAGTGCCCCTGGACCCTACTTGGAGTCCAACGGAGGTCTCCTGAATCCCACCCCTCAGGAGAGTGGTGCATTTTGCGCCGTTGTTCGGCCATTTCACTTTTTCCACTACTTCATCTTAGAAGAGGTTGGGCCCCCTGTCCCTGCCCCCGATTGATACGTAGATGTATTCAAGTTTAGGTAACTAGTTACTTTTGAGCTGTAACTAGTTACTTGTCAGTCAAAAGTTACTGTAAATAGTTACATTTTCTACATTGAAACTAGTAACTGTAACGAGTTACAATTTTAGAGAAATAACTGTAACGATAACGAGTTACTTTAAAAGTGTAACGGGAACAACCCTGGCCAGTTTCATTCAGGTCCTTAGCCAGACAACGTGTTTACGGGGACGAGAAAGCTCCCAGTCTATCAGAGGGAAATCATTTTCAAGGAATTGCAAAAAGAACAGTTAATGCCTTAGATACCAACATATTTGCACCATGTTTATTAGACGTACAAAATTTTCGAAGCCCTGCTTCTTCATCAGCATACACCAAAACTGTTAGGCATTAACTGTTCTTTTTGCAATTTTATATATACTATACCAATACACGGAATCTATCACTATGCGCTTTATATTATATATATATTTATTTATATATGTATATATATATATATATATATATATATATATATATATATATATATATATATATATATATATATATATATATATGTATATATATATATATATATATATATATATATATATATATATATATATATATATATATATATATATATATATATATATATATATTTGTTCTTACAATTTCCATCAGGCGTAAATGTTTGTGGGTCCCTCCACCCCTCCACTGCTCCTAAGTTATGAACTTGTATTTTCGAACAGTGTACCTTTTCTTCTGGTTGGTCAATTGGCCAACACATGGTTGTTTCAGGCTATATTTGAATCTTGTTGACCCCTGAGTTAGCCAACTAATTCATATACTTGTTGCCAGGCCAAAAGAATAATTGGTAGCAACGCATCTCCTCCCAAAACCCCCGAGGTTGCTGGATGCGATTTACCTCTAATCAGTTGTCGACAAAAACTTATATTTTGATAGAAAAAACATAATATCAGTCCTTTTGAAGGATACTGTTACCTACATATCCTTCTCACAATGCTAGATGTCGCCAGAATTAAAGTAATCCCAAAGTGTGATTTATACTAAACACTGTTTTCATAACTTAACGAAGATGAAAGCAAGATCACATATGAACTTGTAACGTATCAACAGTCCCTCTACAAGCTACCTTGAATTCATCTCAACAGGAAAAGTTTTTGAGAACTGCGAATTATTTTCTTTAATGGATTTTTGTGCAAAGTAAATCAAATCTTGTTATTGGTATGTGCCATTTCCATGTCCAGACAACATCGACCGATGGGAGAATCATTCACTGGCTATAATGAAGGGAAACAACTTTTGTATTGCGAACCTATGCCCTAACCTGTAGCGCTGCGAGCCGAGCTACCGGCAATCGATTATAAATATTATAAGTACACACTAACTCCATTGCGTATATATATATATATATATATATATATATATATATATATATATATATATATATATATATATATACATACTTATTGACAAAATTGCTATCGGATGCCTCAAAGAGAGTGCTCGAAACATGTTGTTGAGCGTTACTACAAGGATAAAGGGTTAGGGTTAGGGTTAGGGTTACTACAAGGATAAAGCAGTTATTGCTAACTGGTCTGCTTTATCCTTATATATATATATATATATATATATATATATATATATATATATATATATAATATATACAATACGTATATAGACAATATCTCTACGTATATATACACCCATACGGTATAACCCGAACCTTATTTCTATGCGTATCACATATATAACCCTATCCCTATCCGTATGCGTGCCCCGTACCCTAACCTTATTTCTACGCATACCACGTGTATAACCCTATCCCTATCCGTATGCCCACCACGTATATAACCCTATCCCTATGCGTACCAGGTTACAGTACGTCACTTCCGGGCACTGATTCTAAATTAGAGCCGAGTTTTATTCACTAGTAAGAAAAAAATTAACAATTACCATGAGTGTACGGGAAATTTTCTAGGGGGGGGGGGGCTAAGCCGTTTGCCCGAAAAAAAAAACATTGTAATCCGACTTACCGCCCGATTTTCACAAAATGTGCCAGAGAAATAGGATTTTTCCACACTCCGGTTGTTACAGCTCCCCAGACCCCTTACTTACGCCTATGATTTACATCTGTCCTATTAAAGAGTCCGAATGAGGGTAACACCTCTAGACCTAACAACTTTTAAAGGGAAAGAACCGCGCAAAAGATTGTTGGACAACAAAGTCTACACACTATCAACATACGAAGACACTGTTAACACTTTGATAGAATCTCTCGCTTCTCAGTTCTCACTCAAACTTTTAAAGGCTTTTTGATATCATAGGAGATGTTCTTAGATAACTATGCTCGTTATCAATAAACGTGGACTATGAAGTTTCTAAAAGGGGAATGCTTCCAAAGGAAAAAAATTATATAGCTGCAGAGAAAATCGCATAAACTTTAGAAGATCCTATCTCATGGAGATCGAGGCAAGGAGGCTACACCATGCATAAGGGCATTCAAGCTCACTAATTTCCAAAATCACGTAATTGATTGAAAAAACGCAGGTAACAAGTTTACACTTAACAATCGTCTATGCAAGTTCTCCCAAACCACTGTTTTTAGCTTATATGAGAGGACAATTGTAGCTTAATTAACAAGATGAATTTAAATTTTGGAATGACGGTGGACTGGAAACAATGTGCCAATCGAGGCTCCTTAAAGAATAGATATCACCCAAAACTTACCAAAAGATCAAAAACCAAAAAGACAAAAAAAAAAAAAAAAAAAAAAAAAAAAAAAAAAAAAAAAAAAAAAAAAAAAAAAAAAAAAAAAAAAACCAAACTGGAAGACCGAGTAAGGGGGACCCCGAGTAAGTTACATTGTGACTTAGTTCCAACTTCCTCTATAAAAAAGAAGATAGCACAAAAATGTGTGTTGAAACGAAAAATTTCGTACTTTGTAAGTGTTGTTATATACAAGAAAATGTAATGATCAAAATCAAAATCTTTCTTACACTTACTCAGTTCGATCCATCTCATAAGGTATAACCTTTCAATCTGTCGGCAAATTGGCAGTAAGCTTCACCTTACTCTAGAAAATTTATCAAGACAGCTTCCAAGTATGATATCTCCCAATGCGAAGGCTGACGAAGTCGTTGATAATATAACATACAACAAGAGATAGGCCCCCAAAATGTCACAAAGCGCCCCTTGACGCCCGCTGAAGTTACTCCTGGGTCCGTCTTCTACCAGCCAAGTACGCAGCGGAGATTCAGAAATTAAATGGGATTTGTTTTTGATGTTGATGTTCTGATTTTTCTCTTTATTTACAGTATGTACAGTGTAATGTGATCTGACTTGCTCCAGCTAGCGCTGGTAATCTTTACACACTTTTCCCAGCTAACGCTGAAACCGCTAATTATTTAACCACTCAGCTATCGCTGACAACAAACCGATGATAGCGCATCTAAATCCTCACGGAGTTCCCTGCAATTAAAGAATAGAAGCATTTTTACTGGACATACTCATTACATTATAGGTTACACTTTGCATTTTGAACATAAACATGCACCTCAATTAATACATACACGAGCGACTTGGAAATAAGTACGCTCTCCCCTCTCACAACCAATTTCTCCACATTTGAGACCACTTGATTTCACATAAATCGTATAGCAATAATGTTTCACTCCCATCTGAAATTCATACATATATACATAAGTTGAAAAATATTTACAAACAATATTCGACCCCTCTCTGTAAAGCGTGACCCCCAGCCCTCGATCTGTGAGATATACGTATGGTGCTCATTTTCCTCAGTGGCGTAGCCAGGTTTTTTGTCAGGGGGGGCAAGAGCACCAAGATTTCCCCCAATTAGTGATCTGCTTCCTCATAATCAGTGTTCTCCGAAGGTCCAAATTTTATCCGGGTGCTTTCTTCTGACCTGGATGATGTGACTGATCGCCGTCCTGCATGGGGGAGGGGTTTAAGGGGAGGGGGACACGGGTTTCCCCCTCCCCTTTGGAAAATTTTTGCTCATATATGGTGGGCTAGATTCAAAATGGTGCCAAATTTGGTGCTAAATGTAAACTGAATACATCACCATGAATTCCTATTTTTTTAGGAAGCTTTTTTATCTTGCTTGTCTTCAGGTCTTGGTGAATTTTTCTTGAGTCCTACTGGAAGATCACAATCACAATGGGTGAAGTACAGTAAGTAAGTGAACCCTGGTACACCTTTCCCTTCATCAGTTCACCACATTCACCACAATCAGTCCAAATTTTACGAGGACCTGCCCCTGTAGCAGAGTATAGCACTTGACCACTGACCCATTCTAATAAACTGCATATACCACAATGCTGCTGCTTTAATTATCAAGAAACATTGAAAGTGTTCAGTAAAAGGACAGAGTCCCTTGTCAGAGATCCCATGCTGTATAAAACAGATAGTAAAACATAACTAGTACAACTATAAGCATGGCGTCACCATTCCATCTCTGAAAACCTTAATGAGGACTGGTTGTGCCAGTGTGGCATATACTTTTAAATAAGTAAAGTGTACTGGTTGAGAAATTTAAAATTTGACCAGATCATGCGCAAATTTCACCATATATTCACTTTCAAAATTTCCCCCAAGATTTTCCAGAGGGGGCAACTCGCCCCCCTGTCCCCCCCCCCCCCCGGCTACGAAACTGATTTTCCTATTAACTGCTTATGACTAAAACAACGACCCTGTTACTCCCTTACAACTTACCCTAAAACAGTCCTACTAAAGCAGAAACAAATAAAACAAAGCTTAGACACTTACAGGTGACTTGGTTAACCCATCAGCTTCACCTGGTTTCCATATACGAGGACTATGAACTCGCCGTGCGAGACGTTTCCTCCGTTATCACGCACAGGAGACCAGAACGAATCTGCCTATGGAAACGCAACACAAATTAGCCTTTCCTGCTAGCTTTTAGCCTATGCCCTGCTAATCGCCCTTAGAATGCCCTCGAAAATCTTTTGAATAGAACTACCTTCGGTAAACAACTTAGATTACGTAATATATTTCCATCCCCAGACAGTAAGTCCAACCCGAAGTTAGCTACCCATTGTAAAATTCAACGCACTCTGCGTAACACTCTGTAAACAAATTATAATTGTTTTATTTTCTTCACATCTTGAGCACTTTTAAACTGCATAAATTGTTCATATTGACTCACTTAATTTTATAAGCTCGTCATATTAAAGTGTATTAAAAATAGTAAAATTTTGAAAAATTGACCTTTTTGACCTTTGAACTTGAAAATTTGCATGTTCAGGAGCTATTTAAAAGTGACAACCAACCTAAAATTTAAAGTTACATTATAAACGATAGTTTTAGCATAGTCGCTATATTTTAAAAATCGGTACCGGTGAGTCAATTTTTAGAGCTTTTTCAAGTTCGCCGCTAGACTATATACTGTGGAGCTATACTACTTCCATGCTACTATACTATTAGTGCAGGATACGCTCCACACAAATCTAGCTCAACCTTACATTTTGACATATATAACGTTTTTCAACGGTTTCTGGTCAATTTCCAGGTGCTGATTCCAAATCCAGTGGGTGCCAGTTCATAACTATTCAGCATTTTTGCTGAAATGAAAAAAAAAATCAAAATGGTTGCCAAAATGTACTGTTTGATGGGTATTTCCTCGGAAGGTGTAAGCAAATTCTGAAAATATTCAGCCAAATCATACTGGAAAGTGCAGAGTATGTGAAAGGAATATTTCCCATAAATTATTCAACGATGAGTATACGTGACTTGTAAAGTGTATACATCGCCTTACCATCGATGCCTCAATATCCACTTTTCTTCTCTGAGAAAATTTGTTACACAAGTAATGGTCAGCTAAACGAATATAGTCAGTTAAGTGACTTCTTATCTCTGCAGTAATGTAGCTACTTTAAATGAGCCTGATGAAAGGCCCACATGGTTAACACCTAGAGACCCTAACGTAACTGGCACACATATAGGCTATGCACTTAGATGCCGGGCCTTTCAAAAAAAAAAATTAGATCAGTCCAGGTTACAAGCCACATAGCCCTGTGTTGTACATATGTAATATTTTTCAACTGTTTCTAGTCAAGTTTTTGGTGCTAATTCCAAATGTGGTAATTGCCAGTTGATAACTGTTCGGAGCACTTCTAATAGAACGCAAAACTTAAAAATGCTGGCCAAAACTGACGTTCTGGTACGTATCTCTTTGTTATGTTATATTATCTTCTGAGCCCCCTCAGTCAAATTCATACTTGCATGTGAAAAGTACATGTAAACAATACTTCTCATGTATTATTCTGCCAACTGGTTGCATAATACTGACGTATCAACGTGAAAGGGATCAAAATGGCCTCCACAGTCATTTCTGTTATAATGCACACGATGTAGTGCTTACAATTAAAAGTATTAACATGGCACAGAGAGAAAATCACCTTGAATCCTACATTATTGTACTTTTCAGTCTCACCAGAATTTCAAGCGTTATGGGTGATGCAACATTTGAAAATATGAAAGACAGGCTGAACAAATTATCATGATGCAGTGATTTTCTATCACTGCAAATACATGAGGTTTGAAAACTAAAATTCACAATTTTTGGCTGCATCTGACTCATTTAAGAAGTGGTCAGATTCAAATTATGCCCCTTAAATGTAAGATGTTCCCAACTGAGGATTCGTCAAGGGGTTGTTAAAACTTCACACAGCAGAGTATGTTAAACGATTCAGTGTCCAATTTAAATTTCCCTACAACCCTTCCCAGCCAAATTGAGGCTTCCTATAGCTGCAAACTTTAGACTACCCCCATAGAATCACCTTCTGTTTAAACTCTCGGATCCGCCCTGAAACTGAACAAGCAAAACAGAAATCATCAGGAGAAAACACAGAGTTTCTGTGTTATCTTTTGATGGTCCCTGTTCACAATGCGTTTAAATGATTCTTAGGTAAAGTCGTCATCATTTTACATACAATAATAGGGGAACATATATTGCACCCTAACGAATACTTCGAATATGAATATTTCGAACAGGCGTTAGGTAAAATTCTGATTTGGGGTGGTGGGGGCGGTATACAGCTCCAAAAATAAGTCCCTCGCAGCATAGGACAGCCTTGAAAGTTTGGTCCCATATGATGCCCCTTTTTAGAAATCCTCTAAAATCCCACACAACTCTTATATGGTGTGATCAGGGAGGTCTAATAACACCTCCCTGGTGTGATGTCCTACCTACGTCCTGCCTATTCGATGATGGTAATAAAAACATCCAGCTACGATCCTATTGGACATCTTTACAAGACAAGTTGTTACATATCAGACAGCATGGTAAACGGTGGGGACTTGGCTAAGATGGGTAGAGGGTAGATGGTTGAGTCGGAACAGCAGTGACCTGACTGGTTTCATGAAAGAAGGTTGCTTAAAGTCTTGAAGTTAAAAGCAACGGTTAGTGTTGACTCTTTAATGATGATTAAAGAAATGATAAAAGTTATGCATGTGTAAAGCATTTGTACCGGTATTTGAGTTGGTCGGTGGATAAAATTGCAAGAGTGGCTTCGCCGGGGTGGGATTACAGGGAAACGTAGACAACGTTTATCACAATATTTTCAAAGCCCGTAACCAACACTTTTTGAAACTTAAAACATATTCTGTCGGCAAAAGAGCTACGTAGGGCTTTTCAGTATCATTGTATACTAATGGAGTTCATCGTTCATGTGGTATTCTGGAATTGATGCGGTAAATTCTGCACCAGTCTGAAAAATGAGGGAAACATGAGGAAAAGAAGTGAAAGAAAGAGGACAATTTCTGTAATCAGAACCCAAAATTTTTGACGCTCTACGCGCGCAGTAATGTCACTCCAGTTTCTTCAGTAATTCCATTCCACATAGCTAGATAGCATGAGTCCTGTTAACCTTACCAAATAACAATGTGGTATTCTGAAATTGATGCGGTAAATTCTGCACCAGTCTGAAAAATGAGGGAAACATGAGGAAAAAAAGTGAAAGAAAGAGGACAATTTCTGTAATCAGAACCCAAAATTTTTGACGCTCTACGCGCGCAGTAATGTCACTCCAGTTTCTTCAGTAATTCCATTCCACATAGCTAGATAGCATGAGTCCTGTCAACCTTACCAAATAACAATGTGGTATTCTGAAATTGATGCGGTAAATTCTGCACCAGTCTGAAAAATGAGGGAAACATGAGGAAAAGAAGTGAAAGAAAGAGGACAATTTCTGTAATCAGAACCCAAAATTTTTGACGCTCTACGCGCGCAGTAATGTCACTCCAGTTTCTTCAGTAATTCCATTCCACATAGCTAGATAGCATAAGTCCTGTCAACCTTACCAAATAACATGTAGGCAGGGTACATAGGTTATGTAGAGGTCGTAAATTTCATCCCATATCGCAAAACCTAGTTGCTGTTCTCTGGTTGTGTCATGCGGCACGGTCAGTTGGTGAGCGACTCATGGAGCAAAGTTTGGCTATTTCATCGGGTAGTCCAGGTGGTTTCGACACAGTGTAGGTCCCTGTGTTGTCCCCGATACAGTCTACAACTCCTACAGTTTTTATGTTTTTCTTTTTAATTGTTCTTAATGATAACATGTTTTTTGCCCTTTGCAATTTCACGAGTCAAACTCAAAAGAACAGTATCAGTGCGCAAGTCGGCTCTTGACTAACTGATATAACGCAAAGTATACGGTACTAGGCTCTGCAATTGCATGGGATAGTTAGGCTCCTTCATATCCCCTTCTCACCCCCTCGACATGCTGTCGGAACTTAGGGTCGCTGGCATGGCCGTACCTCATGTCGGGAAATTCTGTCGCCACCCATGATCGGTTTATTTATTTTAGCTTTCAAAAGGGTCATTTCTGCGATAAAGCCCCCAATTTTCGGTGTGCTTTGCCCACTCTTCCTCAGTTTCATTACTAATAGCCAGGGTATTTCGATGGGGGGGGGGGCAAAGCATGAGATGAGTGATCGCCGTCCTGGGGAGGGGTCTAAGGGGAGGGAGTGTCCCCCTCCGTCCTGTTTTGTCAATTTAAGGTTGCTTAGATGCAAAATGATGATGTCTTTGGTACATATTTTGAACTGATCATAGGCCTATATGGTTGGAAATTTTATAATTTAGTAATTTTAATTTTTGTTTTGGAAAAGATGCTTTTCTGGGGAGGGGTTTCCCCTCCCTTTGAGAAATTCTTTATTAATTTAAGATTGCTTAGATGCAAAATGGTGATATCTTTGGTATATTTTTTGAACTGATCATATATGGAAGAAGAAAGTGTTTATAATTTATTGAATTCTAATTTTTGCTTTGGGGAAAGATTCTTTGCCGGGGGGTCTAAGAGGAGGGATGTTCCCTCCCCTTTGAGAAATTTTCATCAATTTAAAATTGCTTAGATGCAAAATAGTGGTGTCTTTGGTATTTTTGAGCTGATCATATATGGTTGAAAAGTTTTAATAATTTATTGAATTTTAGTTTTGGTTTAGTGAAAGAGGACAGTAGCCTTTGCTGTCTAAGAGGAGGGTATATAGTCAACAAACCTCCTGATGTCCACCCCCTTGTGTATAAGTATGATTTCACTCAAAAATACGTGCGCGGAGTCGACAGAAGCACGAACTTTTACGAATATTTTCGTTGATTACTATGTGCATTATAAACAGATAAAAGGGTCACTAAAGGCTGGAAGATATAGGGCCTCCTGGAAGCTCTGGACTAATTATATGGATCAAATAGATACCTACCCCACCCCCTCCTCTTCTTCTTTCTCCTTCGATCCCCCTTCTTCTCTTTCATTTTTTCATTCTCTTCCTTTTCCTGTTCTTTTCCTTCTCTCTCCCCCTGTTCTTGCAAATGATAGGAGACGGTCTCCCCCTGAACCCTGTGGCGCCGCCCTAATTTTCTTTGCTCTTTTTCTGATTGACTCAAGATTTCCTCATACAGTAAAAATTGTTTTGTGTTCTGCCATGCACCTTCTGTTCAAAATTCGTTTTCGATGGATTACTCAGTCCAGACAACACCAAAATATAGCACAATAAGGAAGACATAATATTCCTTCAAAGTTTCATTCTTTTTATTAAATGCTTTATATTTTTATTGTCAAAATGTTTGTCAAGGACTTATAACAATTTGTTTAGTTTTGTATTAACGGTGTTTAATAAACAGCTTTGGGCTGTTCGAAATTTAAACAACATTGAGCGATTCACTGGTTAATATGTGGTTGTTTAAAAATTTAAACAACGGTTTTAACAGTGTATAATACCCCCAAAATATATGTTCAAGTTCTAAACTTTAAAATTGTCACATGCTGGGAATGGAGAGACAGTAAATGTTTGAGACTGCCAAACATTACATAATCCGGACAGGGGAACACCCATAGACGGAAGGTTCACTTGGTCGAAGGTTCGCTATAGACCGAAGATTCCCCTAGACCAGGGGTTCTTAATTATTTTCGTTGGTAAGACCGACTTTTGATTTTCACTGGGGTGTCACACCCCTACACCCCGTATTTACGACCCTACAGACGATCACCAGTATCCATCACAATTTGACCTTTATTTTCGATAATAATGATAATTATGGGCTAGCGTCAAAGCTGATAATCAACTCATGCTAAATTCAGCTGTGAATATTAACTCAGTGCACCTTGAAAGAATGTGTTTGTGTGGGTACGGAAATCTCTGTCATGACACTTGCTGACCGGAGCTTCACCACCAGTAGGTACAGCTTGTCAAGAATATAGTTGTTAAAAATATTCTCCAGATTGTTGGAAGTGGCTTATCTAAACATTAGTTCATGTCGAAATTTTATAATCTAGAAAGCAACTACAATAAGAAAGGCAAATATAAAACAACTTTTATGCCTAATATTCTTCTATACCAAGAAACATACCTCCCTATAAATTTGTAAGCCCATGAAACTTGGTCCGGTTGACTTTCCCTCACTGATCTGGCTATCTATGTCGGACAAACCGCCCATCGTTTTGATTCCACATAAGTTGGTCTACTCATTTTAACTTCTATATACATTGAACTTTAATGGAAGTATGGGAAGATGTATGACATCATTCATTCGAGGGAAACTGGATATGTCGGCAGGCCACCTTACCCTTAGTGTTTTCGTCTTCTTTGATTTCCGGTTTCGTCAAATTCTTAAAAACCGAAAATTTCGCCCTTCTCATGGGAATTTTCCCGGGCCTTTTACGATGGAGAGACATGGAAAGTCTGGAAAAAGGAAGGGTGCAAGGCTTTGATCACGATGATGCTTTTTCAGCTCTGCAAACGGAGACAGGCAGGAGAGGGTTGAGTACTTTGCCAACGGCGAGGGGACTGGGGACTTTCATAAGGTAGACGTGGTGTGCTCCAGTGTGATTTTGGTCGTATCCAGAAGGAAATTCCCAGAATGTCCGAAAAATGGACCAAATGGGAACACTTGCATTGAGATTTGACAATTTTCACAATTTTCACAATTCAAATGGTAAGTATGCCATTCTTACTTTGAACGAAGTTTTTCATGAAGAGAAAAGGTAAATCTTTCGGAAAAATTGTGGTATGAGTAAACTTACCTTCGAATGCATGAAGTCATCAGGCTACAGATGTTATACTCATGCATGGTTGCTAAATGAAACGGTCTTGACGAGCCACGATAACTAACTTGAGCCGTCCCCTAGCTTTGGCTAGAATAGTTCAGGGGTAATAGTGTTCATTGGTGGTACAACTTCAGTTGTGAGAATTGCACGCGAAGCGGGCCTACATTTTGCAGTAACTTTATTTGCTACAATGAAATCTGCTTGCAGAATCAGCAAAACATGGCGAAAGGATATGTCCAAGTAGGCCGACGAGGGGAACAAGCTCCCGTTGGGGATCCAGTGACCCGAAGTCCCGTCAGAGGCAACGGTTTGCCGAAGGATGCCGAACGCAAAAGTTTGGGCGTGCGCAGCGCGTCGAAAAACTTGGGGCTCTGTTGAAAAAAATGAGAATGTTTGGTTCTTGTTAAGAAAAGATAGGGAATATGGGTTTCGGTGGAGGACTGTTCCCCCTCGAGTAGTTCCAGTTTTCCCAACTAAGGTATTCCTAGTCAATCCCAAACTGTCTTGAACGCCTCCTTGTGTAAACACAAACCTAGTATATTGCTCATAGTCATATCCGAGTGAGCATACAATTTGCCATGCTTTGTAGGACACTCTCTGTGCATGTTGTGCAATGTCAGCTCAGCCTTACACCTTTTGACTTTGGTGCCAATTAAAGAACATTCGCTAATGGAGAATAGGCCTACTGTTTTCTCCCAACGAAAATGTACTTGAGGTGATGAGTGTCTGTTTTTAAGAGCATAACCAAGACGTCGGGCGACTGGTCGCGGGGGAATAGATCCCGTCCACCACCCTGGACTCACCACCCTGGACTCAGCACTGAGACATTTCCACATATTTTACAAAATATGATGTTGCAGCTGAATTTAGAATCTTTCAAAAAGTAAAAAAAAAAAAAAACAGGAGAACAGAACTTCTTATCTAGTATCCAGTCGGTTTGGTGTTTCTTCAGAATCACTCCCACACGGAAGAAAAACTAATTGTGGAGCCTTAACCTTTATAAACCCAACAAATCTGAAAAGAGTGTTTAACGGTTGAAGAAAAAGGTAACTGTAGAAGAAGGCGCGCGTAGCAGGCAAGTTTTGTAATTTTAGAACAAAATGTTACAGAAAACAAAATACATTCCTTACTAAACGCCTTGTGGAATTATTTTTGGTTAAAGTCACCTGGAGTCACTCCGTGGCTACGGTTCACGTTACAGGACCTATTTTTTATTTTGCTATCGATTTTTTGGAGGGGCACATTGGTCTGCACGGGGGGGGGGTACGGCCCCCATGCCCAGGCCTGGCTACGGGCCTGGATCTTCTTGTATGTGCGTGATGTATAATGGCCTTATTGTTTATGTGATACTAAACCTGCATTTACGTAAACAATGGGGAAAACAGAAAACGTTACACTTACCACGGGGAATGCAAGTTTCAGGTAGGCCTATTTTGTAACGAATAATTTAACTAATATTTTGTGATAGTCTGATAGATAAGTGACATCGTGTAACACCTCACCCCACCCCCTAATAAAATTATGTGTCTTAAAGCGTTATTTACACGATTTTATTTTTTGGACTGAAAAACCATGGGGGCAAATGCCTGCCCTGCTCCCCCCATGGCGCCACCCCTACTAATTTTCAAAGGGGAGGGGGCCACTCCTCCCTTCAGGCCGGCGATCACACAACATATTGCATGCGCCGGCCCCCTTGAGAGAAATCCTGGGTTGGCCTGGTTGACCTATATAAGCTTTAAATAAATACAGATTCTTTTTAGTGTAAGCTTACACAAAAATTTCTCGCGCTTCGCGCGCTTTGCAAATTTCACAGTTTAGATTTCGGGAAAAACCGGAGCTAGGAACTATTTTCTCCAGTATAAACAAAATTTAATGCAATATATGCCCCGCGGGCAATGGCATGATATAGTACACAGGTTTTCTTCAAATCTCCCCTTACCAACCCCTCGACGGCATCGGGGCTGTCGAGGCTACCCTCCCTCCGCCCCCGGCCCCCTCCCCCCGTTGGATCGCCTGGCGCCATTTCACTACCGGTTGGACTTTCGGTTCTCAGCTCTAACTGCATCCCTTATCAACACTTTCAGTGGGCATTTGCTTATTCTCAGTCGGCAAATATGGCATCTTCCTCCCCGGGATAAATGCTCTGGCGACGCCCCTGAATGTGAGGTTACGTGGTTTGTAGCCTGGACCATGGAAGTACCTCCGAGGTGTACTTCCATCCCGGACTATATGGAGCAATACTGTGGGCTTAGATGGCCGTAAGAGATGGCGCACTACCATTAAATGTTGCTATTGACTTAGGCGTATTACTTTGAACTCAATCTGGTAGTTTGGTTCAGGCGATTGCGATATGTATTACGTTCCTAGGGGTGGAAACAGAGGTGGAGCTGATCAGTTCAACTGGGAAGATGTCAAGGAAGATAAGGGGCGAGAATGCTACCTGGGTAAGCAAGGTGCAGGTCGTACGTACCCCGGCTCTAGCCTAGGCTACTTGTAACTTAGATACTTACTGTTGGCCTAATGTTAAGCCAATAATACTGTACACAGGCCTGTAGCCTAGCCTAAGTGACATGACCTAACGTTAGGCCTAATAAGGCCACTTTCGAATTTCGTGCATCGATACAGTTAAGTTAGTTAACAAAACGCGTCAAAACTGCTGTCACAATTAGTGCGTCAATTTTTGATGCAGAACTTGCATAGCAAACTCCCTTGCAAATGCATGTGAACCTGTTTAAATTAATATTCAAGCATGCGCACGCTAAGATATATGCAGCCTCAAATTGAACGCTCAAACTGCCTACACTGACCCTGTACATAGAGGCCTACATCGGCTCTGTATAGTGTGTTGACCGCCGATGCGCACTTAAAGGTAGTCGGCAGTCCCCCCAAGAAGTCCAAAAGAGTATACTGCCACCACTAAAAGTTTGTCTTAACTCCACCTACTTTTAACAGAAATACCAAAATATAAACAAAGTGCATTACTACACTCTTCAAAGAGTCAGGATCGAGTGTCCTTGGTTGCCCAGCTCCAGACAGTGACCAATTACAACAGTTCTCCTTCCACAACAGAATGAGAGGTTGTTGTCCACACACCAGCTCCTCAATGTAATCTGACACCAAAATCAAAACATGCCTCTGCCTGAATACACAGAACACATGTGTTGATACTGACCCCCTAGAGAGTTATCAGCACTGGCTGTTTATGGTTTGTCTGTGTACAGTGAACAGTACTCTGTCTATAGTGTTATGTAAATGTAACTATAACACCTCTTGAACTGTGCATGGACAACAGTACAGTGCTTACCAAATGGATTTCTGTTCCTTTGTTTTGGCAATGGAATAATGTGCCTGACATTTGTTGTACCGCAAAGAAAAGCTTGTGACGTTCCATCCATGTAGAACCTTATGCATGTGAAAGTTATATATAGTACAAGCGTTGCTCCTTCAGGGAGTAGAAACCATTCGGGAGTAATGTTTGGTACTGTCGCCCCTTGGCTCTTCGCCAGAGAGTCGGGGGAGGGAGGGCGGGGGGCTTTTGAAAAAGTATATATAGAACAAGTGCTCAGCACGTATCTGTTATCACATCATCCACTATTTGTAAAGAAACATGTGTTATGTGTGTGTACACAACGAAGATCGAAGACTTGAAAATGAAGACTGAAGAACTGGTTTCCAGTCTCCGGTCTTCGTTTTGTATACAATCCATGAATAAAAAGCCTTGATGTTGGGAGTATGAACATAAAAAAATTCTCCATGGAAGGCTTTTGTCGATGAAGGCGGGAGAGAGCACACATGGTATGTAGGTGTAGATGAGTGTGGGGGAAGGGGCAGGGATGATGGGGGAAGGCACTGTGGCATGAGTTTCCCGCAAGTCCACAGTGAGGTCAACAGATTATAGTCGAATTTTTCTTCAAAATAAATGCGGAACCTTATCCTTGTTCGATAAGAGTAGAACCCTAGGGGTGGCGCAAGAATTTGCCCGACAAAGTTCTACGTTCCTCAAGGGTGGGGGTTAGGGAGACTCCAGGCCCCGACAGGAGCGACGAGTCTCTCCAGAAATAGCTAGTAAAATTGAGACGGAAGGTAATTGATAAACAGAAGAATCAATAGGCCTACTCACTGAGAGCGAAAAACCAGATCAACTGTCTGACTCCTATTGGTAAACGGGAATAACTTGGATTGTTAGGCATCCACCCCGCTTGCCCTATAAAATGCCAAACCTCCGGCCATAGGTCAATAATTATACGTTTCTACAAATGAAAAATCATACAAAAACCAGCCATACTGAAAATGATAGTGGGTGATATAATGGGTTTTGCTATTTAGCAATATTTAGCTCTTCGATTGTAGGGGCCGAAAGTTTGAAGTATCATTTGCCTCAAGGTATTATTTGATTCCCCCACCCCTTCCCCCTGAGACAGAGGAATAGCTGATCCTCAAGGCGACTAATCCCTATACCAGGAACAACGTACTGAATTTATCATACCAACCTAGGATTTCGCGGCATTTGACAAAGTTTCTGACGGGGGGATCCTTCCCTAACGGGGACATGGGCTCTTCCCGATCACACCGTACCCAAAATGGTGCCTGACAAGGCCTGTGAAACCATTTACAGTCATCGGTCGCCCAAATGACCCACTAATTGTGCTATCAATATGATCTCCATATTTGATCTCACTTAGTTCATAGCGAGGTTTTTTATTCTTCCACGTTAATTCCTGCAACTACGGAAGCACAAGTCAGATTTTACCGAAAAAAACCCGGGTAAGTCAAGTGGACTATTGCGCCAAATATGCAATGAAAAGGCATTCCGCACAAAACTTTTTCCATGCAACACCAGTCTTCCAGTGCATCAGTTATTTGGAATAGGCTGCCAAGATACTGTTACGGTAATTAGCAAAGTAACCAATGAAAAACTTGGCCACACACAGACCACACAAACTATACTGCCCCTAGGCTCTATACAAGTGAACCCCCCTCCCCCCCCCACTCACATCAAATTATCTTGCGAGCCTGTGTGAACAACAGCAGGCCTTGAAGGATAAGCCCTTGAACAGGGCTGTGTGGCTTGTATCTTGATTTCACACAATTTTCTAAAGAGAGTTTTGAATATTCAATTTTATATGATGAATTTGAACAGGAATTTCAAAAAATAGATTTGCTGGATTAAACAATATTAAATGAGCATTTTGATTAAACAAAAAACAAAAACCCCAAAATAGGCCAAATGTGAACAATAAAATGAGCCTACAGAAACACAAAATTGAATGGGGATCTAAAGACGCAACCAAAAAAAAATGAGGGTACGCTGAGTCACTATCTGGGTTACACTGTGTCAGTTAACCTTGTACATTTTCATTACAAAGGTGGCCCTAAATCATCAATTATGATTTTTCTTGACTGATGCTATGTTGAAAATTAATTCAAGAGCCTTTAATGCCAGTGACTTGTAAAGGACGAGATGAGCTACTCAGGTGTTTGAATAAAGTGGACTTTTGAAACATATTCCATGGACATTCCATCTACAGTAAACTACCTGTACTGTAGGGAACGAACTGGAAGGTCTTTGGGGGCGAACTAATCAACACTTGAGGGCGAACTGGTCGGGGTGGACTGATGAGGAAATGACTATTGCCATTGTATTACTATAGACCTTATACACTTATCAGTTGAATGACGCACCCCACTATCCTGGACATGGTCAGTCATTGTCCACAACAGTGTTGACAAAACGTGTACAATGACATACCCTTCATGTGACTGACAACTCAATGTAAAATGACTCACACCTCAGTCAAAAAATTGATACACAATTTGCAATTTTGACTGACATGTGGGTCACCAATATTGACTGAAAACATGAGAATGACAACTGATATCCCTGTACAAAGTGTAACAATTGACTCAAAATGATCCAGCCCTTAATCACGGTTACCGCCCGGGAGACCGAAGGTCCGGGAGACCGAAGCACACACTCAGGTCCTGGTCATAATCAAATTCTTGTGAGGGACCCTTCAAAGTTGGCCTGTGTTGTAGGTACGGGGGTTTTGAAACATTAGAGACATAACCCGTTGGTGCCAAATGTTATCATCATATTCCAGGAATCGTTACTACGCCCTCTATAAAAACCATGCAACTTAATCTTGGTATTGTTTTGATGTTCAAGGACTTTGCTACGTACAATACACAAAATGATTTGAGCTGTGACAAAACAATGTACCAACATCTGCTACGTAACCCTGACCCTTTCAATTTTCTGCCCGAAATGAGGACTCTTGAACAAAAATTAATGTCACTTTATAGGAATAGGTTAATGAAGTCATATTTTGATCACGTAATTTCTGGGGCCCCATGACCTCTGAACAATAATGACCTCCGTGACATTAGTACACTTTTAAGTTCCAAAAGTTAAAAAAAGAATTCAAAATCCCATAAGTTCATAGTGATATCCCACAAGTTAATAGCAGTGTCTTGCAAGTTCAAACGAGGTGTCATAAGTTCAGAAAGGGGTCCCATGAGTTCAAGGGGCCTAACTAAGCCTGATTCGGTCTCGCAGACCTTTGGTCTCGTGGACCTTATTTCACTTTCGGTCTCGCGGACCTAAATGACCGTACGATCGCACGTCAGCCCAGTTCAGCTTCGCCCATATGCTTCAATGCAATTTCGGTCTCGCGGGCCTTCGGTCTCGTGGGAAACCCCCCTTAATCACAACAGTGACTTGACGATTGAGGTAATGTGACTCACCCTTAGTCGTGCTGGTGGCTTTCAATAGTGGTTCAATGACTGCATGACAACACTGTCATTGGTCAATGACTCACATTTGACTGACAATGCCGGGGATAGTGGGTACGTGCGTCATTCAATTGATAAGTGCGTTATGCCAAATAGAATGGGTGCCTCAAAACTGCATTCTGGAAAGGCTTATTCCATGAACCAACGACCGAAGTAGATCCTCACCATGGAGAAATCTGATTATCACAATGCTCAAGCTTGCCGGTTAGGAATTATCCTTCCCATGGTGCTTCACGATCTGCTATTTGGCATAAGGTCTATTACTAGGCTGTACTGATTTTAACTTGCCTCGGCCACCGCGTATGTAAGCCTAAGTCTGTGTACTAACTACATGCCTCTAAATGTAAAGGCTAATACTAGCGTTAATACCTGTGTAATGCATGCTGGGGACGCCTGTGGCCTTATATGCAGACTTCGGCACTCTAGAAATTCGTACTCACCGTTTACAGTTCGGTTGATCGAGTTCAATGGCGACAGTGTACATCCAAGGTGGGCAGCCCTCGTAGGCTCGTAATGTCTTTTTATGGACCTAGATTAGAACCTTACACACTTCGACCGATTCCGTGAGTTAGTTTCACAATTACACGTATATATGGTCCTTCCGAAGTTGAGCGCCCGAAGCTGATTTACGGTCCATTTCGGTAAACGTCTATATCAAACGTACAATTCGGTTGATCGAGTACAATGGCAACAGTGTACATCCAAGGTGGGCGCAGCCCTCGTAGGCTCGTAATGTCTTTTTATGGACCTAGAACCTCACACACTTCGACCGATTCCGTGAGAGTTAGTTTCACAATTACACGTATATATGGTCTTCCGAAGTTGAGCGCCCGAAGCTGATTTACGGTCCATTTCGGTAAACGTCTATATCAAACGTACAATTCGGTTGATCGAGTACAATGGCAACAGTGTACATCCAAGGTGGGCGCAGCCCTCGTAGGCTCGTAATGTCTTTTTATGGACCTAGAACCTCACACACTTCGACCGATTCCGTGAGTTAGTTTCACAATTACACGTATATATGGTCTTCCGAAGTTGAGCGCCCGAAGCTGATTTACCGTCCATTTCGGTAAACGTCTGTATCAAACGTACAACACAATGTACAAATACTGTACCTGCGACTTCAAGTATACAGTGTGAACGGGCCAATGTACCGTTTGAAACGTAAACAGAAATGAGGCATACTGCACCTAAAATTGTGTATATTGTGTATACGGCTATACTACTGGTTGGTATATTGTGTACAGTATACTGTGCTATAAGCGTAGTGGCACAGTGGTTCAGTACAGTCAGTACACTGTGGAATGTTCATAAACAATGTCATGTGACCAATATCCGCCAATCGAGAAGGTCTTTCGTTTGAATGGAAACAGATCCAAACTGTCAATCATGTGTGACGTCAAAAAGTGATCATTCAATAGAAAAGGGGGGTACCGGGATACAGGGCTTCAGTTTGGGGGGACTGCATTTTCCCTTTAAGGAACCCTACCATTGCAAGCTTTTTGTATGGTATGTTTTGCTCTAGGCCTATGCGCACTTGACGGGCCCGTGCAGTCGACAGTCACCCCATTTTACAAAAACTGCAAACAGCGCCCGCTGGCCTTATTAGGCCCTAGACCTAGGTTACTTCTGATGTTAGGCTTGATCTGGAAACTCTGACTTGTCGTAATTGTATCTTTCGAAAGGAAAATTCTGTGGTAGAGATTTATAGCTCTCAAATAAGATCAAGTCTGCCAAAAGATTTGCTGGTACAAACAGATTCACAGTCTTTTTCCTTGTTTTATAAAAACAAAAACTTCCTTAGAGTGGCCTTATAAGGTCGTGCCGTCATAATACTGACGTTAAGCCTTATGATGGCTAGGCCTAGTATACTTTTTTTTGTCACTCAGGAAAATGCCAGATTGGAAAGCTTGCAATGGTGCATCCCCCGCGCAGGGCAAACTTTCCAATCTGGGGAAAATGGAGGTGGTCAATTGCTCACCTGGGATGTAATATCTCACAGCTGCTGTCTGGACAACACCGTTAGGGGTGTATTGGCCTACATGTCTTTGACTTAGTGAATTAAAATTATGCCCACCATAGGCCTAGACGTTTCCTAGCAGACCAGCAATTAGGCTAGGCCTAGGATATGACCCGTCTGGAAAACATATATGTTATGCCGAAGATCTTAAGCATTCAGTAAAGACCTTATACACCAATTTGATGGCATAATTTTCTTGTCTTTTACATACACAGCATACTTAAAACACAGTACAACAATTTGGCGTGGCGTAAAAATTGAGAAAAGAGATGACTGGCATAAAAATTGGGTGTAGCAGATACAAACTTTCCAGACTGGAGATACGAGAAATGTATATTTCAAACTTTTCATAAATAATTGCATGAATCCTGTAAAAATTAGATATAAATCAGTGAAATACAATGAAAATCTCCTACAACTATTGTAATCCCAGTTATTTGTTTTCACTCATTTTCTTGGAAAATATCACTTGCTAAGCATGCCCTCTTGATGGCCTTAGTGTCTGACTGCTGTTGCTGTTAAAAAAATGTATCCGATACTATTACCAGTATTAACAGTCTGCTACTGTACCAGTAGCAGCATGGCTGCATTGAACTTATTTTGTGTTACACAAAAACAAAAAAAAAATTATTCCAAGGCATACACAAAAAACAAAAAAAATTATTCCAAGGCATACATATTTCAAAGATGATTTAATTTTAAAACCATGCTTGTATTTGTAAGGCTGTATTTTATAGTGTACTAACCATGAGTAAAATAATACTCAGTGAACTCAGCCTGCATGCCTATCTTCCATCAGTCTTTTGTAGAAGTCAGTATTTACTTAGTAGGCTATACGTAGGGTTGGCATTTGTCATATATCACTGAAGAAGCATCTTCCATAAGTCAAGTCAAGGTCTCTTGTTTTTCCTCATAGTGATCCAAACATACAACATACAAACTTTGGCAAGTACCAGCTTTTTTGTCACCCACATTGGGGCTACAAGGTCACCCTAGACCATTCTGATGTATTTCATTCCATAGAGTTTTCTTGTTGTATTTAAGAATATTTAAGTTTGACTTACAGTAAGTCATCTCCAAATTTTGACTGCTATTCTTTCTTTAGCACTAAAGTTCATTGGCCTGTTTTTTTGTTTTGTTTTGTTTGTTTGTTTGTTTGTTTTTTTTTTTTTATTGTTCATTTCATATTTTCATTTTCCCCTTATGCAGGTCACTCTCTCATGGCCCCAGTAGGACGGTGGCAGAAAAATAAAGACTTGCAATGGTTCAGCAAAGAACGAAAAAATACAAGCACTGCATCTATCAGCTCAGAAGTACAAGCTGCCAGAAATGCTGAGAGGGAAGCTATGCTGATTGCTTTGTAAGTTTGAGTATATATGTTTATTACAGTATGTATAAAATTTCCCTTTTATCAGTTATGCTTGTGTTCCTGGACAATTCCAACCCTGGACAGTTTCAAATTTTCTGGAAGGGAAAGTTTTCTTAGGTATAATTATGGGGAGGGGGGACAATTGTGAGGGGAAAATGTCAGAACTCCCCAAATCATGCACAAAAATCACATTTTGTGGTTTGCATTTGTGTTCCTCTGCATGTTGTACACGTAATAAAGAAGCCTATTGTAGTAAAAGTGAGTTCTTTAAGACTTTTTCTGTAACCAGTCCCTAGTTGACTTCAGTTGACTGCTTTGATTCTCCAACAACTTGCAATTCAGCACTTCAGCTGTTGAAAGGCTTTGCTCTAGGTGTACAGGTGTATTAGTAGCCAATGATACTGTAGGTTGGTTCTTATAACTTAAGCCCTGTCAACCTGATCATACTTTTGTTCTGAATTGTCATCATACTGTACATTTGTATGACGATACTCATGGACAAACGTCTGATTGTGTGGACTACTTTACCAACAAGGTGGAACAATGTCCAACATGTATGAAGGTATTCATGTACTTTAAGGTGCATGTTTCATCTCTCCAGCAAGTGTTCAACCATTTGAATGATGATGTTTATGGACAAATGTATAATTGTGCTGATGGGCCTTTTAAACTGTATCTGTCATATCAGGGCCTGCATCAGTGACAGTGTTGTTGTGTTGAAGTAGTAGTAGTGAACTCATGCAGAATTGCAAATCCTAATGCTGAGGGTACCTGAATCCACATTGGAGTGGTCTAAGCCCAGTTATCTGATATATGGTTACATATAAAAAGGTAAGGCATCAAATCCCTCTCCCAAAATATGAATGTGGTGACCTAATTTAGCTGTGCCCTAAATTAAAATATTCATCAACAAAATACAAATCAATGATAGCACTCTAATAAAATAAGTTTTAAGTTGTTTGAAAATTCTAAGATACTGACAAATTTACCATATTAGTTTTTTTTTTCTTTCCTGTTATCCTGTGATAGAGGTCACAAAGTTGGGGATAGGCTTGCTGCTGAAACAATGCAACCACAGAAGGATGGAGCAGAACTTTCCACTTTGAGGTAAAGAATATCACCAATCTAAGGAAAATTTGTAACAATTGTATGAAATTGCCTCTGTACTCTCACATATGTGCAGCAAGAAGTCAAAATTTATGCAAAAAGTCACAGCATTCCTATACCTTTCCTCTCTACCGGGATGACAGTGGTTTTCTTCATGTAATATGGTGCAGAAATCAGTTTGGTATTACTGCTTTCTACTATTTTACACAAAATAATGTGCTATGGTGTGGTAATTATTATATCCTAAAAATAAATTCCAGATGGTCGTGAAAGGGTTATGAGATATAACTGAGATTAAGATGAAGTGCAAACGCCCATTTTTATGAGCAAACTCATTAAGTTGCCAAAACTAAGCAATGGCAAACAGGGAGATGGGGAGAGCAGACCTGCCAACCATCCCAATTTTAGCAGGACAGTCCTGATTTCCGATCTTAAAACCTGCAAAAAGCAGGAAGTCCCAATTTCTCCAATTTTCCTGATGACAGAAAAAGAAATAAAAAAAGGAAGTTATACTAAGCAACAAAAAATAGGATGTGTGTACTGTAGTTTTCAGGTAGAATACACCTCTTCAATAATACTAATTGCCCATTAATGCACAGTACTTTTGCAATGACTTTATTCCATACACAATGGTAGATTTGAAAGCCTGCTTACTGCTTAGTTAGCAGTACATGAAACACGTGGCAGGACTTACAACCTGTCACTGTGGTGACGTGTGGTCACAGGGAAAAGTTGCAGCTTGCAAAAGTCGGGCGTGTTTGAGTTTACATCTGTGATTGGTCATTTAAAATATCCTGGATGCACTACCATCATTGCCCTGGGAAGCTGATGAAGATTTGTATTCAGTTCTTTGCTACAAATACCATGTGTGCTGATATCGCACACCATGCGAGCCTATGGTACAGGGCACTTAATTTATCCAAAGATAATTTTCAACATGTCACAAGAGCCTCATTAGCCATGAAAATTTTCATATCTCCAGCATGATAGGCCAAAATGACAAGACATTTGCAAAGTACTGTTCTTTTCGAATTATCACTGCTTGAAATTTTGCTAAGTAGTCAATCTACTCTGTATCTACAGCTTGCAAGTCATAGTGTGTGCAAGCTGCTCTACATTGAAAGCTTTCAGTGGCTTAGTGAAGCTGATAGAATCAGGCTTCGACAAATTCCTTTTTCACTATTTGTCCATCGGGCTAGGTGTTCGCTTAGTCTACAGTACTTGTCTGCATAAATATCTACTTGTCCACTTTTAGTATGCCTTTGAACTCCATTTGGAGGAGACTTCGCAAGGGTACGTGCCCGATGGGCTATGATATTGAACAATGCACTTGCCCGAGTAAGTTTTTACTTGTCCCGGACTGTCGGGCGGGGGATTTGTCGAACCCTGATAGAATTTTGATCCAAACAGTAATCATATCAATTTAAAATAGCTGGAAAAATGTTGTGAAAAGCCATCTGTATTCAAGTGGAGAGCTTTTTGCACCCTGTGAATACATACCCAAAATATTGATTTCCAGAGGGGAGAGATTTCAGTCTCAAAAGTGTTGGTTTAATAGCAAAGGCAAGCTACAGCTCTCTTCATACAGTGTGACTCTAGAAAATATGTCTCAACTAAGCAAGATCATCGTTGAAAGTATCAAGAATAAACCACATATTGGTCAAGAAACCCCTAAACATGAACCTGACATGTGCAAAAATCCTTCAAACAACTATCAGAAATATATTGGCAAGGTTAACAAAAACACGTTTTTCTCCACAAGGTAACTTCCTTTACTGAGGTATGGCACTTTATATGCCTTTGCCTAACTTGTAATATGTACACTAGGAACCTAACCTACGTTTCTCTGCATTTAATCTGCTACACAAGCGAAGGCTTACACCCAGAGCTACCAGAGCTATTAAGTCATTTCAATAGCTCTTGTTGCAAAGTGTTTTGGATGTTTTATTAGTTCTCCAACAATGTTTTATGCATGGAGAAAGTCTTACTTTTTGATACGAAGACATTGCCTTTTTCAAATTTTTTGTATTATTTTAAAAGTTTGGTTATGTCACCCAGATATAACACTGTTACCAGAAAGTATTCAAAACTTTAGAAAGACCCTATAAACACATGCTTGGACAAATTTTAATGAGACTTAAAACACATTCACGAATAGGTAAGGGCTTATCAGTGATGGTCAGGGATTTGGAGTCAAAGGTCACTAGGGGTCATGGGGCCATTTTATGGTTAAACAAAAATGTTCATACAGATTTATTGGCTATCATGAATGTTTATCAAAAAAGTACTTGCTAGAGAGGGCTCAAATAGTCTTCCCAACATACCTTAAACTACTAAAACCCAGGAGCTGGGGCTTTGCCCTCTGGACCCCATCTGTTGGGATCTCATGCTTTGCGCTTGCTGTCATTTCTATCATACCAAGATAGTGCTTCTAAAAATTGACAGGTTGGCAGGTGCCCTTATTTCCTGAACTTGAGAATCATGTGACAGCATTTTTTCACCCAGTTGTAAATTTACAAGGAGCAACTGCGTGGTTTACCTTGAATATGCAATATTTATGTCCTAAAATATTATGAAAGATACTTGGAAGAGAAATAAGGAAAAATTTGTGACATTTAGCTATTGTTTCAAAATAAGTTTGGGGTGACTGCTTTTGACCTTTAAGACACTGTGCTGACAATTTGGGGGAGTAATTTGGAGATGCCAAGTTTCAGAGACAAAATGTGATATGTTGCGTAGCTGCTTGTGCCCACTGCTTACCAAGGTGGACATGTACACTTACTCAAAATTTCAGTGTCATTTCTGATAATCTGTGACAGCATTTTCTAGGACACACTGGCTGAGGATTTTTGAGTTGTTTTCATTTCAGAAACAAGATATCTTCTCAGAGCAGTAATTAATTTAATCTTTGTCATTATTTTACAATGTATGGGACGAATGCAGCCTTTCCCGAAGAGCTGGAAATGAAATGACTACATTCCCTCATTTCTCATAGTATCACCTTACATTTGCATACATTCAGGTCAAAGTTGGTGAAAGCAAAGAAGAAACAAAAGGAGAAGAAATCTAAAAAGGAGAAAAAAGTCCACAAGAAAAGAAGACATAAGGAAAAGAGAAAAAAAGAAAAATCAGATGATCATGATGAAACGGACTCATCTTCTGACAGGTAGGCAGAAAATGCTTCAGTTTCATTGGAGTCGAGTGATTGAGGATTTTTGACCAGTGAGGTTCATTCAGTGATTTGTAAAGTTTTATTATTTTCTGATTATCTTTCATGGTAAGAGGCTATTCCTGAAGCAGTCCATGAGAAACTTACACTATAAATCAAATTATTGTTCCTACTTTAAACTGCCTCTAGCCCACTATCATGTGTACAGTGCCAGCATGGAGAAAATATGGCAATTTAGTTTTGTCTCCTCCATGGATGGGGCACCAGTTTTGTGGAAAAACAACCCAGTCAGGGTTTTGAGCTCTTTCTCGTAAAGTTCCCCCATTTACACATGACAGTGATTACCAATGCATCTTCCTTTTGCATTTGGGATTACAAAGAACTGACCATGATGGCTTCAGCCATGATTTCAGATTAGGGAGTCCAAATTCACTGGCATACCTTGGGGAGTGGTCAAAAGGGATGGGTTACCAATGAGATTTCAATTTTGTCCCTTAAACAATAAGCAGTGTAACATTTAATTCATTTGCACCCAGACCAATGACCCTAACTTGGAGGGTATTGAACTGAACATGACTCTCTGATTTGCCAAAAATATGGGAGCTGCGGTGGGTGGTTGCAGTATGGTGACTGGACCATTCTCTGGCTAAAGTCTTGCTGACCATGTTTAAACCTTTTTGATTAATTTACAGCACTGATTCATCGGAGAGTGAAAGAGAAAGACCAGTCAAGAAGAGGAAGGAAAGTAAAGAGGATCATTTCAGGACAAGGACAGACAAACACAGCTCAGATCATGATAGGCCTAACAGAGGAAAACACAGTCAATCTAGTTCTCAGAGAGATTGGCACAGAAGCAAAAGTGATAGGAGAAAACATAAACACACTCACAGACGATAAAAGAAAGTGAGAAGTACAAGATGGTACAATATCATCATTGGAAGTTGCCACAGAAGAAGCTGCCTACTGTGTGTGTGAAAGCTTAAGTGGAGCTCATTGGGTTCATTGACTCAGTCCCTGTTCAGCAATGATACTGGGATGTTGATACCATTTCTGGTGTATGGAAGAAGTCAGTTCCAGCCATGGCAGTCTTCACAGTGGATGAGCTTGGGTATGGCCTCAGTCATCTGCCAGTTGGAGCAGAGCATAGTATTGCTTGGGCTTTAGAAGAAAGTTCTGTTGTGATGGAAGTCCATAGTATCCAGTCATCCAAAGTGCAAACAAATGAGGGGCATTGAGCAGTTAGCCAAATATTACTTTGAAACAATTCAGTTATTTTTCAAACAGTATCTTTTGTGATATTTCAGAACACATTAATGACTGTACTGCTTACTAAGATAAACCAAGGAGTATTTTGCATAAACCGAGTCATGAAAATATCGTCAATTGATTAAAAAGAGCTATGAAAGAATACTGTTACTCAAGTTGACTGATTCAAATGTTGGTGACTGCATTTCCTTTTAAAAGTAACCAGAAGAGCTGTTTTTCCCAACAGTTTCAGATTAAATTGTCTTTTCATTAATGGAAATCAGTTAATGGGAATCATTTTAAAATCTTTAACACTTCTCAAGAAACTTCTTTAGTTAGATGGAAAAGTGAAGTGTTGGGAAGCTGCAATGTTTTGGGAGTGGGGTACCTGCAGCCCTCCTAGTCATGACTCCTGCAATGTTTTTATCACTGATGGAGCAAGATATTCCACAACGGCTTTAAATTGCCCATAACTAGCCTATCATTACAGTCATCTCAATGGTTGTTGTGGTGCTGAAATTCAAATGTTCGAGAATCAAGGCCAAACAAGCAAATACCTACATGCAATGGAGTAAAGCAAAGTCCCAAAAGCCAGTTGTATTGCAATACTTCATTAAAACCTCAGACACAACTTGTAAATTTGGTTTTGTGCATATTTTTGACAAGACTGAAAATTTTCATTGGATTCATGCTTTTAAGGAGAGTGGAGTCACTACTCTCAGCTAGAAGTCTCCACTCTGTTGTAGTTGGATAACGCACCTAAGCCTAGTGAAGTTTTCTGTTCCTTTTGTTTACTCTTGATTGATCTTTGAATTATTTGCCAACCACTTTGCAGTTTGGTGTGTGATGTTGCTTCCAGTGTAAACCCCTTGGGGTATACCCTCATTGCTTATCCTTGGAATGGACATGGTTCAAACAAAAACTTAACAAGAAATAGCTTGTGTGTCTCTTCCTTCATATCATGTATTTGCATATTCAGCTAATGTTTATTCATGATATAGGTGGAAGACAGAAGTTGTCTGGTAAAATGGTCAACATGTGGCAGATTTTGATAGAAATGGTAATTGTATATTGGGCGTATGTTGATCTGAGTTTTGATGCCCATACAGCCCAAGTTGTAAATCCTTGTGGGAGTGTATTTAAAGACAGACAGTCATCACCCCAAAATATATTTTTAGTGTAGGGGTATGAAAATTCTCAGTTGGTGACTGCTCTTTGATTGACATCAAAGTTTGAAAATTTGAAAGATGCAGAGTAGCTCACATTCCACACAAGGCAGAGAGAGTGCTTTTATTACATTTTATAGCCTTGTATGCTCACCAGGACATGGCCTTAAGCAATAAAACAGGTTTATTCCTGCACAAGGAGTAGCTTCATACAGTTATGGGAGGAGCTAGAAGTTGCATAGTTGGGAGAATTGGAACTGTCTGGGATGATGAAATAAGTCACACAATGTCATATGAAGTCTAGTCATCAAATGTGAACATGCTTTAATCCCTAAGCTAAGTTACGAAGTTTTCAGAATGTTTCCTTGTGCCAACAGTGTTTGTAGTCCCTATGCACAAATGACAGTTTTAAAAGCTCTCTGCTCTCACCCCAGACAGTAAAATTCTCCCTTTACTTTTAGCCCCTCTTCTAGTTAAAACAAAAAAAAAAAAAAAGCCATATAGTAACCTCCAAGACAGAGGCACAGTACCCAGCCTGCACTGGGTTAAATTTGCTCAAGGTCATATATATTGATAGACAGCGACTGTGTGTGAGCTTAATTGGGAATATAATTGACTGTACAAGTCACTGCTGGCCAACCAGAAAGAAGCTATATTGCTTGAATGAATGTCAATCAAAGTGCAGTCATCAATTACATTAAAACTCTAGGGCTATTCCTATGTTTGGGCAGAGAGATGCCAGCAACTCCCTGGGTTGGGGAAGATATGTCTCCTTTTAAGGTCAGAGATATATGTAGATTGGGCCTAGTTCCTACTGTGTACTTGGTTTCCCCTAACTACAGTAGGCCAGAGCATACTACCACTATTATTTGACTGGGGAGGCTGTTGGGGTGCTCAGTTAGTACAATGTCAAAAAAAGTTGCTACCATGATTTTCTGTATGTGTTTAGACAATAAATATAAGCATTCTTAAAAGACGTCTGCAGATTTTTTTAACACGTAAGGTAACATGAATCAATGTTTCAGGAGTATATGAGAATCTGGCAAAGGTTTAAGCCAGTCAAACTTAAGTCTAGAAAGCCCAACTTAATTGTGGTAATTGTTGCTAAGAATGGGAGCCCACAAAGTGACCCATAATACTGTCAGCAGACTGCCTACTGTGTCATAACTTGTTACCTAATATCCTCTATTGAAATTCATTCAGAAACTTTTCCCTTTTGACCACAACTGCAAATCATTAAGGATAATTACTTTGTGAAGGAAGTAGAAGAGTTGTACAGAAATGATGTCAAAGGTGATTTGATATTTTAAGTTTCCCACCCAAGGGACTTTTCTTCAAGTTTGCCAACATCAGTGTTCAATTTGGGTAAGCTTATCACTAAAATAGTTCATGATTATCATTAACAATTTTTCTGCTACCCTATGAGTTACAGCAGTACATAAGACATAGGAACTCTTGATGGTTATGTACCTTCTTTTCAGCCAATTTCAAGAGTTGCAGATGTATCCTATCTGTTACTAATATCTGGAGAAAACTTTTAAAATGTAAATTCCAAATGTAAATTATAATTAGTACCACATCTGATATGATTCTTTGAAAATAAAGTAAGAAACAACAGAACAAGCATGAATGATTTTCATTTTATTTTGTGGTATTATACAGAAAACATGTTGGACAGACTATGTTAATGGGAATCTTGATAATTAATGTGCACACAAACATAACATCCAGTAGACTGACTCCCATAAACTGAAAAGTTCCTCCAAAATGATATGTATCTGTAAGAAACAAAATTATCAGTATGGATTTTGGCCCTCCAAAATAGTAAGAATACGACCATCTTCTTCCAGTAAGATCAAAGAGGTTTACAACTTTTGTATGAGAATCATTATTGTACAATAAACCTGCCCTATTCACTGACACACTCCTACTTACATCAACTCTGTTGAATTTCCCACTGCCAAAACTTAAATGAATGACTCCTTGGCTATCTAATAAAATCAAATCTTGTACTCTAGTTTTATCAGAAAGCTTCTACTACACAAATTTAGTTGTATGGACCATATCAATAAGGCATGGCAGAAAAACCACAAAACAATGAAAATAACCTACAAATGAAACAACACTTCTCATCCACAGAGTACCAAGTGTAAACAATGAAGAATGACTGGGGTCCGCATGTATCAACCAAACTTAATCCACCAAAAATTGCCAAATGGAGCAAAATTTGATGGATACTGTAACTCTTTTCATGAATAAAATTGAGACTTAAGATACAAAAAGGATTACATTGTAACAAAACAAACACTCAACACCTTGACAGAAAGAGGAAGAAAATATGTAATAAAGTGATCTTGATGGTAAACTCGTTTTAGTGTGATAACTGTAGGACTGCCACAGTAATTTAACATTACCATACGGATGACTCGAGGTATGACATTCGGTAGCTGGTCCTTTTTAAATAGGCCTGCCAATTGCCACGATGGTCACTCCCACAAAATTATAACACTATCCACTTAATGTGATAAATAAACAGCATACCTGAATGGAATGCACACAATGACTGGGAGGTCCAATGTGACATGAGACATACTCTTCTTACAAAGTGAGAGTTATCGTGTTTCATGATCCGTGAAACGAAGCAGACTTCTGTCAAAATCACCATTTCCAACAAACCAAATGTGATGAGTCACAGGCAGAGCTGGCTCACAATTAGTCGATTTGGTTCCTCTTAAGATGCACTAGGTTTTGGAAAGAGCCAACCTTTCCACAAGAAATGACATGGTCATTTACTGAACGTGAATTATACTACATTTGTACACCTATAGCAGGGCTCAAAATTTCTGTGAGGTTCTTTCTAGCCCACTGGTCATTTGATATATTTATTCCATGAGCCCAAAGGACATTTCCACTCACCTCCAAAGGCATGGGCTACAGTATGACTAAATAGCTCTACAGTTTTTTTGTACCAGCCAATGGAGCTTTTCACTGAAAACTGACACAAGCCCAACTGTGGTTTTAACTGGCCCTGGCTAACAGGCCTACATATTTGTTGAGCCCTGACTTATAGAATACCACCACAACGTATACTGACCACTACCTATAAACTGTACCTACCACCTTACATTGTCTTGAAGTGTGGGAACTTAAGATGGTGCTCTGGTGAGACTTCAAGTGGCAACCAACTTGCAACCTACCAACACCCAAAGTCCACAAAGAAACAAGTTTAATTCTGACATACAAGAAATAGGAACATTTAAAAATTTGCTTACAAGTTGTAAGTTTACTGGAGATCACAGGATAGCCTACACTGTAAATGGAACCCTGAATTTAAATTACTTTCTTTTCACCAAGCCAAACTTTTAAATCTTTTTTATTTTTTCTAATTAATTTTTCTTTTTGTAGAACTCTTACTTTTGAAAACTGCAAATAAATTAAATGTTTCAGTCAGCTACATCACAAATGAAAACTGTAACACACTTCAACTAAAAACTTTTTAAAATTTATTTGCAGTTTCACCCATACACTTAGCTCTGCCTGCTTTTTGTCAACAATATACAAATTTTAAGTATGAATTTGACTTCCATAATGTAGCAAACCTTGAGTAGCTGCACACCCAAGCACTGGTTCGTCATTCTACATCAGAATGATGCTACACTAAATTTTCCTGTTAACTTTAAAAATGGATTTTCAAATAATCTTGTTCATGTGGGCCAATTCTTCCTTGCATTATGGTTGAAGTTCACCATAAGCAATAGAATGGTTCACACATTTGACAGAATTCCAAAATAATGAGTTTTAATGCTTGGCTTTGCTTTTCAATTGCCTAATTATTTCGTTGATTTAAGCTGATTTGACAGCCAATCCAGTCCTTCATACAGACCATCACCTGAGGTCGCACAAGTCGCCTGGATGTACCAGCTGCGAGTACGCAGTGAGTGCAAGCCCAATTTGTCTGTAACTTCTGCAGCTGACATTGCATTTGGCAGATCCTAAAAGAAAAAAGGGACAAAACAATTTGCATGGAAGAATAGAAGCTTAAAGAGCCTATGAAGTGACTAATTACAGCCATTTGATGTCATTCTCTGACCATATCTATCACCAACCAGAATGCAAAAATGCATTGAGGTTTCGATGATATATGTTCTATTCCAAATAATGCCATGATGTCCCATGTCTTTCAGTCACTGGTCAAGTGCTATCTTAACATGTTGGAAAAATAATTTTAGGTTCATATTTGATCTTGGGAATTCCTGGGAAATTTTGCATTTTGACATCTGATGACTCAAGAAGATGATCTTGGGAATTCTTGGGAAAATTTGCTTTTTGCCTTCTGGTGAACTCATGAGATGATCTTGGGAATTCTTAAAATTTTGCTTTTGACCCCAGATGACCTTTGACCTCCATCAAAAACGATAGGGTTCTTCCTCTTACCATAATGCATGTACATACTAAGTATGAAATTTATTCAAGCTTCCTATCTTGAGATATCATGTTAAAATCATTTTCAGTGTTTGACCCCTGTGACCCTACATGACCTTTGACCTCCACCAAACATGATAGCATTCATCTTCCCACCATAACACATCCACATACTACCTATGAAATCTATCCAAGCTTCCTATCTTGAGATATTGTGTCAACATGGTTTTCAGAGTTTGACCTCCAGTGACCCCAGATGACCTTTGACCGCCACCAAAAATAATTGGGTTCTTCCTCTAACCATAACACATCTACATACTAAGTATGAAATTTATCCAAGCTTCCTAACTTGAGATATCGTGTTAACAATTTTTTCAGCATTCGACCCCTGGTGACCCCAGATGACCTTTGACCTCCACCCAAAACAAAAAGGCTCTTCCTCTTACCATAACGCATCTACATACTAAGTATGAAATTTATCCAAGCTTCCTATCTTGAGATATTGTGTTAACAAGGTTTTCAGAGTTTGACCTCCAGTGACCCCAGATGACCTTTGACCCCCACCAAAAAAAAATAGGTTTCTTCCTCTTATCATAACGCATCTACATACTAAGTATGAAATTTATCCAAGCTTCCTAACTTGAGATATCGTGTTAACAAGGTTTTCAGCATTCGACCCCCGGTGACCCCAGATGAACTTTGACCTCCATCAAAAATGATAGGGTTCTTCCTCTTACCATAACACATCTACATACTAAGTATGAAATTCATCCAAGCTTCCTATCTTGAGATATCGTGTTAACAAGGTTTTCAGAGTTTGACCTCCGGTGACACCAGATGACCTTTGACCTCCACCACAAAAAATAGGGTTCTTCCTCTTACCATTACGCATCTACATACTAAGTATGAAATTTATCCAAGCTTCCTAACTTGAGATATCATGTTAATAAGGTTTTCAGCATCCCACCCCCGGTGACCCCAGATGACCTTTGACCTCCACCAAAAATGATAGGGTTCTTTCTCTTAGCATAACGCATCTACATACTAAGTATGAAATTCATCCAAGCTTCCTATCTTGAGATATTGTGTTAACAAGGTTTTCAGAGTTTGACCTCCGGTGACCCCAGATGACCTTTGACCTCCACCACAAACGATAGGGTTCTTCCTCTTACCATAACGCATCTACATACTACGTATGAAATTTATCCAAGCTTCCTAACTTGAGATATCGTGTTACCAAGGTTTTCAGCATTCGACCCCCGGTGACCCCAGATGACCTTTGACCTCCATCAAAAATGATTGGGTTCTTCCTCTTACCATATCACATCTACATACTAAGTATGAAATTTATCCAAGCTTCCTACCTTGAGATATCGTGTTAACAAGGTTTTCAGAGTTTGACCTCCGGTGACCCCAGATGACCTTTGACCTCCACCACAAACGATAGGGTTCTTCCTCTTACCATAACGCATCTACATACTACGTATGAAACTTATCCAAGCTTCCTATCTCGAGATATCGTGTTAACAAGGTTTTCAGAGTTTGACCCCCGGTGACCCCAGATGACCTTTGACCCCCACCAAAAACAATAGGGTTCTTCCTCTCAATATGGGGCATCTATGTACCAAGTTTGAGAACTGTCAGAGTTTCCCTTCTTGAGATATCGTGTTAACGAGCAAAGTGTCACAAACACACATACACACACGCATACACACACACATACACACACACGCACACATACACATACATACACACATACGCCATCACGAATGCATTGGTTTCTCTTATCATCGAAACCAAAAATAGCCCTTATGTTCAAAAATACCGCCCCATGAATGAGAAATGCTAAAATGAAATGGTACCTTCCAGCACAACAGCCCAAAAAGTGAAAGTACATTGACCCAAGAATGACGTCAGCTCTGGAACTCGACTTGGCAGTGTGTGTAAGTAATGCGCTTTGAACATACCTTGTACTGTTGATGTTACGGAATATTGCACGATATTTACGTATCAGAAACCCCTATAAAGATGATGCATAGCTTACTGCTCTTGCAAAGAAAATGATTTATATAATCATCAAAGTTATATCTCTACAAAACCTTCATTTGTCTCACAGGACGATCTTCATTGAGTCAACTGGTTTGGTACAAGCAGAGAGTTGCCATGGACTCTGTCGTATACAAGCAAATGCAAGTTTCCTGGTACAAGGTTATACCACCGAAAATACCTCCCTGGGATATGTAATTGCATCTGTTTCTCCTCCAGTGTTATGTAACCATTATTATTATTGGGGTGGGAAGTAGTTCTTCGTTCACTAGTGTAGGTATGGGGGTTTACCGATGAACAGGCCCATATACAACTGTACTATTCTACATAGTGGCAAACAACTTTGGCTATACCAGGGAATTGTGAGAGCTCCATGGTTATACCATGGAAGTACTACTACCAACACATTACGTGTCAATATATTATTGACACTTGTACAAATGTCCTCCGCTATAATCCATCTTCGTTCAAAACGGGACTGAGGAAAGTTAATGAAATACAAAACAGGCAATTTTAGTGTCAAGGAAGACCAAACTTTTGGTTGTCTAAGGAAGTATTTTTCTCAGAAGTTGACATTAAGTTACTATTTGAGCTTCAAGCATTTCAAAGTCTAGTACGAGATCCATTGTTCAATTTTCAAACTAACGTTTGTGACAACTTGGAAAGGAAGCCAAAAAGGAATTTTGGGTGATAAATCAGCCATCTTACCCAACAATCTGATTTAAATGTGAGTTAAATGTTTTCTTTTTCTTTGCAAAGGGTTGCTGTCTAATTGAAGATCAGCTAAGTAGTCTCCAAACTCAAAACTGATGGGTTTAAAATATAACTTAAAAATACTGACGAAGAAGAGACAAAATGGCTTCCGTTTGCTGCCTTAACTTGCGCTTCTATGCTTACGAGCATTTCAGAGTTATAAAATCCCATTTCAGTACCAATTCTAGAAAAACTGGAGACAATCAGACACTGCTGCGAATGGGACAGCAAGATTCAGTATATGTCTTCTATGTATAAGGTCTAGAAGTAAGCTTGAGCGAGTAGTGACGAACATTCCCTTTTGGGTAGAAAGAATTTCAAATTTTTATGTTACATATTGTTTGCTTGATACTGGCACATTCTTCAGATACATTTTTACAAAATTATACAGCCAGTACCGGACTCAAGCTACACAATCTGTGAGCAAAACACTACTAGAAGTATAGAGTCTCTCTAAACTACTCGTTCGCCGTCCCCACCGGCCACAAGTTCTTCCCCACACTGCCGAACTTTTTCTTGTTCTTAGGCCAGCGACTTGAGATAGTTGGGCTTAATTCCACAGACTGGCTCTTCATGTGGCTCATTGTTATCATTCTTATATTATCTTAGTCAAAAATGGGCAAAGATTCATACAAATTAGGGCAAGTTTCTGTAGATAATTGATATTGCAGAGATGCCAACTTTTAATTATGGTTTCCAGTATTTTTCACATCAAAAAAGCGTATTTTGGACACCAAAAGAGTATTTTCTTAAAACTAGCATAGGCCTACGCTACCCTAGCCTAGGCCTAGACTATAGCCAGGTTCTGAGGTTAGTCAACTAATGTTACTCGTTAGGCTACGCCTAACATTACAGCTTTGCCCACATAATCTGGACTACTTTTAACGATGAAATACCACATTTTGATGCATTCAGGCTTGAATGTTTGTTCTCTACACTTGGGGGAATTATTTTGTCGTTTATGAAACAAACAACGCTGGCGTAATTAATCCAGATTTAGCAGTTCCATGTGCAGCGTATTTCAATGAGTCCATCATGGTATGCTACATAACAATATTATACAGTTATACAGCTGCGCTGGCACTAGCAGTACACATGCCTAACTGTGTCTCCAGTGTATACAAATAACGAAAAGGAGTCAAAGTTAACATCGCTGTAGCTTACTGAGTCGTATTCTGGAGGTGGCCATAAACAGACCAATGAATGAATTGGTTACTGTGAACTACAGGCAGCAGGTCGGGTCGTGATATCGTGACCTCTGCTGTATAGTCTCCCACCCCAGTCGCACTTTTATTTACATTGTTACTTTTAGAGATCTGATTTCCATATTTTTAGCAATCCTATTCCATATTTTTACCGGGCAAAGCGTATTACCATATTTCCTACCAAAATATGTACAAAATAAGGGTAAACAGTACTAGTTGGCACTTCTGATATTGACGTGATATGAACATTGCAAGGGAAGTGCACTGTACACACATTGCAAAGTTGAGTTCCGGAGCTGACGTCATTCTTGGGTCAATGTACTTTCACTTTTTGCGCTGATGTGTTGGAAGGGGTACCATTTCTTTTTAGCATTTCTCTTTCATGGGGTGATATTTTTTAACATTAGGGCTATTTTTGGTGATAGATATGGTCAGAGAATGACATCAAATGGCTGTACTTTGTCACTTCATAGGCTATTTAAAGCCTTTTCAAACTCGGTCACATTTTCTGGATAAAATCTTTTAAAGTTGTTACTAACCCTATGTAATGAAATAAATGACTCCTTCAATGTGTTGCTGAGTGGTACATTCATGAGACAGACAGTCCAACATGTTTACCTATGGTACTTTTAACCTTTATTTAGCTTTTCAGAATGTTAAGCTATTAAGCATCAATACTACTCGACAAAATGTCTCATTCTTGGTCTTGCAATGTTTAACATAATGTGACCTTCTGACCAGAACTAAGTCCACTTGTGTTTAATATGCTAAATTACCTTCTGAAGTCTTTCTTATCAGAAAAAGGAAACATCTTTTGCAATTGTAAGAGCAAGGTGTGAACATCCACCAAGTGGGGTAAAACCTCCCAGATACATGCCCCTAAATTATGTTCTGATGTCACATGTTATAAAGTCATTCCGTATAGCCATCACACCACGATATATAAGAATATTAAAGAAATTGCATACCAATTCTAAAATCAGTTTGTACACTCTTGCACTGAAGATTCAAATCAAGCACGATTTCAGCTTCAGTTTGTAAGAAGATGCAGAAGTTGTTAATAAATTGAAAAGGAAGAACACTGTTCTTAGACATACTGATACACAAATGAACCTCAACTACTTTCCCATTATCCTCTCATTAAAAAACAAAATTTATTGTCAACCAGATATTTTTTCAAGGCTTCATATTTTACAGGTATGCAGAAAAACTCATGTTGTTACACACATTTTCGATATGATTAATTCTGATATTAGCCTATAAATGGCAGCTGGGGAGAACTTTAGATCAGAAATATGTGATCTGTGTCCTCTAGAATGCACCAAATTGCTTGGCTTCCAGGGGCTTCATTTCCACCCTAGTCTACAATTAACTGAGATTTATGACTCAAACAACAATGTCCCCAATATATCACACATCTCACCTGTTTGTTAGCAAAGACTAAAAGTTTGGCGTCTCTGAGTTCATCTTCTTGTAACATCCTGTTAAGCTCTTCCCTGGCTTCACCCATTCGTTCCCTGTCATTACTATCTACCACAAAAATCAAACCTGACAACAGAAAAAGAGTACTACTACATAATATGTGACTGATAAATAAGAAACACTCGTGAAAAGTATCATCCATCCAGTGCACAGCCACCAGTGTTTGCATAGGCACCAGGATCGTGCAATTCCCTACTTTTCTCAACAATCCCTCAAGCTTTATGATCTCATTCAGGAATTTCCTGCACTAGTTAGGTAAACCTTTAGGGATTGTGCTGCAATGCATCCAGATCCTCCTCTTTAAACCAAAATCCCCCAAAATATTTTGTTTGGAGGGGAGAATCACCCCAAACTTTCTGAGACCTAGAACCAACATTGGTAGCCACTAACTACCATTAAGGCAAAGAAGCAAGAGGCCCTGGTTCATGCAGCCTACCAGGGTCCTCTGAAGCATCGATATTTTGACCCACCAAATGTCACGAAATCTACTCCAATTCCTGCTTAAATTATTCACATAATAAATTTTAGACATGTACAATAATATATGATAATTACATTAATAACAAATCATTTAATAATAAAAATTAAAGGCGTATCTCTACCCCCTAGCTTAACCCAAAATAAATTTTGGCTCTTCAGGTCATTTCTGCCTTAAAAGTTACAAAGGAGCTTTGTACAGGATTTTTGAAAGTAATCTTATGCATTTGTAATATCAAAGCTTATAACATTTTTTTAAAAGTCAAGCTATTACAAAAGATAACATACCTTGAGTATTTTGGAAGTAATGACGCCATAAAGGTCTAATTTTGTCTTGGCCACCAACATCCCATACTGTGAAACTTATATTTTTGTACTCCACTGTTTCCACATTAAAACCTGCGGAAGAAAGAAAAGTTGCAAAGCACTTGAATAAATGTGGAAAACTCACAAGACGCATTAATAAAATTTGCTGCATTAACAGACCACAGTAAATTTTAAACTTTCATCACGAAATTGAGAATTTCCTCCATTTTCACGCGTACACACTGTCCCTCAGCATCACTATAGTAGCCCTGTTTTGCATTTCCTAAATGGTAGGTCTTAAGCAAAATATTTCTTTTTGATAGGTGAAAGAGGGACTACATTTACACATTATGATGAAATTTTGATCCCATTCTGATGAGTGGTTCCCCGATATTGACAGATGACATAACTGTGCTATAATTATCACCTAAACAGAACTTGGAACAAGGAGGAGTTACATCATCTCCTCACTGACAGTGACAGGCAAGGCTTTCCTTTCTTTCATTTTTTGACCTTGAACAGAGGTACGAACATCCCATATGGCATAGTTCTCATGCCTCTTGTACTCTCACACTATGGAAGCATTGAATTAAGGAGGTAAAGATTGTATGTGAAGTTTGAAGAAAAACAAAAAGAGAGTTCATTATTAAT
Source organism: Holothuria leucospilota (assembly GCA_029531755.1). Lineage (NCBI taxonomy): Eukaryota > Metazoa > Echinodermata > Holothuroidea > Aspidochirotida > Holothuriidae > Holothuria > Holothuria leucospilota. The sequence goes on from CM055978.1 coordinate 25,304,382, forward strand.
GTACGATCATAATTTCATGTGTGTTGAAGTAAATACTGGGTTGAACATGTAACTTCATCTGCTAACTTCTACAGAACCACAACTATAAACTAAATGCATATTTTACCTTATGCTCAGATTAAGTCCCGCTCTAACATATCAAAACTACATCTAAGCTTAAACCCATCTTTTAAAATCACAATCAACTACAGTAATACTGAGAATATTACAAATCCAATCTTCTGGTGTTCCATGAAGTGGAAGAGTACTTGTCATTTACTTGTTATTAAACAGGATGAGACAGATTCTATGTTCACTATATGGCAAGGTTAGTTGACTGGGTCAGGTCCACAGTGGAAAGTCAAGTCAAACATGTACAGTATCTAAACTTACAGTAACTAATATCTGAGGATTTATTTTCAATTTCTGGCAACATTTCATCATCACAATAACATGTACCAGGATTTACGTCAAGGGAGGGGGGGGATTTGTCCCCCCCCCCTTCCAGAAGGAGGGTAAAATCCCCCCCCCTTTTCATTTCCATAAAAATAAAAAAAATGTCAATATCTTAGTTTCTTACTTAAGAAGAGGACACTTTTGCAGCAATGTTTGAACTTACAAAAATAAATGGCCTTCAAAACCTTTCAAATTGCACCTTAAACGGGCCTTGAAGCAAGCTTTTGTCCCCCTGAACCCACTTGTTACTTGGGCCAAGGACAGCATCAACTTGAACTTGGTTTAGCACTAATAAATCCCCTCCCCCCCCCCTTTTTGAATTTCTGGCAGAATCTCTGTATATATACAAAACTGAAAATGTAATCATGCAAAACCACTTGCATGAATGTCCCAAGGCTTCTTCATTCCTACCAAACCCTCTGCATCATATAGCCCTGAAACCAAGTTCATGTCATGCTAAATTGTAGAGACACCATTTGCTAATGAATGTGATGCACTGCATGGGAGTCAGCTTACAGTATTTGCAAATAACATGAGCATTAATGATGCTGTAGCTTAAATTAATTATGATTTCCCTCACACACACACAGTGGCGTAGCTAGATATTTTTTTTTGTGAGGGGGCAAAGGCAAAAAATTTCCGACACATTATTATCTTGAAGTAATGATGTACTATCTAAGAGTAGTGCCACCATCATCTGGCGTGTAGCACATGGAAAAAAATTAGATTAAACTATCTCCGAGACTGCCTTAAATGATACGTCCAGGCCTTGTCAGTAACCATTTCGATGTGTAATTCTGCTTAAAAACATAAGAAGTGTTGTGTTTGAAATGAATTGTTTTTATTTATTTCCGACAGAAACTAGAAATTTCCGACAGAGGCCTTCGGAGTCTTTGTGGGGGTGACAACCCTCTGCCCCCCCCCTCTAGCTATGCCACTGCACACACAGTTACTGATATGAAATATCATTAGGGATCCAAACCAAACAGTCATGGGCACCTTCGCACTATAGATGTCATTGGTTGCAGCAGTGGCAGATCAGAGTTGCCCAGCTTGGTAAAATTTTTTTAATGTTTGTGGGCACAATACTGCAGGAAATTCTGATGATAATGAAGAGCTAGTTATACCCCAATTTGTCAAGCCCATCACAACATGATTCCTACATATGGCAATATATATCCCCCAAAACCAAACTCTCTTAAGGAAAAGCATTGGCATGGATTTCACCATCAGAACCTTTGTGACCCCAAATGGCATTTAACATCGACACAAAGTACACCTATAAAGACCCATCAACTACTGAGCGCTCTGGTCAACTTTTATAAGATCGGAACACAACAGCTAGTAGTTGAAGGCTTTGCCTGATTTTACTGTTACATCTCTCTTTAATCCCAAATGACCTTTGACCTTCAAAAGCACAACTTTGATGACCCATCATCTACTGAAAACTCCTTACAAATTTAATAATTTTCAGACATAACCCCAAGGAGTCAAAGGCTTCCGTGTGATTACAATTTTTGACCTCCTTTTGTTTGACATCCCCATTTGACCTGCCTCAAAAGTAAAACTTTGATGACTCATTATCTACTTAACATTCCTGCCAAATTTGATAAAATTAAGACATAACCAGGGTTGTTCCCGTTACGCTTTGAAAGTAACTCGTTATAGTTACAGTTAATTCCGTAAAATTGTAACTCGTTACAGTTACTAGTTACAATGTTGAAAAAGTAACTAGTTACAGTTACTTTTGACTAAAAAGTAACTAGCTACATTTCAAAAGTAACTCGTTACTTCAAGGTGAATATACGGTACCTCGGTACCTGAAATGGAGGGGGGGGCATAATTAGATAGTAAGATGGGGGCACATGAGACGACCGACACCTCATTTGTGCCGGTTATCCTTAGGTGTTCCCCAAAGAAAGTCAATGAAGCTAGCTGATCTTCAATGGGCATTGTCGCAGAGGCTCCTAATGCTCAACATGAAGCAGCGAATCATGATACTGTGTCGGAGCTTACGCAAACTATTTGTTAGAGGAATATGGTTATAACCAAAACTTTTCCAGTTACCAAAGTACTTCTTTGAGGGTTGAAATCTTTATACTCCCATCACACAGTCGGCTAATTTAGAGAGGTTAGCGGCTATGCCGGAAAGGGGAAGAGCGTTGTTTCAGCAGTAAAGTCTTCACCCCTCAAGAGCATAAATATGGTATAATAAGAGGATGAATACATTTGTTAGCAGTAAAATTTTAAAACCTCACCGCTAAGGTTGGGCTAAGTGATATTTCCCCATAAATTTCAAGTTTCACATTGTGTCGATATAAAACAGTGCATAGAAATGGTGATACTATGCAGTTTATACATGCAGATCATGTGCACATAATTCACTTTCCCTTTACAATAGGTAAAGCTTTAAGTCGGACACTTCTCTCTTTCCAATTAGCTTTGTTAGGATACTTTTAACGCCATTGACCATTTCAATATTCTGCTGTTTTTTTATATTAACCGTACTATTATTCCAGTGTAAGGAGTTACGGACATTGAAAAGAATATGATATAGCCTAAATTCATACGTTTGATTCATCAAATAAAGATACCATACATGTTAAATTAGATGCATAAATGGATGCACGGTGTTTACCAACGCTTGGCACCGTAAAGATTTACTGGGCTCCAACGCAAGAGTCCGGATTCGGTTAGCTTAATGCCGGTCTCAAGAGCGTTTTTCTAGATTAGGAATTTGCCCGGGATAGAAGGTTCCGGAATCGAAATTTTTTACGGAATGTGATGTAACTGGACTCGGCGGAGTTCATTCCAGCCGAGTTCACAAATATGAAAGATACAATAAAAGTGTTTAAAGGTCCATTTGTGCACAATGTACAGATCTAAGGTATTTTCACATACAATCAACTAAATTACTCAGGAGTCCAGGCGATGGAAGTGAGTACAAACTATGATTTTTTTTATTTATGGATGACATGTAAGATAGAATTAAAACATCTGTATGTGTGATATGATATACATTGGCAAAAAGACTGGTCTCGGAATTGGTGCCATTGGAATCAAAACTGGCAGAAATTTGAGGATCCTGAGTAGACGATGCTCGGAAAGATTCGGGAATCTAGAATCGCAGTTACCTCCGACTCGGATAGGGTGAACACGGGTCCAGCCCTAACGTCTCAAGAGGCAATGATTAAACTTTCAAAGTAAGCTGGTATTTGAATGCCCATGGGCCAACCCGTTTCTCACGGTACACTGTCTCCACTGTGTCCTCTAAAGGACAATATGAGTAAACCAAGGCCCAGCTGACTTTACTTAGAATACATAAAGTCAGCTGAGCCTTAGAGGACCGTTCAGTATTTTTCAAATAATCGCACAAATCGGTCTCATGGATAATAAGCATTGATCTGTCTAATAAGTATTTTGACATACAGATCAATTTTAAACTTATTTCAATCAGGGAGTTGCTATTTGACAACTCCCTGGTTCAATAGACAATCAAGTGGCCCGGCCTGTAAGCCTGCAGCGTGTGCATCTAATATCAACTTCTGATTCTAATCGTGAATAAAATTTGATGTCGGTGAGGGCGACGTCGATAATAGCGATGAATGATAAATAGCCTATATCGAAAATAATTTTACATTTTACTACCAAAGTGTCATCAATTTGAAAATTTTCTGTTATTCTGTTATTAGCTCAAAGAAAATGCAATTTGTGGTCATTTTGACTATTTGTAACGGGAAAGTAACGGGACCCAAATGTAACGCCGTTACAGTTACTTTTACACAGAATTGTAACTAGTTACTTGCTCCGTTACTGAAATGCAAATGTAACTCGTTACAGGGTTCCGTTACACAAAATGTAACTCGTTACAGTAACGGCGTTACTTGTAACTCGTTACTTCCCAACCCTGGACATAACCACTAGGAGTTGAAAGCTTTTGTGTGATTTCACTCTTTGACCTCTCATGACCCCAAATGACCTTTGACCTACTTCCTGTTACCATAATTATCAAGCCCTTTTTATGTGTTAAAACCTTTATATAACTTTGACAGGGAATGGTCAAAGAATCTGCAGATAGCAGCCTTTTAAATGATGTTGACAGAGAGACAGGCAGACAGGTATACTGACAGAACAGACTGACAGACAAACAGATGCACTGTCATGACAACAGCTCAACTTGTGCTAATAAATGGATGGCTTCATTGGCTTTATACAGAAGTGTTGTGTGTTCCTCATTTTTATGGTACCGAAGGTTGGCCTATTCTTACCGATTGTAGGAATGGTTGTTACTATTTCTCCCAACTTGAGCTTGTAAAGTATCGTCGTTTTTCCAGCGGCATCTAACCCGACCATTAATATCCTCATCTCCTTCTTCCCAAACAGATTTTTAAACAGGCTTTGAAATGCACCCATGGTGAAAATGTAAGCTTTCCTGAAAATTAAAAAAGAGAATTTTGTAAAGTAACGGCATGCATAAAAAGGAATTCACTGCCAGAAGTAGTGTTATAATGCTAAGAAACCAGCAGCTGTAAAATAAGCTTAGGGAAAACTGACTAAGTCACTTGGGCTGTTTTCCTTGTAGCATTTAATCACAAAATGATCACATGTTGAAAAAAGGTTAAGTATATGCTACCTGAGATTAAATGCAAAAGTTCATTTTTCTCACCCTCTGTTTTTATTCACCTCAACATTTATGAACTTCTCAGGTTTCTGCTCACCTGCTCTTCTCCCACAACAAAGGTGAGCCATCATAAAGGCAATGGTAGTGGCTTTTTCTATGTCTTCTAGTTGTTTCCAAAAGTAACTGCCCAATGACCCCACAGTGCACAAGCCATAACCACAATTAATCGCTAAAGGCTGGTTCATACTTCCACACTTTCATGCATTGTAACTACTAAGAGAACCATAATACTGTATCGCCATCCCTTGCTCTTCCTGCCAGTCACAAACATACAGTAGCTCAGGTGAACTGTGTTCAACTTTCATAGCTTTATAGCACTAAATGGAAGTATGAATCAGCCTTAAAAAAATACCAAAATTTGGGATTTAGCAGTTAGTAGTTTTGCTTCATGTTTACATCCCTTCTACTTAAGGTCCTAGGAGAGACATAGGTCCCACGAACCTGCTGCTCATATGTAAACAGTGGCTTAGCCAGGATTTTTTTAGCAGGGGGTCAAGAACCTTTCCTAGGGGGGCACAATTTCTGAATTCTCTCCCTCTCTATGGGGTTTATATACAGAACTGTGCATTCCAAAATTTTCCACACAGGTGGGGGGGGGGGGGAGGACCTGGGGTGGCATGGTCTTATCATAGGGGGGCATGTGCCCCCAATGCCCTCCTTCCCGTAGCTATGCCAGCGTATATAAACAGCCCTAGGGTACTTCAAACCATATTTCTCAAATTGTCTTGGGTAGCAAACATTTAATATATGTCCCACACTTTCATCTTGTCTCTGCTAATAAAGTACTTACATGTGACACTGACAACAAATTTGATAGGGGCAAATGCTTTGGTACCTACAGTACCTGGCCTTTCTTTCCAGTAAATTCACCTATTTTTAAACTTTTTTCATGAGTGAAGGGTAACAGGCACCTGGGAACCAGACAATAACAATTGTTACATTGTCTTGAATTCTTTACCTAGTCCAGTCTGCCTATCTATTTATTGAAAATTCCACACTGTTTCTCACTACCACAAAAATATGTATTGCATACAATTGCACGCAACTAGTTCTGTTGAAGCCAACTTTCATGGATCCTTGAAATCAATGTAGGAAACTTCACAAAGTGGGCACACCAAAAAGCTTCAGAAGCACTTCGTAGCTAGATTCATGAACTGTCCAATCTGTGCGGAACATAGTTTATGAAAAAAAGTTGTAAAACTCTGCAACTATGCCACAAGAATCACAGAAAGACACAGAGCTGTACAGACTCAAGACCCATACATTGCATTTAGAATGAGTCAAACGTAAGCCTAGTAGACAACATACAAATTTCAACTTCTCTAGAGATCCTGGTTTGGGGCCAACTAACTTCTATGTAACATTGTGAGACAGTTCATACTTAAAGGGTATGTTGTACTGCTAGATTAATTCTAAACTCATGTCTATTCTGACATTTTTATTTCATGCTTCGAGGGTAACAATATCCAAGCATTTTTTTGTTTTTCCATCCTTATCACAATAACTGCACAGTATTAACTTTATGGCCACATTACAATTGATTATCACTTATAGTATACAACTCACAATGGCAACTTGTTTGACAATTTTCGCTTGTAATATGCAGCCCACCACAGAAGATGGTTCCAATAATTACAAAACCTTGTGTGATCATACTACTGAGTGCAAGTTTAGGGCAGCATAATACTATTGCAACAGGCAACTACAATGTGCATTTTTGGGTGTGTTATGTACCCTTACCATAGACAAGCTGTACTAAGCTAAGCTTATTAAGGGGGTGAGCTTCCAAAGGCTAAACTAAATCACCCCAGGTTGTGGGAATTCATTTTTTTTCACAATCACAAAATTAAGACTTTAATAAGGTGAGTATGTTCCTAATACTTAATACAGTTTAGACATAACTCATTGTGAAATGACTTCCTTGAATACAAAACATTGCACATTATGGGCTAATATACTTGTCCCAAATAAATCACAACACTTAACATTATGTTCTCCTTAACTATAACAGAAGTTACAACAGTCTCAAATTTCAAGACATTACTTATGACCCATCTTTCTTCAGCCTTTAATTTTCATCTTCTTTATTCTTTGACTCAGCACAAAGGGGCTTTAAAGTGTGTTTTGCACTCATAAAATCTGTATTGTTGTTGTTGTTATTATTACCTGTTCTTAATATCAACAACAGTATTTACAGTACCTCAGCTCCCAGTCCTTGCATTGCCCAAGGCTGACTTTTCCTCTGCTTATTACAGAGCTTTCCAACCCTGTAAAAAGTGCTGTAGAAGGGCCACACTTCCTTGGACACTGGCCACATATTCCAAGGCCACACCATCTGTGGCAAAGGCCAACTAACTTGTATGTTATATCAGTATACAAGAGTTGCTGTCCATGGCCACTGCTGGTGTGGCTACAAAGCAACTGATGTAATGATGAACCTGACAATACAGTTATGGTCTATACGACTTGATTTGATAATGTAGGCCAAACTTGGTGTGACCCTCTAAGCAGGCGCATAGCCAAGGGGGGGGGGAGGGGGGTGAAGAGGGCAGCCACACACACACAACCCTGAGCATATTTTTGGTATTTTTTAATGTTTATTTTTACAATATTGCTAGTGTTTCCCCTATTTTATATATGCAATAAATAGGCCTGGGAAGTGCCATTTCCAGCAATCTGGGAGGCATTGTCAGCCAAAATTTTGTGTTTTGTGCCAACCCATGGTGGCATAGAGCACTGAGTGTCCATGGGCTTTACCCCCCTCCCCCGACCCATTCCTGGCTATGCCCGACTCTAAGCCAGACTGAGAGGGTGGGGTGTTAGCTGACGTGACCGTGCCCCTAAAAATTAACCTCTAAGCTGTTTCCATCTTGCAGTTGGGCCTCTCACACAGCCAAGCAGTCTACTTCACATCTGTTATAATTCTGGAAATCTGCAAGTGACTAAAGAACCACTGTGATGCAAAAAAGATACCATATTGGAGTGTTGTGCAAGGTGTACTTCTACACACATACAGCTGTACACCAGAGTCATTTGGCAACTTAAATGTACTGTGTCCCTTACTACTACACATGCATACCACACACAGATCACAAAAACAGGTGTTTGCCTGTGTTTTGGTACACTTCTAACTCTGCTGCACTATCTTATTTTCAAAAGATCTGCATATGTCACAGACCAATCAAAATGGATAACTAGCTACATCAAAATTACAAAATTTGAACTTGCCATACACTCATTTCAATTGAAGTACAGTGTAGGGTGACCAGTCATAAATGTAAAAGTGAAACTTATTTTTAATATGTGAAAGAGGAACTTACTTCAAGTAGTCTGGTGAAATTTCCATTCAGTTCTGACACACAGTTCTCAAGATATCAGCAAATGAAGTTACTACATTGTGACCTTAAATGACCTTGAAGTAAGCAGGAGTAACATCATCTCCTCACGCTGATGAGCAATGCTTTGCCTTCTTTTTCATTCCATTGTTTTGACCTTGAAGTTAATAGCAATATGGCCTTCCCACAGGGACTTAAGTTTGTAAATTCCTATGCTTACCATGCATTTACATTCTGATGACAATGGATACTGAAAGAATTGTTTGTTCAGTTGAAAGAAAAACGAAAGAGCTCATTATTGTGAGGCTATAATGTCACATGTGCTTGCTTCGAGTTCACTTAGGGTTGAAAATGTGACAACTTCATCTGCTATTATCTCCAGAAGCACACATCAAATTTCAATGTTTATTTCATCAGCATGTTTTATTAAGCACTTACCACTCTATCATATCAAAAATTGATTCAAACCTAGACCTCTCTTTTAAGAATGTTACTGTACATGTATTTTGCTGCAATGAGTCTACCTTTTAAAATGAACTACTGTAGATTAAAAGTGCTTCCGCCAATAATGACACAAGAGAACAAGCAAGAATGATTTTCATTGTATTTTGTGGTATTATACAGAAAACATGTTGGACATACTATATAAGTGGGTATCTTGATGACAAATATGAACAGAAACATAACATCCAGTGGACCGACTCCCTCAAACTCAAAAAGTTCCAAATATATGTGTCTGCAAGAAACAAAATTATCAGTATGGATTTTGGCCCTTCAAAATACAAAGAATACCACCATTTTCCAACAATATCAACTTAGTTTACAATTTTTTGTATACAAACCATAAAGGTAGAATCAACCTATCTTTTTAATGAGAAATGGCCAGTGAAGTTCACTTCCTGATAATCTATGCCAAGACTTCTTCCATCTAACTGAAAAATCTGTACCCATGATTACAATGTTGGATTTCCTGTTGCCATTCACAAAGATGGCTGACATTTTAAGAACAAAAGTATTCTGGTTTTATCAAGCAACTCCTACAGTACAAATTGTAACTCCTGCAAAAAGCTTTGCAAGGACCATATCCAGTCATGGCAGAAAAAATGTGACAGGAAAGTATCTAAAAACAGCACTTCTTATCCAAAAAGTTCCAAGAGTAAATATGAAGAATGACTGAGACAAGAATGCAATTTATCCACCAAACTGACCCCACCTAGCACTTTCTCATTGGATAAAGACTTGGTGCTGTGTAAAATAAAACTGTCATGAAAGGTACAGAAAGGTTATACTGATACAAAAAAAAAAAAAAAAACACTCAACACCTTAACAGTAAAAGGAAGAATTTTTTGTCACTAAATGATCTAAATAATAAACTTGCTTAGCAACCATACATTTTTGCTTTTTCACAAGCCAACTAGAGTATGCTGAGAAAAGGGGCCAAAAACCTCCACTTGAGCTTTACAAAGTGTAGTAAATGACAACTTTTAGCCCCAAAATCATTTTTCACACTTTTTAAAGTAACATTTGACTGAAGGCGGGGGGGCATAAAGAGTTATCTTGTGTACGCTTGATCAAACAATGAAGAAAATGGATGACACCATAGTGTGATGTCTTCCTATATGTAGACTGAACAGTCATTCTTGGCAGAGTTACTTATGTCAACAAGTGACTCAATGAAGTACTTACACAGAAGAGATACCTAGTGCTTGTTAATAAACAGGCTCTCAATTAACAAAATGGTCACTGTTTCAAAATCCTACCCTCTCCTAACAAACAAATGACGACTTTAAGACATACAAAATGCACACAGTGATTGGGAGGTCCAATGGGACACGAGGCATAATTACTCTTTTACAAAATTATAGTAGCTTATGTTTCGTCATCAGTGCAATCAGACAGAATTATACAAATACCAGCATTTCTTACAGATCGCATGAGACAAATACTGGTAGCGCTGGCAAAAGATCTAGTTACTGATTTGACTTCTCCTAAGGTAGGTGTATAGGTATCTACATTCTACAAAAACATTGCAATGTACCAAGGACTAACATTTTGCCATGTCTGAAAGTAAGATATCCTAACTTGTACACCTCTAGTAATAACCAAAGCTTACACTGACCACTACCTACAAACTGTACATATCACTTTTAAATGCCTTTAAGTCTGTGGATTTAACATGATGCTTTAGACATGCTTCAAGAAGAACCAGTGTTCGCACTAAGGCGCGGGAATGCGGGAATCCCGCTTTTGTCTTTCAAATCCCGCACATAATTAAATCTAATGCGGGAAAATCCCGCACACCTTCTCCGCTCCCGCACATAAATAAATCATAAGCGGGCAGCTGATGTTCTGAATCCAGCCAAAATTCCAGCGCACTTCTCCGCAGCTGTGATTGTACAGAGAAATTGCAATGATAATACGCACAATAAATTGCAATATAGAATCGTTCCCAAGCAAGCGGATCGCAACTCCCAAGCTGAACACTGATTATGGTAGCAACAAATATCATCGTAATCTAGCCATTCACAGTGCAGCTCTTATATGCTGGCTGCTGGTTGTATAAATAAGAGCGAATCTGATTGGATTGAAATTCAATCACAGTCCCAGGGTTGCAAACGCAACGTTGTATCGTGTACAGCACGTTTGGTTACACACCTGTAGAGCTGTAGTGCACTGTGGAGTCTGACATGTGTAATTGTATTGAATATGTACAGTATGTACTTTCTTGATTTTACGTCGTACATTGCTCTCGTTAATTTCTGATCGTATGTGTATCTCCAATGAAGTTCACTCATATTTTCTACTTCAACTTCAAGTTCACGGATTTATACTCACTCATTCTTCAGAAGGAAAACACCTAGTGACGAATTGGAGCTGTATCGGAGGAGGCTTTGAACTTGGAGAGAAGCACTAACGTTAGTGACACGCATTAACTGCCGTTAACAGCAAGTAGTACCTCTTGCGTGGGGAGTAGTTTTGCGATGGTGACGGAAATCCCGCTCAAGAAAAATTTATGGGAGGGATAAGGTCCCGCCTTGATTTTGAAAATCCCGCAGAAAAAAATTTTTAGAGAGGGAATTCCCGCACAGTTTCAATTCCTTAGTGCGAACACTGAGAAGAACCCTTGCTTAGAACCTACTTACACCTTAAGTATGTGAAGAAACAACTGAGTAACATACATAAGTAACACTGAAAATTTTGCCAACAATAAGTTGCAAGTTTTGAAAAAAATTCAGGATATCCTTCAAAGAGAGTTCCCGACCCTTTTGACCTGTTTAGTCACGGAAAACAGTTTTAGTTACCTCCAACCTGTTTAGCTCTATATGTGGGCCTCTATGTGTGCATCACACATGTATGTCATGTATAAATCTAAAAGCAGTGACTTTATGCCATGGGTTGGTGAAACTAATTCCTAGGCATTAACTTAACCCAGGGTTTGGTAGCCTTGTCCTACACTTTAAATGAAACCCTAAATTTCAATCTCTTTACCAATCCAAACTTGACTTTTTTTAATTAAAACCTTCCAAAAAGAACTACATCTGATAACTGCAAACAAATCCAAAAACCATGAATTAAATGTTCCTGAAACTTACATTAGAAAAGAGGAGTGTACCCAGCATACAACTTTCTAAAACATGAAATTGTCTTAAATTCATATGCAGTTGACCAATTTTTTCTAAGCTCTTCCTGCTCTTTTTCAACCATATATTAATTTCCACTGACTAAATTTGAGCTCCAATATGTAGAAACCCTTAAGTCTGCAAACTGAAATGATACTGTAGTTCTGCATTCTGTACAATAATGGTGCTATAGTAATGCAACTGTCTACTTTAAGGAAAGAGCATTTTCAGAGAATCTTGTTCATGTGGGCCAGTTTCCCTGCACTGTGGTTGAAGTTCACCATGCGCAATAGAATGGTTTTCACTTTTGACAGAGTTCCAAAATGGGGAGTTTTCAGTTTCACTTTTAGTTCTTCCGTTTTCCAAGCTCATTTGAAAGCCAATCCAATCCTTCATACAGACCATCACCTGAGGTCGCACAAGTTGCCTGGATGTACCAGCTACGAGAGCGCAGTGAGTGCAAGCCCAATTTGTCTGTTACCTCGGCAGCAGTCATTGCATTTGGCAGATCCTACAAAAGACAAAAAAAAAGGAAAACAAAGTAATTTGCACACATAAATGGAAAATGAAAATAATTTGTATTTTATCAGAAACCCTGTTTATATAAACTGGCCTCACAATTTATCACAATAACAATCAACACAATTAATTCAGTATCCACCAAGTTTTCAGTGTATTACGAGGCAAAACTCTAGGGAAATTTCACCAGAAATACATAGACTTTCTCAGTTAGGACATCACTGTAGGATGTCACGATGACTAAAACAGCATGCATGTGGGCACAGACTACAATTTGTAAGTTCTCTGAGTCAAATTTGGAAGAAAAAATTCAAGGGTTTGTTACAAAATTTTGCTAGGAGTCACCAATTGGTATAGGCTCGATATCCTACATACAATGTACATTAGAATAGCATAAGACCTAGTTTCACTAAATCTGAAAAGTTTGTATCCTGGTGTGCTTTGTAACTAAAAATGATGGCAGACGTTATAAAAACAAATGGAATGGCAGTCTGCGTGTCTTCTACATGTCTCCAATACTTGTGCAAATTTATTCCAAATTTGTACTCTACATAGATAACTCTCAAGATTGTTAGGGCTTTTCTTCGGCACATGCACACACGTAAATGTTAACAAAGCACTGGCCATTCAGGAGACTGTAGGTTCCAAATTTGGGATAAAGTCTCTGGGTTTTAGAAGTTCACAAAATTGTTGGTCAAAATCATTAGTAACAAAAAAATAGTAAATATTTTTGGGCATTTTTTCAGTAAGTTTGCTAGCTCTTTTGAAATTATTTGGGAAATGTTTTGGCACTCTTTCTTAGGGACATAGTGTACCTACCATAACTGGTGACCACCATTTATCAAATTTTTTTTTCATTATCCGAACTACCTTCGGTCATGATATGTTCAGATGAACAGTGTTTTACAGTAATCTCCTTTCCTAAACGTGAAGCGTCCACATACCAAGTTTAAGATGTACTCCCACTTCCTACTCTGGGATATTTTGTTTGCAATGTTCAAGTGTTTGCCCTTTGCTGACCTCAGATGACCTTCAACTTCTACCACAAAGAAATGGTTTTTTGCTAACAATGCTCCTACTGGATAATGAGGATAAATGACTCAATACACCCATCTCCCCTTATCCTCACCCTCTCTAAACATTATTCTCAATTTAAGAAAAAAGTTTTGAGAAATTTTTGAAAAATCTGCCATCCAGTGCAAAATTGCTAGTTATGCTTTTTGGCAAACTCGTTTCAATGTAATATTCATGACTACTGGCTTTCAAATGGGGGTTTGCATAATTGGAAAAAATGCTTTCTTGCCTGTCAAAGCTTTTTCATTTATCAGCAAAGTAGTTTAAATCAGTCCAAACACGATTTAAGTCCAAACTGTATTTAAAACCGAGAGACTGTAACACAGTGGTTTAATAAGTTAGACATTTAAAAATGTAAGTTATATAAAACTCTGATCTAGAAGGCAGGGGTATTCTATTAGCTATTTTCAAACATGATCAGTATAACCACATGCATTCTTGTTTTTGAGTTGTATGCAGGACAGCATTTATGTAGGATGTGCCATTCCAAAATTAGCTACAATGCAACTATCAGTATATGTACATACTTATACACCTTCGGATTTTTTTCTGTATTTCGTAAGGTGTAATATTCCACTTTATGTTCACACATTCCTGTACCTTGTTGTCCCATTTGTATTTATAAAATTCATGAATAGATGTTTTTTTACTGAAATGAACTTTTGTGAGCTTTGTCAACAATTACCATCTTTGTTTATTTTACACAAAACCAAGTACAGAAGTTGCATAGTGTCCATCTTTACAAAATAATGAAAGACAAAATTTCTTCATGTGGGGTGAGGTGGGGAGTGGAGTTGGGTGGGGTTGTTAAACACTGGCTACTATGTGAGGCAACTGGGTTCACCCCTTTAGTTCCCATCCTTTTCTGCAATTCAATGAAATCCACTGTTGAAACATGTCTTACCTGTTTGTTTGCAAAGACTAAAAGAACAGCATCTCTGAGTTCATCTTCTTGTAACATCCTGTTAAGCTCTTCCCTGGCTTCACCCACCCGCTCCCTGTCATTACTGTCCACCACAAAGATCAAACCTGGAAAGAAAGACACAAATGTATTCTTTAAAGGAAGACCCAATGTATTTCTTTTCATTTCATAATTTTTTAACAAAATTCACAGAGTGTAATGCCAATTAGGCTTGGGCAAGTTACTCAACTCTACTTCTGAGTTATGGCTTGTACAGATTTTTGAGGACAGTCAAAACTTGTGCAAAATCATTTCCTGCTCTTAAGGTGCGTTCCAGTGGCATCTCACAAGACTCTCATGCGTAAAAAAAAAAATCCACTTCACGTCCTCAAAACCCTGTAGCAATACTATGTCCTAACTCAAAATATCTCACTGTAAAGATTGGTTACTTCTGCAAAAAAATACCTCCAGTTCTCAACAAGGTCACAAAATGTAATCTAATATAGGCACATTGCCTCAGCTCCATTTTGCTTTGCTATGTTCGAATAACCTGTTTTTCCTTAAAATATGATACTGTTGGCATGTTTAAATATCTTTCCATGTAGATCTAGCATACAATCACACCAAATGTAGAGTGTAGCAAACAAAGGTTTTAAATATTCCCTACAACAGTGTCAATGTTATGAAGAAATACAATGCTATGTCTATTCAATGTGCCAGAACGGCATCACGAGCATGCCTACAAAAAGCTGGACGCAAACACACATTGCGTCCGCGAAAATCATGCTGCAGCTAGAAATTTTCATCTTAGTCCCAAATTAAGTAGACCAGGTGAGCTGGAAATTTTGGTTTTCAAAGTATGTGTGCCCGCGAAGTTTTGCGAGTTTTGCAGCCATGATCACGAGTTTCCCATAATGCACTGTATTTCTAGAAAAACTGCATTTCGCTGAAAATCAGTAAACCAGTATCTTCCAAACCCTCTATGCTATTGAGATGCGGTTTCCACCTCCTAAAACAGAAACTTTTGCTGCATTTTATGAATTGAGTAAATTTAGTCCCTGGCAAACCCTTTTAAAGGTTTGCATTTGTACTCATTAAGAAGTTTAAATGAAATTTCGGAACAAAATAGATCATGTCTTTATATCAATTTGATAACTAGTTTCCCCTTCAGTGCGCTGCTACCACTCTCTGACATCTGCAACATAACAGTTCAGCCATTGAGAAGTAGTGTTGTACCAATACTGCAAGAAACAGGTATTACCATACTGATATTCCAGTTCTCAATATCAGCCGATACCGATCCGACACCAATATTTGGGAAATAAGCATTCATCATACTAAAAACTAAGGGCTAACCGACTACTGGGCACTACCACTTGGGGCATTTCATTTTTATGAGGTAAAATATTGAACTTATATTCAAAATACTCAAATAGTGTACCATTTTTATGCCATAATAAGGTCGATATAATCATTAGTCGGGCAATATCATCCGATACCGATGCTGAATACTGATAATCGGTCCAACACTTTTAAGATGCCTTTAAGAGTTTAGGCATGTTGGTCTAATAATACTTACCAGTAGGGCTGTCCTTGACACTCACAGCTATTGTATACATGCCTACCATGGTTACATTTTTAACTTTTTTACATGGAAGCAATTTTTGACTTCAATGAAAAAATCACCACAAACAAAAATTAAAAGGGTTGTCACTGGACTTTCAGAAGATAATCTGTAGACAGTGGCGAATCAACCATCCTTTCCCCCCCCCCCCCTCCCCAGCATCCCCAGCTGATGCACAGCTCTGTTTGACCAGGCCTGCTAGGTACCAAACCAGAAATACTGGAGTCACCCAAGCTCAACCCCCATATTATGGATGGCCACCTATTTGTTTAAGTTAAAACCATGAGAGGCCAGATGCCCTTTATTGTATAACTTGGCACGACTTCTTAACCCCAATTTTTGCTGTCCACTTGGCCCTGAAGATGGGGTTTCCAGATTATCTTTTCCACAAGACTTTCCAACATAAAACTGCAGCTATGAACATTCAATATCTCTTACATTCTATAACACACCAATTAATCTCCTTTTAACGATTTTGTTGCCCACCTCTGCTTTATATTTTCCAAAGTACTTTGAATAAGCATTTTGCATGGGGCCCCGGAAAATTCCACCTGATAACTTCCACCCAAACAATTTTGCCCAAGACAACTCCCTGGGACACTCCCTACCCAAGGTAGTTCAAAATTTTCTGTTCTGGTAGGGGAAGTTGCCTGAAGGGTAACTATCATGGTTGGGAATTGTCCGGGGGGGGGGGGGGGGTAAATGTCGGGGCGGGGGACAATGTCTGTTATGGGAACTGTCTGGGTGGGAGTTGTCTGGTCCCTTTTTGAAGACTGGACTAATGCAACTGTTCCTTTAAAACTTGACCGGAAGGTACTTCACAAATTTTTAATCATATTTTAAATATCAACCATTTATGGAAGAGAACATACCTTGAGTGTTTTGGAAGTAATGACGCCATAAAGGTCTAATCTTGTCTTGACCACCAACATCCCAAACTGTGAAACTTATATTTTTGTACTCCACTGTCTCAACATTAAAACCTGTAGGGAAAAGGTAAAAGTATGGCAATGGTTGAGAAGTGCTTCAATATTTTGACATTTATAGAAAGAATCAATAGGGGTTTACAGCACTGATGGGTTATTATAAGCCTGGAGCAGTGCCATGATGATACAGGTATTTTAAATTCCATGTGTTTGTTTTTCTTTTCTTATTTTTTTTTTTCTTTTTCCTCTTTATAACTCCATCTTTCCTATCACTGTTGCAGCCTGTTGTGTACTTCAAAAAATGTGAAACATAATCAGCCATTAACAATACTGAAAGTAAATGTAATACTGTGTAATTCCATGACCTGACAACGTGATACCATTCATATTGCAAGGAGAGTAGAAAGGTCTTTTTCTGGGTTAATGGTTTCCATGAGACAGGCTCACTGACCAGGAGCTAAACCCAAGTTAAACTTACCTAATATATGAGGAATTTTGTGTTTGCAACAATTCCTCTATCAAAATAAGATGCAATACTGTAAAACTGATTAACTTTTTAGCAAGAAAGCAAAGCACTCATTTACCAGGGATGACTCATTCCTTTCATACCTTTGCATGATAAAACCCTCAAACCATTAATAACAATAAATTTGGATTTTTATAGTGCCTTTATATGTAACATCTCAAAGCGCTTC
This sequence comes from Holothuria leucospilota, assembly GCA_029531755.1. NCBI lineage: Eukaryota > Metazoa > Echinodermata > Holothuroidea > Aspidochirotida > Holothuriidae > Holothuria > Holothuria leucospilota. The sequence continues at coordinate 25,322,192 of CM055978.1, forward strand.
ACAATCATTTCCCCTGGTCATTGGTAACTTGTCAAACCCACACAATATAGTGCACATTCCTTGCTGTTCGTTCGTACCTGGCACACTGAAAAGTAATTCTACTTCATCGTGTCCCCTGGGGGACTTCCCATAGGAGCAGTCACAAACAGCGCATCACTATACAAGTTACCTCACAGGTATCCAACTACCCATTTAACCCCTGGGTGGAGAGAAGCAATCCAGATAAAGCATCTTGCTCAAGGACACAACATAATGACCCAGGAGGGAATTGAACCGTCAATCCTTAGATCACAAGTCCAACACCTCAACCAATTGGCCACCACGCTCTCTACTCGTTTAGTCATAGATTAAATTGTTACAACAGTTACTAATATGTTGCAAGGAAGATCATTGCAGCAAACACACAAATTGAGGGACAATTTGGAGATCTAACTGCAATCTATACCTCATCATAAGGTACAGCCAGTGGCTGGCATCATCTTACCGATTGTAGGAATGGTTGTTACTATTTCTCCCAACTTGAGCTTGTAAAGTATCGTTGTTTTCCCAGCCGCATCCAAACCAACCATTAATATCCTCATCTCCTTCTTCCCAAACAGATTTTTAAACAGGCTTTGAAATGCACCCATGGTGAAAATGTAAGCTTTCCTGAAAATTAAAGCATTGGATTTTCAGAAAAAACAGCACATACAGAAGACAAAAATTTCATAAACAAAGTTCTCATAATGTTGGCAAATCAACAAGTAGTAAGCATAAACTAACTCCTTGCCTTGAAATGTAAGCATCAAATTTGTCTTTGTGCTTTGTCACACCCCCAAGGAGGACTTCCAAAACTACCTTGCAACTACACCTCAACATAAAGTCTTGCTGCATGCTGAGAAGCACTACATGAAGGCCCATTTAAGTACTGACAATGCTGGAAATTTAAGTAATGGCCACATCAGAAAGTTTGCCCAACTGCTAAACATGACATTGGTTACAATGGCACCTTAATAATTTCCAAAAGTGTTTTTTTAAAGCCACTGCATTACATTGAGCTCAGCTGACTAATTCATATTATGCATGACCAGGGTTGTAGCTATGGGGGCCTGGGTGCAGATCAGCTAGCACTACCCAGCTGTCAGGTCAATGAAGACAGATACTCCCAAGTACCACCCACAGCAACTTTCCTACCTGTAGCAAATATTATCTTTATTTGTTTGGAGGAATGTACAGTACTGTAGGAAGGAAATCTACTGGGTCTACCATCTGTGGTATGTAATTTCCAACTTTTGCAGACACAAGAAAGCAACACAGGGCCAATTAATCCTCACTTATATATATTTGTACCATTTGATGTTTCAGTCACTTTGCTTTATTTGGACTCTTCACTTGGAGCCCACCATCACTAAAATTAGTCTAGCTACACCCCTGTGCATGGCACTAACAACAAAACTTATACTACACAACTTGTATAATGACAATGAGTTGACAACTTATGATTCTGCAAATGTTTTTCAAACGATATCCATGGGAACAGGTACATTGGAGCCCAGGTACCCTGGTCTAACAGTTGCCATTAAGGCCAACTTATTTATTGGTAACATGGCCTAAACTCTGTTTCTGACTGCCATCAGATTAACTACAAACCCAATACAGAGTACTTAGTCAGGACTATACCTAATGCTGATAATTTTCACTTCATAGCCTTGGAGTGCTTATATACAAAAAGGTACAATATCTTCAGCTTTGGAACAAGTTTTTCTTTCCCCTCTCATCAATGACATACAGTACTGAAAAAGGTTAAGCTTTAACTTAAAAAATTTCTTAATGCAGGTTAGTGTTGTTGCGATATAACAATATCAATATAAAATATGAATGTGACTTTTTACACGCAATGTTATTTGCAAATAATCTGAATGACATTTAGAGAATTCAATACCGGTTTGACAGAGGATAAAGTTAGAGGCACAAATGATTGACTATGACTATGAATAAAAGTGTACTACACCCTCACATAGTGATTTCACCTTCAATCCAAATGGTGATAATCTCTGGAAAATAAACAAACTGTGCTGAATAGTTTGTGAGATATTACCATCACCTTACAAAAATGAGATTCCAAAAATGGAAGTCACAAGATCTTGTCTCAATACAACACACATGCTCAATATGGTCAGCCTTCTGTCACTAACTTGTTTGTCACTTACATCAACTAACAAGCTAATTCCATGCTCTTTCAAAGAAGTAACAAGGGGCTCTAAATTAATATACTCGATTTACACATAATGCATGAGATATGTATCCCTCCATTGAAACTAAGTACTTTGGGGTCTGGGCACCTAACTTACATGTATGTAGAATCACCTACACTTCAAAGATGGTACACACTGGCCTAACTTCCCGACTTCCCCACTAATGATAAATATATATGCAGGTCACAAATCTACATTTCCCATGATTTTATACCGTAATAAAAAATTTTTAACCCTCTCCCCCCAAAATTTTTGAAAATAATGAATTTTTGTGAATGTTTTAGTCACTATGTTTCCTAACCCACAAGGAACATTAAATTTGCACAAAATATGAAAGCTCAAACACAAATCCATTGGTTATGATGTTATCCTACATGGACCATGTGCTTCTACAGTAAAACAGAACAGTACAACCACCAATGATATAAACAAAGGTGTGTATATGCCTATACTGTACAGTGTGTGAAGTATGCATTATTGTACAAACATTACCATGTACCCAATGTAATTAAGATTACAAAATGTGTATTTGGGAGACTTTCCTTATGAATCTCAACTTCCATACAATGGTTACTACATTGCTAAGATATAAAATTTAGACATTCATTCAGATCACTTCATATTAATTAGTACAACTCATATTGCATGCTTCTGTTTCCTTTGAGAATATATTTATGACCTTGACAAAATTACTTTTCTTACAAAGCATCTTATAATGAGAGTGCTTATATAGTCAAGTAGTGACAATCTAAACAAAAATAAGACAGACAGTGACCTTATTCTGAAACAGAGTGCTGTGGCTTAAGGCACCATGTCAATAACTCAGGCTGCAGCTGCCTCAGCCAAGCTGAGGCAGCTGCTGCCTTTTGAACTTTCCGTGCAGTGGCAAGCAATGAACCGGTACAAATTGTCACGCTAGCACAGAAACTGCAGAAAACAATAGCAAATACGAGAAATGTCTATAGTTTGTGAGAGACCAACTGAGTGTTACCTTCTGATTTTCACACTGCTTCTTTTCACTGAGACAGGCTACCAAGAATGTTCCTGGACTAAAAATTTGTCAAATCCTGAAAGGATGCAAAAGTTAAATTTACCAAGTTTGAGGTAAAGAAAATTTTAAGAGGTGATATGATTGAAGATTTTAAGACTGTACATGGTACAGGTATTTATGATTACAAACTTACACACAATTTTTTTGAACTTCAGTTTAAGATGAGACATATTAAGGGGGCATCATTTTAAATTACAAAAATAGCTGTGCTGACTCAATGTGGAGGCAGGTTTGTTAAAAAACAGAGTTGGGGAAGCATGGAATGATTTGGCAGAGGAGGTTCTTATTAATGCAAAAATTACTTTGTCCCCTGAAAAAAGCAATAATAAAATTTGGAAAAAAAGACATGAAATTTGATTACAATGTTCAATATTTTCTTTTCTTTCAGCATGTACAGTGCAATTTTGGTATATTATCTTACTGCCAATACAGAGGCTTTCTTTAGCCTATATCTGTAAACTGTCATATCATATTACATCATTTCATTGAAATCTCTTAAGTCAAACTGAAATTGTTGCAACTGGGCTATAATCATACTATCACCAGAACACTGAAATTTAAGATTAGCGCAGAAGGAACAAACACAACCTGGTACTGTTTTCATTCAGTGTGTTCCCTGCTGACCCATCCAAAGTTGAAAGTATGCAGCATTGTTTGGCATTGTGGTCAGAAATTTCTGTGATATCGATACTGAAAAACTGATATCGCAACAACACTAACATACACGAAATTTATGGAACATTTTATGTTGTAAATATACCTGAGAAATAATAAAGTTCATGATTTACCTTCACAACAACTTTACTTGGTGTACACCTCCTTTCTTCCTTTGTACAGAAGCACATAGATCAACAGCTCTTTTACAAGGGAAATCTTCTATTGGGGGCCTTCTAATGTTATGATAAATTCACCATACAATGTAACTGATGTTCTTAAAATGCCACAACTTCCCTAATGATGTTTCCAAAGGAGCCGCTGTACTTCTTTGAAGACAAGTCGCACCCTGAAACAGACAAATTCACTTCATTTCTGCATTTACCATGCGTTAGTGGCCAGTGTGTGAGAACAAACTCTATTGGTTACTATCAAATGCAGTCAAGCAAAGAAGAGAGTCTAAGGTCGAGGGGCACATTATAAAAAGTTGAAGAAAAAGCTGTCAGTTGATTGAATGATTCTAATCATGTACAAAAGTTGTGGAAGGAGCAAGCACAAGTAAGATGTTGCATATTGATGCCACACTCATGGTTGGAAAAAGATGGGAAGATGGGAGGCTCCTTCCCAGGAAATTTGGGCATTTTGAGCGAAATTTTGGCAGTTTGAGAGAAATTTACCTTTTTTTGGTACATGGCAGCCTGAAGAGAATTGTGGAAAATATGACTTCCTTTCTGGAAAATAAACACTTTCCAGTCCTGGCCACACTAGCAACATTTGATTAAGTTTCTACAAGTAATATTGAAATGATCATCTGCTGTGTTTTTATTTTCAGTTATCAATCGATGCATGTTCAACACAATATGACTGTGGATTGTAGAGTCTCCCCATACAGCAACATCGCCCCACCGTGTTTAACTAATTTTCCTGAATATAATGAAATTCCCTCTTCGCTGGAAGGCCACTTACTGTACTGTACTAAGCCATTGAGGAGTTTAGCTTCCAAACTACTGTCTAGGCATGACCTAGTACCAGTTCAAGAGAGCAAATCGGAAGAAACCATGTGGTGACTTCAAAACATAATTTAACATATGAATGTCAGCATGGATTATTTCCTCTTTTCCCAACTTTACTTCATTTTCTAAGACATGAAATCAACTCAGGGGCAACACTGACACTGTCCAGGCTGCACTTGAAAATCCAGGTTCTAGAAGCAGTGTTTCCATGCAGTAAGGTAACATTGCACATGATGTTGCATGTGACGGCTGGTCACTTGCCTTCACAGTCAAGCGGCCTGGTTCACAAAAACGTTGTCCCTCAGGAAACTAGTGTTCGACCGATTATGCCATAATCGGTAATCACCGATTACCGATTCATATTCAATTACACAATCGGGCCGATGCCGATTACTGATCACCGATTATTTACATGTATAGGAAGGTCATGTTTTCTCGCCGTCAGTCGCATATTTCTAACTTTGTTTACACACCATAACATAACCTTCACACTGGAGATGAACGATTAAGATCAGTACCCCACGTTCCACGAATGGAATATTGTTTTTTGAAGGATTTCCTCTCGAAATACTGAGATAAAAATCAACCATAAATACATGCTTTCGTACGATGTCACAGGCCTAACATTAACCAAAGAGTCTGTCGGCTTACATACGGCTCTGCCTACAGTGGTTCCATACACCGATCATATCGAAAGATTCCGTGTAAAGGTCTGTACTGGACTGTATAGTAGCCTATGCACCCCAGTTTTAAGCAAAACTATCTACCTTGGCACTTAAGGGCCACTAAACATTCCACTCAATTTACTCATCTCATGGTTTCATAACGATATGGATATATATTTTTTAAACCCTTTTTAAAGCGTCTTGCCCAACACTTACGTCTTATGTAAAAGATTCTCCAAATGAAATGTAAAACTAATTCCTGATAAATTCCTGTAATCGAAAAACTGTTGCCGTTCCAGCGTGAATTTAACACGGGCCCATTTCCCTTCGTTCATCAGTTAGGAGCACGGAGTAGTACATGACCAAAGTGCTACGTAAAAAGCGCGGGCAATGCACTTAGCTTGCATTATGCATTACACACTGTACTGGTGTGCGTCGTAGGTGAACTTCAACTTTGCAAGAACTGTACGGCAATTACGTGTGCTCATGTGCGGGTCATAGGTAATTAAAAACTTAACGAAAGGAATGTGGGAAGTGGCATAATTTATGCAGGATAATGAGCCTCGAGTTTCCAAAGTTGCTACAGTACGTACGTGCACCAAATGTGTACAGATGATGTGGTTAGCACTGAAACTTGAAAAAACATAGCACGAAGTCATTTCTTCCTGTAGTACAATTTGTATGCAGATTGTGGCATGGTCCGTGGCATGCACACCTTGTAGGTAATACGCGTGCCCTTTCACGCACCTGAGCTGTGCTGCACTAGTGTTACGGCACCAATTACGATGAACGCTATCATTTGGAGAGCTTAAAATGTTGCAAGTTATGTGAGTATCAGTGCTGATATTTTGGGCGGGAACTTAAAGAAATGCATGTTTTGGTGAATTATAAAGATTTTTGCAGAAACTTTGAAGTGTATTTTAGCCCTGTTTCTAGTTTTCAAATAATCGGTGGTGGTAATCGGTTGAATGACAAAATTTTACCGATGCCGATTATTTACCGATTGTGCGATAATCGGCCCGATGCCGATTATCTAACAGATGATCGGTCGAACACTACAGGAAACATTTTGAAGGAAACAATTAAAGGTGCAGTCTACTGTTATTTTCTTGTAAGGAAATGAGAAATACAGCTAGGCTCATGACTTACACAGCCATGACTTTGACGTACATTTCAAAGGTTGGTTGAACCAATTGGTTGGAAACTGGGATGTTAAACCTCATCTAACCTAACCTAACCTCAAAGGTTGGTTGCAGAGAAAAAGTTACGCTGTACTGTAAAATATGCAGCGTTTTCGTTAACCCGAGCTCCCAGGTCTCAGAAGCACGACAAGCTGCCTAGTCCACTGAAAAATGAATTTTAAAAGTACTGTTCTCCAAGGGAACTCAACCCCCAATAAAAACGTACTATCACGAAATATAATGCCAATGGAGCAGAGTGTATTACTGGTCATAATTAAGGACTGTCAATGCCAGTATTGAAGAATATTTGGCATCCTACTGTAACTGTAGCAGAATGCAGGAAACCACACTCTAAAATACAAAATTTTTTCAACATTTACCATGCAGAGGGTGGACAGTATGGCAGATTGTTGGGAAACCCAACCCAATATTCGACAGTACTGTAGTCCCGAATTCATTCACTTGATATTTTTGTACAGATTGGTGCATTCAAACCACTTGAACATGACTGGAAAATGGAGACACCCTGAAATATTCAAATCATGCAACAATGAAGATAAAAGGACTCCATGAGCCCAACAATGAAAACTCTCCTATTCTCTGATAGCCTTTGAGCCACTGTTAATAAATAACATTGGTCAGATGTTCATTGACTGGTACTAACTCAAAGAATAATCCTGAAACTTTTCATTGCTGAAGCAATAAGTTGGAAGCTAATGCCAAGTTTTAAAATTCATTTTGTGGTTTTGCAAAGGAACAATGTCCTTTCTTCCACAGCTCCAATGAACAAATTGAGAATTACACATGAAAATGGTGTCTGGCACTGCACTGGTATGTGCTTCAATTGATCCCTGCTCAGGATTGCTGGTAGCAAGGCTTTGTTTGCTTCAAGAAAATGAACAAAAGCCTGACGGCTTTTTCAAACTGCATTAGATCTGAAGGCATTTCAAGTTAAAGTTGCACAAAATCCAGGCCACTGCATGGATGTGCCCAGGATTTTTTGAGTGCCGAGGGCATTTATCACAGACTCCTATCATCCTGGGGAAGGAGTCTACAGGTTACAGGTGTGGGGTGTCTGCTTTCTGCATCTGAAATCAAGCTTCTTTTGCTGTATGTGGTCCTCCAGAAAGTGTCCCAAAACATTAACCAAATAAACTCAATACAGCGAACAAAATAATACAAAACTCAGCACATTTGATATAGTGTATAACCTGACTGGTTTTCATGAACCATGGTAAAAAGCAATTTGTATCCTTCTAAAATCCTGGGACTATCCCAAATATTGAAGTTCATTATCCCTTCAAGTCCTTTCAAATTTCACTTCTTCCGTTGTATACTTGTAGTGTATTGTTACAGCCTCAGGGTAGTCAGAACATTGCCAACTTGAAAGATGTTCAAATTATCCAGTTGGCACAGGCAAACATTTCTAAAAATTTACCAATCACCCATTATTAACATACATAGGAAGGTCATGTCTGCTTGCCGCCTATCGCTTATCACTAGCACTGAACACACACTGTAATGACATAACCTTCACATCGGAGTTGAACAATATTACTGTAGGTACAGTTAAGTTCCACGAACGGAATATTAATATTCGTAGGAATTCCTCTCAAAATACTGAGAGAAAAATCATCCACAAATACTTGCTTGCCTATGATGTCACAAGCCTAACTTTAGACAAAGAGTCCATCCACCTACAAAAGGCTCTGCCGAATTTTCATCCAGCAATCATGTCAAAAGATTCTGTGTAAAATGATCTGTACTGGACTGTAGTGGTGCTATATAGTAGCCTATCCACCCGGTCAGTCTACGCAAAAATATACAACTCCCTTTGCACTTCAGGACCACTAAACATTCCACTTAATTTACTTGATGAACGTATCTCATGGTTTCTTAAAGGTATGAATATATTTTTTGTAAAGCATCTTGCCCAAAGCTTCGGTCTTATTTCAAAGATTCTCCAAATGAAAGGTAAAACTAATTAATTCCAAAAAAATTCTTGTAATTGAAAAACTGTTGCTGTTCCTGTGTGATTTAACACTGGCCCACTTCCCTTCTTTTGTCAGTTAGGAGCATGGTGTTGTTCAAGACCAAAGAACTACGTAAAAGCGCAGGTCAATTCACTAACACTGCATTATGTGCCACACAATGTACATGGTGTGCTTTCGTATGTAAACTTTAACTTCGCAAGGAACTTGCTGAGACGAAGTGGACGATACCATCAGGAGGTATTTAAAATACAATACAAATAAATATTTACCTTAATGTTCTTTTGTATTTTGGGGTGTTATTTGCAAAATGCACTGAATTTGAGTTTCTGTTCTTAAAAAAATTAAACTGTGAACTGCAGAGTTTGTTAGGTGATCGGTCCAACACTTATGCATAGCCCTCAGGGTACATTTGAATATGGTCAAAACAAGGACAATACGGTCGGTAGTCAATCGCAAGTACTGAGAGTTGGGATGCAAATATTTTTGCGAGGTGGCATCCCTGGGACACAGACTTTTTTTGCCTAGTACATAGTAAATACACTGCTTGGATGCTCACTAGAAATGACTGTACACTAAGCAATATATTACATTTGTGTCTGCAAAAGTAGGAGCTTAAGAGAGTTTTGGGAGCATCTCCAAATAACTTAGTTGGGAGAATTGAGACTGGCTGGGATGCAGAGATTTGCCCTTTTAGGTTAGTGCCGGGATGGGGAGGGGTTTGGTGTAGGTTGTTACGATATGACGATATCTGCCAAAAATATCGATATGTGATTTTGCTCCCGATATTGTTTATGAAAATGCCCAAACAATATCGTGAAAATCCACGCATGTAACATCCTCACAAACTTGATGAGAGGCCTAAAATGTTTGTCACGTAGTTCTTTTACTTTACTACTCACAAAAAAAAAAAAAAATAGTGAAAATAGCAAAGAAGATTTAGCTGATAAACCTGCAAGATCGCACTGCAAATTGGCTGACCCATGGAAAAATATGTAAAGTGCTTGTAATACACGTATGCACAATCCCTGCATTGAATGTAGTAAAATGTCAACTAGCCTACAGTGGAAACTGCATCATGTACCTTTTAAAGAGGCCCTGCGTGCATGCGAAAAACAGCTGTAAAGTAGGCTACATTATTAGCAACTCTTTCCAACAATGTTGAAAACTTCCTATGAAGTACAAATCAGCAGCCTGTGCGGCAGACTGCACAGCAGCTACAGCTGCAGGCTTTAGCTTTAAATACTACAGTATGAAATAAATACAAAGCTTCGTCCACTCCACAGTCAACATGTGCTCTACATCGGGGATACCTTCAATTAACCAATGAGAGCGAGCGTATTCTCTTTCACGTCCGAATTTTCAAGTTGCACATTTTTCTGGCAATAATTCTGTCGGCAATAGCTTTGGAGCTCAGGCATTCCTTTTACGTATATACCATTAACTGAACAGAAAGTGGGCCAAGGCTTAGCTTGGCCGTTTTGTACGGAAAGAAAGCCAATGGGAGAGAGCTGTGCTGAGCAATAAGCATTACGAAAATGATGAAACTTGCCTTCGATGTTTACGACGGCAACCATGCGATAAGGTATGTGCACTGTTGCTTCAGTTTGCAGGTCTCAATGCCCATGAGGCTTACATAAAGGGGAGGCTCTGAATCATACATCGTAGATATTATGGCCATTTAGGTTCCAAAAATTAACTAGAGATGTAGGCCTAGCCATGTTTTAATTTCAAACTGGGAGAAATGAACTGTACAAACGAACAGACTCATGTCTCGCCCGATTTTTTTCATGGCGGGTTTTAAACTGTTTGCAATTTAATACACATTTGTCTTCACCGGAACTGTTCACACCAAGTAGATACTGCCCAATGCTTCTCAGCGTGGGCACATCCCCACATATCTAAAAAGGCTAGTAAGGAGTCTTGTTCATGTACGCCTAGGCGACATTCAGATTTGAATGCTTACAAATCAAATTTACTCAACATTCTAATTTTTCTTATTAAGTATTAAAGCTTTTGCTGAAACACATGTCACTTTGAGAATTTCTTCGGAAAAATGCTATCATCATATTTTTCATTCAGTCACATTCCCACTTAAGTAGACAGGTGAATTTGTTAGATTTGTTAGATGAGGTTTTACAGCTCAGTCTCAATGACGTGCTATGGCCCAGGGTTTCCGTCAAGGGGGGGGGGGGAGGAGGGACTTGTCCACCTTCCTTTCCAGAAGGAGAGTAAAATCCCCTCCTTTGCATTTCCATAAAATATAAAAAATTGTCAATTTGTAAATATTTTGGTTTCTTACTTAAGAAGAAGATACTTTTGCAGCAATGTTTGAACCTACCTATATAAACAGCCTTTAAACCCTTCAAATTACACCTTCTAGGGACCTTAAAGCAAGCTTTTGTCCCCTTGAACCCACTTGTAACTTTGGCTAAGGGCAGCATCAATTATGACGCCGGGTTTAGCAAAAGGCCTAATAAATCCTCCCCCCCCCCCTTTTTTGAGTTTCTGGCTGAATCACTGCACAGGTAATGGCTCGAATGGAGAATCCGTGCCCGGAAGTGATGTACATGGTATGCATAGGGTTAGGGTTATATACGTAGTAGGCAGACAGCATACGCACAGGGATAAGGTTAGGGTTATACCTAGTAGGGATACTACTTTTTGTACTGATCTAACAAATCCACCTGTCTACCCAAGTGGGAATGTGACTGAATGAAAAATATGATGATAGCATTTTTTCCGAAGAAATTCTCAAAGTTCTCTCTCAGAGTTCTCGGATTGTTACAACGTAACCTGTACAGTTGTTCCCCTAAAGTCAAGGAAGCTGCTTTCAAATCCCTTGTAAGACCAAGGTTGGAATACTGCTCAAGTATTTGGGATCCTTACCATCAGGAACATATTATTAATAAGCTTGAAGCAGTTCAGCGCAGAGCCGCCAGATTCGTCTGTAAAAATCATAAATGTAAAAGTAGCGTCTCATGTATGCTTGCTGACTTAAACTGGCCTTCTTTAGAGGAATGCAGGACCAGAGCTAGGTTGAGTTTATTGTATAAGTCCTTCCATCACCTTGTTGCCATCAATTTAGACGGATATGTTTTGAAGACCGATAATAATGGAATCTCTACTCGCAAGTCATCATCTATCTCCTTTCATCATCCCACTGTAAGAAAGGACTGCTATAGGTTTTCTTTTATTCCAAGGACAATGGCTGAGTGGAATTGTCTACCCCCAGCTGTTAGGGAGGCCCCTTCATTTGAAGCCTTCAAAAACCAACTATGTAAATTGAACTTGTCGTCCTTGAGGAGATTCCAAGTAAATTAATTTGTCTGCTAGCCGTTACACACCTACAACCGTACATCCCATTTGCGGAGAACTGTTTGTAGTATTACACCAGAACCAGAACCAGATACTGATAGGATTAGGGTTATACGTAGTACTAGTAGAGATACGGATTGGATACGCATAGGGATAGGGTTGTATATGTGGTACGCATAGAGATAAGGTTAGGGTTATACGGTTAGGGATATATGTATACGTGGAGATAAAATACATATAGACATGTATATTATACTTATACAACTGAGCTGTTTGTACTGTACTTATAATATTTAAAACCGTTTGCCGGCAGCTCGGCTCGCAGCGCTATCGGTTAAGGCATGGAATCGCTATACAGAGATCTATACTGCGTTCGTATTGTTTGAATGATCCGCGTTCAAATCCCACTGACCAGACTGGAAAGCTTGCAATGGTGCGCGGGGGATATTAATAATGGCCAAGAGAATTGCGCGGCCAATACTATCTAAGCGGAGCGCCACCATGAGTTGGCACGGAACATAGCAAGAAAATTTAAGCCAAAACTACCTCCTACATTGCAGGAAATTGCCTTTCCCAGCCAACTTGCTTGGTTGCTGCCAACAAGTTTGCGCGGTTGCAGTTGTCAGTTGTAAAACTGCACGGCTGGCAACTTCGAAATTCATATTTTTGCACGGGGGATAAATACCCCGCGCAGGGCAAACTTTCCAATCTGGCCCACGGACACCTTTCTTTCTCCAGCTTCTTTTCTCACGTCTTGTTATGCTACTTTATGAACTTAACTTGTCACTGATCTTTTGTAAGTTTTAACTTGTAATTTTCGCCACTTCCGGTCACGGATTCTCCATTCGTACCCAGGTAACTAGTTTAGGACTAGGCTATTCAGTATTTTATCAACAAACTTGCAAATGAAAACGTTGTCCATAAACATTCAATAAGTAGCCTACCTTAGGCCTAGTCTATCCTCATTAGCCTTATGTGTCTGGCCTGTATTAACAGTTGGCTGACCTGAGCCCTAAGTTATGCCTAGTGATTAAAACTAACCGTGCCTAAGTTTGTCCTAGCCTAGGCCCTAGTATAAAACTTGTTAGCAGAACTAACATTAGCCTATCCAACACTAGCCTAACAGTTACAGTAGCCTACACACAATCACAGCCACGTTTGAACTCGCCTTAAAGTTAGGGATTACTGTTAGTGTTACTCTAAGAGATGGCACATATTTTTCTTTCTCTGTGTCAACTAAAGTCCTTCACTTATTTTAGGCCTAGGCTACTTGCACTTTCGACAACCAGTTCCATGTAGCACATACAATTCTAACGATTTACACGTACACTTGTATCCTATCCTATCGTACTGTTTCAAGGTATATGTAAACCTAACTTCCTTACTAGTTACAGCTACACCACCCACAATCACATTCTCTGCTAGTGCACTTTATAGGCCGGGTGAGAACACACCTGCTTAGGCTACGGCGAGGCTTAGTCAAACACCTCAAAATGCCGTTACTCTCTATCACATTGGCGTGGCGAGAATTACAAGATTAATTACCACTGTGATTCCTTTACTCACAGATTCATGTCATTTGAATCTCACCTTATCAAACCAGAAGATTTTTTTAAATCTTGGCCAGGCTACAATAATTTTACAGATCAAATTAAAAAAAGAAATCGTGACTTCAGTCAGTAAGGAAGCTCCTGGTGTACACACAGCACAATATGGCGAACTGCATTGAACCTAGTACCGTGTACGTACGCACGCATATAGACATGCATAGTACATGTAGTCATGTGTCATTACCATACTGCCATATCGAAAGCCGAAGTACGGAAAAAATAACACGTTCAAAGATGTAGCCATAAACGCATACGTGCCCAAGTGTCGTGGAACTTGTGACATAGTGGCCACGTCATTGGCTGCGGTAGAATTAGTCGTTATTTCAGCCAATCAGTGATACGCTTTTTGCATTAATTAATATTATTACTATCCCGTTCGAAATTTTGACTCATGCCATGCAATCATATCGAAATTCGCTTTGAAGTTTCTTCCAGTTTACCCATAGGCGTAAGGGAAGACATTTCACAGGGGCGCGAAGGGGGTTTGCCCTGAAAATTTTGCAAATTGCCCTGATTTTCCCCTTTTCCCCTTTTCATTTCAGTAGCTTTAGTAAAGAAATTGTACTAAATCTGTATAAGCAGTTGGTTAGACCACCACGACCATGCAGCCCAGGCTTGGAGTCCCTTCTATGAAAAGGACAAGTTTCTTTTGAGAGCAGGTTCAGAGGAGAGCCACTCGCCTTATACCCGAGGTGAAACACCTACCTTATCATGTTAGACGGCGGAGCTCCCAGGTGGGACCTGTTCTATTCAGCCAGTCTAGAACGGGACCACTGTCGGGTGCAGGGGCGTAGATTTCTTTTCAACTTTGGGGGGATGGGTTTAACTACCGCAGAAGTGGATAATGTGCACGCGAAGCGCGAGCCCATGACGGGTGGGGTCCAGGGGCCCGCCTTAGGGCCCCTGGTGGAGTCCAGGGGCAAAGCTCCGGTGGGGGTCCAGGGGGCAACGCCCCTGGAAGCTCCTGGGTTTTAATGTCTCAGAAGTGCCAGGAAGACTGTTTTATGGGGTTAATTTCAGTGGTAATGTTCTTTGGTTGGCTATGGGTACATTCAAACATTTAGGAAATGTTATTTTGAGCACAAAACTCGTTGATAAGCTGCACTGGATTGAAACTGTACAAGAGCAACAATGTCCTGTTTAGCTTAAAAAAGGCAGGGATCAACATATAGGGTCATCCCAGACAAGTGGAGATCATTAGGCCTATAAGACCTGCAAGTTGGCTTGAGATCAGTGGCAATTTCAGGTTTTTTGTAATTGGGGGCACCATAGATGATGTCGTAATAATACCTCAGTTCCCCCAAGTCTGCGTAAATTACACCTTTATTTTTCATGCGTTCCTGCATGCATTTGCATGCAGCAGTTTTAATCGTTCGTTTGCCACTACATAAAGGTGTCGTCCTGGGGAAGGGGTCCTCCCCTTTAAGATTTTTTTTTATTAAGTTAAGGTCTTTTAGAAGCAAAATGGTGCTATCTTTGAGATGATTTTGGAACTGATCATATATGGCCGAAAATGTCCATAATTTAGTGAATGCTAATTTTGGTAAGGTAAAAGAGGAGAAAATGTTGTCTATTAAGAGACAGATACGTTTTCAACAAATCCCTTGAAGCCCCCTCCCTTCTGTCTATTTTACTGCCCTCTATTTCGGGAAAGTTTTTACACAAAAATATGTGCGTGGAGTCCACAGAAACATTCTTGACTTATTACGAAATATGTCCTTTCCTTCATTTTGTATTATGAAAAGGCATCTAAGGCTAGCAGATACCTGAACAGGACCTCCTGCAGGAAGCTCTGCAGTAATCATATTAATTGGGGCCGGGGGGGGCAATGAAATAGTGCGTATACTACCTGACATCCAAATGGGGGGGGGGGGGCAATGAAATAATGCGTATACTACCTGACATCCAAATGATAATACAGAGTACGACGCTGAACACTTTACAACTATCGTATTTTTACAACTTTTGAACTAAAATCCGGACGAACAGCAAAGGAAAATGAGAGGAAGGGAGAGTATAGGTGCAGGGAGGTGATATTAGACCTCCCTGATAGGTGTAGCAAACGGGGTGAAGGACTAAGCGTTACAGAGTGCTGTTTTCGTCATAAGTGTATTAACAATCACTATCTATACCGATAATGGCTCAGCGCGAACTGGTTAAGCTCTGGTACAAATTTTTGAAAAATGTATAACGGCAGATACGTACTTTCAACCTTCTACATCATGCTACATATTAGATTGAAAGATCCCATATTGATACGAGGTCCCCACAGATGTTTGGAGATGTATCTCTCTCCTTCGGAAAGTGTGGTGATCAGAACAGTTTCGTGTATTATTACCTTAATGATGGTCATGACATGGAGTGTAAACAGTGACGAATAATATTTCCATTACAAAACCTGCATTCAGACTCTACATCGAGACACTTTCAATTGCCCAACAAACCTACATGCCACTGCCACAAGCCAGTCTTTTATCTTTTAATCCGTAAACTTTAAACTTTTTGCTGCTGTGTTTCTCCGAAAGTTGCTATCGGAAGATATTGATAATATGAGTGACACTGACGTAAGGTTGGAAGCGCGCGGAGCGCGCGAAAACTTTGATAGATTGCCAACGATTTGCTAAAATTCTGATAGTCTGAGAAATATTTGTGATAGAAAGTGAAGCGAGGTTGAACAAGTTTCAAACGAAAATGAAGAATAAAATATACTTTCCATTATACACGTATCTGTAGACTGAAACATTGCGGGGGCCATCCCCCCCTAGTCAAATGCTGGGGGGATATATCCCCCATCCCCCCGGGATTTACGCCCATGGTCTGGTGGTGTCAGTTAAGTCAAAGTTTGTCTCTGGGGGACGTTGTTATTCCTTCGGGAAGCAGAACTCCTTCTGGAGTATTGTTTGGTTTTCGCCCCTGGCTCTTCGCCAGAGAGTCAGGGGACTTTTGAAAAAAAAAGACACCTACCTTATCATGTTAGATTTAAGCATCTTGGGCTTACCACCCTGGAGTTGAGAAGGATTAGGGGGGATATGCTTCAGGTGTACAAATTTCTCTCTGAAAGGAATCCTTTGTCATCTTGCAATTATTTAAGGGTTCAAAGTAATTCTCGGGTTCGAGGCCATTGTAAGAAGCTAGTTAAGTGTTTTGCAAGGCTCGACATTAGGAAGTTCAGCTTCTCTCATAGAGTTGTTAACGAGTGGAATAGTCTGCCTGAGTGGGTAGTTAACTCTTCATCTGTGCAAGTTCTTCCATAACTGTGGTAGGATCTAATTGTGTTGGGCTCGTTTGGTGTTGGTTGGTTGTCTGTTTTCAGTTAAGGTTGTATGGACTTCAGGGCATCTTATGGGGCCTTAGCCCTCCTTCAGGCGCGGATCCAGGGAGGCCTGCCCCCCCCCCCCTCTACGAAAAAAAAACGAAAGGAGAAAAGGGAAGAAAAAGAAAAAAAGAAAAGGAGAAAAAAAAAATTAAGAGCAAAAAATGAATAAAAGTATCTAAGAATGTATTCAAAGTATATATTTCTGTAGGGGTTGGGTGGAGCTATATACCTAGATTATCTCTTTAGATATCTTCCAAAGTGGTTGGCGACGAAAGGAGAGCTACAATATTCGAAAACAGGTGAATAGCTGAGTAATGATCCTTGACTTAAGATCTAAATAAGTAAACATCGTGACATATGCAGTACGGGCCCGGCTAGCTGCACTGAAATGTAGTAACAATTTTGCGTTAAAGAGTGAAATTTTTCGTAATCTAGAGGGATTGAGAGGCAAAGTTTTCGCCATACATACCTTGCAGAATGAATACAGAAGACAAGCTGTCAGGTGACGTGATATTGTGCACAGTGGCACCAGCAATTGCAGGCAAAGTAGCGGCGTGCATACCATGTTCGATTTCGAAACTGTATGAAAAGTTTTAAAATGAACTTAAAAGGCTTTTAAGCTACAGACAGTGGCGTCGGCACAGTGGGCAATGGGTGACGTGTGTCCCGCTCCCCCATCGATTCTTGAAAATTTTTTTTAAAATGGTCCCAAAAGTCGTTTAAGCTACAGACTTCTGTGGAGGGTGTAGGGTGAGATGTATTTTTGATGATTGGTTTATTTTTCTAACCATTTTCTTTCACAAACTGTTCTCAAACTATCATAAGTTTTGGAAATTCTTGACAAATTCCAAATTTTCGCACGCTCCGCTAGCGTCAAGCCTTGTGTCAGAGTTGTCCTTATTATCAATAGCTTTCGGTAACTACTCACGGAGGAACAAAGGAGCAAAAGTGCTTTTTAAGAATTCTCAGTCAGAAGATTCGTTTCTGAATAGCATAGGTTGGTGGGAAAGTGAAAGTGTCCGATGCAGGTTCTGAATGCAGGTTTTGTCATGGACTAATATTCTACTCAACATTTCGGCGCGCTTCGCGCGCATACGACAGGGTTTACACCCGATTTCATATACCATTGACAAAGCTATGACGCAAGAAATTATTCCAATGCAAACATTTTTGTAAAAAGTACATCTCCTTCTCTTTAGGGCTCTCATCATTATGGGATCTTTGACTAATCTAGTCTAGCACATTATTTGAAAGATTGAAAGTACGTAATTGCCGTTGCTTATTTTCCAAACATTTTACCACGACGTTCAATAACGACGAAAATCTTTCTGAAACGAATTTTGCCTGTCCACCATCCCTCTTGCTATACCTAAAAAGAATGTGATATATCATATCTCCTCCCATATGGATTTCGGGTAGTGAGAATCCCTTTGGTCCCTCTTTTGTATACTGTAACTAATTCAGAGCTCCCGGGAGGTTCTATACTGTTCTCTGTCAACCTTGGATATCCTTTTAAAATGTAAAGGAAAAATTTTATTATAGTCCAAGAATGTTTCTGTGGACTCCACCCAGGTCTAATTGCTTGTACAATTTTCCCATGGGCGTGAATCATGGGAGGACGGGGGCACGCGTCCCCCTCACTTTTAGGAAGGGGGGGGACATCGTCAAAAAGTCTCCCTCACTTTTTCAAAAATGATGGAACAGACTGCAATTATGCCTAGGAAAACGAAATTTTTAGAGGAAAAATAACCTAAAAATCCTGCACATTTGTTGCACCAAATCGCATCTGAGGGCATTCAGTTCTAGAAAAAATTTCCCTTAGACCCCTCCCCCATGCCGACGATTACAAAACGTATTGCCTCCCCGTGACGCAAATTCTGGTTACCACCACTGCTTCTTCCACCAGGACTGCGATTCACAAATGTGAAAAAGTCCCTCCCCCCACTTCTGGAGATGGATCCACGCCCATGATTTTTCCTGGGACTTAAGGAGGTTTAAAGATAATATATCAACCGTCTCTTACTCCTCTTTTCCACCCGAACAAACGTTAGAATTCACTAAATTTTGGACATTTTTTAAACATACAATCACTTTGGAATGACCCAAAGAGTACCACCACTTTGCATATAGCCCCCCTAAAATTAACAAAAATTTCTCAAAGGGAAGGGTAAACCCCTTCCTGGGTTTGCACTCTCATGTACTAACAAGAAAAGGCTCTCCCACTCTTGTATGTAGCGTATACAAAATCCCACTGCCTATAAGGCACGGTTTAGCAGTTATCTGCGATTCCCCCAATCACCAACTCCCGCCGGCACCATCGGTCATAGATTTCTGAAGGGTATAACCTTCAGAAATCCATAAAGAAGATGATATATCATCTCTCCTCCCATATTGATGTCAGGTTGTGAGAGTCCTGTTGGTCCCCCTTTTCAGTGTACAATTAATGCAGAGCTCTCGGGAGGCTCTATACCGAAAATTTTCGGCGCGCTTCGCGCGCAATTGTTTACGCTTACGGAGAGAGGTACGTTTTTATTGAGTGATGGATTTATTCTTATCACTTTAAACCAAAAATCATTTGAAATCTTTCACCATTTTTGCAAAGTCTTCTCAATATTTCTTGATTTATCTTGATCTGCGTACTTTTAGCCTTGAATTGCTCCTTTTACTATCAATAAGGTCCCAAACGTATTCGCATTACTCATCGGTGGGGTTCTACCATAAGCCAATTATTCGTGTGCATAAACGTGATTTCAGAGGAGCCAGCATTGTAAGGATGTAAAGCAACTGATATTCATTTTTTCACCCTCTTCTTCTTATGGGAACCGAAAACTTAGTATCGAACCCACCTTCTAATTGATACACATACATAAAGGGAATTGACACCGTTAGTCATAGCAATGGTTTTAAATGTAAATTCAAATTTTCTGCGCGCTTCGTGTTCAATTGTTTCATCTAACGTCCTAAACCCGAATACCGTATAACGAAAATCAAACACTAATTATGGCAAAAATCATCTCAAGTTACCTGCAAGAGCTCATAATGTTGGCGTGTAAGATAATTTATATTCTCTGGAACTTCTGCAGGTACATATAGTAACTTATACTGAGCCATACACATCAAATTCCATGAAACATGAAAAGGTATAAAATCTCACTGACGTAAGAACTGGAGGTCGATTTCTGTGCTCTTAAAATGCAATATTGCGAGAGCTTCCGGGGGCTTCGCCCCCTGGAAGAGCACCGGGGCTCCGCCCCTGGACCCCACGCGTAGGAACTCGGGCTTCGCGCTCGTGGTGCACCTTCGGTGCACATGAGATTTTCCATCTTGGTCCCCCCCCCCTCAAAATTTCTGGATCCGCGCCTGTCCTTTGCCCTTTAACCTGTTATGTTATGTTTTACCACGATAGAACTCAGGACAGGTATAGATCCCAGATAGCACAAAGCATTGGCATTACGTTGGGCCAATGCTGGCAACCGTTGGCAACAGATGCTATTATGTTGTGTAGGCAACCAAAGGCAGGACCAACATTTCGCCAACCATATGCAGCCAACAACTGTAAATTACATGTATTGCCAACATTTGTAGGCCAACTGTAGAGCATCATAAATTTAACCAACATTAAACCAACTTTAAGTAGCCAACTGTTGGGTGCTTTACATTTAACCTACGCTGAACAACTTTCATGAAACCAACCGTTGGTCATTATGTGTTCAACCAACATTGAGCCAGCAATATTTAGCCAACAGTCTGACATGTAATAAACCAACATTTCCCCAACCGTATGCAGCCAACAATTGTAAATCACATGTATTGCCAACATTTGACCAATGTTTATAGGCCAACTGTAGGGCATCATACATTTAACCAACATGAAACCAACTTTAAATAGCCAACTGTTGGATGCTTTACATTTAACCTACATTGAACAGCTTTCATGAACCAACCGTTGGTCATTATGCATGTGTTCAACCAACATTGTGACAGCTATATTTAGCCAACCGTCTGGCATTATGTGATAAACCAACGTTGGGCCAGTTTTAAGTTACCAACTGTTGGGAATAATATATTGAGCCAACGTTGGACCAACACTTAAAAACTTTTGAAATTTCCATAGGCCGTTACCATTTACAAAACAGTATAAGAGATTTATATATATAACTCAACTGGTTTGCTGAATATGAAGAACCCTTAAGAGTCAGCCTACAACCATAGGCGCACGGAACTCTTCCAATTAGGGGGGCAGAAATTTTTTCCCGAATCTCAAAAAGTTACCCAAATTTCACTGCAGTTTAGGTGCATAAAATAGACCTGTTGCAGCTCCCTGAATAGACCATTCAAAATACTCAATGCACGCGAAGCGCGTGGAAATCTTTGCAAATTTTTCGAGCATTCGACCAAAAGTTCGGGAGCTCAGTAGGAAATTTGGGCAATCTTTTCACTTTTACTTCACCTCTGCCGGAATTTCACCTATTTTGGGCCCGAAAATCTTGTCGTTTCCTGCCCCAATTTTCGACCTCAGAATTCTTTGGGGGGGGGGCAGCCTGCCCCCAACCCCCGCCACGTACGTCTATGCCTACAAGTTACAACCTATGGTTGACCCAATCTGAACAATGGATTTCGGTGATGGGTTGCTCGACGCTCACATTGGTTTCGGTTGGCCAATGGTAAGAGGCCCAACATTGACCCAGCAATGTACCACAGAAAAAATACTAAGCTGGTCATTTTGGTATCAAACCAACCTCAAAATTCTTTTAATAACAGCTATTTCTAAATTTTACATTCACATTCAATATTTTGCAAAACGTTTTCTTACAAAGTGGGAATTTTTGCTAAGAAAATTTGAGAAAAATGTTTAAAATGCTGTAAAGTCTATTGATACAGCAGGTTTATATGCCTTTCATCTGAATGGAGCATTCCGAATTATTGAAATGAGATTTGCGTTTATCGGTTAATGTAGGTCTAACTAAAATAAAGTGTGGCTGGCAATGATGTATTCTTGGAGGAAATCATGTTTCTTAGTTGCGCAACACAACACAAAGAAGGAAACATTGAAATATCATGAAGAAAATTGCATTATTAATTGTTAATACTAACAAAAACTAGTCTCACTAAATATATAATAGGCTTTAGCCAAACCAATACCCTCGTTTCATATAAAACTTTTCAATGGTAATTCTACTACTTTTGGTCCGGATTTGGTTCTTTCCTGGCGCAGGAGTGTCCGTGATCACGACGGCGGAGCTCCCAGTGGGACCTGTTCTATTCAGCCAGTCTAGAACGGGACCACTGTCGTGTAGTGTCAGTTAAGTCAAAGTTTGTCTCTTGGGGACGTTGTTACTCCTTCAGGGAGCAGAACTCCCTCGGGAGTATTGTTTGGTTTTCGCCCCTGGCTCTTCGCCAGAGAGTCAGGGGACTTTTGGAAAAAAAAGGTTCGGATTTGGTTCTTTCTGTTTGATTGTGTCCGTTTCTATGCACTTAAAAAGCACTTAGTCCTGGGTAGGACTTTAAACTACATCCGGTTGTGGAGTTTTTATAAACGTGGGGATAATGAGGTTACCCTTTGCCACAACTGCCTCCGGGGCACCCTTGGCAAGGTGCGCCTGCACTTGCCCAGTTCGGTTCAGGTCGCCGAAGAGAGCGGACGTGCCTGTCCACCCACAGGACTCGTTCGATCTCTTCGGTACTTTGGCTTTTGTTTAATTTTGGTTGGGTGTAAATAGTGTAAATACTGTACATACTGTAAATACGGCAAGTGGACCCCGGCCTCTCGTAGCCCTTTGGGGTTGTGGCCCTTCTGGGAAGTTACTTGTGGGTGGTGGTGGTTTGGTCTGATGTTCTTGGTGTTTCGGTTTTTTGGTTATTAAGTGATGGTAGTCTGGTTTTGTGTTGTCTTTCAGTTTCGGTGTCTGTGGCTGCTCAGTTGCAGTGTTGGTGGTTTTTGTTTCGTTTGCGAGGGTGTTGCTGGTGTTCAGTTTTTTTGGTTGTTGGCCATATCTTATATCCTTTGGCTGGTCTGGCCGTGCCTGTTTGTTTAGCACGTAAAAAGCACACTTAGCGCAGGAGTATCCGTGATCACGACGGCGGAGCTCCAAAGTGGGACCTGTTCTATTCAGTCAGTCTAGAACGGGACCACTGTCGGGTGGTGTCAGTTAAGTCAAAGTTTGTCCCTTGGGGACGTTGTTACTCCTTCAGGGAGCAGAACTCCTTCGGGAGTATTGTTTGGTTTTCGCCCCTGGCTCTTCGCCAGAAAGTTGAGGGGACTTTTGGAAGAATGCTACTTACCTGGCGCAGGATACCTACTTGCATCCGGTTGTGGAGCTTGTTTAAGCATGGGGATAATGAGGTTACAAGCGTGGGGATAATGAGGTTACCCTTTGCCACAACTGCCTTCGGGGCACCTTTGGGCAAGGTGCGCCTGTATTTGCCCAGTTCAGTTTGGGTTCCCGAAGAGAGTGGACGTTCACGATCCCCCGTCGGGCTCGTTCGATCTCTTTGGGAGTTTTCTTTTTGGTGCATGTAAATAGTTGTATATACTGTAAATAAACTGTAAATAGTGATTTTGAGTGTCGCAGGTGGACCCCCCGTGTCCCTCCGCGCTGTGATTGCCTTCGGGCGTGTTGTTGCCTTGGGGTGTGTTTGTTGCCTTTGGGTGTGTGTTGTTTTGGCCTTGTGTTGTTGTGATCGTTGATGGTGGGTGTGGTGGTGGTTTCTGTTTGTTGGCGGTTGCGCAGACTCTTTCGTTTCCTTCGCTGGGTGTGGATGGTGAGGGCATGTTTGCGATTCTGTGGGTGGTTGTCGGTTGCGTTTTGCTCCGGTCCGGTTTGGGTTCTTTGTTACTCAGTGCCTGTTTCTATGTACTTAAAAAGCACCTGGCGCAGGAGTATCCGTGATCACGACGGCGGGGCTCCAAAGTGGGACCTGTTCTATTCAGCCAGTCTAGAACGGGACCACTGTCGGGTGGTGTCAGTTAAGTCAAAGTTTGTCCCTTGGGGACGTTGTTACTCCTTCAGGGAGCAGAACTCCTTCGGGAGTATTGTTTGGTTTTCGCCCCTGGCTCTTCGCCAGAGAGTTGAGGGTTTTTTTGGAAAAAACTAGTAGTGCTGGTAGCTTTTAAGACTTGTAGAAGGACTCTTCTCGGATACGGTTCATTATGAATTCCCATGCTGAACTTGCCTACGTAGCAGGCTGTACGGCATATTCCTTGTTCAGAAGCTGAGGAGCTGAGCAAACAGTGTCCGCTCCGCGGGGTAATGCTGAACAGGTTAAGAGAAGTGTTTAATTAGAAAGTGAGGCATAGTTTAGTTTAGTTTAGTTGGTACAGCATTGGGCCAACCATTGGATTTCAATACTGGTCAAATGTTGGCAAAATGTTGTTAGCCCACTGTTCAAGACGACCACATTTATCCAGCTAGACCGTTGGCCAAATGTTTGGCATCCAACAGTTGGCACAACGTTACTAAAATGTCGGAACTTACTGTTGGGCAACTGATTTGCCAACGTTGGCCCAACGGTATAACCTATATAGGCAAAAAAATGTTGGCCCAATATAAAATTGATTGTAGGCCCAACCTTTTCTCAATGAGCACCCAACCATTCAGATAACATTAGCCCAACCGTTTGGCCAACCAATTTGCCAACGTTGGCCCAATATTATTGTGTTGTCTGGGCAATGAGTCCCCCCCCCCCTCCCACAAACCCACAAATTATAAAGAAAGATATTTCGGGAGTTTTGGTTTCTACTCCATATATTCAACAGTATGCATTGTGCAACTAACAGGCATTTTGCCCCGTTGGCAAACGCCGCTGCCCGCCGCACTGCCCACTGCACTGCCTCCTTGCCCTCAGCTCAAAATACAAGTGTCAGTGCCCTGAAATAGGCATTTCCCTGCTCTGGGAGGGCTGCAGCCCCCCAGACCCCCGCCTCGTACGCCTATTAGTTTACCTGCGCTCCATTTTATGCTACTCCAACGAGCAAAGAAAAATTTGGCGTGCTTAAGCGGGAAAACTTCCCCCAACACTCAGTTTTAACTTAGTGGTATGCAGGGGCGACGCTAGAGGGAAGGTGTGGGGGTGTGACACCCCCAAGATCCACGCAGATGGCAAAATCCTGCACAAGTCGGCGAAGAGGGAAGTGCAAACGAAGGAGAGTTAGAGGGAAGAAGAAAGAGGGAAAAAAGAAAGAAAGAAGAGGAGAGAGAAAGACCGAGCGAAGAGAGAAAAGAACATGGTAGGGAGGGACAAAGAAGGGCAAGAGAAAGGGGCTGGTGCAGACGGAAGACAGGAGATTGGAATGCACTTTGTAGACAACTTTTATAACAATACTTTCAAAGCCCGTAAGCAACACTTTTTTGAAACTTAAAACACATTCTGTGGGCAAAAAGCTACATAGTGCTTTTCAGTATCATTGTATACTAAAGGAGTTCATCGCTCATATGGTTTCTGGCATGGTAAATTCTGCACCAGTCGGCAAAATGAAGGAAACATGAGGAAAAGAAGTGAAAGAAAGAGGACAATTTCTGTAATCAGAACTTGCCCAAATTTTCGACGCACTTCGTGCGCGTAAGCCCTGTACCAAGCAACATGTAGACAGGCCCAGCCCATAGGGGGCGGTCAGTTGGTGAGCGACTCACGGATCAAAGTTTGGCTATTTCATCGGGTAGTCCAGGTGGTTTCGACACAATGTATGTTGTCCCCGATACAGTCTACAACCCTTACAGTTTTTATGTGTTTCTTTTTGTTCTTAATGATAACATGTTTTTTTTTGTGTGTGTGTTAGTCTACCAAAAATTTTCGCGCCCTTTGCAATTTCACGATTCAGACTCAAAAGAACAGTATCAGTGCGTAACTCGGCTTGTGACAATACTAAACGGTACTCTGCAATGGAATGGGATAGTTAGGCTCCTTCATATCCCTTTTTCACCCCCTCGACATGCTGTCGGAACTTGGGGTAGGTGGCATGGCCCGGCCCCATATCGGGAAAATTCTGTAGCTACCCATGGTCGGTTTACTTATTTTAGCTTTCAGAAGGGTCATTTCTGTGATAAAGCCCCAAATTTTCGGTATGCTTTGCCCACTATTCCTCAATTTCGCTACTACTAGCTACATATAGAACAAACGCTTTCCATCTTTTCAAGTAACTTAAGTAGAATTTATCGTTTTATGTAAATGCAGGGAATCTCATCTCATTTCGCTAAACTAAGTTTATGTTATCTTGAGTCTGTCTTTCAGTACGGCTAGTGACTCGAAGAAGGAAGTACAATGTAAGTTGTGCCCGATTGGGCCCAACTGCCTGGACAATTGACCTCAGTGGTGTACACAGGGGGAGGCCATTGGGCCATGTCTCCCTCAGGGATGCCAATTTTTTCAGGTCCTAAAAACGTCAATGTTTAAACACAAAATTACTTTCAAAGGTGGCATATGTGGCACCAAATTGCATTTAAGGAAACCTGATTTTTCAAAATTTTCAAAGGGGAGGGAGAACCCCTTCCCCTTAACCCCTCCCCCAAGCCGGCGATCCCACAACATATTGCATGCCCCTTGAGAGAGATCCTGGGTACGTCACTGGTTGACCTATATACAGATTCTTTTAGTGTAAGCTCACCCAAAAATTTCGCGCGCTCCGCGCGCTTGCAATGTCACAGTTTATATTTCGGGAAAAACCTTAAATCGGGCGGAATTTTTTTCCTCTAGTAGCCCTATATACAAAATTTTATGCAATATATGCCCCTTAATGGTATGATATAGTACACAGGTTTTCTTCAAATCTCCCCTCACCATGCAACGGCATCGGGCTGTCAAGGCTTCGGGTCGTTGCCCCCTCCCCCCGTTGGGCAAATACTGGAGCCACCCCTGCTGGACCACTACCGGTTGGACTAACGGTTCTCAGCTCTAACTGCATCTCTTATCAACACTTTCAGTCGACATTTGTTTCTTCTCAGTCGGCAAATACGGCACCCCCCATGATAAATGCTCTGGCGACGCCCCTGGTGGTATGGAAACAATCCTCGCAGACTGTGCAGTGGGGTAACCTCAGAATTTTCCGTGGGGGTGGTGACCCTTAACCTGCTGGCCTAAGTGCCCAAAATACATGCCAGTTCCCGCTTGGTCGCCGGGATACTTGACTAAGGCACTGGGAGAGGGATAGGGGAGGGGGATATCACTCACCCCCCTTTGCGGCACCACTGTCTTTTTGAGACAATCCAAGGCTGCACCACAAAGTTCATGTATTCTGTTACTTTCATTGTCAGATGCCAGGAAATCGCATCTAACAGATTTCCATCACCCCAAGTGTGACTTTAAGTTAATTAGGGGTAAGCAAAAGTCTCCGTTGGTGACTACTCTGATTGACATCAGTTACAAAATTCAAACGATGCAGAGCAGCTCATATTACACAGCACGCACAGAGAATGTTTTGATTACACATGGGGTCTTTTATGCTCACCATGATGTGGCCTTGAGCAGTGAACTATGTGTCTGCACAAGGAGAAGCAGTAAAGACAATTATGGGCGGGGCTTACCACCAAGTAAAAGTCATACTTGGGGTGATGCAAATCCCTCTTTAAATTTCTGTCAAAGCGTATGGGTATCGGCTTGCAGCCGCCCTCTTTTGTGACATGAAGCCAAACTTTTCCTGTTTGACATTAGTACGGAAGCCGAGAACATCGCGATGGTGTGAAATCTGACATGCCAGTTTTCCCACCCCTTTCAGCCTTTCTTCGGTAAATATGGGGAGGAGAAATCAAGATACGACTTCTCATATTACGCGATGTTCTCAGCTTCTGTACTTTAGAGGACGCATAATCATTGATAGCATAGTATGGGTCGTCGAGTGGCAGAGTGGTCTATTTCAGCTGCTGTGCACCAATGTGTTTCACACGTGCGTGGGAATTCGAATCCTGCTCGATGTACGTGGGTTTTTCTCCCGATACTCCTGCTTTCCTCTCACTTGGCATAGGCTTGCCTCTAAAATCGGTTGCCCAGTCGACTTCCTCGGTTGCGCGCCGGACTAAAGCGCCTTCGGGTGGACCAGTTAACTAGCTGACATTGCTTTGCTTTGATCGCTCAGAAGCCTTTCCCGAAGTTGCTGGGTGGACAGTCTGTTCCGAGTCACTCTTTATTATGTTATATTTTTTTATTCCGCGCGAGCTCAGTTTTTATGTGTATAGGGAACTGGAGAATGTTGAGACAATTTTGTTCGTTTGTGGGTGATTTTTGTTTGTTCGAACCCCCATAGACATGCATAGACATTTCCTATGAGAAATGGGCAATGTCATAACCAGGGACGGGATACATGATGATGTCTGAAAGTGGGGGCAAAGCCGGGTGGACTGTGGAACCGTGCCGAAGGTGCCGCGGGATCGCGAAGCGCTCCCCCTACTGAACGGCGTGGGGTCCAGGGGCCCGCCTGAGGGCCCTGGCGGGGTCCAGGGGGCGAAGTCCCGGAAGCTCTGGGGTATTTATGAAATTGTAGGCATTAAAATGATGCATTTTAGCTTCAACTTCAAATGACATAAGCTGGGTAATTTACATAAAACAAAAATCACAATTTGATTTTTTTCAATAATATTCTTACTCCACATGACAAGCAGTCGGCCAGGATCGATAATGCTGAGGGCTTGAGGAAGTAGGGAAGAATGGAATAATTTGAGGATTTCCTCCGGGGCGTTGGAAAAATAATTTTAAGAATGAGAGATCTACTATTCAGAATGGTTGAAAAAATCGCATTTTTCATACTGTTTAGTGATATGATTAATAGAAATGCTCAGAAAGAAAAGTATCCTCAAGGAGAGGGCTCTTGCTCTCCCCTTTGCTAAGGGCCTGTTTCTTATGACGGTAGCAAAAAAGACACTTTGCGTGCCTTACAACTTGTATCTAAACAATCTTTAAAGAGTCGATAAAATTACATAGATCGATGGTGATAAGAATTTTGCTTTGAAAAATTCTGGGGGAGAGGGAACTTCCACTTCGCTGCGTAGATCCATGGGGGCATTGGTGGTTTCAATGATAATAGAAGAGTTTGGACGAAACTATGAAAGGCAGGATCTTATACAGGAAGTTACTCCGAAACCCCGAAGCAATATTTAAAACGGGTGGGCGTCTCGATGCAGATTCTGAATGCAGATTTGTCAGAGAAATCTCATTTAATGAAAAATTCGGCGCGCTTCGCGCGCATGCGTCATAGTTTGCACTCCATCTCATGACTGTTAAAAAAATGATTATACAAGGAACTATTCTGATCACAACACTTTCCGAAAACAGAGATAC
Organism: Holothuria leucospilota; assembly: GCA_029531755.1. Lineage (NCBI taxonomy): Eukaryota > Metazoa > Echinodermata > Holothuroidea > Aspidochirotida > Holothuriidae > Holothuria > Holothuria leucospilota. The sequence continues at coordinate 25,351,489 of CM055978.1, forward strand.
ATCTCAAAACATCTGTATAGAGGGCCCCGCATCAACATGAGATCCTTCAATCTAATTTGTAAGCATGAAGTGGAAGGTTGAAAATTTAAAGCACCTTGTTGCCGTTATACATTTTTTAAAAACTTTTAGCGAGCGCTTCGCGCTAAGCATATCCGTATGGATGGTGATTGCTAATACACTTACGAAGAAAAAGCTGAAACGCGCTTGTTAGTCCTTCACACATTTTGCTATCAGGGAGGTCTACCATCACCTTACTGCGCTTATTCTCTCCCTCCTGCCGATTCTCCATTGCTGGAAGCTGTTCGTCCAGATTTTTGTTCAAAATTAGTAAAAATACGATAGATGTAAAAGTGTTAAGCGTCATAATCTATATTACCATTTGGACGATCAGGTAATAAGCATTACGCCATTGCCCCATTTATATAATTGATCCAGAGCTTCCAGGGAGGTCCTATACAGGCATTTGCCAGGCTTAGATGCCCTTTTATAATGCAAAATGAAGGGAAGGAAAATTTTCATAATAGTCCAAGAAAGTTTCTGTTGACTCAACGCAGATATTTTTGCGGTAAAAAAAACTGCCAAAAAAGTAGCCAAAGGGGGGCTGCAGGAAGGTTGTTGAAAACGTATTCGATCAACTCCAAGAATAAACCAAAGATAGTACCATTTTGCATCTAAGCAACCTTAAATTTACGAAACTTTCTCAAAGAGGAGGGGGTGTCCTCCAAGGCGACACTTTCATGTGGTGACAAAAGAAGGATTCCCACTGCTGTATACAAACGCAGGGTGCATAAAAAAGGTGCAATTTGCGCATCGCCACTGCAGTAAGTAAAAGCATCCAGGCAGCTGGAAAATTAGAATTCTTTAAATTATAGACATTTTCCAGCCATATACAATCAGCTCCAAAAATATCCCAAAGATAGCACCATTTTGCACCAAAGCAACCATAAATTAACAAAATTTCTCAAAGGGAGGGGGACACCCCCTCCCTCAGGACTACACCTTTATGTAGTGACAAAGGAAGGATCACCACAGCTGTATACAAAACGCAGAGCGCATAACAAAGTGCAATTTACACGCCGCCGTGCACTTTGTTGGAAAAACATCCAGCCAGTCCGAATTGGGGGCCTTCACACCCCAAAATGTATGACCCTAGCTACGGGAGTGGTTGGGGTCCATGATCTTTGACAATGATCAAAACTGCAGAGCTTGGTTTCAGCTAGTCTTTGGACATGATTAAAGTAACATCTTGAAGTAATTCCCTTGACTCCGTGTATTTCAGCCGCCCCCCTTAGAACAAATATTTGGTATTTTTTATGTCTTTTTTTACAATATTACTAGTGTTTCCCCTATTTATATGCAGTAAATAGGCCTGGGAAGTGCCATTTCCAGCGATCTGGGAGGCATTTTGGACCAAAATTTTCTCGCACTCCGCGCCAACCCATGGGAGCACTGGCATTATACTTGCCAACTCTATCGATACCGTAAGGGGACAAATTGTAGGCCTACCATATCAGGAACACATGGTATCTAGTGGTAGGCCTATGTACAAAAGCAACACCTTACACTTGTTTGAAGCTGTTATGTGATTCTGCATACTTGTAGAATGATAAATTATTACCAGCAATATGTGTGTATTTGATTTCTATATGGTTATTCCTACAAAATATTTCATAAAATACATAATAATATGTTTCAGTTTCAGTTTATTTCCACATCTATACTCATAAAAGAAAAATACATATGATTGTAACAAGAAGGTGGAGGAGGACTGAAAAAGCATAAGCTTGTACAAGCAGTCCCCCCGGCAAACTAATGAACATAAATATACTCAACACAATTACAGAACCATATAACAGAAAGCAAGTATAACAAACAAAAGCAGCAAACAACTTAGGGGCAGTTATAGAGATTTAGCAGGTGATCCTTAAACCTTCTTTTGAAAGAGAAGGCTATTTATTATCTATACTATTCCAAAGTTTTACACCACTATTAAGAAAAAATCTGTAAGAAATATCATTGCATGAGAGATTTGGGCGAAAATTGAGGGATGACCTAATATAATAGGAGTGGAATTCATTATTGTAATTTAAATGGTTAACAATAGTTATTGGTAAGTGGCCCTTTACACACTTGTACATGAAAACTGCAACATGGACTGTGTATACATCAAAAATATTAAGGATTTTAAAAAAGAGTGGTTTGGATGGAGCAAGATAATCTGAGTGTGATAAAATACTGACGGCCTTTTTCGTAGAATATGTAAAAGATTTAAGTACGATGAGTAAGTGTTCCCCCAACTATGTTACAATCTGACAATAGGAGAGTTGGGAATGAATAATGAATCACATAAAGATTTAATAATGTAAGGAGGGGACAACGCAGCTAATTTTGTACAGAATTCCTATAGCTTTTGAAATCTTGGAACATAGTATGTCAATGTGATATGTGAATGTCTCCTTATGCATACAAAATACCATATAAAGTATGTACCAAATATTTTCACATTAAAAAACACAAAAGCTTCAAACCGTGGGAGGAGGGACACCCCCTCCCACACCTCCACCCTCTCCCCTTGGTTGCTTCGCTCCCTCGCAAAATATATCGCTTCCCCCCCTCCTTGACAAATTTCTGGCTACGCTCCTGGTCACATGTCTCCCCCCCCCCCACTTCAATACGGATTGACGCCCCTGGGTGAGACATTTAGTTCTAGCCTTTTAAGTTTCAAATGCAATATTTTTATTACATAAAAATGTTCCTAATTTCCTCAGGTGACTGTTCGTTCCATAGATCAGGATATGGGAACCTATATCCTGCTCTATGAAGGCTTCCTTTCATGTTTTATTTTGTCGATGGTTTGGGACAAGTGCCCCTCAACTTTTTTATTAGTGTGAAAAATAAGGTTGTTGTCGATTTTGAATTTTATAGACTAGTGATACTTAAAGAAGTCTATGAAATATTTTGTGGGTATGGTTTTTACATGGACATTGTGAAGGGCATCAGCAGTTAAAGTGCCAGGGAAGTAAATTTTATTGCAGACAGCATCTTGGGAAGTTGTGGCCGGCGAAGCCTTTAACCGCGTTCACCGAAGGCGCTAAGCCAGAGACTGGTGACTGCGGGGTCCTTCCAGAGAAACTTTTCTTAAATTTGACGGCTTTTACGGCCAGTCTGGACCTTTTCTTGAAAAAATCCTGCTTTCCCAGGTGTAATTTGAAATGCTAATGAAATAGTTTTCACATGATGATGCAAATTTAAGATAGTAACCGTCACGGTCAATTTGTTGAGGATGGTGGTAGCTGACGAGGAAAGTGAACAGCGAGAGGTGTATCGAGGGTTTTGGAAATGGCAATTCAGCTGTTCAGTCAAGCTATCCTACAGGAAGTAAAAAAGAGGCAATTCCCCCAAATTTTTCCTACGCAAAGCAGTACAGCAGCACTAATGAGATATCTATTAATATAAGGCTCATGCGAAGCACCCCGATTTTTTTCCAAGAAATGCGGTTCCCTATACATTGGTAGGGTTTGGGACTTTGTTTGCAAGGACAATGGTGCATTTTATGACGTTCATTAGTACTTTCAGTGACTCTTATTTCAGAGCTTCAAGTCACAATAGTGTGGCGGGTAGAAGGAAAGAAATTTTAAGGAGCCAGACAAAATTTTCAACTGTACTATAGTCAGTTTTATCTGGAGGTGCGCGCGAAGCGCACCGAGAAAACTTTCCTAGCATTTTCTAGTTTTTGATATTAATATATTCCTTCATTAAACATTGCAAAGTTAAATCATAATATGCTATTGAAAATTCTCTTATAATTTCTCTGATCTCGCTTACGTTCGCTCATTTTTTATTATTTTTAGTTTTTAAGCTTTAAGCTCTGGAAGAAAGTGGGGGCAAGTGCCCCCTCCCCCCGTAATCCCACCAATGATCATAACTGCATTTCAAAAGATCACAGAAAAGCAGCCTGAACAAATTTTTGAGTGCGAGTTTTACAATCAACCACAATGTAGGCCTATACTGTTAAAAATATTTCTAAAAATATTATGGCAACATTTTTTTCAATAAAATCATGTTTTTACAGCCAGACTGTAATCATGAAGTAACATAAAGTATGTTTTTTTTACAGTTTTTATGCAAGTTATTTTACAAAAAAATACTGCATCGAATAACTTTAATTTTATGTAAATTTGCAGCTATTTTTGTATCTAAAATTTCACTTTACATGAATATTTATTGCTTCTTATCCTTTGTTTAGATTATTATCTCAATTAACGCTACCAGCGTCTAGATCAGGTATTTGCACTGTAACTCCCGGAGTGTAGGCTTTACGGGGTTGTTCTCGATAAAATCACTCTGAGTATGCGATTTTGACATGTTGTTTCAAACACTCAATTTTTGGAACTTTGTATTTGAAAAGAAAACATTTCTTGTACAATGTAATAATTCGTTACAAAATAAATACTTCAAAGAATAAAAATATATCAGCTACATTTTCAAATAGGCCTAAGGTAAATAATAATTTTATTAATTCCTGATAAAGACATTGTGCGAAGCAGCAGCAATCATTTTTTTTTAAAGAAACATGCTTACAAAACTACGCTCCGCCCATTTAAAGACAGACAGTCATCACCCCAAAGTATATTTTTAGTGTAGGGGCATGAAAATTCTCAGTTGGTGACTGCTCTTTGATTGACATCAAAGGTTGAAAATTTGAAAGATGCAGAGTAGCTCACATTCCACACAAGGCAGAGAGAGTGCTTTCATTACATTTTATAGCCTTGTATGCTCACCAGGACATGGCCTTAAGCAATAAAACAGGTTTATTCCTGCACAAGGAGTAGCTTCATACAGTTATGGGAGGAGCTAAAAGGTGCATAGCTGGGAGAACTGGAACTGTCTGGGATGATGAAAATTCCCCTTTAAGCACCTGTGGTGATGATGTGATATTAGTACCTTATCAGTACTTTAAAATTAGCACCTTATAGTTTCTATGTTTATTCTAAATGGGTGGCAAAACATCAGCTCTGTGACTTTATTTAGTTGTAAAACAAGACAGTATATTTATGTAAAAACAGAAAACACAAAAACACTGTAAAAATGTATGCAAATTTACAGATATTTGTTATAGCGATATAAATTTATAGAAAATTCTGTTACAAGACTAAAGATTAACAGATCACTATGTTTTATTAAGGATGAAAAAAGTTTGTTTTGTTTTCTTAAAAAACACGAACCTAATTCATGTAAAATAACAGTGTTTTAAGATGAAATAATAATTTTGATTAAATAACAGAATATTTTCATTAAACAGAAAAAACACAAAGACCTGTAAAATATGTCTGTAAATTTACAGATGTGTTGAACAGTGTAGGCAGGTTACAACAGGGCATGCGGAAGTTGTAACACCTTAGCTTTCATTTCTCATGCAGAGACAACGAACAGGCTTAATCAAAGTAATGGAATACTCTTTTAATGTCCTGACACATATAAAACAGATCGACAAAAGTTTCAAATTTCCCATTTTCAATTGACGACGGCAATGATTAGTGAACTAGTTCCGAAGGCAGGGGACAAGAGGGCGGGGATTTGTGTTGGTCGTTGTGGAACGTGGGTCGGAAACCTCAAAATGATCCATATAAATGCATACTCTCTATATGTAAAAGAGTGAATTTCACTCTTCGACGATTGCCTACAGTGACCACTCTCTGTTTCGAGTGGAATTCCACTCTGCCCGGAGTGGTCATTCACTCCTTTGGAGTGAATTACCCTACCCCCAGCAGAGTGAAATTTTCACTCGAAGAAAGAGTGGTCACTGTAGGCAATCGTCGAAGAGTGAAATTCACTCTTTTACATTTAGAGAGTATGTGTACATATACTTACATGAATACGTACACGCATAAGTATATGTAAACGTATACACAGATCTATAAGTGTACGTAGACGAATATGGGAAATGTCCCCACATACGACTTTTACTAGTGTCTGTTGCAACTCCCTTGTCAGAGTCACCCTTATGCGATATTAGGGAGCTTTAGATTGCACGATGCGGACGTGAGCTACGACGTTATGATGTCACTCAGTCTTGACAATACTGATTGTAAGTTACATGTATGCGTATCGTCAAGAGTGAAGTCATTACGTCGTAGCTCACGTCCGCGCATGGGCGTCAATCCTGGGGGGGGGGGGGACGGGGGGACAAGTATATTGTCCCCCCCCCCACATTTGGGTAAGAGAGTAGTGTCGTGGCTCTATTTGATTGGCTTTTACAGTGGCATGAAGGTTTGTTAGGCAATTGTTAAGTGTCTCGATGTAGATTATGAATGCAGGTTTCGTCAGGGAAATCTTATTTAATGACAAAATTTCGGCGCGCTTCGCGCGCATCTGTCACGGTTTGCACTCCTCATGACCATTAAAAAGGTAATTAAACATGGAACTATTTTGATCACAACACTCTCCGAAAACAGACATACATCTCCAAACATCTGAAGGGGTCTCGCCTCAATATGACATCATTCAATCAGTGGCGTACGCAGAGGGGAGGGCCATTCGGCCATCCCCCTCACTTATTCCGATTTTTTTTAAGTTCCTAAAATACGTAAATTTTTTAACACAAATTTACTTCAAAAGGTAGCATATTTGGCACCAGATTGCATGTAAGGACACCTAATTTTTCAAAAATTTTCAAAAGGGAGGGAGACACTCCATTGGGCCATGCCCCCCTCACTGATGCCTATTTTTTAGTTCCTAAAATACGTAAATTTTTTAACTCAAATTTTACTTCAAAAGGTAGCATATTTGGCACCAGGTTGCATGTAATTACACCTAATTTTTCAAAAAAATTCAAAGAGGAGGGGGATACCCCTCCCCTTAGACCCCTCCTCAGGCCGACGGTCACACAACATACTGCATGCCCATGCCCTCCCCCCCCCCCTCCCTTGAGAGAAATCCTGGGTACGCCACTGCATTCAGTGTAATTTGTAGCATGATGTCGAAGGTTGAAAGTACCTTGTTGCCGTTAAACGTTTTTCAAAAATTTTTACCGAGCGCTTCGCCGAAGCCATTATCGGTATAGATGATGATTGTTAATACACTTACGACTAAAAACCATTCTGAAAACGCCCTTGCTAGTCCACACATTTTCTATACTATGATCAGCTCCAAAAATATCCCAAAGATAGCACCATTTTGCATCTAAGCAACCTTAAATTAACAAAAATTTCTCAAAGGGGAGGGGGACGTCCCCTCCCCTTAGACCCCTTCCCCAGGACGACACATTTATGTAGTGACAAAGGAAGGATCCCCACTGCTGTATACAAAACGCAGAGCGCATAAGAAAAGTGTAATTTACACGCCTCCACTCAGTTGGAAAAAACATCCAGCCAGTCGGAATTTGGGACCTTCACACCCCAAAACATGTCACCCTAGCAACGGACCTGGTCGGGTCCATGATCTCCGACAATGATCCACGCTGCGAAGCGTGGTTTCAGCTATTTTGGGACATGGTGAAAATAACATCTTGAAGTAATTCCGTGGACTCCGTGTATTTCACCTAGCAGATCATCTATGATGGTCATGTTAACTTTGAAATGATAATTCTTATTAGAATAGGGCGTCAGTCATCATCATCATCATAAGGGGAGGGGGGAGGAAGGGGGCTATAGGAAGACACCCCTCTTCAAAACCAAAGGGATTGGTTTGTGCTAAGTCATGTATGTCCCCTGTCCCCCGTTCCCCCCCCCCCCCCACATTTGAATACGGATTGACGCCCCTGAGCCCGCGTCGTGCAATCTAAAGCTCCCTAATATGTCAACATGACAAGCATTAAAAAGACGCACACATACTTAAACATGCACATGCACACATAGAGACGCATGCCATCCGTAAGGAGTAAGTCTTCATTTAGTATCATCAAAATCAAAATTTGAGGGACATTATGTCAATTTAGAGGCAGGCACTGCCTAATTGGTATGTCCCGAAGTATTTTTGGCTTCAGACCTGCTTTCAAAGCTTGAAATGCATGGCAAAAACAGCGTGTTTGAATTTGTTGCACTTTTTGGCTGACTTTTGCGATTTTGGAATAATTTACATTTATGCTAAAATCACAGTAAGTATAAAGACGTGCATAGACCACCCAAGACTGGAACCACACCGAAACCGAAGGCAGTTTGGGTGGTCTGGTGATCTCGGACAACCGGTTTGGTGGTCTGACCTGTCATGAAACTGACATCATTTTGGTCTCGGGTGGTCTATCTGATTTTTACCCAACCTGAGAAAAACCGGAAAAAAACCTATTCAATTGATTAAAATTTAATGCCTGAACACTATGTCCATTTATATCCCCTGATTATTTCTAAGTTTGTACCTCTTTGTTTTAATTTGCATGTACCATGGAGAAGATCTTACCAACTATAGGCCCTAATTTTGTTCCATGAAACCTTGCTTCAGATCTTTCGGGGTTGTTCCCAGGTTGTGTGAGGTGAGAGCTTCGTCGGTTTGACTAACCGCCAAACCGATTCCAGTTTGGTCTCGGGTGGTCTGAGTACGATACTTCATCGGTTTTGAGTGGCCCTGACAGTGTCCAAACCATGTACCATAGAAAAGATCTCACCAACTATAGGCCCTAAACTTGTTCCATGAAACCTTTCTTCAGATTTTTCGGGGTTGTTCCCGGGTGGCGTGAAAGCTTCGTCGGTTTGGCTAACCCCCAAACCCATTCCAGTTTGGTCTCAGGTGGTCTGAGTACGATGCTTCGTCGGTTTCTGGTGGTCTTGACTGTGTCCAAATCGACTATTGGGTGGTATGGACATCAAAACCCAGACTGACTCACACCTTTACTAATTTGAGACTTCCTACTGGCAATTTATTCTCATGCATGTGGAGATCGAGAGTACTGGGATATGCTAATAAGTAGGTTTTTCTATCCATTGGACAAGAAATTATTGGCAACAGCATTGTCAGAAGTAGGCCTAATTTTGGTTGGGAAGCACCAAAATAGCTTATATTGTCAAAGACCGGCACACCTCAGATCATGGAAACATATTATGTGCAATCTACTTCACCTGAACAGAAGGTACATGATAATTTTCTCTTGAGCATTGTGACCATACATCAATCATCAGTGAAGTGATCACCAGAAACTGGTCAACAGTGGTCATGGAAGGACACATCTTGACAATGGCCTCCACCTTACATGGCTTGCAAAAGCTATGAAACTCTGAATGAAACACTGAGTCACAAATCATTTGCTCTGTTTGCCTGGAAAATGTCACCTTTCTTATTCACCCTCCCCAATGTCTAAAACAATTACAGCTGTTGCAGTTTTTCAATATAAGGCTGACAAGGTTTTAAGACTGCAAGGTGTCTCTGAAAAGAAACAGTATTTTCAAAGCAGGTCACAGAAAAATGAGTCAATCAAGTCTGAAATACAGAAACAAATATTCCACGACATAAGACAGCACAATTTTGTAGATTTCTAGATTTGTTCTATTCACAGATTGCCACTTTACATATTCATATTGTACAAAACTGGTGAAGAATAATTATATACCACAATCACATAATCGACACTGGCAAATGTGATGCAATACAAGTCAATCTTCTACCCCTCGTCTTTCAACATTTTTTCATTTTAAATTTATTATTACAAAGGATAATCTAGGCTATCGCAAAAAAATACCAAACCCAAAGTTATGTTTTAAAGAATGAATACAAATGACACATTTTTATCATTTATGACTGGCACTTTTGGCAACTAAGTATCCTGATTCAACCAGTGCTGTGCCAAGTGGATAAGACAGTGGCATTTGAAGCTTAGCAACTGGGAGGATTGGGGTTCCATCCCCGGCCAGGTCAAAGAAAGGTAGGTTTTACATCCAAGAGCAATCTAAAGTTTTCCTATCTGAACTGGCCTTTCATAAGATACCAAATTTGATCTAAACTGAAGAGTTGGTTAGCCACCGAACGTGAGGTTGTAATTCATAAGCCAAACAGGCTTCTCCCACATCCATGGTCACTTAGCATCATAAAACAACTGCCCTTGAAGGCCTCAGTTATAAATCAATATTTCTGTTTTGAGATTGCTGGACACTACTGATCACAAAAATTTTTACTCTGGAATAAATATCTTAAGCAGATTAAAATTAATAAAACCAACCTCTGGTAAAATTAGAAATGAAAGCACTGCAATATAAAACACCTGAATTTAACACTACATTGACAGGGTGGCTTTCTCTTATGAAATCAAGGATTGGAGGTCTCTAAGCCACACCCTGAGATTACAACATCCTCGTGATTGATATTAATGGTCTCATCCTGTGTAGTAATCACTCAGCCATGGGCTCAAACCCTCGACTGGCTAATGAATGATACCTATAACTTCAAAAAAAGATCCCATGCAAAAATGCATACACTCTACATGCAAAGGAGCAAAATTCTAAAAAAAAATTGGTCTTGTATTGCTATGGTATTCCTTTTTTAAGTTCATGTTGCCCACCCAAACACATCTCATATATTATAACAAGGCCTTGATGAAGCCAACTATCATTCCCGGTCAAAAATCACTAATCACCATTGGTAAACAAAACCAACATAGTATTAACACATGAGGAGGTGAGGAGAGTGCTGAATATTAAGTGACCTTTCAACACATTTTAAGGCAATTATCACTCCAAAAAGAGAAGAATAGCAGTCAATTTCAACACAATAAATGTGTGTTACTGTAGCCTTTTGTCCATGAGTGAATTTTACTGTTTTACAATTAGAGAGAAAAGTTTTGTCTCCATAAATCAACTTCAAAGTTGTATTTTTTCAAGCTGAAGACATTTGCACTGATTTTTATTTAAGTTTTATATGCTATAACATAAAATGAAATGGTTTGGGACTGAAACCTCAACTACCACACTGTTGAAATCCTACCAAGTACCATCTATGGAGAAAAGAAGGTGTCAACCTACCAACAGCTGATGAATAAGTATGCTGACACTAAAACTAAACCTCTTTTTCATGTAATCAAATCTTTTGTCAGGTACAAACTCATGGTCAGAGTCAATTACTAGAGAGGGAAAAACTTCATGTCAACAAAAACTTTGTTTTGTCGAGGAGTGCATCCTCCATGCTTGAGGTATTAGCTAGAATAGATATTGCAACAATTTTGTAACTCTTATTTCATATAAAATCAAAGTCTAAAGGAATTTTTTTGAGGAAATGTCCTTTATCAGAAGTAAGGGACACATTAACCCTGAATCCCTGTTTTTTTAGGACGTGGTTAATCCAACATGCACACCATCACAGCTCATGTATTAGGTGCATTTACAGAAATGTGTGGCCTGTTTCAAATGTGGGATTTCATGGCAATGCCCACATCATCTTTACTACCTCCCTCCTTCCCACCTCCCATTCCAATTGTGTAAACTGTTTAAGAAACCTTTGAAATACTGCAGCAAAATTCATTTCTACTGAAAATTCCTAATATGTTAGATAGCCATTACCATCTTGATATGGTTTTAAAAAAAGTGCCTTCAAAGTTTTCAATAAAGCATACAAGACATTACCTTAAAACCAGAAAGCCAAAAGGTTTTGTGATTTCTTGCCTCTTGGATATAGTTTAGTACAATGCTTTCCTGTTAGCAACATTTCATGGTGAAGTTACCATGCTATATACAAAGTTAAAAATCCATGGGCATAGATCAGACAGATTGATATCATAATTAGCTTCTTGTTTCTAATTTTGGGTGAAACATGCCAGTGTAAAATCCAAACATATTTCACACTTGACAAATCATGTTGACATGGTTTCCATGTTTTGGTCTTTGAACTTCTCAAAAGATAAAGAGACACTGTAATACACTCAGTGTGGGGCACCCACATGCCAAATGTGAGGTTCATACAAGATTTCTTCCTTGACATATCAAGTTAACAAGGTTTTTAGTGAGAACTTTAGTAACACCTCAAGTGCCTTTGACCTCCACCAAATATTGTAGAGATGATATGCTAAGTATGGGGTATCCACCTGCAAAGTATGAGCTTCATACACATTCTTCTTCTAGAGGTATCATGTTAACAAGATTTTTGCAGTTTGACCTATGATGACCTTTAAACTCCACAAAAACAACAGCAATTATCTACTGAACATTGAGCATCTGCATGCCCCAAGGTCCTCAATGTTATCTACAGTATTTTGAAATATTTGGTTACAGGCAGTTATCAAGATTTCAACTGATTCACCTCTGGAGACCTGGAATGACCTTGGCACTCACATATAAAGTATGATATGAACTGAAGGTTTCCTCCTTTGACATATTATGTGTTAAAAAGTTTGCAATGTTTTGACCTCTGATGACCTCAAGTGACCTTTGACCCCCACCAAAACAATAGTGATCATCTAATTGATATGGATTATCCACAAGTATCAGATCCATCAATGTTAAAGCAGTTTTCCTGGTTTGTACAGTTTGACGTCTAGAAACCCCAAATGACTTTTGACCTCCACCAAATATTGCCGACACATATGCTCATCACGGATTATCCAACTAGACAGTGAAATTAACACACATTTTCCTTCTTGAGTTAGTTAGATGAGGTTTTACGGCTCAGTTTCTAACCAATTGGTTTAAGTCGGGCCGGCCACAGCCTTTTTTCCAGTTGTGACCCACTGGCTTGTTTACCCTACTGAGCACCAAGCACAATGGCAGTAGGTTCCATTTTTAGAGTCTTTAATATGAACCGGCCAGGTGTCGAACCCCAGACCTTCTGGCTGCAAGTCCGATGCTCTAACCAGTTGACCATGCAGTCGGTTTTTCCTTCTTGAGAAATCACTTAACAAAATTTTCAACACGTTGGGCTCTAGTGACCCTAAGTGACCTTTGAACTACAGCAAAAACAATGGGGACTATCTACTCATTATGGAGTATCCATTTTGCAAGTACAAAATCTCATAAGCTTACTCATCTTGAAACTAAATGTTTACAAGCAACTTGTAAGGTATGACCTATGGTGACCCAGATTACCTTTGACCTACATTAAAAACAAGAGAGGTCATCTTCTCAACATGGAGCATCTACATGCAAACAACGAAATCCCTCCGGGTTGCCTAACTAGGGATACTGTTGTTTAGGAGCAGTTTTCAAGGTTTCACTATTTGACCTTTAGTGAACTCAAATGACTTTCCACCACCATAAAATGGGGATCATCTACTCAATGTGGGGTATCCACATGTCAGGCATGGGATCCCTTAAACTTACACATCCTGAGATGAACTGTTTACAAGTAATTTTTTGAGGTTTTAACAGTTTGACCTCTGGTGACCCCAGATCATAATTATTTAAACCTTCACCAAAATAAAACCATAAGAATCATCTTCTCAACAATGAGTATCTACATGCAAAGTATAAGATGCCTCACACTTGCCTACCTTGAGATACTATGTTTACGAGCAGTTTTCAAGGTTTTCAGTACTTGACCTCTGGTGACCCCCAATGACATCTGACGTCCACTAAAATCAATAGAGCTCATTTACTTAATATGCAGGATCCATATGCCAACTATGAAATTAATTGAAGTTTCCCTTCTGGAGATATTGTTTAAAAGCATTTTTCATGGCTTTCACAGTTTGACCTCTGGTGACCTCGAGTGACATTTGACCTACACCAACAATAAGAAGGATCATCTACTTAATATAAGCTATCCACATGACAAGCATGAGATCTCTTACAGTTACCCTTCTTGAGATATCGTGTTTACAGGCAAAGAGTCACAGATATCACCACTTGCAGGTGTATCCACACTTGCCCGGGGAAAAAACGCTCATGTCCCCGATTTACATCTTTTACATACGCACAAACACACACACACACACTATGTAATTTCTATATATGTGCATCTCAATCAACAGTATTCTCATCCTTTTAAGCTTGAAAAAGGATAATTATGTATGAAAGATACTTTGTGTAAAATTAAAATAAATCTCTTTCAGCATTTGCTTCTTAAACAACCACTTTGAAGAAGTAAAAGGGAATTCCTCAGTCCATATATATAAGCAAATTGTACTCCACAGTGACTGCATTCAATCTTGCAGCAGTTCCGCTTATATTTTCTTGCAGTCACTCAGGCCCCTCTTAGTCTTGATCTTTGGGAGGATTCAGATGGTAGACATTCCTTCAGCTGGTGTGGCAATATGTGACCCCGCTGTTTGTAAGAGTAAATGGCATACATCACCCCACCCGTGCAAACAAATGCAAATGAAGCAAAGATGAGATAGCCAAAAGATTCAGGACAAGGAAGGCCGATAACAAGAACAAAGTGAATCATATCGAAGGAGCCTTGGAAGGAATTCTGAATGCCATTGAAGATACCTCTGTGTTCTTCAGCAATTGCTTCCTGAATCTGCTGGGATGTGACCAAATCAAATGCCCAGAGACCTGGCCAAACAAGAGATCAAGAAGAAATGAACTCCTTTAAGATATGACTGCAACATAAAACAAGACCTCACAAACATGGTGGTGCCTTCCGGAATTTATCACCACTTGCCTGTGCCCTTAAAAATAATCCCACTTCAACTGGGATTGCCACCAAAACTTCATTTTACATTTTAACTTTTTCCACATTTAATTTCTTCAGCTAAAATGTACTGTCAAGAAGTATGTACTATGCATGGTTGCAAGGGTTAAATATGTGTAAAATTAGCCAAAATGATAAAAAAAATATGCCAGATCCAATTAACAATGACATTGCAAAAACGCATGGTTAAAGGGATATGTAACTTGTTTTTAAAGTAAAATAACCATTAAATTCAGTAGAGTTTCAGAGAATCCACGTTCAAAAATTCATATCTTATATGGGCCAAAATTGGCCGCGAGCAGTTGAGGCAATCACAAAAGAAGGTTGTCAGCCAAACGTATTAAAAAAATATGCCAAATTTGCCTAATGACAGACCTATAGGGACAGTATATTCTAAACAATGGGAATTGCTGACACATGCTTCAAATTCCAGGCAAAAGTTAATATCACTTTTGTGATCTTCTGATTGGTCACTTTGGTTATACATTTAATATGTTTTGTTCTGCAGACCATGAGGTGACACCTCATAAGCAGACATGGTTCCATTTAAATTTCACCATGCCTGTCTGGCAGAGTTGCCTGAAGTCAGAAAAATTTTATCAAACCAGAAAGCCAAAAGGCTTAGTGATTCCTTGCCGAAAGGGGGTGCTTTGTTACACTGAGGTTCATCCATCAAATTTATACTTCTCTTCTACATCATTTTTTATGATGTGGTCACAATTTGACCCCTGCTCACATCAGCTCATGTCACATGACCTTTAAACCGAAACTTGAATAACCACAAAAAAATGAAAAAAAAAATAAATAAAACGTATGAGAAGGGATTTATCTGTGCTTCCTCCCTTGTAAAGACATGTTTACAAAGTTTCAGTTTTTGACCTCTGGTGACCTCAAATGGCTTGTGACCTCCACAAAAAAACAATAGGGTTTTTCCTCGCACCATAACACATCTACATACTTAGTATGAAATCTATCCAAGCTTCCTACCTTGAGATACTGTGTAAACAAGGTTTTCAGACTTTGACCCCTGGTGACCCCAAATGACCTTTGACCTCCACCAAAAACTATACGCTTCTTCCTCGCACCATAACGCATCCACATACTTAATATGAAATCAATCCAAGCTTCCTACCTTGCGATATGGTATAAACAAGGTTTTCAGAGTTTGACCCCTGGTGACCCCAGACGACCTTTGACTTCCACCAAAAATAACAGAAATCTTCCTCTCACCATACCACATCCACATACTTGGTATGAAATCTATCCAAGCTTCCTACCTTGAAATATCATGTAAACAAGGTTTCAGACTTTGACCCCTGGTGACCCCAGATGACCTTTGACCTCCACCAAAAACAATAGGGTTCTTCCTCTCACCATAACACATCTACATACCAAGCATGAAATCTATCCAAGCTTTCTAACTTGAGATATCGTGTAAACAAGGTTTTCAGATTTTGACCCCCGGTGACCCCAGATGACCTTTGACCTCCACCAAAAACAATAGGGTTCTTCCTCTCACCACAACGTATCTACATACCAAGCACGAAATCTATCCAAGCTTTCTAACTTGAGATATCGTGTAAACAAGGTTTTCAGATTTTGACCCCCGGCAGGGATTCCGCCAGAAATGCAAAAAAGGGGGGGATTAATTGCTCCTAAACCCCTAGTCCAAATTGATGCTGTCCCTGGCTAAAGTTACAAGTGGGTTCAGGGGGACAAAAGCTTGCTTCAAGACCCCTGTAAGGTGCATTTTGAAGGGTTTTAAAGGCCATTCATTTATGAAAGTCCAAACATTGCTGCAAAGGTGCCCTCTTCTTAAGTAAGAAACCAAGATATGGACAATTTTTTTAATTTTTATGGAAATGAAAAGGGGGGGATTTTACCCACCTTCTTCTGGAAAGGGGGGACAAATCCCCCCTTTCCCCCCTTTGGCAGAAACCCTGCCCGGTGACCCCAGATGACCTTTGACCTCCACCAAAAACAATAGGGTTCTTCCTCTCACCACAACGCATCTACATACCAAGCACGAAATCTATCCAAGCTTTCTAACTTGAGATATCGTGTAAACAAGGTTTTCAGATTTTGACCCCGGTGACCCCAGATGACCTTTGACCTCCACCAAAAATGATAGGGTTCTTCCTCTCACCACAACGCATCTACATACCAAGCATGAAATCTATCCAAGCTTTCTAACTTGAGATATCGTGTAAACAAGGTTTTCAGATTTTGACCCCCGGTGACCCCAGATGACCTTTGACCTCCACCAAAAACAATAGGGTTCTTCCTCTCACATACCAAGCATGAAATCTATCCAAGCTTTCTAACTTGAGATATCGTGTCAACAAGGTTTTCAGATTTTGACCCCCGGTGGCCCCAGATGACCTTTGACCTCCACCAAAAACAATAGGGTTCTTCCTCTCACCACAACGCATCTACATACCAAGCATGAAATCTATCCAAGCTTTCTAACTTGAGATATTGTAAACCAAGGTTTTCAGATTTTGACCCCCGGTGGCCCCAGATGACCTTTGACCTCCACCAAAAACAATAGGGTTCTTCCTCTCACCACAACGTATCTACATACCAAGCATGAAATCTATCCAAGCTTTCTAACTTGAGATATCGTGTAAACAAGGTTTCCAGATTTTGACCCCCGGTGACCCCAGATGACCTTTGACCTCCACCAAAAACAATAGGGTTCTTCCTCTCACCACAACGTATCTACATACCAAGCACGAAATCTATCCAAGCTTTCTAACTTGAGATATCGTGTCAACAAGGTTTCCAGATTTTGACCCCCGGTGACCCCAGATGACCTTTGACCTCCACCAAAAACAATAGGGTTCTTCCTCTCACCACAACGCATCTACATACCACGCACGAAATCTATCCAAGCTTTCTAACTTGAGATATCGTGTAAACAAGGTTTTCAGATTTTGACCCCCGGTGACCCCAGATGACCTTTGACCTCCACCAAAAATGATAGGGTTCTTCCTCTCACCACAAGGCATCTACATACCAAGCATGAAATCTATCCAAGCTTTCTAACTTGAGATATCGTGTAAACAAGGTTTTCAGATTTTGACCCCCGGTGACCCCAGATGACCTTTGACCTCCACCAAAAACAATAGGGTTCTTCCTCTCACCACAACGTATCTACATACCAAGCATGAAATCTGTCCAAGCTTTCTACCTTGAGATATCGTGTAAACAAGGTTTTCAGATTTTGACCCCCGGTGACCCCAGATGACCTTTGACCTCCACCAAAAATGATAGGGTTCTTCCTCTCTCCACAACGCATCTACATACCAAGCATGAAATCTGTCCAAGCTTTCTAACTAAGATATTGTGTAAACAAGGTTTTCAGATTTTGACCCCCAGTGACCCCAGATGACCTTTGACCTCCACCAAAAACAATAGGGTTCTTCCTCTCAATATGGGCCATCTATGTACCAAGTTTGAGAACTGTCCAACTTTCCCTTCTTGAGATATCGTGTAAACAAGCTAAGCCGTCACATACGCGCACACACACACACACACACACACACACACGACATCACCATCGCATAGATTCCTTGCCTGCCTTCCGCAAGGAATCAAAAATTGTTGTTGTTGTGTATACAATTAAGGCTGGACTGTTTAATAACAAATAGCTTTTTGTGATTGGTTTGGAGACTAAACCATTGCATGCAATTAAAGCCAATGGAAAAGTTAAGATTCTTTAAGTCTTTTCTCATATGAATTTTTCTGAGTTCACTGAACCTACAATCCCCCACACTTAAACTTATGCACAAAACATCCACAAAAAGTCCTTGGACAAAAGTCAGTTTGAATTTGACAAATTAACTGATACCAGAGAATTGTTTCTTGAAGTGCACTTGCTAACAAACTAATGTGAAATACAGAGTGAAGCAGAGTTTTGAGCTATACTGCTTGCTTAACTTGAACTGAGTCCCCCCCTCCTCCCATCATACTACCATATTTTATTTTTCCTGTGTTAATTTCACCACTGAACACTTTCCACTACTTGGAACAGTCCTCACATATATTCAAAGACTTCTGATTAGCTGTTCATAGAATTTTTCTCAAACACTTGTACACTGCAGGACCATCAAGGACTGCTTTTTCTATTTAAGTCACTACACCATGCTAGACTGTCTAGACAGAAATAGCAAAGGTGCAGAGGGGGGGGGGTTGATGATGCTACTGGCTACACAGGTTCATGTGCCCCAATTTTAAATGCCAAATCTTCTGACCTTCCAGCACTACAATGTCAGGAATTGGTTTTTAAAAGGATATATTGCAGATTTAAATTCATTACAAACATTCAGACTACCTTAGATTAATGTTCACACGATACAGACAAGTCAACTCATACACTTTTTTAATTACTATCACTACTGTTCTGACTGACTTGACATGTCTGCTGCCCCCTCACAAAGAATACTGCTGATGGATGCTTATACTGACATGCTGTAACACAGGCCCATCGCCACGGGAGGGGGTTGGGAGGCTCAAAACCATTCCCCTTGACCACAGTGTGAAAAATACTACCCCAAAATCACCTATTTCTTGGAAAAAATTATTATCTCCGCCCCCTGAACCACAATCCTAATTACAAAGAAACATCCTGAACCCTTTGCCCACAGGAACTGCTATAAAATCCTGTGGGTGATCTGGTGTCTTTGGATTAGTGTGGCCTGAAACCCCACTCTTCAGTGGGAAAGACAAAACCCTGGCTACACGGCTGCTCTAAGATGATTATTTAAGTGGCTGCTTAGTTTAACTAAGTCAATTTGTTGTAAGGCAATGTGCAGTAGGCTTAAACCTTTCAAGAAAGGGAGAGACTTCCACTGCCAGAGACTTACCCATTCGTGACAAAATCATGCCCCCGAAAAACAGTCCAGCTGACATATGCGACTCCACATCTTGAGATTCTACCAAAACGCAGGTTTCATTATTTCCAGACATTCTTTGAGTCTGAAGAAATCTGGGATCAAATGGGCTTCCAGGAGCAAAGACAGACCCAACACATAGTGTCAAAAATGTGATTTGAATAGATAGAGCGTAGAGTCCACTCCTCACGATGCCAACCCTCTTTCTGAGAAACACAAACATTATAGTGCCTATGATACCAGCTGCAGATCCCAATGCTCTGAAAATACCCAAGATGTATTCTGGAACTCCTAGAGCATACCCGTAACCTGTTGTTACTGTGTCAAACCCCATGACAGTCATGTAAAGGCAGGCTAACCCAAATGCTGCCCAAAAGATTTGATAGGAATAATAAATCTTCAAGCCATCATAAGTAGTTTGCAGCCATCCAAGAATGGCACTGAAAGGGTTCCACTTGACCTTCTTGAACTGTGTCTGTCCCTCAACTGTTGATGTTTCACCATCTGATGATGAAGTTTGATCTGTAATGTTCAAGACAAAAATATTCACAATGAGAATACAAAACGCAGCAGACGATGGGTAAAGAATTGTTACTTTACTTTCCTCACTGGATACCACTTGTGTACCTTGCTACCAATATGCATTTTTCCACTGATTCCATCATGTTTATGTCCAGAAACATGCTAGAAACCTATTATCTTACATTGGTCACATTAAGGATGGTAATAACCAGTGATAAAGATGAACCACACAAAGTTATTAGAGTGATTAAAGAAATAATACATATGCCTGTTTCGCGCAACTATCGAATTGAGTCACAATACGTACCATTCAAATACAATGTTCATATTGATGCCTAATAAATGAATAGATGACTTGAAAACGGGAGCATATACTTACACAAAGCATGCACAAGGCAATGTATGCTGACTCAGGGCTGCATGCTGACTCAGGTCTGCAGGGAAAAAAGCCATGGGGGGGGAGGATTTTCAGATTATGCAGAATGTAATTTCCCCTCTATGGGTGCCACACAGATTCACACAATTTACCTATAAGGTTTACTGAACCGTATGTAGTTCACTTACCACCTAGACTAACTTTAAAATGTCACTTAATTACCTGTTGCTCTCTTTAAAATCTTTTTCTCAGCAAGGGCTGGGACTCTCTTGTACACATTCCACAGTAAAAAGTACTCCACAAACATGGACACAATATTCCAGCTAGCAATGAAAATACCAGCAATCTTCATGGAGGCAAAGGACATGATCCACCCAACCACTATTGGTGCCAGGATGTTTACTGTTAAGTCAATGCGGCGTATGGAGGCGTTCATGGCTGAGAAAATAACCAGAATGCAAAAATGCATGGAGGTTTCGATGATATATGTTCTATTCCAAATAATGCCATTGTCCCATATCTTTCAGTCAATGGTCAAATGCTATCTTAACATGTTGGGAAAATACAGTTTCGTGTTCCTATTTAATTTTGGGAATTCTTGGAAAAATTTTGCTCTTTGACCTCTGCTGAACCCATATAAAACTCTTGGGAATTCTTGGGAAATTTTGCTTTTTTACCTCTGGTGACCCCAGATGACCTTTGACCTCCACCAAAAACAATAGGGTCCATCTTTTCAACATAACACATCCACATAGTACTGTAAGTATGAAATCTATCCAAGCTTCCTACCTGAAGATACGTGTTAACAAGCTTTTCAGTGTTTGGCCCACGACGACCCAAGATGACCTTTGACCTCCACCAAAAATGATTGGGTTCATAATCTCACCACAATGCATCCACATACTACGTATAAAATCTATCCAAGCTTTCTCCCTTGAGATATTGTGTTAACAAGGTTTTCAGTGTTTGACCCTCAGCCACCCTAGATGACCTTATAACTCCACCAAAAACAGTGTCGTACAGCTTCTCACTATAACACATCAATTTACCATGTATGAAATCTATCCAAGCTTCGTACGTGGAGATATCGTGTTAACAAGATTTTCAGAGCTTAACCCCCAGTGACCCCAATGACCTTTGACCTCCACCAAAAATGATGAGATTCTTCCTCTTACTATAAGGCATCTACATACAAAGTATCAAATTTATCCAAGCTTCCTACATCGAGATATTGTGTTAACAAGGTTTTGAGGGATTGAACCCCAGTGACCCCAGATGACCTTTGAACCCCACCAAAAATGAAAAGGGTTCTTCCTTTTACTATAAGGCATCTACATACAAAGTATCAAATTTATCCAAGCTTTCTACATCGAGGCATCGTGTTAACAAGGTTTTCAGGGTCTGACCCCCGGTGACCCCAGATGACCTTTCACCTCCACCAAAAATGATAGGGTTCTTTCTCTTACCATAACGCATCTACATACAAAGCATGAAATTCATCCAAACTTCCTACCTCGAGATATTGTGTTAACAAGGTTTTCAGAGTTTGACCCCTGGTGACCCCAGGTGAGCTTTGACCCCTACCAAAAACAATAGGGTTCTTCCTCTCAATATGGGGCATCTATGTACCAAGTTTGAGAACTGTCAGAGCTTCCCTTCTTGAGATACCGTGTTAACGAAATTTTCAGGGTCTGACCCCCGGTGACCCCAGATACCTTTCACCTCCACCAAATATGATAGGGTTCTTTCTCTTACCATAACACATCTACATACAAAGCATGAAATTCATCCAAACTTCCTACCTCGAGATATTGTGTTAACAAGGTTTTCAGAGTTTGACCCCTGGTGACCCCAGGTGAGCTTTGACCCCTACCAAAAACAATAGGGTTCTTCCTCTCAATATGGGGCATCTATGTACCAAGTTTGAGAACTGTCAGAGCTTCCGTTCTTGAGATATCATGTTAACGACGTTTTCAGGGTCTGACCCCCGGTGACCCCAGATGACCTTTCACCTCCACCAAAAATGATAGGGTTCTTTCTCTTACCATAACACATCTACATACCAAGTATGTTCATCCAAGCTTCCTATCTCGAGATATTGTGTTAACAAGGTTTTCAGAGTTTGACCCCCGGTGGCCCCAGGTGAGCTTTGACCCCTACCAGGGTTCTTCCTATGTACCAAGTTTGAGAACTGTCAGAGCTTCCCTTCTTGAGATATCGTGTTTTCAGGTTCTCTTTCACCTCCACCAAAAACAATAGGGTTCTTCCCCTTACCATAATGCATCTACATACAAAGTATGAAATTCATCCAAGCTTCCTACCTCGAGATATTGTGTTAACAAGGTTTTCAGAGTTTGACCCCCGGTGACCCCAGGTGACCTTTGACCCCTCCAAAAAAAAAAGGGTTCTTAATCTCAATATATGCATAGGTTTCTCTTATCATCGAAACCAAAAAACATGTTGAAAAACAGACAGCCAAAAGGCTTACGTCACTCTCCAGGGTTTCAAATTGACACATTTTATAATCAAGTGCTTCTTAAGAAAAGTCCTACCAGCTAACTGTCACTGCAGGCAAAAACATGAAACTACTCCCAAATGGAGTTACAATCCTGAATTGACACAAGACTTGACAAGAAGCCATCAGAGGGCTTTGCAATAGTGAGAGCAGGAACTGATTTGCAGCTATTTAAAGTGGTCTACACAAGAAAGTTTCACACCAGGAGTGGAAGTAACTTCATCAGCCGTGTAACTGATTTCGATGGTATGCCCTAACAAGGAAAATAACAAAGAAACAAACTGATACTTAAAACAAATGTATGCATCGTCACCATCAAAAATGTGCATGAGCACCTACTTTATCACACCTCACACAAGGAATGTTTACAGACAATTTGCAAAGAGCAAACACTTTTACCTTAACTTTGACTTCTTCCTTCCTTGTTGAGATGCCAGTGTGCCTAAAAATTCACAGGGGAAAACTTTTCCAGTCTGCATGAACTCTGATTACTTGAACTAAGACTATGTCACCTACAGCTGCAGGTAACTAGACGTCTCTAAATTCTTTACTCCCCCCCCCCCATCCTTCTACCCCCAATACCCATAAAGGTCCATTTCCTGTGCCAATAATGGTGCACACATGCTCAGAGCAATGAATGCATGTAGCCCATGACGACAAGTCATGGGTACTCTCACTTTCCGGGTTTTCCAATAGTCACAGTTTGATCACCAAATGCTTCTAAAGGAAAGTCCTGCTGGCCAGCTCCAACTGCAGACACAAACTTGAAACTACTTCCAACAGGAGTTACAACCCTGAATTGACACAAGGCTTGACAAAAAGCCATCAGAGAGCCTTGCAATAGTGAAAGCAAGAACAAACTTGAATAGCTTCAACACAGTGTAATCAAGACTTGTCTTGAATGACTTTGATAAAAGCAAGTAAAGTCACTATTTATTAACTAGTGTGCAAAAGGGAGCATCAGATCACAAGTGCAACCGACTTCATCAGCCGTGTAGCTGCTTTTGATGTTACACCCTGGCAGGTGGGAGCAAAGCTAACTATACGATCCATCAAGACTACCCTTCAAGAGATCTTATTTAGAAGGCTTTCATGATTTGACCTCTGGTGACCCTAAATCACCACCTTTGATCTCTACCAAAACAACATTTTTTACTCAATATGAAGGCATCCATATGCTAAGAATGCGCTCCATTACTGTTTACTCTCTTGACATATCATGGTTTGTAAGCAGTTTACAAGGTTTTACTACTTGACCTGCAATGACCTCAGATAAACTTTGACCTCTACCAAAAACAATAGGGTTTATCTACTGACTATAATGCATCCACTTGCCAATTGCAAAACTCCTGTATGGTTCCTATTTCAAGATACCACATTCAAGATTTTCAGCTTTTTACCTCTGGTGACTTCAAATGACCTCCTCCAAAACCAATAGGTTTCTTCCTCTCAATATGACAAACCTGTATACCAAGTATATCCATCATTCCTATCTTGAGATAACCATTTACAAGCAAATTCCAAGGTTTTGGTATTTTCACCTCCAGAAACGTACAACAAACCTTTGACCTCTACCCTGAGATACGGTGTTTACAAGCAATTCCCAAGGTTTTTGTAGTTTCACCTCCAGTGACCTCAGATAACCTTTGATCTCTACCAAAAATTATAAGAATGATGATCTGACTACTGTAAAATGCATCCACAAGCCAAGTATGAAAAAGTATTGCTGCTTCCTAACTTGAGATAATGAGATATTGTGTTAAATACAAGGTCTGGGTTTTTTTTTTACCTCTGATGACCTCCACCAAAACAACAGGGTTCATCCTCTCAATATGATAAACCCATACACCATGTATAAAAGCATCCATCATTCCTATCTTGAGATATCATGTTCACAAGGTTTTCATTTCTTAACCTCTGGTGAATTCAAATGACCTCTGACCTCCACCTAAAACACTAGGGTTCTTTCTCTCAACATGATAAATCCTATACTAAATATGAAAAGAAAACGACATTGCTATCTTGAAATTTCATATTTTACAAGGTTTTCAGTTTTGACCTCTGGTGACCTCAAATGACCTTTGACCTCCATCAAAAAATACTAGGGTACTTCCTCTCAATATGGCAAATCAAATATCACGCATCAAAAGTACCTGCCATTGCTACCTTGAGATGCCATGTTTACATGCTAAGAATCACAAACATACACACACCTACCCTACACTCACCAGCATGACTGCACAGATTCCTGCCTTTGGCAAGGAATCAATAAGCCTAGACCAGCAGTTGGCCACTCTGCAACACTAAATTTACTAAATGTGGAATTAGGAGCTGGTATTAGAGAATCTGTGGAATACAATGTTCATAATGAACTGTTAGTATTTATCCACAGCTCTGTGATATTGTAAACTTTTAGCAATGCCACTGATGCATTACATGGTTTATGAAATAACTTTTTAGCTTAACAGAAGACATATATATTAATAGTAATAATAATAATAATATCTGGTTTTTATATGGCGCCTTTCCACCCATGACTCGGTGTTGATAGCGCTTCACACAAATACTACCCCTGGTCATCAGTAACCCATCCTAGAGACAATCCCTCTAGAAGAGAGGCTGCAGCTAAATCCGTGCCAAATGATGCAAGTAACCTCACAGGTAGCCATTTAACTCCTGGGTCAAGAGAAGCAATTGAGATGAAGCATCTTGCCCAAGGACACAACGTAATGAACCCGGCAGGATTCGAACCAGCAACCCTTAGATCGCAAGTCTGATGCCTTAGCCAATAGTCCACCACGCTCTCTATTACCTAGATCTACACAAAATTGCTATGTCTGCAATCCCTGTTACATGTTCATGATAATCAAGTTTAAACAAGATCCACTGCCAATTTTGGGAGAAGATACTTTGTTTGTATCTCCAAAAAATAACCCCAAATGACCCCAACATAGCCTTATTACATTAATTTCTTGAATACCTTTTGTGAGCCACTACTAACAGATTTCTGTCCTGAACCACACCCACAGATCATTGTGATTTGAGAAGAGTCTTCTGAACAAAATGTGACACAGAGATGAATGGACGTTGGACAGCATTAGGGCAGACACCCCATGATACAAAAGTTTACACTGACCAAACTGGGCTTCTTTATTTTTGAAGCACATTTGGTCAAAGTGAAAAGGTCCAGTAGTCATGGCTTTCAATGACTCTTTTCTGAAGGGGCCTTGAAAGTCCCTAGGAAAACCTGAAACTCAAACAAGCTAGGCACAGACCTCCAGCTGGATTTCAACCAGGATTCTAAAGACTGAAGGCCATATCTGATTGAGGCCACATTTAGTGGCTTATTGGGGGAGTCCAAAGGCAACAGCGTGTCACCCTTGCACTTACCAATTTTTCTTCAACTTTAACCCTTCATTCATGTAACATGAATCAAATTGTATGTACATGAATGATACTGAAATAAAGGTTTTTCTACTGGACATGCTTGCCTTTCAGATTTGTTTAAGCAAGAAACATGAGAGGTGGGGTGTACCACATTTCTGCAACATCTTGGCGTTAAAGATTGTGAGACAGAATCCCACTACCTAAATTCAAAGCTCCAAGAAACATTCTACAATACCTGCTAAATATTCTTTGTTTTCACCGGCTATAACAACTATCCAATCCTTCTGTACAGCAATTTTTTCAGCCACACTTGAAAGTTTTGCACAAACACCAACCAAGATAATCAGCAGTTGAACCAGACCATAAACAAAGCCTGCGCCACTCTTGACTTGATACTGCAACAGCAGGACCATAAGTACTGCATTAACTGTGACAAACGAGTTCTGGAGAAACAGTGAAATCTGGATTGCTGTAGAAGAATCAGAAGAAAGTTTCAGAACCATTCAAAATACACAATAAAGTTAACATCTCAATGGCTTTCTTATACAGTGCCATGTCATACCAGCAAAGCTGCAGCTGCCCCAGATGTATTGCTGCTATACAGCTCAAAAATTGCAGGAATACTTTACACCTGCAATTGTAATGAGCATAGCAACAAGGTATGGCTGCAGCCCCCTGCAGCATAGCTGAGACAGCTGCAGCCTCTGATTATGATATGGTGCCTAGCAGGCTTGTGCTTGTTTACGAAATGTTGTCTCTGTCTTAAAAAAGTCTGTGCCACCATTTAGTTTTTAAATTACATTTAACAGTATACAGTATGGATGCATGTGCCCATGTTGGGCAGTATCAGACAATCAAACGAGGCAGTCACGTAAAATTTAGCCAAATTAACACCCCCTACTTTACATCTTTTTAACCTCTGTAGAATAAATGTTTGTTCACATTCATGTTCAAGAGGAAAACCCCCCTCCCCTTAAAACTCCCCAACTCAGGACAGTGCCAATTTACCAAGCACTTAGAATCAGACACATCCAGGCATACTTAGGAAGATCTTTGTAACTTCTAAAAATATATAGGGTTATTTACTAATTACAACTGTCCTTAATATGAAGGATAAAAAACACAAAGGATAACAATGGAAATACCTTGTCTGTCACTCCTTCCTCATCAAAGAATTGTATACTAAGCTACTATTTAGTCTTTATGTATCAAGCGGAATTAAATCTGTGAAACTGTCAACGGTTGACGGACTTTGATTGGACTTGTGGCTATTTTCAACTTTTTTAATGATGCTTACATCAAACAGCCAACTATGACATTTTCATGTCACCAGACTTGTCTTGGGCCGGCCATCGCTACTGTATTGGTATCAGCTCATATTCCTCAAATCCCTGTGTCCATTTCGGTATATTGCCCATGGGCTGCAGTCTCGGGGGGACAAGGGGGACATGTCCCCCCAATATTTGAGAAATTGCCCATTGACTTTGATTTTTCACACAGTAAATTATTTGAAAATGGGGTCATATCCCTCCCCCCCCCTCCTCCAATACTGAGAACAAATCGCTGCCAATGATTTAATTGCCAATACTGCCCAAACAATTCTGCTGGGCCTATGCTCCATACAAAGTTGCCTTATTCTCCTAAATCTGACTGTAAGTCCCAATTTCATGTAAAGGAAACGACACTTGGTGATAGTGCACAATGGTCTATGCTTCTGTGTATAGTACAATCATTTCTAAAACATTGATACCATATACGGCACTTCCCAAAATTCAGAATTAAAACATATTGGCAAAATGTGTGTTTAGTAAACACTGGCA
Source organism: Holothuria leucospilota (assembly GCA_029531755.1). Lineage (NCBI taxonomy): Eukaryota > Metazoa > Echinodermata > Holothuroidea > Aspidochirotida > Holothuriidae > Holothuria > Holothuria leucospilota. The sequence continues at coordinate 25,379,548 of CM055978.1, forward strand.
CAACTGAGTGTTGCAGTTGAGGCCACAGGTCCCGAGGCTGAGGCCAGCAGCTGGCCTCAGCATATTACTATACAAAAGCCCTAGCCTAATCTTTTCAGTTCGCATCACCCATAAAGCAGGGAATAGGATGGTGCAAAGACATGCCCAACGGTGGTGTGGTATCTTTCCCGAAAAAGGGGAGGGGGATGAAACATTTTAGAACAAATATCCAATATCTGTATGACCATGCAGTGCGATAGGATGGTATCCGATGGCGCAGGTAACCATTTTGTGCTGGAGGAAAAGACCTTAATTGCCGGCTCAACGCCATCTTCAAATGTCAATTGTACTACTTCTTTGGTTGCAACTAGAGCCGTCAATTTTGCTTGGCAAGCTTTTTGGAAGTTTGGCTCAACATCTTCAAAGCTATGTTGGGGATGGGCAAAATGAGAGGGATCTCTCCTCTTTACAGTTTTAAGCAAAATATAGTCCTTAGGTGCAAAATGGTGTCACATGTTCCAATACTTGAGAGCAGTAGGAACCTCTTCAAACATGCTTTTTGTTACTGTTTGAGGGTCAGGTATACTAAATAAATGAAATGCTGTTATTGTGGGTAATTAATATTTAAACTGATCATGGTATCCATCATCGGAAAAGTAATGCTATTGACAACTAATTTTCAGCCGAGGATGTGTTCTCGCGAGGTGTGGCATATGAAGCCTTTCAAAGCTAACACCGAAGTCAATGAGTCTAGGAGTCCTACCAGATAATATATCTTCAATGATGTTTGTGGCTACTCTAGACCATTTCTCAAGGAAATCCCTCCATATCCAGTTGACATTTGAAATGTTAACAACAATTTTAACTGAGGATAATTGGAAATTAGTACTGAATGAAAACCACTGCAATTTCAAAAGTGCTACTGCATGCGCACGAGCTAGGGTCCACCTTAATTGTGGGGTCCACAGCTTATAGAAAGGGGTAGTTATGGGACACCGGTTTATATTGTGTGCAAGCAAAGCCCATCCAAAATCTTCTTACTTGGATTAATTACACATATATATTAGGTTTCTGAATTGCATATGCAATGGCCACTGTGTATTACATAACAATCGATGACCATTCCCTTTAAGCAATGTTAGGTGGTAAAAACTTCCAACAGTATCTTTGGAGGTTTTGAGGAGGGTACTCCCCCCTCCCTTTTCTTCCTCTAGCAGCACCATTGAAAGTGTTTAGAATATGGAGGTTGAACCATTCAACACCCAAGTTTTAACCTTCTATAATGTAAGTTTGGACGTAACGAAAACAACAGGGTCACTGCACCCCCCAGCCCCCACTTCCAAGTTCTGACATCCTTGGTATGATGTAACCTACCTGCATTTGCACCTTCTCCGAATTTCGCACTGAAAATTGCAAAGATTCAAAACATTTAGTATCTTTTACTCCATTCTAAAATGCAAAGGAAATCCCTTATTCTAAATATCCCCTAGTTGTACTATTATGAATTTGGGTCGAAATGATGGTTTCTTCCTCACATTTTGGTTTGTGCCTCTGACTCCCAGGATTTACACCTCTGCTTTCAACACCCTGTACGAAGTTGTCGAAAAGGGTCTACATAGTCCGTAATTTCAGAAATTCAGAAATGGCCCACTGCCAAATTCCCCAACGAAAGCCAAGATATCCGGTGGTTGTTTAGCTGAGACGGCAGAGGGGTCGGGGTAGGAAGATCAATTTGAAACAATACCATTCCATGCAACTGACCTAGAAATTTGGCTCAAACCACTTAATTGCTGCACCAACATTTGAGTTCTGTTTAGTAATAGCTTTATCCTAGCACAAAATGTGTTTTGTGTCTAACTTATAGAGCTGAGCCCACCTACTTCTGTAAAGACCCATGTAAAAATTTGCCTTGATTTCAAAAGAGATCTATTTTGGGGTGGCTGGCTGCTATCTGGTAAAGTGTATTGTATCATATCATCTATCCACATGCCCAAGGACATTTGCTATATGAAACCAAACTATAGAAGAAGCATAACAAAATTGTACAATGTGCAAATTTGGGGATCTCATTGAAGAAAATGTTTCCATTAGAAGCAAACACAGGTGAACTGTTAGGACCACTGACCACAGTTAGGTATTCCTTTATGGCAACCCCCAAAAATTGATGAACAACCAGACTGGTGTTAAGTGTTCACCAACACAAGTGTAGTCCTATACCCTTCCTCCAAAGGCACCCCGGAAAATTCTGACCCACTAAATAGTCTAAGCTGAGGTAAATCGTACTCTAAAAGCAAACACTTTCCACTTCATTTCTGAAACATGAGTGGGTCCGTAGCATGAGAAAATCAATACCCCAAACACTGAAAAATACAGCCTGCAGATACCATGACGACAAAATGGAAATCATCAGTGAACTTCTATTTAAAACGTGTAAATGCTAGTCTGCCAGTTGGCTTTGACAGAATATTTGCCATCCAGTTATGATATGCTGGCATTATTTTAAATGATAGCAATGTTTGGTTCCCAGCAAAATTCTCATCTTCCTTAAAATGGCGCTGGACTCACGACAGGCATGCTGGCTGTTGCCACCTGTCCTCCTCTGGTGAAACCCCTGCTGTATATAGACTCAACACCATGAAAGACTTGTTGAGAAACACTCTTGAACAATTAATGCTGGAAAACTATTCTTAGGGCAACTAAAATGCAGCATTGAACAGCTGGCCTTGTTTGGGACTCGAAAGCCCACAGCTAAAAAATCCAAGGCCAGAGGTACAAGGCTGAGGCCAAGACATCACTCTCCAAGGCCAAGGTATCAAGACCTTCAACACTGAACACTACACCAGACCTTGAAAGAATCAAACTATCTCACCTCTTAGTCTTGAAGTTTTATCCACTGCTCTGCCAACAACAGCTCCAAAGAAGAACACAGATGCAGTAAGGGACAATCCATAGGTGGCTGTCAGTCTCAGTGAGTCATCAATTTCAACAAGATATAAACCCACAGCAAAAGACCACATGCGATCCCCCTAAAAACAGAGAATAGACTTGACCTTTAAAAACAGCCTTTACCAACCTGGTGATTAGTTAACCTCAAAGAGTGATGAGTTAATGTTTTAAAGGGTAATGGCACTTCCCCCCAGCAAAAAATCTGTCAGTATGTTACTGGACATAATTTTACAACAAATGCTGTACAAAACAGGGGCCTAAAGCCAGGGGCCAAGGGTATGAAAGATCTGGCATATTTACAAAATTGTGGGCACTAGAATGAGCATTTGTTATTCACAAATGGCACTGCTTGCAACTGCTTGCACAAAAACACATCACAAAAATAAGTTAACCATTTTACTTAAAATAGCTTCACTCAGCCAGTCAATATCATAGTCATAAATGGAGGATTGTGCGTGGGGAAGATGGATGGTAGTTGCACTGGGCAACAAACAATAACAGCCTAACAATTAAAATGCCGCACAGGAATTAATAAGGCCCAACAGTCCACCATGACGTTCACAAAGAGGGCTGTATAATCACATTTTATGGAAGTTAAAACGTTTTACATTATTTTGCTCTACCAAAAAACCTCCATTCCATTAAAGTCATCTCCCCTACAAGCCTAGTAGTTTAAGTTGCCCTTTCCAATAAAACCATCAGGGACCTCTCTTTCCTGAGGGATACTTTGAATTTTGTGGTTGGGGAGGATGGGTGGTCATAAGAGTTACATGGGGCCTTGGAAAATAATTTCACTCAGGTTGCCATGTAAAAATGAGAAAATTATGTGTGTATGACGGGTGCACAAGGAGAGTGCCAAAAACCTCTTTTCGCATTTAAGTTAAGACTTACTTCATTTTAAATTTAACCATATTTGTCAGATAACCAAAAATAAAACTTCAAAGGACAGTTTTGTCATACTTGTGAAAGTCTGGGAGTGGGGTTCACTGTATAAGTTTTAACCCCTAGTAAAAAATCGAGAGGCTTTATCTTCCCTTTTCCCTTCCTCCCCCTTCCCCTTCTCCCTGAAAATCCACATGTTGATGTCAGTGAAAAACCTCTTCAGAACACTGGCATCATGTCATTAAATAGAATTGCTGAGCTCTTTTACACAAGCTCGTTCTGTTGCTTTGAAACTAAGTTTCAGTGTCACAGGAAAATGGAAAATATCATTCCAGTGGTTCTTGTACTGTACATAAAAGAGTGCAGTACCAAAGGAGACAAATTTAAAATTCAGTATTTGATTTGCCAAACAATCCAGCTGTGTTGAATAACCTACTAAACATTTTGTGGTGATACCGCCATCACATTTTGGTCCAACTGATCAGATTAAAGTTGGGTAACATTTGGATGCCAGTCCCAGTGCCTCATCAAGGAACAACCAATTTTTCACTGTTACATCATGGACGTCTGAAAACATTGTATCCTATGCTGACTGTGGTATGAAGTTTAATGGACACGAAACAGGATTTTAGTCTGCACAATGTCTGATGAACATCTTTACTATTTGTTGAGTCAACGTCAAACTGATTTGCAAACAGAAATGCACCAACTGTGCATACCACATAGAAGCTAACCCTAAGAAACCTTGAACCAACTGCAAAATCACTGGAAATATGTATGCACAGAGGCACACACGTGGTAAATAGATATGGGTAGCATTCTTGCTATATCCTTGAAATTGTGGAAGCAATGATTTGCAAACTACATTGTAATACTGCTTGCTTTGTCCCCTGCACTTCATAAAAGAGATGATATGGAGTTTCAAGGACTCACCCAAGCTGACAGTGCCTGGCTACTGTACACAAAGAAGGCATATGACTTTAGCCAAGCTACAATATCATCAACATTGAATCTTTTTCTTCCAGGGGTTCCTCCTGTAAACATTTGAAACAAAATGGAAACACAGTTACAGAAGGCACACTTGTGCTATTCTTAAAATACCCTCCCAGCAATACATTTTCAATTGATGTCACTGGTTCCAGAAAGTCAATAAATTGCAAGATCAATGGAAAGTTTTTTTCTTTTCGAAAGAGGGGTCAGAGAGAGAGCATTGGGGATGGGATCTCAATTACATCAGAGGTGTGGGATGGATCACAAGCATGAAGATATTAAGATACTTCCAAGCAGATATGTCCTTACTAAAAAAGAATTGACAAATCTGTTGACAAGAAGGGCTGCAAGCAAAAAAATACAAGTTTCCTATATTACTTAAAATGACTAAAGAGTAAATCTGACATACCAGGAGATACTACTTCAGTCTGAATGGGATCACCTGACCCTTGGCTGGGATCACCAGATCCTTCCATGGGGGCAACAGTGCCCTCATCTACCCTGGTTTTCTGCACTTCCTCTGCTTGATTTTCATCATTCTCTTGAGCTAGCTCATCTTCCTCCAAAAGTGAAGGACCTTCCGAGGACATTGTGGTTGGTTGCTGACACAAATTCCTCTCTTCCTACTATAGGACAACCTGAATAAGTCTGCAGAAAAACAGAGAAATACAACCTTGTTACATATCCTTGTTTGCTAGGTACAAAAATGCACCCTGTGCTTTACATTCCTGAACCAAAAGTATGCTGTGCTTTCTTAAGAAAAATCTGTACTCCAGTGAGACATAACAGTACCTCCATGGTCATTATGCTCAATACTGTCTTACTGTGCAATCCAGTTCTGTTGTGTGACAATTTCCATTAACCTGGATTGCCAATTTCCAAACTTTTCTCCCACATACAAATTACTCTTGTAATGACAGTCTATGCAGTAATTATTTGGTGTTACTGTAGCACCTTTGCCATGAACATGAGGGATGACTGCCTGTTGTAGATGGGTCATTTCCAGTATTTGGTACCCTCCACAAAAAGACTTCATTGAAGTGCAGTGGAAACAATAACCTCCAACCTGGTTTAAAGGGCTATGACTGAAACTGGTCTACAGTTAAATTTACTGATGGCTCACTCTACAGTGTGCTTCTACACCCTCAACACCCACAGCTATGGTTCTGTTTTAAAACTGAAACAATTATTATCAACATCTAAGAGGATAGAGTAATTATGGATAGATCACACAATGGATGTCCTGTAAGGTTTATGAATGTAGGGATGAAACCAAGAAGTAGCACTCAACCTAGGCTAAAACGAAGGCCTAAGTATTACTTGGTCACAGCATATTGCAGTACTGATGGTGATGTCACACTAAGTTATGGGAATTTCCCCTTCAAAATCCGGTCCTCCCACTGGATAGTTCGGCCTCTTGTTGTGAGAGCATAAAGATGTCATGACAACTATCCAATGAACGTGATTGTGTGGAAACCAAATTTTCTTCTTTTGAAGACATTTTTGGTCCAAACGTATCATCATACTACTCAAATGACCATATTGGAAAGTTCATTTTTTCGCCGCCGAAGATTTACGCCAAAGGAAAGACAAGATAAAAATTACGCCAATATCTGCTGTAGGCTAGGTGCGCCAAATAGAAATCAGGCTGACATTTTAAAATATGCCAGAAATTTGGCGTTACCGCTTGGGTACCATGCTGAAGATCTTTGGCGTAACCTACATGTTTTCCAGACTGGTCAAATGATCGGAACTTTCCATGTGTATTGAGAAGAGCTAAAATGGAGAATAAGGCATAAAAATTGTGATTCAGTTAGGTGAAGTTGGTACTGAAAGGCCGTGAAGTGTGCGATACCTTTCCATTATTAGCCTATATATAGTAAATTTACTATATAATGCTAGGCTACTGCAGGACCACAGGTGTTCTGATCATTATACATACATATATACGCTACATATATGTATACTAACAAGGTAAGTCACCTTTCAGGACGAGACTCAAAGCTTGGCCTATTTTTACATCATTACGCTCACTGTGAAACTCACTGATTTCTTTCAATCACATCGTTCCATGGGTAAGAACATCTAACATCTCTTCGTCTCTTCGGACACAACTCAGGCCATAAAATCACTTCTAGTCAGAATTCATAAACCTTTATTGATTTCCTGCATTCTGATTGGCTGAAAACCATTCGAGACCAGTCTCGAATCGCATTCGAGACTGGCCTTTGCCAGTTTAGGAGAATTACTTTTTCAAGGTGAATTGAATAGTCTGTTACTACTGCATTGTGCACTATGCTTTGTCCATGATGTGTTACCATAGCAACATAAACCATAACATCTGAGTAAGAAAACCAGTTACTGTAAACTACTGTAGTATTACACTGTTATGCCTAGCACCCCTGTAGCTATAACCATTCCAAAGCATAATGCTCATTTCATCCCATGAATGAATGCTTGCAAAACTATATTCATCTTCTTGGATACTGGCAGTGGTATGGCTAAAAGAGCGTATATAACCTTACAGTATATGCCAAGGGTACATTTTGTTAACGGTCTGCCTGTTACAAATATTCCACTCCTTATTTTCCTAAGTTGGACTGCATGGTAAAGAAAAGTGAATTTGGTCTCTGTGCTGCTAATGCCAGCATGGGGCCTGTGTTATAACTGACATGCAGAGCAATGGTAAACAGGTTTTACTGACAGTGTCACTGTCAGGTTTTTACGTTTGAACCAATTCCGCTAACACTAACAGACATAACAGGCCAGCACGGTCTTCATTTCTAGTTCTACGCCGAGCTAGGCTTCTTATGAACTAATGTTGTAAAAAGTTTAAGCTAGTCCTAACGTTAGGCCTGCATAATCTGTATTAAAAACTTGAACACATTTTCAAATTTATCAACACTGTAATCCTCTTCCAAAAAGGCTAAAGACACCTTAAATCACCGTCTTACTTATGGATCTTGAACGATCTTGTGCGTTAACTACTTGCAGTCAAATGTCCGCATGCATGTCGTTGAATGCTGCACTGCACTGCACTGCACACAATATATTACAGTAGACCGTAACTGCACAGCACTGTGTATTTATCTACCTCTGTGAAACTTTCGTGGAATAGAACTTCACTGTAAACAATAGCCAGCTAGAAGTTAGTTTCCTTGTTTTAATGCTCAGCCTCATCTCTACAACGATGTATGATAATTCAGAGATAAACAATTTTGCGTTAAATTAATCCAGTTAAATTTCGTTCGATGAATTGAGATTACAATCAATATGTTAAGTGAAAATATTTGCGTGGTTGTCCACTTTCTTTTGGCTTAAAGTTGTTCGCTACTATCGCAAGAAACTAAACATGACGTCATAATAGAGTCCTAAGTTAGCTGGGAGAATTAAAATTTGATCTGTAAAATTTTGTCGAAAATTCAATGTTTTTGTCGATTCCCAACATTTTAATGTTGAGTGTTTATGAATGGGGTCCATTCAGCCTCTGTGATGACGTCATCGTCGGTCTCAAATCACATTTAAGACCGGGCACCCTCGCATTTATCCCCTAATTATTCGTAAGAAAATGGTACGTCGGGCGCAGCGTGGCAGGCCAAATTCACAGAGCAGATGACGAATGATTGTAGCCTGCGGAGCTATGTATGCAGTCTCGTAAGCGAAAACACGCGGTGCAAAGTAAAGCGAAGCAAAAGATCCTATAGTCGCTTTGCGGATAGATACGGGCACAGGCGTTCGAAACATTACATTTACTTCACACTACATATATAGTGTGTAGTATATGTAAGTAATGTTTCGAACGCCTGTGGATACGGGTAGCTCCTCATTCGACAAATCCTATTGTCGTTGTAATTGGCTAATAGTTAAGTCAACCGTTCGAACCTTTTAAATTGCAAAGATTTGAAGTTGAATTAGTAAAATGTTTGAACAACTTGATCTCAGTGTTTTTACTAGGGAAAAAAAGTTTGCGTCCCCGGGACGCAACCGCTTAAAAAAGTTTGCGTCCCAACTTAGAGAGTTTGCGTCCCATTGGATTCACTGTATGACTATTGTTTGACCAAGTTGTGAGTTGCAACTTGCTTTGTAGCCTATGTCTGTACAAAACCCTGTGCAATTCACTGTAGCCTTCTTGTAGGAGCCAATTACTTTACCAGCTATAACCATCACTTAAATCAAACTATCGATGATCATCAACTTTAATGGCAAACATGAAGGTGCCTACAACATTTGAATCAGTAGCTTAGAACTTGCATAATGAAGGACAGAGATCGGTATCGCACGATACCTTTAGTTCCTGCAGACAGAGAATCTTTCATTGTAGGTACTCCGTACGATAGTTTGCTAGCTGGCCTAATGTCCCTTGACGAATGAACGTCAAAAGACAGCTCATAAACAGCATGCAGCACACAGCACGTGTGGATTGGGAACATTTGAAAACTAAGGCAGAGAAGTAGCGTGAGAGAAAGTGCTGGAATTTTGAAATACATTTCATTGCTATACAGTATCATACGCAGGTAGATATACGTCAATTGGCTCAACTTTTATGTTACTAGATTTCGTAGTTATCCTTAAATTAAGATGACATGCTTCAATCATCTAACATGCTATGAAAATGCCCATAAGCCTACAATCCCGAGTAGTCCCCCACAGCCCGGGAAAGTCTTATTAGTGATGGTCAGTAACTTTCACATTCTGTGGTTTTAGTCCAGCGAGTTGTACCTTCACAACCCTGCTCAATCCGGACATATGATTCAGCCAAGCCCTAGTTGCCACTGGAACTACTTATTAAGCACCACAAGTCATTATTCGCTTGAGCGCACACTGTGCTTATAGAGCTGGAGTTCTGTTACCTTGTTATGATGCAAGCCTGATTAACTGTGGTCAACTTCTACAAGAATTTTGACTAAAAGGACTTTCATGTCATGTAAAGAAGTAAATTTTCGTATTATAGTTAGGTATACATAAACTATGCACATATTTTAACCAAAATAATATTCTTTGTATCAAATCAATCGCTAAAACTTCGTATTTTTGGTAGGGTTTTATTTTTTGGAAACAAAATTCACTTCGTCAGCTGTAGCATCGTACACATTCTTTCAAGGAGGTACCTTGCGTCGTGTGCACGAAAGTAAAACTTCTATCCTGTTACTGACTTGAATACTAAGATGATACCGATCTTTACATTGCTCGTAATTTTTCATTGCTACTCAAACTATATTGCAAACATTTTTGCCCCCATAGTCTCTAAATATATGGCAAAATTGAGCAAAATATTTTCCCCATATTTTCTATACCCCCTATTTGTAAAAGTGGAGGGTGCCAGAGTCACGTGCACTGCTTCGCCACAACATATTGAACATGCAGAGCCAGGCAACGAACGAACATACGTATGTGATAACGACATGCACAGTGTCTGCCGTATCGTGCCGTACATAGTTAACGGTACTGTACGGGTGAAATCTCTGCCCAGGAGCTGCATTGGAAAGATTTTTACTGTCAAGTCTGTCATTACCACGAAGGAACAGTTTGCATGTACGTAGTGGATTTTGATAAGAGTAACAAGAAAGCAGTTTACGCCAAATTTAAACAACTTTACAGTGCAGAAGTTCCAGGGACAAACTTAACGTTATTTTTTGTTAGGATAGTAACGATGCACACGTTACGGCACACTGGACACAAAGCCACAGTAGGTAATGACTGGACTGATCGCACATCACAAGTTAATGGCACTCAAAGTATATGGTCAAATCAAGTATTCTCGTCTGATTTTCAAACTCACGATATTAAGAACCAATGGCACAAATAAAGTAGGCCTAAAACTTAACAAAGCATTGTGATGCATACAGTGGTGTGTATCTGATCGATCTGATCAGAGAAGTGGGGCCGATGGGTCGAGTCACAAATTTTACGTGCACACAATGCACTGAACTTCTGAAGTCACATGCTGCTAGGTTTACGGTCTGGGTACCCCGACGGATCATGTTTCGGGTTCTCTTCCCGGTGCAAACACTAATTTACTGTACATGGGACATACAAGCGGTACAGTTCTGTACGTAACCTCGTGCAGTGACACACGGCCAATCGAGCTGCTTGAACCAGGGAGTTGCTATTTGACAAATACCAACTCCCTGCTTGAACTTTGCAAGTGGCACATTGCACTGTGATATGATTGCTGAACGAGATCTCGTACTTCAAACCACATACATGCTTGCATCACGGAACAGTACATATTAACGTTGTTTGTGCTCAAATGAAAGCAAGGTTTGAAAACCTTGTGCATGCATTGCATTGCAGTCATTGTACGCTGTATTTGCATGGGTTAGGAGGTAGGTTAAGTGTCAGGCAAAAGCCGCAAAAAATCTTGCATCCCGCAGTAGCACATTTAGCATCCCTACAAAATTTCTTGCGTCCCGGACGCTAAATCCTGCGTTCGTAAAAATGCTGGATCTATTGGGCCAACATGCGGAAGATACACATGCTTTTTCATTTTTACCACTTTTGTACGGTATAAATGGTATTCCGTAAGATAACACTGAAAGATTGCAGACTAAAGCCAGGTGTGCTTAACTAACGTTACTGTATTTGCAAATCACAACATACGTTACATAGGATTTGTCGAATGAGGCTACCCGTATCTGTCTGCAAAGCGACTCTACGATCTTCTGCTTCGCTTTACTTTGCACCGCGTGTTTCGGCCACATTTGTCTCGACGACTTCGCGGTAGTTGCATTTACCTGCGTAACTGGGCTAGTTCAGGGCCAGATTGCATAGTTTGTTAACTGCGCGCGGAATGTAATTGTTAAGTTCGATATTGCGCGCCAATGCCGCTACAAACTGAATACACACAATACATTTAACTATATGTGTACGTATATACATATACACATATGTATACTATATTTATGTATACTAAATACTATATGTACGTATACTGTACGTACGTACGCTACACTTATACATATCATACTACTGCCACAATTTATGTACATTTTTCCTATTTGGCAGGAAATAATCATATTTTGTGTGGTACTCAGTGGGAATTAACTTAGTGGAGGCACATTACAACACAAAATTGCATGGCTGCCGTGTGTGTATTGGATAAGGCTAATTTGCATTGCACAGTACGCCGACAGACCGAGGTACTGTAACCGTTTTGCCACCGCTATGCCGGGATGGAGTTTTGCTCTGCGCGCCGCACACCAAACTGAATTATTGCGCGCCAAATTCGTGGTAAAATCAGTATGTAAATTGAAAATGCGCGCGGAACTTCTTCCGCGCGACTGACAAATTATGCAGTCTGGGTTCAGGCCAGTCTGCAAAGTTCGTATTTCCTACACCGAATTTTTACGCCAGTCACCTGTTTTCTCAACTTTTACGCCACGCCAAATTGTTGTACTGTGTTTTAAGTACAGTGTGTATGTAAAAGACAAGAAAATCACGCCATGAAATTGGCGTATAAGGTCTTTACTGCACGCCGAAGATCTTCGGCGTAACAGACATGTTTTCCAGTCAGGGGTTCAGGGAGCAAAAATGTACGTGAGAACTAGGCCTAACGTTAGGTACCCTAGGCTAGTTAGGCCTAGCCTACAGTAGGGCCTAGGCATGTTCAAATTGATAACTCTTCATCTGTTATTTAGCCAGTGAATCTGAATGTAACAAGTCTCTGAAGGTATTTCAGTTTCAACGTAGTACTTACATCTGACTTAATTAGCCTAAATCTGATTAACCTACCTCATTGTACGCAATTCAAATTCAATAGTTTAACTTTAGTTTTCTGTTTACCTTTGCTTTGAACTTGCGTAATTTTCACAATAAGGCCTATATACTGCCCGGCCGGCCCCTATGTCGGTGAAGTTGCTTCTGCTAAGCCCGGCGCGGTGTTCATAACCATAAACGCATCATGTGTGTATCACATGCAATGTTGATTCACCCACGGCCTTATGCAATACGGCGTTCGATGTGTGCACAGCGTGATTTTTTATGCAGGGTAGATAAGCAAACATATTTTTGAACTATCTGTTCTGCAGGAAAAAATGCGGTGTGCGGTGCTGGTGTGCACCGACCCACTTATACGCCGTGTAAGTTCGTGGATGTACCGTTACCCTGCGGAGCGGACGCATTTTCTCGTCGCTACGAAAAAATGTGGGGGCATGGGCGTAGAAGCCCAGGTAAATCTGGGGGCTGTAACGACTTTCTGCACTCTCCACTTCCGTTCAACATGTTCACGGTACATATCACATAGGAATGCGTCGGTACATGCCAGTTACGTACAATCATTTGCCGGTTACTCACCCTTTCGTATTGGTTTCAAGTTTATTTTCCTACTTTCCATACAAGAAGAATTTTGTACATATTGTTAATAAAATTTTACATGCAAGTACACAGAATGTATAACAATGTACAGAAAATCAACATATGGCAAAAGATGAAAGGAGAGGAACCAATTCTCTTTTTAGCGCACATCAATGATATCGTTAGTAGTGCCAGTTCTAATGTCAGGCTTTTTGCTGATGATTGTGTTTGCTACCGAGTTATTGATGATGCTAGTGACTGTCGTAAGCTTCAGGTTGACATTGATAATCTAGGTCTCTGGGCTAAGACATCAGGTATGGGATTCCAGCCTTCAAAGTGCAATATTATCACCTTTGCCAGAAAAAAGAAGCCTGTCTGTTTCGATTATGTCTTAAAGGCAGTAGGCAGTCACCCCAAACAGAGTGAGTGTATCCTGTCACTCTAGTTCATGACTGGCCTATTTTGATCATGTGACAATATTTTTATTAGTGAATTGTGGAATTCAAGGAAAATCTTGCCTTGCTTTACCTATTTTTTGTATTAGTTATGTTCAAAACGTCTTCAGAAGTGCTTTTAATGCAATAAGAGGAGATTTGCAAGAGTTTGCTGATTTTTCAAAGAAAATTTTGGGGCGACTGCCTATTGCCTTTAAACGGTGAAAGGTTACTTAAGGTTGACTCAATTAAGTACTTAGGGGTTTTTATTACTAGTGACCTTACTTGGGATAAACATGTCCAATTTATTTGTAATAAAGGTAATAGAATCTTAGGGGTACTTCAAAGAAATCTGTCTTTTTGCCCTTGCGATGTGAAGCTAACTGCTTATAAGGGCCTTCTCCGGCCTGTTTTGGAATATGCCAGCAGCGTGTGGGATCCACACCAGATTTACCTACAGGATAAGCTGGAGAGTATTCAAAGGAGGTCGGCTCGTTTTATTAGTTCGACCTTTTCACGTGAGCCTGGGTCTATGACTTCTGTAATGAAAGACCTCGATCTCCCTTCGTTATCGGAACGTCGTAGGCAAAATAGACTAATTCTTTTTACTAAGTGTGTTTTTGGCAAGGCTCAGATCCCTGTTGATAGACTTTGGCATCCCACTTCCAAAATTCGCGGTATGCATAACCTACACTTTTGCCATCTTTATACTAGGACTAACTGCTACAAATATAGTTTTCTGCCTAACACAGTCAAGGATTGGAATAGTCTCCCTGCCTCTTTAGTCGAAAATTCCATGCATCATAAAGACCCCGTTCAGTTTATTACAAATAGTATTAGGGCTTATACCTCTCGACGCATGCGTGGTGAAGTAATGTCCCTTTGGATGTTTCACCGTATTCCGAAAGAAGAAGAGGAACCAGAAAAGAGTTATACTTTTCTGGTCTGGTCCCTTAAATACAAAACACGTAACAAAACAAAAATCTGCAGAAGTGTTCAGGAAGAAGGATAGAGTTACAAAAGAAGAAAAAAAAAAAGAAAAGCTGACCAGGTTCAACTCCAAAAGGATTTAAACACCCTTTCTGAGTGGCAACCCTTACTCAAAATCCATATCTGGCTTTATATCTGGAAATATCTGGTTGATTAAAGACTTTATATGGCCATATAAAGCCATATATAACTTGATTAAAACACAACCCAGATATGCATATAAAGTTTGATATGGCCATATAAAGCCAGATATAACTTGATATAATCGTGATCCAGATATGTATATAAAGTTTGATATGGCCATATAAAGCCAGATATAACTTGATAAAACTGTGATCCAGATATGTATATAAAGTTTGATATGGCCATATAAAGCCAGATATAACTTGATAAAATGGTGATCCAGATATGTATATAAAGTTTGATATGGCCATATAAAGCCAGATATAACTTGATTAAAACATAATCCAGATATGCATATTAAGTTTGATATGGCCATATAAAGCCAGATATAACTTGATATAATCGTGATCCTGATATGTATATAAAGTTTGATATGGCCATATAAAGCCAGATATAACTTGATAAAACTGTGATCCAGATATGTATATAAAGTTTGATATGGCCATATAAGGCCAGATATAACTTGATATAATCATGATCCAGATATGTATATAAAGTTTGATATGGCCATATAAAGCCAGATATAACTTGTTATAATCGTGATCCAGATATGTATATAAAGTTTGATATGGCCATATAAAGCCAGATATAACTTGATAAAATGGTGATCCAGATATGTATATAAAGTTTGATATGGCCATATAAAGCCAGATATAACTTGATTAAAACATAACCCAGATATGCATATAAAGTTTGATATGGCCATATAAAGCCAGATATAACTTGATATAACCGTGATCCAGATATGTATATAAAGTTTGATATGGCCATATAAAGCCGGATATAACTTGATATAATCGTGATCCAGATATGTATATAAAGTTTGATATGGCCATATAAAGCCAGATATAACTTGATTAAAACATAACCCAGATATGCATATTAAGTTTGATATGGCCATATAAAGCCAGATATAACTTGATATAACCGTGATCCAGATATGTATATAAAGTTTGATATGGCCATATAAAGCCGGATATAACTTGATATAATCGTGATCCAGATATGTATATAAAGTTTGATATGGCCATATAAGGCCAGATATAACTTGATAAAATGGTGATCCAGATATGTATATAAAGTTTGATATGGCCATATAAAGCCAGATATAACTTGATATAACCGTGATCCAGATATGTATATAAAGTTTGATATGGCCATATAAAGCCAGATATAACTTGATATGCTAGATATGCAAATGAGCATTTTGTTAGTTTGTTTTATTATTTATTTGATTTGATTCTTGGATTATGCTTGTTTCAAACTAAGACATGTTTTGGATACAGCATCACCTTCCCAGACATTGCAGTTATTTAGTGGCTACACTTCTGTTAATACCGCAGTGTACTAAGTGAACTTAGGCAAATAATTTGCATATTTGGGCGGAGCTTGTATCTAAACCTACATTTTTCATGATTTAGGAAGTTGAAAGTAAAATACGCACCACGCAGTAAACAAAATTTAGAGTCAAATACGTAATTAAGTTTAAAATAAGGAGCCCATATCACTGTGATTACATAAAATAGGAAATTTCAAGGCATTTTTCTGTTCACTGTTATGAAATAAGTTGAATTTATGTACTTAAGTCAATTCAACCTAATACTTACATTAAATTCTAATTCATGGAGCACTTAAACATTGTTTTCTGGTGTTCAAAGTCCTGGGTAGGACGTTAAACTGCATCCGGTTGTGGAGCTTGTTAAAGCGTGGGGATAATGAGGTTACCCTTTGCCACAACTGCCTCCGGGACACCCTTGGGCAAGGTGCGCCTGTATTTTTGGCCCCGTTTTGTTCAGTTTTTTGTCTTTGTGTAAATAGTGTAAATAGTGTATATAGTGTACATAGTGTAAATATAGCAGGTTGACTCCACCCCGGACCCCTCGTGGCAGGTGGACCCCGCACCGGACCCCTCGTGGCCCCTGTTGTTGGTGTCTGGTTTTTTGGTTGTTGGCGGTTTGTAGTATTTGTAGAGGTTGGTCTGTTGGGTATTTGGGTTGTTGTCAGTGTGTGTGTGGTTCTATTGTTATAATGGACATAACTTTCTGTTTGATTTGGTGGTGTGTGGATAGTTTTGCATTTATGTTCCTGTCCGATCCGGTTTGAGTTTGTTTTTTGTTTGTAGGTGCCGTTTCGATGCACTTAAAAAGCCCCCTGGTGTTCAAAGTCTTACCTTACCTGGCGCAGGAGTATCCGTGATCACGACTGCGGAGCTCCCAGGGTGGGACCTGTTCTATTCAGCCAGTCTAGAACGGGACCATTGTCAGGTGGTGTCAGTTAAGTCAAAGTTTGTCCCTTGGGGACGTTGTTACTCCTTCGGGGAGCAGAACTCCTTCGGGAGTATTGTTTGGTTTTCGCCCCTGGCTCTTCGCCAGAGAGTCAGGGGACTTTTGGAAAAAAAAGGTGTTCAAAGTCTCCAAGTACCCAATGTCCTGGGTAGGACGTTAAACTGCATCCGGTTGTGGAGCTTGTTAAAGCGTGGGGACAATGAGGTTACCCTTTGCCACAACTGCCTCCGGGGCACCCTTGGGCAAGGTGCACCTGTATTTGCCCCGGTGCTTTTTAAGTGCTGTTGCCTGTGGGCGTAGTGTTGCCTTCGGGTGTAGTGTTGCCTTCGGGCGTAGTGTTGCCTTTGGGGCGTAGTGTTGCCGTGGGGTGTAGAGTTGCCTTCGGGCGTGGTGTTTCCTTTGGGCGTGTGGGCGGAATTTGTTTGGGTGGTATGTGGTTGTGAGGGTTGTTTTGGGGTTGGCTGCAGTGGCAGTTACTGGAGTTCAGTAGAGTAACAAAGACGCTTTTGTTCCCTGTTGCGCGGGGTGTATGGTTTGTTTAGCATTTGTGTTTGTGACCCGTCATGGTTTTGTTTGGGTTTGGGATTTTTCTTTAGTTTGCCAGTGCCTGTTTCTACGTACTTAAAAAGCTCAAAGTCTCCATGAGGAGTGTGGACTATAAGTCCTAACTATGATTCATAACTAGAGCAGATCTGTGCCATATAAAGGCTTGATCCAGATAGAACTTTATCTGGCCATATATGGTTTTTATCCGATCTGATATAAATTCCATATCTGGTGCAGATATGGGCCAGATATAAATTTCCATATATGGGCCAGATATGGGCCATATAAAGAGTGAGCCATATAAAGTTTTACATGGGTCATATATGGCACAGATATGGGCCAGATATAGATCTCTTTATATGTGGCATATATGGATTTTCCATATATGGGCCAGAAATGGAGTAGCCATATATGGGGCATATCTGGGCCATATAAAAGTGAAACTTTACCTGGGCCATATATGGCCATATATGGCCTTTATATTATATCAAGTTATATCTGCCCAATTCTTGTACAAGCCAGATATGAATTCCATATCTGGCCCAGATATGGGCCAGATATGAAATCCCATATCTGGGCCATATATGGATTTTGACTAAGGGAAAATAAGTGGCAAATGCACTTTAACACCAAAAAGTGTTTTTCTATGAGGATTACTCACTCAAGGAATCCCAAGCTTTTTAATTATACTCTAGACAAAGATATCCTTGAGTCCACTGCCTCTCATACATACCTAGGTGTTGACATTTAAAACAATCTTACCTGGAATAGACATATTAACCATATCACTTCGTCTGTAAATAGGTCTCTGGCGTTTATCAGAAGGAATCTATACTCCTGTCCCAGGAGTGTTAAAGCTAATGCCTACCTTACTCTTGTCAGGCCTTTATTGGAGTATTCATCTTCCGTTTGGGATCCCTACACCGTTTCCCTATCCAATAAGGTTGCGCAAATTCAACGTAGGGCTGCTAGATTTGTCTGTAATGACTATTCCCCCCATAGTAGCGTGACTGAAATGTTAAAAGATCTAAGGTGGGATAGCCTTAAAGTTAGGCGTACTGTCAACAGGCTAGCAATTTTTCACAAAGCCAGATTGGGTCTCCTAGCCTTGCCAATGAACAACCTTCAACCGGTCCGGCGGCCTTCTAGGCATCATCATTCAAATAGCTTTTTACATATACCAGGCCAATAAGAACTGCTACAAATACAGTTTCTTTCCTCTGACCGTCAGGGACTGGAACCTTCTCCCCCAGAACATAACAGATCTCGAGGACCCCAAGCAGTTCAAGAGCGCAGCCTTGAGGATTCTCAGATGGGACGACTAACTTCATGCGCAGGGGCGTCAATCCGTATTGAAGTGTGGGGGGGACACACATGACCAGGCGCGTAGTCAGAAATTTGTCCGGGGGGTGAAGTGGTAGATTTTGCGAGGGAGCGAAGCGACCGAGCCCGAGCGCGCTTGGGCGCGAGGAGGGAGGGTGTGCGAGGGGGTATGCGAGGGGGGTGTCCCCCTCCCACGGTGAGAAGCTTTTGTGTGGTTTTTAAATGTGAAAATATGTGATTTGGTGCATACTTTATATGGTATTTTGTATGCATAAGGAGACATATTATTATGTATTTTGTGAAATATTTTGTAGGAATAACCATATATAGAAATCAAATACACACATATTGCTGGCAAATAATTTATCATTCTACAAGTATGCTGAATCACATAACAGCTTCCAACTATCAAGCCCTTTTTTTGAAAAGGGCGTGTCTTTCTATAGGCCCTTCACCTGTGTCCCTCTTTGTGATGACTGACGTTGTCCTATTCTAATAAGAGTTAGGATTCCAAAGACTGGCGTAGCCAGGATTCTTGTTTGGAGGGGGCCAACTGCGGGGCCTGATCGCCGGCCTGGGGAGGGGGTGTCCCCCTCCCCTTTGAGAAATTTTTGAATATTTAAGTACCCTCAGATGCAATCTGGTGCAACATTTAGCATTACTTGAAGCCAATTTTTGTGTTCCATTAACAAATTTTTTCAGAGTTCGATGGGGGGGCATGACCCCCTGCCTCCCCTTTGTCTACGCCAATGATTCCAAAGTTAACATGACCATCATAAATGACCTGCTAGTTGAAATACACGGAATCCAGGGAATTACCTCAAGATGTTACTTTAATCATGTCCAAAAATAGCTGAAACCATGCTCCGCAGTGTTGATCATTGTCAGAGATCATGGACCCCAACCACGCCCGTAGCTAGGGTCATATGTTTTTAAGGCTCCAGTTCGGACTGGCTGGATGTTTTTCCAACAGAGTGGCGGCGTGTAAATTCCACTTTGTTTTTATGCGCTCTGCGTTTTTGTATACAACTGTGGTGATCCTTCCTTTGTCACTACAAAAAGGTGTCGTCCTGGGGGAGGGGTGTAAGGGGAGGGGGACACCCCTGAGAAATTTTCGTAAATTTAAGGTTGCTTAGATGCAAAATGGTACTATCTTTGGTTTGTTTTTGGAGCTGATCGAATACGTTTTCAACAACCTTCCTGAATCCCCTCCTTTGGCTACTTTTTTTGCAGTTTTTCCGCAAAAATACCTGGGTTGAATCAACAGAAACTTAATTGGAGTGTTATGAAAATTTTCCTTTCCTTCATTGCGCATTACAAAAGAGCATCTAAGGCTGGCAAATACCTGTATAGGACCTCCTGGAAGCTCTGGATCAATTATATAAATGGGGCAATGGCGTAATGCATATTACCTGACATCCAAATGGTAATATAGATTATGATGCTAAGCACTTTACATCTATCGTATTTTTACTAATTTTGAACGAAAATCCAGACGAACAGCTTCCAGCAATGAAGAATAGGCAGGAGGGAGAGAATAGGCGCAGTAAGGTGATGTTAGACCTCCCTGATAGGTGTAGCAAAAGGTGTGAAGGACTAACAAGCGCGTTTCAGCTTTTTCTTCGTAAGTGTATTAGCAATCACCATCCATACCGATAATGGCTTCGCGTGAAGCGCTCGGTAAAAGTTTTTAAAAAATGTATAACGGCAACAACGTGCTTTAAAGTTTCAACCTTCCACATCATGCTTACAAATTAGATTGAAGGATCCCATATTGATGAGGGGCCCCTATACAGATGTTTGGAGATGTATCTCTGTTTTCGGAAAGTGTTGTGATCAGAATAGTTCCTTGTATAATCACCTTTTTAATGGTCATGAGATGGCGTGCAAACTGCGACGCATGCGCGCGAATCGCGCCGAAATTTTTCATTAAATCATATTTCCCTAACAAAATCTGCATTCAAAATCTGCATCGAGACACTTTCAACAAACCTACATACCACTCAAAAAGTCAGTCAAATAGAGCCACGACACTACTCTTTACGAAGTGTGGGGGGGGGGGAACATTTGATATTGTGTCCCCCTCCCATCGAAATGTGGGGGGACGTGTCCCCCTGTCCCCCCCCCCCCCCCCAGAATTGACGCCCATGTTCATGCGCACACCCAACCCTGCACGTTTGACTCCACCAGGAGTGTTGTGCAGTATTTATCCAGATCCAGATCCAGAGCATTAGGTAACTACGTTTGCTACTCAGAAGAAAATGTTTTAACCTACGTTTGAATACAATTAGTGAAGGGGAACTTTTAATGTCAGGGCTAAGAGAATGCTAGAAATAGGCGGCTAAACACTTGTCCTTCGTACTTGAGAAGAGTTTAGACTTGTTCTAGAGTAAGGATGGTGTAGGAATTTGCTGGAACGAGTGTTATAGGTGTGATAGCTTGTGTTATAACTGTAAAAGTCATCGAAAGCAGAGGGGAGAAGTGAATGGTGAAATTTGTATAGAAAAATACCTAGCTAATACTTATACAAATCATACAATGTGAGTGTTTTTAAGTGTATGAATAAAGGAGCAGTGTGTGATCTATAATTCACATGACTTATATTGCGGATAGCACGCTTTTGAAGCTTAAATAAATTATCGAGTAGGCTGATATGAGTATAACCCCAAGCAAGAAGACTCATTAAAATGAGGAAGCACAAGAACATTATAAAGGGTAAAAGTCAGGGGTGGCGCCAGGATTTCCCCGACAGGGGGGCCAAGCTCCCCGACGGGGGGGCCAGCAACCCAAAGTTTCAACGAAGGAAATAAAGTGCCGAAACAATGTTTGAAGGAAAATTTTGGCGCGCGAAGCGCGCCGAAAATTTGGGGCTCTTTTGGAGAAAATTTGAAAAAATTGCTGGCATTTTCCATGGAAACTTTGAAGAAAATGGGGCTTTGAAGAAGAAAATTGGAAAATTTGGGCATTTTATTGAAGAATTTGCCCTAATTTAGACCAAAATTAAGTAAATCGTCGGGGCGACTGGGCGTTGTCGGGGACTACATATTTTATCGTATACATAACAGCTCCCCGACGAAACTGAAAAATTTTCCCGACGGGGGGCCAGCCTTCCCCGACGGGGGGGGCCATGGCCCCCCTGGCCCCCCGCTGGCGCCACCCTTGGTAAAAGTGCATGCCTGGGAAGAAATTCCTTTAGTCTATTGGTTACTCCATAAGATTTAGAAACTTTTTTACTAACCTCAGTATGTTCCTTCCAATTTAGATTTTCATCAATAGTGATTCCTAAAAATATGTATGAGGTGAAGCAGTAACAAGATGACCATTGAGTAGGCCTAATGCAGTACTTTAACATGAGTCAGTAACCTTATTATCGAAAATCATTAATTTGGTTTTCAAGATATTAAGAGATAATTTATTTGATCTAAGCCAATTTGAAATGAAAAAATTCACAAGTAGCTTCAGCAAGAGTATAGCTTAGATTCTTATTTTGAAGGAAGACCTTGGTGTCGTCAGCAAATAAAATGAACTTTGATTTTACAGAAGACTAATAAATATCATTCACATGAAGAATAAATAAGAGTGGTCCAAGTATATATGGAACCTTGTGGTAGGCCTACATCAATATTACAGAATGTGTGATTTGACGAGGAATTATTAAATTGAACGTAATTGCATCGATCGTGAAGATAACTTCTGAACCACTTAATAGGCAATACCTCGAACACCATAACAAAACAATTTACTCAAAAGAAGTTGATGGTCAAGGGTGACAAAGGCCTTAGAGAGATCGATAAAAAATGCCAGCTGTAGTAAGTCTATTAGCCAAACCTTTGGCAATTCTATCAATGAGGCTTAAATCTGCCATATAAGTAGAATGATCACTGCGAAATCCATACCGGTGTTCATAAGAATTTTATGTTTTACAACGAACTTATATAGTCTATCATACGCAAGACGTTCGAAAATTTTTGACACGGAAGGCAAAATAGAGATTGGTCTGTAATTATTGAAACGTTTCTGGTCAGTGGTGTAGCTAGATATTCTGTGTGTGTGGGGGGGGGGGGGGCAAAAGCAAAAAAATTCCGACAGATTGTTATCTGGGGACCTTTTTTTTTTTTTTGCTTCCCGGGCAATTTGAGACCGACTTTTGATTTTCACGTTGACATTTTGATGTGTAATTCTGCTTAAAAACACAACTAGTGTTGTGTTTCAAATGAATTGTTTTTAATTTATTCCCAACAGAGACTAGAAATTTCCGACAGAGGCCTTCGGAGGCTTTGTGGGGGGGGGGTGACCGCCCCCCCCCCCTCTGGCTACGCCACTGTTTCTGGTCACAAGACTTGAAAACTGGCACTATCTTAGCGATTTTCAGTCAGACGGGAATACTCCATTTAAGAAAGAGAGGTTAATAATATGAGTAAGTGGAGTAAGTATTTTATCAACCACATGCTTGAGAATGTCATTCGATATATTATCATGACCAGGACTCTTGCCATTTTTTAGTCTGGAGATAGAAAGTTTCACCTCATCAGTGTTTGTGGGAAAAAACATAAAAGAATCTAGAACATGAGATTTAACATAACTTAGAGGTGGAAACTTGCCCGCAGGAAGTTTATCAGCCAGATCTGTTGCAACAGAGGAAAAGTACTCATTAAAACTATTTCGTCCTCATTTGTAATTAAACCATTTCAATACACAAAAGTCTTATTTGAGTCAATACTATGCTTCTTATAAAGGATTTTGTTAATGACTTTCCAAAGCTGGGTAGAGTTACCCTTGTGGTCTTCAATCAAATTACTGAAATACATTTTCTTTGCTAAGTTTTTTACAGTTGCGAGAATATTTTTGTATTTTGTGTACTTAATTTTGCGAATCCACGTAGGGCTTTGGATGAACCTTAAATATAGTTTGTTTTTACGTCTAATTGATTTCAAATTTCCCAGAAGTAATCCATGGAGATTTTTCATACTTAACCTTTTTCTGGACCTTGGTATAAGGGCAACACTTATTGAAAGTCATCAACAAAGTTTTGGAAAATTTTCTGTAAGCAGAATTGACATTTTGATCATTTGTAATGAATGATCAATCAACATTACTTAGTTCGCTTTTCATATACTTGATGTTCCTTTTACAAGTTTTGTTCTTATAAATTGTTTGACTACTTGAAGATTTATAAGGGGACCATATGGGCCAGTCCATATGCCCATATTACCCATATGGTATAGTTCTGGGGCCCATATGTGGCAGTTGCCCACATGGGTTAGGTTAGGTTAGATGAGGTTTAACGTCCCAGTTTCCAACCAATTGGTTCAAGTCGAGACCACCACGGCATTTTTCCCCAGAACTATCCCATACGGGTCATATGGGCTGGTCCATATAGGACCCCTATAAATCTTGGGTGCAAACTCATATGGGCCTCATATGGGACCCATGGGTCCCATATTGGAATGTTACCTGGGAATAAGGCTGACTGGCAGGATATCAGCATCGCTGTTAAACAACTTAGCAATTACTACTTTGCCAGACATCCCGGCAATTTTCCTGTTGAAGACAACAGTGTATTCATTCAGTCTGGTATAGAGGGTATATTAAATCAGTTGGTCCCTCAAAAAACTAATAAAAGCAGATTTCATTTACCTTGGATCACTAGAGACGTCAAAACCCTCATGAACAGAAGGGACAAACTATGTCCGGGCAGTTAGATCCAAATCCCCACATGACTGGCTGAAATTCAAATCTGCCAGAACAACTGCTAAACAAGCTATCAGAAACAGCCATAGAACTTACGTCTCTGAGATTGTTGGTGAGGGATTAAAAGATAATCCAAAGGTTGGTCTTATATCAAGGCTCTCCGTAAGGAACATATTGGTATTCTCACTCTTAGTACCAGTTCTGGCATTCCAGTAATTCAGACCTTACAAAAGCTAATGCTTTGAATGACCAGTTCTGTTCCGTCTTTACTCAGAGGATACTACTAACTTACCTCCATGTACTAAGCGTATCCCTAATGTGCCCGATATCAGCTTCAGTGTTGAGGGTATAATTAAGTAGTTTAAAAGTATTAACCCCAGCAAAGCTAGTGGTCCCGATCTCATGCCTGCTAGGCTACTCAAAGAATCTCAGTGCTGTTGAATGTGGTGATATGTTCCATCATTTATTTACCCAGTCCTACCGGTGTGGAACCCTGCCATCGTCCTGGAAAAGTGCACTTATATCATGGGCGTCCGGAGGGGGCAAGGGGGGCAAGTTCCCCCTCCCTGGAAAATCAAAAACTTGAAGAAACGAAGAAAAAATAAAGAAAAAACGAAGAAAATATAACATCAACCTTTTTTAACAATTTAATCAGTGTGAATTTCTACTCTCAAAACAGGAATTGGATAAAAATGTCAACACTCAGGCCTCGGCAGCCCCCCCCCCCCCCGAGCATATTTTTGGTATTTTTTGAAGTTTATGTTTACGATATTACTTATGTTTCCCCTTTTTATATGCGGTAAATAGGCCTTGGAAGTGTCATTTCCAGCGATCTGGGAAGCATTTTGGGCCAAAATTTTCTTGCGCTCTGCGCCAACCCATGGTGGCGGGGAGCGCTGAGAGTCTGTCTATGGGCTTCGCCCCCCCCCCCATCTGTTTCATCCTTCCGTGTTGCTGCCTTCAAATGGATCATCCCCTTTAGTTGGGATCAGAGACCCTGCTACAAACACATGGATCATCACCCAGTCAGCTCATTAGCGCCCTTGTCGTTTGCTTTTATTTGCACTCATTACTTAGTGTTTTCCTAGTTTTGTGGTCTTGTTTATATATTTAGCACTTTTGCACTTTTTGTGGTGGTTGTGTCTCCCTTGTTGGCTTTTCAACTGTTGGCTATGTACTCTGTGATGGAATTCTTGCCTTTTTGAAGTTTTTTTTTCTTTTTTTTTTTACTGAAGACTAAAGACTGAAGGCATGCATTGTAAAGTAAAATTTGTTTGCTAAAAAATTTACAAAAAAAAATTTAAAAAAAAGAAATCGGCATCAGTGAGGGGGATGGCCCAATAGCCCCTTAAATACACCACTGGTAATCATAATATAAGTTTAATCATTAAAAAAAAAACACACTGGTGAATTAATACCGAATATATAGGTGTGGTGCAATTCAAATCAGAACTTTATTTTAATTACCATGGAAGTCTTTTAAACTATTGATTACCTTTAGCTACGGTACATCATTGCATTATTTTTCTTTCAGTAGGTGTCCGGAAAATTCTCAGCATATTGGCTTACCCATGCGTCCTGAAGGATAAGATTAAAAATGCCTTAAAATTTCCGGATTTTTTTCTTATATTACAAAACTTGTCAAATGTAACTAACTTTGCAGTTTCAAATTGCTATTTTAGAAAACATTTAATCGAAATATCAATGACTTTTCAAATTAGTCACGAAACGTGACAAATAATATAAAAAAATACCTTCCTTAGTCCTTACTGGGTTACTACTAATTGAGGCAGTACTACTTTAAGTTGGGAAGGGAGGCTATTCCAGTTAGTGGTAAAAAGCTCAATTTATTACAGTTCGATCTGACATCAGAACAAAAATGAAGATTATGCATAGGGTCCTACGAGTCAGTAGGTTGCTGAAGGCAACCGACAGTTATGAAAGCCTGGCCGAAAACACCTTTACAAAGGAATCAGTCTGCTTTGCCTTCTTCAGTCAGCCAATTACGGGGCCAGGTCAAGCTCCTTAACACGGGACCGGATTTACCAAATAATCGAGGCAACTCGCCGTGTAGGTTACGCGGGGGACCCCACCGATATTTTGACTTTTAGGGGGCCTCCGAAAATTTCCATGAACGAGTATCTTTTTTGGCTTTGCTTGCACACTGAGCCTGCTTCTGACTAAAGTTAAAACAGAAACCCTGACCTAATTTTTGCCTACCAAAATATAGACTCTGTAGCACTAGTCTTAATTAAGTCTCTAATTTATAATGTTACATGGTAAAATTTGTGAATTTCAAATGACTGATAAAAAAGTGATAATATGTACCAAGGAAGCCGTTACTGAGGTAATGCCATGTGGGTAATGATGCATGGTGACCTTGCTGCATGTTAGAATATTGCAGGAGAATATTGCAGGACCGTAGCTTCAAGTTGGGTAAAATCCCAAGGGGCAGTTATAAATGGCCCTATCAACGTGGATTCACCAGTCAGCCAGTGGCGTACTTCGGATAGGTTGGCGAATCCATCATTTGTCACCCCCTCCAGGTCGCCCCAAGGGAGTATTCGAAGCAGAGGGGTGACATAAAAGCAAGTCAGCTTGAGGTGCAAAATTGTGTTATCTCCGGAAAACAGCACGGGATAGCCTTGTCTGGCGTTTGTGCTGCATTTGAAAGAAGAAGAAGAAGAAAAAAAGTTTTCAACTGATTCTATGCTTACAAATTGTCAGCATTGTGTTGTGAATATTCTTATTTCATGAAGTGGTATTGTCTTAGGGGATATAGGTGACTCCCTTAAACGCTGAGAAATTTTTCTGTATCTAAGTTTGCTTAGATGAAAAATGGTGGTATCTTTGTTAAAACTTTGAACTGATTATATGGTTACAAATTTCATTAATGAGTGAAAGTGAATTTTGCGATTTTGGCAGTATTTCAAGGTGTGTGTGTGGGGGGGGGGAGGGGGATAAGGTGCCAACTTTGAGAAAAGTTTGCAAATGTATGGTAGCTAAGGTGCAAAATGGTGTTATACGGCAACACAGCATTAGTATAGCTTGGAACGTATTATATCTTAAAATTCTTATTACTTAGTGATTTTCTCACTTGTTCGATGCATGACTCCAAACTCAGTGAGCCACCATTCGTTAAGTTGTCGCGTAAAGTAGGCTTATCAACACAATTTTGTTTCAAAATGCCCCCACCCCCAACACTGCGGGAAATGGTTCTTTCTAACTTGTATCTAAACATTCTTCATTGTGAGATTTCATGTTTGCGAAATTTAGACTTCAAGGGCAAAGGGTAAGTTCGCAAAAGTTATTCAGTAAAAACGTTAAGTAGGGGAAACAGGACTTGAAGACTTTTAACAAATTACTTGATTTAAGTACCGTATTAAACTAAAGGTAACCTGGACTGTGTCGTTCAAGGAAGAAGGCAGCCGCCCCGAGTTTATTTTCAAAATTTGCTAAATCTTACCGATCTGCTCTTATTTCTCTCACAATTATTTTCCATAATGTTCCTGTATAAAATCATTGAATATTCAATCTCCTTAACGGTGTAGGTATAGGACTTTGGCATCTATGCTTATAATAGACCCTATGCATTGACATCACACTGGCGTCATTTTTGGTGAAAACAATGAAGCACACGTGCACTCACAGCGTAGGTTTCACCGCACGTGTAGTAGACTTACGCGCGTATACGATTGGTTTACAAATCAGCTGGTCCACATTGTGCTTCTGTGATATGCTTCGGGCGGAATATAGGTTGTGGTCTAAACCAGTCTAAGATGAAGGACACCTTTTCTCGTAGTTTGGCCTGTTTCGATCCAAAATGGTGACAGACATTAGCGGCTCGCCATAAGGGCACGGGGGGCACTTGCCCCCCCCCCAAAAAAAAGTTTGCAAAGCATGGTCTTCAATTTTCAAAAATAATAATAAACAAAAACATGTAATTCGAGATGGGTTAGGCCCTCTTTTTTCCTTGAGTGGACTTAAAATTAAAGAAGTGAATAACTTTCTTATGCAATGCGAAGGTTAAACATTGATAAAATGCTCTCAAAACGACATTTTTTTCCGCGCGCTTCGCGCGCGTTTTCTCATTTGCTTGTTTGCTACTATATATACTTCAGACATCACAAATGGACCTGCCGTTAGTGCGAGCTAAGGTAATCAAAACAAATGATCACGCTGTGATATTTGTAATCTGATTAGCTTAGGCATCATAATGTCATTTACAGAATGTAACGGTAATACTGGAGTTAAATGCCCATAGTTTTGCAGACTCCAAGCTTCAGAGGTTTCGGGGTCATTAGATACACAACCCATTAGCCGTGTTGATTATCATCCACGACTAAAAGCAGTTTTGCCAGGGTGTCACCTGGCCAGATTAGCATAGGTATCTCTCTACAAAAAGTTGTAACGGGCATGTAGTCTAAAAGTATTGTGTTTCCCATAGAAGGAGAGGTTTCCCTTCCCTTGTCCAAATTGACGGCGCCGTTGGCCCACGAGCGGTCTTATGACTGTCAAATGGCCTGTTATAAGCAAAAGGTTCTCCACCTCTGTGCTAAAGTATACCGTTTCAATTGATTTAAAATAAACACACCAAACAGTCAATCTAAGCTCAGTGTGATGAGACTTTTGACTAGTGGCCTAGCTATTTGTATATAGGATGAGACGTCGTTCTGAATTAGGGGAATTCCCCTCCCCCTTTAAAAAAATTCGTTTCGGAACGGTACTGAGATCCCAAATACTAGTGCTATCACGTCATCGTTTTCAAGTGTCTTTATGCTCGAAATTTTCGTTAGTTTAAGAAAAAATCCAGAAAACCAACAGTTTATGGCTTCTTGGCAAAGCTGAAACATATTGTGACACAATGAAAGAAACAATAAAATATTTAAAGGTGGGCTCATTTTATACAAATGGATCAAGCCGCCTTGCCCATTTCACCTGCCTCTTGCTCCACCCCAGTACGGTAGCGATCGGTTGATATGGTTGTATTTATTTTTAAAGTAGTCAGCTCATGACTAACTGCCTGAAATGGTTTTTGAAGAGCTTTTGAAAACTACATGGGGCATCGCTGTAATACATGATAATAACCATACTCCCATAAGCGTAGGAGACGGGGGGCTGGGGCTGCAGCTCCCCCAACAAAATATTTTTGTGAAAATTCGGGCAATATTCTGAGAATTTTTCGGGCACCTACTGAAAGAAAAATAATGCAATAATGTAGCTTAACGGAAATCGATACTTTAAAAACTTCCTTGGTAATTAAAATATAGTTCTGATTTGGATTGCACCATCACCTATATATTCGGTATTAATTCAGCAGTGTGTTTTTAATGGTTAAACTTATATATTATGATTATCAGTGGTGTATTTGAGGAGCCATTAGGCCATGCCCCCGTCACTGACGCCGATTTTTTTTAGTGTCTAAAATAAAACACAAAATTTTACTTCAAAGGTAGCATATGTGGCACCAGATTGCATGTAAGGACACCCAATTTTTCAAAAATTTTCAAAGGGTAGGGGGTGATGCCTATTTTTTTCTTTTTGTAGGCCTACCTAAAATACGTACGGTAAATTTTTTAACACAAATTTTACTTCAAATGTAGCATATGTGGCACGAGATTGCATGTGTGGACACCTTATTTTCAAAAATTTCAAAGGGGACGGGGACACCCCCTCGCCTTAGACCCCTACCCCAGGCCGGCGATCACACAACATAGTGCCTGCTCCACCCCCATGAGAGAAATCTTGGCTACACCACTGACTATTATTATCATTATTGTAACGACTTCACCCAGAATTATAACCAATATGGAATAGGTAGTAACGTGGCAAATTATTGTATGTAATTGGCTTGCGGTGTGATAACGGATGCATGCCTATATTATATGTACATTAGCATTTAGAATTTTTGTTTCTATTTTACGGGCAGATCGTTACAGCCCCCCTACCCCAATCAACTTGGGCCCCTACGCCTATGCATACTCCCATTGAGGCTATTGTACTATCCGGAGCTGACCATTAATATTGCTGGGGGGTCTTCCGAACCTCCCTGAATACGGACTTGAGTTTGCCCCCCCCCCAAACAAAATTTCTTAGAGCCGCCCATGGTGACAGGTACTACCATTTGCAAACTTTCCAAATATTTAAAGGTCAAAAGCAGTCGCCCCAAACTTATTTTGAAACAACAGCTAAATGTCACAAATTTCTTCTTATCTCTCTTCCAGGTAACTTTCATAATATTTTAGGACATAAATATTGCATATTCAAGGTAAACCAAGCAGTTGCTCCTTGTAAATTTTACAGCTGAGTGAGAGAACACTATCACATGATTCTCAAGAGCCATTCAGGAAATAGGATAGTCTACTATACAATTCTTTATTGGGGTGACTGCATTCTCCCTTTAATAGGAACCAACAAGGGTGGATGAGAGGATGGGAAAAGAAGGAAGCTCATCTGAAAGGGTGGGTCGGATTTCCGGAGATGGGTCTAGGTGATGGGGGTCCTGCGTCTCCACTGTGAAAATTGAAAAAGAAACCAAACTTTGGGGGGGCATACATAATCTATAATAAATTACGTGAAAATAATAACAAAATTTCACTGTTCTATTTTTTCCTGCTGTGAGCAAAACCGGGCAAAGTTGGGCCAGCTAAGTGCTCATCGTCATGGATCCGCTCCTGAATTGTTTCGCATTGTTAACATCACTTTATTTGATGAAGTATTGTGTCCAAACACCCACGTTATGTGAAATTTAGTCCTTGTGAATATTTTAGTGAAACCAGTTGAGCTCATCAAGAACCGTTACACACCACCGGGCCTGATTATTTATGTTAACGGCCACAGAAGAGGAAGTTGTGGCGGGCAGCATTTGGCAAGGAGCCGTAGATTTTACATTTCTGGTTTTAATCAACAGAAGCTCTTAGCATGGAAAGAGATTTATTTGTTAGTAAGGTACCTTGAGATACTAGTTATTTACTTAATAATTATCACCTACAGGTATTGTTGTTTCAAAGTTTACCTTTTCGACACTTTTAACTGTCAGGTTTTCAAATATTGACATGCAACTCAAACGGCATGGGAAATGCAGTTCCTACAATCTGTGAGGCATTTGGGGCAAAAGTTTTCGCTTAGACAGTGTTAAAATCTCACTCTAAGCTCTCACGCAATGTTGACAGCCCTAGATCCAACTGTCGGCCAAAGAGTTTGTCAGTATGTGCATGGTAAATGCTGGGGATAAACCCCTGGTTAGCGGTTAGGAAGCGCGGGGCCCACAATGAGAATTCTGAGGGGCACAGAAGATGCGCCACGACCACGAAGCGCGAATTTGCACGGGAAGGGTGAAGGGGCTCGCCTTAGGGCCCCTAGTAGGGTCCCTGTGGGAGTCAAGGGGCGGCCCTCTGAAATTCTTGCAATATTACATAGTAGGCCTAAGAACGCATAAAATCTGCTCCATTTACTCTGTTCAGGAAATTTGAAATCATTTCACATTTTGTGGAATTCGATGTTAATACATGGCTGTCTACATGAGGTTATATTCTGAGGGCACCTGGTGAAATTCAGGGGCGAATCTGAGGTTATTT
Source organism: Holothuria leucospilota (assembly GCA_029531755.1). Classification (NCBI taxonomy): domain Eukaryota; kingdom Metazoa; phylum Echinodermata; class Holothuroidea; order Aspidochirotida; family Holothuriidae; genus Holothuria; species Holothuria leucospilota. Next base: position 25,411,666 of record CM055978.1, read on the forward strand.
CAAAATTTGGACGCTAGCATGAAGCGGGAGATATAGGCTACATTCACTTTCCTGAAAATGCTTTTCTGCCATAATAAGGCTGAGTCGGGTATGGGTTGTGAATGGCGACAACTGCGCGCGAAACCATCCGAAATTTTCACTTAAGACATCATCGTAAAACTTGCTTTAGGCTAGTAGTTCTTTCATAATAAGCGAGTTGGGAAACTACGATATACAATGCATGCTGGAAAGGAAAGTGTACCATAATAGAGATTGCATGTGCAAGACATATATTTTGTGTAATCAAGCACAATTTTTGAGTTTAAGGTCTCTACACATAAGTCACGGGTCAAAGAGACTTTTCTTTGGGAGAAAAATAGTGGCGGATCCAGGCGGGGGAGCAACAGGCGCGCGCCTCCCCTACTGGCCGTCATGCGTGAAAAAAAGTTGAGGCAAAAGAAGAAAATGCTTCAAAATGTGTCAAATATAGCACCATTTTGCATCTCAGCCCTCTTCCAAAGCAAACATTTTGCAAAGGGGGAAGTGTTTACCCCTCCCCTTATACCCCTACCCCAGAAAAGCGATCAATCAAACCTTACGCCCCCTCTATTGAAAATTCCTGGATACTCACCTGGAGAAAAGTTCTGTTTGAATTTAATTTCCTTAACTTGGACCGAAAAAGTTAGTATGACGGTAAACTGTGGAAGACAAAAAAAAAAAAAAAACTGTCGTTCGAAGCCTTCGTACCCTAAAATGTCCGTGGATTGATTGTGTGGTACCAGGAAGTTGCAACTCTCTGGTGGTACTACATGGCTACGGCAAAATCTTATTTCCCAACTCTTCTATAAGAGGAAAAACGTCTGAAATGGTATTGAAATTGAGGTAGTTTGTGAAAGATTTGAGATAGGAAACAATTAAAAAACGTCAATCATTCATCTCTAAAGACATTTAACCCCACCCCCTTTAGAAATCTTTTGCTTCAAAGGGAAAATGCCGCCCCCCCCCATAGTGTTTCCTACAATTCGGCATGAATCCTATCAAATCAATCATGTAACAATATTTTCTTTAATTATTTGTTTAATTTATGAATGAATATAACTCCTTGCTTTAATTTCAATATTCAATGTTTTTATACAGAAACATTATGAAAGATACTTGTGAGTAAAATTAGAGGAGATATGTCAGATTTAGCAGATTTTTGAACATAAACTCAGGTCGACTGCTTTTTCCCTTTAAATTTCTTTTGGATCATTTTAAATTTTGATTAAAACCCGCTGGGCGTGTACTCGCCCCCATGCAACACGCATTGACGTCATTGTCGCTAGACTACTTTTGGCAAGAATTTGCTAACTCAGGGGAGGGACACATAAGTCTGCATGACGGCATGTCCCCCATGCCAGCCTGACGGCTTCGATTATCCTAAATAGCGTAATTTGGCAACCTGGTCCCCCTTAATTGCAGAAATTTCTCTCTTCAAGACCAGTTTGTTATTACAATCAATGTAGTTAGCCGTGCCTTCACCCCACCGCGGTATATCATTATGTTCACGTCCATAAGTCTGTCGACTAGCATTCTTGTTCAGCCATTCAGCTGCTTTCCCACATTACACCCCTCCAGCTCGCCGTCTATCACTTTGTGACTAATGGTCTCCTTATAAGAATGATTTCATCTAGAGGCTCCACCCTGAACCCCTGCACAAAGATATCTTTTGAATACGTTTCGGAAAATTTTGTTAATTGTTCCCTCTTTTTCTTTCTCCTTTCTCTTTCTCGTTTTCCCACTTCATTTTTCGCGGTGAGAGGAGAGGTGACCACCCTTCCTCCACCTGTGGTTAGGTATCCTGTGTGAAAGCCTAACAACTTTTGACAACTTCGCAGGTATAGATTTGGCTGCTCTTACGAAACAAAAGCTGCAGGTTAATATAAATGTTTCATACCATACACCCACCCCCCCCCCCCCCTTATAAAATCATTGAGCAATTGATTTATTCAGAAAGTTCATAACTGCTGGCGCACCTCCGTCCAGAATTAGACTTATAATTTGAGATACACATTTCAAAAAGCCTGAAAGCCGCTTCGATGCACCTTGCTCGAAAAGGGTTAAAAGATCCAAAATTTTGGGCTGTCAACAATGCCAAAATGGGATCTACGTACCGTCAGGTCTCTTAGGCTTGTAAGAGGACTAAACCATCCAACCGGGTCCGAGTTTTGACGTTTTTAAGATAATTTAAGACGTTATAAAATGTAAACCCCTTGGAACTGAAAATTATGGGGCCGCCCGGTCCCGACATCCTTGATCTAAATGTCTTGTGTGGTTGACAAGATATCGGCATTCCAACAAGGAAGCTGTCATTTTCCAAATATACCGACTTATTACAGCATGCCTGTTATGGTTCATGAGCTTACTTCATGGTTAAAACAACGTAACATTGTTTGTCATAACCTATCATCATACATGTAGCTCTTATCATACATTTAACCCCCTGTGGGCTGGGGGTTGTAGAATATGCCCACGGTATTTCCCGCCTGTCGTAAGAGGCGACTAAAGGGAAGGACTTGAACTGTATTTAAACTTTGCTTGACACTATATAACACATTTGTGTTGGTGTGTCGTTAAATTTCATCTAACTTATCATACATTTAGCTGGTACTACCCAACTGTTAAGATAAGTTAATGTCAAATGTCAATGTTAATGCAAATGTCATTAGCATCAACCTAACCCATAATGGTGGGACACTACACTAATGCAGGCCCTTATCCATACATGGTACTGATGGGAGTAGGGGGTATCTCAGTTCCATGGGGGGACATTCAGTCCCCAGCAAAGAACAGCTTCCTACACTTACGAAACAAAAACAGAATGAGATCGTTATGTAATGTCACAATTTTTTCAGTTGGACTTGTTGTAAGTCTTCTTCCATGTGTTAATATTTAAATACAGATTTTTTAGAAAATACAGCTGACAGGGATGTCGTTTGATGACTTTGTGTCTTTTCTCCTTTGCTTCCTTCTCCCTTTCTACTCTTCTAGTGTGCTGTAATTTAAATCTAATGATGGAACATCTATGCTATTTAACTACAAAATGTATGGTTTCTATTCCACCCCCACCATCCCTACCCTAAAAAAGTGCAAACAAATCAGGTTTCTATTATTTGCCTATTTTATTTGTCCACCTGAATGAAAAAGCTACATTAACATGGCACATAGCTTGTCCACATTTCTATAATATGTGTAATAATGTACAAACTTTCAGGAAGTTCACATTTAATTACTGCTGTGCAAATGACTTTAATCTTGATACCTTATTTAGCCATTAATATCAAGCACAGTGCAGGAAAAACACAAGAAAGAACCAAACCATTACACTGGAAAATATAAATTTTCTACTACATAATGCTACTTTTGTTATGCATCTCTTCCCCTCCCACAACTCCTAAAAGGAAGGGACCCACTTCATGCTCGCAATGGAGGCACCACTGAACAGACTCACATTCTATCAAAACATGTTTGGCATAAGTAAGAACTTTTGAAACTCATTTCCTTCATAGAGTCTCATACGGTTCAACAAATGGGAATACCCGGGCACACTCCCAAAACCCAATCACCACCAGCCCCCCCCCCCAGCCCCAACAGCACACTCTCTCCAAAATGAAAAAAATTATGGAAAATTAACAATCATTTTCTGTGACTGAGATGAAATAAACATAAAATATTTCTCAAATCTAACACATACATTAAAAGCTGCTTCCTTTAATTAAACCAATTATAATGCAGTTACAGGAGTATCTAAAGATGGAAAACCCAATCCAACTTCATCTTCAAATAAAACCCTTCACCCCAAACACCTCCCCCACAACCCTGCTAACTTCAAAATACTTCTTTATCAGTCCAGTTTGAGCAGGTACAAAATAAACACACACATGGTCAATGAGGTGAATCCTCATCCATAAGTAGTTTAAATTTTAAAATTCTTTAAACAGCCAGCAAAGAACATTAAAAAAAAGATAGCTTGCACTTTTGTAGCAGCTAAGTTTTCTTCTTGCCTCATCAATCATTTTCCCTCTACCTATGTACATCCAGGGAGGTGATAAGTCATCTCCCTGGTACATCAGGAGACATAGTTTCTACCTAGTTCCTCCGCAACTAAAGAATATTCCTTTTGCTCCTATGCACTTACATACCCTCCTTCCCCCCTCCCCCCCCCAAAAAAAATGTAAAGGTATTAAGTACAATCAGGCTGCAATAACTTAAACCTTTCAAACCTTTTTGGATGAAAGATCTGGTGACCCTGAAAACTGACAAAAGTTTTGGTTGATACTCTCAGTTTGATAACCAAACCTTTAAACCATAAAATCAAAAACGGCCATACTAACAATTCACCTGAGAGAAGCACTGCTGTGGGCACAAGCAGACTGCCATTTCACAAAGAAGTAACAATATTGACTCTACCAAATGAATGACCTTGTTGCTTGAAAAGCAAAAATTAAATTCTTACTAATTTGATGTCTTTTTGGTCCATAATCCCTCCAGCTAACCAGCAAGTGTTCAGAATTAATGGGAACAGGCAAAGGACCCCAACCTAACCTTGGAACATTAGTTAAGCATATCAAATCTACAATTTTTTTCATCACAGGTATTTCCACATTTCTCAACACATTGGATTTTGTATGTAAACCAATGAGATGTAACATCGGTACAATTCATTAAACAAAAACTTTCATAGTGGTGAACTTTTATCTTAAATGATTTACCTGAAACTAACCATAGGCCTTCCTGTTCAACAAATATCTAACACAACTACTTTTAACCTATACACTCCCATGGAGTATTGCAAACCAGCCACAAGTTTACCTCACCTCTCCAGATAAAATCTAGCCTTTTTTGCACTGGGTCTGAGAATTGTTGCCACAGGTGGCCATGGCTGCTGAGCATTTGAGATATGCAGAAGTCTGAACGATAGGAAAATCATCTCAACTCGGAATTTCATTGGTTTCCATTGGACTTGGGAACCATCCCCTGGGATTTTTGCAAACACAAATGTCTTCAAAGAGTCCAGAAAATTGTGATGAACTTTTGTCACAGGGAACATCAGCTAAAACTAATGCTGCATAAGTATTAAATCACAAATGATTCTAGAGAAAAATCAGAACGAGGAAACTCAATCTGCCTCTATCCCCTCTTAGTTGTGGATGCTTTCTGGAGTAGTCTGTTGATATAAATGAGCCACTTAATGAGACATGATCTATTATTAGTAAACAGAAAAATATGAAAAGATAAACAGTTGAAAGCAGGTGGTACTTGGAATAAAACTGCAAGCAACTAGTAGTGAAATATTACTTAACTATTCACAACATAAAAGAGTGGCAAAGCTAGAGAAATATACACCTTACATGAGTTTTTTCGATGAAACGGCATCAGTCTACGTACTTTCAAGTAGCATGTAGGCTCTGTCATAAAAGAAGCACTAGGAGAGGTGGCACTTTGTATCATGGGTATCAGCAGGTGGGAAATGAGGGGACATGCTCTCCCACCTCCCCCCCCCCACTTTTGAAAGGGGGTATCATATCATGTCCCCCCATGAACGCTTTTTTCCAGAAACCTGGCAAAATAGTATACATATGTTTCATTCCATAGCTTTCAATAGCTGATTCAAGGAAATCCAAGTTCAAAATGATTGAGACAGCTATTTAATGGATTAAAATCCTTCAAAAATACCTCAGGTTGCACCACAGGTCACCTGGAATCCCAAAATTTTCCAGCCCCCATGAGGAGGCCAAGGATCTCATGTTGCCAGGGGTTTGTGACTCACACTCGAATCAGTTCTGGTCAAGCTGATGTCCCCCCAGTTTTGAGAAACCATTGACCCTCTTGCTTGCTATGAAGATATTTATTCTGTATTAGTATCAGTAAGATGGGTAATGATAACATAACCAATGCACCACTACTTAATAAAGGAAAGCATTGCCTTGGGTAGGAAACTGTGCATCTCTTTCATAAATTGTACAAAAATGAGTATGAAAATACCATCTAATCATTCAAAAATTAAGACAAACAACACATTTCCAGAAATTTTACATTCACATAATTCCTGTGATATCTACCTTTTGCTAAGGAAAGAGCTTTTAGTAGGTAAGTTTGGTTAAAGTCCTCCTGAGTTTATTCACAGAAGATATGGCTACCTAATATTCATTTGTTTCATACAAGATACCTGCTCTTCGTCAAACATACGAACTGCTTTTGGTCTGTTAAGGACATAGCCCACAGACTATTTGAACAAGTCTTACTTATCTTAAAAGACTCATCACAATTATTTATTCAACTTTATATTGGCTTTTGATGATAATCTCTACTTGCATTTATAGAAAAGAAAAACAATTTGTAAAAATTATTTAAGCTGTATTATGGATGATTGATTGTAATTGAAGCTCCATCTCTCCAGTGATGAATGGAAGCAAGGAATCAAGCCAATGATTGGCCAGCAAATTTCAGGAGCGTGCAAACGTCTTTCCACTGTAGATGAAAGGATTAAAGAGAAGGGGTGAAACAATCCATTTGTGTAGGTCTAGAAAGGGGAAGGGCTATAAAACAACCTGAAAAATACACACAAACATACTTGTGAAATATAACCATATTATTTTCTCTCAGCTTTTTTAGGAGGGCATAATTTTTGGTGCAAAAGCTATCACAAATTTGATCTATGTCAGGTGGTTTAGATGCAAGATGGTATTATTTTTGGCAAACTTTTGAAGTAATTACATGTGTAAGTGTGAGTAAGTACATGGACAGCATGACCATTCAAAATCAAACAATCAAAAGCCCTTTTTCTTAGGATTTTTTTTCTTTTTTTATTAAAGGGTGGATGGACATATCTTGAGATCTGTGATGAAAGAATTAACTTCTGATTTCCCCTGGTCAAGTTTTACAGATGGAAAAAAGGAGGATAAAAACTCTGTAAACTATAGTTAAGACTTTAGAACAAAGCACCCCATTATAATACAAAAGATTGCCCACACACTGGTTCTCAGAAATGCACAATTCATGACACTCCTCAATTTTTCAAAATCTCAGAATTCCTCCAGAGGAAGAAACTGTTTCTCCAGAAGTTTGAGGACACAGTTTAGGAAGCCTTGTCACGTACAGAGCCTTAACTGTACCTAAAGTCTAAAACTACAAACATACATATTACAGAGTTCGATAAACGAATCTCACATGTCCAGCCCCCTTCTTCATAGGTTGTTCAGTTGCTAAGATACAAAATGTTGAATTATTATTCACTTTATTTAAAGTGTACCATACTTCTGAAATTTCAAAAATATATGTTACAATGCTTGAAAAATGAATCCAGATGGTCCAACTTCCATCTCACAGGGTATTTCTGAGCTGAGATATAAAATGTTGATGTTTAATAAGCCAAATTTAAAATTGTAGATTGTGCAATAATTGTGATGTGATTATTGTACTACTTAAACTACAGCTAATGTTTTTCTTTTTTTTTCTGAAAGCCACTGCACCTTGTGCCAAAATGTGATCACTCTCTTACTGTTATAGGGTGACTTGACTACACAAACCCTCTCTATACAACATGCTATGCAAAATAACAAGACACTATTCAAGGTCATACAAACATTTAAATTTAAAAGGAAACAAAAGCAGTTAATGTGCACTGTACAAGAAGGACATCACAAATTACTGCGCAATGGACTATTTCAAATTAAGTGAACACATTGGAACATTTTATATCTCAGCAACGGGACAAGCTATGACAATGGGAGTTGGATGAATAAAAGTCACTTTTCAACCTCTAAAATATACCTTCTTGTAAAGTCTAGACTTTAGGTACACTTTAAAATAGTTGACTGTGTAATTATTTTGTCAAGTTCTTCTTGTTCAGCCCACACTGGATGCTTTTGTTTGGTTCCAAAATAAAAATGTTTACAGTAGTGTTTGCACCGGGTACCCAACTGACGATGTCAGGACCCGGTTCTGAAATTGCTACCCGGATCCAAAGTTTCACTAACATAGATTGCATGTGTGACAGAACACCTAACATGTTACTTTTTCCTGGCAAAATTTATCACACACAAGCCTAAAAACACTTGTCATGCCCATACGTAAGATACGTTGGTGTTATATTATATCAACCTGCAAATCTAAATTTCTTATTATGACTTTACAGCAAACTTGTAGCCTAACAGAAGTTATATTTTCGGGTACCCAGGTACCTGACCGACCATCGACATCGGGTACCCGGTTCCGAATTTTGGACCCGGTGCAAACACTAGTTTACAGGACCTCAACAAAATTATTTGCTTGCATAGCGTATTGTGTGGTGAGGGCATGTATAGTCACATCAATTACACAGTGGTCACAGTTTGCAAACTGTGTGAGCAAACTTCAACATTTTATATCTCCGCACACCTATGCCCTGTTGTGTCTAGAGATGGACCAATGTGACTAATGTTTCAACCTTTTTAACATATATTTCTGTGATTTAGACTTAAACTTTACAGGCATGTAGCTTTCCACTTTTAGTACCTTATCATTCCAGTTTAATTGATATTGCAATTGATATTTTGATGGAGGAATACGAAAATCTTTTTCATGATTTCAAGTTTACCTCATAGTTTTCTTCTCCTTGCTTTGGTCTTCTGGCCTAGCTCTGTTGAGAATCTTAAGGAAATCAGTAGTACGGGCCCTCATACGGGAATGAATGTGAGCCTATGGGAAAATAAAGTTGAAAATGAGTGAAATTATTTGTAATGAAAGAAACAATTTAATAGCAAGGACCAAATAAGGTTTAAAAGAAATATCTCTGGCAAAGTGATCAAAACTGACGCAGACAAGAATCTATGTTTAAGTTTCTTGATGCATTAGCAAATCAAACTTAATGGACCATTTAACATTAGAAGTGGTAAGAATAATTGAAAAGTTCAGCTACATAACTTTTAGCTTCCTAAATTTTTGCAAACAAAATAATTAACAAAGGAAATGAAAAATCAGAAAGCCTAAGGGCTTGGTAATTCCATGCCAAAAGTAAATACTTCATCACACTGCCATTTCAAACTAAGACAGGTTCATTGTGAAGTTACTTTTTAACAGTGTGTATACATCTAAAGGAAGGGTTTGAGCAAAGAATTAATTTTTATATGTGAAAGAGGAACAAAAACCACCCAATTTGGTGAAACTTCAATTTAAATCAGACATGTAGTACTTGAGATATCAGCAAATGAAGTTACTACATTTGTGACCCAAAGTTAGCTTGAGGCAAGCAGGAGTTAAATCACTTCCTCACATTGATGAGAAATACTTTGTTTCCTGTGTTTGTCAGTCTGTTGTGCTGACCTTAGGGACAGACCTCCCCCATGGGGAATGTGAAGTTTGTAAAATTCTTATGCCTCTCATGCAATCACATTCTGATAACATGGGAATGTGGAGGAGAAAATTGGTTGTAAAGTACAAAGAAAAGCAAATGACTGTGCATTAAAGGGATTTGCCAGTGATAAAAATCAATGACTTCAAAAAATGCAGAAAATTTTTCTCTTCTAGAAGGTGGTAGTCTTTAATATCAGCTATCTCGAGTTAGTTAATGTGAGGATATGATGTCATATGTGCTTGCTTCAAGTGCACTTTGTGTTGAAAATGTAACAACTTAAACTGCTAATAACATGAGAACTACACATCTGATTTCAATGCAAATTTAACCAGAATGCTTAGAATAAGTACCCATCTAACACATCAAAACTTTATCTGAGTTTAGACCCTTCTTTTAAGTATAATGTGTTTCAGATCTATTGGCAATGACTAAGTCTTCTGTGATCCATGAATCACAGAATGAGTTATCAAAGTTTAACCTCTGTGATATCATGTTAAAATTTTGACATGTGACCTCAAGCCACTTCTGAAATCCACCAAAAACAATTGAATTCTTTTGCAAAATATATCCTTTGACACCTTCTTGTCAAGAGTGAGATTCATCAAATCCCCCCTTCTTGAGATAACCATGTTTAAGAGGTTTTTATTGTTAAAGCTTTGGTGGCCTATAATGACCTTTACCACTGGAAAAGGCTATACAAACACCAAGAAATATAGGCCTCTTGAACTCATCATGGAACATCAACATGCTATGTGTGAGATACCTCAGGTTTACCCTTCTTGGGGTATTGTGTTTACAAGGTTTTCACAGTTTGGAACTTTTTTGACCTCAAATGACACAAATAAATGCAGACTTACACATAAATGCATATGCATTCATATAAATGTATGTGATATTGTGATATCATGGACTCCCGCTGTTAAGGAAGCAGAAAACATGATCACTGAGCTTGAAAACTGTTAGAAAATTTCGAGAAATGCATTACACTTTTAAAATCACATGCAGACTGTATTACCACAGGATGGCATGCAATTCAGCTTTCAAAAAGGTTAAGCATGACCACACCTTACAAAGAATGGAAAAAACCTTAAATGGAGTGGACAAATTCACAATGAACGAATGTTTAAACAAAATTACACGATTAGAAGCTCAGTTCAAATGAGTAGTTAAAATGTAATCAGAAGCCACAATAGTGTTGCCAAAGGTCACTTACCTTTGAGCACTTGATGTGATAGTGAAGATAGTCTCTGAAAGTGTGGATGAGGTTGATAGTGTTATCTCGTACACTTTCACTGGTGTGCCTTGGTTCCAAGACTATAACAACAGAAGATGATACATAAAATATGAGAACTGTTGTCTGAACATTCTTACACTTAAAATTTATGGGGATGCAACCACTCTAATACTTATTTATACTCAGTCCTAGAGATTTGTTAACATACGAGGTAACATAAGAGAATTGTTGTTCGAACATTCTTACACTCAAAATTTATGGGAATGCAACCACGCTTATACTTATTAATTTATACTCAGTCCTAGAGATTTGTAAATTTTGGCACTAACATAGAATTATTATTACTATTGTTGCTGCTGTTGTTATTGCTAGACCAATTCAAGCAGTATCTTGTGAAGGCCCATTTATGACTGACATTGCCAGTAAAAATTTTTTAGTACTAAAGGAATAATTTACATCACATTTTTGCTTGAGAGCATGTTCTTCAGCACAAATAATAGATGAAAGCTTCCGTAATAGGCTATGCTTGAGAAAAACCACTGTTCTAAGGAACAGCAATTTTTCAAAATTTGCTGTTTTGGTACAAACAGCCATGTTATCAAAATGGCAGAAGAAATTTTCCACTCTTGATCTATTTTTCTACCTCACATCTTTTGTAGAAAAACAATGACCTTTCCAAAACCTTACCAAATGTGATATATCCAATATTATCCCCTGTTGATGCATCTGTACCTTCCAACTCCAATGGGGGATCTCTGTGACTGAACAAAACCTGAGGTGCATTGCGACTAGCTCTTCGGCCCTCCTTAAATTCCTGTAGGAAGAGATGCAAGTATTCATACATGATTAGTGATATAAAAAGTGAACTCAAATACCTGAGAGGAATTTATGTCACAGTCTGCATCTAAAAAACTTTGCTTTCTTCAACAGATACAAAATCTCAACCTTTTCTTTTCTTAAGGTAAGGTGTACAAGGCACTGAACGAATATGATCTACTTTACATATCTGATTTATTCAGTGCCGATAATTAGCAATCTACTCAAAAATGCCCCCACAGGTATACTGTACTGTATGGACCACACTTTAAGCATTCACCGGAGACCAGCTCTAACTTCATTGCCAAAACCATGATTATGAAACAAACTACCTTTTGCCATCTCACCATTCTAATCTACTGCCCTCTATAGGCTCAGTCACAAGGTCTGCCACAGATACAACCCTTCTCACAGTTCCATCTAGGGAAGGGATTCTTCGGTGATAAATCTTCCTCTGTGGCAGGCCCCACACTTTGGAACACACTCATGCAAATATCAGGGAAGTTCAAAGAGTCACTGCTTTTAAAAGCTCCTCAAGTCTTACTTATTCTGACTGAACTTGTGCATTCTTTTTCTATTTTCTCAGCACTTCGATCTTTTTGGAGTTGGACCTATATCTATACATGCCATGCCTAGATTTTCTTTAAAATCTCACAAACCTGCATAAAAACTTTGCCAATAATGATGTCATCATCGTCCTTGAAACGAGTGCTGAAGACAACGGTTACTCTGTCCTTCTTTGCATGTACATACCTGAAAGAATAAAAAGAACTTCCATAAAACATTTGTTCTATGTGATTCATTTTTTAAGAAGGTTCAATTGAGTGATTACTACAGTTCACATGTATGATAATTTCATACATTTTACCTCTACAGTTTGTGGAGTTTTATAAGGGTTTGTAAACTTTTCTAAAGAAGATAAACACTTTTCCAAGAATATCAAGGACCAATTACTAGTTTTCAAGAAATTCAATTTCAATGTTATTTCAAAACATAACCTTAATTTTTAGATGGTAAATTAGTCAGCAGTAAAAAGTTAAAATTGAAAACAGCAATATTCTGAGAGTATTCCACAAAAAAATTTCAAGCTTTTCCCAGAATTGCATGAAATAACAAAGTTAAAGGCTGCTATAACCTTGACCAGAATGCAAAAATGCATTGAGGTTTCGATGATATATGTTCTATTCCAAATAATGCCATGATGTCCCATATCTTTCAGTCACTGGTCAAAATTTCCCAAGAATTCCCAAGATCGTCATCTGGGGTTACGAGAGGTCAAAAAGCAAAATTTCCCAAGAATTCCCAAGATAGTCATCGGGTCACCAAAGGACAAAATGCAAAATATCCCAAGTATTCCCAAGGCCTAACGTTACAGTATAGCCTAGAGGCTATGCTAAATACTTGGCAAGGCCCTAAGTAACATTAGCCTAGGTCTAGCCTAGGCCCAGCTATAAGTATAAACCTAGCCTACAGTATGTGTACCAATAGCGTGAAACCTATAAAACTGTGTTTACCGATATCAAAACAAAATTTGCGAGATTATTTTAATGCTGTATGAAAGACTTTGTCTTTGTGCAGAATATGGGTGATACTCGATGTACAATTTGATACGTTCTGAAAAATACAATCAATAAATGTGTTTCACGCTATTGGTACACATACTGTAGGCCTATGCACAGCTGGTCACAGAAATCTCTCTGTAAATACTACAAACTTAGATGATGGGTACCAACATTTGACAGGCAATAACTGCTTTGACTAGCCCTAGCCTAGGCCATAGCTATTACAGTAACCTAGGCCTACCTCTAATAAGTAATATCAGCCCATACATACTGTACTACAATTAGGCTAGCCTGTACTGTGGCAGTTAGGCTAGGACTTAGTCACAGGACTAGGACTTTGTCTAGGCCTAGCCCATAAACCTGGAACTCTGCATTAGATTTATGTACTGAGTCTAACGTTATTGTGTGTGTAGGCTAATGTTTGTTGTTGGTTCTGTAACAACACTTAGGCCTAACGTTAGGCCCTAACTGTTAGGCCTAGGCCTAGGCCTACGTTAAAACTTGATCTGCCTGGTAAATTTTCCACTAAAGTTACTCATACTACTCTGCTACTCTGAAGAGGAGCCATATTACAACATACTGTGATATTCCTGCTGTAATTTTTATTATTCCATTTCTTGGTGCTAGTTTTCCAATTCAGTCCTACAGTCAAATCTAACATTAACGTTGGGCTACTCAGCCAGCTCAACAGACCTTGGCAGGATTCTGTCACTGCACTCAGAAACTAGCTTTCAACACAGTTTTTGATTGGTTGAAAGTGGATCTGTTTACAACTGATCAACCAATGATATGGTTGCTTATGGAATGTCATGGATCTGCTGCAAACTATCTACTGATTGGTTTAACATCAACTTGTTGACAAAAATTTAACCAATAACATAACAGCATAGATTACTGGGCTCAAATAAATACACTACAGTACTGTACAGAAAAGTGAAATACTGTAGTCTATTCTCAGTCTTTTGATATGTTGGCTAAAGAATAATAAAGTTCGTGAAAGGACCTATTTACTCATTCAAAATTTGGATTATCAAGGAAAAAATCCATATTCCCATATTTACAATGATTTTCCGTACTGAATATGGAAAGTCCGTGCTGGTTGGGAGCTCTGTCTCAGGGTTTTACCCCCCTGGTGACCCCAGATGACTTTTGACCCCCACCAAAAATGATAGAGTTCTTCCTCTTACTATAAGGCATCTAAATACAAGGTATGAAATTTATCCAAGCTTCCTACCTCGAGATATCGTGTTAACAAGGTTTTCAGAGTATGACCCCCTGTGACCCCAGATGACCTTTGACCTCCAACAAAAATGATAGGGTTCTTCCTCTTACCATAACGCATCTACATAATAAGTATGAAATTCATCCAAGCTTCCTACCTCAAGATATTGTGTTAACAATGTTTTCAGCGTTTGACCCCCAGTGACCCCAGGTGACCTTTGACCTCCACCAAAACAATAGGGTTCTTCCTCTCAATATGGGGCATCCATGTACCACGTTAAAGAACTGTCAGAGCTTCCCTTCTTGAGATATCGTGTTAACAAAGTTTTCAGAGTTTGACCCCCGGTGACCCCAGATGACCTTTGACCTCCACCAAATGTGAAAGGGTTCTTCCTCTTACCATAACGCATCTACATACAAAGTATGAAATTCACCCAAGCTTCCTACCTCAAGATATTGTGTTAACAATGTTTTCAGGGTTTGACCCCCGGTGACCCCAGGTGACCTTTGACCTCCACCAAAAACAATAGGGTTCTTCCTCTCAGTATGGGGCATCCATGTACCAAGTTTGAGAACTGTCAGAGCTTCCTTTCTTGAGATATCGCGTTAACAAAGTTTTCAGGCTTTGACCCCCGGTGACCCCAGATGACCTTTGACCTCCACCAAAAATGATAGGGTTCTTCCTCTTACCGTAACGCATCTACATACAAAGTATGAAACTCATCCAAGCTTCCTACCTCAAGATATTGTGTTAACAATGTTTTCAGGGTTTGACCCCAGGTGACCCCAGGTGACCTTTGACCTCCACCAAAAACAATAGGGTGCTTGCTCTTAATATGGGGCATCCATGTACTACATTTGAGAACTGTCAGAGCTTTCTTTCTTGAGATATCATGTTAACATGGTTTTCAGAGTTTGACCCCCGGTGACCCCAGGTGACCTTTGACCTCCACCAAAAGTGAAAGGGTTCTTTCTCTTAATATGGGGCATCTATGTACCAAGTTTGAGAACTGTAAGAGCTTCCCTTCTTGAGATATCGTGTTAACAAAGTTTTCAGGGTTTGACCCCCGGTGACCCCAGATGACCTTTGACCTCCAACAAAAATGATAGGGTTCTTCCTCTTACCATAACGCATCTACATACTAAGTATGAAATTCACCCAAGCTTCCTACCTCAAGATATTGTGTTAACAATGTTTTCAGGGTTTGACCCCCGGTGACCCCAGGTGACCTTTGACCTCCACCAAAAACAATAGGGTTCTTCCTCTCAATATGGAGCATCTATGTACTAAGTTTGAGAACTGTCAGAGCTTCCCTTCTTGAGATATCGTGTTAACGAAGTTTTTAGGGTTTGACCCCCGGTGACCCCAGATGACCTTTGACCTCCACCAAAAATGATAGGGTTCTTCCTCTTACCATAACGCATCTACATACAAAGTATGAAATTCATCCAAGCTTCCTATCTCGAGATATTGTGTTAACAAGGTTTTCAGGTTTTGACCCCCGGTGACCCCAGGTGACCTTTGACCCCCACCAAAAACAATAGGGTTCTTCCTCTCAATATGGGGCATCTATGTACCAAGTTTGAAAACTGTCAGAGTTTCCCTTCTTGAGATATCGTGTTAACGAGCAAAGTGTCACAAACACACACACACACATACACACACACACACACGCACATACACACATACATACACACGCCATCATGACCGCTTAGGTTTCTCTTTTCATCGAAACCAAAAATGGCACATTCAAAGTGAAGCACTTTTCAACTTTTGAAGGCAGCATATGAGCCCTGGCTAATGGAGGGGTGGTACCAAGTGTGGGGTAGGGGAGGCCAAGGCCCCCAAGTCAGGGAAGACTGTCTCCCCCTGATGATCCCCCCCCTTCAGGGAGCTAACTGGATAAGGTAAAGAATACACTCCTCAACAGTGAGCAGTTGCCCGTACAGATTAAATACAATTTCAGTGACTGTGCTCTCAAGAAAGGCAGACCTATTCCTAAATAAGAACCCCACATTTTCCATTTTCCTGGAATAAAGACCCAAAGTTTTCAAATTTTCTGCAACAAAACCCTACATTTTTCAAAGTTTCTTCCATAAAAACTCAAAATGCATACCTAAGAACTCTGGCTTTCACTATTCTTCCACCAATCTTTTGTTTTGTAATATCCTCAGTTTGTTCCAAAATTTTTTATTCTTTTCAATTAAGATGTGTACTTTGACCTTGAAACTTGACTCCACTGACATACTGAACAAGAAAGCCAAAAGGCTTAGTGATTTCTTGCCTCTAAGAATATTTTTGAGTACTTTCACTTTCCGGGATTTCCAACAGACACAGTTTGATCACCACATGCTTCTCAAGGAAAGTCCTAACCTACTTCTAAGATGAGTTTGAAACAAGACTGAACAAAAGTGATCAGAGAGCCTTGCAAATAGTGAGAGCAAATACTAACTTCAATAGTTCACAAGAGTGTAATCAAGACTTGTCTCGAATGGCTTTGACAAAAGCATGTAAAGTCACTATTTAACTAGTGTGCAAAAGGGTGCTTCAGATCATAAGTTTCACCTCTGGTGACCTCAGGTAACCTTTGACCTCTACTAAACAGTATAGGGTTCATGTTGTGACTATAATCCATCCACATGGCAAGTATGAAAAGTATCACTGCCTTCTATCTTGAGATATCATGTTTACAAGGTTTTGGGTTTTTACCTCTGGTGACCTGACATGACCTCTGACCTCCACCAAAAACAATAGGGTTCTTCCTCTCAATATAACAAATCCATACTCTATGTATGAAAGCGTCCATATTCCTATCTTGACATATCGTGTTCACAAGCAGGGGCGGCGCCAGGGTATTTCGATAGGGGGGGCAAAGCGTGAGATGAGTGATCGCCGTCCTGGGGGAGGGGTCTAAGGGGACGGGGTGTCCCCCTCCCCATTGGGAAATGTTTTGTTAATTTAAGGTTGCTCAGATGCAAAATGATGATGTCTTTGGTACATATTTTGAACTGATCATATATGGCTGGAAAGTTTATAATTTAGTAATTTTAATTTTTGTTTTGGGAAAGATGCTTTTCTGGGGAGGGGTGCCCCTCCCCTTTGAGAAATTTTTATTAATTTAAGATTGCTTAGATGCAAAATGGTGATATCTTTGGTATATTTTTGAACTGATCATATATGTAAGAAAGTGTTCATAATTTATTGAATTTTCATTTTTGCTTGGGGAAAAGATGCTTTTCTGGGGAAGGGTCTAAGGGGAGGGGTGTCTCCTCCCCCTTTGAGAAATTTTTATCAATTTAAGATTGCTTAGATGCAAAATGGTGATGTCTTTGGTATTTTTGAGCTATCATATATGGCTGAAAAGTGTTAATAATTTTATTGAAATTTAAGTTTTGGTTTAGTGAAAGAGGAGAGCAGCCTTTGTTGTCTAAGAGAAGGTTTTATAGTCAACAAACCTTCTGAAGCCACCCCCCTTTTATGTATGGGTATGTTTTCACTCAAAAATTGTGCGTTGAGTCGACAGAAACACCAACTATTACGAAAATTTTCGTTGCTTCATATATATGCATTATACAAGGTATCTAAAGGCTGGCAGACACCGGAATAGGGCCTCCTGGAAGCTCTGGACTAATTATATGGATCAAATATATGCCTACCCCACCCTCCTCCTTTCTTCTTTCTCCTTCGCTTCCCCTTTTTCTCTTTCGTTTTCTCCTTTTCTTTTTTCCTGTTCTTTCCTTCTCTCTTTCCACTGTTCTTGCAAATGATAGGAGGCGGTTGCCCCCTGCCCCATGTGGCATCGCCCTGTTTTTCTTTGTTCTTTTTCTGATTGACTCAAGATTTCTTCATACAGTAAAGATTGTGTTGTGTACGGCCATGCACCTACTATTTAAAATTCGTTTTCTAGGGATTACTCAGTCGAGACAACACCAAAATAAAGCACAACATGGCGTAGGCGTAGGTAACTTTTCGAGACTGGGGGCTGATCTTGTTTCGGATCGCTGTCCTGGGGAGGGGTCTAAGGGGAGGGGTGTCCCCCTCCCCTTTGGAAAATTTTTGGGTATTTGAGGGTCCTCAGATGCAATTTGGTGCAACATTTTGGGCAAATTTTAAGGAAAATTACTGCAAATTTTTTACAGTTTTTACTGAAGAGACAAATAAGGGGTTTTTGACCTTGGATATTGGGGGCAGAAGTATGCTTCTGCCCCCCAGATTTTTGACTGGGGCTTTAGCCCCCAGCCCCCCGCTTCCTACGCGTATGCAATAAGGGAGACATATAATATTACTTCAAAGTTTAATTCATTTTATTAAATGTTTTTTATATTTTTATTGTCAAAATGTTCATTAAGTGATTGACTCATGATACCCCCAATATATATGTTCACGTTCTAAATTTTAAATGGTCACATGCTGGGAATGGCGAGACAGGAAATGTTTGAGATTGCCAAACATTACATAATCCGGACAGGGGGGAATACCCATAGATGAAAGGTTCACTTGGTCGAAGGTTCACTAAAGACCGAAGATTCCCCCGGACGAAAATATATTCCAAGTTATGGGTAGGGTTGGGGTTTTGGTTAGACAGAGATTCATGGATCAGGCGTATCCCCTGATGCACAAATTAGCTGGCTGTCCGTATTTTTTGGTGTAACTTGCAATGATACGCACCTTTTCTCCAAGAGAGGGAAAACATTTTGCTCTGTGACACCATATGTGTAAAATATCACAATAACTTGGCTTTAGGGTATACTACTGTATTGTTTTAGCTTTACTCTCGGTTCCTATGCCCTTTTTGTTCGCGCGTTATGTATAATGGCCTTAGTGTTTATGTAATACTTAACCTGCATTCACGTAAACAATGGAGAAAACAGAAAATGTTATCCGTGCAGGGATTGCAAGTTTCAGGTATTTTGTAAAGAACAATTTAACTAATATTGTGACAGATGGGTGACATACTGTAACACCTCACCCCACCCCCTACAAAATTATGTGTCTTAAAACGTTTTTTAGACGATTTTATTTTTTGGGTTGAAAAACCATAGGGGGGGCAAATGCCTGCCCTGCCCCCCCTGTGGCGCCGCGCCTGTTCACAAGGTTTTCAGTTCTTAACTTCTGGTGGCCTCAAATGGCCTGTGACCAACACCAAAAATGATAGGGTTCTTTCTCTCAATGTGATCAATACATACACTAAATATGACAACTAACTAAACATCACTGCTATCTTGAAATTTCATGTTTAAAAGGTTTTTAGTTTTGACCCCTTGTACCATCAAATGACCCTTGACTTCTATCAAAAACAATAGCATACTTCCTCTCAATATGGCAAATATATGTATATCAAGTATGAAAAGTACCTGTCATTGCTTCCTTGAGATATCATGTTTACATGCAAAGAACCACAATCAAACACACACACTCACCAGCATGGTTGCATACATTCCTGCCTTTGGCAAGGAATCAATAACATTCCTTGGTGATTAAGCTTAAAATTTTGTAAGAATGGACATCACAAATCTAAGTGTCCACATATGTAACTTCTTTTTGTCAACCTTACAAATATGAAAGATGTTCAAAAGAATGATACCGAAATTAAGGACCTACATAGTTTCATCTTCTCTGTAATGTATAACTGCTCTTTCCCTTCCGCTCGTGTCCTCGTTCTCAAGGTACTGAAAGTACCTCTCAAAAACTGAAGCAAAGCAGTTCCTCTTTAAAAGAGCTGCCTTGGCAGCCAACTCTTCCTTGTTTGCTGGTAAGTTTTGACAGTCAAACTGCAATGTTACATCATATTCTTGTTCCGTTTCCACTATTAAGTCACCGTATTCTCGTTTGAGAAGCTGTTGAAGGAACAAACAAAAGCCTTCCAAAATTAAAACACAGGAAATAAGTAAGAGGGGACATAAAAGACAATTTGAAATGTAAACTTACAAACAAAACTAATACGTGAAGAACCAGAATGCAAAAATGCACAAAGGTTGTGATGACTTCATTACATGCAACTAGGGTGTTCAGAGTTTGACCTCTGGTGACCCCTGATGACCTTTGTCCACCAGTACAAACAATATGGTTTATCTTCTGAGTATTACCAAGTAACCCACATACAGCAACAAGAAAACTGGCTTGGTGGTACCTTGCCTAAGAAAATAGCCTCCATTCTATCAGGCAGTACCAGATGGTGCCCATTCCCATAAGCAGGATGCCTTATGGGGAGGGTTACTTTTCCATGTGAATGGGACTTGAGGCAGAATTCACATTTGAATAAATTTATGAATCTGAATGCAGTCCTGGAAGTGCGGTACTCTCTAGCTGAAAGTTACATTAGAATTTTATTTTGCAAAAAGAAGGGTGCACAGATGCTAACAGATGTGCATTTGCAAATTTTGATGTAAACTGATTTTAAAGACTGAGCAGAATAATTTGGGGGGGGGGGGGGGTTGGTTCATTGTCGGAACCCTCTTTCTGCTTAAACGCCTGGAGCAAGACAGTGGGCACTGTGTTTTTCTGTCTTCAAAGAACGTGAGCCACTCTTCCTCTTAAAGCAATGAAATACGCATCTTCAAGCCAAGGGCGGATCCAGAAATTGCTGTAAGTGGGGGCGGACGAATTGCACCGAAGGTCACCACGAGCGCGAAGCGCGAGTATAATCGCGTGGGGTCCAGGGGCCCGCGTTAGGGACCCTGGCCGGGTCCAGGGGCGGAGCCTCTGTGGGGGTCCAGGGGCCAAAGCCCCCGGAAGCTCTCGCAATATAAGACAATTTGAACAAAGAAAATTAGTTTAAAATGCCCCAAGAGTTGAGAAGAAATGAGCAGCAATCCCTTCAGTTTCACCTTTTAATGATCCGGAAGGCTCTTTGCAAGGCAGTGAGAGTGCTTTCCAGTCAATGGACAGAGTTTTACGATTATGAAAACCCAACTAAAGAGGAGGATGTTACTCGAATTTATACAAAAGTTATTTACAAAATCATATGAAAAATGCCAGGGTAGTGCAAAAATGAAAAGTACAACTAATTTGACAAAGGAGATCAGTTTTGTCAAAATAAAACCTTCAAAAGGTTATAAAATTTGTATTAACACCCCTAAAGCGAGCTCTGACTTACGACTTTTGAGATAATAATTCAAGGACTATCAGTAAATTCTTTGAACGTGCTCTGTAGAACCAATCTCTCATGGAGACAGGTTGCCATATTTTTGGATCTAACTTATCTAATTTACCTTAAAGACCCCCCTTTCGCCTCAAGTCAGCCAGCTAGGCCTATCTGCAGCTCTTGTCAGTCAGGCCCGTATCCCAGAATTCTGATGGGGGCACCCGCACCGTATACGGGGAACTATAAAAGAAGATTATACGTTTGTAGTCAGTGGTGACGCCATATGATAATAGTTCGCGGAAATCACAGGGGGTCATACCTTGAGCCTGCCAAAGATATCTTAAAGTGAGCACATGCGCGCGAAGCGCGCGAAAATTTCGCTCCTCTGGTGGGAATTTTGCCTCCTTTTGCAATGCAGAGACATGGAAGGTCGCCACCAGTGAAGGGAATACGGCTATGATCATGATTACGATGATAGTTCTTCAGCTCCGCAAGAGCAAGTGATGACTTGAGTACTTTGCGAACATAGAAGGGACCAAAGCAGGTACTGTCATAACTGTCATATGGCAGGTTTGGTGTGGTCCAGCATAATTTTGGATAGGATCCGTAGTGAAATTCCCCGAATGTCCGAGAAATTAACAAAATGGGAACACTAGCATGGAGCTTCAGCAGGAATTTGAAAGGCAGAACACACCAAGCTCTTCACAGTTCACAACTGAGATGGTCGTTATTGTATTTCACTTTGAACGAAATTTTGCATGAAGAGAAAGAGTAAATTTTTGAGTGAATTTATGGTACTAGTCAATTTAGTTTCAAGCCATATACCCATCTCGATACGAATGTTATTCAAGGTATTAGAATGCCACATGAAATTCCCTTGATGTCCGACATCTAACTACGAGCCTCCACCTAGCGTTGGCTAGAATAATTCACTGAAATTGTGGGGCATATGACGTTCATTGGTGATACAACTTCGATTGTGATTAATGAACGCGAAGCGCCAAAATCTTGCAGGAAAATGATTTACAATGGTAATACCTGCATGCAGACTCAACAAGGTGTGGTAAAAGGATATGCCAAACGGGTTCTGCAACCCCAAAACCCCACCCAGAAGCAACGGAATGCCCAAAGGAATGATCGATGCGGAACTCAAAATTTGCGAAGCGCGCCGAAAAATGTCGGTTTTGTTGAAGAAAAATTGAAATAATTGGTACTTACTGAGAAATTTTAGAACATTTGGGTTTCTATAGAAGAATCCGCTCCCTTTCTTATCATCCCAAGACAGTTCCAATTTCCCCAACTTAGGTACTCCTAGCCACTCCAAAAACTGTCATGAACCCTTCCACTTGAGAAGACACAAACCTAGTTTTATTGCTTAAGACTATGTCCTGATGGGCATATAAGGCCAAATGTAATCAGAACACTCTCTGTGCATGCTGGGTAATGTGAGCTGCTCTGCATTTTTGCCTTTGATGTCAATCAAAGAGCGCATTCACCAACTGAGAATTTTGCTTTCTCAGAACCAGAAATGTTAGGGTGATGGGTGTCTGTGTGTAAGAGCAAAATCAAGACCCTGGGCGACTGGTCACGGGGAATTTCCCTTTCCACGACCCCTGGAATCAGCTTCGAGGCTCTGTGAGTTTCTTACATGTATGATAGCATGGTTACCATGACTGTGAGTCTTATTTAAGAATCTTCAAAATTGTAAAAAACTTGGGCCTCACTATACCCTATATGCCAGAAATGTACCACAAAATGTGTGAGTTAGATCTGATTTTGTAGTATTTTTTTAATTTTTTGCATTACATTTTTTAATTTTTTTTTCGGTCGGCCTAAGGGGGGGCGGTCACCCCCCGCCCCCCCTCTGGATCCACCCTTGCTTCAAGCCACATATGACATCCATCCAAGTTTCCTTTCTAAATATATATCACTCTTACAAGATTTTTATAGTTTAACTACTGGGTGACATCAATGACCTTTAACCTTTGTGAAAACAATAGGGTTCCCCAACTCAATATGGGCTGCATATGGGTCATGTAGGTCATTCAAAGCTCCCTGCCTAGCAATATTAAGTTTACAAGTGCTTTTGAGTCTTTTAACTCTAGTGACCTCATTTGAACTTTGGTCTCTGCCTGATTCTTCTATTAAGGGGCACCCACATGCCACATATGAGATTCATCCAAATTTCCCCTTTTGAGCAATACTGTGTGTAAATGGTATTCAGCATTTGACCTCCAATGACTTCAAATGACCTTTCACCTCCACCAGAAACACTGAGATTCCTTGTTGTATTTGGTTGCACTACAGTAGCTAAGTGTTACAAACCACACATACCATACACCAGCTATTAGACCTTAGGAACCATATGCTTCTCTTACCATCAAAACCAATACAAGTGATAAAAACAGTGAGGAGAAAACTATGACTGAAAGGACAATTTTCATGGCAGCTGAAGAAAAGAAAACACTTGAAGAAAATGCTTCACAATTTGCATCCAATTTTCTATCCCAAAAATTTGGTGTCTCTGCCACTGTGAATTCAATAAGACACTGGTATTCTGTAAACTTACAATACCCCATAAGTATACCATCCCCAACAAGGGGTGTTTACCTCAATCGGTATCTGGTAAAAACAATGTAAGAGGGAACTGCCTCTTCTCCTTCCCCCTCCCCCTCCCCAAAAAAGGAGGGGATGTCTCAGATGACAGGCGATACTTTTTTGTTGAAACTTTCCTTCTGTAAAGCCTCTTTTTGTGACATCAGCAAGTTTCTGATTCCCAAGCTAGCCATCACAACTTGAGATAAGTGTGTTAATTAGTAAAGGTGCACTCAACAGTACTCTTGTAGCAGTTGCAATACAATGAAACTTTGTTTCTCAAAATATCACATAACCTGAGAGAGGCACAACATAGCAATGTCAGGCAAGAACCTCTGCCTAACTGTAATTTTTCAGCAAGCTCAAAACAAACAAACAAACAAACAAACAAAAAAAACAGAAACTGTTTTTCCCTTATAAGAATATCTTTCATTCTGGATTCTTGCTGATAATGAAAATACCTGTAATCAATTTTTGTAATGTCATGTTTGTCATCTTAAAGTTCACTTCAGTAGAAATCATGTGATAACTGCAACTGCCAGTAACACCCTAATAATAAAACAACTGTATGCTCATATTGAGGAACTGCCTCCAAAAATAAACCAAAAATGAATTTTAGGTTTCGTAGCTGTAACGAAAGTTTGGAAACTCTCATTCAGTGATTCAGACCACGGTACAAAGCAATATTTATGTACAGTGGGACATTTGAAAGACAGTCACAGCATGTAGATTATTGCACTAGTGACAAACAAAGGAAGTTGTTTAGCTTAACTCAGAGACCACAAAATTAACATAAAGGCAAAACATTTTATAACCACTAACTGTTTAAGAAGGAGAGAACTGAGAGAAAAATTTACACATACCTCATCAGCACCATATTTCTGCAATTCTGGGAAAAATTTCAAGGAGGCACTAACAGTTATTTTAGTTCTGTCACCATTGGGGTTGGATATGTGATAAAGAACTCCATCAAAATCTGGAAGAAAGTGAATTGCAGCAAATGAAACAAATAAAAGACTTCAGACATGGGTGGAAAAAATTAAATCACTTATCTGGGAAGCTCCTTGCTGGGATATGGGGTATTTGGAAGGAAATTTGTCTTGCTACCTGAGGAAAAAATTTTCAGCCCTTGTTTATAAATTATTACCGAGTTGAAAACATTACAGTGCTTTCTCCACAATTTCTTCTGGGCTGACTGCTTGTGCAAGCAGCAAAAATACCTACCAAAGGACCAAATATGCAAAATTATTAGAAGCAAGCAAAGTTTAAATCACAGTATTAAGATTCTTCCACAGATTGCTCCTGGTCCCATTCTTGTCCTTTTAAATCATTCTTTCAAGTTTGGGGATATGTGTCTGCCTCATCAAAGACATTCCGCACTACTACATAAAATTATGTACATGTATATGACTACTTCAAGACTAGTGTCAGAGCTGAATGTAACCATACGTGTATCCATGTATATTTGTTGTTACAGTGGGTAAGGGTCAACTAACACCAA
Organism: Holothuria leucospilota; assembly: GCA_029531755.1. Classification (NCBI taxonomy): domain Eukaryota; kingdom Metazoa; phylum Echinodermata; class Holothuroidea; order Aspidochirotida; family Holothuriidae; genus Holothuria; species Holothuria leucospilota. The sequence goes on from CM055978.1 coordinate 25,437,032, forward strand.
ATCCAAGCAGTACATCTTGATGACTTACTCGTGGATTCACATGAAATTTTTTGATTGGGGTCTAATTACAAGCTCATCATTTGATTAAGTGATGAAGCACCTGTTATCCCATGTGAACCCAGCATTACAGGCTCCATGTAAACGGTACAATTTTTTTTTTTGGGGGGGGGTTAAGGGGAAGTTCTGGGCTTCCACCATTTCATGGGGGAAGGAGGGTTCAACTATGGAATCATATACTTTTACATATTTAATCACTCTTGAATCTTCCAGTGAGGGGGTTGGAAGAGACTTGGGGTGCTGCATGCCTCCTAAGCTCCCCTTAGATATGCCACTTATAGCCTGGCCCTTCCCACAAATAAAAATCCCCAGCAGGATTTCTGGAACTGATCTAACCAAGTTCTTTCTCCCCAAAGTAACTGATCTTTTGATTATTGACAGTATTTGCTGATGTACAAAAAGAAAGAAAACTATGAACACAATGGTTGCCACAAGGAAGATATTTTACAATCATTTAAAATTTTGAAAATTAAGTGAAACCAGCTCACTGCTTCATAATAATTCCACCAGAGTACACAGCAAAAAATGCTACCAGAGAAAGATTTTAAGCCCTTTTCTTTTATTGGAGGGAGGACTGTTTAAAATTGACTTGATCTAAAAGTTGTCCAGAACCGAGAACCACCAGTATAAGAAAATTTTTCATAGATACATGGAACTCTATCCACTATGCCACTAGCTGTTTTGACATCACAACTTACCTCCTACTTTTATGTCAATTGCATCTGCTTTCCCTCTGGAAGAAGAAAAGAAGACAAATCCCAGTTTTAAACAATTTACACATGATAAATATCTGCACAATCAAGGTTATACACCTCAAATGGGGATCATCCACTTTTCTGCATATTTTTAAAAGAGTACCTACTGTAAAGCAGCCAATCCAGGCCCTCGTCATGAAAATTTGGAAAAAAGAAGCCCAACCTTGGATCTGTTGGGTTGTGGGTGCCTTTACATTATTGTTATGACAAATATAGTTCCTGCATTTTCTTCAGCAATAAGTGAGAAAAAGGATGTCTAGTGCCGGCTGACACCACCTCTGGTGCACACAGTTAACGATCAAGAAGATTTCTCCTTCATGTTCATACACTTTAATTACACTTGTGTACAATGTACAAGAAACTGCATGTACAGCACGGTATGTATGCAGGGAGGTCAACATGCCTAAAATAAATCTTGAGTCTCTAGTATAAATGTACAGCCACAAGCAACTAACCTGGGAAGGAGAAATTTGGGTCACTGAGAGACAAGGTGTCCAAACCAAATTTGATCGATCTATATCTCAGGTTAATGTCACAAATTCGGAAAAGGTAGACCTGGATATTTGGGTGATTATTTAAATTAGGGTACCAATGGTAAAATATGCTTTTAAAGGCAACTGTCTTGCTATTTTAATCCACATGGTCTTTGCTATGCTTTCATTTTGTCCTCACTATTTATGTAAGTGCATAATCTTTCAAAAAATAAGTATCATTGTAGTGAATCCTCCCAATTTTGATGAAAAAATTGGCTAAAATTAGCAATTTTGGGGGCAAAAAGTGTGACATTTAAACTACCATAGCAGAAATTAGATTTTCCCTTATTTTTACACTTATCTTGCTCAGTTATTTTAACTTAAATGGTTGATGAGGTATCAATTGTAACCTTGCAACTCATATTTTATGAGAAACTGACATTTTTCTCTTTCCTGGGATTCGACGAAAGAGAGGTTCCACGTGTAACATTTGGTGTTAACGTTACAGTGTGAAATTTTTATTAGTATCTCATTTTCCAAAAATTACCTACAGTAAATACTAAATCTTTCTTGTTTTAGTGGTTGATTGAAGCCTGTGCAATTGTTTAATGCATATATAGGTTTGGACAAAAGCAATTGTACAGAAAATAAAAACATAGCCATTTTGCATTTTGACAGGCCACTTTGGTGTCACGGAAATATTTTACATAGTGAACCTTTGCAGTTAAAATACTACTACTTCCTAAACTTGATATGTTGTCATTTTTAGCTGAACTATAGTATTTAACATAGCTTTTAACTTACAGGTAGTAAAACTGTGCCACCTTGTTTATGATTTGAAATATCATACAATATTACTTTGGTGTTCTCCCAATCTAGGTTACACGTGGAACGTATTTTTTGTACCACAGAATTGAGATGAAACCCTTGACTAAGTAATCACAAGAGGTTTTAGCTTCAGACTGCTCAGATTAACTATAGAAAACCCATAAATGATATAAAATAACTCAATAAGTAGTCTTAGTGGGACAAACATATTTTTGGTGTTCATGTTACACTGTGAAACCTATAATTTCCGTGCAATGGGGCTATTTTGAGGTCAAACGTCATCTGAGCATTCATAAAACAACTTGTACAACATCACTTAGGCCTAAGCCTACAATGAACTAGTAAATATAACAATTCCACCCATGGTTTCACATCAAAAATTATGATACATGAAATTAGGGCTATAAATGTCATGTCACAGTCTGGTACCCTAATTAAAATAAACACCCACTTACAGTATTAAACAGCAGTTAAAGTGTGTACCAGAAGATTTGTACTGTACCTTAGACCTAAACAAAGGGAGGAGGAGACCCCTCCCCCAGGTCGGTGATCACAAGAGCCCCCGGACAGAAAACAGGCCAGTGGAGAACCCTGTAGAGGATCCCAAATGACCAATAAAATTCTAGGGACATTACTATACAGTGTTGCCTATGGAAAAACACTGGAACTCAGGCTTAAATGATTAATTGTTAGGTTACACCTAACATCATTCTTGACAGTAGGGCTAGGGCTGGCCTCATTGACCCTTATAGGCCAATGTAATATATGGCCAAGGCTTGGGCCTTCTTCATCAGCCAGGTCTAGGCTAGGCCTAAGCATTAGGCTACCTGTAGCTTACTGCACACAGGCAATGTCAGGTGACATGAGTCTTACCTTTAGGCCTTAGGGGAGAACTTCATCGTCAAACCCCAAACTTTGGGCAACTAGTACTCACATAGTAACTGTGCCATTAGCACTTAGGCAAGGCATGGGTGGGAAACACTTGGAAGCTTGGAGGTGCCTTCCTAGGAAATGGTATCTGGTGGGTAATTCTGGCAACTGGAAGGAATCTGTGGATAATATTACTCCAGAGGACTATCCCAGAAAATTAACATTTTTTCAGTCCTAGACTGCTTCAGGTCAGGCCTGTAGCCAGGAATTCTGACATGGAGGGGGGGGGGGGGCACTGAAGATTATGTTTGTGGCCAGTGGTGTCCCCAGATGATGGCTGTTTGCAGGAACCACAGGGATGATATCCCAAGCCCACCATAGTAGCTTAAAGAAACCAGTCCTAAAAAAATTGAGCACGCCTGCTAATTCGGAGCCACTGCAAATCAGTATCCATGAATTGGAAAAATGCCTTTTACATGGCATAGTATACCGATTCTTAAGTTACCCCATACTATGTCTTGATCAGTAACTTGAATATGGTATGCAAAGGATTAATAATATAAAAATAGTGGAAAAGTTGGTGATCACTGATCACGATTCAACAATGTAACTGACTAGCCTAGGCATACAGCTTAGTATGTTTCTTTGAAATACCAATTAGAAATTTTGAAAAGATTGCTTTATAGACATAACATTAGTGAATGAATTACTTTAGGCATATATCCCCTAACCCCTCTTTCTCAGCAAAACACAGCCAATTCAGGCTTTATGAAGTATATTTCAAGGTAGGCCTATGCTATCTTCAGAACTTGCATGATGGGCAAGTGCCCCCCAAGGAAAATGTGAACAACCTACAACTTACAAAAATCTCTTCCAAAAAAGAAACATTTCTCCGCGAAAATTTGGTTTCTGCACTATCGCGTTCAGTGAAAAACAAAATACGGGCCGCCCATTGGATACTTCCTCCCTCGTCATGACGTCATGACGAGGGGCCGTATACTATTCAATGGGAAAGCGGACAACTGAACGCGATAGTGGGGAAACCAAATTTCCGCCGAGAAATGTGTCCTTTTGGAGGACATTTTTTGATCCAAATGAATCATCATACCACTCCAGTGAATGGAACACGCAATTTGAACATTGGTAGCCTATGTATTGAAAAAAGTTGAAGTGGATATTAAGGCATAAAAATCGTGATTCAGTTAGGTGAAGTTGGTACCGAAAGGCCGTGGAGTGCGCTACCATTCCATTATTATATATATGTAGTAATTTACTATATAACGCTAGGCCTGCCTGTGGCCTACAGTAGGCCTACCTTACTAAATAAAAGTTAGCCTAGGCCTAACCTAAAATAATTAACAGTGGGCATAGCCTTACCTCGCCTACAGGCAAATTTAGAAGTGGAACTGTAATGTATGTGGGATTGAGCTTACCCGTTTGCTGCACTCTCAAACCTTTGAAGCAGAGTCTCCTCCACTATCTTATTTTTTATTTCTAACAAGATCATCTTTATAGTTTAGGGAACTGTAAATGCAGCAACGAAAAGGACGCTTCCTGTCCGGCACACAAGAATATGCCTTCAAGTTACAATGCTGGCCGGCCCAGCCTAAGTACATTACTATGGTGTACACTGTACAGTCAATGAAACTCGAGTAGATTGAATCAAGTGCCAGTGAACGCCTTACGTACTAAAGTACGTAACTCTAGGTGTAGGTCTCGCGATACTGAACCGAACGTAAAAGCAGGAAGTGAATGATCGACACTGATGTTTCATTTCGACGGTTCAGAGGTCATGGCTAACTTTTGCCAAAGTTTAGAATGAGGCGGACTGTAGTGCTGGACTGAATGAGAAAAAGAAACAGCTGTGCACATGGCTAATGCAGGATTATTTTACCGGGAGGTGAGGGAGAGAGGGGAAGACACATAAGGTTGTTTTGTGTGTCAGGAAAATCAATGACCCTATTCCAGGTTGAACACCCAAAGAGTCGCCTTCACTTTTCGACTGACTTAGTGTAGGCTACACCAAAATTTTTCCGTTTTCTAAATTCGGGATTCCGTTTTGCTAATTTTTATTTTCCGTGATCTTCCCGTTTTCCGTGTTTTGTCCGTTTTTCAATAAATAAAGAATTTTTACTATGAATTGTATCGTTTGCTGTGGACAGGGTCTCGTATGCAGTCCTGCGTATGTGTGTGGGCCTACGTGCTGTAGTAGAGTAGTAGACCTTGATAAACCTGATAAACCTTGATAAACCTTGAACCAATGTTGTTCTCCGCTTTGAGTGCACTAAAACTGAAAGTTTACAATTCTGCTCACATTTCTAACGTTTTTTTTTCATTGCCTGTGAAAATCGCGAATTCCGTGGTCTATATTATCGATATTCCGTGAATTCTGTCCGTTTTCCGTAACGCGGAAAAATGTCGGCTTTAGACTTAGTGCTCAGAGGGTAACGCAGGGGCATACGCGGGATTGCGGGGTCAAGGGTGGGGACAAGGGGGACTTGTTCTCCTCCAACTTGTTTCCAGACTTTCAAAAAATAATTTAAAAAATGAACGAAAGGAAGCAAGACCAAAGGAATAATTAATGTTAAATATCAATTTTGCAATGTAAACTAAAGGAAGACAGTATTAAATACGTATAAATATGCCACAAGTGTTTTCTCGTCGCGCTTCGCGCGCACCGGCAATAAAAGCTATTTTATACAGTGGCGGAGCTTAAAGGTAGGAAAACAAGTGGAATTGTTGTTGAAAAATTTGTTTGATACCTTAATAAAAAAATTTTAAAGCATGTTATCGGCTCCTGCCACACGTAATTGTGACTTGAAACTCTCAAACAAGGGCCACAGCTGAGAGTAAGTATTCTAAATGTATGTCATTACACCCACCAAGGTCCTTGCATACACAATTTTTCGAACCCTATCCGTGAAATGGGAATCGCAATTATCAATAATCTTTCGTAATTTCTGTATCTGTTATTCGAAGCAGAAAGCATCTGAAAGACGTAAGGGTATAAGCTCAAATTAACAAAGAACCCTGGCTGTCACCATAAATCAAACCAAAGACAGCCAAAACATCAAAGAATTAACTTGGTAATTCAACGATGTGACAAGCGAGCAGACATCTTGACCACTTGTGCTCTATGCGCAATCAGGAGCGCCCTTCGAAGCCGGCAACATACACACAGTCATGCTCTTCCTCCGGCAGGTACTAGTACGTAAGTTAGCCCTTGTGGTTCGATCGAGAGAATAAATGATGGTATAGGCAGTAGCGTGTTTAAAAAGGGGGGGGGGGCAAACACTCCGCTCCCCCCACCTTTGTGGCCAGTCGATCGACTGGAGGGAAAATCATTCAGTCGGGGGATTTAAGGTAGAGGGGAACGGATCGTTCTGGTTTCGGTAGCCGGTAATAGCAGTCTAGTCAGGGTAGCCTGGATGATGATACAGGCATATGAACAAAAAGCACAACAGCTCAACAGCGGCCAGGTCGAAAACGCGGAAACGCGGAAACCGCGGAAACCGCGGAAAAAACATCGCGATACACAATGTTCCGCGGTTTCCGCGTTTTCGACCTTGCTATTATAGCCAGATCGAAAACGCGGAAAACGCGGAAAACTTTCGGACTTAGAAAATTTTTAATGACTGAACACATATGCGTACGTACTTCACAGAAAACCAGTTAACGAGAGAGGAGACATTCAAAAGTTCGCCTACGGTAAAGGGCGTTGTGGGCGAAGTGGGCGGACGTTTCCCTACGCTCCTCACCAGTACACCGATTAAACCCGGGGCTCCATCCCCTCGGCTCTCTGTAGTTAAATTGTGTTGAAAATTATAATGTGTAACTCTTTAAGAGTTACGAAAAAGTACGTGGCGTTGCATCCTCTCAGTCTTCTCTTTGAATGTGTGTTCCCCTCCCTGAACCCCCCCCCCCACCCTCCATATCCACGTCCTGGGATGGAACAAGAATGCCTAATATATGTTCCTGCAGGCATCCAAATACCCGGCGAGGTGTAACAGATGACAGGCTCAGTTGAATTCTATTTTTCTTCTCCTTAAAAAAATTTCCGCGGTTTCCGCGTTTTCGACCTTGCTATTATAGCCAGATCGAAAACGCGGAAACCGCGGAAAAAAAACATCGCGATACACAATGTTCCGCGGTTTCCGCGTTTTCGACCTTGCTATTATAGCCAGATCGAAAACGCGGAAACCGCGGAAAATTTTCGGACTTAGAAAATTTTTAATGACTGAACACATATGTGTACGTACTTCACAGAAAACCAGTTAACGAGAGAGGAGACATTCAAAAGTTCGCCTACGGTAAAGGGCGTTGTGGGCGTTGTGGGCGGACGTTTCCCAACTCTCCCCGGCCGTGTACTTGAGATATAGAGTAATCAAATTGAGATTAAGATCCCTATTGTTTTGCTGGAGGTCAAAGGTCATGTGAGGTCACGAGAGGTCAAAAACTGAAAACCTTGTCAATACGCAATGTGTAGGGAGGGCGCAAGGATGCTTTTCATACTTACCATGTAGATGCGTTAAAGTCAGAAAATGAACCCCGTTTCCTGGCACTTTGGAATCAGAAAGTATAGTAAGAAGAATTTCTATGGCATTATGGCATTATCATGCAACATCAGATGACTACGCTGCATTTACGGAGTAAGCGAGCGAGCCTGTCGTCCCCATGTACCCTTGAAAACGGTCAGCTGAAGGAAAGCAAAAACGATGCTGTTTATCAGACATGAGTCCAGTACTCTAAAGCCATTCGTACCAGGACAGCAGTTTGATTTTATTTTAGCAGGAAGGCTAGCTCTTTTCAAATGTTTTGGGAAACAAATTGTGGGAGATATTTTGGTATCTACATAGACAATTTTAATTGTTCATATTGACAATTATCGAGGAGGGGAGCAGGGCTGTTTTCTCAATAAGTATTTGTGTGCCCTTCTCAACATCCATCTTGGGACTGCGAGGGTGAATCAAAGGTCACTCCATGTATTACCACACCCAGTTGGTGAGCAATGACCTAAGCTAAGCTTCACCGTACATTACGGTGCTTTTGTCGTGTAGACAATGTAGGCATTTTGTCATCTGGGCCTAAAAATGGCACTATTAAATCATGTTACATGAAAGCAATGCCAATGATGGTGCAAGAGTAAATATAAATTCAAACATGAAAAGTAAGCAGGCGATTTGAGTCCGTCAGGGGGCGAACGACCCCTGACTATATGGACGGTCCGCCACTTATATATTTCATTTCCCGACAAACGGAGTAATTTGCCTGGCCACTTTTTTAAGTTGAACATTTCAAATGTCAGCTTTTGATTCATAATGTTTATATCACACTTTTTCTGGAAGCTGCAATTACGGTTTGGATGGTATCCCTTTTATGACGACATGGGGGCATGGTTTCGAACGGGAACACTGTCCTCGTCTGGGAGGTTTTCTTCGGGAGCTTCACATTGGAGGACCTGTTCTAACTTAGAGCAAGAACACCTATATTGATCAGGAAGCGCGATTAAATCTCTCTTTTGTACCATTTTGAAGTTTTTCTTGCCAGGAAAATTGCAATATCGAAACGAAATAGTGGAAACATCGAAGCATGAAAAAGTCGAAATATAGAAATATCGAAACCAAAAAGTCGGAATATAGAAATATAGAAATATCAAAACGAAAAAGTCGAAATATAGAAATATAGAAATATCGAAACGAAAAAGTCGGAATATAGAAATATAGAAATATTGAAACGAAAAGGTCGAAATACAGAAATATCGAAACGAAAAAGTAGAAATATAGAAACATCGAAACGAAAAAGTCGGAATATAGAAATATAGAAATATCGAAACGAAAAAGTCAAAATATAGAAATATCGAAACGAAAAAGTCGAAATATAGAAATCTCGAAATGTCCCTTCAGGGCCACGGTACGTCTGCGCTCAGCATGCAGTTTTTGAGCATCCACCTTGTCTACACGACTTATTCCACCAGGGACAGAGGAGCCAATTTTGAAGTGGGGGTTAATCATTGAAGAGGCCCAATATGTTCAAAAATAGTTCCCAGTTTAAGGCGGCCCAAACTGCCCACGGCAGAAAAAGTGCGGGGGCTAAAGTCCCGGCAGCCCCCACCCCTCCCCCGTCTCAGCGGTCCATGTCAAACGGTGAAGATGAAGCCGATGCGCAGAATCACGTCACATGTTCTTTGTGCACAATTGTAGTCTCGGATGCCTCATTTTTGTCCCGGATCTTAGTCTAGCAAGGGTACTTTCGGACAAAGGCGGAAGTACACTTTTAGGTTAAAAAAAAAACAAAAAAAAAAACAACTTACTGTCCTGCGTAATGTCTCAGCATTTTTTGGGTGGGGATGCGGCCAGTTGCCTACCCAGGATTTCTGTCAAGGGGGGCACGCAGTATGTTGTACGATCACTCGCCTGGGTGAGGGGTCTAAAGAAGGGGGAACCCCCTCCCCTTTGGAATTTTTTGAAAAAATAGGTGTCCTTACACAGGCGCGGATATAGACATTTCGAAAAGGGGGCTTGAATATTCTCCTAGATTTCATTATGCTAATTTTCGCGTATTTGTTATTGTTGATGTGGCAAAAAAGGGAGGCTGAGGCCGGGAAAGCCCCCCCCCCCTTGGATCCGCGAATGCTTACATGCAATCTGGTGCCACATATATACTACCTTTTTGAAGAAAAATTTGTGTTAAAATATTTAATTATTTTAAGGAAGAAAAAAGAGTCGCCGGACTGGGGGAGGGGTCTAAGTGGAGGTCTTCGTCCCCTTCAAAATATTTTTAGGTTTCATTACATGCAATCTAGTGTCACGTATGCTACCTTTCGAAGTAAAATTTTCGTTAAAAAATGTACGTATGTTTAGGAACTAAAAAAATGGCATCTGTGAGGGGACCATGGCCCAATCCCCCCGCGTACGTCACTGGCTGGGGCTTACATGTGGCACTAGTTAAGCAGAGGGCCACCATTGGTTGGCACCGTTATCTTACAAACAAACTTTATGGCAGAGAGCCTCCCAAATCGCCGGAAGGGGCTCTTCTAAAGCCTGATCTAAACATACCATATTTTGAGATATCATGTAGGCCTATTAGAAATTTATGTTACAATTCCACGGAAAGGAATAATTAACAAAAAAGACTGTGCAATATGTGAGAAGGGGCTGGAAAACAATTAGAGGGAGTAAGGCCCACAAACAACGTAGAACGGCTCCAGACAATAAAAAATTTAACCATCCCGGTCAAAGTCCAGTAGGTGGGTGGGGGAGGGAGTTTTGGAGTAGGGAACACATATTCAAAAGAGAAGACTGAGAAGATCGAACGCCACGAACTTTCTCGTAACTAGTAAAGAGTTTAACATAACAATTTTCAACACAATTTAAGAACGGGGAGCCGAAGGGATGTGGACCCCCGTTTTCTCGGTGACGGTGGACTGGCGGGAAGAGTAGGGAAACGTCCGCCCAGTTCGCCCACAACGCCCTTTACCGTAGGCGAACTTTTGAATGTCTCCTCTCTTGTTAACTGGTTTTCTGTGAAGTACGTACACATATGTGTTCAGTCATTAAAAATTTTTTAAGTCCGAAAGTTTTCCGCGGTTTCCGCGTTTTCGATCTGGCTATAATAGCAAGGTCGAAAACGCGGAAACCGCGGAACATTGTGTATCGCGATGTTTTTTTCCCGCAGTTTCCGCGTTTTCGATCTGGTTATAATAGCAAGGTCGAAAACGCGGAAACCGCGGAACATTGTGTATCGCGATGTTTTTTTCCGCAGTTTCCGCGTTTTCGATCTGGCTATAATAGAAAGGTCGAAAACGCGGAAACCGCGGAAATTTTTTTAAGGAGGAGAAAAATGGAGTTCAACTGAGCCTGTCATCTGTTACACCTCGCCGGGTATTTGGATGCCTGCAGGAACATATATTAGGCCATCCTTGTTCCATCCCAGGACGTGGATATGGAGGGTGGGGGTTTCAGGGAGGGGAACACACATTCAAAGAGAAGACTGAGAGGATGCAACGCCACGTACTTTTTCTTCGTAACTCTTGAAGAGTTACACATTATAATTTTCAACACAATTTAACTACAGAGAACCGAGGGGATGGAGCCCCGGGTTTAATCGGTGTACTGGTGGGGAGAGTAGGGAAACGTCCGCCCACTTCGCCCACAACGCCCTTTACCGTAGGCGAACTTTTGAATGTCTCCTCTCTCGTTAACTGGTTTTCTGTGAAGTACGTACACATATGTGTTCAGTCATTAAAAATTTTCTAAGTCCGAAAGTTTTCCGCGTTTTCCGCGTTTTCAATCTGGCTATAATAGCAAGGTCGCAAACGCGGAAACCGCGGAACATTGTGTATCGCGATGTTTTTTTCCGCGGTTTCCGCGTTTTCGATCTGGCTATAATAGCAAGGTCGAAAACGCGGAAACCGCGGAAATTTTTTTAAGGAGGAGAAAAATGGAATTCAACTAAGCCTGTCATCTGTTACACCTCGCCGGATATTTGGATGCCTGCAGGAACATATATTAGGCATTCTTGTTCCATCCCAGGACGTGGATATGGAGGGTGGGGGGGGAGGTTTCAGGGAGGGGAACACACATTCAAAGAGAAGACTGAGAAGATGCAACGCCACGTAATTTTTCGTAACTCTCAAAGAGTTACACATTATAATTTTCAACATAATTTAAGTACAGAGAGCCGAGGGGATGGAGCCCGGGGTTTAATCGATGTACTGGTGGGGAGAGTAGGGAAACGTCCGCCCACTTCGCCCACAACGCCCTTTACCGTAGGCGAACTTTTGAATGTCTCCTCTCTCGTTAACTGGTTTTCTGTGAAGTACGTACACATATGTGTTCAGTCATTAAAAATTTTCTAAGTCCGAAAGTTTTCCGCGGTTTCCGCGTTTTCGATCTGGCTATAATAGCAAGGTCGAAAACGCGGAAACCGCGGAACATTGTGTATCGCGATGTTTTTTCCGCGGTTTCCCCGTTTTCGATCTGGCTATAATAGCAAGGTCGAAAACGCGGAAACCGCGGAAATTTTTTTAAGGAGGAGAAAAATGGAATTCAACTAAGCCTGTCATCTGTTACACCTCGCCGGATATTTGGATGCCTGCAGGAACATATATTAGGCATTCTTGTTCCATCCCAGGACGTGGATATGGAGGGTGGGGGGGGGGGAGGTTTCAGGGAGGGGAACACACATTCAAAGAGAAGACTGAGAGGATGCAACGCCACGTACTTTTTCGTAACTCTTAAAGAGTTACACATTATAATTTTCAACACAATTTAACTACAGAGAGCCGAGGGGATGGAGCCCCGGGTTTAATCGGTGTACTGGTGGGGAGAGTAGGGAAACGTCCGCCCACTTCGCCCACAACGCCCTTTACCGTAGGCGAACTTTTGAATGTCTCCTCTCTCGTTAACTGGTTTTCTGTGAAGTACGTACACATATGTGTTCAGTCATTAAAAATTTTCTAAGTCCGAAAGTTTTCCGCGGTTTCCGCGTTGTCGATCTGGCTATAATAGCAAGGTCGAAAACGCGGAAACCGCGGAACATTGTGTATCGCGATGTTTTTTCCGCGGTTTCCGCGTTTTCGATCTGGCTATAATAGCAAGGTCGAAAACGCGGAAACCGCGGAAATTTTTTTAAGGAGGAGAAAAATGGAATTCAACTAAGCCTGTCATCTGTTACACCTCGCCGGATATTTGGATGCCTGCAGGAACATATATTAGGCATTCTTGTTCCATCCCAGGACGTGGATATGGAGGGTGGGGGGGGAGGTTTCAGGGAGGGGAACACACATTCAAAGAGAAGACTGAGAGGATGCAACGCCACGTACTTTTTCGTAACTCTTGAAGAGTTACACATTATAATTTTCAACACAATTTAACTACAGAGAGCCGAGGGGATGGAGCCCCGGGTTTAATCGGTGTACTGGTGGGGAGAGTAGGGAAACGTCCGCCCACTTCGCCCTTTACCGTAGGCGAACTTTTGAATGTCTCCTCTCTCGTTAATTGGTTTTCTGTGAAGTACGTACACATATGTGTTCAGTCATTAAAAATTTTCTAAGTCCGAAAGTTTTCCGCGTTTTCCGCGTTTTCGATCTGGCTATAATAGCAAGGTCGAAAACGCGGAAACCGCGGAACATTGTTTATCGCGATGTTTTTTTTTCCGCGGTTTCCGCGTTTCCGCGTTTTCGACCTGGCCGCTCAACAGCTGTGAAAATTTGTGAAGATGGTGGAAAGTGTTTTGTCCTGGTATTTGTGGGGTTGTTAAGGATGCCAAATATCTTCCATATCTGCGTTCAGTGCATAATAGTTTTCTCGGCGAATTTGTTTCTCCTTTTCGTCCCTTACTTTGCTGGCGACCTTTAATTTGCGCCTTATTTTATGCCTATGCCACAATTGTAGTGGCAAGTTGTGTTTTAGAAATTTAGAATGCGATTTTCTGCAATCTTGGGATTTAGGGATACCAGATTTTCCCCGGGGTAGTTGGCGATGACAGTCTTGTAGGCTATACACAGGTTGAAGAATGTCACGAACAGAGCTGTTGTGAGAAGTTCACCCTCGTTGCTTTTATTGTAGTTTCCTACAATGGGGTACGATCTTGGGCGTTTGGGAGAGTGGCGTAGCCAGGGGCCACTGCAGGCCCGTAGCCAGGCCGGGGCACGGGGGCCGTGCCCCCCCCCCCGTGCGGACCACTGTGCCCCACCATATGGAAAATCGATCGAAAATAAAATTCTAGCCACCGTGTAAACGATGGCTATGGTATTACACCAGGCGATTTTTGACTAAAAATGATCCCAAAAATCGTTAAATAACGAACGTATTTGCTTTCTGTAATATTTTTGTTATATAATTACAAAAATTTTCGCGCGCTACGCGCGCTTTCATCTTCAGTTACATATAGCTTTAACACCGGTTTCAGATATGTTGGCTTTATATAAAGGTAAAGGTTCCACAGTTAGGCTATTGTTTTTTGTGTAGGCGTGATTCCCGGAAAAACACAAAATTGAATCCATGAGAAGTTCTATCCTCTTTCTCTCATGATCAGGAAGATTCTTAATTCAGACTCAACATTATGATAAACATATTTTGTAAGAAACGTAAAGTGTCTCAATGTCCAAGGGTGGTGGAAGGTCGCCCCGCGACCAGTCGCCCGGCGTCTTGGTTTTGCTCTTAAAGACAGACACACATCACTCAACATACATTTTGGTTGAGAGAAAGCAAAATTCTCAATTGGTCAGTGGTGAATGCTCTTTGATTGACATCAAATTCAAAAGATGCAGAGCTCACATTACACAGCATGTGCAAAGAATGTTGTGGTTACATATTATGGCCTTGTATGCCCATCAGGATATGACCTTAAGCAATAAACTAGGTTTGTGTCTGCACAAGAAGGGGCTCAATACAGTCTTGGAAGGAGTAACTTAGTCGGGAGAACTGGAACTGTCTCAGATGAGCAGGGCAGATTCTTCCATAGAAACCCAAAGTTTCTAATTTTCCTTAATACGAACCAAATATTTTTAATTTTTCGTCAACAGAATCCCAATTTTTCGTCGCGAGCCAAAAATTTCGCGTTCGGCATCCTTTCTGTAACCGATTGCTTCTAGCGGGGCTTCGGGTTGATGGACCCCTTAGGGGAGCTTCGTCCCGTCGTTGGGCTTATCTTTTCACCAGGTTTTGCTGAGTCTGTATGCAATTTTTACCGTGGTAACAATTTTCCTGCAAAATTTCGGCGCGGTTCACGCGCAGTTCTCACAAGCGAAGTTATATCGCCTATGAACATTATTAGCATAAAAATTCCAGTGAACTATTCTAGCCAAAGCTATATGAAGGCTCAGACTTAGATGCTGGGTATCAGGGGGTTTTCATGTAGTAATCTAGTAACTTGAGTAACATTCGTAACGCGATGACTATATGGTTTGAAGCTAAATTTAATCGTACCCAAATTTATTCCAAAATTTATTTTTTTCTGTTCATGCTAAACTTCGTTCAAAGTAGAAATACGATAATGACCATCTGAATTGTGAACTGTGAAGATATTGGTGTGCTGTCATTCAAAGTCCTGCTCAAAGCTCCATGTTCGTGTTCCCATTTTGCTATTTCCTCAGAAATTTGGGGAATTTCCCTCTGGGTCC
This sequence comes from Holothuria leucospilota, assembly GCA_029531755.1. Classification (NCBI taxonomy): domain Eukaryota; kingdom Metazoa; phylum Echinodermata; class Holothuroidea; order Aspidochirotida; family Holothuriidae; genus Holothuria; species Holothuria leucospilota. Next base: position 25,452,139 of record CM055978.1, read on the forward strand.
TAACAAAATCATACTGGACCACACTAAGACTGCCTAATGGCAGCTCCTGGTCAAGGGCGGATCCAGAAATTGCTGTAGGTGGGGGCGGGCGAAGTGCACCCAAGGTGCACCACGAGCGCGAAGCGCGAGTATAATCGCGTGGGGTCCAGGGGCCCGCGTTAGGGCCCCTGGCGGGGTCCAGGGGCGGAGCCCCGGTGGGGGTCCAGGGGGCCAAGCCCCCGGAAGCTCTCGCAATATAAGACAATTTGAACAAAGAAAATTAGTTTAAAATGCCCCAAGAGTCGAGAAGAAATGAGCAGCAATCCCGTAAGGTTTACCTTTTAATGATCCGGGAGGCTCTTTGCAAGGCAGTGAGAGTGCTTTCCAGTCAATGGACAGAGTTTTACGATTATGAACAACCCTGCTAAAGAGGAGGATGTTACTCGAATTTATACAAAAGTTATTTACAAAATCATATGAAAAATGCCAGTGTAGTGCAAAAATGAAAAGTACAACTAATTTGACAAAGGAGATCAATTTTGTCAAAATAAAGCCTTCAAAAGGTTATAAAATTTGTATTAACACCCTTAAAGGGAGTTCCGACTTACGACTTTTGAGATAATAATTCAAGGACTATCAGTAAATTCTTTGAACGTGCTCTGTAGAATCAATCTCTCATGGAGACAGGTTGGCATATTTTTGGATCTAACTTAAGTAATTTACCTTAAAGACCCCCCTTTCGCCTCAAGTCAGCCAGCTAGGCCTATCTGCAGCTCTTGTCAGTCAGGTCCGTATCCCAGAATTCTGATAGGGGGCACCGGCACCGTATACGGGGAACTAAAGAAGATTATACGTTTGTAGTCAGTGGTGACGCCATATGATAATAGTTTGCGGAAACCACAGGGGGTCATACCTTGAGCCTACCAAAGATAGCTTAAAGTAAGCACATGCGCGCGAAGCGCGCTAAAATTTCCCTCCTCTGGTGGGAATTTTGCCTACTTTTGCAATGCAGAGACATGGAAGGTCGCCACCAGTGAAGGGAATACAGCTATGATCATGATTACGATGACAGTTCTTCAGCTCCGCAAGAGCAAGTGATGACTTGAGTACTTTGCAAACATAGAGGGGACCAAAGCAGGTACTGTCATAACTGTCATATGGCAGGCTTGGTGTGGTCCAGCATAATTTTGGATAGGATCCGTAGTGAAATTCCCCGAATGTTCGAGAAATTAACAAAATGGGAACACTAGTATGGAGCTTCAGCAGGGATTTGAATGGCAGAACACACCAAGCTCTTCACAGTTCACAACTGAGATGGTCGTTATTGTATTTCACTTTGTACGAAAATTTGCATGAAGAGAAAGAGTAAATTTTTGAGTGAATTTATGGTACTAGTCAATTTAGTTTCAAGCCATGTACCCATCTCGATACGAATGTTATTCAAGGTATTAGAATGCCACATGAAATCCCCTTGATGTCCGACATCTAACTACGAGCCTTCACCTAGCGTTGGCTAGAATAATTCACTGAAATTGTGGGGCTAATGATGTTCATTGGTGATACAACTTCGATTGTGATAAATGAACGCGAAGCGCCAAAATCTTGCAGGAAAATGATTTATGATGGTAAAACCTGCATGCAGTCTCAACAAGGGGTGGTAAAAGGATATGCCAAACGGGTTCTGCAACCCCAAACCCCGGCCAGAAGCAACGGAATGCCCAAAGGAATGATCGATGCGGAACTCAAAATTTGGGAAGCGCGAAGCGCGCCGAAAAAATGTGGGTTTTGTTGAAGAAAAATTGAAATAATTGGTTCTTACTGAGAAATTTTAGAACATTTGGGTTTCTATAGAAGAATCCGCTCCCTTTCTCATCATCCCAAGACAGTTCCGATTTCCCCAACTTAGGTACTCCTAGCCACTCCAAAAACTGTCATGAACCCTTCCTCTTGAGCAGACACAAACCTAGTTTTATTGCTTAAGACTATGTTATGATGGGCATGTAAGGCCAAATGTAATCAGAACACTCTCTGTGCATGCTGGGTAATGTGAGCTGCTCTGCATCTTTTGCCTTTGATGTCAATCGAAGAGCGCATTCACCAACTGAGAATTTTGCTTTCTCAGAACCAGAAATGTTAGGGTGATGGGTGTCTGTGTGTAAGAGCAAAATCAAGACCCTGGGCGACTGGTCACGGGAAATTTCCCTTTCCACGACCCCTGACTCAGCTTCGAGGCTCTGTGAGTTTCTTACATGTATGATAGCATGTTTACCATGACTGTGAGTCTTATTTAAGAATCTTCAAAATTGTAAAAAACTTGGGCCTCACTATACCCTATATGCCGGAAATGTACCACAAAATGTGTGAGTTAGATCTGATTTTGCAGTATTTATTTATTTATTTTTTTTCTTTTTTGCATTACATTTTTTATTTTTTTTTACGGTCGGCCTAAGGGGGGGGGAGGGGGGCGGTCGCCCCCGCCCCCCCCCTCTGGATCCGCCCTTGCTCCTGGTCCCCTCGCCGTTCGCAAAGTACTCAACTCTTCACCTGCGCTAGCGAAGCTGAAGAAGCATCATCGTGATCATAGTCTTGTTCCCTTCACTTGTGGAGACTTTCCACGTCTTTGTGTTGCAAAAGGAGGCGAAAATGTCCATCACAAGAGTGAAATTTTCGCGCGTTTCGCGCGTATGTGCACACGTAAAACCGATACCTTTAAGCTGTCTGTGGTAAGCTTGAGATATCATCCCCTGTAGTTCCCGCAAACTGTAATCATATGGTGGCTCTACTGTCGACAAATATAATTATCTTCTTCGGTGCCCCCCTATGAGGTGCCGGTGCCCCCCCCCATGTAAGAATTCCTGGCTACGGGCCTGGGGCACTGTTCCCCTAAACTTATTTTGTAACACATTCTTCCCCCAAATAATTTCAAGCGATGTGTTTAAAAGGAAAAAAACGGGAAGTTTTCTTTGACAGAAGAAAATACGACATTTACATTATGTACAAACTTTGATAAATATGACCAACTTAGCAATTAATCAATTCGGCCAGTTGGCAGATATGGTCTTAACTGAAAACAATAACAAGAAATTATGGCGCTTTGTTTGGTCTAATTTGTCAAAGCTACAGCTTAACCGCATGCATGCAGTATGCCATAGTATAGTCATGTAGGCTATACCATGTACATTATACATGCTGCTGCACGCTGCATCAGGCTTCAGTACAGTAGCCTAAGTGCATAAAAACTTATTTTGGTTTCCCCCTTGAGAAAAGTCTTACCCCTCTAACAAAGAAATTCCGGCTACTTCACTGGTTTGGGATGCCGAATATTTTCTAACACTGGAGACTCACGCATGGTACTCGACACCATCCTAGTCAGTTGTGTCACGGTGATTTTTATAGATAACACTACTGTAAATAGGCTGCATTTTGCATGCATCATTTACTCGTAAAGATCTCAACCTACCCCCTGCAGAAATGTATACGTTTAACTCCTATGGCAGTTTACATTTTTGGTCGAAAATTCGGGTCCGGACACGTGTTTCACTGCCCTTCCATGCTTCCGCCACCAAATTGTTGTAAAAGATACGTTTTTGTTTAAAAATATTCTGTGATGTGTATACTAAATTTACATTATCATTATATTAATATACAAAGTGGTCCTATAAAAAGATTGGTTGGAAACTGGGCCGTTAAACCTCATCTTATTAACTCCTATAAAAAGAAATACATTAAACATTTTTACCATTTTGCGTTTCCATTGTATTTATTTCTTCTTTATCTTTCCTATTTTGTCTTTTTCACTCTTTCTTTTTGTCTCATTCTTCATTCTCCTTCGCTTTCTTTTGTTTTCATTTTCCTGTTCTGTTATCAACCGGGGGCGTGCCCGCCCCCGCACTCTCCAAGGTACGCTCCTGCATATAGGCAAATTATTGGAAAATGTCGGTAATCCATACAGGCGTGTAGCTACGGGGGGGGGGGGGGGCTGGGCCCCCAGAAATTGTGTGTGTCCTAATAAAATTTGTAAGAATTGAGGACGGCGATCAATGCCACGACCCCCATTTGATACCTAGGCCCAGTAAAAATTTCATCCTAACTACGCCCCTGAATCCATATGGGTCCTACATTGTTTTGGCCACCAGTAAAACGGTGGTCCTGTATAGAAATTCATGTGGGATTAGGATAGGACCTACCATGGGCTCAGGTGAGTAAAGCTTTGTTGGAAATTAGTGGATACTTCATAAGACCTACATTCTACAAAGAATATACCCGTAATGTTTACAAGAGGCCTACATGCCAACTCATAAGGGTCCTGGGCTATATTTGCGGCAGGTAAAACAGTGGTCACATACAAGAATCCCATGTGGAGCTAGCGTGTTTACATGGGCCCACTTTGACGGCCTTTATGTTACCCATCTCATTTTTGGCCGCAGGTATGACGGCGGTCCCATGTATGACACCCACTTGTGATCAGGGCGTGATTTTTATTGGCTCGTGAGGGCAAATCTGGTAGAAATTGGCAGACACCCACATGATTTCTTTGTTGGGAACCCCTTGCATGTGTACACATTGGCGAACCCAATTATTTTGTTATGGGGGCTTTCCATATGGGTTTCATGTTGGTTCCATCTGAACCAGGGCCCAGATTTAATTCTAGTATGGTCCACATCTTCCAAGGGGGTATCCAAAGGGTGGGAGCGTGATGGGGTGATTTGGGGTGACCCCTTCGGCAAGTCAAAAAAGAAAACATAAAACATTATTAAAAATAATACAATCCAAAATAAAGCAAATCTAGACCGCACAAATGCCTGACGTTTTCGGTGTGTGGGTATTTACTGAGTCACGTAATGATTTCATTTCAACAAAAACTGAGCGATCCCTGGTGACCTTAATATATAAAACATACACTCATTTAAGTGTCTAGACTCAAAAATTATACTACGCGACGAGTGATTCGTGCTTGCAACAGGGTAGGGAGCTGTCATTGTCAATGGCAGCTCCCTAAATAGGGCAAGTTGCCCCATGAAAGATGTTAAGGAGGCGAAAAAATGATAACTGAAGTTACGAAAATCTTTCCCTCCTAGTCCACATGGAAACATTTTGAAATTAATGTTCGCTCGCTCGCAAATAAAATCAGCGGCGGACGGGTCAAAACAACTTTCATGCAAGTCCGGCAAGCGATTGAAAAAGTGTTGGACTGAAAACTGACGATTCTATGTAACTAAAATCCATAAGCCTTAGACGGTTAGAGCAACACAAATGGCTGTTACAGTGAAGGTTAACTGAATATATAAGGTTTCTAAGATGGAAAAAGACAACTCCTAGAATGGGAACATAATTTCGGTAGAAAATGTGACAACACTCTTGCAGAGGCATGCGGACCAGTGAAAAGGTGCTGAGGATTAAACATATGGTTTACTGGTGCGAGTGGCTAAGACAAAAAAAAAGACTCAGTCTGTTTACCTCAGCTACTGTTACAACCAGAAGTGCAGATAATGAATGCACGTCTCAAGAGCCCCCCACGTACCCTCCCGCTCCCACCCCACCCGAATATGAGTTATCCGTTAAAGGACATGCTCCTCACAGAGCCACGAGAATGGGCGGTGCCTTTACACTATTTTGATTATTAGGAATCATGAAGAGGCCTTTCACACTGCGATTATCACTGAATAAAAGTTTGTCCATGCAGGGAGCTGGAAGACACCTCCCTGGTCAATGGTTCTATCTCTCCTTCACACTCCACTTCAGTATTACATGAGACAGCACAAGTGACTAGCTTTAGTGTACATCTTGTTCAAGTTCTCGTGAGGTGAGGACGTATTCGGCGTGCCTCCCCTCACGCTGGAGTATTTAGTGTAGGTCTTCTTGCTACCTCGCTTGTCGTCATTCGAAGCTTTAGTGCAGTTTGCCTTCCAGCCCAAAGGAAGCCTTCCTTCCCGGAGCTTCGATAAAGTGAAATGCCGACGGGTTAAATTTGTTTACAAGAGATACACCAGGGAGTTGCCATTGACATGGCAACGTCCCTGGTTGTACTTTGTATTAACAGAGCGCCATCTATCAGCACTGTTGCGATATGCAACCCGTTTGCAACTTATGATGATTATTTGCCATTGTGCAGGCATGCCCGTGGAAACATAGCTCAAGCCCGTGACCGGAAAATCACCCCTGACAATTCCAACCTCAGGCAGTTTACCTCCTGACAATCCCCCCTCCATAAGCGTACGAGGCGGGGGCGGGGGGAATATGCCCTACCAATTCGGGCAAAAAGTGGATCCATTCGGGCAAATGAGACAGCCAAGAAAATAAAGAAAGTTATGCCCTTTTGCAACCGACATACAGCGGTATTAAAATTGGGGCAACTTGGTCCAAAATTCTAAATTCGGGCAAAAATTATCCCTGACCCCCAGAAATATTGACCCCCGTACGCCTATGCCCCCCATGACAATTACCCGTCAGACAACTTTCCCCACCAGAAAATTCAGTTGCAACCATCTCATGGGCATTGCCCAGGAGGAAATTGTCTGGGAGGAGCCGTGTGGGCGATTTGTCTTGGAATAAGTTTTCCAGGGGGTTACGGGTGGGAATCGTCCCAACTTTTTTAACAAAATACCAAACTTTTGCAAAAAATTTACTCAAACTACACAAAATGTAGCATTAAATGCACCTATATAAGGACACTCAAATATTCGATTTTTTTTTTCTTAAGAGGGAGGGGATCTTCATCTCCTTAGACCCTTCCCCAGGGAGGCAGTCTGAACTAACTTTGTATGGAGAAATAGGACTTAGCCTACTTTGTACGAAGCTCTGCTGTATTTGTTATACAGGTAATTGAAGGCTATCTAATTTAGCATACAAATGACTTCACCTAACATGAGGAGAAATCCATGACAGATGGTCTGGCTTGAGCCCGTTTTGTATTTCTTGTAACAGGCTTGCCTACGTAGCAGGCTTTCAGGCATATTCCTTGTTCAGTCATATCCCCAACAGGTGGTTTGGGAAGCTGAGGAACTGAGCAAACAGAGTCCGCTCCGCGGGGTGTAACATATACTAATTGTTCCGTACCCTATATGTTGCCTACGTAGCAGGCTGCACGGCATATTTCTTGTTCAGTCATATCCCTAACGCCTGCCAAAGTGAACACCGAACAAATTCTTTTGGATATTCATAGTGGTGGTTTGGGAAGCTGAGGAGCTGAGCAAACAGAGTCCGCTCCGCGGGGTATACCCTATGCACATCCTCAGGGGAGACGTGGAGAATTTACTTGTAAGGTACACTAGTGGCATAAAATTACTTACGGGGTAGGGGTGTACAAATGAGCTGAGTTTGTGGGTCGTGTATGAGTAGGCCTGCTCCTAGTAGTGTGTGGAAGATGTTAAACAATGACGAGTGAGGAGGGGAGGGAGGGGGCTGCGCGCCGACTGCATGACATAAATATCCAGGTCCAACTCCAGAAATTTCTTTTTTTTTCATATGTCACATGGTGACTCTGATGCATTTGGACTGCATTTAGGAGGTTTGCTTGCTATGCAGACGCATACATAAGGGGCATTGAAGGGGCATTGATTCAACTCGAGGCTTGTAGCCTGAGTGCTATATTTCCCAATCCAAAAAACTAGCTGCGACAAATTTCGGGGCATAAAAAAGTGCGGGAAATTTGCCCTATCCAAATACTTCCTCCCCTCCCATGGCTAAAGGTCTGGGTGGCACGATTCACGGCCTGCACGCCATCAGTAAAACTAAATGAGTATAATCTGTAATCCCTTGATAAAACTTTTCGTGTGAATGTGTGTTTGTTATGATATTCAAATGTCGGATTGTCAGACATCATAATGTTTACTTGCTCCGAGTATGGAGTGATATAAAATTGTTTATGACCCTTATTCTACCTCCAAGTGTAAACTGGTTCCGTCTCATTTGTATATCAATGAAAACGTGTCGACACGCTTTCCAAGTAACCCGGGCAGTAAACCAACTCAATGAACTTTCAGTAACTTCCATTGTAGAATAACAGAGAGTATCGTTGCAGGCTGACACCATGTAGTGAGAGACCAGTGAACTCTTCAGGGAGCTGTCACTCTAACGTTAGAGTGGCAGCTCCCGGATACAGTGGCAGCTCCCTGCTGTTACAGCCACTGAATTGTGATGGTTGAATTGAATCAGTTAAACAAAAGCAAAGCTATAAAGAAGATCACACATCCATTATTTCTTGGCAAGTCTGGATTTCAACACAGGTTACCAAAAACACTGGAATAAGGCTTATGGACCAAATTTATTTTCACAAGAGTTAGCCAGGAAAGGGCAAATAAATGCTTTAAAGTGTCAGCATAACTCGAATGCAGATAGGCATATTTGGCGTCATTGAACGATCGTGGGCCAAGCCGGTACCGGTAGCCATGCAGACCAGGTAACTTACTGAAGGGGAGAAGGGGCGAGGATGAAATAGCTTTCAGGGCGCGAAATATCTTTCGGGTGAGAAAAACTAAAATAACGCAATGTACTTTTTAATGTTGTAGGGGAAAATTTAGTGCTAGTGGGCGTTGTTCCCCCCCCCCCCCCTCTTGGTTAAAGGTTTACAGAGCATGACGAAAGACTCTCCAAGTGATTTATAATTCAGTACAACTTCACGTTAGATGGATTCCATTTTTAAATTTTGACTGAATATGTAGACTTGTTTTAAGTAGTATGGTCAGTTTACAAATGAAAACAGTACATCCGATTGCATCCTTCAGAGTTCTGCCCAATTGATGGACTCTTTTGCCTGGGTCCATAACAAAAGCCCAAATATAAGCTGTGTTGCAGGTTGCCCTACACACCAAACCATAGGCTTATGCTTAGGGAGTTGATCTCAAACGGGTGCTGAACGTCGTTTCGGACAGCCGGCCTGGGGAAAGGGTCTAAGGTAGAGATCCCTTCTCCTTAGAAACATTTTGAATGTTTGAGGGTCCTTAGATGCAATGTGGTGCAACATTTTGTACAAATTTTAAGAAGAATTACTTCAATTTGTTGACATTTTTACATATGGTACAAATAAATAAGGGGTTTTCGTACTTAAATTGTGGAGGGAGGAAGCATACTTCCGCCCACCACATTTATGACCGGGGACTTCATCCCCCAGCCCCACCCCCGCTGCCTTCTCCGCCGATGCACCAAACAGGTTTTATTGGGGAGATACCTTTTCAAAGATGTTCTTCCGAATGAAGAGACAAGAAAACACACCAGACTTACGCATTCCCAGTTGCTATGGTGAACACTTTTGCGCCTTTCATCAAAACAAGTTGATGATTTGTGTCTTAGTTGAAGTTTGTAACAGAGAAGGGAAACATGCAGGGCAGGAAAAAGGTTTGAAGCAAGAAACTGCCATTTTGTTAAGTCTGTTATCTGACATCAGTGCCTTTCGGAAATAACATCTCTTGAGCGTGGTGGTGGCCGGCATTTCTGGTCCTCGGGCCCCACCGGCGCCGACCATCAATAGAAGATCACTGCTCCTTGCATGGACTCTGCGGCGGGAATCCAGCATCCGACCTCCCGAATACCAGTCTTCGTCTTTGTTTCAACTTTTATCCTCAGAAGAAAATATCTGGGACAATGCAAATGTTTACCTTCTCGGCCATAGCACTGGTATGAAAAAAGCTTCAGTGGGAGACCACCATGGCAAACTTTCAGAGGCGTCGCAGGATAACCCAATGGATGTTTAACCCCTCCCCCATTACCCCGAGTGGGAGACATCCCCAGAACCCTGAATTTTGCATTTTACGTTAACGGTGGACACATGGGGCCATGGCCCATTGTCCCCACGAGGAGGCCAGCGAAAAGATTGATCCTGCCTAGTCATGAAAGCTACTGTAGTCGTTACTCTCATCTTAAGAATGTATTTGCTGTCTTACTGGATCAACCATGCATGTGCACCCAGATAAGAAAGCTCCCCATCCCTGCCTCTGTTTATTTCATTACTTCATACATTTTCTAATAGACTTGAGAACATGTTCTTCTCAGCCCTATAGTCAATTCTCATGGGTGGGGATTGTCCGGGAAGTTTCCCCTAGGGGAAACAACATTTTGCCTTAAATTGTCCAAATTTTGACATTTTGACTTAAAATCACAGTGTAAAAAATTTTGTCCCTAAAGTCAATTCTTTTTACCTTAAAAGAATCAAAGTGTTGAGATAAAAGTCCAAATTTCGACTTTCAAATCAAATACTCTGAGATCCTAAAGCCCCATTTTTATCTCAACATTTTGACTTGGAAATTCAAAAAGTCAACTTTTAAGATTTTAAGTCCAAATATGAGAATTTATATCAAAATGTTGAGATTTTGGTAAGCTTTTGGCCTGCTCATGTTCCTTTTAGGCTACTGCGCAGAAAAATAAAGGGCTCATCATATTCCTTAGTATAGACAAACCTGCAGTGGCATGTCAGAAGACTTTCAGCAAGTTCACATGACAAATAATGTCAATAGCTTCATGCTTAAGACTTCGCGTCACTGTTCTCACCAAAAAGAGTTGATCATGTATTTTTAGCAGTGCCCCAGCTAAGATGGTGGGGACTGGGGAAATGCGTTTGCACACAAGTATCGCCTCCCAAGCTTATGCACTCCACTTGAAAACCGACTTAGAGGGTAAATATACCACTTCCGTATCTGAGCCCAGCATGCATTGGTGGAGCTTTCCTCCCCCCCCCCCAAGCCATGCAAAATTTTCTGGCTACGCCACTGCTGGAGGGTCAGCATCAGATTGGAAGCTTTGTATAGTTTCAACTCTCGAAACTTAAAAGGAAGTCATTCCTGCAGAGTGATCACTCTTTTATCGAGTGAAAATGGACTAAGACTCCACTCTGCTCGGAGTGAAAATTCACACTACATGGGAAAAACTTTCACACAGGGAACAAAGAAATTTCACTGGATAAGAAAGAGTGGTCACTATGGTAACTCTTTTTGTAAAATTATGCCTTTCTCTAATTGTAAAATGCTTATAGCACGACTGATACATGCTAAATGACAGAGTTCAACCTATCATCAACAGGGTTCGTAATGATGAAAAGAGTCCCCGAGCCCGAATGGGCCCCCTGTGGGCTGGGGGTTTTAGAATATGCCCACGGTATCCCCCGCCTGTCGCAAGAGGCGACTAAAGGGGAGGACTTGAAAAGAATTTATCTAGTTGACACTATATAACACATTCGTGTTGGTGTGTCGTTAAATATTATCTAACTAACTAACTAACCGAGCCCGAAGGGTATACCTGGGTGTGAACCCCCCTCCCCATTTTGATTGTGGCCCATTTCAAACTAATGGTTGCAATAACGAACCCCTATGGTGAACCCATGCACCCCCTTAAAAATGTCTTCCAAACAAAGACTCTGCTTGGGCCCCAAACTTCACCACCTGGCGAGGGGCCCACTGACCTTGAGGTCCCCTTTTAGAGTTCCATCCTGTTTGAATTAAGTTCCAATTTATCTGTTATAAAGTAGGCACAAGAAGAGGATCAGATCCTCTACTGAGGTGGTTGACCTTTCAAGCAGAAAATTCGCATTGTGATGCTGTCACTTACTGATCTCCTTTTGGGGGTTTTAGGGGCCGTCCCAATGCGTAAGCGTGAACACGCGCCGGCGATGTTCTACCATTTCATGTCCACTCCGCTCTGGACGGCATGCACTCACTAATATTCACCTTTGCTTGATACAACCTGTCTCTGGTCCTCATCTAGGACACGCACTACTGTATGAACAGGAACAGGATAAGAGGTAATTACGTCCTTGCAACAATACTGCGAATTACCATACATTGTGTAATCCAGTCTGAAGGAGGCCTTCCGAGGTCCTCTGCATGTAGTAACATTGTCTGTAATAGGTCTGCGGGCTATTTTCCTCAACAGGAAACCTGGAACTGTTCCCAAGGAGCTCTAGAGGGTCTGTAGTGCAACGGGTGCTAATGGGTTTCGTTCCGCGGGCCACCTTAACGTGACTTTTTGCTTTAAATTTATTGTAGTAGCCACGACTGCGTTCAACAAGTTGTTTCATTACTAAAGTTTTGGCTCTTCGAATCTTCCGCGGGCTACTTAAATGCACGTCGCGAGCTGCAAATGGCCCGTGGGCCGTCACTTAAAGACAGACAGTCATCACCCCAAAGTATATTTTTAGTGTATGTATATCAAAATTCTCAGTTGGTGACTTAAGAACGCAGGGTCTAGTGACTGCTGGTTCGTAACCAAAAATGTGTTGTGGGGGCTAGATAGCTTTTCAGGGGGAAGGGGAGATATGTTGAGATATATCAAGGCAAGGAGTCCTCACCTTACCCCAAGATCTTGACTATGGGCATGAGTGACTGTGCCTTAACTGACCAGCCTATTAGCCAGTTAGCTGTCATACGTGACTATGCCCCACGTTTGAAAAGAATATATACACACCGAACTAAAGGTAAGCATAGATCACCAAAACCGGAACCAAACCGAAACAGTCGATTTAGGATGGTGTTGGTGATTTCGGACCACTGATCTCTTTATTTACCTGGATAGCACTTTTTCTTTCCAAGCCCGCACAACCAGTTGAAGCCACTGCGAACACGCAATGGCAGCCATACCACTCCCATATTTTGAAGGCCTGTTACAAAGCAGTGAGTGCATTAGTACGCATTTTGAGTGATTATGATTGCTTTTGGCTACCAAAGCAATCGAGCAGGAGGCGAAATTGGAAGGAACGGGATGGGGATGCTTCCAAAGGAAGCACTGGAATATTTTTTAAATTGTTACCATTAGAATAAAACATTTAACTATCTATAAATGGCTTTACAAGGGCACCAAACCGATTCCAAAAAATCACAACTGTAGGGCAAATGGAGCTTATTCGATGTCTCCACATCCATAGACGGAAATCCCCGGGGAGTTGGGATATATCCCACACCTTTTGAGAATGCTCCCATTGACTTTTACTTTTCACACAGTAACTTTTGCCTCAAGGCCCGCCCCCCCCCCCCAATTTTCACACAAATCTCCGCTTCTGTCCACATGAGAACATTGCAGTCGACCGTCCGTGGGTCTCCCTGTTGCCAAATGTTAATCGGGTCCACGGTGGGCATTGCGTTCTTCCTATGTGTGACCAGCAAGGCCCTAGTGGGTAAACCTTAGCAGTCGGTTGGTTGCTTGGGTTTTGGATGGGATGAAAATGAGTTCACACCATACTGGTGTAGGCAGGCCCGTATGGGTGCATGTGGGGAAACCCTAGGCCACTGCATGGGTTTTGTCCATGCTGGCCCATAGAGGCTCCCTGCGTAGGATACCTGGGCCACAGTATGTGGGTGTAATGAGGCCTGGCTGGTCCATATGATGCATGAAGACCGAATGTTGCTTGTAATCAGAAAAGCGGCCAAATTGGCTTATTCATCAAGCTGTAGGAAATATGCATGATTTCTACATAGTATTCTACAAAGGCCTATACCATGTCAGCCCATAAAGGACCACCCAGTAGATAGTGATGGCCTAAACTGATCATTGTGATCTAGAAATATAAAGTGAGTAGCCTTGCTCCAGCATTGGCTTTATTTAAATCTTGGATGTAAATTCAGTGGGGTCCATATGGCTCAGTTAACCTACGTGGGACCTATGTGATGTCCCCTCCCTTATGATCGCGTCCATAGCCTGGGAATGCTACCTATGGCCCAACATGGTGTTGAGGGGAAGTCAATTTTCACCGTAGAGATTTTTTTTCAACAAAAAAAAAATAGTCTGGTGGAATCCGAGGGACGGAGCCTCACACTGTGGGCCAGCACCTCATTGGCTGTTTGGTTGTAGACCATTGTCAGTAATCCTGTTCCAACAGGCTAGTTGGTCAACAGCCTATTGGTGCCAGAAAGCATGATTAATGCAAATTCATATTGCCGATAGCATAGGACCAAAAGGATGGCCCAGGTACCATGATGGGCTGAGCATTAAGTTGTCAAGCTTTCACTGTAAACTGGACTAATGCAGGGGCGGATCTAGGGGGGGGGCCGACCCGGCCCCGCCCCTCCCTTTTTTAAAATGCAAAAAAAAAAAAAATAAATAAATAAATAAAAATAAAAGAGAAAAAAGAGAGAAAAACGGAAAGGAGAAGAGCTAGAGAGAAGGACAGAGAGTGGAGTGATAGAGAATGAAGCTGCAATTAGCAACCTCGAAGCATAGGAGTCATAGCGCACAGCAGATCAGTTTGAACGTCGATTGGGACGTTCACACGCATGCTATCTTACTACACATGATTAGATACAATCAATACGATACAATACCGATACAATACCATCAGCCAATCGAAAAATACCTTACGAGACAGTGCGCATCAGATGGAACGGGCTGCTATCAAGCCTGGCAAGTGCCATTTCCGGCCATCTGGGATGTATTAAAACTTCAAATTTTCTTGGAACGCTCCGCGCCAACCTATGGTGGCGCTCCGCTTAGATAGTAAACGCAGTGGCGTACACTGGGGGGAGGCCATTGGGCCATGCCCTCCCCACTAATGCCAATTTTTTTTTTAGTTCCTAAAATACGTAAAATTTAAACACAAATTTTACTTCAAAAGGTAGCATATGTGGCACCAGATTGCATGTAAAGACACCTAATTTTTCAAAAATTTTCAAAGGGGAGGGGGACACCCCCTCCCTTAGACCCCTCCCCCAGGCCGGCGATCACACGACACACTGTATGGCCCCGTGAGAGAAATCCTGGGTAAGCCACTGAGTGAAACGGGACTCAAACGTGCAACCCTTGGACTAAAAGTCACACCAGCTGAGCTAATCCGTCCTCACAGAAATGTGTGATAAAATAAAATCAAACTTTACATTTTGTCCACAAAAATTGATCTTCTTGATGGCTGCTTTCAAGCCTGACAAGTGCTATTTCCGGCGATCTGGGATGTATTAAAATCTCAAATTTTCTTGGTACGCTCCGCGCCAACTCATGGTGGCACTCCGCTTAGATAGTGACGGGAGCCCCACCCCGCCCGAAACAAAAGATCCTAGCTATGCCACTGCAAGATAATTAAAATGGAAAATCATGCGAATCACAAAGGCCTTAAAAGTGTCTTTTCCGGCTATCTCGGATGTGCTTTTACCCAAATTTTCTGTTATGCTACGCAGAGGCGGCGGAAAGCGGGGGAACGGGGGGAGGACACGTCCCTCCCTAAAATTTTCAGTCGGAGGGACGTCCCTCCATAAATAAATTCCTAAGGAGAAAAATGAGGAATTATAAATTAAATAAAAATCAGCAATCAACAAGTATGACCATAATCAATGACAAACTAAATGGCCAAATGCTGTTTTGTCAGTTAATCCCTCGATTTTTCTCTGAAACACGTTAAGATTGGCCTGCAGTACGGTGCAGGTCACCAACAAAATTTTATTTAGAAATATAGTGGTCGGAATCATTACAATTCGGTCATTCAGTTTTGATACTATGTAAGGCCTTCAATAATACCGTGATTACACTGCCTGGACGTCCCCCTAAAACAATGACAGGGCTGCCAAGTCTCGTGCATTTTGGGTCATTTTTCCTTTCTCATGAGTCCACGCAAAAGAAGAAATTAGGCAGAGGGGAACATGCGCGTGATAAAACGTACATTTACGCCCACATGTCAATGCAAGGTATCTGGGTCCTGGCATCAAGTCGAACTAAGATATGGGTCACAAATTTCTCAAGGAAGTCCCTCAATATTCACCAAGTTAGAACATGACTACTAAAGATCTGATTAGACGCCTTGAACAGGATGCATTGTAGTAAGGCACTGTGCCTATGATAACTGTCTTCTGTTAATAACTTGTGGAAAAATAAATGTGTTGAGAGTTGAGACATGAAATTATATGAAGCAGAAAATGCAAAAATAAGACATGGGAAGTGCTATTTCCGGCGATCTGGGAGGTCTATTTTGTCAAAAATTTTCCTGTACGCTCCGCGCCAACTGATGGTGGCGCTCCGCTTAGATGGTATAGTGCCCTCAATCACAGGTCGAACAACTTCGCCCCCCCCCTTTTCAGAAATCCTGGATCCGCCCCTGTAATGGACTGCAAACTATTATTTTCAGTATATTTTGTAGACTTAAATTGCATACCGGAGTTATTATAAATTTTATGCCGTCATTTTCTTGTCGTTCCATGAAAGCTTGCTTTGGGTTATTTCCGGGTTCGTCTCAGATGGTCTAGTGACAGCTTCGTCGGTTTGGGTGATTTGACCTACCCCCAAATCGATGCCGCGTTTGGTCCTGGTTGTGCCCTAACCCGGACGATTGGCTGATATAGACACTTTGAAAGCCAGACCGACTAACAACTTCACACCGAACGAGTTTAGCTAAAAGGCCTGGAAGTGACTATCGATTACCCAATTCTCTTTTTGTTCCTATCTGCCTATCACTACTGCATATACACATTATCAGAATATGTTTGTTTTTTTTTCATGATGAATCTTCGCACTTTTGATAACTATTCAACGGCAAACCATGTAGTCCTATGTTCCCTTAACTCTATCGAAAGCTTAGCTGTTTAATTGGTCTCAGTAAACTCATGATTAAATACTTCTGATGTGTTCTCAAGATAATGGCTGTGATATCTATTTGTCAACTGAGGACAAAGGTGGTAACTTTCAAGTACACCTTTTGGACGGTCTGAAGATCTTTGGTTTTGCAGAGATAGTCGTTGTGCGTTATCAAATCATCACACAGCCATATATTTGCCAAAGATTCACATATACGTGTGTTTAACATTCACGTGTTAACTGGAGGCTACTTGTGTAAGCCTTTACGCTTGATGTACGCTTTATATATGTATCAGTGTACTTAACCATGCTGTATTTATAGGGTGGGGGAGGGGGTGGGGGTGGGGGTGGGGAGTATTGGAGATGTTCAATCGACCGAATGTTCACTACATCGAAGATTCATTAAACCGAAGATCTGCTTAAAGAAAATCTACTTCGGGTTAGAGGAAGGGTCAAGATTCGAGTTGCGTACAGAATTAGGTTTAGGATAAGGATTAGCATCGGGTAGGATCAGTCCCGGGTACGATGAGGGTTTGGGTTAGGTGTGTGGGTTTGATTAGGATTACGTTTAGAGTAAGGATCTTCGGTCTAGTGAACCCTGCCTACTAAGCTGTTATTCCATAAATTGACTATAGCCTTAGCGTTAAAAATTACCTAGAAGTGGGGGATCATGACCTTGAACAGACCTACTTCAAGTGCGAATCGCGAAGCCCTAGAAGAGAGCGATCCTGGGCACACTTTAGGGCACCTCAAAAAGTTTGGAGGTCAGATAATCTGCGGTGTAATCTGAGGCATTCCCACAACTGTAAGTTAATCCATTTAAAAGTGGCAACCATTTTCGCCTATTTTCATTCCATTAAAACGGCTCAGTATGTTGCAAGCTTTGGAATCTCTCATATGCCGACAATTTGCTTAGGTTCTGGAGAACGTGAGGGGGACAATCCCTTGACTTTCAAAGTAGGAAATATTCCCCAAGTTCCCCACCTGGTAACGCCCATGAGGATGACTCATCGGCTATAGTAGTGCACCACTTCGGAACATTCTGTTGGGCACACCGAGGGCAGTGGCTTTGTCAAGGAGGCACGTGCTTCAAACCGTTGGTTGTGCCACCGTGTGCCCCCAAATCACATTTGGGTATATGAAATAAGTTATGCACAAACACACCGTTTATATATCGATACAAACACGGGATCCACTGTCACTTTATCAGTCAACCATGGGGCTAAAATTGCACAAAATGTTCTACAAACTACAATTTTGCGGCACGCTTCGCGCGCATCTATCTGCTGAAGGACTGCCTATGTGATGTAATCCACAGCTATCGCTTCAACCTTTATTTTCGACAGCTATGGGACTACTGCGGTTGTGAGTTCTCTCCCTTCAACTCAATTCTCAAATCGATTATCTTTTAGTCAGATTTTATGTGCGTAAACTGTAAAATTGCGAATTCGTCCAATAAAATATGATAATTATGAAATAGTTTCACTCTCATAGGCTAATGTCCATTTATTTTAAATACAGGTGCAGGCCCGTAGCCAGACAAGGTGCTGAAGGGGGCGAAAAAGCTTCTAGGGTGGCGAAAATTTTCCAGAGGGGGCGAAACATACTAAAATGCATCACGGCAACGGTAATTTTTGATCTTCTGGGGAGCGAAAAATTTTCCAAGGGGGGCCTCGCCCCCTTGACTACGGGCCTGTACAGGTGCCTTCAAATTTGCAAGGGAACTTTGCTCTCCCGAATCCTCGTCGAAGTGGAGCCAAATACCAAACCAGGGATCATTATGTGGTGATACCTCCGAAAGGAGTGTAAGAACTTGCACGAAATATTCATAGATACAATACCGCAGAATTTTCGGCTAACTTCTCGCATGTACCAGGAGGGGGTCAGCAGGCGCTAGCCATCCTTTTTTTTCACTTATTGCTGAAGAAAATACCAGGAACATCTTATTGTCAAAATTATAATTTTGAGGTAATGAATCTCATTCACGGTCTTCTTTTTCTGCCCCTGATCCATAGCTGTAGATGCACCTTCGATGTTCTTATGTGAAGACTTACTCTCAGTAGCATAGTTGTCTCAGCTCAGCATTAATTCCTATTGGGCAGCATAAGTGGATTTATTTTTAATGCCCAATGCAAACCTTAACATGATCCGTCGTCCCTTCTCACACCCCCAATCATTAAATCGTTAGTGCGAGCATTTTTTGTTAGCCTTATAAGGCTAACAAAAACGATCAACCTGTGATCTTCATTTTTGTGGCTTGTTTAGTGCGCATCCAGTGTCATTTTCGAGATAGTCAATTGCTTCATTCTAATGGCAACAATTTGTAAATATCTTAGAGCACCCAAGGGCTTCGCCCCTCAGTGGACCTCCAATAGAATGTGACCCTGGATCCCACCAGGGGCCCTACAGTGAGCCTCTAGGCCCCCAACGCTTACAGGGGAGCGCTGTGCGTCACTTCAACGCCTTAAGCGACGCTAAGTCCTTCACTTTGGTGTGCCCCTCCGGCGGAACGTTATGCACCCCAGTGCCGCCCCACTTCGAAAAGTGTGGCGACGTCACTGACATAAAGATTAAGAAAACGAAAGATTTTTGCCCTGAACATCTAAATCTTGGCATGTAGACGTTGCAAAAAAGCTACGAAGTATGGTATGCAAAAATGGAAGCGGCGGTATTTGGCACTTTATCCTTCGTCCGTGCAAAATGCGTGTTTTAAGTGAAGTGGAGGAAGTTCCAACAGGAAAGAATCAGAAGCTTTCAAAATTAAAATATGCGTGATACACACACCTGCCAATCAGCCGGTAGCAGGAACGTGTCACGCTTTCATAGTGACTGGTAAGGCTTGTATTACACTTACTCTGCTGTCATCATTGGTGTCAACATGTGGCGGAGGGGGGGGGGGGCAGTGTGCCCTCTTTTTTTAAGTCGGGCGATTGTCCCCTTCTTTTTCCATACCAACAAAAGAAGCCACATGTTTGATTCAATAGCTGTCATTGTAGCTCATTCAATGAAATCAAGCTCGCCGTGGAAACAGCCTTTGAATGGTTTGAAATCGTGGGAATATGCCTCAGAATACACTACAAATCCTCTCACCTCCCAATTTTCCAGGGCCTATTAGTTAGTCCCAAATCCCATTTTTTAGGTCTTTACGATTAATTAAAGAAACTTTAGTGAAGGTCATATTTCCCCACGTTTTAGAAGTTATCGATGTTCTTAGCTGTAATAACTGAACGTTGTAAATACTGCAGCTGTCAAATAGGACTGAGACGTGCCCAGGTGTCACAAATTATAAGGTTCTCATTTCAGTTCACACCTAACTTGTCAACCTGTTTATGCATGTCGTGAAATTGCAGATAGGCCTTTACAACGTTAGCACATGTTTACAAAGGTCAACTGGAAAGTTATTATCACATGACAGAGGCCAGTGGCGTACATTGTGTCATTTGACTTACAGCATACCCCCAGCCCTCCAAACCGTTAATAGTACTAGCAGTAGAGAGATGCTATATTAGCATATTCCTGCCTGGATCAGGCTCGGATTACCGGGCCTAGGAACAGAGGCCCGGGTACTGCGCCTTTGGGGCTTACGAAACATTGTCTTCAAAGCAGGTGTCGAATATATATATATATATATATATATATATATATATATATATATATATATATATATATATATATATATATATATATATATATATATACTCCTCTTTTGGCGTACATTCTCTAACTATACGAGTGCAGCCAATGAAGGTGCTGGAGTAATACACGTCCGCTGAGCGGGCAAACGAAAAATGGAGACCGTCAAAAATACCTCAATAATTTTTACTATGAAGCCTTCGCAGACTACAGTGCATAGGTCTACGAAGCACTTATTCCAGAACTTAATTATTGCTTGAACTGCATTATGAAAATTTCCCCAATCAAAAACAACATTTAAAGATGCTTCGAGTTTTATGGGCAGGAAACCACCAATATACCGAACGATAATGAAAACAGTTAAGTATACAGGCTTATATTACACAATGACAGAGCGCTTTGGGGACGCAGAGTGTTCCCCTGCCGCCTGGGGTTCAGGAGACCGCATTAGGGTCCTGGGTTCTCCAGAAGCAAACCGAAAAATAGGATTTTAAAGACACTTTAGAATGTTTACGTCACTTTGCATTACAGCTATCCAAATTACATACAAATGAATCCCTCCCCCCCCCCCTCCGTTCCTCGTTTCTTCTTCACATTCCCTTTTCCTTTATAGTTCGGTAAATTAAGCTATCAGTTTCCGGTCAAAACCGTAGGGAGGGGGCATTCGTTGTACAGCAGACTACGCTACCGCTTGTGCTTCGAGAGGATAGGTGGTGGAAGGAATGATATGGGGCTTTGGAACAATAATTTTACTCAAGCAGTGGAGCCAAAGTGGGGACCGGGTAAAAAGTCAGTGCGAATTGTTCCCGTAAACTGTGTAAAACTTTCTACAGGAGCGTACTTGGGGGAAGTGGGGCATAGTGGGGGAATGCCCCAGTGCCCCCTCCTCCTCCTTAGCGACGTCACTGCGCTCAAGCTAACATATAATAATGCACGATGAGTGCGCGCAAAGAGCACCCGAAGTTGAGTAACGGTTTAGCATATTTTACATGATAATAAAGATACGCATTCCATTTTATCAAAAGTGATTATACAAAGCGTACCATTTTGTAATATTTTTGAAAACCGGAGGAAGTTGTTTGTGTAGGCCATCCCATCCCCCTGTCGAAAGGGGGTATATCCCCCTCATCCTCCCTCCTATATGCTGGATTGCCGCCCGTGTGCCCGTAAACCTGAGAAAACTCCACAGACGAGGGACCTCACTTTTGAAGAGTCATAATCTGCTGCATTTAAATTGCGGTAATCTCCCTACACGACGAAGAAAACACTCGCAAAACAGGCCTAAATTTGTCACGACAATTACTCACTATACACGGAGGTGTCAAACGTCTTTCACTCTTGCTTAAATTTAGTAATTTACACTTTGTTATCTTAACTTCTAAATGCAAAAGGTTGAATTCCCAACTTTACTTTCTTTATTTCGCACTTTCATCTTTCAGATTTACTTTGTAAACTTTATTCACCCTCTCACGTTTTCTGAACTTCTAACTTTATAATAATCTAAAATTCAAACATTGACTTACACTACTATGAAACATAATTTGCATCTTAATTGCTATATCAGTGGCTCATGCAGAGCGCCCTCGCGTTTTCTTAGTGGAAAAGTAGGTTTTCATCTGTTGCAAATTTTCGTGGAAAATTCTTACTCGGAATTTTTCCCCGGACAACATTACCCCCGGAAGCCCCCTACAATTTAATTCCCACCTGGAAAATTCTCAGCAATGGCAGTTAGAGGTCATACAATTTACCCCACCGGATAATTCGAAATTGTTCAGGGTGGAGAATGCATGGTAATTTTCCGGGTTGGAAATTGTCCGGTTAGAAATTGTCCAACGGGTAGTCGCCCGAGGAAGACTTTCTAGGGAGATCTTCCTGGTGGGAATTGCCCATGGGGAGTAGTCCAGGAACCGTCTCTTGCACCTTCTAAAAAAGATATGCCGAATTTCACTCAAGCTGAAGGGCCACTGCACACACTCTAAAAACAATCTGGTCAAATTGACCAACGACTGGGTCAACTATGCACCGAACCAAATATGGTCAAATATTTTGACTAAACTATGGTCAAATTTGACCACTTATTGGTCAAATTTGACCACTTATTGGTCAAATTTGACCACTTATTGGTCAAAGTTGACCATAGTTTAGTCAAACTATTTGACCATATTTGGTTCGGTGCATAGTTGACCCAGTCATTGGTCAATTTGACCAAACTGTTTTTAGAGTGCATTGACACGGCTCATGGTAACCTGGTAACTTACATATAGCAGTACAAAAAGGGTTTGAATTTGGCTAAAATTCACCTCGTCCCGGCGTTGTTCAGCTGAATTTAGAATTTCAACAACGTATTTCCCAGTAACAGTCACACAAGTGCAACCTGTCACCTCTGTGGTTCGGTGTTTTACTACGAATTTGCTGCAAAAATCGATGAATTATCGATTTTTTCGAGAATGAACTTGCTAGAAGGGCGAGAAGGTGGTTGAAAATTAGAACCCATCCCATTCAAAATTTTGGTGAGCGTCTCTCGCTATAGGTTGCCAGGGTTTGCACTTCGTGTCTGATGGCATTTATTATGCCAATTTATATGCACAGAATTATTGTAACGCAAACTTTTTCCGAAAATTTGAGAACAACCTCAGGCTTGCATCAAGAGGCGATTATGTGGCAATCTAATATTAATTATGAACAATTTTTTAGTATGATCATATATATGTTTTTAACTGTAGGCCTATTACTTATTACACAAGCTTATATTGGAAGATCATTAAGTGCATTTGCAGAGAATAAGCATTATGAACCAGAAACATGTTTATAATCCTCTTTTCTTTTTATACCCCCGGGTCATTCCCCATTAAAAGCGGTTAATTTGGATTCTCGTTCAAACTGGTAAACCTGCGAGTTTTGTGCAGCTAGCTTTGTGTGCTCTCCTGTATAGTGTCATTTGGATGTGAGATAAAACATCTTAATAACATCCCCATTTTGTAGTTACCACCGCAGAGCTTCTAGGAGGCCCAGTGCCGGTCTCATGGTGCCAGCATTAAAGGGGCGCCATGTTATAGTAAAAATATCTCTAAATAACGGTAAAATTAAACATGTAATCAGTTCAAGGCTCTGCCAAAGACAGCACCATTTTGCATCTAAGAGCCGCCCTAACAAAATTTCTCACGGGAAAAAGTTTCAACCCCTCCACTTAGATATTACGCCCTTCCCTTACACCCAACAAAAATAAGAGCAAATCGAAAATTGCAAAATATCATCAGTTCGAAACTTTTCCAAAGCATCTATGCAACCTTATATGAAACTTCTTAAAAGACACCCCCTCCCTTTAGAGTCCTCCCCCAGGACGACTCCTCCACACTCGGTGACAAAGGAAGGGTCCATCGCGGATACAAGGTATCGTAGATTTGCACATGTGCACTTTACATCGACTCTCTGGGTTTATCTGGGGGTGGGCTGGATGATGACATCATCTTTTGTTGTACCCCCGATCATCAAATCTTGGCGGGGCCACTGTGCTCCTCCCTCTTTTTGCAGACTTTAGAAAAGTGTATACTGTAATTAAAAATAAGGGAATGTAAACGAGTCAATAAAAAATTATGAAAGAAGTTTTATATAGGTAACTTTAACCTTGTAAAGTGAAGTAGAACAGTAAATATCTTCGTGCATGCGCATCCGACATGATGAATTGTAGTTAGGCTATCACAGTGCCGTTGCTAAATACTGGGAGGCAAAGGGGCGATTGTTGTCGAAAAATTTAGTTTAAAGACAGATTTGCATCACTCCAAGTTTGACTTTTAGTTGGGGGTAAGCAAAAGTCTCAGTTGGTAGCTATTCTTTGATTGACATCAGAGTTACAAAATTCAAAGGATGCAGAGCAGCTCATATTACACAGCACGCACAGAGAATGTTTTGTGTTTAAATTTCTGTCAAAGCGTATAGGTATCGGCTCGCAGCCGCCCTCTCTTGTGATATGAAGCCATGAGGGTCACTAACAGTACTAGATATACCGGTAGGTCATAGATATACCAAGACTGCACCAATTCAGAACTTCCCTCACCGCCTATAGTGGAATCCAAATGCTCAATATTTTTTTTCTGGCACGCTTATAGCTCATGCCTATTTTCAGATTATATAAACAGGTTTCTCATTACGATCGTTGTCTACATTACGACGATTGGGATTGCCTCGTCATTACTCTCTGCAGGATAGCTTGAGAGAATTGTCGTTTCAAAAACTCTTGCTACCCAGGTCTATCCACTTTTCCCATCAAATACCTGCATCCTTATCAACTTGTCTGACGATTAGGCTGTTACTTAGTCTTGACATTTGCAGTCATTATCAGCCAAATATTTTTCACAAGCCAGTTACACCTGCAAAGAGACGGGATCTTGTCTGAAATGTTCCAGAATGGCCGCAAAGCCATTAAATTAAAGCAAGTTTTCGAGACATTGCCTATATGTAGCAGGCTGTATAGCATAGGGCCTATTCCTTGTCAAGTTGACTGAGCTTGGGAAGCCTTAAACTGAGGGGTTGAGCCAACCGAGTCTGCTGCAAGTTTAACCACTCTGGGACTTTGCCCTTATAGGCGTAGATCCAATCATAGATGAACCGGCCAGGTGAGTGTCTGAACACGTTCCCAGCAGTGGCGTAGCCAGGATTTCTCTCACGGGGGGTCATGCAGTATGTTGTGTGATCGCCGGCCTGGGAGAGGGATCTAAAGGAAGGGGTGTCCCCCTCCCTTTGAAAATTTTTGAAAAGTTAGGTGTCCTTAAATGCAATCTGGTGCCACATGTGCTACCTTTTGAAGTAAAATTTGTGTAAAAAAATTTACGTATTTTTAGGAACTAAAACAAAAAAAAAACAAAAAACAAAAAAAAAAAAAAAATCGGCATCAGTGGGGAGGGGGAACTATGGCCCAATGGGGTGTCCCCCTCCCATTTGAAAATTTTTGAAAAATAAGGTGTCCTTACATGCAATCTGGTGCCACATATGCAGGCGCGGATCCAAGGGGGCTTTCCCCGGCTCAGCCCCCCCCTTTTTTGCCACATCAACAATAACAAATACGCGAAAATCAGCACAATGTTAATCTAGGAGAATGTTCAAGGGGGTTTTCAGCCCCCTCCCTTTCGAAATGTCTGGATATGATATGATACCTTTTGAAGTAAAATTTGTGTTAAAAATTTGCGTATTTTTAGGAACTAAAACAAAAATCGACATCAGTGAGGGCGGAGGGTTGGGGGCTGACCCAATGCCCCCTAAATACGCCACTGGTTCCTAGATTGTGATGAAAATTGTTACATGTGAGTGACTGAGTAGGGAGCTGTTCCGTAGCAGTTACTCATGCAGGGGAATTTGTGGACTACTGACAAAAGAGCCTCCTTTTGTATACTAAACAAAGTTAAGCCGTACTTTTGAACCTTGGACTGTGTTGAAAGTGGTAACCAAAGATAAAAGTCCAGTAACGGTGCTGTCAGTAGCATTTGCAAACAAGTCTCCTGATAAAGGCAAAAGGACAAGGGGCGGTTGGTTACCTTGAAAAATCCGGGACAAGATTTACAGTTATCTTATCTTTGTGACAGAGCAATTCAATGTTTGCCGATTAGCCTGAAAGTAAACAGTCGTCAAGTTTTACCTCAGTCGCTGCACTGTCATGTAAGCTTTCTATACTTAGTCTATTCATGCATACGTCATAACCAAAGCCTTTCATCGAAAGCAGCTTATAATACTGCGACCTTCAAATGCGAATTCATTGCCAGTGTCTAAAGTTGCACTCTGTAACTGGAAACAACTTCAGTCGCGCTTTGTACCCGGGGAAGCCTGGCACAACCAGAGGTGTCAGATTACCAATTGACGGTATTCTTTACAATGTAACGGAACATATCGAACGTCATACGCGGAGCTTCGTGGAAGCATCAATTCCCTGGTGGAAGGAAACCGTTCGTTAACCGAAACTATCAGGAATTCCTATGGTAGAGTTCGCCTTTGACACAGTCACATACAGGCACTGACAGCATTTTGTGAGTGTGAATAGTTCAGATTGAAACAGACGAGGAAGAACTTCACCGGCGTGACGGACATTTCAGGACACTGGGCAATCATGAGTGCTAACTGTACAATGACTAGAGAGAGGCGGAGTAGAACGCTGAGTTTAATAGAGGACGATGGTTTGGACCCAGAAATTAAGGTAAAGAATAAATATTTTAACATGCAATTCCATCGGGCTGATTGATTACTTCAAACCATAATAGTACACAGCGTGCGCAAGTTACTATAAATAGCGATTCGTTTTGTTATACAGTACTGTTCTAGCTGTTAGTAATTCATTGGTTTAATACATCCTTGTTTCGTTTTCAAATGACAGACGGTTAGAATTAGCTCTTTTTATGTTTTGTTATATTATAAATAGGAACGTTGGGTGTGCTTACTGCATAGTATACTCGCCAATGTACAAGTGCAGCTTCCCGCCACAACGGTCACGTTTACGGAAAATTCGTCGTGGAG
This sequence comes from Holothuria leucospilota, assembly GCA_029531755.1. Lineage (NCBI taxonomy): Eukaryota > Metazoa > Echinodermata > Holothuroidea > Aspidochirotida > Holothuriidae > Holothuria > Holothuria leucospilota. The sequence goes on from CM055978.1 coordinate 25,478,722, forward strand.
GGGGGGGGGGAGGGAGAAGGTCGGATCAGGCGCATAGCAACGTGGCGGGGTCGTGTCCCGATCGTTATCCTGCCCCTCCAGTGACTTTGGCAGCCACAGTGTATATCCTACCGCTAGCAGAGTGTCGTCTTTCTTGGGCCCCTGCATGTCCCAAAATACAGTCTGGCCTACCGCACGGCCGAATGTGTTTGACAGTACTTCTAGGGTGCCTTCTTTATTTACGGTAGCTTTCGAGTTACCACACCAGGGACGGATCCAGGGGTCCAAGGGGTTCGGGACCCCTCCCCTTGTTTTAACCAGTGAAAAACAAATTTCCAGGTAGTTCCGTTCATTTTCTATCTCAAATCGGTCGGAAACGGCAAAAAAATTCGTAAATCTTTTGCAAACTATTAAAAATTTCCTCGCGCTTTAACCTTCAGTTCTATTTTTTCCTTAATACCATCCCAAACGTATTTTTTTCAAACGCACGGATACGGGTTTTACAACCCTTCTTAAATTAAGCGAAATTCATGCGAGCTTCACGCATAATTGTCACGGTTTACACTCCAGAAAGAAGAAAAACCCCAAAATAAGAGTGATAAAAAATAGTCATCACATTTTGCTGTAACTCTTAAATTTTCCGTACAGCACTGAGCAGGTAAAGTTCCTCGACCCCGCCCGTAAATCGTCAGTCACGATCGATATCCGGCCCGTGACCCTACTATTAATTTTCTTTCGCCCTTGGCGCGAGTTTCGGAGTAGCCGGTAATAGCAGTCTATACAGGCACAGGTCTGTTTGCAACTCCCTGGTATGATAGAGGATGAAACAAAGCTCAACTGCTTTGAAAAAATTGTCAAGATGGTGGAGAGTGTAATTTCCTAAATTGACGGCGTGTTCAGGGACATACCGTAACTCAAGAGTTAAACAGTGTTCAACTGTCGTAGCTTTATAAAGCGCTATACTGGGATCATGGCCATTATTGTTGAAGTATGAATCGACTTTCATTCGAGAAAATTTACCAAAAGTTTGCTGTTTCATACATACATCTGCCCGTGAAACGGGTTTTGCAGGAACCAGGGGTGCGGGGGTGCAACCGCAGCTCCTCTGATTCCTACGCCTACGAGTAATTGGTAACTGGACAGCTTTATAAAGGCCGAATTTCTTTATCTCAGACAGTTAAAATTCACCTAGGGCGGTACCCTTGAAAAATTTTAGCCCCTGGAAATTTTTTGAGTATAAAAATTTCATTGCCGTAAAGGCTAAATACACCCAGTTCCTTGTCTAGCTACGAGCATGTGGAAGACATTTCTTACGGGAGTAGGAAGTACTTGTCCTGAACGTCTCCCTAATTGACAAACGATGATGACATGAATTTGCCCTTGAAAACGATATTCTTTGCCCTGAAATCGCCAATATTTTATTGCTTGGGGGAGGGGGAAACTTTGAAAGAGGCTGCCGTCTCCAGCCGTCTCCAGCTCCAGCCCCCCCCCCCCCCTTCGTATACGTACGCGTGATGTGCTGATGAAAATAGTTCTGCATTTTAGTTGATCAATGCCACATTCCGCTGAGTTCACAGCTCTTTGTGATATAAACATTGACCGCCATAGTAGCGCAGGGGGAAGGTATAAGGTATACATGTCAATCAAAGCCTGTTGTCTTCAATGGTAAATTTTCGTTGCTCCAAACGTAAAGTGTATTGCGGTGATGAGCGACCGCTTTGACCTATATAGTGCTCGGCGCCGCAAAAACTTAGAGGGGCATTAAAGGGTAAATGCTGTCACTCCAATCAGAGTGAGTATGCCCGATCACTCTAGTTCATGAATGGCCTATTTTGATCATGTGACAATATTTTTGTTAGTGAATTGTGGAATTCAAGGAGACTAAGTTCTCCCTTGCTTTACCGATTGCTTGTAATAGTTATGTCCAAAACGTCTTCAGAGTTGCTTGTAATGCAATAAGAGGAGATTTGCAAGAGTTTGCTGATTTTTCAAAGAAAATATCGGGGTGACTGCCTATTGCCTTTAATGATAATGGAAGTACTACTATACCTAGGCAGTACTTCCATAATGGAATTATAGGCATTTAGTTGTGGGGACAACTTGTGTTTACTGAACACAATGACATCACTTCGTTTGTGAATATCTGGCCATGAAAATAAAGCCAAAGTCCTTCAGGAGACCCTTCAGCAAGGCCAAACAGATAATAAGATCTAGGTCTTTCAATTTCAATCGCGTTTACAGTGACTTAGCACTCAGACTTTTTATAAATACTCTTGAGACCTTGAGGAAAGGTTACACGAAACTAGTTTACTTTATACCCGAGTTGCCAATCAACACCAGAAAAACCCTCAAAATGTTTCATTTTTCAGATTTTTTTCTTCGTGTGCGAAATCCTAAGTAGGCTTACGTTGTATACGTTATAAAGAAAGTATAAAAACTCACCTATTGTATTTTTGTCAACGTGTGACGGAAATAAAATGAATGTTTGAAACATTTTCAGACATCACATTTTGACATATACCTTTGCAACTAAGGGACAGTTTCTCATCCCGAGAGTCATATCAATACTTAAATGCACAAGGCTTTTCCACTTTAAAAAATTATATTTCCTGAGATGGTAAAGGTAAAGCAAGACATTAATATGCAAGCTGTTGTGGCCGTCTTCGCAACTTAACATGCCGGTCATGCACCAGCTGGCGTCGGAAGTGTTGTAGAAATCGGACGCTTATTTATGTTCTCAGTGAAGTTGGTTTTGAACAGGAGTAACTTAGAGCATGCGCACAACTCCATCCCGCAAGTCTAGGGTGCAGAGCTCTTAGAAACTTTTCCACCCATGTGGGTCTGGACTAAAAGTTTTCAACTGGGTGGGCATCTGGCAGTTAATAGAAGTAACCCAACATTGGCCTCGAAGAAAATTGCAACTCATCGTTATAGTTGACTTTATTTAAGTTGATAATATCTGCATATCGCATGTGATCCTTTTACCTACATTTGCCTACATAGCAGGGTGTATGGCATGTTCTTGGTTTTGGGAAATCAACAAGAAGGCGGAGCAAACAGAGTCCACTCTGCCAAGTCCGCAGGGCAGCGCATGGACGGCGACCCCGGGGGGACAGGGACATGTCCCCTCGCCAAATATTTGAGAAATCGCCCATTGGCTTTGATTTTTCACACACTAAATTATTTGAATATTGGGTAATACACCCCCCCCCCCAGAATTGAGAACAAATCGCCCCCAAGAGGCAGGGTATGCCCGGTGAATTGTGAACTAAAAGGGACGATTCAGTGATAGTCTGCTGTGTCATTTAGTCATTGTTCACATTCAGTATGAATCAAGAAAATCGAGTGACTCAATCATTACATCGAACTATTATAATGAGTGATCCAGTTCCGCAAACGAGAGCTTTTCGTCTAAAATGGTTCGACTAAAATTGAAGCCTATATTTATTATTTAGTTCCTCAAAGTAACTGTCCTGTGCAATTCAAACCCGTTGGACCAGAACCGAGTAACCCTGTACCTATATATCAAAGGACTAGTGAATACAAAGCCTTGGAGAGAAAACCATTGTGCATTGTTAACTTAGTGCAGGGGTGATTCACAAAAGAGTTGGTATTTTCCACCATGATTACTCATTTAACCACGGACCCAAAAATTCGTTAGAGGCCACTTCATTGTTTCCTGAACCCTGCGTAGCAGCTCTCTGTGGTTTTCGCTAGACTTTTTTTCAATGGCACAGCTGAACGAAAAACTCTGTCCGTTCGGCGGGTAACTTTCTTCAACATCGTTATGTGCAATAGGCTAGGTATGTGCAGATTCACAGGCCGAATGCACTTGTCAGCTAATACCTCTGGTTAAGTGTACTGACGCTAGACTTTATCATAAAGCACTATACGGAAGGCTACGGAAGGCTTCGACCGTAGCAGCGTTTGGCGCCATAGATAGCTGCAAGTAACCGTTGGATTTTACCACTGTATAACCGAATGAAAGATAGGAATTTTTGAATATGAAAAAGTGAATATGAAAAAACGAAATTTTCAGGAAACTTCAAGTATCGATAAATTATAAAATTAAAAGGAGAGTCACATAGTCTTCACGAATGTTTGTACAAATCCATGTCAGGTGTAACCTGGCTGCATGTATATCACACACGTTATCGAAATACAAAATACTCCCGGTTGCTGTGGCGTAACCAGGATTTTGAATATCCCAAAGAGAGAGAGCCAGGATTTGAACCCTAGACCTTTCGACTTGCAGCCGGAAGGTCTATAGGGTTCAAATCCTGGCCGGGTCATACCAAAGACTTTAAAAATGGAACCTACTGCCTTTGTGCTTGGTGCTCAGCATAAGCAATGGCGTAGGGAAAACAAGCCAGTGAGCCACAACTGGAAAAAAAGGCCGTGGTCGTCTCGACTTGAACCAGTTGGTTGGAAACTGGGACGTTAAACCCCATCTAACTAACTAACTAACCCAAAGAGAGAGCAGTTGTTATGTATTGGTAAAGACAATTTTAGACGTGATTTGTGTTGAGCTAGTTGTGTTGTTCCAGAATTTAGCTCCAGAATCCAGCAAATGGACATAGACCTGAAATGCTTTTTCAGTTTATCATACCTAAGTGCTGTTGAGAATTCTACCACCTCTAGCCATCCGTTATTGAGAATCCTGCATTCTGATTGGTTAAACACTGACCTGTTATTCCACAACATACGGTCAGTAAATGTAAACACTTATAAAAATGAAGTTTTTCACACATTTTCGGTGGCAGAATAAGAATAAACCACATTTGTCGGACTATTATTGTCTCATAAACCGTCTCGACTACAAATTTGCAAAATAACGGACGAGGCGAAGCCGAGTCCGTTATTTTGCCAAATCTGGAGTCTCGACGGTTTATTCACCAGTAATAGTCCGCCAAATGCGATTTATTCCTTAAATAACATACACGTGTAAGCGGCTAAAAACAAAGAGCGTCTACTTTAGACCATAAGTCTCATGATTTTCTTCCTTCTTTCATTTAGATTGGGTTGGAACGTTTAAATACAACATCAGAAGAAATAAACAGACTGGAGAAACAACTAGAAGTAAGTCACGTGGTCATTCGTAGTTTCTTTATTGTATTGCAGGCACTATATAATGTATTGCAATTTTCCGTTATAAGCGACAAAGGTGCACACTAAATTCATGCGATCCACAACGTCTAGCTCCATTAACAGATTTCGATAGACTATAGGCCTACTTACAGTCGGGGTTGGTGCGTTGTTGTGGCAGGGATCCCTTATGAGTATGGTAGAGCATGTAATCCCCGACGGCGATGAGTCAAACCCCCTTCCTCCCACCGCCACCCCGGTTAACATGACTTTGCTCTCAGTATGGAATAGCTCTACCTCGGAGGTAGTACTTCTATCCTCTCAAGGAAGACAGATACTGCAACAAAACTCCAAATTTTCGGGATTTCTTCATTAAACCCCTCAAGATTTCAAATTTCTACAATCAAAACCCAAATTTTCTACATTAAAACCCGAATTTTTTTCAAATTTCCCTTAATAAAAGCCCAAGTTTTTCAAATTTCCTTCGGTAAAACACCAACGATATTCTGCGCGCGAATAAAACACTTGCTTTCGCCATCCTTTCATCAAATCGTCGCCTTTGTCGGGATTTAGGGTTGCCAGCCCCCCCCCCCCTCCACCCGGGAGCTTGGACATCCCCTCCCGTCGGGCAAATACTGGCACCGTTTCTGACTACAACACATGGGAAACGCGGTCTCTACGGTTTACGTAGACCGAATGCACATGACGTCATAGAGTCATAAAATTCGGAGTGCACGCAGAGGACGTTCACGTTCACACTTTGGTACACCCAGTAGTGCAGTATGACCTCTAAGATGGTGGTTTCCAAGTAGGTGATGTCGTCATTGCATTAGGTCTTTTAGCGGGGATCGAAGTTATGAGCAAAGTAACCTCTGTTCTGTGGGAAATATATATGCGCAGATTCGAGGTGAGCCACACACTCCCGTTTGGTCGCCAGATCAAAATGGCTGCATACTTTCCAGAAGGCTGAGAAGAGTTACCCCCACAATTGATGGGTAGCCCTTCCCATGGACCGGACCCGCCCCCTGATGGGCACACGAGCAATACGAAGTTCAATAGCCAATAACCAGAATAAACTGATGCCATGATTGCAGTTATTTAGCATTCATGTATGACCTAAAACAACTTTTGATTTCATTGCAGAATTCTGATTACACTGTATGGTAATTATGTTTCTGTTTTACACATCTTTTCCAGGATGCAAGGCAGACCTATCGACAGACGCTGACGGAATTATCTTCTCAAGTGACCGAGAAGGCGAAACAGAATAAACGATCCATTCGGAAAGCCGAAGCATATCATGCAGCTAGCAAAGTGGCAAATGAGGTGATTTACTTTACAAGTTTCCAGAAGACTGTACTATCCGTATTCTCTGAATTTACTGTGAAGTAGTTGGCCCGTGGAATAGGCTTCCTCAGTGAATCACAATTGAATGCAAACAGATTGTAAAGAGGCCCCTCGAAAACCAAACAATAGCTCTGGATTCGTTTGTAGATCAACAAAATAGCCTCACTTAAGTGTATTTGTACTGCAGTAGTTAGTGTAGACTGCAGAAAGGTTTTATAGCTTTGGTCAAAACTAAACTTGTGGCCTGCTAAGCGCCTGGTTTCCTATGATGTTTTTGCGTTAATTTTTAAGTGAGTTTACCTGTTTATGGGCTCTTCTTAGCGACCGCGAACGTTTTTTCGGCGAACTAGTCCCATTTTGATTGTTATTTCGTATTTCTCAATTACTAATTGAGCTTAAATGAAGGATCATTGTGCCTTCTGTAATCTGTACGTCTGCCTGCCCTGCAAGGTAGAAAGACACCTAGAGTGCCAATAAAGTAATGCTATTATGAAGGGCTTAAACTCTGATCAGAAGTTCTTCAGTCAAGTATCTTATAGAATCATGCTCGGGGCTTATACTCAAAAAAGCCGACCAATGATAGCTAGCTCTGGTCCGATTTGGACTATAACGGCCGATTCATACTCCAGTGTATTATGAAGATACGAAAATTGAACACTGTTCAAATGTGAGCTATGCCCACTTGACTAGCCATGAAGAACCATGATTTGGTTCCTATAGCTATCTCGCACGAGAAAACATAAAGTATAAACCTATAGTAGGCCCAGTAAGAACCGTGCCATTTAACTAAACTGCCGCCTCCGACTGTTAACACAACTGCACGATGAAACATAGCTAGGATGCTATATCCTGCCGAAACCTACTGCCGTTGTGCGTGATGCTCCGCATAAGCAATGGAGTAAGGGAAAACAAGCCAGTGAGCCACAACTGGAAAAAAGGCCGTGGCCGGCTCGACTTGAACCAATTGGTTGGAAACCGGGCCGTTAAACCTCATCTAACTAACCTGTATCCTGCTTTATGCGATGAAACTATCTCCGAGGTACTTGCATGCTCGCACAGAGATGTTGTTTCTACACTTCCAAAAATAGCAAATCTACCGAATAACAAGTATTGCACGCTGAGTGTAGTTATAAGTTATTTTTGTCGGTATTGGAAAAACAAAGCATCTGCTGTGTGGTACCAGGCACACGGGAGACTTTAACTATATGAATCAAGATTCAAGGGTTACCATTTCAGATACAATAATAACAATCTCCTGGATCTGTTCGTTAAATATAGAAACTTTGAACGTTGCAAGGTTAGAATGTCCCGGCGGACCCCATTAACAAGCCTAGTTACGACATATTGTCATCTTGTGGTTCGTATATAAAATAATGAGTGTCTGGTTTATCGCTGCATTGATGACATAAAAGTCCACAGGAAACTTTGTAATTTGGAGTTAAATTTTATGATCATTAAGGAAAGTCCAGAATATAAGGAATGCAGTTATTAGGAGTAATTAGGAGGAAAATATTCAAAATGGCATCCGCACGTCTCTGTGAACATAGAAAGAAGTAAATCTCAGACTTTGTCATCAGTTGAGATACAAGCAGGAGTAGGTTGTTCTTATCAGGGCGTTCCAATCGACTGATTATATACAAGATATATCAGCTGTGAGCGTTTTCCCCGTTCAGCCGTTGCAAAATGTAACTTAATCACATATCCAGTCATAGGAAGCACAATATTATGATAAAACGTCCAAACCAGGAAGTTCAGGATGTTTGGCTTATTTCAATGTCATGCAGAACCTGCCTGATAAGTGGGTCGACGTTAATAAAAAAAATAACAGTGATGAGTAAATCTATATAAATCTGTGTTATGTCGTAAGTGGGCCTACTTAAGCTGTACTGCACATATGTCAATTTGCCATGTATCTGGGGCATTGACGAAACTTGTTTGGGAGTTCAATATGCATTGAGTCGTGTAGTTGGTCAAAAAAAAAAAAAAAATCAGTGCTCGGAGTGTTAGATATTCAAACGTTTAGATAAAAGCTAGCTGTATTTTTTTGTTTGAAAAGTGACTTAAGTGTGTTGGTAAAAATTTCCATAGATACCGGTAGGTGTGTTGAATATCACGAAAGGATGCTACAAAAGTTACTGCTTCTGAATGACTAAAACTTTGAACATCAATTAGACAATCTACCGCAATTTTATTTTTTGAGATTTGAACTGGTCAAGAGTATCAGAACAAAATGATGTAACATTCTTGTCCTGTACGGGACGGTAAAGTCTTTTAAAAAGTCTTTAAAAGCGAGAAATGACAATTGTTTGTCCCGTGTAGTCTTAGGCCAATTTTGATCTTCGAACCAATCTCAGTGATTGTAATTTTTATCTCAGGCTCAAGTTACATGGGTCGCCCATGCCTTTTGCTCGTTGTACATTCATATAGTTTTGTTTTACCAGGGAGTTGTTAGGATCCTCCCTGGTTTTACACATCTTATACAAAGTTAGAAACGTTACGGTTGAAGGGAAGCACTGGTATTCAATCTCGGTTTCTTTTTAATCTCTTCAGGCACACCAACAAGCACAAGAAGCAGCCCTTAAATATCATCGAGCAGTTGACATCTTCAACGCCGCAAAAGAAACTATCTCTTGCGCCGAATCCGCTGCTTTTGACGAAGGAGGACAAAGGAGGGAATTCGATGAAGCCCTCCAAGAACTCTTAAATCACGCTACTATGAAGGTAAACCATTGAAGACCATATTTCAAAAGATTCCGAAGTTCCTTCCACGTGTGTTGATTGACACTAGTCCGTAAAATTGTTCTCTTGGTATAGATCCAGGAAGCGCTAAGGGGGAAGGGAGGTTGGGGTAGCTTTAGAATGGCATATTTTCACATGTAAATTGATTTCAAATGCATTTATTCTGGAAACTTCATAACTGAGACCTTACGGGCTGTTTTCCAAAGTCGTTTCTCTCAATTCTTAGTTTATAGTAAGTGTACTTGCGTTTAGTTTTTTCTTCCTTTTTTCAACCCAACTTGTAAGTTATACTTGATCTTTGTATGAAGTATTTCATTATTTTTGTCTTCAGCTCAATGAGGCAGAAGAAGAGAAGACAAAAAGCAAAATAGAACACGATCAAAAAGCTCAGGTTTACGTGGAAGCGAAACAAAGAGTCGAATTCTTAGCGAGAAAATTTAAATCTTCCATCGCAAAGTCAAGGTAAGACATTCTGATTGTGTTTTGTCAATTTGTTGTATGTGTAAAATGTTCTTGTTAGGTGTTTGGAAATGGATTTACCAAACTAAAGGCATACGGTGGCATCCTGCAATTCTTTGTACATAGATAGGCCACATATAAATACTGGCCATGGTGGCGATGTGGCGACCGGTTTGGTTTAGGGCCGTCAAGGCAGTTGACAAAAGGAGAGACCCTCTTTCTGGGCCGTTCACCGCCGGTCAATCAACTTTTGCCGCTACCGCTTGAAATACCCAGTCCGCCCTGGCCTCCCCTCAATGCTCTATTAAATTCGAGAAATGCGCGGGATTCTCTCAGCTAAACAATTGAATTTCTTAACATTTGTTGGGTATAGCAAAACAGAGCCGAGACCTTTCTCTTTTTGAACAGAGTAAATACGCCGGTTTACTCACTGGGAGAGCTTTGTTGTGGGTTGCGGTTTCTGTTAGGTTCATAGAACGGCAAATTTCAACGACAGTCATTGCTCAGACCCCATAGGAAGAATTTTCACGTTGGGAACACGTATGTAGTCGTCACGCTATCGGGACGTAAATTCCATATTTCACCTTGTGACCCAAATTTCTATGAATGAACGTCTCGCATTCCCGCCAAGTACGAAAGTAATAAAATTTGTTGTTTATGTCTGGTTGGTAGGCCAACGAAATGTCGAGGTTAGTATTGTTTTCTTCCCATTCATAAAAACATAGCAAAACAATCGTACGACCGTCCAGGTAGTATATTATATGATATAAACACTACAGGTGGATTTCGAGAGTTAAAACAGTGAAGTTCGAAGGTTTTGTCGAGTACTGGCTCACCTGGTTAAAGCCGATGGAGATTTTGCTGTGGTTTACGATTTCCTATACAACACGGCATGACCATGATTTTCCGCAATAAAAGTATGGGATTACGAGATAGTGTGTCTTAATCGCACACTATTAGGCCGGATTATGATATCAAGTTTTTGAACATTCTTAAAACCGGTCGATAAACTACGAAAAAGTCGTGTCCCTAGAACAATAACTGTAATATCCAGCTATACAACGGGGTATCAGAGAATCGCAGGCAACAGAAGGCAATGGCGGTGGACTCGTGCACTACAGTTTTGCAGGATATAGTTAGCATTATCACCGCCCAGTGGCAAACCTAACTTATTCCACCGCTAAATCCCGGATTGCCAAATTGAGGCAAAATAAACAGTAGGCTACACACACAGACACATGCACACACAGACACATGCACACACTCACAAATAAATAGTATCACAATTTAGCATCCCCATACCTTTGAGACCGACTGGAGCAAATGCCCCCTCTTAATGCCACTGCCCATGACTCCTTCCTGTAAAAGCCGGTCTGTAATTACTATTACGTCACTATTACTATTATGTCATTTTCACCTCATCCTGCAGATCCTTTTATGAAGCTAAAGCAAATTTTCACGTACGCGTAAAGGAAAACAAAGAATGTGTCGAAGAGATTTTGAAGAAAATGAGCAACGCCAGGTCTGAGTATAGCGAAGCCTTGAAGTTCCTAGAAAATATCTCTGACTCTGTTCATGAAAAACGAGAGTTCAAAAAGTTGTTAGATGAGCAGCGGAGGGGAAGCGGAGTTGGTGCTGAAGCAACGGCCGAATTCGATAACCTGGAAATTTCTCCAGATTTACCAGGTAAGGCGTAAGACTAACACTATGATGTATCGAGTCCCCTAATTCAGCGGTCGGACCCTTCGCCCTTGTACCTGGTTATACCCATTTTGAAAAATGCTCCAACTTTAATAGTACCCATGATCAAGGGAATATAACGACTTAATATATGAACGGTGTGATAATTGGACAGGGATCGAAGACCATCTGGCAATTCTAAAAGCATTTACAAGAGACTGTAACAACTAAATTGTGATTGTGACTTTTTCTAGGATGTTTTAAATCCGACCTGACTTCTCATATTTTTCGCTAACTAGATCCTCACCTTGAAAGCTAATCCTAAAGCGACCCAATCTTAAGAGAACGCATAACCAAGTCCGAATAAAAGAGTTTAAAAAATATGGTGGGGAACTGGACAGGAATTTTAAAAACTGGCAACACAAGAAACGCTTCCCTGCACAGGCGGGATTATTGGGGGGGGGGGGGCAAGCGGGGGTGTCCCTTCACTTTTAGACATGAAATCCCGCCCCTCCTTCTGTGTGATCCAAATTTGGTCGTTACACAAAGTTGAATAACCTCTCACTGTCTTACTGAGTTGTGTCTATCTGAGTCACTCTTTTCGCAGTAAGTCAAGTCAATTACAGTTGTTTCAATGACTCGAGTCAATGTGTCATTTCAATTTGTCGGGTCAGGTCAGGTCAGGTAGTTTTGGATGGTTCTGAGTCGATTCGCCACTAGATTACAACTCTTCTACATCATGTTTCAGAAAGCTACCAACTGATCAAGGGGTCATCAGTTTCCCTTTAGTAATAAAGAAGTGAAAAAATCTTTCTGTCCATACGAAGGTTCAGCCTGTTCAGGAACTGGTCACTACACCCGTCGGAGTGTCATGGTCTTGTTAAGATATTACTTGTCAACATCCAAATGTTTTGCTGTTTCTTTGTTTTGATTATTTGTAATCTTAATTTTATGTTTTTATTTTAGATATATTTGGTGATGACGAGTCAAATTCAGAAGCCGGCAGTATGGACTCCGACCGAATGTTGACAGATTTACAGAAACGCCCTCTACCTTCTCATCCTAACCCATCAATGTCGAGAAGAGTTTCTGGTTGCAGCGAAAGTGAGACTTCGTCGGCGAGAAGTAGCATGCGGGAAAAGATTGACGTCGAGACACGATTGCCTCATTTGCGCGAAAGAGGTGACGGTCTGTCGCCGGTTTCGAAAGAGGACGAGGACGATTGTCCCTTTACAGCCGGAGAGACTCATTTGCGTGAGGAGGAAAGTGAAGATTCCATAAGTGAGAAGAACATTGATAAGAAGGGGGACGTTGAACAATCGGAAGAGAGCGGATTTGCAGACGCTTCAGAGAGTGAAGTGAGTGAGATCGATATCGATGATCTGTCGGATGATCTCGAAACGGAATCTCCGTCACCATTGAAGCAGGAGCCAGTCGTTAGGAAAACGCTGAAGAAATTGATACCCGATGAAGGTGAAATTTGGCTCTAAATGACAAGTGTGTAGATCTTGCTTCCTAATGAAGGGCTGTTTTCCTTTACAGCTTTGAAGGATACCAACAGTCGATGAAAGAAACGAACTGTGATGAGACTAGGTGAAAAGATGGGAGACAATCAGAGAGAGCTATTCATAGTTCAGAGATCGGTATCGATGATCTGTCGAATGATCCCGAGACAGAATCTCCGCCATCACCGAAACAGTAGGAAGTCGGGATGAGGAAATTAAAGACATTGATACGCGACATAAAGGAAAATTTGGCTCTAAACGTGTGGTTGTCGCTTCCTAATGAAGAGTTGTATTCCCTTGTAGCTCTGAAGGAAATCGTTAATTTATGAACGAAACGGCTGAGATAAGACTGTCAATGAGTTGTATGCTTGTTTCCGTTTTCTGTAAATGACGGACCAGCTGTGTGATAATCAGTCAGGACTGCCGGGCCCTGCTAGCTTATAGATGTCTTTCATAACATGTTACTCCTCGAAGAAATGAACCGAAAACGGATGCGAGGAAGGGAATCACCGTGTCTTCTTTAAATCTGGTTCACCAGATGACGGATGAATTAAAAGTTATCATTCTAAAACCGGGAGGTATGCATAAAGATACGATTATACGGATTTGATAAAAGTTACAGTAAACTTCATTTAAAGGATCCTAACCTCATGTTATTTACATTATGTCATTATAATATAACTATACCGATCTTGTGGGGGCAAAGTTAGGTGCATAAGCAGGGCGTACTTGGCTTGGTAGTTTGTAAGAAGTGGCGAATAAGGGAGCCTTGGGAAGGTTTTCTATTTTTTGAAGATAAATAACCGTAACGTAATATCATGTCATTCCTTGGATTGTTCAGATGAATCTTCACTCAAGGCATGGATTAGGAATTGTCATCTTTCAGGGAAAATTCATCTCATGATTGTTTTGCCAAATGAAGAAAAGTTTAGGACACCACCCCGCCCCATTTGAAATGCCTTCTCATATGTCAACGTGAAGTTAAAATCAATTTAAAATGACAGAAACTGGCATTCATTGTATCGAAACAGCCATTTTAGGAGAGAGTTTCGAGTTTGCTGCACAATATGCATCTCTGACCGTTCATCCAAATTTCACTACAATGGATTCACGAAGTGATAATCTCAGACGTCACCCTTCCTGTAGGAAATTAAAATCGGAAATTGGCGGGTGAATGTGTCGTACATGGTTGCATATCTTCCCTTTGTACCATATGTATGTAATTACAATCAAGAAGCTCTAATTGTCTTCACGTGTACATGTCTTTCGACTTCTATTCGAGTCGTTCTGGATTTATATATCTGATAGTCTTATTAGAGTTCTTTTAGATCCCTTGACGGTCTTCCTGGACGCGAGGGTGCATGGTACGCAGTAAAGTCTGTCCGATGCCGAGGTAGGCGCCACTAGTTTGTATTTGAGACGCTTGATAACTGCTGTTGTCCAGAGGTGTAGCTAAACTCAAACATCAGGGGGAGGGGGAACTGGCGTTGGGCCAAATTTTGCGGGAGAGAGGTTAATAGCAAAATCCGTGATTTTCAACAATTAAACTATATTCTTGAGTGATTTAATGGCGGAAAGGACAACAGGTGAAGAGCCAGAGGGACCATTGGGGGTAAATTATCCCTCTGGCTAGTCGGGGTAGGTCGCAGGCTAATTTTGCCGCTATCTTAAGTTGATTTCGGCAAAGTAACAGTGATTCGAACCAATGGGAGTTTTGCTCGAGACTCTAGTACATCACGACAGTTTACCTTGTCTGAACAAAGGTTCGAATAATGCAAATGTACTTTAAAAGCATGCGGCTAGCCCGGAGCAACCCTATTGATACCCCGGTTTCTCTCGGTAAGAGGTATGTGTTTGACCCAGGCACATAGCCAAGATTTTCTCCCCAGTTGTCTACGCGCCTGGTTTGACCGCGGTCACTATAGTTTTAAACATATTTTTGGGGGTGGGGGGTGGGGGGGATAGAGGACAAAACTCACAGTCATTTTTTCACCTAATATGAATTTCACCATACGTCAACTTACCTGTTTTCTCAGCTTTGGACCAAAGTCTTTTTTCGTGATTTTTGTTTTTATTTTTTAATTTTTATAAAGTTACAGATATTTCTACTCTGTAGTAGGCCTATTGTATAGTTGTAACAAGGACGGACATTTTATTTGATCACCGGATGCAAGTCTATTTTGTAAATAAGAAATTTATCGCACTGCACTTACGAAATATGATTAATATTTATCTTTTCTATGCACTGTAACTATGAAATAGAGAAACTTATTTTTATGATTTTTATGAAGATTACAGATTTTACCTATGTTGATGTTTTACATTGTTTCACAAACTTGCCATGACTTGAGCACCCGAGGACAAAGCTTGCCCCGCTCGGCGGACGTGTATTTCTCCTGCAACTATGTTGTTGGGATATGTGCATTAGAGAGAGGTACATACTTGACTTCTGCTACGAAGGTTAGGACATAGCTCATATCGTTGCCGATTTTTCATCGTTTGTCTATTAGTCTCCTTGGCCCCTGTAACATGGTCATTGATAAGTCTTTGAGTCAGGACCCTCAAGGGTCAGGTTTAGACATTTTACCTAATCAATGGCGTGTGTATCGGGGAGGGTGGGGTCTGGCTGGAGATGAAAGCCATGTTCAGGCAGAGTATACCCGCCTCCTAGGGCAAACTTCTGGTTACAAAATCATTACAATTTCGGGAAAAGCCCTCTGCTCCCAATCTAAGTTACGCTAATGAATGTAGTCCACAGACGACTACAGTGTCGTAGTTGAGGACCCAGTAGATATATGTAAGGGACTAGAAATTTTGGCAACTATAGTATACTTTTCAGATGCAGTAAGGTACCCTGTGTGTCCATGTACGCCGAGTCCACCAGACACTTGGGTGTAGTTACTACGTCATGTCGCCGTACGAAAAGACTTTCTTCGTTCTTTCAAAACTAAATTACAGGTATTATACAGCGTGTCCCATTTTAAAATGGCAACTCCATCAATTTTTAAAAGCACAATTCTAAAAATAAAACTGAAATGAAATGACTTGCCTGTATACGAACTCTGTATTTTTTTCTTTTCTTCGGTTGCCTTCTAGGATGGAGAAGGGTTGGACTCATTAACTTTAAGTGGGAGGGGGAAAATGAAGCCCCCATTTTCACTGGACACCAATTTTTAAAACCTGGGGGTTTCACTGTATTTATTAATTTGCTTTGCTACAATGAAGTATCTGATGTTACAGCAATCTTGCCAGTACTCAAGTCCTCTCTCTACGTTTGGTTTTGTAAGTTACTGCACGAAGAACACAGAACATACAAAGTCCATATTTCCCTCAGGTCATGGTTAGAAAGAACGGTCATTTTCGAATATACTTTCATGAGATACAAAACTGGCAGGACCAAAAAACCCAAAGCGAACATTTGAAAGGAAGGGTCTAAATTATGGTACCGAAAGCGAAACAAGAGTACCAATGGCGGGGGATGGACTTCCTTGTATATTTTAGCGATTTCAGTAAAGGATTAACTCAATACTGCGATGCGCTTCGAAATTGACAGCTATGTGCGCAAGCGAGTTGTAAAACAAATAACAGTATAATGTAGAAGAGGGCTCTTACCATGCAAACGTCAATGGAAGGGGTGCATGAAAAATTTTGCCACGGGCCTGCTATATTTGTGCCTTCCCCAGACAAGGGCGGATCTAGGAATAACTGTAAGTGGGGGCGGATGCAGTGCACCGAAGGTGCACCACGAGCGCGAAGCGCGAGTATGTCCGCGTGGGGTCCAGGGGCCCGCGTTAGGGCCCCTGGCGGGGTCCAGGGGCGGAGCCCAGGTGGGGTTCAGGGGGCGAAGCCCCCGGAAGCTCTCGCAATGTGAGACAATTTGAACACAGAAAATTAGTTTGAATTGCCCCAAGAGTCGAGATGAACTTAGCGGTGATTCCATTAGTTCTACCTTTTAATGATCCGGATTCAGCAAAAGGTACTTCCAGTCAGTGGCAGAAGTTTACGAATATTGACAACCCAACTGAAGGGAAGGATGTTACTCGAATTTATACCAAAGGTATTAACAGAATCATATGAAAATGTCACTGTTGTGCAAAATGAAAAGGAAAACTTATCTGTTTCAAACATCTAAGGGAAATTAAGATAAAACATATGCAAATCTATTTTTAATTATAATTTTGCTGTTCATTTTCCTCCGCTAAAGAGATCTTTGTTATAAAAATATTTCAAAATTTGTTTTACCAAGTGAGTTAATTATGTAGGTACATGATTAGAAAGAAATAATCACCCTTTTTTTCGCCAAAGTTTGGCACAAGATCTTACATCGCCACATTTTTTTACTTTTGTTGTTCCATACTCAAAACCGCACGCAGTGGCCCGACCAGGATTTTGGACTAGATGGGGCTAAAACTTGTGGGAAGACTATCTACGAGCGGAGCGTACCCGAAAATTTTTCGATAAAAATCCCCCCCCCCTGTCGTCGGAAATCACCCTTCCCAGGCTTAGCAAGTGAGCTCCTAGAACTTATGGTTTTGTCAGTATTTTCTTGGATGGAAGACCCTTCTCCTTAACATTATTGGAGATTGTCAAAATGTGATCACGTCTGTCCCATGCTTTTCTGATTGTTAGTTTGTTGGGTACCAGAAAAGAACCATTCGCCATGGCCCAGTTACCTCTTTTGAAAACTATAGCTTAATACATTTTCATTCTATGAAAAAAACACTGACGACCCTTAGGGGGGGGGGGGGCACAAGCTACTTCAGCGTTTTCCACCGTACTCCTTAGCCATGTCTTCAACCATTTTAATCCAGAAAAACTTTCTCCTGTTGCCACTTTTACTTGGTGAGTCGAGAAATCCTAAGCAAGCGTTTCAGTAACGGGTACGGGTTTTCATCACAGGCAAAAATGCATGCAGGTGCGGTTGTAGGGGCATATTTTGGGGGCTATGTTGTCATTGACCCTAGTAAGACCACATAAAGAGGAAGCCCATGGCCATGAATTCTGACATAGGCGTCATCGGTGTCGCAAACGTTGCCACCAAACAAGATCATATGTGTAGCTAGGGATGACACTGAATGATGTCAGTTTGGAGGCTCAGCCAAGCGTGGTCCTTGGATTTGCCTTTACGGGGGTGCAAGCGCCCTGACTGGGGCCAGCTACTCTAAGCCCAGACAGATGCATTGGGTTGCCAAAAGGATGCCAAACTCGATCGAAGTATAAGGGGCGCGAAGAGCGCCGAGAAAGTTTGGGTGAAATTGAAAAGGTTTCATTTTTTGCTCTTATTAATAAAAGTTGAAAAAGTTTGGGTTTTATTGAAAAATCTGCCCTACTTACGGTTAGAGCAAGCCAAGAAATTTAATGGGCGCCTGCATGGTCGTCGTCGGGGATTACGCTCTTTATCTTACCCATTTATTAATCCTCCCCGACTAAACTGTAAAATATATTTGCATCACAAAATATGTTTGCCAAGATGATGAGGCTGAAGAAAGAATCTTCCAAAAGATAGGAAAAAGAGGTTAGAAATTTGCAACGATGCATTTTTGTGTTTCTATGGAATCGCAGCTATACATGCAAGAACAGTATTTGTGGATGCTTAAACGTCGAATATATCGAGTGAAATGCAGGATATTACCGCTTGATGAAACTGAACATGAAAGCGTGCGTAGCGCGCGAATTTTGTTTTTAGTTATGGAAGGAATTGTTACAGAACTTATTGCCTACGGGCCTGATAGAGGGCCACGAGGAATACATAGTGAGCATATCTATGTCTTCACCATTACTATAATATAAAAATTTTGCACATGGGGGGGGGGGGGGGAATTGCGGGCTAAAACCCCCTTTCCCCAGTAGAATCGCGCCTGCATCAATGGCAGACGACAGTCTGTCCTCAGCCTTAACATCTTATCAAGTTAACACCAGACATGTAATTCGCCATGAAATTTCGCCAGAGCGAGGACATCTTTGGGGCATAGTATCCTTAAATACCCTTATTTCGCCTCAAGTCAGCCACCTAGGCCTATATGCAGCGACTGGAATTTTAATTGAGGGTATGTAAGGTATTTTGTAAACTAAGAATGTAGACATTTTAAAAGAGCGTCCAGTTGTTACAGTCAGTACGCCAGGGATGATTCAGTTTGTATTGAACTGAGATATACGTGCCTTACTATACCCCATATACGGGAAATGTCCCTTAAAATATGTGAGTAATATGTTTTTATTTTGTTTTTTTTTTAATTATGTATTTTTTTAAATTTTTTCTTGGTCAATCTAAGGGGAGGGGGGGGGGCGGTCGCCCCTCCACCCCCCTCTGGATCCGCCGTTGTCCCCAGATGCCGTTTATATATGCAAGCCTAGTTGGGGCGTTTCGAACAGGTTAAGGGTTTATGTGACGCAAGCCTTATACCTGGAACATGGGCGCCGGGGTGCGTAGTTTTTTTCCCAGGACGAGTCAGGCCAAATCTGGCCAATGGACCAATCAGCTTCTTGGAAATACCTCTACTTCCAAAATGACAGCTTTTCGACCCTTTTTTGTAATTCTGACGCCGGAATATGAAAAAACGGGCCAAATAACCCCAATCCACGTAACCCTAACCTAAAATGTTAACCCTAACCTTCATTTTGAAACAAATTTAAAATTTTATGAAAACGCGATTTGCCAACGTTCGTCCTGGGAAAAAAATTATGCCGCCGGGGTAAGGACGAAACGGGCGAGGGTAAAGAGCGTCCTCTATTTTATAAAGGGCAAATTACATCGTACGCGATCTTCAGTCGTATTTACTCAAAATCCTTAGCATTCGCGGTGTAAACTAAATGAAGACATTTTTTTTATTTTGTGCCAGTTCGTTGTACTCCATCGTGTATATAAAATTCCCGTTCACTGCGGTGGTCTGTAATTATTTATGAACGCTCCACTTTCACTCCAAAGGGATAAGACTGGCACTTGATACAAAATCAGTAACTTTGTAATGCGTCCATAATGCGATTAAAATCATGTCACGAAATGAGATCCTTCACAAAATACGAAAGTTTAGAACGTTTAAATCTAGTGGAAACACTTTAAAAATTTGTCGGAACAATTTATATTAGTAACATGAGGTCTTCTTGATCGTATATGACTACTTAGCATTGTTTGACTAATTTATCAGTCGTAATCAAAATAAAAAAATAATCGGCAGCGGATAAGAACGTTTTTCAAATGACTGGAAATTATCCTATCAAGATAAAGGATGCTATTTGCATTGAAGTGAGGTTTTGTAATTTCTAACTTGTTTATGGTACTTTCATTTAGGTCGTTTTGGGAAGGGCTTTCACACTTCGTGGGGAAAGCGCTACACAATGCCAATGTATGTATGTTGTTAGCTTGTGCTGAGTTAGTGTAAGTAGACTTGGCCAAGTGTCTCTGTACAGAAGAGATATCATTACGCAGTATTAAGGGCGTGTTAATCAAAACATCGGCATAGTGTACACGACTGTACAGAGAGGACCAGAGAGAGACTTGGCCAAGTCTATGGTGTAAGTCGATCTGTATGAAGTCCCCACTGGCGGTACATATAACCATAGCCGTACCCGGAGAGGCCTGCAGTACCCAATTTGGGCAGATTTGTGCTATTTTCGAGCAAAATGTATGCTGTATAATACGCAGTAAAATTTCGGAAAAAAAGGGATCAGCCTCCCAATATCAAAGTATGGGGATTAAAAGTTTCATTACAGAAACGCAAGTGCACTTTCCGAAAATAGTAATAGCGTCAAATAAATTACGCCGCTCCAGAATCAGGCTCTTCATACATTGGATAAGTTTACACATGGTAGAAGTTTTCGAATAGGGTGCGGGGATAGCGGTAGACATTGCCAGGAAAGTCCAGTCAAGTTTGTTATCACCAAGTTACTGCCTTCTCTCAAAATCCAAAGAAAAACAACTAAACAATGACGAACGTTCACATAAGAACTGTATCTTGTAATTTATTGATGATAAGTATAACAAACCTGTCAGTTCGTGCTCTAGAGAACAAGAATGGTTCAGCTCTCCGTCGTTTTCCTTTAAAAATCACCTGAACGGACTGACAATTATGCAACTTTTAAATCCAACGGCGTTAAGGAAAAGGATAATTAAGGATCTTTACAACACGATCACGCTCTCTTCGCATCCTGTTGTCGAACTATATGCAGGAGCGCGAAAGAGCTAAAACTCACGAAGCATTGGAAAGAGCACCTAAAACAAATCTAGCGGTTGCATTCATCATAAACGAATCAACACGACTTTTATGTTATATATATGAAAAACGCATATTGCACACTGAATACAATTTGGCACAAAGCCACTGCTGATAGTCGAAAGGTTACCGTGGGCAGTAAGAGATTGTCCATGCACGTAATTAGTATTGTATTGCTCAAGTTGGTATCCTACCCTGAACAAAAAATAACCCTTCCATATTATGGGATTCGATGTGACGCAACTTCTTCCGACGCGTTGTTAAATGTGGACAACTTTGCAACTAGTTGCCAGCTGTTGGATGACTTTCCAGCGAATCGGTCGCTGGAAACCATGCACCATGTGCATTTGAAGAAAATGGCAGACTTCTGGAAAGAACTGCGAAGGTAATCAGCTTACTGAACTTCGGAAAACCTCTACAAAAGTAGTATTCGAACGATATATGCAAGGAATCACCCATTCAGTAACCTGTTTGAATTGCTCTAGGAACATTTTGGAAAAATTATAAAAACAAAAACCCTGCGATCTTCGCCAACTAGTTCCACCACACGATTGTGGAAGTACCCTTCCTTTTCATGCTCCCTAAAGCCGGGGTAACACCGCCATGACTACCTGCGACTCTCCGTCATACAATTTGCATAAACGTAGAAATTCTGGTGCACCGACTGCATCCAACTAAGATTGAACATGTTCAATCGGGCTGACGGCTTACGACACGACGGAACTCTAGTCGTGGAGTTAACCGGCCACACCCCCACGACCACGGCCGACGAGGTGGGTGGTCCCTGTCGTGTCGTGGCAGTGTGACCCGGGCTTAACAACGGCCGAACCCACCATCCCCTGTCAACCATCCTTGCCAAACCTTCGTGCTCTTTTCGGTGTCTTCTGTGAATGAGGATAGCCCAGCCAACACTGCTAAGTGTTGTCTTTCTATCGACATGTTGATTGAAAGTCAAATGTAAAATAACAAACGAAGGTCAAAATTTTACTAAGGCTGCTTCAGAAATCTACTTATAACTACTCGGTGTAGCCACTCGGGTCTCACAACCAATTAGTCACCAGTCTCTCTCATTGCGACAAAACGGTCTTCACAGTGAGTCACGTCCAGTAATGAGGAAAGGATTTTAGAGACATCAGCTTAACTGGTCACATCTCTTTCCTTGCAAGTATACTTTATCATGTTTTCACAACGCATGCAATGCATTCCATATCATTTGTAAACTAGGAGTTATCTTCATTAAATTCAACCAAAAATATCATGACTGAAAATACAGGGCAATCAGATGGTTTCCAATATTAATTAAGGGAGTGAGACCTAAATTTGACATTTTCGAAGGTACTTTTGGCAATTTCCTGGCACAGTTTGGAATCAAAAGTCAGTGGTATAGCCCCCCCCCCCCCACAGCCCAACAGTTCTGACAGCCCTGTAATCATACATAATTCAGCATGCTCGAGTAAATAAGTTAAAAGTGGGATCACTGCACACTATCATTAAAATATGTATAACCATGTAAATGTTTAAACTCACAATATCAACTTTCAAATAAAATTCATGCTAAAATTAGTGACAAAAATGAGATGTCATGAAATATGAAGTAATGAAGTGGAACAAAGTTTGACCTACATTTTTCCCATTAATTTAACTTACATGACGTGAACAAGACATAAACTACAGCATCCTGGACTACTCTGTAACATGAGGTGTCAAGATAAAAGCAGCCTTTAGCCCTACAAAGTGTTGGTGTGAGTACTTGCAGAGCGCCACTACTTTTCTAAATCATTTCACATGGTAATTTTGCTGACTGCAGTTTAATGAGCCAAAGTGCATTTTGCTGATGTGATAAGTTTTAAAAAGACAACAAAGAGAATAAATTTAAATTATGATAATGCAGCTTAATTAAAGTTAACTAACTTCATTTCTTTACCCATGAGCCTTTGCATCATTAGAATCTACTTCTAGTCCATGTCAACATAGAGCAGGCTTCACTTTCACTACTGAGGAATCCTATCTCTTACATATCTCAAAATTTCCATCATTTATTGCATACACTGGACAACAAACAAAACACATTTCAAAGGCCTGTCCTCTCTTTCCTTTTCACAAGATGGTGGTTTAGAAAGCACAGGAAGCCAACACAAAAGCAACTGACATATTTAAAAAAAAACTTTTATGATAATACCAGAATATAACCCCCTTTAAAAAATATGGTAACACCAAAAAAAAAAAATATGGTAAAAAAGGGGTCCATATCCTATTGGGAGGATTTCACACTTGCAAAGTCAACTAACACAGCCACCTTCTGGAGGACAAATAAACACAAACAAGGTCATGTACTAAAGCAATGTGGTGTGTGGCTCAGTGTCCCCAGAACAACCAGTGTGCCCAATGAACCTGACCTTTTGGGCAAGCTCCCTACACTTTTTATGATAAATTTAAGGAAAATTTCATGGTACAAAGTGAGGCATGGCTGGTGCAAATGATCCCAGTTCCCTACGTGGTCTGCTTCAGATGTTTATTCAGGACAGCTGTCTAGTAGTAGTGCAGAGCAAAGGACTCCACCCCTCCTAGCCTTTGGGGCAAGACTTTGGATTGGTAATACACTTTTGTCCATTAGATGGGGACAGGATGCAGGATTTGGGATCCACTACTACATCTTGATACATTCTGAAACCTTGCCAAAAAAAGATTATCATCTTGCTGGTGTTCCTGGGCCATCTATTTCATGAGGTCCTTACGTCAGATGGGCTTCCTCACACTGCTTACTGAATCTTATCTGACATTTCAATTGAACATTATCCCCTCCAAGCCTGTAACAAATGTTGCTCCAAATTTACAATAATGGATTTCATTAAAGGAAGAAGAAATACCTAACCATACCATGTTTTTGATAACTGAAACATGATTTCAAACCAATGAGAGGTTGCAATACCACCTTTGAATCTCGATGGCTTAGGTGAAGAAGACTGAGATTAATAATGTAGTGAATAAATTACTGAATGTCTTCCCTGAGAAATTCTAACAGGAAAGGAAAATAACTAGTGCATATTCATAATATAATATACAGCATCTTGACATCATTACCTCACATCTGCTTTTGAGGGATCATATCTATGATTTTAAGCTATTTTTATCTCACATTTTACAATTTTGAGGCATTTTTTGACAATTATGCTTTATTATTCAGATTTTCTTTCCATATGTAACTTATGTTTTTTATATCCAACATGACTATACCAATATGAACACAGTGCATCAGGGCAGAAAATATCTATGAGGCAGGGCTTTGGCTTCTTTCTCTCTGTAATATCAACTTAGCATCAAACTTTAAAGGTTGTGAGAGTGACAGTTATCCCTGAGATAAAGGTACAAATTTCTTAGCTTGGTCTTCTTAGTGATTGTGATTCAACACTGGATTAAAATAGTCACATCAATATCTAGAAACTTTTGGGACTGATGGATAATTACAGATGAGGCCAAACAGGTATACAGAGGTAGACAGATGGAGCACAATTTCATTCCCTTTGAAGCTTTTCAGACTGATTCAAATGCATGCACAGCCTCTGTCAACATCTTGGGCACTGAAGGATTTTCCTCAACATGCCCTTCTATGAGGCATCAGTGTTACTCTATCTCACAAAAGCTCAGGAATCAGCATGTTGTTTTTTGTTCTGCTCAAACAGAGCACAATTTCATTCACTATGGAGTTATTCAGACTGAATCAAATTCATGCATAGCCTCCTTCAACATCTTAGGTATTGAGGAACTTTCCTCAAAACACCCATTTTCTATGAGGCATCACATTTAGTCTATCTCACAAAAAGCTTGGGCATCAGCATGTTGTTTTTTGATTCGCTCAAACAGAGCACAATATCATTCAAATGCATGCACAGCCTCCGTCAACATCTTGGACATTGAAGGACTTTCCTCAAAACACCCATTTTCTATGAGGCATCACTGTTATTCTATCTCACAAAGAGCTCGGGTATCAGTGTGTTCTTTCTTGTTTCCCTCAAATGGTCATCACGACTTTGGGGGCAACCTAGTTGCCATCACCTTGAGATATTTAAGAGCATTGGTAGCAGCAGAGAGTTTTGCTTCTTCTTCAGATTTACCAACTGCAAAACACACTGATTCTGGTGAAGTAGACATGTGTACAAGACACTGCCACATACCATCAGTGTTCTTTTCATCCAGCACTGTATAAACCACTTGGAAATCAACCTCATTAGCAATACCTTGAAGCATGGTATGAGCATCTGAAAAAGACAAAATTAAGGACAAACTTTTTATGTGGGTATTCTTGTTTCTTGAAAGTCTTTTTGAAATCTGTTTAGTTTGTAACTCACTTGGAATACCGTACTAATAACTTAATACCTTGGTTCCCAACTATGTGTCCTAAACCAAATTTTGATCTCCTGGTAATGTTTTAAGTTCACCAAAAGGTTGCAAAAACTTGGAAAAATTCTTTTGTGAATAAAACACCACTTTCCACCCTCTGAGTAAAGCAGCAAATGAATTGAGCATACTAAGTCTTGGCTAGACATTTCTTGATACAAAATTGATAGACTCAAGTCTCTAGTTGTGCTCAAAGACTTGCTGTGACTTAAGTCTGAGAACTTTACAGCTTTGATCATTGTCTTATCTTTACCCAGAGTGACTCGACTCAAGTAACTCCCAAAAAGAAATTTATGTACTTCTTTAAATAGTAAGTTAAAAACTTGTGTACACCTGACCTTGAAATATCAAGTAACTACAATACTACAGCAAAAGGATAGAGCAATGTAACCAGACTCACATGTGTGGAGAACTCATCCAAATTACAAAATCAAAGACTTCAGAGGACTTGAATTACATACATAAAGTAGGGGACAGAATGGAGGTGAAACAAAAACAAGATGGCTTGACTTAGAATCAACATGACTGAAGAATTGAAAGCATCAGAGCCTCCATTTATTCCAAGAGGAACCAACTCTCCAATTGTTTTCAATGCCTTAAATTAAGGTTGTAATATTCATCTTAGTACTAAAGAATTTGGCCATGCCTTAGTAGAAATCTTACGCACTTGCTGTTACTGCTAGATAAATTGATTTTGCTAGAGACTGATTTAAATGTAAATGAAATTGTTCATTCGAAATATTTTACAGTGAAGTTCTTCAGTGGTTTGTATAGTTACTGTTCACAAAATAGAAGGGTTTTTCTTTCTTTACAACAGAACCAGTCATAAATCACAAGACATTGTACCAACGAGTTCATACTTACTTGCATAGTCATAACAGGAGCGTAATCTTGTGATGTGAGGACCATTGGCTTTCGGTAAATTAGAGAGAGCAGATGCCTTGGGGGAATGTTTTGACTTTTTCTGAAAATATAAAAACTTTAGGTTAAACGTTAAAACAAACCACAGGAAGCTGAAAGACTACAACACCTCATAAAAAAAAATCATGTCATCTCTGGATGTGATCATTAAGGCAGAATTCTCTCAAACTGATCAAGACATCTGACATTAAATGTACCAACCCGCATCCCTGATCCCCCCACCAACCCCCCCCCTCCCCCCCAAAAAAATCAGAGCAAAAACTCAAAAGGTACTCCTGAAGAAAGTAGGGCTGTGAACGTGTAGCAAAATAATTAAACGTTTAATCGCAAAAATTTGCGATCGTTTAGCGATTAATCGCAATTACCTTATCACAACAGAAAGACTTGGTGTGTGCTGATTTACACAATAAGTATTCAAAATGAAGTGGCGACGCCGGGGGAAGTAATATCCGAAAAGCACGGTTTCTGTAAAGGCTTTGCTTTACTTTGATGTCTTACAGACCTATGCATACCCAGCCTGTGCATACCATTTATAATTTTTCAAAACGAGAATTCATATGGATAAAAACGGACGTCAAATGGGTTTTGCGATTAATCACTAGTAGCTTTGTACTAAATGTTTATTCCACATGCCATCGTTTAGCGATTAATCGCTACACGGTCACAGCCCTAGAAGAAAGACTTACTATGCCCTGCTAACTTAATGGTATCACCTAACAATATAAATGTTTCAGTATAATATATCTTGTGCTTAATTTTGCTTTTGCTTTCTTTCTGAACAAAGCCAGTCCACTCTTATGTAACCCAGGAATCTTACAAGATGAGAATTTAATATTTCTGTCCGTCTATCATTCAAGCTCCGGTATAAAAGAACTTGCAACAAGATATTCCACCAAAGTGACTTGAACAGATGCTGTGGTTGAGTGGACAAAGGCGGTGGCATTTGAAGCGATGATGCTTATCAACCGGGAGGGTCCTGGGCCATGATCCCTGGCCGGTCAAAGTAAGGTGGGTTTTTCATCCAAGAGCAATCTACGGTTTTCCCAATTGAACTGGCCTTTCATAAGAAACCAAATTTGATTAAAATTGTTGAGTTGGTTAGCCACCCAACATGAAGTTGCAATTCATTAGCCATAGGCTTCTCCCACATCCACGGTTGCTTAGCATCATAAAAACAACTGCCCTACAAGTCCTGAATTATTAAATAATGACCTCAAAAGAGTGATTATTAAAGAGCCCCTTAGACAAGGTTTAAAATCCAGGTAAGGAAGAGCATAATATCCCTGGTTTCACTTGTGTGTCAATCAACCGACAACAATAATTATGTAGAGCAATGTACCTTAGGTTTACTGTCCGTCATTTCTACCCTCCCCAGACCGGGGTCAGATTCTGAAAGGTTCTGGATGTACTCCAACATCACTTCTGCAGCTTTACGTTTGGCCAACCTCTTGTTTTTCTCACAACCTGGATCACGCAAAAGAAGGATGGTCATGTACACATATTTAAAGGGAAAATGCAGACACTGCAATTTGAGTTAATTTACCCTGGTATCCTAATAAATCAATGGCCCTTTTTAAAAATGTCACAATATCTTTGCTACTAAATTGTTTAATTCACACAAAAATCTTTATTTCCTGAAAAGTCATGAAAGATGCTTGCAAGGGAAATAAGAGGATATTTGTTATGATTAGCTAATGTTTCAAAATAAGTTTGGGGTGACTGCTTATCCCCTTAAAAATTTTCTTGGGCATAATTCTTTTATTCACATCTGTATAAAGCACATTGAAGTAACTATCAATAGTCTCACATAATGAGGATGACTCTACCAACTTAAGTCCCACTTTGAAGAGTTGACCAGGACAAATGTCAAGGTCTGGTGATGTTTCTTCATGAACAAAACAAACTTACTGCATGATCTAGATGGCCAAGTAACATTACCATAAACTTGGAACTGGGGAGGGGCAGGGAGTAGGGGTGATCTTTATCTAGTGGGTGGTATAGGAAAATGTTCCACACTTGAGGGAAGATGGTATGTTCTGACAAATTCTTTTTCCAATTCTGAAAATCAGTTATGAATCTTATGATCCTCATCTCTGCTCCTAATGGCTGTGTTGTAACTCTTACAATACATAATGAAAATTCCAAGCAACTTTTATGGGAGTTTTGCAATCCCATGTCCATACTTATTCTCTTACCATGTTTCCAACAAAAAATAGTTTTGAACTTATTTAAGAACAACATGTTGACATTTCACTGACCTTTCTTGGTATATTCACCAACTGTAACAGAGATAACAAAACGCCTGTCATGAGCAGGACCCATCTCAGCGACCTCCTCATACTCTGGTCTTCTCAAACCCAGTCTTGTCACCAGCTCTTGCAATTGTCCCACAGGGTTACTTAAGTCATCATAACTACAAAAAAATTGGACAAAATGAAATCAATCATTCAATCAAAACCATACAAAAAGTGCCAATACCAACACCAGTTGTTCAAGGTTTTAAATAGTTATTTACATCTATAAACTTCAGAATATTTCCTCAAACTTCTCAATTCTGTCATAGCCAGGCCAATTTAAGTAGTGGGCTCTATGTAAAGTGTCTAAACAGCATGGTGAGTGCAATAAATGAAAAACGATGAAAGCTGGCACACTCTACTGACCTTCAATGTAAGTAAAATTGGGGAAATCCACAAACTTGAAGATTTTACTTCCAAGTTCCCTCAAAATGATTAAAATCATCACATGTACTACATTTGGTAGGGAAGTTATCACTGGGTGTTAGGGTTTTAATTGAGTGCTGGGGGGGGGGGGGGGTAAATGAACAGACCTAGGCTGCTCCAACCTTCAGGCCTACACTGCTGTATAACTCTGATTACTGTCAAAATAAGTGTCCGTTCCACATTTACCATACCAGATAAATTCAAAGTTTGTAAAAAAAAAAAAACTTTTGGCATAAAAGTAAAAACAACATACCTGTTATTTTGTTGACTTTCAAACCTAGAGGTTTCTACATCAAGCTGTTCCAGAAGATCCTTGGCAGCAGCTTGTTTGGCTTCTTTCTTACTGTGGCCTTGTCCACTACCCATACTCCCTCCCGCAATGCATCTTATTGTAAAAATGGGTTGGTGACTGTCCCCTTCCTGTCCGATGGTGTCATATTGTGGGGTAACCCCTTTCTTGGCACAGAGCTCTTGAAGGACACTGACAGGGGTCATGCAATTGTTCATGACTGGTTGACTGCAGAACAATATTAATGTGAAAAAAGGAAAAAGTAACACCCCATTGCTGGCAAATCTTGACTGGTGTCTTTTGTAACAATGACCATAATCTGTCACTGGTATTTCAATTAAGCATGAATGTACTGAAATATTGACACTGGATTTAGAAATCAATGAACTACAATGATCGGCAATGTTCTTTATCCAAAATTTGACTTTGCATAGGCATCCCTCCCACCCCACCCCTCCAAAAAAAAGAAAGATATTCACAAATGGCTTAATGATTTTTCACATCCTTCTCAAAAGCTTACAAATCTCAACAATAGTATCAGTTGACCAATGTACAGTATCACTTTCAAAAGACCACCAAACTTGTTAGTTCATTGGGCACGGACACCTCAGGCAAGTGGCCCTGTATTCTTTCATTACCAGTTCTCCAAAATTTTCACCAAAACACATTAGACACAAATTCTGGCAGTACAGTTCTGCAAATTCATGAGCAGTACTTGCAAAATCCTGTAATGAGTAAATCTTTCCCAAACAATCTTCTATAGGGTATTTCATCAAAGATCAGTGGATTGTGCAAGAAGTTTGCTGCAATAGACAAAATGTGTTGGATGAGCAACAGTTTTAATACACCATGGCAACTATGCAAAAAGAAATAAAAGTATAAGCTGTGTACTCTATTGCTTTAGGTTTGGGGCAACCTGAATTCACAATGGGTGAATGCACTTTAATGGAAATAAAAAAGGTAATTTCAAAATACCCCTTCAAATGTAAGCCACCCTGATTGTTTATAAAATGTACAGCAGGCCTCAATAAAACAGCACACCAACTGGCCAGTGGTGAGTAACAGGCCTACTTTGCTCACTGTAAGCTACTCTTACACAAGCCTCCCCAATTTGGTAAGTTGTCCTTGAATCTCCTGTCGTCACAAAAGTAAGACTGTGTATTACCAAAACATTGATGCCTAAGCTAAAATTATGTGCTAAGCTTTCTTGTTTAACTGAGACTTAGAAAACTAATCAGTATATGAACCATACTCATACAAAAATTGTGGTTAATTCATCATTTTTAAAAATACTTATCTTCATCCTTAGCCTGATTAGCATTTCCAAGACTTACATATCTTACACTTAATGTACCAAGTGTGCATTTATTACATAACTTTCTGCCCAGTAGATTCTGCAACTAAAAATCCTGGGCCAGAAAGTGATTTTGAACTAAGGTCATTATTTTCAGTTTTTTTTTACTTTTTCTTCACTTTCAGGAAATTAAGTCCAAGGAAATGAGGAAATGATGGAGAAGTTTGTCAGAGCAATTGTTGTATAAAAGAAGTCATATGATGAAGGCAAGTAGTACTTCATACTGTATCACATTTGCAGTGTGAACAGAACGTGGCATAAGAAAACATTCAGCATGAAATTCCTGACCTTAACATAAGACTGTTTAGTCTGCCAATAGGTTACTCAGTAATGTAAAAAGGGCTTGAACTAGCATTAAGATATATGAAAGTCACTATGGAAGAAAAAGAAGTAAGTTGCCCAATTCAGAGCAAAGAGGGGTAAATTGTCATGAAAACTAGTTGTCGTCAGGGGCTATATTGTTTTTCGTACCAACTAAGGCTCTTCAACGAAATTAGAAAACTTCCTTGACATGGCCAGCCTTCCCTGACAGGAAACCATGGCCCTTCTGTCCCCAACTGCTGTTTACAGATGACCAAATTCCAGTCTTGAGTTTTTAAGACGCATCCACTGTGATTCACGCAATACACGTATGTCAATGCAGTTTACATGGTTGTTTAAACTAAGCAATAAGCAGCTGTCCCAAATTTATTTTGAAATGTCAGCTAAATCTTTCAGATCTCCTCTTATTTCACTTGCAAGAATCCTTGATGACGTTTGTAAACGTAAACATTGAATACTTGGGCCTAATGTAAATAAAGTAGATGTTCTGTAAGAATTTAACAATTCTTTAAGGCCAAGTAAAAAAAAATATGTTTCCCGTCCGGAATTTTTTTTTATGCATGTGTCAAAAATGCCTGCAAAAGAAGACAAAAAAGTTGCATGCACAACTTTAAGTGAGAACATTAAACAAAGTAAACTTGTCTTGTAGTTATCAAATCACATTCGTGTGCTGCTTGGTAAAGTTTCCGTAAAATCAGACTGTAGTCGCGGTGTCCAGTCATTGATTTCTGCTGTTCAAAAATAAAAAAAAAAAAGGGATGTGGCCCCCAAAAAGGATGTGGGTGGGATTGGAAGACATGTTATTTACTTTACTTGGCCTAACAAGAATTTTGTCACAAGATTCAAAAAGCCATTTAGGCCTATGACAAAGAATACCTGTACTGGTGTACACTTATTCAAATTGGGTATTAGACTAACTTCATATTCCCTATAAAGTTAATGAGCTCATGACTTCCCTTGGTGACAAGTCATTTCGGCCAGTCCAAGTCTCAAGTCATTCAGTGCAAATCCAAGTCAAGTTGCAGTATGTTTTTCAGTTACATGTAATTTTATTTAATTTTACTAATTTGAACATGGAGTCAAATCTTCATCGTTTTGGTTAGGTTCAGCGCATACACATACATGGCAACAATCACTGTGACATGGCTTCCTGATAGTGATGCTGATAGCCTTAGTCATTTCTCCCATTGCAATAAGCAATCAAAAATTGGGTAGCCTACTTCGTTCAGTGCCAAGGCCCAGTATTCGACCCCCTAAGGAACTTTTTGCAATTATTCCTCCCAGCTAAAATGGAATAAGATGTTTCAAAATGTTTTTGTTAGACATTATGACGGGTAACATGTCACCATCAAAAAATTATGGATTCAGCCTTTCTCTTCAGAGAAAGGTCACCTTGAAAACTTGGATTTGCCTGCGCAGTATTCAACCCCCTGTTACCAGTATTAATTTTTAAGACCAGTATGCAACCCCCTGCTCATTATACCCCCAAAGATAATTTATTAGAGTACAATTCAGATAAACTGAACATGCCAAGGAAATATGAAGAATCTTCATTACTTATGTTCAGATAAATTGTAAAACAAATCTTCAAAATGTCTTTGAAAAGAAAATTTAACCTTGCTGTTTTTTCTTTTTGTTTTTACTAGGTCAGTAGGTGTTAGGAAGATTACAGATTGATAAACTGTAAGAAAACTGTGACTGCTAAGGCTATTGATTTATTCGAGAACACGCACTGAATTTCTCTAAATGGTATGTGAATGTGGGTGTAACAACATAAAATACGATACTATGAAGATGAACAAGGACTAGGTTTGTGAATGCTGGACGGTAAACATTACTGACATGGACGGATGATAAACATGGATTAATGAGAGGATATTCATGATATGTCCACAAAAACAAAGGGAAGGACGAACAAAATCAAACACAGACAAACATGGACCGAATTATGAAGGCTCCTTCTTAGCAGTATGGTCAAACAACACACATTTCAGTGCAAAATTATTGATTTTAGGATATTTCCTAAAAGACTCTGAATATTTTAGCAGAATTACAAATGCAAAATGACTTGACAATAATGACTTCTTTGAGAAATGACCAGAAGTCTCTGTCCAGTTTTATTCATTACATCTTTGATTCCACAGATGTACCAGTGGGTTAATACTGGGCAGCAGATCAAGATTCGGTGACCAGTATTGACCCCCTTCAATTTCCCTCAAATTTTCCCTAATATCACTTTTTTCCTGAAATTTGTTTGTAAATTGCTGTTGTAATGAATTGTTAGCCTGGGCAATTCATTATTTTTGACACCAGTCCCTTTTCAAATGGATGACAGAAAATTACACTCCTGATGATATAAACCATGTGCCTTACACGACCTTTTAAGAAAGGCTGTTTTCAAAAAAATTCCCAAAATTAAACAAATATCTCCAAAGGTATTTATCTGCAAATCAGTGACATGAAAGTAGCAGAATTATAAATGCAAAATGACTTGACAATAATGACTTCTTTGAGAAATGACCAGAAGTCTCTGTTCAGCTTTATTCATTATATCACTGATTCCACAGATGTACCAGGGGGTTGAATACTGGGCAGCAGATCAAGATTCGGTGACCAGTATTCGACCCCCTTCACTTTCCCTTCATATTTTCCCTAATATCACTTTTTTCCTGAAATTTGTTTATAAATTGCTGCTGTAATGAATTGTCAACAGTTAAGATGGGCAATTCATTATTTTTGAAACCAGTCCCTTTTCAAATGGATGACAGAAAATTACACTCCTGATGATTTTAACCATGTGCCTTACACGGCCTTTTAAGAAAGGCTGTTTTCAAAAAAATTCCCAAAATTAAACAAATATCTCCAAAGGTATTTATCTGCAAATCAGTGACATGAAAGTGGATGACAATTAAGCAGAGAAGTTGTTCTTACCTTTGATATGATTTAATGTGGGATGGAGTCTCAATTCAGTGTATAATGTGGAATTTATATCAAAGGGGTCAAATACTGGTAGGCCTAGGCCTAGAGGGTTGAATACTGGTCACTTTACCCTAGTTCTGGGAACAAATGTATGCTACATAAGAACTAGGCCTAAGGTAGGCTACCATAGGCTACGCTTAAGTTGGCACTGGACTAACGTTTATCTTACTGAATTGGTATAGCCTAGGCTATGCCATATTGGCAATGACATAGCCCAGGCCTAAACTAAGTTAGGCCTACGCCTAGCCTAATTATAACCTAGCATAAGGCCTAACTGTTACTAAGTTAGTGTTAGGCTAGGCTACTTAATTTATTTTTCATATCGTTTGCCCTTTACTACACGGATCTCGGCCCTAATTATTCATCATACCTCCTCAGTATTTTCTGTGAAAGAATGGAAGTTCAATCAAACCTCTCCTCACTGAGACATAACTTAAGCCTAAGCCAGGATGGTAGTATGCTCATGGAAATACCGGTACGGTGTATTCATTTGTAGGACTGTAGACGTTATAAGTAATATTTTTACATACTTAGCATGCTATACTTCACACACATAACATATACATGCACATCAACTCCCGACATGTACTTTACCTCAGTTCCCACACTAGAAAATGGTATAGCCTAAACAATAAATAACATCATCATGAACGATATTTATGCACTTTTTTTTCTTTCTAATGCTATTAGAAAACTTAAAAATCTTACTAAAGAATAAAAGCTGATTTTTATATCCGAAAATAGGTTTTGTAGAGACACTTACTTTTCTTGAAGACGTTCTATTTGCACAACAGGGGAGACAATGTTTGCAAGTTCTATGACATATGAGATTACGCAATCTTTTGCCAGAGACACGGAGAAACGTGAGCTAGGCTAGGCTAGCTTACGGTGCATGTTTACACTACAGAGTGCTTTTTTGAACTCGCTGTCAAATCTCATACTAAATAAACAGTTGAACATTGTATTGTAATGGAAGCACACAGCCGCCCTAATAATAGTCAAGAAACGCCGTCGGTGATAAATTAACCGTGGAAATGACACATGTGCTCCCTTTGCTGAAGAGATCATGAAAAAGAAGCAGGATACAATTATAGCGAAAAGCAGACACAGACTTGGCTTTATCAACGTAACACCATTATTCTTCAGAGCTGTAAAGCGATCCCCTAGCTCTTAATCGTGCAGTTGAAAGTGAGTTAGTGGGACCTGAACTTGGTAGCCTTTCCTACTATTTACAGCAAGGTGTTGTAATATGTATGTTCATTTTGATTATTAAGTACCTGGGGTAATCTAATTCATGAATGGCACTTAGGCCCTATTTGTAAAATAGGCCTAGGTAACAATATTTAATTATTTGCAGTGTTCGATTTTAAGGAATTTGCAATGGTTGTCCAAAGGACTACCATTTTGTAAAATTTGGTTGTCCTGCACAAAATAAGGTAGTCCCACTTCTACTCTTTGTAGCAATCATGGAATTGGAAGCACATCACCATGTGTCCCCAAATTTAGTGGCTTTCACTTTAATACACCGCATAAGAAATCCCAGATATCCATGGAAGTGCTCTCTCAATAGCATCTACAGCAGTGTGTGATTACTAATTTTATGGGGCAAGCAGCTAGCACCCAAAACAAGACATTGGCATTTTCTGAAAGGTTGAGGGGAAGGGACCGGTGCCACAGAGGGGAAAAACAATTCATTAATTGTGATGAGATCCCCCTCTTCAACACTACTGGTCAACATTCACAGGCCATACTAAAACTATAGTGACACTACCCAATGTTGTGGAAAATTGATGACATTCTGACAGGGAAAGGGTCGTTGGGGGACATTGACCTTAGCAAGTTGGATTTGCCCCCATCCCCAATTGTATGAACTCATCTATGATTGATTGGAAATTTGAGTATGATTGATAAGGCACTTGAGTAGTATCAGGTTCCAACAGCTCCTTTGGTTTTAGATTATAATGGAATCTTGAGCTTGTGCCACTCTCTCATAACACTAAGGTATAGGCCCCCCTTAGGAAAAAATGCTCTTTAATATTAGATTTATTGTGAGAACCGTTGACAAGCAAACAATGCTCAGCAACACGTAAGAAAAAACGGCCTATAAATGCAAAAAGTAAAAAACATTAGAAAATGGTAGGCTATGTTCTCCTTTGGACTAGTAAAGTTCATTGTGATAACTCTTCAGAAATACAGCCTTAGGTTAGGTTCATAGTGTAGACCTGTACATATATATTACATGTTAGGCTAAGGCCAATTGCAATGCCACTCTTAAGAAAAGCACCTCGCAAGGAAAACCTGCTGGAGTAAATCTTGCGAATATGTCTCTGATGGTTATTTCAGAGTCATTTAAACATGCCATTCAATTATTTTTGGCCATATTGTCCATTTAAGGTTTTTTCTTTCGAAATTTCTGACGAAGGGTCTTGGAAGTAGTGATGCTATAGCCAGGGGCGTAGCTAGGGTCATATGGTAGGGGGGGTGTGAAGGTCTAAAATGCCGACTGGACGAATGACTATCTAAGCGGAGCACCACCATTGGTTGGCGCGTAGCGTACAAGAAAATTTTTGATCCCCAGACCCCCTCAGATCGCAGGAAACGGCCTCAAATTTCAATATTTTTGTCTGATGTTCATTACCGTACGAGCCTCTGAAATCGGTTGCAGAACATTGTTGCATTAAATTTCCAGGGGACCGTCGCGTCCAAGCAAACCGTGGCCGCTAAGCGGAGGACCACCATTGGTTGGCGCGGAACTTACAAGAAAACTTTCAATCCCCATACCCCCTCAGAACGCACGAAACGACCTCAAATTGCAATATTTTTGTCTGATATTGCCGTAGCCTACTAGCCTCTAAAAAATTGTGGCATAAACTTTGCATGAATTTTCCAGGTGACCGTCTAAGCAAAGCACGGCCACCAGCCTGCGGAGGGTGCCAAGCATGTGAAACAGTGTTTGGCGCAAGGGATATTTTAAATGGGGAGGAGGGGACGACAACACTTTGATTGCTTAGCGTTGCGCCACCATGAAAGAATTTGTTGGAAAAAACACCCCACATCGCCGGAGATCGCCGAATCCGAATCGCAGAGGATCATAGCCTTAGGTTAATTCCTGGCAATGGTATTCTCAGGATTTTCTTGAATAAAAAAACACTTAACATTTCTGGCAGTTCTGAGTATATTTTCCGTCTAAAGGAGAAACATCACTGGAAACCCTTCGGGGGAGGGGAAGGACAGTTATGTATTGTCAATAAAATCAATAAGGCCTATTTACACTATGATTATACTCTTGGTTATTAGGTTAATCTTGAAAGCAGTCAAATTGTCTACCTTACACTCCTTGAACTTGCTCATAAGCTAGTCATGTTATATTGGCTCTGTTCTAACTTGCAGCCTATAATACACCATGACAATCCCTTACCTGCCTAATTGCCAACACCTGAATGTCTTGGGGCAAATTGACCACAACAGGGGATAGCCTGAGGCAACACTGACAACAGTGGACAATCACTAATGGGTCCTGGGCAGTTAATGGTCCCCAAGAGACTTCTCAATAAATCGACAATGAAGACATATGCCAATTGCCACATGACCCAACATACCTCCAAGGCTCATGTGATCTCCTCATCTCCGGGATTCTCCGTTGCCAAGCAACTTCGGATCGGTAGCGAAGCCTGTTTTTGTTTTGTTTGAATCCCAACCGCTGAACGCACCCTGTAACGTATCCGTTCAATTACGATTCACAGCAGCGCCATCACTTCGGCTCAAAGCGGAGCGGATGGTCTATAACGGAATAACGCACTATTCAACCAGTGCCTGCTACGACAAATCTGCCAACTTGACTAATTTAATTTGACGGCGAATCCGGAATAGCCGACAAGTGGGTGACAACCCTTACGAAGTTACGACTATGAGGGACCATATTTAGGTTGCCGGCTATTCTGAGTAGGTCTGTGGTTTGTGGTCTCCACCCCTCGCTGGCAGCCTGGCAGGTTTTGCCCCTCTAATTCGTCTACAATGGACAGTCAATTTGCCGACTATGCCCTGATTTGCCGACTGATTGACCGCCCAGGGGGGTGTCGCACCCCCCCACACCCCCCCATAGCTACGGCCCTGGCTATAGCCTATGCCATATGTGTACAGAGTGCACTAGTTAAAGTGATCCAGAGCTCTGTAAATTTCGGGATTAAAATGTCCTCAATTGAGGACTACAAAAAGTTTTGTACATGATTACTGATACAATGAAACTATCACTAAGGAAATACCAAGAGCTTAATTTACTTTTTCAAACTATTTTCAGCTTAAGTACGTACATGTGAAATCGGGATCATAAGTTAAGTCTTTGTAATTTCTGCATTCTTTACCTATGAGTGTAAAGGACTGCCTTCGTAGCTTAGTTTCTTGTGATGGAAACATGGCGTGCATTAATACAAAATGGTGAACAAAGTAAAGGTATAAGTTCAAATTGTGGGTTAATATTTGTAGCTTCCACGGAGAAATTCACCTCCTCGGTGTACAGTGCAGGCCTGATGGAGTTCGTTCGGGGCACTCTTCAATAGTCACATTTCGATGCAGTGACTATGTGGGACGTTGTAGTATGCATGCGTGATCACCGTATTTTGCAAGTAAAATTTTGTGATTGGATTTCTAAAGTTCCTTGTTCGCGCAATTTACTGCTCTGCTAATGTAGACATGAATGTCTTTCAAAAGATTTGGTTGTCCCGACGGACAACCTCACACACTTGTTTTTGTAGCATCTGGTAGTCCTGCAGAATTTTTGGTTGTCTCGGGCACCAGGACTACCGTTAAAATCGAACACTGATTTGATTTACTTAAGTAGTAGACAGAATAACTCCATGGTTTACCATTAGTATGCAATACAGTATTTATATGTTCTGAAATGTAATGACAAGTAATTACAAGTAATATTTGTGGTCCGATTGAAATACAACAGGTTTTCAAGTTAAGTGTTCTCAAAAAGAGGCTGTCCACTGCCTAGTGGCATGTTTTGTTATTAATTTTGGCTTTACAGAGCAGGAAGTATCCACTGATTCATAATCCCTGCTCTTTTGTGGCATTGAATTGGTCTGAGGCAGGGGCGTAGATTTCTTTTCAACTTTGGGGGGGATGGGGTGAACCATCGCAACTGTGGAACATGTGCACGCGAAGCGTGCACGGCGAGCACGAAGCGCGAGCCCACTACGGGTGGGGTCCAGGGGCCCGCCTTAGGGCCCCTGGTGGGGTCCAGGGGCAAAGCCCCGGTGGGGGTCCAGGGGGCGAAGCCCCTGGAAGCTCCTTGGTTTTAATGTCTCAGAAGTGCCAGGAAGACTGTTTTAAGGGGTTAATTTCAGTGGTAATGTTCTTTGGTAGGCTATTGGTATATTCATACATTTAGGAACTGCTATTTTGAGCACTCGTCAATAAGCTGCACCGGATTGGAATTGTACAAGAGCAACAATGTCCTGCTAAGCTTAAAAAGGCAGGGATCAACATATAGGGTCATCCCAGACAACTGTATTTTGAATTCGGAGATCATTACAAGACCTGCAAGTTGGCTTGAGATCAGTGGCGTCGCCAGGTTTTTTTTTTTTTTGTGATTGGGAGCACCATAGATCAGGGGTCGGCAAACTAGGGGCCGCGACCCTTTTGAGGGTCGCGAAAATATTTCGGAGGGTCCCGAAAAGGATTTCGGAGCGAAAAATAATTGTCAAATTTCTCATTAAAAGAAAATAACAATGGGAGTGATTCTAATCTAAGAACCAGTGATCTGCTTTATTAACACTGCATAACTAAGTCAAAACAAACTCCTCTTACCGACCCGTCAATCTGAGGGCCACCAAGATTCCGGAGTAGAAAGTTAGGGCCACCAAGCAAAAAAGTTTGGAGGCCCTGGCCATAGATGATGTCGTAATAATAGCTCAGTTCCCCCAAGTCTGCTTTAATTACACATTTGTTTTTTATGCGTTCCTGCATTTGCATGCAGCAGTTTTGATCTTTCGTTTGTCACTACAAAAAGGTGTCGTCCTGGGGAAGAGGTTCCCCCTCCCCTTTAAGATTTTTTTATTAATTTAAGGACTTTTAGATGCAAAATGGTGCTATCTTTGGGATGTTTTGGAACTGATCATATATGGCCGGAAAATGTCCATAATTTAGTGAATGCTAATTTTTGGTTAGGTAAAAGAGAATATGTTGTCTATTAAGAGACAGATACGTTGTCAACAAATCTCCTGAAGCCCCCTCCCTTATGTCTATTTTACTGCCTTCTATTTCGGGAAAGTTTTTACACAAAAATGTGTGCGTGGAGTCCACAAAAACATTCTTGAGTTATAACGAAATATGTCCTTTCCTTCATTGTGCATTATGAAAGGGCACATAAGGCTAGCAGATACCTGAATAGGACCTCCTGGAAGCTCTGCATTAATCATAATAATTGGGGCGGGGGGGGGGGGCAATGACATAATGCGTATACTACCTGACATCCAAATGATAATAGAGTACGCCGCCGAACACTTTACAACTATCGTATTTTTACTACTTTTGAACTAAAATCCGGGCGAACAGCTGCCAGAATTGAAAATGAGAGGGAGGGAGAGTATAGGTGCAAGAAGGTGATATTAGACCTCCCTGATAGGTGTAGCAAAAGGGGTGAAGGGCTAATAAGAGCGTTACAGAGTGCTGTTTTCGTCATAAGTGTATTAACAATCACCATCTATACCGATAATGGCTCAGCGCGAACTGGCGAAGCTCTGGTAAAAATTTTTGGGAAAATGTTTAACGGCAGATACGTACTTTCAACCTTCTACATCATGCTACATATTAGATTGACAGATCCCATATTGATGCAAGGTCCCCACAGATGTTTGGGGATGCATCTCTGTTCTTAGGAAAGTGCCGTGATCAGAACAGTTTCGTGTATTATTACCTTAATAATGGTCATAGCATGGAGTGTAAACAGTGACGAATAATATTCCCATTACAAAACCTGCATTCAAACTCTACATTGAGACACTTTCAATTAATTGCCCAACAACCTACATGCCACTCCCATAAGCCAGTCTTTAACCTGTTAACTCGTAAACTTTCAACTTTTTGCTGCTGTGCTTTTCCGAATGTTGCTATCGGAAGATATTGATAATATAAGTGACACTGACGTAAGGTTGGAAGCACGCGGAGCGCGCGAAAATTTCAATAGATTGCCAACGATTTGCTAAAATTCTGATAGTTTGAGAAACATTTGTGATAGAAAGTGAAACGAGATTGAAAAAATTCTTACGAAAATGAAGAATAAAATATACTTTCCACCATAAACGTATCTGTAGACTGAAACATTGGGGGGGGGGGGGGATGATTGCATGGGCCATCCCCCCCTAGTCAAATGTTGGGGGGATATATCCCCCCATCCCCCCCGGGATCTACGCCCATGGTCTGAGGAGTGGGAAAATGTTTGAGGGCAGCAAGTAGCACTTTTGGCAGAGTAAGTTCCTTTCTGAGAAACGAGATGATATTTTCAGACAATATTGTAACTTAATCAAACATGTTTCCTTTGTTTTTGAAGATATCACATGCTGGGATCCTGAATGTTCGTGAAGCATATAAGCAGTAGACCTACATAGACTTAACACTGTGTGCATACAGTGACTAATCTCCATGGCAACCCTGGCAAAGACAGTCTTCTTTCAGAAAACCCTCCAACACCTGAAGCAGCCTCATCAGTATTTGCAAAAATGGCTCAGGGTAAATCGTTGCCAGATAGCAACTTATCCCTGGCCTGTACTGAACTCTCCTCACTGTAGCAGATTGCGAGGCAGCTTGTCACACGGCTATGTCAGAACTACGGAAGGTGGACAAGTTTCAAAACATTCTGCAGTGATCTTAACCTGTAGGTTTCATCAGAAATGTTGCCTGCACACCTCTTCATTTACACTAGCAGGTCATAATAAGTGGTCAAAAGTTAAACATATAAAAGGACCAAAAGATAGTGAAAAAAGTTTAATGACTGCTAAAGTTATTTCTCAGATGAGAGTAGCTGTGAGAGGTGAGAACTGAGAACATTTTTCTTTCCTTCTTTATGAAAATTTATATTTTTCAGGGTGGAGTAAAGGGCACACAGACCTCAGATGTATCATTTGCTTATTATGTAATTAATGGTTTATATAGTGGTATGATATGATACACCATGTACAGTAGATTTTATATAAGACAATAATTTGGTTGCTACTCACATTTTGAAATCGAGAAGTAAAGTTTGTTTCAGGAAATTGATGACAAAAACTCAATTGTGCAAGATGATCTAATCTAGTGCTCAGGTCAGAACA
The DNA here is from genome assembly GCA_029531755.1 of Holothuria leucospilota. Classification (NCBI taxonomy): domain Eukaryota; kingdom Metazoa; phylum Echinodermata; class Holothuroidea; order Aspidochirotida; family Holothuriidae; genus Holothuria; species Holothuria leucospilota. The sequence continues at coordinate 25,521,017 of CM055978.1, forward strand.
ATGTGCTACAATGGTGGTAGAATACTTACAATTGTTTTATCTTCCAGTCATATTCCATAACAACACCCACCCAGACAATGTCCCCCCCCCCTGGAAAATTTCCCTTGGACAATTTCTCTCTGGAAAAAATCACCCTAGATAATTCCCACTGGGTACAATTACCCCTTAGACAACTCCCCACTTCAGAAAAAGGTGGAATTGTCTGGGCATCATCTGAGGGGAACCTGTTCAGGTGAGAATTGTCTGGGATAGAATTCGTCTGGAGGGAGATTGTCACTGTAAGAATTGACTAGGGGTGGGGGGCGGCTGTGCAGCAGTCACAGTTTCAATCAAAACCAAAGAGCAGTCAATGTATTTGCTAGAAATGAATTCACCCTTGTTTTGTATTTTTGCAGAAGGGGGACATAACCCAGAATCTAACCCAGAACTTTCCCACCTAATCAATGTTGCCAAATCAAAAGGAGTGCCAAAAAGCACAGTTGAAAACTTCCTCAAGAATGCTGTAAGTATGCATAGATATGTAGTTTTATTATTTTACTAATTGTGAAATTTGCTGTACACTTGTATAATTTCTGCATGCTGCCCCCAGAATATACTTAACAGATTATAGTAGGAGTTAATAAATTGAATGATTTCAATCATAATTATTACAGGAAAATAAAGTTGTTTTCACTTGTGTTACACCCAACCTCACTTGCCAGCTATAGTATGCCTGCTGTGGGGTTGTATAATGCAGAAGTCAAGGGGGGAGGGGCTGATGGGGAATCTTACTTACCTACTTTTCAACCTTCCTTCTATACTTCTACATTGTGTTGAACATCCTGCTGGATCCATTTTCCTTCTTTTTTCCTACTTTTTTATCACTTAAAAATTGTTGAAAAATTTTTTTGGAAAAGAGTCACTTTGGTGCTGTCACCTGTTACAGAGAATCAATAAATAGAATGCTTGCAAAAGTCCTACTTTTGTCCACCATTTGGTCTGCAAAATTTTACCTTCCTCCTGTTTTAGTGAGAATTTATATCCTAGTTTAAACATATGTTTTCAGCTGGGTCCACTTGAAAGTCTGAGAAAATGTTGCAACTTTTCAAATATGTTTTCTTCAAATGTTGGAAATCTTGCTGCAATTTTTAGGAAAAGTCCCTTCTGCTTCATCGTCAGGGGCTCAAACTTGGGGGGGGGGAGCAGCCATGCAAAACAATCAAGTATCAATATAAAGGAATCAGTGTTCGCACTAAGGAATTGAACCTGGGAGGGAAATCCCTCTCTAAAAAAATTTTTGGGACTGAGGGATTATCAAAATCAAGGAGGGAGTTGTCACTTGGTAAAGATTCTATTGCAATTTATTGTGTGTATTTATAATTGTAGCTACGACCTCAGCTGTGGAAAAGTGTGCAGGATTTTCCCACGTAAGATTTACCTTTGTGCGGGATTCAGTAGACAAATGCGGGATTCTCGCAATCCCACGCATTAGCGCGAACACTGAAAGGAATAGCATGGATGTCCCTTCCCCCAAAAAGTTCCAAAGCTGAAAAGTTTTAATAAGTAAAACCATTTCACTTTTAGAATTTCTAATTATAAAAAAATGTATTACCTCCCTTTGCACCCTTCCACATTCAGTCCACCCCCAAACTCAAATAGAGATTTGTGACGCTGTCCTTTCTACGCCCCCCCCCTCCCCCCCGGCCCCTCCCTCTACTTCTGTTTGCACTATGTGACTAATGCATGACACCGTGATCTGTACTGTAACTCAAGTGAAGTCATATGACAGAGAAAAAGTTGTTTTTATCTGTAACAAGGTTGAATCCTCTTTGATCTTTGGATTATTACTTTGCTCTTGTTCATAACTATGTAAATGTATTTTTACAACAGACAAAATCAAAACATAAAGTCAACCAAGCTATATGTGAAGTTCAAGGACCAAAGGGAGCTGCAGTGGTGGTTGAGTACATGACAGACAACCAGAAAAGAACTAGAGATGAACTGTTGAAGATAGTACGAAAGCATGGGTAAGTACAGTACTAATTGATGAAATAGATGTAATACACTTTATATTGAACAGCACAGCCTTGAGAGTAAAAATCCATGACTAACTGCATGGTAAAGTGGTTAGAGCATCTGACTTGCAGCTGGAAGGTCTTGGGTTTAACTCCTGCCTGGTCATACCAAAGATTTTAAAAATGGAACCTACTGTACTGCCATTGTGCTCGGTGCTCAGCATAAGCAATGGAGTAGGGAAAACAAGCCAGTGAGCCACAACTGGAAAAAGGGCCGTGGCAGGCCGGACTTAAACCAATTGGTTAGAAATGGAACCATAAAACCTCATCTAACTGCAACTCACTCCATAGGTGGGTATTTAATTGATGGAAGCAAAGATAGTACAAGTCCATGGATGGATGCATGCTGCAGTAATTAAAGGAATAGTTGTTTACTGTACTCTTATTGAACAGTGGAGATGGTACATATTTGTAGATGAAATAGTGTAGAGTCAACTCGAGGTCATTGTATGTTTGTGTAGAAAGAGTAAGTAGTGTCAAATATGGAGCACTGGATTTAGTGGGTGGTCTGGGATGATTGAAACAGTATGAAGTCATGAATAAGCAGTGGCATTGCTAATTTATTTTGCTCCTTCCTACCTCACCTTTTACACAAATCGACAGTCCCATTTACCGTGGAATAATTCAAGCTGCTCTTGTTTCATTGGCAGAAGAATGACAGCTTTCATGTTTATTTCTGGCTCTGATTTTGCCTTATTTAAAACTTGGACTTGGGTTTTAGAGTCTAACCTGAGATTTCATGGCCTGACTTAAACCAATTGGTTAGAAACTGAGACATAAAACCTCATCAAACTCTAACTTAGACCTGAGATGAAGAAACAGTATACAGTCATAGGAAAGTCATTGCTTAAGTTTCAAAAGGGAGGGGAAAGGGAGAAATGGATGGGATAAACAGAAAGGGGTGTGGGGGGGGGGGGATGCCATGCTGACTTGGCAACACCAGATTAGGATTATGGTCATGGAAATGTGAGAGTTTGCAGTCATGGATTGGTTGTGACATCTGAAGGGGAAATTGGAGGGGGCAGTGTTCCCATGGTAACATAAGTGTGAATATGTCATAACTTCTACATGGTGGTGTTGCTGTGACGGAATTATGGGTTACTAGTGATTCATATGCAGTCGTGGATAAGTGAAATAGTGTCTAAGAAATTGGTGGTATTTGTTGTAAACATCTCTCCATTTCTTACTTGTAATAATAGTTAAAGTAATCCTTAATAGAAATGTAATTCTTTAATATATGCATAATACTTTACAGGCTCTATATAATTGTACATTGCTTGACACAAGCCTGCATGACTATTTTCAAATGGGGGGGGGGGGGGGAGGAGGGGGGCTGCTGCACTTGTGCCCAAAAATATATTTTTTGCTAATAAATAGCCAATTTTCTGCCTGAATGGGGTTCTACTGTCCCCAAGCCCCTGCCTTTTCCACCTACAGCTTTAACCTTATGATTTCAGATGCAGTGTTGCAGCTCAAGGCACTCTCTTGTATGCCTTTAAAAGGAAAGGTATTCTGGAAGTGAATGAACCTGAGGGTCAGTCACCTTTGACCTTTGACATGGCCATGGATCTTGCCATTGAATTGGGAGCAGAGGATGTCTTGGAGGAAGAGGAAAATGGCAAACCAATGTACAAGGTACATTTTTACTGCTTTCTTTGTTGTTTGGAGGGGGTGGGGAGGTAGTACACCATCTTTTGTGGTCTGTTATGCCTTCCACATGTACTGACATGCTCAGAACACTACACAAGCATATCAATTACGAGGCTCAAAGTTATGGTGATATCCCACCAGAAAGAGCTGTTTTTACTTGACAGTGAAAGAAAAAAAATGCCCAATGAAAGATCCATTGGAATTATTTCAATATCTTTTAGGGTTCTCAACATCTACCTCTTCAAAATTTGATGGTTTCTTTAGTAACTCATTGCCTATGCAAAAAGAACGGCGTGGAGTGTTGCACAGTATTAAGATATCTTTTATTGACCATTTATACATTATGAAGTACTGATCAGGTAGCTTACAGTTTGGTAGGTGATATCAATATTTTTCAAGGAAACTATTTTAACTTCCATAATAAATACCTGAGGTATTAACAATGCTACAAGTGTACTTGAAATAAAGGTTGAATAAGCAAAGGCTGACATTAGTTATATTTGGTATGTCCATCTTTCAGTGTCACAAATTTGAATAATTAGCTCAAGTTTATTCATGATACAAGTGAGAAATGGTTGCTAAACTTCATTGCTTCTAATGTCATTGTCATGGACTTGACCCTAGCACTGGTATTTTAAAGGCCCTTAAATCTGGCTCCAGACAGTAAACATTCTCCTGAATTTATTCCTTCTAGCCCCTCCTTCAGTTTAGAGAAAAATCTCTTGTCTAATACACCTCAGAAAAAGCTACAGTAACTTACACTGAGTTTAAATTGCTTAGGGGCCATGTTGACACAACACTGGATGTGAGCTTAATTGGGAACACAAATGACTACCCAAGTCATCATCATTGACCAACCAGAGTGGGGCTATTGTTTGAAATAATGTCAATCAAAGTGCAGTCAACAATTATATTTAGAGATATGATCATATTCCTAAATATATTTGGGGTGAGATTGTGGTGCCTTCAAGGTCTAGGAAATGCACCGATAACACACACACACAAATACTCAAACACTACATTCTAAAATGACAAAATATTAATGTAATAATTTTGAAAATGTTATGGTCCAAATGGTGATAATTCTTTTAAACCCAAAATCTCACTCGTAGACACAAGTGGGGACATGTGCATCGTGTGGTGTAAAGAGGCCATTTGCCAAACAAGGGAAATTTTACCAAACATTGAGGTTCTCAGACCATGCATTCCTCAACCCCCCCCCCCCCCCACCCTCCTCAGTCATCAGAAGCTATTGAAAGCAAACTGGGTCATGGTTTAGAAACATTCGTGGAGAATTTTTGAAGCTTGGGACATTTTAAGTATTGTTGGAACAATTAACGGTGTTCACCATTGGTATTGGCCGATATTCCCTGTTATTATCCTGTATCGGCATTGGTAAAATACCTTAACTGCAGACATTACCTAACCATATGTCATGAAAATGTTACACTATTCGAGTATTTCTGAATGCAAGTTCCAATATTTAACCCTCATCAAGATGAAAAGACACTTTACTTTGGTGTACCTTTGCCTGTGGTTAGTTGTCGAATGATTATTTCCCAAACATTGGTATTGGATCGGTATCGGCTGATATTGAGAACTAAAATATCGGTATCGGTAATATCGGCTATTTGCAATATCGGTACAACAGTAATTTTAAGTAGTGTTTTCACTGGGTAGGAAATTTTCACCCGGGTACCCAAAACACTAGGGCTGTGAACGTTTAGCAAAATTACTAAACGTTTAATTGCAAAATTTTGTGATCGTTTAGCGATTAATCGTAAGTACCTATGATCAACATAGAGACTTTGAACGTGCTCTTGAATATGATGAATACGTAAAATGCGTTAGTGATGTCCAGGGGACATAGTTTCCATGAACCTCAAACTCTGATCCTCATAGAAGCTCAACTTTGATGTCGTATGTTTATGTGTGTGCTAACTGTATGATTATGTATTTCACTTTTTCAAAAAGATTTAAAGGGACATCTAATTTTCTGTAATGACTGCAGATTGTTTTTTTTATTTTGTACGAAAAAACGGGTTTTGCGATTAATCGCTGGTAGCTTTGTACTAAACGTTTATTACACATGCAATTGTTTAGGCATTAATCGCTAAACGGTCCCAGCCCTACAAAACACATTCACCGTTGGGTACCTGGGTACCTGATTGAAACTTTGCAACTTCTGACTTCAGTGCTTTTTATAGGATCTGGGTCAACCCTTTGGCCCCTCTTCTCTATGGGTGATAGGACAGAACACGGGTAGCTAACTATACATCACAATGCTTTACTTCACTTTGGCCATTGGTTCTTAATCTTGTTCACATTAGTTTGAAAATCAGAAGAGAATATTAGTTTGACCTCATACTCCAGCACCATTAACGAGATGTGCTGGCAGACAGATTTTAAACATGAAAGTCCCGTTATTACCTTCTATGGTTTTGTGTCCAATGTGCTGTAACATGTATATAATGCAAAAATTTTTCATGCAAATTTATGTCACTACAACTTTTGCACTAAATACTTCAACTACGTGTTCAAATTTGTTGTAAATTGCTTTCCTTTGACTGTTTTCAAAAATCCTCTTCCTCCTCTACCTACAAACTGTTTCTTCATGGTAATGACAGTAACATCTTTCTGATACATCTCCTGGGTCGAGATTTCACCCATACAGTACAATTCACAGTAGGTACAATATGGCACACACTGTGCTGCCCGGGTGCTCTGTTCGGTTTGTTGTACTGTACTGAAGCAGTGTACATGACTTTGGCACAATCCAAGTTTAAGGATGGGGTATACAAACAAAATGAGGGCTGTTGTACTCTTTCTTGCCATATCTTTTGACACAAACAAAAAAAAAATAAATAAATAAATAAATAGCAGTGACAAGTTATGATCAACATAAGGATTTGAGGCAAAAGAATATCATTGTGAATGGAATAAGAAGTACCTGTGTAGACATAATTAAACTTGCTTCTTTAGATAATGGAAGCATGTCATCTAAATTGAAGTTACAGTATAAGTATAAAATCTTGTGATATGAATTCAGGGAATAATTTATCGGGTATCGCATCACATTTTGCTACACAAGATGGACAAATTGCTATGCAAATGCAAAATTGTGTAGCAGATTTTGTACATACAACACTATAGGGTTTTTAATAATTTTGTGATAGAGAAGCCCAGAAACATCAAAATTGCTATGCAAATTTTGAACACTAAATTATTAACCTGGAATAATTAGGCTAATTTTTGATATCCATGTGTGTAGTGGACGGCAACGAAATGTACGGTCCAAAATTTCTGGCACTGTCTTTCATGCTACTTCTCTGCCTTTCCATTCCCGATCCCATGAGCAGCTGTGCACATTGTTTGTGAACTGTCTTTTTACGGGATTTATGTTCATTTATCAAGGAGATTGGCTAGGCATATGTATAGCATAATATGTTGTTTTATAATCTGGTATAGGCATGGTTTGGTGTATGGTTAGAAACATGCTCTGCAGGACTAGTGCCTGGTGTATAGTGCAATTTAATAAAAGCAAGGTACAGAAATAGACAAAAACGAGTTTATTTCAGTGTCAAGTTTATTGTTAATAAAATGAAAGAGAAATACATTTTGTAAGTTGCAATAACAATGCCATTTCACCTAGATCAAAAGAAAACTATAGAAAAATGCTACTTGGGTAGTAATTATTTACCCCGGTAGTAACATCATTGGTCAGGTACCTGGGTGGGCAGTGAAATCACTTATTTTAACCTTGCTTGGTGGTACTTTAGTACATTTTAATAAGCTCTCATAGAACAAACTGTTTGTTATAATTATGGGTTTCTTGTATGTAAATCTTTTTAGTGGAAACATACATTATCAGTTGAACTTGAGCAACCAAGGTTTCTTTCATATTTATCTTTTGGATTACTGCCCAGAAATAATTATTGCTTTGGGTACGAGAGTGCTTTGTTTTTCATCTTCATAATGGATCTCTTCTTGCAGTTGATTTGCGACAAGGCAGACTTCAGGTCAGTGAGGGAAGCCCTTCATAAGACCCCCTACCAATGTGGAATGGCGTCTTTGGACTACATAGCTGAAACAACGACAGAATTGAATGCTTCTGAACTAGAGAAAATAGGCTCTCTGATATCTGATTTAGAGATGCATCCAGATGTTACAAGAATTAGTCATAATGTAACAGAGGAGTCGTGACATAATGACAAGGTATACCTTTCACCTCTTTGAATCCCTCTAGTTTGAAATATCATCCCTGGGGCTTTCTTTACATCCTGCACAATGAGGAAGCAGAATTATCGGGATATCTTTTTAATGTTTCACAGGGCATTGATCTGTCGTACATATTACACACAGTAAAAGACAATATTTTTGTTTGTTAAATCTACTGGACCTGATATGACTCGTTACAAAGACAATAACAGCTATGAGTATGGTTAGCAGTAAATTGAAATTCTAGTCAACTATTACCAGCCATTGTATGGGTGAGAACTTTCTCATAAATTAAATGATTTGGTAAAATTAGTGCAATGGACTTAAGTCAGGACATTGCATATATGCATATGCATGTGCTATCTTTAAGGTCCAGTCAGCTGACATTAGTAATTAAAATTAGCTCCCTCTCTGTCCTGCAGTGTAATTACTGATTCATCCTATCATTGCAAGTGAAGGCAGTAAATGTGATTGTGAATAAACCTCTTCCTGTGAGTTGTGTATCCTAGCAACACTTTTATTGAATTGTTAAGCAAACTAGCTTTTCTTTAAATGCCTTCTATTTTAAAATAATTTTTTAGCCATTATGAAAGAATACTGTTTGCTTTTAGCAAAACAAAACATATTTGCAATGGATTGTCTAGAAGATAGATCCTTGTTATACAGACAAAACTGGTTTTGTCGACAAACTGAATGTATTGGCCTAGTACGTGTATCTATTAATAGCTCGCATATGGGATTACAGTGGAGTCAAAGATGTTGAGCATATTTTAATTAAAATTATTGATTATAAGTTGAAGTAACCACAACGTCTTGAAGTTGTCATTTGTCCTATACACTTTGAACTCTTAAATTTCATTCAGTGCAAGGCAGTTGACACACTGGTTGACAAAGTATTTTTTGCTGATTTTCAAGAAGTAATTTGCAGTCTCTGGAAGGTATTATTTTCAAAGTTGAAGGACTTTTGTTGATTGTAAAAATATCTTTATAAAGGCTCAGCTTGATCAAATTCATATTTGGCAGCAAAGAATATAAAAATCTATACATTTGTATAAAGTTGAGTTTTCAGTGTCATTGAAAGAGAAGTGAAGCGTCTTACATCCAAGTGTCTTGCATGTTTTTTTTCCTTTGCACAGGAAGCTGAAGTGTACAAACTTTTCTGTTAAAAATGTTCTTTTTAAAATTATGAGATTCCTTTTTAAAGCTTTTGATAAATAAAAAGAGGTCAAATTTTATTGTTTGACCTCTGATATAAGACTGGCATAAAATGTGAAGTGTTATGTTTGATCAGTTTATACTTTATCAAAATATTTCAATGTGTAAACATTGAAGGATTACCTCTAAACAGTATTGAAACACCGCTGTCTTTTATTGATGATGATGCTGTTACCTTTGAGAGACATGCAGCTCCATCAGTATGTTAAATATTGTAATCAAAAGAAAGAAAACAAATTCTGTATCACTTTTTCTTCTGTTGTTTTTTAAATGTAGGCATTACCCAAGGCCCGTTAAGAAAGATGGTAAAGAATGAATCTTTTATTGAAGTATATATCCCGTAAAGAGTATTTTAAGAAAATTTCATTGATTGATCTACTGAACAGTTCCCAATTTTGATCCCTAAAGTTTTTTGTGGTGTCTGAGCTATACAAATATTTTAAGAAGGTATATTCCTTTTAAAGGAGTTTTTTTTTTTAAGTTTAAAAATGAAGCTTCAACAAGACATTTTTCTTCTCTTATTTGCAACAAAATAAAATTATATCTGTTGGACCATCTGTGAATTTTCTGCAATTTTTGGTAACCTGATTGCAGGGTCCACATACACCTTATCTCTTTTATTGTCATACATTTTGGGGCTAGGGGATGGTGAATCAACCCTCTTTTTAATGTTAGAATCCAAACGAGATGCCGCAGAATTGTGGTTACTCGGTTCCTCTTGTAATGGACTCAGAGTCGACTTCTCTGGGTTGAACAGGTGAGGGGCACGGTTGCTAGTCGTAAGATGTGTAGCGGACTGATGACTGCTTTCTGAAGATGCCAGTGGCTTACCCTTTGACGGTGGTAGCTTACTCTCTTTACGATGCACATCTTGATCTAATTTATTACTATTTGGATCTGCCTCGTATAAGTTTTCATCGTCAGTTTCATCATTGTTGCTTTCACCATTGCTAAGAGAGGATTCCTCAGCACTCTGGAGTTTGTTGTCAATGTCTGGTGTGCTTGCTGATGTTACAGACTGAAGAGACATGTCCTGTTCTCTGGCGTTCTGGTTGTGTAACATCATTTCACGAATCTCTCGCTCCAGTCTCATCTGTTCCCGTCTCTCTTCTTGAATTAATTTTTCTAAGAGCTTGATCTTCCCTCTGACTTCTTGGTTATACCTGAAAAGAAGAAAAAAGGCTTTCCTCATACCAGATACAAGACACATCTGAAAATATCTTAAAGTCATTCATTACAAGACTTTTGGTCCTAGCACAAATGTGATTAGTATGATGTAGCTTTACACTTTTATTTTAAAATATTGATGTGATTCATTACAAATGTGACAACGGGACAATTTCACAAACATCAACTTTAGCGATGGTCACTAAATAAGTCACTGACTTGAAATCATTGGTACAAGTGACAGGGATAATTTATTACAGCTAACAGCAACAGTGATGGGTGAAGAAGTTGCTTGTATCTGCTATTACAGTCAGTTGTAGAACCCATTGCAAGAGACATAACTTTGTGATACAAAATTGGCTACCAAACTTTTGGAATCTTATTTAAAAAGTTGATAGCTAAATTTTGATGAATCCATGTTTAGCAATGGATGATCACTAAGTTTTAGTGAAATTGGCCCCAGGTTCGTGCTGTAAGGCTGAGAGTATGAAGAGAGCCTATTGCTTGGAGATACTTTCACTTTGAATCGGTCACTTTTTATTTCATCATCATCACATTCCTTCAAACAATAAAATCTAAACCATGGAAAACCATAGGGACTGTGGCTGAGATAAATACCAGACTCATACTTCCAGTAAGTTATCATACATTTATTTTTTAACAATCCACAGGGATATGTCTTTTTTTCCTGTTGTAACAATTTTGGTATATAAAAGTTTAGAAATTCTTCTAGAAAAGTAACAGTAGATCCAGTGATCGTTTGTGTAATTTAGATGGAAGGCTATGATAGTTTAAAGCATTTGTTTTAAAAAAATTTTTTAGCCAGTGTCAAAAATACATGAGGACAACAGGTGCTGGCCTTGCAGCAGACAAATTGACCCCAGGGTGAAAAAATGCTTAATGCTACTTAAATCTTTCGTGGCCCTCATATAGACTGCAAAGGAGCAACTATAAAGTATTTTGTGGGATGGGGGGGGGGGGGGAGAGTGTATTTTGGCCAAAACATTTGAAGACAGTACCCTAAATAAAATTTGTATACTTTGTTCCTAGCCAAAAGTTTTCAGTCATACCTTGTAAAGGTGCCTCTCAACTGAAGAGCCAGGTCCATATCACTTGCCAGCAACTGCTGTCGGTATGAGTTAACTCTTGCTATACCAGCCAGGTTCTGCAGTTTGCTTTCTAAAACTTCCAAATCTTCCATTAGTTTTGTATCTTCTTGTCTGCTTTGCTCTGAATCTCTTAAAATTCCTTTCAGCTTTTCTTTCTCCATCTCAATATCTTGTAGCCCTCTTTGCAGAGACTCGATGTCTTGTATCGCTCTCTCGACCTGTGCAGACAGTGTCCTTGTGTCATCATGTTGGGTCATCTCTTCCAACTCTTTTGTTTCTTTTTCAAGTTTGTTTACATTGTCTTTTATGTCAAAGGTCAGATGATCCATTCTATCTTCTATTCCATGTTTATGCTTTCTCTGGTGTACAGGCATGGCCCTGTTCTTGCCGTCAGTTTTATGTTTGTTTTTGTCATCATCTTTGCTGTTGTCATCATCATCAAATTCTTCAGAGTATGAGTAGTCGTCCTCAATTTCTTCAGGAAAGTCATCATACTGCTCCTTCCTGTCAGGTGAATGTTCACTTCCTGTCAAAATATCACTCATAGCAACCATTGGACTTGTACAAGCATCCTTCCGTCTTTGCTGGGTTTGTGTCCTCTGATCAGTCGATTTCTTTCTTCCTGGTTGATTCTGAGGGCTCCTCTTTGGCTCAATTTTTCTTGGTATCCAGCTTTTTCTATTCTTTGTTTTGGGAACATACGTGAATGTATCTTTCCTCCTCAGCTTGGAGGGCATGTTGGATGGAGTCGGATACTCCCAGTCTTGGTTCTTAGTTCGAGGTGCACAGTGCACGTGGTAGTGTGATACTCTAGAGGGCTGTTGCTCATGTGGAGTGTTTCCACCAGAAGTCGCATCTGTCCAACTGTGACTGCTGGAACGAGAAGAAACCCTTGAACTCATTGGAACCTCCAGAGTATTTTGTGGTGATGTTTTCGGCTTCCACTTTCCTGTTAGTTTCTTTCTTATCTTCTCTGAGAGACACCACCAGTTGTATGCAAGTGTATGTGCTTGTTTGCTCTTGTGCAGGACATCAGGAATAAAACGCAGCAGTGCTTCAAATGCATCACAGTTGGGGTATTTATCCAAATCGATTTGACTCTCTGAGCTGAAAAGAGACACGTCAATGTCCCCTTCCTCAAAAAGCTGCCCCCATTTCCGTACAAGTATTTGCAGACTCATCATAATCTCTGACAAATGTTCACAATCAGCCGCCACTTCATCTACAAATTCTTTCGAGTAATTTTTCCGAAATTTGGCGTATTTAGGCAGGTCAAACACCTTCATGAGGTTTCTCTTTGCTATTGTCTGTTTCTTATGATTTGATGTTTTCACATCCTCAAAAACTATCTCATAGTAATATTCAAACAAGACAGAATAAATCCTTTCGTCAAAATTATCTTTCATCTGGTGAAGGTGATCCAGAAATTGCAGCAAATCATCCAAAAAGGCACGGAAGTAGAGGCTTGTCTGGGAAGGAATCTTGCGCCCAGCTTTGCTGATCCTAGACTGTCCCACAATTCTTTGCAAGCCATCAAAGGATATAATATGAACACCAGCTGGAAGAATGAATGCATTCAGAGAATCATGTAGAAATTTGTAAATGGAAAAATTTGTAAAAATAATTGAAGGAATAATTTTAGATTAAATTTAGCTTGGTTTGTGAGTTCACCATCATGTTTTTTGTATGCTACCCACTGCTTTTAAGATATTCAAAGGTATTGCTGCTAGACTAGAAGAGTTTAAATGAGTATGCCACCATCAGACAACTTGTGATCTAGTCAAGCTTTCATCAGAACTGGCTCTTACGTATTCAGGATTTTAGTGAAGAAAAAATATGAAGTTGGCTAGTCAAAGTGGCTTCAGTCCAGTGCACAACCTACTTCATTTGCTAGGCAACCGATTTGGTGGCAACGTTGTACATTTAATTCTGGTTCAAAATTATTAAACTTACCATTTTGTGAAGTGCTTGGTGTGTTGTCGTGTAGTGTCATTTTGATGTCACTTAAAAACATCATACTAACATCTCCATTTTGTAATTACGCCAGAGCTTTCAGGCCGCTCTATGCCTGTCTCATGGTACCAGCATTAGAAGGCCTGGGGTGCCTGCCACAGCCAAAATATCACTAAATAATGGTATTTCCTTAATATGTAAACAATTCAAAGCTTTGCCAAAAATAGCACCCATTTGCATCTAAGCCACCTTTTAACAAACAAGTCACCTTCCCTTTATAGCCCTCCCCCAGGATGGCACCTCTACACTAATTGACAATTAAGGAAGTGAACACCCCAGATTCTTATTGCTCTAGATATGCTTATACACACATCACACCAACTTTCTGGGTTTATCAGTCAATTTGCCAATCAGACAGAGCACTGATAAATCTGTCAACTGACCAATCAGAGCAAAAACCAAACAACAAGATTGCTCAGCAGACCAGAACCAACCAATCAGAGATGCCGCACACTGCTGTGCACTCAAGTGGAAAATTGTAAATAAGCTTATTTATAACTCTTCTTTGCTCATAGAAATAAAAGTAAAGGAGAACGCTGACACAATGCCTCCATGCATGTTTAGCCGGTGAAGCCACGAAAATTGTGAGGGCGCTTTCGTTGTACGGCAAAAGACCGGTTGATTGATGTCTCTCCGTACGTACAGTGTGCATTCTGCTGCAGAAGTTATAGCTTATTTTATGCGTTTTTTGAAAGATTAGGAATAATTTTCACCACAGAAATAAGTTATGGTGCCTGAAGTATTTTGTTTTATACTCCTAAATTGAAAACTTGTAGTTTCTTTGCCAATACTTGGTTCAAAAGCAATGACGTGATATTTGTATTACGCGCAGGTGCCCTCTTGCCGTACAGCCTAGCCAAATCAATAGCTTCAGTCCAGATTGACTGAAGTCATTCTCCCTTACTTTTATTTCTATGTCTTTGCTACAGTCCTGAAGAAGTCAGAGCCACCTTTGATGAAAGTGACTGAATCTCCAAGTCCTCTGATGGTAGCATACTCATTGAAAGTCTTATTGTATGAAATCCTGTTGTGAAAGCCTTTCTATGTATTGGGATTATGCAGCCTGTTTTGTCTCTTTTTACCTAGCTCTAGATTTATGACAGGACCAAATAGGCTGAATTAAGTCCTGGGCTTTTCATCTCACAAAATATTAAAAAAAAAATTGTGTGTGGCCACTTTTCATGCATACCTGCTTGATTTGTAGGCTTTAAATGACCCACCTCCAGCCGCCTTACTGTGTCACTCTACAAGCTAAATTTAGCTTTCCTTCTCTCACACAAGTTCTGCAGTAACATTATAGGAGCAAAATTATTGACTTGTAAGTTTCAAATTTTTATTTGAGATGTGCTTTCTAAAGTGAGAGATCTAGAAATTTTATGATATCATCACTTTTTTTTCTTTTGAACTTTATAGGAAGAGAGAATCAAACTGAAAATAGCTATAACAAGGAACCACAAAGATTCCCTGGTCTTAGCATTTAAACCCTCACAACAAAATTTGAAGTAAACCTAAAGTCTAGAATTACAAGAATATATATTTTAGAGGTTGCAAAATGAATTTCATTCACCCAACTCCCATTTGCATAGCTTATTCTGTTGCTGAGATATTAAATGTTGAAATTTATTCACTTAATTTGAAATAGTCGATTGCACAATAACTTTTGATGTCCTTCTTGCACAACTCACATTACCTGCTTTTGTTTTCCTTTGAAATTAAGAAGTTTGTATGACCTTGGAACATTTACTGTTCCCTTGCAAAGCCTGTTGAATGGAGAGGGATTATAAAGCCAAGTCACCCTATAACAGTAAGACAATGATCACATTTTGGCACAAGGTGCAGTGGCTTTCGAAAAAATGAAGAAAAACAAAGACAGTAATTGAGTGGTACAAGAATGACATCACAAATTATTGTGCAATCTACCATTATAAATTGATTGAATAAGCTTCACCATTTTACATCTCAGCCCAGGAATATCCTATGAAGATGGGAGTTGGACCATTCAGATGCATTTTTCAAGCTTTGTAACATATATATTTGAATTTTCAGACTTTAGGTACACTTTAAAAAAATCAGAAAAAAATTTTAGTATCTCAATACATGTAGATAAAAGGGCAACAAGCCTCACCCCAGGTTTCTTCTAGCCCTTCCTCCAATTCAGACAAAAAAAACACCTGTCTGTTACACTTCCCTGTCACAGCTACAGTAGCCTGCACTGAATTTAAACTGCTCAAGGCCATATCAACACAGTAATGTGTGTGAGCTTAATTGGGAAAACAACTAACTGTACAAGTCATCATTGACCAACGACAGTGAAGCTGCTTTTCGAATTAACATCAAAGTGCAGTAACCAATTGTATTTACAGATATGAGCAAAAATACTTTGGGTGATGCTATACCCCCTTTAAGTGGAAAAACAAAGTGTGAAGTTTAAACAGGGTATCCTTTTTCTCAGAGCATTTGCCTTTTTATGGCCTTTTTTTTTTTTGATCTGGCTTCTTTAGTGCTTTCAATTGCTTGCTAAAATTTGAGCTGATTTAAGCTCGAGTTGGTTAAATCCCTAATAGAGTACTTACTGGTATTTAATCCTTTTCTTTCTACAGAGATCTGTCAGAGTCAGATTTTCAGTTTTATTCATATTTTCAGTTCAAGGTAACTCAAAATTTATTTTTTATGTCAAAGTCACAGAATGTATTCTCTCACGTGGCAATTTTTACAGATGAAAATCTTTCCCGTTGAAAATGTGCACTTTTGCTTGGTGATGCACGTTTCTATCACAAGAATTGACAAACTATTGATTTTCAGTCTGAAAGGTATTTTGAAAGTTACAATACCTGAGTGGGTATCCAGGATGCATCCTATTGATAGCTGACACAGGGTAATCAAAAGCTCATTCAAAAGCTGAGTTGTGAATTCATCAACTATGACCCATTTCACATTGATATATATGTGGCTGCAGTGAGGCTTCTGTCATAACAAGGATTTAACAGTGAATTTAGGGGTCCTTTTTTGTAAGTTTTTTTTTTTTTTTATTTTTGAGAACCATGCATCTCTGTTAGAAATTAAGTTACAAAATGTATTGCAAGCAGGGCTGTTAGAACTTCTACAGCAGGTGTGTACCACTTTTCAGAGGAAAAAATAGCAAGTAGGAAAAGCCTCATTCACAAGGAAATTAGGAGAAATTAGCAGTAATGGTTACTAGTGTTAATAGTAAAAATGAAGCAAAGAATGACTTAGTTTTAAGAAAGGCAACGAAACTCTTGTAATTAGGAAGTTGTTTCCTCTCTACTTCTGGTAGAATGGAGTAAATGGAATTATTCTTGGAAAACCCAATGAAACAAGCTACTATTAAAGTTCCTCCCAATAGACTATTAGTCCCAGTAAGGTAATTTTATAAAAACATGTTTTTACATGGTTATATTTTGTGGTCTATTTAGTGGAAATAAGTGCATGTTCAATGCCATTTTAAGGAGCAGAACCTTGTCATGTGTTTCATTTTAATGCCAAAATTTTAGAACGCCCTGAATTGCAAAGCCTGTCACACCTGCAGGTTCCCTAGGGGTTAAATGGCTGTTTCACAGCCAAGCTGAAAAATTCTTCAACAAGAGTTTCAAGTTTGGCCTTGATGTCCCTAATGGCAGTTATTTCTGAAATGGCAGCCTGCATACCACACTTTGCCAGCAAGTGTACCCTATCATTAGTGGTATACATCAAATATTACGCATAATATTGCACATATACAGTGACAAATAAGTGCTCAATATGCAAAATTAGGGGAGTCAGATTGTTTCAACTACTTTTTTGCATTGTGTCTTTTTGCTGTGAAAGCTCACATTTTTTAGTGAAAGAAGATCCACCAAAGGTACAGAAGCTCATGTAGCAAAAACTTTCAGTGGCCATGGTATGCTAATTTGAAAGCAGCTTTAGAGACCAACCTTGATTTCCTATGAAGTACCTGTTTCAGATTTTACAGTGGCTTGAGCCTGCTATTAGCGACCATAGTTTTAACTTTACTGTACAAAACAAAGGAGATATAATTAGTGGTATGCTACCTAAAACCATTAGAAATGTAAACTTACCAGGTATGATGGGTGAAATGAGTTTGTAAAGGTTGTCCTGATTGTGGTAATCTTCAGCCTGCTTTAAGGTTTTCTCAAAAGATTTTAATTGTTGATGCATCAGAGTATTCTGCTTTTGAAGGCCACTGCCTCTCATCTCATCTGGATGAGTCTGTTACAAAACAAGATGGAGATATTGTGAATCACACTTTCCACTTTACCATGTATATTTTCCTTTGATTGCCAAAATCCCTGGCATGCCAACCACCATATGAGCTAAAAGGTCTCAGCCCCCCCCCTTCCCCCTCCTGATTCAGACTGTCCTGTCCAATAGATTGAATGTACACAAGACTTGGTGTATTAGTAAGTCCTGGTTCCATCTAATTATTTCAAACACTTATCCCAATCCTAACCCTAGCCCTCACTCTGAGTAATGTTTTTTCAGCCTAGTGGACCTATAAGGTTTAGTGACCAGTATTTCTTCACAATGAAGGGGGGGGGGGGTGGGGATTTTAATCACAAGTTCTTGTTACGGAAAAAAAAAAAGATATGGATTACAAATGATAGAAAAAATGGAAAATATTACCCAACTTGGCATCTTAGACTCAGAAATAAGCAAAGATCTTCCAGGGAAGGGGGGTGGGGGGAGACCCCACCCCTTAGGACAGCAATACTCCTGCATTGATATGCTCCCCTCCCCATTCCAAACTTGGCTACTATCTGACTGCCGCCTGATGTTGCAAAGCAAATGTGATTTACTTAATATGGTGCAAGGATTCGCAATTTTCTAAACCCATGCAAAGGTACGTAATATGATGTCGAAAGAAATTGTCATAAATAGGCGAATGTGCACATCTTCCCTTATGGTATAGCAGTATTATAAAAAGTGAGACACATATAATGCAGTTCTAATCATTTCCAAAATGAGACAAAAAATAAGAAAAACTTACAAAATACTCATCCAGTTGGAGAAACGGCATTTTCAAGCCAGATGGTGTGTAAATCTCTTATCTCAAACTAACTTTGTCTTTGTTAGGGTACAACTCCAGAATTCACAATATGCTTATTATATTCCCACAGTACAGTTTCCGTAGCAACCCTGAGCAGCTTCCATCCCCATCCTATCCAAAAGTTTAATCACTGAATCTGTTGATCTTTCAAGAAATGTTCACCACTCTATATATTCCCAGTGCGTCACTCTTGAAGGATGTATTTGTTTGGTTGTCGTAGCAACACTTTGCCAAAGTCTGTGTTTGTACTGCCTTTCAGTAGAACCATATTTCTATAATATTGATAATTTTTTATTGACTACATTTTACAAGGATGCAAGTGCAATGACGTTGTTTTTAACGAGCTGTCGAAGTGATTATGTGGTAATTATGAACAACATTGGAAGAATCAAAGCATAATGATGAGGTATCTATTCCTGCATTGAAGTTAACTAGCTTGTGATTAGCAGCTGTATGTTTGACAATTGCAGTTACAGTAGAAATTAGAATCAATTTGTCACAAGTGTTCAGATCAGAGCTATTGTACAGTACATGACCATCCACTAGTTTTACAGTTCCTGGAAACCAGGAAGAAATTGAAAGTTAAGTCCTAGTCAGGGGAAAGTCAGGATCAAGTTTGAGAAAACAGCCTTTAATTAAGAGGAAATAACATTATTTAGTGCATCTTTAAAATAAGAAAAGGTAGCACACTTCCATGACAAATTAGCTAGTGTACAGTTGCCAGATTTGGCCTGGTCCTGATAGCAAAATTTGGTCAGCCCAATGACGGACTGCTGTCAACCACTCCGGTGGTCCGCAAGAGAATTGTCCGGTGGTTCACCAGAAGTTTTGGTCAAATATGCAGGAATACATAGCCAAATTAATTAGATCTTATAACCAATTTGGCACCATTTCACCAAGTGATTTGGCCATATTAGTGCCTAAATGGCCAAATCTGGCTCCTTACTGTTCACTACTTTGTCAGGAAAGTGCACAACCTTTTAATATTGTGTAGGCCTATGTTAATATTTGAACTGCCTGTGCTCCCAGACAAAGCAACAATATTATAGCAGCAGGGAGTTGTTAGGAAGGAGATACAATGATCAAATCTGTCAGACAATGCGTAGGCCTAGTTGAAATGATTTAATTCTTTTCAGGCACTGTCATTTTATTGACAGGTCTCCTTCTTCCTTTTGTTACGTCTCTGTTGACTAAACCGTTTTAATGATGATCTCCCTGCTTTCTTTTCCAAGTAATCCGGAGACAAAGGCCATTGTCTATACATGCTTTGAAGTAAGGTTTGTTCTCGCCAACGAACAAAATTTAATCAGGATTTTCAGTAAAACGACTGGCATCACAGTTTTAAATAATGGACTTCAATTGAGCCCCCATGATTTTAATATGTCATCTGCTGGAAACATTGTTCAAGCCTATACATTTCTCTTAGTTTGTAGAAAGTTTTCCCATCATTAGGAAACATATTTAAAAAGAAAGTTTTAAAGAAATTCTTAGCTGACTTAAATGAAATAATATTTAGTGTGATGAATAGCAACGAAAGGTTAAAATTTCACATTTTTTTTATGACGGCTGGCAACCAAAAGTTAATTAGTTCAACGTAAGAGGTGTGTCTTCTCATTGTCATTTTGACAAGGCATCACTGATTCTAGTTGATCTAGCTATTCAGACAAGAATTTTGAGAAGAAAGGCAAGATAACTGTCAGAAACGGACATTGCTTCAAAGAGTCTATAGAACGCTGGATCTCCTTCCTAGCACATATCTCCCTGATTATAGCCTGTATACTGTGAGTTTAAATTGATAAAAGGCCATATCCACACAGGCTGTGTACGTGTGAGCTGGCTAGGTACACCACTTAGTGATCTGTAGAAGTCAGACAAAGTCAGAGTGATTCTGTTGTTTGAATTTATGGCAATAAGAGTGCAGTCACCAATTGTGTTTTGAGCTATAGGGGTATTCCTAGATATGTTTGGGGGATGCCACAGACCCTTTAAATCAGGCAAAAATCAGGGGATTTGATTGGCTCAAAATAGACAAAAATGGCATGTCTAAGTCTGATATATGTGTCATCTCCTGACAGCAAATCTATTCCATCAGAGCTCTCCACCATCTGGTGGGCCACACAGTCTGAGGGATAAGTCTTTTTGGGATATGGGATAAATCTTTCTATCAGTATGTTTTGAAATAATTTATCTTATCTTTTACAGATGGAATTTTGGTATTTTATGTTGCTTTAGTATGTTTGGTCAATTTGAACATTTTGAGTTACAAAATTTACAAACTCAACATTACATTGAGTTACAAAAGGCTGAGAAATTCTGTACTATATGAATGGCTATTGCAGTTTTTTTAGATATGTCAGACTGGATGCAGGTGGAGAAAATTATCTTTGAATTTTAAATTGTTGATCATGGGAAACTTTGGGAATTTTGTTTTCATGAAATGCATGGGAATCCTTGCATTGATGGAATCACAGATTTGCATCACCCCAAGTATATGACTTTTAGTTGGGGGTAAGCAAAAGTCTCAATTGGTGACTGCTCTTTGATTGACGTCAGAGTTACAACATTAAAAAGATGCAGAGCAGCTCATATTACACAGCACCCACAGAGAATGTTTTGATTACACATGGGGTCTTTTATGCTCAACAGGATGTGGCCTTGAGCAGTGAACTGTTCGTGTCTGCACAAGGAGAAACAGTAAAGATAATTATGGGTGGGGCTTACTACCAAGTAAAAGTCATACTTGGGGTGATGCAAATCCCTCCTTAAAATTAAAGGGTACGGTGGAAATGGTATACGTATCATTGTAATGGTGGGGGCTGGGGAGGAGGGTAACAAACAATTAAAACTAGTTTGTAAAGCATTTCTATTCATCAAAAAAATAACATACAAGAGATCATAGTGGTATAATAAAAAAATATTTTTAAAGTAGAAGATAGCATTCCTTCAATCTTACAAATTATATTATATAGTTTAACTACTGTAGCTGAACCACCAAATTTGTCATTAAAGATCAAAAGAAAATCATGGAATTACATTTTCAGACTTTACTACAAATCTGTGAGCATCATCAGGCAGGAGGGTGGGGTCATGTCCCCCACAGCTCAGATGTGTGGGGGGGGGGACATGACTCTGACCAAAATCCTTTAAAGAACGAATGGCTCGAGGGAAGAGATCCAGGGCTCACTTAACGTCCAAAAATTTGGAGTCCAGATAATCTGTGGTCATGTGGTGTAATTTGAGGCATTTTTCTGCAATTTTAGTCTATCTTTTAACGGCTGTTTTTACGATTTTTGAGTTTGATATCATTCGATCAGCTATATTGCAAGCTATGGCAGGGGCGGATCCAAGGGGGGGTTTTAGGGGTTTAAACCCCCCCCCTTTGATTTTCGAGGATTTTTTTTTCATTTTGTATAATATATTGTTTATTTTCCCCGGTATGTTCTGAAGGTTATTTTCAGTTACAACAATGCAATTAACATGCCATAATTATAAGTTTGCTGACAGCGTACCGGTATATTTTCTTCTATCGTCCCGATTCTCTCTCATTCAAAATCCTTATAGAGTCAGTGATTCCTTCAAGGGGAGGTCCAGCTCTAATCTTGGTTCCCATATGCAATGAAATCGCATTCAGTAGTGTCTAACTCTGTTTTAAAAAATGAGAACGCGACTCCAGCTTTTCGCTTGTACCTTTGCTGAAAAATTCAAATATTGTGTTGACTGAAAGTGGTTGTCGTTGAATTGGAATCACTTAATATAATCAGAAATCGAGAAGGCTAATCATACTTTGGACATGCGTTGGATGTAAAGACGTTCAGGGAAAATAGACTGTTCAGTTGGAACATACATCTAAAGAAGTTACCATTGTTCTGGAAGGTATTATAATTCAAAATTCGCTTATATACTGACTCCCTTTCATTTGTTACACAAGATATATTCCTTTTGTATCCAAGAGTACGTTATGACCAAGATCACGTTTAAACATTATTCCATGCAAAAGAGTGGGTGTTTGCCTGGAGTTTCTTGCACATGGGAAGTGCCAGTGACCTGTAGGCGGTATTTTAGCATATTTTCCTTCGTGCCTCTAGACGGCATGGTTGTATGTACAGCAAGAGAGGGTATCAAAAAACGTAATGTTTCCATGGAAATGACAAACATACAAAGCATGAAACATGGAGATGTCCTAAGTATAGATTGTAAGGTCTGAGAAGGGTCAATTGTCCTTGGTTCACGCCGCGCAGTGATGGCGTCAGGTGGGGGACAGGGGGAAGTTTTACAGTTTTTTTACAGTTTTTTACAGTCGGGGAGTCTTAGTCGATACGGTAAAGTGTGTAGTCCCCAACGGCGACAAGTCGCTCCGACGGTTTACCTTTTTTTTTGCTCTCAAGAGCAGTGGCGCCGGCACCGGGGGCATGGGGGGACGCGTGCCCCTCCAATCGATTTCAGATTTTTTTTTTTTGAGAATTTTAAAATGATCTCAAGAGGCGTTTAAGCTATAGATTTCCGTAGGGGGTAAGGTGAGGTGTGTTTTCAGCCGAGTGATGGATCTGTGGTTATGATTTTCAATCACAAATGGTTCTCAAACTATCAGAATTATCCCCAATCTTTCGCAAACTATCAAAATTTTCGCGCGCTTCGCGCGCTCCAAACCTTACCTCAGTGATATCCTTATTGTCAATAATTTCCGGTAGCAACTCCCGTAGAAAGCACAGTTGAAGGCTGTTTACGAATTTTCAGTAAAAGATTGGCTTTGTGATTGGCATATAGGTTTGTTGAGGAATTGAAAGTGTTTCGATGCAGAGGATCATGAATGCAGGTTTTGTCATTGTAATCTTATTTAATGAAAAATTTCGGCGCGCTTCGCGCGCATTCGTCACGGTTTGCACCCCGTCTTATGGCCATTATTAAGGTTATAATACATGGAACTATTCTGATCACACTTTTCCGAGAAACATAAGTACATTTCTAACCTCTGTAGGACTATGGGATCTTTCAGTCTAATTTGTAGCATGATCTGGAAGGTTGAAAGTACGTATTTGCCGTCGGTTATACATTTTTTTCAAATGCAGCCATTACCGGTAGGCCTATAGATGGCGATTGTTAATACATTTACGACGAAAAAGCATTTTGAAATGCGCTTTTTAGTCCTACACCCCTTTTGCTATACCTAGAAGGCGTTCGTCTGGGTTTTCGTTCAAACTTAGTAAACATACGACAGTTGCAAAGTGCTCGGCATCATACTCTATAGTATCATTTGGATGTCAGGTAATAAGCATCATGTCAGTGCCCCATTTTATATAATTAATCCAGAGCTTCCAGGAGGCCCTATACAGCTGCCTGCCAGCCTTAGAAATACCCTTTCGTAATACACAATGAAGCAAAGGAAAATTTTCGTAACAGTCCAAGAATGTTTCCGTGGACTCAACGCACATATTATTAAGTAAAAACTTTCCCCGAATAGAAGGCATTAATTAAAGTAGCCAAAAGTGGGACTTCAGGAGGTTTGCTGACAACATACC
The DNA here is from genome assembly GCA_029531755.1 of Holothuria leucospilota. Taxonomy (NCBI): domain Eukaryota; kingdom Metazoa; phylum Echinodermata; class Holothuroidea; order Aspidochirotida; family Holothuriidae; genus Holothuria; species Holothuria leucospilota. The sequence continues at coordinate 25,545,024 of CM055978.1, forward strand.
ATTCTGTTGGACAACATACTCTCCTCTTTCACCTTACCAAAAATTAGAATTCACTAATGTTGGACGTCATCTGTGTCATTTGGACGTCATCTGTGGTGCCCTCCCCCCCCCCCCCCCATCACCAAATCCTGGCAGCGCCACTGCTCAAGAGGACAATTTCCCTTAAAAAACCCCAAAATTTTCGGCGCGCTAGGCGCGCGGTAGAGTCACTCCAGTTTCTTCAGTACTTCCATTCTACATTGCTAGATAGCACAAGACCTGTCAAACTTAACAAGCAACATGTAGGTAGAGTACACAGTTTATATAGAGGTCGTTAATTCCATCCCATATCGCAAAGTCTACTTGCTGTTGTCTTGTGTGTGTCATGCGGTACGGTCAGTTGGTGAGCGACTCAAGGAGAAAAGTTTGGGTATTTCATAGGGTAGTTCAGGTGGTTTGGATAAAATGTATGCTATCCCTGATATGGTCTACAACCCCTACAGTTTTTCTTTTTTCTTTTTGTTCTTAATGATTAGGCTTCATATATTTTTTGTGTAAAACCAAAAAAAAAAAAAAAAAAAAATTTCGCGCGCTTTGCAATTTTACGTTTCAGATTCAAAAGTACACCATCAGTGCGCAACTCGGCTCATGAAGTATTCAGTGATATTATGCAAAATATGCCCTGCAATGACTTGGAATATTTAGGCTCCTTCATATCCCCTCCTTACCACCCCTTCGACATAGGGGCTGTCGGAACTTCGGGTCACTGCATGATCCGGCCCCCTGTCGGGAAAATGCTGCGGCTACCGACCTTGTCGGTTTACTTATTTTGGCTTTCAAAAGGGTCATTTCTGCGATAAAATCCAAAATTTTCAGTCCACTTTGCCCACTCTTCCTCAGTTCCGTTACTAATAGCTAAATATAGTACAAACCCTTTCCACCTTTTCAAGTACCTTAATATAAGTAGAATACATGGATTTATGTAGATGTCGGTCATTTCATCTTATTTTGCTAAACCGAGTTAATGTTCTCTTGTGTCTGTCGTGCGGTACTGCTAGTGACTCGAGGAGGGAAGTTCAGCGTAGGTTATGCCCGATATGGCCCAAATGCCTTGACAATTGACCCATATATACGCTTCAAATAAGTACAGATTCTTTTTAGTGTAGGCCTATCGAAAAAATTTCGCGCGTTTCGCGCGCTTTGAAATTTCACAGTTTAGATTCTAGGGAAAACGATAAATCAGGGCGGAAATATATAGGCCTATCTCTAGTCAGGGACGTAGCCAGAGGGGGAGCAGTGGGAGCGACTGCTCCCCCCCCCCCCCTTTCAGCTTCGAAAAAAACTGTTAAAACTGTTATGTTTTTGCAGGGTATTTTGTCTGGTGCTCTTTTAATCTTGAATTCTCGTCAGCACTGTAAACTCCATCATAATCCAGGGACGTAGCAGGGGGGGGGGGGGGAGCAATAAATACTTCCAACGTTATCGCCTCGGTCCGCTCAGCCTCTGTGATGACGTCTTCGTCGGTCTTGAATCACATTTAAAACCGGGCACCCTCGCGTTTATCCCCTAATTGGATGACTAGGCATCCAATTCACCTTGTAATTGGCAAACGCATGTTTTGGGAACTGAAGATGTCTCGCGGCAGAGTCTGCACTGCAACTTTTGTCATGGAAATAAATGATTCCTAATGCAACATTTTCGCACCCCTGTCACGATTCACACTTTATATCTTATGACCATTTTATATTAGGGAAATAAAATTACACGTAAGTTTCCTGGCCGAGACTAGCACTTATCCAAAAATTAGAGGTACGTCTCCATTCTCTGTCAGCAGGGGGCACGGTGAAGTGTCGTTCAAACGAATAATGGATGTATTTTAATAGTTTTCTATCACTAATCTTTCCCAAATTACCAAAATTTTCGTGCGCTTTGCGGACAGTAATCTTCGGTCCTATTGTTATATTCTTTAATACCAATCGCATTCAGATTGTTCAACGGTAATGGGCTCTACAACAGTTCTAATGCAAAATTTCGACCTGCTCGCTCACAATTACCACGGTTTATACTCTGTATCTCATTGGCATCGGCATGAAGGAATAGAGCACCCCTCGAATCACCCCAAAGGCCTTTAAGCTTTATTCTTGTAGGGGTAGGTTGAGGTGTGTTTTCGGCCGAGTCAGGATCTATTTAACCATGCATATTCTATCACAAATGGTTCTCACGCTACAAAATTTCGCGCTCTCTGCGCGCTTTAGACCTTACCTCAATGTTGTCCTTATTATCACTACCTTCTGATAACAATATCCGGAGAAACACAGCAGAAAAAGTTAAAAGCTTTGTACGAATCATCAGGTAGAAGAATCGCCTTGTAATTTGCAGATAGGTTTCGATGAGGAATTTAAACTGTTTCGATGCAGATTCTGAATGCATGTTTTGTCATGGAAATGATATGTATGTAATGCAAAATTTCAGCGCGATTCTCTCGCAATCGTCATGGTTTGCACTCCATTTCTTGACCATTATTAAAGTAATAGTACAGTTCCAACGTTTTTTCAAGGATAGCTCCATTTCCCATCTAGGCCACCTAAACTTAGCAAAAATTTCTCAAAGGGGAGGAGTTTGGGGGCGAAAAATGTTGGTCACATTTTTCGGGCAAGTCGTTACAGCCCCACTAAATCAAATTAGGCTCCTACGCCTATGTATTATATCCACTGGGGAGGAATATTTTGACGAGAATCATTTATTTGGACACCACCCTGGTCTCTCTAATATCAAAAATGCTGTCTTTGCACGTCCACAGCAGCATTTACAATCACTTCGACAGAAATTACTTGAGGGACTGGCACTCATATAGTCTTGGGTATCACACACAAGCTCACGTACCGAGCCTATGCACACATTCTGCATTGTTTCAGGCATTACCAGATATATTTGAAACTGCAACATTCTATGAGTGCCACTCCTTTGTGATATCTACTCAGTAATGCTACATGAAGGGCACTCGGTGAATCTATGTCTATGTTATGCAATTATGCGTAATTAATTGATGCAGTTTTACTTCTTTTAAACATTAGAAACCCTATAATCTGATAATAACGATGTGTAATTCTGCTACAAAGTATGAAAGTTTATATTGTCCATCAGTTAAGTTCGTCAAATGTATTAAAGTCCAGACATCAGACAAGAATCATTTACTGGAAATATTGTAAAAAAAGCACTATGTTTGTCTTTCTGTTATAATATGTAAAAGAACATGCAAAAGGTGCAATGATTTGTCAGTTTCGTCATTATCATATGATATCATATTACCCGCAGATTCATTTTTTCCTGTTTGAAATATTTTACTGCATGTCCTTAATTCAAACAGGCAAAAATCTGCTGATAGTATGATATCATATGATAACGATGAAACTGGCAAAATATTGCACCAGACTGCATGTAAGGACCTTCAATTGCTTAAAAATTTCTCACAGGGGAGGGGGACACACCCTCCCCTTAGACCCCTCCCCATATCAGTCACAAAAGCGCTCCTCCCCTTGCAAATTCCTGGCTACGTCCCTGTCTCTAGTATATACAAATATTATGAAATATATGCCCCGCAATGTCATAATCTAATACACAAGTTTTCTTTAAATCCTTCCTCACCAATTCCTCGACAACAGTCATGGCTGTCGTGGCTTCGGGTCGCTGGCCCGCCGTCGGGGAGTCTGCCCTCCCCTCGGACAAATCCTGGCACCACCCCTGGCGCCGCGCCAACCGATGGTCGCGCTCCGCTTAGATAACGAGACAACCAAAAATCCCATGCATGCGATTAAGCCTACCAGTTTAATTTTAAGGCCCCATGCCAAAATACTTTCAGAAGATTTCAAAAAGAGAAACCAGGTTTTCTTTATTGAGCACAAGCGAGCAACTTTGAGTGAGTCACTGTGAGTGCCTAGAGAGAGCACAACAAATGACTGAATGCTCCGAACTCCTGACGCCCAAGATCGTTATCGGGCTGTATAGCATGCATCTCTCACAAGGAGGGAGACAACTTTCTGACAGGACATTTATCATAAAATTTCTGACACAGGGAATTTCAATGAAAGCTTGTTTTTATACGGATCAAAGAGCCTAGGAAACGCGTGGGAAATGCCATTTCCTGCAATCTGGGGGTCTTCTAGACCAAAAATTTTCTCTGTACCCTTCGCGCCAACGCATGGTGGCGCTCTGCTTAGATAGTAACTATATCGCAAAACCCCCCCTTTAGTCAAAACCTGCATCCGCCCCTGTATGGAATCCAGCATATGTCCTACTACTTTCCCTGGGGTTCTGGAAAAAGTGGGGGGGGGGGGAGGGGCAATCCCCTGCACTTTCAAAAGTGGGGGAAGGGGAGACATGCCCCCATCCCTAACCAGTTGATGCCCATGGTCTCCCACTTTGAAAAGTGGGGATATTTTTTGCCCCTTCCCACTTTTTTCTAGAGTCCTTACAAAAATAGTAGGGATATGATCCTATAGCTTACAATGGCTGATTTAATGTAGTGGGAAGCAAAAATGGTGAAAACAGCCATTTCCATTGACAAATGGTGGGAAAATGTTTCAGATCACACAAAAGAGTATCTATAGTTCAAAATTTTCTTGTGCCCGTAGGCCTGTATGGAGCTCATACTGCTAGGCCTATGGCTTCTCACTTTGCACTTGCATTAGTTCTGGGCATGTCACCCCTCCCCCCCCCCCTCCACTTTTGAGTTGTTGCACAATTCCTGCAAAGTTTGCTTCCTGGGGAAGCAAATGTACCAAGGGCCCTTTACCCCCAGGACCATAGCCAAACTAGGTATTGAAGGGCACAGGGGGAAGATATATTTATGACACTATATGGGCAGACCCCACTACTAGTTAGCATATATCATACCAGAAAATGAACACACCTCCTAAATCATGACATCATGAAATTTCTCAGGCTCTACAAGTAGCATCTGAGAATCAAATTTGAAATCTTAGAGATTTAAAAGTGGGAAAATGTTATTTTGTAAAGTAATTGACTTGTACATGCCTAGAAGTGCAGGAGCTAGTGCTGTACTGCTACTGTGCTAGCTATCTGCTTGATGGCAAACATGAAAGACCCCTGCATGAAGGGGCCTAGGTCTGAAAATCACTTAAACACTACAGGGACCATGGAGCCAGTTTTGAAGTTGGTCAGGAGCTGATCATGGAAGTGACCCACTATGTTCAAGAAAATAAATCCCTGTAATTTATCATAAGGTGGCCCAATATGGCCATGGCAGAAAAAGTGCAGGGGCTAAAGCCCCTGTATCCCCCCCCCCCTCTCTGCGGTCTCTGCACTAGTTGGCCCTGATCCATCATACCCTTTGTGAACAAAGACCCACTTAACATTGAAGTGACTAGTGTTATACATAATCATTTTCAAAACTGGCGGGCCTTGCATGGTCTTGAGTTGAGGCAACCCTGCACTTTTCAATGTAAATATACAATTTTGCAATATGAGCATAAGACCTGTGTCAGAGTTGCTAGTCATTTGCAGAGGAGATCATGGCAAGCAGTTTTCAAGGACAAACGTTCGGAAATACTGCCACTATGTGTTCTAAAAACGAAATTCAAGTACGTCTCCATGATCACCAGTAAATAAAACACTAATTCTAGCCTTCCAAGTCCTTGAGAACCACCTACTCTGATCAATTGCAAGCACCCTCTCACTTGTTTATGGCTGTTTTCAATCCTTGCCATGTGCATGCAGTATCGTTGTTTTTAAACTTATGTACGTAACTTACTGTTGGTCTACAGCGTATGGCAGAACTGAAAAGCATTTTAATTGGGGTGTATTTTCCTTTCTTCGAAAAATGATTGGGCTTTTTTATAGCTGGAGCAATTGAAAATAAGGAAAAGTATGAAATGTGGGAATCCTACTTCAGAAAGGGTAAAATGAGGGAAACTTAGTTACATCACAAATTGAGACTTCTACTGAACCCCAAGAGAGGAGAGATGTGGAGTGGGTGGGGGGGGGGGGGGGAAGGAAAATGGATAGGGAAAAAAGAGGAAGACCACTTCAAGCACTTGATTTAGCATAGAAGCAATTGGGCACACTCTCATGTTTGTTTTTCTCTAATGGAAGTCAATACAACAGGCAATATAAAGCAATGTTTAACTTTCACTTTATAAAGAGGAGAAAAAGTGACAGATTTTGATGCAGTGTTGTAATTTTTCTTTTTCTATTTTCATAAATTCTGATATAAATATTCTACACATGATGTACATAATGTATACATATATGTCATATATATACAGCACACAAGATGAAAATATAATGCACATAACTCGAAGAACTGAGTCTCCTTTGTTCCAAAAACAACTGTCAAATGAAAAAAAAATATGTATACCAAATCAAAACAAAAAAAAAAGCAAAAAAAAAAAAAAGGAAAGAATGATTTGAGTTTTTAGCAAAAACAGCTCACAGGTACAACAACAATGCACATGTGTCGCCACACGGATACCTTAAGGTGGAATTATTAGAAAACTTTTAGATTTTTAAGTAGCTATTAACATTATTTTTGCATTTAATAAATATTTTATCACCACTTTCTTCTCATCCAGGGAGTAAGCTATTGATTAATGACCTTGCCCTTGTTTCCATGACAACACATGGAATGAATAATATGAAAGTTTCTAGTCATATCAATATTATTTGTTTCATGTGAACAATTACCAATGTTTTGTAGAGTGACTGAATTGTGAGAAATATTTGTATGCCTACAATAAAAGGTATATGTGACCTTCATTGAAATATACCACACAATAGTTAGTACTTTATTTTCTACATTTAAAGACATTTTCAATGTTACCTTCATTAATTTGATGATCACAATACATAAGTGCCAAGAATATTTCATTTGTTCAACACATTGTTTTGAAATTCTTCACCACCCATACAATTCTTCCAAAATTTTCTTTTTCCACCCTCCCCCCCCACCCAGTGATCATCACTGCAATTACAAACACTTGTGATAACAGTACCCTGCCCTTCCCAGCATGTAACACCTGCTGCCCCCCTCCCCCCCACCCCACACACACACACATAGCCAGCTATCTTTGTATGTGCATTCAACTACTGAGGTGCAATTTTTTTCCTTCAAAATTTTCTTTCATAATGCTACCATCAAAAGAATAAGGTGTTGATTTTGGAATTTTCACTTTTTGTACAGGATTAAAACTTACAGAATTTGAGGGGACAACCAACCACAAAACTGGAAAACAGGAACTAGGAGCATCAACATTCACATGAATGCAATATTGTAACATTGATATTACATTATATTGATATTACATTAATAAGCTGTACCAATCACATTTTGTGAATACCTATAGACATGGAGAATACCTTTTTGGAACATTTTCAGCATTCCCAACAAATGTAATAAATTGAGACTTCTTGCCCCATAGTAAAACCTTTCTTGTCAAATTCTTGTGCATGTGGAACTTAAAATACTTTAAAAAAAACAAGTGACTTACACATTGTGCTATCCACAGGCCATGGGACTTTCCTTCTTAATTTGGGGGCTTATTTCAAGAACCAACCCTTTTCACTATGCAAAGAGAATTCTAAAATCAGACATTCACTGTAATGTCTACTAGCCAAGTGATCATTCATTGCAAGGCCACAATTTCTGGTAGACATGGCTACATTGGTCGTCACACTCAAGATATGAAGCTTCAAAATTTGACAGGCAACAACAGTCTGCATGCAGCCCTTGTATGAGTGCTATTACGTTCTATCTAGCATTACATCATTTAAGTATTAAATAAAGGAAATTTTATGGAGAGACATGATCGGCGAATTACAAAAACTATGAATCTAGAAAATACTCTTGTGATAGTCTAAGAAAGACTACAATTTACAGAGAATACATCATGGTTGAGATTAATAAACTTTGTGAATTTGTAAGTACAAACAATTTAAGTAAAAGTGTGTTTGAATGTGAAACAAAAAAAAGGGACTCAGCTGAATGCAAAAAATTGAGAGCCGATTCAATCCACAAAATTGTAATAAATCCTACGCAAATTGTAGCATTCAATTTCTAACACCAACCCCTCCAAATACCACCCCTCCCAGCACCATCTACTGAGCACCCTTCCACCTCCTCCTACCCCCTTTTATTGTCCAACTTACCACTTCCATATTCGGTAAACATAAATTTCCACTAACTGTAAAACATCACATTTCTTTTAAAATGTGCAAAGATTTTCAGCCATGATTTGGAAAAATGGGAGGTGGTATTCCATATTTTGGTGATCTATTTTGAGTCAAATTTCACTATCCCCATCCTATCAGGACATATGCAGGTAAATGCTTCAAAGATGGACAGGCCTCCATAAAACTGCTCGCCAACTCGCCACATGCCATCGCAGAGTAACAGCTTGCTCATGGAGACCTTCAAAGGCTAGATTACACTAGCATTTGAAGCTGCCAGCCAAATGGGGAGCTGGTTTGGGCATTTTTGTTGAGGCCTGATGACGGGTTCAAAATCTCCACCACAGGGGAATGGAGAATCAGTGTGTCCATAGGTTACTCTGAATGTGAGTAAATAATCTTTATAGTCCCTCCAAGATGCACAGTATGTGTTCTGATTGCATGCAGCCAAGAGAATATGCAAATATCTCCAGGAGTTATTTTCCCTTTTTTTTTTCACTGCCAGACATGTACCTGGGGCCAGAATCTTAAAATCCATCATTTTAGATGACAGCCCAAAAAATGTAAAAGCAAGAAAAAGGGGTTATAATTTAAATTTATACAATTGCACTCCCCTTACTGATATCGCCTTTTAATAAAAACTTTAGCTCCATATAAACTTCAATAAAACAGCACACAATGAAACAGCACTCATTAACTTTTTTTTTCCCACAAAAAAAGCATCATTCAACTTCACAAGATAGTATGTTCTGTCAATCTGTTTTATGCCAAGCAGATGCTTGTACACAGTGTCACTCAGCATAAGAAGACTGAAAGAGATTTGTTTCCTTACCCTTGTCACAACCCCACCCCACCCCCTAACCCAACCATCCCTGTGCACCTCATTCACACTCACCTTCCATCCATACATCAAGAATTGCACTGACCATTTAACAGTAGCAACAGCAGCATAATGCTATCAATACAGAGACTGCCCTACATATGCAGATCAATAACTCTCGATATAAAGTATACTATCTTTATCGCTGTTATGTTCCAAAGCCGCAGCATAAGTTTAATAGCTATCATTACTCAAGATGTCATCTAGAGTTACAACTTACAGAAATAGATAAAATACAAAAGGCTTAATATTTGTTAAGGAGATTTGATTGAATAAACTCCCAAACAATAGGTTTTTGTGCTGAGATATAATGGTATAAGCATTTACTTTATTTAAAACAGTAGATTTTGAAGCATATGTGTACAGGACTACTTTCACTTGAAGGCTTCAACCAGTTTTGCCGGTCATTTGGATGCAAATATGTCACAAACTTGCCCAAGTAATAGCATATATCCTGCCTGAACAAACAAACCAAAAAAAAAAGAATCAGCCTGAATGTGGCAGGGGAGGGGAGAGGGAGGACTGCAGCCCCCAATCCCCAGAGATGCATCACACTTCCATGTAGTACACCCCTAGTGTGTAGTCGTCACTTTTGTCAGATTACCACGTGTCCCTGCCTACTCTACAAGCAGTTGCAACAAGTCAATACATGTGATCAATACTTAGCTGATGAAGAGTGACATAATTATTTAAATTGGAAGTATGGCCCGGGGAGGGGAAAGGGAGGACTGCAGCCCCCAGCCCCCCCCCAAAGATGCAGCACAACTCTCCCTTGTACACCCTGGTGTGTAGTTGTTACTTCTGTACTGCTCAGATTACCAGGTATACCTACCTATGTTTTTCTTTACTCTACATGCATCTGCAACTAAATACATGTGATGTGTGCTCAGATGATATAGAGGGACATAATTATTTAAATTGCAAGTATGGCAGAGTACAATCCTTTATAACAACCCACTTTCTCAAAAGGCTTTGCACGAAATGGGTCATTTTAAAAGGTTATCTAAACATTTCATTTTCAAAAAGGAACAAAGGCTTATAACATTATCTCTACAAGATATATGTTTTATATAAACATTAAGTTCATAAATTTCAATATTTTATACCTCAGCAATGAAATATGATATGTTGATGGGGACTTGACCAATTAGATTCAGTTTTCAACCTCTGTACTACACAGTAATGAAATCTGAGACTTCCAGTATTCATTCATATTAAGTATGAAATTCAGTAGAGGTTGCAGGCCTAAATTTTGCAGAAAGAGTTGACAGAGCAGCATACCCCACTAACAGCTTTAGAGCTTAAAGAGCAATTGATGAAGTTTCACTATAAAATAAACTATATCCTAGCTGTATATACTGAGCTACACAATACTCAGATGATTTTTATGACAAAAAATACTGCACTTCTATTGTAATGTTATTGTTTCATATAAAAACAAACACAGATTTCAAAAGAACTTTAAAGAAACTTTCCAGAGGCCTAAACCCTGTGTTTCTACAAAACTAGAAGCACATTTATTAACGGGTAAATATTTAAGTGATAAAATAGGACGGCGACTATTAAAACAAATTTTCATATCCAAGACAGAGCTTGCTTGAGTAAATTGCCTGTGGACATGTCAAAGTGCGATGCATTCAGCATGTACAAAATAAAACATCACAAATGAAATTCAAAAGCACATCTTAGGTAGGGATTATTATAAACAAGATTATTAAACAAAAAGGCTTCCTCTGAATGATAAAGTAATTATGGACTTCTTAAAAAAGAGACCTTTTTTTTGGCAGCAGCAGCAGCAGCATGGTCACAACAATGACATGAAAATAATATCCATGCACTGCACTGAAAAAGAAGAAAAAGCTATCAGACAAAATATTCCCTGTTGACTTGATTCTTTTTGCAGCTATTAACAAGGTGTCTATAGGTATACTGTTTTTCCTTTTTTTTGGGGGGGGAGGGGGGGTTAAAAAGTTATAAAAGTTTGGCTTGTTTAGCTCTCTTGGTAAGACTTCTTACTATGAAAACAGCAAAGTGAAGGGTATAAAGCCAACCTGAAAAACATCACTTCTGAAACCACTGGTCAGCAACATGTTCACTGCATTTTTAAGAGGCTGGTTACGACAAGCTAAATTGCATGAGGGACTAACGGAAAGGTCTGAAATAAAAGTTGGTGTGCCTCAGGGGTCCATTGTTTGCTTTACTGTTTATTCTGTACACTGACAAAATTACGTCCAATAATCATCTTTCTGTAACAAAATATGCTGATGACACTGTATTATCATGCAAAATATCCAAGAGTTTGTGTCAGTGATCAGATGCATTATCAAGAGTCAGAAGTTAATGGAAAAGTCTCAACCTGTGATCAAAAGAACTTATTGCTCAACCCCAAAAAGTCTAAAGAAATGTGTTTCATTACTATTAACATAAAACATGACGGCCTATTCGGATCTAAAAATGAAAAAGTTCACATACACGGATCAGAGGTTGAGAGAACTTTGCAAACTGATTATCTTGGGGTATGTATCAACAATAAGCTAACCTTTAAATGTCATATGTCAAAAATGTTGAGAAAGGTGTATTTTATTGTATCAAGTTTAGCTTACATTGTATCATTCTTCAACAATTGAGCAAAGGAAAATGTTTTCAATTTTTTTTTGTTAATATATTCTACCCAACATTATTTATGCTGTACCTGTGTTGTATCACTTCATTTTAACTGAGATAATACCAAAATAAACAAATTCCTTAAATATACTTCACGGATATTGGGTTTTGATTGCCAATCACTGAGTGATACTGTGAATACAGCTGCTAGGAGGGAATTCGCTAGAATGACGCATAAATTTAAAAGTGACAGAAACCTTCCTTTATCATGGTGCAGTATTCATCCAGTCAGAGAATTTAAAACCTCTACTGTAGTTATAATCAGTGCAATTTTTTTCATATCAGAATCATACCCACTATTTTTATGCATGTATATGTATATCTGTAAATTATTTTATCATTTGTTGCAGCCACTTTGATCTTTGATAGCTTTTGTTCTCCTGTTTATGAATGCCTGTCATAAATGAAATGGTCATCATGTCTACCCAAAGAGTGACATCTTAAAACAAAGGCTCAGCTGGTTTATATTAGCTGACATCTGATGCTTTTGACAAGTTATGGCCATCTTTGCTTTGATTCCATGGCAATGCCTATGTTCTTTGATATTGATGTTTTTCATGTTATTTAGGTGTGTGCTACTAAAGTTGCAGAAAAATGAGGATTTAATTTACCAATCTACCAGTCTGCTTTTAAAAGTGTTTAACCATGCCTTAGGTTTGGTTCTTCTTTACGATAGTGTAAATACAGAAATTTGAACCAAGTATTCCGATGCAATATGTGTCACTGTAGAAACCATTATTAAATACCACTGTTTTTTGCCAATGTTTCAAACATTAGTCAAACTCCTAGTTGGATTTTAATGATGGACTGAGCCTTAATTACAAGTGCATGCTGAACAATATAAAAACTGAAGTGTTTTGTGACAGCACTTTGTGAAGAGTTTGAAGTAAACTGTTGATTATATTCATGTCATTAAATCCATTGTTAACAGCAAAATGCCCTTCGAAAAATTGGTTAAGGTAGACAATCGAGTTGAAAATATTTTGACACAAAATACGATGCGAGTTGTTTTCATTTGACAAAGGAAAAATATCTGGATATGTAAGTACTATAATTGGGAATGATGACAAATATGAATATGCATTCACATCATACCCCTAAAAATCTGCTAAGTTCAGAGTAGTCAGTATTTTTCTAACCGAATGCCCTGCTGTGTAGGAAGTGAGATATTAACCAAATGAGACAGAAGAATCAAAGATAGAGAAGTAAATATGAATATGCATAGAACTTGGCTCTGATAAAATAAGTTAAGAGCATTTAGTATTTACAACAATACCAATAAAATGTCACTGCCAGTAGGAAAAGCGATAAACTCTGTTAGAGTCACCGATAACTTAGAAAATTTTAATCCTGATCATTACTGTGGAAAACTGCAAAACTCTAGCCAACAGAACAGAGGGGATAAAAAAGGAAATGCCTGCTGACATGGATGAAGTAAAATTGGGTAAATATTGTCTGGATCAAGAGAGCAAGAAATAGCAAATGAGAGTTTGACTCCTCTGACTGCTGAAACTGAGTATTCCATTCCCTCCCCCTAGCCCCCTCCCCTTGCCCTTTCAAAGAAAAACACCCCAAATAAATATCCACTGGTTGAAATTTACTGGTGTAGTTTAGAAGAAGACCAAACCAGGTGTTGGTCCATGATTTTCTGGCAAGGAGGCGGGGCTAAAGGAATGCTGCCACAGCCTGCTATCTAGATTATCTTGACGATGAAACCCCCCCCCCCCACCCCCTGAACCTGCATCTGCAGACAAAATTTTAACTTGAAATAAGCTGCTTTAAAATGACAGCTTGTACAAATAAATAAAAATAGCAGAATCACTCAATATTACACAATTCCTGAAGGTTACAGAGCTGCTAGACAATAGCATTGCAATGATTTATGTTTGGCAGTGTACCACAATGTATGATAAATGTCTTACTCCACTGTTACGTGATGAACACATCACCAATGTATAAACTACTCTATTACTTAACACAGGGAGGCAAACTATGCAGCTGCAAATGAGAATGTTTCATGTGTCATCTGTTTTGGTTTTGTCACCCTGAGCTAGACCTTTCTCACATGGGAAGATTATATCTAACAGCTGGTTTTATCACTAAAGGGCAACAACTATGATAAAAGACTGTTTGATTACTTTTTATGCAGAAGTGACTTTTATCAGTAAAACAACTGTTATAGACGGTAGATTCTTCAAAATTCCTGAAAAACCTTAAAATAGGGGCCCACACTTAGATGAAATCCAACTGACTGTGATAACCTTAATTATCAGCTGGAGTGCTATTTAATTTCCAAAACTGTTTCTTTGATTGAGTATAGCATTTGGTATGGTTTGATCTCATGTAACTCTATTGTGATTCCCAACAGGTCTCTTCACATGGACTTTGTGGTAGGTATATTTTTACCACATTATGCTGGTCATTTCCAGAGAGGTCCCTTGCCTTGGGGTGTATGAGTGGCATGTTTTTGCCTCCTAATGCTGGCTCCAGACAGTTCCCTTCCTCAATGACTATGTGGCTGGTGTATTTTGACCAGAAACTGTAAGTAGCTCAAACTGAATCAGTATCCACACTGCCTCCTCCTTAACACACAGTATCTCATGACACTACCTATGCCATTTTACACTGCTGTCTTGAGCCTTCATCACTTCCTGCCACACCATAGGACACTTCTGGAGTTGTCTGGTGCTGCCTTCCCTCGTCTGGGTGCAACTCACACTGTGGTGCAGCACCCTTTATACTAATACATAAAGTGGTGTGCAAAAATTTTTCACCTTTTGTCCTTTGAGTTTGGTGGTTCTAACAGGAAATAGGTCACCATGTCCCCTTTACCTTTGACCTTCACCACCCCTCGTTCCTCCAAATGATACCCTTTGCTTGCAAGGAGTTTCTGCATATCATAAGTGACCTGGATTTTATCTGGTACCCCTGTGCTGTCCATTCTACTAGCAACGTTGACTGAATTGCCCCAGATGTCATACTGAGGTTTCCTTGCACCTATCACACCTGAGACAACTGGTCCGACGTTAAGACCTGGAAGAGAACAGACAGATAAGCTGTCAATATGCATTCATTATTTCATTCCAATGGCCTTTTTGCCTTTCAACTGAAAAATCTCAAATGAAGCATACAAATTGTAGGAAAAAAGATATATGCATCAACACTTCATGAATAGCATATGAACTCAATATATAATATCATTCCTCATCCACAGAAAATAAGTAAAAACTTTTACCTAACGGGACTTTTCTATCCAGGTGATAGGTGGGTGTGGGTGTTTATTACTTTTAATCTACCGTTGCAAAAATTGATGAGTATGGTACGCAGCTGTCACCTCAAAGAATATCTCTGCTCATCAAAACATTATAGACCTCTCAAATTGACAAACTTGCTACAGGTCCACTTTACATCTTGTGTTGAATGCTGGATGAAACATTGTGACAATTGACTGTTGATGTTTTTTTTTTTCTTTTTTTTTCTGATCACATTCAAACAGAGATATTGAAGTTGGTAACCTGATACATACACACATTCTGGCCTTCCACACATTCATATTTCTTCAATTTGTGATGTGATTTTCTAATTATTTTATGGTATTCATATATGCAGCGGGCTCTGTTTTAGTTCAGTTTACACTTCTCACAAGGTTTGCAATGTTGTGCTTGCAGAACATATTGACGCTCATGTAAAAGCAATTGACAGAGATCTGGGGCTACATTCCTACTTTCCGGTCATGATATAAATTTCACCTCAAAATTTAAGTTTTTTTTGGTTGCAGCATTGCTGATGCAGCTGCAGCATTGCTGACAGAGCTGCAGCATTGCTGAGACAGCTGCAGCATTGCTGAAAAAGCTGCAGTTTGTTACTTTGACATAGTGCCTTAATTGTAGCAATTAACAACTCACCTATTCTCATTTTAAAATTGTTGAAAGAATGTTGGTTCACATATTTGAGCTGAGCTTGAAGTCGGAATGCAAATTCAGCGATGGCAGTGACGTGGGTGTTGTTTTCTTTGTCAAAAGTCTCATCTGTCAGTCCAGATGCGGCCATGTATGTACTACCAATTGTCTTAATCTTCTCAATCTGTCGAAACTGTTCCTCATTAAGGATCTAAGGATGAAATATTTCATATTGATAATGCAGAACCATCTATCTCAAGTAATGCTGTGCAGTTAAAAAAGTCTGTTTCAACTTTCATCTTCCTGAAATGTTTGCTCCTATTTTTCTCCAAAACTTAGTTTTGGCACCTGTTAAACTCACTGAGCATTTTACTTGGATTCTGGGCTACAAAAGATTAATTATTGTGATCATTTTTATTATTAACTACAACATGCATACACAACTTGTATTAAGTGCACAAGTTTTATGAATTCTACTACAGTGATGATACATCTGCAAATCATCCAATTGTTCCATAGGCATATCAGCTGGGTGCGGGGGCTAAAGAGCTGCATCCAAACACCATCCTTCCTCCAGCTGGGGCAAAACCAATGTTTCTGGTAGATTAGTGGACAAACTCAGACCAGACAATTTTCTTGGGTAGCAGTTTATACTATTCTTGGGCTAACTGGCTCCCTCCCCCTTACTACTGCTATCAGGAACACTTTGAAGACACTACCACAAACACCACATTTGACATTATCTTTAATGTTTTAAGGATACTTTTTCAAAATGGAATTATTTGGTATAACATTTTAGTGTTGATTGCAAAGTATCCAAATAATCCGTCAAAACCACCCTGCATTTTAATACAAAAATGTCATGTTTTTAAGCGAATGCCATGTATATTCTTTAATGTGCCTGTGGACTTAACTTTTAATTCCTTGTGAATTGTCCTGGATTTCATAATTGTAGTGACAAATAACAGTGACAACGTTATCATTCTTCATAATTAAATTCTTAAATTTTACAGGATTTCCATCAAAGTTCTAACAAAAGCATTCCACAGCAAAGTCCTGTAAAGTGTAACCTGGCTTAATTCCTTCCACACACTGGATGGTGGGTGATGGGTAGGTGAGGGGACAGCAAGGTTCAATAAATGGTGAGAGGGGAGCCGCTCAACCCCCTTGGTATGATAACACACAAAGGCTTAAGTAGATGATAGTTGTCTTTACCCTCCAACTACCCTTGGCAAAGCCCACCCCACCCCCATCAGTCTATTGGTGGTTTTCAAATTCTCAGTTGTACAGGGGTAGTACAAGGTTGGGGGAAGGAGGGCAAGCTGCCCCCACCCCCTCTTGGATGGCCAATCCAGCTCACTGAAGAACAGTCCTAAATTCAGTTGAGGACTATAATTTGTCACTTGATAGTATGTTCTACCAACAGCACTGCCAATGGTAGGATTAACCCTTGAGTGCACATATTTAATTGACCCAGCTACCGTATGACTAAACACATCTCGCTGAAGTCTAATACTGACTGACTGCACTATGTATAGTGCATAGTGTATGATACAGTGTGTTATTAATTGTTGTACTCAAGTCACTCTTGGAAGAAAACTTATGGTAAGTAAAGAACCAATTTATGCAGAACAACATTCAGTGAGGCTAATATTTCAAAGTCGGGTAGATATTTAATCTCCAATTTTTGGCCAAAAATAAGGGATTTGGGTGATATTCCTTATGGACAGAGAAGATCGTGACATTCTGGAAAATTTTGCAATTTCGTCACAGAGCCTTAATAGGTATGATAAAGCATCTAATACCTGATGGCATACAGTTGCCCCTATGGTTTATGGTGTTCCATCAAGGAAGGCAGATTCTTCAACATAAACCTCCAATATTTCAAATTTTCCTCAATAAAAACCCAAAATTTTCAGCACACTGCAAGCCAAAATACAGTATTGCTTTTATGACCCTTCTGGCAACCTGTGGCCTTTGTCAAGGCTTCTGGATGTTGTCCCCCTGGGAGCATGGCCCCCCACAGTCCAGCAAATTGTGGCAACACCCCTACAATGGTACTAATATTTTTAATACAAAGTGGAAACTCACTGAATCAAAATCATGGATAATCTCATTCAATAGCCTCAGGCATTCCACGCCCTCGTTGTTGGCTTCTAGTTCAACGTAGAAATCAGAAAAGTTGGTGATGGAAGCAAACATGATAGCAACAAACTCATTAGCACAATGATACAGATCCATATCGCTGGAAGAAGTTTTCATGAAATGTTCGGCCACGAAAGATGGAAGAATATTATTCAAAAGACTTTTATTGTGAGCCTGGAGCTTCTCCGTCTCTTCCTTTTCTTCAGTTGCCTGAAAATTTGGGTAAAGAAAAAAACTTCCATAAAACTATCTACTCTGATCGTCCATTTCTGTGAGATAAACCATTGGCCAAAGCATTGGTAACCTTCAAGAATGGAAAATACCAATTTTTTTCTTTGGGGGGGGGGGGGGGGGAGGCACAGAAAGTGGAAGAGAAAGCTTATGTCATCATTCTGGTGATAATTTGATTTGATTTGTATATTTTCTCTTCAAGATTTGGCAACAGAAGTTATCACATTAAGTACCACATGTCAACTTCAAGCAAGCTGGCATGATTTCATGGCTTTAGATGATAACCATTTTAGGTCTGGACCATACATTTTAAAGGTGGAGTTGGCTGGGTGTTTTGAGTGTACTGCATTGCATACTAGAGGTTCTTGGATCAAATCATGCGGTATAAAATTTGCTAGTTCAGCCTA
Organism: Holothuria leucospilota; assembly: GCA_029531755.1. Taxonomy (NCBI): domain Eukaryota; kingdom Metazoa; phylum Echinodermata; class Holothuroidea; order Aspidochirotida; family Holothuriidae; genus Holothuria; species Holothuria leucospilota. Next base: position 25,563,413 of record CM055978.1, read on the forward strand.
GCTGTTGAGAGTGCTGCTGAGAGGGTTTAAATTGGTGAATTAAGATTGGACATCTGGCTGTCTGTCTCAGGAAGTTGAAGGGTGAAGATGTCATCTGCTTTGCCCAGTTCAGATGTCCAGCAGTGGTGCAGAGCAAGGATCCTCCACCCCTCCCAGCCTATGGAAAGTGGCTAAAGAATGAGGATTAATTTAAGTCCCTTGGATGGGGATGTAAAATGGCAGTCACAAGAGCAGGGATGGGAGTACACCCTGCCTCATTACCATCTGAACACTAGTTGAACGGAAAAGGCAAATCGTGTCAGTGTTCACACACAATCAATCTGGTATAGAGGGGTTTCATTGACGTCACATGATCGCACATCTCTTTGGTTTTGAAGAAGATCAAACGTCTCTTTGGTTTTCAAGGGCAAGTGCCCATTGTGTCACAGTAGTATCTATGGTTTTGCTGTGCATGTGTGCTGTAAATACTCTTACTGCATGTTTTGCCCTTCAGTGCCCCACTCGCGTGACATCACATAAAACCCCCTAGAGGGTATTCAATGATCCAAGTGGCTTCCTGCACGGTAAACTAGACTGAAGGTGATAAAAATCAAAGGTCCACTTGACTGAAGGTTTACCTAGACTGAAGTTAAACCACTTTTAAAAACTTAAAAAAAAACTTTTTGAGTGCTTATATATTTAGACCTACAACATATACCCCATTCTTTCTAAAACAAATTGGGAACATTTCCCAAAAGAAATTCTCTCAACTAAACCAGTTTTGCAATTTTTAGTTCACAAACCATTTCATTCGTTTTTTTTTTTCCATCAAATTGTCTTTCACATGAAAGATATCTACTTCAAGAAACAAGCTAAGTAAACTCTACACTTAAGACACAAGGATGCATTCATTGACCACTTCGGAGAAGTTTTGGGAGACTATTCCCAAGCTGTTAAAGTTTTCCCCCCATCTTGAAGACTCTTCGATAATATGCCCATGACCCAGAGGGACTTGCCTCCTGCAACCTGCATTAATACTGCACAATATGTTTGGTCTCCTGGGAACACTGCTTGTAGTCGGAAATGAATTCGAATAAGCGGATATTCCAATAAGCAGGATCCACTAGACTAAAGGTGTTTCAGACTGAAAGTACACTAGATGGAAGTTCACCTAGACCAAAGGTACAGCCAACCCCTTATCCTGCCATTGACCCTAACATTTACCTCTATTCAATTCTTAGCCCTAATCCTATCCCAAGCCCTAATCCTATCCCAAGCCCTAATCCTATCCCAAGCCCTAATCCTATCCCAAGCCCTAATCCTATCCCAAGCCCTAATCCTATCCCAAGCCCTAATCCTATCCCAAGCCCTAATCCTATCCCAAGCCCTAATCCTATCCCAAGCCCTAATCCTATCCCAAGCCCTAACCCTAAGTAGATAGTTGGTCTGGTGAATCTTTGGTTTAGTGGGATCCTTCCCATCCCAACAGGTTAAATGTCTTCAGCATTACTAATTACTACAATAAACTGTTACAAATGATTTGAAGCCTTCCTTCAGTGGTTCTTTATCCATGTGAGCTTCAAATCTAAATAGGGCACTAACTGGGCTCTGGGTAAAAATGAGAAGTACATACCAAGAGAGGGCCCAATTTAAATGAATCGGCTTAAACTATGTTTGGCACCTAATAATATATATTTGTTTCTGCACTGAAATGTAGCATGACATGAGGTGAACCAACAAATCTTTCCAAAGAGCAAATCATGCAGCCCACCCAACCCCACCCACCCCCTCCAACCCCACCCCCTCCAAAATAAAAAACAATACAAAACAAAACAATAAAAAAAAGAAGAAAAAACCATGGTATATCATCTGGGACAAAAACCACTAACATCGTGAAAGTGTGTATAAATATATCCTGACCTGACGTTTCCATAGAAAGTCCAGCCTGGTAGTGGATTCCACCTGCCTCCCATGTATCCAGAGGGCGATGACATAAACAATAAGAATCACTGGTGTAGTCACTTTCAATGGAATATAGTCTTCCTCTGACATCCTGTAAGAGATGTGAAACTGAATGGTCAAATAACAGGTTAACAATTTCATAATCAATTTTTCCTTTTCACTGCAGTTTCAGAAGACTGCTAAGAACAGACAGGGTTATTTGTCTTTCTTTTCTTGCCATATATTAATAAAAATGACTGATTTTCATTTGTTATTGTATTTTTGTCACATTTCTTATGATCTATTATTTTTCTCTATTTCCAGCTCCCATGTTAAAATCAAAGAAAAAACAAAAATTAAGACCACTGATCATTCCACATCAATTTGTGGTAAAAAGTATCAAACATCACTTGTCTTGAATACAAAAAGGAAAACTTAAAAATAAAAAATTCAGTTCCACATGCCTATGAGACACCTTCTCTTCAATACTCACTCTGCATGGGCCCTTTGAAGTAGGTCATGGTTATCGTAGAGGTTGACGGTGACTAGTTCCATCAAGAGGATGTAGACCATACCCATGAGAAGTAAGAAACACATCTTCGTTAGACTGCTGATCTGTTGGAACACTGCACAGCTCATCATCACAAGCAGGATACAGAGAGTAAAGTACTACAAAAGATAAGACAGACCACACCGTCATTACTTAATCTTCAACCGGGTGTGGTGTCTTCAATTTTGACAAGTGCCGAGTGTAAGAGAGTGTAGTGACTTTTTTATATTTTTCTTCAACTCAAAGGGTGTGTTCCCCCAATCCCCCCCCCCCCCCGATATCCATCCGCTTCTAGTATATGCTTTAACAGGGAAGGGGCAGGACTTTGCAGTGGGAAAAGGAGGTTGCATGCCGCCTTCAACCCCGATACTCCTTCAAATATTTCCCCCTCTCGGCAGATTTCGGAAGCTAAGATTGCTAGTAGCAAACAAACAATAATTATCTTCATTATCTGTAACACTATCCTCCTCAGTGTACAGTGGTGGTCAAGAGAAAGAGTTCTATGTTTAGTGGGCATAGCAGAAAAATCTGAGCTCAGGATAAATTTAAACAAATTTTCTATTTTAAAGAGGATTAAGCCACTTGGTTTTACTCACCCATGGCTGCATACAAGGAGATGAAGGAAGTTTCAGTATCGGGTTTGATAGCCTCATGTGGAGGAAGGGGCAAGAGATGGGGTAAACTTACAACAGTGGGCAACCCTTCCCTACAAAGGTTCCTAAATGAATCACCATCAAATCTTGATGTAATGGAAGGACAAATCTTAGCTTTTAATCACAGTGTACCATTGTAAATCAATCTGCATTTTATGGTATGCACAGAATGTCAACTTCGCACATGAATGAGTCACACTCTATTTTGGATTAATTTTCCAACACAGTCATCCATGAATTTAACAGAACAAGTTAGGAATATAAACGGATGTTTTTGACAAAGTCATGTCTTTACATTAATCTAAATCTACACCTCTGCAAGCTAGGTATAGGTTGACATACAGGAATGTTAACTAAGAATCTTAAAAATGTTAAGTATGACTCACGAGCTGCACATAAGACTTTTTAGCAGCTTTCCAGGAAGGGCTGATATGCCATCTCCTACGTCAAGTTACATTTTAAGGGTCAGAACATCACAGAGCAAGAACCTAACTAAAATACTTCATAAATATCTGAATATTCACAAGAAATTTGAACCCATAGCAGGAATTATTTACAAAAGTAATCGGAAATTGAGCAATACTGCAGAAGTGAAGATGCTGTAACAAGATCAGGAAGCTCGAGTTGGGTCAAACTTACTACCATCACGGACGAAAGCAGGTCTGAAGAGAAGGGGAGGGTCAGAGGGAGATGGGGGTAAATTAAAAATTGACTCAGCCAAAGGATCCGCTCATTCCAAAACATTTAACAAGGAATAATTTAAGTTAAGAGCTTGTTGCAAAAGGGGTTATTATGTGAACCGATCCAAACCCCTTGCTATGCCCTGGATCATAACTAAGCACAACAATACCACTGCGGTAGTTATCATGTGGGGGCATTTCATACTGCCTTGGAAAATTTTCATCCACAGTTTGGAAAAGGAGATCTATGTTTAAATTAAACCTCAATCTAGATGATGGCTTCTCAAGTAAATGTGAATAGAATTCAACAAATAAAATTTGCAAGGGATTCTTTAATTCTCTGTATAGGAGAGATGCTCTAAGCATGTACCAAGACAACCAATGTTTCAACTATTGAAAGTATCAAAATAAACTATGTTTCTACATGAATTTAACAGCAAAATGTGAACGGGTCTCAAACATGAAAGTTGGATTAACAAACTTTCAAAAAGAAAAAAAAAAGGCATTGTGTTCCCTCATGCAGAATCAAGAAAAGTCTTGAAGAAGAAATGAATAAAAGACAAGATATCCAACATCCTCATCATCCAGGTATCACCCTTTTACCTTCCGTACATTCCCTGAGGGCATTCATAGCAAGCCTTAGTGGTAGCAATGAGGAACATATGCCAGGAAATTACTTTTGCTAATCATGAGAAGTAATTTAATAGACCTCCACCATCTTGTTAGCATTGACTCTGCCATGGTACTAACATTCCTACAGATAGTGTGGGGCTTGAATACTTCTGGGAGAAATCTTTCCAAATCCATGTCTTCCACATACTGGAAAATTTTTCTAAACTGAGGGCTAAGCAGAACATTAGGATGCCCAATTAGAGAATTAAGACAACATAATCTGTTGGAATCTTGTAAAGATTCTTACCCAAGTGACCCCTGCTCTCTTCTAGCTAGTCTAATAACTGAGTTACACAAAAAGAAATAAAAAGCCGTTCCAAAAACTTAATTATCCCTCCCCCCCCTCCCAAAAAAAAAGAAAAGGTGGGTGGTGGAATTAAGAACTAGATCACTCTTAGATAATCAAATACAAATTGTAGTGCCATGACTGCACACAGTTTTCCAAAGGGTTTCCCACTGCTGGCAGGCTACATTCATAAAGTGCCACTTCAGGGCAGAAGAATTAAAAGAGTCTACAAAGCTAATCCTTTCTAAAGAGACCATTTCATCTAAGACCCAAAAACTTGGTGCAAATTAATCAATGAGGCTGGTACAATTCAACACCTAACAAGTTTCTTTACAACTTTTCTCTCTCCCTCCCATCCCCCCTTGGAAATTTGCACAACAAATGTTTTAGGTAGCCATTGGATATCTTCGCATCTAAGATATGGTTTGAATTTTCTGAGGCACATGGTGGATACTTTAATAAAGAGAGAATGCAATATTTTAACAAATCTATTAAATTTCCAAACATTAGAGTGTACCCTTACACAACATGTAGATAATACCATCCCCTTCCCCCTCCCTCAAAAAATTAATCTCTTTAGGATGAAGTCATAGATGATATATCCAGTACATAAAGAACCACGAAACCATAAAGGAAAGCAAAAAGCAAACACCTTTCAGTGGCAGGTAATCATATGTTCATGCTGCCGAAAACTTTTGAATGCATTTCACAATGAGATCATTGTTTTTCAATCTTGCAAGATGCTATCAAACGAAGCCATACCTTCCAACTCTGACCAATGTATAAACCAACCCAAGGAAGTCAGCCCCACCATTCTGGTATTTTTTTCATTTTTTCACTAAGTCTCACCCAATCACTAACACGTATGATACTGCCAGAAAAGACAAGTAGGGAATAACTCCATATTTTATAGCCAACATACAGACAAAGGAATTCATAAGTCATGTAAGGTTTGGCAGTATAATAGGCAGTTATACAAATACATTAGAATATTAAGTAGTACTGTTGGCATTATCATACCATGTGTAACACTGATATACTGAAGTATGTGTGTTCTCTGAAAACCAGCGATATCATATTCACATGTGCACTCTGCTAACAAGCATACTAAATTGTAGATCAAAGTCCATGCACTTATAAGGACCACGGAACTGCCTCAAAACGTAAAACCTTAATATGCCACTATTCCACTTGAATGGTACAATCCACACTTTTTATAGACTACTAAACAAATTTTCTGTTGGAAAGTTACATACACATTCAGTGTTGTCAGTATTCAGAGAGAAGTATACCAAGAGTTATTTCCTCCATGCCACATTGTCAAGCAATCCTGTTTAATCATGCGAAAGGAGCATCGGACTTGTGATTCAAAGTTTACTGGTTCCATTCCAGCCTACTTTATCATGTTGTATCCTTCAGGAAGATACTATTTCTTGACTGAATTTCTCCACCCAGAAGTTAAATGGGGCCCAATGAAATGACTCATTTGCAGAGGGGCACCATATAAAACTGCAGCCCACTAGAGGGACTGTCTTTAAGACAAATTATCTTTGAGCAGGGGTAATACATGATGTGCATTAAGGATTGTCTAGATGTTGGAAGCTCATAAATGTAAGTTATTATTATTATCATTATTCCTTACCTGAGGAAAGTGACAGACGAGTCGAGATTCATCATCTTCACGACATATCGATGACTCCTCATTCCCAAGTTGCAGACCCATGTCATTGACCATCGTATAGTTCACCTCATTTTCTGTCACATTGTAAGCATTTGCCACACACTCACGCATATTGACGTTGAAGTTGTAAACAAACTGTAGAGGTAATATAATCAAGTAAACATTAGAATATTTTATATTACAGAATTTTTACATTTTCTTTTCATTTGTGTCCTCTGCAAAAGATTTCTCATATATCCTTTCACTTTCAGCATCAAGCGCAAAGTTTACAGTGGCAACACGCCTAATACATCAACTACTAGCGGTGCTATTTCCTGAAACCTGAGAATGCTGCAATGCTATGGGTTAATTCCATCCCTTCAATATGAACAAAGATTGCATACTTAAAGTACAAAAACATCAAACATCATTAAATCATAACTTGTCTTTAGCCTTTTATAAGTCTTCATTTATGAGAAGGCTTAGTTGACTCAAATAATCTTGAAAAAGAATACTTGAAATTAGGCTTGCACAGTATCCTCAGAACAGGAAAACAGGTATAATTATACCCCTGAAAATCTTAATTTGATTATGGCTTTTTTCACACACTTCTCATATGTAAAAACTGGTGCTAACAGTGTGTCTCATTGAACAAGTTTCTTTTATTAGGTTGTTGTGCTCAGAAGATAACACTGGATGAGTGGATCAGTGGCATGTGTATATTTAGCTCATTTTAATACTATTTCAATTCATTTTGATCACTGTATGTCACTTTGTTCATTTTCACCAATTTTTATCTTCTCTTTGATTTTTTACAGTTTTATGAATTTTTTTGTTTTTCCAATTACTGAAATTTTTTTGCGGTATTTCCTTTCCAGGAGGGAAATAATTGTATCCAGCCAAAATAGGCATGACCTATGCCGTCTTTTTGTACTGTACTTTTACATTACAGAGTTCTATGATGATAAAACCACTACTTTTACCATGGGATAGATATGATCTTTCTAAAATAATTCTAGCACCAAATTATGATCACAGTCTTTGTACCTGCAATCTAACACATTGCTACCCCGCGGAGTGGACTCTGTTTGCTCACCTCCTCAGCTTCCCAAACCACCGTCCGCCAAAGTGAGGAGGACTGCGTCCAATTTTAGACGCAAACTTCATTACCATAATATGACTTATTCATGTACTCTATCATTATTCTTGCTATTGTTTTTGAGTGAGTGTGTAGTCGTAAACTGAAAGCCTAGACTGAAACCTGAGAAGTCCTATCATTACTGTGTTGCATAACCACCTGTGCAATGGGCAGGGAGTGGGTATTGCAATGACATACCAACTCTGTAGGTGGCATAGGCTACTGCAAGATTTAATCGGGACCAGATGTTGCCTTCTTGTAAATATTCACTCACATTTCAACCAGTCTTGAGGCCACATATTTCCATGAATATCCAAAAGAATTTGTTCGGTGTTCACTTTGGCAGGTGTTAGGGATATGACTGACTAAGGACTATGCCGTACAGCCTGCTACGTAGGCAAACACATTGCTGGACATGGAGAGGATTAATCTTTGACAGCACTAGCATTGCAATAGACGAGTTGGGAAAATAGATTTTGCTGTACCATTGTACTACCACAGATCAAGGCCACGGATAATTGCACACGGACAAGAAGGCGTTGAGAAAGTATTTTTTTTTTTTTTTGTCTTTCACAATTTACCATCATACTGAACAACCTTTTCGGACTATATTACGGAATTAAGTTTATAAAGAACTTTTCTTCTAAGAAAATTCTCTTTGATCCGTGATTGATGTCTAGAGAACCATAGTTTAACACTAGAAAATTGTGCGTGATTACACAAAATATCTGTCTTGCACATGCAGTCTCTGTTGTGGTACACTTTCCTTCCCAGCAAGCATTGTATCCCGAAGTTTCCCAACTCGTCTATTGTCTTAGTTTAAAACCCAAGTTGCAAAAAATTGTGGAAAATACTTTGAAGTTGTGATTTCCATAAAACTGGAGTTGCTGTGATAGTATCAACCAAGGCACAAAACTCTGAACTAATCAACCTAACAAATCTAAGCTTACTGGAATATATATACATGGTCAAATGGTGATCAGATCCACGTTCAGCTTTAGCATGGCAGTGAAAGCATCTCATACTGTGCCAGTGTACTATAATTTTTGTGGTACATACTTTCAGGGAATATCACAAAGGGTAAAAGGACAGTACACATAGCGCCATTCTGACATTCTATTCGGCTACCTGCGTACAAAAATTCGAACGTGTTACAGAAAATTCCATTGTTAAAAGACTTTAACGTGGGTTCACTTTTATTCCGTGTTCTATACGCGCAGAATACATTGCTCTGTGTATTATCAGGCATACTTGACACACTTTCCTGCGCGCTCGGAAACACACGCACTAGTTAATTTCCCGTTGTGAGCGCGTAAGAAATTAAACGCGCATATTAAAGTGGGTTACTTAAGGATACCATAGAAACTGATCAATTAATATAGACCTTATGCATATGATGTCACAAAGGAGAAAGTGCTCCCTCGTTTGGAGGAAAATGGAGGAAAAGTGCGTATCGTTGCAAGTTACACCAAAAAATGCAGACAGCTGATTTGTCTATTCCCAGGCAATGCAGGGCAAAACACACACACACAGTATGCGTATTTACAGCACACGCGCACGGTATGACCATAGATACTACTGTGATACAATGGACGCGCACACCCTTCAAAACCACTAGAGACGCGCGATCTTGTCCTTCAAAACCAAAGAGACGAGCGATCTCGTGACGCGATAAAACCCTTCCCTAGAGGTTCTTCACGTGACGTCATAATAGGCTCGATTTTAAGCGAGACTTCCATTTTGGACGTCAAACTTCGTGCACGCGCAAGAACTACACTGTGTACATACAGTATCGGTCAAAGCCTGAAATGTTTTGTTCTTTCTGCTTCAAAATATTGTCTGAACTCAAACATTAGCGATCGATTAAGGCATACGTGTGGTACGCGTAGGCTTGCTAGAAGGCTACATCGTTGGATTTAAATGCTTTATGACGATCACAATGAAAACTTTGAGTCGCTCACCGGATAAGAAGTGAGCACTAGGCAAGGTTGGGTAGTGACGAGTTATAAGTAACGCCGTTACTGTAACGAGTTACTTTTGTGTAACAAAGTCAAGTAACGAGTTACATTTGAAATCATGTAAAGGAGCAAGTAATTAGCTATAATTTAGTGCAAAAGTAACTGTAACGGCGTTACATTTTGGTCCCGTTACTTCCTCGTTACAAATAGCCACAGCGGACACAAAGTACATTTATTTTGACGATCGCTGGACTTCTGAGGCGAGGAAAGATGCTGAATTTGAGGTTCAGTTACTTGGGGAAACAAAGTTAAACGTTGTTATTACATCGTAGTTTAGTATGTGTACAGGGGAGGATCCAGGATTTTTCAAAAGGGGGGGGGGGCCGAAGTTAAGTTGTTCGACCTGTAATTGACGGTACTATACCATCTAAGCGGAGCGCCACCATCAGTTGGCGCGTAGCGTACAAGAGAATTTTTGACAAAATAGACCTCCCAGATGGCCGGAAGTAGCACTTTCCATGTCTTATTTTTGCATTTTCTGCTTCATATAGTTTCATGTCTCAACTCTCAACACATTAATTTTTCCACAAGTTATTAACAGAAGACAGTTATCATAGGCACAGTGCCTTACTACAATGCATCCTGTTCAAGGTGTCTAATCAGATCTTTAGTAGTCATGTTCTAACTTGGTGAATATTGAGGGACTTCCTTGAGAAATTTGTCACCCATATCTTAGTTCGACTTGATGCCAGGACTCATGTACCTTGCATTGACATGTGGGCGTAAATGTACGTTTTGTCACGTGCATGTTCCCCTCTGCCTAATTTCTTGTTTTGTGTGGACTCAGTGAGAAAGTGAAAATCACCCAGAATGCACGAGACTTGGCAGCCCTGTCATTGTTTTGGGGGTACGTCCAGGCAGTGTAATGATGGTATTATTGTAGGCCTTACATAGTATCAAAACTGAATGACCGAATTGTAATGTTTCCGACCACTATATTTCTAATAAAATTTTGTTGGTGACGTGCACTGTAGGCCAATCTTAACGTCTTTCAGAGAAAAATCGAGGGATTTATTAACTGACAGAACAGCATTTGGCCATTTAGTTTTGTCATTGATTATGGTTATACTTGTTGATTTCTGATTTTTACTTAAGTTATAATTCCTCATTTTTCTTCTTAGGAATTTATTTATGGAGGGAGCTCCCCTCACTGAAAATTTTAGGGAGGGACGTGTCCTCCTCCCCCGTTCCCCTGCTACCGCTGCCAACGCGTAGCATACCAGGAAATTTGGGTAAAAGCACATCCCAGATAGCCGGAAAAGACACTTTCTAAGGCCTTGTGATTCCCATGATTTTCCATTTTAATTCTCATGCAGTGGCGTAGCTAGGATTTTTTGTTTGGGGGCGGGGCTCCCGTTTACTATCTAAGCGGAGCGCCACCATGAGTTGGCGCAGAGCGTACCAAGAAAATTTGAGATTTTAATACATCCCAGATCGCCGGAAATGGCACTTGCTAAGCTTGATAGCAGCCATCAAGAAGTGCAATTTTTTTGAACAAAATGTAAAGTTTGGTTTTATTTTATTACACATTTCTGTGAGGACGGACTAGCTCAGCTGGCTGGGACCTTTGGTCCAAGGGTTGCAAGTTTGAATATCGTTTACTCAGTGGCGTACCCAGGATTTCTCTCTGGGGGGGGATGCAGTATGTTGTGTGATCGCCGGCCTGGGGGAGGGGTCTAAAGGTTGGAGGTGTCCCCCTCCCATTTGAAAATTTTTGAAAAATTAGGTGTCTTAACATGCAATCTGGTGCCACATATGCTACCTTTTGAAGTAAAATTTGTGTTAAAAAATGGCCTCCCCCTTGTGTACGCCATTGCGTTTACTATCTAAGCGGAGCGCCACCGTAGGTTGGCGCGGAGCGTTCGAAGAAAATTTGAGGTTTTAATACATCCCAGATGGCCGGAAATGGCACTTGCCAGGCTTGATGGCACCCCATCCCAACTGATGCGCACTGTCTCGTAAGGTATTTTTCGATTGGCTGATGGTATTGTATCGGTATTGTGTCGTATTGATTGTATCCAATCATGTGTAGTAAGATCAGCATGTGCGTAAACGTCCCAATCGACGTTCAAACTGATCTGCTGTGCGCTATGACTCCCATACTTTGAGGTTGCTAATTGCAGCTTCATTCTCTGTCACTCCACTCTCTGTCCTTTTCTCTATCTCTTCTCCTTTCCGTTTTTCTCTCTCTTTTTTTCTCTTTTTTCCCTTTCATTTTTTTTTTTTTTTTTTTTGCATTTTAAAAAAGGGGGGGGGGGGCCGGGTCGGCCCCCTAGATCCGCCCCTGTGTGTACACAGTTTCCAAAGTCGCCACCTGCAGGTTTATAATGTAGGTTCCGACGACTAATACTCCATTTCCCCGCCAAGGAAAGCTCCTGTATTTCCTATGCAGTGTAGTAAAGTAAGTTACGAAATATCATTTCATTTTGTCACTGCAGTCATACCCATACTCTTCCTCATTATCTACCAAGCTCTGTCCTGAGATAAGATCGTAACAATATCCATATTCTGAAACTGTATCGACCCTGTCGACTCCTGCAGTTTTTAATACAACCAAAGCTCGATGCCAGAAAATTGCATTTAACAATTTTTTATTTCAAAATTTTCCCTGGAGGATGACCTGCAGGCCCCGTCCGCCATGCTTCGCGACCATGGGTGTTTTTGTAACTTGCAGTATAGAATTGAAGGCCAACACAAAAAGTAAATTATTGGCTGCTACGAAGCACTCCGCTCCTTCACAGTGTCGTAACTAGTAGGGAGGCGGCCGCCCCATCGATCGACTCCCTTCTCAGATCAAGACCCCAAGCTTTCTCAAAGATGCTGACTGTACATCACCCGATCTGGGGCATCAGGAGTCCACTCTTATTCAACTCAATAGAAAAGTGGTCCAACATTTCTTAAATTTTCATTAAGAAATTTTCAGTTATAAGTACTGAGTTCTGAAATGTCTTAAAAATTTCTCCTTCCGGGGCGCTCTGCGGGTATATAAGAACTCCATACACATCATATGAAAAGGACTATAGGAAACCGTTGTAAGCTTGTGCACTAGTACTGTCTTCAGGGGTCCATCATTAGGCTATTCACTGAACTGAAATAGGCCTAACTCCAGGCGCACACATCGCAGATACATGTTCTCTAATTGATCATTTACCAGTATGACAGCTTATGTGAAATTCTTGTTCCAAGACCCAATGCAACCCATATATCGTCCTTCGTCCTACCCGCCTACAACCCCATGCACGCATCGAATTGTGCAGCCTCTAGTTAGGGTATGATATCACAAAAAAAATAGGCAACCTGTGACTTTGTGGTCGTTTTGTGCTCATTAAATGTGATTTGAAGGTAGTCAAATGCTTCATTGTAATATTCACACTTATGAAATTATTCCTGGACCTCCTTGGGTTTCGTCCTCTAGGCTCCACCGGGCAATAATGCCCCTGGACCCTATATACTTGGAGTCCAGCAGCGGTCCCCTGAATCCCACCCCTCAGGAGAGCGGTACATTATGCGCCGCTGTTTGGTCATTTCACTTTTTTCATTACTTCATCTAAAAAGGTTGTGGGCCCTCTTGGGGTCGTCCTTGCCCCTTAATTGATTCTTACCCACCAAGGCTAGTTAAGCCACTGTCCCCGATTGATGCGTAGATATATTCAAATTGAGGTAACTAGTTACTTTTGAGTTGTAACTAGTGGGGGCGGAAGCAGTGCACCGAAGGTGCACCACGCGCGCGAGTTTTTCCGCGTGGGGTCCAGGGGCCCGCGTTAGGGCCCCTGGCGGGGTCCAGGGGCGAAGCCCCCGGAAGCCCTCGCAATGTGAGACAATTTAAGCACAGAAAATTCGTTTTAATTCCCCAAGAGTAGAGAAGAACTTAGCGGTGATTCCATCAGTTCTACCTTTTAATGATCCGGATTCAGTAAAAGGTACTTTCCAGTCAGTGGCAGAAGTTTACGAATATCGACAACCCAACAGAAGGGAAGGATGATACTCGAATTTATACGAAAGTTATTAACAGAATCATATGAAAATGTCACTGTTGTGCAAAATGAAAAGTAAAACTTATCTGTTTCAAACATCTAAGGGAAATTAAGATAAAACATACACAAATCTATTTGTAATTATAATTTTGCTGTTCATTTCCTTCCGCTAAAGAGATCTTCGTTATAAAAATATTTCAAAATTTGTTTTTACCAGGTGGCTTAATGATGTAGGTACATGATTAATCATCTGTCCCTGCTTTGGACAAGAAATAATCACCTTTTTCTTTTCGCCAAAGTTTGGAACAAGATCTTACATCGCCACCATTTTTTACTTTTGTTGTTCCATACTCAAAACCGCCCGCCCAGGATTTTGGACTAGATGGGGCTGAAACTTGTGGGAAGACTACCTAAGTGGCGCGGAGCGTACCCGAAAATTTTTCGATAAAAATACCCCCCCCCCCTCCGTCGCCGGAAATCTCCCTTCCCAGGCTTAGCAAGTGAGCTCCTGGAACTTATGGTTTTGTCAGTATTTTCTTGGATGGAAGACCCTTCTCCTTAACATTATTGGAGATTGTCAAAATGTGATCACGTCTGTCCCATGCTTTTCTGATTGTTAGTTTGTTGGGTACCAGAAAAGAACAATTCGCCATGGCCCAGTTACCTATTTTGAAAACTATAGCTTAATACATTTTTATTCCATGAAAAAAAAAAACTGACAACCCTTAGGGGGCACAAGCTACTTGAGCCGTAAGGTAAAGCTGGCACGTTTCTTTTCCTGGCTCAGGGAGTGTTTTCCAGCCACCTGCGTGACTCTGGATCACGAACGTAAAGTCACAATAAAAATCCTAGGCAACGATTCCCACGTTTGGCGTATCGATCTATGACTTACAGATTACAAATTGCAACACCTCTTTTCACATGTATCAGCATAGCCCGTTTAAGCGTTCTCCACTCATCCTATTCCTTAGCCATGTCTTCAACCTTTTTAATCCAGAAAAACTTTCTCCTGTTGCCACTTTTACTTGGTGAGTTGAGAAATCCTAAGCAAGCGTTTCAGTAACGGGTACGGGTTTTCATCACAGGCAAAAATGCATGCAGGTGCGGTTGTAGGGACATATTTTGGGGGCTATGTTGTCATTGACCCTAGTGAGACCACATAAAGAGGAAGCCCGTGGCCATGAATTCTGACATAGGCGTCATCGGTGCCGCAAAGGTTGCCACCAAACAAGATAATATGTGTAGCTAGGAATGACACCCAATGATGGCAGTTTGCAGGCTCAGCCAAGCGTGTTTCTTGTATTTGCCTTTATGGGATCAAGCGCCCTGACGGGGGCCAGCTACTCTAAGCCCTGACAGATGCATTGGGTTGCCAAAAGGATGCCATATACTCGATCGAAGTATAAGGGGCGCGAAGAGCACCGAAAAACTGGGTGAAATTGAAAAGGTTTCATATTTTTGCTTTTATTAATAAAAGTTGAAAAGTTTGGGTTTTATTAAAGAATCTGCCCTACTTACTGTAAGAGCAAGCCAAGAAATTTAATGAGGGCCTGCATGGTCGTCGTCGGGAATTACGTTCTTTGTCTTACCCATTAATTAATCCTCCCCGACTTAACTGTAAAATATATTTTCATCACAAAATATGTTTGCCACGATGATGAGGCTGAAGAAAGAATCTTAAAAGAAGATAGGAAAAAGAGGTTAGAAATTTGCAACCGGATGCATTTTTGTGTTTCTATGGAATCGCAACTATGCAAGAACAGTATTTTTGGAAACTTTAACGTCGAATATATCGAGTGAAATGCAGGATATTACCGCTTGATGAAACTGAACATGAAAGCGCGTAGCGCCCGATTTTTTTTGTAGTTATAAGAAGAATTGTTACAGAGCTTATTGCCTACGGGCCTGATAAAGGGCCATGAGGAATACATATGTATATCTATGTCTTCACCATTACTATAATATTAAAATTGTGCACATTTGGGGGGGGGATTGCGGGCTAAAACCCCCTTTCCCCAGCAGAATCGCGCCTGCATCAATGGCAGACGACAGTCTGTCCTCAACCTTAACGTCTTCTCAAGTTACACCAGACATGTAATTAATTTCGCCATGAAATTTCGCCAGAGCGAGGACATCTTTGGGGCATAGTATCCTTAAATACCCTTATTTCGCCTCAGTCAATTCAGCCACCTAGGCCTATATGCAGCGACTGGAATTTTATTGAGGGTATGAAATTATTTTGTAAACTAAGAATTTAGACATTTTAAAAGAGCGTCCAGTTCTTACAGACAGTACACCAGAGATGATTCAGTTTGCGGTATTGAACTGAGATATACATGCCTAATTAATATACCCCTGATATACCGGAAACGTCCCTTAAAATGTGTGAGTTATATGTTTTTAATTTATTTTTTTAATTATGTATTTTTTAAATTTTTTCTTGGTCAATCTAGGGAGGCGGTCGCCCCTCCGCCCCCTCTGGATCCGCCGTTGCTTGCCAGTCAAAAGTAACTAACTAGTTACATTTTCTACATAGTAACTAGTAACTGTAACCAGTTACAACTTTAGAGAAATAACTGTAACTGTAATGAGTTACTTTCAAAGTGTAACAGGAACAATCCTGTACTTTCCCCATTCCCTTTCCGCTTCCCCCTTTCCCTTTTCCCTTCCCCTTTCCGTTTCCTCTTTCTCTTTCCCCTCCCCCTTCCCTTCCCCTTCCTCTCCCTTCCTATCCTTCCCCACCCATCCCCTTTTCTTCCCCCTTTTCCTCCCCTTCTGCGCCTCTTCTGCGCCCTTCCGCGCCCCTTCTGCGCCTTTTCTGCGCCCCTTCTGCGCCCCCTTGCATCCGTCCCTCCTCCAACAACGCTTTTGGACAGCCAACTTAGTGTTGAAACACGGCCACGTCAGTGTTTCCACCTCCTCTGAAAGTATTCGAAATTTGGTAGGGCATTTCAGAGTTCTTCGGGTTGGGAAGGGTAACTGACCAATTTCGGGATATTCAGTAATATTTAGTGGCAACTCTTTCATTCAAATCAGAAGTACCAAATTTTTATCAAATCCTTTCCTATCTTGACCTGTCTCTGCTTTTACGTTTTGTCAATAAGGAAAGGAATAAATGATATGCAGGAAATGATCATCAAATTTCAGGAACTTTTGTACTCATTTAAGGGATGGTTCCGTCTCGGGTTGTGGAAATGCAAAGCCCGTACGTACAACATTACTTAGGCGTACATCTGACATGAATAGCTACGAAGAAGGAATTTTACCAAAACATGCCGGTTTATGAACAAGTGAAGTACTTCAAAATGCCACAGCTGTATCCCTTTAAGGAGAAGATTTACTGGTGGTAAACTTTCAACATAGAAACGACCGTTATTCAGGAGGAATGTAGAAATAGGCTGGCGTTTAAAGCGCAGTGTCCTAACGTTAGGCCTAACCATAACTTTGCCTAGTACATAGAGTAGGATATAGGAACTCCTATTACCGCGTACGTAAATCCGCAGTGATTGTATGGGGGACACAGATCTACATGTAGATTACTGATGGGGACCTGTCCGCCATTATAGGTGGAGGCAAGAAGCTACCCTGTGTGTGAGCATGTGTGTACAAACTGTATGGCAGCCGAGTCCCGATGCGATCACAGCTGTTTCTGGGAGTGATCACTCTAGCCTAGTTCCTTTATGATGGCAAGACCGTATAAGGCCACTCTAAGAAAGCTTTCGTTTTTATAAAACAAGAAAAAAGAATGTGAATCTGTTTGTACCAGCAAATCTTTTGGCGGACGTGATCTTATTTGAGAGCTTTAAATCTTTACCACAAAATTTTCCTTTCAAGAGATACCATTTCGACAAGTTCAGCATTTCCGGCTCAAGCCTAAAATCAGAAGTAACCTAATAAGGCCAGTGGGCGCTGTTTACAATTTTTGTACAGAGCTGCATGTACGGTTCAGTGTAGGCAGATTGTGCGTTCAATTTGAGGCTGCATATCTTAGTGTGCGCGTGCTTGAAATACTAAACAGGTTCACGTGCATTTGCAAGGGAGTTTGCTGTGCACGTGCAGCATCAAAAATTGACGCAGTGATTGTGACAGCAGTTTTGACGCACTTTGTTGACTGTATGGATGCAGGAAATTCGAAAGTGGCCTTATTAGGTCATGTCACTATATTCTACTCAATGGTCTAGTACTAGTAGTAAGGCCTGGGCCTAATTGAAGTACTATTAACACATGGGGTAGGATATAGGAACTAGAGTGCGTACTCTTAATACCGCATAGGCCTATGTAAATCCACTGTGATTGCATGGGGACCTGTTTACCATTTTAGGTGGAGGCAAGAAGCGGTGCTGTATGCGAGCGTGTGTGTACAAACTGTGTGACAGCCGTCCGGCCGAGTCCCCATGTGATCACAGCTGCTTCTGGGAGTGAGCACTCAAGTTCCCATAGGCTAATCCTACTCTACTGTATGTAGGCTATTAACATTACTTACTAGCGGTCCTGCTAATTGTAGCCTGGCTCACCCAGCAAGCCCGGTGCTACCAAAACTTAGCCCGGCTATTAATGTACATACAAATCAGCCGAGTAAGTTCAATTGTTTTAGCAAACCTAGTTCAAACCTGGTTCTTCCGATTCTGCTATGGGTATGGTGTGAGGTTTGGGGTGTGATACAGTACTGTGATCGTTTAACTTCTGTAGAATATCGAAGAATCAAATTTCTTCGAATTTGCGCGATTTTGTGCGAAGTGGTTCGAATTATCTGCAATTTTGTACGATTTCAAAATCGTACAAAAATTAGATCGCAAAGGTTCGTGGAAAATTCGCACAATTATTTGCAGTTTTTGCAGATAGTTTTTCACCACACAAAATCCCGCGTTGACAAGGTCTCTTAAAAATCAAACTCGTTCAATAACCAAACGCGAGTTAAAAATGTAAACTGTTGATCTGGAAAAGTACTGATCATTCACTTAAGGTTGCAGTTGCTTATGTAGCAGAATAAGTTTTCATACACTTCAGATGAACGGACAAAATGTGTGTTCATTGCGTATACAGTGTACGCTGTAACATAACGATTAAAGGCGAAAGATTCACTTCTATGCATTTTAAAGTATATTTTAGAGTTTGGTTAATGGAAGAACAGTAACTACCACCAAAAATTTTTATTTTTTGGCTGGGGCACCGTTTTTGACATACCACCATGCGTGTTCATAATCCAACTGTGCTACAGTGTATTGCGCTAACATATCACCTTTTGTAACTGACTTGTTATTAAAAGACATGAAGTAATATTCGTCAAGTTTAAATTCATAAGAAGGGTGCCGTCGAAACATAGATTAGATGACAATCATCAGCAAGGGTAGGCATTTGCATATTTTCGGGGGAGGGGGCCCAACCGCTTTTGCTTGAAAAAAGTCTGCATTACCTAAGGTATAACCTGATTTTTCAACAAATCCTCCAAAGAAATAGGTTTGGCCTCTCAGGTTGGGAGGGTGCTGGATTGCCCACCCACCCTTTCTCAGAAATCATACATATTTTCGTGTTGGATGAGGCCTGTTTGTAATAGTAATTTGCAATCCAGTGTTAGCCTAATTTCATGTTTGCAGAAAGTTCTCTTACCTTGGAAAGCATGCAAAGTAGCCTAATCAGCCGTCCCGAACCGTCATTCTTTGAATATGTATATCCTATTTATTTCCTAGTTTGTGAGATGATTGTTGCTTTCCTCCATGTACATTACTTCATCTTCAGAGCATATAGAAAGGCGAGGTGTAACTATCGTTTTAACAGCCATGGATGGGTGTTTCCATACCTTTCTGCTTGGACAACTGCCAATACAATTTTTCGCGGCAGCACAATGGTGAATGACCCTTTAATAGATAATCATTAGGCCCGCATAAATGAAACTGCAACCCACTTGACTGTCTTATTTTTCAGCCCATCATTATACTGTCTTACATTTTATAGCCCAGGGCAGCACACATTATTCGCTTACACTTCCTGGCTACTGTAGCTCATTGCTACATAGCGAATGTAGACTACAGGTACAGTACTGTGTGTCACTTCAATTTCATGAGAAACCTTCGACTCGAGAATTTCCCAGGCACCTGGAATGGGCCCAACTTATTTGCATGCAACATTCTGTGCAACGCTTTGCTAGTGACGTCATTGGACCTCCCCCCCTTTTTCACAGACTTGATGTGTGTAAAATTTCCATTGGCTGCTACCAATCACCTTTAACGACCAGCTGTTAAATCCCGCCCTACTAGGCTACACCCACCTCTTGAAAACATACAGCACTGTCCAACTTAATGTACTGTCTATTTACGATTGTACTGTCACTTCAGCCTGTAGGCGGTAGTGGTTCGTACAGTACAGCAACCTCACATAGTAAATTTCATATCCTGGGTAACACGCCGCTCTACAAACCAGCTGTCATGGGCCAAAATTCAGCGTGCAGATTTTCAGCAAAATCAACCACTAACAAGCTAAATTTTGTACCTTATCTCTTTCATGGGTGTAGAACAAGTCTGCTCTTGAGAAAAGTATTCGGTAAAAGTTTGGTATCGGATGAAATATCGCTTATGTGTAAATCCCAAGATGGCGCTTGCTGTCGAAGGTTGAAAAAAATCCCGGGCGATATGTGTGACCTCACATAAACGCACAGGGGCTAATTGGGTATACAGCTTCCAAAAAAGGTTACGCAAAAATGGGCACTGGCCGCTTATGAATGAATGATTGTTAAACCCTTAGCTGCGATTGGATATTTCATGTAAAAGGAGCCTGCATTTGCCAGGCATTTGCAGTGGCCCTCATAATAACAGCATGCAACATATGGTACAGTATTTGCACATAACGCAGTACAGTATTAGGCCCATGTGTGAATGAATGGTATTGTACATGACTAGACCTGCAGGCTGGCCCCTATAGCGTATACAGCGTGTGACAGTAAAATGACAATGCAGGTATGGTTTCCCAAGGACTGGGTTAAAATTCGGATCATGTTAGCACAGTACGCCGCGGGTGAATTTTAGGGAGATCCCGGCAATACTGTATTGCACTCCGCTGTAGGGCCCTGAGTCAGAGATTCAGAGGCGAAGTTTCGAAAATTGATTGCCGAACTTTCCATCTTCATTCTCTCACTGAATGGACTATAATTGGATTAATATTTTTCCCCAAGGACTCAGACTTCCAAAGTTTTGTCCAATAGGTAAGATTCAAAATATTAGCAGTTGTGTCGTAGAGGGTAAAGTATAGGAAGGTTGGTTAGAAAGGTTCCAAAGGTTAGGGGTGGGGTCAAAGTGGGATCCATATCCATTGCGACATCTGTGTGAAATGAAAACGAAAAAGCGGCGAGGCCATAGCCGTACGGGCCGGGGGGCGGGGGGAGGCCCCCCAAATGTTAGAAACCTGACTAAATCGGGCAGTTATTTTGTCTCAGTCGGGCTGAAAATTGGACATTTAAATTACATCTGGAGTTGGGCAAAAACTCACCACCCTTCCTGAAAAAGACAGTCACGGCCATGGGCGAAGGTTGCATTTGTATTGTACCTGAACATGAGTGTGCCAGAAGAAAAAATATCGCGTGCCGGAACTAAGATGTGATACCATTGCAGTGGCATTCCCTCTAACTACTACAGTATTTTGGTAGGCAAAGGAATGGTTCAATTTTATGGACTTGAACAATTGTAAATAAGTCCACTCAAACAGTAGAAATTTATATGACCTTTAAACTTTATGTACAGGAAGTTCTCACCACCTGTGCGAATATTGGTCGAATTGTTTAGGACAAAATTCGTGCAAATCGTGGCATGGCGTAAAAGAGTGCAACCTCATTCTAAAATCTACAGGTATGAATATAAATGATATCAATTCGTTGGAATTCAATTCAAACTTCCAAAGATGTGTAAAACACCCCACTCTCAGCGTGGGCAAATTGCTTGAGCAAATGTCTAGATACAGAACGCATATAGGCCTCAAGTGGTCCACTATGCATTCAGTTAACGTTTCCTGGCCTCAAGTCAACTTGTATAGCTAATTATCGTTATTGATTAGCCATTGTCCTATTCACAGTTTCATGCCGTATTGTCCCAGTTTGTTACGAATGAAAAGAAACTTGGTTTGATGGACAAAATGGTGAACTTGAATAGGAAATTGTTAATGCGTTTCTGATTGTATTTTCAGTAGGTAAAACTCGCTGATGAACTCCTTTCACGTTTCTCTCGTTTACTCCCGGCTGTACTGGAACCCTGACATGAAATTCTGTTTGCCATCCTATTACCCCTTAAAATGCATACAAACCGCCACCTCTCCACCAAAAGTATGATTACAGACCCCTAGCTTCAGTGAAAAAGGGGCAGGGGGGAGGAACATTAGGAGGTAAGAATTTGCGCGCGCCAAGCGCTGCGCACCATTGGCCGGGGGTCCAGGGGCAACGCCCCGGTGGGGGCCCAGGGGGCGAAGCCCCCGGAAGCTCCTGGGTTTTAGCTTCTCTCTCTCAACCCAGAATATGGTCTTTTCTACCTTTCAACACCCATAGACTGGAAGAATCTGAGCCACAGAATATGCAGATTCCAGACCCTAAGTTTTTAGCCAAGTGAAAAATGTGAATGTAAGATAGATATATGTATTATTTTGTCTTTACCTTTCATATTTCTTGACTGAATATTAATTACTAAATTAATACTACAGACTACATACTGTTTGTATGGGCATGTGCTTTTGAAAGTGAAATTTACCTTACACATCCCCCTCTAATTATTGGCAAATGATGTGCAGTTTTAGTATACAAAATAACCTTTGTTAGCTTACAAGAAATATATGAAATCTTTGTCTCTGGAAAACAACAACATATTTTAATAACCTTAAAGTCATATTATTATCAAGTGTAGCAGCATCAAACTGAAGCAGCAGCATTTGGGAATATATCAATGTTTGATAGCCAAAGTACGTAGTACATTGTTTTAAGGTCCTCATGTGTCTTCAGAGACACTGGTTGTTACTGACTTACACGTACATACGTACATTCTTGAGACAAACGAGCCGATTCAAAAATTCAACATGAAACCACTGAATTATATTTAAACCCTGTTTCACCTCTTACCAATCTCCCCTAACGTGGTGATTGTGATTAAGAAATCACCCATTAATTATCTGGATCTTACATGGCAACCCAGGTTTTACCCATGTGATCGCTGGCCCAGAAGTGTTCACTTGACAGCCTGTTTCATTTTGTAGAATGTCATATTACAGCAGTCCTACTCCTTTGCGAAACCACAAAAGTTTTGAAAGACCAGAATTTATTGTTTCAGTGCATACACAGCCGAGGAAAGTGGGATCGCATCTATGAAGGTCCATGATTGATTACATAACCTGTCAGTCAGTAAAATGTTGTCATTCACAGGACTGATTATTAATAACTAACTCAGTAGCTTGCTTTAGCTGAGGTTATGGCGTGTTTGTTGAAGACGATAAAAAGTGAAATTCCCACGACTCTACAGTATTTTCATACTTTTATTTTATACCAGCACTGCTGTTATAGGCTAATTGTAAACTTGGAAAATATGAGGTCAGGTAGCTGTCCACAAGGTCCGCCATTTATATTTGTCAGTCACTGGTGTATACGGATTAGATGCAGTTACTGCTTTGTATGAAAGTAAATTAAACGTTATTCAAGAGCCCCGATCATCATGCAATTGGGCGGTGGAAGTATACATCGCATTCAACTTCTAAATTTCAGGCACATAAAACTGTTGCTCAGTTATGCCTCCACCTTATCTCCCATCATGAACGTTCTCTCCATTATGTTGCATTCAACCTTCCCCCTACCCTAAAATGGAGGCACAATGGGCGTATAAGTATTCATGTTGACCCATTTGCAATGTGTGACTTCGCTGTAACGGAGCAGTGTTGCGATCAAGTCACTGAATAGTTTGTTGATAAGGATGTCCACCTGTGTACTATGTGTACACGTGTACCATGCAACTCAGACTACATCTGTGAGACTGCGCGCCTACGTTTGGCGAAGCCATCTTACGTTTTATATGTAATGAGTAGCCTTCTGCTGGGCCCCAGCTAGCCTAGCTGCCCGCACTCATTGGTTGGTTGTAGTCCGCGAGCATAGCTGCAAGCTTTATAAACACTGAACTGGTTTACGAAACCCGCCCAGCAACTTCACTACTTCATGTCAAGCCAGTGCATACTGTATAGACCTCGCTTAGCTTCTTGCAACCTTTTCCCAGAAAATCGCGTAGATAACTTTACTAAATTATGCCATAAATATGCGAGAAACTTTTCCTAAATATAAGATGCTGAGTTTGGCGTACGGCAAACAGCGGTATGATTTGCGCAAGTGCAGTTGAGAGACTGGAGTTCGAGACCACAGGCGTTAACCTACAGTACGTACAGCACGTGAGAACGATCGCTCAGATGCGAGCGTTTTTCCACACTGTACGTATGGGGAATTTTTGAAGGCTGGTCGTTAAATTAGCCTGCGTAGCGGATCTCCGGGCTTCTGACACACAACATTGTCGTATTCCGTAGCTACAAGCTGAACAAACAACTTTGGGATCGCAGGTCAATGCATGGTGCTTCGATAATAGATTGCAATGTGAAGAACACGCTGTACGTTTGTATAGTAAGCATAACTACTGACGTATAAACGTGTTCAGCTGTCTTGTCTCTGCCGTTTTAATAATTTGGCGTTTAATAATTTGGCAAAGTGCAGAGCGGGAAATTACAAGGGCGGCTGAAAGAAGGGGCAGGGCGGGGATAGGAAGTCAAGAGAAGGGGCAGGGCGGGCGAAAAGAGGGGCGGGGCGGGCCGCCCCTGTGAAACAGCGAAGCTAGGGCTCTGGATTAATAAAAGTCAAAATAATGTTAATTGGTAAATTGCAGTGATATTCCATCTGTACAAAGTATGTGATTGCTCGTCTGTGCTGTACAGTAGAAGTCGCTGTACTGTAAGCTTCATCAACTTACGTTGAAAGTAACTTAAAAGTAGCCTGCATAACTGCTCCGTTGTGTGTTCTATGTGATAATTTTATATCGGTAATGAAACTGTTTCATAGATAGTAAAACATGAAAAAAATATATGCTGTAGAACAATTACTATGGAAAACTTCAAAAAACAATGCTTCCTATTCCATACTTGGCATTCGCCGATCAGACACTTGCATCTTTCGTTACCGTAAGCTTTCAGACTCTAGAGGCTTTTCAGTAGAGGCTTTATTGCACTTCATTCAGTCAACCTACACGCTGTACGAATTCCTTTTGTAACAGTATTTAATTCACATTGTTCAGCTGCATGATACTGTTTTTCTTTAGTCCCCGGTCAATACCGACAAGCGTTTAATACTACTATACAACTGTGATATATACCAATAATACAGAACTGCAACACCTTTATCTCCCTTAAGCTTAGGTTAACGAATAAAATCCGCCGGCAACTTGCAAACTTATTTCACTAACTTGTTCAAAGTTACCCACAGTGTGCCAAAATATTATTTCTGTTGCCGGCGATCCTTTTCGCGAAATGGCTTCAAAATTCTAACCTTTCACTTCATCAGTTAACATTCCATTCCCTGCTTCATCGACCACAAATTCTTGTGGTCATGTGTACGATATTTGTATGCGTTGATTTGTACGGAATTTCGTTGAAATCTGCGTGTGGGATTTTGTGTGAATTTCTGCGAAATTGTGCCAACTTGCGTTGTTTTCTGCGATCATAGAAAAAATTCTATGGGAGTTAAACGATCACAGTACTGTAATTACAGCCAAGTTGAAGGCTTTCATGTTAAATTTGGTAAGCAAATTCTTAAACTCATCTTAAGCATACAGTACGGCATACGGAATTAGGACGTACAGTTAATAATAAATAATAAATAAATGACTTAATATAGCCCCGCCATCATAAGAAATATGTCCGGCAGCGCTTTACACAGAAAAGGCCTCACGAAACAAGAAAGACTTAAGTTTAAAGGGGAATTTTCATGATCCCAGACAGTTCCAATTCTCCCAACTAGGCATCTTCTAGCTCCTCCCATAACTGTATGAGGCTCTTCCTTGTGCAAGAATAAACCTGTTTTATTGCTTAAGGCCATGTCCTGGTGAGCACATAAGGCTATAAAATGTAATAAAAGTACTCTCTCTGCCTTGTGTGGAATGTGAGCTACTCTGCATCTTTCAAATTTTCAAACTTTGATGTCAATCAAAGAGCAGTCACCAACTGAGAATTTTGATATACATACACTAAAAATATACTTTGGGGTGATGACTGTCTGTCTTTAAATTTAAACGATTCTAAATTGTGGGCATGCCTAATATCAGCTGGGAGTCTATTCCACAGTGATGGAGCCGCACCCAAGAAGGCACGGTCACCAGTGTTAGTTCTTGTTATGGGGGCCTGAAGTAGGTTGTCACCAGACGAGCGAACGGTACGGACGGGTTTGTAGAGAATAACAAAGTCATTTAGATATTTAGGGGCTAGACCATTTAAAGCCTTATAAACAGTTAAACAATCTTGTATTTTACACGATAAGAAATAGGTAACTGGTGCAGATCATTTAGTATGGGGGTTATATGATGGTATAACAGTTAAATGAAATAATTGAGGCAAGAATGGTTTATTTTTGGTGTAGGATTGTCAATGGAAGTGAGTTTAGTATGATGTAGGCCTGTGAGTTTTTAAGGGCTCTCTATGATCAAAATATCTATTACTCTCCCTGGTTAAGTACAAATGAAAAAAATATTTTGACAAAACTGGTATGTCATGAGTATTGAATATATGCCAAAAAGTGTAAATGCAGCTTCAGTGTTCCAACAACCATGTGGGGTTTAGTCGGTGACACGTCACTTCGGCACGACAACAGTGTGTTGGAGTGAAAACAGTTTATTGCGCGTAAAGTGTTCTCATATGGTCATAATGTAGTCAGTTCTTGAACAATGCATGCACAAGCAACTTGAGTAAGACTGTTTTCTTTTCACTTCTGAGACAGCGCGATGTAGTAACATCGTTTTCAAACCTTTCTTTCATTTGAGCACAAACAACGTTAATGTGTACTGTTCCGTGTTGTAAGCATGTACATGGTTTGAAGTATGAGATCATGTTCGGCGATCATATCACAGTGCAATGTGCCACTTGCAAAGTTGCAGCTCGATTGGCGTGTGTCACTGCACGAGGTTACATACTGCTTGTATGTCCTATGTACAGTCAATCAGTGTTTGCACCGGGAAGGAACCCGAAACATGATCCGTCGGGGTAACCCGACCGTAAACCTTACAACTTCAGAAGTTAAGTGCATTGTATGCATGTACAGTTCGTCATCAGTCTCACTTCTCTGATCGGATTGATCAGATAAACACTACTGTATACATCACAATGCTCTATTAAATTTTAGGCCTACTTCATTTGTGCCATTGGTTCGTAATACCGTGAGTTTGAAAATCAGACAAGAATACTTGGTTTGACCATATACTTTGAGTGCCATTAACTTGTGATGTGTGATCAGTCCTATCATTGCCTACTGTGTCTTTGTGTCCAGTGTGCCATAACGTGTGCATCGTAGCTATCGTAACAAAAAATAACGATAAGTTTGTCACTGCAGCTTCTGCACTGTAAAGTACCTCAGGCTCAACCATGTGTTCAGTTTCTCGTAAACTGCTTTCTTGTTACTCTTATCAAAAATCCACTGCGTACTGTGCAAACTGTTCCTTCATGGTAATGACAGACTTGAAAGTAGAACTCTTTCTGATGCAGCTCCTGGGCAGAGATTTCACCTGTATAGTACCGTTAACTATATAATGTACGGCACAATACGGCAGACACTGTGCATGTCGTTATCACATACGAATGTTCGTTCGTTGCCCGGCTCTGCATGTTCAATATGTTGTGGCGAAGCAGTGCACGTGACTCTGGCACGCTCCAATTTAACAAATAGGGGGTATGGAAAATATGGGGATAATATTTTGCTCAATTTTGCCATATGTTTAGAAACTTTGGGGGCAAAAAAGTTTGCAATACAGTTTGAGTAGCAATTAAAAATTATGAACAACGTAAAGATCGGTATCATCTTAATATTCAAGTCAGTAACAGGATAGAACATTTTTTTTGTGCACACAGCCCAAGGTACCACCTTGAAAGAATGTGTACGATGCTACAGTACAGTTGACAAAGTGAATTTTGTTTCCAAAAAAATAAAACTATAGAAAAAATATGAAGTTTTAGCGATTGATTTGTTACAAAGAATATTATTTTTGGTTAAAATATGAGCATAGTTTGTGTATACCTAACTGTAATACTAAAATTTACTTCTTTAGATGGTGGAAGCATGTCATCTTTATTTCAGCGATAACTATGAAATCTAGTAACATAAATGTCGAGCCATTTGACTTATATCTACCTGCGTATATGTACTGTATAGCAATGAAACGTATTTAAAAATTCCAGCACTTTCTCTCACGCTACTTCTCTGCCTTAGTTTTCAAATTCCCGATCCACACGTGCTGCGTGCTAATTGTTTATGAGCTGTCTTTTGACGTTCATTTATTAAGGGAGACTAGGCCGGTTAGCAAACTATCGTACGGAGTACCTACAATAAAAGATTTTCTGTCTGCAAGAACTAAAGATATCGTGCGATACAAATCTCTGTCCTTCACTATGCAAGTTCTAAGCTACTGATTCAAATGTTGTAGGTACCTTCATGTTTGCCATTAAAGTTGATGATTATCGATAGTTTGATTTAAGTGATGGTTATAGCTGGTAAAATGATTGGCTCCTACAAGAAGGCTACGGTGAACTGCACAGGTTTTGGTACAGACATAGGCTACAAAGCAAGTTGCAACTCACAACTTAGTCAAACAAAAGTTGTACAGTGAATCCAATGGGACGCAAACTCTCTAAGTTGGGACACAAACTTTTGCAGGCGGTTGTGTCCCGGGGAAGCAAACTTTTTTTCCCTAGTAAAAACACTGGGTAAGATACTTTTTCTTACAGTGGAAAAAAGACTTTTCAAGCATGTATAACATGTCAAAGTTGAAATGATCAGTCAACTTAGGATAAAGATCAAAGGATTAGATTCTTGAATAAGTAAGTAGTGGATGGGAAATAGAAATTCTAGAAATAAATAGTCAAAGGTGTAAGAAGTTACAAAGTTGTGTACAACTGCAAATGAATGGGGTCAGGTGGATTGATGACTGTATGGAAGTGATACAGTTTACAGATTGAAGATGCAATGTTGACAACAATTATTTCAATCAACGATCAAAGTTAGTTAATTGAATCTATTCAACCAGTTTTCAACTATCCTTTTATACGATACAATATTAATATACTTCTATTCAATGGGCTATAGTAGGGCTGTGACTGTTTAGTGATTAGTCGCTAAACGATCGCATGTGAATAGACATTTAGTACAAAGCTACCCGCGATTAATCGCAAAAGCCGTTTTCCGTATGAAATAAAAAATAAAAAACAATCTGGAGTCATTACAGAAAATTAGATGGTTCACTTAAACTTTTTTTGAAATGTGAAATACATACAAATGGCACACATGTAAACATACGACATCAAAGTTGAGCTTCTATTAGGGAGGATCCGTGTTTGAGGTTCATGGAAACTATGTCCCCGGACGTCACTAACACATTTTACATATTCATCATGTTCAAGTGCAAGTTTAAAGTCTCTATGTTGATCATACTTGCAATTAATCTCTAAACAATCGCAAAATTTTGCGATTAAATGTTTAGTAATTTTGCTAAACGATCACAGCCCTAGGCTATAGCCAGGGGACTGTTCACCATTTCCTCTGACTTTGATACCACACTCTCCCAAGAGTTTTTAAGTCTACCTGAGATATGCCCTCAACTTGTAACAATTACAACTCATTTCCAAAGTGTGCCCTTTCTGCAATGGGTTTCCAACCATTCTGCCATGTTGGAAAGATTCCAAACCTATGGTGGAATGTACCAGTGGTGGAGTGACTACGCCCTGTAAGCCACAGGTACAGCCTGCCATGACTGTAGCCAATGGGTCAGCAGGCCTCGAATTCTAAATTTTTAAGGGCACAGCCATTTTGGCCACAAGGATCAGGGCAAATCTGGGGGCACCACAGCCAAAGGGTAGGGCAGCAAGGCCAAACTTTACTTTGTTGATAGGCACCAAGGCCATACACAATCGGCTCTTATTTTACACTTCCACCAATTATTTTTGCTTAAATAATATGCCTTTTAGTCATTGTCCAACTTTCCTCTGGTTATACCTGGTTAAGGGTTGCAATGCTGTCTGTAAATTCAATTAACACTTTTCCTGCATGGCCTGTCTTTGTAGAGCTTTTCTTTTTATTTTACCTAGTTTTTCCTTCCAAAATAAATTGTTGGTTTCATAGTATATAATTCTGTGACTTTGAACTGATCCTCGGTGAAACCAGGGAGTTAACTAGTCCCCAAACACTAAACGTAGTGCCTTTGTGCTTGTTATCCTGTTTGAAGCAGTAGTCAAAATCTGCTTATTAGTACACAAAAGGACTTCACAAATTGATTCAGGTTTCCCGGTTTAGACCGTATTAAAATCTTAGTCCAAGTCACACCCCAGAACTAATGTTAAAATAGAATTACAGAAATACAGTTTAGAACACACCATAATATTTCAAAAGTACCCTGGCTATTGTTCCGTGCACTTCCTGCATGGCTCACACATGTTTGTTTTGAATGATTTAGTTTTCATTGCAATACGTTATGCATGCACGCACGGCCATATCTCTACGTATTAAATTATCGGTTCGATGCATGTCATGCCTTATGCAAATGGATGGAGTACAGCATTTGAAATCCGAGTGGGTCTAACTTTTGTGCACAGCTCTTTGCGCTATGATTGAGACATCGTTATTGCGTAAATAATACAGTACAACGCACGCCTTTACTTCATACAAATTTTGCTTTCAATAAAAACACCCGTAGTTACTACCGCAATCTTATGAGGTAACAACAGGAATGATTAGCAGTGTAAGCAGCCATTGAAAAATTACTGTACTTCCTGGTAAGTACCATGCCCCATGTTCTTCCGATATCTGGCGACTACTCTACACAGTACATTTGTATCCTAATGCATGGGTGTTTGCATACAATTACGGACCGACACATACACTGATTTTGGCATTGCGTTCATCATTCTTGTTCACTTGAACTTCTGTACTGTACAGAACACGGACATTCCTTACAGATATCTGTTTTTGTGTACATTTCGGTTACGTACAACAAAATACATATGTACAACAAAACAACAAACGTACGCGAGTAGTGACTGCAAATTCCATAGTAAGATTCGTTTACTGATAATTTTTAGCGCGGTGAAAGAATTGTGTTAAAATGGTCGCTAACGTTTTGATCACGGATGTACATTTTTGAAAGTTTGTAAAGAGTGGGAAGGAATGACTTTGATGACCAGCTGAGGCTGTGAGGGGCACTGCAGCTATAGTAAGATGGCTCTTATGGCCATATTTGGCTCCAAGCTCTTTTGAAAATTGCAGGGCACCGAGGCCAATTGAAGGGGCAACCACGGCCATGGCCTCGGTTAAAGTCAGAAGAAACATTGATGCTTATCATAACACTTCAAAGATTTTTCTATGACAGAATCTATGATTGGCTCATACTCCCATACATAGTGCAATGTAAATATGTGACATTGTACATGCAGTAGAGCAATAGCATGACACCAATCAAATGTCAGATATGCAGAAATAAATGCTGCATTGTCATTATATTGCATCATAGTCCATGTGCCACCATACAGTTGGTTGTTAATGAAGTGTTACAGGGAAAATGCAGTCACCCCAGTCAGAGTTGGTATGCCCTGTCACTCTAGTTCATGAATGGCCTACTTTTGATCTTTTGACAATGTTTTGTTAGTGAATTGTGAAATTCAAGGAGAATTTCTCCTTGCTTTACCTATTGTTTGTAATAGTTATGTTCAAAACATCTTCAGAGGTGCTTATAATTGAATTAGAGGACATTTGCAAGAATGCTGATTTTTCATAGCAAATTTGGGGGGACTGCCTGTTGCCTTTACGTTACAATCATTGAGATCATTTAGTAAAACTGTTTGCAACATGTTGCAATGTTGTTGACAACATGATGTCATACCTGTATATTCACTTAAATTTAAGATTCAGAATCCCATCTGAAAATTTCACAGGTGAAGTGTAAGAGATGTTTGTGGCATTTCCTTAAAAATATACACATGCATTGTGTTGATGAATAGACAAAACGTTTGTTTGGTGTAATGATGAATGTTTTGTTGCTATAAACTTACTAGCTCATTGGTCACCATAATTAACTCTTGGGGTTTGCCTATTTTGTCAGTATGTGAAAAGGGGTCAATATATAAATACCCTCAACTTGCAGTTTCTGGACCCCCCTTCCTTCCCCCAGGAAAGTTTCATGTGAAATTTTCTTGTGGATTCCATACCTTCTACATACAGTATGTATAGTAAGAATGAGACCCCACCTTGTCTACTTTGTGGTACACCTAGGAAGTCTTGCTGCCAGAAACACATTTCTCACTGACCACATGCTGTTAGATGGTCATCCAACATGTCCCAAGTGAGATAATCAGTATTTTATGAAGACATGTATACATGCACAGTGTCAGATTACAGTGTACTTGCATGCTTTAATAATAAGGAGTAGCCACAGAGAATGATGTCTTGTGCAGATATTCTTTTTTTTTCAATAACAAATCTTGAAACCATTCATTGAAATAGTACTTCAGTACTTTACAGCTGTACAAGTTTAATTATTCATCTCATATGTTTATTGACAAGTGTTGGACCTGAAGTAATTCAATAATTCATGAGTCAGGATTGTGTTGACAGATCTTAATATGGTACAGTATATCATTTACAGTAGAAATTCTGTCAAGATTCAGCAAATAATACCCATCTTATTCTAGGAGTTTTTTTAGAGGGAATGATAGTTCTTGTATGACACCTAGGCTACTTACATTCTTGATCCACTCTACAGTTCAGGTTTAGTACACAGTGTACAGAACATACGTATATGCAAAATTGGTTAATAAGATTAAAAGTTACACTGATGGGTCCAAAGTTAGCATATTTAGTACACACTCTGCACTATGCTGTGCGACTATGACTGATTTATCTTAAAGTTTTGCAAATATGTTAATATGTTTACACAGTTGTACTTTACATATTTACAGTGTCCTTTTGTATTTTTCATGGCCTACAGAAATTTGCTCCTTGACGATTTTGTCACATCTTACTAAGTTCATTGACATACCTGAAAATGGCAGGACAAGTGGAGGTGGATCATCAAAGCCACCAACTGACCATATTTACAGCTATCCTGAGGGTGCCCCCACTGCTTGTTCTTGATGCCTTTTGTGGACTACGAATCAATCTGAATGGCCTTGGTGTGGATCATTGGTTCATAGAAAACCTTCTTCTGTTTGCAGGTATTGTATAAAGTAGTCTTCTCCTTCTAAGGCACACCCTTCCCTATAATTCCTTTTAAATTGGAAGGATCCTCATGAAGTGAAACATGCAGTCACATCTGATACTGTACTGTGCTATGTCACCTCTAATAGACAAGTTGGGAAATTCGGTACTTCCAGTTGGGAAACAAGGTCAAGTGTACCATGACAACAGGCAAAAACTTTCGCTAAAGAACTACTTACTTAACTGGGTAAAGTGAATGTAGCCTGTAGGCCTATATATTTTACAATACAAACAAAAAGTTGGTAAGTGACACTAGGCATCATTTTTTTTCCTCTCATGTCCTTACAATGGAGCATGTTTAGCTCTGCATGCTCTGTGCATGTATATAGCACCTGGGACACTGTTAGCATGGTACACTTCACCTTTGACCCATTCCCATAAAGCATTGCATGGAAACATTTCCCAAGTGTGGGCCTCTGGACCTCACTGTAACAAAGTACACATCACAGCACATTGTCTGGTGTAGCTATCTAACAAGTATGTCCTTTTGTTTAACATTTTTGGAAGTGCAGCAAGGCATCCAGTTTGACTCAACTAAATCCCAGCCAAGTTGCTAGAATACAACTTCTTAGCTGCACAAAGCTTCTGTAATATAGAGGTTTATTTCATAACATATTAACCCAAGGCCTTTGTCCTTTGCAACAACTTTCTTGAAAAACAATTTTCCCCATGGTTGACAGAAAGTTAGTCAAGTT
This sequence comes from Holothuria leucospilota, assembly GCA_029531755.1. Classification (NCBI taxonomy): domain Eukaryota; kingdom Metazoa; phylum Echinodermata; class Holothuroidea; order Aspidochirotida; family Holothuriidae; genus Holothuria; species Holothuria leucospilota. Next base: position 25,597,151 of record CM055978.1, read on the forward strand.
TCATCAGGATAAGGGTTGTGCTCCTTTCAGAAGATAGCAAATGAATTTGTTCCTATTAAAAGTTGCAAAACAGTATGGATTTTCGATGGAACAAACTGACATCAGAATTTTTCAGGTATTTAAATATTTTCGGGAAGTGTGTAATGTACAACAGTGTCAGTAATTGTGGGACCATGTTTGACATTTGAAATTTAGTGTTGGTTTCTGCTCACAGCATATACTGTAATCTTTGTGTAATGTGTGAGAGATGACTGAACAGCTGTTCAGCTATTTTAATATCACTAGGGAGGTGTGTTAGCATCAAGGTCCTCATTTCAAACCACTTTTTCATTGTAGAAAAGTGCTCATAACAGTTGTACCAGGTCCTAAGACAAATGGCCAAGTAGACTTTGATGTGTGCCAGTCATTCAAATAAATAACTTTTTAGTTCATGGAGACTTTGTCTGGGAGAGTAATTACTTAATATCAAGGCTCAGTATTCAAGGAATAGCATGTGCATCCCAAATTTTTTTCTCTCCCCATTCCCCTCACCCTCCCAGTCCCCTTCCCCATCTTCCCAGTGAAATCAAAATTATGGATCAGATCGCTAATCATTCCTCACGTCCGTTCCTCAGAGTCAGTTAGAGCACACGACGTATGGGCCCACGCCACATCTAAAGCCTGGTTTGCTGGAGTTCCCTTGGAGGAGATCATTAAAGCTGCGGCATGGAAGACTCCTTCCTCCTTTGTCTCCCACTATCTCACGGACACAGTGTCTGCAGAGGGGGCTTTCACGAGAGCAGTCCTGACCAGGAGACATCCGGCCTTCGTTCCTCGACACTCTCTTTCTGATGCAATCAATTCTCGTCAACACTCCACGGCACTTTCTACGTCACCAAGCAATCAACTGCCTACAAGGAGGGGGTCAACTTCGGTTCCGGCCATCCCCCCTTCTTCCCGGTGCTAGACTGTCCAATAGTAGTGATAGGGGAGGTAAGTAGGAGCGAAATAGATTCTCCAAAACTTACCTGTTTTACGAATCTATGAGCCCTACTTACCTCACCTATATCCCACCGCCCAACCCCACATCGGAAACCGAAGAGGGCATTACGTGCGAGCTGGTGTTGTTGTGATGCACGTACTAATTCACTCACACTTAACCGAGTTCCTGTGCTCCAGTATCGACCTTGGCGGAACACCTCAATACCTTCGGATTTCATAGGTGAGTCAATCTTTATCATCTGTGACGAAGTTCCTCTTTATGTGTTCTGTCTGGGATGTTGGGGCTATTGTTTTAACCAGTAGCACAGTTTGATGTTAGCTCCTCCGTGCTCTCTCGGTATCCAGGAAGGTGGGGTCAATGAAACAAGGGCGAGTCTTGGAATAGCAGCGAAGATGTGAGTATAGCGCCATCTAGCGAGGGTAGGAAATTCATTGCCAGTGATCGTTCCGCGGTATATGGGCTGTCCAATAGTAGTGATAGGTGAGGTAAGTAGGGCTCATAGATTCGTAAAACAGGTAAGTTTTGGAGATTTTAGGCTGCAGCTGCTCTCGTGAATTTGTGATCGATACGTATCTTCATTCATATTTTCCTCTTCAATTTCAACTTCTTCAAGTTCACCTGTTCAATTGTAGGACAATGTCGGCCAAAAATTTCTATGATTTCTTTAATAAAAGAAAAGCACCGAGTGAAGAGGGGAGGCAAGTGCTAACGTTTTACGTTTAGTATCAATTACACACAGGAACCACAAATGGCAAGTGGTAGCTCTAGCATCATAGGGAGTTGTTTTGCGATGGTGATTCTTCCAAACTTGAAAGTGTTGGGATGAGGTCCCTCCTTCATTTTGAAAATCCCCCTCAAACAAAATTTATGGGAGGGATGAGGTCCCTCTCTGATTTTAAAAATCTCTCCCAAAAAAATTTTAGAGAGGGAATTCCCTCCCAGTTTCAATTCCTTAGTGCTAACACTGACGTACATGTGCCTTTGCACTTCACAGGCTAATCATCTCCCAGTCTTCACGTTATCTGAGCTATCACACTTGAAAGTCTGCAGATGTAATATTTCAGTACGTACCCGTTTGGACTGGTACAGTATTCTGTGATGAGCATTGTGAAGCTGTTTACGATGCTCCATGCATTACAATGTGACATTGCCATCAGTGTTCCAAGCTAGACCTTGCCTACCAGCAGGCTGTACGTCATATTCTTATTTGAGTCATATCCCTAATGCCTGCCCAAAGGAACACCTAACAAACTCTTTTTGGATATTCATAGAAATATGTGGCCATAGGACTTTTGTTGGTTGTGAGTGAATATTCAAAACAACATCTTGTCTTGTTTGAATCATTTAGTAGCCTATGCTACACATAGTGTTGGTATGTCTTTGTAGTAACCAATCCCTGGTAGTACAGGGTTCTAGCCAGCCCATTTTAACCGGGCGGTGCGCCCGGTTTGAATTTGATTTGGCTTCTCAGCGCCCGGTTTGAAAAATTTCCGCGTGGTTTGAAAGTTGTGCGCCCTGTTTAAAATTGTAGGCCTATGGATTAAGCAATACTAAAACTGTAAATAAAATGCGGACTTTCAGTTAAACCAACACAACCTTGAGCCCTGGTATATTTACTTTTTTTAGCTCATCATCCTGCCTCGATTGCAACTGTCGCAGATTCTCTTACTTTCCGACTTCCACATCGCCAAATTTTAACACCGTATACTTGTAGTGAAGAGTGGCTGGTATACATAGACTCACTGCATATGTTCTGCACGTGTTCAATATATAAAGTGTTTGCACGGGTAACCCGTGCACGAGAGTACACGCCCGCCCTATGGTTCTGTAAGCCAGTTCCAAATTAACTACCCGGTTCCGAAAAAAATGTTGCATGCGAAAAAATCATCCTGCATTTGTCGTTTCCCCAGAAGATTGAGCCACTTGCTTGTCTGCTTGTTTTTTTTTTGTTGAAAAAAGAAGCGCAATGAAAGAGATTAAAATTATCACAGATTTAACCATTTCAGAGTTTTCTCTGAAGATTTTTTGTCGTGAGGTCGCTTTTTCTACAGAACCGATCTAGGCCTTGCCAAATCAACTGCTATTGTGCACAGCTCACATACGTAATGAATAGTGCACAGTATATCAACTGACCTTTATAGGGCCATTCCTCAAATGTGAAACATACGTCTTGTGTGTGAAAAGCATGATAAGGTCATCATTACGTAGTAGCTTGTTTACAAGATTCTGGTCGGCCATTGGCTCGTGAAAGCTAAACAGAAAACCTCCACGTGTAATAAGCAACGCAAATCAACGTTCCTCAAACTTTGAATCAGTTAATTTAGCGTTCAAAACTTTTGATAAAAAATAGGAATTTTTTTATAAAGCCCCCGAAAACATCTATTCACGTGTTTATGAAATCACATTCCCAATATACCGACTCCCCGTCCTTGCGAGTGTGAAGTAGATGACAGTCACCGCAGGATATACGCCTTAGTTGTACAAAAAAAGTTGACAGCCTAACAAGAGTTGCAATAGCCTAAACTAGGCCTAGCCTATACCTCACTTCGTTACCTCGAGTATACCAAAAAGAAAAAACACCTCGATGAACGGTTAAATGTGTCACCATTATGCAAATCAACACTTTGTCGTGTGTGAAGTACAAAGATAAGCCTGTAAACACTGTAAATATTCATAAAAAGTTACGTACCGAACCATGCGCTATTGCATCATAGTTTGCACCAAAATGGCGCTCGTGCGAAGTTTTTGACACTGAGATTGAAAGGTGCCCGGATGTTAACACAAAGCTATAGCTACGTACGAACGTACGAATATGGGTGAGCTTGCTGTGGAGCATAATACTAGCTACTGCCGCAGAAGGCAGTACGTATGGATGACATAGCTAGGGATTTTCATGTCATACTAATGTTTTGAGTGTATACTACGAGCAGGCAAAGCATGCAGAGAAAGGCTGTTCTAGTATGCTTGGTAAAAGTTCGTAGCATGTACTAGAAAGTTCCACGGCATATAGTAGGCTACACTGTGTGGCACACGAGGATTAAAGATAGCAATTTTCGATACGATACTATTTTACTCGATGTCTAGCTGATCCACCCGAAGGTACGTCAGCAGGCTCGGAAGCAGGAAAATTTGAGTCTCAGATTGTAAGGGTTAAGGGGAATATGTAATCCCGTCAGGGTAAAACCATCCAGAAAACTGAAAGTTCTGATTGTCGATGTCTGAACAGCTGCGAGTTTAGCTTGCTTTTAGCGTCAAAAAAGGTCCCAAATTCCAATCTGAGAAAGCTATAGACCTTATGAAGTACTCATTTTTTCTCTATTGGTTATTTTCCATCACGTTTCTTTTATTAGTAATTTTCGATTTGAAACGAAACGACATGATTTCGTTGCGAAAATTTGAGTCTCCTTGAATTGATTGCTACCTCGAGCTCCCGTTCCGATACAAGTGTATCAGGCGTGTATTATGGAGTCCCTGTGCCTATCAAAATGGGCTGCTATTTAAGTCACCGTGATACCGGGTTCCTGTTTTTTGTACCTCGTGCAAACATGAATATAAACGTTTGGCAATCACAATTGCGATGTTCAGCATGAAATGGTGTATCTAGGATACCGTGGCTCTAGATTTTTCCGTGATTCGAGCATTACAACACATGTAAAATAACATGGTTTGAAAGTTTCTGGAGACACCGTAGGAAGTTTTGTTCACGTCCGTCCTCCTTTTTCGTACATTTTTAAAAGAAAAGTCAAATACCGGTGTCTGTGAAAGTTAACGAGTGTTCCTGGGCTTTTCTGTATAAATTTGGTTCAGTTTTGAACTTTGGGTGAGTGTCGATTTTATCGAAAATCGATCGACTGACAATGTCTTGTCTACAATAAAAGAAGATTCACGCCAAAACACGACACATTTTTCAGAGCTTTCCCGCCAGAATATGGCATCGTTAGACTAGGAAAGCCCCTTCTATCGTAGTACAGTAACAATGAGTTACGTACGGTCATTCAAAATAAAGTTTGTAAGTAAAAATAGTGTTCGCAAAATGGTGTGAATTTGAAGTGGTTTGACTACTTCTAAAAATGTAAAATCGCAGAGCTTCCAGGGGCTTCGCCCCCTGGACCCCTACCAGGGGCTTTGCCCCTGGACCCCACAAGGGGCCCTAGGGCGGGCCCCTTGACCCCACGCCGACTGGGCGATCGCTATGCAATCGCGTCAATGCCTTTGGCATCGGTGTAGATGGTCACTTTTAATTACTGCCCGGTTTGGCAAAAAAGCTGCTAGAACCCTGTAGAACCCACTGCACAGGTGGTAAATTTATGCGAAGTTCTCAGTAATGATTGTACTTCCCAGGTTTCATTCTACAGTAGGCTTTCAGTTTTAGGACTACCAGGGTACACACACTCACTCAATAAAAATAGCATTAATAATGAGAGAGTACATGAATAAGTCATATTATGATAATAAAGTTTTTGTCCAGAATTGGGCGCAGTCCTCTTCGCTTGGGTGGACAGTGTTTGGGAAGCCTTAAAATTGGGCTGAGTAAATAGAGTCTGCTCCAAGGGGTAGGCCAGGCCCGGATGTACAGTACATACCTGTACAGTATGTGATAGTTATGTATGTGTATAGTCCCATGTGTACTTACATGCTGCATACTGTGGCACTGGCTAAGGCTGTTCGGTTTTCCGAAAAATGGAAACCGTTTGTTTTTGCAGGGCGAAAAACTGACTCTTACTCAAAACCGGTTTTGCTGTACCATCTGTACGTCAAATGCTAGTTTCGAATATTGTAACACATACACATTGTTAATTTACACAAAGGTATATCATGTAAATTGGCTGAAAATGCAGAGTAATGATAAGTAAAATATGCTACTTTAATGAAAATTCTATAAAGAAAATTTAAACTAGAGTATAATTTGAATGAGTTTTCAAAGTTTTACAAGATGGATCATTGCAAATTAAATTATTATTGGCATGGAAAATAGATTGATTTACTCTACTGTCAAATTCATTTTAAGTGCTGACTTAAGCTTTAAGTGTTAAACAAATATAAACCCTTACCTGTATAGGTCTCTGATGGGTTCACCAGAATTGAAATACCGCTCACTGAGACTCTGGGGCTGAGGCAAGGTATAGTAAGTAAGAGTTCAGAGTTTAAACACTCTCTCTATATATTTATATATATCACTCAAATAATACGCTGTAGTCACAAACACTTCTCTAGTCACTGGTTCACTAAAAGCTCTGGTAAAACTTCACTGTGTAACACTGATTCTCACATCAAAAGTTCTGATATACACTAAGCACTAAAAACCCCACCAGGTATCCTGTATGGAGAGGAGATAAAATGCAAAGTCAATATTAACAAATCTCCCCCTTTCTCTTTTGGAAACAACTCAACTTCTGATAGGATACTGATGAGGAACACAATAGTTCTGTAAGCTTCCCATTTGTAGGATGTCCATAAGTTCCTTACAAGATGCTCCATGTTTTGTCAAGCAATTTGAAATTTGAGCTCCACTCTCAATCCACTTTACACTAGAAAGTTCTCCTTTATTAAGCATCTCCTTGATGCTTCCTATCTCCACCCGTAAACGCTTTTCACTCACTGCTTTGGTGGAGTAAATGTTCTCAAATAAGGATTTGTTGTCAGTACACACTTCAATTGGAATTTTATTTTTCTTTGGCTTGTTAAAAACCACCTCTGACAGCAAATAGCCAAGACAATATGCTGAGTCAAGACCATCAGCCATTGAGAGGGCCTCCGCAGCTAAGGTGCTCCGCCACAACTCTTCGAATTTTTCCCAGATCGCCAGAGAGAGGACAAGACCTGTTGTCTTTTCCAGTCAAAAAACACAATGTGACCACCAGCACTGGAGACTCCATCTGTTAAATTAGCATATGATGCATCACAAAATACTGTCAACCTCAACTGCTCTAAATCTCCCAAATCAGGAAAGAGGATGTTGCTCTGTTTTAATTTCAACTTTTTAATCACCTTGTTGGCATGTAGCAAATCTTTCACTTTAGGTTCTCTCGTTGCAGTACTAAGCTCCAAGGCATCGTAGCTCACATCAGGTCTGGTTTGGTTAGATGCCCACTGCACTTGACCTATGGCACCTCGTAATTGGGTAACTTCACTCTTTTTGAGTAAGAATTCTTTTTGGGCCACTCTTTTTGTTGGAACAGGGATCTCAGAAATGGAATCTATGTAGGGATCTTGTGTGAGCACGATCCCATCCTTTTCATGGGCAATCTCCAGGCCAATATAACGGAAAGCACCTTCTCCCTCCTTTCCAATCTTGAAAGCTGACTTCACCTTGTCCACCACCATTCTTTGGAAGTCTTCTGTTCCAGCCCACAGAAAGTCATCAACATGTAATATGAACATGCCACTCAATTTCTCATCATGATGCCAGTAAAAAAGTGCCAGGTCCACTTCTGAATGTGAGCATCCATATTTAGTGAGCTCATCCCTCACACTGAAATACCAGTTCCTTGAGGCATCATTCAATCCATAGACACATTTTTTCAATTTCCAGATTTTGCCAGGCACAGCAGCCTCTTTTGGTGGCCTCAGAAACATCTCACGATTAATCTCATTCCCTTGTAAAATGCAGCTTTAATATCTATGGAATGACATTTCCAGGAAAGGGTAGATGCCAGTGCCAGAAAAACCTTCATTGTCTCTTTAGATACTGTTGGAGAGTCAGCCTGAACACACTTCTGCTCTTCAAAGCCACGAGCCACAAGTCTGGCCTTGGCAATTCTTTTCCACCAACTGATTTCTCTGTTATCACCCATCTAGTGGAGATTACTTGCTGGCCACGATCCTCTATCTCCTCATATACTTGAAATTTCTTCCAACTGGCAAGTTCTTCATCTTTGGCAACTCTTACTTCTGGATCATCATGTCTGTGTAAGGGAATGAAAACAACATTGGCCTCTTCACTAGTACCTGCCTCATCTGTCTCACCTGAATTTGTCTCCACAACTTTCCAATCTTCAACATCATTATCAAAATCCAGCTCTTTTAATACTGAAGAGTCACCCTTTTCCTTTACATAAAACCACTTGCGGTACTTTCCCGTAGCCTTTCCAGATCTTTGAACAACTTCACATTCAATCCATTCACTCCCGCCAGTCGGTAAGTAGGTGATGTTTTGTTTAACTTTTGGCAGGGCCTGAGTAGACTGTATTCCTCTTCTCTGGTCAGCTTGGTTTTGAACTTGGGTAGGCTCTCCTTCTTCTCTGTCATCCAACACTGTCTGAGGAATGTCACTGGAATCATCTTCCTCTTCTACTGGCTGACTTAATGTATCAGCATCGCCACTTCTTGTTTGCAAGTTTTTCATGATCCTTCTTTCCTTGTATTTGTGGTTTGGAGTCATTCACAGGCGGTCTGTCCAACTCTTTCTCAAGTCTGAGCAGACGGCAGGGGTGCACTCTCACATAAACACTACCATGACGGACAAACACCACCTTGCCATCTTGTCCGAGAACTTTGCCAGGCCCTTTCCATTTGTTACTATCATCTCGCTTGTAATACACCTTGTCACCTGGCTGAAAGAGATCATCGGAACTTCTTATCTTGTGTCGAAGGGCTCTTCTTATTTTCTCAGATGCCTCAGCTTGAATGAATGCTTTGCGACTGGCATGTAGGGCATTTAAATGTTTTGCAAAGATGTCACTCACTGTGGTTCCATCAAGAGCTGGAGCTTGGTCAGAAAGCACTGATGGCAGGTTGGGATTCCTGCCAAACACAAGCTGATACGGGCTATACCCATAAACCATCTGCAATGAATTCTTGGCATTCACTGCCCACACCAGAGCCAGCTCAATGTCCATGTTGGGGTAGTCCTCCAAAATCTTCTGAACGCAATTATCAACCACTGCATGATTTCTCTCACATAGCCCATTTTGCCAGGGACTGCTGCCAGCTGTGTTCCAGACCTCAACGTTTAGATTTTCAGCCATATCTCGAAAATTCTCATTGGAAAATTCTCCACCATTATCAGAGAGAAACTTTCTAGGTGCTCCCATACCACTGCCAATCCATAACTTCATAACTGTGTCAATGATCACCTTTGGGGTCTTTTGGTAGATAACACCCGCCATGCTGAAACGTGTTTGCAACATCAATAATGTGTAAGAAATAGACGCCACTCTTCCATTCTTTGAGATCCAATGCAACAACTTCATTGAATTCTCTAGCCACAGGCAGTCCAACGACAGGCCTAGGAGGTGTTTTCTTGTATCGTTTACAAATATCACACTTTGATACAATTTCATCAACTAAATCCATGGTTTCCTGATCAGACACATTGGCATCTTTCAACAGGTACTTCAATTTCTGTGCAGTTGGGTGGGCAAACTGCTTGTGCAGCTTCTCAATTCTCTTTCTCTTTTCTTTAGGACAACTCTCCTCTTTCACCACCAAAGCCTCAACTGTGTCACCAACAGGAATAGTAGTTTCTACAATTGGGATGCAGTAATGACCAGAAGAAGTACACTGGAGATCCACAGTCTTTCCAAAGATGGTGGCACAGTCATTTTCTAAATCAAGTTTCACCTTTGCCTTTTTCATAGCAGGTTTCCCCAGCAGTAGAGGATATCACTCTCCACTACATCAGTCATTACTTGGCATTTCACACCTGCAATTTCGCATGGGATGGTGACTTTCTCCTTAGACTTCAAGCGCTTTCCACCTCCAAATTTGAAGACTGTGTCACCTTGCTCCTTATTACCTGTGCCTTCTGTTCCTCTTCAAGCATATCAATATAGTGAGCCATCCAGGCTTCACCCGCCACGGTTGAGCTGCACGCACTGTCTAGGACAGCGGCACCCAAAGCCTCAGTCAATAATACTTCTGTCTCTGACTGTTTGTTCCCAGTGAACAACACAGCCTCTTCCTCCTTGTTACCTGTTTGAAATACACTTCTCTGCATGTTCTCGTAAGAATCTGGGCAGTCTTTTAGAAGATGTCGGATGGATTCACAACTGCTACACTTCAAAGGGTACCCATCTGGCCCAAGGGGATTAAGTCGCTTGGTTACACCCTGGGTATTTTGTCTACCTCCCCTGTTGCCACGACCTCTTGTGAAATTCTTGGTTCGATCAAACTGGGGCGTGTTGTACCTCCCACGTCCATTGCCTCTAAAACCCCCTCTACCAGTAAAGAATGCTGTTTCCTGAGTACTGATAAAGGATGGTTCGGTCTTGATGGCTGCACCCTCTTTAGCTTCTGCTGAGGGCATAGACTGTTGTCCAAAGAACTTCTTCAGGGAGTTCTGCATTTGAGCAAACAAATTGTCTGGTTCTTTATAATCCACAGCTGTGAGCACTAATTGTCGGTCTTTATGCTCTAACTGAGCACTCTCCAAAAGTTTGAAGGCCAGAACCGGTTGAGGCAGCTCCATCTTATATTTCTTGGTTTTATTATACAGCTTTTCAAATTCAATTACAAACTCTTCCATAGTTGTCTCTGCTTTCCTTCGATAACGATCGAAGGTGGTGTATGCTTCATAGGCAGCAGACAGTTCATCCTTCTTAAAGACACTGTCCATAAACTTGATGAGGGTTGCAACACCTGTATCCTTTTTCAATTCTTCAAGATCTACTTCACTGAAGACCTTGTCCCTTATAGACTTGGCTCCCTCTTCAGGAAGGGATAAGGCAACAGCCAAACCATGCTTTTCCTTTTTAAGCTCTGTGACTTCTTGCCAGGCTTTAACTTCTTCGATCCATCTGGCATAGGGTTTCTTTTCACTGAATGCTGGTGGGGTTTTGTAACTTGCCATGATGCTGTATACCTGTAGTTATTCTTCAGCAACCAGGCTCTGCTACCATGTTAAACAAATATAAACCCTTACCTGTATAGGTCTCTGATGGGTTCACCAGAATTGAAATACCGCTCACTGAGACTCTGGGGCTGAGGCAAGGTATAGTAAGTAAGAGTTCAGAGTTTAAACACTCTCTCTATATATTTATATATATCACTCAAATAATACGCTGTAGTCACAAACACTTCTCTAGTCACTGGTTCACTAAAAGCTCTGGTAAAACTTCACTGTGTAACACTGATTCTCACATCAAAAGTTCTGATATACACTAAGCACTAAAAACCCCACCAGGTATCCTGTATGGAGAGGAGATAAAATGCAAAGTCAATATTAACATTAAGTATGTACTCTCGAAACTGTATGAGTACTTCCATGGTCTTACAGCTTCCATGGAAATGTATATATCCTGCCTGTTTTGCAGAACTTGGATCAATTCTTCAAGAAAGAATCACCAAAAATTTTTCATGAGCACAATGGAATGCTCTGTACAGTAGGTATCTTTACCTCTGTCAAATTACATTTTGGAGCATTTTCTGGCATTGTGAGCAAGCCCAGCTCGATTTGATGTGGTATTCAAATCACCCTCAGCCTCAACCAATGAGAGGCTGCCACATAGGGTACAGTATTGTACATTTCATGTGAACACATGTTAAAAAGGTTGGTGATACATGTGTTTTTATGTGCTTATAACATGTTGCGCAAGTAGTTGTACAACGAAAATGCAGCATCATCGCCTGCATTGATAATACCACATCCACAAGCATGCTGGCACATGCCCAGACCAGTTTTACAATTTAAGTGAACATTTCGAAGGCTGGCTTTGACAAACGGCACCTTTTCATGCTTGCTACTGTGAAAAGCCTGTTTTTTCGTAACTTCTGACGAATGATTTTTAGTAGTGGTAGTTTGATCATTCAATTTAATCATAGGAAAAGACCAATTTGCATTGTAATGACGGATTTTATCCCTGTCCGAGGTGTCTCATTTTTGGTTTCGATGATAAGAGAAACCTATGCAGTCATGATGGCGTGTGTATGTATGTGTGTATGTGCGTGTGTGTGTGTGTGTGTTTGTGACACTTTGCTCGTTAACACGATATCTCAAGAAGGGAAACTCTGACAGTTTTCAAACTTGGTACATAGATGCCCCATATTGAGAGAAAGAACCCTATTGTTTTTGGTGGGGGTCAAAGGTCACCGGGGGTCAAAATCTGAAAACTTTGTTAACACAATATCTTGAGGTAGGAAGCTTGGATGAATTTCATACGTTGTATGTAGATGCGTTATGGTAAGAGGAAAAACCCTATCATTTTTGGTGGAGGTGAAAGGTCATCTGGGGTCACCGGGGGTCAGACCCTGAAAACTTCGTTAACACGATATCTCAAGAAGGGAAGCTCTGACAGTTCTCAAACTTGGTACATAGATGCCCCATATTGAGAGGAAGAACCCTATTGTTTTTGGTGGGGGTCAAAGGTCACCTGGGGTCACCAGGGGTCAAACTATGAAAACCTTGTTAACACAATATCTCAAGGTAGGAAGCTTGGATGAATTTCGTACTTTGTATGTAGATGCGTTATGGTAAAAGAAAGAACCCTATCATTTTTGGTGGAGGTGAAAGGTCATCTGTGGTCACCGGGGGTCAGACCCTGAAAACTTTGTTAACACGATATCTCAAGAAGGGAAGCTCTGACAGTTCTCAAACTTGGTACATAGATGCCCCATATTGAGCAGAAGAACCCTATTGTTTTTGGTGGAGGTCAAAGGTCACCTGGGGTCACCGGGGGTCAAACTCTGAAAACCTTGTTAACACAATATCTCAAGGTAGGAAGCTTAGATTAATTTCGTACTTTGTATGTAGATGCGTTATGGTAAGAGAAAGAACCCTATCATTTTTGGTGGAGGTGAAAGGTCATCTGGGGTCACCAGGGGTCAGACCCTGAAAACCTTGTAAACACGATATCTCAAGAAGGGAAACTCTGACAGTTCTCAAACTTGGTACATAGATGCCCCATATTGAGAGGAAGAACCCTATTGTTTTTGGTGGGGGTCAAAGGTCACCTGGGGTCACCGGGGGTCAACCTCTGAAAACCTTGTTAACACAATATCTCGAGGTAGGAAGCTTGGATGAATTTCATACTTTGTATGTAGATGCGTTATGGTAAGAGAAAGAACCCTATCATTTTTGGTGGAGGTGAAAGGTCATCTGGGGTCACCGGGGGTCAGACCCTGAAAACCTTGTAAACACAATGCCTTGATGTAGAAAGCTTGGATAAATTTTATACTTTGTATGTAGATGCCTTATAGTAAGAGGAACAATGTTATCATTTTTGGTGGGGTTCAAAGGTCATCTGTGGTCACTGGGGGTCAAACCCTCAAAACCTTGTTAACACAACATCTCAATGTAGGAAGCTTGGATAAATTTGATACTTTGTATGTAGATGCATTATGGTAAGAGGAAGAATCTCATCATTTTTGGTGGAGGTCAAAGGTCATTTGGGGTCACTGGGGGTTAAGCTCCGAAAATCTTGTTAACACGGTATCTCCATGTACGAAGCTTGGATAGATTTCTTACATGGTAAATTGATGTGTTATAGTGAGAAGATGTAACCCACTGTTTTTGGTGGAGTTCAAAGGTCATCTAGGGTGGCTGAGGGTCAAACACTGAAAACCTTGTTAACACAATATCTCAAGGGAGAAAGCTTGGATAGATTTTATACGTAGTATGTGGATGCATTGTGGTGAGAATATGAATGCAATCATTTTTGGTGGAGGTCAAAGGTCATCTTGGGTCAACGTGGGCCAAACACTGAAAAGCTTGTTAACACATATCTCCAGGTAGGAAGCTTGGATAGATTTTATACTTACAGTACTATGTGGATGTGTAATGTTGAAAAGATGGACCCTATTGTTTTTGGTGGAGGTCAAAGGTCGTCTGGGGTCAGCAGAGGTAAAAAAGCAAAATTTCCCAAGAATTCCCAAGAGTTTTATAGGTTCAGCAGAGGTCAAAGAGCAAAATTTTCCAAGATTTCCTAAGATCGTCATCTGGGGTCACCAGAGGTCAAACTGCAAATTTCCCAAGAATTCCCAAAATGAAATAGGAACACAAAACTGTATTTTTCCAACATGTTAAGATAGCATTTGACCATTGACTGAAAGATATGGGACATCATGGCATTATTTGGAATAGAACATATATCATCGAAACCTCAATGCATTTTTGCATTCTGGTTATATTTTGGTGGCCAAGAAAAATCCTAGGTGAAACAAAGGCTTACTTAAACTACTGGGACTCTTGTTGGGTTATGTTTAAACTGTATGCTGGAACATCGTTGGCAAATAGTCAGGGGTATTTGTAGGAGGAGACTTACAATCACAAATACAGTGAATTGGGGCCAAAGCTGCCTTTGGTTCATGTTTTTCCCTTTGTCATGTAAGAAATTTAGGGTTGAAATTGATGGAATTCATGAACTTTTACCCATTGTAGGAAAGGTATTTTAATACAGCTCTTTAAGTTAGATTTGTAAGTTTGGTTTTATATTTTTTCACTAACCAAACTGAACTGAAACTGGTTTTAACCGGTCTTTCCCGTAAAATTGATTTTTGGCACAGCCTTAGCACTGGCCCTGCATGCATGGGCCACAAGTGTGCACACAGTTTCATATGTTTAGGTAAATATGTCTCACTTGTGGAAGATACAGTGAAACTGACTTCTTTCCACCAGCAATAAAATACAAATTCATCAAGATCCACATCCTTAGTGGAGGTGCTGTATCAGTCCTCAGTGAGGAGAACAAGTACCTGTGAATATGTCGTGTAAAACATAATTATTTTAGAATGACAATAGTCACAATACACATAGTCAATTTATTTGAAGAATGAAAATGAACGTAGACAATTCATTTTAAGAATGACAGCACACAGACTGCATCAGCAACCTCAGGCAAGGCAGCTTTTGGGGTTGTAGTAGGATATTCCCAACTTTGACAATAACCACATCTTGAATGGAGTCACAGTCACAGTCCTCTGTGAGGAGACTGACTGATCAGTGTCATCATGTATGATGGAACCATTTTGAGAAAGACAGTATCCAGTCAACTCATTTTGAGAATGATAATAATACATATGGTATTACTGTAGGACAGATGTAGGACCCTGACCATGACTCAGGGTGTCTTGGTGGGAAAGCTTTTGGTGCAGGGTACTTTGCAGTTGTACCCTTCAGTGGAGTAGTGGTTCACCCTGTTGCTTGTTTCCCAGTCAAGATCTACATTAGCCTTCAGTCAGAATCAAAGTATATTCTGTAGAACACTGTACTCACTGAAGGTATCATACTTCAAGAATACTCACATTTTGTAGCGTCCTTTACTTAAAATAAAATAGAATACAGTGCCCTGATGAAAGAGCACCATCTGAAGAATCGTGGAAGCAAACACACTATGAAGTTCCTACTACGTATGCTTTTAACAGCAAAGTATGGGGATTTTAAAAGCAGTTAAGAAGTCCTAAGTTATTGAACTTTCACTTTGTTTGCTACCAAGCCAAGTGGATGTGCAGACTTACAGGCTTTCAGCAAGTAAAAATATAGGCTATATTGAGGTCCTCAGATTCCTCAATCAGGAATTAAGATGCATTTTTAACTTTGTGACTGTTCCTCCAGACTCGTAGTGGTTTGGGTGTGCACCTCCAGAATCTTGGTGGTGCCAGTAAGTATGTTTGGACAGAATGGTGTATTCTGCAGTTGCACCAATAAAATTAAACAGGTTGTCTTTCAGTCATAGGTTTTTTATCACTGATGGTATATGTATGTACTTACTGCTAACTTCTTAAAGGAAGCAGTTCCAGTCCCAAAATCTGAGACCTGTACAGCCCTGTGAGTAAGCTGAGTCTGCTCTCTGCATGCACTTTGTTTTGTAGATAACATTTCTCCCTCAAGGAAGCAATATTAATTGTCCAAAGTATTGAAACATTATAAAAATAAGTAGCTCATAATTTAGTCATCATAGCCTAAAATTAGGAGCAACACTTTCATTATCAGTTTTCAGTACAGTACTTTATATCCTTCTTACTAGTACATATTGAGTACTGTACTGTAGTCTAGAGCTGCCCACAGAACTGGTCCACAGGCTTGATGTCAAAGTCACTCAACTTAAGCCGAACACACATGGATGACAGAAAATGTGAAACATGAAACAGTAAACACGTTTGGCGTTTTCTCACGCCGTGCGTTGGACGAAAACAAAAATTAGCGAAACACTTGTTCAGCTAAGCACTTGTTTCGCGAAACAAGCACTGCTTGTTTTGTGAAATGCTAACACTGTTTTTTGTTTTTGTCCAACGCACACAGATGTCAGAAAACACAAAATATGTTTTCTGTTTCGTGTTTTGTGTTTTCTGTCATCTGTGTACGTTCGGCATTAGCAAGCTCTTCAGCAGAGCAATATTAGTCATTTAAATACATTTTGTCAAATACCCCATGAATGTTCTTGAGCAGTATGGCTATTGATACTGTAGACCTTAGTCCATGTGACCATCAGCAATAAACAGCAGTTATCCCTCACATTTCTAAACTTCATTATTTTCGTAGGCCTACCAAGTGTGGCTCATCAAGTTTGTTACCCTGTAGTCGAGATTTACCTAAGCTGGAATATTGACACATAAATTGTTAGTATTTTTGAGGCTCTGTAATCTGATGACAACATTGATAGTGTTGTTTCACTGTTGTCAAATAAACCCTCATCCCATTTGGACTTGTCAGTTGTTACTTCATATAACATTTTGAGGTGTATGGCAAATGCCCTACATTGGATTATGTAGTATTACTTGACTAGTTTCAAAACCACTTTGAAATCTTGTATGTTTGCTATGGCAGTCACTACCTCCTTGCAGATCTGCACAATGACCACTGTAGGCATGTACAATGTTTTAATATACATTACACATACATTGTGTGTAGTGCTGATACTGAACATGTGCACACTTGGATCATGTCATCAGGATTCCTCTCACAAAGCAGTTCAGTTTCATCTCTGATTGAAACAGTCCATGGTTTTGCTTTTCCCAGGGAGATGCTTTTCCAGGTGTCATCTGGCAGCTTTATGAACAGTATCATCAACATTAAAGTGTCATCAACTTACGAAATCCAAAGCCCTTGGGGCATAAAACTTCAACTATCTTTTGCTTTAGGCAGGTTTCTTTCCTAACCCACCGTAAGTAGCATATAAAAGGGAAGTTCTTTTTTCATGCCAGCTAGAGAGCTTTCAATCATGGTATAAAGTTGCCATTCCTCTTGTTAATTCAAAATAAGCAGTATACTGTACAGTGCAACTCTTCTCAGCAATATAGATCTATCTTAAAGGGAATAAGCAGCTGCCCGAATTAGCCCAATAAGCTGAATTTTATGAAACCTCTTTATTAATCTTTCAGATGCCTTTCATGATGTATAGAGGGATTTCAGTCACGTGACTCTAACCAACTAGACGCAATTTTGAAGGGCAATATCGCGCGTCTTTTTTGTTTTGACGGGCACGCTTCCATTGTGTCACAGTAGTATCCATGGTTATGCCGGGCGCGTGTGCCGTAAATACGCTTACTGCGTGTGTGTTTTGCCCTTCAGTGCCTGCGAATCCATTGAGCGTGACGTCACATGAAATCCCTCTATTGGAACATAAATGTTGAATTATAAGAAGGTGTTACATTGCTTGAATTCAACAACTAAGAAATAGAAATACTGTCACATGATAAAAAGAGCCATTCATGAATTAGGATACCAGGGTACACTAGTGAAATTGAGGTGACTACATTTCACATTTTAATGTTTGATTCTCTGTATGCATAAACTGTACTCCAGAGCTTCCTCCTATTCATAACGGCTGAATCACATTTGTATAGAGAGATTTCATGTGACGTCAAGCGCAATGGATTCCTAGGCACTGAAGGGCAAAACACACACGCAGTAAGCGTATTTACAGCATACGCGCACGGCAAAACCATAGATTCTACTGTGACACAATGGACGCGTGCCCGTCAAAACAAAAAAGACGCGCGATCTTGCCCTTCAAAATTGCGTCTAGTTGGTTAAAGTCACGTGGCTGAAATCCCTCTATTGGCATATTTATAATAGCTATGAGCTTAGCATACATGGCAACATACATTTTACATGGAATGCACCATGGGGTAAACTGAGTGCCAGAGAGTCCCTGCTGATAACACTGAACACTTTGATGGAATATGCTGCTTGGTATAAAAGATGTGGTACAGTGAAGAAAGGAAAAAAAATCAAGCCCTGTACTTCTTCAGCGAAGCATTTCAAACTGATTGTGCTTGATATATGGAAATCTCCTCAGTGACGTGAAGACACCATACAGATTGATGTGTTGTTGCCATGCACATGTGTGCTTAACATTTGAGATGAGTGAACTGAATCCCAGGAGAGTGACACAGAGAGTCACCTGCAAGATTTCCAATACAAATCATGCATATTAACATGCATTATTGAAGAAAAATATATATTAGATTTTTGTTGAATCATATCATAGGTTTTAACAAATTCATGTGAGTACCACAGGTACAGTATGGTCAGTAAATAATTTGTTAAAACATGCACAATGTACCTGGAAGTTGATGGGTGAAATTTTGTGAAGTATGGTTGGTTTGCTTAGTGTATTCTTATTATTCGGTTACCCCTAGTGCAGAGTACAAAATGGTCATTGTGTAATACCTCAGCCTAGCAGGTGGTCATCCTATCATGTTCCCTATTTTCAGTATTATAGTACTTAATATAAACAAACTTTGTCAGCCATTTCTATTGCCATGTTCCAACTTGATCCCCTGATGCTGATCCCTCAAGCTCAGTCAACTGGAAAATTTTGTGGCCAACTGCAAGAGTGTTCCCATTTGATCCCCTGCATGAGATGTGATGACCTCCGGTTCACGCGACAGGAAGTTGCATCATTGAAATCATGTATGCAGGTAATGTTTGTTTACACAAGCAGGGCTGGTCATGAGAATTTTTCAGGAGGGCAAGCAACTGCCCGCCTTGCTTTAGCTGTTACACTTCAAGGCGGGCAATTAGTTGCCCACCCAAGATTTTAGGCGGGCAGTTGTGTAAATATAAAATTTTTTTTTGTTTTTTTTTTCATTTAAAATTTCTTTAGCTTAAAAAGCATAACAGTAATTGTATTGTCAAACTGAACTGCAAAGAACCCTTGTTCCAGAATATAAAACAAGATTAGAGGATGAAACACTTTCCATGTTTTTCAATTGCAAGAACTGCGCAAAACTCAGGCTTTAACTCAACCCAACCACCGCATTTAAACCAATGGGGAGGTTTTTGACTCATGAGCAATAGGGCAGTACGTACCACAAATCACCTGGAGCACAAATCATGGGGGTCATGGGGCCATAAACTTCTCTAAAAATAAATGTTAGGGGGAAGCACCCCCCACCCCCACCCGCAGCCAGATCCAACAACTTAGATTATGCAACACTCATAGACAAAAACAGTGGTGCCATGTTATTCCTAAAAACATGGTTATAAAAATCACGGTCAAAAAATGAAAATGTCTCTTTTATCTCAACCGTGCCCAAAAAATACCCAAATTAGCAACATCATGTGCACCCTCCAGGGGTAGAGTTTGGTGCTCGATTTATCCTTACATCTTATGCACCACTGTGGCACTGGGTGGACCAAGTCCATGGGGAACATACTGGCGAGCCACTGCCATGAATGGGTGCCAGTAAGGGTCCAAAGATCAACTGACATCAACACGGTTGGGCCTATATTTGCCTTTCTTCAATGGTACGTAAATAGTAGTCCCAGGCGCAGATCCAGAAATTTCGAAACCTGAGGGGGGGGGGGGTAAGGGGCTAACGCAGCGCCCTTGGCAGTATTCTCCTACCATTAACATTCTAATTTTTGTTTGCGCATGTACATTCTCGTTTATTGTTGATGTGGCCGATGCGAGAAAGGGGGGGCTGATGCTGGGACAGCCCCCCTTACCCTTGGTATTTGCACCTACCGTAGTTCGGTGCGCCTCAGGCGCTGCAGTCCCGAAATGGCAGTGCACAAGTTTAGATCTCCTCTCACGCTTTGTGTCCTCTTCTTTAGTGAGCTAATTTAAGTGGAAGTATAGCACAAAAATCATACTTGTTCCCCTTATAGATAATAATGGGTATATACTTTGTCCATTATCTTCCGACAGGGAGTGGGGGGAGCAGGTTGGGGCCATGGCCCGGGCCATAAAAAAACAATGGTTTTGTCTGGTGGTTAACTTATGAAGCATCCTCCACCCCCCACATAGCAACAAAATGAGTATTTAGAGTGTTTTATGTTCATATCACTTTAAGGACTTCAAGAGACTAAAGACTATTTGCCTCTCTCGTAACAGTAATATGTATGGCAAAACCAGGCCTTTGGCAAATATTCAAGTTGGTCTTGACAAGCAAAGACCTATTCTTAGCCATAAGATATGTCCTGAAACTCTCATACCAACATCTCAGACAACATTTGGATAAACACTTTTCCAAACAAAAATGATTGGTAAAATTTTAGACCCTGTAGCTTCTACGAGTAAGCAGACATTACTTCTGCTATTGCAGCATCCTAGTAGGACCTATCCCATCTATTTTACAACGTTAGGCAACCGCTAAAATTGCAAATGCCACCCTAGAGAAATTTGCCTCGTGGTGAAACCTTTCAATCAAAAATTGTCAGTAATATGTAGTATGCTTGTTTGAGAGTCTTTTGAACATGTCAGGAACAAGGGTTTTGTTCAATTTCTGACAAATTTTACGTAATGTTTGACCGTGAATTGACACTCAAAAACGATGTATTTTGAATTGGTACTCTCTGCAGTACCCAAGAATGCATGCAAGCAAGACTGTAGCTTTCTGGTGCACTGAACCATTGTAAAACATCCAGCTGTGGCGGTAATGCTAGTTTGTGGCGAGCGGTTTGTCAGAATTGTACAGCTGGCTGTTTTCCGCTTAGGGAAGTTTTGCCCGAATATTTTGGCGTGGAAAGTCTTTAAAATTTGGGTCCGTTTAAATGTTGCTAATTTTGGATGTATTTTGGATGGGTTTTAGCATTGTATTTTCCACAACAACGGCAGCGGGCGATCATATTTTCCTCAAGGTGGGGTTCTGTTTGTTGCCCGGGCACAACAATTTTAAGAGGGGCATTTTGTGTTGCACAACCTTGGCAAGTGTTTTTTTTGCTTCCACGGCGGGAGGCGTTTAGGGCGGGCACGTGACGATCCGCCCGGTCATATGACCAGCCCTGTAGACACAAGTTGTGTTGTGCCGTGATGTGAGTACAGTCTGTGGAAGTTACGTCATTGCGTTGTTGCTTTGATCCTGGGGTCACCTTGATCCCCCATTGTATTCCCACTTGTTTTTTTTATTTCCCGAGTGTGTCTGCTCCTCCCGCGAAGTGGTGATCAAGGTCTCGAGATCTGATCGAGGGAATCACGAATAGTTTCACGACCCGCTTGCAAATTGAATGACCCCTGTTGCAGGGTCTCAGATCCGGATCTGATCTCGGCGTGCTTGTACTCAAGTGGGACGACACTCTTCGGCAAATGATTAATGTAGTAATAAGGCCCATTTCTTTGAGAATTTGTCACTAAAGTTTGTTTTCGATGGACAAAAACATTAGACTTTGTACTGTAGGCCTAGTAGTGGTCCGTATTTCCACATTGATCAAGTATAGAGTCTTCTCAATGACAAATGGTCTTGTTTTGGGTATTAGTATGTTTTTTGTTTCACGTATTTATGTTTTAATCAATTCTCACCAGCTCAGTATGGCAAAAAGCATACAGTATAAGTAGAATATACCAAGTTTGTTAAGCACCTGAAAATTTGCCTTCTGTTCCAACCAGTGTTTCAGAGGCAGATGTGTAGCAAGGAAATCCCCGACCAGGAATGAGGACAGTTTCTCACAGCACCACTCCCTGACCGTCATAACTGAATCACAGAAACAGGACAAAAGACGCTGAACCATAGAAATGTGTACATTCTTAAAAATTGTAGCAATTGTGACTATGAGGACAAGTTCGTGTTGTGATGAGGGGTCAAACCAGCATGACATTGGGAATGTGATTGGGGGAGGGACAAATGGCAGAAGTGTGTGAGTGTGTCCCTCTTGGCCTTCAGTAGCACCATTGCCATACAAGGACACCTTAGTCAGCAGGACTGCTCCAACATCATTGACTTCTGCTGTGTTTTATATACTGTATCTGAAATGCCCCTAGGCACAGTACAGTGGCCAGTACAGGCCCCATTTATTCCATGTTAGTTTAGAACTAAGCCGTACCTTCCGGGTACTTCCATGTTTATAGGATTAGTAGCAATATGATGCACTTTTTATGTGCAAGTACTAAGCTGCATTATTCCTTGAGGCTTGAAAGGCAGTAGGCAGTCCACCCCCAAACAAGTAGTGAGTGTATCCTGTCACTCTAGTTCATGATTGGCCTATTTTGATCATGTGACAATATTTTTGTTAGTGAATTGTGGTATTCAAGAAGAATTTCACACCTTGCTTTAGACCTATTTTGTTTGTAATAGTTGGATGTTTCAATAAACATCTTCAGAGGTGGCTTGTAAATGCAATATGAAGGAGATTTTGGCAAGATTTTGGACCCCTTTTTTTTAAAACCCCCCTTTTCCCTGGTTAATTTTTTAAAACCCCTTTTTAAAAAAAACTTTTTTTTCCCCCCTTTTTTTTAGGGGTTAGTCTTTTTAAAAACTTTTTAAAAAAATTTTATTAATTTTTTTTTTTTTAAAAAAAATTTTCCCCCAAATTTCCCAAATTTTTAAAAAAAAACCCGGGGGCCCCCAAAATTTTTTCCACCCGTTTAAAAATTCCGATTTTTAAAAAAAAAAAAATTTTCCGGGTTTTTACATTTCCCCCGGGGGAAAAAAAAAAATTTAAAAATTTTAAAAATTCATTGGAATTTGGGGAAAAGCGGGATGGGGAAAAAAGGGGGGGAAAAATTTTTGGGGGGGGTAAAGGGGGGGTTTTTAACCTTTTTTTTTTGGGGAATTTTCCCAAAAAAAGGTTTTTAAATAAGAAAAAAAAAAAACCCAATTTAAAACCCCTTCCCTTTTATTTTACATTTTTTAACCCCCCTGTTGTAAAAATTTTTTTCCCAAATACCAAAACTAAAAAAATTCCCCAAAAAGGGGGTTTTTTTGGATTTTTAAAACCCCCTTTTTTTACATTAAAATTTTTTGGGAATTAAAAAATTTGATTTGTTTAAAAAAATTTAATTTTTCAACAAATTTTAAATTTTGTTTTAAAGTTTTTTTCCCCCTTTTTGAAAAAAGGCCCTTTTAAAAAATTTTTTTTGGGGGGGTTTTTAAAATAAACCCCTTCAATTGAAAAATTTTGTTTTTAAAACCCTAAATAAAGGGGAATTTAAGTTTTAAAATTTTAGTAAATTGCAAAATTCTTTTTTTTGAGGCATATTGTTTTTTTTTAAAAATTTAAAGGGGGATTTACAACCTCTTCTCTGAGGTGAAATCCCCCTTTTCCCTTGAGCAACCCTGGTTTCATGAACAACGTAATAATTGGAACTTGGACAATTTAAATTTTTTAAAATATGGTTGGTTGTACTGAATTGTAACACTTTCCAATAGGGGATCTTCCAATTTTTATTCATAAGTTATGAAAAGCACCTTCTATGTACCTACTTTTTTCATGTCTGTGACATAATAAAACCAATTAAGTGGTCAAAAATAAATTTTTTTGGGGCCCGGCCCCATTTAAAAGCTAGTAAAGGAATGAAAGCACCAAGCCTCTTTTACCCTTTCCCAAAAGGTATATTTTCTCACCTTAAAATAACATGAATCTAATTTAAAGTTTCATTAAATTACTTTGGAAAAAAGAAAACCTTTCTACCAACCTTTTCTTCCTATTTTAGGAATCTTTTTCCCAAAATTCAATATAATGCTGCACTCTTCTAAATTCTAAAAACTTTGGTAAAGCAGTAAGCGTTACTTTTAATAGTTGTATGGCCAACAAAACCTCAATAAATTTTTTAAATTAAGTTTTCAAAGCTGCCTGTTGCAGGACCCTTGAAACCATCATTTACTTTTTCCCGTAGAACCTTTTCAAAACTGAACCCAGTTGTTTAAATTCCATTAAATAGTGGTTTATATTGGGGTGTTTGGAATAAAATGTAAGAAAGACTTAAAAAAAGGGTTAATATAAGGTAGTTGAAAATGGTTAAATATCAATTTTTATAAATTTTTGATAATTTTTGTAATAATCAATTTTACCCTCAGAATTAAAAGTTTTTTGACTTAAAAAAATTTTAAGTATTACAAAGTTAACACTTGGATTTAGCTACGGAAATTCTTATCATTGATAAAGTTTCTATTTTTTTTATTTTTGAAAGGGGGTAATTTTTATCTTAATTATGCTAAGGACCATCAAACAATTTGAACCATTCTGGTTTCAAGGCCATTGAATAAGTCCTGAAAGTTTCCCCAAAAAAAGGGATAAAAAAAGCGAGGACTTATTTGGCTTTTTTGGAAAATGAGGGAACAATTGTTTTGGTTTAATTTAGCAGGAAAACCAAACCCTTTTTTAAATTAACATGGTTGAAAGGTAAATTGCTTCGAAATCGTGATGATCCCCTTTGGCTTCATTTTTGGGCCCAAAAATGTTACACACCCACTTTTTCCCCAATTGGACCCGACAACTAAAAATTTTCTGCCCAGAGCCTGCTTACAAGGTCCATCTCAGGGCTTTAAAAAATCTTTATTTCCTAAGAGGAAGAAAAATTTTTTCCCAAAAACTGTTTTTCAAATTTCCCCCCAATTCTTTCCCAAACCAAACCCAAAATTTCCGGGTAGGGATTTTCCCCTATTTTCCCATTTTTCCCCTAAATGGCCCCATCTATAATTTCATTGTCAGGGGTTCCCCCATAGTTTTGGGCTATCACATCCCAATATCAAGCTTTTTATTTCCCTTTATCTGGTAAATATCAGAACCCGCTGATGTAAATCCCGGATTCAACTTTTTAGCATAGCATAGGCTTTCATAATTTTTTTTTACATGCCCATCACCAGGGGCTTAAAGGTTTTTCCATACTGTAGTGAAACCACAGTGTCAATAAACAAATCCTAAAAAAACCAACAATGCTGTAGGCTAGTTTTTTTAAGCTGCCCAAACATCTAGACCTTCAGTACAAATCGCCCCTAAAAACCTGTTCTTACAGCCCGTTTCCCTTTGATTTTTAGTAACCCTTTTTCCCATTTTTAAAATACAAGCCTTCACTTGATTATGCCCTAAAAATCTGAAAAACTTTTAAAAGGGGGCATGATTGATGGGAAAATTTCTTTTAAACCTACTGTACCCCCCCCTTTTTAATTAACCTCCATGATACAAACTGTTTTTCCAAAAACTGTTTTTTATTGAATGAACCCGTATTGACACTTGACCGTTCCCCCCCCCATGGCAAATTTACCTTTTTTGGGGAATTTCTCTAACAGTACCCTTTTTAAAAAAACCCCTTCCCGGGGGGTTTTTTTGGGGGTTTTTCCCCCTTTTTTAAAACCCCCCCAAAAAAAAAAAAAAAAACCCCCCCCCCCCGGGTTTTCCCCAAAAAAATTTTTTCCCGGGGAAAAAAAATTTGGGAAAAATGGGAAAAAATTTTTTTTTAAAAAAAATTTTTTTAAAAAAAGGGAAAAATTTTTTTCCCCCCCCCTTTTTTAAAAAAAGTTTTTTTTGGGGTTTCCAAATTTTAAAAACCCCCCCCCCTGGGGGTTTCCCTTTTCCCTTTTTTCCCCCCATTTAATTTTTTTCTGGGAAAACCCAAATTTTGGGCCCCCCTTTTTAAAAATTTTATTTTTTTTTTGGGGGGAAAGGTTTAGGCCCGGGGGGGTTTTCAAATTTTTCCAATTTTTTTTTCCCCTTTCCCGGGGGTTTTTTTTTTTTAAAAAAAATTTTTTTTTTTTTAAAAAAAATTTTTTTTTTTTTTTTTTGGGGGGGGCCCCGGGGCCCCCAAAACCCTTTTTTCCCCCCCCCTTTTTTTTTTTTTTTCCCCTTTTTTTTCAAACCCCCCATTTTTTAAAAACCCCCCCCAAGGGGAAAAAAAAATTTTTTTAAAAATTTTTTCCCCCCCTAAAAAAAACCCCCCCCCCCACAAAAAAAATTTTTTCCTTCCCTTCCCCCCCCCCCAAAAAAACCCCCTTGGGTTTTTTTAAAGGGGTTTTTGGGCCCCTTTTTTTTTTAAAAAATTTTAAATTTTAAAAAATATTTTTGGGGGAAAAAAAACCCCCAAGGGAAAAAAAAATTTAAAGGAAAAAGGGGGCCCCCAAATTTTCCCTTTTTTCCCCCCTTTTAAACCCCTTAAAAAACCCCCAAAAAAATTTTTTAAAAATTTTTTTTAAAAACCTTTTTAAAAAAAATTTTCCCAAAAAAAAAAGAAATTTTTTTGGGGGGCCCCCCAAATTCCAAAAAAAATTTTTTTTTCCCGGGGGGGGTTTTAAAAATTTTTTTTAAAAAAAAAAAAAACCCCCAATTTAAAAAATTTTTAAAATTTCCCCCAAAACCGGGGGGGGGTTTTTGGGGGGGGGCCCTTTTTAAAGGGGAAAACCCTTAAAAACCAAAAAGGAAAATTTTTGGGGAAAATTTTTGGGACAAAAAAATTTTTTTTTAAAAAAAAAAAAATTTTAAAAAAAAATTTTTTTTAAAAAAAAAAATCCCAAAAAAACCCAAACCCCCCTTTTAAAAAAAGGGAAACCCCGGGCCCCCCCCCTTTTTTTTTAAAACCATTTTAAAAAAAAAAAAAAAAACCCGAATTTAAGGGAAAATTTTTTTAAAAATTTTAAAAACCAAAAAAAACCAAAGGGAAAAAAAAAAAACCCCCCCCCCAAAAAAAAGGGGGAAAAATTTTTTTTGGAAAATTTTTGGAAAAAATTTTTTTTTTAAAAAAAATTTTTAAAAAAGGGGCCCCTTTTAAAGGGGAAAAAAAATTTTCCCTTTTTTTTTAAAAGGGGAAAAAAAAAAAATTGGGGCCCCCGGGGGCTTTTCCCCCTTTTTTTCAAGGGGGGCCCCGGGGGGGGGAAAAAATTTAAAAAAAAAAAAAAATTTTTTCCCCCCTTTTGGGTTTGGGCCCCTTTTTTAGTTTTTTTTCCTTTTCCCCCCCTTTGGGCCGCCAAAAAATTGGGCCCCCCCCCAAAAAAAAAAAAAGGGGGGAAAAAGTTTTTTTTGGGGGGGGGTTTTTTTTTTTTTTTTTTAAAGGGGAAAATTTTAAATTTAAAGGGGGAAGGGGAAAACCCATTCATGGAGACCAAATTGGGAGTCCGTTTTGCTGAACAATTCCTTTGTCACAAAAAAGCTTCATGCATGAAGTATTAAATTAATGTAAAAGACAATAAAAAAAGGAAAAAAAGTTTTCATTTCAAAGAAAGATTCAAAAACTGAATCCTACAGTCCCAAAAAGGGTGCCAACACACACACCCTCCTGGTCAACAATTGTCGAGAAACCCCATAAAAGGGGCCCGAAACCTGTACAATGCCCAAATAAACTAAGTCCTATCTACCCAGAAAAACCGGGCTAAAAGGCTACTAGGTAACCCCCACGGGAAACAACCTGAACTAGGCTGACCACCCCAGTAGTCCGCAGATCAAAAACCCAGTCCCACACTGTAAAAATCCCTTGTCCACTATCTGGTACATGCTCAAGTTTGAATCCAACTGTGTCCTCTGAGGATGAGCTTACAGAAAGGGTGTTACAATTTTCCCCCAAAAATTTTTTTTAAAAACTAGGGGAACTTGGGACTAATGTCACGAAATTTCCAAAAGAAAAAACTCACCTATTTGCTTTTTTTCTTCTGGAAAAAATTTTTCCCATTCTTTTGCTTTTCGATCATCCTCTATGGCTCTTTGCCTGTTATTGCTTTAAAAATTTCCACCATGGGCTTTATATCAGGCTGTCTTAAGATCCCATCTGATGGTTTTTTTCCTTAATGGCTGCCAGGGCCCCCATTTTTCTGATTTTTGGGTTTCTTACCCTCAGAAAAGAAAAAAAAGAAATACAATCCCAAATACTGGAAAAAAAGTAAATGCCGGGTACATAAATCAGCCCTGAAAAAAGAAATGAAATTTTTACATTAGTTTAGGGAAAACTTTTTCATGCAATTAAACAGTAAACCTGCCCTTAAAAAGGGAGGAAAAATTTTAGTTTAAAAAAAACACAAAGGGGGTTTTAAATTGGTCAACCAAGTGTTCATTCCCAATAAACCCCTAATGCCATGAGCAATGATTTGATGGAAGCATACCAAATTTTGGAAGGAAGTTTGGGGCCGGAGGAAAACCCAACAAAACCCCAGTTGTGATTAAAACCCTTGGTGGGACAATTTCCATCTTTCAACTCAGTGTTTACTCAAATTGTCTGCAGATGCGTAAATATTGACAGTACAGAAACCTTTTTTGCCCTCAATTGTACCGCCCTTCTACTTTTAAAGTACCGGGGCTTTCCCCCAAAGCCGTTTCAAAAAATTTGACGTAAAAAATTTTTTGGTATTGTTTAAAAGTAAATTGGATGTAATCGCAACCTTTGAATAAAAAATGACACATAAATATTAATAAAAAAAATTTTCCCAGAAGGGGGAAAAGGAAAAGTGCCCTATTTCACGGGAGTTCCAATTTTTCAATCCTTGAAAAATTTCCCATTGTGCTACTTTTTTGTCAAAAGCTCTTTTCCAAATACAATTTCATTTTGGATGTGGGGTAGTTTTGGTGTGCATCATGTTTTGCCACAGCAAAAAGCCATTGACAAAACACGGTACCAAACTTTTCCCACAAGCCTTGCAATTGCTATTTGGAAAGGGCTATTGCATGAAAAATTTTGGGCCCCTTTTTCATGCTGGTAAAAAAAGTGAAGAAAGGGTTTTCATTTTTTATTTTAATCATGACCCAAAATGTAATAAGAAAATGCAAACTGTCATTCTTTTTTTTTTTGGGGGGGGGGAAATAAAAAAAAAAAAGGGAAAATGAAATGAAGAAAGAATCTGGTAATTTTTTCAAGTGCCAGTAAAAGTATGCGTTTTCATCCTAAGTACTTGCATGAATCTGGTACATACCACAAAACCCTTGATAAGAAAAAGTTTTGATTGTCTAGAAATCAAACTTTAGAGCCTTTTAAAAAATGTTCCCACAAAACACAAAACATGAAACTAAACAGGGAGAGTATAAATTATGCAATTTTATTTCCCTTTTTTGTAAAGTTTTTAAATTGAAACGGAAGCAGGTTTTTTTTTTTTTTTTTATTGTAAAACAGGGTTCTTTAAATACCATTCACGTTGCTCCTTTCCTTTGTCAAACAGCTCAAAGGGTTTGGGATTTTTTAAAATTTTTTGTCACAAATATAATCAATTAGTTACCTACTTCAAAATTTCAATGGTCTTCAGAGAAGACTGTAGAAAAACTGCATCTATTTCTAAACCTCATTTAAAGCATAGGTTGGTATAAATTTTATTCACTTATAAACATCAGCTAGGGAAATAAAAAAAACCATAAATTTAAACCTGCAAGATAACATTATAAATTTGTATGGATTTTTGTCCCCCCATATTCTGTAAAACTGGTAGGGGAAGATAAGTGGGATTTATGGTTTTGCCTGAAAAAACAATAATTTTAATCTGAAGCTTTTTCTGAAAAATAACGTACACAATTTTATTACCAAAATTTTCCTCATTTAAAGGAAAAATCCCCCTTTTTTGAAAATCCCTCCAAAAAATTTCCCCAAGATTCCCTCAAAATTTTTCCTATCAAACAAAGGTAAAGCGGTGAATTTTTTTCCCCCTTATAAAAAAATATGTCAAACAAAAAAGGGATCGAACAATGCAATCCTACTCTTTTTATGCCATGTTTAAGCTCAAGGAATAAGCAGCTTAGTATTCAAATAAAGTCTCAATTTTTATATATAAAAAGGGAATACCCCCTAGTAGTTCCACCCCCCCCCCCCCCCACCCCCCCCCCCCCCCACCCCCCCCCCCCCCCACCCCCCCCCCCCCCCACCCCCCCCCCCCCCCACCCCCCCCCCCCCCCACCCCCCCCCCCCCCCACCCCCCCCCCCCCCCACCCCCCCCCCCCCCCACCCCCCCCCCCCCCCACCCCCCCCCCCCCCCACCCCCCCCCCCCCCCACCCCCCCCCCCCCCCACCCCCCCCCCCCCCCACCCCCCCCCCCCCCCACCCCCCCCCCCCCCCACCCCCCCCCCCCCCCACCCCCCCCCCCCCCCACCCCCCCCCCCCCCCACCCCCCCCCCCCCCCACCCCCCCCCCCCCCCACCCCCCCCCCCCCCCACCCCCCCCCCCCCCCACCCCCCCCCCCCCCCACCCCCCCCCCCCCCCACCCCCCCCCCCCCCCACCCCCCCCCCCCCCCACCCCCCCCCCCCCCCACCCCCCCCCCCCCCCACCCCCCCCCCCCCCCACCCCCCCCCCCCCCCAATCCCTGCTGATAACACGAACTACTTGATGGAATATGCTGCTTGGTATTAACGAGGTGGTACAGTGAAGAAAGGAAAAGAAAATCCAAAGCCCTGTTACTTTCTTCTAGCGAAGCATTTCAAAACTGGATTGTGTCCATAGAATATATGGAAATGCTCCTCAGTGACGTTGAAGACACCATACAGAATTGAGTGTGTTGTTGCCATGCACATGCTAGTGCCTTATATACATTGTGAGCATGAGTGAACTGAATCCCAGAGTTAAGGAGCGTACACAGAGAGTCACCTGCCAAGATTTCCAATACAAATCATGCATATTAAAATGCAATATTGAAAAAAAATCATATATTAGATTTTTTTTGAATCATATTCATGAGTGTTTTAACAAATTCATGTGGAGTACCACAGGTTACAGTATGGTCCAGATAAATAATTACATGTTAAAACATGCAGACCAATGAGAGACACCTGGAAGTTGATGGGTGAAAATTTTGTGGAAAGTATGGTTGGTTTGCTTAGTGTAATTCTTATTATTCGGTTCACCCCTAGTGCAGAGTACCAAAACTGGTCATTGGTGTAATCACCTCAGCCTAGCAAGGTGGTTCATCCTATCATGTCAATCCCCCCCCCTTTTCAGTATTATAGTACTTAAATATAAACAAAACTTTGTCAGCCATTTCTATTTGCCATCGTTCCAACTTGATCCCCTGATGCACCTGAGTCCCTTCAAGCTCAGTCAACTGCGAACATTTTGTGGCCAACCTGCAAGAGTTGTGTTCCATTTGATCCCCTGCATGAGATGTGATGAACCTACGGTTCACGCGGACCAGGAAGTTGCATCATTGAAATCATGTATGCAGGTAACTGTTTGTTTACACAAGCAGGGCATGGTCATGTCATGAGAATTTTTCAGGAGGGCAAGCAAGCAACTGCCCGCCTTGCTGATTTAGCTGTTACACTTCAAGGCGGGCAATTAGTTGCCCACCAAGATTTTAGGCGGGCAGTTGTGTAAACTATAAAATTTACATTTAAAATTATCTTAGCTAAAAGCATAACAGTATTGTACAAACCTGAACTGCAAAGAACGAACCTTGTTCCATAATAAAAACAAGAATGAGGATGAACACTTGCATGTTTAATTGCAAGAACTGCGCAAAAACCAGGCTTTACTCAACCACCCCATGTAACCAATGGGGAGGTTTTGACATGAGCAAAGCGGGCGAGTACGTACCACAAATCACCTGGAGCACAAATCAATGGGGGTCCATGGCGGCCATAAACTTCTCTAAAAATAAATGTTAGGGGGAAGCACCCCCCACCCCCACCCCAGCCAGATCCAAACTTAGATATGCAAACACTCATAACAAAACAGTTTGGTGCCATGTTTTCACTAAAATCATGTTATAAAATCAGTCAAAAAATGAAAATGATTTATCATCACCGTGCCAAAAATAACCAAATTAGCAAACATCATGGCAACCTTCAGGGTAGAGTTGGTGCTCCTATTCCCTTCTACCTGATGCACCACTGTGGACACTGGGTGGACCAAGTCCAGGGTAACATATGGCGGAGCCACTCCATGAATGGTGCCAGTAAGGGTCCAAAGATCAACTGACATCAACACAGTTGGGCCTATATTCCTTCTTCAATGGTACGTAATGTAGTCCAGGCGCAGATCCAGAAATTTCGAAAAGGGGGGGGGGAGGGGCTAACAGCGCCCTTCAGTATTCTCCTACATTAACATGCTAATTTTTGCGCATTCGTTATTGTTGATGTGGCGATCGAGAAAGGGGGGGCTGAGGCTGGGAAAGCCCCCCTTCCCTTGGATTTGCACCTACCGTAGTCGGGCCCAGGCCTGCAGTCCGGAAATGGCAGTGACAAGTTAGATCTCATCTCAAAGCTTTGTGTCCTTCTTGTGAGTAATTAAGTGAAGTATGCACAAAAATCATACTTGTTCCCCTTTAATATAATGGGTATATACTTTGGCCATTATCTTCCGACAGGAGTGGGGGAGCTAGGTTGGGGCCATGGCCGGGCCACAATGTTTTCGTCTGGTGGTAACTGATGAATCCTCCACCCCCACATAGCAACAAAATGAGGATTTAGAGTGTTATGTTCATATCACTTTAAGGACTTCAAGAGACTAAAACTATTTGCTTCTCGTAACAGTAATATGTATGGCAAAAGGCTTAGCAAATATTCAAGTTGGTTTGACAAGCAAAGACCTATTCTGGCCATAAATATGTCTGAACTCTCATACCAACATCTCAGACAACATTTGATAACACTTTCAAACAAAAATGATTGGTAAATTTTAGACCCTGTAGCTCTACGAGTAAGCCGGACATTACTTTCTGCATTATTGTTCCCCAAGCATCCTAGTAGGCCCCTATCCAATCTATTTTAGTACACACGTTAGGCAACAGCAAAATTGCAAAGCCACCCTAGAGAAATTTGCCTCGTGGTGAAAACCTTCCAATCAAAAATTGTCAGTATTATGTAGATACTTGTTTGAGAGTCTTTTGAACATGTCAGGACAAGGGTTTTGTCATTTCTGACAAATTTAGTAATGTTTGACAGTGAATTGACACTCAAAAACGATGTATTTTGAAATTGTACTCTCTGCAGTACAAGATGCATGCAGCAAGCTGTAGCTTTCTGGTGCAACTGAACCATGTAAAATCAAGCTGTGCGGTATGCTAGTTTGTGCGGCGTTGTCAGATTGTACAGCTGGCTGTTTTCGCTAGGGAAGTTGCCGAATATTTTGGCGTGGAAAGTCATTAAATTTGGGTCTTTAAATGTGCTAATTTGGATGTATTTTGATGGTTTTAGCATTGTATTTTCACACGGGCGATCATATTTTCTCAAGGTGGGCTGTTTGTTGCCCGGCACACAATTTAAGGAGGGCATTTTGTTGCACACCTTGGCAAGTGTTTTTGCTTCCAAGGCGGGCGTTTAGGCGGGCACGGGCGATCGCCCGGGTCATATGACCAGCCCTGTACACAAGATTGTGTGGTGCGTGATGTGAGTACAGTCTGTGGAAGTACGTCATTCGTTTGCTTTGATCTGGGGTCACCTTGATCCCCCATTGTATTCCCACTTGTTTTTTTTATTTCCCGAGTGTGGTCTGATCCTCCCCGAAGTGGTGATCAAGGTCTCGAGATCTGATCCAGGGAACAAGATAGTTCACACGTGCAAATTGATCCCCTGTGCAGGGTCAGATCCGGATCTGATCTCCTGCTTGTACTCAAGTGGGAACACACTCTTCGGCAAATGATTAATGTATTAATAAGGCCCATTCTTTGAGAATTTGTCACTAAAGTTTGTTTCGATGACAAAACTTAGACTTTGTACTGTAGGCCTAGTAGTGGTCGTATTTCAAATTGATCAAGTATAAGTCTTCTCAATGACAATGGTCTGTTTGGTATTAGTATTTTTTGTTCAAGTATTTATGTTTTAATCAATCTCACCAGCTCAGTATGGCAAAGCATACAGTAAAGTATATACCAAGTTGTACACCTGAAAATTGCCTTCTTTCCAACCAGTGTTCAGAGGCAGATGTGTAGCAAGGAATCCCAGACAAGGAATGAGGACAGTTTCTCAGCACCACTCCCTGACAGTCATACTGATCACAGAAACAGGACAAAGACCTGAACCATAGAAATGTGTAAATTCTTAAAAATTGTAGCAATTGTGACATGAGGACAAGTCATGTTGTGATGAGGGGTCAAACCAGATGACATTGGGAATGTGATTGGGGAGGGACAAATGGCAGAATGGGTGAGTGTCCCTCTTGCCTCAGTAGCACCATTGCCATACAAGGACACCTTGTCACAGGACTGCTCAACATCATTGACTTCTGCTGTGTTTATATACTGTATCTGAAATGCCCCTAGGCACAGTACAGGGCCAGTACAGGCCCATTTATTCCATGTTAGTTAGAACTACAGTACCTCCGGGGTACTTCCATGTTTATATAGTAGCAATATGATGCACTTTTATGTGAAGTACTAAGCTGCATTATTCCTTGAGCTTAAAGGCAGTAGGCAGTCACCCCAAACAGAGTGAGTGTATCCTGTCACTCTAGTTCATGATTGGCCTATTTTGATCATGTGACAATATTTTTGTTAGTGAATTGTGGGATTCAAGAAGAATTTCACCTTGCTTTACCTATTGTTTGTAATAGTTATGTTCAAAACATCTTCAGAGGTGCTTGTAATGCAATATGAGGAGATTTGCAAGAGTTTGCTGATTTTTCAAAGAAAATTTTGGGGCGACTGCCTATTGCCTTTAAACTGAGTGAATTTCATGGTCAATGAAAATTGATGTACAGAATGTGCAGTTGTACAGATAAAAGCAATTCAGATTGACATAAAGTCTAATTGATTTAATTTTACAGTGCAAACCATAATATCAAACAAGCTTATCTTCCCTACCAGTATTACAGACATACTGGATGGTACAACAGTCTCACTACAAATTTATAATGTTTATCTTGCAGGTTTGACATTTATGGTTTTGTTTACTTCCGATAGCTGATGTTTTATAAGTGAATGAAATTTATACCAACCATATGCTTTACATGAGGTTTAGAAATAGAGTGCAGTATTCTACAGTCTTCTCTGAAGCACCTATTGTAATTTTGAAGTAGTGTAACTAATGTGCATTATATTTGTGACATTAAATTTAAAATGCTCAACCTTGAGCTGTTTGACAAAGGAAGGAGGCAAACGTGAATGGTACTTAAGAACCCTGCTTTACAATAAATAAAAAAAAAAAAAAAACCTGCTTCCAGTATTCAATTACAACATACTAAAAATGGAAATGAAATTGCATAATTTATACTCTACCTGTTTAGTTTCATGGTTTGTGTCTTGTCAGGAACACTTTTACTAAAGGCTCTCAAGTTTGCACTTGTCTAGACAATCAAATACTGTTCTTATCAAGCGTTGTGGTATGTACCAGTATTCATGCAAGTACTTAGGAATGTAACTGCATTACTATTACTGGCACTTGATAAAATTACCAGTATTTCTTTTCATTCATTTCATATTTCTCTTTGTTTTTTATTTCCCCCCCCCCCCAAAAAAAAAAGAATAGACAGTTTGCATCTTCTTCATTATCATGTTGGGTCATGATTAAAATATGAAATGAAAATCCCTTTCTTCCACTACTTTTACCAGCATGTATAAGTGGCCAAG
Source organism: Holothuria leucospilota (assembly GCA_029531755.1). Lineage (NCBI taxonomy): Eukaryota > Metazoa > Echinodermata > Holothuroidea > Aspidochirotida > Holothuriidae > Holothuria > Holothuria leucospilota. The sequence goes on from CM055978.1 coordinate 25,632,625, forward strand.
TTTTCATGCAATAGACCCTTTCCCAAATAGCAATTGCAATGGCTTGTGGGATAAGTTCTGGTACGCGATGTTTTTGTCAATGGCATTTTGCTGTGGCAAAACATGATGCACACCAAAAATCTATCCCACATTCCAAATGTAATTCGTATTTGGAAAAGAGTCTATTGACACACAAGTAGCACACATAGCAAGTTTGCAAGGATTGAAAAACTTGGTAACTGCACAGTGAATGATAGTTCACTGTGCTGTCCTTTCCCGTCTGTACATGTGTTTGAATGATTCCTTTTATTGAATATTCAGTGTGTAAACATTTATTATTTCCAGAGCAGTGGCGATTACATCGACAATTTACTATTAAACAAATACCTAATAAAAATTTTTTTACAGTCAATTTAATTGGTAATCGGCTTATGGTTGAAAGCTGGTACTACGTATGATAGTGGTCTGTGTAGCAAGTGGTACTGGTACCAAGATCAAACGGTACTGTACTGCTCAACCCTATTCACGTCATCTGTCAGATTCAAAGATATTGCAAGTAAACTACTGTAGTCCTGAGTTGGAAGAGTGGTTTAATACTTGTCCGTGCACCATAGGGTTTGAATCACACTGGGGGTATGTGGGTTTTCCTCCGGCACTCCAACTTTCCTCCCATTTGTGGTATATGCTTGCCATCAAAATCAGTTGCTCACCTGACATTTAGGTTGTATGCTGGACTGAAGCATCTTTGGTCAGACCAATTAACTAACCAACTTTAGTGTTTTTTGCAAGTAAACTGGAAATATTGTGTAATCCAGTGACCCTTTACAGGGCAGGTATTATACTGTACTGCATGAAATAGTTTCTCAAACTAAATGTAAAATTTCTATTTTCTTTTTGCAGGTCTGATGTGTACCTGAATACCCTTGGCATTTATCTTTTTTCCAGTACTTTGAGGAGTTGCTCCATTTCTGTTTGCCTTTGACTTTCATCTAGAGAGATAGAGAAACAAAAGACTCAAGAACAATGGGATGCCCTAGACGCAGCCAATGTAAGATAATAATAGCCACTTCATTGATGTGGATCTTGATAGACTTTATGCTCCTGCTATATTACACAGCCCCATGCGTGGGCCCAAATTGTAAAGACAATGAAGCAGGCAAAGATGCCATCAGGAGGATGATCGACAAAGCAAATGAATGGATAAATGTTTTACCAGAAGAAAAAAAGCAAATAGGTGAGTTTATACTTGGGAATTGCAGTGACATTAGTCCAAGTTACGGTAGCTTTAGTATCAAAAAATTTTAGGAGGAATATTGTAGACACCGCTTACTGTAAGCTCATCCATCAGAGGACACAGTTGGATTGCAATCTTGAGCATGTACCAGATAGTGGACAAGGGATTTGTACAGTGTGGGACTGGGTTTGTGATCTGCTGGACTACTGGTGTGGTCATGCCTAGTTCATGGTGTAGCATCCTGTGGCTGTGCTTAACCTCAGTAGCCTTTCAGCACCCAGGTTTTACTGGGTAGATAGGTATCTTAGTTATTATTTGGGCATTGTACAGGTTGCGGCCCGTTTGATGGGTTGCCTCTGACAGATTGTTGACCAGGAGGTGTGTGTGTGTGTGGCACCTTTGTGTACTGTAGGATTCAGTTTTAGATATCAGTGCTTTAGAAATGCAAAACTTATTTTTCCTTTTTATATTGTCTTCTACATTAATTTTAATACTTCATGCATGAAGCCTTTTCCTGTGACAAGGAATTGTTCAGCAACTCAGGACTCCAATTTGGTCTCTCATGAATGGTGTTTCCTCTTTCAGTTCTGCGCCAACTGCAGTGGCACAGCCCCATGAGTCTCTCCCCAGGATACCCCCCTCTGGAAGGTCCAAGACTGAAAAAATGAATGTAAGTGGTGATAAATGGTGATTCCTCATTTGAAGCACCCCATGAAATGGTGGAACACACCCCCCCCCCCAAGCACCCTCATACAATTTTTTCTGGCTACCATATGCTACTGTCCAACTGCAAAAACCACTGAGCTTCTGCTTCTTTTTTGTATGTTGAACTATTTGAAGGACTCCCAGGACTTGTGTATTTTATCAATTAAGACTTGCTTCCTACACAGATATTTATTGGTTGTTGGGACAGCTGTATGGTTGGAGCATGGAAGTACCAGCTTGAAACAGATATCTGAGAGAAAACTCATTTGAAAGGAAGTAGGGTACCTCTGCACTTTTGAGGACATCCTTTTCATAATCATAAAGGAGGTACCATATCTCAGAAATGAATCATTTGAAATATTAATTTTTGACTACTTAATAATCCTTTTTGTATAACCTAAAAGTAGTAACTGATGAGATTGTTACTGTTAGAGAAATTCCCCATGAAAAGGTCAATGCCATGAGAACTGTCAAGTGTCAATACAGTTCATTCAATAAAACAGTTTAGGAAAAGCAGTTTGTATCATGGAGGATTAATTAAAGGAAGGCTACAGTAGTTAATAGAAATTTACCTATCAATCATGACAGACCTTTGAACAGTTGGGCAGATTTCAGAGCATAATCAAGTGACAGCTGCTCTGTATTAAAACTGAAGAACTGCTTACTAAAAATCAAAGAGAAGCAGTGCTGTAATGAACAGGTTTTTAGGACGATTTGTACTGAAGGTCTAGATGTTGGACAGCTCTAAACAACTAGCCTACAGCATTGTATGAGTTTTCTTGAGGATTTGATCATTGTACACTGTGGTACACTACAGTATGGAACACTGAACTTGACCCCATGGTGATGGGCATGTAAACTGAATTATGCAATAGCCTATGCTCATGCTAAAACGTTGATATCCGTATTGACATCAGCTGATTCTGATATCTACCAGATAAAGAACATAAAAAGCTCTGATATTGTATTGGTGATAGTCCAACACTATTGAGGTCACATGACAATGAAATTATAGATGGACCATGAGGAGAAAGAATTGGGAAAATAGGAAGCTCCCTACCAGGAAATTTGGGTAGTTGGAATGAATTGGGAGGAAATTTGAAATCAGTTTATGGAAACATTTTACTTCCTCTTAGGAAATAAAGATTTTTCACAGCCCTGAGATGGACCTTGTAAGCAGGCTCTGAGGCAGAAATTTCAGTTGTCGGTGTCCAATTGAGAATAGTGGGTGTGCTAACATATTGGCCCAATATGATGCCAAAGGCATCATCACGATTGCGAAGCAATCACCTTCCTTGGCAGGAATTCAAGGGGGCCCTTGTGGGGGTTAAGGGGGAAAGTTTAGAATTTTGCATTTTAGAGGTTTCTGAGGGTAAAATACAAGCTGTTTCAGCCTATCTTTGAGACTTCTTGGACCTGAAATATGAGTTTGACAATACAATTTCTGCCCCCTTCTGGTCTTCCGCCAAAATATTAGTCTTCCGACTCCGAGGCTGATGTTTACTAGAACAGGACATCAGGATTAGGGCTAGCTGCATTTTGTTTTTTTTTTGGGGGGGGAGGGGGGATTCCAACCATGTGAAATATTTGGAAATTAGAAATGGTGTGAGGTATCGTCTATGCTACAAACTTACAAACCAAAAGTATCCAACCTCACGTACCCTTCCCTCAGTTTTGCCTAGCCATAGGCCTAATTGTAGCCAAGTATTAATCCTCAGCCTTTAGCTTTAACTTATAACCTTACTGTGAAACTGCTAGACTGTAGTTCCAATGGCCGTAGTCTGTAGATCTACAGAGAGCACAGCACTGGCTTCAAAGTTGTGATGTGGTTCCCTATGCAGCATACATGCTAAAGCATTCACCAAATAAACTTGATACATCTACAAAAAAATGAAAAAAATTCAGCAACTTTTATCATCGATGATAATGAGCAATTTCGTATGCTTCTAATATCCGGAGATTGCTGTCCAAACATTCTAGCCTACGATCACTCTTTTGGTCCTTAAAAGTTTCATTTCTACTGTAGTACACACTAAATATGCAGTGCCACAGTCTGAGGGTAGAAATCTTCGATGTCAAACTTAAAGGCATCCAAAATTATCAAGAGTGACAAACATTTCATAAATTAATTATGAGGTATGTGTAAGTCACTCTAACTAAGCCCCTCGTAATATTTTCGGAACCTTTACTTCAGTACTTTTCTTGCACGATCCTTTATTATCCACAAACACCCACACTAGCTCATACGCTATCCTAACATATTTATATGTGGAGATATATCGAACCTAAGCTAGTGTCATGTTTGTGTGAGAACAGTCTGATCCTACGGACAGACAACATTGTAAAATGTATGGTTATCAAGCGCTCGCAGCATAACATGCAACACGGCAGTTACGTTGTGAGCAACAGCACTAACCACACAATTCAGTTGACAGGATTTTCGTATGGCAAGTACATCGAACGTAGTTAAAGTCAACGCATTACTGCATTGACTCAATATGTGCTGCTATCAGAATTCCGATGTACAAGAAGAGATGTGCATGCATGTTACTAGAATTGTGATTTGAACAAAATCACGCTAGTAGTCCCGCTGAAAACTAGGGAAGATGGAAAGGTCTTCCGGTTGGAGAAATGGTCGTCTCGGACGCTTATTTCCAACAGTCTTAATATGTATACTGGAAGCTTGGTAGAATTGGTGCACGGCTTCATGTATACTTTGAAAGCCGTGTATGAAAATATAGGCCGTCATTTTGGGAAACCGGCCGTGCAAAGGACGGCTGGACGGCTGGCTGCCTAAATCACTGCTTGTAAGTCTAGCAGTTTGAATGAGGGTCACTGATGGACTTAAAAAATTTTCCATATATTGAAAAAGACTCACATTTAATGTGTTTAGCATCATGATTTACATTGTACACAGTTACTGATATGACAACAGAGTAGGTACAGTAGGAAGTAGTGCATTTGACACATAGACCTTATGCATACAGTATGTGACATTACAGAGTAGAAAATGCCCACCTCATTTGGAGGCAAGTGCATATCATTGCAAGTTACACCAACAAATGCAGACAGCTGATTTTTGAAAAAATCAGATGTGTGCGCAAGTCTACTACACATGCGTATGAAGTCTACGTTGTGTGTGCAGTGTACCCAGGGTTTCCGTCAAGGGGGGAAAAGAGGGGAATTTGTCCCCACCTTCAGAGAAGAAGGTAGGTAAAATCCCCCCCTTTCATTTCCATAAAAATTGTCAATATCTTGGTTCTTACGTAAGAAAAAGACACTTTTGCAACAATGTTTGAACTTACATAAATAAATGGCCTTTAAAACCCTTCAAATTACACCAAATTGGGGCCTTGAAGCAAGCTTTTCTCCCCCTGAACCTACTTGTAACTTTGGCCTAGGTCATCGTCAAGTTGGTCTCAGGGTTTAGCAGTAATAAATCCCCCCCTTTTTTGAGTTTCTGGCGGAATCCCTGGTACCCCATTGTTTTGCCTTCAAAATGATGTTGTGGCATCAATGCATAAGGTCTGTTGTGATTACCAAAGGATCTATGTAGACCTGTGCATTGTCAAGGTAAACTGTATCAGATTCTGTTGGTTTCCATACATATTTTGTTCTATGCAGTATGTCTTCATTATTCCCCCATGTAACTTCTCAAAGTCATGATGTTAACATGTACAGGTAGCTGGTCTCATTGTACAGATTACTTGTACAGTACAGTAAGTTACCCCATAATTGTATAGTTGGCTGTTTTTCAGACATATTACGGCTTCATGTTCAGTACGCAAGTCATGTTTATACTGTAGCACAAGAGGGATTTGGGAGTAAATGCAACATTATGAAAGATAATTTGTTTTTAATCGTTAATAACTAGAACCTGACAGAGCTTTGTTGTTTACATGTATGCCGTCACTAAAGTAATCATCTTTTGTTGTTCATTTTACAAAAAGCAGTACTTACAGGTAATCAGGGATGTCGCTACGCCGGGTAGTCCTGCCCGGGCTGGACTAGTGAATTGCTCCCGCCACTCGTGTTAAAATAAAAACATTCCACCCAGCACTTTATCCCAGTAATGGTACTATAATGTCATGATTTTGAAAGAAATTTGGATTTAACATGAATCTCAGAATGAGATGGCCAATGGGAGCATGAATTTAGATTGCAGGAAAATATCCACACCTTCTCTATTAAAATCCAAGTACAGTGATCACTAAATGGTCTCAGTCAAGACTTACCCGGCATTAAGTTTGGCCTGGTGACTGCCCTGCAGGTAATATCTGATTTATCAGAAATAACATATGGAGTATTCAGATTCAGATTGCAGAAATTATTCTTTTTTACATCATAGGGGCTGATATAATTTGAATCCTAATGCCAAATATCATCTTTTTCAGTACAGTAGCTCATTTGAAAGCTTGATCTAGCCATTTCCATCCTTTTAATTTTAAATTCTAGTGACTGAATTTTTAAAGAGCTATTTAATGTTTTAGTTTGCTTGAATAATTATGACCATTGGTGGTAATTATTGGGAATGTGGAAAGACACTTGCTGGGAAAGTTTGGAATTTATAGGGAAATTTGGCTTGTTTTTAACAGGAAAGAAAAGTAAACAAAATGTGGTTGGTTTAGCTTGCTTCCTGGAATATCAACACTTTTTTCAGTCCTAATTTTCACTTGGATGTAATCATGCATGTTAATACAGTTCAGTACAGGTCTGTAGTCCTGTACAGGTACTGTGTAGATAGATTTAACCATGTCTGGGGCCTATACAAATTTTGTAAATTTTTCAAAACTTTGTAGACTGACCAGTAGTTATGATTTCATTTAATGTTGCATCCTTAGGATCAACACTTCTGACAGTCTGGTGTTGTATACAGTACTGTATATGACCAATACATTACCCAACAGGAATTGAACTTTGAGATATGTACAGTATTCAGGAAATAATGGTTAGGAAATTAAACTCTATAGAGGTTTCACTGTCTGGCAGCTACTGTACTGTACTGTTCCAGGCTTCACACATCCATGGCTGTAATGTAAACTGTAAAAGTATCTTTTTTGAATAACTATGGTATTTTGTAAAATATTGTTTTAAAGAAGATAAATCTCATTCTAGTTTGGAAGATGTTAAAAAGTAGTGAAAATGCCAACCTCATCAGTCCATATGAAAAGCATCCACTGGTGGATCCAGGGGGCCTTTGTTTCGGGGGAGGGGTGTTTGTTTTGTGGAGGGGTGTTCCCCTTTGAAAAATTTAACTGAATGCTTTCAGATGTGATTTGGTCAGGGCAGGAATTAAGGTTTGTCATACAAGGGCTCTTTTGTGGCTAGTTGACTGAAATATGCAGTTAAAACGGTCTTCCCTACACAAACTATATGGCCAATTCGCCCTCGTAACCCCAGTTTTGGAGGCTATTTTGCGAGTTACTGGTGCTAATAGCCCTCAGCCTGCGCTTAATTCCTGCCCTGGATTTGGTGCAGCAAAGTGTTCAAAATTTGTGAAGTTAATTTTCTGTAGTTAATTCCTTAATTATTCAGCGAATTTTCGGAAACAATTTTTTGGTCCAGCTTTGGGTGGGGCCATGGGCCCCCATTGGCCCCCTTGGATCTGCCAGTGAAAGCATCCTTGCCAACAGTTAAAAAAATTGGAAAAGGGCATAAATTTGTGAATCAGCTATATTTTGTGATATCGTCTGCTTGGTTTGTCATGCTTAATATTGTATGTTTATGTTTAATTTTCTATTTAGTGATAAAGTCATGTGTTTTACCTCTGAGGAGATTCTTGGTGCCAGAGCGTGTTCAACATGACAAAATACTCCCCTGCTGCCTACTGGGAAATATGTGGAATGCATTTTAAAAATTCGCCAATTTTTTTTTTAGCCATAGCATTGAACTAGACTTGATAAGGACTGCCATGGGTTTCTTGCAAAGCGTATCACAAAAATAGATGGTATATTTGTATTTTGGAAAAATTGTTTAATTTTAGTTTTTTTTTTTAAACATTCATGTAGATCAGGTATAAATGAAGTGGTTCGTTTTAGCTTAGCTGTTGTCTTGATGTTTTCTATACTGTACATGTACGTACATGTGGAAAGGTAGAGGAGCAGTGTTACGCGTGAAGTGCCAGTTGCATGTGGTAAATTTTCAGTCCTATGGTTAATTAACCCATCAAATGTCATGCAATACTTTGAATGAATGCTTCAAACTACTTGAATTTCCAACCAGAGCATATGTTCACCCTCTCAAAGGATGTCTTTCGGCACACTTCTATCAACTCTGATCGCCATGAGAACAAGTACGCTAAAGTACCGCTTTGCATTCTTTGTTAGCTGTTCTTCCACAAGTGCTCTCAAGTCCAGGTTCGGTTTACAACCTGACAGACATAATAAGAGGATGATGCTTTACTGATGTGACAACCGTCGTTTGTTTGTAGCCGACTCAGTTTGAATCCCCCTCACCTGAGGTCTACTTCATGCATTGATGGATGTCTTGTCCTGCGGGGCATCAAGGCAAACCCACTGAGAGATACCTCACTCGAATTAGAAGCAACATATGCAATACACATGATGAACAAAATAAGATTATTTTTTAAAGGTGGCAGAAATTCTCAAATAGTGTCTCCTGCAGGTGTGCAGTGTTTTCTTTCCCTGTTAAAGCCATTTCCAGAGTTAAAGCCATTTTCAGTTGTGATGGATAAAGCAATTAACATCAGTCTTTGTGAACAAATTAAATATTATTATGCAATTAAGTGCATTAGTTTTGCTTACATTTAAAAGCACCAGGCCTGCTGTGTGAATACCACGTTGCTTTAGATTTTATTAGTCCATGCTGCATATATATATGAGCATTACTTAAAGTGACTAGTTACGCACTGTTTAAGTTATGTGGCAATTAAATTTTCACTTACTGTACTGTAGCACTGTCTTATAGTTGGTTAGTAGTAAGTGTATTATAATCTGCTGATACAGTAGTCTGCCAATGTAATATTAAATATTTTCAAGTACAAGGAGTTGCTTTTGACAATAAACACCTAAACCAGGGTGTCCAACCAATAGGAATGCAATGAACATTGTCATCAAGTTGATGTTGTTACAGTATTACTGTATTAATATCTAGTGCACCTTCCTATTGAACTGGTACTGTGTTGGCTTCTGTAGTTGATGTTGGTTCAAGAATTAACTCAGTGATGGATTTCAGTAGGAATTTTCATCAAAAGATTTTGAAAATTTTTTCCCTCTATTTGTAACTTTCTACACGAGCCTTGGGTGAGGGGAAAGTCATGGCAAACACCAGACAACAAGATTCAAATGTAAATTGTAGGAAAACTGTTAGAGTAAATCAGCAGCTATTAAAATGCCTCCCTTCCCCCTGAAAAAGTCTCCCACCCTACAAAAAAAATAAAAGGAAAGTCAAATCATTTGTATGGTAAGCTTGGTTGATGTGGTGTTCTTTGTAGTACTGTATGTGCTGTACTAACTTTACATACTGATGTCAGTATATTGTCATTATATGTACTGGAACAGTCAGTGATAAGTTACCAACATTTGTCTCATTTAATTGCAGTGTTATAGCCTATTACCTTGGACATATCAGAAAGCTGCAAGAGTAGCTTACAAAATACACTTGGAAAGTGGGCAGTTTACCCCTGAAACTTTCCTCCAAATAGTTACAAATGTTACAAAAATTAACTTCCTGAATCAATTTTCAACAAAGAAGCTACGTTGGACCCGCCGAATAGTCCCAGTAAACTGGGGGAAAATTTCTTCGCCAAGATGTGTGAATAGAGCCCTCCGAATAAAGTTGAAATTTGTATCCTAAGAGTCACTGCCCTGATTATTCACCTTGTTAAAATAAATGCTATTCCAAGCAGGAGAAGTCATACAGTAGTCCCAGATACAGTATCTACAATGAATTTGCGTGGATTAACTTGAACTCAGTATGTGTCGTTTCTGTTCCTTGAAGGAAACTCCCACATGTTAAATGGGGTTACAGGAAATCGGAAATTACTATAGCTTTAAAAGTCAGGTATTGTGCATCGTAATGTAGACAAGATTTACTGTATGTTATGGCATTCCAGAAAAATGTGGAGAACACCAACAGAGTTCTTACAGGGTTGTAGCTAGCCCAATTTGAGTGCCAGCTAAAATCCCGTAGGTTATGTGAAGGATAATGAACGTTAGGTCATGCACTACGAGTGATTAGCCTAGCCTTATAAAATCTGTTCTGAAATAGGATTTGCCAGTATGAGTGAAACTTGCAATTAAAAAAAAAAATTAATATTAGCGGAAAATATTTGTTGAAACTGTGTTAGCACATGTGTTAAACTGATGCTATAATTGGATTTTGGCCACAGATATTGCACTCTGTAGTCAGAATATATTTACGGGAAAAAGAAAAGATACATTTTATTCTAATATACCACCAAGTTCAGGAAATCGGGTGCCTGGTGGTAAGGTGACAGATTACTTTGAGTGACGGTCGGTTAGCTCGAGTGCTGGTTTGCCCGACCAACGCCGACTGGCATAGCTAAACCCTGAGTTCTTAGTATTCAGAGAACATAGAAGTTGCCCGATTTTCCCCTCCCCGGCCTTTCCTCTCACGATTAACTTATGGTATGGATCGTGATGTCAGTTGCCTGTTTGGCATTTGCTGTGCTGAGTATTGAGAATTTGATATAGTATGAAGATATATCGTACTGAAGGGTCACTATTATCTTGTTACATTTTCATAATGTGAAGATATCATGTAGATGAAAGCAATCTGAAATGTGATGACAGTCAGACCACAGTAATTACTGCAGATATTCAGTTACTGGAACTTACTGATACTGTAGTTACTGTAAAATGCCATAATGAGTGACTGTGTATATCCCTTTTGAGGGGATGTGTCAGCCTGTGTTGCATTGGCATGCTGTTGCCCACAACTGGGGCAGAATGTCTTTTATACTGGGGCAGAATGTCTTACATCTGTAGGTACTGGCATGCATCAGGACAATACAATTATGAAACCATGAAAGCATACAAAATGTCCGGCAAACAGGTGTGAAGCAGTAATGTGAAAGTTTCTGAACAATCTTTCAGAAAATATATTTCCTCGTCAAGTTCATCTAGTAAATGTTTAAGTATTTGCCTTACATGCGGTATGTTATGCTTTTATTTTGTAAACTTTCCTGCACATAGTAATCCCAGCCATGTGATACTGCCTCAGTAGTAACAGATACTGCGCAATGGTGAGAACTTGTGTACTAACCCAGATATTACTTAAAATATTTAGTTAGCTGTCAAACAAAACAGGAAATTAGAGTTCCTTGATATCGATCCTATAAACAGATGGAGAGATTAGATGATCAGATACAGTGTTAATAGTGAAGCCTCAATTAGTTGCTACATACACGTACATGCGCCTTGTGTGAATCTTTAAGTGTGAATCTCTTGGTGCGTGTCTAGTGCTGTTGAGATATTTATTATCACTGATGGTTCTTGCCCCTGTTCTTGGCCTTGGCTGCAGGGATTTTTCAAAGATAATTACTGGAGTTTGAAATTAGGCAAACAGATTTTAGTATAGATGTTGAAAGATCAAATTAACCAGATGTAGTATTCCTGATTGAACATGTAAGCTTGATCCAATTGAATAGGAAAGATCTAGTTAGCCTCTTTAAATAATTTTTTGTCTATGAATAGACGAATCCGATCAGCGCTTGTGTTTAGTGACTGTAGGCAGCCATTAATGGGGTCCACCAGCCTTAAATCGTCTTCATTTATTTTCTACATGAATTTCAAACCCACATATTCAGTGAAATTGAACGAATCAAGATACAATTTAATGTCCAACCATCCATCATACAGGTAAGCAAGGAAATTGAAAGATTAAAGGTGATAGACCCCAGGTATGGCCGACTGAAATCAGACCATCACTTGCTCTCCGGATTCGTCTATATGAAAAGGTTGATGTTGCATATACCTTACTTGTTTGTCATATAGTGTTTAATACTGACTTTCTTATTGGTTTCGATGAAAGAGAAACCTATGCGGTCATGATGGCGTATGTGTGTATGTATGTGTGTATGTATGTGTGTGTGTGTGTGTATGTGTGTGTGTGTGTGTGTTTGTGACGCTTAGCTTGTGTGCGCGGTATCTCAAGAAGAGAAACTCCGACAGTTTTCAAACTTGGTACATAGATGCCCCATATTAAGAGGAAGAACCCTATTGTTTTTGGTGGAGGTCAAAGGTCATCTGGGGTCACCGGGGGTCAAAACCTGAAAACCTTGTGTGCACGATATCTCAAGTTAGGAAGCTTGGATGAATTTCATACTTAGTGTGTAGATGTGTTATGGTAAGAGGAAGAACCCTATTGTTTTTGGTGGAGGTCAAAGGTCATCTGGGGTCACCGGGGGTCAAAACCTGAAAACCTTGTGTGCACGATATCTCAAGTTAGGAAGCTTGGATGAATTTCATACTTAGTGTGTAGATGTGTTATGGTAAGAGGAAGAACCCTATTGTTTTTGGTGGAGGTCAAAGGTCATCTGGGGTCACCGGGGGTCAAAACCTGAAAACGTTTTGTGCACGATATCTCAAGGTAGGAAGCTTGGATGAATTTCATACTTAGTGTGTAGATGTGTTATGGTAAGAGGAAGAACCCTATTGTTTTTGGTGGAGGTCAAAGGTCATCTGGGGTCACCGGGGGTCAAAACCTGAAAACCTTGTTAACATGATATCTCAAGATAGGAAGCTTGAATGAATTTCATACTTAGTGTGTAGATGTGTTATGGTAAGAGGAAGAACCCTATTGTTTTTGGTGGAGGTCAAAGGTCATCTGGGGTCACCGGGGGTCAAAACCTGAAAACCTTGTTAACATGATATCTCAAGATAGGAAGCTTGAATGAATTTCATACTTAGTGTGTAGATGTGTTATGGTAAGAGGAAGAACCCTATCATTTTTGGTGGAGGTCAAAGGTCATCTGGGGTTACTGGGGGTCAAAACCTGAAAACCTTGTGTGCACGATATCTCAAGGTAGGAAGCTTGGATAAATTTCATACTTAGTGTGTAGATGTGTTATAGTAAGAGGAAGAACCCTATCGTTTTTGGTGGAGGTCAAAGGTCATCTGGGGTCACCAGGGGTCAAAACCTGAAAACCTTGTTAACATATCTCAAGATAGGAAGCTTGAATGAATTTCATACTTAGTGTGTAGATGTGTTATGGTAAGAGGAAGAACCCTATCATTTTTGGTGGAGGTCAAAGGTCATCTGGGGTTACTGGGGGTCAAAACCTGAAAACCTTGTGTGCACGATATCTCAAGGTAGGAAGCTTGGATAAATTTCATACTTAGTGTGTAGATGTGTTATGGTAAGAGGAAGAACCCTATCGTTTTTGGTGGAGGTCAAAGGTCATCTGGGGTCACTGGGGGTCAAAACCTGAAAACCTTGTGTGCATGATATCTCAAGTTAGGAAGCTTGGATGAATTTCATACTTAGTGTGTCGATGTGTTATGGTAAGAGGAAGAACCCTATCATTTTTGGTGGAGGTCAAAGGTCATTTGGGGTCACCGGGGGTCAAAACCTGAAAACCTTGTGTGCACGATATCTCAAGGTAGGAAGCTTGGATGAATTTCATACTTAGAATGTAGATGCATTATGGTACGAGGAAGAACCCTATTGTTTTTGGTGGAGGTCAAAGGTCATCTGGGGTCACCGGGGGTCAAACCCTGAAAACCTTGTTAACATGGTATCTCAAGATAGGAAGCTTGGATGAATTTCATACTTAGTGTGTAGAAGTGTTATGGTAAGAGGGAGAACCGTATTGTTTTTGATGGAGGTCAAAGGTCATCTGGGGTCACTGGGGGTCAAAACCTGAAAACCTTGTTAACACGATATCTCAAGATAGGAAGCTTGGATGAATTTCATACTTAGAATGTAGATGCATTATGGTACGAGGAAGAACCCTATTGTTTTTAGTGGAGGTCAAAGGTCATCTGGGGTCACTGGGGTCAAACCCTGAAAACCTTGTTAACATGATATCTCAAGATAGGAAGCTTGGATAGATTTCATATGTGGTATGTGGATGCGTTTTGGTAAGAAGATGAACCTATCACTTTTTGGTGGAGGTCAGAGGTCATCTGACGTCACTGGGGTCACACAATGCAAACCTTGTTAACACGATATCGCCAGGTAGGAAGCTTGGGTAGATTTCATACTCAGTATGTGGATGCGTTGTAGTGAAAATATGAATGCTTTCGTTTTTAGTGGAGGTCAAAGGTCATCTGGGGTCACAGGGGTCAAAAAGCAAAATTTTAAGAATTCCCAAGATCATCTCATGGGTTCACCAGAAGTCAAAATGCAAATTTTCCCAAGAATTCCCAAGATCAAATATGAACCTAAAATTATTTTTCCAACATGTTAAGATATCACTTGACCAGTGACTGAAAGATATGGGACATCATGGTATTATTTGGAATAGAACATGTATCATCGAAACCTCAATGCATTTTTGCATTCTGGTTTCTACAGTATGGTATAATGCACTTGCTTACAGGTGCTTGCTTGTTTCTAAGTAATCTACAGTACATAGTATTTAAAGGGAGAATGGAGTCACCCCCAAAAAGAATTGTATCTAGACTATCCTATTTCCTGAATGGCTCTTGAGAATCATGTGACAGTATTTTTCTCACTCAGTTGTAAAATTTATAAGGAGCAACTGCTTGATTTACCTTGAATATGCAATATTTATATCCTAAAATATTGTGGAAGATACTTGGAAAAGAAATAAGAAGAAATTTGTGACATTTAGCTATTGTTTCAAAATAAGTTTGGGGTGACTACTTTTGACCTTTAACTGATTTGCTTGTTTTCACTAGTAGGCCTAGTGTTTACACTTGATTTAAAACTGGTCCATTTCTTATACAGTATTAAGCCTACATGATTGATCCTCAGAATAGGTACAATTGACATGCTTCTTTATACAGTATATAACTTGCTTTTTTCTGTATATGAATACCCTTGTTTGTTTCATATACATTCTTAATGTAACTGGCTTGCTTACAATGTTATACAGTGGTATATTAACTCACTCATCACCAATAGCTCCCTGTTTAGAGCTAGATATACAGTGGTATGAATTGTTACATTTTCTTTACAAAGGGATGTTATTGCAAAGTGCTGTATTGTTACATTTTCTTTATAAAGGGATGTTATTGCAAAGTGCTGTACAATGATTTCTGATGCCCAGTTGGTAGATTTATTTTAAAATAAACTTGTTGTGGCAACATTGATGGTACAATTTGATAGTACTGTACCTGTTGTTCAAATTATGCATTTTCTTCAGAGGCCCAGCACTGTACTCTTTTGCCCCGTCCAGTTTTGACTGGAAACCCGTAGACAGTCAGGACTTATTGTAAGATGAAAGTGAAACTTTATCATGGTTGTTTCCTATGTTACATTTGAAGGGTAGGGAACATTTTCCCCTGGTAGGGAATATTGCCCCCTCCTTGTTACAGTATGTACTGAGAAGTAGACAAAACCATTGTTTGATATGGCTACCATGTGATATTAAAAATACAGTATCTACATTGCCCTTCTCTTACCTCCTATTTACCTATGTAATCCCCACCTACCCGCAACTAGACCCTGGTAAAACTAATAGCACAGTGGATAGAGGGCGTCCTCCGGCAGAGGACGGCCCTCCCAGTCCTCATCTCACTTACCACCAGACGGTGTAATACACAAGTTTTGGCCTTGGTTTTTTTCTCCTACGGTTGTTTGATATGGCTACCAAGTGATATTAAAACTATTGGGTACATCTACTCATACAGTACGTAATCCACCAAGGGACAATATTGTATATTATATATCACTTCATGTAACATAAAGGTCTGCCACACAGGGCACATCCTCATGCTCAAATAAATTCCACAAAACTCCCTGGTTTAGGAATCTACGAGGCTTACCTCCTTCTTTGCACATGCAACATCATTGTGTACAGTTACACTTACTGAGTCTGGGTGTTTTTATTTTAGATGATGCTAATAAAAGGATATCAGTTCCATTATCATTTTCCAGTTTACAACTCAGAATTTTGCCAATTCCAACTCTCCAGAGCACAGTATGGTTGATTTTATTCTAAGCTATCACATGCAGTGTGTTACTGTTTACTGTACGGGATATATTTGACTTTCATTTAGACTTCAGCATGTGGGGGTGTACTGGAACAGCTGTGTAAACACTCACTGCTGATCATCAATGTTTTTTCGAACTGATTTGGGGGGAAGGTTAGATTAAATAGTATTTTAACTTCCTATTCTCTGTTATTATCAGAGTAACCTGTTGTAGGGTGTAGCGGTATATCGATATTATCGATATTAGTCGATATTTGCTCCTTAGTAATATCGTCGATATGTTTTTTCAAATATCGATATATAGTCACTTAGTCTATATATAGTACTAATATCGATATTCTACTATTCACTTGGATACCGATTCTTCTAAAATAGCGACACTCAACACAAATATCGATATTTAACAGCAGTGACTCATAACTGATGCGAGTGTTTTTTAAAAACCGATACCTAAGCATCGATAAAGTCAAGTTATCAACGAATCTTTGGCCTAGTTACGTAGGTCTAGGTTCACCTCTTGTGACCTTCGTAGCACAATACTGAGCTGTTCATCACAATGCTACAAGCATACATATAGTCATGCTGTATGAATTTTTCTGCGGTTTGCATACGCAGTGGAATACCTCAATGTAGACCTACTGGTGTACACAGTGGATTCGGTACATACTGGTGATCGACTGCTAAAGTACACGTGGGGCGTAAATGGCAGATAAGTACAGAGCTAGCACATGAGCCGTATCAGTGACACGTAAGTTTTTTTTTTCTACAGAATTGGTTACTGCATGCAAGTTTATTCCGAAACCTTACAAGTAAACTAATTTTTCATGATATTCGGACTTACTGTAAGATGATCTATCTGAGACTACCTCACAGAGTAATGTTCCACAAACAGAAAATAACGTAACATTTTCGCAAATACATTCGTTAGAAGTTCAGTTGGTACACATACTGTACTACGCATGTTATTCCATAGGCCATAGGGTTTAGTACAGCGTCGTAATTTTTCGTTGGGGAAGCTTTACGTTAATTCTGTTGACAACATGGATGTATGCAAACATGTAGGAACACGCCGCAATCAGTCCGTACATGCAACACGTGTAGTACTGTAGAAAGTATTTACAGTTTTGGACTCTTCCAAACAAGCTATGCATGCAGCATACATAGAAGTATTGTGACCTTTGACTGGATCAGCGTACTTTGATACGAGGGGTTTTTTGATTCCTTGCCGTAGGCAGGCAAGGAATCTATGCGATGGTGATGTCGTGTGTGTGTGTGTGTGTATGTGTGTGTGTGTGTGAACTTGTCTTCCTATCAGACTGAGGACCTGAACAATGGATTTCAGGTCCTCTGAAGGAAATTCAATAGATTTGTCAAGTCCTCGAAAGTTTGAACAATAGAGAGTCTATTGTCAAGGTTAGGGTTAAGGAAGTTAACACAAAGGAAATAACAATGAGGTCCTCGGATTGTATGTAAAATCGACTTGTGTGTGTGTGTGGGTATGTATGCGCGTGTGTGTGTGTGTATGTGTGTTTGTGACACTCCTTGTAATCGCGATATCTCAAGATAGGAATGACCGATACTTTTCATGGTTGGTATGTAGGTTTGTCATGTTGAGAGGAAGAACCCTATTGTTTTTGGCAGAGGTCAAAGGTCATTCGAGGTCACCAGAGGTCAAAGTTCAAAAATCTTGTAATCGCGATATCTCAAGATAGGAATGACCGATACTTTTCATAGTTGGTATGCAGGTTTGTCATGTTAAGAGGAAGAACCCTATTGTTTTTGGCAGAGGTCAAAGGTCATTCGAGGTCACCAGAGGTCAAAGTTCAAAAACCTTGTAATCGCGATATCTCAAGATAGGAATGACCGATACTTTTCATAGTTGGTATGCAGGTTTGTCATGTTGAGAGGAAGAACTCTATTGTTTTTGGCAGAGGTCAAAGGTCATTCAAGGTCACCAGAGGTCAAAGTTCAAAAACCTTGTAATCGCGATATCTCAAGATAGGAATGACCGATACTTTTCATAGTTGGTATGTAGACATGTCATGTCGAGAGGAAGAACCCTATTGTTTATGGCAGAGGTCAAAGGTCATTCGAGGTCACCAGAGGTAGACGTCCAAAAACCTTGTAATCGCAATATCTCGAGATAGGAATGACGGATACTTTTCATAGTTGGTATGTAGACATGTCATGTCAAGAGGAAGAACCCTATTGTTTATGGCAGAGGTCAAAGGTCATTCGAGGTCACCACAGGTCAAAGTCCAAAAACCTTGTAATCACGATATCTCAAGATAGGAATGACCGATACTTTTCATAGTTGGTATGTAGACATGTCATGTTGAGAGGAAGAACCCTACTGTTTTTGGCAGAGGTCAAAGGTCATTCGAGGTCACCAGAGGTCGACGTCCAAAAACCTTGTAATCGCCATATCTCGAGCTAGGAATGACCGATACTTTTCATAGTTAGTATGTAGACATGTCATGTTGAGAGGAAGAACCCTATTGTTTTTGGCAGAGGTCAAAGGTCATTCGAGGTCACCAGAGGTCAAAGTCCAAAAACCTTGTAATCTTGGTATCTCGAGGTAGGAATGGCCGATACTTTTCATAGTTAGTATGTAGACATGTCATGTTGAGAGGAAGAACCCTATTGTTTTTGGCAGAGGTCAAAGGTCATTCGAGGTCACCAGAGGTCAAAGTCCAAAAACCTTGTAATCTTGGTATCTCGAGGTAGGAATGGCCGACACTTTTCATAGTTGGTATGTAGATTTGTCATGTCAAGGGGGAGAACCCTGTTGTTTTTGGCAGAGGTCAAAGGTCATTCAAGGTCACCAGAGGTGGAAGTCCAAAAACCTTGTAATCGTGATATCTTGAGATAGGAATGACAGACGGTTTTCATAGTTGGTATGTAGATTTGTCATGTCAAGGGGGAGAACCCTATTGTTTTTGGCAGAGGTCAAAGGTCATTCAAGGTCACCAGAGGTGGAAGTCCGAAAACCATTTTTGTTTTTTTTTCATTTTTTTGGTTATTCAAGTTTTGGTTCAAAGGTCATGTGGCATGAGCTGATGTGAGCAGGGGTGAAACTGTGACCACATCATAAAAAATGATGAAGTAGAATAGTATAAATTTGATGGATGAACCTCAGTGTAACAAAGCACCCCCCTTTCGGCAAGGAATCACGAAGCCTTTTGGCTTTCTGGTTAACTATTTTGTGGGATGTATATTTTATTTGTTTGGGCGGAATTTTGCGAGTAGTTTCGACTGTAATATTTTTCCATACATTAAAAAAGGATCGCTGACACTACGATGGGGATGATCCTGCAAAAATACCTGCGTAAAAGTTCCTATAGCTGCACTTGAAAGTTTCGGGAAAATTCTGACATCCCAGGTACCGGACACGTGCCAGAGCGCCGAGAAGCTGAAGCAGCTAGCGAGCCTGGAGAACCTGCAGCGGACTTGCACGGTGCCTGGATTTTCACTACGGAGCAGTAAATGCATTCATAGATTATTGGAATTTGTGGGAATGTCCTGAATACAAGAGATTCAGCTATGATATAAATATCGACTGCTAGTAACTTAGTGGTTATAGCTGTTGTGTAATACCTGACGAATAGTTGATATCGAAAATATCGGCCGTATTTTAGATATATAGTGACTAGCTAAAACAAGGCCGTTTTGGAAAAAAAATGGAGCATTGCATAGTGAACTACGTGCAGGGTATTTTTTTTGTTTTTTAAAAATGAGAGTTTAGGTGAAGAGGTACGTACTTTTTTCTTAGTGACAAACTGAATAACAGAGAAGGCCCCTGGCTTACGTAAAGTCCAAAAGGAACACTTTTTAACTCATCCCACCCCAAAACTGGGTGAATCAAAATATGCCGTATTTTGTTTAAAAAGAAAATATATTTAAAACACAAGCTGTTGATAGTGGAAGTGAATCGGCATAGCACATGCTAGTAAGGGGGGTTGGGAAAAAAATTTACGCTAATGTTTGTGGTGCCACTCGTTTTGAAAATGGTTTGTATGGTCAGTGAAACCAGTAATCGTCAGATTTTGAAACTATTTTGTACGTTACTTCTGGGCAGACCCTACTACAGATTTTTTTTATAGATCAGGGCTGTTGCTTTTAGCGAGATGGAGGATATTTGATCGTCCGGTGTGATGCTGAAAGGGAACACTTAAAAGCTATGTATAATGAGACATATTCCCAAAGAATAATTTAAAGTTTTACTTCGCGAGAAAAACAACAACTACTCAAATGTTAAGTGTAAAAAAACTAAAAAAAAAACACAGTTTTTTTGTTCTTTTTTTTTAATTTTTGCTGCACAAATCTTGATTTATTTTTTCGCTACCAACGTAGTAAACTTCGGCATTTAAGTCGTCAGGAGGGGGGG
Source organism: Holothuria leucospilota (assembly GCA_029531755.1). Taxonomy (NCBI): domain Eukaryota; kingdom Metazoa; phylum Echinodermata; class Holothuroidea; order Aspidochirotida; family Holothuriidae; genus Holothuria; species Holothuria leucospilota. Next base: position 25,653,035 of record CM055978.1, read on the forward strand.
TGGCCGGTACATGATGGTAATACCTTCCCCTACTGATCGTTTTTTTCATATGTTATAGTGTGCGTAACCCATCATCTGCGAAACTATACGATATTATCGATATTAATCGATATTTTCAGGTTGGGGATATATCGATATTTTATATTGGCAATACCACTAGCACCTTAGCCTGTTTGTAAGAATGGCCCATTGCCCTAATCTTGCCCCTCCCCCCCCCCCCCCCCATCCTCTGTTGTAAATGTGTTGTTTTCCTTTTCATGTGAAACTTATGTTAGTGGACCTGCCTGACTTGAAGGAATGGGAAAATATGTCAAAACCTTCAGGAGAGAAAGGCTGTTTTTTTTTTTTTTATCCGAACAAATGTTGAAAAATTAACTTGTAGTGGTGTAATTGATCTAGAGGTTAGTAATTTTTTAGGAGCCGTAAAGAATTATGCAGAAAAGTTTTATAATAACCATTTCATTGGCTTCAAGCTTTCCCAGGTTGAAAATGGCTATACATATTGTGTCTCACCAGGAAGAATTGGGATATTGTCTCTCCCTCCTTTTGAAAATTATTGAATTAGTTAATATTGAATCCAAAGTGATCCTGATTAAATATTGAAAGGTAAGCTACAGTATAATACCTTGATTTGCTGGAAAAACGTTTTATGAAATGTTACTATTTATTTACAGGCCACTGCCATATGAAATCATCTGCAAGGTGCACATATCCTGCTGCATTATTTGTGGCCTTTTGCAAAACAGTCCCTGGGTAAAGAAGATGGACATTGTCGAGCAAATGCTATCAAAACCTCTAGCATCACAGACTCCACCATAAGCAATTAACACACTGGAGAATATGTCAAAGTAATGATTCATTCCATTTTTTTTTTCATAAAAGAGGAATTGTCTGTGATAGCTATCAGATATGGGGTTTTCCATGGAAACTGTGTTTAATATTGTCCAGTTGCAAGATGTTTTGGGAAGAGAACAGTCTGTGCAAGAAAGGGTGTATTGTTTGGCTGGACAACTTTGTATCCTGTATACTGTACTTTGCATTACATGGCATATCTGCTTGTAGGACCAAGTCCAATGAAGAGAGAAAGAATCCAGTAAGGGAAGGGGACTGGGATACACAGCATGTAATTTCAATCCTGAATTCTGTAAATGTTCCTGTCATTAAAATTTTTTTTATCACTTATTCCATGCTCAGGACTGTGTTCAAACAGAACTTGAAGTATCACTGCAGGACAGTTTTAAGCGAGTTCATACTTGTACTTCCGTATAACGCTATAAAACTGTGAAAGTTGAACATGGTTCAACCCTGAGCTATATCTGTGATTAGCCCAGAAGGGTAAGGGATGATCATATATGGTTCTAAATATAGCTTTGTAAATGTGTGAAAAATGGGAAGTTTAAACTTCTCTTTATCTACACATTAATGTAATGTGTCTGCTCTGTGAAATTGTCAAGGTTGTGTAAAGCTAAATTATTGCCAGTCATGCCGCAAAGATTTTATTGTATACTCATGTTTGCCTTGAATAGTTTGGTGTTTGGTTTATAGTTGAAACCAGTTACTGTTGTATTAGTTTGGTAGATCTTTTTCTTGTAAGTAGGCTGTATTGGAAAGCTCTGGCCTTTTTGTTTGGCCATCCTGTCACAATGTTTTTCCGTAATGGTCTTAATTAAAGAACTGTGAGACTGGGATTCACTTCACACAGTTGTTGCACCAACCAAACTGTTAAAGCTGCCGTCCACTGCAGCCTTTACAAAATTTTATTAGTTTTAAATGCTTCAACCACTTGGCCTTCCCCTACCCCACCCCCCACCCCACTGCCTGAATTATATTTCATTATGTGTCCACTCGAATAGGATTCCCAACCGATAATCGGGATCGGATATCGTACCGTTGCCGATGTTTAGGACTATCTGCAGGGTCATGCCTTAAGGATATTGGTTTGCATAGCAAAATTGCTATGGATTTATTATTTTGTGTAGCAATTTACAAATTTTGCATAGCATTTTTGTTGTTGAGAAAAAGTAATCCATGTCATTTTAAAAAAATGTTAATTCCAGTGAACATATTTTGGTATTTTGAAGCAACTTGTTTTGAACGTTCAAACCATTAAACGAACGCTTGACCATTTTATATGGCACTGAATTCCACCAAACATTTTAATGAATTACCTTTTTTGAAAATACCACACCGGGAGTTTTAATAAGCATTTACACTTTCCTGTGTTTTTGCTTTGAAATCTTTTCATTAAATTATGTTTTGATTGCCAATTTAAACGACCAAAAGAGGCTTCGAAAAAATAAAAAACTGTCCTGAAGTTTGGTGACTCTTCATTCTTAGCATAATATCTTTGTGGAAGCATTAATCCCCCTAAACCAAAATGCAATGCCTTTGTCATCCCCATTCGGAGCAGTATCCCAAATCTGCCTTATTAAACTACACAATAGGGGCCTTTACAAATTAATTCACACTTCCTCAATTTACGGTTGACCATATTCAGTAGCCCAAGTCTCTCCAAGAATGAACGGACAGAAAATACTTAGATGCCCTCATTTTCCAAGGCAGTTATCTTTTGCTATTTCCACACCATCCTAGCCATGTATTTGTTAGTGAAAGCAGTAAATGTAAAACACACTCAAGGGAAATTGTGGTAAAACAGCAGGATTTGTAAGACATCACAAAACTCCAAGTCACGGCAGCAAGATTCGTGTGGGAGGAGAATGAGGAGGGCTTTTAGCATGGATGGTGGACATGGGTGTAAAAACTAGTCTTGAGTAATCTGCTGGGATTTTTAATGCACAATTGATTTGGCAAGGGGTAAGTATACATTTGCAAAGTGAATTCATTAAAGTAATAAGGCAATACTTCAATTACGAGTATAAAACTTAAAGGAACAGATGAAGACTTAAGTTCATAATACACTTAAAACTATATTGTGGAGAAACAATTTAAGGATGTCATGAAAATGCAAGAACTTTTTTTTCTAGTTAATACTGAAAACCACATCTCAGTGGCATGTTGACTTTGAGAAATATTTAATTTCCAAGAAATGGGCTTTCTTTATGGTGCAGTGCATGATGGGAAATCTGTGCAAGGTCTCATTGAGAAAAATGATTACATGTATTTTTCACATTGTTTAGACCAAGAAATAACTTTATACTCTACTCTTTACATGTTTATTTCATTATAAATCTACAATAGATGATGATCAGACATTCTAACAATATCAAATTTCATGGCCAAAAAAATTAGTCAATTATTACTGAAGAAAAAATCAACAACAGCACAAAATATGTCCACCCTTTACATCACATTATGCAATCTTGAGGAATATTGAAGTTATGACAGGAAGAAATTTCACCTATCTGCGAAAGCAGATATCTTGAGTTCAGAATGAAATATTACTTCAGGGTTTGGAAAATATTTATTGAATTTCATGTATACCTCTTGTAACTGCTAAACAATGCCTTTGAGGCTACCTGGGCAATTAATACTGAATGAATTATAACTTAGTTGTAGCCATAACGTAATGAGTAGAGTTCATGCCAAATCACATCACTTCCAATTCATTAAATGCTTTGGTTTCATCATCTTCATCAACTTTACCACAGGCTCCACCCACTTATGAATGCTGGTATTTGATTGGTCCTCATACTGAAGTAAATGTATCAACTGAATATGCAACACCCAAAATTACCCAAAACCTTTAGTACCTGTTTTGTGAATCTATTAGCCCTACTTACCTCACCTATTACTACTATTGGACAGTCCATCTACCGCGGAATGATCACTGGCGATGAAATTCCTAACTTGGTGGCGCTATACTATCTCCTGCAGCCAACTATCCTAACTCGTCCCTGTTTCAAGAGCCCCATGCAGCATAATGTTGAGGAACCCAAGAGAGCACAGAGGAGCAACACACAACAGTGCCACAGTTAAGGTTAAACAATCAAACCAAGTTCCAAGGGCGGATCCAGAGGGGGGCAACTAGGGTCAACTGCCCCCCTATGACCAGTCTAGCGCCCCTCAATACAAGAAAAATGCGCCCCCTGCGTCCTAAAAGTTAAGTAAAAACTGCCCGAAAAGTAAAAAAAAAAAAAAAAAAAAAAGGTCCCCAGAATTTCGAACCGTATAGCTATATATAACTATGGCAATGGGAGTTGGTCTCCGAAATGTAGTCGGTCAAATTCAAGAGTATGCGGCCCCTGCATGATGTTGGCACCCCCCTTCAGCTAAGGGCTGGATCTGCCCTTGCCAAGTTCACAAGGTGTCAAGAAGAAATTTAAAGACCTTTAAAACCAGGGAAATGCCAGAAAACTTAGAAAACAAATTTATACTCATCATACTTCCATAAGCTAATGGAGAACTGCTTCTAGATACGGAAGCAGTAGAAAGGGAAGCTTCAGGTAGCCAAAGCCAGATGAAAAAAGTCACAAAATGCAGAGCTAAACTCAGAATGAAGTGAACCATTCTGCTGGAGAGGAAACAAGGGTGAGTTAGGATACTTGGCTGCAGGAGATAGTATAGTGCCACCAAGTTAATAATTTCATCGCCAGTGATCATTCCGAGGTAGATGGACTGTACAATAGTAGTAATAGGTGAGGTAAGTAGGAGCGTAATAGGTTAGGACTTTGTTCCCAGTCATCATTTTTGAAATTCTAACATTCCCTCCACTTCCAATCACTTTCAAAACTCAACGCTATCCTTAAATTAATGCACATGAACACTAGATAACAATGATGACCCAGAAGGGGTGAGATAACAAAACTGTGATGCATCTGTTGACCAAGCAAATAACGGATTTAGGAGAGCCCTAAATAGAGGGCTCTCTTCCACTGTGCTATCAATTTGTCAGAATGTTACTATGGGTTTGTATGGGTCCTATATGCAGAGGCGCAGTGTAGATATTCAAACTGAAACCAAGAAAAAAGCTTGCATTTCAAATCTGTTTTGTAAATTAATCTCCCAAACCTACCCTGGCATTCCTCCAGCTTCCATGGTGTTCGCAAGATTTACATCATTAGACCAAACATCAAACTGCCATTTCTTCTTCCCCAGAACCCCACAGTGCACCGACCCACTGTGAATACCCACTCTCATGTTCACGTTAACCATTGTCACTTCACGGACCAATCTGAAAATAGAAGAAGTCTGATGTCAAATTGTGATACTTTCTTAAAGAGCAATGTAAAATAGAGGGGTAAACTGTAATATTCTGCTGGCTCTTTCAGCACTTTTATCAAATATGTACTTCCCCTGCCTCTTTCTCTCTCCCCTCACACACCTCCTCAAATAAACAAACTCTGAGACTTCATGTATTGGGCAGGAAAACTTTGTATGCCCGAGGCATTACTGTAGGTACAATGACACTTTTACAAAAACAGTGAGTGCCTATTTTGTCCAGTGGTTTTTTGAAATCTTGAAAAAAAGAGGCATTTGTGAATATTGATCAATATTTTCTTCTGAAATCTTTGAGAATGAATTGTCTCCAACCATTATTAAACCTTTTCCCTCATTTGCTTATGCAAAGGATACACATCTTCATTTTATTCAAACTATAACTACAATTCTGCTGTGATTTTGTGAAAAAAAGCAATATTTCTCACAAAATGCTACAATATACCATAGAAAAATTACACACAACACAGATGGACTGTTCATGGTTATGGGTCTACATCACTGTGAAAGCACTGCGAAAGTATTGAATTTATGCTAATTACTTCACTTTTTGAAGATGTGGTTTAATTATACCCAAATCAAAGCTTATCAAAACAAATTTTCTTCAGGTTTTGAAGATTTGTGTAATAACACCTTATTAAAGTTAATCAAATATTGCAAAGATTATGGTAGGATTTTTGGATGTGCTCAAAAATTTATTATTATTACAACTCAGCCAACCATGCAATAATGTTGAAATTTCTTGCAATTCCTAATTAAGTTTATCTATGCTCAATTATTTATTGCAGACAAACATACCTTAAAGGGAATGTCACCCACTCATCAATCAAAACCTTAATTTTTGAAATCTCTTATTTTCCAAACAAGTATTTTCCATGCTATTTCAACCATTAAATATAGCATATTAAACAATACACCAAAGAGTCAATTCAGCAACAAAAATACTGTCACACGGTTCAATGAGCCTTGTACAACAATTAGCAGGTTACCATGGTACCCTAAATCAAATTGGGCTGACTACGTTTGCCCTTTATGACAAGATCACAGCAATCTCTGTAATATATATGTGACATCAGGTTATGTGAGGGTGACTTCATGGGTTGTTGGTTTCAATTTAAATGGATCAGCATAGGTGTATTAAGCTAAAGGATTGAAGAAGCCACAGCCCCTGTAGTTCAAGGCAAACCCTTTTCTATGGCAGATTTGAAAAAAAAAAAAAATCCAGCAATTTTCTTGGGCAGCAAAAGATATTCTCAGATAAAAACAGCTCAGCCATTCTCCCCTCTCTCTCCCCAGGAAGTATATCCTGTATGCCTATCTGAATCAGAAATCAGATGACAGTGAATTTAGTCTGGAAAAATTCTAATAATGACTCTTCTTTTACATCCTACAACAAAACTGTACAAAAACAGATGTTTGTAAGTTACTATGTACAAACCTCTCCGAAAGGATTATGGGGATCATGACATCATGGGGATCATTCTCAATACACAAAATTACTTCAAGTATTTTCCCATCAAAGAGGAAAAGAAAAGCATCTTCATAAAAAAATATACCAAAACAAACATAAAAAAAAAAATAAAAAAAAACTTCACAGTGAAGTACAGGCATACTGACGTGACAATTTCTGTTTAAAAGTATACGGATGTGCAACCAAAAAGGGTTGTTTGAACTCCACAATTTCATATAAAGATCCCTCTATCAACTGATCAATAAAGTCTGTTTTTTACCATTTTGTATCTTATTTGTGTACCGTACATCTTTGCTTTTATGTTTTTCACTGTTTTTTAATCCTATGTGTGTATCTTTGCATTTATGTTTTTACTGTTTCGTATCTTATACATACACTGCCGACGGAACATCATTTTCTGTTTTACTGAAATGGACAATAAACAGTTGGCTGGCTGTCTATCTGTCTCTGTCTATCTACAGATCTCAAGGAAATGTTTTAGTATCTTTAACTGCTACAAAGATATAACTTACACCGCTTCAAAACCTAATGATTTCTGAAATAATTCATTACCTGTGCAAAAAAAGGTTTGGTGTGTTGCATGGTGTATTTCTATTGCTAACCCTGTTTACATCATCTCTTCATAAATAGCAGACTTTAACCACTGCTAAATGCACCCAAGGGATCATGGGAACTGGGATAGATTAAAGTCTGCTATTGCCTGCTATAGCTATTGTTTGGTGAGTAATATATTTTTGAAGGAGACATTTTTGCTTCCAAACTTAACACCTCACAGCAAAATTAATTGTACAATTGTCCTCAAAATGAAGATTGCACAAACAAAAGATAACACTTAAAGATATATCTTGTGAGTATCTCCTTGCATACCACAAATTTGCATACTGAAATAATGTTTACTCATAATGTTGATGTAAAATAGAAATCACCCCCTCAATTGGTCAATATCTTGTTGATTTTGATGGGAACAGTGACTGTGTCTCTGTTTTTAATGCTTTTTACATCACAGAGCCAACTTTGTAATATCTGTGTTTCCTGAGTTTTAAAAGTGTCTCTAAAGAGGAAAACAGCAAAACTGAATTTGTGTCTGTAAAGAGACAAAAATCCTGAAAAATGATGTTTGCCATACCATTTGCAAACTCCCAGTTACATTTAGAAAACTGAGCTAACTCAATATTACTTATGAAACTCCCTTTAACCTGTTCTGCTCTAACACTTTTCCATCCATGATTAGCTTCGTCGTGATTCACCAACTCCCAAATAGAACACACGCTCCGATTTCATAATGCATTGCTTTTGGAGAATACTTAACCTGATAACCCATGCCTTTTGATTAAAATTTAGAACAGACTCTCTTCATTACATCACTAATTTACCGTTCTTGACAGTAATATTCCCCAAACCCCTGGTACTTAATTTTCTAATTTTGTTAATCAATGGGTGTTATTTTCTGTATAATTCATCGATTTTCTGTTTTACAGTCTTTTGTGTTCGATGTCAGAGGACACTCAGAATGAAGCAGTGAGCATAGTGACACCGAGAGGTGTGTGATAATGGAAGTTCTGGGCAAATCGTTGACGAAACTGTCTCCCTATAAATCATGGAGGGACATAAAAGGTTCTTAACAATACTTATGCACACCAATGATTCCTCATCCTTCAAACACAGCCTTCAATGAGAAGTACTCTAAAGGGGGCCCACAATGTGCTCAGAAGGAAAAACAATCTATAATTGTATGCAAGCCAGTTGAAAATGTAGTCGATGCTTCAAAACAAATAATTAGTATGAAAGATCAGACAAGCTGGCCCCCTCATTGATGATCAGCCTCCCTTGCACCTGATAGGCTGTGATGCAGCTGAGCATTTTCAGAAATTTTCTGTCATCTATAAATACACAGGCTAAAGGAAAAGTAGGGTTTTCAGAGTTTTATAAATAAATTTAGTTGCAAGCGGATTTAGTCTGTCAAATCTCTGTTGATCAAGAAACAAGATTTTCTACTGCCACAAGAGAATCTATTGCAGCTATGATGATGGAGTTCAGAACACACATGACAGCTGAAAGGGGAGTCAGGCTCTTAAATCTAATCAAGAACAAATTATACAGACTGAAATAGAAGCAGTCAATGAACTTTCTTAAAAAGGTCTTTAAACGTGTTGCTGTTGTCTACCAATCCGTGTGATGTAAAATAGAAGCAAACCGTGCAAAATAGCCTAAATTCCCATAAAAAAAACCCACTGTTTTCTGTCCTTCATCCATTACATGAATAAACATAAAAGCTTAATATGCATATATGGCTTGTAAGTAGGGACTTTTATGATATTTATATTAAAAATAAGAACCTGTAAAAAAGGAAGAATACTCATCCAATCTTGGGCAAAAAGTCCTATGTAGATCATAGATCTGCCCCAAAACATGCTACTTCACGGAAATCCCCAAGAATTTGGTTAGTTAAAGATTTAATGATGCACCAACACGAATGTGTTATGTAGTGTCAACTAGATAAAATGGTAAAATTTAAATACGGTTTCAAATGCAGTTCAAGTTCAAGTCTGGGTTTAAATACAGTCCAAACACGGTGCAAGTCCTTCCCTTTAGTAGCCTCTTACCACAGACGGGCAATACCATGGGCATATTCTACAACCCCCAGCCCACAGGGGGCGAAATCCCAAAGGAATATCCATGCAAATAACTTTACAAATGGAGGAAAAAGCCAGAGAAATATTGCACAAGGTCTGAAAGGCTTGGCAGATGAAGTAGGATGAGAAAGGTTACCCGCCACTTTCAGAGGAGGGCTGCCTCCTCCACTGTGCTATTAACTTCTGCCATGCAGGTACACCAGATGGGTAAAAGGGTTACATACTTCAGTTAAAGGTAAGAAGGGGTGATGTAGATTTCTCTTTGGCTTGTACTTTGTTATGGTGATATGAGGGATTAGCTTTGCAAGTACGGTATCAGTTGTCTACTTCAAAGGAATCAATACTGCATACCAAACTGCAAAGGGCACATCTTGCAAAAAAAAATTACTGATGACTTATAAGGGAGTAATAAAACCAGGTGAGGATCCAGACATTTTAAAGGGGTGGGGGGGGGGTTGAAAGCCCCCTTGAATATTCTCCGAGATTAACATTATTCTAATTTTCGCATATTTGTCATTGTTGATGTGGCGAAAAAGGGGGGACTGAGGCCGGGAAAGGCCCCCCCCCCTTGGATCCACACCTGAAAACAATAGTGAAATGCTGATAATGAAACACACCATGTCATTACTGAAGAGTTGTCAAAGAAATGGTAAAACTTTAAAGAAGCATACATTAACTTTGGAAGAGAAAAGATACCTGTACCACAATACTACCAATGCATCTATCACTATAAAGGGGTTCTAGCTATGACTGTGGAGGTCTTGTGGTCAATTGCATGTTCATACGTGTATACCTTTAACTGCAAATAACATTCACACCATTCAAAGTCATCAACTGCTAAAGTTAAGAGAGATGCATCTCTGCTGGTCAAGAAACAAGATTACATATAGTCAAAACAAAATACCTGGCTATTACAGCCAAAAATATCAGGAAAAACCACATACACTTTAAAGAGCATATACAATCACTACAACCTGAATAAGCTATACCCCAGTATCCTACTTTACGTGTGGCTTTTTCAATCATGTGACAATATTTTTGTTACTAAATTGCTAAATTCCTGCTAAATAAATCCTTTACCAACATTTAGTATGCAGCATTTATACTCTAAAACATCACGAAAGCTACAGTACTTTTAAAGGGGATTAGAAGATATCGGACTTTACGTCTCCACACTAGGATATGGGTGACTGCTTTAACATGGAGTCAGCTTTTGATGTGAGGATGATCAAGAGGCAATTATAAAGTTTCTACAAAATTCCCTAGTAAAACTTAAACAGCTCAAAAACTTCACACCATTCTAAGGTATTAAATAGAATATTAAGTCACCCTCACCCCCTCCCCTTTCAAAAAGTATATTTCAGTATCATATGGCTCCTTTAAATCATGTCACTATTTTTCTAACTTAATACTGAATACTGAATAACTCCTTGGTTAACCTTTAACATGCAAAATTTATCTTCTAAAACATCACAAAAGATACCTGTTACCAAGTCAGAGGACATTCGTAAGATACAAAGGATGCAACAAAATGAGCTGTTTTCTTTCTTTCTTTTTTTTTTTTTTTGCTTATCCTTACTTCCTGCAATAGCAATCGGGGTAATAGGGAGAATAAAAGTGTCAGAGGTCATAGGTGCCCAAACCGCTAGGTTTTAGATTGGAGTGTCACGGAACAGTTTGTGATTCTTGTAAATTGCATCATAGACTTGGGCACTTTGTCCCTTGGGTTGTGTCATGATCAGCCACATAACTTTGTATATTAGGCCTGTTTACAGGAGCAACATTTGCAAAACATTTTCAAAACACTTCCAAAACATCCACTGGCACAAATCCAAAAACATACTTGTTTTCTGTTTGTTGCAGTGTAGATAGGGTGTACAACATGTTTTGAAAATGTTTTGAAAAACCCTGTCTACACTGTGCAACAAACCAAAAACAAGTGTGTTTGGGGTTTCTTGCAAGTGAAGTGTTTTGAGAATGTTTTAAAAAAATTGCTCATGTATACAGGCCTTTATGCGCTGGCTCATTTTGTCTTTGCCTAGTCCGCTTTGCTGCAATATTTAATATGTGATTATCTTGGGGCTGCATCAATCTTATTTCTAGATTACAGAGATTTGGCAGTCTTCATTTTAGAGGCTAAAGGGAATAAGCAGTGGCCCCAACTTTATTTTTTTATTTTGGCATCCCTCAAAGGAGGGTTAAAGGAAACATAAATTTTAATAAGTATAAAAGGGGGACAAAATCTAGGAATTGTGGTAAAATTTTCTCAAGATATTAGCAGACAAAGTCAATACATCTGTTACCCAAAGAGATCTTGAAGCAAGCAAGAGTGACAATATCTCCCTACAAAGATGAGCAAAGTTTTGTTTACTTTGTTTTTCAATCCATGTTTTTCTTTTAACCTTAGAGTTGAAATAGTGAAGGATATAGGTATACTCATTGGCAATATCAATTTGAAAAATTCTCTTGCCTCTCATATGCCACTGACAAAAACAACGCATACCAAACTCTGTCCCACAAACCTTGATTTGGAAATTAGACATCATCATCTGCTAATATTTTGACAACCACAAACAGGAATTGAAAGCAATTTTCCTAGCATGCTTTATATATTTAGTCCCTCTAAAACATGTCAAAACTACATTTTAGCTGAAACCCCTCTCTTAATATATTGTCCACCCTAACAACAGAACTATCATATCATATTGCTAATCACATTAGCCAAACTACAGTATTTCATACCTTCCATTGGACTCAATGTATGTGAAAGAAGTCAGTGGCATTTTAAGAGTTAAAATGTTTAGCTCCAAGACATTATCCTCAAACAATCCACTAAGATCAATATATAAAAAACTACTGATACCTAACTTTCAAAGGAGTCGCTCTATAATTTCTAAACAGACTATCAAAATTCTGGTATATACATGAGAACAGTTCAGCCTATGAAATTTAAGCAGTTGCGAGAAAGATAGAGACAAACTCAGATAATGTAATAGGGTTGAAAGAAGATACGTCTGTTAAATCAATGAAGATTTACAAAGATCACAAAATGATCACATGGTTGGTGGAGAATTAGTTTGTTAAAGGTCTGGTGACTATTAACGATGATTCAAAGAGTTAAGTTTACATGTCAGTCAGTCACATCTATTCATCATTTCTAGCTTTGATACAAGAAACAAGCTAAGATAAAGAATAAAAGCATAATAGAAAATATATCTGAAAAAGATCTTTCTTTGAATTACACTGGCTAAACCTACTTAAATTTTGGTTTGAAAATGAGTCTCATTAGTCCACCTCCCAGATCCTCAAAGATAAAATTAAAAAAAAAATGTTAAACTGTTTCAATATTTCACAACTGAAGGAATCATGAAGATGAGATTCTCTCCCATTGAACCTCTGTAATAATGTATTCTTGTAATGACAGACTTAAGGTGTACTTAAAGAAACATTCAAATAGCTCGAATAAATATCCTCCTATGGGCAAAAAGGGATATGGAACACCTCATATACTGTGCTAAACTTCGCCATACATATACTTTCCCTATGGTCATGTTAATGACTGCTCGTTAAGTCGTGTAGGTAAATATACAATACCGTTTAACTAGTTCAATATATACAGACCATGACACTATCAAACTCACTAATATGAAAAAACCTAACGCAGAGGCTGATCTGAACGGAAGCCAATCTACATACATTCCTGTTAGACTCCCTGCAAACGTGAATATGTAATTAAAGTACTTATCTTACTTAAATGATCATTTTGTTTAAAGTACTTGGATCAGAACCAGAATATACATGAAAACTTTGTGCATACTGATCAAACTGCAAAGACGCTAGCTGTTTCTTCTTATAGACTGACAAGTACTCGCATTTTGTTATTATGAATTTTTTCATACAAAGTTTGCTTGCTTTACATTTTTTTCATTATACTTCATGAAATATACTCTGACATACTTAAGATGCCATCATAGAAAACTGCTGATAGGATATTCAATACACTAACTTTACTTCCCTATTCCATCCTCTGACAAATACTGCATCATTCCAACATCAATAATATTTATTTCTACGTTGAGGAGACAGACACAATATTATTGCTTCAACATTATGGTTCATTGATCATATCTTAACAATCAATATTTATTCACTATCAAAGAAATATAGACATCAAAACTGGGGCACCTTATCAACTAGAGCAACTACTGTACATTAAAACAAAGGACCTAAAAAAAAGACCTATTTCAGGCCAGTAGCATTTTTTTTCCCCAAGAGGGATCAGGCTAAATGTTTTACATAGAATGTCATGATGTTGAGAATCAAGTTTTGTTTTCAAAAACTGCAAGGTAGTGTGTTATTTGTGCTGTATGCCTTATATATTCTTCCAAAATATTATTTTCCTGATGATTTCATTCATAAGCTTTTGATATTTAAAATGAATCCAACCTAATAATGGGTCTATATTGGGGTAAAGAAATACATGGACTTATTTTTATGAGTGCGTGGTGTGTGGGTGGGACGGGGGAGAAAGCTGAGGCCACTAAAATTTTACCAAAGAAAAACCCTTTCTAGGCACCAAACTGCCCAAGTTATCCACTAGTCTGCTTGAGAATTGCCTTTGCCCCAACTTAAAGGGGAGGCCTGGCAGGTGTTCCTATGTATGGGAGCAGTTTTACCCATGGAGATTAAACAGGCATTTTAACAGAAAAAAGTACTCAGTATGGGATAAGTCTGCCAGCCTTTACTCTGTTATTTCAGAAGGACATTTCCAACTCAACAGCTTCTCAATCAAAATTTGGATTTAACTTGAAAAGGTTAAAAAGATGGAAATAATACATACATAGATTACTGTTGTATGAAGAACATACTTTACTTCTACTAGGTTACAGTTTGAACCTGATGCTGTCTGATTGTTATTTGCCTTCAAATCGCAAACGCTGCCTCACTACACACTTGCCCATAGCAAAAAAAACTGTGCAGGTACTTCTACTGCAGAGTGAAGGGTATTCATCATTACCTGTAAAGGTATGTGGACATGTGTGAGCAAAACAGTTGCTTTATTCAATAATGGTAGACTAAGTTCCCCTGATGAAATATTCATTGGTATTATCTGAATATCTTTTACCATTCTCAAGATATACCTCTTCAAAGTTTTACCATTTCTGAGATTTCTCCTTTAGCTATGCCAAAGGTATGATGTGGAGTGATGTGGACTGTCTGCATTTCTTTTGTTAATTCTTTATAAATTATTTGCTAATTTCTTTATCAGCTAGTTTCTAGTTTGGTTTTTAATGTTTTCAAATGTGGAAATTTTCAAAGTAGTAAATACTATATAGTGAGAAATTTATACACGGGTTTAATTTTCACACTTTTCGCGGCCAAAAGACTAATCCTGAATTTAAGACCCGTGAAAATACTTCCACATACTGTACAGGACTATGTTGGTTGATCCTTAGAGGTGCAACCACAAATTCTTCACTCCGAAAAAATGTGTACATGGTACACGATCGCGAAAAATTAGCCTCGCAGAAACCCCCTCTATACAGTACTAGTAACTTTCATAGCAGGTGTTGAACATGTACTCCTCTTTGGTGTATATACTCTAACACCTACAAACAATGACAGAGATCATCCAATTTCCTTATATTCATGAGCCCAATATGATTTTACTCTCTCAACTGTTGACTGGTTTCAAGATATGAATATTCATATTACACGAAAAGTCTTCAGCTGCAACGTTCTCTTTTACACAGTATAAAGTCAATGAGACTTCATTGTATGAGCAGGTGTGTGAGCTTGAAGCGGGCTAAATCACACACTAAAACTCCATTGACATTTGTCGTTCAAAAAAGCATGATAATCAAGACTTGCTTTAATCGTTTTTTTGTTGAATATTTTAATTCTGTTTGTTGTGATCGTATATATGAATAGCAAATAGCGTACAGTTTTTACGCAGCTTGACGAGGAATTCTTGCGAAAGTTCGTGGACATTGGTATTACAAGTGCAGCCAATATAGGTGCAGGAGAAATACACGTCCATCGGGCGGGCAAAAGTACTGGTAGCTATTTCCAGCATGAACACCTCAGGACGTGGCACCATTACAACTGTCCTTGGAATGAAAGTTAAACAAAGAATAACAATACACATACCTCATGAGTCCCTCTTTTCATGTCACAAATTTGCATATGAAACTCATGTTTAGTCATGAAATTAGTGCAAAAACAACTATTTTGTAAAATTGTCAATATTTGATGGATTTTGATGAGACTGCAGACATTTTTAATGCTTCTGTTTTCAAAAAAGCAGGTGTGAAATTCACATGTCCACAGACCTTAACATTTAAGTTTGATAGTCTTCTGTCAATTTCTCAGTGCTGAAAGTAAAAAAGAGCACTGTTGATTGGCTCTTAAAATTCAAGGCAATAATGATCATTTTTCTGGAAAAAGTAAACCAATTACATCAGTTTTTTGTATAATTTGTTCCATCAACCTCACATACAGAGTGAAGGCCACTAAAGTACTCTTCATACATAATTGGAAGTCAGGTCTATAGGTCTTTATATGCTCTCACAGGATCCTTCATAGCATTCCAACAGTTTTAACAATGTCATCACACCAAATTTAAAAAGGACAGGTGACCCAGCTAACTGACTCCCCCTCCCCTTCCGCCAAAAAATGTCACTTAAAGTTCTAGCTTCAAACCAAGTCCAATAACTGTGAATTCACTTCAGCTTACAAACTGGTTTAACCCTAACGAGATATCTTGATGATAAAAGCCTCTAAAATTAGAAATTCAAATAGTGTATTTTATTTCACCTCAAGGTCAACACAACTCAGAAGATAGCTTAATCTCTGAAGAAACAACTGAAGAAAATTTACTATAAGTATGGTAGCGAGTGTGTGGAAGTACTAACTCGGAGTGAAAAAGTATGTCACTTATTACAGCAGAAGGAAAACATATTGTGTCCCAGATCTAAATATTAGCATGCTGGCGGAATGATATGAAATGACAATGCCGGATATGAGAAAGCAAGGTGGCATTGGAAGATCACCAATCGACATAAAAATTATAAGAAGTAGGTACCACAACATCTGGATGTAATGTATTATTCAGCTTTTACCTCTCTTGACATTTATATGATGGAGGGAGCATCTGATAATCACAACAACAATAATACTGTGAATTTATAATGTATAACTACAGCACTTTGTGAGAAGTACTCAGGGCACTATGCATTACTTGTTCACCTAAAATTCCAAACTTCATTTCAAGCCTGCCCCCCACACCCTGCCCCTCCAAGACAATACAACCAAGCTGTTGTGTTCTGTATTATTACCCCTGTTCCAGACTCTCATGTTGAGTGCCAAATGAGAGGGCAATAGTTAGTTTCTCCAAAACTGTAATAGGAGGTAAGAGAGGGGTGATGTAGATTCCAACTTTGGAGTCTTGGTATGACGTCCTCCACTGCAATTCAATCCCATGCCTTCTGACCTGGTTAAATTTTAACTCTTTTTTTTTCAAAAAGGTGCTTTTCAAATCTTTTAGGAAGAAACTGTCCCATAAAAGTTTGCAGGGGCTATTTTGGGAGTCCACAGGGGCTATTTTATTATATTTGCTGGCAATTATTTAGGACGGTAGGATGGCAGTTTTCTTTACATTTGGGTCCCCCCTACTCCTCAACACCTTTCTTTGGACAAGTTTGGCTTCTGGGACGAAGTGCCAATTGCTCATTGCTCCTGTGCAATTTGTAAGATGCTTCTAGCTTTGGGGTGAATGTACTACCAGTAGGTCCAGCAGCTTGGCAAATCACTCAGGAAGTTGGGCATACCACTGTGAGGTCCTTTACAACCACCCCAATGAAGGCAGTGGTTGTTTACCCCTCCATGCCCTTGATTTTCACAACAGTAAGAAAAATTAAACAGAAGATTCCCAGAAAATTTCCCATGTGGCTCCAAAAAAGTTTGATCTGAGGACCTCTAACATGCCCAGCAGTACAACCACCAAGCTAACTCCACCTTCAACAAGACCACACATTAAACTCATATGTCAGTACGCTATCACTTATGCATTTCTTTTCATTCCTGCTGATTTTAAGACCAGGCCTGTGGCCATTACAGGGGCACATGAGGGAAGGTTTACACCCCCCCTCCCTCCCTCCCCCCTCCCTCCCCCCCCCAAAAAAAAAACCAAAAGGAAATATATCACTACTTTTACTGCCAAATACTGAAAAATGTTATACACATGTATGAAAAAAGATGGAAATATTGCACCATTTGAAATCTTGGACTCTTGAACAGGCAAAATCCTCCCCAAGGGGAGGTGTTCCCCCTCCCTCTAACTTGGTTACTCTTGTCACAGGCCTGGTCAGACACTACATCAACTGCTTTACTAGAATGTAGGTTATGACAGTATTGCCATTGTTCCAACATGGTATTCAATTCAATGTTAAAACATCTGACTAATAATCTAAAATTACTCAAATTCATTTATTATGATAATAAAATTGCTATGAAAAATATTCTGAATTGCTGCCATGTATCCCATACAAGGCAATAATATCAGTATTACTTCATTATTTTGTCAGATCACACTTCAATAATACACCATTACAAGACCCACACCCTTGAAAAATATCAAATTTTACAAGCAGCTGCATCAACAACACATATTTATTTGCATAACTTCACTTCCTGCCTCTTTTCCATTTAAGGTATTTTTGTTTCTCTATGTACTCAACAAAAATCTATGCTAGGGTAAGGACCGCCATGAGAAGGAAAATTACACTGGTGTATAAACTGAGCAATGCTCAAAAAACTTTGAATTACTCACTTTGATGAAACAAAAGTGGATGAAGCTAGCTGATAAAATCAAACATGTTTTTACGCTTGTTCACCCTGAAAATTACTTTCAAGAGCGAGTGCTGTCCTTAGCTATTTTAAGTCATCAGTTTGCTTCCCAACCTTGTTAATTTTTTTGGCATCAGACTTGCAGAAAATATCAAGTTTTTCTTAGAAAGGAGTATCTTTACATCTGTAGATACAAATCATGATGTGAAATTTACACATAAAATTTGGAACACGAGAGCTTTCATGAGGAGCACTAGATAATATTTCCAAAATGCACAAAGCTTATTATTGACAAAAAATTTCAAGGAGAAAAAAAGTCTTGAAATACTGAAGGAAACAAAACATCTTAAAAATTTTGAGCGAGCATTCACAAGGCTAGAATTATTTCCAATAACAAAGTATAAAGGATGAATAACATTACATTAAAGTTAAAAGAAACTCAACATGTTGCAAACAGGCAAAGAAAATACCAAGATATCGGCATTTTAAAAGATTACCAAGGATGTGAAGCAGTTGCCTAATGTCATTCACAAGCTATGATAGTACCAATTTGCAGCATACTTTGAGGTTTTCTTATTATATTTTTATCATTACATAACTGGAAAATATATGACTTGGCAATTATTTCTGAAAATTTGCAACTCAGAAACAAATAATGTAGGGAAAACTTCACAATGTGGAATGCTTGAAAGAACTGAAACATTAAAAGAATAACAAATAAATGAAAGCAAATGTTCAAATTATTTCATCTACCTAAGGATATCATCACAGGGTCCTGTTTCATGTAAAGTTACACTCAATTTTATCTTTGATTTGGATAGGGTTTTCGTATGATGTATCAAACTTAGGATCAATCGTAACATTTTATGAAACAGTTTCCGAGATTTACTACAAAGTCACATTTTGGCAAACTAATGCCATGTGTAGCTCACAGTTACACATCCATAACAGAACAAGATGTAATGATTCTGTTCTTTTGTAAACTAATTCTGATTTGTTTGTTTGATATCGTGTTAACAAGGTTTTCAAAATGTGACCTCTGGTGACCTCACATAACTGACCTCCACTATAAACAATAGGGTTCTTCCTCTCAATATGGGGCATCCACACATCATGTATGAGAACTGTAGGAGTTTCCCTTTGTGAGATATTGTGTTGACGAGCTATGTGTCACAAACACACATTCACACTCACATACACGCATACATACACACACCATCCCGCCTTCATAGGTTTCTTTCAAAACCAAAAATGATGCCACCTTATGCCCTTTACAAA
The DNA here is from genome assembly GCA_029531755.1 of Holothuria leucospilota. Taxonomy (NCBI): domain Eukaryota; kingdom Metazoa; phylum Echinodermata; class Holothuroidea; order Aspidochirotida; family Holothuriidae; genus Holothuria; species Holothuria leucospilota. The sequence goes on from CM055978.1 coordinate 25,672,439, forward strand.
GTAACCACTTACATTTAATATGGCAAAAACATAATCATATAACAATTTTTTCTTTCTCTGACTTCTACACATCATCAAAGATATAGCACAAAACTCTGACCTTTGAAAATCATTGAAACCAGATGTCACAAGCCATTTATGAATTGAAAAATTAAAAATGTAGTTTGTGGCCCACTTTGAACAATCTCAAAATAGTCTATCCTTTCAAGTATTTTGAGCCAATTTAATGACAAACCTACAATTTCTTCAAATCCATAACAGATGTGTACTTGGTCAGTTGATATATCATCTCACTTAATCACTAAGATATCAATACCTCTCATTTTGAGGTACTTCCCCCACTGCAAAATTAGACCAATAATAGCTACTTCCTTTTTCCCGATAAGTCTTCATTGGCATGTCACCGCTGTAGACCATCAGCTCACACAAAAACCAATACTGCCTCATTGTCCCTGCCGTGAGGCGACTCCAGTCTAATTTCCCTTAGTTTTTCGACTCGTCCACAAAATTATCTCTAATTCACTGACCCCTATACCAAGTCATTGACATAATTAAGTAATCACATCTATTTTATCCTTTGCAGATTGCCGACATGATGTATTTGTCACAAGTACGATTTATGAGAGACCATCATCTTAGGATCAACAACTCAAAATAGTAGCGCACTGACCATCAATTTAATTTGCCAAAAGGTCACATCAAAGTTTGCCAAGATCAATGGCAAAATTTCCATTGCGGGGGATGCACTGAATTTTGGAATACTGTAGAAGGGAAATATTTACAACACACTGGTAAAATATGCTACTGGACAAATATTACATAAGGTTACATTTATCAAATTTGTTGACTGGTGCAAATATGTGACCAAGAATCACTAAGGCTGATTAAGGTCAATGCCATACTTTATCCCATGTGTTTGGGTCCAGTGGCCACAAAGTTGTAGCTGAGGCCTAGGAAACAAAGATCCTTCTTTGAGCACTGACACCAACTTACTCTTCGAAACAACTTTCTCTCCATTTTGTTTTTCAAAGGGAGAATCTATGGAATCACTGGAATGACTCTGACAAATCTCTGGTAGAGATTTATAAAGTGAGTCTCTATGGGTAAGCAAACTTTCCAAAGTGCCATAACAATTACCACACCACATGATCCAGAGGACACTTTATCTGTAAGGGTTTTCTCTTCCAGTATTTTGTTGTTTTCATCTCTATTTTCTCCCATTTAAGCGAGCATATTTACTGATCATTAAGCAAAAGGTACAAATCACTTTTCAGTAGAAGACTGACAAAGTACTCATAACAGCTTGCAGCAAAATTTGCTCATTTCAGGATACTTTTTATTCCACAGTTTCCATTTGCAGACTTCCAATCTAAACTACATGCCAAGCTTTCACAACAGTTGTCTTGAGCCAGAAATGGTATACAAACTGGTAAAGGTACTATATGTGCTGTATCAAAAATAAAGATCAAACCATATCCAAAAACTACATTCCCCTTCTTCACAATTTATGGTAAATCAACTTCTATGGTCAAGGATCCAGAGGGGGATTTTCTGGCATCACTCTCCCCACCCCCCCCCCCTTTCATAAAATCCTAGATTCGACCTGTTCTATACCAACAATCTACATCAAAACCATATCAAGAACCTGCACCAATAATCTTCATCTAACTTAAGCCGTGTTCCCATTTTGAGTGAGCGCGGTGGATCAAGATCTACCGCTGTAGATCAAACTCTAATGGGAACGCAGATCAACAACACTCACTCAAGATCAAGATCCACCGATTTTGATCGACCGCGCTGGATCAAAGTTTGTAATGGGAACACATCGGTAGATCAAGTGACCCCGGATCTCCGGTTTATTCCTTCACGGCAGGCCGACTTGTAAACATTGGTGACCTTTTCGCGCTTGCGCAATGTGTTCATATAACATGTTGATCTATCGCGCTCACTCAAATGGGAACGCGGCTCTGGATCAAGTTATTCGACACCGCTTGATGCAATAAAACCCTGATCTACCGCGCTCACTCAAATGGGAACACGGCTTAAGTTACTTCTATACCAACATCTACCTAAATCAAGCTTCTCTATATCAACATCTCCATCAAAGCATATTAAACTAAATCCATCTTCATCAACTACATTCTGACACAATTTTTATCAAACATAATCAAATCTACACTAAAAATCATTTGCTTATGTCTCTAAAACAAACTGCAAGATCTCCTTTCCCCATTTCTGGCCTCCAACTTTTATTTCTATCTCTCAACACTTTTCTCCACTTCCATGTAGTGATCTGGATAACTATCACTAATAACAATATTCATCTTATTTTTAACTGATTAAAAACAATGAAAAAAAACTTAAAATACAGAAATTAAACTCTCTTTGTCTTTAGAAGTGTTGATACAACATCCTAACATCATTTGCTTTTACTGTTGCAAAAGGGTCCAGACTTAAAAAGAGATATACCTAAGAAAAGAAATTGTACGGTATATTTCTTTCCAATTGAGAATTTCTTCTCTCCTTATTTTCATCTTCCTCATGTGTCAAGTAATTTATTTTAGTTTGGAACAATAAAAGACATAAAAGGAATCCAAAGTACTAAAGGAGCTTCTAACTTAAAAGAACGTATCAATTTAACTGTCACACAAACACTCGTGCCTGTCAAATTTTTTGAACAGGACTGTAGATTTGGATAACAGGATGTAGGGAAAGCTGATTTTTTCAAGATGTACACTTCCTTCAGTTGAGATCTTTACAGCTCTCAGTGTCTCTTTACCACCATTTGTGATCCATCTTCACTGTCAACATACCAGACTGTTCTCACATAAAAGAGTAACCAGAGACACGTCCTTGTACCTGACTCAAGCGCATCCCAAGTGATCCTAGTTCTTTATTTTCTCTCTGAGATTACACAGAACATGACACTGAGTCAGTTATACTTTGCATCTTCATGAGGCAGATGTACGTCTTGATTTGAAACTTCTAAAACTTTTTTATCAGCTTTAATAGCATCTACCTTTTCCTTTATCACAGTTCAATTGTTTAGAAAATTTCACAAAATAAATACCGAGGGAACATTACAAACAAAGAGCTCCTCAAAACGTACCTGGTTTTAACAGAAGTCCATGTAAGTGACAACACCCATTCCCTTCTATTTAATCCTTCACTAACTGCAGCTATCACCAGGCTCAAACAGCTTTGTCGACATGTGCCCTCTTTTGGTCAAAGTTACAGAAGGTTAGGAGGAGGTACATGAGGAGTGAAACAGACTCCCCAAAACTTTCTCGAACAATTGGGCAGGCACACAAACATTAATGAGAGGTAAGGAAGAGTGACATGGAACCCCAGATCAGGGGAAGGGGGTCAGGGTACAAGAACATGGGTACACACATGGGTTAAAACTACTCTGAGTGTTATGAACTTACAATGTTGCTTTGACTGAGTGAGTAAAGGCAATGCCATTTGAAGCAATGAAGCTTAGCAAACAGAAGTTTCAAGGTTCCATCCCCAACAGTGTTAAAGAAAGGTGGGTTTTTAATCCGAGAGCAATCTATGATTTCCCCATCTGAAATGTCCTTGTAAATTGCAAAGATATCATTTACGAGTAAAAAGATATAATTGGAAGCTAGTTAACCTGCAGGTGTAATCCACAAGCCCTTTACTATGAGCTTCTCCTGCATGTGAAGTCACAAAGCATTGTAGTATAACTGCCCTTATGTCAGGATTCATTGATGAGTAGAAACAGCAAAATAGTTATTTCCTAATTGTGCATTTTCCATTGAAAAATAAAAAAGACACGTAACTAATAAAAAATAAATGTTCATGTCACATGTCTATTTCACACTGCACCACATAGTACAGCAGTTATTTCTTTATGAGCAGTGAGGCAATATCTGGAGTTGATACTTAATATATGTTCTTTATTCGATGACATTACGTGTTAGGTATCACACGACTCCTCAGAATGGATTCAACGTCACTGTCGTCAATGGAGCTACCAAAGGAATATAGGAGCATCTGCCCCCAAGTGACACTGCTAACCCTTCACCTACTGACCCACCCCTCCCCCACATGCTTTCCAGGCATGCCCCAAACATAAAGTAATTTATGCAGCTGATATGGTATGCAGCCCTCCCTAAAAATAATTTCTTCCTCCCCCAAATTTCCTCCCCACCCCCTCCAAAAACAATAAAACTAGAAAAATGCAAGAAAGCGCAGACTTTCACTGTTGAATTTGGAACAGTTTACCTTCAAGTTACAAATTTGAAAGAACTGAATGATTATCATAAATGAACCTAAAATGTCAACTCATGATCATCCCATCACTGATTGATGTTAAACTTCTTTATCTTCAGCCGCTCATCAATCAAGACTGGCAGGCGGCAGATGGATGCTTCACCCGATGATCCAATAAAATTACTTAGTAAATAAGCAATCCTTAATTAGAATGAATCAGTCACATTCATGGCAGAATTCAAAGCAACAATTCAGGAAGATTTTTACTTTCCTTTTGATGAATATGTCAAGCACATGAAACTTGCTTTTCTGAGAAATACAGACAGAGTACTTAACTTACCCATCAATGTCAAATAAAAGTGGTGAGAATTATTTCTGACAAAGAGGGGGTTGGGAAAAGGTAGCAGCAGGGAAATCAACAATACTTGAAGCAAAATTTATTTGTGACAAAATATTAAAGTCAATGGGAGACATGTCAAAATATTGGTAACATATCCTCCCCATCCATGAAGCTCCCCCCCCCCCCCACCTCGCCGATTTTTGCCTGCAGACCATTCTCTAAATAACAATTATAAAAGGATTATGAGATAGCGTGGCCAAAAACATATACCAAAACTATATCCCATAATCCTTTGTAATTGCTATTCACACAGTGGTCTATAGCAAGTTAAAGTGAAAGAATCAAACATGAGACATTTTTAACTTACGAGATAGCTTCAATCATGTCCAATCCCATCTCAACACAGCAATGGGCATGATCTGGTCTGGGGTCTGGCAATCCTGACACACAGTAGTAACAATCACCCAAGATCTTGATTCTTAGACAATGATTTTCCTGTAGATTTAAATGGATGTTATCAGATTAAAACATGCTTCATATATAATTCGTATCACTTAACAAATTGTTTGAGTTAGTTAGTTAGTTAGTTAGATAATATTTAACGACACACCAACACGAATGTGTTATATAGTGTCAACTAGATAAATTCGTTTCAAGTCCTCCCCTTTAGTCGCCTCTTACGACAGGCGGGGAATACCGTGGGCATATTCTACAACCCCAGCCCACAGGGGGCAACAAATTGTTTGAGATATGACAAACAAATATTTTTACCTCCTTCCACATGCATCTAGTAAAATGGTACTGCCATACAAAAACAAATGAGGTATGGCAGCTAAAGGGTAACCATTAACAGCGGTTATTTGTTCTCAACATTGGGGGGACATGACCCCATTTTCAAATAATTTACTGTGTGAAAAATGGAAGTCAATGTGTGATTTCTCAAATATTGGGGGGACATGTCGGGGGTGACATGTCGGGGGTGACATGTCCCCCTGTTCCTGCCAGATCCCACCAACCAGGGACTTCTGAGGGCTCTTGGTGCTGTTTCCCCTTCACAGAACTGGGAGTGCCTGTTTGTAATAGTAGCACAGGAGACAGGTTAGGGAGGGCCACTGTATTGACTAAAACCATACATGCCCTCCTGTACCAGTACATTGTAATCAACAAACTAATCTTTCAGCTCTACATACCTCACCTATTACACAATTAAACAGCCCCATCTGCACTCTAGAGAGGAATTAACTGGCAATTGGCAATGCTTTGGAACCCACCCAGCTGCATGACCCTATATCCATTCCTGCTCCTGGTTTCATAATCTCCTGGCTTCATTGGCTCCTTGCTTCATACACCCCATTATAGGCCTTGTACAATAAGTTTTGAAGTTTTTAATACAAATTGTCCGAGTTTTTTGGTATGATAAAAAGTGATTCACAGTGTGGATATAGGTATCTAAACACTGTACCACAAATTACAAACCAAACAGTATTCCAGAGAAATTGGAGACATTTTATTTGGACCTAATTCATGAGCATATGAACATTTTCTTTGGGGGGGGATGAATCATTTTTGCCCGAGAAAAACCTTTGATACCTAAGATTTCCTAATTTTTCCTGAAAATTTGCCTGAGAAAGATTTTTCCAGAACACCAGGGGCTGCAGCCCCCCTCCACCCTGATTCATGTACCTACGGATGCAGTCCTATCCATTCTAGCCTTTTCCCTGTGGAACCTTATTGCTTTATTGCTCTGATTCAACTTTCAAACTGATTTAAAGTTTCTGCAACAACATTTGGCTGAAAATCTCCTGCTTGTTATTACAGTGTGTTTTCATAGATTATTATATCAGATGTGAAGTAAATTCCACATCCCTGGTGTCACATGACAAAAATGTAGACATGATAATTTCTCATTTCTCACATTTCTAATAAATCAGACTTTCCCACTTAAAATGTACTGGAGTGTATCAATTGGTGTTGAAGCTGATTAATCATTCGCCTTGCCAGCCTTAACAGAGGCACCAGGGTTGAGTCTGACTGAACACAAACATCAATTTCGTATCAAGTTTGCACTGGACTTTTTGATGGATTTCTTTCAAATATAATAAATTATCATAAATAAAAAATAAAACATAAAAGATAATAAAAATTTCACACTCTTCAAAATACAAAAGCAGTCAGCATGTTATAAGAGTCCACTCATTGTATTACATCTGCCCATGAAATTTCACTCTAAGCTTTGTTACTTTTTTCATGTTACTTTTTTCATGCTATTAATGTCACAGCCACATGTCATTTGCAATTCTTATGAATAATTTGCATTAGGCATTATTCAATTTAGATTTCATGGACAGGCAACACCTGGTCTTGTTTATCCTAGCATGTGCAAAAACAATTGTCCCAAAGGATATAATACTATTCATATCAGCAACATTTCTATTTTTAAATTCAATGGTTTATCAATCAACTTCATCCAATTTGGGAAAACTTGTTGATCAACCCGGAGCAGACCACACCTGTCTGGGCAAACATATCTTATCACATTGACAGCAATCTCTCAACAGCATTGCCAGATTTTCTGTCAGAAAACCGGCAAAATGAAGCATTCATTATGTTCAAAAAATGCCAAATGCACATTCATTGCTAATAACAATCCAATCGCTCAAAAATCATGAAGAATTTACGAAACAACCATGCTTTCCACGACAACCAACTGTTCAGAGTTCATTCATTCAATTTTAATTCAAGTTTAGGGTATAAATCATGTTTTTCTAATATTTTCCTGAGGGAAATTATAGAAAAGATGCACTTTGGAGGAAAACTGATAGTCACTTGAAAAAGCTCCAAAATAATGCCAAAATTCAGTTTGATCTTTACTTTAATATGCTGCATACCAACATTATCCCCAAAAATACCAAATTCAGTGTTTTTGGCATTTAAAACACTAATACGGCAATCCTGGCTCTCAAAGCAGATGTTGTCCCATCAGATTTCAAAAAGCTTTTTGTCCAAATACTTAGTTTTGAGTAAATGAACAAGAGCCCAATGGGCACTGTGGTTCCTTGCTGAATGTAATGAAACTGAGCCAACTACTGAATGAACCAGTATTTCTGTAGATGCACAAAATCTGCTCTGTAGACAATGCACATCTTGTGTTAACACATTCAAGCATGAATAAATTGCTCTGAAGAAATACAGGCACTTCAAGGGATATCAACACAGACAGTATACAGTTACAATTTGTTTTATTCAATTAAGCAATCACAATTCATGCACGCTCAATGGTATCTGATCCAAATGATCAGTAACTTAGTTCTCTTTATAAAACTAAAAACCCATAGTAGCATTTAATTAATCAATTCCAATTTCCAATTTCTGCAAGCTCACATGTCCTAATCTAAGGACAAATGTCTGTCTAGTGAACTTTCACAAGTCCTCTGCTTTGTGGGCAGAGAATTTTCTGCAATATTAAAAGCAGTATTTGATGCAGGTTTTAATAATGGCAGAATTATGGATTAAAATCGTACTACTATAATTTCAACTAAAATTGAGATACTTGGCATCTCTGAAAGATGTCCCACATCTTTCAGTCATTGGGTGAATGTGATCTTAACGTGCTGGAATGATACAGTTTTGTGCTTATATTTGACTTTAGGAATTCTAAGGAATTTGCTTTTTGGCATCTGATGGTTTCATCTCTGACATCCGACAAAACTCATATGGGTTTTCTGCTGGATTTAATGCAACACCTCAAAGCATAAATCTATTCAAGCTTCCTACACTGAGATACAGAGTTGAAAAGGTTTGCAGAGCTTGACCTCCAGTGACCCCAGATGACCTTTGGTCTCCACCAAAAAAAATATTTTCCCCACCATAAGGCATCCACACACTAAATATGAAATTAATCCAAGCTTCCCACCTTGAGATATTGTGCTAACAACAAGGTTATCAGTTTTTGACCCTTGGTGACCCCAGATGACCTCTGACCTCCACCAAAAACTGTATGGCACAGCTTCTCACTATGGTGGATCTATATACCAAGTATGACATCTATCCAAGATTATTTCCTTGAGATATTGTGTTAACAAGGTTTTCAGTATGACTCTCAATGACCCCAAATGACCTTTGACCTCCACCAAAAATGACAGGATTTATCTTCTCACCATAAGTCATCCACATACCAAGTATGAAATCTATCCAAGCTTCCTATCTTGAGATACTGTGTTAACAACAAGTTTTCAGTGTTTGACCCCTGGTGACCCCAGATGACCTTTGACCTCCACCAAAAGCTATAGCATTCATCTTCTCACCATAATGCATCCACATACCAAGTATGAAATTTATCCAAGCTTCCTACCTTGAGATATCGTGCAAACAAGGTTTTCGGTCTTTGACCCCTGGTGACCCCACATGACCTTTGACCTCCACCAAAAACAATAGGGCACACCTTCTCACTATGATAGATCCATATACCAAGTTTCAGTTTAGTCCAACTTTCCCTTGTTGAGATACAGCGTACCGAAGCAAGTGTCACACACACACACACACACACACACACACACCCACACACGCCAAGCTGACTACATAGGCCTTTTGCTAACGCAAGGAACCAAAAACCAATGTTTTAGGTATGAATATTCTCATGATAAATTTAAAAATGGCAAAAACTACTGCAATGGTTTATTTTAGTCTTGCTCGAAGCAGGGTAAGCTGGAGAGAGGAAGAGTGGTACTACCACATCGCCCTCTATTAGTGGGAGGGCGCCATCCTGGTGCTAAAGAATTATGCCAGATGGTGCTTGCAGGCAAGATGGGGAATTACATATTCTTTACTTGCATGATAGACACAAACTTCATATCCAAATATAAGAACTGAAAAAATCTCAAAAATGGACAACACATTTTTCAGATCTGATGCTCCAATGCATTCCCTAAAATACAATTCAGAAGGCATTTCCACGACAACACATAGTAACTGTCTGCATATTCTGACCTGAAAAGGAATCAAAACTACCAACCATTCAGTAAATTCTACTTAACATATCCTCCAAGCATTTCCAAGTTTGTGCCAATAGCATTCATTTTATTAAATGTTTTGCCACAAATCAGTCAACAAATCTAAACAACGTATTTTTCATTATTTTGCATATTTCATGTATTTCCTAACAAAATGACTCAGTAGCTGTAGAAGATTAACACAAGGATTTCATTTCTAGAAGGGTCTTATAAAATACTGGTGCATGGTTCATGGGGGCTTTCTGAAGCTACCTGTCTAATTAGAGTGTATTGACTTAATCACTTTTCCTAGATAATATTTGTTTAACATAAGTAGCTTCAATCTTGGTTGCACCGTAGGGTGACTTCATCGATTTTCCTTGATAATATTTGCTTAACATGAGTAGCTTCAGTCTTGGTTGCAAGGTAAGGGATATTAATTATGGAACAGAAAAATTGTTCAAGAGGACATGTGGATTCCTCAACTTGCCAAAAGTGCAGGCTGGGGAGCAGGTTCCCCTCCAACCCTTCTTTCCCATGATTGACACCCAAGCTTAACATATTGCTTCACAACAATTCAAGATGCAGTGCTGCATAGTTTCAGCTTTTAGGAAACTTCAAAATAACCATGCGAAATACCCAATGATATGTGCACATCTCTAAAACAAGATTTTCTGCCCCAGAGCAGAAAAACGGATAGTTCTGCGGCATGCTTTAAAGTAGGGGCAAGCTAAAAAAAAAAGGTTAAAACACTTTCACCACTCAACTGAATGCTTGTTAAGAATTCCATAGCTTATATATTTTGAAAAAATTTTTTGAATACTTGTTAAATATACCTCCCACACATCTTGTCTGAACGGAGTGAGGTGTTTGCGGAGTGGTGGAGAGGCAATCAAAATGGAGGTGCATGCCACGGTGTAAATGTCAAATGACATGACAGTTACTACTCCTCATGTATGAGAAGCTTTTGTAAGCATGAAAGGGCAGGTTTATTTTTACTTCCAGAGCATGTAGGGATAAAGTACATTATTTTTACCCTTGGGTTATACCTCTTTTAGTAACATCCTTCTCTCTTTCCTACACATGCAGCACAGAGATTTTCCATTAACGTTTCAGTATATATGTCTGTCAATGCACTATATCAGGGGTCAGCAAACTAGGGGTCGCGACCCTTTTGAGGGTCACGAAAATATTTTGGAGGGTCGCGAAAAGGATTCTGTAGCGAAAAATAATTGCCAAATTTCTCATTGAAAATAAGCAATGGGAGTGATTCTAATCTGAGAATCAGTGCTCTGATTTTATATTAACACTGCATAACCAATTCAAATCAAACTCCTCTCACCGACCTGTCAATTTGAGGGCCACCAATATTCCGGAGTAGAAAGTTGGGGCCACCAAGCAAAAAAGTTTGGAGACCCCTGCACTATATGAATAATGAAAGCATAGTCCTGGGAACATGTCCAATGCAATAATCCTAAATTTAAGCCATATGGTACTTAAAGGGCAACTTCATTAACAAACTATTATAAAAGAGAAGATAGAGAATCTATCTAGCCCCACACATATGCAAGCTGACAGGCTGGCACAAAAAGGAAACTTTGTATAGAGGAATAGTGCCACTGGTGTAGACAAGTTTGCCAAAGTTTACAAAATTCCAAAAAGGAGAACATGGTATCAGCTCACCATGCAAAACATACTGGCAGAGTGTCCCTAAAAATACTGTAAACATAATGTTGCCACCGTATGTACAAAATAGCCTTGCCAAAATGGCTGCACCCTTCTGATGTTGGCAAAAAGTTTGGACACACCCAAGATGTGGCAAGTTATGCAGTGGGCAGTTAAAAATGCCATTGACCATAACATTTTAAGGGCAGATTTGACCAAGTTGTCTCAACAGATTTCGTCAAGTTGTGATTTTGATGATATGGTATCTGTTTATAATACTGAACTAAGATCCATGCTGGATAAACATGCTCCTATAAGAAGCAAGGTAATAACTGTTCGTCCGCATGTACCATGGTTTGATACTGAAGCACAGATGCTCAAAACAGCAACTAGAAATGCCGAAAAACGATGGCAGAAACACAAAACCGATACTAATTTTATCAAGTTCCGTAATTTGCGTAATAATTACAAACGGCATCTTGAAATGAATAAGACGTCATATGTGCACGATAAAATCATGTCTTGCTCTAAAAATTCGAGAGCTCTCTATCAAACTGTGGCACGTCTTACCGGTTCAATGAAATCAAATCCTCTTCCAGAGTCTACATCAGATGCCCGTCTCGCGGACGACTTTGCCCACTACTTTTACATAAAATCGATAAAATTCGTTTAGATCTGGAACAGTATGCCCTCTTTGATCCACCAAACCGAAATGTTACAAAGTTTAAGTCATTTACAGCATTAGATGAAGAGAGAGTCAGCAAAATGATAACGAAATCAAAACCTACAACTTGCCATTTGGACCCAATTCCTTCCTCTTTAATAAAGCTTCACTGCGATATATTTACACCTATCATCCTGTCCATTATCAATGCATCATTTTCTTCCTGTAACTTTCATACTAGCTGGAAAAATGCTGTAGTCAAACCATTGTTGAAAAAGACTGACGCTGAGAATTCTATCCCCAACTACCGGCCAGTCAGTAATCTGCCGTACTTGTCCAAATTAGTAGAGAAAGCGTCACTGATTAGTCTTAATCAACATCTGAATGACAATAATCTTCTCCCAGAATACCAAAGTGCTTATCGTGCAAAACATAGCACAGAAACTTTGCTCGTAAAATTATTTGATGAGCTTCTCCTCAACTTTGAGTCCAGACGTTTAACACCTCTCATCGGGCTTGATTTAAGCGCTGCATTTGACACCGTTAATCACGATTTGCTACTCATGATACTGGAGTCCAGATTCGGTGCGTGTGAAGACGCTTTACGTAGATTGGACAAGATCTTATTTAGCTAGTCGGTCGTTTGCCGTTTGTGTAAATAACACTTTTTCGGATCCTATTGGACTGGATTTGTCGGTTCCACAAGGCAGTATTAATGGACCCATCTATTTTTCTTGTTATGCCAGCACAATCGAGACAGCTATTGCTGATAACCTCCAAGTCTTAGGTTATGCAGATGATCATTGCATTTATGGGTCGTATGATGCCTCTGATGATTTTTCTGAATCGGATATGTTGCTTTCACTGTCATCAACAGTGCGTAATATCAAACAGTGGATGTGTGCAAACAGGCTCAAAATGAATGACTCTAAATCTGAATTTATTGTTTTTGGAAGTAAAGCCATGTTAGCAAAATGCCACATCGATGAAGTTGCATTCGATGAATCTTCAGTGCATCGATCTGATATCATTAAATTACTAGGAGTTCAACTCGATCAACACCTCACCCTTAAAAATCATATCTCCTCCAAAGCTCGGGTCGCTGCTCATGGGATGCACAATCTCAGGAAACTACGTAAATATCTAGATCTGTCTTCTGCCCTTAAAATAGCAAACAGCCTTATATTTTCCCATATGGATTATACAAATTCACTTTTTGTTAACTTACCTAAGTCATCGTTATGGCCTTTACAGCGTATACAGAATCAAACCGCAAAAATCATTTTAGGGAGATCGAAGTTTTCTAGCTCCACAGATGCTCTCAAACAACTTCACTTTTTCCCATACATGTTCGTGCCGAGTTCAAACTTTTAGTTCTCGTTTTCAAATGTCTCCATAACCTAGCACCCGATTATCTGTCGAATTTAATTCAGCGACGTAAATCCCATTATTCTACACGTTCCTCTAGTGGCTATCTACTTCACGTCCCCTTCACGAAAGCTTCAACTTTTCGTGACAGATCTTTTAGTGTCGCAGGTCCAAAATTATGGAACAGCCTCCCAGAGAATGTGAGGGATTGTCCATCAATCGACTCCTTCAAATCGAAACTTAAAACGCACCTGTTTACTAGAACTTTCAATTGACTGAACTTTCATTTGCTAGGTCGTGGTTTTGTTAATTTCGTTTTTCTTCTTCTTTCTTTTGTTCTGGTTGTGAAGCGCCAGTGAATGCTTTAGTAGTACTGAGCGCTTTATTAAATTCAATTAACTTAAACTTAAACTTAAATGACAACTTGAAAAATGAAACTTGAAAATTTTTACTTACATAATTTGTTATGTTGACATTGCAAACAATTAAAATGTGTTGTTAACAGTTGCTATATATTTCAGTCCTAATTGTTTTTTTTTTCCACGTTGTAACTGTATGATCTTTGAGTCACTCTGCCACACGGACGATAACTCAAAATATAACCTAATGTAGCACACGAGGGAGGGCAGAGTGTTCAAAAACTGGAATTTCCAGCACAATACTGGATGTCTGGCCATCCTGCAGCTGTGCCCTTTGCTAGATGGTAAAAGCAGCTAATGTGGAAAACATGTATGAAGGGCAAGTAAAGCAGGGAGCAAAATAAACTGAAAAAGTATAATTTGTATAATTTGTTCTAAGTAATTTGGGGTGGGGGGGGGGGGGCAGATTAAAATGAATGAAAATAAAATTCAGGCTTAGAACTTCTTCAGAAAGGTAGACTATTCTGCTGAAAGTTGAGCATTTTGCCAGGCCATAGTAAAGCCAGTATAAATATATAAATGTAGTAATTGGTATCAGGGACTGTTAAGAAAGGGGCTATATACACAGGCTAGTGAGTTCTCATGCGAGCACCATTCACCTATACCACAATCATCATCATCTTTCACACTAACATCTACATAAGGTTATTTTATTTCCTGACAACTAGATATCCACCCAATATAATTTTCCCTTTCCTAGCTGCACCTCCTTTTTCATTCTGTTTAGAAACATCCTGCCCCCTTTTTTGTCTAGTTTATATGTTAACTTTATTGTTTATCACATTCCTCTGAAAAGGAAATGCCGACTTTGAAATTAGCGCAAACATGTTACAACCATAGTACCATCACTGCAAAATGGAGACCTATATTACAAGATAACTCTACAAACCTTAAAATAGCTGAAAATTGCAACCTCGACATTCATTACCGGTATATTTCTTTCAGTGTATTACACAAACAACCTTGTCAATTTAAAAAAAAAAAACAAGGTTAAAAAACTTAAATATTGCATTTGTTTTACAGAAAATTTTTATGTCTTTAAAACTAAGACTTATAGATACTGAATGATAGATAATTCAAAATAAGGCAGTATGTTAGCTTTTTTTCTCTAGAAATAAATGTGTCTATAGAAAGAAACTGAGTTATTTGTTCCTCAAGAATAATTTGTCGGACCAACCTTTCCAAAATTCAAATGATGTAACTTCCATAACTCTTATAATGCATAATATTTTTAGAGGATAAAGCTATTGCTGGAGTTTACTGGTTAGATTGAATGGCTGAATAATGATCAAAGGCATTTTCTTTGTATTCCATGTTGGTGCATTTAAATGCAATGTTTCCCTTTAAAAGCAACATTTTACTCCAGTTGACAGCCATTTATTTTTAGTCAAGTCCTTAAATAAAACCAGGGCAAAACCCTTTCATCAAAACCTTGCGGCAAAATTTAATGGATTTTGGCAGAAGACAAAGATTGTAATTTTGAATATTGATGTAAGTTTTTTTTCCATATTCAGGTAATATTTTATCTGTGCTATCATTAATCGCTAGATACCTGTCTACACAAGAAGAGATGTAAGTAAATAGTCCTACTTTTACTGTGGTTCTATAGTTCCTTGCTTTAAACCAGCAAGCTCCAAATCAAACTGTGTCAAAAGAACTTCACATATGAGTTCCACAATTAAATAAGAGATTAAGATAAGCTTTAAAATGGGTAAGTACATGTTTAATTGGACTACAGTTAACTGGACTATGGGTCCAATCATGGTTTTGGGAGTAACCAAGATGGGAGGCAGATATCCTTTTCTGTCCCAATTTCTTCCCAAAACTTTCACACCTAAAATCAATTCTTAACTTGTGGTGACAGGGTGATCTAACTCATCTCGTCTCGGTAGAATTATTTTAATCAAAACACTTGCTTTACCACAACTAAACCTCTTTCAGGTTTTACCACACCCCCCTATTTATTTGGTCAAAAGTCTTGAGTCTATTTTGTATAGGTTTATTTGGTCAGGAAACCAGATAAAGTTTAATGCAATACAATAATAAATCCCATGGGGGGGGGGGGGGGATTAAGCGTCACTCATGTAAGTAGTTTTATTCATTGTTTAAAGTGTACTTGGATTAAGCAGTATGTTGAAGAAAGTGATGCTTACTGGGTCAGGTGTTTTTTATTATTTTTTAAAAAGGTAAGGTAGTTGCCTTCTATTTATGTGCAACTACAAGCATTCTGACATAACTGGTAACAATTTTGTTGAAGACATGCCTGAGCTATTTTTAACTATAGTGCTCCATCAAGTGATTTTAAAGACCAGACTGTGCAACAATTCAGAAATTAAGATTAACAATTGTATCATTTTATACAAGCAATGGCCTGATGAAGGTATTATTTATGTACAGGACCTGCGTGATGATAATGATAATATTGTAACTTCCTGTCTGTATGGAAACAAAATGTCTAGTCACATCACAGATGCGAAATGAGGATGACTCTTTTATTCTTAGAATCCAGCCTACACCTCTTCTTTCAAGATGTATTTACAATATTTTAATTAAACGTAATTCATTGCCACCAAGGGCAATCACTAAGTACAGTAGCACTGTGTTTGATTTTAACAATGAACATTGGAAAAAATTTACCCGATCAAGGGAAGTAAATTGCAGTATTTCCAAATTTGCTTTGTTCATAGGATATTGGGCAAAATTATTACTTAAATCAAATTAATTTGCAGGAGAACCCTAGATGTACTTTCTGTTGGGAAAAAGATGAAACTACAGTAAACCTGTTCTTTTTAAGACACTGAGCTGGCAGTTACAGGAAGGCAATTCTCTTTCTCACAACTAGACTTTTTTTTGGTTACATATTAACTCTGAAAATGCCCTTAATAATTCCCTCACATTTCATGCAAAATACTTTACTTTTCAACTAAAACTTCTTGGAAAGATTCCATCTGTGATCAAGTTAATGTACAAATTTAAGTTTTCTTTGCAAGTGGAAAACATTTGCAGAAAAGTATGTCCAGGCAGCCCATTTTTTTGCGATACTTTGAAAAATGCTTTTTGCACTATCGCATTCATATCTGGGTGATGTGTGATCTTGTACTACTTAGGCTATCCATGTTTAGACTTTGTGACATTTGTGTCATTTGCTAAGGGGCTGCTCACAAATCAGACCGCCGAGGGCCGCGGGCCGACAAAGCAGTCCACACTACTCATTATGCAGCCTGCATATCGCTCACGCTTGAGTGCACACAGTCACGGAACCTCCGTGAAAGTTAATGAGCTCCGAGTTTCCAGCAGAGAGGTGCTGCTATTGTTTGTAAACAATAGCTGTACTTGGCTTCTGCTGGTTCGTGGTTTTGCACGTAACAAAGGTACATCGACCACTCAGGAAGAGATATAAATGGCTTAAAAAGCAGTGTGAAGTAAGAAGTTGGCAAGGCTTACCAGTTGCCACACTGTGCCATATATGGAATGTGTCAAATTATTTTCTGCTAGCTCTCCCGTTGCAAAAGATTCTCATCCACCACACTGGTTCATCTCCTTCCTTTGTTAGCTTTACTACACCCTCATGATTTTCGAAATATTAAAAATGGCAGTTGCGGTACCTGCATGCAATGTTTTGCCCCATCTACCGTACATCTCAGAATGTAATGGCCGTTAGTTGTCTTAACCGTTAAAAATTTTCCGTTAGAAAAATATTACTACGGATACGAGTCTAACGCTAGAAACGATCACAAAAGTTGCGTTACTATCGTTAACTGCGTTAGACTTAAACTCTGTAACGTTGATTTTACAGTACAGCTCAGAATAAAATGGACGTTAGTAGCGTTAAGCATTAGAAATTTTGCGATAGAAAATTAAGTTCCTACCGATACGAGTCAGGCTAACGCTAGTAACGATCACGACAGTTGCGTTACTAGCGTTAGAGGACTGCTCTACTGCTAGTAACGCTAGGATCGTTAATTGCAGTAAACTTCTGCTCTTCCGAACGCTGCTAGCGTTATAACTTCGTTAGACCGACTTAAATTCTGTAACGTTGATGTTAGCTTTGGTTCGCACATTTGTGATATTTGCAATAACGATCAGGCCGAAGCTTACCCTTCTAAGATGTAATGGTTTACAGTCATCATTGGCATGCACGTGTCCAAAAGTGTAACAGGTGAATGAAAGTGTAATTCTGTTCTTTTTTAATGAAGGCGAATTTCGGAAGTACAGTAAATATCAGTTATGTGTACTTCCGTTATTAATCAAAAGGTTTATGAAGTTTTCAAACGCCCAAAAATTTTTCGGAACTTGCCAATAAACTTCCGAAACATTTTCGAATATTCTAAATGATTTTTAACAAATGTCTGATAATTTCTTTCTAATGGCGGAGATTTTGGAAGTAACTGGCAGTTCTATGTTCTTCCGTTATTTATTAAAAGGTGCATGGAGTTTTTAAACGCGCAAAATATTTTCGAACTTGCCCAGAAATTTCCGAAACATTTCGAATATTTTTAACAAGTGTCCGATAATTTCTTTTTAATGGCTGAGATTTTTGGAAGTAAACAGCAGTTTTATGTTCTTCCGTTACTTATCAAAAGATTCATTAAGTTTCAAAACGCGCAAAAATATTTTCGGACATACACAAAAATTTCCAAAACGTTTCAAAATATTCTGGATGATTTTTAACAAATGTCCGATGTTTACTTTTTAGTAAGGGAGATTTGGGAAAGCAAATAGCAATTTTATGTTCTTCCGTTATTAATCAAAAGATTCATGAAGTTTTCTAACGCGCAATAATATTTTCGAACATGCAAAAAATTTCCGAAGGTAAGAAACCTTTTTTGAGTGTTCTAGATGATTTCTAACAAATGTCCGATACTTTCTCTTTAATGGCGGAGATTGTTGGATGTAGATTGCCGTTTTATGTTCTTCCGTTATTTATCAAAAGATGCATTAAGTTTTTAAACGCGCAAAAATATTTTCGAACATGCCAAGAAATTTCCGAAACATTTTCAAATATTCTAGATGATTTTTAACAAATGTCTGATGAACTTTTTTTTTTAATGTTGATGATGGAAATATTCGTAAGTAAATTGCATTTTTTTTTGTTCTTCCATTATTTATCAAAAGATTCATTAACTTTTTAGAAGCGCAAAAATATTTTTGAACATGCCAAGAAATTTCCGAAACATTTTCAAATATTTTAGATGATTTCTAAGAAATGTCCGATGAACTATTTTTTTTTTTTATTTTGATGACGGAGATTTTCGGAACTAAATAGCAGTCCTATATTCTTCCATTTATTTATTTAAAGGTTCATGGAGTTTTTAAACGCGCAAAGTATTTTCGAACTTGCCCACAAATTTCCGAAACATTTCGAGTATTCTAGATGATTTTAACAAGTGTCCGATAATTTCTTTTTAATGGCGGAGATTTTTGGAAGTAAATAGCAGTTCTATGTTCTTCCGTTACTTATATTAGGCTGATGTAATTTCCAAAGGGTAATGCAATTGATAAATTTTTCCTTTCTTGAAGTTGCGAAATTTTTCAAACGTTTAAAAAAAGTTCCGTCACGGGAAGGATTAGCAAAGGCGCAAGAATATTTCCGAACGTGCTGGAAAATATTTGCGACTGAAGGTACCAAAGGTTTTGGAGCGTTTCAGATTTCTTCTTTTGAAACTTACGAATTGTAGTCATAATTGCAAAGAGAAACTCGAAAGTAAATGGCGGCCCTCCCTTTTTCTTTCTTTGTATATAAAAAAACTCAGGAAGTTTTAGGCCATTAAACTGATATAATTTTCAGGGGTCACGCAATTGATTTTTTTTTTTTTGAACATGGGAATATTTCTTCGAATGTTTGAAAAAAAATCGTTCCGTTACGTTTTGTTTGTTAGCCTAAGCCTTAGGGAGATAAAGGTGTTGCAGCTTAGTCACAGGTATCCGCACATGGGCGTCAACCCTGGGGGGACACGTTCCGCCCCCCCCCATTTTGGAAATACACCCATTGACTTAAGATTTTTACACAGTAAATTTTTGACAGAAGTGGCCATGTCCCCCACCCCCCCCCCACATTCGATTAAAGATTGACGCCCATGCATTTCACACAGGTGTTGTGATGGATATGAATCCCACTTTACCCCCCCCCCCACCCCTAACCTTTGGAATCACAATGGCGGAATGGCCTTAGTTTAAATTCAAACCAACCGCACTATATACCCTATCCTCTACGACGCAATTGCTTAGATTTTGAATCTTACCTATTTTACAAAACTTTGGAAGTCCAAGTCCATAGGAAAAACGTTAATCCAATTATAGCCCATACAGTGTGAGAGAATGAAGATGACTATTTCGGCAATCAATTTTCGAGGCTTGGCTCCTAAATCTCCGACTCAGGGCCCTACAGCGGAGCGGAATGCAATTACAGCGTATATACGGCCCCTACCATACCTTTGCCGGGACTCCCCCTAAATTCACTCGCAGTGTACTGTGCTAAGACGATCCGAATTATAACCTGGCCCTTGGGAAACCGTATGTACATTTTCATTTAGTACTGTAACACGCTTTGTATGCTATAGGGGCCACATGTTGCATGCTATTATTAAGTGAGGGCCGCTGCAAATACCTGGAAAATTCAGTTCCTTTACGTGAAGATATCCAATCGCAGCTATGGGTTTAATACTCACTCATTCATAAACGGCCAGCGCCCATTTTTGCGTAGCCTTTTTTGGAAGTTGTATGCCCATTTAGTCTTCGTACGTTTACGTGACGTCATACACATCACTCAGGAATTTTTTGCAACCTTCGACAGCCAGCGCCATCTTGGAGTTTACAAACAAGCGATATTTCGTCCGATACCAAACTCTTACCCAATACTTTTTTCAAGAATAGACTTATTCTACACCTATGAATAAGATAAGGCATTAAATTAAGCCTCTGATGGTTGATTTTGGTGATAATCTTCACACTGAATTTTCGCTCAAGGCAGCTAGTACTTAACGCACGTAGAGCGGCACGTTACCCAGGATATGAAAGTTACTTCGTTAGGTTTGTGTACCACTATCAGGCCTATACGCGGAAGCGACAGTACGATCGTGAATCGTGCTGTAAGTTTTCAAGAGGTGGGTGTAGCCTAGTAGGGGCGGGATTTAACACTTGATTATTAATGGTAAACCCTCACGGGGACTGGTAGCAGCCAATGGCAATTTTGCACACGTTAGTCTCTAAAAAAGACGGGGGGGGGGGGGAGGAGTCCAGTGACGTCACTTGCAAACCCGCAAAAATTGTTTAAACTAGTTAATTACCGATTATATGTCGTGAAAATGTGCACTGCTCGCAGTGCACAGAACGTTGCATGCAAACTAGTTGGGACCCCCTGCAGGTGCCTGGGAAAATCTCGAGCCGAAGGTTTCTCATGGAATTGAACAAAATACCTGTAGCCTAGTACATTGATATGCTAGCAACAAGCTAGCCAGAAATTGATGTGTGCTGCTTGGGGGCTATAAGATATAGGACAGTACAATGATGGGCTGAAAAATAAGACAATGCAGTGAGTTGTAGATTCATTTATGCAGGCCTCTGCTTGTCTGCTTCGTATTGCCGCTGAAAATTGTATACCGTAATTTGCAGTTCTCTGTGCGGAAGGGTATGGACACACCCATTCATGGCCGTTAAAACGACAGCGGCATCTCGTCTTTTTACATGCTCTGAAGATGAAAAAGCGCCGCTCACTTCACAAACTAGGAAATAATAGGATATATATTTCAAGAATGGCGGTTCGGGATGGCTGATTATTTTCATGCTCTCCAAGGTAAGGAAGTTTTCTGCAAACTTGAAATTAGGGGAACACGACTGCACATTTTGCGGGCAACTACTACAAACGGGCCTTACGAACAGCCAACACGAAAACATCTAGGCTATGATCGCTGAGAATGGGTGAGGTGGGAAATCCAGCCCCCTCCCAACCGGAGAGGCCAAACCTATTTCTTGGGAGTGAGTGAGTGAGATGAGGTCTTACGGCGCAGTTTCTAACCAATTGGTTTAAGTCGGGCCGGCCACGGCCTTTTTTCCAGTTGTGGCTCACCGGCTTGTTTTCCCTACTCCATTGCTTATCCTATTTCTTGGAAAGATTTGTACAAAAATCGAGACGTACCTGAGGTAATGTAGGCTTTTTCAAGCAGGGGCAGTTCAGCCCTCTCCCCCGAAAAATGGGACATACCTGCCCTTGTTGATAATTGTCATCTAATCTATATTTTGATAGGTGCTTTCCACCCTTCCTATCAAAAATTTCACAGTGTCCGTAAAGGATGTTCGAAACGGTACGGTAGCAAAAATTAACATTTTTTCCGCCGTCAGCGAGAACCCCACAAGTAATAACGTAGGGGGAAGCATGGTGACCCCACTTTCCGTGACTTGTCTTTCTGAAATAGTCAATATTCATGTCTAAATTTACTTCGCCCTTGCCTTCTTCAAATAGCTTAAAAAAGACGCACAGACACCTTTTTTTCCATTGTTTTTTTTTTCTTTTTCCGATGTTTTCTGAAAGGTGCCGAAACTAGTTCCAGCTCAGTTACCAGTTTTCGGCACAGTATTTCCCGGTTCAAAGAGGCATATTTTACTTAATGATGTTATACATGAAAAGATCGTAGAAAAAGGGGAGCACGAAAATAATACAAAGCAGCACTGAAAACGTTGCAAAACCACAGAACGCAAGTTGAATTAACAGAACGTTTATACACTTGGAATTGGAAGTTTAGTTGAGCCGAAACGCCTGATATTAACGGCGGGCGAGTATGATCGGTACTTTTCCAGATACTGTATGTATTTAGGACTAAAAATAACGGAGCAATCTTTGGTTAGTTAAAGACAGACTGTCATCACCCCAAAGTATATTTTTAGTGTATGTATATCAAAATTCTCAGTTGGTGACTGCTGTTTGATTGACATCAAAGTTTGAAAATTTGAAAGATGCAGAGTAGTTCACATTCCACACAAGGCAGAGAGAGTACTTTTACTACATTTTATAGCCTTGTATGCTCACCAGGACATGGCCTTAAGCAATAAAACAGGTTTATTCTTGCACAAGGAAGAGCCTCATACAGTTATGGGAGGAGCTAGAAGATGCATAGTTGGGAGAATTGGAACTGTCTGGGATCATGAAAATTCCCCTATAAGGTAAAAAAACAGCAACAAACGTTGTAGTCACAAAGAAAAAAGACGTTAGTTTCAAATGGAAATGGAGGTAAAATTTTAGTAACAAATGTGAAGCTCAATAATGGTACAATTTCAGGCAAAATAAAACATGAACAGAATAAACATGCAACAGAATAAACAGCCAACAGGTGCAGGTGTTTACTTGAAAGATTTTACTGCTCAGTGATTTCATTTGAAAAGGCTTTTGTGTTCAGATTCAGCTCTGGTGGACAGTTCATTGTTAGGTCTTCTTTTGTGTTTAAGAAGCTTATCTTCTGCCTGTTAAGATGTGTGCATACAACTGTCCACTGACTCTGAGTGCACTGGGAGATGCGTGCACTGAAGCATAGCTCATTAACTGGTGGTTGCTATACTCATTACAAAGGGTAGCAACGGCTGGACCTGAGGCCCTCGGCGGTCTGATTTGTGAGCAGCTCCTAATATTTTATTTATGTGTCACTTATTATTTGGATGTTATGAATGTGGAAAACATTGCAAATTGAAACTATGAATTCCTTTATAACAAATTTTAGGAAGAAAGCATCTTTCTGTTGACTACATTTCATACAAACAGCATTTAACTACAATTGTATAGGTACTTTAACTTTATTATAAAGTACATTTTGCAAACATGCATATAATATGTATATATGAAATGTACAGCAATCGACTGATGGCCTGTATTTCTGTTGATCCTTTTAGTATTTCACTGTGTTATGTAACAATAAATTAAAACTTGTACACATGAGTTAGATGTTATTAAGGAATTATGATTTTACACAAACTTAATGCAAATTAATATATGATGGTAGAAAACAAAGTAAGTTTTAAACAAGCAATTCTTCTGATTAAACAATTTATATCATTCCAATTAATATCAGATTGCTAACATTTACTTTAGCTTTTCAATTAATGTTCAATAATTATACATGGAGGGGTCCCCTAGTTTCCTTCCGATACCTAAAGGTAACTTGCCTAATTTTCCGTTGAAGATCAATTTTCAACCTAAGGGAAAAAGTTTCCTATGTACTTTTGAATCAATAGGTTAGGGAAGAGATTGAACAGTCAAAAGAACACTGATATGACCAGCAAATTGCTGAAGGCTTCCGCTACCTGAAGATGGATAGCTGTGTAAGCAAATTCTGTCTTACCTGAGCAAGCTTGTCAAATCTTGCAAACAGTTCGTTCAATATTTTCACCAATTCTTGAGCCGTGCACTGAGATGACAGTTTGGTGAAACCTTCAATGTCCGCAAAGAGAATGCTGCACGGAATATAAAATAAAGAGAAATCAATAAAATTCAGAAAAACAAAAAAAGATTTACATGGGAGTCTAATTTCATGAAGAGAAATTGCCCCAAGAGAAACTTGAGGAACTCCTGAGTAAATAGTAGCACCTACAGTTCATTGCGTGATTCAGATTCCATTCAGAGTCACTAAACATGGTCATCAGAAACTATTTTTAGAAAATGTAAGGTGGGAAAAGGAGTTTCACAAGGACAGTGATACCTGTATTCAAGTTAGGAAATGTTTGCAACTATTCATTGAAACAACGCTAACAAATTGGTGAGGAAACAGTGTCTTGGTTGTAAAGGTGCACAGCCACAAAAAAATTTTGATGTCAAACACAGCTCCAACTGAGAGTTGCAACTGTGACAATGACGCTGCAATATATATATATATTTCTCTAATTTGGGATTTAGGCGAAAAACCGTATGAAAAAACGCGACTGCTGGGAGAACTCGACCCTTAGGCGAAAAAATCGTTTCGCCTTAACCTTTTACACACTGTTTCATACAGGAATGCAATTACTTAGCTGCATACCAACTTACGTGCATGTCTCCATTAACACTAAGGACTTATGGGCCATTGAAATAACATGCATATATATCTCAGAACCAAAAGGGGAAATATAATCTTATGTATTTTATTGTTTTTTCCTTCGCCGGTTGTATTGGCGGTATACCGATTTCGCCTAACAGGTCGATCTAGCATTATATATATATATATATATATTGCTAATTTGGGATTTAGGCGAAAAACCGTATGAAAAAACGCGACTGTTGGGAGAACTCGACCCTTAGGCGAAAAAATCGTTTCGCCTTAACGTTTTACACACTGTTTTATATAGGAATGCGTAACTCTATACGCAAGTCCGATTTACCACATAATGTTAATGCGATTACTTAGTTCCACACCAACTTACGTGCATGTATCCGTTAACACTAAGGACTTACGGGCCATTGAAATAACGTGCATATATATCTCAGAACCAAAAGGGGAAATATAATCTTATGTATTTTATTGTTTTTTTCTTCGCCGGTTGTATTGGCGGTATACCGATTTCGCCTAACAGGTCGATCTAGCGTTATATATATATTGTAACGGCGGGCTAAAAGCCCTTGTTATTTTGCTATTTAAGCTATGCTTTTTGTATGCTACTTGAAAGTTGTCACAGCCTGTCTGTCTGTAAGATGTTGTTTATCAGTCTGTGCAGGTTAGCTTTACCCTGGGAGTGGGTTGTTTTCGTATTTAAAGTTGTTTGTCAGGGGGATTAAGTTATTTTTGTACTTGGGCTATTCTTCTATTCCTGTCAGTCATGGTCACCCCTTATTCATGTCACGTGTTTTGACCATGTGTTAGAGTAAGTCCTAGATTAGTGCTCCTTGCATCACGGGACTTGAATGGGCGCACTAATTGGATGTATTGTGTACTCGCCTGGGTGTGTCTAGCCCAGACGATAAGCTGTATTGCTTAGGTTTAGTTTAAAAGGTAATATTGTAAACAACTCGGGAGGAAAACCAGTTAGCCGGCATCTGAAACAGACGTGTTTAAGGGCAAGGAGGAATTTCTAGTTGGACGGCAGGCTTCACGCCTTGAAGCCGCCAACTCCTAACTCCATCCGGCAGGTGCCCGCTACCAAGCTATAACGTTCAGGAGGACTTAAGTTATTTTCTTAAGGAGTAATTTATTCTGTTTTAAGGAGTATTTATTTGTTTCAATTAAGAATATACAAGTAGACGTTATTTCTGCTTTCGGAGTCATTTTTCTGGTGTTCCTGTTCCTCTGGCCAATCAAAACACAACACCTTAGGCCAAGATCCCCGCCCTGCTGGCCTCTCGCTACCATTCCTAGAAGCAACCCCCCATATTCCTTACAATTTGGTGGCAGCGGTGGGATAACAGCGAAAAGAAGGACGAGAATCTGGGAAAACATGGCAAGTAATTCATTTTCTTCGTCTAAGTCTCCAGGGGTACACCCCGACGTGACAGGAAACCTAATGAGACAGGTAGAGTCCCTCACGCGAGAGTGTAATAGACTGATGAGGGAAACGCGGATAGAAGAAAAGGAAAACTTCCAGAATTTTAGTATGGACGATTTTTTAGAGCTTCCAGATAAAGTAACCTCGAGGAAGTACCAAAAAGGAGAAGAGGAGATTATTCCCGAGGCCCGAAAGCCTAGTGAGGGACTTGAATTCCCATCGGAATCTTTCTCTCATGCGTCGGGACAGAACCAATTGGACTCTGTTCCGTCGTACCCCAAGCGAGACCTGAAGTTTCAGAGCTGCGCTAGATGATGTGGAACTTCAGCGAGCTGTATTCATGACAAAACCTGATTCCCTGGCAGAAGCTGTTACAGCGGTGATGGAAATGGAGTCTTTCCAGCAGGCTCAGATGCACCAATTTAGACAGCAAAAGGGAAATCTGCGAAATATTGACAATTCCCAGGACGATCAAAGCCCACTAACAACCAACCTGGCCTCCATACGAAAGGCACTGGAAGAAATCAAGGGCACAATTGCAGAGCTCCAAGCCTGGAAAGGGGGCATGGAGAAGAGGGACAACCCTGCGGATGTCCCTGCTTCAGATTGGCCTGGACGATTTCGTGGTCGATGCTGGAACTGCGGTGATCTTGGACATTTGCGGCGTCACTGTCGCGCGCCGAAGATGTATCGTCCATATCAGGAAAACGGGCAGGAGCCGGGCCGGTAGGTCCTACCCCGGCTCAAGATAGACGTAATCAAGGACCTTACAATGATTCGTCTTCACCCACAGACCAGACATCTAAACTAGAACAGCAATGCTGTTGTGTAGCTCACACAACTTCTCTTGTCTGTTAAAAATAGGAACTCAAAAGAACCAAATTTTATCATTTATTCATCAACTTCCACAAAACCTCCTTACCTTGCACAGGCAAAACGTAAGAAAAGAGTATAATAATAAATGAACTCAAAACCCGACTGAAAAATCACAAGCACGTTTAGGCATGTAAACACTGCAACTGACACTGTTTGATGACAGATCTACAAATATCACTGCATATTTTCTAAAATCAAGACGGCCTGTAAAGGTTACATACTTGAATTAGCGGCAAGACTGAAATCAAACTGATGTTATTAAACTGTTCAAGTTTGCAAAGTACATGTAGTTGCACCTACAACACCACAAGCAAGCACTGCATAGGTTTGCACTCAATCAAAACAAACCACAGACTCAAAAAGCTGCTACTGAAGTTGAACTCAAAACAGTTACAGTATTGCAATTACTTGACTTGACCATCTCAATTGATCCAGGAACAAAATGGGATATATTCCCAAAACAGGTTAAACCATTTTCCTTTCTTGTAAGCCAAACTGACCACAGAGTTGCTTCAGATTTTGTTATCATGAATCAAGTAGCTGCTCAATGCAGGGAGTTCCCATGGAACTCCTTGCTTAATGAATCATGATCATACAATTAGTTATCCCCAAGGCATTGTGATTGCATGGGCCACTTGATGAACAAAGACTGATGTGTGTGAATGGATCAAATTTCAAAACAAACCTGCACAGGCAGTTGCGAGATAGCAACTGAACACACAACCAAGTACACTGCTATAAGTGCAATGAATAAACAGCTACCTGTTCAGCAGGCACAGTGAACTCAGCCCTACAAAAATTGCTTAAAAACCAAATTTAACTTTTGTATATCAAAATGCAAATAGGCAAGTTTTATTGCCCTGTGGACAAACAATCATGTCCCAAAATTTCAGCTCAAAATCTCCACACATCAAAAGGCTGAAAACTTTTGTAGAAAAGTTGACGACATCTGCCCCATTTTATAACCTCACACATGTACTGTGTACAATGTGTGAGCTAAAAAACCAGTGTGAACCTAGACCCGGCAGGAATGTACCTACCAGTGGGCATTTACTCCAAGATTGTGCCGTTTTTGATTGGCTCGTCTATTACGCTGGTATCCAAGGAAACTTTCGAAAACCTTCCAGAAGAAATTAAACAAACGAGAAAGAAAGGGAAGAAAACCTTGTGGCTAGCAGATGGGAGTCAGATCGAAAACAAAGGTACTCTCCATCTAGATATGGAAGTGGGAGGTGCAGTATTAGAACATGAAGTCCATATTACAGATATTGGATCTGATGCCATCCTGGGACTAGAACTTCCTAATGAATCATCACTGTTTGCTGGACTGGCACAACGGAGTAATAAAACTTAATGGAAAAGATGTAACCCTCCAATCAAAGAAGGATCAAGCAGGGATTTTCCGTGTAAAGGTGACGGAAACTGTAATTGTTCCATCTGGACACAAACTAGTGGTCGGCACACAGTGAGACGAGGGCAAGGAATTCACCCCGTTGATTGGAGTGGTACACAGCAAGCCATACTTACGCCTCTTTTGAGTTTTATGGAGAGGCACGACATTGTAGTGGCACACTCTCTGGTGGACGCTGCGAAGAACGTCATACCCCTGCGGGTTATGAATCCTACGGAGCATGACGTAACCCTCTACAAGGATTCGCAGCCAGCGGTTCTCGAACTCATTACAGAGGATGAAGCTGTTTTGGATAGCCAGTCGCAGGAAGGGTTAGAATCCCTTAACGTTATCCAATCGGATGACAAGGAATGTGACGAGGCATCCTTTCGAAAGAGAGAAGGACTTCTTCCTGAACATCTCAAGGAGCTAGCTAGTCGCATGAGCAGCAGCCTGTCTGATACCCAGCGAAATCAGGCAGAGAAAGTGCTCCTGGAGTTCGAACACCTCTTCGACTCTGGTAGTGGTCCACTTGGGAGGACGGACACTGTGAAACACAAAATCAACACAGGCGACAGTGCTCCGATTAAGCAACATCCGAGGAGGATCCCTATCCACAAACAGGCTGTAGCTGATGAAGAAATAAAAAAGATGCTTAACAGCGGAGTGGTAACCCCTTCTGAAAGTCCATGGTCGTCACCAATTGTCCTGGTCAGGAAAAAGGATGGGTCAGTCCGTTTCTGCGTAGACTATCGTAAACTGAATGATGCTACGATAAAGGATGCATACCCAATACCAAGAATCGAAGATAGTCTGGATTCACTCTGCGGATCGCAATGGTTTACCACACTTGACCTGGCCAGTGGGTACTGGCAAGTGGAATTAGACCAGAATGACAGAGAGAAGACTGCATTTGTGACCAGGAAGGGGTTGTATGAATTTACCGTCATGCCTTTCGGGCTTTGTAATGCCCCAGCCACATTTCAAAGTCTGATGGAGAAAGTTTTGTCTGGTCTCCAATGGGAAGTTGCAGTTCTATACATCGACGACATTATTGTGCACGGCAGAACCTTTGACGAGCACATTGACCGCTTAAGGGCAGTTCTGAAGAGACTCCAAGCTGCCAATTTGACTCTAAAGACAAAGAAGTGTTGCTTCTTACAACAAAAGGTTGAATTCTTGGGCCACATCGTTTCCAGTGCCAGGATCAGTCCCAACCCGGAGAAGATAGCTAAAGTTACAAACTGGAGTGTGCCAACGAATCTGAAAGAACTTCGCAGCTTCCTGGGGCTGGCAACCTATTACCATAGATTCATAAAAGGGTTTGCAAACATCGCCAGACCGCTTCATGCCTTGACTGAAAAGGGAAAGCAGTTCACTTGGAGCACCGATTGTCAAGAGGCTTTTCGATACTCAAGAACAGACTTACTTCAGCCCCAATTCTAGGCTACCCGACCAAGGAGGACCCTTCATTCTTGACACTGATGCCAGTCAGTTTGGCATTGGAGCAGTATTGTCACAGAGGCAGTCAGGACGAGAAATTGTCATAGCATATGGCAGCCGCCTCCTAACAAAGAGTGAACGCAACTACTGTACAACAAGGAGGGAACTGCTTGCTGTGGTATATTTCACACGGTACTTTAAACATTACCTCCTGGGAAGAAAATTTCTCCTGCATACCGACCATGGAAGTCTAAGATGGCTGTTCTCTTTCAAAGAACCAGAGGGCCAAGTGGCACGATGGCTGGAAGCCCTAGCAGAGTTCGAATTTGACATTGAGCACCGTGCCGGGACCCGACATCTCAACGCTGATGCCCTGTCCAGGATTCCTTGTAAACAATGTGGACACACTGGCGAACAATCATCTGGACCTGAATTCATGCCGACACAGACCTTGCACGAAAATGGGAAGATGGACCCACCAGGAGAAGACGTGAGTAGAGTTCTGTGCATTCGTGTCATTGGTGACCAGTTAATACCCTTAGAGGTAGAAGGCCTGACCAAGGAGGAGATCCGCCATAAACAGCTACGTGACAGAGATCTAAAGTTTTTTTAGATCTCTTAGAGGAAGGAAAGCCACGTCCGAGGTGGGAAGATATCTCAAGTGAAAGTGCCGATCTGAAGTTCTTGTGGTCAAGGTCTGAACAGCTGCGCATGCTAGGAAAGTGCCTGTACTTGAGATGGAGGATGCAACTGGAAAGGATGTAAGTTTCAAGTTGCTTGTACCAAGCTCCCTTAGGAACCAGGTAGTACTCCAGCTACATGACGCAAGGACAGCAGGCCACTTGGGATTTTCCAAGACATGGAACAGGGCTAAAAGAACGCCACTGTATTGGAGGAACATGAGGAGAGATATCTATGACCACTGCTTGCAATGTCACAAATGTGGATCTAGGAAAAATCCGAACAGGAAGAATCGGGCCCCATGCAACAGTACCGAGTAGGGGTGCCAATGGAGAGAGTTGCAATGGACATTGCTGGACCCTTCCCTCGGACCAACCATGGTAATCGGTTCATATTGGTCATCAGTGATTACTTCACTAAATGGACGGAAGCATATGCCCTACCAGACCACACAGCAGAAACCGTGGCATGCACTTTTGTGGAGCAGTTTGTTTGCAGATTTGGAACTCCAAGAGAAGTTTTCACAGACCAGGGGAGAGACTTTGAATCGAGACTCTTTCAATGCATATGCAACGAACTGGGCATACACAAAACCCGCACGATGCCCTTCCACCCCCAGTCAGACGGAATGGTGGAGCGCTTTAATCGCACACTGGAGTGTATGCTGATGAACTTTGTCTCTGAAGATCAACGAGACTGGGATCTCCACCTCCCCTTTCTCACCATGGCCTACCGCAGCACGAAGCATGATTCGACAAAACTCACGCCAAACATGTTGATGCTGGGTAGGGAGATTGAGCTACCTTTGGACATCATCGTAGGCCACGCCCCTAGGGATCTGAATGACGGATCTGCTGATAGTAATCGAGAAAACCACATTCAGTACTCAGGGAGCCTTCGGGAGAAAATGTCACGATGCTTTGAAATGGTCCGTGAAAACCTGGGAAAAGAAATGACCCGCCAGAAGAGACGCTATGACAGAGCTAGCAAGGGATCTACCCAATACCAATTTGGCCAGGCGGTATGGCTTCATAACCCTACAAACGCATTGGACTGAGCCCTAAGCTGCGGCCTGTTTGGGAAGGCCCTTTTATCATTATTAAGAAGCTGACAGACGTCACTTTCCGAATAAAGAAGGGCCCCAGATGCAAACCAAAAGTGATCCACTGCGACAGGTTGAAGCCATACCACGGAGATCACCCCGACAAGCCATGGTGGAAGGACCCTACCTCTTCAAATCAGACACCAGATCGGCAGCTTAAAGATGCAGAAGTCCAGGTGGAAAGCGTGGAATCAAAATCCCCCACCACGCGGGGTACCCTACCGCTGAGGACTGACATGGGTACCCAGTGTTACCCAATTAGCACTGGGAATACTTCCGCTGAATGCACCACGACAAGGGAGGAGACAGCTGCTGACCTTGATCGGAACCGTTATAACCTGCGCCAAAGGATAAGGTAAAGGCTAAGTAGGGGAGGGGAAAGCACCATTCAAAGCTTCCCCCTCCTGGGAAACAGATGCATGAGCACCACCGCACGGAGGTGCTCTATGCTGGTTGGCTCCAAACAGACGCCGGTTGACCCTTCCGCTTCCCTTAGACCACATTTAGCCACTCATTGTGACGGTTTTGGATCAGAACAAGTGCAGCCGGAAAGGACTCAAAAGGAATGAATTTCTAAGAAAAGTTAAGCTGGACATACCATTACAGATGAGCTATGAAGATGAACATAATTGGAGCAGCATACTCTGATTGACTTCTCGGATTTCGTCTTTTACGGACTCTAATCTCTTTAAATGCATCGTATGAAGGCCGTATCAATAGAGGTTAAATGTCAGGGGTCAGGAAATAATTGAGGAGGAAACGCCCGATTCTGGATAGGCACACTTCTGTGTTCAAAATCTATAGAGCAAGATGTACCGCTGCGAACCCTGCAATTTAACGTTTAACCGTCGGTCCAATTATAGACGGCACCGAAACACCAGCTGTCCCAGCTCAGGGAATGTACGGGCGGAGAACTGCCGATTCTGTGGATCTGCCTTTTATCGCTGGGAAATAAGGATCAGACACGAGCGATTCTGCCGAGGGATTTCTCCAGCCGGTGAGCGGCACCCAACGGAGCCAGTCCACCACCGGTCGCACCCAACGGAAACGACTGGTAGGTCTACCACAACAAGGCCCAGAGACGATCCTGTGATAGAGGTCAGTGTGGACTCGAGTGAAGATCTGGCGATGGAAGCGGCTGGAAGGGCAGATGTAGCAGTTCAAGCTACCGAAAGAAGGGGGCAGGCTGACGTGGAAACACAGACGGGACATCGCCACTCACTTGAATAGAGGAGATGTGATTACAATTAGAGGGAGGAGGTATATCGTAGGGGAGGCCACCAGAATTGCGGTTGAGTCGGCAATTGAAGACCCTTCCACGTCCGCTCAGACGGAGGAGACCCACGGGCTTGATTTCCACGAGAGATGGAATGTGGAGACAACGCAACTAGGCTTTGACACGACAGGACATCCCCTTTCGAGAACAAGGGTTACCCATACTTTTGAATGCCGGTCAGAACCGTACGGACTTACGGCGGACCCCTCAACCAGTTCTTCGTTCCCCCGGCTTACTCCGACAGCCCTGCTTACAGTGGTATTATCCCACCTGGAGCACCCCTGCCTCCAAGATTTCCTCCAGGGGACCAGACCTTTTTCGAGGAGGAGACAAGAAGCCATGCCCACGGGTGGTAAAACAGAGGATATGGACTTTTTTGTGATTTGGAAGTTAATTGGTTCATGTGGATTTGGACGATAATGTGATTTGGATTTTCGTTTTTTTGATATAAGGATTTATTTTCTGAAATGGACGTTTCCCTATTTGGACATTGCATTATTTGAATTCATTTTGTGAATGGATATTTTGCTATGTGGATATTCTATGGTGTTATTTTGTTTGAGGATTATTACTCAAAACTAGGGAGCAAAACTTTTTCTTTTCGTTTTAAGCTTGTTTAATTTCATAATGCTGTATTTGAATGCAAATATTTGATAGTTTAAAATGATCTGATGTAGGGGCTGTGGTGAGCGGCACCACCCGGAGTCACTTGCCGTCCTACTGCACCCAGCGGAGGCAGTCGGCAGCCTCAGTCGGCACCCCCCCGGAGGCCGACCGAGAAGGGTAAAAAAAGTGTAATTGTGCATTAAATGTATCGAAATTCAAGTATTTGTGTTAAGTTTAACGTTATTTCCAACAAATCTGAGACTTATATTTGCCCGTTAAT
This sequence comes from Holothuria leucospilota, assembly GCA_029531755.1. Classification (NCBI taxonomy): domain Eukaryota; kingdom Metazoa; phylum Echinodermata; class Holothuroidea; order Aspidochirotida; family Holothuriidae; genus Holothuria; species Holothuria leucospilota. The sequence continues at coordinate 25,706,211 of CM055978.1, forward strand.
TTATGCCTAAGAACGTCAATTTCTACAGTTGTTATTTTAGGTGAACTTCTCATAGGCCTATTGCAGATATTATTGTTCATCTTTAAACTTTATCACTTCAAGGAATTCTCTCCGTATATCGCAACCGTAATATAACGTTTGGAATGCTCCGTCATTGTGCAGTGCACAGCGCCTTCAAAGTTCTAGACAATTTGACCTGAGCGAAAGGTGAAAATTCCTTTAGTTGGCCAATTTAGGTGAAAGTCCTCCTTTCTTTGTAGAGAGTGTTAGGGAAATCGGGAGGTGAAAATTCCTGTACGTGGGTTGAAAGGCATGGGATTAGGAAAGCGAGCTCTGCACTTTGACGGACATTCTTTGTAAGTTTCATATGAGGACATATGTGGAATCTTAAGTAGAGGAGGGTGTAACGGCGGGCTAAAAGCCCTTGTTATTTTGCTATTTAAGCTATGCTTTTTGTATGCTACTTGAAAGTTGTCACAGCCTGTCTGTCTGTAAGATGTTGTTTATCAGTCTGTGCAGGTTAGCTTTACCCTGGGAGTGGGTTGTTTTCGTATTTAAAGTTGTTTGTCAGGGGGATTAAGTTATTTTTGTACTTGGGCTATTCTTCTATTCCTGTCAGTCATGGTCACCCCTTATTCATGTCACGTGTTTTGACCATGTGTTAGAGTAAGTCCCAGATTAGTGCTCCTTGCATCACGGGACTTGAATGGGCGCACTAATTGGATGTATTGTGTACTCGCCTGGGTGTGTCTAGCCCAGACGATAAGCTGTATTGCTTAGGTTTAGTTTAAAAGGTAATATTGTAAACAACTCGGGAGAAAAACCAGTTAGCCGGCGTCTGAAACAGACGTGTTTAGGGCAAGGAGGAATTTCTAGTTGGACGGCAGGCTTCACGCCCTGAAGCCGCCAACTCCTGACTCCATCCGGCAGGTGCCCGCTACCAAGCTATAACGTTCAGGAGGACTTAATTATTTTCTTAAGGAGTAATTTATTCTGTTTAAGGAGTATTTATTTGTTTCAATTAAGAATATACAAGTAGACGTTATTTCTGCTTTCGGAGTCATTTTTCCTGTGTTGCTGTTCCTCTGGCCAATCAAAACACAACACCTTAGGCCAAGATCCCCGCCCTGCTGGCCTCTCGCTACCATTCCTAGAAGCAACCCCCCCATATTCGTTACAATATATATATATATATATATATATATATATATATATATATATATATATATATATATATATATATATATATATATATATATATATATATATATATATATATATATATTATGATGGAAAACAGAAGACACCAGGCACTCGAAATATTAGCATAATCCATAAAATTTTAATAAAACTCGAACAGAGAAAGTGGATTATCAAATCTTCAAGGCAACTTGGTGATAAAACTGGTATAACGTTAAAAAGATTAAAAGTGTAAAAATGTACAACGTTTCGGAAAGGTCTACTTTCCTTGATCACGTACTAGAGCAAACTGATAGAAAAATGAGAGAGTGAAGTTAGTTTTTGGTGGCTATGTATATATATATATATATATATATATATATATATATATATATATATATATATATATATATATATATATATATATATATATATATATATACATAGCCACCAAAAACTAACTTCACTCTCCTCCTATCACAATTCACACACTGGGACATGTAATATTTGTAACTATGAGTGTGGTTCTAGCAAACAATGTTCCATGGGTGACTGTCACATAAGTCAGCAGAAATATGTGTGTTGAAATTCTTTTTTTCTTGTACCTCATTGCTATTGGTTCATAAACCATGTTGCTAAGAACAGAACTGGCAGTTGTTGTTCTCACTGGTAGGTTAAGTGATCAACCCTTAGAGATACCCTCAAAAGTTGTTAACATGTGAAAATCTGTACATTACACATGTATTAATACGGTGAACATCCTCACTATTCATACAAAACATCAATATAACTTGTGAGATTTACACTCTTGTTATGGTCCACATGATGGCCTATGGCCTTTATAATATTTGCATAAAGTGTGGCACTAACAAATTTAAATGCTGTTAAAGCAATTTTCACAAGTTATGCATCAATGTGTCTGACAGACAACTGGTCACCATGTACATGCAGCATAAGATACTGAAAATGTGTAAAAAATTCCAAAATTGAGTCAAAATGTTGGAATGGAAGCTTCCCAACTCTATAACTGGAATCCAGAAAGTCCTTATGGGTGTTTCCCACATTCATACTTACTAAGGGTTGTAAAATAAAGGACTCACCAGCTAAATTTTTGTGTTCAGATTTTCACAAACTTACAGCCCCAAGCTGAATCTCTGAAAGTCAAAATCCCTTCAACATAATTACTTAACATCTAAAACCGCCAAAAACTTACTAATTTTCATTTTTTACACCACTTTAGTAGGCTATATTCTTAAGGTCAAATAATTCATAAGTAAGTATTTAAAAAAACAACGATACAATTACTGTTTCCCCACCACAAAATTAGGATTAAATGTCTGCTAATATTTCACTCTCCTTCTATCAGTTACTCCTTCCAAACCCTAAAACTTGAACCCCTGTGGCTACAAATGTTGACACTATCTTAGATGACTGTTCCAAAGACTTCTACATGAACTCCAATCACCACAAAATTAAAATTACAGAAGACAGATACTAGTTTCCACTTTTCACCCCAAGTGAGAAGAAACAAGAAAAGGTTTTTCAAATTTTGTCCAAAGCAGAGGCACCTATTCTTTAATTACTTCTATGCATGAAGTGTTCAATATTAGCTTCATGACAGAGCATCAAACAGGCTCTCTCCAGCTAGGGGTCGATCCAAAGGTCTGCCACGAAAACATCTCAGAATTGACAAATTGTGCAAACCTAATTCATAAAGGGAAATTGCGGTCACCCCAAATTGGATTAGTGTAACCAGGCATCCCATTTCATAAATGGCTCTTGAGAATCATGTGACGATATTTTTCTCACCAAATTGTGAAGTCTTGCATATTAACTCTTTGGTTTACCTTGCAATATTTCTGTTCTGAAATATCATTTAAGATACTTGAAGGGAAATAGCCCCCTGTGGGCTGGGGGTTGTAGAATATGCTCACGGTATTTCCCGCCTGTCGTAAGAGGCAACTAAAGGGAAGGACTTGCACTGTATTTAAACTTTGCTTGACACTATATAACACATTTATGTTGGTGTGTCGTGGTGGAATCGTTGTGAGATTTAGCTGTTGTTTCGAAAGATTGGGGCGACTGCTTATGCCCTTTACATGATTGGGGAAAAGTCTTGCATGTCCGTGGCACTTACATATTAACATTCCTACTAACCTTTCATCTGAAAAGACTTTTTATGTGTGCACTTTTTACAAGTATATAAAGCAGGGATCAGCTGACAAAAGCATGGAAGCTGATTATCTTTGTAGCAGGTGCCAAATATGTACACCTCTTTTCACGTACATATAACACCTGCAAACAATGACAGAGATCGACCAATTCCACTATATTCATGAGCCAAATCTGAAGTTGTATCTCGAATGCTGATTGCTTTCAATACATAAAGATTCACACTGTACGATGAAGCTTAAATTGTAATGGTATCCCACAACATTCTCACTTTTTTACACAGTAAGTCAAAGGGACTTCTTCAATGGGTGAGTTTTAAGTGAGAGAAACCACACATTAGAACTCCACTGACTTTGTGTCACAGTTAAGGTTATACAACACTCCTTATGAATATTCATTTTGTGTTTACAGCTGTTTTAATTTTCTACATATTTGATTATGTAATCTCCTTAGGTGTGTGGGAAAAGTTTCAGGGTGTGTCGGGCAGTTGCGTGTCTTGCAATGAGGAAGCATGCATCCTGGTGAGGAAAAGAAAGAGTTGAAGTGCCAACATTGGAGGACTTTGGAGACAGGCTAAATTAGTGCTGGTCACCAAGGACCATGCTCACGCTGAGCCAAATTCAAACATTTAGGGTATCGAGTTTGTAGACTTATAGTATATAACGAATAGTACTTCCCTCACCAGGATAGGGCCATACCTTTCCCTACAGGTACCTGTAAATATCACTTTATCATGGTTTAATAACAAGATATTTCCTACGATAAAAAACTAATTTGCAAAGGACGAAACTTGGAAGTTAATCTGTAAGGTTAGGTTGCCTTTTAAATTGAAGAAGCTCACTGGTCCACATCTACAATGTTATTTTAGGGATTTGTCATAAGTTTGGGCTCCTGCTTACCACCTACATGGGGCCACATCACAGACCACTCCACAATATCACAGAGGTGGGGTGCCAACTGCAAACCTTTAGCCCCTAGTTTCTGTTATTAAAGAGTATCGTTCTAAAGTTCGTGTATATATGTATATGTCTCTTAAAGGAAACGTCGCCACACTCCAGACGAGGAAGAATTTTCATTAATTAAACCCAACCTTTTTTTTTTCTTGGTTGCAGTCTCAGCCACGTGTATTTATTCCAAGGTTTTAAAACAACCTGTGACACTTTGGTTGTGTGAAATGCATGGTAATCCCAGACTTGCTTTAGTCCATTTTTCATTGAATATTTATGATTTGTGGTTGCTGTGATCATCATGATACATATAAATAGTAATAGTATTAGGTTTTTACCCAGATTGACGAATAAATTCTTGCCAAAGTTTGTGGATGTTGGTATTACTAGTGCAGCCAATATAGGTGCAGGAGTAATGCACCTCCACCAAGCGGGCAAGGAAGCTGAGGGAATACTGCCCTCATGTATTCTATAAAGATACTGCAGAAACCATTGAAGTACTGCCACACACGAATTCCATGCAGACACCTATCCCTGCCAGAAATATGATGATAAAATAGTAGACTGGGTACAACTGAGCCAAAAAGACACACAAAAATATCAAGCAAACAGATATTTGGTATGCAAAATCCATAAATGAGCATACGAAAGGTTTAGTCCTGATAAAAAGGGGACCACTGAGAATGTTGACGATTAGAGCTCATCATTAGAGTGGGTAGCAAAGTGCTGAATGTATGAGACAGTTAACTTAAGGTTTTTTACCTCCCTCCCACTCTTACTCCCTCTGCCTCTCACCCCCCCCCCCCCCTCCATGAATTTCTGAAGTCTGACATCTGAAATCCAAAGTTTCATGACTCCAGTGTGGTATTAGATGTAATTATCACGAACGTTATGGCAGGTTTTTGTACTAAGGAAAGAAGAATAAATTCATTTAGCATTTCACAAAGTCTTTGCCTGTAATACACCTCTATCTTCTGATATCTCTATGTTCTGACTCACATAGCCCTAAAACTCTCACCCTTACCTAACCCCGAATATAGAGCAGACGTCAGAACAGAGAGCAGTCACGTACCGTCTTCGACAATTGTATGTCTGATAATTAAGACTAAATTGGGAGCCAGTTCCTACTTCTTCTCTACCTTCACTTAGGATGCAACTGATGTGTACATTTCACAAAGAATGGCTGGCAACAGGCTGTCAAGAAAGAGGGCAAAATATTGCTACTACCCAGGACTCTGTCATAATGGAAAAGCCCCTCTGGCATAACATGTTTTTCAAATTTTTTATTTTTTTTTTGCACACACCAGACTAGAGCCTGTTCAAAACACCTCCTGGCCTACCTTAAACCCCCCAAGCACCGGTGGCAAGTAATCTCTTTGGAAACCAATGTTTAAAACACAACAGTACTGTGTACACATGCTTTCCACACTCTCAGCAGCACAGGAATTGGGGGACTGGGTTAAACCTTTAAGTAACATACTCAAAACTCAAAGTATCTCACACTGAGATTATTTGCAAAGTACAAAACATATACATTAACTGTGAATGACACAGGGAAATGTTTCTTTGTAACTATTGTTATTCAATGTGAGTAAAAACCTTTTGATTAGGTCTCACCAAACTTGGTCTTTGTGGTTCATTCGCCCAGGAACAGAAAATAAGTAAACATTTGTGTTTGGTGTGAAGCAGTTAGCGGAGATAATGTAGGAGGAAAACAAACATTTGGACTCCTTAGAATGGCTAAACAGTCAATTTAGAAACTCACAAACTCAGGTCTTCAAATCTTGTACAAGCAAAAGTTCAGTTTAGTGTTTGTGTGTTTAGAAAAGTCCTCACTTCATTTTAAAGAGGGACAGCCTTTCAATGTTGTTTGTCCATGACCAATAGTTCACATAACATGCAAAAAAAAAGAACCTTCCACAGTGCATAATGCTTCAAGGTTTATATCCTTCACAATCTGACAAGATTTCTCATTGCCCCAAAGGCTGTCAACTTCACCTCTAAGCTCAAGAATAAAAGCATGTGGGAGGACGGGGCCACGGCACCCTCTAAAATAAAGTCACTTTCTGTGCTACTCGCTTTGCCAGACAATAATTGACAGACAATTAAGTGGATACATGTAAACACCTGTATGTTGTTCAGTAGTAGTAATATTAAGTAGAAGCTTAACAGATTCCAGACTTGATCATTTTCCAAGACTTGACCATCTTGTCTGCTACACATCATCACCCAGACTGACCAAGTGTTTTACCAGAAATCAAACTATACACGGTACCTGTACAAACTCAATGGAGAGGATCGCGCGAGGCGAAAATCTTCAAGCTAGGAAAACAGCATGAATAAATAGGCCTAAATACTAGGTTAGAGAAAGAGGATACTCATAATTCCGATGAGAAACGTCGGTTAGGTAGGCATCCCACGGCAAGGAACTGCAAACTAGCAGGAAACTGGAGAAATAGACACTTTTGAGGATGGTTTTACCAGACGTAGGTTAAAGACGTGTTGACACGGAGAAGGCAAAATGGAGAAGGAAGAGCTAGGTCTTAGGTCATAGGTCATAGGTATTCCCGCAGTGTTATTGGTTTGCCAGACGGTTATTGCAGTCAATAATGGTATACATATGTAAATAGGAGGTAAGTAGGAGCGAAATAGACTACCAGAAATCAAACTATACACAGGTTTAAATGGATTTATTACATTAAATGGCCAAGCACTGTCATACTTCATTTCATGCAAGGGCATCCTTTCAAGGTTCAACGTTTTTGGTCCAAAACACTGTTAATTCAGAGAGATACCTTCTAACATTGCATAAAGTTTCAAGGCTTGTACATACTTTCTATTAAACCAAACCTTTCCAATTGACCCAATGCTATTAGTGACACAAACTTACCATATTCAGAATCCAAAACAGTGAAAATATCAGATGAACTCCACCATATGACAACGTCAAAGCCCCAGAGTGGAAAAAGTGACAGGATGAGAGTAGGCTGCCCTCTAGGTGGGCATCTCCTGGTGTGCTATTAACTTTGCCAGATTGTAAAAGGCAGGCACGTGAATACATGTAGGATGTTACAGGTATTTGAAATAGACCAAGGATATTAACAAAATGAAGTTCTAGCAAACATCCAAAATAGTGAAAATTTGGAAGAACTTCACCACACAAAAATATCTAAGTTCTCAAGTGGGAAAAATTTGGAGTATGAGGGCAGGGGTGCCCTCTAGAATCATTTCATCCTCTCTGATATTAACTGAACAGTTAACAGAATCATAGGAATAGAGGAGGAAAAGCAGCGCAAATCAGACTTGTAATTTTGAACAAAAACAATCCCATTAGCATCTATAATTTTGACTTCATTATGGGAACTTGGGAAGAAATCCTATTGCAACTATCTCAAAGAAGCCTTCTAAACATAACTGAAAGAATTTCATCACTTGGGTGACAAAAGTTTTGTTCTCATAATTGCAAGAGCCCTTTGTGACAGTTCCCTGCTTTGACTATCTGGATAAAGTGTCATTATAAGTAGTGCATCACTTCTCATCTCATGAATGAAAGAAGTCCATTAAGAAAGGAAATAAGCAGTGGACCCAAGATTGCTTTGAAAGAAAAACCAAATATCACAAATCTCCTCTTACATATATTTCCAATATAAGTACCTTTCACAATGCTTCAGCAGAACATAATTAATGCACTAAAGAGCCGAACATGAGTACTGATACATTGGAAAAGTGATTCAAATTATTAGGGTCACAGCATTTTCCCTTTCAAGAACCATAAAACAAACAATAGAAGTCATGTGACAAACTGATATAAAAGATGATCTTTTACTAACAGATTTGACCATCACCAAATTCTCTACACCAGGACTGACCAGTCTTTCAGAGAAGCCAAACCATGTAAGCAACTTGATTAAAAGGCCAAGGAGCATTTTTCTACAGCTATAAACAACCACTTATTCCCTTTACTGTTTTCAAAATAAGTCACTAACCAGCTGTGACAGGCCCAGTGAGTAAAACACTTTTCATCCTCAGGGTCTCAGGTTTCTGGCCAACCTTTTACTCTCATTTACTCCTCTTTCTCATTTTGGATTCAAAACGTTGGAGGGAATTTTTATGAGAAGGATGAGACAACAGTTCATCTTTATGAGAGGTCATATCTGAGACCATCCCAAAGGCATGCAGACACTGGATACATCGGGGAGCTGTTTCTCGGATACATGCTCTACAGTATCATAAACTGAGCAAATTCTTTAGCACAACCAAATGAAAAGATTGAATAACCATTGACCTGTTGTTCTACAACTTTGATGTCTCCGGCCAATTAAAGGTTAACTCGGGACAAACTGGGTCCCGTAAATTGATTTTCTTTCACTTAACTTGTTTGAAACTACCACTGGCTACTTAAACAGAGCCTCCCAAAACTGTAAAAATGCAATTAAGTGCACAGAAGAGAGGTTACTGCTTTGAGATGAGGAAGTGGTGTTATTGATGACCAGTCACATGATCTCTGTGCTTTCAGCAACAAAATACCACATTAAGTCACACCAAAACATAACAAATTTTCTTTTTGTAAATGTTTGACACTAAAATGCTTCACTGTATTTTACAACAGTTCCTTTGCCAAGTGGTAGTATGGAACATCTCAAACTTCCTGAAAATCCCTCAAAAGAAAGGATACTCCTCCAAAAACCACTGCTGGCGTCAAGAAAACGACGCCTGCTATTACTTTCGTCACAAACACTTCTCCTCACAAAAAGAAAACCTCTCAAATGAAAGGAAATATTCCAAGGTCCAAACTTGCGTATTTACTGTCTGACGGCAAGCGAGAAGAGGACTAGGGAGGCCGCTCTCTTCCAGAGGGTGCCCTCCACCACTGTGCTATTGGTTTGCCAGGGTCTTACTGCAGGTTATTTGGGATCACATGTGTAAATAGAAGGTACTGAGGAGCGATGTAGATTTCAACATCTCAAACTTTTGCGGGCTTCCTAATTATTAAAGGGATACACTGTTACCCCAACCGTGTTTTGAAACATCAGCTTAACTACAATGAAGCTCTTCTTATCTTAATATGCAACATTTATGTCATAAAACATCATAAAAGGTAAAAAAGTAAACTTATGAGTTTATCTGCATGACTTTAACAATGAACACCAGAGAAACAAAAACATTGTAACATGATCCAAACGAGCCAATCACAGATTAGTATACTGGGGTACACTAATCCAACTAAAGGCGACTGCATTGCCTTTAAATGTTTACATGTTCCAATATCTTTCAGCATTAGGTACCTCTTCTTTTTGAAACATTTAACGACAACAGGAATTATTTAAACATTTCTAAAAGTTGCTACATTACCTTCCAAAGTTTTTTGTATAATTTTGCCAATTTTTGTGTTTTTAAATTTTATTGAGACAGTTTATTCTACTTTGATTAGATGACATGATCAACTATAACTCATAAAACCTACGGATTAAATGTCTTCTCTATGTCACATGTTCGATACTTTTTTCTCACTGATGCATGTCCATTTCCTACACATTTTCCCCAAATTAGATTCACTGTCATTTGATTCAGGAAGCTCCAAGCCAAATCTAACTCACAAAGGACTTGGAAAAGTGAAGACCAATACTTCATGGGATGATACTAATGCATGGACTTACCTAATCCAATGTATCATTTCACACTACAGATGAAATGAAACCAGCTGTCACAGAAATCTAAAAATAAGCCATCTCTGCCTAAATGGTTTAATAAGTGAAAATAGAATCTATTATGATGAAAAAAAAAAAGCCAGAGAGACTTATACAGGTGCTATGATGGATATATATGTATAACGAGTTCACTATACAGGATGGATGTATATGTATAACAAGTTCACTATACAGGGATGAAATTCAACATGGTAAAATTAATGTATATGGGGTTCAAAATAAGAGCTGCAAATGGCAAGGCCAAACGATTTTTAGGGAAAAGAAGAACTTTACGAGGACTCTGAGGCAAAAGAGGGGGAACTCAGACCGAATTTTGAACAGTACAGTAATGGCGAAAAAAAAAAAATTTAGGGGTGTCTAGGCAAAGTGAAGGGTCCAGACAGCCTTGGCTGCCAGTGCCTTGAAGGGCCAGACAGTCAGGGCCTCCATTGCTTCTAATTTTAGAGCCCTGTAATGACAATCACAATATTATTCCTCTAGCAAAGGCCTGTTTATGACTAAATAATGGAGGGAGATAAAGTGGACTTCTCTTCTTAACTTGGGGCCTGTATGGTAACTTCTTTCATGAGGATGAAGTATTTCCCTGCTTTCCCTCAAGTCTCTCATCAGCAAATACTTAGTCATGAGAACAGCCACATCAACAAAACATTTAAGCTACAAATATAACTGATTTTTAATTGCATTACTACAAAAATTTAGAACAACTTAGTAACTATGAAGGGACATCAGAATGGTTCAATTTATTTAAAGTTCACATCTTCTCATTTGTAACTATTTCATGACAAAGTGATAAACAACATAAATTTATTAAGTTTTTCCACTAAAGCTGGTAGGAAGAGGTTGGGCGCCCTCGCCTCGAGGGCACCGGTGTCTGCTGTGCTATCACAAATCTACCAGGTACTAATTGTGGGTAGATGAGGGTTACATAGGTAAATAGAAGGTAATGAGGGGCGAAGTAAATTTAACTTACATATGCATGGAAGTAAGTTTTATTTTGTCCACAGAGAGTGATTACATATGTCATTGCCATTAAATGTATTGCTTTATTCTACCCTGGTGGAAGCACCTTGAGTCTGAGTATCATGTATTAGGAGTAGGGTAACTTTTCCTGAGGAGTAAAAATCAAGCACAACAGGACAGTTTATCTGCTGGCTGTACATGAGCTGTATGACATACAGTATATTTTTTTTTTGGTGGTCATTCTGTTTATATTTGAGGGTAAATGGCACTATATTACTTTAATACCCAGCTAGTTTGGCTGTCTTCACTGCCACAAAAAGATAGAAATGAAATGTTTATGTTCCCAACTAGTTATTCAGACAAAGTGCAAAGTCAAAAGTGATAAATGCAATCAAAATGCACCCCACCCCCTTTATATCATGTATAAAATACTAGTATACACATGCAGTTTAGTGACAACCAATGGTTCTGATTATAAATGTCAAATCTGGAATATTCTCTAGTGAAAAGAGCAACAGACACATTAAGTAACTTTTTTGAAAGAAAGCTGTATCGGGAAACAACTGATTTGTTTTGTCATATGCCAATCTTCCAGCCTATAAAAATTGCAAGGTGCAAAATAAACATAACTGGCTTTAATGGGCACTAGTTACTCTTGAAACATGTACACAATAAAGAATTACTTTTAACTTGTAACTACGCTCAGTCATGGGCATCAATCCGGGGGGGGGGGACAGGGGGACATGTCCCCCCCTCACATTTTGGAAATACATCAATTGACTTAAGATCTGTACACAGTAAATTTTTGACAGAAGTGACCATGCCACCCCCACCCCCACCCCCCCCCCCTCACATTCGAGTAAAGACTGCCTCTACTGTGCTCAGTTAAAACAACATATGAAGCTTGGAAGAGTACTATAAGTCCACATAAAAGTATACATCACAGAAATCAAAATATAAAACTAATTGGCCCAACTGTGTACTTTCATAAGATATTTCTGTGATATGGTATATAATGTTGAAATTTCTACCCTAACTTGAAAATGGTGAACTGCAAAATAATTTGAGATGCTTCTCTTGTACTATTCGGAGAACCATGCTGGCTCTGCCTTATTTTTCCAAAAGGCAGTACAACACTATATTCTTTAACATGATCACTATATTACTGTGAAAGAGTCACAGAGAAATACAAGTCCTTTTCTCACAAGGTACAAAGCAAACAAGTTATTTTCAAAGGTTTCATACCTTTTTACTTTCACAAAAAATGATATCACAAATTATTGTGCAATCAACTATTTCAAATTATGCAAATAAATCTCAACATTTTATGCCTCAGTTACTGAGTAAGCTATGAAAATTGGGATTTAGGCCACTGCATTATATTCAACCTTTGTAACGTATACACTTATAATGCCAGACATGTACACTTTAATGAATGCATTACACAGTGTTACTTTGTTAAAATAAAGTTCTTACACTGTAAACTTATACAATCACCGAGTGGTCAACAATTATGGAATGTCTGTATGCCATACAGAAGAGTCTTTCTTTAAGTATTCCTTTCTTTAACCATATACACTCCAGAGGCTATTTGGGTGAGCAGACTAACATCCGTTTTCTGCTCATGCCTAAGGCTCTTCAAAAGTGTGCATAATTCATGATCAAAATCTTGAAATGCTCAATGCAGAGAACGAACCTCAAGTGTTTATTTGCAACCCGAAGCCATCTCTTTCATTAATCCATGAATGGCCTTATATCAGAGAGGGTACTTCAATTTTGTCTCCCACAGATGGCTGTGAATTTTAGTCCATTTTACAGATGCATTCTGTACCATGGCATCAACAACCCTAGCTTCCTAAAAAGGAAAGTTTTCTTCCTCCCCTTAGGTTATATCATATCAAAACCCAATTTGAAAAGTGGGAGAATTCCACAAACTGCAGTTTTCCTGCAACAAGCATGGTCCAACAAACCACTCTATGCACAATGATTTATTATAAAGAAAAACATGGAGAAATAGAATGCACACGCATGAAAAAAAGAAGGAATATATCTCACTATTTGGCATCTTAAAACCTGAAGTAAGCAAACATTTGCCTAAGGGAAAGAGATATCCCTCCCTTTAGACCCCTTCCCCATGATGGTAATCCTCTTGCACTGATGGTCCCTCCCTCCCCACACCCAAATTGGTTTCTCTGCCATCTGACAAGCTGATCCAACTATTTCCTTTCTTCTTGTATGCCACATATGTACAACACATGCAGAGTCATCCACCTTGGATGGATGAGGCCCTTAAAAAAGTTTCAGCTTCTTACTCAAAAAATTCTGCTCACAAACCAATACTAATCTCAAATATCATATATCAATGCCAAAGATTCCCTGCATTGATTTTTTAAGCCCAAGTTAATACCCACCTTACATTGCTGTGTCTTTGAATATAAATCTTATGAAATTGTATGTCTTCCCGGTTGCTGGCAATGTCATCCTTCATCTCCATGGCAACGTGCCGAGGCAACACTGATAACAGCAAACGTTCCTATTGGAGATGAAGCAAAAGTTGAAATTATTGCTAATTTAAACAACGTGCTTGATCTTATGATGCTCTTATGATGCAAATAAACGACCAAATCACAAACAAAGATATAACCTTGTTCGAAAGGCAACTGCCAGATTCAAACTTGTGTATCGGTAAGAAAAGAAGAATTGGAGCATTCACTTACAATGAAAGTTAAGTAAAGCTCATCAAGTGCATGGTGTGTGGGAAATTAATAGGGATTTGATATGGGCTACAATATTACAGTATTATGGAGCCAATGAATGAAACTGAACACGTTCACATTCAAGGCTTGACATTGCACGCAAAACTGTTAAAACGTGATGTTTATGATTTAGGAAAACATTGACTGAGGTATTGTTTAACATTCGAGGTAGGAGAATTGGTTATAAAGGACGTGTAAATGCTGATGTGATTTTACGTCATACAGGGGGAAAACGTGTTACTTGTACAGTGAAATAATCCTGAATTTGTCCATTCGACCTAGTGGTAGAGCATCTGCCTTTATGGAACAAGACTGAAAAATAGCACTGAATGCTAGAATACCCATTCTAATAATTCTCAACAATGGTAAGGCAGGTTTGGCCTTCTGAAGGACTTCCTTTTACATTGAAGATATTTATGTGATAAAGCAAATCAAATCAATCAAATCAAAACCACAGGCTATACATACAGAAAGTTTTGCTGTTCAGCTTAATGCTCAGCACAAGGGTTACGAGCTAGGACAGTGATGCAGTGAGTACCTGAACAAGCTTCCTTGCATGGCCCTCAGAGGCTTAATGAATTTTTAAGTAAAGACATTGTGTATGACTTAAAAACAATGCATTATGCACTAACCAAGTAGACACTTGCACAATGCACATTATAAATCCCACACCTGTCAGTCTTATTCATAGGCATAGGAAGCTGTTCAAGACTGGCGGCTGAACATTGTTTCTGACTGCTGTTCTGGGGGAGGGTTCCAAGGGGAGGGTTCCAAGGGGAGGGGGTTTTTGAATATTCGAGGGTCCTTAGATGCAATCTGGTGCAACAAATTGGGTAAACTTTAAGGGAAATTACTGCAAATTTTTGGCCTTTTTTACAGAAGAAACAAATATGGGTTTTTCATCTTTGGATTGAGAAGGCTGAAGCATATTTCCACCCCACCAGTTTTGACTGGGGGGGTTAAGTTGCCCCTGCCTCTCTCCTTCCTACACCTATGGTCTTATTGATTCAACACATTAAATGTCATATTTTGATACCACATATGACAGTGCAGACTAGCAATATGAGTACAAATAAACGAGTACTATTACACAGCTATGAGTACAAGTCTGAGTACCAGGTACCTCACAATTTTCAAATTCCTTCAGCAAGGGTGTAGCTCAGGATTTTGTTGGGTGAGGGGCAGAATGTAGTAATAGACAATCACTGAGAGAACTAAACTGCAAGCTATGGGATAAATTTCAAAATTGTAGACACTGTATTTGTTAGATGAAATTTAATGACACACCAACACGAATGTGTTATATAGTGTCAACTAGATAAAAAGGTAAAGTTTAAATACTGTTTCAAATACGGGTCAAGTTCAAGTTTGGTTTCAAATACAGCTCAAATATGCAGGGTTTTCCCTGGGCCTTTTGAACGTCGCGGCCCGCGACGTTCAAACTTCAAAAACAGGAAGACCGCGACGTTCAAAAAAACAGCCGCGATGTTCAAAAATTCCTCCGGTACCCTGAAAAAATGTTACTTAAACTTTGTCAACGATCGCCTTTCCGTTAATACAATGTGCAGTGAAATCACAAGCTTATTTCCGAAACCTTTTCAGGGCAAAATTACGAGCCATGTAGTACTACCTTCGCGGTAATACTTTCGTGCTCATACGTACCCACAGTCATACACGCAAGTCTCAAAATGCAAACAGAAAGCTAAGCTCAGCGTTCGGTATGTATGCATGCCACACACGTACACGGAGTTCAGTAAGCCCTCTTTAATTCACACGTTGCCCGCTCGGCGGACAATCTATATTGGCTGCACTCGTAATACCACATGTAAACATTTCGAGATCGGAATATGCAGAGTGAGCGTGGATGAACACCGGCGAGATTCGCCTTCCAACACAAACCTGGTAAACAATTGAACACCTCAACCAGCTGACCCGCCCAACCCTTTGAAAATCCCCTGTTTCATATCTTCATGGTCACAAAAAATAAAGCCCCGCCTCGGAATGCAACTCCAAACTTAAAACTGCATTACCAATCTCGTAACTCTCACTCAGCTGCACTGCCAACCTTGCACACTTATCACGTTGACTGTCGTGAAATCGCTAAACCTTCGTACCAGGTATTGAATATGTGCCCTCAAGTTTAAATTTACATGTCATTATTTGGTAATGATTACGTACATTCCAACGTGAGCAGTCAAGTAAACTATACCGTGAGACGCAACCACAGGTATTATAATTCTGTGGACGCAACTTGCAAAGCCAAAACCAAATGCACCGTTTGGCAGGTTATAGGCGGGGCTTGTGTCTCAGAATTTTCAACCCAACGAATGAATGAAATATCAGCATTTGACCAACAATATTATTGATAACGTGTCCTTTGTAAAAATACGTAACTTTGCATTATCAGGGCCGCCAAACAATCTACTCAACTTACGCATCTGGCTGGTTTCAAATCTTCACAATATGAACACATTTTTTGTGTCGAAACTGGGTAGAAAATTCGTACCAGAGTACCCAAAAAGCATTACCTGTCGGGTACCCGACCGTAAACCTTGCAAAATCAAGCCTAAGTTTAGTGCATGGTATGCACATACAATTCAAGACTCCACCCATCGGCCCCTTATCTCTGGTCGGATCGATCTGTTGAAAACAATACGTCACATTTTCTATATCTACAATGTGCCGTTGGTTCTTAACAATCGTGAGTTTAGAAATCAGACAGGAATTAATAATTTGACCATATTTTAGTGCAGTTAGTACAAATTTTAAACAAGTCCTATCACTACCTCCTGTGGTTTTGTGTTAAAGTGTGCCGTAACGTGTGCATCGGAACCAAAAAATAACATCCAGTTTGTCACTGCAACTTCTGTACTGTAATGTACCTCAACCATGTTATCAAATTTCTCGTAAACTGTTTTCTTGTTACTCTTATGAAAAATCCACCATCGTGATAATGACAGTAAAAAACTTTCTAATGCATCTCCTAGCCGAGATTTCACCCGCACAGCACCGTTACAAATGTACGGTAAGATACGGCAGACACCGTGTACGTACGAACGTTCGTTCGTTCGCTGCCTGAGTGCTCTCTCTGCTGTAGTGAGCACATGACTTTGGCAAGTTCCATTTTTCGCAAATGGGGGGTACGTAAAATACTGGGAAAATATTTTGCTCTTATTTTACCATATATTTATGAAACTTTGGACGTAAAACTTTTGCAAGTAGTTTGAATAGCAATAAAAAATTACGAGCAATAATAAGATAGGAATCATTTTAGTATGTAAGGTAGTACCAGGATAGAAGTAACAGAAAAGAAGATTTTTTTCGTGCACACAGCGCAAAATACACCTTGAAAGACTTTGTACGATTTTAAATCTGATGGAGTGAATTTTGCTTCAGAAAAAAGTTTCTCCACCAAAAATACGACGTTTTGGCGAGTGATTCGAGTCAAAAGATATTATTGTAGTTGTAATAAGTGCATACCTTATGTAGACATAACTGTATCACCAAAATTTACTTCTTCAGATCATGAAATCATGTCATGTTAATGTTAGTGATAACTTGACAAGTATGAAATCTAGCAACATCGAAAGTCGAGCCACGTGCCGTGTATCCATTTGGGTATGTGTTTATACGGCAGAGATAGTGTAAAATTTCTAGTCGGTCTTTCGCGCTACTTCTGGGCCTTAGTTTTGAAACGTTACTTATCCACACGCACTGCGTGCAAAAATTTATGAGCTGTCTTTCGACGTTCATTTCTAGAGATAGGCTAGGCTATTATACAGTACAGTAGGCCTATGTTGTTTCGTTATCTAGTATAGGGGCGGCTTGATGTTAGAAACACGCATCGCGGGGCTTGTTTCTGGTGAAAAATGCAATGTAACAAAAGCATGGTACGAAACAGACAAAAGCAACTTCATTTCAACATAATCGTGAATGAAATGGGGGTAAATACATTTTGTTAGTTGCAATAACCATGCAATTTCGCGAAGATCAAAAGGGAAAGGCTGAAAAACTCTACCCGGGTAAAGTAGTAAAGTACTGTGTGCGCTCTGACGTACCTGAACTGTGCTGCATTAGAAATTGCGGTAACTACTAACAATAGCCAATGATCGCTATCATTTGGAGAGGTTAAAATATTACGAGTTTGTGAGCACCAATGGTGAATATTTTGGCAGAAACTTAAAGAAATTCTGTTGACTAATTCGCCTCAAAAGTGCCACTATTTTGCGTTTAGACACTTCTAAAATTCAAAAAATTTCGAAAAGGGGAGGGGGACACCCCCTCCCCTTATACCCCACCCCCAGGCCGGCGATCCACCGTCGGACGCGGCAGAGCCGCGACGTTCAGTTCTAAACCCAGGGAAAACCCTGCTATTGCATAAATATAATGCATTCCTCACTAAAGGACAGGTGAAATGTGTCCTTTTGTGGATGGATTTTCCTTAGCTTTACATAGCTGTTTGAAGTATGCTAACACAATGGACGGTGGAGAGGTTGCCTAACAGAAGTCCTTACGACACGGAAAGTTAAGAACGTTATTCATCAGTTACCTCAGTCTCAATACCCAACCTTGAGATGGGGCCAGCCTTGAGGCCTTTTCCAAAGATCCTACTCCAAAATGTCTAGCATTTTCTCCAAGAATCACTTTGAAAGTTGCAGATGGTGAAGAGTGTATTTTACAAAGTCTATTGTACGAAATGAATGATCTTGAAGTTTCACTGACTAGAAAATGGAACTGAAATTGCTTAATTTAGGTCTGTTGTATTGTAGATCATATCTGTACATGGTAAGCTGGCCCAGGGGCTGCAGAGCTGATTTTGAAGAGGGGGGGGGGGGGCTAATCATCGAAGCGACCCAATATGCTCAAGAAAATAAAAGCCTATAATCCTTGTTTAAGGCAGCCCAGAATGTCCACGGCAGAAAAAGTGCGGGGACTTAAGCCCCATGGACCCCCCGTCTCCGCGGTCCCTGTGACCTCAGCTTGATATCGTTGCATTGTAACGGTGAAATCCTGTAGTTTATAGGGGTATGAAACATGTATTGCCACTTATATCTGTGTCAGATGAGTTAGAATTACATTACAAATATGAATAGAAATAAAAACTGCATCCAACTTTTTTCTCATTTTTCCCACCAACTTCCCATCCCACCAGATAACCCTCTTTGGCCCACCAATGGTTGGTAAACCACTGGATGAGAACACGGCTGCAAATTATTTCTGCATGAGCAATAGAAATGTCCCATCCAGTTATGCATGACATAAGGACTTGTGTTTTACTTTGCTCTAGTCATACTTGCTACTTTGTCAAAGACTTCCTCTTTGTGCATGCTAAAACTAAGCAGTTCAACAGATTTTGATCTATCCCAAACACTTGAAAAGTTCATTTACTCTGTTGTAAATCTACGTATGAGACAACTAAAAATATCAGTCCCCTTCCAGCTAAAACTATCAAGCGTGATTTAACATAAATTAAACTTCTACATTCTTCCTTAATGAAACAGAGGATGTGAAATCTTTCTACGAAATCTGTTTCCTGATAACATCAACTTTGCGACCTACAACAGAGTTATCCATGCTGTGATGACGTCTCCAAAACGTGGTCACATCATGTTCACATTACAACAAGATAAATGCTGCGAATGCATGCATGATTTCCTATGCTGTTATGGTTTTGTAAGGAAGAATTAGCACAATTTCCATAAAGGAACTGAAGCACGGAAGAAGAATTAATGTATAATGAACCTGTTGCATTATAATTCACACAGATGGCATAATACTCCTGACCGTGTATAAAGTCTAATTTCAAGGTAGATGGGATTGTTCACAAGTACAATAGATGAGGAAAGCATCGACTTCACAATTTATGTATAGCACGACCTGCATTATTCACTACATTTACATCCTTAAATAAGCAAACAAAAGTCATTTTGAATATAATAAGCTCCACCTTGCTGATTGGATGATGACATAAGTTGGATAGGAGCCTTAAGGTATAGGACAGGGCACCCTCTGTGGTAAGAAGTCTTTGCCTGTAGAAATTACAGGCATTTGGGGAAATACATAAATAGAAGGTAAGACAGGAGTGACATAGACCCATTTTACTGATGTCATATGTTTTAAAGACACTTGCAAACAGCTTGTATGTGTATGGCACACTATAACTATATGCAAGTGTATTTAGCAAGCACACATGGTTTATCGTACATGCACCAAGGGCATCAATACCTGCAATTCAACTGATCGCTCACTTTGCATATGCCTGTACATCTGTGTCTTGCTTATTTGTCCAACACTGGCTTTTTGCTTGCAGTTAGAAACGACTGTCTAGGTGAAATTAGGTCTATACTTGTGTTAAATATCTTGCCTATGGACAATCATACGCATAAAATACTCCAACAAGTTTGAGTTTTGCTTCTCCTTCAACTTTTACTGCCACTTCGCATTTTTCAAACCTTGTTTGCAGTATTTGTCTATTTTGATCTACTACACAATACTATAAACCCATCCAGTGGGACAAGATTTTAACCCCCAGGATCAAAATATATCTCTCCAGCTTCTTCATGTACGGTGACATATGTCCTCCACAAGTAGTGCAGCTTTCACGAGATAATTCTCAACAACCTAAATCACTTGAAACTCTAAATCAGCTCTTCTGGCTGAGATCTTACAGCACCAGAAATAGCTGTCTGTAAGAGGCGGAGTGTGCACACCATTACCTTCAGAGGATAGATATGACTTCACTTCAACAAGCTTTGGTTCATTAACCTTGGGCTATCCAACAACTTTATCAACAGTAATATGAAGACCCAAACCGCTCTTATTTCACATCCCAAGTGAATAATTAGAAAAATTGCTCTATCTTTAAGTGGAATTCTTCAGGTCATGTAACTCCTGCTTCTGGGAGAGATACATCACAATTTTGCTAGGTGGACAAAAACTCTGAGACAATAAAATGCAATAACTCTTGAGCTGTACTGGAAGAGCGCTTTTCTGAAAATATGTGACATATCAAATATGGTTAGGATGCACTATCCTGAGTCATCTAAGGTCTTTTTCAAAGAAAAAAAGGCATATAGGCATGAATTTTTGGAGCACAATTTGTCCCTTTTTACTAAAATCATACAGTAGGATTATGCTAGTCCTTGACTATAGTTCAATATCACTTGAAGGGATTTACCAGAGACAAAATTCATTGGCTTCTAAAAATGCAGCAAAATATTCTCTTTCAATGGGTGAAAACTGCATCTCAAAACATAGCGCGTTCGGAAGATACTAATTTTTGAAGAACTGCAATTTCTTCTTGAGATAAAGTGCATTATGGGAAATCTGTGATGTCATCACATCATATTAAATTGACCTTGCAACCAATTTTATATGATATTGATGCCATTCTGTAGGGAATATTTCGCAACAGTGTTTCATATACCCTACATCTGGTGAAAGGTTATGCTACATCTACAGGAGAAGATATCTGAAAATTCCACAGTATCAAATTTCAAGGACAAACAGACCATTCAATTATAAAGAAAAACAAAAGGAATCTGAGGCATTGTGCCCACTTTACAGGGAAAACAAGCCAGTGAGCCACAACTGGAAAAAAGGCTGTGGTCGTCTCGACTTGAACCAATTGGTTGGAAACTGGTACGTTAAACCTCATCTAACTAACTACCTTTATGAGAAATGGACAGAGGTATTTTTTGACGAAAAAATCTTTAAAATGAGGTATCTTGAGTAAGGAAAAGAGTATTGCTACAGGGTTTGGAGGACATGGACTGGAATTATTTTTCTTTCATACGAGACCCTTGTGGAAAGCCACTGGAATATGCCTTTAAATCATTATTGTGAACATAATGATACCCCAGACCAAACATTTATCTATAACATATGTTACTGGCTACAGAAAACACTATCAGAGCAAGCTTATCAAGACCCTTTCAGAACTAAATCTATTGCAACTATATTACACACAAAGCAACAAAAAAAACAAAAAAAAAAAAGAAAAAAAAACAAACAAAGAATAATGGAGAACATGACCACTTTTTCTTTCAATTTTGCTTTCCCAGGTATAAACTACACAAATAATTGCCTATGACCTTTGCATAAAATTGGGAGTACTGTACATGCATTTATAGCATCATTTGAAATTTTAGTCAGCACAATCTAATTTTATGGTGGTTGAGTTCTTATGATAACATTTTCCATTTGTTTCCTTCAGTAATGCTAGGCAGAGCAGTGCACCACCAAACAATCACATGTTCCTACTACAAGATGGGATACAGTTCTCTAATGTCATCCAATTTTCTCTTTGCAATATCTGTCAAATCCTCCTTAAGCCCAGTATTTCATCTACCAACAGCACAAGAAAGAACTCATTCACAGCAAATCACAGAAGTCAACAATTCACAACCATTTGCACTTCTGGAAAATTGTTTCCCTATCATAATTATAGAAACTTCATTTATTGGTCTATCAGTGCCACACATCCCGAAAGGGAAATGAGGAAAGTGCAAATTTAATTCGATTTGAGCTAAAACAGCAAATCATCTGAACACACTGCAACACTAACAAACACTCGGGGGAATCCCCAAAGCAGCTAGACACTTCAGTGAAAGGTAATCAGCCAGTAATCACACATTAACAAGGCAGATCCTGAGACAGATTTTGGCACTTGAAGAGAGGTATTCTGTGCATTAATTTAAAAACAAATCATGATGGAATGACTGCTACAAAATCTTCATATTTTATTCCTTTCTTCTATGATGAGAAAAGCTTAAGGGTAAAAACGGGTCATCTCTATGCCAAGTTCACTCAGGCAGACTTGTAGTGAGTACATACACCCACTTATCACATCAGCACATTTGTCTAGTACATGTACTAGGGAGTATACTCTTATATGTGCCATCTATTCTCAAATCCTTGTACTGCAAGTAGAGCATTAGTGCTTATATCTGGGTAGGTGAACTATAGATTGACACCTAATACTATAGAAAACTTGCATTGATGTCAGGATTGAGGGCATTACACAGTATATCAATGTGTAGACTATGTGCTTAAGCATGTAATATTCCCCCCACCCCACCCCCACCCCCAAGTAAGCATCTACTATGACTTCATGTTTTGAAGACCTCTGTTAACACATACTATGGCTTTTACTGTATTGCTACTGCTATTCATGGTATCATAACTATATCTATTCTTCCAAAAATACCTGATTTCTTCAAGTAACAATTAATCCTTCTTGTACATTACACATACTCATGACACTAACAGACTTGAACTATACTGCTCACAATCAGAGTCACCATAGCTGTATTTATTATACTTGAAACCTTACACTAACACAATAGCATTCATCTATAGCATGAATAGTCTCAGAGAGAAAAACCTAACATAGTACATTTATTGTGTCGACTATTGCTATATTCCTCTGAAAAGTTAATGCATCCTCCTTGCCTATCCATAAAGGCTTGCAAGCTGGTTATGAGGCGCCCCCAAAAAACCTCATCTTGGCGTGTTATGCGCTTCAAGTAAATACATGGTTACATTCCTGCAAAATACTGCATAGCATATGCTGACTACATTCCCACTGTTTGGTCTAGTGGTGAGAGCTGTTCAGCCAAGAAACCAGGTTCAAATCCTGGATGGGCCATACCAAAGAAAAAATGGGAGCTGTTGCCTTCTCACTTGGTGCTCGGCCAAAGTGGCTGGAGCAGGAATAGTATGTGTGAGTCCTTATAACCATGAGTGCCACAATGGCAGCTCAGTTAGTATAGACCTAGGGCCTTGGGAATGTTTCAGAAAGATATATAGAAATGAGCTGGGACTTTGTAAAGAGCTTTGAGGTCTGTCCTTGACATCAAGCACTTAGTAAGATGGAAGTATTATTATTGTTATTACTATTACAATCTGTGAAAAAGATCTAAGTTATTGTATTACCTGATTTAGCTGTCTGTCTGTGTCCTAAACTTGCACTATTCCTAATCATTTGTATTCTGTAAAACAGGTGTACAGGTATTTCTTTCTTGTCAGTTTGTTTTTTTAAGGTATGTTACTTTCTTTGTGTGCATTCTGTACTTGACAAATGAATAGGTGTTTCTTCTTGGTAATTTAGCTGTATAGTGTATAGCCAGACCTCTGGGCTTCCCCCACCTTATTGCTTGGTGTTAAACATGTACATAAAGGATTTATCTAATCCATTTACTAGCTGTAACACACTTTTCTTGTCTGACACTATCACGTTTGTTTAGCTTGGGGGTTAAAGCCAACTCAGAAGCTGCAGCAGGCCCATAGCAAGACGAGGTACTGAAGGGTGTTTGGGGGGGGGGGACAAAATAGCTTCCAGGTGAGGGGGAAAATGATTTTTGGATGGGTTATATATACTACAATGGAAATTGTTAACTTTCTAGGGGGAAGTGACAATTTTTCTAAGGGAGCATTGCCCCCTCACCTGATCCCTCTTGGCCACACGCTTATGTAGCAGTATAAAGCCTGAAAGGTTTGTGTCATCATTGATACTATTGATGTACATTTCAGTTCAATATTCATTACCGTTGCTGTTTCATTCCAGTAAAACTGGGAAGTCTTTGTGCTGAGAAAAAAGGTATCATAGCTTCAGACTGTTTAGTGTATTTTCTCAACTCAAGTGTCTTTTACCATCCTGTGACACAATACCCCATGGTTTACGAGTTTAACTCTGCTGGTAAGTAAACCATTACATATTACTCTTTGCTCAAACCATTTCACAAATATAACCTCCACTCTAATGCATTTTTGACGACCGCATCAAATCCTTCTACTTACTGTTAACGGAAACAAGTTAATGAGTTAATGGAAGGACAAAATGGTATTGCTAAAAAGTGCAAGATAATGTCATGGCCATGTACAGTCAGAAGAGTGTATCTCTTACTGTAAATATTAACAGGAAGACACTATGTCATTAAAGTACATATGAATATTCAAGAAAGGTCCAATTTGAATAAAAATGATCCTATTGAGAGAAATCACGTTCTAGATGGGATGCAGGGAGGCAATAAATGTATCTTAAGAGGTTTAAAGCTCATCTATGGAGCACTTGATTTCCTTTTATTTGATCAATTTTGAACTCTCATGTTTTCCCACCAGTCCAAGAAGAGAATTTGACAGTAAAAGACAAATGCAGCTGAAGAACAGATCAACAAAAAGAAATGTGATGTGACTTGAAGGTGCACACGTAGCAACAGAATCTTACTTTTCTGATAAAAGACACACCTTCTGCTCAAATATGTTTTTTCCCTCCAAGTGACAGCACTTGCAAAATATTACCCTTCATAAATTTTTAATTATTTTCCTTTTATCCCAATTATACTGGACACTGTATTTCCTGAGGCTTCCAAAACTGATGGGCGAGCTGTCACCACATGGGAATAGTAGGTGCCACATTACCAATAATAAATTCATATGTGAATCGGGAAGAAATTTTTCTTGCACCTGTCCATCAGATTGAATTTTTATTTATTTTTATGATAGCTCTCTCTGGCAACTTTACCCCATCCTTAAAGTAACTTCCATACTTACTCAAGGAATGCAGCTTTTCCAAATTGGGGTGCCTCACCTCCCCATATTTCAAAATGGAAACTGAGATTTACTTCAAATTTGTTCAATTTTGCAATTATCATACATTTACAACTGCCTCTCATGACATAATCCTTAATGTAAAGCCATGCCAAGCATCCCTTTCTTGATGTATAACCATGTACTCAAATTGCCATTTTTTCACTTTTTAACAAGTTGTCTGAGAAGCACGGATCCCTCATCTTTCATAATAAGTGATGAATGAATCTTCATAAACCTTTGCAAAAATAATCACAATTTCAAGACTTGTGTTTGGGAATTAAAAGTCATCAAAGGAATATTACTTCCAGATGACAAGTGTCTACAAAACTCTGCAATGTTTATCATTTCTGATGTCTGCTTGCTAGAAAAACTAGGTTTAAGGACTTTGTTTGGGAACAGTAATAATTGCTTTTGAAGCACTTTAAAATGTCTGGAACCATTTAAAATGGAACACACCAAGGAAAACCACAAATTTTAGGGAAAATGAGCCCAATTGGATTGATTTCATGCCAAGATGACCAAGTTTTGAGTAACTGTAGGCATCTTTTGAATCCATAGGGTGGATAAATTACTCCACAGATATGACACCACACCATGTCACCATGCTATTATGTTAGGCTAAAAAAAGATAAAATCCATAGTCTATAGGTTGACAAAAGTTGCCAAAGTGGTAATGAGAGCTAAACGTTAACGGTCACTCTACATTTAGTGACTGATTGAGTCACCGAAGGGATATGTTTGGTTAAGAGTGACTCAAGTGGGAGTGGGTGCAAGAGGTACAGTGCTGTAAGTCTCGGAGCTGTTGTTAGCCAACCAGCCCTACTACAGTAGCATTCTGACATGGCTTTTCAAGTAGTAATTTAGGATAAGGTATATTAAGGAAAGTGCTGTATTATGAATCATGGACTCAATCATGCATCTTATGATGCAGACAGGTTCTCAGAAGTAATATTTTCTGCATATTTTCAACATTTATAAGATTATAAAATCAGTCTCAATAACATACATCTATACAAATTATGTGTCTGTTTAAGCTAAAATGAACAAATTTGAGAGTCTCCACTGAAACAATAGACTACTAAATAGACGCCAACCATTACTATGTAATTAGTATCTGGCAAAACATTCAGCACAGACTAAACAGCATACAGTATGTGGCACTCTCTCTAGCAATGAAAACTGTTTGTATCTAGAGCTACGATTTCTTCAGCCACTATTTCAGCACAGACTACACATGCTCCTTCCCGTGGAAACTGAATTATCCAGCTACCATTTCAGCACATCATAGCTGGCGCTCTCACTTGCAATTAAGATTGAAGATCCTGAAGCAAACAGGCAGAAATTTCAGGTAGCAAACCACCAGGGAGCAAGCACATTTTCATACATGTGCAAACTGAAGACCAGGAACATAATTCTGCTTTAATGTTTACTAGATTATAAGAGATGCTCTAAGCATAGGGTTACTGAGGGGAAACGGAAGACAGAGTAGATAAAAATAACCACTTCACATCCTACTTTTGATTTCCAATCAACAAGCAGAAGCAGACCAAATACTCTTCAAGCTCCTATTTCAAATATTTACCAAGCTATAATCAGCAATATCTTAAATAACATCAAACTATCACCACCACACTGTTCAACTGTTGCCAAATATATGCATCCACAAAACGATGTTTAATTCTGTCCTGGCAATAACAGTTTCAAATGGAAATGGCTTTCTTTTTCATACGAAACTTTGCAACTTGTAACATGATTAAGCAATTTTCTCACTAAGAAGGTCACCACTATGTAAAACCTCTCAGCTTCATATATGATCTCTGCAAAGCATTTTACATCACTGGCTCTTGCAATGATTGTAAAGAAATTTTCCCAAAAGGTGGATTCTACTATTAAATCATAACAAGCCACATTTATACCCCCCCCCCCGGAAGAAAAAATTCCTTTCTCTGCTTATAATGCACTAGAAATAATAAACCACAACATGAGATTTTTTGTTATCTCCTCACAGCAAAATAGCCTAATTATGACAAATTTGTATCATTTTCCTCCTAAGTTCTGATCATTCAGACTCTTTTTCAAAGTAATCAATTATCATTGCAAAACAGGAGACATTTCCCTGAGCAAAATTTAGAGAGATTTTTTCTATATTTATCAAAGTCGACATTTTTTCTTTTTCAATTAATGCAAGTCTGTTGCTTACATCTTCGATGTCTAATTAGCATCATATCCTCTTCCAGCCTTTGGGAGCCTCTCCCAATTCTTCCTGAGATACATTTTATCGCAACATAAAAGACTCTTAAAATGAAGTGAGACTATCAGGGAGAAAAACATATGACAATTGCTGGGAACTATCAAAAAGTATTATCTAATGTCGCCATTTCAATAATCTCCTCTTCTTATGTCACGAGACGGCTCCCCACATAACTCAAGCAGATGCCTTCATGTGGTATCTCCTTTCACAGTCACTTGAGGCTAAATCAGTTCCCCGGAAAAAACAGTCGAGGAGCTTCCTGAACGCAGGTTTTCACATAGCTTGTGATGGGAGAATGTTTTCTCAACAGAAAATTGGTAAACAAATTTGAATGTTTCTAATGTACACAGGGATATTAGATGGCTAGTAAGTATGACCATTAAGTAACTCGGTCCTCCTTAGGATCCCTTGAAACTTGCTGTCCTATTCAATTCCCCCAGAAGAAACATGTTTAAGTTACAACAAAAAAGGAAAATCCCATCATTTTCTTAAAGTTAAAATGTTACCTTGAAATGAATTTTAATATCACTTTCATATGTTAACTTTTACCACAAACTTCTGTCTTCACAATATAGTACAGAATTAATACTTAGCATTTTTTCTTTCAAAATGTGAATTGACTCCCTTTTTTTTTTCTATTCTCCTACCTCTCATTTTTTTTTAAATAGTTTATTAGCGTAGATATTGTTGCAGATCCATTTTTAAAGTTAAGAGGTGAACTTTATCTGTACAACTCAAAGAACAGATTACTTAATGCCTACCACACGCCAACTGTCATGTCCTTCTGTTCAGCCGAATTTCTCATTATGAATTTTGAATAACAATATTAAAACCCACTGTAACTTTCACATTTTATACACACATTAATTTAAAATGACCTTGATTGAGACAAGCCAGTCATTACAATGAGGCCAATTTCGATACAGACACGTGCACAGTCAATTTCTGGTCTCCTATCCTTGACAATACCTACTATTTTGGGGCAAATGCGTCATTATAAACAAAAAAGCTAAATTGTGTTAAGGTTTAGGTGACTTCATTACAACATAATTTTGCCATTTCATCTGACAATTAGTAAATGTAGACATGAATCCAGGTCTAAAGGAGTATCATCTATCAATGCTACCCTTCCATACAAATTACGTTAATTTCCATTTTGGGTTTCCAGATTTTGATCTCCACCTTTCTCTAAACCTCAGATTTAAGTTCTGATGGAAGAAGATCACCAAACACTCAAAAAAAAATAGAAATGCAATTCCTAGAAGGTATAACCAAACTCCTCTGGCCCCCTCACCCCACCCCACCCCACCCACAAGTCTTTCCTTAGCATTTCTCTCCACAGCAACTAATGCGTGTATGTTATGTAAATATCGCAAAAATGTTAAGAACCGTAAACACAGTTATCTAGTGAAGATAGCTTTCCATCAGAGCATGAGGTCAGCGGAAGAGAATAAGGACAGGCTACTAGCCAAAATGGAGGACATTGTCAAGCCTACTTTGAGTTGTGAACAGTGCAGGAGAATAATGCAAATAAGATGTAGCAAGGGGTAAGCCTAAGTATGTCTGCAAAGTGAATGATAGCTTTCCATAAAAGTACCAGGTCAGCAATATATACGGCAGGATTTGTGTTTATGTTTTCTCAACATCTTCATATGATAAATGATAGCACTTGAAGTGAGAGGCTTTTCTAGGATTATGTCCATAGATAACACTGTTTATTTTAGTCTATTTTGCATCTAGCAGACAAATGTTTAAGCAAACAAATACATGGAAAAAGACTCCTCTCTGCCCCTTCAATATCAGCTTTGAAAAGTTTCACAATAATAACATTTAATGGACCGCAAAGTCCACGAAAGAGAGATAAAATTGAATGTGCCATTAATGAGGCCTGTGAGTTAAAGGGTAGGGCAAATCACAATCATCAGTTATTCCATCTGAAGAAGGTAAAACATTGCTTTGCTACTAAGTGTTCTAATTATTTACATCAAGACTAACACATTACAGAGGCCAGTTTTGCCTTTCCAACCTATATGATGAGTCAACCCTTAGTTAAGCTGCCCTATATTCTTTAAGTAAAGGTTATGAACAGTGTCCCTCATGAAGCAGTTAAACTGACTTTTGTCTCGGTGTAGAAATGTAACATTGTACTGCATTTGATAAAACAAATGTTAGTCTGCTCAATTCATGGTCAAGTATTTCCATTTATACTGTGATCAGTTTGCAGCAGGAAAAAATTTGAGCTCAAATTATCAAAGAAAACTGTCATCAGTCAACGAGAATACTGATCACTGGCATTAAAGGAAAAAATTATCTATCATCATATGACTACTTTCAAATGCTACACAAGCTGTTTTACTCCATAACACTACACATAAACAGCAGATTTTCATATGCTGTAGACACAAAATTCACATAAATTACACAGGTAAAGGAAAAATGCAGTCACCTCAATTTGGATTAGCGTACCCAGGTATCCTATTTCACGAATGGCTCTTGAGAATCATGTGACAATATTTTCGGCACTGAATTGTGAAATTCATGCAGATTAGCTCCTACCTGTAGATTTACCTTGAAAATGCAATATTTCATTTTGAAATATCATGCATCATACTTGGAATGGATATATGAGGATATTTGTGAGATTTAGCTGATGTTTCAAAATAGGTCAGAGGTGATCTGTTAATACACTTTTATGTGTGCGCTTCAATAGTTAATACATATCCTCTATTACTAATGCATTTGGAAGCCAGAATAAGGGAAGTAAGTAGGGATTTCCAATCAGAGTCTAAATTCTTGGGGCCACAAATGCTTAAATTTACAAACAAGAGAATGCAGGATGTTAAACACAGGTGCCACATTAGCATCTGGACAAATATACTGTCAACCAACTTTTCAAGATAATTAAGAGCTGCTCTGCCCAAAATTTGAATGTGCAAACTTTTCAAATGGTACATTCATGTAAGATATACAGTAAGTATGCACTGTTTTATGAAGATACTTTCAATTTAAATTTTTAACCAGAGGGTCATGACTTCAAAATCACCAAAACTCCCTGGTTTGGGAGTCTATGAGTGACGATACTTACCTCCTATTTACATATGTACTCATTACAGCTAGTGGCTAAAAAGGAGTCAAAAAAGGCCTAACGACAAGAGGATACTCATGATTTCGATGATGAAGGTTTTTCACGAA
This sequence comes from Holothuria leucospilota, assembly GCA_029531755.1. Lineage (NCBI taxonomy): Eukaryota > Metazoa > Echinodermata > Holothuroidea > Aspidochirotida > Holothuriidae > Holothuria > Holothuria leucospilota. The sequence continues at coordinate 25,736,968 of CM055978.1, forward strand.
GTCTTCACAGTGTTAATGACGGAAGATTGGGTAAGTCCAAAATTCGTAGGATGAAAAATAGCGAAGTTTTTCACCAGACGTGTTTGAAATGTGTTGAAAAATGCAGAAGGACGATTTCGGGTTATAGGCGCCCTCTACTGTTAGGGGATACCACGGTGCTATTAGATTTTGCCAGACGGTTATTGCAGGCAATAATGAGTACATATGTAAATAGGAGGTAAGGAGGAGCGAAATAGACTGTTAGTTTATGAACAAGAGAATAATTGGAAAATTCTAAGAGAATGACCAGTTTCTGCGTGAAAACTAATTGCAAATGTGAGCAGCAAGACAAAATACAATTTTCCATAAACAAAATCAACAAAAAAGAAAAGAGCAACACTATGCAAGCAGGTGAATAAATTATAGCTGAAAAGAAGGATCTGCTAAAGCTATATAACTCTCTATAAGTTACTATCAGACGTGACTAAAAAACTTGTCAAACGTTATCACAAAAGAAGCATACCTCATGAGAAATACTTCAACACGTGAACTTTTTCATGGTGCATTTGTTAACAGAAATCGTACTTTAAAATTGGTCAGATAAAATTCTTACAACATCATTCCAGACAAAATCACCAAAATTCACTGATGTGAGAATCTACATGCCCTGATGCTTTACCTCCTGTAACTTTCACCTTCCCGCAATACGTACTTGGAAAATGTTGACAGCACCAAGCAAGGGGAGTCTTTACCAGAGAGTATCCTACATTTACTGACTAGAGACCAAGATCAAAATGGCAGATTGTCCATCCATGGAGGTCCAACTTTGCAGTGCCTCCATCACAAGTCGACCCAAAACTCCCTGGTAAGGAGGTAAGGAGGGGTGAAGTAGATTCTTCATTGCATGCACTTTCTCTTAAAATGTGTCACTAATGGGGCTCATCTGTGCAGGGTGCGCACAGAACTAGCAACAATCGGTATGGGGGAATAAAGAAGGCACGCAATTCTTACACACAGCACAAGTATTTTAGTGTACAGACGTTATCAGGTTATGTGCAGCATGTCGACATGCATCCCTTAAAAACAAATATACACACGCATATCAAAGCCCACATACTGTATGTGCTCATGTGCGCATGCATGCGTTTTTGCTAGTCATACAGAGGTCAAAGGAGCAGTAGAGCAGTAGCAGAGATTTGTGTGAAAATGTGGGTGGGGGCGGGGAGGGGGTACTGGGCCCTTGAGGCAAAAGTTACTGTGTGAAAAAGTCAAAGTTAATGGGAGCATAGTCCAAAAAGTGGGGGCATATATCCCCCCTCCCATCCTCCCCGGGATTTCCACCTATGCATAGCCGCCACTGCATTTGTGTTCATATAGGCGCTGTGTATTCTTTGTTCTATTTCAAACAGTCTACCCAGTAAAGGTGTAATTCTGTATGTTGTGCAGTGTTTGGGGTTCATATCACATGGCTTGCTGTTCAAGGAAACACACAGATGAGTGCATATACATAGAATTTCATTTTATGTAAGTAGTCAAAAGCTTTCATTCATAATTAACACGCAGGGTATCATGGTGAATAATTTTGATGAGGTAAGACATTGTTATTGTAACGTTACATTAACCTCTCACTGCTATATGCATTAGTAATGTGTCAAACATAGAGTGTAAGGATTGCACAGACTACACGTAACCGAGGCAACTAGTAAGTAGGCTACTTATGTCTCTTTTACCTTCACTTTGAAGCTCTTAAAGTAGAAAATTTATCCCACATGATGGCAACATGCCACAATTTTGTAGCCCCACCTCTTACAGAATCCAACTGAAGGAAAAGGAGTGTTGGTTCAATGACAAAAGTATGCCTTATCTTTGGGAACGGTGAGCGAGAATATGCCTCTCTTTTTATTGTAACCAAAAGCATCCAAATGTTGCCATGTTAACACTTGATGTGCACAGTGGAACCACTGACCCATCATCAGACACTAAACCATTTTAAACCTTACACTTGCTTTTAAAATAGCCAATGTACTGGGAATGGATTACACCTTGGCCTCTAGTCAATACATACTCTTAGGTCCTTCATCAGCCAAGTCAGAAAAGGAAAGATGCATTTACATAAGTAAATAAGAGGTTAGAAGAGTGTGAAGTAGTCTGTCCGCCACATTACCATCCTTAATGGTAGGGGGACTAGGGACTGGTTTTAACGACGAAACAAAATGGGCTTTGTAGAGCCATTAGTCTAAGCTATTTTCTGGTACCCATTGGTAAAAGGGGGAAGGGAGGAGGGGAGAATAGCAGCGCAGGAGACGGGTAAGGAAGAGAAAGCAACAGAATTTATAATTACAACTTTACAAAAGCTGTTTACCTGTTGCTGGTTCTCTCTTTGGGTGACTAGCCTTGCTTCTATGCATCTCCTTGTTTCGAGGAAGGCCTGTCTCTGAGCAACCTCTGTTGGATAGTGGGTGAAGATTCCCGCTAAGTTGGCAGTGAAAAATATAAAAGTGTTGGCAAGAATCTGAGGAAGAAACAATACAAACAATTGTTACAAACACACAATAACTACAACAATTATGTAATTCAAACAGTGCCACTTTGATGTTGTTGGCAAAACAATGATTTCAGCATAGCAACCCATCCATTTACAACTCCTTTTTTATCTTTTCATTGCTGAAATCTTCGGAATGTAACACGATTTAAAATAAACTTTCATCTTCAATTGATCACATTGTGAAAAAATTTTGCTTAAAGTGACATTGCTTCCCTTTTTTCCAGTGGTTGGGAGAGTGTATTCAACAACTCATCAGTCACGTTCACACTCTTAATCAGTTTCAATTAAAGAACATATTTAAGACAGAATTCTCATCAGTTTCCAAAAATTAATAAAGTGTTAGCTGTTTCATCTTTAATGGCTGAAATGAATACATAATAATGATATTGTATGGTCTAATTCTAAGTTATGGGTAAGAACATCAGTTGCGAGCAGCAAAGACTTAACCTATGGAAAAAAAAACAAAAACTTTTAAGTAGATTAATGCTGCACTGAGCCTTTGAGTAATGCATTATAATGAAGCAAGTTACGTATTTATGTGTGAAATAAATATATTTCTCATTTAATGCAATTCTCACTCTATCACACATCACAAACTAGAACAGCAATGCTGTTGTGTAGCTCACACAATTTCTTTTGTCTGTTAAAAATAGGAACTCAAAGAACCAAATTTTATCATTTATTCATCAACTTCCACAAAACCTCCTTACCTTACAAAGGCAAAAGGTAAGAGAAAAGCATAATAATAAATGAACTCAAAACCCAACTGAAAAATCACAAGCATGTTTAGGCATGTAAACACTGCAACTGACACCTTTTGATGACAGATCTACAAATATCGCTGCATATTTTCTAAAATCATGAAGGCCTGTAAAGGTTTCATACTTAAATTAGCGACAAGACTGAAATTAAACTGCTGTTATTAAACTGTTCAAGTTTGCAAAGTAAATTTAGTTGCACCTACAACTCTACAAGCAAACACTGCATAGGTTTGCACTCAATCAAAAACAAACCATAGACTCAAAAAGCTGCTACTGGGGTTGAACTCAAAACAGTTACAGTATTGCAATTACTTGACTTGACCATCTCAATTGATCGAGGAACAAAATGGGACATATCCCCACAACAGGTTAAACCATTTTTCTTTCTTGTAAGCCAAACTGACCACAGAGTTTGCTTCAAATTTTGTTATCATGAATCAAGTAGGTGCTCAATGCAGGGAGTTCCCATGGAACTCCTTGCTTAATGAACCTTGGTAATACAATTAGTTATCCCAAAGCATTGTGATTGCACAGGCCACTTGATGAACAAAGACTGATGTGTGTGAATGGATCAAATTTCAAAACAAACCTGCACAGGCAGTTGCAAGACAGCAAGTGAACACACAACAAAGTACACTATAAGTGCAATGAATAAACAGCTACCTGTTCAGCAGGCACAGTGAACTCAGCCCTAAAAAATTGCTTAAAAAACGTATTTAACTTTTGTAAATCAAAATGCAAGTAGGCAAGTTTTATTGCTCTATCAACAAACAATCATGTACCAAAATTTCAGCTCAAAATCTCCACACATCAAAAGGCTGAAAACTTTTATTGAAAAGTTGATGACATCTGCCCCATTTTATAACCTCACACATAATAATGATACTGTATGGTCTAACTCTAAGTTGGGGTAAGAACATCACTTGGGAGCAGCAAAGACTTAACCTATGGAAAAAAAAACCTGCTATGTAGGTAAATGCTCACCAAGCCTTCAAATAATGCATTATAATGAAGCAAGTTATGTATTTATGTGTGAAATAAATATATTTCTCACTTAATGCAATTCTCACTCTATCACACATCACAAACTAGAACAGCAATGCTGTTGTGTAGCTCACACAATTTCTTTTGTCTGTTAAAAATAGGAACTCAAAGAACCAAATTTTATCATTTATTCATCAACTTCCACAAAACCTCCTTACCTTACAAAGGCAAAAGGTAAGAGAAAAGCATAATAATAAATGAACTCAAAACCCAACTGAAAAATCACAAGCATGTTTAGGCATGTAAACACTGCAACTGACACCTTTTGATGACAGATCTACAAATATCGCTGCATATTTTCTAAAATCATGAAGGCCTGTAAAGGTTTCATACTTAAATTAGCGACAAGACTGAAATTAAACTGATGTTATTAAACTGTTCAAGTTTGCAAAGTAAATTTAGTTGCACCTACAACTCTACAAGCAAACACTGCATAGGTTTGCACTCAATCAAAAACAAACCATAGACTCAAAAAGCTGCTACTGGGGTTGAACTCAAAACAGTTACAGTATTGCAATTACTTGACTTGACCATCTCAATTGATCGAGGAACAAAATGGGACATATCCCCACAACAGGTTAAACCATTTTTCTTTCTTGTAAGCCAAACTGACCACAGAGTTTGCTTCAAATTTTGTTATCATGAATCAAGTAGGTGCTCAATGCAGGGAGTTCCCATGGAACTCCTTGCTTAATGAACCTTGGTAATACAATTAGTTATCCCAAAGCATTGTGATTGCACAGGCCACTTGATGAACAAAGACTGATGTGTGTGAATGGATCAAATTTCAAAACAAACCTGCACAGGCAGTTGCAAGACAGCAAGTGAACACACAACAAAGTACACTATAAGTGCAATGAATAAACAGCTACCTGTTCAGCAGGCACAGTGAACTCAGCCCTAAAAAATTGCTTAAAAAACGTATTTAACTTTTGTAAATCAAAATGCAAGTAGGCAAGTTTTATTGCTCTATCAACAAACAATCATGTACCAAAATTTCAGCTCAAAATCTCCACACATCAAAAGGCTGAAAACTTTTATTGAAAAGTTGACGACATCTGCCCCATTTTATAACCTCACACATGTACTGTGTACAATGTGTGAGCTAAAAATCACAGACCAACAACATATATATAGCATTCAATCCATGAACAGTTATGCAGTGTTAGTATTAGGATGCTCACCATGGGTTGTAACGTCTGCACAAAGATTGCAATGAAAACATTCTAATTCTGGAAATTATGCTTCATTGAGCAAACTCCAATTATTTTTGAGAAATATGTGAAAAGTTCATAAACAGTCCCAAAATTTCTAAACATCTCCATCAAAATCTGGGGATGAGGGGAAAACACCTTCTTATTTCACTTTGGCAGATGAAGTAGGAACAAAGATATTATAAGCATAGATTCCAAACTCCTATACCTACACTGTTACGCTCAGTGACTCCTCATGGAGACGCATATATCGGAGCGGAAGTGTTAATTTGACATGCCCGCCGTTCTATCCCGCGATCTGCGTACAAAAATAAGAACGTGTTACAGAAAATTTCATTGTTAAAAGAGGTTAGCGTCCGTGCACTTTCACAACGCGTTCTATACGCGCAGAATACATTTCTCTGTGTATTATCCAAAAAACTTGATGTACAGTTCTGCACGCTCTGGAAACAAACGCGCTAGTTGCTTTCCCGTTGTGAGCGCGTTAGTAATTGAACGCGCATATAAAAGTGCGTCACTTGAAGATACCATAGAAACTGACCAATGAATGTCCATGAACTTGCAAAACCAGTCATTGTGCGTTCATGTTCTAGTGTAAATACGTGGAATGCCGCGTTGAAGAAATAAGTTATCTTGTTCAAGTGGAATTTATTGAGGCGTACTACTTCTTCAGTCAACAACATTCCAAAATAACAAGTATTAAAACTTTTGTAAGACATTCATTTGCCTGTTTGTTTTCAAAACGACTGAGTAGTGATCAGCACTTCCGCCCCGATATATTGGGCTCCATGGGGAGTCAACGCGCCATTTTGAGTTTGGAATCTATGCTTGTAATATCTTTGAGTAGGAAGAGGAAGAGCGCCCACATTCCGAGGGTGGCGGTGGTTACTGTGCTATCACAAAACTATCAGCTACTAATTGCAGGTAGGTGAGGGTTACATAGGTAAACAGAAGGTAAGGAGAGGTGATGTAGATTTCATTTTCCCCTAAAAAGTCTGTTATGCAGAAGCTTACAACCTACATCATTGTTGCTGTGAACACTCTAGAGTATTAAAGTATGTTACATACATATGATTTTCTAAACCAAGGACTCAAGTGTTTAGGGCCAACGGCCATTTTTACTTGAGTTTTATCTTGTTTTTACTTGAAGTATAAATAGGGCCTTACTGAATAGCCTTTTGTTATTAAAATTTTGGGCACTTCAAATCTTCCACTGATCACTTATGTACATGTTGCGGGCTGCAAATGGCCTGTCAGCTGCTATAACTAAGAGCCTATGCCCTAAACCATGACTTCAATCATAAATGACTGTAAAGGACTACTTCCCATTAAGGGGAATGCAGCACTATTGATGTAAAAATTAATGTTTGCCACTAAGTAGCACAGTTTCTGAACAAATGGTGAATGCAGCACTCCCAGTCTCCAAATCTCCCTCCCCCCTCCCCTCCAGCCTCACTAGTGCACCTACAACATCATTGCAAGACTTCCAGAAATCAGGCTAGACTTTCTAGTGTATAAAAAATTTTAACCAGACATTTATTGCAGGCAATAATGGTATACATATGTAAATCGGAGGAAATAAGGAGCAAAATAAACTCAATAAATTTACATAGTTATATACCACTGTGTTCAGTACAGTTTAATTCAAAACAAATAAAATATTAATAAACAAAACAATTCTTGTTTTTCAGGAGAAATGTTTTCCATTTCTGTACTGGTCAACATACACAATTTGCACTCCATTAATTATGATGGAACAACAACAATTGTCCAACTCATTTGAGTGATTATGTTCACCCATCAACACCAGCATGAACTATGTGTTAAGACTGCATTGTCAACACTCTATTGACATAACGATTAACCGAAGACAGGCACTCCATCAAACTATTTAATATGTAAAACAAACTCTCAAGCACTTTGAAATTTCCTTTTAAATATGTACTCATGTTCTGTAGAAACACTCCATCAATTTCATATCCACCCAAATGCGAAAAATCTCCATTTAGACAATGAATAAATCATTAATCCTGACACCAAACCAACCGTCAGTGCAATGCAAACAGGTTGAAGGTTAATACTTACAAAACCTAGGAGAATACCATCAAAATAACGAGCCAACTTAAACCCAACTCAACATTTGAATTTCCCTGACAGTGCCATACATGCGCTCTCCTAATAAAGATATTCGCCAAAAATGACACATCACCAGGTCTTAATGTCACATCTTGACATCTCTCCCAGCATGCGCATTCCCTTGATTCAATTCGCAGTATTATCAATAAAAGTGCTAATATAAAACCACTCTCTGAGAGAAAATTCTTACCTTGAGAAAGGATACATTACAAAGAGTGATACTTAAAACGATCTTGGGACAAGGTCATCTGGAATTTGCCTCCAGATTATAAGGGCATAATCCCTCCATCCTAAAAACTGAAAAGTTTTCCACGTTAAAGGCAGATACTCATCACCCCAAGTACATCTTAGGTTTATAGGGGTAACCAAAATTCTCAATTGCTGACTGCTCTTTGATTGAAATCAAAGTCACAAATTTAAAAGATGCAGAGTAGCTCTCATTTAAAAGCATGCAGAGAGAGTATTCTGATTACATATTAGGGCCTTGTTTGTTCGCCAGGATATGGCCTTGAGCAGTAAACAAGGTTTGTGTCCGAACAAGGAGGAGCTTAAGACAGTTTCGGAAGTGGCTAGAAGTAGCTTAGTTGGGAGAATTAGAACTGTCTGGGATGAGGAAATTTGCCCTTAAACTCCTGGCCCTTCCTCCAATTTAAGTAAAATAAATAAGACAAAGCACTAAAGGTCATGGCACCTCTTCAACACAGTCCCTTCAATTACCCAAGGACAGTTCTGCTGAAGACACTGTGTCTGATTTTAATATTGCATCCTATGTGTGTTGTAATCTGAGCACACTGTCTGCTCATTAAGTTCTGAGATGGTAGCTCTATACTCTTTTGTGCATTATAGGCTTCATTACAGTACATCTCACATTCCATTGATCTGCCAGATGTTATTGTCCAATCAGATTGTCCTGTGACTGAAAGTATGGTTTGGATTCACCACTGCAGTCACCACATGGGGAATTGGTTCTAAATCTGATTCTGAATCCGAACAACTGTATACCTACAATATCAGTACAAACAGTGCCGAATGTGTCAAATGTGTTGATTTGAAACCAATATACTTCTACTGGCAAATAGTCGTTTAGGCCTTTGTCTTTCTGGTTTTAAATCCATCTTCCTTGGATAATTGTTTCCCCCATTTTGAACCAACAGTAATAAACTGATACAGAGAAGTACATATTCTCATAAACTATTAGTAAACAAAGCTGACATATATTTTGAAATAGGTGTAGGCCTTGAAAGCCATTTAACAGACTTATTTGTGCATCAGGGCTGCAAATTTGTAAGAATTTAAACCTGATGGCATGCTCACTGGAAATATAATCAGTAGCAAAAGAATTTGATATTTAAAATTCATTGTGAAAGAAAGAATGTATAATTTCAATGAAACTGATGCATTACTGAAAGTTGCTTTTGTATAACAGTTGTCAGTTTCAAAACTGGGCTATCTAAAATTGGGAGGTGATGATGGAGGGCTATGGCCCGTACCAATTTTCATTTTGAACATTTTTGTGTCTTAAAACATCCAAAATTACCTTTATATGCCAAAACCCTAGATGTGAATGGTTCAGCCCCATCCCCCTCCCCACCCATCCCCTTCCCCTCCCCACCCATCCCCCTCCCCTCCCCCCACCCCACCCATTCCCTCCCCTACCCCTCCCCACCATCTAATAAACATTCCAATGGCACTTTAACATGTATATACTCAGGCAAATCTAGTATAAAGTGTGGCCCTATCTTTTTTACTGAATACAATCATTTTATGACTTTCCCAACAAGGGAAGCTTCAGAATCACTCCTGCATTAATGGACTCTGTAATGATGGTAACTTGGTTTTAAATGTAATGAAATATGTTAGCACACTCTCAGCCATGAAGCCAAGAACATCATTAGAAGCAAGGTGATACCACTCTAACATCTCCTTGTTAGAGGACACTCTCCTGGAATTGGTTAATTTGGTCAATTATTGGTGTAGCCAAAGAGGGTCTTATCCCTCCCCCACCCCCAAGACCCACAATGGAAAATTCATGAGTGAAAGAATATACACTGATCTGTATAAAAAAGCCTCCCTTCCCCCAGTAAAATGATGGAGCCTCCTAGGAACCCCTCCCCCCACCCCATAAAAATTTTCTGACCTAGTGGTCACTTAATGTTTTGTCACATTTCAAAAAGCCTTCATCAATCCTTATCCAAAAGGAACACATCACATTTCAATTGATTATACAAGGCAATGCACTCATAAAAGCTTCACGCTGATCTTTGATTTTCAACAAACCTTTCACATAGTGGTTTTGATTAAATTCTGTCTTAAAAACTTTTAATCTATAGCAAGCTCTATGTTTAGATCCCATTGCTAATAGCCCATGTTTATGCATGGAGAATTCTACTTGAAGCAAAATCAGTCCAGTTTACCTTCCTCAAGTTCCCAGTTACAGCTAATTAAACACAACCCTAACACACCAGACTATCATTAGATACAAAATTAAATTTTTCATGGTTTCAGTTCCTTCCAGTTGTCAGAGGTGGTAAGGGGATACAATTACAATCAAAAGCTTTTAGGCAGAACTGAGTACATGAGATCCCTATACATCAAAAAGAAGCCTGGCGATGATGGTTTGATTATGAATGAATGAAGCTTTCAGAGTAAGACTTTTGGCTTTTTAATTCCAAAGAGGTCCCTTAACAGTAAATCAGCTGTTCATCCTATAACAAAGCTATAACGTATTGTACAATATCATATTGTACTACTTATATGAACACAATCTTTCAAAAAGAAAATATGCAACAGCTTTAAACTGGTTGCCAACCTCACACACAGACACTTTAATTGTTAAAGTTATCAGCCTTCTTCTACATTCTTTGAGCCTTTACTGCCGTAACGTGACTGCCTGTAAGGAGAGGTACACAAAACAGTGCTTAGACAAACAAGAAGGGAGCAGAAGCAAAAAAAGTGGAGAGAGCTACATAAGGGGAAAGAAATGACTCCCTTAAAGAGCTGAGAGTAGTTTTATCAATGACTTCCCTTGCCCCCTAGGTGCTATGTGGTGTTTGAAATGAGGCAAATAAGAAAAAAATAATTTAAAAAAAAAAATCCCATACTGGATTTGAACAGGAGATGGTAGCTGGGCCTTGCTATGCTGGCATGGAAATGACTGGCTCTTTCAGATAGGACATGATCAAGCACCTTCTACGTGTATAAACACTGACTTCTGTAATACATGTCATGGAAGGATGCTCCGGATCCATATACAGTACATAATCACTGGCAAACTGCTTCACTGTTACAAAATATGCACCTGCTCAGTTCTATGTGACTGAATTTCTCGACTGTGATTCATTACTGAATCACTGATGTAAGCAAAATTCTTGTTAGGATTACATAACTGCCACCTTTTGTTAGGAAAAGTACAAGGCTCTTTGTGGCAGACAATTTCCTCTTCTGACTGATTGACTATATGCTACCGTGTCACTCTACAACCTGCCCAGGGTCACTTAATTCTCTCCTCTACTCTCCAGTCTGTCTTTGCTTCCAAGACTATATCTCTACTGGCCCACCTTCATTCCTGTGTGTCCAGGTCTCCATTTCCACGTCTCATTCACCTTCACTTCAGAGCCCCGCATTTCCAGCATCAGTTAAGTAAAGCCAATCGCTGTTATCTCCTAAAACCAGGCAGTTGCTGAAACTACCAAGACCTATTCCTACTGACAAAACCCATCGACCAACATCAAGTCTAAGCCAATCATCGGTAATACCTCCATACACCCTTTAATAGTTAAGTGTTAGCTTTTGTAAGAAATCGTACCTTGCATTTATTCTGTACACAGTTTTGACCATACTTCCAACAAACAGAAAAAAGTCAGAATTATACAGTACGTATCTCTGTTGAACTGCAACACTGCTCCATTTATTTCCCATCTGCTGATTTTGTCCAAACTAAAACGTTTCATAATAGCTGCCCTTAGTAACAATTAAACATGTTTACACTATGCACTGGCATAGCTGAAGTGGATCCGGTCGGGGAGGGGGGGAGGAGGGGGGGCAGTAAGCCCCAGGCTGCACTTTTGGAGAAGTAGCAATTTTGGTCTACTACAAAAGAGAAATGTTTTCCCCAGAATGATGGCGACAAACTTGAGAACAGTCTGGGCAACCAACTCTATAGCTAAACTGCTGACATAATGTATAACTAAACAGATAGCAATATTCAGCCTCTGTAAGGATGTCAGTCACAAGAAGTACCATTCTGAGCAAATGCTTTCTATTCTTTTGAACAGAGCATTTAACTCATGGGAAAGACATCAGATTCAAGAGGCATTTGTTTGAGAAGTACTTGAGAAGATCCATCTAACAGGTAGCACCATTGTTAACAATACGTCCCTCCCCACTTTTTGCTGTTTGTTATGCCCACTGTATCTTTCTCATGGCAAGAAAAAAAAAAATCAATTTTTGTGATGCTGATACCTCTGAAGGTTTGCTGTATCCAAGTACAACACTCAGAATTAAACAACGACTAAAATGAGTGACCAGAGTGTAACTACAAAACTCTACAGCCATGGACGAATGAGTAAATAAATAACGCAGTGAGGTTTCTCCCTAACGTTGTCAAGGGGGAACACTTATTGAGGTCTTGAAGGTTTTTATAGCTTTGCGAGCATAGTACACACTGCATGCACTAACCCTCTCTGTGATATACTTCAGTATAAGAAGTAAATAAGATTTAAAATTAAAGGGTTTGTTCTTGGAATTCAATAGACTTCTGTACCTGTACAATGCACTACATAAGAGCTCAAGGTTTTCTTTTATCAGTTTGTGGTGAAAAGAATCTGCAGAATGCCAGAACCTTTTTAAGAGACAAGTAATGTTTTTAAAGCCTTTTCCAACTTGAGCTCTTATAACATTCCATTTAAACATTTGTGACAGCTTACAGTAATGGCTTAATGTAATGTTAGTATGATGAATTTGGAAAATGTTTTAAAATTAGAAAATTACATCCTTGCAAAAGATACCATCCAAAAAAAGGCACACTACAATTGACCTTGATTAGCTGTACTGTTAACTAAATCTTTTCTGAAAATTAAAATCTTTTCTTTGCCACAAACTTAAAAACAACTTTTCAATCTGCAAATACCCCTCATCAATATATTTACTGTATGACAAGGGGTGGCCTCAGGATTTGCTCACAGGGAAGACCATGCTCCCCAACAAGAGACCAGCAATGCAAAGCCTTGACGCAATGGTGATAAGTAACAGGGAAAATAGCAAACGCAAAATTTTGGGCTTTCTAAGCGTGCCAAAAATTTCAGGTTCATATTGATGAAAACTTGGGATTTTTATTGAAAAAAAATGTCTGAAAACTTGGGGATTTTTAGTGTAGAATGTGCCCTCCAGGAGAACTAAAACAAGTATTATCATAGGTGAGACTGGCCATCATCATAGATTACATACTTTTTCACCCATTAGGGCTCCCCCCCCCCCCCAAAAAAAAAATTGGGAAACTTAAAACTTGCCTCATGGGGGGTCCCAATAGAAGCCACAATGGGGGTCATGACTCCCTGCTCCCTGCCCCCTTCCCCACTTGGTACCACCCTTGTTCATGATATTTGTTATAAAAAGATTCAAAAGTCCCAACAGCCATGGTCAATCAGCCTAGAGTAATAACCAACAATAATCTCCAAAGATAACACCCTCCAGCCTAGGTCTTCTAGTGTCTTCAATTTGGATAACTGCAGCTGAACCTCTTTATCAAAAATGGCCCAAGACTCCCAGAAAAGAAAGGAACTATTGGGTAAAAAGGTTGCAGTCTGAGTATTGAATACATGATACCATTGCAATTATTAAAGTTACTGTATTAGCCTACTGAGTCTTTCCATGAAGAAGTAATCACTGGTAAAATAGCGAGTGTTCCATCGTAGTTTGAGGGATAATGTAGGGCCAAAGTTTTCCACTTTGTTAATTCTGAAATCCATTTTCTTCTGCTTTATGAGTGACAAAATCCGTTTTCTTCCGTTTTGTTAATTTAGGCATCTTTCAAAAGTTCCATATTGTTCCTTAAAAGCTGTATAAAACCTCAAACTTCCTTTGTTAAAGGATATGCCGAGATGCTGCACTGCACAATACTGTACAGTGGTAGAACAAAAAATACTCTCTCGATCGACCACGGTTATAGGGTTGTGGAGGGACTGTTTTGTCATGATTTACTACACGATTAAGGCTGTGATTTACTTTCACATAACAGAGAGAGTAATTATGCTTTTTACTATACTTTTTCAAGCAATTTATTTTTGTATTTATTAAAACCACTCAAATAACTAACAATTACTTTGATACTGCATAGTCAGGTGGTTTACCAAATTTAACGTAACCAGCCAGACAAAAGTACCAAATTTGGCATGGAGTTTCTTTTCGACCTATCTATTGATTTTATCCGTGGAACCCACTTGACCGGCTCCGATTTTCCAAGATGGCAGCCAAAATCCAAGATGGCCGCCAGAAAAAAAGGAAATGTCATATATCTGCCTGTAAAAATCCGAAATGAACAAATGATGGGTCAATTCAGGTGTTTTCGGGGTCACTGAAACAGAAGCTGGTCATGGCATGTTGCTCGGGTAACCCACTTCCAAGATGGCGGCCAGAATTCAAGATGGCACCCAAGCTGAATGAAATATTTTAAAAATTGTGTAAAAACATTGCAAATTTCACACAATTCCGAATCATAATGATGTAAATTAATGTTTTTTAATAAGACTTAACTGTACAATCCTTGGCACAAGAGTACTTGACAGCCAACATGGCCGATAAGCACCAAAGAAGTAAAAAGAATACAGTAAAAATTCCCTCAAAAAAAAAACAATGCAGAAAAATCTCACAAAATAATCATAAAAAATAATTTCGATTAAAAACTCTAAATATCTTTACAGCAGATTGTACATAAAATTCAAAGCATGATTTTTAATATTTTATGCTGCACCCCAAATGAACCAAGATGGAGGAAACCAGAAAATGGCTGCCAATATAACCATTACAATGTATAAAAATAATCATTAAAAATACTTTTGACACAGTTGCCCTCAATATCTGTCCATATTTCCTGACAAATAATCTGAAATGATATTTTAAAGTACTTCTTTTGGATTCTGGTCAAGCAATATGGCGGAAAAAGCAAAATGGCCGCCTATGCAATAATTATGTCAATATATTGTAATAATAGGAAAAATAATCATTAAAAATACTTTTGATACAGGTAGACCTTATCTGTGCCCGTAATATTTTATATATATTTTAAAAGTATTTTTCTGTACATTTCTTGCAACATCTGGGTCAATCAAGATGGCAGAAATAGCAAAATGGCAGCCCATGTAATTATCATTATATATATATATATATATATATATATATATATATATATATATTATATATATATATATATATATATATATCTATATATATCTATATATATATATATATATATATATATATATATATATATATATATATATATATATATATATATATATATATCAAACAAGGTATACTTAAAGCTGCTTCAATTAATCGCCAGGACCTTTTATCCTATAAAATTAAAACCCCCAGTACGCGTATACCCCTTGTGCTTAAGTACCATCCCCTAATTCCCAATCTTGCAAGCACCTTAAAACAAACTTTTGTCTCCCTAAAAGACGATCCAGCCCTTTCAGGCTTTTTTTCCCACCCCCCTCTCCTAGCATTGCGCCAGCCCCCTAACCTTAGGAGAATTCTTACTTCCTCCAAATTACTGACCTTAGACTACGCCTCTAAGGGCAACGCTCACTGCAACAAAAAACGCTGCCAAATCTGCAAGCATATTACGACTGAAGAACGCATCAACATCCCTAACATAAATTTTCCGATCATTCCTCCTAACCTTAATTGTGATTCCTGTAATGTTGTTTATATTTTCCTTTGTAATCTATGTAAAGACAAGCTCTACGTGGGTGAAACTGGGACCTCCTTCCGTCTAAGATTCAATAACCACAAGCAGTCAATCCGTGACAATACTCTTGGATTCCCAGTAGCAGAGCACTTTAACCTTCCCCACCATTCCATCGAAAATCTCAAAGTAATCCTCATTGCAAATAACTTTATTTGCGCAGAACAACGAAAGCGTACCAAACTTGTTTGGATAATGAAGCTTAAATCACACATCACCGGACTTAACAAAGACCTTGGTCTTCTAAATCAGTACACGTTCCAGCAAACAATTTAATCCCTTCTTTTGTCAGCTTCTTGTGCAACTATTGTACTCATTTTGCCTTAAAATCTCGCTGACGAAGGTTCCAGGGGGACCGAAAATTTCGAAATACATTTTGTATCTTTTATACTCCTAAAATCAACCAGTTATGCTCATTATTGCATTCCTTTCTTTATATTATATTTACCTCGGAGTATACGTGGAACTTTTCTGTTTTACTATATATATATATATATATATATATATATATATATATATATATATATATATATATATATATATATATATATATGACAATTACATGGGCGGCCATTTTGCTATTTCTGCCATCTTGGTTGACCCAGATCTTGCAAGAAATGTACAGAAAAAAATCAAGATGGCAAAAAATAGCAAAATGGCAGCCCATGTAATAATCATTATATATATATATATATATATATATATATATATATATATATATATATATATATATATATATATATATATATATATATATATATATATATATATATATATATATATGAGAATTACATGGGCGGCCATTTTGCTATTTCTGCCATCTTGGTTGACCTGAATTGCAACAAAAATGTTTTGAGAAATATGTTTGATACAAATGGCTCAAAATATGGCCAAATATAAAGAGCAACTGTCACAAATATATTTTTTTACGGATTATTTTCCCTATTATTATAATATATTGAAATTTTCATATTGGCAGCCATTTTGCTATTTTTGCCATCTTGGTTGACCCAGATGTTGCAAGAAACATCCAGAAAAATACTTTTAAAGTATATACAATATAATATGGGCACTGATTAGGTCTACCTGTGTCAAAAGTATTCTTAATGATTATTTTTCCTATTATTATAATATATTGACATAATTATTGCATAGGCGGCCATTTTGCTTTTTCCGCCATATTGCTAGACCAGAATCCAAAAGAAGTACTTTAAAATATCATTTCAGATTATTTGTCATGAAATATGGCCAGATATTGAGGGCAACTGTGTCAACAGTATTTTTAATGATTATTTCTCATATTATTTTTATACATTGTAATGGTTATATTGGCGGCCATTTTCTGGTTTCCGCCATCTTGGTTGACCCGCATGACGCAAAAAAATGTCCAGAAAAATACATTTAGAATATTTATGAAACAAAATGGGCACAGATTAGGCCTACCTGTGTCTAAACTATTTTTAATGATTATTTTTCCTATTATTAAAATATCTTGACATAATTGTTGCATTGGCAGCCATTTTGCATTTTCCGCCGTATTGGTTGACCTGAATCCAAAAGAAGTACTTTGAAAAATCATTTGGGACTATTTGACATGAAACATGGCCAAATATTCAGAGCAACTGTATCAAAAGTTTTTTAATAATTTATTTCTCATATTATTTTTATACATTGTTAGCATTATATTGGTGGCCATTTTGTTGTTTCTGCCATCTTGGTTAACATGAATCTCGCCAATACAGTCCCAAAAATTAATTTTGGAAATATTGTCATAAAATATGACAAAAGTTGAAGAGTTGATGCCTCAAAAATATTTTTTACGAATATTTTCTTTATTATTATTTATTACAAAATATTCATAACTGCGCTGCAGCCATTTTGTGTTTGGTGGCCATTTTGAATGAGTGAGACCCAATATTTTTACTGTTACCACTTGATTTCATGTTTAGGGGATCCTAAAGTTTCCAAAAAGTATTGGGTCAGAGAGTTGTGAAGGGGTGGGTGCCTGTGAAGTGCCTCTGGCCCAAGGCCTAATATGAAATTGCCCTTTTTCCAGGCCGCCATCTTGAATTCTGGCCGCCATCTTACAAGTGGGTTACTTGAGCAACATGCCATGACCAGCATCTGTTTCAGTGACCCCGGAAACACTTGAATTGACCCCTCATTTGTTCATCTCCGATTTTTACAGGCAGATATATGACATTTCCTTTTTTTCTGGCGGCCATCTTGGATTATGGCCACCATCTTGGAAAATCAGAGCCGATCAAGTGGGTTCCACAGATAAAATCAATAGACAGGTCAAACAGAAACTCGGTGCCAAATTTGGTACTTTTGTCCGGCTGGTAACGTTATTCCTGAAAATTGTTGCTAAGCCACCTGACTAATAGTAATTTCCTGATTTATTTTTGCAATTTTTTTCGAAACTTCGTTTTCCATTTTCTAATGCTCATTCCGCAATTTCTGTGGAAATTCTGCTTCACGGAAAACTTTGGGCCCTAGGATTATGTTTCCTTAACATCAGTCTTTAATATTAGCTATACTTGCACAAGATACAAACAGAAAAACAAATGAGAAAAACACCAACTGAGACTTTAAGTTGACGACTGACTCCTACATGATACAAATGTAACAATAAGATGGCAACTTTAAAAATCTATGTGGTTTAAGGAAATTAGACAGAGGAAGCCGCAGTCCTTTTTCAGAAATGTCTTCCACAAATTCCTGCTAAGACACTTTGAAAAAGTCATTGAAGGAAGAACAGAAATCAATACACTGTCTGACAACTGTAATTACTAGACTGGGCAAAAAGGTTCCCTAGGAAAAGTCAAGGCTACAAAGAAGTCAGCTTTAGGTTTGGGAATTAAAAACTCAATTTGATAATTTTGTTGACAAGGTCACGTCCAATCAGAATCTCTGGGTTACATTCACAGCTGATCTCAAGGGACAGCTGGTATTTTTGTCATATCTTTCCCTTGTGGTAACACTCAGTAACTTGCCATTCCCTGACTTTTTTCCATCTCCTAATGAACACAGTTTTTATGACCTTGTGCAAAGCAGACAGCGAGAAAAATTAAAAACATCTCACCACCTTGTTTAACATCACTGAATTTGTCACTGGAATTAAAAATGAACATTTGATGCTACTGTTACAACGATTACACGAGAATGTTTTCTTGGCTGTTCGATTCAGAAGGCACATAAACTGGGTAGTGCACACATTTCCAACATGCAGGAAATTTTCCCTCTTGTTAGCTTTAATGTTTTGAAAAAAAAAATGAGAAACTGCTAGCTTCATGAACCAGCTTAGGCATACTGTAACACGAGCGACCATATGCCCAGCTATGCAAGCTACAAGATGAGGTACAGTACTGCACTTGGCTCACACATTTCTAGCTTCACAACCAACTTCAAGAACATACAGCGCTATTTGTGGGAGGAGATAGGTTTTGAAGATATTCACATAAAAGCCTTAAATAACCCCTAAATGACCTTTGACCTCAACTTCCTAAACATGACAGGTATCCCGATGTTCAATGACCAATGTGTCCGAGTTTCGTTAGAATCCATCGACAAATGTGTGCCTGGGAGCATTAAAGGCAATTGTGGACAGACAGGATAGATAGATAAAGTGACGGTGGCGGATTATAATAGCTCAAACAGCTCTTCGAGCTGGTTTGAGCTAAAAATGGATGCCATATCCCCTTTAAAGTAGTGATCTGGACTGGACCCTCCTCCCCATCAGGGAAATTTTCCAGTTTCATCAGGGCATTGTTATCAGTACAATAATATATATGTAGTCCCCAATGACAGCCAGAGGACACGACAATTTCCTTGATGTTGCTTTGAATTAGGGCAAATCCTTCAATAAGAACCCAAAATTTTCAAGTTTTCTTCACTAATACCCAACTATTACAAATTTCTTCAACAGCAACCTCAAATTTTTGGCACACATTCCCCACCAAAAATTTTGCTGCTTTCATCATCCTTTTAGCAATTTGTCACCCTTGTCGGGGGTTCCAGTTGCTGACCCTCCAGTCATGCAAATCGTGGTGCCACCCCTGATTTAGACAGTGAAACAGAAAACTTGAACATGACCAAAGCCTAGATAATGTCAGCCTCAGAACAAACTCTGTATCATGTTAAAAAACATTGTGATTCTACTGTTCCCTACCAGCTGTATTATTTAACCTTCAGGAATACCCAAAATAAAAACCATGAAAAGCTGGAAACATTTCTTTAATGAACATAATTTTACAATCAAAATACTTTATGCTCCTTAATTTTCACACTCTTCTGCCGCAAGTTCCAAATCAATATAACATATTTAAAAACAAAATTCCCTCTGCATCCCATTTTCCCTAGATGCTCTGTAGGGAATTGACCAAGTAAGTAGTTCCAGAATTGAATTTCTAAATATTTACACTTTTTGTTATAAAAATTCTAATTCACTACCATTACAGTGTAAATGAAACTTAATGTGGATTATCTCCAGCACTGGATTAGTTACATATGCCATTATTAAATTATGTTAATGACAAGTTAATACATGGAATAAACACACCACCGACATATCTTTGACAGTTTCTGTTTATTTTTCTTTCCTTTTTTCTTTTTTTTGGTCAGTTTCTTGGAAATTAAATGAAAAGCGAAAAGTGAAACAGCAATTTATGAAGACAATACAAATCTTATTGCTGCTTTTTCTCTTACACCTCAGTTTTGCCACAAGTGCTGCAGTGCACAATGCAAATTAATAACGCTTTGTTGAGAGCCAACTTTCACATTTTTTCTTGCGGCTACTAATCATTTATAAACAATATTGTGATCTTCAATATTTGCACTTTGACCCTGGAATGGCAATCTGTAAATAGTGGTAATAATCATTCAATCTGTTTGTGTTACTGTATCTTAATGTTATGAATATTTAACAACTTCAGCCGAGAATGAATACTAAAACAGCCAACTATTCCTTGCGGAATGTAACTATGTGCAGCGTGAAGCTGCTTTTATGCCCCTTGCTAGGACAGTGTTTTGCTCAGAAATTACACCTACATCACGGCGGCCATGCCAATAGGGCTGCGACATTATCAGTCAGTGCAAAAACTTTTGACATCTCTTACTCAACAGTCCTACATTTACCGAAAAATATTTACAGCTAAAGAAAGGGTTGAAAAAGCAAAAATTACTGTATTTGCTTAGAGCCTAACAGCCATACCTATTCGAGGGACACAATATTTCAGATTAAATCCACAATTAGTGTATGAAAACCCATTCAGTTCAAAAATATTGATTTTAATTCAACACAATCTGTAGCCACAAGGTAAACAGTAACGATTTTTATGGAAGGCTTGTTTCACCAAAAACGAAGGCAATATTGATCCTGTTTTCTGACATTTTCAAATTTTGAGGCTCTAGGGAAACATGTGGAGACAAAAATGATTGATCATTTCATACATTCCACTGATTCCAATTTTACAGATGGATCCAACAGTGTAATTACTGAGGCATGATTATGTACACATGACTGATGTAAGGCACATAGGGTATCATTACGCACAGCTCAAAAGAGTACAGTCGAGTAAATATCGATTGAAGTATTTTAGCGGTCCTCTTTTCAACCCTGTTGTTAAAAACTTCTCAGGCGCTGTGAAAACAAAATGCACTACGTTACTTTGGTATAGAAAGATTTTTACACTCAAACCATGTGGTACACAGCGAAGTCCAAGCAATGTTTCACCAAAGATTCATTTTTTTTCTACAAGAGATGATTCAAACATGAAAAAGTAAAAGTTACTTTTGATCACAGAAGCAGAAACAATACAGCTCTGCAATAGGCTGGGACAGTGTTACAAACTTTCAGAGGGCACATTCCTGATGGACAGTAATAGATTAAAGGGAAACAAATATCTCCCCACGCAATAAAATCATGGAAGTGATCTTACATGAGAAAATTCTCCCCACTCAGTTTACTCCTAGCCCCTCCTACAATTTAAACAAAAGACACCTCTCAGACAAGGCAACAGTAGCCTGTTTTAAGTGTTCATTTAATTGCTCAAGGATACGGAAGCCGAGAGCATCGCGGTGGTATGAAATCTGACATGCCAGTTTTCCCACCCCTTTCTTCGGTAAATACGGGAAGGAGAAATCAAGATACGATTTCTCTTTACCATTATCCACCGATAATGTGGAATTCATACCACCGCGATGTTCTCAGCTTCCGTACAAGGAGGTATCTACACATACACCACTATGTGTGAGCAGTTTGCTATAAACTAGGCAGCTGCATGGATACAGATCTGCACAAGTCATCACTGACCAATCAGGGTGATGCTATTTTTTGAATTTATGTCAAAGTGCACTCACCACCCAGTGAAAAATAAGACGTAAAATTACTGCTTTTGGACTATTTCTTCCAAAATTGTCTAAAATCATCCTTCCATTAAAAATTGTCAAGGACTGTAGAACAGGAACCATAATGACCTTTAAGGTTTCCTCGTGCTATGAGAGAAACAACTAAATTCATCCCTCGGCAGTAGGCAGCAATAATTGAGGTAATACATACCCATTTTAAGGTGAAACAGTCGGCCAATTGTGCAATGAAACATTCCTTACTTGTTAACCTTGAAAAATCTTCCAAAAGCAATGATTTTTCCTACCAAAATCATCCAAAACGCGTAGGACAAAACTGGAAGACGCAAAAACGTCTTTCAAAATCGTCCCACTGGGCAACTATATTTGGAGATAATCACCAAAACTCGCTGGTTTGGGAGTCTATGAGCTCCGATACTTACCTCCTATTTTCATATGTACCATTATTGAAATGCAGAAGGACGATTTAGGGTTCTAGGCGCCCTCTACTGTTAGGGGATACTGCGGTGCTATTAGTTTTTTGCCAGACGGTTATTGCAGGCAATAATGGTACATATGTAAATAGGAGGTAAGTAGGAGTCAAATAGACTGGATATTTCTATGGATGGTCACCATCTATTAGTGGGAGGACACCATCCCGTGCTAAAGAATTATGCCAGATAGTGCTTGCAGGCAAGATGGGGAATTACATCTGTACATAGGAGGTGATGAGGAGCGAAATATACATGCATATTCGTTAACATGTCTGGGGTGATACAAAAGCCCCTTGTAAAAGGACTGACCCAACTGAACTATGATTGCGGACCCTTTCCACCATACTGGTACCCTATGCATGGCTTAAACCTGAATAGTGATTAATGTACCTGTCTCAAAGTTACCGTAACCTGCAATTTAAAGTAATAGCTAGGACATTTGGAAAGCCACATTTCCCGTAAAGCTCAGTCCCTGTGGGGATCGAGCTGGCGAGGGAGAGCAGGTTCAGGCGGAGGGGGACAGAAAATGAGGAGGGGAGAATGGGTGGCAAGAAGGGGAAAACCAAGAAAAACAGTACTTTTGGTTCAACCTCTGTACTTAAAATATAAACACCCTTGTTCTTCATTTAGTGTTGTCCAACCACTGTGTGGCTATACTCTCAACTGCTTTTGCATCACATGATACTACATATTAACTGTAAGTTGGACTTAACTGCATTTAGGCTTCAATAATTCTTTATAAATAAACCCTTGTACAGAGGAACAGTGATTACTTTTAACCTTCCTTTCAAAATGTCCAATAAAAGAAGTTTCTGTGTACCTCAACCACAGTTTACTGAAATTGACGACAGGACACCTTCCAAAAGAAGCTGTAAATTAGGTAAATATGAAAGTAATTTGTGTCACATCATGACATATTACAAACATCTGTAAAAGACCAATCGCATGCTTCACTATTAGATTATGAGTCTAATCAGATCAAATTTGCTACTCTACAAATCTCAAAGCTTCTTTATGTGATGCTGTATGTTCTGCATAGTGATGTGTGAATGTTATTTCTAAACCATGTGTGACATTTCCAAAATAGTCAAATTGCGTTTATAATTCAAAAGAGGTCAACATGCACCAAAGGGGATGTTCAGGTTCCAGAGAGAGGGGAGAGAGACCACAGACAGTGCTAGGTGCTTTCGTCATCTGCCATTCCCAGGACAAGGGGGAGGTCAGTGAGGTAGTTGCATAGGGAACAAGCATGAAAAAGGAGTGTATTAAATATACGTATATCACTTCTGGTTAATGTCAGTCTTGATTCCCAAGTTACACCGGTACATACTTTACATGAAACATGCGGCGGTAGCACACATAAGAAACCAGAACAAGTAAAGAGATTTTATGTTCAATGTTTTTGGAAACCATTGTAAGTGTATGGATGGTTAGAAGTACAGCAGTGTGTCATATCATAGCACCAAGAGCAAAGACACTTTTTCTTTCAAACCAGACAAATTTTGAATATTGCCAGATACCAATGCAATGCAAACTGATATTTGAGAAATAAGCTCATGATTGTGCACTACTGAAACATAGCCTACTGCACACTACCATGCTGAGTTGTTTCATTTACACGAAGATAATACTGGGACTTACAGTCACACATAAGAAAATATCGTAGCATTTGGTATGGAGTTTAGGGAGCTTGCACCAAAGGTCAAAAGGTCATACTCAGTGGATGCGGTAATTGTTCTTGAGGACACTGCACCACACACTACATTGCTTTAGTACATGACCTAGCATCCACGTTTTTGTTTGTCCTCCAGAACGTGGTTGTGTTTAATAGTTGACTTCATTACGTGATATCACCCTTACTGAAATTGCCTTTCACTAAACAGTGCAAAACCCGACCTTTTGGGGGGGAAAGTCAGGATTTTACTTGATGTTCGCACCTGTAGGTTATAGCCTTTGGGATGCTTATCAGGTTTTATCATATTTTTATTGATTTTTCCAAGTTTTAGGCTATAATCTGTTGGTGCAAACATCATGTAAAATCCCGACTTTTCCCCCAGAAGGTCGGGTTTTGCACTGTTCAGTGGTGGGCGATTTGAGTAAGGGTGATATCATGTAATGTTTTGCACACATAAAACCTCCCTATAGGCTGAGAAATATCAGTTGGGTAGTATGTAGAATCTGCATTTTGAGGAAGTTACAGATACTAATACAGGTCAAAAATGAGAAATACTAGCCAATACCAATGTAAAATAATAATAAATTGTCCAATACTAGTTAAGACTAAAGCACCTAACTGCTTTTTTGCTAGCACTCAATGTTGCTTTGCAGAAGGCAGTAATGACATTGTTGTATGCTAGTTACCTAGGCTATACATTCTAGTGAGAACCACAATGTGTATGGTGGGTCCTATCAAAAAGCTACTGACCATTGTAAAACTCACTTATTTACAATACCATATTCAGTTCCAGCCGTCAATTTTGAAAAAGAAATATAAAAAAACAAGGGTAAAAAAAGAACATTTGTCCACATTTTTCACTTTTCAAATGAAATACAACTTCCTGGTGTGGGTATTCACAAGTCTTTCTAATTACTGCATTTCATCTATGATGAAACTTTCCCACAGTAAAGCAAGGCAATCTGCAATTGCTTCAGGTACCGTGCCCCCAATGTGACCAAAAGTTGGCCAAAGCTGCCGCACTTCCCTTCATCACTAAATGTGTTCTTTACTTGAAATTTCTAAGAATTCAGAGTTCTCTATAAGGCTCTGTTTTTGTCATTAAGTTGACTGATGCAGCCAGAAAGATAAGCTTTCATGCCCGTGGTTTCTCTAGTAAAGCAAACTGGCATCTTTGATACCCAATCGATCAATCCAATAGCAAAACTTCTAAGGCACCCACTCAGTCCTTGAGTTAAAACCTGAATACAGTACCTGCTTGCTCCTGGCACTCCAGAGGAACAAGTGGGGTATGGTACCTGTGCATCTAAGGAGGTTACAGATTCACAGGTCAGATTAAATGGAACTGTTACACTGCTGATCACAGTTCAAAAGCAGGAGATTTTTACTTTGACTAGATCAACCAGACAAATTAATATGATCCCATCAGCAAGCAGGATAGGTGAGGCCGTTTTGAGATTTTTTTTGCATTTCAGTTGCATTTTCTAGGCCATCTGAAAAGATTGAGATCTGAGATTTCCTGAGGATGTGTAACATGTCACATAAACTTAACTTGTAAAATTTTGTGCTGATTGAAGGTTATCTGGAGTTGCTAGACCTTATTTTGCAAAATGCTTCTTCAGTAGAGAGTTTGATACTTGTGTTCGAAACTTTTTATCAAGTATTTGTCCACAGGTTGTTCATACATAAACAGTTTTGGGGACAGTTTTGAATCTAAAATTGATCATTCCATGTTGAAAGGAATTGCTTCTAATATAAACAAACAATGAAAAATTCACTGATCTCAGTTTCTTTACAAGCTTGCAAGAAATCTGTCCTGAAGATTTCATTTCTTGGAAAAAACTAAAATAAACTTACACCTTCTAATCGCCTGAAGCAATCGATTCTGCCAAGCGCAAACTTGGTTTGTCCCTCCCATTCAAATGTACAAGCCAAGCCAATTTCAAGATAATGCAAACAAAGCTATTTGGTGATGGTGTATTGTTACAATTGTCCAAACAAAGCACATCAGTACATAAGCACAGCAGGGACAAACGGCAGCCTTCTTGCCAACATCATGTTTATCTGGCATTCAAATCAACATTACAACAAATTGGTTACTTTCCTTCTACAAACTGGCCAAACCAAAAGCCCCACAGAAAAGCTAACCATACTGAATCCGGGGAGCTGATATAAGATGGAACTAGTACTTCCATGCATACATGCATCGTTTGCATGATTTTTTCAACTAGGCACGATAAGCTCATGATTGCAAAATAAGCAACCATGTGCCATATGAGCCAAAATATTTAAATGCATAGTATCTTATGAACAATATATTGCTGCAACTGATACCTAGCTAGCCTCGTTGAAGTTAAAGCTTTCACCAATTGTGCTCTTGTACAGTATATTGCCTTATCGGTGCAAAGCAGGACAAAAGATCTATTTATCACACAGTGAATGCTTGAAAGTAAAATTTCCCAAAACTCCCTGGCAATCTAAAAGCCCTGATACTTCTATCCACACAAATCCACAAGGAAATCCAAGAAATAACTTCATAAATGGAAAAAAAGCTCGAGAAAACCAATTGCGTGGTCTGAAAGACTTGACTAAATGAGAAGGACTAGAGAGGGCGGACTCTTCCTCTGTGCTATCAATTTCTGCCATGTACACGTAGGTGAATGTAAAATACATGTGAATAGACCCTTTTCCAAATAGCTATTACAAAGGATTATGGGACAGAGTTTTGGTGTGCGTCGTTAATGTCAATGGCATTTTACTGTGGCCAAAAATAACGCACACCAAAACTCTATCCCATAATCCTTTGTAAACGCTGTCTGGAAAAGAGTCTATGGGAGCTAATGAGGGGTGATGTACAGAAGATTGTAGTTTAAAAACAGCGAGATGGGCGATAGAATAACATCAGTGACAGACCACTATCGAGAGGCAGGTGAAGAGAGAGGGACATGTTCAATATGTACTGCCAGAAAAGATGCCATAGGAGAAATTTCACTCTCTATTTTAAAGGCCTGATTTTATGGGGATTTTACTGACTCATCGTTAGCACATTTCTTCTGTTAAGGTAGAAATTATATACAAATTACTCCTTGGTACTGTCGAATGCAAGGATCTATTTTTGTGGTAAACAGGTGCTAATTAAGAATGGCCAATGTAGCTCAGTATTTTATGACATTCTTGTGCCCTCCATGCACACAGTTTCAGACTTGAATGATTTGAATTGGATTTTCGAGACAACAACATTTTTGAAGCAAGTGGTCAGCTAGTACTGCAAATTTGTTACAAGGATAGCTGATTCTGAAAAGTGACTTATTGATAATATATCCAAAACTTTTACTACATAGGTTCATTGATAGCACTACATCTTTATCAATTTATTGACCAATCACCAGTCTGTATACATATTCTCTTCCACCTTTCCCAGTCTTTACAAGACTCCCCCAGCCTTTACAAGACTTCCCCCTTCCCCAGTCATTACACGTTCGAACCAATTCTCTGAATGCACAACAAATAATAAAAGGTATACAACACTAATCTGAAATGTCCTCCATCACTGACATTTTTGTGTGGTCTTATCAATACCTAAAATATGACAGCCTTACGGATAACAGACAGGTTTGAACACTGTTCCGGTCACGATAACATTCCATTAGGCTTTTCATGTGGCAAATGTGTTTACCTTTCCGGCATTTGATCCTGCAACCAAACGTCTTATTTTGTGTGTACTTTGTATGGTAACAATCTGCTGATAATGGAGAAATTTATGTAAATATGATATTGAGTTCGGTTGCACCAAGCATTATCGTTCAACTGTCATGGACGAATCAGAAATAACACGTACACTAACTTTTGTAACTGTGTGATGTCCTACTATTAAACAAATGTTTGCTAGGGACCACACCTTTACTAAAGAGCTGTAAACTTATTTTTTATGCATAAGAGTAAAGTGCCATGACTCATGTATATAGGGAGTAAGGAATGGCAACATAAACTTAAAGAGAAAATGCAGTCCCCCCAATTTGAATTAGTGTACCTCGTCATCCTAATTCAGGAATGGCTATCAATTCATTGGGGGTTTCCCGCGAGACCGAAGGCCCGCGAGACCGAAGATCCGCGAGACCGAAGGTCCGCGAGACCGAAGGTCCGCGAGACCGAAGGCGCCAATAAGAATTGTACTTTGGCGCCGCCAAAGTACATCGTCGAAGTACATTTTCATCGGCGCCGAG
Organism: Holothuria leucospilota; assembly: GCA_029531755.1. NCBI lineage: Eukaryota > Metazoa > Echinodermata > Holothuroidea > Aspidochirotida > Holothuriidae > Holothuria > Holothuria leucospilota. The sequence continues at coordinate 25,765,350 of CM055978.1, forward strand.
GTACATTTTTGTCGGCGCCAAAGCACACTTTGTCGGTACCAAAGTACATTTTTGGCGGTGCCAAAGTACATTGTGTTCTGGCGTCAAAGTACATTTTTATCGGCGCCGAAGTACATTCTTGCCGGCGACAAAGCACACTTTGTCGGTACCAAAGTACATTTTTGGCGGTGCCAAAGTACATTGTGTTCCGGCGTCAAAGTACATTTTTATCGGCGACGAAGTACATTATTGTCGGCGCCAAAGTACTCTTTCATCGACGCCCAAGTACATTTTGTCGGTACCAAAGTACATTATATGGCGGCGCCTGTTGCAACCGATAATGTAAAAACGACCGATAATGTAAAAAAAAAAAAATACCGATAATGTAAAAAAATCTTTGAACCGATAATGTAAAAAAGATTTACCGATAATGATTTTTTACCAATTCTTTTTACAATATCGGTTGTTTTTACATTACCGGTAAATTTTTTTACATAATAGGTCGCTTTTACATTATCGGTTAATTTTTGCATTATCGGTTGTAACAGCGCCAAGGTACATTATGTTTCGGCGTCGAAAGGCATTTTCAACGGCGCCAAAGTACATTTTCATCGGGGCCAAAGTACATTTTCATCGGAGCAAAAGCACCGTGTATTTGGTGTTTGTATTGTGAGGGAAAGGGTGAGCCTGGTGCCGATGAAAATGTACTTTGACGCCGATGAAAATGTACTTTGGTGCCGAAGAAAATGTACTTCGGTGCCGAATCAGTCTCGCGGACCTTCGGTCTCGCGGGCCTTCGGTCTCGCGGGCCTTCGGTCTCGCGGGCCTTCGGTCTCGCGGGCCTTCGGTCTCGCGGGCCTTCAGTCTCACGGGCCTTCGGTCTCGCGGGCGGTAACCAATTCATTTGACATTTTTTGTAACTGATTTGCTAAATTTATGCAGAATCACTACTTGGTTTACCTTCAGTATTCAATATTTTTATACAGAAACATTAAGAAAGATACTCGTAAGCAAAATTAGAGGAGATTTGTAAGATTTAGCAGATTTTTGAAAATAAACTTGGGGTTACTGCTTCCTCCCTTTAAAGAGAATATTACCACTTGCCCAACCCTTATTCTGACACATTCGCTATAGCTAATCTTTCAAATGTTCCCCTCATGATGTTTGAGAATAAAAATATTGCGCAATAAACATAAACCACAGAGGCCATTTCTCTGCATAAACTTAACAAATTACAAAAATGTCACATCATCAAAAAGAGCCATATATGGATTAGAACACAGTACCTGGGCCCTAATTTTATTAAGAGTCATGTTCCATCATAGGTTTGACTGAAATAACCCAAGGTCTATTGCATAGTAAATCAAAGTAAGATTGAGCAGAACCATTTATGAAACAGACCCCCAGGCACATTACTACAAATTGGGGTGACTTTACGTGCCCATAAAACATTATAAAATGCTTTCTGTTGTATTAACTATTTTGTATATGCCAATGGCCTATAGATGTGTCTTTGGTACACTTATGCAATGTATTTTTCTGGGGGGGGGGACATGATTTCCCCTTGCCAGCAGAGTATCTTATAACAGCTTTCAGATTAGCAGTATAACAAATTAGTTGAGCTTTTGAAAATTTCTATTACAAATATCACTGTACAAAAGATTAGGAGCGCAATGATACGGAAACAGCAAGGATATGCTTAGGGCGCCACCTAGTGTGGGTAGGATTTTCATTGTCAGTGATCATTCCGCAGTATATGGACTGTCCAATAGTAGTTATAGGGGAGGTTAGTAGGAGCGAACTAGATTTACTTAAACAACCGTTTTCAATTATAAATACAAACTTTATTCTACCCCATCTTGTTTGGATGAACAGGATTTTATTACAGTATGAAGTTCTAATATAGAGCCCTACCACATATAATTTAATGATGTTCTCAAAAAGTCTAATAAAGTGACATGGACTGATACAGCACTCCATTTGCTATGAAATTCATTCAGCTGACTTTCTTTGGGTCGATACCTGGCCTACCCCCATCAACCATTCTCCTGTTCTTACTGATGCATACAGCTAGTATGTTACAGCATTGCATCAAGGATGTGTATGGCACAACATCTGCTTTTCCACTGAAATACCACAATTTACACAATTCTAAACAAAACCATTCAATACAGAAAAATTTCTTCCTTCGACACACCCTAAAGAATCTACTTAATATTTGCCCCTTTTTGTCTAACATGTATAAATTTTCAATGCATATCTCAACACACTTCAACATGAAAGAAGAAAGAAATTTGGTAAACAAGATTCCCATACACTCTTGAGATACGTACTGGACAAAAAGACTTTCAGGATCACGATTGCCATTGTCAAAATGGAAGAATAAAGAATTCTGTTAGGAACAGATAAATGCCATGGGAAGACAAAAATGTTTTACACTAAACACATGCTAATACAACAACTGAACTTTAATACATGATGTTCTCAATAACAGTGAGAGTAATACTTTCCTTTTCCAGATCATATGGCAATTTTTCTGGACCAAACCCAGAATAAAAAAAAATTCATTACTGACAAATTTCCAATTCTTTTTAGAATTTTTCCATTTTCCCTATGGCATGGGACCAAAGCAAACAACCTAATTTTTTGTTGCGGCATTCTCCATTATGAACATGTAATCAATTCTAGGAGTATCAACATAACTATAGCCTTTTTAATGCAATGTGAAACATATTAAGCCTGAATTATTCCCCGATATGAAATTATGTGTAAATAAACAGCTAGGTCTATGTTTATTTTCTAACCATAAATTTTTAAATGTATAAAATCAATTTTAGAAATTGACAAATAACCAGAAAACCAACTCATGTTTTAATAGTCTATAAAAACCTTTTATTATTTAGTTAAATAATGACTGGTAAATTTAGTTAATAAATACCTTAAAAAATTATCCAGATAATGAATGTTTACCAAGAAGGTAATTGAACTCCCCTTAATGACATTTATGATCATACCCTAAGAGACGATATTACACAGACTGATGATACACAGCCTGAATACTATTATGAAGAAACACCTGTTCACCAGTCCTTCCCTGTGAATTTTAGGAGTAACTGCCTAGTCTCCTTTCACAATGAGGGTGGAGGGAGGGGGGAGGACAAGAACACCAGGGAGTTTCCATTTAAGGGCCATACCTTCTATCAAGGGCATAGCCAGCCACTGGCATTTGGCGGGGGTGGGAAAGAGGGAATGCCTGGTTGCTGTCATAAGCACAGGAGGTAAAGAGAAGCATAAAAGACTCTGCAATTAAGCATCCAAACACGTCTGGTTTAGGAATCTATGAGTTCCAACACTTTAATGCAGGACCTCTTATTTCCATCACACCATGAGAACATCTATTACATACCCTAGCTCCCAGTGAATAAATGCTCTAAGAGATACTTTACTCATCCCAGACATACAGTACCAGTCAGGAGAAGAACACAAATCCTGCTGGTCATGCTCTGCCAATATGAAATTTTTCTTGAAGGGAGAAAGCAGTTCCTACAACTTTACTTTCAAAAATCTATTAAATTGTGCAGATCTCTGCTTATTTTGCTATTTTTCATTAAGTATTTTTCAAACAGTTTTCCTATAAAAACATTGAATATTGAAGGTAAACCAAGGACTTATCCTGCATGAATTTAGCAAATAAGTCACAAAAACAATGTTGTCACATAATTGAAAGGAGCCATTCCTGAATTAGGATGATGGATTCAAATTGGGGGGACTGCAGTTTCCCTTTAAATGGCAATGGCAAACTTCCTAAACCTTGCTCTCAGCAGGACTTGCACAGATCTAGACTTGCAGAAGCCTTAATGCCTTTTGCTCATATAATTCAAACTATGCTCAGGTTGTATTACGGAATACATCCGAATCAGGTATTACCTACAGGTCAAACCAAATGCCATCAGAATTACATAACATGCCACTACCTGCATGCCAGTAATTATGAGTAATTGTTATAAGAGGTTTTAGGTTTTGTGTTTTGTTTGTTTATTATCTATTTTTGACCGTTACATCCAAACTGATGCCAAATTTTGAAACTGTCTAGGAGTGAAAAGGATAGTTAAACTTGGTGATGAATGCCAAGTTTATGGCCTTGCTTGCAAAGTGGTTTACTGTATCATTCATGACTAAAATACGTGACCAATGCATGTTGTGCTACTCATATATCCCATGGCCCCCACATGGGTGAATGCATGGATGGTCAATCCCAGGGATGGTACTGTAATTTTTTTTTCTAGGGGGCTATTTTTTGATTTTCACTGAAAAAGTCAGTTCATCCATAAAATCAGAACATTGCTGCTTGTTCCTTTGAAGGGCCTGTTTGTGGACTTCTGAGGTAAATTATATTGCCTCCGTTTATTTCTAGCACTGGTCAATTACGTCTTCCAAACAAACCCATCAATGAACCTCTTGAAATAACAGTCTAGTGCATGTCTAGATGCGTGTGCCTCATTACCCTGAATGGGGAACCAAGGACTCCTCTTTGCATGAACTTTGGAAAAGGTGGGCATCATTAAACTTGAAGTGTCATCAGGGGCAGTGGTTTCCAAAATCTTCACCTTCACGCTATTTCACTCATATCCCATTTCACTTATATCGGTCTCCACAACAGCATGACTAATTTGAGTGTACGGATGCAAGGTAATGTGCAATTTGAGAGGTTCCCTGAATTTTCACCAAAGCTTACAGCTGGCTTCAAAATGAGAACAGTATCTTCAGCCCTCCAGCTGACCTCAAAATGACACCAGGTACCCATGAAACTCTTCACAACAAGGTTCTGGAATTGTTACTAGATAACTCCTGATATGAACAAGAATTACAGCTTGAGGAAAAGGAGTCAGTGATAGAGTATGACTATAACCAACAGTGTAGAGGACTTCATGCTGGATTTGCACCACTGCAGAAATATTTTGTAGAACATATCTCTTTTCTTACACAACATCGCGATAGAGACAGTGTGAATATACTGAATCTTTTCTTTTCTTAAAGCATATTTATTCCAATGTTTGAGGCCATAGTGCAGCAGCTCAACCCTTTTAGAGCTTGAAAGATGCAGCTATCTGAATTGTCAACTGAAAATGATGTTGGTGATCAAAACATTCAAGCAAAGGAACAAGATGAATTATTTTCCCTCAGTCCAAGTTAACAGAACTATCAGCCCCAATAAACAATGGTATTTTCCAGTGACAGTTTGTTCCAAGCTCAAACCAATCCTCATATCAGTGCACTTTTCTTCCATGCATGCTCACACCAGGGAGTTGCGGGCAACTTTCATCCATAGTCAATCCTCAACTGGAAAGTGATACGACTACTGCTTTAGTGAATAACAATCACTGACGATTTGCTCAAATTTAACAAACACTGCAACACAATACAAAAATAACATAGAGGAAATTGACCTCAACATGACAAGTGTCACTGGCTTCATGTACTTGTCAGTAATTATTAACTGGGTGAATGTCATCAAAGTCCAAGCCAACAGTAAGAGTCATAAAAGCTACAGTCCTTCTGCAAGTTCAACAAAGGGGCACTGAATGCTTCTGATATGGTGGGGAAAGGGTGGACGTGAGACCGACTCCTGGATTTTAGCACTTTCTTTTCGACAGAAAACTTCAAACTGATAATTACTGGGGAAAGGTGGCTGCAGCCCCTTAACCAAGCCCTCCCCCCCCCCTCCCCTCCCCCTCTGGCCATGCCAAGTAACCTGGAAACTTTCCCATTCATTAAACCAATATAAATATAAACAGCAGTATTAAAGGTTTTTTGAAAAGCAAACTTAGTTATGCACTGTTAACAGTGCATCATCATTTCTCCACCGAAGTGATATGATACATGTAACAAGAATTAGTTAGATGAGGTTTTATGTACAGCTCAGTTTCTAACCAAATGGTAACAAGAGACAAAAACAGCAAAACCTTAGATGATTGACCTCTTGTTTGTATAATATTCTCAGCTTCCTAGCTTTCTATTTTGTGGAATAATAATACTGCAGGATGAAGAGTTTGTACTCAGAATCCTGGATAACACTGAAAGTGCAAATTATCTCACCGAGACAGTACAAAATTCTCCCAACTGAGTTTACTTCAAGCCCCTCCTCTACTTAAACATAAAGAAACACATGTCTAGTGCAAATTCACGACAAAACTATAGTAGCATGGACTGAGCTGTAAATTACTAAAGACCTTATCCACACATGACTGTGTGTGAGCCATCTGCTATGCATTGGGCTACACTTCTTATCTGCCCAAGTAATCATTTTCCAATCAGAGTTAAGCTATAGAAATTAAAACTAAGGGAAGAGACCCGATGGTCCACATGGTTCCTAAATGTTTCGGTGTAGTGCTGGGCGATGTTGACTTTTTTACCATCATGATAACAGAACAAAATTTATCACTATAATTCAATATCCTTGATAATTTTCTTGAAGAAAATTTCCCTTGGAGTTCGCTTCCATGCTCATGCATGTTAGAATATTCAATGATGAACTTTCACTGATTTTTCATCAGTTTAATGTAAAAAAAGAATGTCTTCAATTCAAACAACATTTTGGAGACAGCAATGAGAAAAAATGAAGCATTACAAGGCAAATTTTTTCATTTTACTTTTCAAGAATTTATCATCATTTTTGAATTCTTGTTATCATATAGCGATAAAAAGAAATTATCGCGATAACGATAATTTTCGATATATATCGCCCAACACTATTCGGGTGATGTGACAGCCCCTGTAAATCTTAGTTACAAGCTATAATCATACTGCAACAGTCATTTGACTCCAAGTGACTATTTCAAGTTTCCCCCATTGGAAAACAAAAAAGTTGAAAAGTATACAGAGTGTCATTCATTATGGCATCCTTGACTCATCAAAGTCTTTCCTGGAAAATTTGGTCTTCCTTTTCGATTGTACCTGTGACAATAACCCTTCAATTGACATTTAACCTTGAACCTGTGCCCAATGCAAAAGATTCACATGAGCATGATATAAGGTGACATGTACCATCAGGGAGGGGAGTAAACAATCTCATGGAAGAGCTGTAAGAAGATATCTTACTACAAAGGAGCACACTTCTCCAAACAGATTTCACCAAGAATAAATGGTACCCCCTTCAAATGCCTCCCTTTGAAAGATCAAAACAGTTACTGCAAATGGCAAAGATAAATAACTGTCTGAATCACTTCGAATCTGCATCTCCCTTCCCATAGTTCATTGCAAGCCTTGAAAAAGAGGACTTCCAGTATAGTGTTTCAACTAAAGAAGATGAGCTTGTACATGAACTCACAGTTTGACTCCAAAAGTCAATTAAAGTCATGCCTTACTTTGCTCTGAAGAATTTACACAAAGAGGCACATAAAAGATTTTGAGACTTACTTCAACTGATGATGAAAACTGTAAACTGTGAACTGCAGATATTGCAAGTAGGAAAATTTAAGGTGACCAGTGCATATTGTGCCAATGACCTCATCAATCAGTCTTAATTCATATCTGAAGGACAAATACAGTCATAACAATTACATGTACCTAGGTGTCCTAATTCATGAAGGCCCTTACCAATCAAGTGACAACATTTTTGTTATCTAAATTCATGCTGAAAAACTCGTTGGGTTCCCTTTAAGATTCAATACTAACTGGGCTCAAAATAACAGCAGGCCATGGCCATCAGACCCCCTTTACCTTTGCCTTAATACCCCTCCAAAATTACCAATCTCAAAGGCCATAATGGCTTTTATATCCCCCTATTCCTAACTCTGTATGCTTAAGTCTGCCAGTCTGGCCATGATTCCCTTCACACTTGGCCTCAGTGCCCTGACAAAGTTCTGACAGCATAAGTGAGGCCGGTTGGCATTGCCCTCTTGTACAGTAGTTCTTCTGAGCCCTGATATCTACATTCTGAAATGTCATACAAGACACAAACGGGAAATAGGGTAACTGCAGTGCTTCTTCCCCTTAACTTTGTATGGTCAAGGGAACAGAGGATATACTCAAGAAGTTTGTCCAACATTCTGTATGTCTTGTGTGGGGAACCTTGTGCCTATCAAGGACCTTTTAAGGGTTGACAAAATCATTAGTGGGCCAAACAAAGTTCTCACATGCCAGTCAGCTCCCGGTGGTTTAGTGTGTGTTGCGCTCCCTTACATTACTTGTAGTACTAAGTATTACATAGGGTATTATGCAATTACGTAAGTAAAATATTCTGCAAAAAGAAAGCAGGTTAAATGGTAGATTAAAAATTACTACTTCTCACTTGCATTTTTTAACTGTCTCACGGGCCGCATCAAATAGTCTCACAGGTCGTACATGGCTGGCAGTCTGGAGGTTCCCCACCCCAGCTGCAGGTGATCTGTCCTCCTCAAAGATAACAGGAATTTACTATTTTGGTCACCATTTTGTCCCCAAATGGACCACAGTAACTCCAAGTCTAAATTCATTCATTTATTCTTTAAATCCCTTTTTATTGGCAACAACTGTTAGGCGACATAAAAAACTACAATCCATTTTCAGAGAAGTTCTTTTCACATGTGTAAGCAGTGTACAAAGGCTTCTTTATTATGGGGACCACAGGGGCTATTTGCTTTTGTTTTCATTTGTAATCATTCAGGATGGGAGGGGGACACTTAGAATGACATTATTGTTTTTCTCCTCCTCGATACTTTTCTAGGGGGATTTTGGCTTCCGCAGGGACAAACCACCCATCTCCTGTGTGTATTTTGTATGCTCCTACATACATACAGTTAATGTTCTCAGTAGCTGCACAACAACTGACAAGAACATATATACTGTACCCTGTACCTATCTGGACTGTACAATAGTGTTCAAGATTCAAAGATCAAGTGGTCAGCACTGCAGAATTTGCTAGCTGCCTAAAAATACAGTAAAAACGTACTATTTGCCATTTGCCCAAACCTTAGCCCATATAAGTTCACAGAAAATCTCTCTCATTAGGCCTGACCTAATTCCATCCACTTCGCAAACTTATCAGTGATTCAAGAGAAACTGATGTCCTTCCTGTTGTACATGGTCATACATACAAGTCAGGATGAAGCAAATGAAAAGAAAATTCCCATGACAATAGGAGAAATGGAAGAATTAGAGGAAAGGAGCACTTGAACTTTGCCAAATCGATAAAGGGATAGGTGATTTAAATCACCAAAAGTGGAGCATGGCCATCTTGTCTGTAATCATATTTTGGCTGCAGAAACAAACATAGCCAAGAACAGATGACCATGTTTTTCATGGTTTTTGCTTTGTACTTCATTAAAGTCTTGCCTATCATAGAAATACTGTTGTCATGGTGATTGTTGTTCCAACAAATACAAACTAAGTGGCTGTAGGTAACAACAATGAACCCTTTATAGAATTTAAAAAGTAAATGCAGTCATCTGAGGAGGAAGAAATAGACCCTCAAACAATGATGACATCACATCTGCTTGCTTCAAGTTCACTTCTAATAGAAAATATGATACCTTCAGCAGCCCTCATTACTTAAACCTTATTTATGGAGAAGACCATCTTCTATTCAAATGAAAGAGCTTTTTCAAAGTAAAAATAGTAAAAAATCTTTCAAATTTGATTAAATTTTGTAAGATTATTATGGATACATTTTCAAATTGATGTTTTGGCCTTTAATTCAAGCTGAGTAATCATTAGTGGCTGGTGTCAGTTTGTTTTTGTGATAGGTAATGCCAGTTAATTGTTTGCATTATTATTTTGTTTTCCTTTTAATTCGTTCTTTTTGTACTTTGGTGCTCTTTGCCATATATTAATTATTTGTTCATGTATCATTACTTTGTAAGTCTCTTGTGCCTCTTAAGGCCATATAGAAAATAAACTGAAACTGAAAAACTCACGAACATAACATAGAAATTTCACTAAAATTTCACCAAAATGCTAAGATTAAGTTCCTTCTCTAACATCTACAAACAATTTGGGTGTGGATCATTTACTGTTTACTTTAACTCCAGGAAGATATTATCCACACTTTTAATTTTGTGAAGATAGCAATACAGAATAATTGCTTATAAAAACTTCTTTGGAATCATCTGGAAAATCTACAGGTAGGTAGATACAGGCAGAGAAAAGAGAGCAATTCAAATTGGCCAAATACTTCAAACATATGCTTATCCCTTTAATTAAATAACAAGTTGTTGCCGCTTTGCCTTCCCCTATTCCTGTCAAATATCTGTCTGTTAATGTTCACACAATGTTCTTTAAGCATCTGCTATTTTTAAAGTTCAGTTTACATCAGGAGAGGACTAAAGTAAACAATGTGTGACTTAAATGTGAGACTAAACAAAATTAGCATAAAAATACTCCATTACTTCCATGTGCATTACTTGAATTCATGTTGTCAGCATAAAGATGAAATGTAGAATGTTGAAGGATTGATCCGCTACACGAACGAAGAAAAAATTGCTGCCTTTGCCATTACTTTGCATAAAAGATGTCCTTGCAGCTTAATAATCAACGTACAGTATACATGAACAAGTCCAAATGGTTTATGTACTCACTTGTTTATTAAATAGAAGAGAACCTTCAGAGTCAATCACCAATGACCTTTTGCAAAATGTAGATACTGTAACACCATAGCTCAAGTGTCTTATACTGTACCAATCAAAAATTTGTAAAAAATATTCACCCTCAACATCATAACTGCAGGGTGAAGAGTTTTCCAAAGATAATCTCATAACTAGGCTTTTACAGCATCACTAGGCTGTTACAGCATTACTAGGTTTTTAAAACATCACTAGGCTGTTACGAAGTTCTACACTGATCCCATCAATGTGCGCCACTGTGACTAATAATTGATTTACAGACAACATTATTTTGTAAAACTACCAATAAGGCCAGGCAAACAGCCTAAATCCTCACCTCACTCTTCCAAATCTTAAGCATCCCCTCCCTCCTTTAATCCATCTCTACTTGTCTGACCAACATTTAATTCCTTCTTTCGGTCCTGATCAAGCATCATGGAGGCTTGCTTAATATATTGTAAACAAAAACAAAAACATTACCAAACCTAATCCAATAAGTGTGACCTGCCTACAGTGGGAGTACTTCCTGCTTTAAGTAAAGTACTGTGTGAAAATGTTCTTACATGAGAAATTTTCACTCATCTCAAATCAAGGTAATGTGCCATAGTACCCACACATTTTGTGAAGTCGAAGGTCATCATTGAAGGACTCCTTGGGTTACCCTTGAGGGAAAGACTTATGACCATTCACCACTAAAGGCCAACAAATCTCACAGCAAATCTTGTCCCAACTACCTTCTCTTCTAGACACTCTTTAAACAAACAAAAAAAAAAATAATCCACTTTAGTGCAACTTCAAGTCAAAGCAACAACAGCCCGTGCTGAGTTAAATTGCTCAAGGCCATATCCACAGTGGCTGTCTGTGAGCTGTCTGGTTACACTATGTTCTGGGTACACTGCTGAATAAAGTGAACAAGTCATCAGTGACGGACCAACCAGAGTAATGCTATTGTTTGAACTTATGTCAAGCAGAGTGCTGTCACCAAATGTATTAGAACTGTAGGACCATTCGTTAATATGAGTGGGAGGATGGCACAGACCCTTTAAAATAAGAACTAAATACCAAATGAAACTTCAACTCTGATCTTTATAATAATAAGTATGAGAGTTGCCCTGAGAAACAGATAGCCAAAGCATCTGGTAATTATCTGAGAAAAGTTGACCACAGATGAAAAAATTTGAATCGTGATCATGCAACTTCATGAACTGTTAAAGTGGATTTGCAGGATTAATAAATGTGAATGACTGTAGGCACTTACAGTACAATATGAGTCAATGACCTCTTAAACAAAACTGAACAGAATCTGAAAGTAGGCTGTTCCCTGGCCACAACAACAGACAGTTCTTTGAAGAGTAATTTCCCAAACTTTCCTGTATATACTGCACTGCTGCAAGGATATTTAAATTACCTACAGTTGATAGTCCAGTTGAAAAAATTTTAACTCTGCAAGAGATTACCTAATGTACCCACAAACAAATTAAAACCACAGGATTCTATTTTAGGCACATTGTGGTGGGTTTCCATGAATGCAGAGTATGGATTCTTAGAAGTACAGTAAATGATCATTTTATGGTCAATGTGCAGCACCACTGAAAGAATCTGAGCCCAAAAAATAGAAAAAAAGAGTAATTTATGGCAAGTTATCTTTGGTCAATTAATGAACCAATTTGACAAATTCACAAAGATATGGTAATCAATGGCTGGGAGGGAGACCAAATCGTGATTTTACAGACATGGGTAAATTATTTGAAGAATTACAAAGCTGGAGAGATATCAATTCCATGAAACAGAGTGCTGATATTTCACAGCATCAGACTCAGTCATACTTTCAGGTGACTTGAAGTCAAACTTGCATACATGTAGAAAGACATCTAGCCGACGGGGAAGGCAAGATAACCCAGTCGCAAAAGGCGTAATGTTCCATTCACATTTACTAGCACTGGTGGGATCTTCCTAAGTGCATCAAGACATTGACCAGGGCATCTAGGCAAACAACCATTCTAGCTTTCTTTTTCTAAAACAAGTGACTACTTACTTTTTAATCCTACAAAGCAATTTCTCACTTAAACCCTGACAATCATGGTTTACAAACATAAGAGGTCTACCCTTTGATTTTAAATCAAGCAAGCACATTCACTTACCACTTGCAAATGAAAATGATATCAAGCCTTAACTCAATTAGAAAGAACCCATCCAAGCACTTATATAAGGCATACACACCTGTTAAAGCAAATGCAGTATAAATGAGCAATGACCCCCCCCCGTTCCATTTGGAAACATTCTGACATAACTACTGGTTGGGTAACCAATCCCTATAGTAAAGTGTGGAAATGAAGAAGACGGTCATTGCATTGAACAACTCCTAAAAGATCTGTTTGGAGAAATTTTAAGAGAAAAGCTTCGAGGCTAAAGATATCACTAACGCAATTTGCACAATTTTTACAAAATGCAAGCATGTCCTTAAATGGTACAATATGATACAGTATGTTCCTTCTTTGGTAAAAAAGGACACTGTACTGGTTAAAATTTATTACACTTTGGCATCAAGAAACTTGAACATGTTTATTAAAAACAAATACTTCAGAATGCAACTAGTTCCAGCAAATTTTCTCTAGCTTTCATACATAGCTACACAATTCAACTGCACATAGGGTTGAATGGACAAAATTTTTGTAGCAGTTCTTATTTTTTGTCAAATATCAAAGTCACTATAAAGTTTCATTTTGAACAGTTTGATATAAAGACTTCATATTTTTCTATTTTAGTATTACTATTGTTTCTCCTTCCTCCCATAGGTCTGATAACTGACCCTACCCCATTCCATCTTTCCACTTGTAGGATAACCTATCCTCTGCTTTTATCAAGCTCTTAAATAGTCTTTTTCAATTTATTCTTAAACCAAATGACTTTTTTTGTCATTGAAACATTCAAAAAGTCCATTCATACATGAAATCCCTCCAGTTTATTTATGCCTCTCCAGTTTTCAATTAACTCTAAAGTATTAAACTGGTGTTACTTATTGATACAGAGGAAAAGATTTCAATCTTCCTCACAAAATAATTAATTATAAAGTATTTAAATTGCTCACCTGCTCCCAAAGAAACGAATCAGAGAAATTCTTCCCTGCAGCACACACGATTTGCAGTATTCCAAAGAAAAATCCACACAAAACAGCAACTCGCATACGAATCGGAAGTAGAGTATAGACCATGTATATGAAGAACGCTGTTGTCCAAACGCCAGTAGTGGCGGAACTTGGCTGTGCGTCTACCACATCCAGAATAATTATAACTGAGATGTTGACAAGAACTACGTAACAAGAGATACTCAAATGGAGTTGAGAGAAAGAATTTCGGGTGGACATGAATAGCACTGCAATGAAAATGATCAACGAAATCCCCAGGAAAATCCCCTTGTAAGGGGTCTTCAGTCTGGAGGCATAGTGGAAGGAGAGAATCACAAGAACAATCACGATTAGCAAAATGAGGAGTGTGAACAAGCTGCTTTTGTTTAAACTGAAAAAGTACCTTTGATACAATGTCTCGAGTTGATATGATTTAAATTTCTTTGATCTGAACACTCTTGAAAGCCCTTGAAATGATTGCAAACATGACATCCCCAAAGTTCTGTCTCGTTCATTAATCTGCATTTCATTCCCGTCCACCTCGTGAAGTTCCACAGATTTGACCCGCACGTTACCATTTCTCCCTACTTCCAATGTTTTCTTCTGTGGGACGACCATTTTTGTCTCCTCCCATGCCGACCGGTGGGAACTCTGTGTGGATGGCCTACTCTGCCTACCCTCCTCCTCTACAGAATGCTTTGAAGGCATCGCTGGAGCAAAGTTTGCTGCAGTGTTACAAATTCCTCCACCTTCCTCTTCTCCTCTGGCTTCCTTCTCCTGAAGACTGTGTGAGCTCTCTGAGTGCTTCCACAGTCTCTCCTTATCGTTATCCCATGCATTGCGACGTCGGCTCTGGCTACTGCTGCCACTGCTGAGACCTGATTGGTTGATGGGCTGAATCTCAGCACCGGGCATTTTTGATTGCAGCCTGCCTGTTCACTGCTTGATGAATCGACTATTGATTGCTTGGTGACAAGATCTAACAGAGCGTTTTCTGCTGTCGGCATACAACAGATCAATAAAAGAATCTCACACTTTGGGGTATTCCCGGTGCAATTGTCGACCTTCAACAGGGCCTTGCAAAGCGAAGCTTAGAGGGCACATTGTGAGTCTGTTGGTCATGGATACCTGCAAAGGAAGAACAAAATTACAGTAATAATGCAATTTCTGGTACAACAGTGCAAACAGATTTTGGAGGGAAATGAGCAGCACTTAAGAGCATAGGAAGCACAAAACATTGAAAACAAGCCGACTCCAGTCTTTGCTGCCTCTCTAAGAGATCACATACCTTATAAATATTCATACAGCATAGGAACCAAGCAGGCAGTGGCATATTTACATATATTAGTGCTTACTCACACACTTATATCTCTTTCAGAGGCAATTACCTCCTAGTTGAAGAGGTATAGGAAGCTAAAAACTGAGGAAGCAAGAACTGCTTCAGGCTTCTGCATAGCCATGAGGAACATTACCACTAAAAGGCCTTTGTGTAGTAGTGTTAACAGTCAAATAAAAACAAAATGTGACTTGATTTCTGTGAGGACAAAAACCAGCAGAGGTTTCACTGATTTTCATGCCTACAAAGATATTCACCAGTTGGAGCCTCCAGGACTAATAGCAAGTCCAATACACTTGTATTACAAGCAATCATGTTTTATGTAAAAGAAATGTCAAACAGTTTGTTAGCAGCAAAGGAAAAACATCTAACAGGTCACAGACAGGCTGAAAGCATTTCTAAGATTTAAAACAGAACTGCTTCTAATTCTCTTATTTAAGGAACAAAACAACCAAGGAATAGCAGTATATCATTTCTGCTCATCTTCAGGACATATAATAACCAGTATAAAACAGATACTGTGGCACAATAACCAAAACCAAAAAAAAGAGTACTATGATGGATTAGGATTGAACCAGAAACTGCTATGGAAGGAGCTGGTTAATACAATATATTGATGAATTGACAGCAAAGACCTCACATAAAAATTTTATACAGTAACCTTACATAACTTGTTTTTACTAGCTAACAATCATTTTTCTACCTGTATTTACTTTTACAATGCAGTACGTACACAAAGAAAAAAAGCGAAACATGAACCAGCAATAATTTCATTGGAATTTGGAGGATGATAATAACACAATGTTGTAACTTTTTTGACACTTCCAAGAAAAATGGCCTTTCTAACATATGCATGGGTATCATATTCTCACACTTTACAGTTGGACATTAAAAATTATTGGAGGAGAACTTCTTAAAATTTTCAAACAATGCAAGAAAACTCCAATAGTTTGAAAAATGTCAAAATTTTTGCAAGAGAGCCATGCATGATATTGTGTGGATATATTCCAAAACTGGCAAAGAAGAGTAAAGAGTGTCATCAGTAGAGGGCAATCTACCACTATGGTAATAACTTTGCAAAGGGCTTATTATATTTATGGAAATTTGAGGTAATGACTGAGGACTTTTCTAATTCTTTCTAATACAGGCAAAACTGTCACACCTGCATACAGAACAGTAACTGAAAAACAATAGAAAAACAAAATGCCAGAGCACAGATTTCATAAACTATCTATTTGCCTAATTCCCCACTTACAGGGAAAAATGTGCTAAAAAACCTGCACTAAGGTAGAAAACGTAACTAGGGCGAAAAAATTTACGGACACGTATCTGTTTACACGTACCAATGGCTGGCCATTGAAATAACGTTGATGTGTATCATGGAGACTTAAGGGAAAATACATGCTTATGTATTTTATTATCCTATTTTTGCCATACAGTTAGGGTGTTATACCAGTTTCGCCCTGTGGTGGGAATTAGCATTAGGGCAGTATGCCAGTTTTGCCCTATGGTAGGAATTAGTGTTATATATATAACGCTAATTCCCACCATAGGAGGAAACCAGCATACTGCCCTCACAGTATGGCAAAAATAGGATAATAAAAAACAAATTAAGCTTATATTTCCCCTTGAGTCTTTGTGATATATGTCATTTCAATGGCCGCCATCTGTACGTGTTAACAGATACGTGTCCGCAAATTCGTCACATAAAGGTAATAGCATATAGATTGTGTGGCTAAAAGCATAGGCGTACGGGAAGACATTTCACAGGGGTGGGGGCGGAGGGTGTTTGCCCTGAAAATTTTGCAAATTGCCCTGATTTTCCCCTTTTACCACGAAAACACTCAGGATGGGTATGGATGAGTTCCCCCTCCCCCCCCCCCCCCACAAACTACAAAGAAAGATATTATTTCGGGAGATATTATTTTGTTGTGCAACTAATAAGCATTTTGCCCTGTTGGCAAACAAAGCTGCCAGCTGCACTGTTCTCTGCACTGCCCCCTTGCCCTGAAAATACAACTGTCAGTGCCCTGAAATAAGCATATTCCCTGCTCTGGGAGGGCTGCAGCCCCCCGAACCTCCCACCGCGTTCGCCTATGGTTAAAAGGACGTTACTGTACATTTATGTATACCTATATAAAAAGTGTGTGAAAACGCCAAGGCGAAAGAATTTTTTTGCCCTATTTATGGTTTCCCCCTAAGTGTAGGTTTTTTAGCACATTCCCCCCCCCCCCCCTCCAAGTGGGGATTTAGGCAAATACTGGTGTATGTTTGGGACTTTTGGGTTGAAATTTCATGCTCCACTAAATTTTTGGTCAGGATATTGCAACAAAATGCTTTTTTGTCTGTTATCTTCATTAGATGGATCCATACTCTGGGCTGGAAATAAGACATCAGAGGGCAAGACCCTTTTCATATTAGCTTTTAGGGCACATTTATGCATCTCAAAGGGCACCAAGGCCAAATAGAAGATTATAATTCATCTGTTTCATGTCAGGTTATATTTTGTTAGGAAGGGCAAGGCACAACTGCCAAGGTGCAGGCCTTGAAAAGTATACCATTTTGAAGGATACCAAGGCCATGGCCAAAAAGACAGAAGCAATGGCCTCTGTGGCCTTCGTTTATTTTCAGCCCTGTATACCTTACATTAACTTTCACTTCATAGGTAAGTCAAGGGAACACAAGAAAACATAGGACAAATACTTGACACTTTTATGATGACCTGCTCAGGATCAAATCCTGTGACTACTCTAGATCGAGAGTATAGTGCAAGTCAAAGGTATGTACTACTGTAAACTTTAACTGGTGACCCCATGCACCCAGCATCGACCATGCTGAAGGCTTCTCCCCACCCCTTGCACTCCAAAATTCTTGGTGTCCTCCCATGGCCCCCTTTTAAAACTGCCAAAATTATGTCACTCATCTGGCTAACAATATCTTTCAATGCATGCCACTTCACAAGCTAAGCATTACATACATATCACACACAAGCACACCCACACCTGGCCTGTAGCCAGCTATGCAGGTCTAGAGGGGTTGGCATTATTCTTGAAGGGCAAACCTTCTTACTCCAGACAGTACAAATCTCCCCTGTTAAGTTCACTTCTGGCCACTTTTCCAATTCTCATGTATTTTTTTTGACTGGATCAGACTAGGGAAGCTTCGCTTATTCTGGTTCCTCTACATATCACATTTTAACAATCTGTGCTATTACAACATCTCATTACTCCATCGTTAATCTATTTATTTTCCCTTGTAATGTATTATTGATGTACATTTATTAAATAATGCTGGAAAATAATTTTTGTTGTATGTGATAATGGTAGAAATTAACTTGAAACTTGAATTTAAAAAACAAACAATAGAGATCTATGCACTTCCGTGCCATGCCCATGCACAACAGTGTGGGAGCTGCATGCTGCAGTATGCATTGGGTACACCACTGATCTGCACTAGTCATAACTGACCAATTGGAACGATGCTATTATTTTAACTGATGTAAAAGTAAAGTACCCAATTTGTAACAGAGACACAGGCATATTCCTAAATATGTTTGGGATGATGCAACAGCCCTTTAAAGGGGGCAATTCCAGGTGGCCATTCATGATGTTTTGGTAATAAAACTACAACTGTGAAAATGTTAGAGGATTATCATCCACACTGGGGGCATTGACCCTGAATGCTGCCCTCCCATGGCTAATGGCCATACAAATACACCCCAAACAAATTTGAATAAGTAGTTTCAACACAATGTGAACATGGCATCATAATTATTGTACCACAAATAAAACTTAATAAAACTAGAACAGCAATGCTGTTGTGTAGCTCACACAATTTCTCTTGTCTGTTAAAAATAGGAACTCACAGAACCAAATTTTATCATTCATTCATATGCTTCCACAAAACCTCTTTACCTTACAAAGGCAAAAGGTAAGAGACCTACAAATATCACTGCATATTTTCTAAAATCAAGAAGGACTGTAAAGGTTACATACTTTAATTAGCAGCAAGACTGAAATTAAACTGATGTTATTAAATTTTCAAGTTTGCAAACTACATTTAGTTGCACCTGCAACTCCACAAGCAAACACTGCATAGGTTTGCACTCAAAACAAACCACAGACTCAAAAAGCTGCTACTGCAGTTGAACTCAAAACAGTTCAATACAGTATTGCAGTTACTTGACTTGACCACCTCAATTGATCCAGGAACAAAATGGGACATATCCCCACAACAGGTTAAACCATTTTCCTTTCTTGTAAGCCAAACTGACCACAGAGTTGCTTCAAATTTTATTATCATGAATCAAGTAGCTGCTCAATGCTGGGAGTTCGCTTTTAATGAACCTTGATAATACAATTAGTTATCCCAAAGCATTGTGACTGCACAGGCCACTTGATGAACAAAGACTGAGGAGTGTGAATGGATCAAGTTTTAAAACAAACCTGCACAGGCAGTTGTGAGATAGCAACTGAACACACAACCAAGTACACTGCTATAAGTGCAATGAATAAACAGCTACCTGTTCAGCAGGCACGGTGAACTCAGCCCTACAAAAATTGCTTAAAAACCAAATTCAACTTTTGTATATCAAAATGCAAATAGGCAAGTTTTAATGCTCTGTCAACAAACAACCATGTACCAAAATTTCAGCTCAAAATCTCCACACATCAAAAGGCTGAAAACTTTTGTTGAAAAGTTGATGGCATCTGCCCCGTTTTATAACCTCACACATGTACTGTGTACAATGTGTGAGCTAAAAATTATTTTTGTTTGAAATCATGTAATAGCTACTACACTAGACGAAAGTATAATTTTACGTAAAAATGTGTTATAACAAGATAGAAACAGCTTTGTATCTCATTTTCAAGAGTAAAACTCTGGAATTCACTTGAAAAAAAGTAAAAAAAATTGTAAAACAGTTCATTTAAATAAATATATATAAATAAGTTTTACTGACACCCAATGCATGTGTTCATTTTGTCTAGGTATTGCTATTTTTAAGCATTTTATGGCCTAATTTGTCACTGCTGTTAAATTATTCACTTTTTTTTTTGTTAATAAGTTTTCTGCTAAAGTGTTGTTGATATTTTGAACGAATTTTGATTTCATCACCAGTTCATCCAGTATATAAAATTGCTTTATGGGAGAAAATGATTAATAAGTACTGCCCTTCTGTTTTCTTCATTTCCATAAAGCTTAAAAAAAATGTTAACTTTAATACAAAGAAGAATGTTAATTTATCTTTATATTATATGTATTATGTTTATTAATTTCGTTTTGAAGGTGGCAGAAATAAACCATTTCATTGTCATTGTCAAAAAAGTAGTAAGGGATGCTGCATCATTGTTTAGAGGGCATAAGCGCAATTGCCCCAAACTCATTCTGAAACAACAGCAAAATCTCACAAATGTCCTCTCCTTTCCCCTCAAGTATCTTTAATGTTTCATAACCATTAATATTGCATATTCAAGGTAAAACCAAAGAGTTACTCTGGGTGAATTCACAATCCATTGAGAAAAATATTGTCACATAATTCTCAAGAGCCACTCATAAAACAGGATACCCAGGTACACTAATCCAAATTGGGATAACTGCATTTTCCCTTTAAATACACTCAAAATTCTTTCAATGAGGTCAAACAAATCTAACATCCAATTTGGATACCTTTTTATGGCTTTATCTATGTTTTTCTGATGTAAAAACTACATGCATCTTATTCTGACAAACTGAAACACTTAGTTACAGACTGTCTTATTCTTGATCTTTCTGTTTTTTGTAACTTTTTTTCCAGTTCTCTTTTCATTTTTTGCATCACACGTGCCTCCATCTTTAAACCTTAATCTCTATTATTTTTCTTTGTTATGTATACCACAATCAAAAACGTCACTACCATGTCTATCATTGAATTGAAGCACCTTATGTCATCCCATACTTGAACCATGATCTTCAAAAAAATTTTTATTAATCAAAAGAGCATGAAAAATGGAACAAAGATGTAAACTTTGAGCCAAAAATGAGACAAATAATGAAGAATCCTCTGAGCAAAATTATATCACCTGAGGCTCCTATCAGTGAATGTTCCAGCTGCCAACATTCATTTTTAACTTGCTGTTCTAGATTAGCATATAAATAGAGAAACGACACTTTTAAAGACCAATATTATTTACGATTATAGGTGCTGCAGAGAAATTGTTCTTCAGGCAAGGCTGGTTTTACGTCTTATAATATATAATTTTATTCTCCTTTCAATTTTAATAAAGATAATAATGCTAGGCGCATAGCTGTAAGCTGCCAGAAACTAAGTGAAAAAATACATGATATTTGAGAGCATTCTTGGTAAAATGGATATGACATGCAACACATGGTTTAACATTATACATGCATTTTCTCCAAAATTTAGAGTCTAAAATTCATGGTTGAAAAAAGTGAAACAGGCTCCTTTGCCAGGATAATTTGCTGTTTTGCAGGAAACTTTGGCACCTACTTTTTGGCTTTCAGTTTTTGCCAGGACGGTTATTGCATGCAATAATGCTATACATGTCTAAATAGGAGGTACAAAAGAACAATATAGACTGGACTTTTCGAACATGAAAATGGTAAACCTTGTGGGAAATTTGACTTGCTTCTTATGATGTATTTCATCCTGTTCTATTCAAATTTGTCAGTCACAATATAATAAAATATGTTTAGTTTTTAGGACTAGCAAAAATGGATGAACTGTGGAGTGGGGCTCAGGGAAGGGAAAGGTACCAACAAGGTACTATAAAAATTGCAGGCAATGCAAGAAATGCAAATAATTGAGCTTACTATGAGTTCAGAGGTGATGTACTGTAGACTGCATCATTTCATGGAGGTCCCTACACAAATTCTTTTCAACAAGATGGTTCCTTGTTCACTGCCATTTGATACATTGCCTATACATTGTAAGAATCCCCTCCTGGTAAATTCCCCCAAACCTACCTGTTTTGCAAATCTATGAGCCCTACTTACCTCAGGGGAGGTAAGTAGGAGCGAAACAGATCTGGCCTTTTGCTTTGTCCTTAGCTAATCCTCTAACACACACAAGATTGTCATAAGGATTTTACCTTCCACTCGTTCTCCTGACCAAAAAGGATCTTCCACTTTTTCTCCTGACCATGAAAGTCATTAAATGTACGATGCACACAGGTGAGAAACCCAGAACATAAACATCTGAACAAACTGGGAAACTACAGTCAGAATGTTAAAAAAATAACTATCATTGTGGCAGAAATTGTTTTAAAAGTCTGTAATCTTGTATTAAATGCTAGGGATCCATTAAGGATATACAATGAGCTGGTCAATGCGATAATGTGCCATACAACTATTTGTTTTACCCTACCTAATCATGAAAGTACCAAAGTTACCAGTACAGGGAGAACATCAATACAGATTATTACATGTATTGTGTACATTGCTATTATGGAAACTGGTCCTTTTTAGTGATTCCATGCAAAAATCCCATTTCACAAATTTCTTTATTTTATGGAGTTACATCAAAGTAATACTAAACTCTCATATCTCACATTCTTCAAGCACTGGCTCTGCTCTACATGACAGAATCAGAAAAGAATTCATGTAGAGCGCCCTCTCTATTCTAAATGTGATGAAAAACAGTAAGAAGATAGAAAGGACTCGGTGTTTTAATAACTTTGTCATAAATGTCTATACAAGTAGAAACTGTACATACAATTTGACAAGCATGAATAACACACATAATGAAGGAATCATTCAGTATTCAAATTTTGTAGAGCAGGTTTTTTAGAGTTCGGGTGAGCTCTGTAGCAGCAAATTGTTAAAAACCTTTGAATGATGGTTATGCATACAAAAGGCTGCATTACATTTCTTTAATTTGTGTGCAATTCAAACAGCTTGTGTAACACCACTTACATTATAAGTAATCAATCAAAATTAGAGAGCACTTTTTTTTAACAGTTACAATTTAAAATCCCTGCTGAAAAATCCACTGAAGTTTTCAATATTTTATTATGTACAGTTCTCATAACATGCTCCTTTAATGTTTGAACATTTTTGAGATTTAAACTCAATATAGCTTTGCAAAAACAGTAGTGTATTATACACAAACCTTTAATGAATCAGACTTGGACCAGGCTCCAGTCCAATCAATGCACAGCCAAGACTCCAGAGTGAGTCATGTAAGTGAGGGTTTCATATGTAAATAGGAGGTAAGGAGGGGCCATGTAGATTTTAAAGACCTGTTACAAGTACTTGTCAGCTAGTTCGTCATTTGATGTGTTGACATTTTTCAAGTTACTACCACTTCAAGATTGAACTCCTAAAGGCAATACACAGTTAAAATATTTAGATACTTCAGGATGCCATTTTAAAGGTCTCTCTATGAGTTCAACATAAGATAACTTATTGGCTGTAAAATGTTTTTGTAATGTTACATAAACTTCAGAAATAAAAAGCTACGTAAACCATTGCCCTTAATACAAATATAGCAGCTATGCATAATGTATGAGGCAGAAACACAAGTTGGTAAAAATTTTTCTGTTGCTTCTCCTTTCAATTAAATGCCAATATATTGGTGAAATAACTCCATACATAATTTTCAGACAGACCCTTATAATTCATGCCTTGCAGCATCTTTATAATACTTAAAGGCCATGAATACAGAAAAAAACTGTCAAGAGCTCAGAATGGATTTACAACTTTATACATCAACAAGTTTCCAATTTAAAATTATCTTCACTCCAATTTGGAATTTTGTCTGTTCAGAATGTCACTTCAGATGAGAAAACTGAAAACTGTTTTGGGATAAAACAACCATCTTATTCTAACCCTGCTGAGGATTGAAGCCCAAATCTTTCAATTGCAAATCTTCATTGCTTCAAACCCCAGCACATTTCATCAAATCAGTAAAAGGCACCTTTTATTGTTGATATCCCGTAAGATGGAAAGTCCTTGTCCTAAGGGGTTGTCCATTTTTTTTTTCTTTTTTTCTTTTTCATCATTTTCACAAGAGTACAAAGTATACTCTTTCTTTGCAGCTCCTCTCACTCTTATCATCTTCATTTTAAGGTCACTTTAACAAAGTGTGCACATCTTTGACAACCCCCCCTCCCCCCCCCCCCCAGTGCATTTTGTACTCACAAGAAAATGAGTGAAATTATGAAGTTAATGAGTCCACAAACTCTTAGGTTTGGAAATATACAAGCCTTAACAGTTTACCTCCTCTTCAAATGTGTGATCTACACTTTAATACCTGCAGTAAGAAGCAGTCTTAAGATGATACCATAGAAGGAGCCCTCTTCCCTTGCTCATAAGGAGGAAATGAGGGACCATGTAAATCCATTTTCACCTGTAGACCTTATGCATATGACATCACAGTATGTCCTTCAATGGAGGGCAAGCATCTAACACTGCAACTTACACCAACAAATAAAGATAGCTGATTTGTGCACCCAGGGATATGCCTGTAAGACACGTGTCTGCGAAATCTACGACGTGCCTGCAGGCGTGCTTCATTGTTTGCCTGCAAATTGATGTCATGTGACGTCAGAGCACAAGGTCTATATTTACCCGTATGTCAACCTTCTTATAACATGTAGGAGATACTCACATAGATACACACAAAGTGGTCAATTACTTGAAATCAGGCAGTGACACACAATTTTCCATGTACACCCATTATTCTCCAATATGGCAGCATGAACAAAGGGTAACATCACATGAAATGTGTTTGTAAGGCAATGCTACAGCATTCCCAATATATCTGTGATTCACTTTACAACCAAAAGTGGTTGGTGAGACACATTTTGATGGCTCGCAGGCTTTTTCCAGTAAAAACCTGTACAGTCAATACTATACACCAAAATTCTAAAACATATTGCGAGCAAGTGAGTTATTACTTGCCAGAAATAAAAGTTTGGTAAATACTGCCATATGGCATCACTTCAAAGAGATCATGACCATGTCTTGATGAAGTCATTGAAAAGATCAAATTCACTATGATGAATACTTATTCATAGTTGGTAAGTCCATCGGTAGAAGAGTTCAATATTCTTTTTTCAATATTTCAATAAAGAGTCATAGAAGTTACTGTCTATAAACCAGTGATTCCACTTTTTACGACACATAAATCCATTTTACAGTACAACCAGTCAATTCTGTGCTACATAGATAGCAAAAATGATTTCCATGTTTAATCTTCATAAGCTACAGAAATTTTAATACTTATTTTAAAATTACTCAAAGGTACCACATAAACCAGAATTTACAAAAACAACCTGCAACAGATTTGTATTTTTGATGCCGAGACAAGAGCTGTAAATGACATCATTTTTGAAGTGTTTTTGCCACAATGATTTAAGTACTTAATTCCTTCAATGCCTACTACTGTACATTCTGCACGTATGCACAACGTCATACAGTGATACAGTTAATAAAAAGCCCAGTCTCCAGTACGTGTGAAAAATACCCCAGCTATTACAATAGCTTGTTTTATCACTTGCCGTGTGATAATACAAAAAAGTTAACCTGTGGATTTATTATCTTTTTGAATCATAAGGATTCAACCTTTTTCATCATTTTAACTAGAGACCAAAGTGCACACTTCCTTTCGACCATCCCCCTCTCAGAGGGCAGATAAAAAGTATGGAAAATGAAGACTTTTCAGCAAAAATTCATCATTTACTGAACTTTGAAAATGCCTGCATGGAAATTTGATACCCTACTCCAAACAAACTTTCTAAAAATGATGGAAAATGGATGATCTGTTTTTATAGATCGATCTTAGTTAATACCAAGAAAACAAAAATGACAATACACCAACTGGCCTACTTGCATACGGTACTGCCACTTTTGCTCCCAATGAACCACATAAGCAGTGTCAAGGCCCTCCTTAGCCACAGCAAATGCCAGGTGGGAGTTGGAACTGGGGAGGGAGGGAGGGAGGGATCATGAATCCTCACTATTCATTGTCATCTAAACAGTATCCCAACCACTGGTGCACACAATAGCTACTGCAACAGTTCTCAAACTAGGGCCTGTGACCCACACTTAGTTGCCAGGAAATGTTTAGGGTCATCACATACTCCTTTCCAAATTCCCTCACCACAATAAATTTTGATCTCCTTCATGGGTAAAATTGTTTTCTGTACAGATCTGAGTTTGGGTAGCAGTAAGTGAAGCCTCTAAAGCATGGGTTGTGGAAGAAAAACTTTTGATAACAACTGATGCACAGGCAAAACATGGAATGAAAAGTGACATAATTTTCCATACAAAGAAGCTGTCTACTTCCTAGGGAGGAAGGGGGGGGGGGATGGAGAAAGGCATTGGTTTTACCCATTCAAAAGCAATAGTGAGAAACCTCTTCCATGTTCAGTTGCAAAGTATAGCTCAAGTCCAGGATGGGTTTGAAAGTAAGAAGGGGAATTCCATATGTGTAAATAGGAGGTAAGATGAAGGGACATAGCCTGAAGTATCTTACAGTAATTATCTTAATAAAACTATATGAGCAAATTACTGAGATATCCTTTCAAAGTCCTTAATACTGTAGAATTAGGCTTTCATGATATTTCCAGAAAAGATAATCAATTGATCAGACCCCTAATAATCGAAATTGGATTATAATCGGTTTTTCTCCACATACTTTACTTGTTACAAGTAACCCATTGCGCCGAATGCAGCATCAGCACACAGTGTGTACTGTATATGACCTGTAAATGAGTGCCAAACTGGGGCCCAGTCCAGCCTTACAAACTGTCACAAAATCTTTAGCATTTTGGTCTAAGAGATGATTAATATACCCTCTCTCCATGATTTTTTTTGCAATTATTTAACGATAACTTTGATTTTACAATTATTTCGATTTTTTTATTTTTCAATTTTCTTCTCATGCAATAATCATACCGAATCTAAACCGGTTAAAACAGGTATCGATATAATAATCAGTTTACCGTGAAAGCCTATGTAGAATGTCTAGGCCTGTGCTTTGAGCCCTGTATAGCTATCACAGCTTCCTTTCAGATCCTACCTTCATAATCAAATTCTGGCAGTATCTCCCCCCCCCCCCCATCCCATTCCCCCACCTATTTTCCCTCCCCACATCCCCCTCTCATCCTCCACATCATTGAGACTTCTGTTAGAAATATTACAAAGAGTCTCACTTGAGAATGCACCAGACTAGATGATATGTATACTAGTACTCCACAAGGGCAATGACAACAAAACAAAATAGAATTTATATAAGATTACACTAAAATAAATCTCTGTAACCCCTTTCATACATAACAGAAATTTCACAAAACTGTAATTTTCATCATCCACTACTGTACTCTGAATTTGTTAATAAAACTGTAAAATTCTGTGTTTTTGGTGCCTTGTCAAGGAGAGAGACTCTTTGCTCCCTGATTCAACTAATATTCCAAAATTCATCCACTGAAGATTCCAAAATTTAAATGCCACATACCAGTGTAAATAGCTCCATTGGTAGCATCACCAAACTGCAAAATTTTTTGTAACTGCTGCCTTCTGATGTGTACAGTCATTTTCAACATTTTTGTCGCAATGGTTGCAGTTGGTCAATATTGGACCAATACCATGTGAGCTGAAATCTGTTTCATAGAGGTATTCAGATTTTTATGATCCAGAATGACCTAAAAATGACAATGAACCTCCAATTCCTCACATTTATTTTACTTCATCAGTGAAGGACTATTAACAGCTTTGGACCGAACAAGTTTCAGAACCTGGAAGGAAACTATAAATTTCTAAAGATTTTTAAATAACACCTCTGGTATTGTAACAGCACTGACCTTTCGCCATCTTTATAAGAAATCTTCTTACATCTACATTACCTCACTACCTTACCAACTTTAAACACATTCCCTCAAATATTCTGAGAATTCTACTGCACCCTTTCAAAATGATGAACAGACAAATGGATTTACACACACATGAACAGAAAGACAAACACAAACACACATATTCACAGAGACACCTTGCCATGCCATAGGTTTCACTTTAATCAAATGAGCTATAAGCCATAAAAAATCACCTTAAAACATCCCAAACTCCCAAAACTTATCTGTGGAATGAGAATTTATGAACGCTATACTTATTTCATCTTTTCTACATATGAACAATTCCATCTACTGTGAAATTACTACAGCAATACTCTTTAGATCCTAAGTGGTGGCGCTACACCAGGTACACACACCTTCCATACTACCCAGCAAGCACTCTTCTCATTTTACACCAGATCCTGTGGTAGTGCTACACCCACTTCCATACTACCCATAGTACCCAGCAAGCACTCTTCTCATTTTTTCCACTGCCACAAAACAAATTTATAATTTAACTTCTCATAATTTCCCCTTTTGGAGGACACCTTGATAGTTTGTTTTAGTATAATTGGCAAACAGTCTTTATTCCACAAATTTACCATACACCTTCCATGTGATAAAGTTGAAGTCCTCTTCTTTTGATATATTCTTTTGATTTATTCTCTTACTCAAACCAATAAACATGCTTGTTTTTCTCTTAATGACATACCAACCATGTGGGACATAATGTCATGGAAATGAAAATGATAACTACTTTGTTCTATTGTGCTTCAGCTGGTCAGCGCCATCACTGTAGGATCCAAAACACTGCCAGAGACCAATTCTGCTGTAGGTTCCCCCAAACTCCCTAGTTTGTGAATCTGTTAGACTTGATACTTACCTCCTATCTACAATTGTAACCCTCACCTACCTGTAATAAGGTCCTGGCAAGTCTTGATTGCACAGTGCAGGCCAGCCTCCAACAGAGGGCAGCCTCCAGCAGCCTCTTCTCGTTTGCCACGTCAGAAACAATTGTAGATAGGAGGTAAGAGAGTGGTGATGTAGATGGGATTGTTCATATGTGCAATAAATGAGGTAAGTAGAAATGAAACAAATAACATTTCTTACAACAAAAAAAAACCCAAATTAATCAATTTGTTTAGTGACCCTTTCGTTTTTACAAAAAGCAGGCTCTGAAATCTAAATCAAAAACTATCATTTGAAGACATTATCACATACCATCACATGAGATGCATTGCACATATGACAAAATCTGTCATTTCCAAACTGGTCATTGTAGAAATAAGCTTACAGTAACTGTAGCTCTTTCATTTTCAATTTAAATTTCAAGAGCCCATATGAGAGCCACTTCCTGCTGGCCTCTCATGCCTTAGGTGTTTCATAAAGTCACTGTTTATATTTGTGGCTTTCCATTTTAATAAACAAGTCACTTCATTTCTTTTTCCAAACTACCTCTAATATGGTACCCTAATCCAAATCTTGATGACCTCTGATAAAGAAACTGGGAGGCAAAATTAAAATCGTACAGTAGAAGATCAAAATTCCACAAACCTTCTGCAAACAGATGAAGCAAGGCATGTGGGCGACTTAACATGTAATGAACTCTCTACCAAATAAATCGACCATTTCTGTTCTCGCCAAGAGCCACCACTGATGAAAGGATTATTAGGTTAAAGGGTACAAACCTTAAAATATAAATCGAATCAAGATTCTAAATTTAAAGTAAAAGGAAACGATGGGTAATAGAAGTAAGTTAAAGACATTGTGGAATATTGGGTAGCAGCTGTCTGAGAAATCTGCAGGTGTGTGAGAAAGAAAAACTATGGGGGAAAATAAAAGTAAAGGAAACAGAAATATCCCAAGCAGGGGTATTGAATTCATGTTCCTCACAGGAAATAATACTAACACTGAAAAAGGACGACATGTATGTGAAATATTGATCAAAAGAGCTTTATAACCTGTAACAATGTTAATTATGCTAAACTTGCAAATTTCATGTGTGAAATTAATTCTGCCTGCCCTAGGTACCAGGAGAGATGACAATGTGGTACGTTGGCCCCACGTATTTTGAACTTTTTAGAAGGTACATATGGTTGACAAGACTCCCAACTTCCTTGCTCCTTTCACACTGACGTAAGGTGAAGATCTACATCCCCCCTCCCAAGCGGAAGAGGGCATGGGAGGCCGGCCTCCTCTACCATGTGATTAAGACTTGCCAGGACCTTATTATGGGTATTACAATTGTAGATAGGAGAAAAGTACAGGGGCTTGTAGATTCACTAAGTAGGGAGTTTTGGGGAGTTTATCTTTCATTCGCAAAATGATTTGTGATGGGACATGGGTACTAATCACTATTTTCATTTTCTTAGAAAATTAAAATGTGTAATGCAGATCACTATGGTGAACAGCTCACTTTTCAGAAAGTAATTTGTAAAAAGCTGGTGTGATAAAATGACCAGTTGCTACTTAACAGGCAAGAACAGCATTCAGTCCAAACTTAGTTTGACACTTATACTAAATGGGGCTACTATAATCAGTTGGTTCCTTCCAAGCAGTGTACCACCTTTGATTCCCCAGACCATTCAAAACCGTACTGATATTTCAAGTAGCTGATATCACAGACATGGACATTTTAATTCTCAATGCCCGCCAGTACTGATATTTGAGAAATGCCATACTGTTCACTAAACCATAAGCTACTGGGCATTACTACTTTATGTACTGGGACTAACAGTCCAACATATGTTAAACAAATGTATTTTATGAATTATAGGATGAGAAATATTGGTTTGGTATTATCTGCATTCAAGGTAAATTTTACAAATACCAGTACAGAATGAAAATAGAGGATATCATCCAATACCGTTATTGAATATCAATAATTGGTCCAACACTACTCAAAACCCCCTCTTTAATATCATGGTTTTGTAACATAAAAAGTGGCATTAGCTGGGGGGGGGGGGGGGAGCTTGGGCCCTCACTGGAAAATCCAAGAGTGAAAAAATATATACAAGTAAATGATGACTGTATATCTGAAGCCCTAATGAAATGGTGGAGTCCCCTTCCCCCTCCCTCCCCTACCACACACACAAATTTTTTGTTACGCCACTGAATATAAATGCATGAAAGGTATGGCAAGTTTTACGAACTGCTTTTTCCCTACGGGTTAAGTTCATATCCTTTATATTCCAAAGTCCAAACAGTAGACTGAAAAACAAAGAATTTAACACACACTGCCCTTTTTATCATGGTGACATGACATTATGTCTGATAGCTCCCAGATCACTTTGTGTAACAAAGATAAACTTCATCTGCAAATATCTCAAGATCTACATATAGGAAGTGAACAAGAATTTCACCAGAATTCTTATATTTGTTCCACTTTACATTTGAAAAGGAACTTTTTCATTTAACATACCCTATATAAGGAGCAATTGTAGCCACCCCACTTAAACTATTACACCCCCACCCACCCCTCCCAATTGGCTCTTTTAATCAAGTGTGAACTTGCATTACCGAATTGTTAACTCCGCGAAAAAACTGTGACATAGACTTTTTGACTTGCAAATGAAAAATTGAGGAGCGCCATCTTCTTCTTCCACTAAGCTATCTTTCAGGTAAATACTGGGGATAGTTTATTAACAAATGCAACCAAGTTTTAAACTCTTGTTTTTCCCAGTTGAGTCACATCCCTTGACAATTTTTAAATTGTACAATGTTTTTCACCATCTAATTTCAAAACAAACATTTCCACAATTTCAAAGGCCTCATTAGTCTCTGGAGGAATTTGTCATACACTAATTAATGATACATACTGTAGCATGGAGTGCCAGGAGAATTTCCTTTGTTAATCCCTTTATTATTGATCAGATTTCTACTGTGTTTGCCCAAGTTTTTATCCAATCTTGTTCAAAATTTGTGCAAATAAGAGAGAAAGAAACACAATATAGCTTAAACACTATTCTGATGCAGGCTTCTCTTTGCTTTTTTCGTTTTCTCCAAAAGTGTACTGCGACTTATCAATTGGCCTTCTAAAGTGTTGCACTACAAGGAAGGGTTTGTCTACAGCAGGGGTGGGGAACCTTTTCCCTATGAAGGGCCAAGAGCGATGTAAGTGCCGAGGCATCACAAGCCATTTCCACACACAGCATGAGGCTCAGTTGCCCTAACATGGGCCGTTTTGAGTCCATGGGAACCAACTGGAAGGTTTGGTGTATGTACAAAAATTGTGGGGATTATAATGATGCATAAATTTCACTATTTTCTAAATGACATTACATGACTAAAGAGATCATAAAGATCACAACTAGACCATTTGTTTAAATGTCTTACTTAAGGTGGAGGTACTTCATGTCTTCTGACAATATACTGTATAAATTAATACTGACTACACAAAGCTGAAAAGTATGCACAAAGCATGCTGAAAATAGGGATTTCAGAGGCACTTTAGTGATGTTTTTCTTCACTTTTCACTCATAAGCTGTTTACTTGTAATTTTTAAACCACTCACAGGAAGGGAGAGTGGTTGTGATAGTTGTGATCTACTGAAACTAACACAGTTCCCTTGAAAATATTTCTAGGATACAGAGCAGACTCTGTTTGCTCAGCCCCTCTTGAAGGCTTCCCAAACACCCTCCGCCCAAGAATAATATGACTTATTCATGTACTCTCTCATTATTCATGCTCATGTTTTGAGTCAGTGTGTGCTGCTCCAGCAGTCTTAAAACTAACAGCCTAGACTGAAACCTGAGAAGTCCCATCATTACTGTGCTGCATTACCACCTACGAAGTGGATACTACTGCACCAGAGAATGGGTAGTACAATGACACACCAACACTGTGGGTGGCATACCTACAATCATTGGCAAAAGTACAAACGGGATCTGTTAAGTCCAGTCTCCAGCCCACAGGTATCCTGACTCCTCACCTGTACCAACTGCATGGTCAAGTGGTTAGAGCATCAGACTTGCAGCCAGAAGGTCTCGGGTTTGACTCCTGGCTGAGTCATACCAAAGACTTTAAAAATAGAACCTACTGCCATTGTGCTTGATGCTCAGCACAAGCAATGGAGAAGGGAAAACATGCCTGTGAGCCACAACTGGAAAAAGGGCCATGGCCGGCCCAACTTAAACCAACTGGTTAGAAACTGAGCCATAAAACCTCACCTGACTCTAACCCTCACCTGTACCTTGAAGATTAACTCACCCAAGCCTACAGTACAAAACTATGATAAATGTATCATTGAAACCTTAAAGGCAATAGGCAGTCGCCCCAAAACTTTCTTTGAAAAATCGGCAAATTCTTGCAAATCTCCTCTTATTGCTTTACAAGCACCTCTGAAGATGTTTTGAACATAACTATTACAAGCAATAGGTAAAGCAAGGAGAAATTCTCCTTGAATTTCACAATTTACCAACAAAAATGTTGTCACATGATCAAAATGGGCCAATCATGAACTAGAGTGACAGGATACACTCACTCTGTTTGGGGTGACTGCATACTGCCTTTAATACAGTATTACAATGTAACTTTCCCTATACTCTTGTCACGATGTATCATCATGACGCTAGAAAAGAATATCAAGTTTTAGCCATCCCTATTTGACCACTTTCAATCCACAGTTTATCAGTGAACTTCCTCTGCAGCTACAGTATCTTGATATCTATAAAGTTAAACGGGTTTGTTGTTGTACTGCAGTGAGACATAAATGTAAGTGATAAATTGTTCTTTGTCATTTTACCATAAATATTCTAAAATTTGGTATAAAATGAAAGAGGAAAGTGTGGCTAATATGCCCTTACACCATGAAACAAAACAAGGATGATTTGCATGTGGTTTCTATGGAAACAAAAACAACTGGTTTATACTGAGTTAATTTGCACATTTGCATAATTAATGAGACTAATTGTCAAAAAACAGTATGCCACATCGAATCCTCAAACTCTGACCTTTCCAATGATATAAAGGTCTCTGTACAATTTTTTTTTTTTTTTTTTTTCTGGAAGGTTCAAAATATCAACTTAAGTAAGAAGCCATAGTTATATAGTGGCATCTGTCAAGAGGTGTCTTTGTCAAGGGTTAACAGCTGCAAGGTTCAAAATATCAACTTAAGTAAGAAGCCATAGCTATAAAGTGGCATCTGTCAAGAGGTGTCTTTGTAAAGGGTTAACAGCTGCAAGTGAAGAGATAGGGTTCACCCAGGACAAGGCCTTTTTGTTGGGCGATTTTGGCTAAATCTCCTATTGAATTCTAGCAGCATGTTAAAAAAGACTTTTGCTTCTTCATTATTTCTGGAGTTCCCCTCTGTTTAGATAATCCCCATCCCTTTTCCCTACTCTCCTGTTTTGCTTTCCCATTTTTCCTTATGGTGATTGCTCTCTGATCTGACATCTCTTTGGCATCTCCATATTCCAACAAGTTGACTATACCTGAAGGTCAGTGTTAGGTTAGGGTTAGGTTAGGAAGTAAGTGTGTAAGGTTTACATATGTCACAAGATAAAGACATCAGAACACAGAGATGTAACCGTCCCTACATATGAAATAACCACAGAAATAAAAGTAAGGGAGAACGCTGACACAATGCACCCATGCATGTTTAACTGGTGAAGCCACAAAAAGTGTGAGGGCACTTTTGTTGTACGGCAAAAGACCGGTTGATTGGTGTGTTTCCATGCATAAAGTGTGCATTCTGCTGCAGAAGTTATAGCTTATTTTATCCATTTTGCGAAAGATTAGAAGTAATTTTCACAACAGGAATAAGTCATGGTGCCTTAACATCCTTGAAGGGAAATTTTCATAATCCCAGACAGTTCCAATTCTCCCAACTATGCATCTCATTAGGAACTCTCCTCCTTAAAAATCTGAACTTTCTGACCAGACTTCACAAAGGGGAGGTCGGGTGTAATAAAATCCTACTTATCTGCTCATTTCTTTGTTGTATGAAGCCACAATCACTTCTAGGATTACACTTAATCCCTGGCCAGTGAGGAACTTTTGTCCAGTTGGTTACACAACAAATAAACTGTTGACATTTCCTCCATATTGCACAGTTAAATCTTTTATGTGTGGTAAATTCACAGGAAGTCCAAGGCCAATTGAAATTGGATTAGGTAAATGATAAACAGTTAGAATGGTTACAAAACAGGCTCTGAATCTTTAAGGAGAGGACTTCCTAATGTCTTCTAGCTCCTCCCATAACTGTATGAAGCTCTTCCTTGTGCAGGAATAAACCTGTTTCATTGCTTAAGGCCATGTCCTGGTGAGCATACAAGGCTATAAAATGTAATAAAAGTACTCTCTCTGCCTTGTGTGGAATGTGAGCTACTCTGCATCTTTCAAATTTTCAAACTTCGATGTCAATCAAAGAGCAGTCACCAACTGAGAATTTTGATATACATACACTAAAAATATACTTTGGGGTGATGACTGTCTGTCTTTAAGTATTTTGTTTTATACTCCTAACTTGAAAACTTGTAGTTTCTTTGCCAATACTTGGGGCGGCAAAAGCAATGACGTGATATTTGTATTACGCGCAGGTGCTCTGTTGCCAAACAGCCTAGCCAAATCAATGGCTTCAGTCCAGATCGGCAGACGTCATTCTCCCTTTATTATTTCTACAGTATGGAAATAACTCTCTTAATTACAATTATGGTTTACATATATAGTTCATGTAAAACCTGTTAAGAAGGTTTTATCTTGCAATTGATATAAAGGTACCATGTAATGACTGCTGGTACACTGCAGTAATAATGTAGCCAGGTAGCAATCAGCTTTGCAAGGATTAAGGTCCCTTTCCAAGAAAAAGCACCCAAAGCAGAACTGTGTCAATACCCAATGAAAATTCATAAACTTCACAAAATTTGCCAGAATAGATAAAACTCCCTATGAAAATGCAGTCATACTTTGCTTCCATTAAAAGGAGCTACTGTACTGTACATACTTAACTTACAATTTCCGGTAATTTCCATACATTGCCTGCACGCTACATAATTATAAGGACATCCAGTGTTATACTTATGGTACAAACAAAACTTTCACAAATGTGGGATGCTCCTTACAAATATGTGACTGTACAATTAAAAATTAAAACTTAACTTGTGCAAACATGCTTGACTCCTCATTTTTGCATTTTCTATATCAGCTCGACTGAATTGTGACTTTGCAATTTCCTAATTAGGACACCTGCAATGGTAGTTCCCACTCAGTAACAACTGTTAATTGCACAATTACATATAACACCATCAATTAGTATGGGCAATAAAGGGAATTCATTACGAGTGACACAATTTCACACAAACACATTGCCTAATTATGTGTAAAAATTTGTCACACTTCCAAAATTGTCACAAAAGCAGCTGTTTCTTCTTCATATCCAAATTTGCAAATGTATTCTTTTACCAAGAACTTACATTTCATACAAGTGAGCCAAGTACTTCTCCTCCTAATTCTGGTATGGTCTCTATCCCCTTGGTTGCACACTGATAGCATTTCCTTCCGGTATCTGTCACGCAATAGTTTGATTCACATATAGATTGCAATACTGCAGGCTCCATTTCCGTTACAACACAAACCGTAGTTTAATTCAGCATCATTTCTTTTGTCCATAAAAACAGCACGTAAAAATGTACCCAACACTCTCCTATTCTCCGTGTTCTGAAACTAATTTGCATGTTTTTCTTTTATAAATATTTAACAGCTCATTGTAGGCCAAATCCATTTGAAGGTCATGAACTTTTTCGATTTAACATTAGTGGCTGCTAAAACAGAACCAGACAATTTCTTTAAAAAGTTTAGAACCTTCACCTGAAAGTATTATAATAATAAAATCTCTCTAAAAAAAAAAGCCTTCTACTGATATGATGCTGCTTAGCTGAATAAAGCATGACATTCCCAGCTATCGCTAGCAGCATGACGTATCGTTAACGTTCTAATGACACTTTAGTTTTAATAATAAGCCTTGTATTCATCAAAAGCCACACAACTAAATTTACATCATTCTATTTACTCCTCACTTTAGAGTCGTCATCACAGATCCTTACAGTTACCATGGTAACAATATATCCATAGTCTCAGACAGAAGTAGGTGATTATCAACCATGCAAATACTGACAAAAGTTGTGAATAATTTACTTCTGTTTTAGCAACACAGAGGGAAAAAAATTCTCTTTACTGTTTACATTTGACGTGAAAACCACAAATGACAGCTAAATTGAAAAAGCGTATGATAATACAGTCAGGGCAGAGTTCTCCTCTCAACAATTTTTATGTTTTTTTTCTCTCTTTTGCAGGGAAGTTTCTGTTTCTTCTCAAAGACAAAACCATTACAGCCATATGAGATACATATACAGTAAATCAGTTTATCCTGGTCTCAATGATGAAGTATAAAAGTGCAATTCACCTTTAAAGGCCTTTCAGCCAGCAATGATAAAAAGACAAGCCAATAGGATGATAAATACAAGTACAGGCTATTTATCAGTTGAGACAGATTTGTAGCAGCAAATTATTGAATTTATCATGAATAATTATTAGAAATTCAAATAATGGCACAGCTTTATTTCCAATTCATTACTGATTTATTACGTAAAAGAAAGACAACAGCATGGATGGAAAAACTCGAGAATCTGGGAGGTTTCTTTCTTGGAAAGTTTGGCATTTGGAAAGAAACCTAGCTTCTATTAACACAAAAAAATGTAGAAGTAGAACAGCAATGCTGTTGTGTAGCTCACACAATTTCTCTTGTCTGTTTAAAAATAGGAACTCAAAGAACCGAATTTTATCATTTATTCATCAACTTCCACAAAACCTCCTTACCTTACAAAGGCAAACGGTAGAAGAGCATAATAATAAATGAACTCGAAACCCAACTGAAAAATCACAAGCATGTTTAGGCATGTAAACACTGCAACTGACACCGTTTGATGACAGATCTACAAATATCACTGCATATTTTCTAAAATCAAGAAGGCCTGTAAAGGTTACATACTTTAATTAGCAGCAAGACTGAAATTAAACTGTTCAAGTTTGCAAAGTAAATTTAATTGCACCTACTGTACAACTCTACAAGCAAACACTGCATAGGTTTGCACTCAATCAAAACAAACCACAGACTCAAAAAGCTGCTACTGCAGTTGAACTCAAAACAGTTACAGTATTGCAATTACTTGACTTGACCATCTCAATTGATCCAGGAACAAAATGGGAAATATCCCCACAACAGGTTAAACCATTTTCCTTTCTTGTAAGCCAAACTGACCACAGAGTTTGCTTCAAATTTTGTTATCATGAATCAAGTAGCTGCTCAATGCAGGGAGTTCCCATGGAACTCCTTGCTTAATGAACCTTGATAATACAATTAGTTATCCCAAAGCACTGTGATTGCACAGGCCACTTAATGAACAAAGACTGATGTGTGTGAATGGATCAAATTTCAAAACAAACCTGCACAGGCAGTTGCGAGACAGCAACTGAACACATAACCAAGTACACTGCTATAAGTGCAATGAATAAAAAGCTACCTGTTCAGCAGGCACAGTGAACTCAGCCCTACAAAAATTGCTTAAAAACCCAAATTTAACTTTTGTATATCAAAATGCAAATAGGCAAGTTTTATTTCTCTATCGACAAACAATCATGTACCAAAATTTCAGCTCAAAATCTCCACACATCAAAAGGCTGAAAACTTTTGTTGAAAAGTTGACAACATCTGCCCCATTTTATAACCTCACACATGTACTGTG
The DNA here is from genome assembly GCA_029531755.1 of Holothuria leucospilota. Lineage (NCBI taxonomy): Eukaryota > Metazoa > Echinodermata > Holothuroidea > Aspidochirotida > Holothuriidae > Holothuria > Holothuria leucospilota. The sequence goes on from CM055978.1 coordinate 25,803,935, forward strand.
TACAATGTGTGGGCTACAAACTACAGAAATTCGACTTGCTTCCCTGGAAAAACTTTTGTGGGCACAGAATTCTATTGTGAGAAGGAAATTCTTTTTAAGAAAATAAATCTTCAGCTACTCATACTAGATGTCTTTCCACAGTAGCATGGAACAGAGTCTGTCAATGCAAGGCAGCACCACTTACTGTAAACACAAAGAGGCCATATATCTGTGTAAATTTAAAATGTTATTTATGCTGGTTAGCTAGATGAGATTTAACAACAAACCAACACCACTGTGTTATATAGTGTCAACTAGATAAAAAGGTAAAGTTTAAATATGGTTTCGAATACCGTTCAAGTTCAAGTTTGGTTTCAAATACAGGTCAAATACGGTGCAAGTCCTTCCCTTTAGTCGCCTCTTATGACAGGCCAGAAATACCATGGGCATATTACCATGGGCATATTCTACAACCCCCAGTCCAAAGGGGGTGATTTATGCTGGTAATCAGGAGGCATGCATAGTGTTCCCACTAGCATATGTGATACTGCTGAATTTGCATATCTGCTGAAACCATGAAACATAAACTTTTTTACCTGATGGGACACTCCTTATTCTTGTAAGGGTAGGAGAAACACTATTAATATGAGGCGATGAAAAACTTGTCAACAAGTACCCCAACACTTTTTGAAGAGCAAAAACAAAAAAAAAATAAATAAAATAACATAAAATAAAATCTTGTAGACACTGAAGGATACAACTGTAAAAGTGAATAAAGTTTAAAAGAAAATTACAGGAAACAAAAAGTACAGTGGAATTCAGAACAAAATCAAATGAGACATGAAAAAATTGATGATGCACTATTTAGACTAGAGCACAATGGTGCAGTAGCTCAAACCCAGGAAAACTTTGGGGTCAGCTCTTCTCCGCGCCCCCCCCCCCCCCCCGCGCAAAACCCTATGTACATCACTGCATGGTGTGATTGCTGGAAACACAAAACAAATACGTCGTTCTGAACATTAGTAAAATGCAAATAAAAAATCGAGACCTTAGCCCCTCTCCCCCGCCCCCCATTCTCAAAAGCAAGGAAAGGAAATTCCCCCTTTGTCCCCAGTGAAAATAACAGGACTAACCTATTTTAAGTTCAAAGCATTACCATTCCAATTATCTATGAAGAAAGATGTCATTCAATATCACAGTGAGCTACAGTAATCAAGACACTAATTAACAGAACAGTTTTGACATCAAGCAATATTGATGTACTCACATATATATATGCATTACCACAGGTCCAAAGATTCATATTTAAAATCTGAGAAGTGTGAATGTTAAGGCAGTTTATAAAATCCTCAAGTCCTACTTGACAAGTAGCAGAGGACCAACCTCTTTTGTACTAACTTTTTAAGTCTTGATTACTGTCTGACCTTAGCAGTGCAATCCTTGCCTTCAACTGCTATATTGCACCAGCTAAAAGCCCAGTAGCTTCTGATTTTTACACACATCATTATAAAGTTACAACCAGTAAACAATCTGGTAGTAGCTCTCTGCTGCCACAAGGAACTTAGAATATACAGTTACCAGGAGAACAGGTAACCTTGCAAGGAAGAGGTATTGTCAATAACAACTCATGCACGATGATGAATTATGATACCAACCAGGGAGCTGTGCCAACAGACCTTCTACATCACCACACACAATACAGAAATTGTTCATGTACTGCCCACAATCTAAGCAGATCCCTTTAAACTAATCTTTCCAACCTCACAGGACTGATCTCTTGTACACAGACAGTTTTAAAGAGAGTGTAGTATACAGAAAAATAGGTAGTAGAGTGATTTTGTGAGACTGGTAAAAATAGAGGGGTGGCACAAAATTGGTTAGAAAGGTATCAAAATTATCTTTCATCCCAAATTGGAGAAGTAACTTCTAATCTGCACAAGCCAGTCATCCTTCTGAGCAATTTTGAAGATAATTTTGTAATGCATCTAGGAGAAAACAGCATTTCAAAATATTTACAACTATGGCCTCAAATGACCCTTGGATGACCTTTGACCTACATTTTTACACCCAGCTGGAAGCTCTTCAAAACTCAATTCACTAAAACCATGTTTGGTAAATATCAGACTCACAGGCGCAAAGCAATATCACATCAAAGATATTTCCACCTTTTGACCTCTAATGACCTCATATGACCTTGGATCAAAAATCTGTGTACAACCCTAAAGAACCACTATGTAAGAAATATTATGACCAAATTTCAAGAACATACAGCGCTATTTGTGGGAGGAGATACATTTTGAAGATATTCACATAACGTCCTTTAATGACCCCTAAATGACCTTTGACCTCAACTTCTTGAACATGATTGGTAGCCTAAAGTTCAACGACCAATGTGTCCAAGTTTCATTAAAATCCGTCCACGAGTGTGCGCCTGAGAGCATTATAGGCAATTGTGGACAGACAGACAGACTGACAGACAGACAGACAGACAGACAGACAGACAGATAGACACAGTGACGGTGGCGGATCACAATAGCTCAAACAGCTCTTTGAGCTGGTTTGAGCTAAAAAACAAGAATGCAAAAATGCATTGAGGTTTCGATGATATATGTTCTATTCCAAATAATGCTATGATGTGCCATATCTTTCAGTCAATGGTCAAATGCTATCTTAATGTGTTGGAAAAATACAGTTTTGTGTTCCTATTTAATCTTGGGAATTATTAGGAAATTTGCGGTTTGACCTCTGGTGGCCCCACATAAAACTCTTGGGAATTTTTGGATAATTTTGCTTTTTAACCTCTGGTGAACCAATGTAACATTCTTGGGATTTCTTGGGAAATTTTGGTTTTTTACATCTGGTGACCCCAGATGACCTTTGACCTCCACCAAAAACAATAGGGTCCATCTTTTCACCATAACACATCCACACAGTGGGTGGATCTATCCAAGGTTCCTACCCGGAGATACGTGATAACAAACTTTTCAGTGTTTGGCCCACGTTCACCCCAAACGACCTTTGACCTCCACCAAAAACGATCAGATTCTTCCTCTTACTATAAGGCATTTACATACAAAGTATGAAACTTTTCCAAGCTTCCTACCCTGAGATATCGTGTTAACAACGTTTTAAGGGTTTGACCCCCTGTGACCCAGATGACCTTTGAACCCCACCAAAAATGATAGGATTATTCTTCTCACTATAAGGCATCTACATACAAAGTATGAAATTTATCCAAGCTTCCTACATCAAGATATCATGCTAACAAGGTTTTCGGGTTTGACCCCAGGTGACATTTGGCCCCCACCAAAAACAATAGGGTTCTTCCTCTCAATATGGGGCATCTATGTACCAAGCTTGAGAACTGCAAGAGCTTCCCTTCTTGAGATATCGTGTTAATGAGGTTTTCAGGGTTTGACCCCCGGTGACCCCAGATGACCTTTCACCTCCACCAAAAAAGAGAGGGCTCTTCCTCTTACCATATAAACACATCTACATACAAAGTATGAAACTCATCCAATCTTGCTACCTCAAGATATTGTAATAACAAGATTTTCAAGGTTTGACCCCCGGTGACCCCAGATGACCTTTCACCTCCACCAAAAATGATAGGGTTCTTCCTCTTACCATAACACATCTACATACAAAGTATGAAATTCATCCAAGCTTCCTACCTCGAGATATTGTGTTAACAAGGTTTTCAGAGTTTGACCCCGGTGACCCCAGGTGACCTTTGACCCTTACCAAAAACAATAGGGCTCTTCCTCTCAATATGGGGCATCTATGTACCAAGTTTGAGAACCGTCAGAGCTTCCCTTCTTGAGATATCCTGTTAACAAAGTTTTGAGGGTTTGACCCCCGGTGACCCCAGATAACCTTTCACCTCCACCAAAAATGATAGGGTTCTTCCTCTTAGCATAACACATCTACATACAAAGTATGAAATTCATCCAAGCTTCCTACCTCAAGATATTGTGTTAACAAGGTTTTCAAAGTTTGACCCCCAGTGACCCCAAGTGACCTTTGACCCTTACCAAAAACAATAGGGTTCTTCCTCTCAATATGGGGCATCTATGTACCAAGTTTGAGAACTGTCAGAGTTTCCCTTCTTGAGATATCATGTTAACGAGCAAAGTGTCACAAACACACACATGCACACCCACCCATACACACATACACACACACCCTCATACACACATACATACACACGCCATCATGAATGCATAGGTTTCTCTTATCATCGAAACCAATAATAAAAATTTATTTTTGAAAAACAATAATCACAAACTTGAGCACTATTATGGTACATTAATGTAGCTCAGACATGTTGAGTTTGATGAAGTCTTAAAAGAGAATGTGCAGTCATGCTACTTTAATTACAACTTGAATTTTATGATCCAACCTTTCATAACTTCCCCTTCTAAGACCTACTTTTAAAATGTCTCAGAACATAAATTGCACATAAACGATTAATTCAATATTTACGTAATAATAATACTTCAGGGACAAAACTATTCTTACATGATTGAGAAGGGCCATACAGTTTTATAAATACTGTGGCATTTTTTTCACTTAGTGCCCATTATGGTGTATCCATGCTGCCTATCTTTGATATTACACTTCCATGGTTTTCAATACTTGACATCTGGAGACCATAAATGACCTTTGACCTCCGATAAAAACAATAGTCATTTTACTTCATGTAACATATCCACATGATAAACATTCAGCACCTGACCTTCTTATCCTGAGATATCACTTTAGGGTATTTAATGTTTGTCTTCTGGTGATCTCAGATGACCTATGACCTTCAAGGAAAACTACTGGGTGCCTTTCTTAGTATGATACATGCACATGCCAAAGCTGGTAAAGAATGAGAACCCAAACTTCCTATGGAAATATTGTGTTTACAACATTTTCAGCATTGACCTCTGTTGATGACCTTTGAGCTCAACCAAGAATAACAGTCAAGTTTTACTTCACAAATGCCACTAGGCATTTTCAAATCTTAATATTGCTTGTCAAAAACTTGAAAGCTTTTACAACCACATCACTGACTCTTTGATGGATAACAGTTACTTAAACAGCTACTTATAAAAAAGACTGTACCACATGAGTAATTTATTAAAAATATAGTACTGTTTTGCGAGAAAACGATCTGAGATGCTGTTTGTTTCATTGGCCAGCACTTCCCTGCTGCCTAAACTGCATCAAATGAACTTTGCAAAAAAGAAAAGACTTCTGAAAATGCAATTTCAGCTTAGGATGCAAATACAGTATGCATTTTATATGCAGTTTATGCATTGAAGAAATGCAAGGTTTAATAGAGGCTTGCTTTATACTGTAGCTCTATACCACCTATTCAACAAAAAAGTGAGAATGAGACTAATGCAGACTTAAAACAGGACGATGCAAAAAATGGGGCTAGTTATCCTTCACTTTTAAGCTAATGTGCAACTTGGCTTCATATATGTTACCTTTGACACTGGTATACAAATAATGAATGTTTATGAGTGAAATAGTGTGAACAATTTCATGAGTTGAAAGACTGCACATTCGATTCAACGAGGTGAAGTCGAGTTGAATAGTACGTTCAATCTTTCAATGAATGAAATTATTCATACTATTGCATGAATGAAAAACATTATTTGTTTATATATAACACCTTATAACTTTGACCTAGTCGCTAGTTAAATTTGTGTTTTGGTGGTCACTATGGATTCGTGTTGGTCCATGTGGTAGCTCCATAGTTTGTCATTTGCTAACTGCGCGTTTACGTACCTATTATGTACGATATGCAATGTGCAATCCCCAAAGCTGCACTGAATTATTGAGTTGCGGCATATAGCAGTTTGTACGTACCGCAGTGATGGCTGACATCACTGCCATGTGTTATACTACACAACTGTGTGTTACACTAATATTAGACGACTGATAACACACGACCGTGATGATAGTGCCGAATCACCCATGGCATGTGACCACCAATCCTCCAGTCCGCTGTAGAGAAATTAATAAGGTGTTGTGATATTTCATCTCAGTAATGCATGAAGTGAAGCTGCATCTATATGACTCAAGTATGGTTGCAACTGAACTTCAACTTTTCAACTGAAACTAGTTTCACATTTTCAGGCCATTTACTAACAACTTAGTTCACATGACCTTTGAATTTTGTGTGACATTTGACCTCAAATAGCACAAGAAGGTACCCATGCTGCAACTTCAATCCAAGTTTGGTTAGAATCGGTCCTTAGACTAAAGAGGTTTGGACAAGTGTGCACTGAAAGTTTGACACATAGAAAAACAAATGTAGCCACGAGGTCTTGAGGTCTTTCCCTGTGGACAAAACACTTGACTCATTGTGGGTATTACTTGTATGCCACTTCTTTATACCATGTGGTACAGTAATGTTCCTGCAGGACAGCTAGCTTAAAGGGAAATGCAGTACCCCCCCCCCCCCCAATTTGAATTAGTGTAACCCATCATCCTAATTCAGGAATGGCTCTGTTCAATCATGTGACAACATTTTTGTTATTTATTTGCTAAATTTATGCAGTATGACTCCTTGGTTTACCTTCAGTACTCAATGTTATTAACTTGTGGGCAAAATAAGAAGAGATATATAAGATTAGCAGATTTTTTAAAATACACTTGGGGGGACTGCTTTCTCCCTTTAAGACAATCCAAAATAACAGTTATCATGCTTTACCCCATATGCAAAGACCAGTGGCAGCTGACTTCATGGGGTCCACAAAACTCCCTGGTTTAGGAATCTACAAGCCCCTATGCTTACCTTCTATTCACATGTAACTAGATCACTTACTAGCAGTATTACCTGGCAAATGAAATATAGCTTAGAGGAAGAAGGCCCTCTAGCGGGCAGGGCTTCCCAATTTTTCCCTATCAAGAAACCAACATAAAAACTCTTGACCTATGCTTTCAGAGTCAGGGGTATATCCATCAGTACTTAAGGCACCATGGTTTACAGTACCTCTGCTGTGAGAATTGCTCCTAATATTTTGAAATACAGATAAAATGACATTCAACTTCCAAGTTGAATGCACACTGTAGTATAGAGACACACAAATCATCTCACTTTCAGCCATACACAGAAAGTGCCCTCACTATTTTTTTTTTTTTTCACAATTTTTTGGGGGGCTTCACTGGTTTATAAACACCCCCCCCCCCCACACACACACACACTGTTTAGCCGTCTGCATTACCTTAATGTCTATGAGTATGAGGAAATCTGAATCAAGCAATGCCATCAGGGTAGGAAGGGTGCCATCATGATGATCTTGTGAGGATCCAAAGAATTGTCAGTGACATTCTGCTGTAGATGGGACTGTCAATTTGTGAAATACCTAAGGCAGGAGCAAAATGGTTTTAGTAAACTTAAATACAAGCTGTCATGTGCCTACTGTATTGCCATTCTACAACTCAAATGTGACGTTTCCCTATCAGTTATTGTAACAATCAAGCATGGAGCATGAAAGGATTGCTGAAATATCACTCAAAGATAGAGACCAACAAACTACCTTATGTTGATACGGGAAAATGCTCATCAACTTTATTCACATGAGATAATAATCCACATCAACTTAATAATGATCTAGAGCACAGACAGTGCAGAAGCTCTAATCTGTCAAATTTCAATCCAAGCCAACAATTGTTCTAGGAAGTATATCTTTAGTAGCATTTTTGTACAGTATTCCATGTAAACCCAAAACAAACATGAAACCCAGTAATAGAAAGGGGCTCAATTTTGCTGGAGGCCTTACTTAAAGCCAGTTTCCTTACTACTTATGCGCAAGTAATCATGAACAAAAGCACAAAGGTTCCTTTTGCTGATGACCTTGAGTGGCCTTTGGAAATTTGTAGATTTCAAATGGTTATCATCAAAATTTCTGGCACTGAATATTATATGTTCATCTATGAATCCTTTAACTGTTACTTTTAAGGACCTCAGTGACTCCCACTGTACTGGACTGTACTTCCGTAAGTTTTGGCACAAAACACTGAACACATCTACTAAGTTTCATGTATATCCAACAATCTTTGCAAATTTGACCTCACATCATGACCCCTTATGACCTCAAACTGACCTCCAAAACTTCTGGAACTTATTGTTGACTACATCTTCTAAGTTTCACGTAAGTCAAACATTAACTGCAAATCTGACCTTCAGTGACCCATGATGACCTTAAAATGGCCTCCACTTTTGAGGGCAAAATGGTCTATCAAGTTTGGGTGCAGTCCTAATTTAGTTTATAAAGATATCAGAAATCAATGATTTTGACTTCAAGTGACCCCTGATGTCCTTTAAATGATTTTCGCATTATTTGGCACCAAATGTTCATTACACACACCAAGTTTGGTCTCCATGTGGCTTCCAGAAACAAGAAATTCCACATCAAAGATTTGCCCCCTTTTGACCTCTAATGACCTTATTGACCTCATATCTTAAATGTGTGTAGACCCAGAAAAAAGCACTAAATGAGAAACATTATGACTTACTTTCAAGAACATGCTCAACATGCTCTGTGAGAGAGGATTAAGATATATTCTTAGTATGTTTTACATAATAGCTTGCACTGACCCCTAAGTGACCTTTGACCTCCATTTTCTGTTGGTCAAATGTCACCCTACACCTACTGATCATTGCATCCAAATTTCATCAAAATCCTTTCAAATCCTTTGCAAAATGAATGTTTGAGAAGCTCACTGAATTGTTGACAGACATGATCTATAGATAGAGTGACAGTGACTGATGGCAATAAATGCTCAAACAGCTATATATAGCTGGTACGAGCTAAAATCCAGGAAGCAATACCACAGCCTCAGCATTTTACCATGATCACATTTATACAAAGAACCACAACCAACTTATGAGGACTTAAAGGGAAAATGCAGTCACCCCAATTTCAAAATTTTAAAATGGTGTAAACTGATGTCCTACTCATGAATGGATCTTTTATGTCATACGACATTATTTTCTGTATCTGAATTGTTAAATTCATTCAATAATATATTCAATATTTCTGATCGCAAATATCATAAAAAAAATAATTAAGAGGGAAATAAAAGGTTTGTAACTTTAAGAAAATGTTTCAAAATAAATTTGCCATAGCAACTACCTATTCCCTTTAAGATACTGCCAACATTTTGCAAGTCATTCACATGTGACTCAAAAACTTCTGCTTTCACTACAACAAAAAGACCTGAAAAAAATTTCCTGGCATCATCTTTACTTTTTCATTAGTGCAATGCTTTCAATAGCAGATCTCAGCACATGGTTTAAGCTGGTAAAAATATGACCTGTTCTTACATCTAGTTATCTCATTTAAAGTAACATTACTGCTGCAAGTATGAGTATGTTTTCCATCAGAACACAACCGGCGACTGTTCGTATCTAAATGTCAAGGAGTAATTAAACAAATTAAACATTTTAGCTTTCCCAGTATTTGCTACTAGCATTATCTGCTCCTAAACAGCAAATGTTAGCCACAATTTTTTGCATAATTTTGGAATCATTTCTCTGTAACTTTATACCAAACTTTCAAGATTAAAAAAAAAAAAAAGAAACAACACTGTACACCCACGTAGGCACGATTTTTTAACCTGGGGGCATGACACCAATTTTGTTAAACGCTGAGCGAAGCAACCTATGAGAGTGTAGCAACTCTTTTTTTTTCAACCTAGGGGGTAGGTGCCCCCAATGCTCCCTCCCCTCGATATGCACTTGCTGTATCAGTTCACCCTTGTGCTTTTGAGCAATAATTGCCACTAAGCTAACAAGCAGTTGTTTGCCTTACGAGAAAGAAGCCCTTGTCCCATTTACTTACTTTTTCTTAAAGCAGAATACAATTTTTTAACTTCGAAAAATCTTTCTCTTACCATAGCTAACTTGCTAGCTGTCAAATTATGTTGTGCCATGACATGATCAACGCTCTGTCACAAAAATGTGATACAACAGTGGTACCACACTACCATGTTAGCTATTACAAAATATTACACCATTGTTCCAAATTACAAGTTTCTCAGGACAAGATTAGGGCAGGCAAAAATCGGGGGTAGGGAGAGGAAAGGCTGTTCATGCACATTGTTTCTGTAATTGTATACCTTTGTACAGGAGTGGACTCTCACGTGATACAAATTACGTTCTTATAAGCGTCTTCTTAATATGGCATCAGTTCATACCACATTCATATCAGTACTGAAGACCGAAGCAAAGTCACTATTTTTCAAGAGATTTTCTGGCCAGTAAAAATAAACAAGACAACATCACTAATTACCACAACAACACTATGATGTTCGTATAATGCTGCTGTCCCATACAACTTTACCAAATGCAGCCCTGCACTACAGTATTTGCACCATTTCAAAAAATTTGTAGCTCATTATGATAGCATCAAGAATCACCATGGTTGAATACAATCCACCAAGAACATGTTTCCTATGCCTTTAAGAACTGGGAAAACTGATAAACTGGTGAACTGAGATGGGGCCTATGTATACGTAAGTAGGAGGTAAGGAGGAGTGAAACTGACTTGAGCAATCTAGCTCATGTACATGGGAAATGGGCCATACAGGACAGAAAATAGATTTGTTTTAATCATGTCTCATTTTGTTCAACCTACAGTACAAGTTACCTGTACAGTAGTTTATACATTTAACACAACTGCAGAAAACGTTCTCAAAATTTTGTACATGATCCTGTAACCCCTAAGTTTTTCAAGAACTGAATGCTAATGAACTAACAAACCTCACACATACCAAGCAGAATTTGAATTCTAAAATTATTCTAAGCTGGAATGAATAAAACTTCTCCACCAAGGGGGGGGGGGGGGGAGATTTCCCCAATCATGGTCTTAGCCCCCCATTCCACTCCTGCACAAAGGTATACAACTTACAGACAATATGTATAAGCAGCATTTTGCCCCCTCTCCCCCACCCCCAAATTCTTGCTTGCTTCAGTCTTGTCCCCCACCCCACCCCACACTTTTTAAATCCTTGTGCTGCCAATGTATTCTACCCAACACATGCAATATCTTTGAGAAATCCTTTGGTGCTGAAGATGTTGATTACTTTCAATTTTTTACCGAATCGCCAGATTAAATTCACTGAAGTCTGCCCTTTGGCCTCATATTTTAATTTTCTTACACACAGAAAAGGAGAAAAATACCTACAACAACCCCCTTGTTATTCCTAACATACCCCAATTTCTCTTAGCTGATCAAGCTGAGAAATGCTGGCATTTGGGATACGTAGGTTTTTTTTTTCTCCTTCACATTCATTAAATGTTGCCCGCAGATGAAATGTGTGTCACTTGTTTTGGAGCCTGCAATCCATCGACAAATTGTTCCTGTAACAAGATTTCCCTTTTGGGTTCATTGTTTGTACTGAGAGTTTTCCTTGCACCGCAAAAGTGATGTCAAGTAGGTTATCCATTTTGTCAACTGAAGTATGAAATCAACATTGTAGACGAGAGGTTTCCTAATACTCCGCTGATACAGTAACCTCTACTTCATCACAGACACAGTATCTGTATGCAGCACAGTGAATCAGGAAGAGGGCAATATATCAATTCTTTTGCTGCTGAAGATGATTGTCTCTAGTTATGACCTACATTTGCTACATATGTACAGAGCTTGTAGAGAGCAGCAGTTAAAAATAATGTTCTTTATACTATAAAGAAACCAGACATCAGAATTTAGGACAAGAATCTGCCTACTGGAAGTCCCTACAAAGGAAAAATGTTTGTACTGTATTTTAACAAAATTGTATGAAAAGCAAACTGATGACAATATAAGGGCTTTGCTGAAACTTTCTGCCATCAGCACTATTGATACATGTAACCTGTAAATACAATGGATAGTTATATATACGTATACACGTAGGTGGCTACAGGGAAGGGATGCACCACATTTGGTCAAAACGAGTTTATTTTCCTCGATATTTTTGGCACTTATATTTTAAGCAAACATATTATTCCCCCTTCCCCTTGCTAAGTGAAAGTTAGTATACTGTACCAAAGCTAAATGGGTATCAATGTTGTATGTAAAACTTAGGTGTAACTCAGCACTGCATTAGACGAGAACTGGTCTGTTAGAGTGGGACGTTCTGATAAGCTTGCACAACCATTGTAGATGTAAGCTACACAGTGTGCCATCAAAAGTACAATGCATGGTACCCTACAGTAAACCAGGTCAACATTAACTCAACAACATCCTGTTGACATTAATGCTATACTGTAGCTGCACCAAGATTACGTCAATTTTAATTATATGATTATATCGTTCTGATTAAAAAATCACAAGAAACCAAATTACTACGGTGTACATTTTTCCATTCAAGATATTGCCAGAACAGCCTGGAAGGTGTTTCAATTTGAAAGTGGGAATTTCAATACCTTAAAGATTCAGATTCAGATTCAGATTTATTTCACATATGTTCCATTGTAGGATACAGACATAAATATAATATTCACAGATTATTTAATGTCGTTCCAATCTCAAAATGGATTTTTAAATTCCATGTTTAGTCACCATTTTCATGGAATATGTCTGTTTTCTTTGGGATTCATGTTGAGAATACCAGAGAGAGTGCCACTTTAGCCAATAGTCCGGATTATTTGTCGCACATGCGGCAAGTAGTCAGTCCGTGCATCCCGACTACTTGTCGCACATGCTACAAGGAGTCTGTCCTTGTCTTAGAGAATGCTATTTGTGTCAGTAATCCCTGACTACTTGTCACACGTGTGACAAGGAGTCAGTCCATTTCCCATGGAAAAGCGTATGAGAATGTCGTATTTTGTTGTAATTTTGGCAAGAAGTTATGCAAAAAGAGCTGTCCAGATAAGGGTAGAAAATCCATTTTGAAAATGAAACTTGTCAGATAGAACATACGCTGGAGACTAGCCGAAACAGTGAAGTTTACCAAAGCTACTGTAGTCACCATGGACAAAACAAAAAGTTAAAACAAGATAACAGAAAAAGTCAATATTTTCAGCAGGACCATAGATGAGAAACGGATGGGAAAAAGACACCAAATAACTACCTCAGAACTATAGCAACTAAATTAAGTAAGTTTTCAAACATATTTGGAATGACTATAATGACCTTTTGTCCTTGACATAATCAGGTACCTTTTGCCAAAGTGTAGTTAACAATAATTATTGAGTGACATTTTACCATGTATATTTCTATGGTGTGTTGTATAAAACATATTACATAGTTTACAGGGCTGGATAGTGGGGATCCAATAATATCTGCTATTAAGGCGGAGGGCAGTAATCCAGTATGATACCTAAAATAATTCCATGCAAACAATAGGTGTGAATACCGGACACTTTAAGTAGATTGTAGTCGACATACAGTTGATTTGTCAGAAAGCGTCTTGGTTTCATTTTTAATTTAAGTAGCCTGTTTTGCATTATTTGGAGAGGACGAAGAGTCCTGGCTTGGCAGTTCCATAACTTTCCATGCAATAGAAATCCTGGGATACACAAAGGAGAAACAAACTTGAACAGCATTCTCAAGAAAAAAATACAGCCAGTGTGATAAAGAATGCCAATAAGTTTCGTTAAGGAATTACATAAGTCGGATGATGTTTCCAGGATAAGGTATTATCAATGCAGAAAACTAAATAATTCGTACTGGGAACCTTGTGAATTACAATGCTATCAAAAATAAAGTCATGACAGCTGTGGTCACTAGCACTTGCATGGAAAATTGTAAAATTTGTTTTCCCAACATGAAGAGTTAATTTGTTGGATGCTAACCAGTCCTTTAATAGTTTCAGAGTCAGGCTAGCTTTGCCAATTAACTTGGAATAATCCTTGTCAGAGAGGAAAACATTAGTGTCATCAGCAAACAGGCAAACAGAGATATTTTAAGGAACCACATTATAAACATCATTAACATAAGTTAGGAAAAGTAGAGGGGTAGCAATGAGCCTGGAGGTACCCTGGTTGAAACATCAATAAAATCTGAATAGGTCCTATTTATCAAAATGCACTGTTTCCTGCTACATAAATAGTTACTAAGAATACTGTAGGTGGTTCCACAGATGCCATGTAATGAAATAATTTTTTCAAGAGAATAGACTGGTCAAACTGGTCATTTAGTTTCTTAAAGTGCAGAAAAAGTCCACATACATTAAAACCTTTGTTGAGGTTTGAACAAATGGTATTAACAGATTCAAGTAAGGCATGGCAAGTTGAGTGACCTTCTCTGAAACCAAATTGATATTAATAAAATATTTCATAGTTGCTAAGGAAACTTCCAATTTGCTTTTCAATAACAGACTCAAGAAGTTTTTTTACACAAGGCAGTAAGCTCATACTGTAGGTCTTTAGTTTTCAGGAGGGCTTTTGTCTCCCTTTTTGCACACAGGAATGATTTTTGCTAATTTGAGAGCATCTGGGTAGGAACAGATTGAAAGACATTGTTAAAGTGGACCAAAAGTCTAGAATTACACAAATATATACTTTAGAGTTTGGAAAATGACTTTCATTCATCCAACTCCCATTTTCATAGCTTACTCCATTGCTGAGATACAAAATGTTGAAATTTATTCACTTAATTTGAAATAGTCAATTGTGCAATAATTTGTGAAGTCCTTCTTGCAAAACTCACATGAACTGCTTTTGTTTCCTTTTGAAATTAAGATGTTTATAGGACCTTGAAACAATTACAGTTCCCTTGCACGGTATGTTGTGCGGAGAGGACTTATATGGCTAAGTCACCCTATAACACTAAGGCAGTGATCACATTTTGGCACAAAGTGCAGTGGCTTTGGAAAAAAACAAAGAACAACAAAGACTGTAATTTGAGTAGTACAAGAATGACATCACAAAATTATTGCACAATCCACCATTTTAAATTGAGTGAATAAGTTTCAACATTTTATATCTCAGCTCCGGAATGTCCTGTGAAGATGAGAGTTGGACTGTTTGGTGGCATTTTTCAAGCTTTGTAACATATATTTTTTAAATTTTAGACTTTAGGTACACTTTAAATGTAAGCACAGGTGTTACAATGTGGACAGCTGCTGCCTTGACCAATTTAATAGGGATTCCTTTAGTACCTGGGGGGTTTGCCTACTTTGAGAGCATCAATAAGTTTAAGCATCTCATGTAAGGTGACAGGGGAAAGAAAAATTGTATGCGGCAAAGGATTACCTAGGTACTTGGTGGGACAAACAGGTGAGTTGAACTTTTGACTGTGTTTACTACTGTACCAACTGGAGAGAAGAAATCGTTGATACAGGGAGTTGCTATTCCCTGGTTGATGGCATTAACCATACCAGTGTTGTCAGAAAAAGTATCACCTTATGAACAACGAGCAAAGAGATGATCCTGTGCCCTTTTTGTATTTTACAAGAGAATTAAGGACAGACCACGCCTTTTTGGAAGAGGTTTGATGGGATTTTAGAATGTTGCTATAGGCCTAATGTTGCTAATGTTGCTAAGTGGCCTGAGCACTTCTAATGGTACGATTCAGAATACCTCGATAAGAAGCCAGCTTAGCTTTAGGCGCAGATGTGCATCTCTGGATGTAGTTACGATAAAGTACATTCTTAAGTAAAATAGATTTTCTAATTCAAGGTGTAATCCATGGCTTGTCTTTGAATCTTTTCCTGGACATTTTAACAGGGGAAAGTGAACATCATGGTGATATTTATTGTGTACCATCCACAAAATTATTACAAGATGTGTTAACATTCTCATCCCAAAAAACAGAGTTCATGTCAGCAGATGCTAATGCTGTCACACTATTATGGAAATGAAATTACCTGAAGAATTTGATCAAAGGCCTGTCCCGACTTTCTGTGTTTATGAAATCATTATCTTCCATAATGCAGAAGTTTGGAAGGATGTCACTTATACAGTACCTGTACAATAATTCCCCAAAAGGATATTGTTCCCAGATAAATGCTTTGGTAATTTAATGAAAGTATGATCAATCAGGGTAAAGCTTGTATCACATACTGTCATATAATATCACACAGTATCACATTATCACATAGTATCATATGGTATCACAAAGCATCACATAGTATCACAAAGTATCACATGGTATCACATGGTATCACATAGTATCACACAGTATCACACAGTATCACATAGTATCACATAGTCTAGTTGGAAGAGTAATGGTGGGAATAAAGTTTTTACACATCATTATATTAACATAATTATCAAAAACATGGTGTTCATGTAATTTTAGCACATTGATGCTAACATCGCCTCCAACAGCACACAGATGTGAGGTAGAAGCAAAGTCTAAGGTTTTCTATCGTGCTTCATTAATGAGCCTTATATTCCCCTTAGGATGACGGTAACAGGAAGCTACAGTAATAGATTGTTTACATTCAAACAAATCGAGCCAGATGTCTTCCAAGTGACACTGTGAACATTTACAATTTGAATTCCTTGTGATTTTATAATTAATTTTTAACATTTTTTTGCACAATAAGAGTTCTTGTGGAGAGTTCTTGCAGAGATTTTTTACACAATAAGATTTCTTGTAGAGAATCCCAACCCTACCACACTAAGAAAGGGGTGCAACATACTCAAGATTATAGCCACTAAAATTACCCATACGATGATCAACATAATTGTGACCTATTTCTGACAGAAGAATAACGTCAAAGTGTAGCTTTAGGCTATCATTTATCAAGATAAGCTTGCAAATAATACTGTAGAGGGACATATTGCATTTAAAATGCAACAACATGGCATAAAGAGAAAACAGATTTAATCATTATTATGACTTACATTATTGTTCACTTGAATTTTTCCTTTTCTATTTTTCCCCTTTCATGTGATTCTTTTTCATCCATCCTAGTCTGACCACTCACAGCATACATTTGACCTCTATAGTTTCAATAGTAAGTAATTACCAACAAAATCCAGTTCAATGTCAGTACTACATATATACTGAACTACAATTCTTTCCATTCTAAGTACAAGTCATAATATTGTAAGGCAAGTTAAATGATGGCTTTTCTTTAAAGAATAATAAATTTAAATTGAAACAAGTGAGATGAAAAAGATCCCATCTCTTAAAAGTCTAAACAGTAAATCACACATTTTTCACCCTACATACACATTACATCCAAAGTTTCTCAAAGAATAAAGATTTCAAGAATAAATAGGATTCCGTGACAGTATTCATCTCGTACAGGGTATAGTACAAGTGTAACCCCCATGAGCACTACTGTACAGTACATGTACTCAAAAGGACATGTACATGGGCGTGCAAGTACAAGCATTTTTGCAATATGAGTACAAGATTTAAATTAAACATTAAATGCTTTTCTTTCAAAATCAACTGTGAGTAAATAAATACAAATAATAAATGAACCAGTACAGGGAAATATGACAATGTGAGTATGAAGACAAATTCACTAAAAAGTCTGTTGGAAATACAAAGATCACATGTCATTATGCAGAATTTTGCTTTAATACGGTAACTCCATTCACTGCACTACTCAAGTTGTTCAGATAAGTGTCAATAGCCCCCCCCCCCGTCCAAGCCAATCCATTACCCTTTAACTTCAGTGTATCCATTAGTAAGTCAATCCATCACCCTTTTACTTCAGTTTTTCAAAATGCCGTCAATTTTACATCCAATCCACCAAAAATATACGTAGCAGAGTTTAACAGTTTTCTTCTAGGAAAATAATTTTTTCCAGTCATACGACTTTTTGTTTCAAACATTTTATGGACTAGCAATTTAGTAATAAGTGCAATATGCACTGAAAGCAAAATAATTCATCATGAAAACTTATTTCCAACACTGACTTGATCTAAAATATTTTGTCCTGTTTTGTTTACCACACAGGATGATAAATTTTACTAAATGCAACAAAATGCCTCACCTTGTGAATTTAAAGGGGTACATGAATATGAAAATTGTCTAAATTATTAACTTGAAAGGTGTAAAATTCATCACAGTAAAATCAGCCCTACTTCTACTAAGCCTTGGTGGTTCGTGATGCAGAGCTGACATTTAGCGGAAAAATTAAACAGAGACACTAGTTTGTTAGAGCTAACTATTGTAAAGGTAACCATTGGCAAGGAATACTAGGAAGGTATAAAATATGCAAAAACAAAATACGATCACAATGATTCTTTATACCCGACTTAAATACATTAGTATATTGGTGTAAATGGTACAGTGTTACTGGCCAAGTTAGGATACTCATTGTACAGGCAATGAAGTACAAAGATTATATATGTCACAGAACAATCATCGACCACTGTATAAAACTAAAAAGAAATTAGGGTTCAGGAATTGGCCAGTGTCTCCTACAAAGGGCTCAGAAAAGTGTTTATTTGAAGATGTTTGTTTAAAAGGAAGGATATTAAAAGTAGCAAATCTCTATAAAAGGCTTTGCATTAAATTTCTGCACTTCACACTGTTGAATTGTATGTAAGACAACTTCATACTTGAGAATGATTGGGCATTTTCACTGTTTGTTATGTCAAGCCAGGAGTACTGTAACTTACAGTACAACCAGCCTTGAAATATCAGCTATTTACAGTACAAATCTCTTCCAATGATGTTTCAAAAGGTATACTGTAGGCATAAGAAGCTGTCCTCTATTGGGGAACTGAACATTGTTTTGGACCAGAGTCCTGGGGGAGATGTTTAAGGGGAGGGGGTCAACAGTGGCAATTTGTTCTAAATATGGGGGGGACATGACCCCATTTTTCCAAAAAAATTAATGTGTGAAAACCAAAGTCAACGGGCGATTTCTCAGATATTGGGGGACATGTCCCCTCTGTTCCCCCAGGATCACCGCCCATGGAAGGAGTAAATATTTGAAGGTCCTTGGATGCAATTTGGTACAATATTTGAGCAAATTTTAAGGAACATTACGACAAATTTTTCATTTTGATACTTTTTACAGAGGGAACAAATACGTATTGAAGGGGGCAGAAGCATACTTCCACCTCACCACATTTTTGACTGGGGGAGCTTTAGCCCCCCCACCCCGGCTTCCTACGCCCTTGTCAGAAGATACTTTTGCATACTGAAGATAAAACCAACAAATACCAAAAATGCCATAATTAAATGGGGCCATACATACTTACCACAGTACAGTTAACACTGTAAACACATCTGAATCTAAGGAAGTTCAGAGAATCGAAAAATTTTGACAGAGTTCCAAATTTTGGCTCCACGTACTGTACATTAGATATTTAAGAAAGCACGCCAAAACTTTTCTGAAATAACTGTGCTATAACCAGCAAAATAAATAAAATATTCAAAACATATTCGCTGAGTATTTTTTAAGACTAAAAACATGAAAGAAAAATTTGGTGACTTCTAAAACCATACGCAATACCTTCTTTGCAGAGTTAATGAGGTCTTACAATATCATAACATGTACAGTAGCATGTATAGAATGTAGAGCCTACATAGCCACTCTCACAGTACCTCCCAGCATGAAAGTCAAAACAGGTCTGTAAAATTCCTACAAGTTTAATGGAGATTTGAAAATTATTTTTTCTATCCCAATAGCTGCTATTTTAGACAGCATGATATCTCACTGTAGCTGTGTATGACTAGAAAAAATAAATGGACTTCTGCTGAGACTAACTTCTGTAGATTTTTTGCCTCTTACTGCAATGAAAGGCTGAAAGCTAAGAGAATACTAATGTATTTGTGTTAAAATCTGGCAATGCCCGTTCCAATGAACGGGGGTTCCGATAAATGGAATTCGGATAATCAGGGTTTTACTGTACTCGCAAGAGAGGAGTGACAGGGGTCTTCTTTTAACATCTTAAATATGATGCCCTCTACTATGGCATCAGACCAATGTGCTAGTTACAACTTTGATAGCGTTTCAAAGTCACATGAAGACAATTCTCTTTGGCGCCACAAAATATTATCTGTTATACATAGAAGAAATCTGTAACACAATTACCTACTATTTACGACATTCACTACATTGCTTGCACTAATCCTCTAGTTACATGGAACCAGCTTAGCCTTCAGACATGACAAATTTTGGCAAAAAGTTCCACAAAATACCAGGAGAAAATTACATGAAAAGCTTTACAACTGGCAGAGAAGTATGAACAGTATGACACCCATATCAAGGTGATTCTGCAGCCATTTTAGCAACTTGACAGATGGTATTAAACTGAAAGCAGTTGAAAAGGCTATTCTCGTCTTCCCTTACAGTTCCAGTTCTCCCAACTAAGCAACTTGTAGCTCCTCCCGTAAAGTTCTGCATAAATCTCCTCCTTGTGCAGACACAAGCCTACAATATGTTTTATTTATACTTCAAGCCATGTCCTGGTGTGCATACAAGGTCATAATGTGTAATCCAAACACTCTCTCTCTGCATTGTGTGGAATGTGAGTCACTCTGCATCATTTGAATTTTCAAATTTTGATGTCCATCAAAGAGCATGAACCATCTGAGAATTTCAATACCCCCCATACCAAAAATGTACTTTGGGGTGATGACTGCTTATCTTTAAGCTCTACAAATGTATAGTTAATACAGGAATTAGATGGCCAGATATACTGTCAACAAGGGTCGTACTAATATTTCAGGTAGCTAATGTTTCCAATACTGCTATTTCAATTCTCCATATCAACTGATGCTGATCCAGAATTGGTGTTTGAGCCACTAAGTGCTATGTCATTTTCACACGCTAAAATAATGGGACTTGTAGTCCACATAACAATTTCCTAGGGCTCCTATAAACTGTGCGCACGTGAAAGCACCCTCTTACTCACACAGCCATGCATAGGACTTTTACTGCACAATCCTAACTTTCCTTGGCCCTTTAATACTCCTAAACCACACAACTGATAGCCTTGTATAAACCTAATTCTGAATGCTTAATTTTGTCCTTACTGTGATGTTTATCTTTTCTGCCATCTAGATTCCTTTCAACCGTCATTTTTTACTTAAAGAGAATGTTTGAATTTTTTGTCTTCCTACAGGGTTAGTGCATTTGATACAGAAAAATGCCTGTTGCAAAGTCTCTTCAAAATCCCTCCGCAGATCATGTGATTCCTTCGCTTTAAAGTCTTTTTTCAAACTTGTATAAAACAGATAATTCAATAAGACACTGTAAGCTTAACAGTTGTGCTAAAATCGATACTGTGAAGTACATTTTAGCAAAAAGATGGAGAAGTCTGTGGACTTTCCAAAACTCCCTTGTGAAGTAGATTTTCCAAAATTGAATCACTTTGAGATATCTAAAGTTCCACCTATCCTCCCTACACAGATTATGTGTGTTAGTCATTGCGAGATAGAGCAGCCAGCTATCTGAAACATTTAGTTTCTTAGCTTAAGTAGAATCAAAACAGTGCCAAAATGCTGTTGAAGAGTAGTGTATGAATAATTAAACCTTTAAAATAATTTTGGGGCAAAATTCTAGCGAAGGAAACACGCGATCTGCAGAGAGATTTGGGCAGAATTCTAGGCAAATATATTTTTTTTTTAGGCTGTAGAAAGGAAAGGAAGAATTGTGTAACGTTCATCAAAGGCACATGTTACTGGGGCAGCCTGGAGAAATTGGCACTGCCCATTTTTCATAGGGGTTTTATTTTTACAGGAGGCACATTGTGCACTTCTACAAATTTTTCACTTCAGTGGGGAAAGCCTTTGTGGCTTTTGTTTGTAGGTTTTTTGTATCAAATTCTGTTTCTAAGGGTTTAAACATAGGGCTATAGAAACCAATTGATCAAAGTGCATCGGGTCCTTTATGGCCCGCAACCTACTGTTCGAATGGACTAGCCTACACACAGGTTTACGGGAAATCTCTGGCAGCCTGTGTAACATTCAGTGTGGTGTGCATGAGTCGTCATGAAGCCCAGCACATCCGCTATTTTTTCTGCTGAATACAGACAGAATCGTTGGGAAGGAATTGTTATGCATATTAAAATAACGTAACAATTTTGTGGAGCACAGGACAGGAGATGTTTGTTAGGTACAGTAGTACCAGCATTTTACAGTAGGTAAATTTCACCAATACCAATGCAGGAAAAAAACATGAGGAATAATGGTACTGAATGATGATAACTGGTCTTCACATGTAAACAGAAGGTGATGAGGAGCGAGAAAGACTCCATTACATGATATCACCCTTACTGAAATCGCCTTTCACTAAACAGTGCAAAACCCGACCTTCTAGGGGGAAAGTCAGGATTTTACTGGTCGCACCTACAGGTTATAGCCTTTGGGATGCCAATCAGGTTTTATCATATTTTTATTGATTTTTCCAAGTTTTAGGCTATAATCTGTTGGTGCGAACATCTTGTAAAATCCCGACTTTTTCCCCAAAAGGTCGGGTTTTGCACTGTTCAGTGGGTGGGCGATTTGTGTAAAGGTGATATCATGTAATGTTGGTCCAACAATAATACTGACATATGGTACAGCAACATTACCCACAAAGTTATCAATCGATATGCCATACAAAAGGCATTTTCAACCACATAAAAGATACATTTTTCCCAATCTTACTGTACCCTGTTAAATAATAAAATAACCCTTTAAATTAATATCACAGCACATCCTCAATGCTACAACCAATCTGCTAACATGGTTTCTAATTAGTAGTTAATTATAAATGCATGCACTGCACAATACCTGAAGTAGTTTAACTCGTCTCTGTCAAGTCACCTCACACATTCCACTGCAGATTTAAAATTGAGATCTGATCTGGGATTTCATTGTCACCTGTAAAGAAAAATATTAGAAGAAACAAATTACTTCCCTAGGTATTAGATTGGCACCAGAACAACTCCAAAATTGGAAAGGAAATTGAGCACATCCTTCATATGAAAGAATTGGTTAGGTTTATAGAAGATGGGTTTGTCCCCTATCTGGGCACAGTAATTCATCGTTTCCCTTAACGTTCCTTGGATACAGCTTTACAGGATCGCTGTGGGTTATCTGAAGGTTAGTTCTTTAATTGTTTGCAAATTATCAATGCCAGATTAGAGAAAGCACTTCTAAAGCATTGCATTGAGGATAGGCCTACTTTATGAATATATTCATCACCAAAATAGGCTGGGCTTGCATGCAAGTTCAAAGTACAGTACACAGTAATTGAAGCATACAATCAAATTAAGACTCTACCTTCACACGTCGCAATGGTTTACTGTAATTTAATATATCTCTACATTGCAGCATGTCTACTAGTTCTCTGGTCAGACAAAAATTCACGAAACATAAACCCAATGGAATGATCAGAAATTAGTCTACCTTGTAATGTGTAGGCTAACATCCATTGACAGCATGCTACATGCTTTCAATATCTAGACAAACTGCAAAATAACGTCAGAGTGCCTTATAAACTTTATCAAATTAGATTTCATCAAGGAAGAAATGATAACATTATGTAGAATGTAGAATGAGCCTATTCATTTTGGATGATTTATCTTTTATCATTATATGTGATTCAAGGACAGTAGAATCATCCAGAAACCTATATTTCAAGTCAATCTTTCAGTATCTACTCAAACAAAACCATATACATACCGACAAATTGTACGGTGAAATTTATTGTTGGATAGAAATCTTTATCACTTCTTTGATTTTATCGCTTTTGAAAGCGCTTCGCCTTATTCCCAAAGGATTGACACATATTGAGTTTCAGACATTTTATATTCTTCCTGGGTAGAATAATATTTCTGGGGCTCATGTTCAATCAAATGTATAATCATAACCAGAGGCACACAATGTAATATTTGAAATGGTCGCAGCATAGATAATTGAACTTGAACAAAATGACAAGTTATGCATTTGACAGTACAACACTTGGCATCAAAACTGCTTTATTATGAGGCTCTGAAAACGCAGTTTAACTAACAGACTTTGAGGGAGTACATACTCATACTAACACTGTGATACATTTTTCTGTACTTGAACTGGTGAAAAGGCAAGGGTGGTGCCAGCAGGGGGACCAAGGGGGCCATGGCACCCATCAGGAAAGGCTGGCCTCCTCTCCCTCCCCCCGGTCGGGGAAATTTTCCAATTTTGTCAAGGAGCCTTAATCCATACAATAAAATATGTAATCCCAATGATCTTCAGTCGCCCCAATGATCGGCTTGATTTTGCTCATAGGAGGGGAGTATTCTTCGATAAAGACCCTAAATTTTCCAGTTTTCCTTCAAAAAACCCAAATTCTCTTCCATACAAATCCAAGGTTTTCAAAATTTCTTCAATAAAACTCCCAAATGTTCATTTTTAGCTAAAAAGTCGAATATTTTTTGGCATGCTTTGCATCCAAAACATTTTGTGTTCCTCATCCGTTGGCCAACTCATCGCTTTTGTTGGGGCTTTGGGTTGCTGGCCCCCCTGTCCAGGAGCTTGAGCCCCTGTCGGGCAAATCCTGGCACCAACCCAGTGAGAATGCATTTGTACTTGCATTCATGCTTCTATACTGAATTTTCAAAGTTAACCACTGGTGCTACTGTAAAAAGTTTTGTACTCAGTCTCACACGTCCTGAATGCTATGCATTAAAGTCTCTATAAACTCACCCCAGACAGGAATTAGTCCCCCTTTTACGTTTAGTTCTAGCCGCTCTTCAGTTTAAACAAAAAATTTCCAAAGATGGACATACCAAATATGGCTTATGTTATCCTTTGTTTTTTCCACCTTCATTTCAAGGACAGTTGTAGCATTATCCCCGAGGGATTTATTGTGGAAGTTAAAATTGTTTCCTCGCAAAATATTGATATCACTCAGCAAACTGTAAGCTATCTGATCAGTAGTTAAGAGATAATTTATAAAGGGTTAACAAAGAAGTCTTAACACTCCACATCATTGTTTTTGCACAGGTAATGAATTACTTCAGAAACCATCAAACTTTGAAGAGGTATCTCTTGAGAACGGTATCAGATATTGAAATAATTCCAACAGATATTTCATTGGGGGATTTTACCCTTTAAAGTGGCTATGCCACGTGTAAATTAACGGTTTAAACCCTTTGGTATGTTTAGGAATACGTTTCCTACAACAAAAATCAACCATTCAGTTTGTTCACAACTTGTTTTTCCGCTCGAAAATTGAGAAAAAATACACCCTCTTCCAGCCTTGAAAAGTTAGTCTTCCCGAAAATTTTCAAAATCTTGTTACGTCATGTGACGTCACTTTAGGAACTGATCGTTGTTTGCTGTGGTATCCTTCGGACATTTGATACAGTGTTTGCATTCCATTGTACCGGTTACCAAGGTCGATACAATGTAAAACCTGCGTGAAAAGTTGTAAATTTTGGAATTGTTATCCCTTTTCTCGTGCTTACCAGTTGTTTTAGTCAATTAAATGCATTTCACGCAGGTTTTTCGTCTTGTTGTCATGATAAGTAGCTGCATGTGCAAACATTCACAACATAGGTACAGCATAGGTACAGCATGGAAGTACCACTTCCATGGGTACAGTACACGACATACCTTATACTACACAATGTATCACCAGCACCGTTTCGTAGTAGGTACCATGTGAAATCAAATTTAATACTTTCTTTGGAATGGCGGATCTGAGCCAGGAAGTTGCCCTCTAATGGCAACTCCCTGATCGGACAGGAATGTTGGACTGTCAGTAAAGTGAGTTTTCTTGGATTTGAAATCAAAAAGGCGAAGGCGATACTGAACATGACGTCAGTGGTGCAGATGGGATGAGTAATTCGTTACGGCGCATAGGACCGTATCGATTTGAGACTGTTACAGTAGGTGAGGTAAAAGTACAACACCACAACAATTCAAGCATGAGAGAAGCATTTGGAGCAATTGAAAGGGACTTTAGCTTGGAAAGTTTAATGTAGGCAGTCAAAATATGAACTTTAGGTTGCTTTTGTGCAAGTGTCAGTGGAAATCATGGAACTAGCCTATGATCGAGTGTGCACAGTGTTTCGCTGGCTGCTGCCAGTCCACTCACTGTACGTATTACTGCACACCGAACCGAACAGTACACTGCCGAGTTTTTTCGTTATTCGGTTATGAATCAAGAGTATTTGTAATTATTAGTAATAGCCTACTGCAGCCCCAAAATATAACAGACAGACACCACTCTCCGAACAGACAGAATAAAGTTCAAATTCAAGACATGCCGCGAATTACAATCATTACTATCTCTTACGTATGCATAGGCTAAGTTGTACGTCAGGTTCGGTATACGGAAGCTGGTGTTCCTAAAATGACGTCATCATTGTGTTGGCTTGAAATCTCATTTTCAACAGTCTATTTTTTGGTGCAATTTTTTGAAACATTAATTTCTTTTTAATGCTCAAGGCTGTAAGGGTGATGAAAACAGTTTTGAAAAGATCTTTTTGTGTACTTTAGGCTAAATTAGTCTCCCGTTACTCCAATTTACGTGTCATGGCCACTTTAACTGTCAAGTGAAAACAGCTCTTGTTGGTGGCATGTCACCATAACTTAAAGTCAATGCTAACTAAGTTGAATATTTCTGAGTTTGCTCTTTGATCATTGTTTGCATTGCAAATTAACTGAAAACCCTAAGAAAGTTCTTGGATATCAGTATTTTGAGTACAGCTTCCAGGTGCAGGAGAAATACAAAAAAGTTATCTCAGGATGTTGTAAGGCCTGCAGAGCTCTAGATAAAATAGAATGTGTAATGTTGCCCTGAAAAAGGATACTGAGTAATGCAATGTTTGTCTTTTCCAGAAAGTACTGCATTAAATAGCTTCATGGACAAAATGTGGGTGTACCACACTGTAACACATCACAAGTTACACATGCATACGGGGTTCTAACTATGCTGCTTGGTTAGAGTTAGATGGGGTTTTACGGCTCAATTTCTAACCAACTGGTTTAAGTCGGGTCCGGCCATGGTCTTTTTTTCCAGTTGTGGCTCACTGGCTTGTTTCCCTACTCCATTGCTTATGCTGAGCACCAAGTACAATGGCAGTAGGTTCCAATTTTATAGTCTTCGGTATGACCTGGCCAGTAGTCGAACCCCAGACCTTGCGGCTACAAGGTGGATGCTCTAACCCCTTGACCATGCAGTCAGAACCAACCAGAACTCACACTGTCTGACCAGTACTCAGTGGGAATATCTACTTCGCTGACAAGCACAGGATTTAATATAAAACCAGGGCATAGACATGCCAACTGTTTGTATGGGAAGTAATGATAAAAATGCAGGTTACCCTCCTCTTCCAACCCCTCAAAAGTAACCCACCAACCCCAAGTAATATTCAATTCCTGAAAGTCCACAAGGTTCAAAAGATTTCACTGGTTGCCTTCACCTTAACCTCTGGTCTTCTTCTGATACACAATCAACTTTCTGCACTACTTGCATACAAAATAAGCCGACACCAAGTTGGCCAATCTCGACACCTGCATGCATAACATTTTCATGCGTCTGCATCTAGGTATAGTACATAAAAAACCAAACTGTATTTATTACAACAGGATTAGTGTGTAGAGTACATACAAGGCATTACACTTTTCCAACCACCTGTGTCAAATTACAAAAGCTCTCTCAAACATTTGGAATCCACTATTGCTTCTGTAATATATTAGAGTGCTCATTAATACCGACAACTATCAAAACATGTAAAACAAGTTCGTCTGCACTGAGATAAGCCTTTGCACAGAATCTACCATACAAAACTATACAGCTAAGTCTAATGAATGTTGCACTTTTCAAAGCATGTCACTGATTCAAGGGAATTCTCCACATTAAAGAACCCACAAATTTAACAATTAACACCCTCAAAGAAATTTGGGGGGTTCAGTATATACCACATTGCTGAAGAGATGTGCTCAATTTTGTTACATGGTAGGAAATATCAAATTTTCCTAACGCAAAAATAAATAAAATTGAAGGTATGTTAGGCCCTTGTTTGTACTATATCCTACCTCTGTGCAAAATGGCTCTTTGAATGAAGTGTTTAAGGGAGGAACCACCACCCAATTATAAAGCTCTCTTAAAACTTTAGCTCAAAAGCTCAATGATCATGAAGCACAAATATGAAATCAGTGTAAAGAGTTACTCGTCACTTTTCATATCCGGAGTAGCTTGTACCTATTAAAAACTTAAACAAGGGTCTCGATACCAAAACAGACCAAATTGAGTAAATTAAGGAAGAATAATAAGTGGTCTACTAGCAACTGTTTTTTCTTTTCTTCTTCTTCTTTTTGTACGTTTTTGTATGACATTAGGTGTAATATTAAGTCTTCATATGATGCAAGACAAAGTTATGTCCACAGAGCTTCCAGGCACTATGTGCACTACCTGTATATATACATTTAACTTCCGCTGCTGTACACTTTTGACCAAGCATGTATGCTCCTCATGGAACGTGCCTTTTAAAAACAACTTTGAGCTTGAATTACTGTGCTGAATTTTTAAATGCAACTTTATTGATTTTCAAAGTATACTTTATTCTTAGGCGCAGCTGGTACAAAAGACGATTTGAATCGTGAATGAAGTTTTGGAGGTCACTAAGAATGACAATACTGGGAGCTCCTAAACAAACTGCAATGCTTGATTAAAAGCTGCCTGCGTTGAGATCCGGAATGAATTTTTTGTTTGTGCATGCTGAAGATCCACCCCACTAATGTGCTTCCTTTTTCATCACTAGTGTTTTGACACTGGTGCTGTGGCCGAATGGATAAAGGCGGTGACATTTGAAGCGACGAAGCTTAGCAACCGGGTGTTTCAGGGTTTGATCCCCGGCTAGGTCAAAGTAAGGTGGGTTTTTCATCCAAGAGCAATCTACCATTTTCCCACCTGAACTGGCCTTCCAAAAGAAATCAAATTTGACCTAAATTGTTAAATTAGCCACCTGACCTGAAGTTGTAATTCATAAGCCATAGCTAAGCATCGTAAAACAACTACCCTTCAAGGCCTGAATTATTATTGTTATTATTGTTGCTATTAAAGTCATACTGGAAATGAGACGAGAGAACTATCATTAATTACAGTAAGTCCCACCATGTTGCCAAAGGTGTACCTATATGTAGTAGTTCACTGCCACTCACCATTTTCCATCTAATGCCGGGGTGTGTGGAGTTGGGTGGCCATATGCCTAACTTTTCACTGAATTAGATGGCTTTTGGGTAGACTGTCTACAGACCATATAAAATACCTACAGTACAAAGTGAATGACACTTATCGTTGAAGTACCTACCGGGCCATTACAATCGTTGCTTTTTCAGGACACACATTTACAGTATTTACATGATCTCAAGCCATAGGTTATGATCAAAGCTGTCGAATAAATGGCTTTCCAAAGAGCAAACTTGCTTCTTGCTTCAAGCTGTTGTGTCATTTTTTCACTGATAAGCTGAGAGGTGATACACATATTGCAATACATCGATAAACATTAGCACTAGTTGACATCAGGGAGTTGGAAGCAAACTCTCCCGCTGAAATGTAACATATATACACCAAGAGACCATAAACAGCATAAATGTAGCTCTAGAAAAGTGACCTCATGTACATAAAGTGTCCTCAAATTGGGCCTCAGCCAATCTGCGGAGGTACTATATATGTCACTGCTGGATTTCATCAGAAGATGCACACTATGTCCACCATGTAGTAACTACCTGGATGAAGACTCCCTGGCAACACTTGCATATCTACAATCCATGCATTTTGTATAGACACTGTATTTTATGTGATCCATTGCCACTAACAATGATCAAAACTGTGGAAAAAAAGGCTTCCCACAGAGCAAACTTGACATCCAGCTGTTACAAGTACATTATTTCTCCACTGATGTGAAGCCTACAGTAGATATTACATAACATGACAATCAGTAAAATGCTGGCTAAAATGTAACATAATACCAAGAGAATTTAAACAGCAGAACCCTAGATGAGCGACCTCTTAAAACAATACCCTATTTTGCCCTCCATGCTAGTTGCAATATTACAGCTTACATTACAGATTTACTCTATGAAGTTGCTAGAGATCTGGCAATTCTGATTACACAAAGAGATGCTAGTCCACCATAGCAACTCCCTAGATGAAGAATCCCTAGCAACACTTTTGGGTCCTTAATGTTTCCTACAGGTCACCTGTCAAGAGCTATGGAATCTCCCACTCTTGGGCAACACAAGAGAGGCAGGCATGTGGTTCATCCCAGCATTTTATAAGAACACATCTCCTGGATTTTTCCGGGAGTTTTAGAGCAATGAATTTTCAAAATCTCAGGATAATGTTTTTGAAGAATTTTCCAGTTTGACTCATCTTCATTTGTTTGATACCCTATTTGGACAAAAAATATAGTACACTCCAATGTCTCTTTAGAACCAATCATATTACCTCACTAACTCACTTTTCCCTATAGTTTGGATTTTTTTTTCAAACTCCTGACTTTTAACTAACTGGCAAAAAACAAACACATTTCTAGGCTTTCCCTGATTCTCAGCATGCCTGAGATCCTCAGGCAATTCATTCAATTATCAAAATCACAAATTTTTAATGTAGCAATTTTTTCCAGGGATGAGGAAAGGATTTGAAAATTGCATACATCATTACTTGAAGGGACTGCCTCTTCCATTAAATCAACTGAAAATGTTCTACTGTGATGAATCACTAGCTTCCTATGCAAGTACAAATTCAAATGAAAATATTTATATTTTTCATCTTCATGTTAGGACTTGTCTTAACTTTTTGGTAAAATTGGTAAAAAAAATGCTTGTTAACAGTATGCATTGTACCTTGGCAACCATTGCTTCAGTCCCAAAAGTTGCTAGTTATTTTTCATTTGTTCTTTCTTTATCAGTCTGATCTCTTCAAGACACTACAATCTTTATTTCACTACATGTAGTGATTCAGCACGAGGTGCAATGTTATATAAAGTTGAACGTTTCTCATCCCTATGGGAATCTTACCAATCGTTCCTTCCTCATAGTCAGAAATTCAGAATAACTAAGAAATACCATACAGTATAAGGAGAGTAATAATGGATAGAAATGAAAACTGAAAACAAGACTTCAATCTTGGATTTATTTGGAAAGCAATTGAACATTTGCAAGCAACTCTCGTAAATTGCCAACCACGTTATGGAATGGCCCTCTAATTACAGCTAAAATTTGATATCTACCAGTTTATTTGTACAAGACCCTTTTAAAATTTCCCATTTATGTACTCTAGCTCTTAAGGCATAACAGCACATGTGGTTATATTTGCAAAACTTCTTACAAGCTTGGGGGAAGAGACTTCACAAATTGCATCTTCACACAGATACTGGCAGTGTGACAACTTGAAGTGAAGTTCTGGTTTATCCATACTGTACCAATTTTCACTAGATATCTTTCCCATTGACAGCATGTTCTGCCCCATACACTGCTAATGTTACAGTATAACAGTATACTTGTCTTCAAAAACAATTCTAGGCATTTTTCATGTCATTCCCTAATTAGTAAAGCAAAGGGGAGCCACAGTAGCCAAAGTCATTCCAATCAAGTGACAAAGGAAAACAACAAAATGGAAAAACAAAAGCATGACGCCACATACAACCAATTTAAACTAACAATATAAAAATGAGATAAAGAGAAATTAACATACAGAAGTTGCTTAATTGAGTATAAGGCAGGCTCAGTGTCTTGCACTGCAATCTTTGGTAAAATAAGTACCACTGTACCAGGAATGTACAGTAGCTACAGTGGGCGGTGCTGGGCGGTGACACCCAGCACTCGGTATTCCCGCCCGGCACTCCAGGCAAACACACGTCTCCCCGCCCACCACAAATCTGCCTACCAAGACCTAAAACTAGCCCTAAATGTAATCCCTAAAGTAAAATGAGGGAAAAATGAAAAATAAATGGCTGAAAAATTTGGTAGATGTCATGGGGTGGGGTGAGGTGCTTTCCCCAGATAGGACAATTACCTGGCACTCAAATTTGGCTAGCTACATCCCTGCACTGTACATTTGGACAGTACAACCGACTGGCCACTAACTCCCAACCAAAAAACTTAGTTACACCAGTGCTTGCCCTGTAGCTGCCATGCCTCATTCTTAGTACTGAATCTGCAGATATTCTGACTGTGCTTGTGAAGGAAAAATACCTTGGAAAATTTCACTGATCTCATTGGCTTTACAATTATTAAAATTTTTTAAAGTGTGGAATACGCTTGCTTACTTTTTTCTTTACAAATTACAGCATCAGGCCTCTCCCTATCTAATTTTCAACTAACCTGTCAATAAATAATTAATAAACATTAACATGAATGTGAAACCTTTTATTCAACTCTTGTAACAATAATGGAACATCGCAACAGTCTGATGTTTGGCAAAATAATATTTTTACAATATTTGCATCTATTTTTCAATTTAGCTTTAGTTTTAATGGCTACCAAATTTTTAATGCAACACATAATTATACACAATGTACATCAATGGTCGATAAGGGGAATCAAAGTTAAACCCTTTCAGGATTCGGTTCATGGATGAAAACATCCCCCATGATGCTGCATCCATTAATATTTCACAGGCGGAACTGATGAGAATTAGCTGAGTAAAGGACACGGGGGAAGGGGGAGCTACCATGTCATCAACATTGGGGATTATGTGTACTCCATCTAGCCATGTTTAGCATGGACAGGGCCCTGATATTTATAGTAGAAACTTGTGAGCTAAAAATTTGGGATTTCAAACTATGTGCACCCTGGAAGTTTTGCAAATGTTTCTGCTGTGCAGAGTGGCAACTCCCCTTGTACAGTAAATCAGAATATGATACTACATATAGAAATAGAAGGGGGATATGTGATAAACCTCTAAAATACATGCAAAATTAGGGCTGTGAACGTTTAGCAAAATTACTAAACGTTTAATCGCAAAATTTTGCGATCGTTTAGCGATTAATCGCAAGTACCTACTGTATGTTCAACAGAGAGACTTTAAACGTGCCCTTGAACATGATGAATATGTAAAATGCATTAGTGATGCCGGGGGGGGACACGATTTCCATGAACCTCAAGCACGGATCCTCATAGAAGCTCAACTTTGATGTCGTATGTCTACGTGTGTGTCATTTGTATAATTATGTATTTCACTTTTTCAAAAAGAGTTAAAGTGAACATCTAATTTTCTGTAATGACTGTAGCTTGTTTTTTATTTCGTATAAACAAACGGGTTTTGCGATTAATCACTGGTAGCTTTGTACTAAACGTTTATCACACATGCGATCGTTTAGCGATTAATCGCTAAACGGTCACAGCCCTATGCAAAATCACTACTTAAATGTGTAATATAATTTTTACTGACAAGGGCAAATTTCTCAGTAAAAATGCAAGCACAGATCACCTAGGAAATCAATTAAATCCACCCTCAGTATACCATCTGGAAAAGATTCAACAATTTGACCACTAACAAAAAGAAGATGAAACAACCACATTTTTAATTACTTTAAATGTCTACCACACTCTTAGACAGTGACACACATGTGAACAACAAGATGAATATCCTTTGATGTGCATTGAAAAAGAATATAAGAAATTAAAAATACCTCTTTTTACCTCCTACAGTACTACAAAAATTTCTGACTACAAAGTTTAACTATCAGTGCATAACCTAGAAACATTTGTACATGATCAAGAAACATATGGACTAACATCAATCAATGACACAAGCTCAAACATGCTACAATTTGCATGCTCAAACTATAACTAGTACTTTATCGCCCGGACAACCACATACTGTAGTGTACAGTACTTCTCATTTTTAAAAGGTCACTGAATTTTCAACTAACAAAAACCTTTTTGGTATGCTACTGATCATGTCACAACCTTACAACGTTTTTGTTTTTAACTTGCTCTTAAAATTATTTCTGTGAGTTGCAATCACATCTGATTTTAAAACAATACCAAGGAATGTTACAATAGATGACACTGCTTCACAATATGCCAGTTCTTTTCACGTCTTCAAAAATCTACCCATTTTTTTTATTTTTGGGTTTCATGTTTTGATGTGAGAATTGATTTCACAAAATTGAGCCCAGATGACTTATTTGTAATTTTCAATTTACTGGTGACAGACTATACAATATAGCCTCAGAAAACAATATAACAAATATGTTCACCAAATAAAAACAAAAGATTTAACCTATTTTCTCTCTGTACGCTGCAGTACACAGTTGACTTGCTACATTTCTCCGCCAAAAATTAATCCATTTAAATAACAATATAGTAACGTCAGATATTTCTCAAGATTCCAAGTTGTTGTTGATGGTTTCTAGGCAGATACTTCTTGTGTTTCCTGTATAAACATAAGCCAAGGGAATGATGTTAAGTTTGTTTGAAATGCTGTAGCAAGGAATTCCATGGTGACAGGCTGATAAGTCACTTTTAACTTGAGAAAATCTGCATGATACACTAATATAGAACATATATGAAATCCTTTGTGCCCATTGTATACTGGCATAGTATTTGTGACATCGGTTCTAGGAGAGAGTTTAACTTTGTGGTGCAGAAACGTAGCTTTCAAGGCAAGCCATTTGTTTCATATAAAAGGTACTGTAGAACATCAATGATGGTCATTGCACTCTATAGTTCATATGTACTGTAAATGCATAGTATGCATGACATCAGTTTGGAGTAAAAAAAAGTAGGGTAACAATTAAGAACAGGTTCAATAGTTTAATGTAAATCGCCAGGAAGTTGCTTGGCTTCTTCTTACATGCTGTACTAAAAGAGAGCTCAACTTTGTGGTACAGAAACCTAGCTTTCACGGTGAGTAAATACATACGTTCCAGAACGTGAACTAGAAAATCCCCCTTGTAGAAGATCAGGTAGCCGCCGAGGCGAAGAAATCTATCACGGTTCCGCTCAAAATAGCAAGACGACCTACTTAAATGTGTTTCCGGATGGCAAACGCAAGAAGTTTAAATACTTTTCAAATTACATACCTCATAAAAATATTTTTCCTCAGATGTTATTTACGAATGCATGAATTATTTCTTGCTCTCATTTGAGAAGGCTGCAAAAGTGGATTATAAAAAGAAAAGAAAAAAAAAACTTAACAAAGAAAAAGTCCAACTGTACTTTCACCAGGTGAAGGAGTTAATATTTTTATGCAACTGTGGAACAGTGAGAATGTATGGGTTTGCACCACCTGGAGGTCCCTGAGTCTGTTGCCCCCCCCCCCCCCAAGTAGGGTAAAGACCATCTTTTTTACTGCAGTAGGCCAGTGATGTGCTTTATACCTTTTCGATTTTAGTGCATTATAAAAGTTGATTATTATAGTTAAAAGTGCCACCCATCAAAAAGTGTCAGCTGAGATAGACAGCATACTGTACCTCTGGCTACACTACTTGCTATTGAGATGAGCACTGTAGTAAATGATAAACTGAGGCAAAATCAAGAGCATTTTCCACCTAATGAATAGTCCCACATCCCTACCCCCCACTGTACCATACAGTGGGGAGGAGGAAGGATTGGTGGTCATACTTTTGCGCAACTACACTGCAATTTCAGAAGTGAGTGACAGTCTCAACTCAGGCAAACAGGATTCATAGATAAGTTAGGTACCACGTCAAAATGGCATCATAGCTGCAGATGTTTCAGCAAAGCTGCAGCTACTGAACCCAGGCTGGGACAAATCGCCTGTCCGATTGCCGGGGCAACCAGATTTTTTTCGGGCTAGCAGAATCAAAGGGCATGTTGTCCAATCAGGCAACTGCTTTGAGGAAAGGAAAAACTGCAAATCCTTTGCTATTGTGCAGTACACATTGCAAAACTTGTAATCCAATTTAACAAATCATATAATTGACTGTTCCAACATCACATTTTGTAGAAATATTGTTTCATTGTGGCTGCAAATTAATCAACTTTATTTTTTCGGGCAGATTCGGGCAAGTAGAAATGGTACTAACTGTGCCCAATCGGGCAAGTGCAAAAAAGTAAATTTATCCCAGCCTGACTGTACCTCACCTTGGCTGTGTACAGCAACACAGCATGGCTGCAGCTTTTGCAGCTTTGCTGACATAGCTGAAGTTTTGACATGATGGTACTGTACAAAACACAAACAGACTTCACATCATTCCATCCTACAGTAACAGTACCATCGAAAGCACATGTGTATATTCACTTTGAGCATAAATTATCATATGTGATAATAAATGAGTTTCACTGCTCCTGGCAAGTTGAAAATCTTCATGGGATTGCTTTAATTATTAAAAGCTAAAGTTGACTAATGCTAGTCTCAACTGTAGATGGGATAGCCACTTTAAAATGATTAAACATTGATGAAATTTCGTAAAAAAAGTGCACATTTTCACCAAAATGCTATGTCACTATAACAGAATTTTTTTTTACATTTCTGGAAGGATTTTGAAAATGAAGTTTTGCACCTGTATAATTAATCACATGTATGTTGAAACCAATCAATCCAGTGGAGCTTCCAAACTGCAGATTTGTTTATCAAAAGGAAAGCACTCAGAGCCATTGGAAGCTGTTCTTGAATGGGAGGCTGAATGTTATTCGAACCACTGTCCTTGGAGAGGGATCTAAGGGGAGGGGGTGTTTTTAACATATCTGAGGGCAATCTGGTGCAACATATTAAGCAAATTTGAAGGAAACGTACTGCAGTATGTTTACTTTTTTTACAAAGGGAACAAATTATGGGGTTTCTGTCCTTGAATTGAGGGGGGCAGAAGCATACTTTTGCCCCACCATACTTCTGACTGGGGGCTTCAGCCCCCCCCCCACCCCACCCGAACTCCTATGCCTGTGGAAGCACCTGCATACATGTCTTAAAATAATGTACACACAGTAACTACACATCAACTATGTATCTTTTTCATTACAGACTTTTCCCTGACAGTATTACGCTTCCTGTCCATTAAGAGCACCCATAAAACTGCAGTTCATGGTTTGGGCATTTAAATCCCCAGTGCTCTATTTCTTCACTGGCTTTTTACCAAGGAGCCAAGCCCAGGCTAACAACAGCTACCTGTTACAACTAGTGTCTGACCGATCATCTACAGTATTAGATAATTGCCACTGGGCCCATCATTGTGCAATCGGTCAATATTTGGCATCATTGCAATTCTGTCATTTAACTGATTACCACCGATTATTTGAAAAACTGGAGACAGGGCTAAAATACACTTCAAACTTTCTGCGAAAAACTTAATAATTCCTACAACCACATTTTTTTTAGGTTTCAACCCAAAATATCAACATTGGTACTCACAAAAATTGCAAAATTTAAAGCTCTCCAAATGATACCGAGCATTCATAATTGTTTCCTTAACTTCTGGTGCAGCACAATTCAGGTGGGTCAAGGGGTACACAGTATTAACTGTACCCTACAAGGTACAGTATGCATGCCATGGACCATGCCATGCATCTGCATACAAATTGTACTACAGGAAGACAATGACTTCAAGCTGTATTTTTTTCAAGTTTCAGTGCTAGCCATATTATCTGTACACACTTGGGGCACATAGCAACTCCAAATTTGAATACTCTAGGCTCATTGCCCTGCATAAATTATGCCACTTCCTAAATTCCTTTCTAATTATCTATGATAGGCACATGGGCACACATAATTGTCTTGCAAAGAATAATGGAATACAAGTCATGATACTTAACTCAACCCCTCCAAAAAATTTGGAAGAAAAAGAAGTAACAAATGCAACAGTAGTTCACAGTTTAATCTTTTCAAGAATAGAAACTCAAATTCAGTGCAATTTATGGCAAATTACACCCCAAAATACAAAAGAGCAATAGGATAATATTTATTTTATATATTAGATCCCTGCTAATGGTATTGTCCTCTTTGTCTCAGAAAGTTATTCGCGAAGATGAAGTTCACCTACGAAAGCCACTGAGTACAGTGTGTGATAAATTATGCAGTGCTAGTGCATTTTCCGTGCTTTTATGTGCGTTGGTTATATGAACTACTCTGTGCTCCTAACTGATGAACTAAGGGAAGCAAAAGCGTGTTAAATTCAAGCAGGAACGGCAACACAGTTTTCTGATTACAGGAATTTATCGGATTAGTTATACCTTTCATTTGGGGAATCTTTTAAATAAGACTTAAGTTTTGGGCAAGACGTTTTACAAAAAATATATTCATATCGTTACAGAACCGTGAGGTGTGTAAATGAAGTAAATTGAGTGAAATGTTTAATGGCCCTACAGTGCTGAGATAGTAAGTGCACTTTTGCTCAGAACTGGGTGGAAAGGCTACTATACAGCACTACCCCAATCCAGTACAGAACATTTACTCAGAGCCTCCTGACATAATCAGTGTATGAAACTAGGCAGAGCCTTATTTAGGATGGCAGACTCTTTGTCTAATGTTATGCCCGTGATATCATAGGCAAGCAAGTATTTATGATTGATTTTTATCTCAGTGTTTCGAAAGGAAATTCTACAAAAAATTAATATTCCATTCGTGGAATGTAGGGAACTGTTCCTAATATTGTTCAACTCAAATGTGAACATTATGTTATTACCTTGTGTGTACAAAGCTAGAGATACGCAATTAACGGCAAGAAAACATGACCTTCCCATACAAGCTAATAATCTATAATCGGCATCGGCCCAATTGTGTAATCGAATAATTGGTAACTCTCTTACTGCTACCTCTTCTTCTGCTTCCTTCCCCTTCCCTCTACCTCCCTTCCCCTCTCTCTGCCTCCCTCCCCTCCTCCCCCCTCCCACCAAAAGAAAAAACTGTCTTAGTTTCTGCTTACTAGTACAGTAAGAGCAGAATGTCTTTATTTCATGAGGCTCTCCCAGAATCCCATCAACCCTAAGTCAATTTCAACATTTAATTTGTCAGAACTTTCTAGAAATCCTCCTAGGACAACTAGAAACACTTCTCATTGGATAAAAGCAGCCAGACAGGCTCTGCAAATTAGCTTGAACATGATATTCCAATTCAATCTATTTACACTTCAACCACAGTCCCCTTTGCTTTGTTGTAGACAATGTATTTTACACTGTAGTTCCTCCACAATCCCCTTTTCTCAGAAAATCTATTTAAACTGTAATTCATCCACAATCCCATTTTACTCCTCTCATGCGTACTATGTTTGAGTAACATTTTCACACTTGAGTGATGATCCAATTATACCAAATAATTAAAACACTAACCCATCCACTGATTGCCAGACAATTAACCTTCAAAATGTTGTCCTAGACTAAATCACTGTAATTAATCATGGCTCCTTTCAATAGGTCCTGTCTCTACCTCCAAGTCTTCCCTATAGGTCTTGATGAATAATGGTACTGCACAATCCATGGCACATTGATCATGCAGTTTTAACTGTTGTTTTGTATGGATTCTTCTATAAATAGCCACGTACCCTGGCCAACTTGAAAAGTATCCCCAACCTGCTGTATTGATTTATAGATCTGTAGTAGTGTCTGGCTCTGTTCGCTTCAATCTCATGTTACAATTTCCTCCTTAAATACAGAAGCAGCTCTCTCTATTTTTGATTGAAATGTCAAGCTACTCAAGTTTGGATTCAACAAAGGCGAGAGCCGAGGTACGGTAATTATATGCTTTTCAATTCTCATCACAGAGCATGAAGGATGAAGAATACTAATTGCTCTCGCTTCTATTATCTCTGTTTCTCTCTCCACTCTAGTTGTCATAAAGCAGCTGTTGTACACGCAATAGATATTCTGATAAATTACGTTGTCCTCAGCATCGCCTTGCCCAAGTTCAACGTAGTGGAAAAAATTTAGAGAAAAGTACATATACTACAGGCACTACTGCTTATATCTCTGGATTAAAGGAGAAACAAACCCTAACAATTTACACATACAGTATGTTATTAGCAACGAAGGTACAACTAAAAGCGTCACCATACCTGGATCTGTTTCTGAGATACACTTTTAGCCACTTGTTGCAACAGGTCACTGTTTGCAATGCAATATTTGGAGTACAGGATGATCCATTATTTTTTGATCATTTTCTCAAGCATACAAAACATAGCTTCGGGGATGATGATTTAATTTGCAGAAAAATTCCCCCCACCTTCCTGGTGGGCATATTCACGAGCGACTATACTTACCCCTTGCTACATCTAATTTGTATTCTCATTTTCGCCCGGGGAGGGTCTGGGATCCTCACTCCGTCTGCCCGGCTTGCAGATCTTGCACGAGGCGCGACCCGTGCGAGCGCTGCATGGGCTTCTCTGCGGACCAGTGGCGGGAGATCGACTCCTGGCTGCAGGCCCGCAGGGATAAGCTCCAGTCGCGGCTTGACGCGATCCCGGACCCCTTAGCCCCGGGTCCCTCAGGTTTGCCCCCACCTTCC
Source organism: Holothuria leucospilota (assembly GCA_029531755.1). Classification (NCBI taxonomy): domain Eukaryota; kingdom Metazoa; phylum Echinodermata; class Holothuroidea; order Aspidochirotida; family Holothuriidae; genus Holothuria; species Holothuria leucospilota. Next base: position 25,844,150 of record CM055978.1, read on the forward strand.
TCCGGGAAAGGTAAGGGGGGTTCTAAAGGTAAGGCCCCGGCCAAACGGTCGAGGAATCCCCCTAAGAAGGCAGGCTCCTCCAGGAAGGCTGGTAAGAAGAAGAGTAAGAAGAGTGGAGATGGTTCTGAGACTAGGAAGGGTGGGCGGCCCGGTCCGCGGGATCATGTGCGAGGCAGAAGCCTAGCGGTCTTCTCGGACAACACCACCGTCGAAGCCTACAATATGTCTGCGACGTGAATTCCCCCCACCTTCCTGGTGGGCGTATTCACGAGCGACTATACTTACCCCTTGCTACATTCCCTCCGGCCCACCCCCGCTATTGGGGGCCCGGGGGGCACTTTTTAACCTGTACAGTACATAGCCATATGTATTTATGTAAATACCTTCTGTACAGTTTGTAGGTAGCTAACCCTCCCCCTGTTTACCTCACGAGGACTCTTTGGGCCTCGGGAGAGGGTTCATTGGGGGTTTGTATTCCTCACTTGGCGGTGCCGCCTGGCCGAGGCCAGGCGGCTCCGATCGGAGGGCTTCGCCTTTTACCTGTTGAGAAGACCTCCGCTCCCACTGGTAAGTGCTCCCGAGGAAACCTCCTCGCTTTGCGCTTCAGGCCAATGAGGACGAGCCATCGGCCAAGATGGCGGACATAGAGGGCGCGGTGTCAGAACTGTCCCGAGCAGCGCGCAGCCAAGTGAGGAATACGAACCCCCCAATGAACCCTCTCCCGAGGCCCAAAGAGTCCTCGTGAGGTAAACAGGGGGAGGGTTAGCTACCTACAAACTGTACAGAAGGTATTTACATAAATACATATGGCTATGTACAGGTTAAAAAGTGCCCCCCGGGCCCCCAATAGCGGGGGTGGGCCGGAGGGAATGTAGCAAGGGGTAAGTATAGTCACTCGTGAATACGCCCACCAGGAAGGTGGGGGGAATTCACGTCGCAGACATATACTTACCCCTTGCTACATCTAATTTGCATTAGAGTGACACCGAGTGGAGCTGGATGGGGGGTGCCCTCGGGGGGCACCAAGAGCAGCATGACCGAAGGCCGCCTCGGCAGAGAGAGTGTCCGAGAGGTAGCAGGCTACGAAGGACGATGGAGTCTTCCAGGCTGCCGCCTTGAGTATGTCCTCAATTGGCACGCCTGCGAAGAGGGCCCTCGAAGCCGCCTGGCCCCGGACCTCATGCTCTCTTGTACTCTAGTGAAAATGACAAATAAACTGGACTATCAGTAACTTCTACCTCATAGAGCAAACCCTTGAGGATGCATCAAGCCATATTAAAGATGGAAACTCTTCAGTCCAAACACTTTTTAGGTTTGGGGCATCCATAATTGAAAATTGGTGACTTCACTTTAATTGATGTAAGTTCAAACAATGTTTTCAAATATTAAGACACTCTGATGTGAATATGACAGATTAATGCAAATCAGTAAAAAATGTGACAAGATAAGGAATAACACCTCCATCATACATAGCAGCATACTCAGCAGAACATGAACCTATGCAATTAACTACAGTACATGAAGGCCTTTGTCTCAGAGGTGCTGAAGAAAATAACTCTTTACATTAAAAGCGGGGCCAAAAGTACTGAATTTGGCAGTTTGAACTGTCTGGGAAGGGTTAAGTAGACCTTCAATACAGTGTTCACAAACCTCTCAGGTGTTTTTTTGTTTTCCACAAACCTAAAGGTGGTCCAAAACTTCACCAGGTAACACAGGGATACACTTACTCTTTCACACTGAAATCTATGATCATGTGACAGTTCGTTTACGGTGGCTAAGGGGTATTAAGGGTTAGAAATTTAAAACACAAAACCAGTTTATGCTATCCAAAAACAATCTAAAGTGTGGTACTGCAGGAATTCATGAGAAAGCAATAAGATATCTGGGCATGGGGGGGGGGGGTTGTAGTAAGAAACTGAAAACAAAACCAGATTGAATTAACTTATGCAAACATTCCAGACACAGCAGGTAGCAACAGGGGTACAAGGTCTTCAATATTAAGAGGTGGGTAGGAGTGCGAGGGAGGATTTAAGAGAGAACAATTTAATGGAAACATTACTTTAAAGCGGCATTTTTTCAGTTGGTTTGCAAAATTCGCTAAATTTTTCCAAACTTGTCAAGTCTTCTTCACATACTAATGAAAATTGGTCAAACTAAGATGATCCCCATATCCTACATAAAAGCAAACTTTTCATGCGTGATTAAATAAAGATTCAATTCAGTTTCCAAAAATTCGTGACCAGACACTTTTTCACATTAGTATTAACCATACGTACACAATCGTCAAAGGCTAGGGTCCCAAAAATTAAAAATTTTGACTTTTTGCATAAATATTGGATGTGAAACATGACTAATTATGCTAATTATAAGCACTGTCATGTGGATGTATTCTTCAAAATCCTCACAAAATTATCAATATCAACCCAATGTGCTGCTTTTATAAGATACACTATCAAGATGTAAAGCAGTATGTACAGAATACTTGTTCTTACAATAGACCCTTTTCCAAATAGGAATTACAAAGGATTGTGGCTGGATATAGTTTTGGTGTGTGTTTTTGTCCACAGTAAAATGCCATTGACAAAAACGACCAATACCACACTCTATCCCATAATCCTTTGTAATTGCTAATTGGAAAAGGGTCTATGGGATGCTTTCATAGTATACAACAGTACACCACAGTATGTTTTACAGTTTACAGTATCCCCACCTACAGTATCTGTGCTACTGACTCACAAAGTCATTCCAAATATATGGCACACTGAGCTAAATTTAGAAAGTTAATTGGGCAAATCTTAAGTAACAAGTGTGCATCAAGTGCTACTGCATTCCAGGAATAAGAGCTTAAAAAAGCAGTCCTTTAATTGCTTTTGACAGGGACAAGGAAATCAAACACTGTATTAATTAAAGGTAATCATATTGTATACATACAAAAGAAGTTACCAATAGGATAGAAAATATTTAAACAATGCCTTGGCTAATTTTAGCAAACCATCTATTGAGGGAATAAACTTTACAGAATCTCACTTTCCCTTTTTTAATCACATGTATATTTGAAAGCGCATCAAAAATGCATATAATGACAATGTCAAAATTCAATGTAACAAAGGCTTTCAAAGAAGGTCTCATATATCATAATCTGAGAGTTAATCAAAGGGAGGGGAATGGGAGACGTGGTACTGCCTCTAATGATAAAATGTGATAGGGGGATGGAGTACGTACAAAGTTCCTCTTCATACCATCTTGAAGAAAGTCTGTTGTGGTCAATACATTGCCACAATGAGGCCAAGTAGGAATTTCTTTTTCTTGATCCATTTTTTTTTTTTCAGTTTGTGGAAATTTAAATTGAAACAGACTTCACAATGTTGTTTCTGTATCAAGTATTAAACTGATTGGTTGTTATACATTGAAAAAATACATCAGTCCTTAATAGAAGATAAAGTAGATATATACAGTACAGCCTAGGTATGACATCACAACAGACTTACCAAAAGTCATCATCTTTTCCAAATGTGTTAAAAACAGTACAGTAAAACCCCGTTTATCCAAATCCGAACACATCGGGACCAAAGGTTGTTCAGATAACAAAAAAATTAACGAGGTTCCAAGTTTTTGCCTCAAGTATGGTACACTGGGTCCATTAGACAGTGTGTCAACACATTTCCAAAATAATTCCAAAAAGGCTAAAAATTGCAGAGAGAATCCCCCAAAATATTTTGTTACTATTTTTTGTGACAGATAATATGACAAATAAATTTTAAGACTTCCAAAACAGAGGTTTTATTCCTAAAATTCATGCCTTCGCTCATCTGAACGGCCAATGCTTTCTACACACTAAATGAGTGTATGGGCTGAAGAAAAGCTGTAACGATCTGGAGAGGTATCTAGAGTATACATTCTGCATAAATTTCCAAAAATGTTAGATACACATGTGTAGGAGACTCTCAAACAGCAGTTCGCAATGTTTTTGTAAGGTCTACTTTCGTTATTTTTAGGTGTGAAGCTCACTACGTTACTAACTTTTCTGATTTTGTGAAACTAGGACTTACACTAGTCTTCGTATTTTTTTATAAGAGGATAGTAAGCCTATACCGACTCATGGCTGCTAACAAGAATTTCAGAGCAAACACATACCATATTTCTTCCAAATTTGACGAAGATATAACACAGTATTTTTATGTCCACATGTCGGCTGTTTTAGCCATCGTGACATCTTTCCATGACTTTTAAAGTCCCAAGAAATATTCGTGCATTTCTGCAAAAATTTACATTGACTTTTGCCTTGTAAAGCAGTTAAAAACTTGGTGGATACTACCGTAATTGTGTTGACTATTATTGTTGTTAAATCTGACAGCTAGTTCAGATAAACAGGGTTTTACTGTACTGTGTTACAAAATTGAGCATTTCTGTAGCAGTAAGAAGTTTGATATACAGTACTTTTCTCAATAGCATTTTATTCTTTTGTAAATTGCTTGTTTCCCTAATTCATAAATACAGGAGGGATAAAACAAACACTATTGTTCTGGTATGTTAATTTTTTAAGAACAACGGAGCTAAATTAGAAGCTGAATAAGTTTTGCGCATTGATAAATTTGTAATGCAAGCTGCAATATTTATGATAATATCATCAGGGAATAATTTATCTGGTATCGCACTACAATTTGCTACACAAGCTGGCCAAATTGCTACACAAATGCAGAAATGTGTAGCACTTTTAGTGTGCATAACCATAGGGGTTTCAGTGATTTTACACGACAGAAGGAAAAAATTCTCAAATCTGCTACACAAAATTTGAATACTAAATTACTCCCTGATCATTATGAAAATTTTTTTAATATCAAGCACTATTTGAAAGAAAAAACAAAGCCCCAAAAAAAAAAGAATTGTACATTGCAGTTGTTGCGACTACACATATTGCGACCCAGTGATTAGATACAGTAAAATGGTGCTATGTATTGTAACTTGTATGTTGCTTTATCATGAATATCAACCTACCCGTTATTGAATGTTGATATTTAATTCTATGTGAAATAGCCTTAAATTTGTGAATGCTTAACTTTCAACAAATACACATGCACACACACACACACGCATGACACAACAAACTGAGACAAATACCACATCGTGTACCACAACTTACAGTATTTATAAATCCAGTTAAGACTCATACACCTTTTCTGATACTAAATAAAACACTACATAACAGTTGCCATCCTTCATGAATTGCGGTCAAAAAGGAAATTAAAGATTTAAAATGTACACAGTGATAGATTATAACCACAGTTAATTTTTTGTGACCTTCACATAAATTGAAATACTATAAAGAACGTACCAACATCTGCCTGAAATCCTAATTTCCCTGTGATTGACGAAAAATCTGCATGACTACCTCTTTCATAGTAACGCTGACATAATAACTCCCACACAGATTGGTTAGGATGATAAGCAACGATAACATCTACAGTATTATCTAATCATAACTTTGAATCCCTAAGATTTCAGTGAAGCAAATAGATCACTCTGACTTAGAAGAAAAACGAAATTCATAACTGCAGTTTTACTGGTGCAGAAGGCTGTTACACAACATCAACATTTCTGGCAGTTTCTTTTTATCCATGCCCTAATTCAAAATGTCACCAAAAGTTAAACTGAATATGCTAGCATTGCTTGAGCATTAATTAACAAACAAGGGAAAGAACAGACAACACAGAAAAACATGAAAATGATCTTCTGCAGACCATGGGTGCCATTCAATAGATAACAGTCATAATAGGTGAGCTAAATAGTCCTGAATAACATACAATTAAGGGCAACAAATCTCACCCCTCACAGTATGAAGTCTCCTTACTAATTTAAGTTTTAGGAAGTCAGTGGAGCGCCATCTATCGGGGCTTGATTCATTGCCAAAAGTTATTCCACAGTAAATGGGCTGCCCAATAGTAGTAATAGGGGAAGAAAGTAGGAGCAAAATAGATTCTAGCCCCTCCTTCACTTCAAAGAAAACACCTGTCTAAAGCACCTCCTGAAACAAATTTATACTATACAAAGTTCTGTGCTGAATTTAAAATACTGTACTCTTGTCCTTGTCCACACACTGAGTGGGCTGTCTGCCATACTGAATGATCTGCAAAGGCATCACTGACCAATCAGAGTGATGCTATTGTTTGAATTTAGGTCAAAGTGTAGTTTCCAATTGTATTTAGAGATATGGGGATATCCTTAAATATGTTTGGAGTGATGCAACAGTCCCTTTAAGTACACACTGAAATATCCAAGATGGTGATAATATTGTTAATTTGTTACAATGTAACGGTGTTACACTTGCAGAATATTAAGGATTTTCATACTTTTCAAAGCATGATTTGTGAACCTGTCAAGAATGATAGGCAATTCAAAATAAGGTAGAAAAGTACTATATAACTTTTATTTAGTTCCCACAGAAAGACATTCAGTGCTTTGTGGATGTTCACCCAAACTTTCTCACATAAAACGATGAAAAATTCACAACTCTTTTAATGTCCTAAACTTTTGGGGAAGCGATCTTATGGTTACAATTGACTGCAGTGACTGAATGATTTCATAATGATTAAAAACATTTCTGTCTGTGCCATGCTGATGCAATGTTTACACAATACATCCTATTACTGTACAGTGCAGTAGTTAGCATCTGCTAAAAATGGTTAAATACCTACGTATGTCCTGACACATATAACCCTTCTACTCTCATCCTACCCTGACCCTAACCATACCCAGTCCCCTACCTTAACACTACCCTCACTGTAGACTGGTTGGAATACAGAGATGTTGGAACAAAGATAAGTCCGAACAGAGAGCAGTCCCTCTTAAAAGAACCTAGGGTAATAATGGTTACACAAACTTGCTCATTTAAAATTTTCCATGTGAGTATGGAATGTCAGAATGAGCGTTCATTGCCAACACGAATTCTCTGATTAAGTTCATTTCATCCATAATGGACTGTCTCTGCATGCACTGTCACATCAAACTACTGCTGTTGATCTCTGAAGTACATTTTTGAAATCCAAGATGTGCAGTTCACAACATTTACTGCGGTATACAGAAATAGTTCTATCAAAGATGGTACTAGTGCTCCCCCTCCTCCCCTAAAAACATTACTTTCCTCCCCTATATTGCTAGGGAAGAAAGTAATGGTTTTCCCTTTGATTTATGTTTTATATGTAATGGGAATGTAAAAATTTCTTTTACCCATCAGTTGATGTAAAAAGTTGGTTATTAATACTGTTTTTAATCTCTGTGTACATGCAATGTGTAATCAGATGAGATACTGTACTTCACGACAGAAATGTGAGTGTCCGAGTGTCTTTGAGACTGAGTACATATGTACACTGTATGTGTGTGAACAAAAAAGCGTGTCGCAAACTCCTCCTAATAGTGTTGGGTAATAATTGACTTTTTTACCATCACCATAACAGAACAAAATTTATATCTCAATAATTCGATATCCATGATAATTTTCATAAAGACAATTCCCTTGAAGTTGGCTTCCGTGCTCATGCATGTTAGAATATTCAATAATCAACTTTCATCGATATTCCATCAGTTCAATGTAAAAAGAGAATGTCTTCAATAAAAAAAAAAACATCTTGGAGACAGCAATGACTGAAGAGATAAAGCATTATAACGCAAAGTTTTTCATTTGTTATTCAAGAATTTATCATCATTTTTTAATTCATGTTATCGTATCCCCATAAAAAGAAATTATCGCTATAATGATAATTTTCGATATCACCCAATACTTCCTCCTAAACCAAAGTCTGATGAAGTTCAAAATTGGAAGGGAAAGTACCCGACTATGAAAAATTGTGCATGCGTGACTGATGACCTCACAGGTCAAACGTTAAAGGTAAAAGTACTAAAAATTGAGTTAATTTTGCCATTATTTGCCTTATAGTAAGTTAGATAAAGTAATACAACCACACAATATGCTAGAGCTGATCAGATAATATTTGAAATAGTGCTCCCTGGTTGCTAAGGGTGGTGGTCAAAGGTCAAAATGTAGGTCAAAGGTCAAATTTGCCTAAATTTTGCAAAAAAGTATGCTGCAACCTCTTCCTAAGCTGTTAGTTAGATGAAGTTCATCCGAAGAACTACAGAATGTACTTCTTTAATCCTAGAGTTTTAATTTCAAGAACTGAATCCTGTAGTTTTTAAAATAAAGGATTACATTTAAAGGGGGTATGACACGGCCAAAGTAAGTTTCTCAGTAAATATTCTTTGGGCACATCTTGAAATAAAGCGAATGTTTTTCTGTCTAAACAAGGTCTACATACACCGGAATATGACCTTGTAAATTCTCAAAACAGGCCACACTCAGTCCATCTGAAATTTGAAAGCGAAAAAAACGTAGTGAGCACGTCTCAAGACGTGATGTCATTGGCGGCAAGGTCAGTAGCACTTCTGTGCATTGTACAAGGAAGCTCATCTATCGTTTCCACACACAGAATCACAGGCATGGTAACGTGCTTTAGTAGGTACATCATCTCAACTAACACCTGTGCTATCGTGATACTTGAGTAGCACGTGTTTAGCATTCCCAATAACACTGTCACTGAACAGCCTATAACAAGCGCTTGTTATGGACTGTTCATATCGTACATGTGCATAGCTATTCTGTACACCGCATGTACTACCATACCGCATACTTTTTTCACAGAAACTGAGCTGAGGTTTATGTATGTAGGAAAACTAAAACACACGCTCATATGCACGCATTCATACTGGCCAATGATGTGCTTCCAAGCCCCAACATGGTCCGCGCCAATGACATGTATGTACGGACGCAAACTCGTCGTAGTGCATATGCTTGAGTCCATTCGCACCTTAGAATGCACATCATTGGTTCATGCTTTGTGTTCTGTATTGTGATGTAAGTATTTCATGAAGATGCTAAGATATGAAACTTTCCCAAAGCATTCTATTAGTTCCATATATGTCCTTACATAGCACAGTGGGGGGTGCTGCCAATTGCGTCATAAAAGTCAAGTGACCTGTTGCAGCATTTTTCGAAATTGGATTTCTGGTCATTTTTCTTCAAATGCTATTTATATCGTACTGCGCTGGTTTTAATTCTGTGTGAGATGATACTTTTACAATACTGTACCCAATCTTGCAATACACAAAAGTTATTTTGGCTTTGCCATGCCCACTTAAAGGATTTAATTTTAAAAGGATTAAACTTTAAAGGTCAAAAGCAGTGGCCCCAAACTTATTTTGAAACAAAAGCTAAATGTCACAAATTTCTTCTTATTTCTCTTGCAAGTATCTTTCATAATATTTTAGGACATAAATATTGCATATTCAAGGTAAACCAAGCAGCTGCTCCTTGTAAATTTTACAATTGAGTGAGAAAAATACTGTCACATGATTCTCAAGATCCATTCAGGAAATAGGATAGTCTACTATACAATTATTTATTGGGGTGACTGCATTCTCCTTGAAAGGATTAAATTTATTTTTTTTAAATCTTGTAGTTTTAATTTAAAGAATTAAATCCTGTAGTTTTAATTTTTAGAACTGGGATCCATTAGTTTGATTTTTCCAGGTCTAGACTAACAGTAAAAATAATGAACAGAAACACCTGGCTAAATGCTCTATCATTCCTACACATTCATACAAAAAACAAAGGGCAGAAACACCATACAGACAGTGCCAGCCACCCCTAATACTTGGGTCTGTTCAAATCCGTTTTGATATGATGGGTCGTAAAGGTGGTAAGTACAAGGTGGTTAATACCTATATCTGTGTCCATGTAACATGCGCCCAGTGGCAAGTGTTGTTATATATTGACTCAAAAAATACATTTGTTAGTTAGTTAGATGACATTTAACGACACACAAACACAGGCATGAGTAGTGTCAACTAGATAAAAAGGTAAAGTTTAAATACTGTACGGTTTTAAGTATGGTTCAAGTTTAAGTTTGGTTTCAAATACAGCTCAAATATGGTGCAGGTCCTTCCCTTGTAGTCGCCTCTTACGACAGGCGGGAAATATGGTGGGCACATTCAGATACACTTTGTTCCCTGATCTAGGCCTAAGCTGTGAAGTACACTATTTTTATCACTTACTACCATGTAGTTCTAAGACACCATGCATCAGCACGCACTGCTGCAGTAATTCTTACTAAACATGCATGTAACACATGTATGAACTTAATAACCATGGCATATCACAATTGAAGTATGCTGCATTTTATTCAGTATACTGTGCAATGTTATGAACCTAGCAACAAGATTAGATTGATAAAGTGTTGAAAACGAAACAGGAATGCTTGAATAACCTAAATAATTATTTCTGCACATGTTTAGGACACTAGAAGATGAAAGCATTCTTAGTTAGAGTAAAAATTGAGCAATATATGTGAACATGAAAAAAATTGGGACCAGCAAAGAGTTTTTGAAGGCAATTAGGTAGCACAGTTTTATAGTGGCATATATTGTGGACCTAAGTTAGTATGGGGTGATACAAAGCTACCCAAATACTCAATCAGCAGACTGCAGACTAAGTTGAACCAACCTATTTCAATTCAAGGGTTGAGTCCTTAACCTGGTGTAGGCAACTTAGGCAACTATGCTGTCCTTGGTAAAATCATAGAATACAAGTCCACATGTGGTGTTATCCTTTGGAGTGCATTTGCAGATGCATCTTGCTCCAAAGTTATGAGCTTTTCAGGATAAAATACTGTATTTCCAAGTCTAGGGAAGGTGTCTGTGAGTGGATTCATGGGTTCACAGATATGATCTAGCTAGAATGGCCCATCTAATGAAATTTACGGACAAGACATTTCAGGTTTATGGACAAAATACATTCAAGGAGCCTGAGCCCATTGCATGGGATTTATGGAATAAATATTTCCAAGTCTGGAAAAAGTATCTTTGAGTCTGTTTACTGCTGATTTCTTCAGATCATGAGCTATTTGAGAAGAATCCATCACATGGGATTTATTAGTATAAATATTTCAGCGTTTTGGTCTAGGACTCAATGTTGTGTAAGCCCATCACATGGGGTTTATGGACAAAATATTTCAGGATTTACGGACAAAATATTCCCCAAGTCCAGAGGAGTTATCTTGGAGTGGATTCGCTGATTCAATCTTGCTTTGGAGTCATGAGCTATTTGAGATTGGCTCATGGCATGGGGGTTAGGCCTATGGGCAAAATATTTTGGTATTTATTGAAACCATGTTTCCTCAAGTGTACCCCAAAGTCCACTTTTATATTTGGCCTATATCACTGACCTACCTTCACCAGTCCATTCAACGATAAGACTCTTTTTGCAGACAATTACATGAATTCACTGCAGAATTTGCAATTACTGAGGACTCAGAGTGAGCACTCAGAGAAGCTTCAAAAAGATCTTGACTCTTTAATAAACTGGAAAACAGACCGGCATGTCTTTCGATGCTCTGAAGTGTTTCACCCTGGGAGTCACTCACAAAAAGTTCCTAATCATAAATGATAACATTATGGGCAATATTGTCCTTGAAGAGATGAAACATCATCCATACCTGGGAGTGAAACTCAGCAATGACTTATAGTGGTCAACTCACACCAGTCTAGTATAAACACCTACAGTAGGGTACCTAGGCCAAGTTCTCAAGTGCACTTTGTTCCCTGAACTAGGCCTAGTCTATTCACGCTCAAAATTTTTCTTGCATGTTACTGTGAGGGTAACATGTGTCTGTGTGCATTGCTGAAGTGATTGTTGCTACATATGCATATGCAGGTAATATCCCTCTGTCTGGCCTTTGTAAACCCACTCGTATTACTCGTAACGTGCATGCTTTGCACTACTGCCCCCCCCCCTCTCTACTAGGACTAATTGCTTTAAATACAGTTTCATCCCAAACACAATTCGGGATTGGAATGATCACCCTGGCAGTCTTATCGAGGGAGCTGTTAGTCACCCTAAGCCTGTAAAGTTTATTATCAATTCTCTGAGGGTCTGACCGACCTCACAGCGCATACAGTATGTGGTGTACTATTGTCCTTAACTGGATGTCTCACCGTATTTGAAAGAAGAAGAAGGAAGAGGTATGAACTTTACCATAGCTATGGACTACTGTACAGTATGTCACAATTGAACAGCAAAACGTCCCTTTTAGCATAGTGTGGACATCCTAGCCTGGTAACAAGATAAAGTAAGCAGCTTGATAGAATGTTAAAAAAAAAACCAGGATCACTCATATAAATCAAATTTTTTGGACATATGTTGTACACTATTAGTATTCTCAGAATCAAGAGTCTTTAAAAACACATTAATCCAAAGAGATCAATTACCTAGGAATATATTTGAATTTGAGAAAGATCAAGACCATTCAAAATTTTGAAGACTATGCAGTAGCCCAATTTAACAAATGGTGTATATTGTTCACCTAGTATGGAAGCCCAAAGCGACACAAATACTAGGTCAGCAGACTGGGGACTAAGTAACCACCAAGGCTAAAGATGTTAGGTCTGCTGAAAACTGAAAAGGAACATCTATTACTGCAGTAAGAGCACCAACTCCATAGCATACAAGTCACTGATTAGACTGAAACTCGAGAATTGCTCAGCCATTTGGGACCCCCAAGCATAAACTGGATTGAAAGGGATTCATTGGAAAAAACCACAAAACAGAGCTGCCAGATTTACTGTTGGGGACTACAGCAGGGACTTAAGCATCACTAAAATTCTCACTAATCTGGAATGAGAAAGTCTGCATGATCATAGAATAACACTATGCTTAATTACCAGATCTATAAGCAATCCCATGGTTTGATCCCTAGCAAAATCAAGAGCTCTCTTCAACAAACTCACTCTTCAACTCATCTTAAATCCAGGCAATCAGGAACCTTTAAATGCAATTTTATCACAACTTATAAGGACTGTTACAGGTATTCTCCACATCCAAGGACAATTCCTGAATAGTACCTTGTACTGCACCAAATGGTAAAATTTTTAAGTTAGACATTAAGGCCCCTCCTCAAAAGCCCATTTTTAAATCTAACTGGGACCTGCTCCTGACTGTTACATAAATGGGACAACCATTTTGGTGATTGTGAACCAACCAACAGATAACAGAAGAGAAGAGATACACAAATAACACAATATTTTTCAATTCTGAGGAAATGGCATGGGCAGCAATCCCAGGGAGGACAGGGGGACATGTCCCCCCCCCCCATATCTGAGAAATGGCCCATTGACTTTGATTTTCACACAGTAAATTATTTGCAAGTGGTGTCATCCCCCCTGCCCAATATTAAGAACAAATCGCCGATGTTGAGTCTCATTAATGGATTCATGGATTGGATGTTCCACAAGCTACTACATTTGATGATCCCAGCAAACTGTAGGCCTAAGCCATGGTGACAACATATCCACGTATCCAGCTACAATGAGGAGATAATGCTGGAAAAATGCACTCATCCCAATTTGAATTAGTATGCAGTACTTGGTATCCCAATTTATGGATGGCTCTTTTCAGTCTTGTGACAATATCTACTATTAAAATAGTTAATTTCATGATGGAGAATAACACGAAAATTACTGATCATATAGGCTATACATACGTCTATTTATGTTCTGAAACATCATGAAATACGGTTTCAGGGGAGTTGATTGGCCCTAGTCTACGACAGTTAAGATGTAATAGACTAGCCTAGTCTTATACTAACCTAACATTAGGTCTAGGCTAACATTAGGTAATTTAAAGTGGCTATGCCACGTGTAAATTAACGGTTTAAACCTTTTGGTATCTTTAGGAATACGTTTCCTACAACGAAAATCAACCATTTAGTTTGTTCACAACTTGTTTTTCCGCTCGAAAATTGAGAAAAAATACACCCTCTTCCAGCCTTGAAAAGTTAGTCTTCCCGAAAATTTTCAAAATCTTGTTACGTCATGTGACGTCACTTTAGGAACTGATCGTTGTTTGCCGTGGTATCCTTCGGACATTTGATACAGTGTTTGCATTCCATTGTACCAGTTACCAAGGTCGATACAATGTAAAACCTACGTGAAAAGTTGTAAATTTTGGAATTGTTATCCCTTTTCTCGTGGTTACCAGTTGTTTTAGTCAATTAAATGCATTTCACGCAGGTTTTTCATCTTGGTGTCATGATAAGTAGCTGCATGTACAAACATTCACAACGCAACAGCATATAGGTACAGCATGGAAGTACTACTTCCATGGGTACAGTACACAACATACCTGATACTACACAATGTATCACCAGCACTGTTTCGTAGTAGGTACCATGTGAAATCAAATTTAATACTTTCTTTGGAAAGGCGGATCTGAGCCAGGGAGTTGCTCTCTAGTGGCAACTCCCTGATCGGACAGGAATGTTGGACTGTCTTCAGAGAGGCGAAGGCGATACTGAACAAGACTTCAGTGGTGCAGATGGGGTGAGTAATTCGTTACGGCGTATAGGACCGTATCGATTTGAGACAGTGTTAGGTGAGGTAAAAGTACAACACCACAACAATTCGAGCATGAGAGAAGCATTTGGAGCAATTGAAAGGGACTTTAGCTTGGAAAGTTTTATGTAGGCAGTCAAAATATGAACTTTAGGTTACTTTCGTGCAAGTGTCAGTGGAAATCGTGGAACTAGCCTATGATTGGATGTGCACAGTGCTTCGCTGGCTGATGCCAGTCCACTCACTGTACGTATTACTGCAGACCGAACCGAACAGTACACTGCTGAGTTTTTTTCGTTCTTCGGTTATGAATCAAGAGTATTTGTAATTATTCACTATAGCCTACTGCAGCCCCAAAATATAACAGACCGACACCACTCTCCAAACAGACAGAATGAAGTTCAAATTCAAGACATGCCGCGAATTACAATCATTACTATCTCTTACGTACGTATAGGCTATGTTGTACGCCAGGTTCGGTATACAGAGGCTGGTGTTCCTAAAATGACGTCATCATTTTGTTGGCTTGAAATCTCATTTTCAACAGTCTATTTTTTGGTGCAATTTTTTGAAACATTAATTTCTCTTTAATGCTCAAGGCTGTAAGGGTGATGAAAACAGTTTTGGAAAGATCTTTTTGTGTACTTTAGGCTAAATTAGTCTCCCGTTTTTCCAATTTACGAGTCATGGCCACTTTAATAATTTTTCAAAATTTAGGCCAGGGGCCTAACATTAGGGCAACTGTTCCTTCCCTTTAAACAGCTGGGGCCACGGACACAGGCTACAGGAGCTTTAGCCCCCGCACTTTTTCTGTTGTGGGTATTCTGGGCTGCCTTAAAACTGCTTTTATTTTGTTGAATGTCAGTAACCGCTTTGATGATTAGCCCCCACTTCAAAATTGGCTCCACTGTCCCTGAACAGTGACCCATAACTGTACTCTAGACCCTTAAACCAAGGCTGGCAGAACACTAGCATTCGTACAGGAAACTTTGACTTTGCACGCAGATCTGTGGCTTACGAAACTGTGCACCAATGCAAACTTTTGGGCATAGCCTATGGCGTTATCATCTAGGCCCTAATTGGATAAATTTTGCCATACTGGTGTGGTGCACAATGATGATGTCATTGTGGCATTACACTAAATGTTAGCCTTCACCCTAGGCTAAGCCAAATAAATAGGCCTGCACAGTACACCTGTCGTAACAAACAGTAATGCACTGTAACTTGTGTAGGCCTAAGGCTTATTCTATCTGAGCCTGGGTGTCATACTCATAGTCCTAAGGCCTAGGCCTAACCCGAACTAATAATAAGGTAGGCTAGGCTATTCATAAGAAAGAAAACATAATAGATCCGTGACTCTTACCTCGGAATTGGTTGCCGACAAAACGACGCATAGGCCTAGGCCTAGAAAGTACACAGTATCTCTAAACTTCCAGGAGGTCACAGATCCAAAACTTATCAACAATAACATGCAATAACTAAGTTATAGTGCAGCAGGCAACTTAACCAGCATGCAGCGTACTGTGTTGTCATGGATGAGTAGGCCGTTCTCTCATCTGACTTCCTAAAGTTACCTATAGTAATTTTGTGCAACCTGCAATTTTCGCTTTTGGAGGGCGCCAAAGAAATATTCAGTCTAAGACTATGGAATCTATTTTTATAATCGTGTGCATGGAGCTGTATCTAAATAGGCTCCGATTCAGTCCAGAAACGTATAACGGCTTTCATTTCGTCTTATAAATATCTAAGAATATTTATATTCTGAGTGGTACTCAGTCTAAAATATATGGATCTGATTCACTCAAAGATATTACATGCATAGGTACGAATCGGACCTCAGTTGAAAGAGGCACAGACCTTTACCGAAAACTGAAGCCAAAATCCAAATTTTGTGTCTTTCAGTTTTCAGGGGTGGAGCTCGGATGGAACAGGGGGACTATGCCCCCCTCCTTCCGTCTGGGAATCTTTCCAGTTTTTCTTGCTTTCTTTTGGGTAGCCTTAATAAAGTTTTTAATGCCGATGGTAACCAGTCACCGGACGGTTTACAAGATATTACTCTCAAGGAAGTCAGATCCGTCAATAAAAAACAAAATTTTTATTTTTTTCTCAACAAAAACCCAAATTGCTCAAAAGTTCTTCCATAAAAATACCGAAATTTTCAAAATTCTCAGGTGTTCTTCAATAAATCTCGGAATTCGGCGCACTTTGCGCCTTTGTCGGGGGTTTGGGCTCCTCCCCCACCCGTCAGGACGGTACTTGGTACCTCCGTCGGGCAAATTCTGGCGTAACTTCCAACAGCTAATTTGTGACAAAATTGTGATTGTTTTTCAGGTCCAGGGGTGGTGCCAGGACTTCCCCGACAGGGGGGCCAAGCTCCCCAACGGGGGGGGGCGGCCAGCAACCCAAAGTCTCAACGAAGGAAATAAAGTGCCGAAACGATGTGTGAAGGAAAATTTTGGCGCGCGAAGCGCGCCGAAAATTTTGGGCTCTATTTGGAGAAAATTTGGAAAATCAGCCGGCATTTTCCATGGAAAATTTGAAAAAATGGGGCTTTGAAGAAGAAAATTGGAAAATTTGGGGTTTTTATTGAAGAATTTGCCCTAATTTAGACCAAAATTAAGTAAATCGTCGGGGCGACTGGGCGTTGTCGGGGACTACATATTTTATTGTATACATAACAGCTCCCCGACGAAACCGAAAAATTTCCCCGACGGGGGGGGGGGGGCATGCATTGTACACTTGCTGTGAGGATCATTGTCATATTCGTAATGATGTCAGAATGACGTTTGACCGATGCTATAGGTGTTTCTCTATGTTTGGTTTGATTTACCTCACATTTACCAACTATATGTTTCGTGTCATAACCTCATCTCCATAATTTACAAACTTTTACAAAGGATGAGGTTGTTCCAAGATGGGGTATATTGTCAAAGCTGAATGGACAAAGAGGAAGTGTGGTGTACAAAACTTCAATCTTCTTTCAAAAAGGACACAGTCTTGCTTGCCGTTTGTCTTAATACGACATTTGAGTACACACCATCCACCGGCGAGGACAAAGAATTGTTTATGTGAAACTTTATCAGTTGAAACTATTAAAATTAATATATATAGAATATTCAACATAAAACTAATAATGTAGACTTAACCATTACGTTACAACTTGAGTTCCAGTTTCATGGAAAAAGCCAACCACAGCCACAGCATTGCCCGAAAAGAGCATAGACCTGTTTTCGGCCCATTGGGAGGGGGAGGACTGGTTCCCCCAGCCCGCCGTGTATACCACTTCTATATACCTCATACAGACTATAGGTAAAAGTTTCTTCTGTCTGGTTGGGAGTAAGAGTAAAGGTCTAAGTGAGTTAGTCCAGTTGAGTGGAACAAAAAACAAATCTGCATTATTGATCCTGTGAAACCAAGACGATTAACACAATTTAAAGCTTCAAGGCGTAAGAGCCGGGGGCTGGGCCTGCAGATCCATCCCTCCCGGATTTTATGGAAAACCCATTTCTCAGGCAGAAGTTTGGAAAAAAAATCGGGCATGTTACTGGTAATACAGGCTTTTTTGGACAAAAACGGCTACGCCCCTCCCCCTACCCCCGAAAAAATCTTTCTTACGTCTATGTTCTAGGCTCTATACTACACTCTCCAATAACTTGTCTGGGGCATTATTTAACTATTTTTTGTAAACTTAAACAGTCTATCCCAACAGATTCCTGACAGGCCATTCAAGGGAGGGGAAGGGGGGCTCATGGGCTTAATTTCTTTCCCAAAGGTTTATCATTCTAATTAAGGAATCGTTCAAAAAATTATTTTAATCACACAACAATAGTGATGTAGTACTTCTGGACCTTTATTTGCATCACAATTGTTTTCTTTCACATTAACGTTAGTACGGAAAAACAAGACATACTAATTTTACGTTATGTAATTTTCTAAACGTAGGCTATTGAAAACTCCATTAAAGTGAAAGGGACATACCTCTCTTTAACCACTCGTCCCCGCATGAGCTTTACTTGGTGAGGCCGTGAGGTGACTTGTCGTTAACATGTTTTTCTCTAGTAAATCTGGTAAATTATGTGACTTCATATATTAAACTTGAACTTTGTATTTAGTCTGACATGCAAATGACGATCATTGACGACGTTTCAGAGGGAGTCTATTTTCAACCCGCACCTGTAAATGGGATTCATCATCCCTGCTGGTTACTGAGCAATACACATCTGCCGAACATACTGCATGCAAAATTACTTGCAGTTATCTTCCAGAACATGATGAATGCGCGAGCTGAGTACACTTTCAGAAAGCAGCGACCGTTTGAAAGGAAGGGGGCACTAGAATCGGAACAAAGCTAAACGGCCATGTTCTTTCAGTCTCCGAAACGACAGTTACCGAAATCATTTGGGAAGGGAGCAAACACAAATATAGGGAGACGCTTCCCCTCCCCTCCCTACGTGACTGCATGATGCAAGAAAGGGCAGATACTTCACATATACCGGCCTAACTCGGTCTTGCTCTGCGTGGTATATCGACAATGACAACGTAGGAGATATATACACACAAGTTGATCATTTGTAGATTTCGCAGGTCCGTCACATCACACAACTGTGGGTTTTGCCATGGAGCTAGTACCCTTAGGAAGGGTATTAGCTCCATGGTTTAATTCTGCAAAATTCCTGAAATAATAATTCAGGCCTTAAGGGGCAGTTGCTTTACGATGCTAAGCAACCACAGGTTTGGGAGAAGTGGTATGGCTTGTAAATTACGACTTTACGTCGGGTTGCTAACCAACTCCACAATTTAGATCAGATTTGGTTTCTTTTAAAAGGCCACTTCAAATGGAAAAAAAGTAGATTGCTCTTGGATGAAAAACCCACCTTTCTTTGACCCAGCCGAGGATCGAACCGCGACCCTCCCGGCTGCTAAGCTTCATCGCTTCAAATGCACCCGCCTTCATTCACTTGGACACAGCACCGATCAGAAAGGACAGGTGTCTCTAAAGGGACTTGCCTGGTAGTGTCCCTAGTTGTAAGCAGGGAGTTGCCATTAGTTATATGTCCCAGTTTACAGTATGACAGAAGGTCATCCATGAATACCTGAGTAGGTTAAGTACAGACCCTAACGTAACAAGAAGAGGCGGAGGAGTCCCTTCCCCTAAAAAATTAACTCACCCTAGACAGGCCCGTGGCCAGGAATTCTGACATGAGAGGCACCGGCACCGCAAAGGAGGGCACCGAAGACTATGTTTGTAGCTAGAGGTGCCACCAGATGATGGCAGTTTGCGGGGACCACAGGGATGATATCTCAACCCTACACGGATAGTTTAAAGAAATCTGACGTACGTGTGAAAGTGCGCGAGAAGCGGGCGAAAACTACCCTTCCCTGGCAGCAATTTCCCCTCCTCTTGCGATGCAGAGACGTGGAAAGTCTCCCAAGTGAACGGAACAAGGCTATGCTCATGATGATGCTTCTTTAGCTCCGCAAGCGTGGATGAAGAGTGGGTCCTTTTCGGACGGTGAGGGGACCATAGGCTACCATAAGGTCCTGGTGTGGTTCAGTGTAATTTTGGTGGGATCCAGATTGAGGGAAAATCCAAGAATTTGTTCGAATTTGTGGTTCGAGTAAACTCAAACCACGATGTCATCACTGTCATGTTACGAATGTTGCTCAAAGTATTAGAATGAAGAAGAAGAAGAAGAAGAAGAAGAAGAAGAAGAAGAAGAAGAAGAAGAAGAAGAAGAAGAAGAAGAAGAAGAAGAAGAAGAAGAAGAAGAAGAAGAAGAAGAAGAAGAAGAAGAAGAAGAAGAAGAAGAAGAAGAAGAAGAAGAAGAAGAAGAAGAAGAAGAAGAAGAAGAAGAAGAAGAAGAAGAAGAAGAAGAAGAAGAAGAAGAAGAAGAAGAAGAAGAAGAAGAAGAAGAAGAAGAAGAAGAAGAAGAAGAAGAAGAAGAAGAAGAAGTAGAAGAAGAAGAAGAAGAAGAAATGACAGTTACATTCTTTTACAAGTAGTTGTAGGCATGAACGTACGGATTGTTTACGATTGGGGGCGCTGTAGCGATTTTTGACCGAAAAATTTAGTGCATGTTTGCACGAAAGTGGCATATATTTTTGCCCGAAGATGGCAAATTTTCTGCCCAAATTAGGGCTATATTCCCCCTCCCCCTCCTTCCTCGGTCGTATGATACGGTGGGTATGACCATTCCTCTGGTCAGAAGAGACGAGGTGAATAAGATGCAATGCATTCTGTCCCCGATAGGGGTAAGTCGCCCCAGCAGTTGATCCCTATTATTGCCTTTGGTTTTGATGGGCTTCCCCGCAATGCAGCTTTAATTTTAGGCCCGACCTATTCAAAGTTTAACCATTTAAAGGTCTGTGGACATGTAACAAAAACAACTGTTTTACTCAACAATAATAGACTAAGATCCCCAGATGAAATATCCGTTGAAATCATTTGAATATCTTGTAGGCCTACCATTGACCCTTTTCCAAATAGCGATTACAAAGGATTGTGGGACAGACTTTTGGTGTGCGACGTTCTTGTGAATGGCATTTTACTGTGGCCAAAAACAACGTGTACCCAAACTCTTTCCCACAATCCTTTGCAGTTGCTATTTGGAAAAAGGTCTATATATTCATAAGACAAACCTCTACAAAGTTTGACCATTTCTGAGATTTCTCATTTGCTTTGCACAAATTATGGTGTGGAGTGTTGCCCAGGGTCTATATTCCTTTTGTTAACCGTTTTATAAATTACGTGTTAATTACTTACCAGTAACTTTCTAGGTCTGTGTTTATAGTGGACATTTTGAAAGTAGTCTACAGATATTTCCAAAATAACCCACCCCGGCCGGCATGCTAACATTTAACTGTCCTTTTAATGAAGGTTAAACAAACAAAAGATAACCTAAGACACTTCTCATGAGTCCCTGTTTCACATCACAAATTTGCATACGTAACTCATGTTTATTCATGAGGTAAGTGCAAAACCTTGTGTAAGGTGACACATTTGTGTCTCAAGACAAGAATATATGCATGATATCATGTCTCCAGGTTAAGTTAGGGTTAAAGAAGTCAGGAAAGGTATAGGGTTAGAAGGCTCAAGACTTCTTATTTGCCTGATATCATGTTACGGATTGTGTGGCAAAAACATTAATTGTAAAATGGTCAATATTTGATGGATTTTGATGGGAATTGAGACGGGACTATTTTAAACGTTTCTGATGCTTCTTATACATCAGATAGACAGGTATGATATTATCATGTTCACAGACCTTTAAGACATTATTCATCAGCTGTACGAAAAATAGGCGGAGCTTTGCTCAATGACAATATTTCTGTTCATACCCTGGATGAATTATCTTAAGTCTCTTGAGGCCCAGCCCTGTAAGTTGCCTTTCAGATTATTCGCTCGTTGCACAGGCCATGGGCGGCGATCCCGGGGGACAGAGGGGATATGTACCCCCAATATTTGAGCAATCGCCCATTGATTTTGATTTTTCGCACAGTAAATTATTAGAAAATATGGTCATGCCCCCCCCCCCCCCGCCCTCAATATTGAGAACAAATCGCCGCTCTTGGCACAGGCCACCTGAGGTCACAGATAAAGCACAGCCCAATGTCCTTTTATGTCCAACTACTGGGGTATTGTGAAGGACTCTATACTTTCAGCAGGCGAAGAACGTTTTGAAAAGTCCGTACATTTCTTCTAGACAGTGAATTTTACTCTATACTCATAACATAACTTAAAAGTCTCGTAACACCAGAAGTATTCGCTAAACTACCATAACGTTATCTAATAGAACAATACACAGGTACCGCAGCTCAGCCTTGCATTGTTTCCGCCATTCTGGCTATTGTGGTGGTCTTACGTTCTGCAGGTAAAGAGTCAATGGGGATTCATTACTCGTCTGAGAGAATTCTTCTCATCTCCCCACTTAGGGGATCTATCAGAAACATTTCTTAAATACCATTTTTTTCTAAAATATACTTAGGAGTTTACAAATCTTCTTCAAAAATGGCATACATATCAAAACATTTTTCACGATTCCAAATCTTAATGGAATTGAGAAGAAAAGTATTTAGGTCCCACGCAAAAACCATCCTTTGAAATTTATTTGATATAATAAGATCAAAACGTACTCTTGATCAGAGGCGGGTCTTCCAACACCCAGGTCCTTGATTCTAAGTGGGTTTTTTTTTTCAACCATCATTTATTTGCATTTCTTTCGTGGCAATTTAAATATGTACATTTTTATAAAGTAATATCATTTTCTTACATATTTTCATTTTCTTTTTCTTACATAGTGTAGTGGTATCATAACGAAACCAAATAATGTCCAAGCTCATTTTGTATTGTCCTTCTTTACAGCATAAGGGAGATAATTTCTCAGCAAACAGTAAAATTTACTGCCGTATGACTCACATATACATGAAAAGGCAAAAAGTAGCATTTAAAAATTTTATAATAAAAGTAACAGCCCTAAAGTAAATGCCTATATCACCTGTCAAACAGGTGCTTGTAACAAATCACTGAAAAGAATATTGTAATGACGGAAGGCATTCTTCAATATCTCTGTATTAAACTTTGAATAGTAATTTTCTTGCTAATGAAAGCTTCCACCTGTAACAGGAACTTAAATCCATTATACAAAATCGTTGACGTTTTGGGGTTGACCACTTACACTTTTAGTGAAAATATACTGTTTTATGTGAAAAATCAAAACGTTGTACGGTTGATTCAAGTAAAATTTATATCCAAAGAAAAACTCTTCGTTAGAGAAAATAAGTTGATCCCCTAAAATGAAATATTCGGTATCTTAAATAAAATTTGAGGTAATACTGCAGTCCCAAAATAAATGTTTAATGGTCTCATTACTCTCATGGCAAAAGTTACATGAGGGACTGTCTTTAAATTAATGCATTTTAAACAGAACATGATTTGTTCCTGAAAATGTGTATAATACGGATATCGAAAGTAGCGGGTTTTACTGTCTCTTAAACAAAATTGAAAGAAATTTGAAAAATCAAATGCCACTAGGCGTCTGTGAATTGAAATTCGTTATTCCACTTTAATATAGACAACTGGACGAAGAAGTAAATTTTGAACAAGGTTTTTTATAGATATAATGGGAAGGTGGCAAGACCTCCAGGAACAAGTGATGCGACCGATGTTTAACTGGACCTGCAAATCATCACCACAACCATCTAACTTCAAATTCAAAAGATGCAGAGCAGCACACATGGGGACTTTTATGCTCACCAGTATGTGGCTTTGAGAAGTGAACTTTGTCTGTGTCTGCACAAGGAGAAGCAGTAAAGACAGTTATGGGCGGAGCTTACCACCAAGTAATAGTCATACTGGGGGTGATGCAAATCCCTCTTTAAAGTTAGCATACGATAGCGTTCGATTGTTCTCATCCAAAAAATGGGTTACAATTTCACGCCCTTTTCATACCAATGGTCATAAAACTACCTTTTATCAATTTTTTATGAAGTCTTCCAAACAACTTCATTTTCTAAATATCTGAACTCTGGTTATACATGCAATTTGACCAACCATGGCAAACATTCAATTAAATATATCTTTTCCGAATTGCTTAGAAAGTGAACGGGAGGGTTAAAACATGAAATTAATACATAAGCTGTAAGATTGCCAGTCTTCACTACTGAAATTTTTCCTGTAGGCGGTCAAACCACGTTGTGACCAAAAATGAGACAAGTTTTTAGACTAGAGAGTTTCGGGTGTAATTTTATCTAAATGATTCATTTTTATCTGTTGAAATGGAACTCCCAACACATGTGTACAGACTTTTTCATTCTCTACAAGTTAGAAAAATTATTGATCTCATGAAGAGATCTGCCAAGTGGATATATTTGAGATTTGTCGGCATTTAATTTCATTCCCGAAGGTAATTCGCACTTCAGGGTACTTTGACAAATTCTGTTAAGGTCTCAAAACTAACATTTAAAAAAGACTGTAGTGTCATGGGCATATTGTAAAATCTCTATGTGAGTACCAAAAGGGGGAACACCTGGAATGACAACGTCATCGATAACACTCCAGGGCCAAAATCTCAGCAAAAATCAAGAAAATGTAAAGACTCAAAGGACAACCCTGGCGGACTCCCCGGGCAATCCTGAAACAGGATATGTATAACCATTATTCATAATATAAGCACTGCTATTTGAGTAAAGGTCGTAATCCAGAGAATGAAACCATCTCCAAACTTGGAAAAAGTTTAAACATTTAGAAATGAAAACCCTTCAGTTTTGTTTAATGCTTTTTCAAAGTCTAATAAGAGCATAAATCCCCTTTTATTTATGTTCGAATAGTAACCTATAAGGTCTGACCATAGAAATAAAAGTAAGGGAGAACGCTGGCGCAATGCATCCATGCATGTTTAACCGGTGAAGCCACGAAAAGATAAGGGCGCTTTCGTTGTACGGCAAAAGACCGGTTGATTGGTGTGTCTCCGTACGTACAGTGTGCATTCTGCTGCAGAAGTTATAGCTTATGTTCAGGGCCGTCGCGACCGGGGGGGGGGGTGTGGGGGGTGTCTCACCCCCCCAAAGTTCGTCAGAGCGACGATAGTCGGAAAATCTGAAATGCCAGTTGGAATTTCTGATATCTCAGTCTAGCACTACATTTTTCCGACTGAGCCTATGTCAGATTTGTATATATTTTCCAAATAGACCAAGTGAGAGTAATACCAAACGTTATTTTCCTCACGTAAAATCAAATCAAAGCTGTTATTTTTTCGCAAATTCTTCTCGAACTATCAAAATTTTCGCGCGCTCCGCGCGCTTCAAACCTTACCTCAGTGTTGTTCTTATTATCAATATCTTCCGACAGCAACTTCCGGAGAAGCACAACAGCAGAAGTTGAAAGCTGTTTACAAATTACCATATAAAAGACTGGCTTTTTGAGTGGCATGTTGGTTTGTTGGGCAATTGAAAGTATCTCGATGCAGATTCTGAATGCAGGTTTTATTATGATAATCTTATTTAATGAAAATGTGGGCGCGTTTCGCGCGCATGCGTCACGATTTACAATCAATCTCATGAACATAATTAAGGTAATTATACCAGACACAGTTCTATGGGAGCTAGGGCGCTTTAGCCCCCCTCCCTCCCCAAATTTTTCCGAGCCCCACAAAATTGCTCAAAATTTTATATAGACTAATATTGGTGAAGACATAGATATACTAAGAAAATATTCCAAATATTCATTTATCAGGCCCGTAGCCAGTAAGTTCTGTAACGATTCTTTCTATAACTTCAAAAAATTTTCGCGCGCTACGCGCGCTTCCATCTATAGTTCTATCTAGTGGTAACGCCCCCGTTTCAAACATATTGGATTTCAACGTTTCCACAAATATTGTTCTTCCGTGTAGGCGTGATTCTAGAGAAACACGAAAATGCATCGTTGCGAAGTTCTTTCCTCTTTTTCCTAACTTTTGGAAGATTCTTTCTTCAGCCTCGCCATCGTGGCAAACATATTTTGTAAGAAAAAGATCTTTCAGTTTCGTAGGAGATCCTTAATGGGTAAGATGAAGAATGTAATCCCCAACGACGACCATGCAGTCACCCGAACAAATTTCTTGGTTTTGTCCAAATTCTTCAATAAAAGCCCACACTTTTGCAACTTTCCTTAATGAAAATTAAATAAAACCCCAAATTTTTCGGCGCGCTTCGCGCGCCTTATATTTTGAGTTCGGCAACCTATTGCATCTGTCGGGACTTAGAGTAGCTGGCCCCCAGTCAGGACGCCCCCCCCCACGTCGGCAAATCAAGCACCATCCCTGGCTGAGCCTGCGTGCAGGTTCTTCATTTTGGCATTGAAGTATACCCCCAAATTTCAGCGCGCTTCGCGTGCAATCCTCACAATCCACGTTGTATCACCTATGAACATAATAAGCACAACGTACCAGTAATATTTTACAGCATAAGCTAGGTGTACATTCTGAAAACGCGCTTGTTAGTCCTAAACCCCTTTTGCTATACCTGTCTGGGAGGTCTAGTATCATTTTTCTGCACCTATACTCTCTCTCCCGCCAATTCCCCATTGCTGGAAGCTGTTCGTCTGGATTTTCGTTCAAACTTAGTAAAAATACGATAGATGTAAAGTGCTTGGCGTCATACTCTGTTTAGATGCCAGGTAATAAGCATTATTTCATTGCCCCATTCTATATAATTGATCCAGAGCTTTCATGAGGTCTGTAGAGGTATATGCTAGCATTAGATGCCAGAATAGAAGGCATTAAAGTAGTCAAAGGGGGGGGGGGGCTTCAGGAGGTTTGTTGACAACGTATTCTCTTAGACAACATACTTTTTACTTTCAGTTAACCAAATCTTAGTATTCACTAAATTACGGACATTTTCCAGCCATATATGATCAGTTCCAAAAGTATCCCAAGATAGTACCATTTTGCATCTAAGCAACCTTACCTTAACAAAAATTTCTCAAAGGGGAGGGGTCAACCCCTCCCCCACGACGGCACCTTTATATAGCGACAAAGGAAGGATCCCCACTGCTGTGTGTAAAAACAGGGCGCATAAAAAATAGTGCAATTTACGCGCCACCATTTAGTTGGAAAAAATATCCATCCAGTCGGAATTTGGGACCTTCACACCCCCCCAAACATATGACCCTAGCTACGGCCCTGCTTATGTTATCCGTTTTTCGAAAGATCAGGAGTAACTTCCACAACAGAAATAAGTCTTGGTGCCTTAAGTATTTTGTTTTATACTCCTAACTTGAAAACTTGAAGTTTCTTTGCCAATACTAGGGGCAAAAGCAATGACGTGATATTTGTATTACGCGCAGGTGCTCTGTTGTAGGGCTCTGTTGCCGTACAAACTAGCCAAATCAATGGCTTCAGTCCAGATCGGCAGACATCATTCTCCCTTACTTTTATTTCTATGGGTCTGACATAAAAACGAATATTTTCTTACCTTTAAGACATCGTGTTTGAGGACTAGTAATTTTATTGAAAATACCCTTCAATCTTATCGTAATAGCCTTAGCACATATTGTGTAATCTACACTGAGAAGTGATATAGGTCTATAATTTTGAACGAATACATAGAACATCTTTTCCTGGTTTGAAAATTTATGCAGTTATGGCACGGCCTTGTTTCTCTGAAAGATGAGCATCCTCAAAAGCATCTGTTTCAGATTGCTCAATAATTGGCCCAAAGAGTTTATAAAACTTGGCTTATAAATCATCACGTTCCGGAAATTTTCCGTTAGTTACAGTAGAAAGAACCTCTCCAAACTCATTAAATGTGAGGAGACTTTCACACATATAAACGCTATCATCATCAAGTTTTATACTACTTTTAATCGTTTCAAATATAACGTCAGGGTCTATACTATCGCTAGTGCATAACTTTTCGTAGAACGATTTTAATTCTTCTAAAATTTCACCATTATTTTAACAAGAGCCCAATGGGCACTGTGGTTCCTTGCTGAATGTAATGAAACTGAGCCAACTACTGAATGAACCAGTATTTCTGTAGATGCACAAAATCTGCTCTGTAGACAATGCACATCTTGTCTTAACACATTCAAGCATAAATAAATTGCTCTGAAGAAATACAGTCACTTCAAGGGATATCAACACAGACAGTATACAGTTACAATTTGTTTTATTCAATTAATTAAGCAATCACAATTCATGCACGCTCAATGGTATCTGATCCAAATGATCAGTAACTTAATTCTCTTTATAAAAATAACAACCCATAGTAGCATTTAATTAATCAATTCCAATTTCCAATTTCTGCAAGCTCACATGTCTTAATCTAACGACAAATGTCTGTCTAGTGAACTTTCACAAGTCCTCTGCTTTGTGGGCAGAGAATCTTCTGCAATAGTAAAAGCGGTATTTGATGCAGGTTTTCATGATGGCAGAATTATGGATTAAAATTGTAATGCTATAATTTCAACTAAAATTGAGATACTTGGCATCTCTGAAATAAGTCCCACATCTTTCAGTCATTGGGTGAATGTGATCTTAATGTGGTGGAATGATACAGTTTTGTGCTTATATTTGACTTTAGGAATTCTTGGCAATTTGCTTTTTGGCATCTGGTGATTTCACCTCTGACATCCGACAAAACTCATATGGGTTTTCTGCTGGATTTAATGCAACACCTCAAAGCAATAAATCTATTCAAACTTCCTACAGTGTGATATGGGTTGAAAAGGTTTGCAGAGCTTGACCTCCAGTGACCCCAGATGACCTTTGGTCTCCACCAAAAAAAATATTTTCCCCACCATAAGGCATCCACACACTAAGTATGAAATTAATCCAAGCTTCCTACCTTGAGATATTGTGCTAACAAAAAGGTTATCAGTTTTTGACCCTTGGTGACCCCACATGACCTTTGACCTCCACCAAAAACTGTATGGCACAGCTTCTCACTATGGTGGATCTATATACCAAGTATGAAATCTATCCAAGATTCTTTCTTTGAGATATTGTGTTAACAAGGTTTTCAGTATTTGACTCTCGGTGACCCCAAATGACCTTTGACCTCCACCAAAAATAACAGGATTTATCTTCTCACCATAAGTCATCCACATACCAAGTATGAAATCTATCCAAGCTTCCTACCTTGAGATACTGTGTTAACAACAAGTTTTCAGTGTTTGACCCCCGGTGACCCCAGATGACCTTTGACCTCCACCAAAAGCTACAGCATTCATCTTCTCACCATAATGCATCCACATACCAAGTATGAAATTTATCCAAGCTTCCTACCTTGAGATATCGTGCAAACAAGGTTTTTGGTTTTTGACCCCTGGTGACCCCACATGACCTTTGACCTCCACCAAAAACAATAGGGCACACCTTCTTACTATGACAAATCCATATACCAAGTTTCAAATTAGTCCAACTTTCCCTTGTTGAGATACAGCGTACCGAAGCAAGTGTCACACACACACACCCACATACACACACACACACACACACACACGCCAAGCTGACTACATAGGTTCCTTTTGCTAACGCAAGGAACCAAAAACTGTTACTGGGATAACCGTCACTTTTTTGACTGAAAAATAGTATTAAAATTCTTGTTTCTCTTCTCGAGAATTAAAACACATTTTGTACTTTTCTCTCGATGCTCGACCCAACGAGCTCGAGATCGAATAAACAAACCTTTTAACTTGAAATCATAGAGTATTTCCTTAAATCCTGTAAATCTTTAAAAAAAAATAAAAAGCTCTGGTGAGTTTGATCTAACACAAGCTTGCTCAAGTTGCGTGATTTGAAGGAGCAATTCCTTTTCCAACTGTCTTCGTTCGTGTAATTTGTCCTTTGTATATTTCATGGATGTGTATCTTATTTAATATTTAACGTAGTTCCACTTTACTACCAAAACATTGCTGGTGCTTGATTCATCAGCAGGCAATAGAATAATGTTTGAGATGAGATTAACATAATCATCATTGTCTGAGAAAGAATTATTCAACTTCCAAGAGCCTGGCCCCCTCTTCTGACCTGAGATTTTGAGAGGACATGCAAATAGACGAGTTGGGAAATTCGATACTTCCGGTCGGGTCACAAGGTCAAGTATACCATGACAACGCCAACGTGTTTAACTCTGCATGCTCAACATGCAACACGCGTGATAGGACACTGTAAGCATGGTACGCTTCACCTTTGACCCATTCCCATATTGCATTGCGTGGAAACATTTCCCAACTCGTCTATTAACCATGGAGTGATCGGATTGAAATTTCCGGTGAGATTTAACTTGGACTTGGACTTGGACTTATGGACGAACCTTGGTACAAGACAGTAATCTAACCTTGGGGAGAGAGCTCTCTCCAAATATCTATTAAATCATAAGATGCATTGTACTCAAGAAATAGTTCTCTTGCTTTAACTTACTTTATACGAAAAATTCCTCCTTTTATGTCAAGATTCAAATCAGAAACGAAATTTAAATCAACTCTAACAACAATGTTCTCACCATGGAGGGTATATCTTGGTTTTGTGCGTGAACACACGCCAACGTTTAATTACAGCAATTTATTACAGCGCCAACAATAACTACTTAATTGTCCCTCATTATCTATATAAAATTTTACCGGCTGCACGTTAAGTGATGGTTTAAAAAGAATCAAAACACCTCTGCTAAAATGCGTGCAATGGGAGAAAAACATTTTCCTTCCCCATTCCATATTCCAGCAGGACTCATCTCTAGCTTCACTATGTAATTCTTGAAGGAAGTATAAGTCTTTTTTTCCTGACTATGGAAGAACGCCAAGATCTTCCTACGTTTGCTCTTTCTCTAAAGTCCCCTCGACTCTCTGGCGAAGAGTCAAGGGGGCGAAACCAAACGTTGCTTTGCTCCCGAAGGAGTTCTGCTCCCCAAGGGAGCTACGTCCCCGAAAAAACAAACTTCCTACGTTTGCTTGTTTGTTTGATACCCCTATACAATTGTAATCAGTGAT
The DNA here is from genome assembly GCA_029531755.1 of Holothuria leucospilota. Lineage (NCBI taxonomy): Eukaryota > Metazoa > Echinodermata > Holothuroidea > Aspidochirotida > Holothuriidae > Holothuria > Holothuria leucospilota. The sequence continues at coordinate 25,875,051 of CM055978.1, forward strand.
CGATAGTGCGTTCCTGTTAATGAAGAGAATACTTTAAACAGATGATATTTGAGCTGCCGATTTCTTACTTATGAATGTAGCACGATAGCGTGAAAATCTGCCATTAACTAATATACTAATAAGTGGAACTGGCCATCGAAAGAAACCGACCAGCTTCAAACCCCCTAAAGAAAGATTTGACCCTAGCTTGGTGACTCTTGAAAAGGGCCATGGTAAAAAAGGAGCTATAAACATGGCCAATAAGAGGGCCCAAGTAGTAAAATGTGATTAAAAATAACTTTCTCCAAGCATTGACAAAAAATGGGCATTGAAGAATAATGAAGTTATATTATTATTGAAACTTTTGTCTAATTATTTCGTAAACAAGTTTTATAACCATTTCCGAAACAAGCACTCTGATTTTGGAGGACATCCCTAGAGGAAGGGGGACGAATAAGGAGTTATTGAAGTTGTATGAACATCTATCGTGTTGTCACCATTGTAAGCAACCTTGAAAATGTAGACGGGTACCCGATTGGAAAAGGGCCGCAACTTGTGAGGACCATTTCCTTTTTTTGGCCAGGTCCACAAGAGTGAGATTGTCTATCAAGAAATAGTTCATCTTCTCCAATTTCTGTCTCGCATGACGTAGCAGGTAAAGCTTATCCTGAAAGAATGCAACTTTCACGCCCAGTCTTCGCAGCATGCATATTTTGAATGATCTTAGTTGAGTGTTCATGCCAGTGAAGAAATTAATGTTGTTCTCTATAGTTTGAGATCGTAAAAATGTACAGCCCTCACTTTTTGGTGGTCACGAATGACACAATTTGAAACGACGACCTGCAGCGTAGTACAAAAACTCTAGTACAATGACGTGCATGCTAACGCGCGCAAGCGCACCTTAGCGCCGAAGGCACTAGATACCCGGCTTTGTACTAGACGACAATAAAAATTTAAAAAAATTATATATATATAATCTCACTCTCCTCTCAAAGTATATGAACAAGTTATTTCAAAGAGCACATTATCTATCTTGTTCTGTTTCCGAGATACGGTAATTCGGTATCAAAGAACATCATTTGCATACATTAAGATGACTTGTAGTTAGTTTAGTTAGTTAGATGAGGTTTAACGTCCCAGTTTCCAACCAAGTGGTTCAAGTCGAGACGACCACGGTCTTTTTTCCAGTTGTGGCTCATTAGCTTGTTTTCCCTACTCCATTGCTCATGCTGAGCACCAAGCACAAAGGCAGTAGGTTCCATTTTTAAAGTCTTTGGTGTGACCCGGCCAGGATTTGAACCCTAGACCTTCCGGCTGCAAGTCGGATGCTCTAACCACTTGGCCACTGCAGTCGGCCAAGATGACTTGTAGTAGACTTGAGAAGTTTTAGTAAGTATACAGTGCAGTGGCAGCGATCCGTCTACGAAAGAGAGGAGGTTGTGTCAGCCTCATACCTAGGATTCTGTCCCGTGGGGATTGTCAGGTTCAAATGACACAACGGTGTGGAAGGACCCCTGAACGTGCAAAGTGCTCCTCCTGAGAGTGTGAGGTCTAGAGGTCCGTGCTAGCGCTCTTGTTAGGATCCACGGGTAAGGCACTGGCGGAAGACGAGAAGATGAAACCCCCTGAAGCTATGTTTTCCAAAACTGTGGGCACTACAATAAAACATGTAACTATTTTCAAAATGGCACTGGATCAAGGGCGTGGATCGATCTCCAGAGGTGGGGGGACTTTTCACCATTTGCGAATCGCCGTCCTGAGGGAGGAGTCTAAGGGGAAGGGGAGGGGAACCCCCTTTGAAAAAAGGAAATTGGAAGGTGTCTATATGGTACCATATTTGGGCGCAATTTAGATTTGAAAATGCAGTGTCAATTCATAATCTACGTTATTGTTGTGTAGTTTGGTTGGGCCAATCACATTGTGAAAGCTGGAGGGGGGGGGGGGTAGTACAGAATAACAAGGAAAGATCCAGGAAAAGACAACTCGAAAAATGTTTCAAAGGTTAACTGGTATATTCAAAGTCAGAGAGAGATCCTTTCTCTAACCGGCCAAATAATTCAAATTCACAGTACTACATGATGTTTAAACGTTGAATATAAAATAAAATTTGGTTAAACGACATTACATGTTTGAGTATAAACGTCGATAGTCCTTCTCTATTCTAATAGTCTTAGTTTCCTTCCTTATAATTAAAACTCAGTTCCTCTAAAGTACTCCAAAGTCCAGGAATTATGAAAAGCCTAGTTGGCGGAGACCAGCAGACGTTGCCCAGAGGTTAAAGTCGCGGGTACTGTACGTGTTATCTAAATTGATCCTTTCTTTCTGAATGTCTGTTTATTACTCTCTTCAGGAAGGGAGTTACCTAAAAGTACTTGAGTAGTTTCTAGACATGTGCTGTCTGAAAATGATGGGATGGGGGGTCCTGATTGGACTTAGTCCTGCATATGCTTAGGAAAATGGCCAATGGAAAAAGTTTGCAAGAAAGTGGAACGCAGACAAGCGAGACCTCTATTTCAGAATTTGAACGTGGCACTGCGAAGCTCACCCGATGGACTTCATCGAAACCATTCAGTGTCAATAATCTGACAGCGCATTGAATTCATTGCGTGGGAGGGTCCGATTACTGTCTGCTTGAATTCCCAAAGTAAACTCCCTTAAAGGGGAATTTTCATCATCCCAGACAGTTCCAATTCTACCAACTATGCAACTTCTAGCTCCTCCCATAACTGTATGAAGCTCCTCCTTGTGCAGGAATAAACCTGATAAATTGCTTAAGGCCATGTCCTGGTGAGCATACAAGGCTATAAAATGTAATAAAAGCACTCTCTCTGCCTTGTGTGGAATGTGAGCTACTCAAATTTTTAAACTTTGATGTCAATCAAAGAGCAGTCACCAACTGAGAATTTTGATACCCCCACACTAAAAATATACTTTGGGGTGATGACTGTCTGTCTCTAAGTAGAATAACGAACAGAGGTACTTTAAGTGGCGATTAGCCTTATTTCTTGACATTGTATTACTAAAAAAGTGGGGCGACTTATTGAAGATGTTCCCCTTCCAAACAAGCGAGAGGGACGCGTTCCCCCTCCCCGTCCCCCATGATCCACGCCCATGCACTGGATGCTTACTATAAACAGACCACAAAAATCACCAATTGACCCTTCTGTTTTATAACTACCTAAGGTCAGAAGGTCAATCGTTTGGTTAGGCATGCATGTTGGTAGAAAGTATGGATAATGGTGGGGCTTGCAGGCAACTTTGGAACAATAATTTTGGCTGTCCTGTGTGAAAGGATAACGGGACAAGCTTACTATCTATGAAGGCGGGCGAAGCATTCCGGGAAATTGCATTTAGAAACATTTTAGTACTGAATGCTTCATTTCATTTTACATAAAGAAATTTTTCTTTTGTATTAAAATTCTCAACAGTAGGGTCAGGGGGATAGATCACCTTTAACTATGAGATATTGAAGTCTTCAAGTATCTTCAAATGGTGTTTCATGGAGATTTAACAGACCCATCATATTCTTTAAGCACTAGCTTAACTTAAAAAAACACCGTCGATTTCATGACGCTGACTCGCCTTGCTGTTATGATGCCATAGCACCACAACATTTGGACATTTGCAATTTATTTTCTACAATTTAACTCACTTTTTATGCAGTTAAAATTTTTAAGTTTTATTACAGTACTTGCTTAGGAAGTCGTAAGTCCTGAGGAATGATTCGAAAATCCATAACATTTTATTTCCATCAATTTCAACACCGAAAAAAGAAAAGAAAACAAAGAAAGGAGTTGCAAAGTGGTCTCATTTTGACATTACAGACTTGTTTCAAGCATTTCTCTGGTAATCTATGATTCTGAACATATTGATAGCTTCTTATCTTTCATCTTTATCCTAAGAGAGACGGTTTCGAAAAAAAAAAAACTTTATTAATCCTTTTATGAAACATTACCCCTTTTTCCCTCCTAGAATTACTCCTCCATCACCTTAAACAATATAATTACTGTAAACCAATATTTTAATACAATTCCTTCGCAAGTAATTTCTTTACTCGAGATCCAGCGTCACAGATGCGTCTTGCTGTTTAAGTCTGAAAAAACAAGTATATATGGAAAACTTTGAACTCTTGTTCAAGTTTTGATAATCATTCTTACTAAAATTTCATATAAAAACGAGGGTTGCATAAACCTGGGGTAGGGTTCCGTAAGTTCAGTCCTTGGAGAACCCATTACTGGAGAAATCAGCTGTGCAAAAATAACACGACACGAAGCAAAAGGGTATGCAAGGTGTTAGAGGCAACCAACAGAGATGACTCACTTAGGCCATGAGAGGCAAATTTCTTGTATGGACTGAGTTTTCATAGTTATGATACGCCATTCAGCATTTCCTTGTGCATCTTCAAAATTATCAAACTTTGCCATAAATATCATAGTATTACCATGGTAATAACATGAAGGGTAATACCCATGGTACATTTTCCAAAGAGAGTCAATGGCTCGGGGCAAGACGTGAATCGCAATGTAAAAGGTTTGGGAGCCACTTTACACGGAATAAGCAGCCACACTCCCCAACCCCCCAAAAAGAAAACTTTTTGAACATATCAAACTGCAAATTTCCCCTTATTTCCTTGCAAATATATCTTTCAGAATATAATTATGGCATACTGAGGGTAAACCAAGAGGTAATTCTATGTGAAATTTACAATTTAAAATAAAGTTGCTACATGATTTAAGAAAAGCCTCCATGAATTAAGAAACCAGGGTATACCAGGTCAATCTGAGTTGACTGCATGTTCCCTTTCAAAGAAACACACTATTTGCACTCAGAAAATCATCCAACTTTATTTACCTACATCATACCTGCTCTTAAATGTCTGTTGTGAAAATTGAGCCATATGCTTACACCATGAAAGAAATGCATATTTGTACAGCCTGCTCTGCTCTTAAATCGAAGAAAATTGCTAAAGTCCATTTTTCGTCAGCGAATCGTTGAAATATAAAAAACCTCTTATTATTGTCAGCAAAGTTGTGTAACAAGCCGTTTTAGTTAGTTCCAGTTACATTCCAATTGTTGCAACAAATCAGTACGTTAACAAATAATACAATAAAAGTTTGTGGTCCACTATGCAAACCCACCAAATGCTTCGCCCCAGGCTTCGGTCCACTTTGGTAATCCTTCCCTGTTTAAGCTAATATTCTAGCTAAGGTTGCATTGTCACAATCTTCTTACGTCCCGGCTTTTAAATTGATTCAGGTGAAAAGAAGGATAAAAGTAGCATCCAAATTCTCAGTAAAACAGGATTTGAGTAAGAGTTTTAGACCAAAACAGGACAAAAGTAGGACTTTTGCAGACTTTTCTTTATCGCTACTCAACAATCTTGACATCGTAATAATTTTTCAGACATGTTTTTCAATAATTTGACATGATTTGCATTTTTTCACGTAACATAGTAGAACATAGAAGGGAAAATAGTTTTTTCAAGAAAAAAGTAAGAGAACTTGAAAGAAAGTTTAAACGAGGGTTTAGGCTAGAATCAATTTTTGATATGTTATAGGGTTACTCAGTCTTAGTATTCTGGTGAAATTTGCATTGAAATCCGATGCGTGACTTTCGAGATATTATCAGGTGATATCGTCACATTTTCGACCCCAAGTGAACTTGAAGCAAGCACATGTGACATCATAACCTCACAATTAAAATAACTCTTTTGGTTTCTTTAAACTTTTCAACCATTTTTCTCCATAGTATCATCATCAGAATGTGAATTCATGAGTAGCATGGGACAAACTTCAAATTCCCCATGGAAAGTCCATATCCCTATGAACTTTAAGGTCAAGCAAAAGCTTGAAAAACAAAGAAAACAAAGCAGTGCAACTCATTAGTGTGAGGAGATGATAACATGATGCTCATACCTTGAGAGACTTACCTCAGAACTGAATAGAAACTTCACCAGAATGCTTTGATTTAGTTTCGCTTTTACATATCAAACGTAATTTTTTACTTAACCCTTAGTTTAAAACTTAAGGGAAAGAAGAATAAGAAGGAGTCACTTGAAAGCCTGGAAATTTTCTTAGTCTTCTTAAAAGCGTCATAAGCTATTTGTAGCTTCTCTGGCTTCCCCTCAACCTTTCTTCCGCAATAATCATGTATGAAGTCTTTCTCAAGAACGTTGCTTCATCAATTGTGTTTCTATTGTTACAAGACGACCAGTCAGGAACACCAGATTGAATCCATCGACGAGCGAATGGAAAGTTCCAGAGAATTCAACTTCAACGCAGCCTTTCTAGAATTTTCTCGAAGGAACTGTTTACGTAATGCGACACTTCTAAGAAAGTTTGGCATTGTTTGTTTACTACCGTGCATGCATGGAACGTAGGGCTGTGAACGTTTAGCAAAATTACTAAACGTTTATTTAATCGCAAAATTTTGCGATCGTTTAGCGATTAATCTCAAGTACCTATGATCAACATAGAGACTTTAAACGTGCTCTTGAACATGATGAATACGTTAAATGTGTTAGTGACGTCCAGGGGACATAATTTCCATGAACATCAAACACGGATCCTCATAGAAGCTTAACTTTGATGCCGTATTTCACTTTTTCAAAAAGAGTCAGGCTAAAGTCACAGGCGTTCGAAAGTACATATACTATACTACACACACTAATATATATATATATATATATATATATATATATATATATATATATATATATATATATATATATATATATATATATATATATATATATATATATAATAAGACAAGGTAGGTCATTTCTCACAATATGTAATGACAAGGAGTAGGCCCTATGCATGCAGGGCCAGTGCTAAGGCTGTGCCAGAAACCACTTTTACGGGAAAGACCGGTTAAAACCAGTTTCAGTTCAGTTTGGTTAGTGAAAAAACATAAAACCAAACTTACGAATAAACTAACTTAAAGAGCTGTCTCGACGGTTTATTCACCAATAATAGTCCGCCAAATGCGATTTATTCCTTAATTAGGCCTATATCACTTAATACATCAAGATCCGAGTTGCGCATTGATAGTGATATTTGAATCTGGATCGTGAAATTGAAAAGCGCGGGAAGCGGGAGAAAATTTTTGATAGGCTTACACATAAAACGTATGGCAAAACGAAAAAAAGAACTGTAGGGTTTGTAGACCGTATCGGGTGTAACATACATTGTATCGAAACCACCTGGACTACACGATGAAATAGCCAAACTTTGCTCCGTAAGTCGCTCACCAACTGACTGTTCCGCATGACACACACAACCTGTGTCTTCTCTTGAACAGAACACCAACTAGACTTTGCGATATGGGATGAGAGTTACGGCCTTTACATAAACTATGCCTATATGTTACTTGGTAAGGTGGACAGGACTTGTGCTATCCTGCTATGTGGAATAGAACTATTGAAGAAAATAAAGTGACTCTACAGCGCACTCAGCGCGCCGAAAATTTTGAGTTCTTATTAGAGAAATTATCCCTTTGAGACCAAAAGACAGGTAAACTGTCGGGGCGACTAGTTGTCGTCGGGGACTGCATACTTTCGACAAAGACTCCCCGACGAAACTGTAAAACTTCCCCGATAGGGGGCCAGCCTTCCCCGACGGGGTGGGGGCATGAACCTTTCCCCACCTGGCACCACCGCTATCTCGACTGGGGGAAGGGGTTAAAATACTGTATGTTGTGTTCCTTATACAGTTGCAGCGCGACTGTCAAAACTACTCTGTCAGAACAGATGACTGAGAGTCGAATGTTTGCTTTTTATTTGCGACAGCAGACCGGTCATCGGTCCAAAGACGTCAAAAAATTGAACCGACTGACATTGCGTTATTTGACCTGGTGGTGATTTTATAAAAGAATTCTAAAATGAAACAAACACAGATTTGTCTAGTGTGGATCTGTCAACCCTTGGCTGTGGACTTCACGCTAAGATTGGCTATTTATTCCCATCACTAGGGCAACAATATTAAAGAAGAGAGTTATTCCAGACCAGAATATATCATAGCGAAACGTATTTGCCTACTCTCTCTTGGATTGATCGATACTGGATGGGGGTAACCAAAATCTCCTCGGAATTGGACAACTGTCATTACCTGTGAAACTGTCTGGTTTTTTTTTTGTTTGTTTTTTGTTTTTTTGTTTTTGTTTTTGTTTTTGTTTTTTTTTGTTTAATTTTTTAGGCTGGTGTGAAAAACCCACCTTTGAAAAGGGCAAATTGGGAAATTTGAGGGGGGTCCGGACGTCGGCGACCCCCTGGATCCGTCGTTGCAAAACCACCCCAAAACAGCCAAAACTACCCAAAACCACCCCACACCACTCAAACCACCTAAAACCCGAGCAGGTAATGAATGCTACAGTGTAATATCAACCCATGGCATGTAACATCACCAGGGGTGACGTCACACATCACTTTGTAACTATGATGAATAAAATTTCTGCTTCACATTCCAGCCTGGCAATGTGAATTATATCAATCACTACAAATGATCAGGGTTGGGAAGTAATGAGTTACAAGTACAAGTAACGCCGTTACTGTAACGAGTTATACTTTTTGTGTAACGGAATCATGTAACGAGTTACACTTACATTCCAGTAACGGAGCAAGTACGTTAAGGTTACAAATGTGCCCGAAAATAACTGTAACAGCGTTACATTTGGTCCCGTTACTTTGCCGTTACAAGCAGTAAAATGACTACAAATTACATTTTCCTTGCACTGGTAACAGAAACTTTTGAAATAGATGGCACTTTGATTGTACTAATACTACTTTCGACATATTTATAATTCACCTCTGCTATCGATCGTCATCGTCCAGGCCCGTAGCCAGGGGGTTCAGGGGTTCGCACGAACCCCCCGCCAGACCAACATTTTTGTATTTTGTTATTTAGGCCTAAATGAAGTTTTTGGCATTTTTCAGGGCAAAATGTCAATTTCGCTGGTTCAGCCAATGTAAACCGTAGGCCTATGAGTTAGGGCATGCCAGACATCCGGGCGGGTTTGTAAAATTGCCCACAATATACGGATTTCATGTATTCTCACATTATCTGACGGGTTTTCCCTAATTTTGCTTTGCCGACTAAATATTTTTAAAGCTTAATTGGTCGTATTATTAGTCTGACCAAGTAATACCGATGCCGTGAATAGTGAATAAAACTAACGGTATCCTATACCTCTTATTCACAAATACAACGACTATAGATTCCCCGTACCCACGTCCCACATATGTAAGTTGAAGTAATTCACTTGTAGCGACCGCAAAATGCATTGCGCTAACCTATCAAATACTGTTGTACTGTACAATGAGTACGGCGTTACCGGACATGTTTGGTGGGGGGGGTGCTGAACCCCACATAAAATTTAAGCATGCTCTATGCTTTTTCAGGAAAATACCAAACACATTTTGGTATACTTCTCTTTTTCACTTTTTTACACTTCAACAATATCATTGTAGGATGAATTTAATCCGTTGTTTGGCCCTATTTTACTGTTTTTGTGGCTAAGATTTTTTCACGTTTTCATTTGATTGAGAATGTCCAAAAATTCCAGCTTAGGTGTTCACCAGATCGCTCAATTTTTATGTAAAAATTGCAAAAACTTCCTGAGGTGGGAGAGCCACACCATCTCACCGCTCGGTTGCTCCGCTCCTCGCTTGGGCGCTTCGCGCCCTCAAGAAAATGCCGAACCCCAGTGGCGGCGATGAAAAGTGAAAAAGTGGGGGATAAAGGTATGTTCAGCCCCCAATATTTGTCAAGTGCTCCAAGAAGCGGGGAGAATTTCAAAGTCGGGGCTGAGCATATTCTTGCTTAGAACACTCGGGAAGTGCCATTTCCGGCCATATGGAGGTTTGTAAAGCGGAAAATTTTGTGGTACGCTCCGCGCCAACTGATGGTTGCCCTCCGCTTAGCAATATATATTAACTTTTTTAGACTGATTTTTTTTTTTTTTGCATTAATTGAGACATTGCAGACATGAGATCCATATTTCAGGGCTGGGTACATTCAGCTTAAAACACTCGGGAAGTGCCGTTTCCGGCCATCTGAGGGTTTGTAAAGCCAAAAATTTTCTTGTGCGCTCCGCGCCAACTGATGGTGGCGCTCCAAGATAGTCCCGCCGCGCATACGCATGACGACCCCCCCCCCCCAGGTAAAAGCTGGCTACGGGCCTGATCGTCATCCTCACCAACATCAAATGATACTCACGATTAGAATAAAAAAAAAAGTTGATATTAGCAGGAAGCTGTTATAGAGGCTACAGAATTGCACGGTAGCTTGATTGTCAATTGGGAAAAGCATTGACAGGTGTGTTAGTTTATACTCCATACTCAGTATTTTAACTAGGTTTAAAGCTTGATTTGTATGTTAAATCATTTAATAATGATCTATTTATTGCTTATTATCTATCAGACTGGGTCTTTGTTAGATTCGTTGAAAAATACTGAAAAGTCCTCAGGCAAACTTTTCCCTAAGTCAGTGAATAAACTAAGGTTAATTACAAGGGCGTAGCAGGCGGGTGGACTGGGTGGACAATGTTCAGGGACCTTAAGGGTACAGAGGCCCCCAACAAAGCTAAACAAATGAACTTGGGGGTTTTGGACCCTGCTACGATGCATTATCATATTATTCAGGGTTTACTTTTATGTATTAACACGCATTTTGTATGACTTCATTGTATCGAGTTATAATAGACAACAGGAAGAAGTATCGCATATAGTACCATACGTTGTGTATTTGTTAATTTGTAAATATGGGCGTGGATGGCCGTAGAGGGCTTATACAATTGGGATTGTAATACCCTTGGTTTGGGGGTCCCTCACTGCTCCTTGTCCATGAGCTCCAGAGGGTCTTGCTACGCTCCTGATTAATTAGCAAAAGCTGAATTTGTTAAGTATCTCTTGTATGTCCTTTGGAGGACACAGTGACGATAGTGCGCCGTCAGAGTCGATTCGCCCACATGCAGACAGTCAAAAACTATGTTACTTTGCATGTTTTAATGATTGCCTTTTGAGGGCCTCTGGGCAGGACCCGAGTCCACCTTATCCCAGTCGGAGCCAACTCCGATTCTAGATCCCTTATTCTGGACCAATTCCGAGTCTGTTTTGATTCCAGTAGCACCAATTCCGAGACCAGTCTACTTCCCAATTTATAGCATAACACACTTATTATCTCATCGCTCCGTGAGGACGATGAGATATTGTAATCACTTTGCCAGTTGAGCTATATTTGGCAATGCCAGCTGAAATTGGCACCTTTGTCATGGTGACGGTTGGTACCCCCAAGTTACGATTCCCAGGGTCTGACCCAAGGTGGGGTACCCCAAAGTAATTGGAACTTGATTTCTGTGGGAGGGGTCAAAACGTGTCCGAGTGTGTGTGAGTGTGTGTGTGTGGAGGGGTGGGTTTGTTTGGCATTCAGAATGAGGACCTAAACAATGGATTTCAGGTCCTCAGAAGGAAATTCAATAGATTTCTCACGTCCTCAGAAGTTTAACAATAGACATTTTATTGTTAAAGTTATGGTTAAGGAAGCAAACACAAAGGAGATAACAATGTGGTCCTCGGTAAGTATGTGAAAAAACCTGTGTGTGCGTGTGTGTGTGTGTGGGTGTGTGTTTGAATTTTTGATTTGCTAATATCTCCTAAACGGCTCAGCCGATTTTCTTTGTAGGAAGGTACCCTAGGTGGAACCATTGTACATACTGCATTACCGGAAGTTAAGATCAGAGTTCAAAGGTCAAATTATGTGAAAATCCCTTTTTTACAATAATTCCAAGAGAAAACATCCCATTGACATGAAATTTCACACATATCTAGAACTACCAAAATATGTGATTGCCATGGCAACCAGGGTCAAAGGTTAGGTGACTGAAAGGAAAATACCCATTTTTACATATTTTTAAGCCAAAAAAGTGTGCCAAAAACTCCTCCTTGTGAGCCTGACCGACTCTTTTCAAACTTGGTGGGGAATGCACCCCAGGGTGGAAAGTTGTGTCTCGTAGACCCTCGGTCAAAGGTCATAGGTCAAAGGTCAAATTTTGTGAAAAATTGAAAAATCACTTTGTTTAATAATTATTTCAAAAAGAAACATCCCACTACAAATAAACTACACACATATAAGAAATGTGTCTAGTACTATACAAATATATGGTTGCCATGGCAACCAAGGTCAAAGGTCACGTAACAAAAGGCCAAATGTACATTTTCTTATTTTGTTACTGCTTCTCAACGGCTGGACCAACTCTCTTCAAACTTGGTGGGAAGGTACCCCAGTGTCAAAACTTTTGTCTACCAGACCCTCGGAAGTGAAGGTCAATGGTCAAACGTCAAAGGTCAAATTTTGTGAAAAATTACAATTTTTAGTATTTTTAGTATAATTTCAAAAGAAAACATCCCACTTACCTGAAATTTCACACGCATAATGAACGTATCTACTACTAACAAAATATATTTCTGCCATAGGCAACCAAGGTCTAAGGTCACGTGACAGAAGGTCAGATATACATCTTCTTATTTTGAAAATTACTACCAAACGACTGGACCGATTCTCTTCAAACGTGATGGGAATGTACCAAAGGATGGGAAAATATGTCTCACCCAGCCCGGAAGAAGAGGTCGCAGGCTTTCTAGAACTGTCTAGAAGTGAGAACTGTTTACGTTATGTATCAATTATAGCAGCGGCCTGGCGATTCTTCTAAGAAATATTGACATTGTTTGTTTACTACGGTGCATACAAGGAACGTTCTCGTAATTGCTCGACTGTGTGCTCTAGAAGTTTCTATTAAGGAACGTTCTCGTAATTGCTCGACTGTGTGCTCTAGAAGTTTCTATTAAGGAACGTTCTCGTAATTGCTCGACTGTGTGCACTAGAAGTTTCTGTTAAATTCTGGAGAGTTCTCGATTAAAAGCCTGGAGTATAAAAGGCACTTCAACAACTGTTATAGGAGAGAGATATCATAACGAGACCAGACGCTGTTTGTTGAGAAGTTATTCTCTGACCGAATCTTGAAGCCAGCCACTGACACTGCACACTTGTGATAAATTGCCTTACGCCGTTTCTACACTGTGTACAGAGATTGTTATCATCCATCATCGCCTAGCCTTGTCATTATTCGCTCGTGGAACCAGTTCCTACGCTACAGCAAGCTGCAGGTCTACTGTACCATCGTCGACGTGCATGCACTACCAACCCTTGGACCAGACCAGAACAATATTAAGTAAAGGATTGTGAGTAAATCTAATTAATTATTGTAAATTTAAGTAAGATAAGGAGATTGTAAATAATCATTAAGTTGTTGAATTTTAATCTCGTTCTTCTGTGATCTTTCGCTGTTATTGGTTTGACTTGCGACCACAAGCCGTAACATCTTGCCCTTCAAAACCAAAGACCCTACGAGCGACCACGTGACGTTGTGAAACCCCTCTATAGACCTTAAGCATATGATGTCACAATGGCGAAAGTGCTCTCTCTTTTGGAGGGAAATGCCGGAAAAGCGCCTATCATTGCAAGTTACACCAGTAAATGCAGATAGCTGATTTGTCAACCAATCGTATACGCGCGTAAGTCTACTACACGTGCGGCGAAATCCACGCCGTCTGTGACATCATATGCATAAGGTCCACTGAACTAGGAAGGATCATTCCACAATAATGTTTTGAAGCCATCATGGAGGGTCACGTGATGTAGGTTAACTTACTCAAGTCGATTCCACCGCCGTAGAAACGCGTATCTAGAAGTGAAAACGCTGAGGCAATGATGTACATGCTAACGCACTGTAGTGGTTCTTATCCTCTCTTTGGCCTCTTGGACGCTAATTTGCACGCTATCACGCGTTAGCACGCGCGCCATTGAGCCATATAAAGTTCCCTCAGCAACTTCATATAAAGGCCTTCATCACAAAAACCGTATAACAAACAGAGTATCAGACGCTTACCGTGTAGGAGGGCACGAAGCACATCACTGACAAAAATGCAAGCGTGCATATGCACGCGCGTGTTAGCTTCTCTTCGTGCGCCTTTTTGTTTTTGTGTCAAAAGCACGCTTTCGACGCGTTGTACAGAACATCTGTGCACATGTATGGACCGTCAGTAACAAAGTGCGCCTACTCTGTGTATAGAACTTATGCTCATGATGTCACAAAGGAGAAAGTGCTCTCTCGTTTGGAGGAAAATGGAGGAAAAGAGCGTATTATTGCAAGTTATACCAATAAATGCAGACAGCTGATTTGTCAAACAATCGCATACGCGCGTAAGTCTACAAAACGTGCGGCGAAATCTACGCCGTGAGTGCACGTGTGCTTCATTGTTTTCACCCAAAATGACGTCAGTGTGATGTCAATGCATAAGATCTATTCTGTTTAGTGACGGTGCTATCGCGAATGTTGCACAGACATCGCGTCTCGATGCACCATTCTAAATGCAGTCACACGCGCTGTCCTTCGAATAGGTAGGTATACTCCTAAAATAAAGAAAAACAATCTTTTGATCACACAATCATAGTTTAAAGATTCTCTAACTTTCACTTCTAGATACGCGTTTCTAGGGCAGTGGAATCGACTTGAGTAAGCTAACCTACATCACGTGACCCCCCAAGTCGGCTTCAGTTTCGAGGCGTATTCCGCATTGACGTGCGTCATCCAGTTATATAGCTCAGTGATAAGGTCTATATAATACTTGACGGGCACTTTTGCGTTATCAGGAAATGAACGCTCTTGTAGTTGCTTTCATTTTGTGAGCGCGTGAGAAATTTAAGGCCGATATAAAAGTTCGTAGCCCAATTTTAAGATACCATAGAAACTGACCTATGGATAGTCTTTGAACTTCAAACGAGTCATTTTGCGTTCATATTCCAGTGCACTTATATGTATAACGCTACGAGGAAGAGATAAAGTTCTTCTTGTAAGGGGCTTTACTGAGAAATGCCATTTCTTGGGTTTACAATGTTCAGTGTATTAATTTTCAAAACGACTGAGCACTGATTAGCACTTCCACCCAGACATTTTCGCTCCATGAAAAGTCGACACGCTATTTTAAGTTTGAAATCTATGCTGGCCCACAATGCCTCAGCGTTATGTTATTTCCAAAGGTAACCTACATCACGTGACCTTCAAATCGTCCTCAGTTTCTTCATACATTCCACACTTACGAGAGCAGGATATTGTGCTAAGATTACACATTGACGTGCGTACTTCAGTTTACTTGGTATGGCTCAGCGTCTGTGCTAGCGATGAGATAAGCAACTCCGTGGATTGCCCTCTTGTTTTATCTTGCATTAGTTTTCTTGAGTTTTAAATTAACCCAGAGGTACCTTATAATAAGAATATTGCCAATGTTCTACAAACTTATGACACATTTTTTATACTAGCTTACAACTTCACACAATTTGGACATAAATGTTTGTTTCTGACAACATACAATGAAAAGAAAAACAGTTTTGCATCAACGTACCACACAATTTTACGATCAGGAAGTCTGCTAATATATCAACAATCTCATCGACATCCAGTGTAACACCATCTGTTCCTTGTATTCCTTCCTTTGGTAAGAAAAATACAACTGAAGCAACTTTCTTGTCCTCAAGTTGTGGTGTCAAATCAGTGCCACTTTCAACTGGCAAGGGTGAGCCGTCACCTCCGAGCAATAATTTAACACTACTGTTAACATCTTCCCTGTATCCGACATTAAAGGTCAATGTATCAGGTACTTGCTGAATAGTGAACGCCATCACTCTAACAGCAGCATCAAGATAAAGTTCTCTCAAGTCTAAGGATGCAATGTTCAAAAAGGGTTCTAAATCCGTTTCATCAATTGTATCTTCTTGAACTTTGACAAATTGAATGTCACTGATGTCTTTCTTTTCACACAGCTCTGTTAACAAAGAGATGAAATATTCTTCTATGCTTAATAGTAAAGCAAACGAGAATTGAAACTGTTCACCCTTGGATTACATCATTGAAGTGTTTCAGTGAAAACTTTCTGGAAGCCCTATAATATTTTGGTTCAGTTGAGAAATGCTAACCGTCCTTTCAAACTGAGGTGTTTATTTCTCCAACTCGCATGTCTGATAAACTTCTAACTCAGGCAGAAAAGAGTCAAAATGAATTGAAAACTAATTAAACTTGCTTAGTGAAGACAATTTAGAGAGAGTCACAAGGAGGCACAGAAAAAGTTGAGATCAGTTTCTTCAAAAGAAACTAATTGTGTCTGCAGAAGGTATCCAAAAAAGTGACTGTGCAAGGTTGTTGCTGTCAGTTATTCTTCTTTCAAGCAAGGGCTTTCTATACATGCTGCAGCAGTATGACCTTCCAATGGCCACATTTTCTGATATTTAACCACCTTTATTTATTAAAGCCTTCAGGCTTTGCCCTACTAATTGAAAAAAAAACCCTCAAAATTTGAACATCATTTTTCACTCAATGTATACAGTGCCTGAATTTGTTGAAGTAGCCTCCTCTACCATTTCACTTGTGCTAGCAGCTGCTGTGGTAGTCTGTTGAATCTCACCTACAACATTTAAAACCACAGAACACCCATGTTTGTACAAATGGGAATCAACTGGCGAGTAAAATGGCAATGTCATTTTCTTCCCTTGATCATTATATCCTTATTTATGTCAAAGAAAAGACTGATCATTACCTCTGTTATAATTGTGATAATGGTCATAATGTTACATTCGGGCTTGTTTCTATCAAACTATCACTTATCATCACTACTTCCAAAACTCATAAGGTCACTTTGCCTCTAACTCAACTGCAATTGACAGCTCAAAAATAGCTTGTGTCACTGATTCACAACACAAATTTTTAAAAACAATATTTCAAAGCACAGGTAGAGGCTTGAAATTTGATATGTAAACTGGATTTACTTTAATGTACAAAATTTATCAGAAAGTATAATATGAAGCAAATTCTTGTCCATGAAAATTAAATAAATATTGGGAGCCATGGCATATTAAAAAAGTAATCTAAAGTAGAAGTCATTAGTGGCAAGGTTGGCCTGTAAATATACAACACTCAAGATGACATTTGATACATTTCACATAATGTCTTCCAAAGTAAAAAAAATTGAACATCAAGGGGAATGAAGATTCAGGAAAGTTTACCTGTGGCAGTTTCTGCAGCAGCAGTAGTGGCTGTCTCTGTGGCAGCAACTTGTGGTTTCACTGGAAGGTAAAATACCAAAGTTTAATTTTCTGTGTCATGTAAATTATGTTGTTCTTTATCTTTTAGTAACCACTGATGAAGATAAAATTTTAAATGTTAATGTTTCCCTGCTAAGGTGGGAAGTATGTAACATAAAAAATGGCTGAACCCCAGTCTAACAAGTATGTGGCAGCTGTATCATTTACCATCGTTTGAATGTACAAATCCTCCGCAATATGTTTAGCTTTGCCCAACATTCACCTTTTTTGTAAAATATTCTTGCTATGAGGTAGAGCAATGTCTCTCCGTTTTGATAAAGAATGAATTGTATACTTGCTTTTACATTGTGCCATATTTGGAGATATCTAGACAGTAATGCCATTGTTGATGGCAAAGCTTTTAGAAATGTAAAATGTCCTATACTTCTTGATAGATACATGTATAAATTGCCACACTGAATTTCAGGACTGCATTTGCTAAAAGTGTACATAACTCAAGGTGTTTGGAATTAACCAAAGTTTAAGGAATCAAGTACATATTAAAGAACATGTAGTATGTAACAATGAAAGAACTGTAAAAGTGTAAATCGAGGATCATTTACTTCCCATCGGGGGAAGTATGTAACAATTTAAAATGGCTGACCCCCAAAGTCTATTGAAGTATGTTGCGGCTGTAGCATTTTTTCTTCATTTGAATGTACAAATCATTTTCACTTTGTCTAAATTTTCTTTACACCTTTTAAGTTCAATTCTCTTCGAACATGTATTCTCGCTAACAGGCAGGTAGCCTACACCTCAAAAGAGGAAGAAGGTAACATGTAGGCAATCATGTGTTCCTAATTATCTCATTGCTCCGTGAGGAGGATGAGATATTGTAATCACTTTGAGCTATATTTGGCAATGCCAGCTGAAATTGGCACCGTTGCCATGGTAACGGTTGGTGCCCCCAAGTTACTAGTCTCAGGGTCTAACCCACGGTGGGGTACCCCAAGGCCGTGTAAGATACCAACGCGACCTTTACGAGTGGTCCAGTATATTTAGTGTAAGGCGGGTGACCGCAGTGTAAACAGAGCCTCGGTACGCGATGGCTGCTTAACACTGCTGATAGCAACATAAATGAGCAGTACACAATATAGGCGTGCCTGTACGGTACTGCCTGTCCATTCCAATAATGTGCATGCTAACGAGCAAGCTGACTAACGCGCGTTAGCATGCACATCATAATATGTGCACAGATTTTCTGTATACAGGGACTTCATGTGACGTCACACGCGTGGGATTCTCAGGCAATGAAGGGCACAACACACGGGCAGTAAAGAACTTACAGCACACGCACAATGCATAACCATCGATAATAGACCTAATGCATTGAAATGACACTGACGTCATTTTGGGTAAAAGCTTCAATGCAGCACACGTGCACGAACGGCTTGGGTTTCGCCGCACATGTAGTAGACTTACGCGCGTATACGAATGGTTGCCAAATCAGCTCTCTGCATTTGTTGGTGTAACTTGCAATGATACGCGCTTTTCCGCCATCTTCCTACAAAGGAGGGCGCACTTTCTCCTTTGTGACATATGCATAAGTTCTATATGGCACAATGCCCTTCAAAACCAAAGAGGCGCGCGATCTTGTTCTTGAAAACCAAAGAGCCTATACACGCGACCACGTGACGTGAAACCCCTCTATAGCGCACTGAAAGCGTTCTTTTTGCACAACAAAAGGACATATTTTGGGAAGTTAACACGCGCGCAGAAGCCTCAAACATTTCACACTGATCCTTATATGTACGTTCTACACATCAAAGATGTTATAGGTCTAAGCATTCTATACCAAACTACTATACCTAAACTGTTACGAAAAATGACTCTTCATGAAGACGCAAATATCAGGGAGGCAGTGTAAGTTTGATATGCGCTCCGTTCTAATCGGCCATCCGCGTTAGAAATTAAAAGTGCCTAACTTGAAAAAGCTATAAAAATTACTGGCCTATCGATAAGTCTATAACTTCAAACCAGTCATTGTGCGTTCATATTCAAGTGCACTTATGTGTAATGCTACTAGAAAGAGATAAACTTCAGTATTCATATAAACGCAAATAACACGGCGGAAGTGTAAATGTGATATGCGCGCCGTTCTAATCGGTCATCCGCGTTAGAAATTAAACGCGCATATAAAAGTGCGTAACTTGAAAAAGCCATAAAAATTACTGGCCTATCGATAAGTCTATAGTTAGTCAGTTAGTCAGTCAGACAGTCAGCCAGTCCTTCAGTCAGTCAGTCAGTCAGTCAGTCAATCAGTCAGTCAGTTAAATGAGGTTTAACGTCCCAGTTTCCAACCAATAAGTCTTAAAACTTCAAACCAGTCATTGTACGTTCATATTCAAGTGCACTTATGTGTAATGCCACTAGAAAGAGATAAACTTCAGTATTCATATAAACGCCAGTAATTAATGGGCTATTTTTGTAAGACATTCATTTGCCTGTTTGTTTTCATTCAATTGCCCGTTTGTTTTCCAAATGACTGAACCGTCATCAGCATTTCCGCCCGATACTTTGGCCTCCATGAGGAGTCACCACTCCATTTTAAGTTGGGAATCTATGCTTTTATCTTCTTTGCTACACATACTGACATATATATGTACGTGATCGGTGCCTTATGTGTTATCTTTCCATTTAGCGGACACTCTAATTTGCAGAAGTGCTGTCCATAAGTTTGTATGCCAATGGAGTTTTAGATTCGTTTTCTTCGGGTTGCATTGACTTTTAAACACAAATGTAACGATATGTACTTTCATTTTTGTCATACATTGCTATCATTTGCGCCACAATCTGTAATGTAGCCACTTCGTTAATTTGCTAAGGCAATTGCATGTACTAGATCTAGAATCAGTGCAAATATGTAATGATGTGCACTTGGCCGCGGTGGACATAAGACGGACTGAACTCAACGCGTAGAAAACAGACCATGAACCAATCAAATTCACGGATCGTTGGTTATACCATTACACAATGGGAGAGACTAGAATCCATTGAAAACAGAGGGAACTTATGAAATGATTTTGGTTTGATTTGGTTGTTTATTAACACTTTTCCACATGGCGTAGTGTGTAGTGGTACTACAGTAAAGTATTTTACAGTGTTTTAAACAGGTAGTTTCTCAATACATTGAAGTAGTACACACAAACACGCCCACACCATTAGCTGAAAAGGCAGACAGTGTGTTTGGGACGCCTGCAGGCCAAAATACACACGAACAGCGAACATTTCATAGAAAACAATATCCGTTTCAATAGAAGGGGACTACAAGCGGAGGAAAGAGTAAATGTGCATGGACTTTCAGAATTTCAGGTCGAACTTTCGGATACACGCATGTTGCAAAGAGTATCATATGTCATTTTGGACCCGCGTGGGTTAAATTGAAAGCCGGTAAAACTGCTTTGACAGACCGGGGCTTATAAAATAATGCAGTCAGTCTTGACTTTACAGAGATTCATGCAAACAAAATAGTCAATTGTGGTACTATAGGCAGTGGCGTATGTAGGGGGCCATTGGGCCATGGTCCCCCTCACTTATGCCGATTTTTTTAATTTCCTGAAAATACGTAATTTTTTTAACACAAAATTTTACTTCAAAAGATCGCATATGTGGCACCAGACTGCATGTATTAAGGACACCTAATTTTTCAAAAAAATTCAAGGGGAGGGGGAAACCCCATTGGCCATGGTCCCCCCTCACTGATGCCGATTGTTTTTGTTTTAGTTCCAAAAAATACGTACATTTTTAACACAAATTTTACTTCAAAAGGTAGCATATGTGCCTAAGATTGTATGTAAGGACACCTAATTTTTCAAAACTTTTCACAGGGGAGGGGGCACCCCATTGGCCAAGGTCCCCCCTTGCCGAATTTTTTGTTTAATTCGTAAAGATACGTTAATTTTTTTAACACAAATTTTACTTCAAAAGGTAGCATATGTGGCACCAGATTGCATGTAAGGACACCTAATTTTTCAAAAATTTTCAAAGGGGAGGGGACCCCACCCCTTAGACCCTCCCCAGACTGGCGATCACACAACATGCTGCATGGCCCCCGTGAGAGAAATCCTGGCTACGCCACTGACTATAGGAGAACAAGGACTCGGGTGTTAACACCTCCCTGGTCAGAAAGTGAGGTTTGCTTGAGTGGTTAAGTTTACATTCTCATTACCTGCATTGATGAAGAAAGATTTGTATCGCATACAGAACACCTTTCAGTGATGTTTCCGCCCGTATCTTTGACTCTCTGTGCATTCCCTGGCCTATAGGTTGCAGCGCCAGAGGGGGCTAGGGAAAAATGCATCGCCGAAAAAAAATTAAGAAGAGTCGGGATAACGGGAAAAAGAAAAGAGAAAGGAGAATAATTAAAAGAAAAGAAAAGTAAAATAAAGGAAAAAATCAAAACGACTGACAAGAAAAGAAATAGTATGAATAGGGTGATTATTGAATTTAGGGAAGGTGGGGAAGAGAAAACTGGCTTGGTAAATTTGGAAGGAAATGTCGATGTTACTAGTTCTGTGGTAGGCAGGGCTATAGGGATGGTGGAAAAACGAACGGGACGAAATAGCCTAAAAGAGTGAAGGGCTGGGAAGAATGGAACAGGGACAAGGGCTGGAGTAAGGCCGCCTTTGCAAGTGGGAGAAAAATAATGAGCGGAGAGAAAGGTGAGTTGCGGTGAAGAAACGGACAGGAAAGCAAGATGTAACTTAGCAGGAGAAATTTTGGGAAAATAGAGATAAGGAGTAATAGCAGGGCCGAATCCAAGGGGGCGTAAGGGGCGTACGCCCCCTATTTTCAGCAAAGCAATCATTTTTGTAACAGAATTTTAAACCTCCAAGCACATCTGATTGCACCATGCACTTTCTTCAGACTTTTACGCCCCCTCTCATTTCTGGATTCAACCCTGAATAGGGGAAGGAACAATGAAGAGAGGCAGGAAATGTGGGAGGAGACGGACGGAGCTATAAGCTAAAGTTTTTATTACTGATTTTTGTGGATACTTAAAGACATACACTCGTCACCCCAGAGTATATTTTTAGTGTGGGGGCATCAAAATTCTTAGTTGGTGACGGCTCTTTGATTAACAGCAAAGTTTGAAAATTCAAAAGATGAAGAGTAGCTCACATTTTACACAATGCAACGGGCTGTAACGTACTCGATTCTGGACTCGAGTCCGTGCTTTGTCGGACTTGGAACTAGAATCTGAATTGGCCCGGAATGGGCTGCAGCTGGACTCGGACTCGGAATCGGAATCGATTCCAGACGAGTCCACAAAAATGAAAGTTGAAAATTTTTTCTCTAGGGCTACATTGTTATTGATGCATAGTTCAACATATAAATACACATACAGTCAGTTAAAATACAGCTTGAACCAGGGCATGAAATTGACTCCTAAAATGCCCGTTTTTAAGTAAATGTAATTGCAAAACAATACAAAAAGCATGATGTCACATTCGCCAAATAGCCGGACTCGGAATTGGCCCGGAAGTGAAGAACCTGGAATCGGATATGGCTCGGAATTGAAGGGTATACTGGACTCGGGATTGGTCAGGAATGGTGGTCACTGGAATCACAGTGGTGGTCACAGGAATCGCCGTGCCAGGTGGACTCGGATACAGCCCTGCAATACAGAGAGAGAGTTTGGATTTTGGGGCGCGTGCCCCCAATCGATTTCATTTTTTTTTTTTTGAAAATTTTAAAATGATCCCAAAAGGCGTTTAAGCGCTTGCGCGCGAGGGGGGAGAGAATGTGGGAAGAGGTGTTCCCCCTCCCACGATGAGAAGCTTTTGTGTTTTTAATCTGAAAATATGTGATTTGGTGCATACTTTATACGGTATTTTGTATGCAAAATGAGACATATTATTATGTACCTTATGAAATATTTTGTAGGAATAACCATAGTTAATATATATTAAATATGAAATAACTATATAGAAATCAAATACACACATATGCTGGCAAATAATTTATCATTCTACAAGTATGCAGAATCACATAACAGCTTCAAAAAAGTGTAAGGTGTTGCTTTTGTACATAGGCCTACCGCTATGTAGGCCTACCATGTGTTCCTGATATGGTAGGCCTACAATTTGTCCCCTTGCGGTATCGGTATGGAGTTGGCAAGTACGCTGCCAGTGCTCCGCGTCAACCGGTTGGCGCGGAGCGGGAGAAAATCTTGGTCCAAAATACCAGTCCCAGATCGCTGGAAATGGCACTTCCCAGGCCTATTTGCCGCATATAAATTGGGGAAACACTAGTAATATTGTAAAAAAAAAACATAAAGAAATACCAAAATTTTGCTCAAGGGGGGGGCAGCTCCCCCCCTTGACTACGCGCCTGTTCCGGCCAGATATGATCAGTCCCAAAAATATCCCAAAGATAACACCATTTTGCAGCTAGGCAACCTAAACTTTCTCAACGGGGAGGGGTCTTAGACCTCCTCCAGGACGGCATCTTTATGTAGTGACAAAGAAGGATCTCACACTGCTGTATACAATCGCAGGGATGCACAATCTCCTCTTCCACCTAACCAAAAATTAGAATTCACGAAATAAGGATATTTTCCAGTCATATATGATCAGTTCCAAAAATACCCCTAAGATGGCACCATTTTGCAGCTAGGCAACCTTAAATAAACAACTTTTTTAAAGGGGAAGGGGTGTTAAAGGGGAGGGAGACCATCCCCCACGAAGGCACCTTTATGTAGTGACAAAAAGGATTCCACACTGCTGTATACAATGGCAGGGACGCACGAAAAAGCTACAGTTTACGCAGACTTGGGGGGGGCTGATGTGGCATTACGACGTCATGTTCTCCCCCCCCCCCCCCATCACCAAACCGTTGCAGCGCCCCTGCAGCAAAATGTAACTGAAGATGAAAGCGCCCGCAGCGCGGGAAACATTTTGTAATTTTAGAAAGAAAAATGTTACAGAAAACAAACTACGTTTATTATTAAACGCCCTTTGAGATTATTTTTGGTCAAATCTCACCTCTAGTCATACCAGGGCCACCGTTTACAGGTAGTAAAATTTTATTCTCGATCGATTTTCCGTATGGGGGCACAGTGGTCCGCACGGGAAGCACAGGATTCGTGCCCCCACCTAGCTACGGGTCTGGAAAACCTTAACATGATCCTTCGTCCTTACTCAACCCTTCCCCCATCATTAGTTTTTTGTGCGATTAGACCAATTAAAAAGGCTAAATTTTGATTCTATTTTTGTGGCCTGTTTAGTGCACATGCAATGCCATTTTGGAGGTACAGTCAAATGCTTTAGTCGAATGATAACAATTTATTAATACGTTAGAGCCTCTGGGATCTCCGCTCCTTGGACCCCCCGTTGAGCATTGTCCCTGGACCCACTAGGGGCCTTACAATGGGACTCTGGGCCCAACGTCTACAGGGGAGCACTTCCAGTCACTACGAGGCCTCCAGAGGAGCTCTGCCCTTCATTTGGGGGTGTCCGTTTGGAGGAACGCTTGAACCCTAGTGCCCCCTCTTCGAAAAGACCGGGGACTCCACTGCGTGCTTGGCCCAACTAGTAAACCTGTTGGGACCTTTGCAAACAAGTGAGGCTACCAAGCAAACGACATACCTAAACTCAGCCATAATCCCCCGTGCTCCCATTGTACAAGACACAGTCCCTTCCAGTCCAGTAGCCAGACAAGGTACTGAAGGGGGGAAAAGCTTCCAGGGGCAGAAATTTTTTTTTTCACGGGGGTGGGTGGGAGTCGAGACCACCCTTAAATGTTTTAAGGAAACGGTATTTTTTGATCTGCTGGGGGCGAATTTTTTCCAGGGTCTTGCTTCCTCTACCCCCAGCTTCGGGGCTTGGTCACTTTCTCTCCTCCCTATCTTCGGACTTGGTCTCTCCTCGGACCGACCTGCACAGCCTCAAGCATCACCCTGCTCCCGATGCTTTGTAGCTCTGGGCCTTTGACGAGTTTGGGGAGGAGAGGAAGCGACAGGAGAAGACGGGAGCAAAACCCCCTGCCACTTGCCCTTTACATTCTAATGCTCTCCAACGCTACTTCCCGTGGCTACCCAAGTAGCAGTCGGTCTGAAAAGGCCTCGCCCGTCTCAAATTGGTCGACAGCCCATGAAAATGTTGTGTGTATACCCCAAATTTCAGAATGAGCCTTTAGTGTCCTTTAGGGGTGTGATGTTAGTGCCCCGACTTCGATACCCCAACGCTTCTGAGGGTTTGCCTTGAACCTCTGACAATCAGAGTACGTTGGACTTTACCTGTAGCCCTATTGCGAACCTCAGGAAGCCTTTCGACGAACTCTCTTTCCCCCCGCGGCGTCTGCTCATGTCTTCCTTAATTTGTTGTGGGCGAACTTTTGTCTCTGTATCTCAGAGGAGGAGAAATTACCACGCAGTAGGAAAAAGAAAATATGTACGCTCAACACTGATACGCACGCTTTACATGGATTCATCGGTGCTATGTGGGTCGGCTTAGGACAAAATTCCCTGTGGTCCCCTCCCCCCCCCCTCCTCCTTACCAGTCCCTGGCCTCGTCAGGAGGCAGCAAGTTCTACCTTATCAAATTTATCCACCGTTAGTCCGATTTATATAACGAATTATCAAATTGTACTTCAGATTTATTTATTTATTTACTTAGTGCTCGTCTAACGTCATTTGAAGAGGGCTTTGCCCTCTGGGCCAAACGCGTAGCTAAGGGGGCCTGGGGACTGCCCCAGATGTTTGCTATGCCCCCCAAAATTGTTTGTGTCCTAATAAAATGTGTAAGAATTAAGGAAGGTGATGAATGCCGTGACCCCCATTTGATACCTAGGCCCCCTAAAAATGCATCCTAGCTACTCCCCTGCTGTGGGCCTCATCGGAATGTTACTCCTGGATCCCACCAGCCACTTCAAAGCGAGCCCTAAGACTCCTTATCTAAGCGTTTCCCGGACCCCCGACATGTCCCCGTTGGCTCGGGGGGAGGGGTTGAAGGGCTGAAGGCCCTTAGTGAAAGTATGGTGGAAAGTATGCCCCCCCCCACAGTTCAAGGAAGAAACCCCCTTATTTGTTTCCTCTGTAGAAATGTCAATACTTTGCAGTAAGTTTTCTTAAAAATGACACAATATGTCCCACCAAATTGCATCTAAGGAACCTCATATAATTAAAAATTTTCCAAAAGGGAAGGGGAACCCCTCTCCGTATATACACGTTCACCATAACCTCGACAGCGCGGTTCGAAACAACGTTCAACCCCACCTAAAACAGTTTTTCCAAAGGGGAGGGGAGGGGCATACCCTCCCCTTAGACCCCTCCTCCAGGACGGCGATCCGAAACAAGATTCAGCCCCCCCCCCCCCCACCCGTCTCAAAATTAAAGCTTCCTACGCCTATGATTTCTTTAAATAACCAGGAAATAATTTTCTTACTCTATACAAGCATATTGCAACGTGCAGCTTTTAACTCCTGAATTCCACATAATATATGTTTCTTCTTGCGTATAGCCTTTAAGCTAAAGTAATTTGATATACGGTACGTCTAAACTATATCCTCTGCCTCAGTAATATGCCTCAGTAATATTTTCAGTTTAGAAGAAAATCATGCATGCAATCCTCCAAAATAATGAACACCAATAAGTTACCTTTAGCATGCCATAGTGTGCTTTTCTACGCGTTGAACACAGTCCGTCTTATGTCCACCCCGGCCAACCATACACTTGCGCTAACGCGTCATATCGCCAATTAACGTATTAGAGACCGAACAGGCTTAAAGGCACTCTACAGGTGTAGGGCGCGCGCGTCACCATACCCACATCAAAGATATTATAAGCATAGATGCCAAACTCCCGTACTTACACTCTTAAAGCGCGGGTCACACTACAGCAATTTCGGATCGGATTACGGTCTGATTTTTTTTTACTTTTAGTTAGAATCTTCTCCATCTCTGGTCGGAGGGAACCAAAAATTTGCCAACCTGTGTAAATATTTGATTTGTATCAGAGGACTATGTAAATGAAATGTAACCTAATTATTTCGTGACGTCACATCGACAGACAGCTTTTATCGGACACGCGTAGTCTTGGGAATACACTTCAGACCAATCTGAGTCGCCGATACATCCTCATTTGTGACAGTGTAGGTCCTTTCATGTGGCCTCTTCTTACTATCAAGTTATATGTCCCCTATCTCGGACGAGGTACCGTGTATTCATGTTCCAGTAACTAGTTACTTTAAAAGGTAGCTAGTTACTTTTCAGTCAAAAGTAACTGTAACTAGTTACTTTTTCAACATTGTAACTGTAACTACTTACTTTTTCAACATTGTAACTAGTAACTGTAACGAGTTACATTTTTTTTTTTGGAAATAACTGTAACTATAACTAGTTACTTTCAAAGTGTAACGGGAACAACCCTGCCTGTGATATATATTTATGGCGCCTGTGATATATATTTATGGCTGAAGGTCATTTGGACAACAGATTCAAAGGCATCCATGCATCAAACTGCAGTGACAATTCGGGTAACAGTTTTTGGTGGAATGAAACAGACGAAAGGTGCTGGTTGGATTTTAATAGTTCTAAGTATGAATGATGACTGTGTTCATCATACAAAAACATTGGTTTACAATTTGAAGGCAATACTGCGTCTTTATGGAGGCGTGAGGTTATGGGAGAAATGTTAAATAAGACACTGTTCGTTGGTATTTCCTGGCATCTAGCAATCAAAATTAGTATACATAAACTTTGAAGTGCAGCTCTGGAACCGTCTTCACAAAAAGAGTGATATTTGCGCCTACTTTGTATGAATTTTGTCTGTGTGGTCACCGTAAAAGTCGCGCCGAGAAAAGTCCCTCTGTTATCATCAAATAATGGCAGCGTTGTATTGAGTATTGTAATATTACGTCCGTTGACATGATTTATCAGTTGAAGAAAGATACTCCGTCCTCAACCAAATTTTTAGGGGGCTAAACTATTCCGTATAGAGATAATTGTCTTTTTTGGGAAAATTTAAATGAAAACGAAGCAAATATTTGGAAGTTTTCAGTAGGCTACTTGATGTAGGTGGTGGAGGTATTTTCATGACAAAAGACACCTTTGGGGAATAACCGACAGTAAAAGTTATACTGGTGTTTCAAGCTTACTAAGGTAGAGGTCACTAAAAAATTCATTAAAACTTTTTCAGCTCAAAATGATCCTGCATTCAGAGAAATCACTCCATCGTTGATTCTTTTTACAAACCTTAAGATTTAGTGGATCTCAGCTCGAAGGAGATGATAACTTTTTCTTAAGTCTGCTGACAGGCGTTGATCTTAATCTATAGGCTAGGCTATTCATAGTTCCTGTTATAAAGTTTACCCAAGTTGTTTCTGCACAAGTCTCAATCCTAAGTCCAACAACAGCCTTGAACTCGACTGCGTGATCAGTCTATCACTGTACATACATACCTGTAAAAGATACAAAAATTAAGACAACCATATGCTTATGGCCAAATCTCCACCAGTTCGCCGCCATATTTGGAGTTGCTCGTATTTCAAAAACGAATTTACGGAAGTGAGGCACAAGTAAAGTTGGCCAGCCAAGTGGTCCTTTCAAAGGTGCTTCAATCCGGCCCACCACTGACACACCGTGGATTGCACTCTGTTCACCCCTTCCTATTAAGGTTTCTGATAACGGAATACGTGGCACAGCCTGTTACGCGCAGCAGCGTCACTGTATAACTGAAAAATATCAATCTGAGCAGGGCCCTGATATGAGTACGACGAAAAATGTTGACTCAAGATAAATTATCACCGCTACTGTATTGTGTACATGCCCAATCAGGGAGTTCCGATTACAACTCCATGGCTCAGTTACCTACACAGGCTGCTTTAGCTGTACACTTCACACTTACTGTACACACCTAGGACAATATACTTACATTCAACACTATACGACGGGAAGGAAACTTTACATCCAGACATTCTTTCAAAGGTTAAAGTTTTGTTTCCATATTTTCCATGTTTGAATGAGGTCAATCAATAGAGCTTATGCATCTACGTCACGCCGTTTCTCTATTTTTCCATCCAGGCGTACATTGTGCAACAATTGTTACTAAGGTGCTGTCGTGAGCGCGTATCTTTAACACACCTACTACGTATGGCAGTTCCATCCAGTAAGCCAAATTGAAACGCGCTGACGTCACGTGCATAAGCTCTATACCATTCTATTCATCAAACTCCTTGGTGAAGCTTCTGTACTTTTCTGGGCTTCAGTTTGGAACGTACATGAGCTGTATCCTTTTATGTATTACACCAGTCCTGCACACGGGACATTCGGCTGCAATTTATTGAGCCTTAAGCATTGAAACAAACGGCACGACTTTGCATTCTAATGAATTTTTTCTTGAAATTTTCCAGATGGGAAGTTACCCATTTCCCTTAAGTCCCTCCCCACAGACTCCTACTCAGGGCAGCACTTAGTTTTCAAGCCAGATGTCTGGCTCCATTAAAAACAAATGAATGTCCCATTGCAACGGAATTCGTAGTAAGTTTCAAGCCTATTTGAAGAATCTGTTGGAAAATGTTTGGTCTTTCACCTATCACAAAAAAGCCTGGACGTAGCTACGCCACTGGTAGTAATGATGATCAAGAGAGACAGATGCAACATTTTAAGAAAGGGGTCCACAGAGTACCGAAAGCACTAGTGAGCCGCTAAACTGCGTTGTGGGAGGGTTCGGGAGGGGGACCCCTCCCGACATGGGAACTTTTTGAAAATTTCACATGAAATTGTGCAATATGGTGACTTTACAAGGTAAATCACAGACATGAAAATGGCCATAATAATGTCCCATTCAAAAACAGGATCAGCGGGAACTTTTCAGCTATAGCCCTAGTAACCCCGCCAGGATTTGATGATTTGGGGAACCCCACCCTAGATAAACCCTGAAAGTCGGTGGAAGTGTGTATATGTGTATTTACGGCAATTTGTATCCGGTTTGGACCCTGCCTTTGTAACCTTGTGTGAAGACGCCCTCCCAGGGGAGGGCTCTAACGGGAGGAGACCCTTTGAAAATCCCGTGTTCGTCAAAGGTAGACTATATGCAAAATGGTCATAATAATGGTCATAATCTTTGGTAAAGTTTCATACTGAATAAATGTTGAAAAATCCTCATACTTTAGTGAATTGTTTTTATTTTTGTTGGGTGTAAGGGAATGGCGTGGTGTCTAAGTGGAGAGGGTGAAACTCCTCCCCTTTAGAAATGTTCGTTTATATAAGGTGGCGCATAGATCCTTTATTGTGCTATCTTTGGCAGAGCGTTGAAGTGATTACATGTTAAGGATTTACCGTTATATAGTAAAATATTTTGGCTGTGCCATGACACCTCATCCAACGCTGGTACCATGAGGCTGGCATGGGGCCGTCTGGAAGCTCTTGTATATAATAACAAAATGGAAATGTTAGTATGATGCTTTTAACTGACATCCTACAGGAGAGCTAACCAAATCCTTCACAAAAGACGTAGTTTTACCACTGTTCAACGAGAATCTCTACGAACATCTCCCAATGAAAAATTACCGTGAGAGAAGTGAAGGTATAACAAAAGAGGTGAAGGATTAATAGACTTGTTTCATAATGCATATCCTCTGTAAATGCACTTAATGACCTTTAAATAAACTTGTGCTATGACACAGGGGCGTCAATCCGTATTCAGATGTGGGGGGGGGGGGGACGGGGGACATACATGACTTAGCACAAACCAATACCTTTGGTTTTGAAGAGGGGGCGTCTTCCTATAGCCCCCCCCCTTTCCCGCCTTATGATGGCTGACGTTGTCCTATTCTAATAAGAATTATCATTTCAAAGTTAACATAACCATCATAGATGATCTGCCAGGTGAAATACACGGAGTCCACGGGATTACATCAAGATGTATTTTCACCATGTCCCAAAATATCTAAAACAACGCTTCGCAGCGTGGATCATTGTCGGAGACCATGGACCCGACCAGGCCCGTTGCTAGGGTGATATATTTGGGGGTGTGAAGGTCCCAAATTCCGACCGGCTGGATGTATTTTCCAACTGAGTGGAGGCGTTTAAATTGCACTTTGTTATGCGCTCTGCGTTTTGTATACAGCAGTGGGGATCCTTCCTTTGTCACTACATAAATGAGTCGTCCTGGGGGAGGGGGAATCCCCATCCCCTTTGAAAATTTTTTGTTAATTTAAGGCTGCTTAGGTGCAAAACGGTGCTATCTTTGACATATTTTTGGAGCTGATCGTACATGGCTGGAAAATGTCCAAAATGTAGTGAATTCTAATTTTCCGACTGGCTGGAAGTTTTTACTAACTGCAGTGGCGGCGTGTAAATTGCACCTTTTTATTCACCCTGAGTTTGTATACAGCAGGGGGATCCTTCCTCTGTCACTATATAAAGGTGTCATCCTGGGGTAAGGGTCTAAAGGAAGGGGGCGTAGCCCTCCCCTTTGAGAAATTTTTGTTCATTTAAGGTTGCTTAGATGCAAAATGGATATCTTTGGGATATTTTTGGAGCTGATCGTAGTATAGCAAAGGTGTGAAGGATTAGCAAGGGCGTTTTCAGAATACTTTGTAGTCGTAAGTGTATTAACAATCACCATCTGCAGGCGCGGATCCAGAAATTTTGAGGGGGGCCAAGGTGGAAAATCTCATGTGCACCGAAGGTGCACCACGAGCGCAAAGCACGAATTTCTATGCGTGGTGTCCAGGGGCCCGCGACAGGGCCCCTGCGGGGTCCAGGGGGCGAAGCCCCCGGAAGCTCTCGCAGTATTTTATTTTGAGAGCACAGAAATCGGCTCCAGTTCTTATGTCAGTGAGATTTCATACCTTTTCATATTGCATGGAAATTGATGTGTATGGCTCAGTATAAGTTACTATATGTACCTGCAGAAGTTCCGAAGAATCTAAGTTATCTTAAAACTTACACGCCAACATTATGAACCCATGCAGGTAACTTGAAAATGATTTTTGCCATAATGAGTGTTTTATTTTCGTTATACGGTATTCAGGTGTAGGACGTCAGATGAAACAATTGCCCGTGAAAATTTGAATTTACATTTAAAACCATTGCTATTACAAACGGTGTCAATTCAATTTATGTGTGTCTATCAATTAGAAGGTGGCTTCGATACTAAGTTTTCAGTTCTCATAAGAAGAGGGGGTGAAGAAATGAATATCAGTTGCTTTACATCCTTATTTTACTCCGAAACTCTGAAATCACGTTTATGCACACAAATAATTGGCTAAAGGTAGAACCCCACCGATGAGTAATGCGAATACTTTTTGGTCCTTATTGATAGTAAAAGGAGTAATTCAAGGCTAAAACTGCGCAGATCAAGCGAAAAACAAGAAATATTGAGAAGACTTTGCAAAAATCGTGAAAGATTTCAACTGATTTTTGGTAAAAAGTGATAAAAATAAATCCATCACTCAATAAAAACGTACCTCTATCAGTAAGCGTAAACAATTGCGCGCGAAGCGCGCCGAAAATTTTCGGTATAGAGCCTCCCGGGAGCTCTGCATTAATTGTGCCCTGAAAAGGGGGACCAACAGGACTCTCACAACCTGACATCCATATCGGAGGAGAGGTGATATATCACCTTGTCCTTTAAGGTATAGCAAGAAGGATGGTGGACAGGCAAAATTCGTTTCAGAAAAGATTTTCGTCGTGATTGAACGTCGCGGTAAAATGTTTGGAAAATGAGCAACGGCAATTACGTAATTTCAATCTTTCAGACCATGTGCTAGACTAGATTAGTCAAATATCCCATAATGATGAGAGCCATACAGAGAAGGAGAATGTACTTTTTAGAAAAATGTTTGCATTGGAATAATTTCTTGCGTCATAGCTTTGTCAATGGTATATGAAATCGGGTGTAAACCCCGTCGTATGCGCGCGAAGCGCGCCGAAATTTTGAATAAAATATTAGTCCATGACAAAACCTGCATTCAGAACCTGCATCGGACACTGTCACTTTCCCACAAACCTATACTATTCAGAAACGAATCTTCTGACTGAGAATTCTTAAAAAGCACTTTTGCTCCTTTGTTCCCCCGTGAGTAGTTACAAAAAGCTATTGATAGTAAGGACAACTCTGACACAAGGCTTGACGCTAGCGGAGCGTGCAAAACTTTGGAATTTGTCAAGAATTTCCAAAACTTATGATAGTTTGAGAACAGTTTGTGAAAGAAAATGGCAAGAACAAATAAACCAATCATCAAAACTACATTTCACCCTCCACAAAAATCTGTAGCTTATAAAACGACTTTGGGACCATTTTAAAAATTTTCAAGATTCGATGGGGGAGGGGGACACACGTCACCCATTGCCCACTGTGCCAACGCCACTGTCTGTAGCTTAAAGGCCTTTGAGTTCATTTTAAAACTTTTCAGACAGTTTCGAAATCGAATAGGGAATGCACGCCGCTACTTTGCCCGCAACAGCTGGTGCCACTGTGCACAACAGCACGTCACCTGGCACCTTGTCTTTTGTATTCACTCCGCAAGTTCTTTGGCGAAATCTTTGCCTCTCAATCCCTCTAGATTACAAAAACTTTTACTCTTTAACACAAAATTGTCACTAATTTCAGTGCAGCTAGCAGGGCCCATACTGCATATGTCACGATGTTTACTTATCTAGATCTTAAGTCAAGGATCATTACAAGGGGAGAGGTGCCCCTCCCCTTTGAAATTTTTTGAAAAATTAGGTGTCCTTAAGCTAGCCGTACACTACACGACTTAGCACACCGCAACCCAACTCGATCGTCGGGTCGCCAACAGTCGTGAGGCGTGCAAGAGTTTAAGACTGCGATTGGCAGTTTTAAGATCAGTTTTAAGTCGCGCCGACTTCAGTCGGGAAGAACCAACATGTTCGTTCTTCCCGACTGCGGTCGGCGCGACTTAAAACTGGTCCTAAAACTTCCAGTCGCAGTCGTAAACCCATGCACACTATACGACTGTTGGAGATCCGACGATCGAGTTGAGTTGCGGTGTGCAAAGTCGTGTAGTGTACGGCTGGCTTTACATGCAATCTGGTGCCACACATGTTACCTTTTGAAGTAAAATTTGTGTTAAAAAATTTACGTATTTTTAGGAACTATAAAAAAGGCATCAGTGAGGGGGCCGTGGCCCAATAGGGTGTCCCCATCCCTTTTGAAAATTTTGAAAAATTCGGTATCCTTACATGCAATCTGGTGCCAAATATGCTACCTTTTGAAGTAAATTTGTGTTAAAAAATTTACGTATTTTTAGAAACTTAAAAAAAATCGGAATCAGTGAGGATGGGCATGGTCGAATGGCCCTCCCCACTAATTGAATGATCCCATATTGGTGCGAGGCCCCTACAGATGTTTGGAGATGTATGTCTGTTTTCGGAAAGTGTTGTGATCAGAAAAGTTCCATGTATAATTACCTTCTTAATGGTCATGAGAAGGAGTGCAAGCCGTGACGCATGCGCGCGAAGCGCGCCGAAATTTTGCCATTAAATAAGATTTCCCTGACGAAATCTACATTCAGAATCCGCATCGAGGCACTTAACAATTGCCCAACAAACCTACATGTCATTCAAAAAGCCAGTCAAATAGAGCCACGACACTACTCTTTCACGCAAATGTGTGGGGGGACATTTGATATTGTGTCCCCCACCCATCGAAATGTGGGGGGGACGTGTCCCCCCGTCCCCCCCAGGATTGACGCCCATGCTATGACAGTATGAGTAATATACTTCAATCATGTAGGATTACATCACTTTACAAATAGTGTTCATAATATAACATTGCACATAATCGCCTCTTGACGGATGCAAGCCTGACATTATAGACTTCTATACCTCGTATTTTCGGTGATATTGCTCTCTACAATAATTCGACGCATTAATGGTCATCACACATGGAGTGTGAAAACGTGGCAATTATGCCCAAAGCGCACCGAAATTTCGCATCAGAATTTTATAAAACCGGTATCTGTACCTTTGAAAGTAATACGTTTGGGATGGTATTAAAGGAAAAATAGGACTGGAGGTTAAATCGCGCAAAAAATATCGAAATATCGAATCATCGAAGCGAAAAAGTCGAAACATCTAAATATCGAATCGAAAAATTGAAACATCGAAATGTCGAAAAATCGAAACATCGAAATATTGAACTGTCGAAATATCAAAATATCGAAACCAAAAAGTCGAAATATTGAAAATATCGAAACACAAAAAGCGAAACATCGAAACGTAAAAAGTCGAAATATCGAAATCTTAAAATGTAGTTTCGTGGCCACGATACGTACGTCCTTCTGATGAAAACATATATTATTTGGACACACTTATGCGAAGAACTACCCTCACGTGATTTTTTCTTCAATTCTTTCTTCATTTTTTTATTTTTATGAGAAAATTCACCCTGAATTTTATATTTCCCTTTTCTTCGTCGTTTCTGGTGTAGTTATCCCTCAACCTTATCATGGAAACTCGTTACTCTGAGTTAGGTTTGCGCCGCTAGTCCGCCGTTTCTTCAATCTGTCAATTGTTCAAGTTTCTTCACTCTGAAAGAGTCATTCCAAGATTGAAAAAAAAATTGATAAGTTGGCACCGAACCGACATCTGGTCATCAGTTGCTGTAGTCGAGTCCTCACCTTCCGAGTCCGAGTCCTCACCTGCCAAGTCCGAGTCCCAGACCGAGTCACTGGCATTCGAGTCCAAGACCGAGTCCGAGTCACAAGCTCTGAGTCCGAGTCCGCCCTTTGGAAAAGTTTACACCAAGAACATTAATTTACAAATGATCAATTTATACACTGCCTTTTATACAATGTTGTTGTGTGTCATGATACGGTATAGACCATAGGTCTGAATGGCAGTGCGCGATGTTTTACTGTCATATCAGGGAGTTGCTATAGCAACTCCCTGGTCATATGGTGTTACTGTATGTATGCCGAATATGGTACTGCTTTTGTTTCCTTTCTTACTATTGGCGAAAAGGGAGGAATTGACGAATGGGTCTGTTGGGAAAATCGGTGTAGGCGTGAAAGCTGTGGCTGGAGGTAAGGTGGTTGTCATTTTTAAACGATCGATCTTTTAATATTTTCTATTAGAAATTGTTGCAAACTGTCAAAATTTTCTTGCGCTCATTGCTCTGCTCATTAAATTTGAATGGGAATATATCAACTCCTTTTTCGTGTAAATGTTCCGGACCCAACGGGCCCTGCACCGGCAGATATATCTTTGGTACTCTTTACGTGAGAACGTCTTCCTTTCGAATGTAAACGCTTGTGAAGAAGGGGCATCTGGGATACAATCATACAAATTTGCCAAAAAAACAATTGTGCCGACAACCTGACAACACATCACTTTTGGAAGCACAAGGGGTGCGCTAGAAGTGAGGTCTCTGGCTATACATCTTGGTTAAATAGAGGTCTATAGATTGACCTGTATGGACTACGGCAGTTGAGATTCTCTGGCTTCAAACCCACCTTCAATTTCATCTCCTACATACCATCACCACCTTAATCCAATGGCCACATCCCTGTGTGCAAACCGTAGCATAATCCAATGATAGCTCACCCACCCACCCACTCACCCACTCACACACCCACTCACACACCCACTCACATGCTCACTGCAGCCCAAACGACGGGTTATATAGTTTGACGTTATGTAATCCAGTGGTGATAGTGGTGGACAGGCCAGTTGAGGTGAACTTGTGAAATGTTAGAAGACCATATGCCCTTTTATAGAAACATATATAGGCCGAGTACTATTTTCTTTCTTCTCATTTGCCTTTTCTTATTTGAGCTGTGTATTTCTAAATAATGGTATTTCAGAATAAAGAATACAGTATCGAGATACAACTTTTTGTAGCCTGGTAACTTGCCGCTCAAGGCGACCTAGGAGGCGTTTTTGGCAAAAATATTCTTGTTACGCTATACGAGCAAACAGATAGTGACGCTCCGCTCAGATACAATCACGCCAAACCACCTTCTCCTCAGCCATACACTTTTTAAAAAAGATTTTCGCCACTTAATCTGACATGATTTTGTTATTTTGTTACCCGCTCTGTCAGGCCTGGATCAGGGCTCAATGGTCAAGTTGTGATACTTACAATCATCAACTGAGTGCGCATTCAGTGTCATTTACAGAGTAGTGATAGGATAATCACAAAGAACAGTCAGTTGCCCAGACGTTTTAACTGATTCTTATGGAAGTACCGGTAAGCCTTCAAGTCTTCAACACAACCTCTAAAATTGTGGGGGCTGTAAAATTTCATCCTCCATCTCAAGCTTGTTCTGAGACTCTTGTATTTGTATTAATGATAGCCTACAGTTAATGACTTGGGAAATGTACACATATAGGGCAGACGGGTGGATACGATACAATGCGTGTTATCCCCGTTAGAGGTCAGCCACCGACTTGTAGTCGATCTATTTTGGCTTTCAATGAGGACAGATCCTTAATTATATTCTATAAATTTTAGCGCGGCCCTCGCATTGTGGAACTCTTCGAGTCACATTTTCAGGCAAAACACTTAACCAGCACAAATTAGGTACGTAAAGCTTGTGTCTTGTGCAAATGTGCTATAACATGGAGTGATAGTGTATACAAGGTTTCTTCCTCGTGTCCCCGCACCCTTCTCCATCCCGCTGCCCCTCGCCATACTTCCGGACTTCAGATTGCTGGTCACCTTCAAGGAGTTTCTTCACCTCCCGTCAAGTAATGGTGGTGCCATACACCACATCCGATACACCCAATTTAGACGCAGAAAGGTAGTTACAAATTTGTGCCATTTCCTGCATTCTAGCGCTTGGGATGCCAACCTTATTTCCACATTATTAAACATACACATAGAAGAGGAGGATCTGTGGAGGGACATTTTCACAGCCGGATTTACCCAGTAATCGAGGTAACCTATAGGTTACGGGCCCCCCGATATTTTGGCTTTCAGGGACCCCCCCCCCCGGAAATTTTCATAAACGAGTCACCTTTTTAGCTTACTTTTCAAATCTGCTTCCAGGGCCGTAGCGAGCGGGGGGTGTGGGGGTGTCACACCCCCCAATATTTGGTCGCCCGTCGGCAAATTTTCGGTCTGTCGGCAAAAAGAGGAGAGGGAAAGGAAAAGAAGAGGAAAAGAGGAGATGAGGAAAAGAAGAGAGAAGAAGGGAAAAGAAAGGGAAAGGAAGAGAGGGAAAGGGAAGACGGAAAATGAAAAGAAAAAAGAGAAAGAGAGAACGGCCCAGTCTTATATCGGCTATTTCGATTTTCGGCTCTTCATCTAATTGGCGCATTCAAGTTGAAGGCCCGTTGGCGAATTGATTATGTATGTGACGGCCTTATACTGCCGTATTAACGGCCGTCGGTGTAACTGGACGAGTGACTGAGTCCGTCGGGAACTTGGGAAAAGAAATGGAATAAACGGCTTCCGTATAGCTATAGGTGCACTATTTCAGGTCATATGACATTCTTGAAAAACAACTTTCTGCACATTATTCCTCACTTTTATCATCACCATGGGGAGCAGCACCCGATTACCCATGGAGAGGGTATCCTTAGCCCGTTTTCTAAACCCTAACCTTGACTGCAAACACATTTTGCAAACTTCTGAGGATCCGGTTTACCCACAAACATCCTGGGAAAAATAATGCGTGCCCGCGTGTCTTCCCTTCACTGCAATCTCAGGCTTTTAACTTTTGAACACCGAAATGAAACAGATGCAGAACCTGGCGTTCAAAGCATATTTTGAACGCTTGTGTTAAGATTCTGAACGCTTTTTCTCCCTTTTTAAACGCCGGACGCTTATCCACTTATCGTATTTGAACGCCTGACGCGTCCAGTGTTCAAATGCTGAACACATAGTGTTCCAATTCTGAACGACAGGTTCAGCTCCTGAAGTATAGTGGCATTACGGGAGGAATAGCCTAACACATTAGAATTAA
This sequence comes from Holothuria leucospilota, assembly GCA_029531755.1. NCBI lineage: Eukaryota > Metazoa > Echinodermata > Holothuroidea > Aspidochirotida > Holothuriidae > Holothuria > Holothuria leucospilota. The sequence goes on from CM055978.1 coordinate 25,914,097, forward strand.
CCGGAATCTTTGCATTGGATAATGCATTTTGAACCAAGATATACCAATCCTGCATGAGACTTAATTTTTTACCGAGAGATTATGCTAAAAGCTCAGAGCTTCCGGGGACGAAGCCCCACCAGGGGCCCTAAGGCCGGCCCACGGTGTTTTAGCCAGCTCCTATTTGTGGGACAATGTCGCATAAACGGCGACAAATGTCGCACAAAAAAAATCTGACACGCAAATTCTACCCGGGTGTAAATTTTGAGGTTCCTCATTAGGGCAGAAATCCACTCAAATATTGCACCATTTGCGATCTAGGCAACTTGCAAATTCCAAAAATTTCCAAAGGGGAGGGGGACACCCCTCCCCTTAGACCCCTCCCCAGGCCACAGATTATGAAATGTCGCATTGAGAAAACGTCCTAGCTAAAGCACTGGCGGACCTCTGGATCCCAACCGCTTAAAACTATAGCGGCCTGACGAGAGGAATAGCCTAATACATTAAAATTGGTGGGGGCTAGTTTGTATTTGATGATGCATTATGAAACGAAATATATCTATCCTGAGACTTAACTTTTCACCCAGAGATATACTTAAACCTCAGAGCTTCCGGCGGCTGGGCCCCCTGGACCCCACCAGGGGTCCTTAGGCGGAGCCCTGGACCCCACCCGTTAAAGCTCGTTTTCGCACCACGCATTACCAGATCCGTCGGCAAAACATAATCTCCACCCCCCCCCCCCCCCCCAAAAGATAACACCTTCGCTACGCCCTTGTCTGCTTCTGAGTTGAAACAAAAATCCCTACCCTTCTGTTTACCAAAATATAGCTTCTGAAGCTCTAGTCGCCATTTTCTGATCTACAGCGTTACCTGGCAGGAATTTCGTTAAAGTTACTGATAGTAGGCTATTTACCAATAAAGCTACTATGAAGCATGTCATATGGGTTACGACGCATTGTCGTGAGTATGATATCGAATAAACACTGACACGTGGTTATACATGCCTGTTCTAGAGGTTCGTTTCTTCTCTTTCATGTACCCTGTACTATTGACATTTTTAATTTATTTAACAGGATCTCAGAATCGCCCAAGTTATTTTTGAGACCGTATTAACAAAATACTCAAAAGGTGATCATTATCTGCACTTAAGCTAGGGGGAAGGTTTATTTCCGACAATGAAGGAGATAGTTTCGCCCAAAATAATCCAAGCGCTTCGCAGTAATTATAGCGATAATTATGGTGGCCCTTCGGTTAGGACAGTGCTTCTTAGTCAGGCCACAGAAACCTTGGGTCAACTGAGGAGGAATGTGGATTGGTGTGATTGTGTAAGGAGTCCTGAATTCCGATCGATGAATTGCCTTGACTTTTTTGTTTTGTTCAAATTGACCTGCACATGACCTTCAGGTTAATTGTTAGTCACTTGACAATTTAAAAGAATTGGCAGTACCATTTATAGATGCAATGCATTTTGCGTACCTTAATTTCCATAAGCAAGAAATTCACGACTGACAGTCTTTAATTTCAAGAGAGGACCCACAGTCATAGTTATACTCATGGCCGCACGCAGTGGGGCAGTGTCAGTGCCCCTCCCTCGAAATGTTTAAAGCCAATTTTTATCGAATCGATCTGTGTTAATTTCCGCCAGAGATTCCAAAATAATGTTTAGACGTTATTTGTAAGTCACGGGAAGTTCCATTTCTGACCGTAGGGCAGACACGTAGCGTAGGGGGCAGGGCAACCGTCCTGTCCTTGAGGGTATTTTGTCTTATTTTTCTGTCACCTTTGTCGCTATAAATTCTTAAAATGCAATTCAGTTTCCTTGCGATTCGTAAGGTTCCATCCTGAGTACTACTCCCATTCTCACTTTCTGTGGGGCTTAGCCCCGTAAAATCTCGCAATAATCCAAACTCCCCTCCTTCCTCGAACTCTCCCGCATGCATCATCAATCCCTGCCAGCTGTTAATCATAAGGAGTGAAGATACATTTGCATCAGACAGCTTTTCATTTCAACATTTTCCTGGGAAGACCCGCTGCCCTCTTTCGGACACTTCTGGCCTTTTTCTCTTCACTCTCACAAAGTGAGCCATTAACCACATTGCAACAACATTTTGTTCAAAATCGTGGATGCGCACCGCACAATTTCATAAACATTAAGTGAATTGAATTTTCGCATACAGTCAAGTCAGCTAGTATGAAAAAGAGAACGATTGAAAAACAACACATGTTCAGATTTCGTAAATGTGTTCAGGGAAAGAATGAGGATAAGTTTTCAACTAAGTAAAGGAAATTAAATTAAAAAGAAAAGGTTGAGAAGCACTCCACCAGTTGTCGCAATGCCGTAGATGCATTCTTGTCTCCTCTGGCCAAACCTCTTACCTCTGAGACAGAATCGTAAATGTATTTTGTTTACTTTGAATAGTTACGCATTTCAATTGAAACTTTTTTTGCATTGACATGACTACAGGTAATGGTCCTGCACCGAAAGGTCGAATTCTCGGTATCGATTTTCTTGATACATATCATATGCTACCGTACATCAGAATGTCCAAGCGCATTTCTGTATGTGGTTATTGATGAAACGATTATTGTACTACCTGCAGATAGGCCCTCTTGATGCAATTAAAATGAATTTGGACTTTCAAATCCATCTTTCATGGATTTCTATGCCAATGTCATGTGCATATATTACCTTTGATTTCCTATTTAACACATAACAAAAATAAAACAGCAGATGTTACATGTCAAGTGCTATGTCTCCCCTACACAAATTGCTTAACGGAATAAAATGTGTCTGAGTTGTCTCTCTTTAGGGAGTTTAAATTTTTCTTAATCATGAAAGGTAGAATAGTCTTATGCAAATTGACAGGCCTGGAAGTGGCATTTCTGGTAATTTACCGGCATCGGCACTTTGTCCAAAAATCTCTCAGTAGGCTAGACGCTAATCAGCCTATGGTGGTGGCGCTCCACTTAGATAGTGTCACGTATTAGTCCCATCCACAAATAATAGCACTAAAATTATACTCATAGGGCCCCCCCCTCATATGATAGGTTAGCCCCCCCCCCAAGGTAAATCCGGCTATGGGCATTTTGTTTCATAGAGTGCGGTTTCCTGCGATGTAGGGTGCTTGAAAAATTCTTGGATCGGCCCTACATAGGTACAATTTTTTGTAACGCTTGTTCTTTTCAAGTTTGCTAAAAATTAAGATCGGTCTTTTGCAAGAGCATCTGTTGGGAGAGTAAAATTTTTGATGAAGACTCAATTGAGTTTTGGTAAACATGTCCTAACCAGGCAGTAACCACTAGACTAGTGACAACTCTCACTTGTAATGGTCGATTCATTGTAGGTGATTGTTTATTCCGTGAATTTCAGAAAGGCATAACCAGGAAGGTTACTTGGGTTCGGACGGCGTGATTTTTTTCCCAGGACGAATGGGAGCAATTTCATTTTTTTATCTTAACCCATGAGTTTTATGGTTTCAATGGAAGTTTCCCAAAATCACCGCTATTCGTCCTGGGGGAGAAAATTCCCCGTTCGCCCGAACACCATCACCAGCGAACCCCCTTTCCCCTTAACCTCCCGTTCATCCCTCTTTGCGGCCATCTGTCAAATGCTATGCTCACAGGAAAGTCTACGGTGTTCTCACCCAAAGAATAGTTTACATGAACTGCCCTCAAGTTAAAAGAATAAATGAGATAAACAAAATGTTTAATAGGCATATCTACGATGGGCAGTAAGCTTCCACAGTAAGCAAAAATAAACTTCCTCAATAAAAAAATACCATACACCGAAATGTAAACAGAAGGCCGTGAAATAATGATAGGTCCTTATCCAAATCTTCATCAAGCTAGAACCCATTTTCCAGTCTTAAAAAAAAAACGCGTGTATCGGATCGGAGTTCAGGGTTCGGGGAACTACTCTTTTCTGGCACGCCCTTGTCACTTGAGCGACACCCCAGCCTGTTCACCTTATTTTACTTTTCTGGAAATAATACCCTTACCAAAAGTCCGTTAAATGAGTAATAACATGTTTGAGCGTAGTGAATAATTTGAACAAGGAATTTCCCAAAACTTGCTGCGAAACTGCGAATATTAAAGTCCAAAATACAAATCAGATGCAAGTTTGTACACTCTCTTTTAAACTTCCAGAAGGAAAGATCCTTTAGAAGTCTCATGGTCGTGGGCCGGGACGTAGTACCCCCTTTGGGGACCACTTTCCCTGCATAGTCACCTCTATAGTTTACCTGAGTTTGCTCTTTGTGAGGTCAGATTTTTCACTGTGATCCAAAACTTTCGGCCAGGTTCTCACGTTGTCGAGCTGTACTGTAATTCTTTTATAGTTACCTTTTGTGTTGAAGATAAATAATACGATTTCTGTGTAAATTAGGGCCGCCGAGAGGATGGTGGATTACAAATGTCACGGGTCCGTGATGTGGTTTTGTTCCTCATAGAGAAGATCTCTCAGTACAGTCCCAAAATGTTGGGAACGCTTTTCATGAATTGTTTGGTTTCATATAGAAAAGTACAACAACCCCACCCTACCAGTATCAAATAATTTAGAAAACAGTAGCCACACGGTTTTCTGTTAAGACCGGTAATTTAATTTCTCTCTTTTCCTTCTTCTGTGTCTGTTGGTGGTTGTAGGTATGGTAAACGAGTCTGGGGGTCCCGACCATTTCGACTGGCAGATGGGGTGGATAAATTAAAATCTGTGATACTCCCGAATAGAGTCAGCTCTATTCTGCCCTTCATGAGCGCAGATTCTACAATGCTTTAGTAAAATTTTTTGGCGTGCTTCGCGTGCTGTGCAATGCCATTCAAAAAGAAAGTGAGCTTCATTCTAATGCCAGGGACAGGGGCGTAAATACGGGGAGGGGGGTGACACTCCCGTAAAAATGAAAAGTCGGTCTCTGAGCGCCAAAAAGTCGGTCTCAAATCCAGTTCAGTTTGCCTTTGTAACAGTAGACCAGACATGAACAACATGTGAAGTGCAAAAAAGAAAAGGTCTTTGAAAATTCGGGTCATGCAACTGTTTCAGCGGGCGGTCCAAAAAAAGTTCACCCCCCCCCGTGAATTCATGTATATACGCCCCTGGCCAGGGAGCTGTGAGGGTTCCCTGCTGACGCCCACAATATTGTTAATAGCCAACGCTTACACGGCTTTGCCCTCTGCTTTATCATAGGACCTCCAAAAGGGGACCAATATGGCAGTCTTAATGACACCAAACTTTGATTAGCCTATAGCTCGAGTTCCAGAGTCTTTGTTTGAAACCTTTCTGTGATTCCAGCCTGACAGTGGCGCCGGCACGGTGGGGGATGGGGGCGCGTGCCCCCCCAATGAAAATTTTTTGAAAATTTTAAAATGATCCCAAAAGGCGATTAAGCTATAGATTTCTGTAGGGGGTAGGGTGAGGTGTGCTTCAACCGAGTGATAGATCTATTTAATCATTTTCTATCACAAATGTTTCTCAAACTATCAGAATTTTCGCAAATCCTTCGCAAACTATCAAAAATTTCGCGCGGTCCGCGCGCTTCAAACCTTACCTCTGTGTTCTTATTATCAATATCTTCTGATAGCAGCTCCCGGAGAAGCACAGCAGCAAAACTTGAAAGCTGTTCACGAATTAACAGGTAAAAGACTGGCTTTTTGAGTGGCATGTAGGTTTGTTGGGCAATTGAAAGTGTCTCGATGCAGATTCTGAATGCAGGTTTTGTCATGGAAATCTCATTTAATGGAAAATTTCGCGCGCTTTGCGCGCATGCTTTACGGTTTGCACTCCATCTTATGACCATTATTAACATAATAATACATGGAACTATAATCACAACATCTGTAGGGGCCTATAGCATCAATATGCGATCTTTCAATCTAAGTTGTTGAAGCATGATTTGGAAAGTTGAAATTATGCCGTTATATATTTTCCAGAAAATTTTACCGAGCGCTTTGCGCGCAGCCATTATAGGTATAGATGGCAGACACGTAGCCAAGGGGGTGGAGGGGGCATCCGCCCCCTTGAGCATATTTTGGGGTTTTTTTAATGTTTTTTTTTTCAATATTGCTAGTGTTTCTCCTATTTATATGCTGTAAAATAGGCTTGGGAAGTGCCATTTCCAGCGATCTGGGAGGCACTTTGGGCCAAAATTTTCTTGCGCTTTGCACCAACCCATGGTGGCGCAAAGCGATGAGAATCTGTCTATGGGGTTCTCCTCCTTACAAATTCCTGGTTACGCCCTTGATAGATGGTGATTTTTAATACACTTACGACAAAAAAAAAAGAATTCTGAAAACGCCTTCTTAGTCCTTCACCCCATTTGCTATACCTATCAGGGAGGTCTAATATCACCTTCCTGCACCAACAGTCTCCCTCCCGCCCGTTCTCCATTTCTGGAAGCTGTTCATCTGGATTTTCGTTCAAAATTAGTAAAAATACGATGGTTGTAAAGTGCTCTACTCTATATTATCATTTGGATGTCACGTTATAAGCATTATGTCGTTGCTCCATTTTATGTACTTTATCTAGAGCTTCCGGAAGGCCCTATACAGGTATCTGTCAGCCTTAGATGCCTTTTTAAGATGCACAATGGAAGGGAGGAAAAATTTCGTTATATTCCAACAATGTTTATGTGGACTCCACGCACGTATTTTTGGATAAAAACATTGCCAAGAAGGCGGTAAAGTAGCCAAAAGGGAGTCTTCAGGAGGTTTGCTGACAACGTATTCTTCTCTTAGACAACATGCTCTCCTTTTTCACCTAACCAAAAATTAGAATTCACTAGATTATGGACATTTTCCAGCTATATATCATCAGCTCCAAAATATTCCAAAAGATAGCACCATTTTGCATCAAAGAAACCTTAAATAAGCAAACATTTCTCAAAGGGGAGGGGGAACCCCCTCCCCTTAGACCCCTCCCCCAGGACGGCACCTTTATGTAGTGACAAAGGAAAGATCCTCACTGCTGTATTCAAAGCGCAGGTGCATAAAAAAAACGAATATTTAAGCGTCGCCACTCAGTTGGATAAAAACATCCAGCCAGTCGGAAAAATTAGAATTCACTAAACTATGGACATTTTCCAGCCATACAGGTATGTGATCAGCTCCAAAAATATCATAAAGATAGCACCATTTTGCATCTAAGCAACTTTAAATAAACAAAAATTTCTCAAGGGGGAGGGGGACACCCCCTCCCCTTAGACCCCTCCCCCAGGACGGCACCTAGCTTAGTGCAGTGATACCTGACAAAGGAAGGATCCCCACTGTGTATACGAACGTAGGGAGCACACGGGGAAAAACGCATTTTGTGCAGACTTGGGAGGTTAACTGAAGTGCCATTACGACATCATCTGTTGTGCCCCCCAATCACCAAAGCCTGGCGGCGCCACTGCAGCCTGATCTACGTCTAACACGTGCAAATCATACGGTAGCGATGCGCTCGATGCCAGACAATATTTATGTGCTCACACGGTTAATGCCTTTGACCCTGACTTGATATTCACATTGCAGGGAAGCAAGAGCTTTTGCCCAATTTGACATGTCTATCTAAAATGCAGGTAGGCCTATTCATGTTCTATGGGCATTTGACCTACCTTACGCTTTTCTTTGTCATTCGAAGCCCTCCTCATCCTTCCGTCAGTTCGAAAGGGCCAGTGTTAAATTTTTTCCCCCGCCCGGATCGGCTCTCGGTGGGTCTGTCTTGGTACTCTCCTCGCGCCGAGGAGTCTGCTTAGCCACACCCTTCAGTAAGCTGTGCCTAACTTATAGTCTAGCAGCGAATTTGAAAAAGAGCTCTAAATTGACTTACCCGGTACCGATTTGTAAACTATAGCGACTATGCTAAATCAGTTGTTTATAATTTTAGGTTGGTTGTCACTTTTTAAAAGTTCCCGAACATGCAAATTTTCAAGGTCAAAGGTCAAAAAGGTCAATTTTTCAAAATTTTAGTATTTTTGACACACTTTAATATGATGAGACTTATGAAATGTTGTGAGTCAAAATGAACAATTTATACAGTCTTAAAGTGCCCAAAATATAGGGAAAATAAAAGAATTATAATCTGTTTATAGGGTGTTTTCGTAGCCTTAACAAAAAAAAAATTGAATAACGGACTTAGACACGTTGAACGGTCTGTTTTCAACACCTTTCAATTCAATTCTAGAACATTGGTGAAGACTGAGAAGAAAAACGTCCAGAACAGTGGTGGCACCAGATTGGGGGCAGAGGAGCCATAGCCCCCCGTCGGGGAAGACTGCCCCCGTCGGGGAAATTTTCCGGTTTTGTCGGGGAAGACTGCCCCCCGTCGGGAAAATTTTCCGGTTTTGTCGGGGAGCTACGATGTGTACGATAAAATATGTGGTCACTACAACGGGCATTCGCCCCTACAATTTGTTAAATTTTGGTCTAAATTTGGGAAAATTCTTCAATAAACCCACAAAATTTCCTCCAATTTTTTCGCAAAAACCAAAATTTTTTTCAAATTTTCTATGGTGAAAGCCCAACTTTTTCAAATTTTTTCCATAAAGAGTCCGAAATTTTCGGCGCTCTTTGCGTGCCAAAATTTTGCTTCAAACATCGTTTCGGTACCATATGGCCCTCATGAAGGCTTCGGGTTGCTGGCACCCCCATCAGGGAGCTTGGCCTTCCTATCAGGCAAGTCGTGGCGCCACCCCTGGTCCAGAAAATACCCCACGAGTTCAGTAAACTATGGACAAGTGATGTTTAAAATACAACTTTTGAATATTTCTTCAGTTCCGAACATACAAAGTTTTAAGGTCAAATGTCATTAAAGGTCGCACTTAAATTTGATCTGCATTTTACTTTTTGTCGCATAAGGACCCTTCACAAAATCATATGACATCAAACAACATTTATTCAGATGTTTTAAAGCAACTTTATCAGGGTGAGGCCAGGTGGGGTGAGGAGGCTATGGCCCCTCGTCGGGAAAATTTTCTAATCTTTTTTTGGAAAAATGAGTGTGTGCGATGAAGTTTTTAATCTCTGACGGCGACTGGTCGTTCCAACAGTTTCTTCGAGTTACTCTCAAAGAGGGCTATTTTTCAAAATAAATTGCAAACCTCATCTTTTACATTTACTTCATTAAAAAAACCAAATTATTGAAACTTCTCCACTAAAAGCCTCAAAGTTGTCCGCCCAAATAGCGCCGAAAAGTTTATTCACCATCCGTCAAAAACATGTTGTATTTTGATCGAAACCACTGAGATCGGTGATCGTAATAGCCCATGCCTGGCATCATGTGTACGGATGGGGCATGATGATAAACTTTTGGGGATTTGTTTGTGCATGGATAATTGTTTTTCGAGATCCGTATACTTAACTAAACAAAGACGTGTCCTGTAATAAGAACAGGTAATACAATGAATGCATTTAAAAAGATAACAAATACACATAGAACAATTTTGTGAGAGCGAGCCTTTGCAATCAACCCCAATATGCGGGGCAGATTGTAACTGCGTTCGGCAAGTTGTAAAGCCTTAACAATCAACGAACATGGCTAAAGAAAATTAGGGGAATATTTCATTTTGAAGACCAAACACATATAAAGCATTTTACCTACAATATTCCTTTCAAAACATTTAAAGGGCAATTTTCGTCATTCCGGACAGTTCCAATTCTCCCAATTATGCAAATTGTAGCTCCTCCCATAACTGTATAAATCTCCTCCTTGTGCAGACACAAACCTATTTTATTGCTTCAGGCCATGTCCTGTTGAGTATACAAGGCTATAATGACCATTCCAAACACTCTCTCTGCATTGTGTGGAATGAGTTACTCTGTATTAATTGAATTTTCAAACTTTGATGTCAATCAAAGAGCAGTAACCAACTGAGAATTTTGATACCCCCACACTAAAAATGTACTTTGGAATGATGACTGCCTGTCTTTAATTTGGGAACTCTTTGTTAGTTTTGGACCGATCATCGGTAATTCACCATCGGTATCGGCCGATATTCTCCATTTTCGCCTAGTACCGGTATCGGTAAAATTTACCTTGAATGCCGATATCACCTGACCGACATTTATCGTCCTGTATGCAGCGATGTAGCCAGGAATTTGCAAGGGGTGCACATTTGTGACTGATATGGGGGAGGGGTCTAAGGGGAGGGTGTGTCCCCTCCCCTTTGAGAAATTTTTAAACAATTGAAGGTCCTTAGATGCAATCTGATGCAATGTTTTGACAAGTTTCATCATTATCATACTGTATATCATATTACCAGCAGATTTTTTCCTGTTTGAATTAAGAACATGTTAAAAAAATTCAAACAGGAAAAAATCTGCTTGGTAAAATGATATCACACGATAATGATGAAACTGGCAAAACATTGCACCTTTTACATGTTCTTTTGTCTTTGAAGTTCCCTGACTAAGGAAGACTAATGTTACCATCTGGACAAGTTGAGGCAACCCATGTTTACAAAGTACTTAGTACCAACCACAATACAGTAGATTTGGGAGAAGTCGATAATTTGATCAGAAAATAAACTTGCCGAGCTCCTTCAAAGTGGGAAGGAGTTGAGAGTTGGACCTGATCGTTACTGATTCGAATTGTCAGATATCTGGATAGGATTATAGAAATCGTTGGGAGTATTTATTGAAAATAATTGCCCTTATATATACGGTAAGCCCCATTATAAAAAAGAATAACATATATAACACATTAACAGAGGCATTTGTTGGTGCATGTAAAGCGACAACCCATTGTAAGATGGGATATACCCCAAAAGACAAAATCCCCAAAAGTGCTAGTTGGCGACTGCTATACGTATACGACTGCTATACGCGCGCTAGCTTAGCTTCATAAACAACGAATCATACGAACATGTGTGTTGTGATCAGGGGCGTAGCGAAGGTGTTATCTTTGGTGGGGGGGGGGGGGAGAGATTATGTTTTGCCGACGGATCTGGTAATGCGTAGTGCGAAAACGAGCTTTAGCCGGTGGGGTCCTGGGCCCCGCTTAAGGACCCCTTGTTGGGTCCAGGGGGCGCAGCCCCCGGAAGCTCTGAGGTTTAGGTATATCTCTGGGTGAAAAGTTAAGTCTCAGGATGGATATATTTTGGTTCATAATGCATCATCAAATACACACTAGATCCCACTAATTTTAATGTATTAGGCTATTCCTCTCGTCAGGCCGCTATAGTTTTTAAGCGGTTGGGATCCAGGGTCCCGTCAGTGCTTTAGCTAGGAGGTTTTCTCAATGCGACATTTACTGATGTGTGGCCTGGGGGAGGGGTCTAAGGGGAAGGGGTGTCCCCTCCCCTTTGGAAATTTTTGGAATTTGCAAGTTGCCTAGATCGCAAATGATGCAATATTTGAGTGGATTCTGCCATAATGAGGAACCTCAAAATTTACACCCGCGTAGAATTTTGCTTGACAGATTTTTTTTGTGCGACATTTGTCGCTGTTTATGCGACATTGTCGCACAAATAGGGGCTGGCTAAAACACTAGGCCCACCTACGGAGGATTCCGGAGGCCGAAGCCTCCGGAAGCTCTGAGGTTTAAGTATATCTCTGGGTGGAAAATTAAGTCTCAGGATGGATATATTTTGGTTCATAATGCATCATCAAATACACACTAGATTCCACTAATTTTAATGTATTAGGCTATATCCTCTCGTCAGGCCGCCAGTGTATTAGGCGGTTGGGATCAAGAGGCCCGCCAGTGCTTTAGGTAGGACGTTTTCTCAATGCGACATTTACTGATCTGTGGCCTGGGGGAGGTGTCAAAGGGAAGGGGGTGTCCCTTTTTGGAATTTGAAAGGTGCCTAGATTGCAAATGGTGCAATATTTGAGTGGATTTCTGCCATAATGAGGAACCTCAAAATATACACCTGGCGGGTAGAAACTGCGTGTCAGATTTTTTTGTGCGACATTTGTCGCCGTTTATGCGACAGTGTCCCACAAATAGGGGCTGGCTAAGACACTAGGCCGGCCTTAGGGCCCCTGGTGGGGGTCCGGGGGACTTCGCCCCCAGAAGCTCTGAGATTTTAGCATAATCTCTCTTTAAAAGATTAAGTCTCATGCAGGATTGGTATATTTTGGTTCATAATGCATTATCCAATGCAAAGATTCCGGCTAATTCTTATGTGTTAGGCTATTCCTCCCGTCATGCCACTATACTTCAGGTGCTGAACCTGTCGTTCAGAACTGGAACACTATGTGTTCAGCATTTGAACACTAGACGCGTCAGGCGTTCAAATACGATAAGTGGATAGGCGTCCGGCGTTCAAAAGGGAGAAAAAGTGTCCAGAATCTTAATACAAGTGTTCAAAATATGCTTTGAATGCCAGGACCTTAAGATGGGTTCTGTATCTGTTTCATTTCGGTTGTCAAAAGTTAAAAGCCTGAGATTGCACTGAAGGGAAGACAAGCGTGGCACGCGTTATTTTTTTTCCCCGGGATGTTTGTGGGTAAACCGGATCCTCAGAAGTTTGCAATATGTGTTTGAAGTCAAGATTAGTGTTTAGAAGACGGGCTAAGGATACTCTCTTCATGGGTAATCGGGTGCTGCTCCCCATGGTGATGATAAAAGTGAGGAATAATGTGCAGAAAGTGGTTTTTCAAGAATGTCATATGACCCGAAATAGTGCACCTATAGGGAAGCCGTTAATTTCCTTTCTTTTCCCAAGTTCCCGACGGACTCAGTCACTTTACACCCAATTACACGTCCAATTACACCGACGGCCGTTGATACGGCCGTATAGGGCCGCATACACATGCATAATCAATTTGCCGACGGGAATTCAACTTGAATGGACCAATTAGATGAAGAGCTGAAAATCGAAATAGCCGATAACAGACTGGCCCGTTCTCTCTTTCTCTTTTTTCTTTTCATTCTCCGTCTTCCCTTTCCTTCCCTTCCTTTCCCTTTCTTTTCCCTTCTTCTCTCTTCTTTTCCTCCTCTCCTCTTTTCCTCTTCTTTTCCTTTCCCTTTCCTCTTTTTCTGACAGACCGAAAATTTGCCGGCGGGAGACCAAATATTGGGGGGGGGGGTGTGACACCCCCACACCCCCAGCTCGCTACGGCCCTGGTTGTGATCCTTTCTGGTTAGGGTGACGCATTATGTAAAGTAGCTCAGTCAGGAGGCCTGAATGTTACTACGATTATGATGGAGTTAACAGAGCTGACGAGAATTTAAGATCAAAAGAGCACCGACAAAATACCCTGCAAAATCATCACAGTTTTAACATTTTTTTTTTCGAAACAGAAAGGGGGAGCAGTCTCTCCCTCTGCTCCCCCTGGCTACGTCCCTGCCTGTATGTCATGAAAATGGTACACATTGAAGTATTTTTAATGTAATTTCCAATATTTTACCTTATCAAGATGAAACGCACTTTTGTTGTGGTGCCCAGTAGCCTATGGATAGTATGCAGAAAGCTTATTTCTCAAATATCGGTATCGGATCGGTGTCCGCCGATGTTGAGGACTGAACTATCGGTATTGGTAATATCGGCTACATGCAATATCGGTCCAACACTACTCTTTGTTTGTCTGAGCACTTCTTTTTAGTCCACACAGTTGTAAACTAAGCACAATGTAGGCATGTAGTTCAGCCCGCATGCGCAATTTTTTTCCCACGAGGTTATGGGCAAATCATGCCAATGGACCAATCAGCTTCTTGGAAATAGGCCACACCCCTGATTTCAAAATGACAGCTTTCTGACCCTCTTATTGTAATTCTGACACCGGATTATGAAAGAATAGGCCAAATAACCCTTAACTACGTTACCCTAACCCTAAAAATAACCCTAACCATGATCTGAAATAAATTTGAAAAATTTTGAAAATCAAATTTGCCCATAACCTCGTGGGAAAAAAAATTAGGCAGCCCGCATATATGTGCCCAGTGCAAGCAGGGAGGTGTTAGGAAAGAGACACAACTATTAGACGATATCGGTACGTACTCGAAAATGATTTAATCCCTTTCCAGGTAACAAAATTTGATTGACAGGTACCTTTGTTCTTATTGTTTAGCCACTGTTGATTAGTCCCTGTTGCTGGTGATCTGCACCTTTCATATCCAAGTAACGCTGAAACAAAGGCCATTGTTTAAACGTGCCTTGATCTGAGGTTTGTTGCCGACAATAGCAAAGCGTCATTCGAGATTTTCAGTCAAACGATTGTCAATAAACGTTTAAATATTGTACTACCTTTGTTTCCTTGCGGTTTTGATGGTTCTGAAAGTTTGCTTGAGACATTGTTAAAGCCTTATGCATTTCTCTCATTTTGCGCATTTTTTCCGCATAATTCAGAACTCGAAAAATTCTTCAGTGACTGAATGGTGTCAACTGAAATGAGATTTATCGAGATTAATTTAACACGACTGAAATTTTTCAATATCACATTTTCATATGACAATGATAACTAAACGAATTCAAGACAAGGAATGGTACTACAACCAATTTTTGTGGGGAAGAACCCTCCGCCGGGCTCTTTCTCGGCAATTTTGCCGGATCATACTTGGATAACCCAAATTGCAGCACTGGTCACACTGCATAATAAAGGTACTCATACAAATGATTCTTTGTATACTTACCACATAGACCGATTCTCAGATGTCAGGAAATCCCATCTACTGCAGTGCTTGAGTTCCAAAACAATTTCGAGACATGCCGTGTCTTGACCGTCTTACCGATATACGATTAGCCTGCTGGTAGGCATATTCCGAAATTAGAGTGGTTGCACTTCATAGCACCGGTGAAGCACGAAAATGATGTTTGCTTACGTATATATCTCGATTGCAAAATGCCAAGAAATTGCATCTTACAGTGTTTGATTTCAAAAAAGTTTCCCAGACCTCTTATCTGTGTTTTGACCACATTACCAGTATATGATCATAAGCCTACTGGCTGGTAGGCCTGTTCCTAAATTGAGGTGGCGCACTTCAATTCACGGGTGATGCATAAATACGATGTTCGTTTGTGCATTTATCTTGATTGCCAGGTGTAAAGATATACCATTTAGCAATGTCTAATTTCAGAATTTTTCCCGAACCCCCTGTCCTTCCCCTGCCTTGTCCATAAAGGCTCCTTACATGACGTTTGTAGGTTTGAAATTTACCCTGACAGAGTTGGTCCCCCTCCAGTGGTTTATTTAGGGAGCATTGGGCCAGTCCCCCCCCCCCCCCGCGGATGCCGATTTTTTTTTTGTTCCTAAAAGTACGTAATTTTTAACAACAAATTTTACTTTAAAAGGTAGCATATGTGGCACCAGATTGCATGTAAGGACACCTAACTTTTCAAAAGTTTCAAAGGGGAGACAGCATTTTCGTGGAGATGGTAAGGGCAAATAGAGAGTGGGGTCGAGATGTAGAGTGGGTGGGGTGAAAGTGGAGGGGGACCGGTTAGGGGGCAACATTATCGCGCGGATGCCTTGCCCTCCTTTTATCGTAACGCCACTGAGTATAAGGCATCACTGAGCATACACGTGGGGCAGCAAATTTCAAAGCTTTGGATGTAATAAGTGTTAATTTGGTAAATGTGTACTTTATCAAAGAGGAAAATATTTTAATAAAAATCACGTGCCATGGTTCATTGGAAGGGAAAGTGAAACGAGTATGCAACGTATGATATTGAAGCTCTATGTCACTTTGGTTTTGCCTTAGTTCTTCACTGAATTCATCTAAAGAACTGTCCAAGGCTTCCCACAGTGACAATACGTATCATATATGCCAATCATAATTTACATATTACCATAGATATTTCGAATTCACGAAATGGAACAATAGTACCTCAAAACCGCAAGAGTATAGGGACTTGAACTGTTGAAGGACTCTATGCTGTGTGTTTTAATGAAACTCTTTGCTTGCCAAAGGAGTATACGAAGGGTAGGAGGGGAGTGCCATCCCTGGGAGTTCGGGTGAAGCCATTTTCTCGAGCAGATTTCAGGAAACCTTGGGCAATAATAAGTCTCAACAGAGGATTAATTCATGATTTTCTTTCTCGAGGAAAAGCGGCTCCCCAACCCCTTGCTCGTCCCCTCGATAAAATACCTCATAAACCACAGCACATTTCGGAGCGTTACATTCAAAATGTTAACGCCGGTACAAGGGTTTCTGACCAGCGCCATCTTTTAGTCGCGCAAACTTTTAACACTTTTTTTTTCAGCTGAAGAAATATAGGTGAAGTGCCTTCAGGTTATTGTTTTAAATTCTGCTGCGACTTGGTGTTACTCTGATTATCATATTAAACATTTAAGGAGTGCATCTGCATTTAGTTT
Organism: Holothuria leucospilota; assembly: GCA_029531755.1. Taxonomy (NCBI): domain Eukaryota; kingdom Metazoa; phylum Echinodermata; class Holothuroidea; order Aspidochirotida; family Holothuriidae; genus Holothuria; species Holothuria leucospilota. The sequence continues at coordinate 25,930,303 of CM055978.1, forward strand.
TAAGGTTATAAGGCGAACGGCTAATGCTATGATCGTCTTAGCGGTAGAGCCTTAGGCCACGAGATGCTTCTTACACACTCAAGTCAGTATAACAAGATTGTAAATAAGGTCATTGAATTGCTTATGTGCGTAGAATATAGAAAATGTATATGCTGATGTGTAAACGTTTTTGGTTGAGAAGTTTTGAGCAGTAATGATTGTGGTGATTTTTTCTCCTTTTTATCAAACCTAAGGTGGTAGGTATCAGCAGTGAAAACTATTTATACGGCTATACTTATCAAAATACAGGGTTGTAGGTATTAGCAGTGGAAACTATTCATACGTCTACGCTTTCAGCTTTAAGTATAGTTTTGGTTGTTCGGTATCAACTTTAGTCTGGCTGAAGGTGTTAGCGTATCTTTTCCCGTTCTGTAGTACCTCTGTGAGGTGGTAGAACCATGATTCAGCACACACATAGGCACACACCCACACTGACACAACAACCGAAAAAGCACACAGCGCGTGGGCACGTTTCTTTCAAGTTACAAGGGCCTGGTCTATTTTGATACAACTCGGTTAAGGAGGTATACATGCATTATATTTCACATTTGTAACACAGCAAGATGGTTTATTTTTCCTATCATTTAAATAGCTTAGCAGACGAAGTTTTTGGTTCTATTATTCCTACGAAAAACTAAAGGAGGTCACAGTGAGTCAGTACAACAGCTTAGCCAGTTTCAACAACTTGAAAATTATATATAAGCCTGTACCGTACTTGGTGTGAGCACAGTTACGTTAAAGGGAAAATGCAGTCTCTCCAATTTCAGTCAGTATACCCAGGTATTTTCATTTATGAATGGTTAGTTTTCAATCACGTAACAATATGTTTTTGTTTGTTTCTGGCATGTTAAATTTAAACAGACCGACTGATTGGCTTAAATTTTGTATTCAACATTTTTCTTGTTTTGAAACAATATGAAAAATATTTGTAAGGAAAAAAGGGCAATTTGCAAGTCTTAAAAAATAAAAATAAAACATGGCCTCTATATAATCACTTTAACTAATGATCTTGTAGGTTGGTAGCTCCTTGGAAAAAATTTGGGTTCTCTATCTCTTGCCAGTAGAGAAACTCCCCACCAGACTATACAAAGCAAAGTTTATACGTTATAGTACTTTAGTAAGCTATTTATTTATTATATTGCGGTGTCCTAAAACATCCACGTTTATTAACAGGGATGTAAACTGATCAAAGAGATTTGATCAATCACGAGAATCGGACAATCAAGTTAGCGGTGTGTTACCCTCGTCTGACTTTGCTAAGAAGTTGGATTTTTATTTTTTAAGCCCCAACAACCGATGGTGAGTGGTTACAACCAATCACACTGCTCTCAAAAAGAGTTAGGTCGCCATAAGGGACACCAAAACTGAACTCAGCATTATAAAACTGCTCATCCTTCTGATTTTATACATGTGAGTTCCGCCCATGTAATCACGGAAAGCTGCCCCGTAAACTTCCCTGATCAAAGACATGACATAACCATCGCATGTCTATTTTCGATCACCCTGTCCATAAATGGACTATGTCCATTGATCCTCTTTTCACTTTAAGTAACATAGCTAGCTCGCTCGTCCACGATTTCTCCGTATCACGGTGGGATCATCCCACGTTGGTAATAATATAACCAAAGTTATATAGCGCCAATCCTTGTCATGTGCGGGCGCGTCCATTTATGGATAGGGTGTTCTAAAATGGACACTGTGTAATGGTCCTTTCTTTTAGTACCCCCTCACTAACTTTGGTTTTCTCCACTCCACATTATCGGTGGATAATGGTAAGGAAAAATCGTATCTTGATTTCTCCTTCACATGTTTACCGAAGAAAGGGGTGGGAAAACTGGCATGTCAGATTTCACACCACCGCGATGTTCTCGGCTTCCGTAGCAAACGGTTTTGATATAAAATATGCTAGAGAAGAAGCTCCGTGTTTTTTCCAACTCACTGACCAAGAAATTTAAGGAAGCTCCAAGGCCATACAGGAAGTTGCTCCCGCGACTCCTTGGGTCATATCCCTCACAACGCTGTAATATCGATGAGCCAGTTACATGGCAAAAGAGGTTCAAGTTTATGCAAACTTTCTTTAAAGGTTACGTCTCATATGGCACTTAATGGGAAAATCCTTCCTGATGCAATATGAACTTTTATTTCGAGGGGAGGACTCAGTTTTCTAACGTTCTCTTCAACACGAATTTTCTATTTTCCTATACCACTGTAAACATATCAATTGAGGCGGGTCACGCATTTATATTACATTTTTGTATTATAGCGTTCATGCGATACTGTGATGTTAAAGGACATAAACATTCACCAAAGCTTTCTCTGAAATACTACGAAAGCTTACAATACTTCACTTCAAATACAAGCCCGTAGCCAGCTGCGCTGGTGTTCAGGGTCAAAGATTACGTGTGGCAGGGATAGCTACAAAACTGTAACTGAAGTCAGAGCATTTGGAATGGGGGTGGCGGCGGCAGGCAGTAAAATTGTAAAGGGACATTACCCCCCAAATGCGCTTTGTGGCTGCTTAGGCTACAAATATATTATGTGTCAGTCACGCAAACGTGTTATCACACATGATTTTATTACTCAGGTAATTGGTCAAATAAATTACTTTGAACGCGAAGACAATGATAGAATGGTACGTAACCATTTAATGCAACGGTCTCATTGATTCAACTTGGGATGATTACATTACCCCTTTAAGGGTACATCGTAATAAATGATGCAACACCTGTCTTCTCCATCCTTCAAGCTGAACAATTACAATGTGTAATTGACCGAGATAGTCAAATAAAAAATTATTGATCTCTTCATTTTTAATCAAGTTTCAAACACGGATGATTAAGGAATGTTTCAATTGCCACGTACGTCAGGATGCCAGTCTGACGTGATCTGAAGCCAAGCAAATGTAGAGGGACTTATCACGGCTGTAACAGTGAGTGGATACTTCTTACTCTTTAAAAGTCTGATTCCGATGGTATAGGCACAGGTAAACAGGAAGATATATTTTCTGGATTTGCATATTATGTATGGAACCAAAAGATAAGCAAGCGCCAAGTTTTTGAAACTGAAGGATACGGATGAGATATATCAATCTCCTGTATCTACTATAAAATGTTGTATGTTGGGATATTTAAGAGGTCTCCGACTTTTCCAAGCTCCTGGAGATTTCATACTCAGGATAGGATTATATCGCAATGTCTAAACAAGCTTGAGAGTGTTATCATGGTTATTGCCAATTGTATGGTATTATCAAGGAGGTTCTACAAGGGCTTGTAGAACCTCCTTGGTATTATCATAGTGTATAGAACAGTGTAGTTTCGTGTCGTATCACACCTTACATTTCATTGCATAGCATATAAAGAATAGCATAACATAGTATAGGATAATATAATATGGCATTGCATAGCATAGCACCGCATGGCATCGCATGGTATGCATGGCATAGCATAGCACTGGATTGCATTGCAATTTGTTGCATTACGCTTTGACACATTACTTTACAAATGCGAATGTAGAACCTGCACATGAGTCTTCGCTGAAAGGGATGGTGGCCAGACGGTGTTGGAACCTCGAAAGGCACACATTATAACATTAGGAAAAATTTATGTAAATATTTCAAAATGTCATTAGGGGTGTCGCCCTTTAGTGGACCAGATAAAATGACATTTTTTAGACTTTTGACGCAATTAATTACACTAAGTGCTGAGAAGGTGGGGTAGGGCATTAGGACGTTGGCTTGAAAACGACAGATGGCATTTAAGACCCAGTGACTATCAAGAAGTAGATTACCATCTACAGTATTAAAATGTACCGTATGTTCAGTTAGTGAAATCGTTATTTGTAGTCATCACCAATCGTCACCAAGGACAAATGATCGAAATCGAATGGATGGGCCTTACCGGGAGGGGCCATAATTAATGGTCCATTTTTATTTTAAACATTTGGAAACTCTTGGGTTTTAAAAGTTTAGAGATTGCACACTTCTCTCCGATGATTCAAACACCGTTTGACCATTATCATTCATACATTCATGAACATTTGTTGGTAAGGGTCATGTCCCACTAGCTTTAATTTTTTTCAAACCTTGTGCACATAAGAAGGAAACATCTTTCAAAAGTGGCTGTACGTATAACAGGGCTACAGTCACAGAAGTGCGGGCTGGGGGTCTGGGGTGGCAGCCTCTCCAGTTCCAGAAAACCTATTTTTCCGTCAGATTTTTGGGGAAAATCCGGCAACTTTCGTTTGTAATAAAGGTTTTCTCTGGCAAAAACGGCTCAACCCCTTAGAAAAATACCCGTTATGACTATGACTACAGTCATAAACATGTCTCACAAATCAACGTCTAAGGTAATTTTGCATAATTTCATTATCAGACCAACAGGTGAGCGAGTTGATAAAATAGGATCCCACGACGTCGAATGAATGTAAAAACTTAAGCAGGCCAGTAAGTGAAAAAGTGGCGAGATCAATACGGTCAATATGACAAGCGCAACGCAGGCAAGCAGCCTTGCTAAGGAAAGACTGGTTGTTACTCTGCTCCAGTATAAAAACACAATAATGCTAGTGCATTTTGGTGGCCCAGTTTTGGCACTAGTAAAATTTAGGCATTTTTCGTCTAGTGTCGGAGCAAATTGACAAGAATGTGTGACGTAGGTTGGAAGCACCGACTTTTAGGTCAGCTGGTCATGCTTAACTGGAAAAATAGTCCGAAAAAGTCGGACTGTCGGACGGCTATGAGCACAGGAAAAATGACGTCAGTGGTAAGTCCCACTGTTCGTCATTAGTGTTACGGGATGATGAGTTTCCTAGTATCTAACAGGCTGGTAGCCACACAGTGTAGTGAAGGGGGATAGCTTTCAAAAAGGGGTTAATACATTTTCAGGGGCGAGAGGTGTTAAAATGTTTTTAGTCAAAGGAAATTGGAAATTTTCTAGGGCAAAGGTTTTTCTCAGGGGTGCCTCTTTCCCTTGGCTACCGGCTGGGTGTCCGAAACTAGCCTCATACTACACGCCTTTGGGTGGTACTGATAAAGAATTTGATTGTCGCCACGGATCCTGCATGGTATAGTTGTTATGGCATCAGAGATAGCAAAAGTGAACAGTACTCCTGTTAATTGTAGTAAGGGACTGAGAACTTTTGTCCAAAAGTGCAAAAATGTCAGACGTTTGCCCCCAAAAATAATTTATTTTGTCCGAAGATAGCAAATATTCTGCATAAATGGGCAGAATAGTTACAGTTCCCTCGCCTATGCGAGGAATCACTTCCATGGTTACATACGGAGACACGACTTAACACGTTTTCTTTGTGGCGGACTTGCTACCGAAGATAATCCCTTCAGTGTTGTTCCTGGAGATTATGTAAGCTTAAAGGTGCCAGAAACTAAACACAATTGGATCGCTACGTCTTGAAGAGTTCATCGGGCCAATTTGCTTGTTCCTCAGTAACATTGCCAGTCGCTATTGTCGCAAATTAATTAGCAGGTTCGACACGTACTTTTAAAGCTTTAAAAATATGCATAGGAACCTGTTCTCAGCTGGGAGAAGGGAGGGGGGTGAACGTTGTAGACCCCGTCTGGGGAAAGGGCCTAAGGGAGGGGCGGAATCTCCCTCTCTCTTGATTGTTTTTTTTAAATATCTGAGTGTCCATAGTTTGTGCATAATTTGAAGCACCTTTAATGAAAGAAAATTAATCCTTATTTTAAAAATTTGACAAATCCAGGTTTTGGGAAGTGAGGATGGAAGCATACTTTACTACCCCACTTCCATCCACTGCTTCCTACGCCTGTCCGTTTGAGAAATTATTAGTTTGTTTTCACGTAACATGTTGAACGTGGGTACACCTGCGATTCTGCAAACAAGTGCAAAGACTGTTTGAATAATTCAAAATCCAACAGCATAATTTAGTCTTATACCTCTTTTGTTTATTCGGAAAGGATTATTGTTTACGTTCATTGTCAGCATCACTCCGGTGGGTGGCAAAAATAGTTCTTTTGAGTTTTAAAACAGTGGCCCATACTTGACCTTTGGCAACTAAGTAGGCATCAAAGCTTTGTTCCTTATACAATCCTTTGGGTAGCAGTGCGTATGGATGAAGTTGTCTGTGGAGAACTGAAACGTTTATTAAAGTCCTTTCACTCTAAAAACTAAAGAGTGAAATTCACTCCAAAAAGAGTGTACCCAGTGACCACTCCTCATAAGAGTGAATTTCGCCCCAAGTAGAGTGACATTGATCACTCAAAGAGAGTGATACTTCACACACATGGAATGAAATATCGCTATTTGGAGTGAATTTTCACTCTACTCCGGTGGAAATTCACTCTTACTAGGAGTGGTCACTGAGCACACTCCTTTTGGAGTGAAGTTCGCTCTTTTGTTTTTAGAGTGAATTGATCATTTGTAAATGGTTGTCCTCCCCACGCTATAGTAGATTTCAAAGGATTGGCATACAATAGTTTCAGGCTGGAACACTTCCCTGCACAGATGAACATATGCTGAGGTGGTTGAACTATTCGAGAACGCCGGCTCTTAGGATCCAGCAGGAACAGCGCTAGGCGGGCGCAGGGGGATCATCCCCCCGTTGGGGAAAGTTGCCCCCATTAGAGAAATTTTCTGTTTTCGTTTTGGGGCCTTAGTGAGTATGATAAGGTGCCTTATGTAATCCCTGATGCGACCAATCGCCGAGAAATTTAATTGTCTTCGCTCTCGAGGAGGGGTAAACCACCACTTTTAATTTTTTTAAATAAAGCCCCACAAACTTTCCAATATTCTGCATAAAAAGCCCCAAAATTTTTCACCAGTTTTCCGGCTTAAAAATGGTGAAATATTATACAAATAATGAATGTTTATTAGTGCGATAGTATGAATTATTTCATGAGTTGAAAGATTAAACGTTATATTCAACGAGGCGAAGCAGAGTTGAATAGAACGTTAAATCTTTCAACGAATGAAATTATTCATACATTTAAAGGGAATAAGCATTATGAAACATGCATATTAATCCTCTACCCATTTCGTTGTACCTTTAATCTCCTCTCGGCCATTCCCTTTGGAAGCTGTACATTTGGATTCTCGTTCAGAATGAGTGAAACGAAACTACGATTTTTGTGAAGTATTTTAGGTGTTTTCCTGTACCGTCATTAGGATGTCTGTAAAACGTATCATACTAAGTCCCCATTTTGTAATTACCCAGAGCTTCTAGGAGGTCCTATGTTTCATGGTACGAGCATTGAAGCCGGTTCACCCATGTCACAGCCAAAAACCACAGTTCAAAGCTTTCCCAAGATAGCACCGTTTTGCATGTGAGACATTTTTCAAAGGCAAAAAAATTGCCAATGGAAGAATTTTCACCCCTGGCACTTAGACACCACTCCCTTCCCTCACACCCAACAAAAATAAGAACAATTTACTTACTGGTGTATAGACCGACTGCATGGTCAAGTGGTTAGAGCATCCGACTTGCAGCCGGAAGGTCTGGGGTTCGACTCTGGCCGGATCTTTAAAAATGGAACCTACTGCCATTGTGCTTGGTGCTCAGCATGAGCAATGGAGTAGGGAAAACAAGCCAGTGAGCCACAACTGGAAAAATAGCCGTGGCGGGCCCGACTTAAACCAATTGGTTAGAAACTGAGCCGTAAAACCTCATCTAACTTACTGATGTATATGGCAAGCCAAATGCCCAATAATTCGAGAAACTTGGTTTATCGACTGATAAACTTGGATTATCAGTCGATAAACCAAGTTTATCGACCGATAAACCAGGTTTATCGGTCTGGTTTATCCACCGATAAACCTGGTATCGGTCGATAAACTTGGTTTATCGGTCTATAAACTTGGTTGTTTGACTGATCAAGTTTATCGGTCGAAAAACCAAGTTTGTCGGTCAAAAAACCAGGTTTATCGACGCTGAATGCTCAATAATTCGAAAAACCAGGTTTATCGAATTGATAAACCAGGTTTATCGGTCGATAAACAAATTTATATTTGTTAAACCAAGTTTATCGGTCGATAAACTTGGTGTATCGATGTATTGGGCATCTGGCTTCGATAAACCAAGTTTATCAACCAATAAGCCAAGAAGTTTGATAATATTGGTTTATCGAATTGGTAAACCAAGTTTATCAATTCGATAAACGAAGTTTATCGCCGGTAAAATGATACACCTGGTTTATCGAATTGAAAAACCAGGTTTATCAGTTGATAAACCAAGTTTATCAGTCGAAAAACCAAGCCGAATGCTCAATAATTCGAAAATCCAAGTTTATCGAATTGATAAACCAGGTTTATCAAATCGATAAATCTGGTTTATCCCGATTAACTTGGTTTATAAAAAAAACTTGGCTTATCGGTAGATAAACTTGGTTTATCAACCGATAAACCTGGTTTATCGATTGATAAAATAAGTTTCTCAAATTATTTGACATTTGGCTTGCCATAGATGTATGAGAAGTTGTACGAGAACTTTCCACATATCATCGGTTCGAAACTTTACCAAAGATATCGCCGTTTTGCTCCTTTTCCACCTTAAACGAACAAAAAAAAAAGATTCAAAAGTAAGGAGGACACCCCTCGATCCCCGTAAACCCTTTTCCAGAACGGCACCTCCGCACTAAGTGAGGGTCCAGCCAGGTGTAAAATGTCGTAGATACGCATTGGCACACCTCGACTTTCTGGGTTTATCTGGGATGCGATGACGACACCATCTTCTGTTGTGCCCACACCTCCATCATCAAATCTGGCGACGCCACTGAACAGAATGGTAGTTCTCTTGCATTTGTCGGACCGTTGTACAGTAGACTACAGCAAATGACTCGCGGTGGGAGGCTGTCTATTCCATCGAGTTGACTACAAAACAATGCATATTTTCTCGATAAAGGGTAGCCGTGGCACCCTCGACAGTTGATCCAGTTTTGCATACATTGATTCTCCTATCTATAGAGAATAAATTCTTCAAAACAACCCAAAATACACCCTATTTTTTCAGAGCGCTCCGCGAGCTGTAGTCACTGCTTTGTTGTATTGTGTTTTGGTTTCCATATACATGTACCGACCAACTGACCAAGTGACACCGAACAAGACATAACCACTTGTCAATGTTTGGCGCCTTTGGCTCCCACTTGGAGTTTGCTATGGCAATTAAAGTGTGTCCCTTCTTTGGTTGACCACACCGCACCATACTCCTCCCAATCCACTTTCTCCTCCGGGCACCCTGAACGAAAGTTATGCCACTGACTGCATGAAATGAATTCTGTGAATAAGTAAGTTTATAATGGAACTTCAAAGTGGATAATATTTTGATTGAACTACAGTAATAGTTTATCAGGGTGCCACATCCCCACTGGCCTGGGGCCCCATGCACCCTACATGTTGCCCCTGGATGGTGTATATTCGAGATGAGTTGCTTGAGGCGCAGTCTGTACAGTGTAACTTGTGAATAGTAAAACACCATGGTTTCAGCACTGTAGTTTTGTTCCATTTTGTATTGTTCTATTCAGCAAACTAATTTACAACGGAAAAGCAGAAAAAGCGGCCCCTTATTTCCCGACTACGATGTTTTCAAGCTATCAGAAAAACGTGTATTATTGATGAAGCCAATCAAAATTGTACCTGTAGCTGATACAACCGTGACCAGGGACTGGAACGACCTGCCCACAGAGATGATTTCCATAGAAAACCTGGACAAGTCACTTAAGACTGCCTTCCAGAAACACCTCACCAAGTTGCACAGAAACTTGGACTAAACCCCTTCCATTTACATAGCAGTGGCGGATTTAGACGGGGGCGCACCCGGCGCGCGCCCCCCCCCCTAAAATTTTCCAAGGTTTGTTTTTTTACCTTCGTAGAACGGATCATTTCGCCTACTTGATTCTTCGTCATGTTGTATTGTCTTATAATTGCTACAAAATAATAGCAGTTTAAAAGTATACAGTTTCAAGTTTTCCGATGGAATGGCAACAGGGTGACATCGAAGATCTCGACCGTATCTCGCAACTTATACGGCATGGGAAGGGCCATTTCCTGCAATCTGGGAGGCTCATTTTGCAAAATTTCACTCTTACGCTACGCTCGAACCAATGATCGCTTACGGCTTACAGATACTGGGAAAGTCGAACTCCAAACTGGTCATTTGTCAAATAGGCGTACAAGGCAGGGGCAGAGGGCAGACTGTCCCCAAATTTCCACAAGATCTTAATTTCTGGCATGGGTTTGCACAGCCATTTGAGTCTTAAAAAATCTCGCATGTTTTAATTCCACTCAAAATTCCTATCGTGCCCGAATTCTTCCAAAGATTTGCCAGAAAAATTAAAAAGCGTCAAAAAAACTTTTATTCCTCAGCCTCTTTTTATAGTCTTGCGCAACACTTTGCCCGAAAAGTCCGAATCTCCCAATTCTTTGAAACATTTGCCCGAAACATAAAAAAAGCATTATAGTCAAAGTAAAAATTTCATGACGAAACGAAAAGAACACAAAAATTCGCGACACATCCGGGTCGCTTATGGAAAAACAATTTTCCTCAGTCTCACTTCATAGTCCCGTGCAAACTAAACTTTGCCCCAAATGGTAGAATATTCCCGCGAAAGTTGTAAAAAAGTTCTGGGATGTTTTCAATTGCTAGATTACACTGACAGACGGAGGGTGCATAGGTGTATACAAAGCCCAAAATTTTGCCCAAAGAAATTAATCATAGACCATTTTTGACGTGTCATATTTCTTTAGGACAATACTACCAGTAGTCATCATAAGGCGAAGATTCGGTTTAGTCGGGACGTATTCGGGCAGCTATGTGTGGTCACGATTTTGCATTTTTCAATGTGAGCCACCGTCAATTGTGCAAAACTTGCTACTTATAGGCTGCAGTGCTTTTAACCCCAAATCGGGCAACGGTAAAAGTATCTTTTTCTTCAATTTCACATATGAATTTAGTGTGAGAAAATCTTCCCATAAGTCCGCCTGAAAATTCTTCAAAGCCATCTTGGAACGTGACATTCCGGTTTTTCTCAGAAGGTGTTAGTAGTAAACTCAGTAGCGTGCGCATTGGGGGGGGGGGGGACGGGTGGACCATGGGCCCCACCTCTATAAGTTGTCGGATGAAAATCAACTGGTCGGGGGAAATCGGGAGCAGTCTGACCTACTCTGGCGGAGCAACAGGAGCGCTCTCCCATGTGTGTTTTAATATGCTTCAAAATGTTTCAAATATAGCACCATTTTGTAGCTCAGCTCTCTTTCTTAGGCAAAAAGTTTCTAGACCCCTCCCCAGGACAGCAAAGAATCAAACCTTGCGCACCTCTGTTGAAACTTGTTTTACCTTCCAAAGGTTTACCACTAAATAAATAGCAGTTTTGAAAAAAAACGGTAAATCATCTATTGATCTATAATTTGACGAGTATGATTTTTTTAATTAATCATCTAATTAATCATCTATTATAAGCCAAGGAGGAGGGGCGAAGGGGACAGTCCCACCTTATTTCTAGTATTCTATGTTTATTTTTAACAATATTGCTAGTGTTTCCCCAAATTTATATGCGGTAAATAGGCCTGGGAAGTGCCATTTCCAGCTACCTGGGAGGCATTTTGAGCCAAAATTTCCTTGCGCTTTGCGCCAAACGAAGGTGGCGCGGAGCGCTGAGAGTCTGTCTATGGGCTACGTCTCCCCCTCTCCTCAAATTCCTGCGCACGCCACTGAGTAAATTCATCTATAGTCGGGAGTTCGGGCAGCAATATAGACAGTGGCATAAATTCAGTGGACCTTCAGTTCGGACAAGGGTCGTAAAAGATACGCAGTCATAAGCATGTTTTCAATTCCTTTGTATGGTTTTTTTGTCCAGGAAAGGTACAAGACCATTTCATCCAATGGTAGTGGTACCGTACATGTTTTCACTGACCTAGCCAGCAGGGGGCAGAATGCCCGCACAGAAATTTTAGGGACGCGGTCGACGACGATGTTGAAAAAATGAAGGGGATCAAAAATAAAACGGCGAGAGGAGGGACGGATGGGATGTTGTTCGGGTGGAAGGGTGAGGGTTAGAGGCCTAGAGATAGAGGGAGGGTAATTGGGAAATATATCCTTCACAACTGTGATCTTTTTATGATATTGAAAACTATGACGAAACAGATTAACAGAACAATGTAGGCGTCGTATTTCGTTTTTCGTAAAAATTATGAATAATATTATTCATTGATAGAATGAAAATCAAGACATTTTCAGCACATGGATCTAATGTGGAAAGAAGCAAAATATAGCACGATTTTTTAAGCCCTTCGGGACAGCAAAAAAATTTCAAAAGGAAAGGGGACACTCCATGACGTCGGTCAAGAACGGGAACTATGAATAGACTTTGCCCCTGCATTTTATTTGGTGATTTTCTAATCATTTTGCAATTTTCTCATTTTTAATTGAAGGGAAAATTTTTTGGCAAACGATCGGAAAGCTCAAAATATCGACTGCTTAGACTCTACTTACAAGCCTGGGAAATGCTATTTCCGGCTATCTGAGGAGTCGTGATTTTTCAAAATTTTCTGTACGCTCCGCGCCAACCGATGGTGGCGCTCCGCTTAGATAGTCGTTCGGGCGGATGTTTGGCCGTCAGCGCGCCCCCCCCCCCCTAACGAAAAATCCTAGATCCGCCCCTGTCATAGCACTGCCCCACTCCTCACCCTGCTCGTTTTTGTCCCAAGTAAATGGGATGTTGAGTATTACTGAAGAATTGCTGGATCTGGTGTAATACAAAACAATACATAAGGAAGTAATATAGATGCCATTCAGGAACTTCTCTCACCCACGATCCCGAGGCGATCCTGCTGATCCCTTCTCTCACAGACTTGCAGACACGTCTTGCAAGTGAGGTGTCCTGTGTTACAGTGTGCGTAATATGTTCAGCAATGTTTCCACTCAAAACAAAATTTCCTGAATAAGGACACCAACTTCCCTGTATTAAAATTATTCATTTCCTGGAATGTTCAAGGGCGTTTTCTGCGTGTTATTGGTGTTAATTTCAAAGTAAAGAGACAAATATAAACAAATATCAATCGTACAAGGAGAAGGGGGAAATGAGTAAGTTTGCAGTGAATGAATGTCCATATAGAGTTGCGGATAATTTTTGCAAAAGTAGAAGTAATGGTACAGCAAGACGTCAGCACAGATAATGAATGCCCATCAAGTGCAATCTGTGTGCTGTGCGTTCGTGGAAGGATAGTGTACTAAGCATACCTTTAAAGTTATTAGAACTCGGAACACGTATCACTAAGCTAGGTAAGCTAACCTTTGTGTGTTAGACTAAGTTAACTTAGAGCACCAGCCTACTAACTCCGTGTTAGCACTGCTTGAACACAACGTACGTTTTCAAAGTCTTCTTTAGTGAAAGCCTACGAAGTACCAGAACTAACAACATGGAAACTCGGCATTATTAGGTAAGTTTATCAACCTTATGTATGATTGTAATGATTTTAGGAGATGAAAGTGATCATACGAACTGAAATCAAAAAGAGGACTTCACTGTAAGTGTAAGTCAGGCTTGGTTCACAACTTGTCCACTGAGACTGTGCTATGTGTAGGCCCGAGATTCGAACATTAGGCCTAAGGGTAGGTTACACTAGCTAGCAGCCTAGGCCTAGTCCGTAACGTTATAGGCCAGTTCACAGTATCAGTACGATTGTTTCCAAAAATCACAGGATCTAACTTGCCATACACTAGGCCTACTGTAGGCTAGTAGCCTACTGTAACTTCTGACTTAGTAATGATACTGCAACTGCCAGGATAGGACCGGTGCAAAAAACTGGAACCGGGTTATCGATCACCATTAGTGTTTCCTCCAAGAAATTATCCATTGGGTCGATAAACACAGTTTGAGAAAATTTGACTCACTAGAAATTTCAAAGCCATGCATTCACACAGTATCAACTTTAAGGAATGAATGAAAAAGTCACTGCGTCAAACTCGCGTCATAGTGGCTTTTAAAGCAGAAACACTGGTCGTTATACCTTTCGGGTACCCGGGTGCCCAATAATATGGTGACATAAACCCATTTAGATAGGCACAGTGACTTCATAACACAGGTCTGATATATTCATGTAACTACAAGTAATCATGAGTCGGTCAGTATCAGGAGTCGATCACCGCATTCTAAAAGCCAGTCCAGCGTGAAGACACGACGTGACTGCAATGTAAGCATGATGTGCATTGCATTTTCTTCAAACACTTAAAAACAATCGTTTGCCTTGCTAGTTTTGATGTCCAAAGCAAAAATGTTACTCATGGCCAAATTTTCAAGTTTTGGCATAGGTACTGTATGAGCTAGAAATTTGCAAAATTTACAAAAAAAATGGTGACCAAAATGTCTTTGATGAAGTTCTGATTGAAAAATTTGATAGAAAGGACATTATTCTCTGTGATTATTTGTATAACTGTTCTTAAATATGGTAATTTATAGCATTTAATTTGCTTGATTTTTTGTAGTGATTGACTTATGGTTCCTTCATAAGCATTGTTGCATGTACTGTAGTATTTGCACCGGGTACCCGACCAACGATGCCAGGACCCGGTTCTGAAATTGCTACCCGGATCCAAAATTTCACTAACAGAGATTGCACTTTTGACAGAGCACCTAACATGTTACTTTTTCCTGGCAAAAATTATCATGCACACGCCTAAGAACACTTGTCATTCCCATGTAAGATACATTGGTGTTATATTATATCAATGTGCAAAGCAAAATTTCTTATTATGACTTTACAACAAACTTGTAGCCTAACACAAGTTATATTTTCGGGTACCCGTGTACCCGGTTCCGAATTTTGGACCCGGTGCAAACACTAATGTACTGCCACCTACATTTCAAATTTCATTTTCTACGGATTATGCAATCCAAACAACACCAAAATATAGCACAATGAGGAAGACATGTCTTCACAAAATGTTACAGCAAAGTTGTATTGCTTTTTGAAAATGTTTTTAATATTTTTATGGTCACACTGTTCCTTAAGTGATCGACTCATGGTACACCCAGTATGTATTGGAGAGGTAGCAATCATTTTAAAGGAAGGGCTTAAGCAAAAATTAAATTTTCAAATGTGAAAAAGGAACTAAATCTTTGCAATTTGTGAAACTTCCATTCAAATCAGACATGTAGTGCAGGAGATATCAGCAAATGAAGTCACTACATTTGTGACCCAAAGTGAGCTTGAGGCAAGCAGGGTTATATCACTTCCTCACATTGATGAGAAATGCTTTGTTTCCTTTGTTTTTTCAGTCTGTTGTGCTGACCTTGAAGTTAATAGGGATAGGACTACCCCATGTGAAATGTGAAGTTTGTAAAATTCTTATGCCTCTCATGCAATCACATTCCGATAAAGTTCTGTGATTGTGGAGGAGAAAATTGGTTGTAAAGTTTAAAGAAAAACAAAAGACTGCTCAATAATGTGAGGCTATGACATCATTTGTGCTTGTGTCAAGTTCACTTTTTGTTGAAAATATGACAACTTAAACGACTAATATCTTGAGAACCACAAATCGAATTTCAATGCAAATTTCACCGGAAGGATTGTATCCCTCTAAAATATCAAAATTTGGTTTGAGCTTAGACCCTTCTTTGAAGAGCTCAAATTGTCACAAAAAAATTGTTGTTTTGGGTCAACTAACCAATTAAGAAAAATGAGGTCATATAACAATCTCAGATTGATTTTCTGACACTAAAAGGAAGATGAACTCGAAGCTTTTCAGACGCTTAGAGTGCAAAAGTTTCAACCAATCAGAGGTCACTGTCAGGGTTTCCTCTCTTGCATGTCCATAATGGTCATGTAAGCAAACGATTTTCTTGCGAAACTTCCTGTCTTTGTGTCACATGTGCCACAGCATGCAATACGCTGTGGAACTTCCATTGGCAAGCAGCGTACATTCTACCGGTACAGTGCAAGTGTGAACAGCAAGCATGCTGCATTGTAGAGCAGTCTCTCCCTACATGCAGAGCCATTAATTATTGCAGCTCTGCCTGCCTGTAGTATACACTCAAACATTTGTCCATGCATACTACAGACATGTACTGCCTTTTGTGGAAGTAACTAGTACGCTCCTTAGCAGTGTTTGAAATAAGGCATGCACACATGCACCGATACACGTAACTTTTTGACTGTGCATGCAACTCTCGTTTGTTTACCTGCACGCGTGCATGTTGATCTAATGGTACAGTACTTTAGAGAGATGTGATAAAGATACCAAAAAGTATAGAAAATGAAGTTTTCACAATTAGAAAATTCTACCCAAAAATTCAGTGCAAATCTAAAAAACTTGATGTACATCGGTGTTCGCTCTAAGGCACGGGATCTCTCTTTTGTTTTCCGAATCCCGCACATAAATAAATCTAGTGCGGGAAAATCCTGCATACATCTCTGCTCCTGTACAAAAATTAATCTGATGCGGGCAGCTTAAATTCTGAATCCCAGATATTAATAAATCTAATGCGGGGAAATCCCGCACACTTCTCCGCCGTGGAGATTGTAGTATTAAATACACACACTACTGTAAGTTGCAATAGAATCTTTACCAAGCGGCAACTCGGAAGCGGCCTTGACTTCTGATCGAAAATAAGCACTGATATCATAGCAGCAAATATCATCGTAATCTAGCCATTCACAGCGCAGCTCTTATATGTTGTCTACTGGTTGTGTTTACAGAGAGTGAATCTGACTGGATCGATTATTCAATCACTGTCCCAGGCTTGCAAACGCAACGTTGTATTGTTACACTGTACAGTATGTTTGGTTACACGCCTGTAGTACTATAATGTACTGTGAAGTCTTGCACGTGCTGTGTTGAATATGTACACTGTACAGTACTTTCTTCAATATTACATTTTAGGCTGCAGCTGCTCTCGTGAATTTGTGATCGATACGTATCTTCATTCATATTTTCCTCTTCAACTTCAACTTCTTCAAGTTCACCTGTTCAATTGTAGGACAATGTCGGCCAAAAATTTCTATGATTTCTTTAATAAAAGAAAAGCACCGAGTGAAGAGGGGAGGCAAGTGCTAACGTTTTACGTTTAGTATCAATTACACACAGGAACCACAAATGGCAAGTGGTAGCTCTAGCATCATAGGGAGTTGTTTTGCGATGGTGATTCTTCCAAACTTGAAAGTGTTGGGATGAGGTCCCTCCTTCATTTTGAAAATCCCCCTCAAACAAAATTTATGGGAGGGATGAGGTCCCTCTCTGATTTTAAAAATCTCTCCCAAAAAAATTTTAGAGAGGGAATTCCCTCCCAGTTTCAATTCCTTAGTGCTAACACTGACGTACATGTGCCTTTGCACTTCACAGGCTAATCATCTCCCAGTCTTCACGTTATCTGAGCTATCACACTTGAAAGTCTGCAGATGTAATATTTCAGTACGTACCCGTTTGGACTGGTACAGTATTCTGTGATGAGCATTGTGAAGCTGTTTACGATGCTCCATGCATTACAATGTGACATTGCCATCAGTGTTCCAAGCTAGACCTTGCCTACCAGCAGGCTGTACGTCATATTCTTTTTTGAGTCATATCCCTAATGCCTGCCCAAAGGAACACCTAACAAACTCTTTTTGGATATTCATAGAAATATGTGGCCATAGGACTTTTGTTGGTTGTGAGTGAATATTCAAAACAACATCTTGTCTTGTTTGAATCATTTAGTAGCCTATGCTACACATAGTGTTGGTATGTCTTTGTAGTAACCAATCCCTGGTAGTACAGGGTTCTAGCCAGCCCATTTTAACCGGGCGGTGTGCCCGGTTTGAATTTGATTTGGCTTCTCAGCGCCCGGTTTGAAAAATTTCCGCCTGGTTTGAAAGTTGTGCGCCCTGTTTAAAATTGTAGGCCAATGGATTAAGCAATACTAAAACTGTAAATAAAATGCGGACTTTCAGTTAAACCAACACAACCTTAAGCCCTGGTATATTTACTTTTTTTAGCTCATCATCCTGCCTCGATTGCAACTGTTGCAGATTCTCTTACTTTCCGACTTCCACATCGCCAAATTTTAACACCGTATACTTGTAGTGAAGAGTGGCTGGTATACATAGACTCACTGCATATGTTCTGCACGTGTTCAATATATAAAGTGTTTGCACGGGTAACCCGTGCACGAGAGTACACGCCCGCCCTATGGTTCTGTAAGCCAGTTCCAAATTAACTACCCGGTTCCGAAAAAAATGTTGCATGCGAAAAAATCATCCTGCATTTGTCGTTTCCCCAGAAGATTGAGCCACTTGCTTGTCTGCTTGTTTTTTTTTTTGTTGAAAAAAGAAGCGCAATGAAAGAGATTAAAATTATCACAGATTTAACCATTTCAGAGTTTTCTCTGAAGATTTTTTGTCGTGAGGTCGCTTTTTCTACAGAACCGATCTAGGCCTCGCCAAATCAACTGCTATTGTGCACAGCTCACATACGTAATGAATAGTGCACAGTATATCAACTGACCTTTATAGGGCCATTCCTCAAATGTGAAACATACGTCTTGTGTGTGAAAAGCATGATAAGGTCATCATTACGTAGTAGCTTGTTTACAAGATTCTGGTCGGCCATTGGCTCGTGAAAGCTAAACAGAAAACCTCCACGTGTAATAAGCAACGCAAATCAACGTTCCTCAAACTTTGAATCAGTTAATTTAGCGTTCAAAACTTTTGATAAAAAATAGGAATTTTTTTATAAAGCCCCCGAAAACATCTATTCACGTGTTTATGAAATCACATTCCCAATATACCGACTCCCCGTCCTTGCGAGTGTGAAGTAGATGACAGTCACCGCAGGATATACGCCTCAGTTGTACAAAAAAAGTTGACAGCCTAACAAGAGTTGCAATAGCCTAAACTAGGCCTAGCCTATACCTCACTTCGTTACCTCGAGTATACCAAAAAGAAAAAACACCTCGATGAACGGTTAAATGTGTCACTATTATCCAAATCAACACTTTGTCGTGTGTGAAGTACAAAGATAAGCCTGTAAACACTGTAAATATTCATAAAAAGTTACGTACCGAACCATGCGCTATTGCATCATAGTTTGCACCAAAATGGCGCTCGTGCGAAGTTTTTGACACTGAGATTGAAAGGTGCCCGGATGTTAACACAAAGCTATAGCTACGTACGAACGTACGAATATGGGTGAGCTTGCTGTGGAGCATAATACTAGCTACTGCCGCAGAAGGCAGTACGTATGGATGACATAGCTAGGGATTTTCATGTCATACTAATGTTTTGAGTGTATACTACGAGCAGGCAAAGCATGCAGAGAAAGGCTGTTCTAGTATGCTTGGTAAAAGTTCGTAGCATGTACTAGAAAGTTCCACGGCATATAGTAGGCTACACTGTGTGGCACACGAGGATTAAAGATAGCAATTTTCGATACGATACGATTTTACTCGATGTCTAGCTGATCCACCCGAAGGTACGTCAGCAGGCTCGGAAGCAGGAAAATTTGAGTCTCAGATTGTAAGGGTTAAGGGGAATATGTAATCCCGTCAGGGTAAAACCATCCAGAAAACTGAAAGTTCTGATTGTCGATGTCTGAACAGCTGCGAGTTTAGCTTGCTTTTAGCGTCAAAAAAGGTCCCAAATTCCAATCTGAGAAAGCTATAGACCTTATGAAGTACTCATTTTTTCTCTATCGGTTATTTTCCATCACGTTTCTTTTATTAGTAATTTTCGATTTGAAACGAAACGACATGATTTCGTTGCGAAAATTTGAGTCTCCTTGAATTGATTGCTACCTCGAGCTCCCGTTCCGATACAAGTGTATCAGGCGTGTATTATGGAGTCCCTGTGCCTATCAAAATGGGCTGCTATTTAAGTCACCGTGATACCGGGTTCCTGTTTTTTGTACCTCGTGCAAACATGAATATAAACGTTTGGCAATCACAATTGCGATGTTCAGCATGAAATGGTGTATCTAGGATACCGTGGCTCTAGATTTTTCCGTGATTCGAGCATTACAACACATGTAAAATAACATGGTTTGAAAATTTCTGGAGACACCGTAGGAAGTTTTGTTCACGTCCGTCCTCCTTTTTCGTACATTTTTAAAAGAAAAGTCAAATACCGGTGTCTGTGAAAGTTAACGAGTGTTCCTGGGCTTATCTGTATAAATTTGGTTCAGTTTTGAACTTTGGGTGAGTGTCGATTTTATCGAAAATCGATCGACTGACAATGTCTTGTCTACAATAAAAGAAGATTCACGCCAAAACACGACACATTTTTCAGAGCTTTCCCGCCAGAATATGGCATCGTTGGACTAGGAAAGCCCCTTCTATCGTAGTACAGTAACAATGAGTTACGTACGGTCATTCAAAATAAAGTTTGTAAGTAAAAATAGTGTTCGCAAAATGGTGTGAATTTGAAGTGGTTTGACTACTTCTAAAAATGTAAAATCGCAGAGCTTCCAGGGGCTTCGCCCCCTGGACCCCTACCAGGGGCTTTGCCCCTGGACCCCACAAGGGGCCCTAGGGCGGGCCCCTTGACCCCACGCCGACTGGGCGATCGCTATGCAATCGCGTCAATGCCTTTGGCATCGGTGTAGATGGTCACTTTTAATTACTGCCCGGTTTGGCAAAAAAGCTGGCTAGAACCCTGTAGAACCCACTGCACAGGTGGTAAATTTATGCGAAGTTCTCAGTAATGATTGTACTTCCCAGGTTTCATTCTACAGTAGGCTTTCAGTTTTAGGACTACCAGGGTACACACACTCACTCAATAAAAATAGCATTAATAATGAGAGAGTACATGAATAAGTCATATTATGATAATAAAGTTTTTGTCCAGAATTGGGCGCAGTCCTCTTCGCTTGGGTGGACAGTGTTTGGGAAGCCTTAAAATTGGGCTGAGTAAATAGAGTCTGCTCCAAGGGGTAGGCCATGCCCGGATGTACAGTACATACCTGTACAGTATGTGATAGTTATGTATGTGTATAGTCCCATGTGTACTTACATGCTGCATACTGTGGCACTGGCTAAGGCTGTTCGGTTTTCCGAAAAATGGAAACCGTTTGTTTTTGTAGGGCGAAAAACTGACTCTTACTCAAAACCGGTTTTGCTGTACCATCTGTACGTCAAATGCTAGTTTCGAATATTGTAACACATACACATTGTTAATTTACACAAAGGTATGATCATGTAAATTGGCTGAAAATGCAGAGTAATGATAAGTAAAATATGCTACTTTAATGAAAATTCTATAAAGAAAATTTAAACTAGAGTATAATTTGAATGAGTTTTCAAAGTTTTACAAGATGGATCATTGCAAATTAAATTATTATTGGCATGGAAAATAGATTGATTTACTCTACGGTCAAATTCATTTTAAGTGCTGACTTAAGCTTTAAGTATGTACTCTCGAAACTGTATGAGTACTTCCATGGTCTTACAGCTTCCATGGAAATGTATATATCCTGCCTGTTTTGCAGAACTTGGATCAATTCTTCAAGAAAGAATCACCCCAAATTTTTCATGAGCACAATGGAATGCTCTGTACACAGACCCCTAGCTTCAGTGAAAAAGGGGCAGGGGGGAGGAACATTAGGAGGGCAGAATTTGCGCGCGCGAAGCGCTGCGCACCATTGGCCGGGGGTCCAGGGGCCCGCCGAAGGGCCCCTGGTGGGGTCCAGGGGCAACGTCCTGGTGGGGGCCCAGGGGGCGAAGCCCCCGGAAGCTCCTGGATTTTAGCTTCTCTCTCAACCCAGAATAAGGTCTTTTTTACCTTTCAACACCCATAGACTGAAAGAATCTGAGCCACAGAATATGCAGATTCCAGACCCTAAGTTTTTAGCCACTACAAAGAAATGAGAGAAAAATGTGAATGTAAGATAGATAGCCTATATGTATTATTTTGTCTTTACCTTTTTTTCTTGACTGCATATTAATTACTAAATTAATACTGCAGACTACATACTGTGTCTTGATACACGTAACGTGTCTTGATTCACTTCTACAATGTCCCCAAAATTGTATGTGCAATCTTCATCAAGCTCTCTTTTATGAATGGCGAGCATATTGACCGTATTGCCTCGTCTGTCGTACGTGGCACACGAATAAACCCCAAAATGGTACTTTTTGTTTTAAGGTCCTCATGTGTCTTCAGAGACATTGGTTGTCACTGACTTACACGTACATACGTACATTCTTGAGACAAACGAGCCGATTCAACATGAAACCACTGAATTATATTTAAACCCTGTTTCACCTCTTACCAATCTCCCCTAACGTGGTGATTGTGATTAAGAAATCACCCATTAATTATCTGGATCTTACATGGCAACCCAGGTTTTACCCATGTGATCCCTGGCCCAGAAGTGTTCACTTGACAGCCTGTTTCATTTTGTGGAATGTCATACTACAGCAGTCTTACTCCTTTGCGAAACCGCAAAAGTTTTGAAAGACCAGAATTTATTGTTTCAGTGCATACACAGCCGAGGAAAGTGGGATCGCATTTATGACAGTCCATGATTGATTACGTAATCTGTCAGTCAGTAAAATGTTGTCATTCACAGGACTGATTATTAATAACTAACTCAGTAGCATGCTTTAGCTGAGGTTATGGCGTGTTTGTTAAAGACGATAAAAAGTGAAATTCCCACGACTCTACAGTATTTTCATACTTTTATTTTATACCAGCACTGCTGATATAGGCCAATTGTAAACTTGGAAAATATGAGGTCAGGTAGCTGACGTCCACAACGTCCGCCATTTGTATTTGTCAGTCACTGGTGTATACGGATTAGATGCAGTTACTGCTTTGTATGAAAGTTTTCGGGTGCTTTAAAAATGCCTCGCATGTAAATTAAACTTTATACAAGAGCCCCGATCATCATGCAATTGGGCGGTCGAAGTATACATTGCATTCAACTTCTAAATTTCAGGCACATAAAACTGTTGCTCAGTTATGCCTCCATCTTATCTCCCACCATGAACGTTCTCTCCGTTATGCTGCATTCAACCTTCCCCCTACCCTAAAATGGAGGCACAAGGGGCGTTTAAGTGACCCATTTGCAATGTGACTTCGCTATAACGGAGCAGTGTTGCGATCAAGCATAGAAATAAAAGAAATAAAAGTAAGGGAGAACGCTAACACACAATGCATCCATGCATGTTTAACCGGTGAAGCCACGAAAATTGTGAGGGCGCTTTCATTGTACGGCAAAAGACCGGTTGATTGATGTCTCTCCGTACGTACAGTGTGCATTCTGCTGCAGAAGTTATAGCTTATTTTATGCGTTTTTCGAAAGATTTGGAGTAATTTTCACAACAGAAATAAGTCATGGTGCCTGAAGTATTTTGTTTTATACTCCTAACTTGAAAACTTGTAGTTTCTTTGCCAATACTTGGGGCAAAAGCAATGACGTGATATTTGTATTACGCGCAGGTGCTCTGCTGCCGTACAGACTGGCCAAATCGATGGCTTCAGTCCCGATCGGCTGACGTCATTCTCCCATACTTTTATTTCTATGCGATCAAGTCACTGAATAGTTTGTTGATAACGATGTTCACCTGTGTACTATGTGAACACGTGTACCATGCAACTCCAACTACATCTGTGAGCGCCTGCGTTTGGCGAAGCCATCTTGCGTTTTACATGTAATGAGTAGCCTTCTGCTGAGCCCCAGCTAGCCTAGCTGCCCGCACGCATTGGTTGGTTGTAGTCCGCGAGCATAGCTGCAAGCTTTATAAACACTGAACTTGTTTACGAAACCCGCCCAGCAACTTCACTACTTCATGTCAAGCCAGTGCATACTGTATAGACCTCACTTAGCTTCTTGCAACCTTTTCCCAGAAAATCGCATAGATAACTTTACTAAATTATGCCATAAATATGCGAGAAACTTTTCCTAAATATAAGATGCTGAGTTTGGGGTACGGCGAACAGCGGTATGATTTGCGCAAGTGCAGTTGAGAACGTTAACCTACAGTACGTACAGCACGTGAGAAAGTTCGCTCAGATGCGAGCGTTTTCCCACACTGTACGTATGGGGAATTTTTGAAGGCTGGTCGTTGAATTAGCCTGCGTTGCGGGTCTCCGGGGCTTCTGACACCCAGCATTGTCCTATTCCATAGCTACATACAAGCTGAACAAACAACTTTGGGATCGCAGGTCAATGCATGGTGCTTCGATAATAGATTGCAATGTGAAGAACACGCTGTACGTTTCTATAGTAAGCATAAACACTGACATATAAACCTGTTCAGCTGTCTGCCGTTTTA
The DNA here is from genome assembly GCA_029531755.1 of Holothuria leucospilota. Lineage (NCBI taxonomy): Eukaryota > Metazoa > Echinodermata > Holothuroidea > Aspidochirotida > Holothuriidae > Holothuria > Holothuria leucospilota. The sequence continues at coordinate 25,954,550 of CM055978.1, forward strand.
ATAATTTGGCGCAGTGCAGAACCCTGCGGAAAATTACAAGGGCGGCGGAAAGAAAGGGCAGGGCGGGGATAGGAAGTCAAGAGAAGGGGCAGGGCGGGCGAAAAGAGGGGCGGGGTGGGCCGCCCCTGTGAAACAGCGAAGCTAGGGCACTGGTACAGTAGGTATCTTTACCTCTGTCAAATTACATTTTGGAGCATTTTCTGGCATTGTGAGCAAGCCCAGCTCGATTTGATGTGGTATTCAAATCACCCTCAGCCTCAACCAATGAGAGGCTGCCACATAGGGTACAGTATTGTACATTTCATGTGAACACATGTTAAAAAGGTTGGTGATACATGTGTTTTTATGTGCTTATAACATGTTGCGCAAGTAGTTGTACAACGAAAATGCAGCATCATCGCCTGCATTGATAATACCACATCCACAAGCATGCTGGCACATGCCCAGACCAGTTTTACAATTTAAGTGAACATTTCGAAGGCTGGCTTTGACAAATGGCACCTTTTCATGCTTGCTACTGCGAAAAGCCTGTTTTTTCGTAACTTCTGACGAATGATTTTTAGTAGTGGTAGTTTGATCATTCAATTTAATCATAGGAAAAGACCAATTTGCATTGTAATGACGGATTTTATCCCTGTCCGAGGTGTCTCATTTTTATATTTTGGTGGCCAAGAAAAATCCTAGGTGAAACCAGGGAGTTGCTATTTGACAAATAGCAACTCCCTGGTGAAACAAAGGCTTACTTAAACTACTGGGACTCTTGTTGGGTTATGTTTAAACTGTATGCTGGAACATCGTTGGCAAATAGTCAGGGGTATTTGTAGGAGGAGACTTACAATCACAAATACAGTGAATTGGGGCCAAAGCTGCCTTTGGTTCATGTTTTTCCCTTTGTCATGTAAGAATTTTAGGGTTGAAATTGATGGAATTCATGAACTTTTACCCATTGTAGGAAAGGTATTTTAATACAGCTCTTTAAGTTAGATTTGTAAGTTTGGTTTTATATTTTTTCACTAACCAAACTGAACTGAAACTGGTTTTAACCGGTCTTTCCCGTAAAACTGGTTTTTGGCACAGCCTTAGCACTGGCCCTGCATGCATGGGCCACAAGTGTGCACACAGTTTCATATGTTTAGGTAAATATGTCTCACTTGTGGAAGATACAGTGAAACTGACTTCTTTCCACCAGCAATAAAATACAAATTCATCAAGATCCACATCCTTAGTGGAGGTGCTGTATCAGTCCTCAGTGAGGAGAACAAGTACCTGTGAATATGTCGTGTAAAACATAATTATTTTAGAATGACAATAGTCACAATACACATAGTCAATTTATTTGAAGAATGAAAATGAACGTAGACAATTCATTTTAAGAATGACAGCACACAGACTGCATCAGCAACCTCAGGCAAGGCAGCTTTTGGGGTTGTAGTAGGATATTCCCAACTTTGACAATAACCACATCTTGAATGGAGTCACAGTCACAGTCCTCTGTGAGGAGACTGACTGATCAGTGTCATCATGTATGATGGAACCATTTTGAGAAAGACAGTATCCAGTCAACTCATTTTGAGAATGATAATAATACATATGGTATTACTGTAGGACAGATGTAGGACCCTGACCATGACTCAGGGTGTCTTGGTGGGAAAGCTTTTGGTGCAGGGTACTTTGCAGTTGTACCCTTCAGTGGAGTAGTGGTTCACCCTGTTGCTTGTTTCCCAGTCAAGATCTACATTAGCCTTCAGTCAGAATCAAAGTATATTCTGTAGAACACTGTACTCACTGAAGGTATCATACTTCAAGAATACTCACATTTTGTAGTGTCCTTTATTTAAAATAAAACAGAATACAGTGCCCTGATGAAAGAGCACCATTGGAAGAATCGTGGAGGCAAACACACTATGAAGTTCCTACTATGTATGCTTTTAACAGCAAAGTATGGGGATTTTAAAAGCAGTTTAGAAGTCCTAAGTTATTGAACTTTCACTTCGTTTTCTACCAAGCCTAGTGGATGTGCAGAGTTACAGGCTTTCAGCAAGTAAAAATATAGGCTATACCGAGGTCCTGAGATTCCTCAGTCTGGAATTAAGGTGCATTTTTAACTTTGTGAATGTGTCCCCAGACTCTAGTGGTTTGAGCTTGCACCTCCAGAATCTTGGTGGTACCAGTATTTTTAGACAGAATGGTGCATTCTGCAGTTGCACCAATAAAATTAAACAGGTTTTCTTTCAGTCATAGGTTTTTTATTACTGATGGTATATGTATGTACTTACTGCTAACTTCTTAAAGGAAGCAGTTCCAGTCCCAAAATTTGAGACCTGTACAGCCCTGTAAGTAAGCTGAGTCTGCTCTCTGCATGCACTTTGTTTTCTATAACACTTCTCCTTCAAGGAAGCAGTATTAATTGTCCAAAGTATTGAAACATTATAAAAATAAGTAGCTCATATTTTAGTCAGCATAACCTAAAATTAGGAGCAACACTTTCATTATCAGTTTTCAGTACAGTACTTTATATCCTTCTTACTAGCACATATTGAATACTGTACTGTAGTCTAGAGCTGCCCACAGAACTTGGCCACAGGCTTGATGTCAAGGTCACTCAACTAAAGCCGAATGTACACGGATGACAGAAAACGGGAAACACGAAACAGTAAACACGTTTCATGTTTTCTCACACTGACATCCATGTGCACTGGACGGAAACAAAAAATAGCAAAACACTTCTTCAGCTAGACACTTGTTTTGCGAAACAAGCACTACTTGTTTCGTGAAATGCTAACGCTGTTTTCTGTTTTTGTCCAACCCACACAGATGTCAAAAAACACAAAACATGTTTTGTTTCGTGTTTCGCGTTTTCTGTGGTCCGTATGCATTCGGGATTAGCAAGCTCTTCAGCAAAACAATATTAGTCATTTATGCAATTTGTCAAATACCCCATGAATGTCCTAGTGCAGTATGGATATTGATAGGCCCTAGCCCATGTGACCGTCAGCAATATTATCAGTTATTCCTCACATTCCCAAACTTCATTATTTTCGATCAAATTTTTACCCTATAGTTGAGATTTACCTAAGCTGGAATATTGACACATAAATTGTTAGTATTTTTGAGGCTCTGTAATCTGATGACAACATTTAGAGTGTTGTTTCAGTGTAGTCAAATAAACCTTCATCCCATTTGGACTTGTCAGTTGTTACTTCATATAACGTTTTGAGATGTATGACAAATGCCTTATTGGATTAGTATTACTGGACTACAGTAGTTTCAAAGCCACTTTAAAATCTTGTATGTTTGCTCTGGCAGTCACCACCTCCTTGCAGATCTACACAATGACCACTGTAGGCATGTACAATGTTTTAATATATATGTACATTGTGTGCAGTGCTGATACTGAACATGTGCACACTTGGATCGTGTCATCAGGATTCCTCTTACAAAGCAGTTCAGTTTCATCTCTGCTTGAAACATTCCATGGTTTTGCTTTTCCCAGGGAGATGCTTTTCCAGGTGTCATGTGGCAGCTTTATGAACAGTATCATCAACATTAAAGTGTCATCAACTTAACAAAATCCAAAGCCCTTGGGGCATAAAACTTCAACTATCTTTTGCTTTAGGCAGGTTTCTTAAACCTACTGTAAAGTAGCATATACTGTAAAAGGGAAGTTCTTTTTTCATGCCAGCTAGAGAGCTTTCAATCATGGTATAAATTTGTCATTCCTCTCATCAGACAAGCAGTATACTGTACAGTGCAACTCTTCCTAGCAATATAGATCTACAGTAACTTAAAGGGAATAAGCAGCTTCCCAAATTAGCCCAATCAGCTGAATTTTATGAAACCTCTTTATCAATCTTTCAGGTGCTTTTCATGATGTATCTAAACATAAATATTGAATTGTAAATGTAAAGGAGTAACATTGCTTGAATTCAACAACTAAGAAATAGAAATACTGTCATATGATAAAAAGAGCCATTCATGAATTAGGATACTGGGGTACACTAGTGGAATTGAGGTGACAACATTTTACATTTTAATGTTGGATTCTCTGTATGCATAAACTGTACTCCAGAGCTTCCTCCTATTCATAACGACTGAATCACATTTGTCTTGGCAAATAGCTACAGTATGAGCTTAGCATACATGGCAACATACATTTTACATGGAATGCACCATGGGGTAAGCTGAGTGCCAGAGAGTCCCTGCTGATAACTCTGAACGCTTTGATGGAATATGCTGCTTAGTATAAAAGATGTGGTACAGTGAAGAAAGGCAAAAAAATCAAGCCCTGTACTTCTTCAGCGAAGCATTTCAAACTGATTGTGCTTGATATATATGGAAATCTCCTCAGTGACGTGAAGACACCATACAGATTGATGTGTTGTTGCCATGCACATGTGTGCTTAACATTTGAGATGAGTGAACTGAATCCCAGGAGAGTGACACAGAGAGTCACCTGCAAGATTTCCAATACAAATCATGCATATTATGTATGCATTATTGAAAAAAAATATATAAGTACTGGATTTTTGTTGAATCATATCATAGGTTTTAACAAATTCATGTATGGTCAGTAAATAATTTGTCAAAACATGCACAATGTACCTGGAAGTTGATGGGTGAAATTTGGTGAAGTATGGTTGGTTTGCTTAGTGTATTCTTATTATTCGGTTACCCCTAGTGCAGAGTACAAAATGGTCATTGTGTAATACCTCAGCCTAACAAGGTGGTCATCCTATCATGTTCCCTATTTTCAGTATTATAGTACTTAATATAAACAAACTTTGTCAGCCATTTCTATTGCCATGTTCCAACTTGATCCCCTGATGCTGATCCCTCAAGCTCAGTCAACTGGAAAATGTTGTGGCCAACTGCAGGAGTTTTCCCATTTGATCCCCTGCATGAGATGTGATGACCTCCGGTTCACGCGACAGGAAGTTGCATCATTGAAATCATGTATGCAGGTAATGTTTGATCTGGGGTCACCTTGATCCCCCGTTGTGTTCCCACTTGTTTTTATTATTTCCTGAGTGTGGTCTGATCCTCCCCGAAGTGGTGATCAAGGTCTCGAGATCTGATCCAGGGAACAAGAGAGTTCACACATGCAAATTGATCCCCTGTGCAGGGTCAGATCCGGATCTGATCTCCTGCTTGTACTCCAGTGGGAACACAGTCTTCGGCAAATGATTAATGTATTAAAAAGGCCCATTCTTTGAGAATTTGTCACTAAAGTTTGTTTTAATGACAAAACTTGGACCTTGTACTGTAGGCCTAGTAGTGGTCGTATTTCAAATTGATCAAGCATAAGTCTTCTCAATGACAATGGTCTGTTTGGCATTAGTATGATAAATTAAATTTGTTCAAGTATGTATATTTTGATCAATCTTACCAGCTCAGTATGGCAAAGCATACAGTATATACCAAGTTGTACACCTGAAAATTGCCTTCTTTCCAACCAGTGTTCAGAGGCAGATGTGTAGCAAGGGATCCCAGACAAGGAATGAGAACAGTTTCTCTGCACCACTCCCTGACAGTCATACTGATCACAGAAACAGGACAAAGACCTGAACCATAGAGATGTGTAAATTCTTAAAAATTGTAGCAATTGTGACCATGAGGACAAGTCCTGTTGTAATGAGGGGTCAAACCAGATGACATTGGGAATGTGACTGGGGAGGGGCTAATGGCAGAATGGGTGAGTGTCCCTCTTGCCTCAGTAGCACCATTACCGTACAAGGACACCTTGTCACAGGACTGCTCAACATCATTGACTTCTACTGTGTTTATATATCTGAAATGCCCCTAGGCACAGTACAGGCCCATTACAGGGCCAGTACAGGCCCATTTATGCCATGTTAGTTAGAACTACAGTACCTCCGGGGTACTTCCATGTTTATATAGTAGCAATATGATGCACTTTTATGTGAAGTACTAAGCTGCATTATTCCTTGAGCTTAAACTGTGTGAATTTCATGGTCAATGGAAATTGATGTACAGAATGTGCAGTTGTACATTATTTCCTGAGTGTGGTCTGATCCTCCCCGAAGTGGTGATCAAGGTCTCGAGATCTGATCCAGGGAACAAGAGAGTTCACACATGCAAATTGATCCCCTGTGCAGGGTCAGATCCGGATCTGATCTCCTGCTTGTACTCCAGTGGGAACACACTCTTTGGCAAATGATTAATGTATTAAAAAGGCCCATTCTTTGAGAATTTGTCACTAAAGTTTGTTTTAATGACAAAACTTGGACCTTGTACTGTAGGCCTAGTAGTGGTCGTATTTCAAATTGATCAAGCATAAGTCTTCTCAATGACAATGGTCTGTTTGGCATTAGTATGATAAATTAAATTTGTTCAAGTATGTATATTTTGATCAATCTTACCAGCTCAGTATGGCAAAGCATACAGTGTATACCAAGTTGTACACCTGAAAATTGCCTTCTTTCCAACCAGTGTTCAGAGGCAGATGTGTAGCAAGGGATCCCAGACAAGGAATGAGAACAGTTTCTCTGCACCACTCCCTGACAGTCATACTGATCACAGAAACAGGACAAAGACCTGAACCATAGAGATGTGTAAATTCTTAAAAATTGTAGCAATTGTGACCATGAGGACAAGTCCTGTTGTAATGAGGGGTCAAACCAGATGACATTGGGAATGTGACTGGGGAGGGGCTAATGGCAGAATGGGTGAGTGTCCCTCTTGCCTCAGTAGCACCATTACCGTACAAGGACACCTTGTCACAGGACTGCTCAACATCATTGACTTCTACTGTGTTTATATATCTGAAATGCCCCTAGGCACAGTACAGGCCCATTACAGGGCCAGTACAGGCCCATTTATGCCATGTTAGTTAGAACTACAGTACCTCCGGGGTACTTCCATGTTTATATAGTAGCAATATGATGCACTTTTATGTGAAGTACTAAGCTGCATTATTCCTTGAGCTTAAACTGTGTGAATTTCATGGTCAATGGAAATTGATGTACAGAATGTGCAGTTGTACATTATTTCCTGAGTGTGGTCTGATCCTCCCCGAAGTGGTGATCAAGGTCTCGAGATCTGATCCAGGGAACAAGAGAGTTCACACATGCAAATTGATCCCCTGTGCAGGGTCAGATCCGGATCTGATCTCCTGCTTGTACTCCAGTGGGAACACACTCTTTGGCAAATGATTAATGTATTAAAAAGGCCCATTCTTTGAGAATTTGTCACTAAAGTTTGTTTTAATGACAAAACTTGGACCTTGTACTGTAGGCCTAGTAGTGGTCGTATTTCAAATTGATCAAGCATAAGTCTTCTCAATGACAATGGTCTGTTTGGCATTAGTATGATAAATTAAATTTGTTTCAAGTATGTATATTTTGATCAATCTTACCAGCTCAGTATGGCAAAGCATACAGTGTATACCAAGTTGTACACCTGAAAATTGCCTTCTTTCCAACCAGTGTTCAGAGGCAGATGTGTAGCAAGGGATCCCAGACAAGGAATGAGAACAGTTTCTCTGCACCACTCCCTGACAGTCATACTGATCACAGAAACAGGACAAAGACCTGAACCATAGAGATGTGTAAATTCTTAAAAATTGTAGCAATTGTGACCATGAGGACAAGTCCTGTTGTAATGAGGGGTTCAAACCAGATGACATTGGGAATGTGACTGGGGAGGGGCTAATGGCAGAATGGGTGAGTGTCCCTCTTGCCTCAGTAGCACCATTACCGTACAAAGGACACCTTGTCACAGGACTGCTCAACATCATTGACTTCTACTGTGTTTATATATCTGAAATGCCCCTAGGCACAGTACAGGCCCATTACAGGGCCAGTACAGGCCCATTTATGCCATGTTAGTTAGAACTACAGTACCTCCGGGGTACTTCCATGTTTATATAGTAGCAATATGATGCACTTTTATGTGAAGTACTAAGCTGCATTATTCCTTGAGCTTAAACTGTGTGAATTTCATGGTCAATGGAAATTGATGTACAGAATGTGCAGTTGTACATTATTTCCTGAGTGTGGTCTGATCCTCCCCGAAGTGGTGATCAAGGTCTCGAGATCTGATCCAGGGAACAAGAGAGTTCACACATGCAAATTGATCCCCTGTGCAGGGTCAGATCCGGATCTGATCTCCTGCTTGTACTCCAGTGGGAACACACTCTTTGGCAAATGATTAATGTATTAAAAAGGCCCATTCTTTGAGAATTTGTCACTAAAGTTTGTTTTAATGACAAAACTTGGACCTTGTACTGTAGGCCTAGTAGTGGTCGTATTTCAAATTGATCAAGCATAAGTCTTCTCAATGACAATGGTCTGTTTGGCATTAGTATGATAAATTAAATTTGTTCAAGTATGTATATTTTGATCAATCTTACCAGCTCAGTATGGCAAAGCATACAGTGTATACCAAGTTGTACACCTGAAAATTGCCTTCTTTCCAACCAGTGTTCAGAGGCAGATGTGTAGCAAGGGATCCCAGACAAGGAATGAGAACAGTTTCTCTGCACCACTCCCTGACAGTCATACTGATCACAGAAACAGGACAAAGACCTGAACCATAGAGATGTGTAAATTCTTAAAAATTGTAGCAATTGTGACCATGAGGACAAGTCCTGTTGTAATGAGGGGTCAAACCAGATGACATTGGGAATGTGACTGGGGAGGGGCTAATGGCAGAATGGGTGAGTGTCCCTCTTGCCTCAGTAGCACCATTACCGTACAAGGACACCTTGTCACAGGACTGCTCAACATCATTGACTTCTACTGTGTTTATATATCTGAAATGCCCCTAGGCACAGTACAGCCCATTACAGGCACAGTACAGGCCCATTACAGGGCCAGTACAGGCCCATTTATACCACGTTAGTTAGAACTACAGTACCTCTAGGGTACTTCCATGTTTATATAGTACTAAGCAATATGATGAACTTTTATTTGAAGTACTACATGTAAGCTGCATTATTCCTTGAGCTTACACTGAGTGAATTTCATGGTCAATGAAAATTGATGTACAGAATGTGCAGTTGTACAGATAAAAGCAATTCAGATTGACATAAAATCAAATTGATTTAATTTAACAATGCAAAACATAATATCAAACAAGCTTTATATCCTCCCTACCAGTGTTCGCACTAAGGAATTGAATCTGGGAGGGAATTCCCTCTCTAGGAATTTTTTTGGGAGGGATTTTCAAAATCAAGGAGGGGGTTATCACTTGGTAAAGATACTGATTGTATTATAATTGTAGTTACGATCTCAGCTGCAGAAAAGTGTGCGGGATTTTCCCGCATAAAATTTATTTTTGTGCGGGGTTCCAAAGACAAAAGCGGGATTCACGCAATCCCGCACCTTAGTGCGAACACTGCTCCCTACCAGTATTACAGATATACTGGATGGTACAACAGTCTCACTACAAATTTATAATGTTTATCTTGCAGGTTTGACATTTATGGTTTTGTTTACTTCCGATAGCTGATGTTTTATAAGTGAATGAATTTATACCAAACATATGCTTTACGTGAGGTTTAGAAATAGAGTGCAGTATTCTACAGTCTTCTCTGAAGCACCTATTGTAATTTTGAAGTAGTGTAACTAATGTGCATTATATTTGTGACATTAAATTTAAAATGCTCAACCTTGAGCTGTTTGACAAAGGAAGGAGACAAACGTGAATGGTACTTAAGAACTCTGCTTTACAATAAAAAAAAAAAAAAAAAACCCTGCTTCCAGTTTTCAATTACAACATACTATAAATGGAAATGAAATTGCATAATTTATACTCTACCTGTTAAGTTTCATGATTTGTGTCTAGTCAGGAACACTTTTTTAAAATAAAGGCTCTCAAGTTTGCATTTTTCTAGACAATCAAATACTGTTCTTATCAAGGGTTGTGGTATGTACCAGCATTCATGCAAGTACTTAGGAATGTAACTGCATTACTATTACTGGCACTTGATAAAATTACCAGTATTTCATTTCATTCATTTCATATAAATGTCTTTGTTTTTTATTCCAAAAAAAAAAAAGAATGGACAGTTTGCATCTTCTTCATTATCATGTTGGGTCATGATTAAAATATGAAATGAAAATCCCTTTCTTCCACTACTTTACCAGCATGTAAAAGTGGCCAAGTTTTCATGCAATAGACCCTTTTCCAAATAGCAATTGCAATGGCTTGTGGGATAAGTTCTGGTACGCGATGTTTTTGTCAATGGCATTTTGCTGTGGCAAAACATGATGCACACCAAAAATCTATCCCACAATCCAAATGTAATTTGTATTTGGAAAAGAGTCTATTGACACACAAGTAGCACACATAGCAAGTTTGCAAGGATTGAAAAACTTGGTGAACTGCACAGTGAATGATAGTTCACTGTGCTGTCCTTTCCCATCTGTACATGTGTTTGAATGATTCCTTTTATTGAATATTCAGTGTGTAAACATTTATTATTTCCAGAGCAGTGGCGATTACATCGACAATTTACTATTAAACAAATACCTAATAAAAATTTTTTTACAGTCAATTTAATTGGTAATCGGCTTATGGTTGAAAGCTGGTACTACGTATGATAGTGGTCTGTGTAGCAAGTGGTACTGGTCAGGCGCGGTTCTAGACCGAGATTTTTGGGGGGGCTTAGGGAGGGCTTGAAACGGAAGAATAAAATTTTCTGTCAGTATCAATACCGACATTGGGGAATGATGCTAAGGAGGACTCCATCAGTGGCGTACCCAGGATTTCTCTCACGGGGGGGGGGGGGCATGCAGTGTGTGATTGCCGGCCTGGGGGAAGGGTCTAAGGGGAGGGGATGTCCCTCCCCTTGGAAAATTTTTGAAAAATTAGATGTACTTACATGCAATTTGGTGCCACATACGCTACATTTTGAAGCAGAATTTGTGTTAAAAAAATTTACGTATTTTAGGACCAAAAAAAAAAAATTGGCATCAGGGAGGGGGCATGGCCTCCCTGCGTACGCCACTGATAGTAATAATCATAGGCATATGGGACTCTTACAGTTTGGGTTCCAGAAAATTTTTTGCCCGAACTTCTCAAAAAGTTGCCAGAAATCCGTTGCAGTTCAGGTGCATGAAATAGACCACTAAACCACTACAGGCGCGCGAAGCGCGCGAAAATTTTTGCACATTTTTCTGGCATTCGATCAAAAATTCGGGAACTCAGTAGAAAATTAGGGCAATCTTTTCACTTTTACTTCATCTCTGCCGGAATTTCAATTTGAGTAAGGTATCAAATGTTGTTCATGTCTGGTCTACTGTTACAAAGGAATACTGAACTGGATTTGAGCAATCACTGGATTTGAGACCGACTTTTTGGCGCTCAGAGACCGACTTTTGATTTTCACCCCCCCCCCCACACACACACACCTGTATTTACGCCCCTGGGACTGGCGTCGAACGTAAGAATGCAGCTGGGTAAGCTAGTAGGCGCCCGCACTGTGCCTACCGTCGTAATACAGTACTAAGGCGAAGCGTGGCTGTCGTACTACATGCAGTCAAAACAACGGTGTACGTACGTGGACGTGGATACAAGAAACGTAATCACATGCCTATCTTGCATGACACATTTGAGAAACTAAATCCACTGGACTAAGATGTGCACAAATGTATTGGACAATTTTGTTTTTCTCAATACACGCAAATACAGCATGAAGATAACACACAACCTCGGAAATTTTTTGGGGGGGCTTGAGCGAATTTTGGGGGGGCTTGAGTCCCCAAAGCCCCCCCGTAAAACGGCGCCTGGTACTGGTACCAAGATCAAACGGTACTGTACTGCTCAACCCTATTCACGTCATCTGTCAGATTCAAAGATGTTGCAAGTAAACTGTAGTCCTGAATTGGAAGAGTGGTTTAATACAGTACTTGTCCGTGCACCATAGGGTTTGAGTTACACTGGGGGTATGTGAGTTTTCCTCCAAGCACTCCAACTTTCCTCCCATTTGTGGTATAGGCTTGCCATCAAAATCAGTTGCTCACCTGACATTTAGATTGCATGCTGGACTGAAGCATCTTTCGAGAGACCAGTTAACTACATGTAACCAACTTTCATGCATTTTGCAAGTAAACTGGAAATATTATGTCATCCAATGACCCTATACAGTGCAGGTATCTATGCTGCATGACATAGTTTCTGAAACTAAATGTTAAATTTCTTTTGTTTTTCTTTTTGCAGGTTCGATGTGTACCTGAATACCCTTGGCATTTATCTTTTTTCCAGTACTTTGAGGAGTTGCTCCATTTCTGTTTGCCTTTGACTTTCATCTAGAGAGATAGAGAAACAAAAGACTCAAGAACAATGGGATGCCCTAGACGCAGCCAATGTAAGATAATAATAGCCACTTCATTGATGTGGATCTTGATAGACTTTATGCTCCTGCTATATTACACAGCCCCATGTGTGGGCCCAAATTGTAAAGACAATGAAGCAGGCAAAGATGCCATCAGGAGGATGATCGACAAAGCAAATGAATGGATAAATGTTTTACCAGAAGAAAAAAAGCAAATAGGTGAGTTATGCTTTGGAATTGCAGTGACATACATACAGTCCAAGTTACACAGTAGCTTTAGTATAAAAAAATTTTAGGAGGAATATTGTAGACACCGCTTACTGTAAGCTCATCCGTCAGAGGACACAGTTGGATTTCGATCTTGAGCATGTACTAGATAGTGGACAAGGGATTTGTACAGTGTGGGACTGGGTTTGTGATCTGCTGGACTACTGGTGTGATCATGCCTAGTTCATGGTGTAGCATCCTGTGGCTGTGCTTAACCTCAGTAGCCTTTCAGCACCCAGGTTTTACTGGGTAGATAGGTATCTTAGTTGTTATTTGGGCATTGTACAGGTTGCAGCCCGTTTGATGGGTTGCCTCTGACAGATTGTTGACCAGGAGGTGTGTGTGTGGCACCTTTGTGTACTGTAGGATTCAGTTTTAGATATCAGTGCTTTGGAAATGCAAAACTTGTTTTTCCTTTTTATATTGTCTTCTACATTAATTTTAATACTTCATGCATGAAGCCTTTTCCTGTGACAAGGAATTGTTCAGCAACTCAGGACTCCAATTTGGTCTCTCATGAATGGTGTTTCCTCTTTCAGTTCTGCTCCAACTGCAGTGGCACAGCCCCATGAGTCTCCCCTGGATACCCCCTTCTGGAAGGTCCAAGACTGAAAAAATGAATATAAGTGGTGATAAATGGTGATTCCTCATTTGAAGCACCCCATGAAATGGTGGAACACCACCCCCCCCCCTTCCCGAGCACCCTCATACAATTTTTTTCTGGCTACCATATACCACTGTCCAATTGCAAAAACCACTGAGCTTCTGCTTCTTTTTTGTATGTTGAACCATTTGAAGGACTCCCAGGACTTGTGTATTTTATCAATTAAGACTTGCTTCCTACACACATATTTATTGGTTGTTGGGACAGCTGTATGGTTGGAGCATGGAAGTTCCAGCTTGAAACAGATATTTGAGAGAAAACTCATTTGAAAGGAAGTAGGGTACCTCAGCATGTTTGAGGACATCCTTTTAATCATAAAGGAGGTACCATATCTCAGAAATGAATCATTTGAAGTGTTAATTTTTGACTGCTTACAGTATAATCCTTTTTGTATGTAACCTAAAAGTAGTTATGAGATTGTTGCTGTTAGAGAAATTTCCCATCAGTAGGTACTGTAAATGCACTCGTTACAGTTCATTCAATAAACAGTTTAGGCAAAGCAGTTGCATCATGGAGGATTAGTTAAAGGAAGGCTAGTTAATAGAAATTTGTTTATCAATCATGACAGACCTTTGAACAGTTGGGTAGATTTCAGACCATAATCAAGTGACAGCTGCTCTAGGCCTGTATCGGGGCTCGAAAATAGACTGGTGCTCTGGCGCAAAAGCACCAGAGACCTCCACAACTGTGCCAGAAAAACAGAAAAGTGGGTATTTGTCTGGCACTAAAAATAGTGCCAGATGCATGAGGCAATAGAATTTATGAACTCCTGTGCCCATCCCCCACCTCCACATTCAAGGTGCCATTGAGGTCAATCTAAACCTGCCATGCTGTAGGCCAGCATGCACCCAGCCCCTCCAGCTTCTTCCAAGTTTTTCAGAGATGGAGTGACTACACCATGCTTAGTACTTCCTGGTGTTACACCAAATAAATGCGATTTGTCTTATTTACTGTCTGTTATTTTGAATTTCTTTTACTAAATGCACAAGTAACATTTGGGAGATGATCAGAGAACGTTACATGCAGGGAACAGTGGTTTCTTTGAAAAATTGAAAACAGCTCCAGATAATAGGAAAACAGCTTCAGAATGAAGGCCGCCAGAAGCTGTTTTTAGCTCTAGAGAGGAAAAGCTTACTTTCGAGCCCTGCTATATTAAAACTGAAGAACTCAAGTGCCTACTAAAAATCAAAGAGAAGCAGTGCTGTAATAAACAGGTTTTAGGACCATTTGTACTGAAGGTCTAGATGTTAGACAGCTCTAAACAACTACAGCATTGTATGAGTTTTCTTGTGGATGTGATCATTGTGCACTATGGACACTGAACTTGACCACATGGTGATGGGCATGCAAACTGAATTATGCAATAGCCTGTGCTCATGCTAAAACATTGGTATCGACGTCAGCTGATTTTGATATCTACCAGTTAAAGAACGTATAAAGCTCTGATATCGTATTGGTGATAGTCCAACACTATTGAGGTCACATGAAACTGAAATTATAGATGGACCATGAGTAGAAAGAATTGGGAAAATGAGAAGCTCCCTACCAGGAAATTGGGACTGCGTGTGTGATCTAGTGGTAGAGCATCCGCCCCCGAGTTCGATTCCCAGGTCGAGTCATACCAAAGACTTAAAACCTACTGCCGTTGTGCGTGATGCTCCGCATAAGCAATGGAGTAAGGGAAAACAAGCCAGTGAGCCACAACTGGAAAAAAAGGCCGTGGCCGGCTGGACTTGAACCAATTGGTTGGAAACTGGGCCGTTAAACCTCATCTAACTAACTTACTTACCAGGAAATTTGGGCAGTTGGAATGAATTGGGAGGAAATTTGAAATCAGTTTATAGAAACATTTTACTTCCTTCCTACGAAAAAAAGATTTTTTGCAGCCCTGAGATGGACCTTGTATGTCTAGCAGTTTGAATGTGGGTCACTGATGGACTTAAAAATTTTCCGTATCTTGAAAAAGACTCACATTTAATGTGTTTAAATTGCATCATGATTTCATTGTACACAGTTTGTTTTACAGATATATGACAACAGTTAGAGTAGGTACAGTAGGAAGTAGTGCATTTGACACAAAGACCTTATGCATACAGTATGTGACATCACAGAGTAGAAAATGCTCCCTCATTCGGAGGGAAACGCATACCATTGTAAGTTACACCAACAAATGCAGACAGCTGATTTGTGAAAAAATCAGATGTGTGCGCAAGTCTACTGCACATGCATGCAAAGTCTATGTTGTGTGTGTGTAGTGTACTTCCATTGTTTTGCCTCCAAAATGATGTCGTAGTGTCAATGCATAAGGTCTATTGTGATTACCAAAGGATCTATGTAGACCTGTGCATTGTAAAGGTAAACTGCATTAGATTCTGTTGGTTTCCATACATATTTTGTTCTATGCAGTATGTCTTCATTATTCCCCCATGTAACTTCTCAAAGTCATGATGTTAACATGTACAGGTAGCTGGTCTCATTGTACAGATTACTTGTACAGTACAGTAAGTTACCCCATAATTGTATAGTTGGCTGTTTTTCAGACATATTACGGTGTCATGTTCAGTACGCAAGTCATGTTTATACTGTAGCACAAGAGGGATTTGGGTATAAATGCAACATTATGAAAGATAATTTGTTTTTAAAAGTTAATAACTAGAACCTGACAGAGCGTTGTTGTTTACATGTATGCCGTCACTAAAGTAATCATCTTTTGTTGTTCATTTTACAAAAAGCAGTACTTACAGGTAATCAGGGATGTCGCTACGCCGGGTAGTCCTGCCCGGGCTGGACTAGTGAATTGCTCCCGCCCCTCGTGTTAAAATAAAAACATTCCACCCAGCACTGTATCCCAGTAATGGTACTATAATGTCATGATTTTGAAAGAAATTTGGATTTAACATGAATCTCAGAATGAGATGGCCAATGGGAGCATTAATTTAGATTGCAGAAAAATATCCACACCTTCTCTATTAAAATCCAAGGACAGTGATCACTAAATGGTCGCAGTCAAGACTTACCCAGCATTAAGTTTGGCCTGGTGACAGCCGTGCAGGTAATATCTGATTTATCAGAAATAACATATGGAGTATTCAGATTGCAGAAATTATTCTTTTTTACATCATAGGGGCTGATATAATTTGAATCCTAATGCAAAATATCATCTTTTTCAGTACAGTAGCTCATTTGAAAGCTTGATCTACACTGTAGCCATTTCCATCCTTTTAATTTTAAATTCTAGTGACTGAATTTTTAAAGAGCTATTTAATGTTTTAGTTTGCTTGAATGATTATGACCATTGGTGGTAATTATTGGGAATGTGGAAAGACACTTGCTGGGAAAGTTTGGAATTTATAGGGAAATTTGGCTTGTTTTTAACAGGAAAGAAAAGCAAACAAAATGTGGTTGGTTTGGCTTGCTTCCTGGAATATCAACACTTTTTTCAGTCCTAATTTTCACGTGGATGTAATCATGCATGTGAATACAGTTCAGTACAGGTCTGTAGTCCTGTACAGGTACTGTGTAGATAGATTTAACCATGTTTGGGGCCTATACAAATTTTGTAAATTTTTCAAAACTTTGTAGACTGACCAGTAGTTATGATTTCATTTAATGTTGCATCCTTAGGATCAACACTTCTGACAGTCTGGTGTCGTGTACAGTACTGTATATGACCAATACATTACCCAACAGGAATTGAACTTTGAGATATGTACAGTATTCAGGAAATAATGGTTAGGAAATTAAACTCTATAGAGGTTTCACTGTCTGGCAGCTACTGTACTGTTCCAGGCTTCACACATCCATGGCTGTAATGTAAACTGTAAAAGTATCTTTTTTGAATAACTATGGTATTTTGTAAAATATTGTTTTAAAGAAGATAAATCTCATTCTAGCTTGGAAGATGTTAAAAAGTAGTGAAAATGCCAACCTCATCAGTCCATATGAAAAGCATCCACTGGTGGATCCAGGGGGCCTTTGTTTTCGGGGGAGGGGTGTTCCCCTTTGAAAAATTTAACTGAATGCTTTCAGATGTGATTTGGTCAGGGCAGGAATTAACGTTTGTCATACAAGGGCTCTTATGTGGCTAGTTGACTGAAATATGCAGTTAAAACAGTCTTCCCTACACAAACTATATGGCCAGTTCGCCCTCGTAACCCCAGTTTTGGAGGCTATTTTGCGAGTTACTGGGGCTAATAGCCCTCAGCCCGCGCTTAATTCCTGCCCTGGATTTGGTGCAGCAAAGTGGTCAAAATTCGTGAAGTTAATTTTCTGCAGTTAATTCCTTAATTATTCAGCGAATTTTCGGAAACAATTTTTTGGTCCAGCTTTGGGTGTGGCCATGGGCCCCCGTTGGCCCCCTTGGATCTGCCAGTGAAAGCATCCTTGCCAACAGTTAAAAAAATTGGAAAAGGGCATAAATTTGTGAATCAGCTATATTTTGTGATGTCGTCTGCTTGGTTTGTCATGCTTAATATTGTATGTTTATGTTTAATTTTCTGTTTAGTGATAAAGTCATGTGTTTTACCTCTGAGGAGATTTTGCCAGAGCGTGTTCAACATGACAAAATGCTCCCCTGCTGCCTACTGGGAAATATGTTGAATGCATTTTAAAAATTTGCCAATTTTTTTTTAGCCATAGCATTGAACTAGATGTGATAAGGACTGCCATGGGTTTCTTGCAAAGCATATCACAAAAATAGATGGTAAATTTGTATTTTGGAAAAATTGTTT
The DNA here is from genome assembly GCA_029531755.1 of Holothuria leucospilota. Lineage (NCBI taxonomy): Eukaryota > Metazoa > Echinodermata > Holothuroidea > Aspidochirotida > Holothuriidae > Holothuria > Holothuria leucospilota. The sequence goes on from CM055978.1 coordinate 25,972,509, forward strand.
AATTTTAGTTTTTTTTTTTTTAACATTCATGTAGATCAGGTATAAATGAAGTGTTTCGTTTTAGCTAAGCTGTTGTCTTGATGTTTTCTATACTGTACATGTACGTACATGTGGAAAGGTAGAGGAGCAGTGTTACGCGTGAAGTGCCAGTTGCATGTGGTAAATTTTCAGTCCTATGGTTAATTAACCCATCAAATGTCATGCAATACTTTGAATGAATGCTTCAAACTACTTGAATTTCCAACCAGAGCATATGTTCACCCTCTCAAAGGATGTCTTTCAGCACACTTCTATCAACTCTGATCGCCATAAGAACAAGTACGCTAAAGTACCGCTTTGCATTCTTTGTTAGCTGTTCTTCCACAAGTGCTCTCAAGTCCAGGTTCGGTTTACAACCTGACAGACATAATAAGAGGATGATGGTTTACTGATGTGACAACCGTCGTTTGTTTGTAGCCGACTCAGTTTGAATCCCCCTCACCTGAGGTCTACTTCATGCATTGATGGATGTCTTGTCCTGCGGGGCATCAAGGCAAACCCACTGAGAGATACCTCACTCCAATTAGAAGCAACATATGCAATACACATGATGAACAAAATAAGATTATTTTTTAAAGGTGGCAGAAATTCTCAAATAGTGTCTCCTGCAGGTGTGCAGTGTTTTCTTTCCCTGTTAAAGCCATTTCCAGAGTTAAAGCCATTTTCAGTTGTGATGGATAAAGCAATTAACATCAGTCTTTGTGAACAAATTAAATATTATTATGCAATTAAGTGCATTAGTTTTGCTTACATTTAAAAGCACCAGGCCTGCTGTGTGAATACCACGTTGCTTTAGATTTTATTAGTCCATGCTGCATATATATATGAGCATTACTTAAAGTGACTAGTTACGCACTGTTTAAGTTATGTGGCAATTAAATTTTCACTTACTGTACTGTAGCACTGTCTAATAGTTGGTTAGTAGTAAGTGTATTATAATCTGCTGATACAGTAGTCTGCCAATGTAATATTAAATATTTTCAAGTACGAGGAGTTGCTTTTGACAATAAACACCTAAACCAGGGTGTCCAACCAATAGGAATGCAATGAACATTGTCATCAAGTTGATGTTGTTACAGTATTACTGTATTAATATCTAGTGCACCTTCCTATTGAACTGGTACTGTGTTGGCTTCTGTAGTTGATGTTGGTTCAAGAATTAAATCAGTGATGGATTTCAGTAGGAATTTTCATCAAAAGATTTTGAAAATTTTTTCCCTCTATTTGTAACTTTCTACACGAGCCTTGGGTGAGGGGAAAGTCATGGCAAACACCAGACAACAAGATTCAAATGTAAATTGTAGGAAAACTGTTAGAGTAAATCAGCAGCTATTAAAATGCCTCCCTTCCCCCTGAAAAAGTCTCCCACCCTACAAAAAAAAAATAAAAGGAAAGTCAAATCATCTGTATGGTAAGCTTGGTTGATGTGGTGTTCTTTGTAGTACTGTATGTGCTGTACTAACTTTACATACTGATGTCAGTATATTGTCATTATATGTACTGGAACAGTCAGTGATAAGTTATCAACATTTGTCTCATTTAATTGCAGTGTTATAGCCTATTACCTTGGGACATATCAGAAAGCTGCAAGAGTAGCTTACAGAATACACTTGGAAAGTGGGCAGTTTACCCCTGAAACTTTCCTCCAAATAGTTACAAATGTTACAAAAATTAACTTCCTGAATCAATTTTCAACAAAGAAGCTACGTTGGACCCCGAATAGTCCCAGTAAACTGGGGGAAAATTTCTTCGCCAAGATCTGTGAATAGAGCCCTCCGAATAAAGTTGAAATTTGTATCCTAAGAGTCACTGCCCTGATTATTCACCTTGTTAAAATAAATTCTATTCCAAGCAGGAGAAGTCATACAGTAGTCCCAGATACAGTATCTACAATGAAATTGCGTGGATTAACTTGAACTCAGTATGTGTCGTTTCTGTTGAAGGAAACTCCCACATGTTAAATGGGGTTACAGGAAATCGGAAATTACTAAGCTTGAAAAGTCAGGTATTGTGCATCGTAATGTTGACAAGATTTACTGTATGTTATGGCATTCCAGAAAAATGTGGAGAAAACCAACAGAGTTCTTACAGGGTTGTAGCTAGCCCAATTTGAGTGCCAGCTAAAATCCCATAGGTTATGTGAAGGATAATGAACGTTAGGTCATGCACTACGAGTGATTAGCCTAGCCTTATAAAATCTGTTCTGAAATAGGATTTGCCAGTATGAGTGAAACTTGCAATTAAAAAAAAAATTAATATTAGCGGAAAATATTTGTTGAAACTGTGTTAGCACATGTGTTAAACTGATGCTGTAATTGGATTTTGGCCACAGATATTGCACTATGTAGTCAGAATATATTTACGGGAAAAAGAAAAGATACATTTTATTCTAATATACCACCAAGTTCAGGAAATCGGGTGCCTGGTGGTAAGGTGACAGATTACTTTGAGTGACGGTCGGTTAGCTCGAGTGCTAGTTTGCCCGACCAACGCCGACTGGCATAGCTAAACCCTGAGTTCTTAGTATTCAGAGAACATAGAAGTCGCCCGATTTTCCCCTCCCCGGCCTTTCCTCTCACGATTAACTTATGGTATGGATCGTGATGTCAGTTGCCTGTTTGGCATTTGCTGTGCTGAGTATTGAGAAGTTGATATACGTAGTAGGAAGATATATCGTACTGAAGGGTCACTATTATCTTGTTACATTTTCATAATGTGAAGATATCATGTAGATGAAAGCAATCTGAAATGTGATGACAGTCAGACCACAGTAATTACTGCAGATATTCAGTTACTGGAACTTACTGATACTGTAGTTACTGTAAAATGCCATAATGAGTGACTGTATATATCCCTTTTGAGGGGATGTGTCAGCCTGTGTTGCATTGGCATGCTGTTGCCCACAACTGGGGCAGAATGTCTTTTATACTGGGGCAGAATGTCTTATATCTGTAGGTACTGGCATGCAACAGGACAATACAATTATGAAACCATGAAAGCATACAAAATGTCCGGCAAACAGGTGTGAAGCAGTAATGTGAAAGTTTCTGAACAATCTTTCAGAAAATATATTTCCTCGTCAAGTTCATCTAGTAAATGTTTCAGTATTTGCCTTACATGCTGTATGTTATGCTTTTATTTTGTAAACTTTCCTGCACATAGTAATCCCAGCCGTGTGATACTGCCTCAATAGTAGCAGATACTGCGCAATGGTGAGAACTTGTGTACTAACCCAGATATTACTTAAAATATTTAGTTAGCTGTCAAACAAAACAGGAAATTAGAGTTCCTTGATATCGATCCTATAAACAGATGGAGAGATTAGATGATCAGATACAGTGTTAATAGTGAAGCCTCAATTAGTTGCTACATACACGTACATGCGCCTTGTGTGAATCTTTAAGTGTGAATCTCTTGGTGCGTGTCTAGTGCTGTTGAGATATTTATTATCACTGATGGTTCTTGCCCCTGTTCTTGGCATTGGCTGCAGGGATTTTTCAAAGATAATTACTGGAGTTTGAAATTAGGCAAACAAATTTTAGTATAGATGTTGAAAGATCAAATTAACCAGATGTAGTATTCCTGATTGAACATGTAAGCTTGATCCAATTGAATAGGAAAGATCTAGTTAGCCTCTTTAAATAATTTTTTGTCTATGAATAGACGAATCCGATCAGCGCTTGTGTTTAGTGACTGTAGGCAGCCATTAATGGGGTCCACCAGCCTTAAATCGTCTTCATTTATTTTCTACATGAATTTCAAACCCACATATTCAGTGAAATTGAACGAATCAAGATACAATTTAATGTCCAACCATCCATCATACAGGTAAGCAAGGAAATTGAAAGATTAAAGGTGATAGACCCCAGGTATGGCCGACTGAAATCAGACCATCACTTGCTCTCCGGATTCGTCTATATGAAAAGGTTGATGTTGCATATACCTTACTTGTTTGTCATATAGTGTTTAATACTGACTTTCTTGTTTCTACAGTATGGTATAATGCACTTGCTTACAGGTGCTTGCTTGTTTCTAAGTAATCTACAGTACATAGTATTTAAAGGGAGAATGGAGTCACCCCCAAAAAGAATTGTATCTAGACTATCCTATTTCCTGAATGGCTCTTGAGAATCATGTGACAGTATATTTCTCACTCAGTTGTAAAATTTATAAGGAGCAACTGCTTGATTTACCTTGAATATGCAATATTTATATCCTAAAATATTGTGGAAGATACTTGGAAAAGAAATAAGAAGAAATTTGTGACATTTAGCTATTGTTTCAAAATAAGTTTGGGGTGACTACTTTTGACCTTTAACTGATTTGCTTGTTTTCACTAGTAGGCCTAGTGTTTACACTTGATTTAAAACGGGTCCATTTCTTATACAGTATTAAGCCTACATGATTGATCCTCAGAATAGGTACAATTGACATGCTTCTTTATACAGTATATAACTTGCTTTTTTCTGTATATGAATACCCTTGTTTGTTTCATATACATTCTTAATGTAACTAGCTTGCTTACAATGTTATACAGTGGTATATTAACTCACTCATCACCAATAGCTCCCTGTTTAGAGCTAGATATACAGTGGTATGAATTGTTACATTTTCTTTACAAAGGGATGTTATTGCAAAGTGCTGTATTGTTACATTTTCTTTATAAAGGGATGTTATTGCAAAGTGCTGTACAATGATTTCTGATGCCCAGTTGGTAGATTTATTTTAAAATAAACTTGTTGTGGCAACATTGATGGTACAATTTGATAGTACTGTACCTGTTGTTCAAATTATGCATTTTCTTCAGAGGCCCAGCACTGTACTCTTTTGCCCCGTCCAGTTTTGACTGGAAACCCGTAGACAGTCAGGACTTATTGTAAGATGAAAGTGAAACTTTATCATGGTTGTTTCCTATGTTACATTTGAAGGGTAGGGAACATTTTCCCCTGGTAGGGAATATTGCCCCCTCCTTGTTACAGTATGTACTGAGAAGTAGACAAAACCATTGTTTGATATGGCTACCATGTGATATTAAAAATACAGTATCTACATTGCCCTTCTCTTACCTCCTATTTACCTATGTAATCCCCACCTACCCGCAACTAGACCCTGGTAAAACTAATAGCACAGTGGATAGAGGGCGTCCTCCGGCAGAGGACGGCCCTCCCAGTCCTCATCTCACTTACCACCAGACGGTGTAATACACAAGTTTTGGCCTTGGTTTTTTTCTCCTACGGTTGTTTGATATGGCTACCATGTGATATTAAAAATATTGGTTTCATCTACTCATACTGTAAGTAAGCCAAAAAGGGACAATATTGTATATTATATATCACTTCATGTAACATAAAGGTCTGCCACACAGGGCACATCCTCATGCTCAAATAAATTCCACAAAACTCCCTGGTTTAGGAATCTACGAGGCTTACCTGCTTCTTTGCACATGCAACATCATTGTGTACAGTTACACTTACTGAGTCTGGGTGTTTTTATTTTAGATGATGCTAATAAAAGGATATCAGTTCCATTATCATTTTCCAGTTTACAACTCAGAATTTTGCCAATTCCAACTCTCCAGAGCACAGTATGGTTGATTTTATTCTAAGCTATCACATGCAGTGTGTTACTGTTTACTGTACGGGATATATTTGACTTTCATTTAGACTTCAGCATGTGGGGGTGTACTGGAACAGCTGTGTAAACACTCACTGCTGATCATCAATGTTTTTTCGAACTGATTTGGGGGGAAGGTTAGATTAAATAGTATTTTAACTTCCTGTTCTCTGTTATTATCAGAGTAACCTGTTGTAGGGTGTAGCGGTATATCGATATTATCGATATTAGTCGATATTTGCTCCTTAGTAATATCGTCGATATGTGTTTTCAAAAATATCGATATATAGTAACTTAGTCTATATATAGTACTAATATCGATATTCTACTATTCACTTGGATACCGATTCTTCTAAAATAGCGACACTCAACACAAATATCGATATTTAACAGCAGTGACTCATAACTGATGCGAGTGTTTTTAAAAACCGATACCTAAGCATCGATAAAGTCAAGTTATCAACGAATCTTTGGCCTAGTTACGTAGGTCTAGGTTCACCTCTTGTGACCTTCGTAGCACAATACTGAGCTGTTCATCACAATGCTACAAGCATACATATAGTCATGCTGTATGAATTTTTCTGCGGTTTGCATACGCAGTGGAATACCTCAATGTAGACCTACTGTGTACACAGTGGATTCGGTACAGACTGGTGATCGACTGCTAAAGTACACGTGGGGCGTAAATGGCAGAATAAGTACAGAGCTAGCACATGAGCCGTATCAGTGACACGAAAGTTTTTTTTTCTACAGAATTGGTTACTGCATGCAAGTTTATTCCGAAACCTTACAAGTAAACTAATTTTTCATGATATTCGGACTTACTGTAAGATGATCTATCTGAGACTACCTCACAGAGTAATGTTCCACAAACAGAAAATAACGTAACATTTTCGCAAATACATTCGTTAGAAGTTCAGCAGTTGGTACACATACTGTACTACGCATGTTATTCCATAGGCCATAGGGTTTAGTACAGCGTCGTAATTTTTCGTTGGGGAAGCTTTACGTTAATTCTGTTGACAACATGGATGTATGCAAACATGTAGGAACACGCCGCAATCAGTCCGTACATGCAACATGTGTAGTACTGTAGAAAGTATTTACAGTTTTGGACTCTTCCAAACAAGCTATGCATGCAGCATACATAGAAGTATTGTGACCTTTGACTGGATCAGCGTACTTTGATACGAGGGGTTTTTTAACTATTTTGTGGGATGTATATTTTATTTGTTTGGGCGGAATTTTGCGAGTAGTTTCGACTGTAATATTTTTCCATACATTAAAAAAAGATCGCTGACACTACGATGGGGATGATCCTGCAAAAATACCTGCGTAAAAGTTCCTATAGCTGCACTTGAAAGTTTCGGGAAAATTCTGACATCCCAGGTACCGGACACGTGCCAGAGCGCCGAGAAGCTGAAGCAGCTAGCGAGCTGGAGACCTGCAGCAGACTGCACGGTGCCTGGATTTTCACTACGAGCAGTACTGCATTCATAGATTATTGGAATTTGTGGGAATGTCTGAATACAAGAGATCAGCTAGATATAAATATCGACTGCTAGTAACTTAGTGGTTATAGCTGTGTGTAATACCGACGAATAGTTGATATCGAAAATATCGGCCGGTATTTTAGATATATAGTGACTAGCTAAACAAGGCCGTTTTGATGGAGCATTGCATAGTGAACTACGTGCAGGGTATTTTATGAGAGTTAGGTGAAGAGGTACGTACTTCTTAGTGACAAACTGAATAACAGAGAAGGCCCCTGGCTTACGTAAGTCCAAAAGGAACACTTTTTACTCATCCCAAAACTGGTGAATCAAAATATGCCGTATTTTGTTTAAAAGAAAAATATTTAAAACACAAGCTGTTGATAGTGGAAGGAATCGGCATAGCACATGCTAGTAAGGGGGGTGGGAATTACGCTAATGTTTGGGCCACTCGTTTTGAAAATGTTTGTATGGTCAGTGAAACCAGTAATCGCAGATTTTGAAACTATTTTGTAGTTACTTCGGGGCAGACCTACTACAGATTTTTTTTATAGATCATGGCTGTTGCTTTAGCGAGATGGAGGGATATTTGATCGTCCGGTGTGATGCTGAAGTAACACTAAAAGCTATGTATATAAGACATATTCCCAAAGAAATAATTTAAAGTTACTTCGCGACAACAACTACTCAAATGTTAAGTGCAAACACAGTTTTTTGTTTTTTTTTTAATTTTTCTGCACAAATCTTGATTTATTTTTCGCTACCAACGTAGTAAACTTCGGCATTTAAGTCGTCAGGGGCCGGGTACATGGTAATACCTTCCCATACTTCGTTTTTTCATATGTATAGTGTGCGTACCCATTCTGCGAAACTATCGATATTATCGATATTTTCAGGTTGATATATCGATATTTTATATTGGCAATACCACTACACCTTAGCCTGTTGTAAGAATGGCCCATTGCCCTTCTTGCCCCTCCCCCCCCCCCCCCCCATCCTCTGTTGTAAATGTGTTGTTTTCCTTTTCATGTGAAACTTATGTTAGTGGCCCTGACTTGGAAGGAAGTGGGAAAATATGTCAAAACCTTCAGGAAGAAAGCTGTTTTTTTTTTTTTATCCGAAAAATGTTGAAAAATGACTGTAGTGGTGTAATTGATCTAGAGGTAGTATTTTTTAGCCGTAAAGATTTGCAGAAAGTTTATAATAACCATTTCATTGGCTTCAAGCTTTCAGGTTGAAAATGCTATACATATTGTGTCCACCAGGAAGAGATGGGATATTGTCTCTCCCTCGTTTGAAAAGTATTGAATTAGTTAATATTGAACCAAAGTGATCCTGATTAAATATTGAAAGGTAAGCTACAGTATATACATTGATTTGCTGAAACGTTTATGAAATGTTACTATTTATTTACAGGCCACTGCCATATGAAATCATCTGCAGGTGCACAGATCCTGCTGCATATTTGTGTCTTTTGCAAAACAGTGCCTGGTAAAGAGATGACATTGTGAGAGCAAATGCTATCAAAACCTCTAGCATCACAGACTCCACCATAAGCAATTAACACACTGCAGAATATGTCAAAGTAATGATTCATTCCATTTTTTTTTTCATAAGAGGGGAATTGTCTGTGATAGCTATCAGATATGGGGTTTCCATGGAAACTGTGTTAATATTGTCAGTTGCAAGATGGTTTGGGAAGAGCACAGTCTGTGCAAGAAAGGGTGTATTGTTTGGCTGGACAACTTTGTATCCTGTATACTGTACTTTGCAGTACAGGGCATATCTGCTTGTAGGACCAAGTCCAATGAGAGAGAAAGAATCCAGTAAGGGAAGGGGACTGGGATACACAGCATGTAATTTCATCCTGAATTCTGTAAATGTTCCTGTCATTAAAATGTTTTTTATCACTTATTCCATGCTCAGCTGTGTTAAAACAGAACTTGAAGTATCACTGCAGGACAGTTTAAGCGAGTTCATACTTGTACTTCAGTATAACGCTATAAAACTGTGAAAGTTGAACATGGTTCAACCCTGAGCTATATCTGTGATTAGCCCAGAAGGGTAAGGGATGATCATATATGGTTCTAAATATAGCTTTGTAAATGTGTGAAAAATTGGAAGTTTAAACTTCCCTTTATATACACATTATGTAATAGGTCTGCTCTGTGAAATTGTCAAGGTTGTGTAAAGCTAAATTTGCCAGTCATGCAGCAAAGATTTTATTGTATACTCATGTTTGCCTTGAATAGTTTGGTGTTTGTTTATGTTGAAAACAGTTACTGTGTATTAGTTTGGTAGATCTTTTCTTGTAAGTAGGCTGTATTGGAAAGCTCTGCCTTTTTGTTTGGCCATCCTGTCACAAGGTTTTTCCGTAATGGTCTTAATTAAAGAAATGTGAGACTGGGATTCACTTCACACAGTTGTTGACACCAAACTGTTAAAGCTGCCTCCACTGCAGCCTTTAAAAATTTATTAGTTTTAAATGCTTCAACCACTTGGCCTTCCCCTACCCCACCCCCCACCCCACTGCCTGAATTATATTTCATTATGTGTCTCTCGAATAGGAGTCAACCGATAATCGGATCGGATATCGGACCGGGCCGATGTTTAGGACTATCTGCAGGGTCCGCCTTAAGGATATTGGTTTGCATAGCAAAATTGCTATGGATTTATTATTTTGTGTAGCAATTTACAAATTTTGCATAGCAGTTTTGTTGTTGAGAAAAAGTAATCCATGTCAGTTTAAAAAAATGTTAATTCCAGTGAACATATTTTGGTATTGAAGCAACTTGTTTTGAACGTTCAAACCATTAAACGAACGATTGACCATTTATATGGCACTGAATTCAACCAAACATTTAAATGAATTACCTTTTGAAAATACAACAACGGGAGTTAATTAGCATTTACACTTTCCTGTGTTTTGCTTTGAAATCTTTTCATTAAATGATGTTTGATTGCCAATTTAACGACCAAAAGAGGCTTCGAAAATAAACTGTCCTGAAGTTGGTGACTCTTCATTCTTAGCATAATATCTGTGTGAAAGCATTAATCCCCCTAAACCAAAATGCAATGCCTTTGTCATCCCATTCGTAGCAGTATCCCAAATCTGCTTATTACTACACAATAGGGCTTTACAAATTAATTCACACTTCCTCAATTTACGGTTGACCATATTCGTAGCCCAAGTCTCTCACAGAATGAACGGACAGAAAATACTTAGATGCCCTCAATTTTCAAGGCAGTTACTTTGCTATTTCACACCATCCTACCATGTATTTGTATACAAAAGCAGAAGATGTAGGCTCACACGTGTTTGTTTTAAGTGTTATTAGCTTCATATAGCAAGTACGTAATGCATGCATGCACTTAATATTCCTACCTAAATTCTGTATCTGTTCCATACTGTGCACAAATCAGTTTGAGGTACCGTACAATCGAATACAAAATCCAGTGGTCTGTCAAACTTTCATGCACAACTCGTGGGGTCATGTTTCAATCATGAATCGCAATTGTGTTTAAACACAAGGCACACTTTTATATCACACAATTTAACATGTGTTTTAATACAGAAAAATTAGCACCCACCTTCACTAATGCAAACTGTGAGGTACAGTAACAACTGGAAATTTAGCACTAAAAGCAGCGATCGAAAATATTCTGTACTCCCTGTACCATGCCCAATGTTCTTGGAATGTACTGTACGTCAATTTTGCAACAGGGCAAGTGCGTAGCCTAATGTATGGGTGTTTGCATACAATTACGGACCTACACATGCACTGACTTCACTGTGCCCATATCCTGCGTTTTACTTCAACGTTTGTACAGAACACGGACATCCCCAAAGATATTGGTGTTTAAACTTACCATAAATGACTGCAAATTTGACAATCAGTTCCATGCATTGATAATTTTGGGTGAATGAAAAACAAAAGGGGGGAAATGATCACTAGATCTCGACGTACGGGTTAAAAAATGCTTGTACATATTGTAAACATCATTGTCCATGGTCAGTAGTGCCAGTTCAGTGATACCGAATATGCACATCGTTTAAACGTTTAGAAGATAAAACGGAAATTGACAGTCCTAGAAATAATTGAATTATTAAAACCTCACACGGAAATCTATTCATTTTAATGATAGTATTTAGGGTGGAAACGAAATGTAAAAATTAGGTGTGAAATGAAGTCAAGTCCAATCTTTGTGTGGATGCCAGAATGCCAGTACAAATTCGATCGATTTGCAGGTTTGTGTCACAAATCTGCGAGGCGTTAAAATTTTTGTATCACTACAGTGCCTCAATTGCATCGCAAACTGCGATGCAGTACCGGCTATTGCGGACCCTGACTATCTGTAAAACATCAGATCAGTGAAATATAGCAAATTGCACTTGCCCATGTTTGCCGATGTTCCATGAGTCAAAAATTTCATTTAAGTACATCGGGGGATATATAGTGATAGTGGTTTCTTACAACAAAGAAATGAACAGATAGGCCTAAGTAGGAATCATTTTATTACGACTGACAATAGCCCTTGTGATCGACTTGAGGCTTTCAATTTCCGTTTAATCTCCTAAATTCTGTATGAGCAGTGTATTGCATAAACTGGCTCTATTGACAAGCACTGTGATATTCACAATATGCACAAGCTTTTAAAATGCGTACATAAAGTGTAGCGATCATGTCTCCCACTTTTTTCAATTCACCGAAATTTATGAATGAACGAAACAAAGTGTGGAATTCACAGTCATTAACTGTATGTTTGATATCAAACATACAGTTAATGACTGTGAATTCCACACTTTGTTTCGTTCATTCATAGATTTCGGTGAATTGAAAAAAGTGGGAGACATGATCGCTACACTTTATGTACGCATTTTAAAAGCTTGTGCATATTGTGAATATCACAGTGCTTGTCAATAGAGCCAGTTTATGCAATACACTGCTCATACAGAATTTAGGAGATTAAACGGAAATTGAAAGCCTCAAGTCGATCACAAGGGCTATTGTCAGTCGTAATAAAATGATTCCTCCTTAGGCCTATCTGTTCATTTCTTTGTTGTAAGAAACCACTATCACTATATATCCCCCGATGTACTTAAATGAAATTTTTGACTCATGGAACATCGGCAAACATGGGCAAGTGCAATTTGCTATATTTCACTGATCTGATGTTTTACAGATAGTCAGGGTCCGCAGTAGCCGGTACTGCATCGCAGTTTGCGATGCAATTGAGGCACTGTAGTGATACAAAAATTTTAACGCCTCGCAGATTTGCGACACAAACCTGCAAATCGATCGAATTTGTACTGGCATTCTGGCATCCACACAAAGATTGGACTTGACTTCATTTCACACCTAATTTTTACATTTCGTTTCCACCCTAAATACTATCATTAAAATGAATAGATTTCCGTGTGAGGTTTTAATAATTCAATTATTTCTAGGACTGTCAATTTCCGTTTTATCTTCTAAACGTTTAAACGATGTGCATATTCGGTATCACTGAACTGGCACTACTGACCATGGACAATGATGTTTACAATATGTACAAGCATTTTTTAACCCGTACGTCGAGATCTAGTGATCATTTCCCCCCTTTTGTGTTTCATTCACCCAAAATTATCAATGCATGGAACTGATTGTCAAATTTGCAGTCATTTATGGTAAGTTTAAACACCAATATCTTTGTTAAGCCCTATTGTGTACAGTTTATAAGCAGATTTGGGCTACTGCTACGAACAGAATAACAAAGGTATTGCAAAGCAAAAAACCCGCAAAAGAAAAAGATACTCATACTTTGGAAAAAACTCCCTGGATGAAGGAAAACCTTGACAAAATACCGAAAATGCCAGAGTCTGTAAACATGTGTTTGAACTGTCTGATGGCAAGGGAGAAGAAAAGAGGACTTTAGGAGGCCACCCTCCTTTAGAGGGCGCCCTTCTCCACTGTGCTATTAGTTTGCCAGGGTCTTACTGCGGGTAAGTGGGGATTACATATGTAAATAGGAGGTAACTATCGGGGCTCGTAGATTCCCAATCCAGGGAGTTTTGGGCATTTTGCTAGGGGAATTAGTAGGCTTACTGTGAATGGGTGAAAGTCTGTTCAATCACAGAATTATGTGCTATAAATTAAAAAGAGTCATCGATAGTCCGCTGATTGCTTATTTTTGAAGCTTTATTTGGTCATTGAATTGTCATATAAACATCGTTTTGTGAATGAAAGATATCAAAGCAAAACATGGAGGGGAAAAATTCTTAACTTCCGTTTTTCAAAGGGAAATTCGTTTAAGCCAGTGTACATGCATAGGCATGGCTCACGAGGAATAAGGAATGTTTGATTGTGCTGTGAAACGATGTAAAAGCATTGATAGCAAAAATATCAGATCGGATCGGATCGGATCGGATCCGATCCGATATCAGCCGATGTTGATGATTAAAACATCAGACATCGGATCGCCAGAGAAAACCACATCAGTTGAGCCCTACTCTCGAACTGAATAAATAGAACAGTATTGTACTGTTCCAGCTAAATGATTCCATGCATTTGTAAAGGTGATCTCTGTCGCCCTGCTGCTGTAGCCTGTAATACCCTCTATGTGAGCACTGAATGTTCAGCATTCAATTTGCCATTATTCAGTTCATTAGCAGCATGTGGTATGAAACAGCACATTGTGCCTAAAACAGACACATGCAGTGACAGCCCAAGTATGAATCCTGAGACTCCCTTTTCCATAAGGTCTTCACTTTTTTACACTTTTTTAAACAGAGGAATATTTTCAGGAATTTTTTGGTTGATTTAGAAGAATATTCTCTGTGAGAACCTATATATCATTGTAAAGAGCAAAGAGAGGGAATTTGAATGCATATTTTATTTTTGTAAACTAATCTCATTATGTATGCAAATATGCAAATTAGATGACGTAATACGAATTTTCATAGAAAATCGTAGAAAACCCATACAGATCACTATTATTTTGTAATTTATGGTGCAGGAGATTGTTTAGCTTCCTTTTCTCTTTCATTTGATACCAAATTTGAGGAAATTGGACAAATAATGAGGAAGATATGCCCATTTTACTCTTGCTATACAGCCCACACTGAACTCACACACACTGAACTATATTGACCTCTACACAGGACGCTATGGCTCAGTGCACAGTGAAACGTAAACAACTTTGGATCTATAAATAGAGCTGCATGGCTTTATAAGGTAGCTCTGAATGGCCATTTTAGTAAGTGGAAAAGTCGGAGGGGTGTTGTGGGTTATAATTTTTGATATTGGGAGGGGATTTTTGGGTCAGAAATGCATGCTTTGGGCCAAATTTGACCTCATTTTTGAATATGCAGTTGCTTGGATCTTTGAAACTCTCTTACTCACCCTACCCTTGCCATTTCTTCATATTTCTTGGTATTTCTGCGTAAGGTAGCTCATAACGGACATTTTGGTGTTTGAATGAAAAAGTTTGGACATTCCCCTGTTGACTTAGGTAATTTTATATTGGGAGGGGGTTTTTGGGATGGAAATGTAAAATTTGACTGAAAATGACTAATTTTTGAAAATTATACCTCAAATAGCTCTACCTTCCCGCCCCCTGACACCTAATCACTTCTTATGGTGTTTGTATAGGTTCCTAGGTATTCAGAAAAAAAAAGTGAGTAGGGTGACTTTTTTCTAAGTGCCTCAACTGATTTTTTTAAAATTATGACGTCATTTTTAGCATGTTTTTGAATTTTTGGTATATTTTTTGAATGTAAACAACTTTTTAACGATTTTTTATGAAACAATGTCAAATACGAACCCCCCCAAAAAATGGTGGCATTTGATAGATCTTTTGTTGGCTTCATTTTGATGGTAAAATAAAGGCTAGTGGATGTTGCATGACAGAGTTATAATTTTTTAAAAATGATAACCCTTTTTGCCTGAGCCCGTCATGCACTTACTGCAAAAGGTTAAAACAGGCCTATAATAACTTTCAGGAAAGGTAGGTACTTTGTTTGAAAACAATGACAGTACAGTGACCTTTCGTACTGTTGACTTGTAAAAGCTACAGATCAGACAACATATCCTTGGAGGGAAGCACCTAGGAACATGCTGAGACATCAGTCTTGAGTCTTGGAACTATGCTGTGAAGTGTTTGAGTTTTGGTCAACATGCTGCCAGTACCACTCAGTCTAAAAATTTTGTCATGAACTCAATAATTTTTAAGAGTCCTTTAGTGATTGAAATACAGAAAATGTTAAGAGTGTAGGATCATAGGATGTTGATGCAGGAGAACCTGTGTGGGTACATAGTTTTAGTATTTAAGTACAGGATAAAAACCCTGTTTATTCCAACACATCAGGACTGAAGGTAGAAGGATGGTGGAATAATTTGGATAAATGGGGATTCAAATTTTGGCTACAAGTATGGTACACTGGATCCCTCAGAATGTGTGACAAAACATTTCCCAAATAATTTCAAAACTGCTAGCAAAAGTACAGAAAATATGCCCCAAAATATTTAGTTATTATTTGTGACCAATTATATGATAGACAATTTTGTATACTTCTGAAACCCAGAGGTTTTATTCCCAAATTCAGTTCTACAGTCTCCTGAATTACCCATGCTTTGTACACACTAAATGTGTGCATGTGCTGAAGAGAAGCTCTGATGATCTTGAGAGGTATCGAAGAGTATAAATTTGGTATCTAAATATATTGGAGACACATGTTTAGAAGACTCTCAAACAGCCATTTGCAATGTTTACGTAAGGTCTACTGTCAATAGTTTTAGGTATGAAGCTCACCACAAAACTTACTTTTCAGATTTAGTGAAACTACAATCTTGGACAAAAATCGTAGGAACACCCCTGCATCCCTGCTCCCCCATACAATGTTGATGATAATTATGTTAATTCGGGATACACCGCTTTCGTTTGGACACAACAGTGTACTGGGGGACGGGGGTTTTGTAAATTGTGCACAACATTATACAGGTGGACAGGTGTTTCGTAAATTATGCACAACATCATAATGTATATGGTACAAAGGTTGGAGGTGTTCCAGTGTTCAGTTTTGTCCAAGATTGTAGGTGTTACGCTTTCCTAATACATATTTTATGTGGTATAATGAACCTATATGGACCCGTGACTCCTAGCAAGAGTTTCAAAACAAACGTGTACAATTTTTTGTGCAAATTTGACAAAGACTTACAAATTGTTGTGTTTTGCCCAGGTGTGAGCTGTTTTAGTCATTGTGACATCTGATTGTGACTTTAAAAGTCCCCTGAAAGTTTAATGTATTTTTGCTGGTTTTCGGCGAGGTTTGCCTTGTAATGCTCTGAAAACGTGGTGGGATGCTACCATACTTGTGTTGAATATTAGTCTGGTAAAATTGCGAGGCCAGTTCAGATAAATGGGATTTTGGATAAACAGGGTTTTATTGGTTAGTACTTTCACATTGACATTACTTGATTTACTAGTAAAAGAAGGGTCTAAAAGCTCAAATCCAGTTTTGATGTGTTAGAGGGGTACTTATTCTTAGCATTCTGGTAAAATTTGCATTGAAATCCAATGTGTGGTTCTCAAGATATTGTCACATTTTCATTACAAAGTAAACTGTAAGCAAGTACATATGACGTAATAGCCTCACATTAATGAGCAGTCTTTTGTTTTTCTTTAAAGACAGACAGTCATCACCCCAAAGTATATTTTTTAGTGTAGGGGTATCAAAATTCTCAGTTGGTGACTGCTCTTTGATTGACATCAAAGTTTGAAAATTTGAAAGATGCAGAGTAGCTCACATTCCACACAAGGCAGAGAGTGCTTTCATTACATTTTATAGCCTTGTATGCTCACCAGGGCATGGCCTTAAGGAATAAAACAGGTTTATTCCTGCACAAGGAGGAGCTTCACACAGTTATGGGAGGAGCTAGAAGTTGCATAGTTGGGAGAATTGGAACTCTCTGGGATGGTGAAAATTCCCCTTTAAACTTTACAAACAATTTTCTCCTGCACAATCCCATGTTATTGGAACGGGATTGCATGAGAGGCATTAGAATTTTACAAACTTCATATTCCACATGGGGAGGCCCTATCCCTATTAACTAATCACAGTCAGCACAACAGACTGTAAAAAAAAAAAACAAAGGAAAGGAAGCATTTCTTATCATTGTGAGGAAGTGATATAAGGTGCGTTATCTTAATTTTCTTATGCGTCTCCTCGCAGTTTCTTGGGTCTGGATGCAAAAAACAAAGCATTGCGTCCACCTGAAGTCGTCTTTTTCCGCCGCGTCCTACTTAAAAGATCAGTTGGTCATAGTTGAATGCTAACTCAACTGCAAGCAGACGCCCATTGTGCTCTGTCTGAATCCGCTTATGTGTGGGCAAATTACTTGCGTGGAAGAAGCAATAGTATCGATTGATTATACTGTATTGTGCTGACGATAATTCGATACAGAATTTAGACCCTGTACTAGTTTAATTCATCGTCGATCATAAACTTCGGGTGGTGTTAAAATAGCTACCGCCTATTACTTTTGTGAGTTGAAAATTTGTGGGCCTGTGCATTGTAAAATCACGGAAATGATCGGTCCCAACCTGTGCGGTGTAAATGTTACAAGCTTCACAGATCAACCTGCAGAAGGCTGTAGAAGCATCCCCTGCTTTTGTAGCTACGTAGATTGGCTGGCAACAAGCCTCGAATTTTCGGAAATTCTCTCGAAAAACGCAAATTTGTGAAAAGTATTCCCCTCATAACTTTTACATTATGGATGTTACACTCGGTTGAACTTAAGCGTTAAATTATTGGCAATGAATAAATAACGTTTTGATTTCCTAGAAGCCTGCAATCATTTGAAACCATTACGATGTTTGGCTAGCTGAAGCCATCAACTGCTCAAAGCCCTATCTTACGGTATGGTTTGTAAAGCCATCAAACATCGTTGAAAACGATTGTCGTTTCATTTTGGAAACGAATTAAAAACACAACCTAAATCACTGAAATTATTTCAGTGCTCGTTTTGGCACTTTGTGATAACATACTCAAATTCTTTCATTTCCAAAAAGATGAGACCGAGGCCCTGAAATAAATGCTTCGATCTCAAAAGTAAGCCACAGTAATTGCTACCATACACTTTACACTATGGCATGTACTTGGAAAAATATCAATCGTCAGAAGAATCGAAAATAACCCAAATCAACCAAGAATATTAAACATGCACATGGTATGTTTAAAAGACCTTGAAAAACACTTCGCAATAAATTCGCAAGCTTTAGTTCAACGGTTCCCCCTAACTTGGCATCCTTCGGTTGGGTGTTGATACAGCACTTCACTGTACTAGACATGTACACTAAAGGCCTAAGCTACAATCCTCGACAAAAATGATGGGACAAAACAAGCAAAACAAGCAAGCGTGAGATCATCTTCCCCTTGTCTGCATCCCCGCTCCCCTCTTCAATGTTGCAGCCGACGAACGTGTTCTGAGACTTCAACACTGATACGGGGAGCGGGGTGTCCCATGTACTTTTGTCGAGGATTGTCTGAAGCCTGTACAAAGGTATAGGAATTACCAAATTTGGTTTTGCGGTGTTTTAAAAAGAGGAAGTTGCTGTTTTATTTTTCAAGTTAAGGTAAAGGATTAAAAATTGCAATTTTCTGACTATTAACCTGGCTTGTCAGTATGTCATATTGATATTAAATTGTCATGAAAAGGAGCCATATAGTACTTAGCATAGAGCTTTATGTGAATTTTTCGGGATTTGAGTTCGGGGAAAGGAATGTACTTATACACCGCAGATTCATATGGGGTACAGTAGGGGCGGTGGATTTTTGGCTGGACGGTGTTTTTATTTATATTGAATGGTGACAGATTGTAATGGGAAGTAACCAAAAGGCTTTTGCATTTTATTTTTCTTGATGCGTCGGGAAGGGGGAGTGAGGGGGAGGCGAATGTGATATATTTCACGGTATACCAAACGGTCAACCACAAAGATTTCTATTTTTCGGGAAAATAAACATTGAATAATCATTGAAACTACAATTTGGTTAAAATTAAAATTCTGTGGAATCATTTCATCTAGAAAACATAACAATGTACTTACGAATTGTCCTGATTTGTAACGGTTAACCATTTTTCTTCAATAAAAGGCTTTACATATACAGGGATTTTTTTGTGGATTGCACGGTTGACCATCCACGTACATTGAAATAGTGTGTAGGTCAACGGTAAACCGTGGTGAGGTCAATGGTAAATCGTGGCGCTATTTTGATACGATGACAACTAGTAAAGTAGCGACAATATGCTCTTAGTTCAACTAATAAATTTTAACAAACTTAGGCAAACAAGCAGGGGCTTCCTCGCTGTTTGGTCCCGCGAATGTTCAGTGCAATTTTTACCAGTAACTATTTGACTATTTACCACCCCCCCCATCCGAAAAATATTTCACCCCTAGCTGCAAGCTATATCGCCTCTCAGTACCAACCACTTGCCTATATTTGCCACCCCCCCCCCCAAAAAAAAAAAATATTTCGCCTTTTGGACGATATATATCTCGACTTCTTCAGTTCCTTGTCTGGCTATACGGGCCGCAGAAAAAGTCATATATTAATCATGCATACTAGAGTTATTCTGTTCACTGTTCTGACATCGCACGATGCCCGAGGATACAAGTTTATTATTTCGGCATTCGACTCCCGACGACATGCCCACATAGGGCCCGTATGGGCAAACATCTCGGTCCCTGATAATGTCCTTGTGGATACCACTTGGGAGGATATCTCCTCGTGGGCTTCATGAAAATTAGGCCACGGTACCCATGAGGCTACAACATGGGAGAACTTACCAATTGAAAATTTACCAAAGGCTCACTTGGGCCCCTTGGTCAAATTTTCGTGGAGTCCACACCCATGTAAAGCCTATATTGCACACATATATCGCATGTGAGCCCATGTGGCCCATGTGGACCCATGTGGGTCCATGTAGGCATGTTATCAAGGACAAGGGTTTCTTTTCAATGTGAACCTTAAACTTTTATTCACAGACATACTTTGGTCAAAATAGACCAATTTTTTCACGAAATATCATACATTGACTTTAGCCGTGAAATACTCCCTATACCTTTGTACAGGCTTCGGACAATCCTCGACAAAAATGATGGGACAAAACAAGCAAAACAAGCAAGCGTGAGATCATCTTCCCCTTGTCTGCATCCCCGCTCCCCTCTTCAATGTTGCAGCCGACGAACGTGTTCTGAGACTTCAACACTGATACGGGGAGCGGGGTGTCCCATGCACTTTTGTCGAGGATTGTAGCTACATACAATGCAAAACGATATTTGTAGAGCTGCAATGCTAATAATTTTCACAGATATTTCGTTCAAAAGTTTTAAAAAGGCTTCAGTTGTTCTTCAGCACATCATTGTGTATAAATGGGTTCATCTATAGACGGTATGGCATTTTTTCTTGTCCAATGTTCATACATTAATAAAAGTTTTTTTGCCATATATATTACTGTTACGTGGTGGCGAGCACATCTTCAAGTCAATCCAAGTTAACCCTGTATTGCTGTAGTAACCTAAAACTACTCTCAATCATTGATTTGTTCATGCCTGTTAGGAGTAAGATGTAATGGGCCACCTCTCCCCTTTTTCCCCACCCCTCTCCCCCCACCCCTCATTCCCCTCCCCAACCTATTTTGTATATAGCCTGTATTACAAGCACAGTCACAGAAAATGTTAGAAAAAAGGTTTCAGTTGTTCTTCAGCACATTATTGTATATAAATGGGTTCATCTATAGGTGGTATGGCAATTTTTCTTGTCCAATATTCATACATTAATAAGTTTTATTGCCATATATATTACTGTTACGTGGTGACAAGCACATCTTCAAGTCAGTCCAGGTTATAGGCTCAACTACGTACGTACGTATCACCACCATGCGTACTACCTACAACACCAAATACCACGTAGTCGTATGTAGTAAAGTATGGTAGCTAGTCGACGTGCGAATAAGCGATCAATGCATCTTGTCCGCACAGCGGCTAGTCGACTTGCGAATAGGCCCCACCTTTTACATATGGAGCTATAACACGCCTACGTAGGTTAAGTCTTGTGAGCTGCGCAAACACATTCTGCCCCGCGAGCCTCATTTTTTTTCCCACAAGGTTATGGGTAAATTTGATTTTCAGAATTTTTCAAAGTTGTTTCAAAATCATAGTTAGGGTTATTACTTCTAAAGGTTAGGGTTAAGAGGACTGGGTTATCTGGCCTGTTCTTTCATAATCCGGTGTCAGAATTACAAGAAAAGGGTCGAAAAGCTGTCATTTTGGAATTAGGGGTGCGGCCTATTTCCAAGAAGCTCATTGGTCCATTGGCATGATTTGCCCATATCCTCATGGGAAAAAAATTGCGCACCCCGCGAGGTAGTCTCGTATTTGTAAAACAGTCTAATCAAGCGGAGGGGCCTTGTCAGTTCTTACACTGCACATCAATCGTTATTGGGTTTGCTGTTCTCTGGTGCAAAGTGTCCCTGTATGTACTGTAGAAATGTCTTGACGTAAAAACCATAAGATTGTTTACCTCGTAGTACATGTAGTTTGAACGCTATTTAGTGCATTGTGTGCAAAATAACGTTAGAAGTAATAAGAATTCTGTGAAGGTGACTCGCGATATATTGGGGTGTTTTTTTTTCTGTGCGAAGTTTGTGTACGTATGCAATATAGCTTTACGTATCAACGCTACAAGACCCATCGTCTTTTTTTCGTTTATTTCTGTAATCAAGCACATGAAGTTTAACATCTGTATTCGCCGCACTTTGCTGACAATCATGGGTAATTTTATTGACGATATTGCCAATGAAAGCAATGATCGATACCCTCAGCGATTTTAATCTGGACGCGTGTCCATCACACAATACTTGCACTACTGCCCTGAATGGTAAGAGGATTAAGACTCAAACTTGAAAGGAAATACATCCACTCGCAGTTTTGAAGGAATTACCTGTGGGCAGAGAGCACAATAGCCTATTCACTGCGTCTCGAGTTGGGGATTTAATGCCGTCCTGGACAACTGCGAGGAGACGCATAAGAAAATTAAGATAAGACGCCTAAGCTGCTTGCCTCAAGCTCACTTTGGGTCACATATGTAGTAATTTCAAATGCTGGTATCTTGAGTTCTACTTGTCCGATTTGAATGAAAGTTTCACCAAATTGCATAAATTTAGTTCCTCTTTCACATATGAAAATTCATTTTTTGCTTAAACCCTTCCTTTGAGGGCTGAATGCCTATATAACAACTAAATCATGAAATATTGTGATTGTCAAAACAGGACGGTTGCAGTATTTTGAAACCAAGAAACAATGGTTCTGTACAAGATGTTTCAATTCCAATACTGGAGGTACAAGTTTTCCTCACCACAACAGGGATGTGCTCACACCCAAAGACACTTGACAGCTAGCATTTAATTGTGAATCCCACCAAGCACAGCATTCCATCCGACCCTGACCCCAGAATGGAGTGAATGTTTCTGGCACTCAGAAAATCTTGAGCTACTCTGCCATAAACACATATTATGCCATATATACTGTACCTGTATGATATAAATCAAGAGTGAGGCTAGAATTCGCCATAACCTCTTTATGGTTGTATTGGCTTCCCCATGTATGAACAGAATATGGGATGATATTTTTGCCTTATTGGTTTATGTAGCAATGTTTTCAGGATATCTTTTCCATGAAATGGAATGGAAAGGGCCATATACTCATACTGTAAAGTACATCTCAGTAAATTGTTTGTTTTGATAAAGTGTATTTGGCTGTAGGAAACTTTCCCTCCCAAGGATGGAGAAGGTTTGAGCATTACAGGATTTTAGGATTTAACAGAAGAAATTCATTTCATTTATTCGATATGTTTTAGAAGCTAAGCCCTGTTTTAGTTGACACCTCCACTTCCACTTGCGTTCCTAACGCACCACAGTGTAGGTTGTCAAAGAATGCTTCATATAATGTTGATAATTTATATTGCACACAGATTTCTAAAACAAGGTTTACAGTGGAAATAGTGATTTATATGGCATATCCGACTACAGCCTTTTGGTGATGTCATCATGAAGTATGTACAGCTGTTACAGTGGGTTTACGCAAGGGTGGGTGTTTGAGATTTTTGCTTCAGTACACAAATAAATACTGAAGTGATTTTATACCAATTGTGCTATTATAGATATGTTTACGTAACAAGGTCACAGCTGTAAAAATCATTGACCAGTTTAAGTCCTACTACAAAGTTCAATACTGTGTTGAAAAGGCCCACTTCTTATTTTGCAACATTGGCTGAACTGTGGTACCTCTTATATTGTTTAGCCAGTGTAATGTTCAATATTCACGTAGCTTTTTTGAAGTTGATAAATTGATAGCTATCAAAATCCCATTTACAGGACAGAAATGGCCTTACAGTTCAAATTATCAAGGCATACAATATTTTGTATGAAACAAAGAAGAGATAGTTTTTTGGAAAATCATTACTATAGGGTTGTTGCGATATGAAAGTTTCTTTATCGATATAGTGAAAAGTTTTCCTCCAGTACCGAAAGGATATCGCAATTGTTACGGCTTGTGGTCGCGAGTCAAACCAATAACAGCGAAAGATCACAGAAGAACGAGATTAATATTCAACAACTTAATGATTATTTACAATCTCCTTATCTTACTTAAATTTACAATAATTAATTAGACTTACTCACAATCCTTTACCTAATATTTGCCTGGTCTGGTCCAAGGGCTGGTAGTGCATGCACGTTGACGATGGCACAGTGGTAGACCTGCAGCGTGCTGTAGCGTAGGAACTGGTTCCACGAGCGAATAACGACAAGGCTAGCGATGATGGATGATAACAATCTCAATACACAGCGTAGAAACGGCGTAAGGCAATTTATCAGAAGTGTTCAGTGTCAGTGGCTGGCTTATGATATCTCAGTAGTGTGACAGTCTGGTCTCGTTGAAATCTCTCCCAGAATAGTTGTTGAACTGCCTTTTATATGCTAGGCTTTTATTCGAGAACTCTCCAGAATTTAACAGAAACTTCTAGTGTTTACAGTCCAGCAATTACGAGAACGTTCCTTAATAGAAACTTCTAGAACACACAGTCGAGACATTACGAGAACGTTCCTTGTATGCACGGTAGTAAACAGTGTAGAAGTGTCGTCAGGCCGCCTAAACAGTTCTCTCTTCTAGACAATTCTAGAAAGGCTGCGTTGAAGTTGAATTCTCTGGAACTTTCCATTCGCTCGTCGATGGATTCAATCCGGTGTTCCTGACGGGTCGTCTTGTAACACTCCCCCCCTTGAAAAAGTTTTGGACGTCTCGGACAAAACTTAAGTTACAGTATTTACAATGTATAACTTTACAGTAATAACTACAGTATGTACAGCATGTAGCCCAATATTCAATGGAAGGTATAATCATAACATACAACTTGTCTTGCAAGGTGATGATAATACATGAATACAGTAACATCATCAATACACAGTGTGCCATAGTTAACACTAAATTCCAAAACTTACAGTGATATCTTCAACATACTGCATCAAATCAAATTCTTGACAAAGAGTCTGGTACAACATTGTCTTTCCCTTTAATGTGCTTAATATCTACATTATATGATTGCAGAAATAAACTCCACCTCATCAATCTTTGATTCTTATTCTTCATCTTAGATAAAAATGTCAAAGGGTTATGATCAGTGTATACAGTGATAGGGAAACTAGTAGTTCCCAAATAAACATCAAAGTGTTGAAGACCAAGTATCAAAGCTAATGTCTCTTTTTCAATTGTTGAATAATTCTTCTGGTGTTTGTCAAATTTCTTAGAATAATAACAAACAGGGTGATCAACACCATGCTCATCAGCTTGAAGCAAAACTGCTCCTATGCCATTGTCACTGGCATCTACTGCCAACTTAAATTGCTTCTCAAAATCTGGAGCAATCAACACTGGTGAACTCATTAGTGCCTTTTTCAATGATTCAAATGCTGCTTGGCAATTATCCGTCCAATTAAACTTTTCATTCTTCTTTAATAATTTTGTCAGTGGTGCAGCAATGTCAGAGAAATTCGGACAAAAACGTCTGTAGTAACCAGCCATGCCTAGGAAGCGCATGAGCTGCCTTTTATCAGTTGGGGCAGGGAATTTGTCAATGCCCTCAACTTTAGCCTTAATTGGTCCAACTTTACCCTGACCAACCACATGCCCTAAGTACACCACATGGGCACAAGCAATCTCACTTTTGACCAAATTGACAGTCAAATTAGCTTTGGCAAGCTTGTCAAATAATGCCTTAACATGTTGTACATGTTCATCCCATGAGTTGCTGTATACAATAAGGTCATCAACATATACTTCACAATTTTCTAAATTTGACGTAAGGTTATTTACTAAGCGTTTAAAGGTCATCTGTGAATTTTTCATACCAAACGGCATAACCTTATACTGAAATAACCCATCTGGCGTCACGAATGCCGAGATTTTCCGAGCCCTCTCAGTGAGTGGTATCTCCCAGTACCCCTTTAGTAAGTCAAACTTTGATACATACGTAGCTTTCCCAATCCTATCAATACAATCATCGATACGGAGTATCGGATAGGAATCCGTTCTTGTGACCGCATTCACCCTTCGGTAATCAGTACAAAATCTGTACCCACCGTCTGGCTTGGGGACCAATATACAAGGGGAAGACCATTCACTATTACTAGGTTCTATAATGTCATGGTCTAACATATACCGAACCTCATCCCTGAGATGTTGTCGTTTTCGAGGGTTAACTCGGTAAGGATGCTGCTTGATTGGTGTGGCATCTCCCACATCAACATCATGTTCAATCAAATTTGTCCTAGTAGGATCATCTGAGAACAAGCATGCATATTCATAGATTAATGATTTCATTTCTGACTTTTCTTTGTGATCCAGATGACTTAATTTCTGGTCAAGATTTTTCAACACATCAGAATTTTGTAACTTAATACACATGTCAGGAACATTATTAGCCTTGATCTCATCATTACTGAGTTCATGATCAGCATTGATAACACACACTTGATCACCTGTATCATAAGTGTTACTATTTACAGCATGTATACTTTCATACTTAGAAATGTCACAATCTTCTCTTTCATAATATTTCTTCATCATATTAATATGACATACTCTTTTAGATTTACGCTTGTCAGGTGTCAAAATGACGTAATCTGTGTCACTGACCTTTCTCTCAATGACATAAGGTCCTTGAAAGCGAGCTTGAAGTGGCTGACCAGAAACAGGCAAAAACACTAGCACCTTATCACCAGGCTTAAACTCTCTTTTCACAGTGGTCTTGTCGTACCACGCTTTCATTTTCTTCTGAGAGTGCCTCAGATTTTCCTGAGCAAGTTCACATGCTCCATGAAGACGATCTTTAAAGCGGGATACATAATCAAGTAGATGTATGTCTTCACCTGGATCTGATAACCACTTCTCCTTTAACAATTTCAATGGTCCACGAACTGTGTGTCCAAAGACAAGTTCAAATGGACTGAACCCAAGTGACTCTTGTATAGATTCCCTGGCAGCAAACATTACAAATGGAATGCCTTCATCCCAATCTCTCTCATTATCATGACAATATGTCTTTAACATATTCTTCAATGTTTGGTGAAACCTTTCTAAAGCCCCTTGGCTTTCAGGATGATAAGCCGAAGACTTAATTTGGTCTATGCCTAACTCATATAACATCTGCTGGAATACAGTTGACATGAAATTAGACCCTTGATCTGATTGGATCTCTTTAGGCAATCCAAACAATGTGAAAAATTTAAGTAAAGCTTGTAAGACTGTCCGAGCCTTAATATTCTTCAGAGGTATTGCCTCTGGAAACCTCGTAGAAGCACACATAATGGTTAATACATACTGATGCCCTGCCCTACTCTTAGGTAGGGGACCTACACAATCAATGATGACTCTACTAAACGGCTCTTCAAAAGCAGGAATTGGCTTTAAGGGTGCAGCCGGAATATTCTGATTCGGCTTCCCAACCATTTGACATGAGTGACAGGTCTTACAAAATTTGGCCACATCACCTTTAAGTTTTGGCCAATAAAAGTGATTTAGAATTCTGTGGTAAGTCTTATTGACTCCTAGGTGCCCTGCAAATGGCATTTCATGAGCAATACTCAGTATTTCCCTTCTATAGGTCCTAGGTACCACAATTTGATGGTAAATTCTCCACTCTTCATCTAATGGTGCATCAGGTGGTCGCCATTTACGCATCAAAATATTATTCTTAAAATAAAAGCAGACTGGGACGTCTTTCGATTCATCCTCAGTGAGTGCACCAGCTATTAATGGCTGAAGCTCTTCATCATGTTGTTGTTGGACTGACAACTGGTCTCTGTGGAGTGTGTCAGACATTTTTGATTTTTCCTGTTCTACCCCCTCACTATGTGTGGGGCCAGGAGACTCACAATCCTGACTATCATTAAGATTAGTCATAAAAGATTGGCTGAGATCATACCAAGAATCTTCACTTTCGTGACTATTTTTACTAGAATCTTTTTCAGATTCTGACTCCTCCTTCGGGAGTGTTGTTCCATTTTTAGGAACTAATTCCTCAATTTTAGAGGGCGGATGATTAAGTTTATCATCCTTATTTTCAGAAATCATACCCTCATTTTTAGAGAGTGGATGTTCAAGATTATCATCCTTACATGATTCCCTACTTGTTCCACTTTTGGGAACTGTATCCTCACTTTTGGAGGGTGGATGTTTAAGATTATCATCCATGGCAAGCTTTTGTGACATAGCTCTAGTGACAGCACAGGCAGGGAATAAATTTGGAAATTCCTTTTCTAATTGCTCTGTGTTGTTATAATCACATGGTTTATCTGTCAAAATTGCATTGGCTACTACCTTTCCACCAGCTAGGTCATTGCCTAGCAACAGAGATACCCCCTTTACAGGTAGAGTAGGTCTGACCCCTACTATGACCGACCCAGAAACTAAATCTGACTTCAAATTAATTTTGTGGAGAGGGACAGAAATAAATCCACACTCAACCCCCTGAATTAGTACATTTGCCCCTGTGGAAGTAGAGTCCGATAATGGCAAAACTCCATCAAGAAGCAACGACTGAGTTGCGCCTGTGTCACGCAAAATTTTAATTTTGACGGGTGGATGAGCTGAATTCCCATCTAGGGAAATAAACCCCTCAGACACGAATGGAAGGTATTCTTCCTTAATTTTGTCGTTAGAATTAGGCCGTAAAGTCACGACTACCTCAGAAGAGTTCTCTACATTGGCTAAGGCATTAGAAGCTGTTTCAGTCTCCTTTAATTTTGCCAATGTGAAGCAATTTGCCATTGTGTGGCCTTTTTTGTGACAGAAACCACAACTTATGTCTTTAAAGGCAGCTTTGTTTGAGCTGACCTGGTCGTTCTTTTGACGACTTGAATCTGGTTGTTTTTTACCAGAATTTGTTGGAGAGATAGAACCAGACTGAGATCCACTGTTACTTGTTGTGCCACTACTATTGCCATATTTCTTATTTGGCCTATTAAACTGACCCTTGTTTTGAGTCTGACCCACTTTACCAAACTTATGGGTAAGAGCATACTGATCAGCCAAATTTGCAACTTCCTTCAAGTTGTCAGCCTTATTTTCCTCAAGGTGAGTCTTAATGTCATCATTCACACACCGTTTGAATTCCTCGACCAGCATCAGTTGTCTTAAAGTGTCAAATGTGGAGACCTTTTTGGAAGCACACCATCTGTCGAAATGCCTTTCTTTTTGATAAGCAAACTCTACGTATGTTTGTGTATCCGCCTTACGATACTTTCTAAATTTTTGGCGATAAGCTTCAGGCACCAATTCATAGGCTTGTAATATGGCCTTTTTAACCTTATCGTAATCCATGCTGTCCTCTATTGACAGAGTGGAATACACTTCTTGAGCCTTGCCAGTGAAATTACTCTGGATGAGTATGGACCATTTATCTCTTGGCCACTTTAGTTGCTCACCCAGCTTTTCGAAATGGTTAAAGAATTTCTCCACATTATCCTCCTGAAATTTGGGGACAAATTTTACGTGCTTAGAAACATCGAATCCCCCAGTATCCAAGCCTATTTTAGGGTCTGAGGCTTTTATGACCCCTAACTCTAGTTGCTTCAACCTAAATTCATGTTCTCTTGCCTCCCTTCTTTCTCTTTCTTCTCTTTCCTCCCTTTCCTTTTGCATTTGCATTTCTCTTTCCTCTTTTTCCCTTTCTCTCTCCATTTCTTTTAATCTAAACTCCTTACTCATTTCTATTTCAAGCCTTTTCAATTCAAATGTGTTGTCAGTTGGCACAGTGATAGCTGTTTCCAATACTGTACTAGGCAGAATACTTTCATCCACAAGATATTCTAGAACATGTTTTTTAATCTCGTCCTTCCGCATTAAAGGCTGAAATTCAATGCCATAATGTTTTGCGACCTTTACAATCTCAGACTTCTTTAATGAATCTAGTTCCTCGACTGAGGGACTAGCCACG
This sequence comes from Holothuria leucospilota, assembly GCA_029531755.1. Classification (NCBI taxonomy): domain Eukaryota; kingdom Metazoa; phylum Echinodermata; class Holothuroidea; order Aspidochirotida; family Holothuriidae; genus Holothuria; species Holothuria leucospilota. The sequence continues at coordinate 26,002,185 of CM055978.1, forward strand.
AATTCATCTAAGTTGAATGGCATTTTGAAGTTATATATATATATCAAGCATTCAACAAACAAATAAGAAGTCTGGGCAAACACAGTTGCTTACGATTCACAACAGAATTTCTCGAATTTTCTAGTATTTTTCGTTCCCGGATGTTAGGCCACCAATTCTGTTACGGCTTGTGGTCGCGAGTCAAACCAATAACAGCGAAAGATCACAGAAGAACGAGATTAATATTCAACAACTTAATGATTATTTACAATCTCCTTATCTTACTTAAATTTACAATAATTAATTAGACTTACTCACAATCCTTTACCTAATATTTGCCTGGTCTGGTCCAAGGGCTGGTAGTGCATGCACGTTGACGATGGCACAGTGGTAGACCTGCAGCGTGCTGTAGGGTAGGAACTGGTTCCACGAGCGAATAACGACAAGGCTAGCGATGATGGATGATAACAATCTCAATACACAGCGTAGAAACGGCGTAAGGCAATTTATCAGAAGTGTTCAGTGTCAGTGGCTGGCTTATGATATCTCAGTAGTGTGACAGTCTGGTCTCGTTGAAATCTCTCCCAGAATAGTTGTTGAACTGCCTTTTATATGCTAGGCTTTTATTCGAGAACTCTCCAGAATTTAACAGAAACTTCTAGTGTTTACAGTCCAGCAATTACGAGAACGTTCCTTAATAGAAACTTCTAGAACACACAGTCGAGACATTACGAGAACGTTCCTTGTATGCACGGTAGTAAACAGTGTAGAAGTGTCGTCAGGCCGCCTAAACAGTTCTCTCTTCTAGACAATTCTAGAAAGGCTGCGTTGAAGTTGAATTCTCTGGAACTTTCCATTCGCTCGTCGATGGATTCAATCCGGTGTTCCTGACGGGTCGTCTTGTAACACAATATCGTGTGATCCTGTTTGTGTTCACCGAGGCACCATGTCAAAAGTCACTGTACATCCTGCATTGGGAACTGCATAGGTGGCTGTGATAATGCTGCAGCCCTATCTGTGGTGCAGCCCCAATGCTGATGTAATTTGTGAACAAAAGACTGCCCTAGCAATGAGCAAAAGAAATTTTCTTGCAAGCTGCTTACCATAATTTTCCTTAAGGAATAATAGACTGCTTTGGTAATCATTCATTGCAGCAACAACTTGTAAATGTGGCTGAAAGTATTGAATAAGTTTATAGTACAGGGGGTAGTTTCACAATTGAGACTAGCATGGTGAATAGGTCACAGGTTTTGGTCTGTGATCAAGCGATCAGCATCAGAAATAAAATCGGAATTGGAGGGGTAATTTAAATCCAATTTATGTGTATGAATGTGTATGGATTGCATTACAAATGTCATGGCATACCGAATATTATTCCTTACAACAATCTTCAAACTGTATAAAGAGTGTAAATAACAAAAAAACAAAAAAAAATCGGCCAGAGTCTGTTTGTACTGCTAACTTGTCCTAGTATAATAATTGGAAAAAACATGTTTCTGGTTGTTTTGCAGGACCTAACCCGTTGTTTATGTACGAGTAATTCCCCCACAGCCCACGCTGTGTTGGCCTTGTGCCCATTGAGTTCATACAGTAGCCTACGTCTCTATGGCTAACTGAAACAAAGTGTACATGCACAGCCATTGCCTGGTTGTCTTTGTAAATGTTGAAAGCATCTTCTTTGTAGCTTTAATGGTGTCACTTTCATAATAATGCTACTGTAATTGCTCAATGTGTAGTACTTTGGCAGCAGCTTTCTTTCCGTACAAGAAGTCAGAACTGATGGTTCTCCCTAGCCCAGGTCATTCAGTTAACAGTACATATTGTAATGGCTTCTAAGTTATGGTTGAATGAACGGTCACCACGAAAAGTTGCAACTCATAAAATTTGGATGTGATTGAGAATACCGTCTGTGACTGGTTGATTTAATGTATCCGGGATGTACTGCACATGTTGCCTATGGAGTGGGCAAAGTTTTGTATACAGTTCTTCTCTACAAATACTAAACCAGCTGGCTATATCCACTATACTGGCTCCTGAACTGCCTGCTAATTTTATCTCTCAGAAAGTTTTCAACATGTTGCAAGAAATTGTTAACATAGATACTGTATGTAATTGTTTTTGCACAAGTGGAGGTAGCCCTTTTGAAAGGTGTGTCAATATTACAGTACAATCTACAAGTTGACATTTCATTTCATGCAATACAGTGACTGTGGATGTGTAAGAGCACTATGTGCTATTCTATGGGTCAACCAATTCACTCTGTGATCTTGCATGTATATCAACTAAATCTTTTTGGCTAAATTCACTAATATTTATTTGACTGACAAAGTAAAAACGATATGACAAACCTTTCCATGCAGCTCATTTAGTTGATGAGGATGTTGTCTGCATGGATTTTCAAGTAGCATTTAGGCATTTTCATAAACCTTATCAGGAGCAAAATCGCATAGCAATAATTTTTGACGATACAGTATTTTCATATCGTAACAACCAAGTCATAACTAAAGCATTAAAATAAGTGCACTCAGGATATATACTTTACTACACTAGATAAAGTTCAGCCTGGTACAGTATTATACAGGTACAGTACAGTGCTTTGTGATGCTCATCTTGCTACTACAGTAATCCAGGCACAGGATGTACTGTAAAAGGTACACTTTGTACAGTGACAATTTATCACAAATTTTCTAGCATTCTAGTAGTATAGTCTTCCTTTAGTGCACAGCTTCCTTTGTATACCTTTAAGTACCAGACTGCACTATTAAGTTCAAAAAAATTTGTCACAAAGTTCATAGCATTGTAGTACTTATATTAGCAGTCTTCATTGTGCAAAGCCTACCACAGTACCTGTTAAAAAAGCCATTCATATTCAACAGACAGTCAAGTCTAATCTCTTTCTTTACACATTATCCCGATTTCGCAAATGACTTTGAAGCATTTTCTCAAGAACTGAAAAGTCATGTAAATGGATGTCATTTAGATAGTATTGGCATACAAATTTTGTCAAAAACGTGCTTTTGTGCCATTTTTCCCAGCATCTTTTCTGTATACATAGCGGTATTGGATGCACTGAAATTGGGATTTACAAGCAAATCCATTCAATATTTGTTGCTGACGATGATATGAGTTAAGTCTGAACATGGAGCTTATAAGCTTGGGATACATGTACAGTATAAGCTCCATGGTCTGACTTCATTGTTGGAGCTGCTAACTTTCGATTTGGTCAGATTACATGGAGGAGGCCTTGAACAGTGTATTTTAGGCAAGTTAGTGCCCTTGTGTGCTTTTCTACACTGCAGATAATCATCAACTGTATAATAAGACTCTACGGGTGAGACACCCTGAAAGCCTAATATATTCATGTTTCAGGAGGGGTAGGGTGGGGAAAGGGAGAATAGGGACAGGTACTTTTAACAGTTGTTTAATGGTGCTGCCAGATATTTAAAGCCCTGGGAAAAATAGTATTGGACTGGAGAACTCACAGTTTCAAAAAAGATCTATACATGTTGGATTCATTATGTTTGAACACCATTTGTGGAGAGGGTTTGGAGGAGAAAGATAGATGAAAAGCAAGCACTTTATTGTTTGTTCTCTCTTTTTTGTTTGGCCTTTAGAGTATTACAACATTTTTGTGTACAGGTTGTACAAATTTATCAAGGCAGTAAGGTGAACTGTTTCGAGTCACATACTGATTCAAAATTATTTTAGTTTCCCTAACTTTTTAATTAGTGTACCTTGTTATACTACTAATTCATGTGTAATTCTATCAGTAAAACATGTGGAAACATTCTTTTTTTATATTCATTCAGAATAATTAGGCAGAAATGAGGGATTAGATTGAGGTGGCTGCATCCTGTTCTGTCAACTTTTTTAGATTTGCATGAGTGGTGTGACCAGTGTTTCCACTCTTCCCGAAATTACCCAAAATTCGGGAAATCTGGGTGCTCTTAGGGAAATTTTCGGGAAGGGGGATAATTTCAGGAAGTCTGGAAATTTGAAGGAAAAAGTTGTTCATCTTGAAATTCGAGAGAATATTTTACTCTGTTCTTCGATTTTGTATTAAATTAATTTTGTATCGTATTTATATTCATGGGTAAAGCAGGGTGAAATCCTGGATCAGCCATTAAAATAGCATAAAAGAAGCTTTATTGAAAATTTCAGGAAATATCTAGTCACTTTCAGGAAATGTCGGATTCCATTTCAGGAAATGTTGGATTCCATTTCAGGAAAAATGATTTTTGATTGTGGAAGCACTGGGTGTGACTCAAGCAGATGAGGGAGCTGCCACTTGTCCAAGTGGCAGCTCCCTGAGCAGATGTTCTAGCACCTGTGCTGACATAATAACCGTAAGATGAGAGCATTTGCAATGTTTGCCTGCTATGACATGACAGTGTGTGCTCTAAGTCTAGACTTCCACAGGTTATATTAAATGTCACTGATAGTTTCCTGTTTCTGTGAAATTTTACATGTATGGTAGCCGTTGACATTCGGTATTGAACATCAACATTTTACAATACCTGTGTAGCTAGACTGTTCTTAACATGTTTTGGAAAATGGAAACATTTACTTTGTGAGCCTGTTAGGACACTGGGTGTGGTTTATATGTGAATTAATCATAAACCCCTTTTTTTCACAGGGTACAAGTGCCTGTTATGTTTAATGAAGGTTGTTATTCTCAGGGTTTAATATTTATGGCCTAAATGGGAAAGAGATTTGTTTTAAAACTGCCAGAAAGCAAAAGTTTCAGTCACCCTGTATTTTAAATGAACCTAACTTTTTAAGTTGAAAGATCTAAACAGCTGATGGAAAAATCATTAAATGCTGGTATTAAACCTGCCACCTGCCCTGAGTTTCACTTACTGATTAATAGAAAGTATTTTGCCTTCCAAAAGCTGCCTTCCTATTGTATCTGTCCCTACCTTGTCCTGGGAAAAATGTTTGGTGACATTATCTTTGTACTATAGCTCCAACAAAAGTCTAATTTCTGTTAACCACATAATCCCCTCCTCGTCTTCCAAGAAATTCTACATCGCCCTTCTTTACCTCCTGTTTACCTCCACTGTCAGGCAAGCAAAGAATTGAGAAGCCCTGTCCATTAGAGGGCTCTCTTCCACTAAGCTATCTTTCATTTGCTAGGTAATACTGAGGGTAAGTGAGGGTTACATGTAAATAGGAGGTAAGTACAGGGGCTCGTAGATTCCTAAACCAGGGAGTTTTGTGGATCTATTACGCTCCTACTTTACTGTACCTCCCCTATTACTACTATTGGACAGTCCATCTACCGCAGAATGATCACTGGTGATGAAATTCCCTGACCTGGTGGCGCTATACTAAATCCTTCTGCAAACTATCAGTATAGAGCCACCAGGTCAGGGAATTTCATCACCAGTGGTCATTCAGTATAGCGCCACCAGGTCAGGGCATTTCATCGCCAGTGATCATTCTGCAGTAGATGGACTGTCCAATAGTAGTAATAGGTGAGGTAAGTAGGGCTAATAGATTAACAAAACAGGTAGGTTTTGGGTAAATTTAGCTGAATAAAAACAAGAAGAAACAATAGTATGTCAGGTTCATATATTCTACTTCATTGAAGGTACTGCCTCCCCTTCCCCTCTGCAACCTGGCTGAACCTCAGTGAAGTAAAGAAGTTACCATTTTTACCCTTGTCTGTGGTGAGCCTGGTGGCCTTTACATGAAAGCCAGATATAATTTCCAACATTGTCACCTTTTATTCAAAGCGTTTGTGCTTTGGTGGATAAGTCTTCAAATTGGCAATTTATACAGCAGCATACGCAGCATATATATTGCTGTCTTTGAGGCATTATAGCTGTGACAGTTAATATTGTATTCAATTGTGAGTTCTTTTCATTGCTTCTTTGCATTCAGCTTCTATTGATTAGTGAAAGAAATCAATAAAGTCAAGCTGAAAGCTGGAAAAAAGTTAGCATTCTTAAATTTAGTTCATTTTTCTGTATGAGTGCAAAGCTTGCTTTTGTTAAAATTGTATCCGTTTAGATGACATGAGGAAATGGATTTTCCTACAGTCTACACACAGTAGACAATTTCTGTAACAGGCTATCATGCACCAAAAGTATATAGGCGTACTGGAGTTACGATATTGGTTTTCATGATGTAAATGTGAGGGCTACGTTAAAAATGAAACGGATACAGAAGAAATTTAGTGAGAAGCATGTATCTGTGGCATTCTGTGCCCTGAGGTTCAAAGAAAGTTCCTTGGAAGAGTAAGGTCAACTTGTGAGATGCCTTTTAGGTAACCACGTTGCCAGGTTACGACTAATTAGTAATCTGATTTTCAAAGGACCGAAAGTTGAATAATACTACCAGAAAGTCCAAAAGCAAGCAGCTTTTGTAAACACTGTATCTTTTTGGATAGCCTGTGGAAATGAGTTGTCTAATAGAAAAAAAAAAAAAAACACTTGTCCAGTAGCATACTGTACAGTAGGGTAAAGTAAGTAATGACTGCAGCAGACTGTGTCGTTTGTGACTATGTAGTATTCAGCCTACTGAAGGATTGCAGATTTATTTCTTGTACAATATTTGGGATATCCATTTTTTAACATTAAGGGGACAGAACCCTGTTGCTTTTGGTGGAGGTCAAAGTTCATGTGGAGTCACTAGAGGAGGTTTGGGAGCCTAATGTATACTGCGTCTTAGGGCTGTGACCGTTTAGCGATTAATCGCTAAACGATGGCATGTGTAATAAACGTTTAGTACAAAGCTACCAGCGATTAATCACAAAACCCATTTTTCTGTACAGAATAAAAAACAATATGAAGTCATTACAGAAAATTATATGTTCCCTTTAACTCTTTTTGAAAACCAGAAATACATAATTATACAATTGGCACACAATTAAACATACGACATCAAAGTTGAGCTTCTATGAGGATCCGTGTTTGAGGTTCATAGAAACTATGTCCCCCGGACGTTACTAACACATTTTACATATTCACCATGTTCAAGAGCATGTTTAAAGTCTCTATGTTGATCACAGGTACTTGTGATTAATCGCTAAACGATAGCAAAACTTTGCGATTAAACGTTTAGTAATTCTGCTAAACGTTCACAGCCCAGCTGCATCTCATAAAGGGTAATTTTGATGGCACTTATAGTTGGTATCAGTGTGTGGATTCCTCCATATTGCATTCAATAATTTTATTGTTTTTCATGGCAGTTAAAGGTCATTTGAGTTCAAAAGAGATCAAACTGTTAAAACCCCATATGTAGCTGTGAGGGATCTAATAGGTAGTATGTGGATGGCCCATGTTGTTTACAAGATCCCCATTGTCTTTGGTGGAGATCAGAAAGTAATGTAGGGTCACCGCAGTTTAAATTGTGAAAACATCGTAAAAATGTGATATATAAAGACGGATAATTTGAGCGATAGACCTCAGAGTGGCAAAGCATTTCCTTTCGGCAAGGAATCACTGAGCCTTTTGGCTTTTTTGTAAAGTGAGAAGTTGAAAGCTGACACCTAGCTTTAAAATCCATGTTGAGGTTTTTTGAATGAATGGTATTCCATTGCTACACAGGGCAGTCACAGTGATCGAATTATGTACTACATTAGATATTGGTGTCTAGTGTTTAACTGATCACTTCATTTCGACCAAACAAAATTACACTTACAGACAGCACAAAATCCTGATAATAGTTCACTTCTTACGGTTGGAAGGTGCTTAAAAGTTGTATGTAGTTGTGAAAGAAATCTGGTCCCTCCATGCTGTGTGTCTGCAATTTCTGTTTTATATATATATATTTTTTTTTCCAGAAATTTTAGACTTTTTGATCAGGTTGTTGAAACCATGCCTGCTAATGGGGACTTAAAGGGAAAATGCAGTCACCCCAATCAGAGTTAGTATGCCCTGTCACTCTAGTTCATGAATGGCATATTTTGGTCATGTGACAATGTTTTTGTTAGAGAATTGTGAAATTCAAGGAGAATTTCTCCTTGCTTTGCCTATTGTTTGTAAAAGTTATATTGAAAACGTCTTCAGAGATGCTTGTAATGCAGTGAGAGGAGATTTGCAAGAGTTTGCTAACTTTTCAAAGTAAATCTTGGGGCGACTGCCTATTGCCTTCAAATATACTGAGTGTGCATCCTTTCTTGCTACTGCTGTATTGTGAAAAGGCATACATATACCTTGCGGCAGAATAGTCCTCATTGTCACAAAATTGGAGACAGTTATTGTATAATGTTCTCTCTTTACCCTTAGACATTCCAAGACCTGTCAATTTAGATGCACCTGGTGAGATGGGGAAACCAGTTATCATCGAGCCAGAGATGAAAGAAGAGGCAGAGAGATTATTTAGAATAAATGAATTTAATCTGATGGCAACAGATAGAATTGCTTTAAATAGAAGTCTACCTGATGTTAGACCTAAAGGGTAAGTATTTTTTAGTTATGTTTGCCCCTTTTCAAGGTTTTTGTGTGGTTCAGTTTTCTTCAAGTAATTTTTTTGAACATGAACTGTTACCTTGAAGAATGCATACAGGGAGGATTTGGAGAGGAAGTTACAGGAACGAAAAAAATTTTGAAGATAAGAGGCACTTTAAGTGGAGGAGAGTTGGTTGGGCAAAACAAGTGCAAAAGATAACAGTGTGATGATGCAAGCAGTTGCTATGATGATGTGATGAAAGAAAGGTTTTGTGATTACTTTTCCATGAGATTAAATTGTTAGTAAAATTTCTTAAAAGACCTGTCAAATTCTGCTTCAGTTTTTTCACTCCAGTTTAAAATATTGAAAATGCATAAAGAGGATCAAAGGGTATTCAATGGAACAGATACAGTGATTTCTACAGGGAACAGGCCAGGCATCCTGTAAAATTAAAAAAAAAAAAAAAGAAACATAAATGTTTAATACAGCAAGAAGTTATTAAAAATGCAAATTGTGAATGAAAAGGGCAGCTCTGTTAATGAGAGAATATAAGGTCTGGTGGTATTGCCATTGTAAAATATGGATATATTGGTCTGAAAATGTCAATAGTATTGATATTTTCGTAGAATGGGTTAGGTTAGGTTAGGTTAGGTTAGGTTAGATGAGGTTTAATGTCCCAGTTTCCAACCAGTTGGTAGAATGGGCACACACACACTATATATGAAAGAACAAAGTATGAAAACGTATTGCTGTATAAAACTTAAATGTGGAATTTTACTATGCTGAGAGCGAAAAATAAATCAGGATTCGTGCTGACAATACGAAAAACTGTGTTTGCGTTTAATGTTTGAGCAGTTGCATTCCAAAAGTGACATCCAGTCATTTCTTTGCAAATATGTTTAATAGGTTTTACCTCAGCATCACACCACAGGATCAAATATCCACCATCCTAGAGCAAAGGCTATGAAAAATCCCTTAGTAGGTCTGCACCAAAAGAAAAAAAAAACCTTTTTCAAAACACTACACTAACAAGTGGCACTAATGTAAGCATACATCTGACCCCTTCCAACTGGAGCATGTAATATGCAGAATTGGTATTCAAGTGGGTTGTAGAATATCAGTATTAGTTCAGTATAGAGACATTACTATATATCGGTATTTTTGAAAACGCATATCGATGACGTTATTAAGGTGGAATACAGACTAATATTGTAAAGTGGGGCTTTGGATGGGGTTTACTCAAGGGGTTCCATGAGCAGGTGAGGAGCGGGAATAGACTTAGGCTGCTGTCGATAGGAGGGGCAGAACAACAGAAAAGATGAGACAGGCATGATGGGTTGCATGTATTGCTTGTGTATTGAAAGAAGTGCTCCAACTCAGACCTGGCAGTGGAATGCTATCTCTAATCAACTACAACTCGAACGAAGACTAGGCCTATTAAATTGACATAAAAGCAACAGACATAACACTCACATACATACAGCTGCCTACTCACAGATGGTTCAGTGCAACAATAAATAAAATAGTCAATTTAGCAAATTGAATCGAACAATTAACAACATTTAGTTACGCCCTTTTGTACAGTTAAGAATCAATACATAAAATATGGGACAGGCCTACAGGGATACTTGAAGCAAGTCTAAAAGAAGTTTGCAGAATAGTCCATGGCAAACACTTTACAATTACTGTGCCTGCTTTGGCAATTTCCAGTTTCATTGTTCATAATTATGTTGAAAGTCATAAATGGGATACCAGCAGATCTGTTCAGTTATAAATAATGATAGTTGTGCCATGTGCAGTACAACAATTTATATCTGTAAATAATCGTTGGAAATAGTTATGAACATGGTATCACAGCAGGCAGACTTGTGGTAAAAATCTACAGATGCCTTGGTTGACAAAGTGCCAAAAGATTTCTGTAGAATTTTGAAAAAATAGTTGCCCAATTTTTTTTTTTGTTCTTTTGCAAAATCTTACAAATCTTTTCTTATTCTGTAGTACCTTGTAAGTATCTTTCAGGGTATTTCAGACCATAAATATTTGTTATCAAAGCAAACCTTGAAATTATTATATGTATGAATTTAATGAATTAATTAAAAAAAAATTTTGTCACATGTTTAAAAAAGGTTGTTCATGGATCAAGATACAAACTTAGGATACTATTAAACTCAAACTGGGGTGTTTATATGTGCCCTTTACACTGTAACGATTCATATTGTGTACATTAATAATGAGATTTATTTTTTTTTCATGGTTTTTATTATGACTCAACTTCAGTCTTACTGAAGACAACTTGTGTTGGTACATTAGTGTAGGATTAATACAGTACAGTAGCAGTGGCATAGCCTTCCCCCACCTTAAGTTCCAAGCCTGAAAAAATGTATATGGTGGTTCCACATTTGAAGCCTCCCCATGAAATGGTGGAGCCTCCCTCCCCTCCTCAGGAGCACTACCACAATTTTTTCTGGCTACACCACTGATACAGTATCTGAAGTTGAGCATGATTAATATCAGAGACTGTAACTTTGTATAAAAGGGTTGTTGAGGTTATCAGTAGGCAAACCCTTAAACCAGGCATTCTCAATTATATTCTGTGAAGTGCCACTTGATTGAACAAAATTACAAGGAGTAGGTGCCACCATTCATCCTGGTGACCGTTTGTCCTGAGGTAGTAATTATATCGAAAGGATGTTTATCATAGCCATCAGGCCTGTAGCCGGAATAACCAATTTGGGAGGGGGCACATCAATGTTGGACTTTTGCCGGCCTGGGGGAGGGGTCTAAGGGAGTTGGTAGCCCCCTCCCCTTTGAAAGTTTTTGCCTAGTTTAAGGGCTCTATAGATGCAAAATGGTGCACCTTTTCCCATTTTTCTCCCAATGATTGTATTCCAAAAAGGCTGGTCTTGTAATAAATTTTTCCTCCTTCGGTGCAAGACCTTTTTAGTGAAAAATTTGGGGGACCTCCCCCCCCCCCCCCGTGGGTACATGCCTGATCACAATGCTCACAATAAATTGTGTATGGTAGTGTTTCGCATAGTAACATTTCAGTAGTGTCACTGTAGTGAGGCTTGCATTACAGGGGCTTTCCCTGCCTATTACGTTCAGTAACTGTACAGTAGCTACCGCGATTTGTAAGTGCGCCCAATTGACATGTTGAGTGTGAATGTGGGCTCCGCCACTCATTTCCATTTGTCATGCAGCCAGCCGGCCCGGCGCCCACCATCTGAAATGGTGGTGCAGGCGCCACTAGTTGAGAAAGTCTGCCTTAAACAGTAGCTTGTCCTCAGCAAAATGCAAGGACAAATGACCTAAATCCAGATCAGTTTGAAACCTGGTTTCTCTTCCACTTTGGTTGAAATTAAAGGGAATAAGCAGTCCCCTCACATTTATTTTCAAACATCAGCTAATTTTTACAAATGTTCCATTATTTCCTTTACAAGAAGCTTTTGCTATATTTTTGAACAAAATTATTGAATAAAGGTAAACCAAGAAGTTATTCTGCGTAAGTAAAAAAAGTATTATAACATGATAGGAAGGAGCCATTCTTGAAGTATAGTAGGATAGGAGGGCATAGGTGCAGGAAGCTGTGTCCGACTGGGGGGGCTGAACATTGTTTTGGGCCACTGTCCTGGAGGGGTATAAGGGTACGGGAGGGGTTCCCCTCCCTTTTGACAAATATTTCAACATTGAGGGTCCTTAAAGGTGCAATTTGGACAACATATTGGGCAAATTTAAGGAAAATTACTGCAAAATTTTGACCTTGACAAGACATTTTTTACTGGGGGCTTTAGCCCAGACCCCCCCCCCCTGCTTCCTATGCCTATGAACCAGGGTAGTGGTATACCAGTTCATATTGGAGTGACTGCTTTTTACCTTTATGTGAATTTTATGAGTAAAATATGACGGTACATGTGCTCATTTGCAGCACAGTAAGTTAGTATGCTGTACATTTCATCCCTGCAAAAGGTACAGTACTTTCTCAGTTATAGGACAAAGAATAAAAGTACTGTTAGCTTAAAATTGAATTTCAAGGTTTAATACCACAATGATAAGGTGAATTCCATGTGGTATTGTGTTCATAATTTTCATAAACTGGGACATACAAATTGAGTGATAAGATATTCTGAGGCTGATGTAAAGAAAATCTTTTCATTTTCTCCACTCTCTTTGCAAAGATTAAAGGTGATGTGGTATCCCTGCAAACCAGGGAGTTGCTAGCATCTCTCTGCCGGAAATATTTAGGCATTGCCTTAAGAGTTCTAAATATAGTTGATAACTGCTCTTTGATTGACATTCATTCAAACAATACAGTTTCACTGTAGTTGGTCAATAATAGCTTGTACAGTCAGTTGTGTTACCAATTACAGGGCTCGAAATAAGCGTGAAAATGGGCACAGCCAAAATGAGCAAATTGGCTGTCAGTCTATGTTATTCGTAGGACATTGACTGAGGGGCACCACGGCCATCAGTAAGGGCCCGACAGCCATGGCTGTCAGAGCTACTGGTTATTTCCAGCCCTGCAATTAAGCTTACACACACTGTGTTTGACAATATTGCCTGGAGAAATTTAAACTCAGTGCAGGCTACAGTAAGTACTGTGGCTCTGTCCTAGATGTATACTAGACAGGAGGTTTGGTTTAAATTGGAGGAGGGGCTAGAAGTTAGGGAGATGGTTACTATCTGGTTTGACATTAGAGAGCCTTCAATACTTGAGTACTTACTGTGCCTACACTGCAGTTATTAACAATTCATCTTGTACAGTACAATTTCAACCCTTTGCTTTTACTGTACTGTTTCGGTGTTTGACACATGCAGCTGTCACAAAGGACCAAGGATGGTAATCACATTCATGTAATCACTAAGCATGTCTGTTCAACTGATTAGTGGTAATAAGTGGTTTCCAAGGACACAAAAATAACCATTTGTGATATTTTGGCTTAGATTTATAACAGCCTCATATGAGTTGGATTCATGAAAGGGCATTAAGACTTTAGATCTTGTGAGGAACTGTCTGGTAGAAGAAGAAACAGGTGACCCATGCATGACCCAGTGTCTGGGGCATTTCAACATCTGAGTCACAATATTCTGGTGAAAAGTCCCTCTTGTTTTTACAGTAGCTGCTGAAAGCCTGTTTCACACTGTGAGCGATATGATATGACGTGATAAGATAATGATACCACACAATAACTATATCACCAGCCCTGTTACACTGCAGGCGACTTTTTTGTCCTCTTTCAACAATATTGCAATGACAGATTAGTCATGTGATCTATGAACAAACTAGCAATTCTATCTTATCATACTGTAAGTCACACAAAATATTGCTTGGCAGAAAGTGGGTGGAAGTTGAAAAAATTTCAACTCTAATTTTATTGCGTCTTATAGTATTGCGTTGTATTGCACCTAGTGTGAAAGGGTCTCAGTACAGTAATTACATTGTTTTCAACCTTGTATCATATGGACTGTGTCATGTCTTTTTGCACCTAGCATGAAAGGGGTTTAAATCCGCAGTTACTATATAATCGAAAGACCTAGCCTACATGTACAAAATCTCAAAGAGTTTTGCCCCAAAAAATTCTGCACAAAAGTATTTCACAAAAGTAGGAAATCCCCTTCATTTCATTTTCTAATGACACTAACTATGTGGTTAGGGGTAATTGAAGAAACAAGGAAAGGAGTCCAAAGGGAGTAGTTTACCAAGAGTGATCAAGGTGGCACGCATGCATGACACATTCCTCAAACCACTACTGTATTTACTCAAATAAATGTCCCCCCCCCCCCATGATTTTTTTGTCACATTGCATGTAGTGAAATTTGTGGGGCACTTGCTAAGAGATATCTTATGGTATTTTGTGAATCATGGGGGGAGAATGACAGAAAAATGGTGACATAGCAAGACTGCTGGTAGATTAGATGTCCACTGTGAACTGACATTTTCTGGCTCATAATCTGTAATACAGCATCTGGGTTAGCTTAGTAATGCTGATATTATGGTACTGTATTATAAGATTCCTTGCCAGTAAATTTGACTATATACTAAACACCCCTTCACGGGGCGTTTATTAGAGTAAGTATGGTATATTATTGTTGTTGTTTTATTTCATACTTTGTACAGACAACAGTGAAAGTACCAGGTAAGTTGGTGTAGACCAGAGATCTGAAACACAAAGTAAAGTGAGTGCATCCCCTTACCCTAGCTTAAGAATACCTAATAAGTACTGTAGATAAATAATGATCAGGTAGTCTCTAACGAAAGCTCTTCACAGGAGGAATTTCCTGCAAATCCAGAGGAAGATCATTCCAAAGTCTTGTTAAATGAACCAAGGGGGAATTAAATGCTCCCCCATGAATGCCGTTTTACTTTAAAGATACTGTAGAGGGATACTTCTCAATATGATATGATACATCCAATTGTTATTCAAGCAGCATCCCATTTCTTTTCCTATTTCTGACCTGATATGAAGAAATAAAGATTAATTTATTTCTCTTGGGTCTGAAAGAAATATTAGGTTGGTTTCAAATTCAAGGTAATTTGTGTTTCTGATCTTTAATAATATTTTACATCCCTGTGAGGTGATGATTACTCTACTCAAGCTTTCATTTCGTGTTGGAAATCTACAGTAGAATGCAATTAAAACTTAGAACTTGTGGCAAGAAGCTTCGTTCAAGACAGAGAGTCTGGTTTCAATTTCAAAAATATCTGGTAATGAGCCTTGAAAATGTAATGGACAGAGAGTAATATTTACAGTAGTTACTGCTTAAGCTTCATTGTAGAATTCATTTTAGATGTAGTAATGGATTTCACGTATGTCTTTTTTTTATCTGTTTGCAAGTTATTTTGGTGTATTTGAGAAGCTTAGCTGGGGTTGTCTGCCATGGAATCCTTGTTACAGCAGTATACCAGCAACACTGTAGTTGATAAGTTAAAACTGAATGTCTTAGTGGGATTACGAAATATCAGATTAGAAGTATCTACATCGCCCCTCTCTTACCTCCTATTTACCTATGTAATCCCCTGGGATTATGAAGTATCAGATTAGAAGTAACTATCCCAGAGTTGGGGACTTGAGTCTCAAGACTTTTGACTCAAATCTGACTGTAGTCACTTACAGTATTTTAAGACTTCAGACTTGACTTGGACTTGCCCTCAGAAGACTTTATTTAGACTTGATTTGTGGCTCAGTGCTCTAAAATTTAGGCATGTGTAGACTTAATTGTGTCTTGCCTTTTAAGGCTTCTTAATTTAACATGACAGTGGTTGTTTTCTGAAACCGCAACATGATGCACAGGCTCCACGATTAGTAGGCCCTATGCTCACCTGCACTGCATATAGTAAGTGGCCATGTTTTTACATGCTGACACTGTTGTATTCAGCATTGACTACAATTGGGATTAATTTGTCTTTTTACGTGAAAAGTTTCAAGTAACAAAAAAGTGCACCATGTAGCAAAGATTTACTACCTAGAATGATGTTGTCCAGAAAATTGTTTTGTTTCTGGTGTTAAGTTGATAGCAATTTCTTCAAAGAGTGGCCTCATCAGGATATGCCTTTGTACGTTTTGTCTTGCACTTGCAAGCAAAGGAGTGTTTATACTGCCCTCTAGTTTTATATAAAGGTGCATCTACCAACTTATTGGCTTGACTGTCCTTACTTTGCATCCATTACATCATTAAAGTACTTCTGTACCTCGGACAAGTTCTACAGTTAAGCTTCAAAGAAGAATACCTCTGGCCTTGATTTTACAATTGTTGGAGATTTTGTTAACCTTCATGCTGAAAATCTTACTTTATATGCATTTATTTAACTGTTGTTAGGTTTTAACCAAATTCTGTCGTTTACCCTGTTTAAATTTTGGAGGTGGTGTTGTAGTGTTGGCCTAAATATACTTGAGTTGGCCTTCAAACTTCAGTAAGATGTCAGTTGGGTTATATGCTAGTTGTACAGTAGTGTAATACAGTACACTTTAGGTGCCACAGGTTCAATTACATCGTTTTGAAACGAGGCCATTCAAAGACATCAGAAGGAAACCTGACATATTGTTGCAAGTCATTTGTATAGTACTTGTTAGTACAGTCAATGACCAGCAAGTACTTATTTTATGAGCCATTCATAAAACTTTGGAAGGCTTACTTTATCACATGGATTGGAAATACAGAAGAGGTGCCTTCTAAATAGCAAATTTAAAGCATTTCATTCCATTTCCTTGACTGTCTTGCACCTGTTTTTAATGTTGCTATTTTCCTTGTTATAGTCTGTTTCTTGTAAACTGCCATTACTTAACGAAATGTCAAAAAGGCACTGAAAATTCTGTTTAGGTATCAACTGGCCCCCAAAAAGAAATAAACCAGTGTTAAGCATAATAAACCACTTCTCCATATGGTCATCATTTGAGATTTCTTCTCAGATTGACTGTGACTGTCCAAGTTTTCATCAGTAATAGCCTTCCGACTACATTAGCAACAGTTTGCCATTTATATACCTTTTAAAGTGGGCCCATAGTAACACAGAAAAGGAGATCAGTGTGTTGAAGAAGCAGATACAATATTAAAGAAAAAAAAACTTTTTGAAAAGTTTTTACAGTAATATGACAGACAAGAGTGGATGGTGTTATGGAAATATTAGTACTTTATAATCAGCATGTAGGTTCTGTATATGAATATTTAATGTTTGTTCATGAATATTAAAATCATATTAATACCCTACCGACATATGCAAGATTTACATATTAATCACAAATCCTGGAAATTAATTTGCAAAAAGGAATAAAGTTTATAGTTTCCTTTATTGGTAATAGGGGCCAGCACAGAAATGTGTGAGAGGATTTCTAAAATTGCATTTCTACTGCAAAACAGTGGTTTGTAAGTTACTCATATATTGCAAGTGAGTATAGCTGTGCCATACTACATCATATGTTTGCTTGTCTTGTGCTAATGTACTGTACATTGGGCATCCATGTTTTCTCATGGCATTAGCAAGCTGCTGTAACACTTAGTCAATTTTGCTCCTCATCACCTCCTATTTACTGTAGTATGTAATCCCCACCTTGCCTGCAAGTACCATCTGGCATAAATCATTAGCACTGGGGTGGTGCCCTCCCCCCCCCCCCCCCACTGTTAGAGGGAGTGGGAGGGCGCTGTGGTAGAACAACTCTTCCTCTCTTCATCTTGCCCAGAGCTTTGAGCAAGAGGTGTCTTTGTTTGACTCTGTTCCCCCTTGTGCAGACTATAAAAGGACATCCACCATTTTGGCTAGCAGCCTACCCTCATTTCTAGCTCTTTTGCTCCAAACCCCAGCTCTGCTCTGAAATTTGGGTCAGGCATTGTCAAGCTATAACTTTGTTACTGTTTGCATCATCATTACCAGGGTTGTAGAGCTAGACCATTCTTAGTGGTGGATTCCAAGTAGAGCATCCAAATAGATGGTGGTGAATAAAATGTGTAGTGTTTAATAAAAAGAGTGGTGTGTACAGTATTTTTTGTTTATTGGCCCTCTATTGGTGTCCTATATGGACAAAACTTTCCACAAAAAAAGTAAATTTTTCTTCCAGGTTACTCCAAAACCAGTTCAAACCATCATTGGTAGCAGTGATTAGCCAGGCAAGTTCTCCAGTGTGACTCTGTATGGATGAACTAGGGGGTCTAAGTTGAGGGGATGTTTCCCTCCCCCTTGGAAAAAATTTTTCAGTTTGAGAAGTGTCTACTGTAGATAGCAAGTAGTATAATATATATCAAATTTACCAAGCAAATGAGGTGAGAAGTACCATTTGTAATGATCGATTCTTTACAAAACTGAATCAATGTGATTTCTATAAAATAAACACCTGTGCAGAAATTGCTCTTCATATTTTTATGTGAGACATTCATTTGTCGCACAAATATGGGCTGGCTAAATTACTGATTGGTAGTGAAACTTAGTAATGTTCATTAACTGTTATTTCTGGGTGCTAAAGGGCAGTAGCAGGTGTTATTGCCCAGTGTTGCTCACCATAGCTGCAACCTTAGCAAATAACCAAATGGGAAGTTTTGTGTTTGTTTGGAAGAAAATTTGATATATGGTAATATGTAGTACTGTGCTATAATAAGGGAATGATGAAATGTTTGCGACTATATCATGTGGTCTCGCATAGTGCTACTAGCCTTGTGTAAATAGTACTGTAGAACAATCTGGCAAACCATCTGAAAAATATCTGAGTGTTCGTTTGCATTTTATTCCATGCCATAGTCACAGCTGTATTTTATATTAGATTATCCAGTCTATTTCGCTCCTCCTTACCTCCTATTTACATGGAGGTATGGTAATGGTAATACATTATTCATTCTATAAAATAAATGTTCAAAGAAAAGGTAGTCAAAATGGCAATCGTTTGTTTTGGGTTTTAGAAATGATTATATGTCCCCCAAAAATACTTTTAAAATATTTATAATAAATATTTTTTCTTTAAAAAACTGTCCAGTTGAATATGAATGAATATACAGTATCATATACAATATTTTAGTGCACTAATTATGGTCTCCAGGCGTCTCACAGTACAGGCAACTTTTGCTCCATTGCTCAGTGATATTCCAGTATTCAATTAGTCGTGATGTAAAAACATGGCAGTTTTATGTCGTAATTGGTCACACCAAATATTGCACAGCCATGAAAGTTGAAATTTTCGCAACTCAATTTCATGACTTTGCTTTGTATGGTGTCATATCACAAAAGTTACCAAGTAATTAGATTGTTTTCAACTTTTTTCGTTTCACATTGCACGTGTCATTGCACCTAGTGTGAAATGGTCTCCTTACATTAAAGTGTGTCATGGGTGACACTGTTCTAGACTGGCTGAAACACACTCCAACAATCATGAATATATAAGCAGAAGGATGAGAATCAATCATTTAAAAGTTCCAATGGCCAAGGCCAAGCTGAAGTATTTTACAAGAAATGATAGTTTGTACAATGTTGACTTTAGAGAGACTACAGGATTCAGGAGCACTCTAAGTATGTAGTTACATAAACAGAGGGCTCGATACTGTGAGCAAAAAATTAATCAGAATTCTTCACAGCGATTTAGTTGCACTGTTGACTTATCAGATGAACAGGAAATCTAGTAGACTTGTTCAAAAAATCATATGTTTACCAGTTCTTTGATCATCCAAGCATCATTTGCTTGAGAAGATTTAAATGTACTTGACATTCTTTGATGATGTTCTTTAGATAGTACAGTAGGTGGTCAATGAACCATAATTATGCCTTGTACATTATAGTATGTTGTAAACTTGATACAAAGATCAAGAGAAATGAGGACAGTTATATTTTTGATGGAGACATAATGGGGCATGTATTATTGTGAGCAGTTCCTGTCTTGGCAAAAAAAAAAAAAAAAAGGCTTTTTCAGTTAAAAGATCATTTATCATTTTGTGACAGTGGCACTGTTTGAATGGATGGATGCACAGGTAAAAGAATACTGTATAGTGGGAAATTTTCACGGGGGTTAAATTTTCGAGCTTTTTGCGACCAAGCATCTTATTGCCAGTTTAAGACCTGTGAAAGTACTTTCATTAGTTTGTTCAAGACTATGTTGGTTGCCTGTAACAGCAAATTCTTCACTCTGCAAACATGTGAACAAGTTACAGATTTGCCAAAAATTAGCCTCACAGAAATTTCCTGCTATACAGTTGTGCATTTAAGCAACCTGTTGAATCTCTGTAATGCTATAGGTGTAATTTTGTTATTCACATCACAGACATATACTTACCCCTTGCTACATCTTTGCACAACTCGTAGTAGTTTTGACACCCCGCCCCCAGTGTCTGCCATTTTGGCTGGCAATTCGTCCTCATTCTCCTTCTACTGCAGATTCAAGTGGAGGGATTTTGTAAAGTCGTTTCATTATTTGGACCATTTACTGTATTTGTTCTTTTACCGTCAGGTAATATTAGTGATACAGTATACATGTACAAATCAGTGTACAGCATACAACAAACAGTACTATTGGTGTCAGAAGATTTGACCAATAATTGTGCAACTGTACAGCTGCTGTTGCTTCTTCAAAGAACTACGTTAGTCAGAAATGAGATTGAACACCCATATGGGAGGATGGGGGGGGGGGTAGCTTCTTCATAAACTGTAAATAAGTTAAAAATAAACTTTGTTTGAATCTGTTACACTCCTACTTACCTCCCCTATAACTACTATCGGAAAGTCCATCTACCACAGAATGATCACTGGTGATAAATTTCATGACTAGATGGCGCCATACCATCTCCTTATGATGACTAACTTAACTCGCCCATGTTTCATTGCCTAGCAGAATGGTGAACTTCGTTTTTAGTGTAGCACCATATTTTGCGTATTTTTCATCTGGCTTTGGTCCTCTAGGGCTCAACGCTTTTTGGGAAATTTTCTGTTTATTTATTTTACATTACAGATTTATAAAAATCTACAAGTATTAAATTGAGATACATACATTTAATATAGAGAAGCAGAAAAGAGGGTATGTTGTTCAAAAACAGTTTTACCAGAAAGAAAAGAGTAATGAAAATGTAAAAATATTCAAAGTATGGCTTATGTAAGTGTTTTTGGAGTGGAAAAGTTAATCGAAGAATGCTCACTAAGAGTAACTTGAATAAAACTTCTGGAACTTGACAAATATATATTTTAAAATTCACTAAGCAGGTATAGCATAGGGCCAACGATTTCCCGTAATCGCGGAAAAAAAGCGGAATTTACTTTTCTGCACGGAATTTTACGGAATTAAGCAAAAATTATCAGGTTCAAAAATACATGTAAAATTTGACAAAAAACTGAGTTATTTTTTCTTCAAAACCATGTCAATTGAATGCCTGCATATACTGTAACAAAGACATACACATACATTTTATCATCTGAAGTGGTGGCAAATTAACCGTTAAACCATCAAAACCCCTTGAAGTTACGATCAGAAAACAAGTAGGACATTTACGAAAATTGGCAAAATTTTGCCTGTATAGGCTCCAGTCTGCCTATACTATAGTGTGTTAGGCTAGGCTGCTTGTGTGTCACAAGTGTTTTTTGCCTTCAAGATCGTAACCAGAAAAGTTTAGGACTTGTTTTCAACATAATTACTCCCAAAACCGAAAATCATGGAAAGCAGTTATGCTTGAAATAGAAATTTACGGATTTTGGAAAGCTAAAACGGAATTTTGTGATTTGAGAAGCAGAAAATCAGTGGCTTTAATAGCACATTTTATAGGATGACTTGGCATCACAAACCCTTGTCATGTCTTGCATTCTGGTAATTCTCAGTTATGTCAGGTTGTCATCTACTGCAAAATGTACTGGACTGTACATATGCCTCGTGATGCAATGAATATTTAATGTTAAAGCATAAGTTAAGGAATAGAAGTGCCTTCTAGATGAATTTTGAGCAGTTTGACACACTCCAGGAGGTGGTAAGCTATCCGGTGGGACAGTTGTTGCATGCTATAAAGAGAAGAATATGTTTGCTTCTTGTAAATAAGAGAGACTGTTCATACACTGAAGACAAAGTTAAAATGTCAAAAAGTAATCATGGTAGCTTTGAAAGCTTTCAGTCCTGTAGAAAACAGGGGTGAAGTTGTCTTGATTATTCATATGTGTGCCTTGCATTCAAGTGGTCCCTGGATCAAGTCCTTGTGGAGTTACCTGGAAATTTTCTGGTGATTTAATTACTTGTTTGGCAAAGCTGTTAGGAGTGGTACTGAATGGGTTTCAAAATTAGTTGTATTATAATGAACATTTTCTGGTTATCTGACTCAGAAGGTTGTCTGACTCAGGAATCATCTACTATAGATGTTTGTTTGGATAAATGGAAATCTGCATCGCCCCTCCTTACCTTCTATTTACCTGTGTAACCCTCACCTACCCGCAATTAGTACCTGGTAGATTTGTGATAGCACAGTACAGTAACCACCGGTACCCAATGGAAGTCTATTGAGCTGGATATGGACACCCCCGCCTAGTAACCCACTGGGTAGAAGTCAGAGGTGAGCCTCACTGGTATTTACCCATGGTTAGCCGCCTGATAAAGGGTCCCTGCAAAGCCCAAGTGACTTTTTAACCCTGAAAACACCATTTAGCTCTATATAGATCATCCAATCCGTTACGTGTGCCATATTGAAGTACAGCTGAGTATTACTGCATTTCAGTGAAGTTAATATCCTATTTATACACATGTTTGTATGTTTTGGAGCAATTGTAAATGTTGAGACAGGTGTTGTGTGATGTGATAGTCAATTCAAGTGTCTCCTAAACAAATAGTTGGAACAAACCCCCAAAGCCACAAAAATAAAAGGAAACAAAAAATACTTGTTCCTGTCAGAACCAGTGAATTTATTTTGAACAAACACATATGTGATCAAGATCCTGTAGGATTGGGAGACTAGCCTTGTTCTAGCTTAGTTCAGTGGCACAATTTTCGTTCAAGGATTGAATGCAATCATGATGTCACACACCGTCAAATTGGAGTGCTCAGGAAACTGATAAAGGCAGAACAGCTGCTGCCTAAAATAGTGAAACTCAAAACACTAAAATCTGTCAAATTGTGAAAAGAAATATGAAACCAAGTGCACATTAGTAAAACAGGCTTAGCCTTTTAATACAAAAAAATCGACTACGATAAAAGCAAGACTGAGTCAGGGTGTGCATTCAGTCTGCCACCATGCACAAAAGTTGTGTACAGAGGCTCTGTAACTCTTGCACATGCTTTTTAAGAAGGTGTAAAAGACAGGATGTTTAGGAAAAATTGTAATGCTTGGTCATCAGTTTTACATGACCTGTTGGTTTTCTGCAAACGTTGTGGCTATTTGCCCGACAGTCGGGCAAATTGGAAGTTTAGTTTTCTTATTTTCCCGACAGCAATCGACCAATCATATCACCCCAACAGACTTGTGACGTAAGAAATGTTAGTTGGTGCGGTGCGGTGTGCATGTGCGTGTGTAGGCCTACCACAGAACAATATATAATTCTGTGGTGTGTACGTACGTACAGTATGTGTGGTTACTACTTACAGATCAGCACACTCAGTGGACTTCCATAGCTTCGATGACTTATCAGAGTACAGTACTCAGGAGAAAATTCCAGACAATTCCCATTGAGTCCCATCGGATTATTTTAAAAACTATCAGAAGAAACGTTTTCTGTGTTTTAGCATAGTTGTTTGTAGAACAGTAGAAACAGCAAACAAAGGCAAATACTGAAAGGAAGGAAACAAGAAATGCAATCTGAAGGAGTTTTGTGCTCAATAGTTGTCTGCATGTTGCAAATTTAACAAAATGCTGAAGTCGACTCGGAATAGGCTTCAAACTGTTATTTGGTGGCACCATTTTTCTTCTGGCGAACTTCTCATTTTCAAAAAAAAAAAACTTGCGCACTCCACTGCTCCCTAGGCTTGCCGGTAGGACAAATAAGGACCATTAGTTTCCCGACATACAATTCAAATATTTTCTGAGGCTACAGACTTAGAATAGCCCCGTCACTTTCGTCCACAGTCGGGAAAATAAGGATGTCCAATAATTTTCCCGACTGTCGGGAAAATAAAGTTAACCTTATTTTCCCGACATACTATTCAAGTATTTTTAGAGGCTACAAATTTAGGATAGCGCCATCACTTTGGCCAATCGTCGGGAAAATAAGGAAGGAAAAGTCGTGTTATTTTCTCGACTGTCGGGTAAATAGCTTCCACCTTCTGCAAAACACCAGTGTTTCTTTTTCCATGGTTGGTTGCATTTTATATAGTACCACAGTTGTTCATGATGTTTTTCCTCATAACTTTCACTGCTGACTTCTATACCTGTAGCAAAGTTAAAACAAAGATAAGCAGGGTTTGCGTTTTACACCGAAACGGGCGTTTTTTACGCCGACGGAAATTTTAATTACGACCAAAAATACGATTCAGTCGTAAATATAAATTTTAACTTGCCCATCTTTACAACAGAAAATTCAACTCACCAAACACTCACCTGCTAAGGTATAATATTGTTCACACTACGCATTCCACTAGTTTACCGTAAGGATAAAAAACCTAAAACCGGTAGGCCTAACGTTACAAGTTTTCCATTCTCTGCAGCATAGTTTGCATCGAGGGCATGATCTACTGCGCTGCTGTACATGGGTTATTCTATACTTTAGTACTACAGTAGACTGACGAGTGCTCACAACAAATTCTTCGTAACGTGGGCGCGGTCTGTAATACTGGGCTGCCCTGGATACAGCATACAATGTATGCACTGGATGTTCAGGTCCATGCAAATCAGTTGTATGTGCAGTGCTGCTTGTAAACAGGATTATACCAGTGAGATTGGAGGGGGGATTTAGTACAAGTTTTGAAGTGAAATTATATAGCTGGTGTGGTTTACGACCACGTGGCGCTGTTATTAGCGGGATTTTGCGTTCCTAGTTACAACTATATCTGTTTTGCGAACCGTACGTAGCTTGTCGCATACCAAATGTAAAAATTTCATCATGTCGCTCTTTGCGTTTGGAATAAAGAGAAAATCAAATAGGGAGGAAAGTGGACAGTCTGAAGAGGATGGTAATTCCAGCGGACAGCCAGAAGCAAGTTCTGAAAGGGATAACCCAAGCACTAGTGGTGCCATGAGTACCAGCAAATCGGGAAAAAAGAAAAAGATGGAGCGAGGGTCACTTTCTATAAAACAGTCCAGGTTCGAGGCATGGAAAAAGGAATTTACATGGTTGAGTTTTTCTGCTGATCGTTGCAAAGCCTTTTGTGACATTTGCAAGGAAACAAAGCAAACAGGGTCATTTGCAAACGAAGGTGCTGCAGATACCCAACACTCCACATTGCTCAAGCACTGTAAAAGTAAGGGTCATTCAGCTGCCATAGTCGCAATGTCATCCAAGTCATCTATGGCAACAATGTTAATAGCAGCAAAAGCAGCAGAATCTGACCGTGCCCTTAACACATTTAAAACTATTTACTGGATGGCCAAGCAAGATATTGCCAATGACAAATTAAGTGCCCTTTTAGAACTACAGAAACTAAATGGTTGTGATATTGGTTGTGTTTCAATGCACATGGATACAATGAAAGAAATTCAGGGTGTGTTTTCTGATATCATAAAGGATGACTTGAAAATGAAGTTAAGGGAGTCTGCTGCATTCAGCCTCATGATTGATGAAACCACGGATATCCGAGTGAATGAAAAGTTAGTTCTGTATGCCCAATTGGTTGACAAAGATGGCTTTGTAGAGACAAGATCCGTGGAAAATCTTAGTATCGAGAAATGTGACGCAGCCACTATTGCTGAAGCAGTGATGAAGTGTATGGAGAAGTATGAGGTAAATAGCGAAAAGTTTGTTGCAATGGGAACTGATGGTGCCTCTGTAATGGTTGGAGCAAAAACAGGAGTGTGCTCCCATATTCGTGAAAATCTCAATCCAAGACTCGTACAGGTCCATTGTGCAGCTCATCGCCTACACTTGGCAGTATCCCAAGCAGCCAACAACATCCCCTATCTAGCCCAGCACCGAAGGTTGATGGGAAGCATTTACTCCTTCTACTCACGGTCGGCAGTACGCACAAACAGACTACGGAAAATTCAAGACCTCCTGAAAGAAGGAACTTTAACACTGAAGCAGGTCTATGAGGTTCGTTGGCTCTCCTTGAGTGGGTCCTTAGCAGCAGTGAATGCTAATTATGCCAGCCTTGTGACAGAGTTTGAGATGGAGGCAGTAGAGGAGAAGGATGCAGCAGCAGCAGGATTGGCCAAACAGATGAAGAAGAAGGTGTTTGTGGCTACTCTATGCCTGCTATTGGATGTGCTGCAGCATGTTACCAGTTTGTGCCTGTTCTTCCAGAAGGAAAACCTTGAGATCAGCTCAGTCTTCCCAATGGTGTCAGCCGTAAAAGCAGCTATACAGGGTCTTGCCACCGATAATGGCCCACACCTTAAAGCCATGGAAGAGAGCTTATCAACAACGGGTGGATACAAAGGAGTCACACTGGATGACAAAGATGGTGACAGGCAATCATTCTCCTCTATCAGATCAGAGTTCATAGCAGCATTGCTTCTCAATCTTGATGCTAGATTCAGCAACTCAGCAGGCGATGTTTGCTCTTCGTTTGGAATATTCAACCCCAAACTACTCCCGGCCACAAAAAAAGACCTGGAATCATATGGTTTGGATGCCATCAAGATCCTTGCCCAGCATTATGGCACATCTCTTAAGGTGGGCGAGAGGGAGGAGGAGTGTGAGGCAGTGGTTGAACCATCAGCTCTTGAGGCCGAATGGAAATTATTCAGTTTGATGCTCTTTGGTTCGTACCAAAAACTGAATTCCCAGGCTGTTTGCAAGATACTCTGTTCTGATTTCAATGCAAAATTCCCGAATCTGACCAAACTGTGCCAGATAGCTTTGGCTATACCACTGACAAGTGTGCCCTGCGAACGTGGCTTCAGTGCTCAGAATCGCATCCATACTAAGAGTAGATCACTGCTACTAACTAAAAATGTGGACATGCTAATGCGCATTGCTGCTGGACCAGATATTCAGAACTTCAACTTTCAGGAGGCATTGAAACGCTGGAACACCAAACCAAGGTGGAAGAGATTTTAGGCAGCCTAGGCAGGCAATATGTATCATATCATCTCCAAACTCTTAGCAAATCCATTGTTCACCATTTTGTTGTGTTGTTGTTCAGAGAGTCATTTGATTTTACAACCCAGTTGTTACAGACGTACAGTTTTCAAAGTAATTAAGCATAAATCATTTTACTTGGATCAAGTTCGATGTTATCTATTACGAAGTCGAAACAAAGCTGAAAATTCTGAGTTACTGAGTTAATAAAACCAAATAATTAACAAAAAGAACACCTCCAAAATAATGGTCTATCCCAATGTCTTGCAACTTTTGACAAGTGACAACGAAGAACGAACGTTCCTGATCGTACGGCACCGCCATACATACTGCATGTACACACTGCATGGAAATGCATTTGTCATTGTGTTTAATCTGACACTGCTAACGTTAGGTAAAGCTAGGCTATAGGCTACCTGTTGCTGGATCATACTCGGAATATATTGGATATTTTCGGCTAAATTTCTCTTTGAGGGAAGTGAACATATTTCTTTTAACCAAAGGATCGTTTCTCATCAGAAAATCATGTTGGTATGAAATTTTTCATTCACACTTGCATGAATATATCGATGAGTTGCGCTAACGTTGTTGTAGGTTGTAGCCTATAGGCTAGGCTTAATGTTGCCGTTTACGGCGCGGAAGGCATTGTATATTTATTCATTTACGCCAGAATTTTTAAAAGTTACGACGCGAAATTTTGGATGGTCGTAAAAAAGAAAATACTATCATGAAAAATTACGACGACTTTTTCAGAGAAACGCAAACCCTGAAGATAAGCTCTACTGACCAAAATTATGTTCCTTTAAAAATGTCCTTGCAGACACTGCTGGCATCATTAAAAATACAGTATCATGGGCATCACCAGACATTTTAAAAGGGGGTTCGTATTTTGTGTGAAGAAGGAAGTTATCGCCAGCAATGCCACCTGTGCATATAACTTGAGCACTGTGGCCTGGGGTCCAGGGGCCCACTTGAGGACGCCTGGTGGGGTCCAGGAGTGAAGCCCTGGTGGGGTCCAGGGGGTGAAGCCCCTGGAAGCTCTGACGAGTTAGACACTTCAAAAGTCTATAATGCGGTGAAATGATCGCCAATTTTGCTAGTTTGATAATGCCAAAAATATGATTCCATATAAGAGTAAAACGTGAACCCATGGATGGGGATCACAGAAAAAGCTTTTAAGTCTTAAAATGACACTGGCACCAGCATGAGAATGTTTCTGTGTAAAGTTGGGGGTCTCTCATGGGATCCATGGGCTCGGTCAAGAAAACCAACTGGTAGGATCCAGAGGCAAAGGATTTCTTGAACTGCACATGTCATGTATTCCATTAAAATAGGTAATGGGAAGGTAAAATTTGAAAAAACTGAGCAAAAATTGAAGGGAGAACAGAAGAAGTTGATTGAGATTTAGAATAATGATTGACCCATGATTCGGTTTGATACATATGCAGAGTAACCGAGCTGTAATCACAGCGAAATTAACCATTCAACATATTGAAAGAAATTTATACTTTGCAATGGCAGAAGAAACCTATTTCAATTTTTGGTACATGTATCCTTCAAACATTTCTGTGAAAAGCTCAAAGGGGTTGGTTTGCACCCCTTGACCCTCCTTCCCCATCCCGCGGTGACACCCATGAGTATATTTAATGGCACCAGAAAGGGAAGAAATCGCCATATTCACTTTGCAGATTTATAGCCCTTGCAACATCTATTATGCATTATTCCTTAGCAAAGGGAGGCATTTGGAGATCGTTTTAGCAAATTGCCCCCATTGTGACTAGGCCATGTTTAGGAGTGCCTTAATTTACAATATTTGTACTATTAGTACGCAAAGACTTCTGTGCATGTATGCAAAATCCATCATTGTTAAATAAAAATGATGGTTCATTAAAAGTGTATACATAAACTTTCTTTTATGTAAATATTGTAAAGAAATTGTAAGGTAAATGGACTAGGGTAAGATATCGTAGTACATGGCTCGAAGAAAAGTCCAACCTTGGTTTTTTTTTTTTTCATAAAAAGAGTTACATATAGTTGATCTTAAGTTTAATCTGTTATGCAATAGTCCCATTGAAATAGATCAAGCACAATTCTTTAGGAAACAGAGCCCTGGTCATCATTTTGGGATTATCAATTTTACCCAACACTTTTACAAAATACACTTTTGGGGGGGGGGGAGGGGGGTAAAGTGTCAGGGAATCATGAACCCTTTTTCCAAAAAAAAAAAAAGAATGATTTTTGTACAGAAATGTCATCATTTTCGCATTTATCAAAGTACTCAATGGGAGGTAGACGGGAGGTCCGAAAAACAAACATATTTCACACTACCATTTCAAAATTTTAATCTTTCATTTGCAAAGTGTATTACAAATAGTCTTGCTGTGTACATTGGTAGTATTCAAAATGTTCTTTGGCATAGATTTTAGAAAGCTACTGTATGAGCCTGCCTCCTCCCTAACTGTGTAATTTGTATTGAGCACAGTAATAAAGAAAATCAAGCCATTGTACGGATTTGTGTAGGGAAAAAAAAAGCCATTCAGTTCAATGTCAGCTTTTTCATACACAACAGGACATAAGATAATAGCAGTAATCAATGAACATTAAGGAGTACCAGCAAGATTGGTCTCTAAGGCTGAACACACCCTAGGCAGGTCACTGTGCTGGTATCCGTGGAAATGTATCAGCACAATTTTGAACAAATGCCACGTATTTTGTACATCTTTCACGTTCACCAACATGATA
Organism: Holothuria leucospilota; assembly: GCA_029531755.1. NCBI lineage: Eukaryota > Metazoa > Echinodermata > Holothuroidea > Aspidochirotida > Holothuriidae > Holothuria > Holothuria leucospilota. The sequence continues at coordinate 26,031,904 of CM055978.1, forward strand.
GCTAAAACTAATGGAAATGTTGCAAGGTTTGTAATGCTGTTATAATGGTTGCTGTAGTCAAGAGTTTGGTTTCGTTTTGGTACTTGTATTGTTAAAGGAATATTCCAGTGAAAATTTCAGAGATCTCAAATGAAAGACTAACTTTTCATCACATGCCCTTCAAATCCCACATCCATCGCTTGTTCATAACTCAAGATATTCCGCTTAAAAGATAGGTTATTCCTGTCAAAAACAAACTTCCAGTTGCTTCAAGGTCACAAAATGTTATGTAATACTGACAGATTGCTTCCAAAATTTTTCGTTGTACTTTCGAAGTGAAGCATTTAATTTGACCTTTAAACTTGACACCTTTGAAACATTGAAGGACATTCATCTTAGATTGAATTAAAAATCTGGTGAGAATAAAGGTTGCAATTCTAAAAGTGTCTGCATATTTCATTTACATGTGTCAAGAATATAAAGAAATACAAATGATGTCCAATTAGTCTGTCTGTATGGCATCACAAATTTCCCATAATGCACTGCACTGCAGTGAATGGGATATTTCTTCAACAATCCATAACTTCTCAATGCAACAGGCTATTGAGATGGGATATCCTGTAAATGAAAAAAGGAAGAAAAGGAAAAGAAGTACTCAGTCCCCAAGTTAAAGTAGTACTGTACACTTACGTTGATTTTTCTCTCGTGTTAGACTGATTAATTGTATCCAATAGTGGCTATTGGCCAATATTTCCCATTTTTGTTGTATATCCATATTGGTAAAATTTACTTAAAATGCCACACTGCCCAACCGTTATTTCTCACCACATGTACTTCAAAAACGTTACTTATTTAGCATGTTTGACAATAAGTCCCAGTATCCTACCTCATGGAAATGACACAACAATAGCGATTTCATTCAGCAGCCTTCGTTTCGTGTACAGTTTGCTCATTTCTCAAATATCAGCATAAGATTAGTATGGACATATATTGCGAACTGAAAATATAGGTATGAGTAATATTACCTGTATGTAATATTGGTACAAGAATACTTTTCTCCAGCATCCTATTTTAATGTCTGCCTGTGGCAACTGAGTTAATGCATCTTTTTTAGAAGTTTGCCATTTTAGTTGGCTCAGAAATTTCGTTAAATATGTAAATTTTCTGCAGCTGCATTTAACAACCATCAGCTGTTACATGCTGCAGACACAGCCCACTATTCCACCTACATAATCAGGTCAGGTGTGTGGATTATGCTTATTTTAATCCACAAATGCACATGCCATGCATTCAGTAAATGATTTTGTTTACTTAAAAATATTCTTATTTTCTACCAAACATACGTAAAAAAACCAAAGCTATGATGAACAAAAGACAGGGTATGGCTTGCTTTGAAGGTACAGTACATTTAAACAGCTTGTTTCTTTTTTTTTTCTGCAGGTGTATGAACAAAGTCTACCCTAAAAATCTACCCACAACTAGCGTCATTCTAATTTATCATAATGAAGCTTGGAGCACATTACTACGCAACGTCCACAGTATCATCAATCGTTCACCGAGAGAATTGCTGGCTGAGATAATTCTCATAGATGATGCTAGCGATCAAGGTAATGATACAAAAGGTGAAAAAGAGGTTGAAAAAGCTAAAAATAAGAGAATTTTGTATAAAGTTCTGGTTTTCTTCACTTTGGAAACAGTGGAAATGTTTACACAGGGTTTTACCAAAAGGAGCTTTTCAGTAATTAAATTTTCTTGTTATATTAGAGGCCCTTGACAAATTTTAACAATGACAGATTTTGAGAAAAAGGACTGTAAACATGGGAGAGGGAAAAATGATTACTTTTGTAGTGGAATTATAGACATAACCTTCCAGTGTGTTTATTTACAGGAGTATAGAAAGTGATTACCTTTAGACTTTGTTCAGGACATCTATCATATTTTTGATCCCATTTATGTCTTTTTAGCTGGTTCTAAATTCCTTTAAATATCATGTAGCTGACAGAGAGGGACTGAGCTGTGACAGGCTAAAAAATGTGTTGACCTGAGAGTTCGTGTTTGCTCTAAAAGTGCGCAGTGTTGTGATTTCTGCACCCGGGTCAGATTATCCTGCAAAGAAAATAATCCAAGTTTCTGATATTGCAAATTTTCAGCTGCCTAATCCAGCAAGATGTAGGACAGAAATACATATAATGTAAAAAGTCCTGCAAAGGTTAAAAAAAAAGTATTGCACAAAGGTATTTCAAACTTTAGAGATCCCCAGTCTATTTCGTTTTCTTAAAGACCCTTTTTTGAATAGTAAGTACAAAGTATTGTGGGACATAGTTTTCATACCTGTCATTTTTTGCCACAGAAGAATGCGACTGACTAAAATGATGCTCACCAAAACTGTATCCCACAATCCTTTGTAATGGCTCTTTGGAAAAGGGTCTGTGACAGCACTGCTGGAATTAGAGATAAAATCCTTTTTAAGTTGGGGAATACCTGTAAATGAACTGAAGAAAATTTTTAAGGGCTAACTGAGGTTGCAGTGCCATTTTATTTCAAAGCATGAAGGGGATACCCCCAGTATCTGCCAGCTAGACATGATACCATACATTTCTGTACCATACTGTATGCAGACCTGCCAACCGTCCCGATTTTGGCGGGACAATCCCGATTTCCGATCTCAAAAACGTATGAAAAGTGGGACGTCCCGATTTTTCCAGTTTTCATGCTGACAGCATAATACTCCACAAGAAAAACAAAAATAGAGGCCAAGTGGGCGTAATATTCGAAAAAACTTCAAAAGGGAACACAAATATAGCTTGCGACAGTTTTCCCGACTTCCATTATAATGATAATTAGCCAATGCCGTTAGTGCTTTCACAATGGCCTTAATTCGTACAAAACGGCAGAGCAGAAGTGAAGGCCCGCTTTCTGCACGTACGTTTAGCAGTACATGAAACGGCTGGGCTTTATCGCCGTGGTCACCGTGAAAAAGTTGCAACTCGCGAAAGTCAGGAGTGGTTGAGATTGGTCAATCTAAAACGTGCCCGGATGTATATGTTTTCAGTTCATTGCAATATTGCTGCAAAAATTACCCACCACGTGTGGCGATAGCCATCATGCATGCTACCGTACGGGGCTCTTACTTCACTCAGCAGAGATATTTTTTAACATGATGCAAGATCAGCTTCTTCGTTAGTCGTAAAAACTTTCATATTATCTCCGGCATGATTTTCCTAAGCCTACAAGACTTTCGCGAAGCCATATTCCATTCGAGTATCACTGCTTGAAATCGTGTCAAAGAGTCAATCTACGGTTCTATATATCTACAGCTTGCATGCGTACATTTACATACTGTACATTGAAAACTTTCGGTGGCTAAGTGAAGCCGTCCAAATCTTGATCCAGACATCATTCATATCAATTAATGGCCGGCTTGATAATTTTTGTAGAAAGCCATGAAATACTAACAGGGAAATCTTTTGCAACCAGTGAATACATACGCAAGATATCGACTTCCGACGGGATGAGATTTTAGTCCCGAAATCTTGGTAAGCTAGCACAGGCAAGCTACTGGCTACAGCTCTCACCATAGGCTATAGTGTGTAATATACACATTGTTTCAATCAAACAAGATCATCGCCGAAAGTATCTAGAATGAACCAGCTATTGGCCAAAAAACCCGTAAACATGAAACTGGCATGTGCAAAAAGCCTTCAGACAACTATTCAAAACATATTCGCAAGCTTCACTTGAAATACTTTTTCTTACGAGGCAACTTCCTTTATGGAGGCTTGACACTTATGCCTTTGCCTAACGTGTAATGTATGTACACCAAGAACCTAACCTACACGTCTCTGCAGTTAATCTGCTACAGAAGTGAAGGCTTGATCTATAGCCACGGGGCTATAAACATTTTTCAATAGCCGTTGTTGCAAAGTGTTTAGAAGGTTTTATTAGTTCTCTAACATTGAGTTATGCATGAAAAGACATATTTATTGATAAGATGGCATCATTAATTACCTTATTTTCCTGCATTATTTTAAAAGTTTAGGATATGTTGCCCATATATAACACTGTTACGAGAAAGTGCTCAAAACTTTAGACAATCCCCATGAACACATGCTTGGGCAAATTCTGATGAAACTTACACACATTGATGACTAGATGGTTGGTTATCAGTGATGGTCAGGGATTTGGAGTCAAAGGTCATCTAGGGGTCATCTGGGGTTTATTTTATGGAAAAGCAAAAGAGGTCTTATACCTCCTTATGATGTAGGGATATCTTTGGGTGTTTATTGATGTGATATAACTTTGGTAGTATCCTCAAAAAGGGTGTTCATAAATTTTGGGTCAATGGTCATCTAGTGGTCATATTATGGAAAAAGAAAAAAATGCACTGACTTCTACAAATGTAGTAATAGTTTGGGGTATTTCTTGTGATATTTTTTTGGTAATAGCCCCATACAGGTTGTTCAAGAAAGTTTAGATCATTGGTCATCTATTGGGTCATGTTGGGGTCATTTCATGGAAAAACTAAAAAAAAAATGCATTGTCTTCCACTGATGTTGGGAAAGTTTTGTGTGTTTATTGTTGTGATATCACTTTGGACCAGTGAAAGCCAATATAAAGGCTGGGTGTTCAGGAATTTCTCACATTTTGCAGTAATTCTTTTTGTTCTCATAATAAAACAAATGGGATTGACATTTTCTTGGGGCTCTTGAAAAAACTAAGGCCTGCAGTTCTTGGTCTCTTGAATTTCCAACCCTAATGAAAACCCTTGTGCTTGCTTCAAGAATACAAACTCAGTGTTATTGTAAGCATTAAAACTGATAAATTTAGCATTCAAAAAGTCTTCCTAACATATCTGAAACTACTGAAACCCAGGAGCTTCCGGGGGCTTCGCCCCCTGGACCCCCACCAGGGGCCCTAGGGCGGGCCCCTGGACCCCACCCGTTTTTGTCTCATGCTTCGCGCTCGATGTGCGTGCTTCGCACGCACTTCTATTACATCGCGATAGTTTGTCCCACTTTTGGAAATTGAAAGGTTGGCAGGTATGTGTATGTAATGGGAAGAAGATGCATTGTACACAATAAGTAGACAATTATTTACATTTTTGTCATTTATGAACCGGACACTCGAACTGAAATGACGAAACTTGGTAGATTCAAAAACCTGTTGAGGTAGTAACAGTTGAGCAGAAGCAGAGTAAGGACTAACCTTGAGCTGGGATGGTGAACATTAAAAGGCAGTGCTCAAACTACTCCGGGTAATGTGTGACATGCGAAGCTTATACAAATTAGATGTAGCAAGGGGTTATAGAAATTAGATGTTGCAAGAGGTTATTAAAATCAACTTCGCCCCTCCTTACGTCTTATTTGTAATCAATTTACAAAGTGTAAATAGGAGGTAAGTATCGGGGCTCGTAGATTTCCAAACCAGGGAGTTTTGGGAAGTCTGTCACACATGTCCACACCAGTAAGGTGGGGAAGGGGGCATCATTTGGGGAATTTGAATTTGGAAGTGTTATTCAAGGTTGGAATTGAAGTAAAGGTGAAAGTTTTGTATGGTATGAGAAGTCCTTGAATCTAAGCCATTTGGTCTGGAAAAATTAATGGTCTGAAAACCTTGCACTTCAGAGTTTCAGACTATACTCATTCGGATGAAAAGTTATTCAAAGGAGAAGAGAAAACTCCATCTTAAGTATTTCTAAGACTGTCTACCTTCGCCTTTAATAGCCAGGTCATTTGTACATTTTACATATCTTGTTTTGTAACTTTTTTTCTGCATCTTTAGAACATCTTGGTAAGAAGCTAGAAGATTATGTTGCCAAGTTACCTGTACCAGTCCGAATAGATCGTCTGCCGGAAAGATCAGGTCTTATCAGAGCCCGCATGAGAGGTGCAGCATTAGCCAAGGGACAAGTGCTAACTTTTTTAGATTCTCATTGTGAATGCACAGAGGGATGGTTAGAACCTTTACTAGGGAGAATAGCAGAGGATAGGTATGTATCTAGTTTTCATGCAAATCATGGAAGTCTCTGACAGAACAGGTCTGTAAACATGAACAAGTAGTGACATTCACTTTGGAGACATATACATGCCCTTCTGGGAAATTTGCAGGGAGAACTGAGAAAAAGTGGCATGACTGATTTAAAGACTCTAAATCCCCCCTCTTCTCCACCTATTCACTTATATAATCCTTAATTGCCTACAGTTTAAACCCAGCAAAGTCAGTGGCTCTGTGGAAGGGAGCCCCAATCTAGAACATGCCATGATTTCATTCCGTTTTTTGTATATCAGACGCCCACAATTGCCATCTGGGAAAGTATCTGTTCATTTTCTACTGTTTTTTCCAGGGAGTTTTGAGGGCAGCACACTCTTACATGTCAGAAAAAAATACATTTTACCTGTATTTAGTGCCAATATCTAGACAAGTCCCAATCAGTGCTGCACATATATATTACCCCTGCTGAACATTTACAGTTTTCTGTCCTGCAGATGTGTTTTCTAGTGAGCCTCAGCAGCTATGCAGTGCATAGTGGTCCCTGCATAACACCTGGCTGAGGCCATTTGGATAAACCATCTTGCTGATGGAGGTTCTGAAATAAGCTGATAAAAATGGAACCAGAAGTCACCGGATCACTCTCCAAATAAACCAGTAGCTTACCACACTCCATCAGATTTTAAGTCTTGTAGAAAGGCATGGACTTGTTTCACAATGAATTCATCTGTATAATTATTAAAGTCTTACTCATAACTTAATGTATTTTGTAACACTGATTATTAAATCTAAATGCATATTTTGTCCTGTGACCATGTCATACAGCTACTGTTAACAATTATGCCACGAGAGATAACTTCCTCTTGCAGTTCATGGAAATTGTTGGTGTAACAATGCCATGTCTTTGGAACGCAGGACTATACTATAAGGTAGCTTCATGTATTTTTTCAAAAGAAGGCAATGATAGCCCCCACCCCCACCCACCCCACCCCACCACCCCCACCCTCATACTAACCTTGACCAATTTATGGGATTATTCCATTACAGTTTTCATATTGGCAGTTCTTGTAACAGGGCTTCACAGACCCCTAGCCATACAAGGTATTGAAGGGTGGTGGGGTTGTGGTGGCTTCCAGCAGGGTAAGATATTTTTTAGGTGGGGTGAGATATGAAAGGCAATAGAAGTTTTTGTTGGCAAAAGCTTTCATGGGATGGTGGCTCCCCCTTTAGGTACTGGCCCGGTCACATGATTGTGACTGTATAGTAGGGAAATTCTCACATAAGGGAGTTGTCTTTATGTGATTTCAGCATGTGTTATTATTGTGTTTCATATAGAGCTCATCGGCTGTGTGTCTAGTGACTCTGTTCTTGTAACCACATATTGCTGTATCATAAATATTCATGTCTGTATCCCAAAAACTGAACATATGCTAAAGAAATCTTAATCTGAATCTGAGTTAAGAAGTGAGAAATTATCATAACTTATGTATTTTAACTTAAGTGGAAAAGAGGTGTCTGATATCAGTTGTGTGGAGACTGGCAAATTGTCTACAGTACCATCGTGTTGCTTCACTATTTTCAACATTGTCAGAACTGCCACTATATCTGTGGTATGTTTTATATGTTCCGTGTTCTGTGTGTTCTGGACTGGGCTTTCATAAATCTGTTATCAAAGACTTTCATAAGCGGTTACTTGTGTCAGATCTTTCAACATGAGGTCACAACATTAACTGTGGAAGCTGAGGAAGGATAAAGCCTACACTGTCTCTCTGTTTGTATTTCTTTCTAGGGAGAAATCAAATTTCTAGCCATGTTATCAAGGCTAGCTATTAGGGTATAGTATAAGATGACCCTGTATTGTAAGCACTGTAAGTAAAGGGGGTTTGATAAAAACAAAGAGGCAAACGCATGGCATTTGCATGGTGACAACATTAGAGGGGAATGCCCATTAGCCAGGATTGAGAAAAACTCCAACCACAACTAATCCTCTTAGCAAATAAACTGTGCAGCTCAACTTCCTGGCAGACATGAACTTCATTTTGACTTCTGAGAACTTGTATTGTTGAAAGTCACTCATGCATGACACACTGAAGAGCTGTGCTGGGCCTGAATGGGAGAGCCCCCAAACAGTTGTGAAGAGGAAACCACAAAGCAAACAAATCAATAAGGAGGACTAAATATTACTTCCCGACTTGCCACTGGCAGATAGGGTTAGAGTAGGTAATGGAAGATACCTGTCATGAACTTAATTATTTGAAGAAGTCAACTCAGTGTTAAAGTTAATATCCAAGCTTGTGTAATGCAGAGATATCAGTGTACATCCAACATTAATGTTTCTGTATGGTTCCTCCTTACATCCTATTTGCCTATGGTTACCTATGCAGTCTCTAATTGCCTGCAAACTAAAAGCACAGTGAGATCCCACTTTACCTCTAGAGGGCAGCCCATACCCTATGTATTATCCTTCTCTATTTGTGCCTTCTCTGTGTGTAGTAAATGTGTTTTCTTTCCACTCTTTTTGAAATCTCAATCCTTTTCTTTACAGTTGAACTCATTTTTCAGTAGGACCCATTATGGACCATATTTTAATATCTACCCAGTTTTGAATATCCTTTTCTGTTTTTGTTATTTCTGTGGCCATTTTTCCTTGACGTTTGTCAATTCAAAGTCAAATGTGCATAAAAGCAATACATCCAAGCTCATGTAAGGCAGAGAGAATACATGCCAAGGTGATGTCTCTGTCTACATTGGTTTAATTGTGTAATAAATGTGGGTTCCTCTTCAGCATAGAGCTTCCCCATAGACTGCTGTACTGACCTTTGACCTGTAATACATGAGACACATTCAATGATGGTGTTTGTGAGATGTGAGTCATGGCAACCATTTCTGAACAGTTCCAAGTTTTGTTTCTGCAAAACCAAGTTATGGTGACATGTACCTCAAAAGAGGTTTTAACTCAACAGGTAGGAAGTGAAATCCCTGAGTGACATATCCATTGGAATGACTTCAGTATCGTGTGCAGTTATCAAGACACATTTCTAGGCTCTTCAAAGTTTAATGGTTTCTGGAGGAGCTCATAACATATGCAAAAATAATGAAGTGAGGCGTTGCTTGGTTGTAATATTTCTTTTGTCAACCCTAGATAAATTACATGTCAAGATAGTGCACCTACAGTATGCAGGGTGATATTGTTATTTTTCAAGAAAACCACTTGAAACTTCTAAAATAAATCCCCCAAGACATATCAGTGTTACAACTTAGGGCTATCTGAATGTACTTAAAGTCCAAGTATCATGACTGAAGGGAAGCCTTAAAAATGTTTAATGGGTCTAGTAAGTGACGTTTGGTACAATCATTTTTGGAAAATGAAAATTTGGCTCTTTTTGGTGGTTTTTTGATGAACATGATTTTTCATCTTTGTAGTGCTGATTGTCATGCTTTTCTGGAAATACGATCTATGACATCATAAGTGGAATAATGACACTTGCTCTCATTTATGTACTGACCTCAAGTGTGAGCTTGTGCACATGTCCACTAGGGCTATTGTTAGGAGTGGCTGTGTTTTACATTTGCTACCATCATAAAATTTCTCCTTGAACCTTATCTCATTGCATTGTTTCGGTTTTTTGTTTTTGTTTTAGAAGCTAATTGTGCCCCCTCCATTCAGCTACATGATTGCACCAATAATGCCTAGCATCTTCAATTTAAGCGAAGTACTGTATGTTCCAGCAGTAGACTACCAGCGTTCCCGTGTGATCACAAGTTCCATTTACAATGAGTAGGCTACCTAAAGCCTACTGTTATGCCTTTCAGCATGAACTGCCTGAAAAATGACCATACTTTTATGAAAGTTTCCTATTTCGCCCACCAATCACTTGAATATTTACTGTTGTAGTGTAAATCTCTGCAGATAATTTCTGAATGATAATCCAACGAATAATATATCAGAGGAGTTTACAAAATGAGCTTGCTCATTAGTTTTCGTAATGTTATAGGAAGCAGTTCAAGAATTTCAAGCTCTACGTTGCTTTTGTATGTACAGTATGAATGTGCACGGCGTACGTATATGGTAATTATGTACGTTAGCCTGGCCTGGTAGCTTAGCCAGTCAAAAGACTCTTAAGAAATACCTACTAGCAAAAGTCTTTGTGACAAACTTGAAAGCAGACTTGTGATTGGTGGAGATACCTTGCTATGCTATGCTCTGGTTTCCACCTTGTGTAGTCGTAATTTGGCTGCTTCTACTTCTAGCAATATTTTATGGCTTCTTACGGCAGTTTGTGACTTTCTGTCTATCTTGAACACTGATTTTTTCATGTTTTCTTAGTTATAAATTGAACTTGTCTATGAATACTTGGGATTCTGAAGCCATGTCATGTGTTACAACACTAATTTAAAATGGCTAGTGTCACAGTTTAATGTGTCATACTACTTTTACAGTGTCTGTGAGAAGGACCCATCTTAAATTCCACTTATAACATCATACAGAACTTCAGGAATTTGTAGCTCTCCGGAACTGATATCGTGAAAGATCGTACTATTTCGGCATCTGTGGGAAAATTTTGGTTTTTATTCAAATTTTAGTGTAATTATTGTGACAGGAATATTTAACCACCAAAGAAAATGAAACTAAGGGTCTTTTTTCATTACTGGGTGATAAGCTTAGCTGTAATACCAGATCTCTAAGTTGGAAGGGGAATAAGGGGACACCAACCCATTAAATTCCAAAAATTTGGCATTTTCCATGATAATTTTGTAGGTTTTTGGATATAACAAACATTTTTACTAAAGATTATCCTGGTTTCAACATCCCTTCAACTGTTCTTAAAATTAAGTGATAATGTTATTAGCTCAACCCACGAAGTGTGGATAGAGCTTATGTTATACTGTGGGGCAGGGGGGGAGGGGGAGAGAAAATGTCTTTCACACTGAAAATGTCTGTCTCACTTTTCAAAAGGCTTCTACTCCCACATGCTGTATGGATTTGCTTGAAATTTGAACACAATTTTCCTTGGGTGGTGGGCACTTTGAGGTGTGCAGGAATTTTTGGTCCAAGGTCCCGTTTTATGAAATTCTTCAAAATGTTTCTTCTCCTACAGATTCTCTTGTACAGTGATGATGGTTTGTCATAATGATACTCTGTTAGTGGTGCCTTCAGGGTGTTCAGGAATTTGAGTCCATGACCCAAGGTGGGCCTTAGGGTCCTTTTTGTGAAATTTGCAAAATGTTTAACCCCTCCTTTAGTTAATGTTAAACAGAGTTGACAGCCTGTCATAATGATGCTTGGTTAGTGATCTGTGTATTGTTTTCTGAAAGTGTTGGTCCAAGGTCCCAGGTGGGCTCTATGGCCTATTTTATGAAATTCTTCAAAAGTTTCTTCTACAGATTCTCTTGTACAGTGATGATGGTTTGTCATAATGATACTCTGTTCGTGGTAACTTCAGGGGGTCAGGAATTTTGGGTCCATGACCCAAGAGGGTCCATTTTGTGAAATATTGCAAAGTGATTACTTTTCCTCCAGTTTAAAATGTTAAACAGAGTTAACGGCCTGTCATAATGATGCTTGGTTAGTGATCTGTGTATGGTTTTCTGAAAGTTTTGGTCCAAGGTTCCGTGTGGGCTGTATGTTGCATTCTTATGAAGTTTTTCAAATTGCATACTCCTACAGATTCTCTTGAACAATTTTAATGGTTTGTCATAATGATACTTGGTTAGTGGTACCATCAGGGGTTCAGGAATTTTGGATCCAAGGCCCAAGAGGGTCCATTTTGTGAAATATTACAAAGTGATTAACTTTTTTTCCTCCAGTTATTGTTAAACAGAGTTGACGGCTTGTTATAATGATGCTTGGTTAGTGATCTGTTTGTGGTATTCTGAAAGTTTTTGTCCAAGGTTCCATGTGGCCCTACTCCATTAGTGGTACCTCCAGGGTCTTCATGAATTTGGATCTATGGCCAAACATGGACCCAAGGGTCCAACTATGAAATGTGGCAAAATGCTTAGCTCTTTATTCCAATTAATGTAAGACAGAGTGATGAGGGAATCAATGTTAGAATTTGGAATAATTTCAATTTTTAAAGTACAGTACACAAATCAGCACTACTAAGCAACATTTAAACTTCAAATGGATGGTGTAATTTTTATCCAGTACTTGGTTTTTTGCTTACAAATTTCACGGGGGAGGGGAGAGAGGAGAAGAGGGGAGGGGGAGGGTAGGGAAGACATTTGGTACTGTAGTTTCCTCTCCACAGGTTATGCAACTGCCCTACACAAACTGGTTGGATTTATGCATTATGGCAGTCTAGTTTCTGATCCCTGACACAGTCCAAGTGCTAGGTGAACAGTGTATACCATGGTAGTTGATACCAAAGATGGAAAGTTGATTACATTTTTGGGGGAGAGATATTTGTGTGAAATATTCTAATCGTGACAGTGCGACATATCGTGACCTAAAAGAAGTGGTACAGTTATTTTCGTTTGGAACAAATGAAAAGTACTGGTAGTTTTATCAGGAACCGGTAATAATAACCACACAAATATCTTTGGTACTTTCTTTACCGGTACTGCTGGTACTGGTATTTATGTGAAAAGCGGTATACTCCCTAACACGAGGGTTGAGCGACTGCAGCATTGCTGCTCTAGTAAAAAATATCTTGTAAGTTCTTTCTTCCAAGTCACACATTTGCATACATAACTTGTTATCATGATATAACGCAACATCAGAAATAACACTGTCAAAGGCTTGGTTAGTGTGATGGATTTTGAGGGGAGTTATGACCATTTTCTCCTTTTTTAATGCATTTTACATTGAATAGCCATTTTAGAAAGTTTCATGTCACCAGACCCTTTTACCCTCAGGAACCATAAATCAAAGACAGGAAAAGAAAGCCCCTTTTGCAGAAGCATGTACAATTGGATCATATTTTCTTACAAGTGATGAATTGGTTTCCGAAAACTACATCAAAGGGATCTTTTTAATCATGTGACTACTCTGATTGCGTCTTTGAAATCATTTTGGAAATGTCCTGGGGTGTTGGAGACAAAAGTGAACCTTTCTCGATGTTTCCTTCGGAAATGTAGTCGTTTACCTTCCTCGCCACTTGACAGCTAAACATTCCTTTTAATTAAATTTGGCTCATGAATGTGTTTAGACTGCAGAAGAACTTCCGACAATGATTGAATAGTTAGTACTAAATTTCGCTGGAAATAACCCGTCATGTAGCTTTAGATGACATGATAAACCAAATTACTAGTCCCCTTAGAGGAAATTATTAAAAAGAGAGGAAGCCTGTCAGATTTGAAACTTCTCAGCCTAGTTAAAAAAAAATCTGTGAAATCCAAAGAAGTTCTTTTCCCAGTCACTAAGCCATCTTTTCTTGTGGTACAAGCAGCAAAAACAGGGCAGAATTTGTAGGGGGCAAGGCAGATAATTGCCCGGGTATGCTTGCCTCTTTTTATTATAATTAAATCATTAGATAATTGTTATCTTGTATTACAAAAGTATTAAATGTGTTAAGCTATTGTTTTATAGTGAATATAACTATGAAGTACTTTTGTGTCTTCTAGGAATTTGTCTAAATGCATCTTACACTGGCCTGGGAAGTACTATTTCTGGTACTGTGGGAGCCATTTTTGGCTAAAATTTCCTTTTGTAACATTTGAGTCCACACCTCCATCCCCTCCTCCGAGGAAAATATAATCTTACTACAATTGCACCCTAATTAGAGGCCCTTTAAACCTGAAGGGGCCTTGGGCCTCCAAGGCCCTCAGTGTAACCAGAGATGCCACTTTTCAGATTTTAGTCTGAAATCAGATTTTTTTTGAATGCCCATCAAAAATTCAGATTTTTTTGACATCAGAGAACACTTTTTTGATTCCCAAACTTTTGGTCAAATTTACGAAAAAGTCTGCTCTGTCGCATGATCCGAGAGTTAGTCCAACATAAACCACTGATAGTAGCAAATGTATTTGTTGTACCAAGTACCTTATGCAGATGGCACTGCATGGAGAATTGTTAAGTACTGGACAGACTTTGTATACTAGTTTACTGTGATTGTCTATCCGACAGTTTGACACCTTTACAAAATTTTCAGATTTTTGCGGTAAATGCTGGTAGCATCTCTGCTAGTGTAAGAAACTCCTTAGAACTGTAAATTTGTTGTTGGTCCAGGTGGCTGAGTGGTTTGCATTGTTGTTCACCAATGTTTCTTTAAATGTCCTTGGGTTTGAACCTCACTTGAAGCAGAGGAGTTTTTCCCTGTCCATTCTGGCTTTCCTTCACACAGCCTGGCTTGTGATCAAAACCAGTTGTGCACCAAGGTAAATCACCTATTAGCAGATCAGTTTAATAAATAGCCACTTTGCTTCTTTTATTTTCTGTTTCTGCCTTTCTCCCATGCCTCTCTCAAAGCATCAGTAGCCATTGGCCTTTTTTCCCTACATTTATCCTGTTTCCTTCTTGGGAACTACTGCAAAAATGCAGAAGGAAGAGTTAGGCTTCTAGGGCAGCCCTTTGTAGTTAGGGGAACCCACAGTGCTGTAATGGTACTGTGCGGTCAGGGTTTGCATTTTACGTCGAAACGGGCATTTTTTATGCCGACGGAAATTTTAACTTACGACCAAAAATACAATTCAGTCGTAAATATTAATTTTGACTTGCGCATCTTTACGACAGAAAATGCAACTCACTAAACACTCACCTGCTGAATTAGGCTATAATATTGTTCACACTATGCATTCCACTAGTTTACCGTAACGATAAAAAAAAACCTAAAACCACTAGGTCTAACATCACAAGTTTCCATTTTCTGCAGTATATGTCGCATCGAGGGCGGATCTATAAACTGCGCTGCTGTACATGGGTTATTCTAGTACTAGTACTAGTACTATATGTACTGTGTGTACACTGTATGGAAACTTATACAATTGTCATTGTGTTTAATTTAATATTGCTAACGTTAGGTAGAGCTACACCTGTTGCTGGATCACACATCGAATATATTAGATATTTCCGGCTAAATTTCTCTTTGAGTGAAGTGAAAATTTTCTTTTTTATCCAACGATCGTTTCTCATCATAAAAATAGGTCTGTATTAAATTATTTCATTCACACTTGAATTAATCGATAAGTTGCATTAACGTTGTTATGGGCTAGAGCAGATAGGCTAGGCCTAATGTTGCCGTTTACGGCATATCGTGGTAGGCATTGTATTTTTATCATTTACATCAGAAATTTTAAAAATTACGACAAGAACTTTTGAATGGTCGTAAAAGAGAAAATACTATCATGAAAAATTACGACGACTTTTCAGAGAAACGCAAACCCTGTGTGCAGTATTATGGCAATAATGGTATTCATATGTACAGTAAAAAGGAGGCAAGTATCGGAGCTCATAGACTCTTAAACCAGGAAGTTTTGGAGATTTTTTGAGATACAAGAAGTATTGTAAACCCAACTTTATTTTAATGACAATACTTACTTCTTCTAGTGACTACCATTTTCCAGCACTGGTACACAATGGTTTAATATCTTACATCATTTTTCAGAACTATCTCAGTATGTCCAGTCATCGATGTAATCAGTGACCAAACTTTTGCCTATCAGCATGGAAATGATCCTCAAATGGGAGGATTCGGCTGGTCACTTTTCTTCAAATGGTTCCCAGTTCCTAGGAGAGAACAGTTGAGAAGAAAAGGTGATCCAACAATGCCTGTTAGGTGAGTATCTTTTAAAAGTCACTTTTCATGGTGTACATCACCATTATGATAATTTATCATAATATTATGATCCCTAAGCCATAACCACATCCAATTTCATTATGTAGCTATTTGACAATTTTTCTGTAGACCACCATGGAAAGTGATGTGACTGGATTTTCTGCCAGACTAGGGACAGCAGCATCATATGTTTGGTCCAATTCTTAAGCATGCTTTTTCCAGGTCAAGGTGTGAGAATTGGCTTCTCGGTGGCTGTGTACTTTTTCCCAGTTTGTCCTCCCATATTTGGAAAAGTTTACATAGATATTTGCCAGTGAAATTCGTAAAACAATTCTAACTGAGTGAGTGCCTGTTTTCATCAGGGACTAGGTTCTCTGTCATGCTGTAAAATTACTCAGTGAAGCGTGCAGCAGTTGCATAGTTCACTTACACTTTCCACGTAATTTTAGAAAGGACATCACCAAAATCAGGAGTAGATTATGCACCATGTTTCAGTCTAGTATAATGGGGTGACCATTGAATGCGCACTTAAGAAATTATCATTCCAAGATTGTGACATGGATTGTTAGGCTAGACACACACTTGACGGGCGCCCTACTATACAGTGCAATAGTTGTGGGAAAGCTCTCAGACAGCAGATTTGATTTGAATGAGTTGTTGTTACAATGGCATTTGTGAAAATAATAGGCAAGACAGTATGGACTTATTAAAAAATTGGTGGAGAAAATGAAAAAATATAATTGAAGGGTCAGAAGCAATGATTGAGGAGTTGTCAAAGGATAATTTTAAGAATAAAACTTGTGATGAAGAAACCTCTTACAGAGAAACAGTAAGAGTAAGTCACAAATGGTGATTCTTTATGAATTAAACAATTAGGGATTAAAGGTTTCAGCAAAAGCAATAAATTGCCAGTCAAACTGTGGAAAATTAAGCAAACACTTGTTACCATAGTGATATGCAAATATTCAATCTCACTATGGTGTTAAACTATTTATCCATGAGAAAACTTGACAGATACAAAACAGAATTACTGTAGCTTTGAGTAGATTGGCACAGAATTGTATATCGTAACTTGAGACATTTTTTTCCGAATTGCACTGTGTGACTTTATCAACATCTGTCCTACTTTCCCAAGGAAGTAATATGTTAAACTTTGTGTCTTCTTCGCTCTATTTGTCATACTTCTGAGAATTCTTGAATAGTTACATGGTTGGGCTACCCATTGCTTTTACTCTTTGAACTAATTTATACTGACAGTATGGGAAGTGAAAAGTACATTTTTCTTTACTTGACCCCTCTGGCCCCACTCAGGTTGTTTGGAGTGGGAATGCACAAGTGAAAACCAAGATTAGGCGTTTGATAAATCAGATCGGGTGTCTTCCCTGCAAGTATCTTCACCAGAAGATCAAATTTAGGAAATGTGATTAGCTATTTGAGACAGTGGTTGTTAGGGTAGGCAATATCATGATATATGGATAGATGATAATGGTTTTAATCAAACGAAATGATTAGAAGACCTGTTGTTAGGGAAGTCAATTGCTGTGTGAACGAATGTAAATGCTCTGTCCCTGGCTAGTACTTATACTCCACAAATAGTTGGCTGCTCTTCAACTTACTAAATTATGAAAAAGCTGGACATTTTACAGCACAGATGGGAGGTTGTGCTTCATTTTCAGGGTTTGTTTACTTCCTTTTTACCTGGCAAACCCCTGTCTCTAAACTTAGTCATTTCTAAGGCCTTGGAAGTGATTGCATTTTGTTGTATCTTACAGTACAAGTCTATGTGGCTCCTCCCTTACCTCGTATTTTATGTGTTACCCTAAATGTCTGCAATCCCTATAAGCAAAGACATCTTACACAGAGGGCGCCCTGTCCTATCTAGTAGGACTTCTGTCCAACTTGCATCATTCCCTAGCTCCTTTGCTTGACTTGATATCCAAACCACAAGTAATCGTGGGAAAGTGCTTGAAATTCATTTGTAGAGTTCATTTGTAGAAGTATTGTGTTGATCATTTCCTTGGAAGCTTGTACATTTCCTGAAACTAAGACATTCATTTAAATGCTGTCAAAAGGTAAAGTACGATGTGCTTGAGGGAACATTTTTGTCCTTGAAAAACGCTTCAGTAGTGCTTTATATACTTGCCTAAATTATAAAAAGATGAGAGATTCTCCTTAATACTAACACCACATCTGCCATCTTCCTGCAGACAGTTTCAGATTGAGTACAGCCTGTGAAATTATTGCGTTTGAATCCAATTGAATCGGTTCTTTGGTGATTTACACCATAGAAATTTGACATTTAAAGAACTTGCGGGCTACTCCAGTAAAGTAATAGAAAATTGTCAACGTGTCTGAATCAATTATGGCCATTGTTTGCCTCTAGTCATATCACACATCTCTGGTTTGGAAGACAATTATTCAGCCCATCTGCCTGCTATGCTATATGCTATGACCGTTGTTGATTCTGACAACCAAAGAAAACTGAAACGTTTATTAAATGTCACATTTGCCTTTAGATGTAGAAACAAAATTTGTAAAGGTATTTTAGGGAAAAAACAGAGGATTTACGAATATCTCTTTGGAATAAAATGATAAATTAATAGGAAAAAATGCCAGACTTCCAACCCAATGCTAAATGTCAAAAGTTTTCCAGTTGTGTCATTTCCAGTAACTCTTGTTGATTCTTGTCATTTTTGTGAATAGAACAGAAGATTAATTTTAGTGTTTGCACTGGGTCCAAAATTCGGAACCGGGTACCTGAAGTCGATGGTCGGTCGGGTACCCGAATATATAACTTCTGTTAGGCTACAAGTTTGTTGTAAAGCCATAATAAGAAATTTTGCTTTGCACGTTGATATAATATAAACACCAATGTATCTTACGTATGGCCATGACAAGTGTTCTTAGGCGTGTGCGTGATAAATTTTGCCAGGAAAAAGTAACATGTTAGGTGTTCTGTCACACGTGCAATCTATGTTAGTGAAACTTTGGATCCGGGTAGCAATTTCAGAACTGGGTCCTGACATCGTCGGTCAGGTACCCGGGTACCCGGTGCAAACACTAATTAATTTCTCTTTTATGTGTGTTTTTATGATGTTGTTTGCTTAGGCTGCAATCGACATTGTTGAGATGATTTTTGTCACGGAATTACTAAGCCTTTTGGCTGTCTGGTTGACATTTTTGTTTTGTTTTGTTTTTGTAGATCACCTACAATGGCAGGAGGCTTGTTTGCAATTGATAAACAGTACTTTGAAGAACTTGGTGAATATGATCCAGGATTCAATATCTGGGGAGGTGAAAATCTGGAACTTTCATTTAAGGTTTGTTTGACCCGGTATGACCAGATGTTTTTTAAGTTATATTTTGTCACTTAGAGGTACACTTGTCATCATTTTAAATATTTTTAATAAAAAGGGACTGAGAGAAAGTAGCTAAGAATTTTTAAATAGCCTGACACCTCCCCGAGAGCATCATGGTACATACAAGGGTATGATCTGTGGTGAGCAGGTGAAGCACTGGGGTCTTCATGCCCCCCCCCCTTCTGTGCGACCCCATTTTACTTCAAAAAGCATAAAAGTACCCTTTTTACAAGCAATAGGTAGACTTGGGTGACTCCCAATACTTTTGTAGTCTAGTACTGCTGGCCTTACAAGTTGCAGCTCCCACTCATATTCTTTACCATGAGGTCACAATTTCAGCAAGCACATTAACCTAGGGCAGCCAGCCTTGCAATATCAAATAGCTGGTCATACAACAGGAGTCTGGTACAGGTTTTTATAGCCCCTTTTCCATATAGCAGTCACAAAGGATTGTGGGATACACTTTTGAAGTGGGGCGTTTAGCTCAATGGCATTCTGCTGTCGCCAAAAACGACGCACACCAAAATCCAATCCCACAATCCTTTGTAATTGCTATTTGAAAAAGGGTCTATGGCTGAGGTACAGAATTGCCAATTTGCAGGAGTCATAGTGGTTGACTGACTAAAAGGGAAAAACTGGTGATCACATAAGAAAAGGGTTAGAGAGTCAGTTTTACCTAACAGTATTCTAACCCTAGAAAGGAACACAATTGCCAGCCTTGAAGAGCACAGAAACATGCTTTTTTGCATGTTTAAGGAAAACATTCCACAGGAGTTGTAACGTGATGGGAAGTGGAGTCTGGACTCTCAGTCTAGGTGACTGTTAGTCATTAAACCTGCCCAAGACTAATATTGTATGTATAAGAACTGGATAGTTGCTCTTCCAAGGCA
Organism: Holothuria leucospilota; assembly: GCA_029531755.1. Taxonomy (NCBI): domain Eukaryota; kingdom Metazoa; phylum Echinodermata; class Holothuroidea; order Aspidochirotida; family Holothuriidae; genus Holothuria; species Holothuria leucospilota. The sequence goes on from CM055978.1 coordinate 26,051,836, forward strand.
TTTTTCCAAGTCATGAGAGTTTCCTGCCTCACCAGTGATTTGTATGCTGTCACTTCTGTTTGGTGATTAGGAAAATGTGTACCCGTTTTTTCCTTTCAAAGGTTGTCAAGCGTATGGAAAGTTATCCTTGGTGAAAGTCTTCGTGTAATCTCTTTTTTCATAGATTATAATAGTAACTGGCTTGTGTAAAGAAACACCTAGATTCAAACATTATATCAATTCATTTCACTGCCTTGTACATATATTTTGCTGTGTCTATTATGCATTGTTCCTGGAATCAATAAGCTAAACAAAGTTATATTGACACTGCATCCCGAATTTGTAAGTCATGTGTACTGTTTTGACTAGCTTTAAATGTTATATTTTATATTGTATATTTCCTGCAAATCAGGAAGCATTTCACAGTGAATGTTTTTATGAAGTAGATGTGTATATTTTGGACAGTTGTAATTTTGTTATGTATTCAGAATTGAATTTTTTGTCAATTCCTTTTTCAAACTTCTTTCCCCTTGCTTCTTCTATTTATGCCATATTTCTCTTGCTCAGAGAGCTAGTGAAATTGTTTTGACACCAATACCCATTGAACCTGCTACGTCTGCCATTTTGACTGGATTAAAATTTTATATCATACTGTACATCAGGATTTATTTCACGCATCGTTTCATTTGTGCTGTGTATATTTTGAAGCATTGTAATTACCTGATTTTCCCATAAAATTTTACGATTTGTTATGAAGACATAGCTAGCCATGCAAAATTCACTTTACAAAAAGCAGATGGAATCATGTTTTGGTAATGATTCAACAGTTCTGCTGGGTCTTGGTTGTTTTTAAAACAAGAAAACAATGCTCTGATATGTTTTCATGTATGGTTAGATGGTTACTATTTTGTGTTACTGTTACTTGTTTTCATTATTCCTTCCTGTATTATCTTTCAACTTGGTCTTCATGGATGTTCTCAGGATTTTCTGAGTGCCAGGTGTGCTGATCGTCAGCCTGGGGAGTGTCTGCTCACCTTATGGAGGAATATGAACCTTTCATCTAGAATATAAGGAGATTTGCCTCTGTTATATAGTTCCTGGCAGGGTTCACCCCCCCCCCCCCTTTTTTTTTAAAGTGCTGGACAGTTTTGATCAGTGCCACTGGCAGTAGGCACATTCCATGTTATTAAGTTCGTTTCTGAGTATTTAAAAATTGCCCGATTCAAGGGTTAAAAGTGACAGGAACTCATCCATAAAGACAAGTTAAAATTATTTTACTGTCTAGGCATTGCAAGTCTTTACAACAGTTTACCACTTCCCAGAAGCTTGTGCAAGGCTTCCTTCACAATTCTTCAAAGTACACTAAGCACAAACACACTCAGTATTCCCTGGTAGCTTTTTTCGAATTCACCCACATAATATCTCTTACGTAACCAGATATGTAGTGCTGCAGAGGGCTGGTAAAAGTCTAACAAGTATAGTACCGTAAAATTCCAACATGACATGCCACCTCTTTATAACAGACCTGTGTCAGTCATGAAAATCAAAAGAAAAATCAAAATATTCAAACGTAGCAAAAAGGTAAATTTCTAACCTGAAATTCCATAAACAGCAAACTATAAAGATACAAAAATACATATGAAAAGAACACTTCAGTAAAACACAGCCTGAAGAAATGGCATACTTTTTTCTTCTTCTTTCCTGCAAAAAAAGTATTTATTTTCATGGAAAAATTGCTTTGCCTTTCAGACACCTACATTTCCCCATTGAAGTCACAAATTAGTACTTGACTTGACAATAAATTTGAAATAAAGCCTGAAATGGGGGAGTTTTCACTCGTATGTGAAGTGAAGCGGTTACTTTAGAATTGTGTGATAGCAAAAATGTTTGCAACCCATGAGAAATTCTAAGATGTCACAACTATTTCTGTTCTCATATTAATACAGAATGTGGAGTTCACAGCATAACCTTCTTTTTCTCATGTTAGTCAATGAACTCTGTCATAGTAGCATTGTAGCAGCCCTTAGAGGATAGGCTAACTTCCTTATATCAATGCTGGCTGGCACAGTTTAGGGGAAGCAAAATTAAAGATCTCACAGCCATTAGTCAAAAATGGTCACACTAAATTTTTGTCACAAATGTATATGTCACCACATTGTCCAGGTGTCTTGAATATTACCCTCTGTGACCCACTTTGTAGAGGTCAATGGCAGGGTGACCATAAGGTAACAGGACACATAGCCAGTGAAGAATGTCCACCAAAGTGAATTGTGGGGGAAATTTCAAATTGCCTTTCAAAACAAATATCTCACATATTTCTAGGATATCAGAGTGAAGGTAGATAATTTTGGGAATTACTAGTGTTCATTGCAGCAATCTGAACAATCCATTCTTGGAATAGACCTTATGCATTGAAGTTAGACAACATCATTTTGGCAGCAAAACAATGAAGCACATGGCAGACATGACATAGAAGTTGCAGGCGCATTTAGGAGACTACATGCATGTTAGACCGGTACACAAATCAGCTATCTGCATTTGTCAGTATATTAAGTTGAAACGATATGCAGAGGGCTCACTTTCTGTTGTTTGACATCATATGCACAAGGTTTATTACAATGTTATTTGAATAGAAATATGAAGGGGATGAAAAATTTCTGTGGCCGAAGAGAGCATTGTTTTGTAAATGTTTAATATTTTCATTGAAAGCAAATTTGTGAGAGGTACATTTAAAGCAATTGGTAGCAGTATTAGTTGGAGGTTTTCTTAAAATAACTTCTACCACCTGTTTTAAATTTTCTTTTTAAAGTACAGTTTTCTTATCCCAATAATGCTTTCAAGATTATGTGCATGTTGCATATGATTAAATTTTATTTGCACATCCTGTGTGTTTTTAGTGGCTGTGATGTATGCTACACACCACAGCCAAATGATATGTACATACACTGTCTACAGCATACAGCTATGCACCCCATAGAAATGATGGAATACCCAGTACAGCTATACAGTCAAGAGATACCATCACATCCTATTTCAATACAGGGAATAACTTATCCAGTATTGCATAGCAATTTGCTATACAAGCTGGCCAAATTTGCTATACAAATGCAAAAATGTGTAGCAGTTTTTGTGTGTATAACCATAGGGGTTTCAGTTATGTACACTTAAGAACTAAAAAATTCTCAAAACTACTATGCAAAATTGGAATACTAAATTATTCCCTGCAATAGTGCTGAGCTAGAAATTTGTTTTTGTATTGTGATCATGGAAGAAGGTTAGTGATTTAACCACTTCTTTTCTTTTTTTTGGGGGGGAGGGGGGGGGAGTCCGAGCCCAGGGAATGCAGCTGACATCAGAACACCCTCCATTAAAGAGACGATGCATTATGATACTTGCCTGCTGGGCTTTGTGGAGGAGAAACTAAGAAAGTTTTCTGCAGAAAACATACTTGAAAATTTTGAGCCGATTTAACTTCAGTTAAAACTGTTTGAGTTTCCTGTAACTTTGGAGATAGCTGTGAAAGTGAAATGGTAGTGTTGATGTCACATATTGAGAGTGACACACAAAGTTCACAGTACAGTTTGATATCAGTAAGTCATATAAAACAATCTGAAGTCAAACCTTGTTCTCTCATGCTGTTCCATACTTGCCAAACTTCCTACTTTGTTCCTGTGCTGGTAGGGACAAAGAGTAGACTGCGAGTAGGAATCTTCAGTTCCTTCATATCATAGTAAACATTTTCTTGGTACTTTTCAGTCTATTTCACTCCTACTAGGACCTTGCTCTTATTGTACAGCGGGAAATTCCGCGAGGCTAATTTTTGGCGAATCTGTACCTTGTTCACATATTTGCGGAGTGAAGAATTCGCTGTTGCAGACAACCAACACAGTCTTGTACAAACTAACGCAAGTACTTTCGCAGGTCTTAAATTCGCGATAAGATACTTGGTCGCGAAAAGCGCGAAAATTTACCCTTTGTGAAAATTTCCCACTATACAGTACTTTCCCTCATTCATTGTGTGAATAATCCCATCCACCACAGAATTATTATAGCAATGCTTTGAAAGTTTGAGGAATCAAACATGTGTACACCCATTGAAAGAGCATGTGCATGTAAACAGTTACATTGTTCCAAGTAATAAAGTAACACAAAATTTTAATACTTATATTTCTTTCTTCCTGTCTCCAGCTGTGGATGTGCGGGGGTTCCCTGGAATTTATTCCCTGCTCACATGTTGGTCACGTCTTCAGGAAAAAGTCTCCATACCATTTCCCACCTGGAACAAACTACGTCAACAAGAACAATAAGCGTCTGGCAGAAGTTTGGCTGGATGAGTACAAAAACTTTTACTACAGGATTTCCCCAGGGGTCGCTAAAACAGACCCTGGAGATCTGACAGACCGTTTGGCCCTAAGGGAGAGACTAGACTGCAAATCTTTTAAATGGTTCCTAGAAAATATATACCCAGAGTCATCATGGCCTGTGAATTATAAAGTCATGGGAGAAGTGAGTATAGGTTTCTTTTGGTGGTAACAGAGAACCAGTTTTTAGAGGCAATTAGCATATCAACTGCTAAAAGATTGTTGTTATGAGGATTGTTGTCATGACACAGGGTCTCTCAAGTGCTTGCAACCTAGGGCCACTTTTACTTGAGTTTTTACTTTATAATGATTATTATAGATAGTTCTCACGTGACGTCATAGGAGCTTTTCACGTGTATTATTTCAGCCATGTCTGAGGGCACCTCCTGCATGTGTGTACAGGCTTGCCCTCAGACATGGCGGCTGCTAACCCCTAAATCTAAATCAAATAGTTTATTTCTTACTTAAATATTTAGCTGAGAGAGTAGTTCGTCATGGGCCATTTTATGTGCAGATCACAGATTCCAGTGGCCTGTGGGCCATCTTGCAAGAAGCTAGGCCACAAAGAATGTGTTGTAGTAGGCAGATAATAAAGAAGTTTACCCTTTTCCTCCACATTGTCAATTGAATGTTAATATGCTATTTAACTGTATACATCATAAAAAACTTGAATGTTTCATCACATAACGTCAGAAATGTCTGTTTTCTTACCCAATTAATATAATCTATCACCCTCAGTCAACGTTTTCAGCAGACTCCACGGACATCCATGTAGTATGTGATTAATTCTTTAAATGTTACTTCGAATGTCAATCCTTATAAAGCTTCGATCATGTGATGGGGTAAAAGTTTGGCAGAGATTTCAACATTGAGCATGAATATAATAAATTGTGTACAGAACCAGGTGTGGAAGATGTTTCCTTTTATTTGCATCAGTGTTAGGCTTTTTGAACAATACCATAAAATACATTAAATATTCAGGTTTATAGTGTTTGAAGTATTCCAGTGTTTGATTCAAAAGTCCACTTCAAAAACCCATAAATAGGAAAAATTGGTGTTCTTTGTTTATTGTTAGCATGATTTATTTGATTACAGATAAATAAAAAATACAGATCCACAAAACAAATCATATTTGATGGTAGCATTAGCATACTTGTTAGATACAAATGGTACAATTGAAAGTACATGTCGGTCACTATTTTGACAGAAGACACAAAACCAGGGTATTCGTAGTCGAAAGGGGGAAGTCTGGAACTATAGGTGTAGAGCAGCGCTTCTCAACCGGTGGGCCGCAAGATCCGCCATAAAAAATAAAATATAAAGAATAAAAGTTTTTGTAAGGTGGGCCTCAGAAAAATTCTGAGGGTCAAAGTGGTCCTCGAGTTAAAAAAGGTTGAGAAGCGCTGGTGTAGAGAATATATTCCATTTCTGTGTTTGAGACAAGTCTGCTGTTTTATTTTCCTAAAACTGAGCTAGAATTTTGTACTTATACAGTAGCTAAAACTGCTAGAATTTTAGTCATGCTAGCTTAAATTGATTCCCCTTTGCAGTATGTGCAGAAGAAGCCTGTCCTGTTAGGTGTCCTTCACAGAAAACCACTCAATGTCAGTTTTTTCTAGCGATCAATAAAATCTTAAAGCACGTGGTAAAAGAAATCTTAATTTCAGGTCTTGTGTAAAATATCATGTAATTACTGGTGTGCCGTGGGTGTCCTTAATATTTTATTAATACATGTTGTTAGAACTGTCCTTTGAATCATACACAGAAGGACGTCATTCTTGTGGATATTAATATTAGTCAGGGAATGATTGACAAATTAAGGTTTTGACAAACTTCCATATTTTTTATGCTGTGTGGATAAAGTAGTTGGTGAACTGGTATTTGTAGCTGTGTGGATGAGTTTGATTGGAATTAAAGACACTCCAACAAGAATGTGTTATATAGTGTCAGCTAGATAAAAAGGTAAAGTTCAAATACGGTTCAAGTCCTTCCCTTTAGTCACCTCTTACGGCAGTGGGGAATGCCGTGGGCATATTCTACAACCCCCAACCCACAGGGGTCCTGTGTGGATGAGAAACAGTTGGCTGGCAATTTGTAGCTGTGTAGTTGAAGCAGTTGGCATGTTGATGGTTTGTAGCTGTGTACAGAGCAAAGGGAACCCAGAAGTATACTGCAAGTACTTCCTCTTGCAAATTCATATTTCCAACACTAGCATTGACTTTTGTTTTCACAAAACCAAAGAAAAGAAAAGGCACTTTCATTATCATAAAATGAAACTTACAGCTTGTTAGTAAGCAAATATTTACAGAAATTGGAAATTGTTAATTTGTAACTCAACATGGAAAATTGAAACTAGTTTTGGCATTGAGTCAGTGATGACCTCTCACTGCCATGTAATCAGGTCTGAATGTATATGTAGGTTGCTGCATGATGGTGTGACTTGAACGTAATACGTTGCTTTGTGAAACATTTCAGCTTGATTACTTTTAATGAAGTGCTTTACTTCCAACTTTGCCCCTCGAGAACCAGTCATGTGCTTAACCCATTTCCTGTGTTTTGTTAATGTGTTGTATGGAAGAATTTTTCATTTCTGCTCCCAGTTGTTTTAATTATAAAAGGGTTGTGATATTAAATGGCACACATACACAGGTATGTTAAATGGGGATTGTACGTTACCATGACAATGCATCAAGAGATATGGCCAAGTCCTATCTTACATGATTGTAATAAGTAAAATGGTTATATTTTTCCTCGAGCAATTTTAAATTATTACTGGTATAAATTTCGGAACAACTTGACTGTTGCAGGTTCGTAATATGGGTACTCAGCAGTGCCTTGATACAATGATGAGGGATCCGGGCAACAAAGTTGGACTCTTTGGTTGCCATGGTCAAGGTGGGAATCAGGTAAGAATGCGGACAGACATAATCAGTTTCAGAGTCCTCTAGGGTTTGGAAAGTTGTCTTCTCATGTACATGACTAGTAGGCATTTGTGAATGCAACTTGAATTATGGAGGGTTGTAAGTAGTTGGATATGAAACAAAAAAAGGTGAGAAGGGAATCGAATTTATACTGTGATAGAGAATGATTTGCTTGGTAAAGTCATTTTTTGTTCAAATCACGAAAAGAATAGCTTTTAAAACAGAAATATGTTTATTGTAATGTAATAAGGGGAAGTGTCATCAATCATTAAGCCTCATGGAACTGCAAACAACAGCAACAAAAAAATGTGCACAGGATCACTTTTCAGATTTTTCCCCCTAATCTATTCACATCCCCAAACTTATTTTCACTTAGTGCATATTGGCAACTCTCCCGTACCCGTTGAGAACCAAACACTGGGAATGCTGTCATTTCCTGATCATTAACACTCCTATTGAAGTGGTCTCATACCTACAGTATCACAGTATGCATCTTTGCTAGAGTAGGTAGTCTTTACAAACATTTGGTCATGTGCCACTAAAGGGTATAACTACAAAGATTACCAGTAGCCATCCCCTTTAAAGCCCTGAACATTTATAAACCGGTGTGACAGTCACTGCTAACACTGCCTGAAAGCTCATCCACATTTATTATTGATAGCTTAAGAACCTTTATGCTGTGCCTTGTGGTACTTTCAGTAAAGTTAAATTCTCGTTTTGCCACAATTGAATGGGAGGTGTGTTCGCAATCAAACTTTCTTTTATCACAATGTCTTTTCCACAGTCCATGTTCTCCTAGCTAGTTGCTTTTGGAAACACTCCTGGATACAAACACATTGTATCACTGTAATCTTAGCAGGAAAGGGCAGTTACGTTCCTCAGTGTTTCTTATCAGGAATTTATTGTTGGAGGGAGGTTTGCTAGCTTGCTTTCACTAGATTAAAATGAAAAAGTTTTAACTGATTGAGGATGATTCATGAATTGTTGTTAGGACTATATATAATAGTCCATGGGTATGTACTATCTGCTTTATGTATTCATGCTTTACCACCCCTTTAACAGATCTGGGCCCTAACATCCCTCAATGAGCTGCGACATGATGAAGCATGCCTTGATGTTGCTAGGGGTGGACCTGTCATGATGCTGAATTGTCACCAACAAGGAGGTAACCAACAGTGGTCATACAACAATAAGGTGAGAAATTGTTTTTGTCTCCACCCTTGCACTATCTCATAGCTGCTCAATTTGAATTTGCAACAATTTGTTGCCCCAAAGTGTGATAATTTGTATTTTCAAACTATTGTCAAAGGATTTCTGGTTTTCATATGACTTGCATTTGTAGAATGCAGAGCCCTTAAACCAGCCTCATTTCTACTAAGCTATATTAGGCAAAAACTGTCTGTCTTATGTGAACCTAATTGAATTAGTCACATTAATGGTAGGGATTGGCATCCAAAAGCAATTTACTCTCCTGCACAAGTGGGTACCTCACTAAATGATCAAGTAAATGCAAATATTCTTGTCGACAACATTTATTCCTGACTTCATAATGACTTTACAGAGTAGGCCCCATGTAGATCAGATAAAGAAACGCCATTTTATGTCAGTCTGTATGCTTGAAAACAGGTTCTAGAATTATCTGTATAAGCCCATTCCTATTTCTTGCTAGTGTAGGTGTCATCAGAAACAGGAAGTGTATTAAATTTTCATTTGCTTATGAAACTTGTATACACCTTTTATAATATTATGTATTGCCATGAACTTTTGTTTGTTTCACTTGGGTTTTTTTTTTTTTTTTTTTGAGAAATCTACCCTTTGAACCTTCAATTATCCATGGTTGCCAATGTCTTGACCCTAAATTATTCAAATATATTAGCATAACTGCCACTTCTATTCCTACCTCTTGCATGTCCAGTCTCCTCCCCCCACCTCTGTCACCCCCTCCCCACCTCTATCACAACCTGCAATCCTTGACAAAAGTGCACGGGACAAACCCAACTCCCCATATCAATGTTGAAGTCTCAGAACACGTTGGGATGGCACAACATTGAACAGGGGAATAGGGGGATGGTGATCTCACTACTGCTTGTTTAACTTGTTTTGCCCCATCTTTTTTGTCGAGGATTGTAGTTTCACTGGGGAGCTGGTATGTTCACCAAACCATTATAGCAGCACTTCAGGTTCAAATGGTCTAAACACTTGGACTACTTCCCATGTTATTGCACCAGATACCCATAACAACTGCAAGGATACTGAAAAGAAAACATTTTGATCACACTTCTTGTAGGGTAGCTTTAATATAAAGCCAAATGCATGCAGCCAAATGCCAAATACTAATTATCACCACTAAATTTAAAGTGTCTCCAATCCTTCCCCAAAAACCTTTTGTAAAGGAACAACCCACTTTTGATGTTACCAAGCACAAACACTGGTGGAGACATGCCGCTTGTGAAAAATGTTACGTGCATTTTACATCGTAGAAAAAAAGAGTAATTTCAGTTATGCATCTGTGCTAATTTCTGTGGCAAATGTGAAATGTTTAATCGATTATTGTCTAGTAATTTACTCAGGAGGGTGTTTCACTTACCAAACAATTTTTTTTTTTTTTTTTTGTGGACAGACAAAGGAAATTAAACACAGCAGCGGCCTGTGTCTGGACACATCAGAAAAAGCCCGGGATGAGCCATCAGTTAAACCGTGCAATGGACACATTTCTCAACAGTGGGAACTTAAGAATATGACGTGGAATTCACCCCAAAATGTCTAGTTTTTCGTGATGTTTCAAGTGATCTTATATTTCGATACAGATGAATTTCGTCTCCTGAGGCGATGGAAGGGACGGTAAAGATTCAATCTGTCATGCTATGAAAGGATGGTAGGGAGGAATAATTTTTCATCTCAGAAAGTCAAAGGTCACAAGCCTCTTTCAAGTTCCTTTTAAATCTCAGTGACCTTTCAGAATTTGATAAGAAAATTATATATGTCTTCTTTTAAAGAATGGAAAAAGCAATACATCTTTCTTATTATTCCTTCTGGGAACAATCATGATGGTGAAATTTTTTTGAGGTGATAAAATAAGCAGTTTGATATTTCTGAAGGAGGGTATACTGAAGTGAAAAAAGTAGTCTCGTGGAGAGGTTTTTTCATTGACGGCATTACCATGTTGGGCATCTTTTTGCTTGTTGGACACAGTGACTCTTTAGTGTACAATGTGTCACAAGTTTTCTATAGGGTCTCTTTGTGCGCATGTACTGTTAAAACACCTGCAAATTAAGTGTGATGAGCAACATGCCAATCAGAAACACCCTGACGTCACATGAAAAATTTAGAACTAATTGAAAGAATCTGAGAGTAGATGACTGGCCATCTAGATCAAATGAGGCTCACATTGTTTCCTCTTTGGTTATGACGATGGGTTGAAGGATGAGGACATTGGACACTTTGACCTTTAAACACTCATGGTTTTGCAGCTGTATTTAGGGTCCTTTTGTGCTCACTTACCATTAACTCACTTCTGTGAAAAGAGTGTGACCAGCCACATGACAATTGGAAACATGCTGACGTCACATAAAATTTTCAGTAGAGAAATAGTTGAAGGAATCAATCAATAGAAAAGTGTGAGGGCCGGTTTAATTTAAAAAGAGGCTCACAATTTGTCTTATCTTGGTCTGAGGGGTTATTGGATTAGAGTAGGACAGGAGAATAGAATAGTTTATGCTCTGTAAGATTTGTGTCACAGAGGTGCTCACAGGCAACATTGTCATTGTACTCGACTCGTAAAACAACTCTTCCACATTCAAGTAGAGTGCAGACATTGTAACATTTTTCAAACCACCAGATGAGACAGTTTTCTTCAATTAGTTTTTATATAAGTGTGTGGCCTATGCCAAAATCATGTCACTTGTTTGTAGACTGTTATTTCCTCTTGAGTACTTAAATGAAACATTCTCTGCGATGCGAACAGTGAAGGATCTGAAGGTGCTGAAAACAGGAAATTGTTCTCTTGCGAAGCAGCTAGTTTCAGCTGGAGATGTGTGAAGAAAAGACTGCCCCCAGGGTCTCTTTTTCTTTCTCATACTCCTGTAGAATAGTTAAATTATTTTAGATTGGATTTTTGTTGCGAGTGTTTCTCTTTTGGAATGGTTCATTCTACATGTAGGTGATGATCAAAGGAGTCAGAATAAATGAGATTCTTCTTTTACTGTAGTGACATTTTCTCACGACTCATCACTACGAAGGTTTTGATCTTCCGTTTGATCAAATGGAAAGGAAACTCTATTTGGGGAGGAACCTTGACTTTTTCTTAATTTTTTTTTGAAGGCACTCATCTGTAGCAGTGACATCTGTTTTGAAAGTTTGAAATGTCAGCAAAGAAATGCAGCTCATAAGAACGATTTAGTCATAAATTGTTTTGAGGAAATCCAGACATAGGTTGGGTTCAAGTGTGTATAGTATTCATACGTAATGCATAAAACAAATCAGAAACCTTGAGCGGTTTCTCTGCTTTTGTGAATTTCCTCAATATTGAACAAAAGGAAAGATCCATCACATGTTTTAAGTGTTTTTCTACATTAACAATCCTCTATTTTCATATGAAGTTAATTGTGTGTGCATTTAGTATCGTGTAATTTGAGCTAATTCAAAAATTTACGAGAATTATCCTGATTCAGCATAACACTTAACACCATGGTTGCCTGAAGAGGTGTGGAAGGAATTGAATCCTGACTTGAGAAGTACTTCAAAAAAAGCTAGGTACCATGACAAGATAGCAAACATACTGCTGACTCAGCAAAGTTGTTGCTGCCTTAGATTTGTGTTGCTCTACATGTTACGACAGCTATTGTAATGTATGTTGCAACATAGCATGGCTGCAGCCTCTGCAGCTTTACTGGGGCAACTGCAACCTGACATTTTAACACGGTGCTTTTAAAATGCAGGCCCTAGTTGAACACTCTGTCAAAGTTTGTGAGGTGTCAGATGCTGGTTGTAGGAGATGGTCTAGGCTGTATTGTAGAAGAAAGAAATTTAACTGGCTGTAACCTTTACATAGATGAGGTATTTGTGCAGACTCTTTTCAATGTCATAGTGAAAAAACCAGACTGAACAGATTTCACATTCAGTAGAGTGCTTAGGGATAGTCATGCTGAGCCTCCAGGCGTTTCAGTTGTGCATGGGTTCTCAAATGTTTTGGGGCTATGTACCACTTCTACTTGACTTCATACTTTCTGATGATTGTAACCAACCAGAACTGCATTAAATAGTTTTTCTTCCATAAAATTTTAGCTGTTCTAATCGTCTGCTGGGCATATTAGCTCATTCGGAGGGGCTGCAGTGGCCCAGGTGTTATTCTGCACTGGCTTAGTAGTCCAGTTGTAAATCTATTCAACTCCATCCATTTCAAGACCAACTTGTGCCTCAAACATTTTATTGAGTGAAAATTGTGTCAAGCATTTTAGTATTTTTTTTTGTTTTTTTTTTGTTTTTTTCATGAACAGCTTCAAGTTGCTTTTCACATAGGGGGAGGGAGGGGGGGGGGGTGTTTGTCTGAATATCTGTAATATCTTGTATGTATTTCATTTCTGGTACTCTATCATACTCTGAATGAGAGGCAGTTGTTTATTATCAAGATAAGGTGCAGAAGTGTGGTGGGGCTATACAACAATATGAATGGCTCACAAGCTCTGAATAATAGCCTTGGTTTTAATTAGTAATGTTGAATGATATAAATGACTTTAGTTGCTTGCAACATATGTGAAAATGATATTTATATTAAATTTGTGTATAGTAAATGTTTCTTAAATGGCATGATATATTACACTCATTTGCTCTGTTTCCAAAATTGTCAGGTCTTTTCTTGGAAGTAATGATGACAAACAGTTGCAAAAAAATTACAAAAAAAAACAAAGGTTATGTCAACAGATAGCAACATGTCTTTAAAGAACTTAGAGATGATTTGTTTGAAGCTGTAATGTAATTGCACAACATTCCAATTACACCAGGTGTGGTTTGGGAGGGGGGTTGTCTGGTGGGAGGGGGTAAAGATTTGGAATAGGAAAAGGTAGAGGTAGAGGCCTAGGTAGCAAGATTTGTAAATGTTCAATTTTGTAATGTATCTTAAAGCTGTGCTGGTCATAACCCTGTTTGACGTTAAGGGTTAGATTTAAAACAGTCTCTACATTGGTTTTTCCAATCTACATCGCCCCTCTCTTACCTCCTATTTACCTATGGAGAAAGGAAGGCCAGCTATTAGATTGATAGAGAAAGGAAGGCCAGCTATTAGATTCTTGAGAAAAAACATCTCAAACCGCATTCCATGATGAAAAACCGGAGGAGGAAAAACCAAGGCCAAAAGTTGCGAATTACACCGTCTGGTGGTAAGTGAGAAGAGGACTTGGGAGGTCGACCTCCTTTGGAGGGCGCCCTCCCTATCTGCTGTGCTATTAGTTTACCAGGGTTTAGTTGCGGGTAAGTGGGGATTACATAGGTAAATAGGAGGTAAGTATCGGGGCTCGTAGATTCCCAATCCAGTGAGTTTTGGGGATTTTGAAGGACAACTTTGCCAGTTTGGTCTGTCATTTTTACTAATATTTACACAATGCAGTTTGTTTTGGTATTGCCTTGAATGACTTTCAGCTGGAGAGAAAGTTTGTGTTGAAACCAGATCTTGAAATGCTTGTTACCCAGCTTTTTTTTCTTAGTTTGAAATTATTTGTTAATTGTTAAATGTTTCATCATGAAAAATTATGAAATCAGTTTTAATCAAAAGTCCTCTGTAATCAAAAATCAATCACTGAAATTTTGAGTTTATTGCCAACATGCCTGTAAGGTAAACATGGACAGAACTTTTTTTCTTGGGAGAAATCTTTTCCCATTCTAGCTACTCAGATAATATTGTTGTTAATTACTATCCTGTGGTCACAAATCAGGGCTTGCCCTTGGGAAAGGAGATTGAGGAATAAGATGTTAAGGGACCAGGCCTGTATTAAACATTTCACAGGACTATTAAAGGCCCAAGGACTGCTAAGGTTTGAAAGAAAACCTTCCTTGAAACTGTCAAGTATTTTCACAGGCCTCCAAAATGCCTATGTCGATTTGTTGAGGATGTTGTATTGGATAACTTTGGCATGACAGGAACTTTTTCAAAATGAGAGGTTCAGAGTGAAGGGGAGGGGGCTGTTTGATCTGCCTTATGTTCAGTAAGTACCTTTTGCATGGGAATGTGCTGCATTTAAGTTGTTTCCTTTCATGAAAAAGTGCTTAAGCTTGTTTACAGGTGTAGGATGTTTAAGGGTGGGGCTATGTGTACTTACTCATGTGTCTGGTGTAGGGTATGTTGTATGTTGTGTACAGTCTGTTCATGGTATTACATTTACAGTCCTTTCTTGTCAGTATTGTTTCCACTCAATTTCTGTACTTAAAATAGTATACTTTGGCTATAATTTTATGAAACCTTGAGTCAATGTATGGTTAAGATTTAATGTTTCAATGATAAAAATATTGCTGTTTTCCTTGTTACTTTGGTAAGAGTCTGGTTGAGGGATAAAATCAATTCATTATTCCTGAAATGGTACAAAATTTGGGTGTCACCAAGCTGTAAAATTATTTTTGGTGAGCTGTTTTCAGTTTCAACTTCATGTGACAAAATATCTGGCGCAGTTGAAATAGTTAGCATGTTCCGCATTTCCCTTAAAAAAAATAAACTTTTGAGAATTGCAAAAAAATTTTTCTTTTGTAGCAGTGTGTTTGGTTTTGCAATGGACTGATTTAATATTGTGAGGAAGGGGTAAGGGAAAGTCATCCTTGTAAGAAACGGTGCCACTATATGTTGTAAAATCTCATGTAATGTGAAGATAATGTAATGTATGTATTCTTTTATGTAATTTACTTCTGTTATGTAGGGTATCATAAATTGTGGTTGCATTTTGTAAAAATATTTACCACATCATTACTCCAACCCAAAAAATGCAGGAAGTACACGTCAGACCTGTTCATGATATTTACAGCATATTGGAAATATACTTACATCATGTCATCAAGAAATGGGGGAAAGGTTGGAGACATCCATAACATCAAAATACTTCTTGATTTACTTTGAATATTTTAACGTCCTCCCCCCACCACTACCATCCCCCCCCCCTACCACCACCTCCCTCTCCAAGAAAGAAGGGAAAGAAAAGGATAGGAAAGTTTCACATTTTAAATATTTTAGATCAAATTCTTAGTCCTTATTTACAGCACATTTGTACTCTGTCAACTTGCTTTTTTTCAGTCGTCAAATATAGTGCCATGTCTTGTGAATTTTTGCTTGGCTTTCATTAGTTCTATGGATATTTCAATGTAAAATGTACGTTCAAAGGTGTCGGGAAAAAAATGGTTCATTTTTCACATAACCTTGAATGGCATTTTATGAAGCTAGGGATAAAGTATCTAGAATTGTTATCACTGTAGAAGCTTAGTTACATCTGCATATATGGATTAAGTTCCATTTATAACTGTTTCTTTGGTATTTTATGGATGAATATTTGATCAGTCAATGGAAATGATTATTTTTTTTAATTTTTATAATGGATGTGAAGGGTTGCGGAAGGTAAATTTAAGTATCATAAATGAACGAATTAAAATGTGATATGAAATGCAGAGGTAGGGGTAAGATAATCAAATGTTTACTTTTCTGTTTCCTTTTTTCAGTAATGTATATTTAAATATTTATAGTATTTTGATGTAAACCTGTGATGCTATTGGTAACACTGTCATGTGAATTGTCTGGTATACCACTTGTCTAAAGAAGGTGACCAATGGTGACTTTTTATAACCTTATATTGATAAAGTATGTGAAATGTGGTGTTAGGCCCTTTAAGAAGGTAAAATGTGGTCATGAAAACTGCAACTAATAAGTCTAAAGGATCTGGCAAAGATGTTGTTAAGATTTCCCTCCGATCCAGTTATTTACAAAGCTCAGGTACATATAAGTGTCATGGGAGATAAACCAAGGGCAGAGGGCAGAGGGTTTAAACATTATCACTAAATGTAGCAGATAGGTCTTATTTACCTTTGTGTTGCTGTTGTGTAGTGTACAAATTTTACACAGTTGCAACCTTGATATGTTTAACAGAAGTTACAGTTTTTAAGTTCACAATACTGATAGCAGTGTAGTCTGTTATGCACTACTAATGCATAATATGTGGGTCTTTACTGTATACTGCGGGTATGCCGTTTGAAGATGCTTAACAAGAAAGGTCATTCACCCTTTCCTGATAGTAGCACAGTATGGTGTAAATCAGGAGTTTTCAAGTGTTTCGTGCTGAGGGCCACATTTACTTGAGTTTTTGCAGAAATTCTAGTGCAGTAGCCACAACTTCATTATTATTATATAACTGTCATCTGATTTCACAACTTGCCTGTATCGGCCATCCATAAATTGGGTGACAGTGGGGTTGATGACAGCAGTGACCACACTCGACTGCAAAACAACTGCCCCCAGTCCATGATGAATATCAAACATGTTTGATATGCCCGGTTTGGTCGTGACAAGGACTGACTGTCAGATTCCTGTCAGGTTGGGAACAAAATCTTGCGCATGCTGCATCGACCCTACTGGTTTTCAGTCATGCAGCAGTTTGCACTGGTCTTTAAATACCTTTAAGATACAACCATTGTGACACAGAGTAAATTCAACAGAAGAAGGTATACCAGCAAGGAAGGACTTAAGTTTGTAATTAAATGTGACAAATAGGTCACTTTATACACTTCATATTTGTGTAGTTTTAAAAAGGCATTTTAACAAAGGGCGTTATTTTATTATTTGGAAAACTTCGTATGTTGCACAAATACTGAATCTCATTTTGTCACGTCTATTGCTTACCAAGTTGTAAGTAAAACACTTCAGCGTAAAGTTAGGCCAGAAGTTCCCCTGTAGCTTTGAACTGCCATATTTTTATACTTCCCATGGCAAAGCCAGATGGCTTTGGTGGGTAAGAAGGGACCTATTTTTCCAACATACCAAGTTTTTTAGCCTTGTAAATGTGTGAAAATGTAATGCCCCCTAGACTGGGGGTCCCCATGTGGAGATCCCAGGAGCAGTGATTTTCATTTTTCAGACCACTTATTGGAAATTCTGCCTGCATCCTTGACCTTAAAATGCTGCATAGTCTGTAGTGGTTGTCATGACAATAGTGTATAGAGGTTGACTATATGTGATTGTCATGCTGACGAGGAGAAACTTTTCTCAAGTTTGTATGTTTAAAGCTACTTGCACCATATTTATGCACCATGACATAATAGCCATGTTGCAGTTGCCTCAGGCAAGCTGTAGCAGCTGCAGCCATACTTTGTTGCTGTGCATATTACAATAGCAAGATTACAATATTCCTGCTATTGTAATGTCTGCAGCAACAAAGCATGGCTGCAGCCCCTGCAGCTTGGCTGAGGCAGCTACAGCCTAAGGTTTTGACATGGTGCCTTATTGGATCAGGAGGCCATTACCTTTCAGTTTACTACATTTGCCCAGGTGAAGTTATGTCCTTTTTAATTTTTATGTCGTCCGTTTTGACCACTAACAGTGACGATCAAAAACGTCTGATTGATACAAAAGTTGTTACTCAAGTGCATCTGTGATCTTGCTGTTTTTATACAGGAAACACTTAACTGTCAATTCAAGCTTAAAGTCGTTGCCAGTGTATATTGTGCATGTGGCATATCCCTGTACAGCAATTTTGTGATCAAAATGTACACATCCACTACAGCCCACACCCCCACATATTCCTCAGCCCCACCCCACTGTACCATTAGATGTACAAAGAGCAGAATGAAGTCCACCCACCTCCATACAGTAATTTTGTGATCAAAAAGTACAAATCCACTACATCCCCCACCCCCACCCATATTTCCTCCCTCCCCCTTGTACAATTAGATGTACAGAGAGCAGAGTGAAGTCCACCCACCTCCATACATTATCTCCATACATTACTTCCCAAGGCCTCTTCCTATATTTAGGGAGCCAGTTTTACACTTCTTACTTTTAAAGTTACCACCTATTAATAGTGACCTGACATTTTCGCCAGCAGGTTTAAGAAGAGCCCTGTAGACGTTTAGTAGTTAGTCAAACGTGTATCAGTAGAGAGAAGAAAAGTTTCTTCAAATTTGTGCAAGTTTTGTAAAATTGTAAATTACATTTCTTATACAAAGATTCTTAATTCGCTTCATCTTTTTTTGTTTCATAAACCAAATACTTTCATGACCACTATGTGCCTGTATGAACAGGAAGATCAAATAAAAAAAGCTTTAATCTTCAACAATTATGTTCTTTTTTGTTTCTTCTTAAATACGACTTCCGAAGCTCTGGAAAAAGAGTTCGATATTGTCGCAGGTTTGTTTCAAAATGAATCCACAGCTTCCGTGGGCATCAGAGAAACTACATGTTTCTGACTCATGGCATGTTGCACCTATAGAGTGGCACGCCGTCATCGTAACCACCACTACCATTGCGGTCCAGGCTGCCCATGGGTTTTACCCTCCCATATTGACTTGCCCAGTGGATACCCCTGGGGTTATTCACATGGTCACTTGTATTACAATACATCATTCTACCATAAATTGTCGATGTTGGATATGAGTGCATTGATTGTAAGATAAGGTGGTCTTGAAATGCCATCCATTCATGAATAATCGTTTTGGCTATTTTCTAAAGTACGGTTGATCTTAATAAAACGGTTTCACCACACCGACGGTGCCATGAATGTTTCAGCAATTACATTAATTTTTTCAATTTGCTGTACTTTGGGTATTGACATAAGCACACGAGATGGGGGCATCCCCACCTAGTCGGGGAGAATCCTCTCTTTTTCGATCATGCTTTTGATTACGAAATCACTACAATTTCGGAGGGAAGTGCTCAGACTCCAGTTAAAAGTAGCCCCAACGCTTATGGGTAATGACATCCTCTAAAAGGGGTTTCATCCAAGCCTGTAGCCAAAGGGATAGGGGCAAAACCCCCTAGCAAATTTCCGTCCCCAGAAGATTTTTAATTGCCATTGCCTTAACACATCTTTCACATCTCACCTCATCCCGAAAAACTATTTCGCCTCTGCCCCCTGGACGCCATCTCTTCCCCCTTTCAATACCTTGGCTGGCTATGGGCCTGGTCTCATCCCTGCTTGTATGCTACCTTTAAACCACAGTGTATACTTAACTATATTCCAGTGGCAAGGATTTACAAAACATTTTGGCTTTCAAAGTTTTGCACGTTTCACTTAAAATTATACACTCCTCGTAGCAACATTGCCAAATTATCATGTCCTTTCTCCTGACCATAGTTTCTTCCCCGTTGACACCAAAGCTGAGATGATAACACTTAAGAGATTGACTGACGAGGCATGTTTTTCTTCCTAGTTCACCATACACTCTAAAAATGCCCAAGTCAGATTTGAATAGAATCTAATCAATGGGAACACGAAGCGGAATCTTGTCAAATCTTTGACTAGATTCCGCTCATAAATGAAACGAATAATTTCATTTTTGAACCATTTCTAGTCAATTTTGAAACAAATCTTGTCAACTATTTGACAAGATTCCGGTTCGTGCCCCAATTGACTAGATGTTTTTTTAGAGTGTATAACATCAACAGATAATGAAACTTTGTCTTGTGAGGAAGGATGACGGACTTTGTATCTATTCTGAAGTGCACACTAGAAGGATTTGATAATGATGTTGATTTTAACCTAAATTAGACCTATAGCTAACACGCGTCAAACCTACCAAAGGATTATTGACCTGTGGTCTTATCGAACCATTTTTTTAGTGACCGTTGAACAATCTCCTGAATGCACCACTAGCCAAGGGCGGTGAAAGCGGGGAGGAGTGGAATGGGGGAGCATGGTCCCCCAATAATGGTTCCGGGTACGAACCACCTTTTCTCCCCCTCCCCCCCCCCCATATTTGGTCAACGACCATAGTACTTGCTGTTTCTGTGAGTGTGAGACAGTCCTCCCCATTAAAGTGGTTGAGGTGGGTGGAATGTCTTCCATATATTGGAAATAAAGACCGTAATATTTTTTGATATATGTGTGGTAAAGTTTTAGATGACTCAAAGGCCGGAAAAACGATTTTTTTTTCAAGTGCGCTTCGCGCGCACATGTGCTGGCCGTTTGGTGATTAAAAGGACATTCGTAGACACACATATCCCTCTATGATATGGGAACGTTCAATCTTCCTGTAGAGTTGGTTAACTGCAGTGACATTTGCTAAAACTGGTTTTGCTTGAGACATAGTCCCCTCCAATAATTTGGTTAGTATTTTGTCAAAACTCGCAATATTTGCCTTTATTTGCGGGTAGGCCCATAAGGCATGATCTGTGCGGTATTTTGGTTGAGGGGGCCGAATCCGTTTTATCCTCTTTTTTTGTCAACGACCATACTATGTAGCTCTAGTGACCATGGAAGGCAGTAGTTTCGGGGCGCTTCGCATCTCTTCGCATCTGTTGCCACATACATTCCTGGTGATTACCGAGACACTCCAAGACGCACAAAGGCACATGATATATTCAACTGCATATTCAGAACCTTCCAATTAATGCACTTCATTGGGATATCCCCACGCAATCCTGTGATATTTCTTCAGTAGACGTTTTTCTTTGCGCGCACTGTAGCTTTTTCGTGTTATTGTCAGGAACCTTAACTTCTTGTTATCCCGGTGCTTTATCCTCCCTACACGCCAACCTCCCAAATCAATCGGCTGATGGATTTCAAAACTACATGGTAAAGTTTGGTTGACTTCTGAACGCACACTCAATGCTTTTTGCGATACGAAAAGGGAAGACTTTTTTATCCTTCAGTGTTCGGCACCGTTAATGAGCACATTTCGTTACCAGCATAATTTTAAACTTTTATCCTTTTAGTTTTATCCCCAACAATACCCAAGCATCATTCTTCTTGTTTCCTACTTGTGTTGAGGAATTGTCAGCCATCGTTATGAAAATGAAACATTGAAAGAAATGTCACTTTGATGAAATTAATAGTGATTTTTACTGTGTAATTTTTATACCCTCGAATCATATCATCAACCTTTCTTTTGCTTCTGGCATCTTTCCTTTCGAACTAAAAATCAGGGCTGTATCCCAGTCCACCTGACCCGATTCCGGGCCAATTCCGATTCCAGTGGCCACTATTCCGAGCCAATTCCGAGTCCAGTACTCTCCGATTCCGAGCCAATTTCGATCCAGGTTCTTCAATTCCGGGCCAATTCCGAGTCCGGCCATTAGATAATGTAGCATCTCGTAAAAATGTTTTCTGCACTACTTTGCAATTACACTCAATTGAAAACGGCATTTTTAGGAGTAAATTTTATGCCCTGTTTCAAGGTGTATTTTGATTGAATGTTTGTGACCATTCATGTGTTAAACTGTTCACCAATAACACTATAGTCCTAGGGAACAAATATTCAACTTTCATTTTTGTGGACTCGGCTGGAATTGGCTCCTAGTCCGAGTCCAGCTGCAGCCCATTCCGGGCCAATTCCGATTCCAGAACCTCCCACTCCGGGCCAATTGCAAGTCCGACAAAAGATGGACTCGAGACCGGAATCGAGTCCGAGTCCGGACTTGGACGTTACAGCCCTGCTAAAAATTGCTAAGAAAATCCAGGCTCTTTTTAAATCAGGCGATCCTAAACTTTATCAAAGTTTAGGCCTATTTTATCATACTACTGTCTATCTCCAAGATTGTTGAACAGTTGATTTAAAATAGACTGTATAAGTTTATTTCTAAATATGATATACTTTATACAAGTCAATACGGTTTCCGGACTAATCATTCTTCGTGCATGACTGCCCTTAGTCTGACAAAATTGCCCAAGGTCTCGATACTAATTACACAACTGCTGCCTTATTTCTCGACCTATCAAAAGTTTAGTGATAAGATTGACTTACACCTTTTTACTCTGTAAACCTTCCTTCTATGGTATAAGAGGAATTGCTGTATCGGATTTTTAAATTTTCCTTAGAAATCGTTCACATTTTGTTTTCTTTTACGGTGTTTACTCTTCTACACTTCACTGTAATATTTGTGTTCCACGGGGCTTAGTATTAGACACTTCACTGTTTCTTTTATATAAATGACATTAATGTCCTAATCATCTGTGTTAGACTTTACATTATTTGATGATACTACTGTTTCTTTGCAAGCTCCTTCTGTTGCTGATGTACTTCCACTTCTTACTCACAAATTTAGGCTTATGTTTTCAACTGTTTAACAACAAACATAGGTTGACTTTTAACATAGTAAAAACTTAGTTGTATTATTTGATAACAGAATTTCTGACCCAAGTTTTTAAAATATTTATCTTAATGATACGCTTATCTCGCCTTCACTCCATGCTATTTTTTTAGGAATTCACATTGCCTACAAATTGGATTAGAAAAATCATATTTCCTTTTATGAGTAACAAAGTAGCAAAAGCGAGCGGAGCCCTTTATCTACTAAAACACTTCTTACCCAGAAATGTGCTCCTCATACTTTATAACTCTCTCATTCTTTCTCATCTAACTTATAACCTTGATACTTTGGGAAATACTCATATTATCGGGCTAACACGGTAGCAATTTTTAAGGACTTACATATCCTCTCAATTTTTTACCTTTACACTTACCAGTTTTAGGCATATTTATGTATCGCTATCATCACGGTCTCCTTACAAATGTTTTTGAAACTTATTTCACCTTTAGTTCTGACTTTCAATCCTACAATAGACGATCAAAAATTCAGTTGCATTCCCCTGTATCCAGAACCGGTAATAAGCAATCTGATGTTTATGGTGCAGGTTCTAAATTATGGAAATCCCTCCCTTTAAACACACACACACACACACACACACATATAGATATATATATATATATATATATATATATATATATATATATATATATATATATATATATATATATATATATATATATATATATATTTCAACACAAAATTCAATTACTCTGACCCGCCATGTTTATACTTACAAATTTGTTTCGTGCAGACAAAGCTGCCTGTACTCTTCAGAGTGTACACGGTAAGTGAATCAGAAGATATAGAAAGCACGCCGGAACACGTACCACAGCATAAGAGGATTTAAAGGGGAAATCTTCTCATCCCAGACAGTTCCAATTCTCCCAACTATGCTAGTTCTAGCCCCGCCCATAACTGTCTTTAGCTTCTCCTTTTGCAGACCCAAACATAGTTTATTGCTCAGGGCCACATCCTGGTGAGTATACAAGGGCCTAATATGTCATCAAAACACTCTCTGTGCATGCTGTGTAATGTGAGTTGCTCTGCATCTTTTGAATTTTGCAACCCACTCTGATGACAATCAAAGAGTAGGTACCAATTGAGACTTTTGCTTACCCCTTTGTAAAAGCCATACTTGGGGTGATGAAAATCTCTCTTTAAAGTGCAGTCACCCTAGGCTAAGCAAGTTCCTGTAAGGAGATTAAGCCTATTGTGGTACCCAGCTAAGGCGGAGTAGAAATTTCTTAGAGTGCCTACAGGATGTTGAAAGTTCGTTTCTTTTGTTAACGCTAACCATGTGTGGCTTGCGAATGAGGAAAAACTTTTCCCAATTGCAAAGATTGCATCTGTTAGAGGCTGGGTTGAAAGATTTAGCCTTCTTAATGACCTTCCATGGCACACTATAATTTACATTATTTTCTTTAAGATCTCAAATGTATTCACTTAGTTTGGTGCTTGTTTTTCTTTGATTTGCAATTAAAAGATGATTTGTGGTTGTTATACTTTGTTTATACTTTGTTTGTTTCCTATATTGGTTTACTTACTTTAGCGTAAGGGCCAGACTTGAAAAAGATTACTTTTTGGGGGGGTCCTATATCTTCTTTTAGTTAATAGCTAGGGCCTATGCCATAAGTTGCAAAATATTTCTCACTTTGTTGCACTGTGTCCTCTGTTACTTTTATAGTGGCTTATTTGCTTTTTTATCCTGATTTTGTGTAATTGTTGTCGGTTGTTTTAAAGTGGGCCTAAAAACTAGACTGAATTGTAAGAATATATATTTTAGAGTTTGGAAAATGAATTCCATTCATCCATCTCTCATTTTCAAAGCTTACTCCATTGTTGAGATATAAAATGTTGAAATTTATTTGAAACTGTCGATTGTGCAATAATTTGTGAAGTCCTTCTTGAACAACTTACATGAACTGCTTTTGTTTCCTTTTGAAATTAGGATGTTTATGGAACCTTGAAACAATTACAGTTCCCTTGCATGGTATGTTGTACGGAAAGGACTTACATAGCCAAGTCACCCTATAACAGTAAGACAGTGATCACATTTTGGCACAAGGTGCAGAGGTTTTCGAAAAAAACAAAGAACAACAAAGACTGTAATTTGAGTAGTACAAGAATGACATCACAAATTATTATGCAATCCACCATTTTAAATAAAGTGACTAAGCTTCAACATTTTATATCTCAGCTCAGGAATTTCCTGTGAAGATGGGAGTTGGACCATTGGGTTGCATTTTTCAAGCTTTGTAACATATATTTTTGAAATTTTAGACTTTAGGTACACTTTTCAATCAATTGGAGACATAATCAATTCAAATCAGACATATACGTTTTCTTTTCAACATACGGATACACAGTAGCGTAGCTGGGGGGGGGGGAGTTGCCCCGGGCGCCACGTCTAGGGGGGGGGGCGCCAAATCGAGATCACTTAAAAAAATGTTGGAACTACCATTTGCCATGAGCATGATATTGGTATAGCAGTGTCATCTTTTAATAAAATAATATTTACGATATTGCTAGTGTTTCCCCTTTTTATATGCGGTAAATAGGCCTTGGAAGTGCCATTTCCAGCGATCTGGGAAGCATTTTGGGCCAAAATTTTCTTGCGCTCCGCGCGAACCCATGGTGGCGCGGAGCCCTGAGAGTCTGTCTATGGGCTTCGCCCCAGCCCCTTGACAAATTCCTGGCTACGCCTTTGTCAACACTGTGTGAAGTAGCATCTTAACACTTTTCTGGAGTATTCATAATATTACTCCCCGGAAGATGGGGGTAGGGGCGCCAGTTTCGTTTCTTGCCCCGGGCGCCACAAACCCTAGATACGCCACTGCGGATACATATCCACATAGTCTATGTATACGACCACGTATACATATGCATACATATATATATATATATATATATATATATATATATATATATATATATATATATATATATATACATGTAGGTAAATAAGCATACATACACATACAGATCATTTTGAGGTTTCCGACCTACTTCCCCCCTCCTCCGATGTCCACCCACCAATCGCTGCCTCGTATCCACTAGGTTTCGCAAAACAAATCGGCCAATTAGGCCTATATCAAGGTTCTTTTCATTTACATGACATGGACTGACCATGCAGGGAGCCATTAGTATCATCACTGAGGGTTTTAATCGCCGTCTTTTGCAAATAATGATCTAGCCTGAATAAACAGTCAAGTCACATTAGAACGTCTTATCTCAGACATGAAGCTTCCGCGGGGGAGCTCGCGTTGACCAATCATACAGTCCTGTCTAGTAAACCACTTTTAGCAAGGTCAATGCTCTTTCTGTAGGCCCGCCCGGCACCCATGATTATGGGTAAACGTTTGCACCGGCAGGGGGAATGGTGACGGCAACGTTGCTCGCGTAGCTGACAGTGCCATGGTTTGAACAAGGTCGCCTGCCCGGCAGACGTTTTACTCCTGCACCTATACTGATTGGCTGAAATTGTAATACTTACGTGAAAAAGAGGCACAAAATCGACACCTGCTGCGAACTAGATAAAAAACAAGGTTGTTTGTGAAATTTCACAAGGGGGGGGGGTCTTCGGGAAGCAAATATGACATGAATTACGTCCCGCAAAGACATTTTTGAGCCGAAATCGAAACTTTTGCTGGGAAGGAGTTGCCTCCCCACATCCCTCGTCTCATTTGCTAATGACCAACTGAAACTGCCCCATCATCTGGCCTTCGCAAACCCATTTCACCAGATCCTTTCAAAAATATCATTATATCAATATTCTTTGTGATGTACCAATCAAAACTCATGAAACGAATCGTTGAACTAGTCAATTTCGTACTTAAGGCATTGACTGGTAGACGAATTATTTGTTCGAAATAAGGCTTCTTCCCAATAAACAGGTCCGCAGCTTGAATCTCTTTTCTATGTGGGACCTCTTGAGAAAATCACTTCTTACAATTGCAAAAATGTCGAGGAGCCTCACTCCTCTACAAGGCAATGGTAAGTTTGGCCAACTTCTTTTGAAAACACAATGAGGCATCACAAAAAACTTTATCCCTCTTATGTCTTAAGACAGCAGAGCTGATAAAGGATTAATTTTGAACTCCATAGACATTTCACAAACTCGATTTTTGTTTCCTTTTTAGAAATACCCAAGAGTTCTGGGCCATGCGTGAGAAATGGGCCCAGTCGTAGGTTTTGTGAAAAAGGCGTTCCGTGACAGCACTACTGAGATAAGGAATGCCCTCGTTTAAAATCATTACATTTTTCTTAAAGAAACGGTAACGGAAGATTAGAGTTAACGGTTAACACGGCGCCCAAACTTCCCCAAGATACCGCCCTTGCATGGTTGCTTAGTAGTATCTCAGGGACTGGTTACCTCTGACAACCTACTAGGTACACCATGCACCCTGAACGAAAACATATGAGCCTCTTATCTTAGTTCTGAAACGCTTATCTAATGATTACAAGCCTTGGGTGTGGGCTCTTTACAGACAAATTATCAAAATCACGTAGCCTACAGTGTGTCACTGGGCTCTCAATAGGATGAATCAATGGCTTAATAGTAAATGCAAACAACAATATTAGTCCAGGAAATGATAGCAAACTTTATTCTTTGATTAAAGACCTAGTCGAAGAGTGCCACCATACGTATTCTCATAAGCACCTAACTTACTTGGGGGAAGGGAGACACTTCAGTGCAAAACAAGTACAATACGCATTTACTGTAACTGGTCTCAAAAACCGCAGGTGTTAAAAGAGAGGGCGCTACGAGAGGGCGCTTAGCACCAGATCAAAAGTATGGGGGGTAAAGCATGTTTTTCCCGACCCTACTTGTTAAGGAAGAAACCCTTATTCGTCTCCTTTGTGATATATATATATATATATATATATATAATATATTATATATATATATTATATATATATATATATATATATATATATATATATATATATATATATATATATATATATATATATATAACTTTTCCAATAAACTATCGATTTTTTTTCATATGCATCACAAATTACTCACAATGTAGCATCGAATTTGATGTACCTCAAATATTCCACAATATTCCAAAAGATGGGAGTTCACTCCCTCCCCCTTAGAAACCTCTCTAAGACGGCGACCTGAAACGTCCGTCCCCTCCCCCCAGCTTAAAACAACTTCCTGCGACTAAGTCCAATTGCGGTCCCGACATCTTCCCAAAGGAAGTAAGCCTAGAGGTTTTCAAACCATGTACACAACTGTGAGGAAGCCATGGCACGATTGGAGTGGGGGCCACATGCATGTTTGAGTTCAATACATTAAAGTTGTTCTCCCTGAGTTGAATTGATAGACGCCATTATGCTAAATTTAATCTTAGCTTTAATTTTCTTATAAATTAAGTTTATTCATACACCGTTAAATGATGTTTACAGGGTGATACCATACTTAATTTAGTGGAGTATTTGGTGGCGCGAATCATTATGAAACTTGTTTGTAAGAGAAACATAGGCTTACAAAGCTGGGGGATGGGGGATCTTAAGCCCACGGTCAAAAATGTGATGTGTCCCCTCAATCCAAGGACGAAATCCAATATTTGTTTCCTTTATAAAAGTGTCAAAAATTTGCCTTAAATTTGCCCAAAATGTTGCACCAAATTGCATCCGAGGACTCTGAAGTTTAAAAAAATTCCCCCTCACAGTACATCCCTCCCACAAGAAGGTGTTTCGAAACAACGTTCAGTCCCCCAGTCCCCAGCTTCCTACGAAGGGAAATTGATCTGGGACTAGAAAGGCACGATTCGTGTTTTTCAAATAAAGTTAGACGAGAGCACGATCCCTTTAATTCTAAGTTAGTTTAGTGAGCGATTACGTAAGAATACCGTAATATGTATAGTGGGTAACCTGTGTCAAGATACTTTGAAACGAGATGACGCTGAACCCTTACCCTACTGGCGAAGATTGATGCACGCCCCGGACTTCTCATTAAATAAGGATTAATTAGATAGGGTAGCTGTGTTACTATGATTCGATAATAAACTGATCAAGCGTTAGTGTGGTACCCGGTTGTGACTATTTGAATCAAAAGAAGGTTTAGAATAAGAAGGTTCGATTGACTATGAAGTATCACTTAGTTATATTTACAACAAAAATGGCAGTAAGACCGCTGATATTAGGTCTGCTTGCGGTATCTATGGTACACGCGCACAACGTGTACGTAACCACAAACAATGGCGTCGTTTTTGGCGAACATATCCCTTTTGCCCGCGATGTGAGCCCTGTGGTCAATGCCACTCTCGATGTCTTCAAAGGAATTCCTTTTGCAGTACCTCCGATTGGTCAGATGCGGTTCAGGAAACCTCTACCTATTCCTGATTGGTCGGAGCCCTGGAACGCAACATATTACCGGAAACAGTGTTGGCAGTTATTTTTGCAAAACTTTACGGACCCTCAAGATGAAGATTGCCTTTATCTTAACATTTGGTCACCAGACGTAACTGTAAGTATGCATGACCAATGAATTGTCATCTTTGTAATAGCGTAGTGCCTTTTAAGCCCTGTCAGCACGATCATACATTTGTCAAAAACGTTATCATACAATCTGTATGATGATGATACTAGAAAAACGTATTACCTTGTGGTCTGCTTACCCAACAAATCTAAACGTCCAAAATGTATGATGGTGTTCTAAACTTTTAGCTGCATGTTTCATCTTCCCCACAAGTGTTCAATCATTTGTATGCCGATGTTCTTGGCCAAATGTGTGATCGTGAAGAACAGTGGTTCTTAACCTTTTTCGTCCCATTCCACCTTTCCAATCAGCCACCCCGTCCCATTCCCCCTTTCCAATCTGCCACCCTATGTGTTCCCCCCTCCTGACATATATCAGAAGTGGTTTTCTCCAAAGTTCACATTCACAGCAAAGAGAATACCTGTGGACAATGACAATGACCTTTAGGACCGCTTTATGGTCATAACCTGGCAATAACTTGACGACACACTGAAAGAACAAACCCAATATCCCTGGAAAACAGATCCTAACTTGTTTTCCTAAAGTACCTTAACTTTAATTTGGAGACAATATTCC
Source organism: Holothuria leucospilota (assembly GCA_029531755.1). Classification (NCBI taxonomy): domain Eukaryota; kingdom Metazoa; phylum Echinodermata; class Holothuroidea; order Aspidochirotida; family Holothuriidae; genus Holothuria; species Holothuria leucospilota. The sequence continues at coordinate 26,081,431 of CM055978.1, forward strand.
AATGAATAGTCCTTTCTTTTTCCATAAAGCAGTCCTAAGAAGCCAATCATCTCCCAAATGTTTGAGTACACTAAAATGGGTCTGGTACCGTTATCGCACTTTGACTGTTCAGTACTTCCATTCACCACAGTGTCAGATCGTCGGACTCGGGAGTAACCTTACAGAACTGGAATAATTAAAAAAGATACTGGGCAGGATCGTCGGTCAATAATTACCCACCCGAGATACCAAAATTACCCCCAGGGGGGTAAATACCCACCGGTTAAGGACCACTGTCGTAGAAGGACCTATAGTATGGCACATGCAGTCAGCATTAAAGGCAATAGGCAGTCTCCCCAAACTTTTCTTTGAAAAAGCATCAAACTCATGCAAATCTCCTCTTATTGCATTACAAGCAACTCCGAAGACGTTTGAACATATCTATTGCAAACAATAGGTACATCACGGAGAAATTCTCCAAGAATTTCACAATCCACTAACAAAAATATTGTCATATGATCAAAATAGGTCATTCATGAAATAGAGTGACCGAGCATACTCACTCTGACTGGGGTGACTGCATTTTCCTTTTAAGTTGCCTGTTTTCTCACATATAACATTTTCACGCTAATAGCACTGAAGCCTTAATTAATGCATACATAATCATCTGCATACAATTTTCATTTTGTTATCTCCGACTGGAATCGATTTCGAGTCCGAGTCCAGTTGCAGCCTGTTCCGGGCCAGTTCAGAGTCAACTATCAAACTGAATCGAGTCCCGAATCGGGATTAGGTGGGGGAGGGAGTTACCGCCGTTGTAAATGTAAATTATTATCGTAGCATTTGACAATGGTCATGATTTCGATGTTCTTAACTTCAATCCACGTATAGAACCATGCATGACAGACCCACAATTTTTTCAGTATGTAGAGGTCTGAAGGTCGAGAAGGTTGGTCAGTTAAGTCTTGGGGAAGTATCTCCTTTCGGGGAGCAGAACCCTTTCGGGGGGCAACGTTTGGTTTTCGCATTTGGGCATCGAGCCGAAGGGACTTTCGGAAAAGTTGTTTTAAACTTCACCCATTAAGGCAACATTTCAAATGACATCAATCTCGAATCTATCATCGGTAAAATTGTAATAACGACGGCATCTGTTCATGTGTGTGTGTGTGTGTGTGTGTGTGTGTATGGGGGGACCATGCATGGAGGGGCACTTGGTTAGCCCCACCATGAGCAGGGTGGATCCAGGAGGCCTAGGGACCACCCCAGTTTTGGGGGAACATTTTGCCAAAGGCACTTCACTAAAATGTGTTCTGACAGTTTGGTATATAGCCATATTTGCCATCCCCCTCACCCTTCGACCTCCATCTTGCGAGAAGTCCTAGAACCACCCCGATGATCTGTGGTTAAATCAGTGGGGGTAGTTAGAAATTTTTGAAGAAAAAAATGAAACACTGGAAGACCTCCCTTGCACCCCAGCCCATCTCTGTTGCATCTGGAACGACTTGGGTCTATCTTGGTGACTTTCACAGAATTACCTGTTTTTGTATCTGATTCGTCTTTGTCTTCACATGTTATTCATCACTGTCGTTTATAGTAGCAACTTACAGCCGATTCTACTATTGTGCTATGTTCTACAGGGTCCACCGAAACCTGTCATGGTTTGGATTCACGGTGGTGGATTTGTACTGGGTACAGCTAACATTGGACCATACGACGGGACGGTACTGACGTCATTTTATGACATCGTCTACGTCAGCATAAATTATCGACTTAATGGATTTGGATTTCTTTCAACAGGTATATTTCCAGAATATTTCGCTTCCTGTTATTGAAGACTACCTTAAGTTACTCCCGTAAAAGAAATGCATTGTTATAACTATGAGTAATGGACAGCCAATCGTTTTGAATACACGACACAGAGTTATGAGCTGCTCAGCCAACATGGCTAGCACGGTGGGAAGGATTGACCCTTAAATTGTTTCTGTAGCCTGTTTGCGTACCTACAAGAAGGTGGTACTCACAATCTAGACCCTGCTCCGCAAATCTGGGTCTAGGCCGGTCACGTCGTTTAATGTAAAGGGCAAGAGCAGTCGCCCCAAACTTTTTTTGAGGCAACAGCTAAATCTCACAATTTTCTTCTTATTTCTCTTCAAAGTACCTTCCGTAATATTTTAGGACTTCAATATTGCATGTTCAAGGTAAACCAATCAGTTACTTCTAGTAAATTTCACAGTTTAGGAGAAAAAATATTGTCACATGACTCTCAAGAGCCAATCATGAAACGGGACAGTCTACTACACTACTTCAAGTTGGGGTGACTGCATTTCCCCTTTAAGGAAGAAACCTTGGAATAGCAGCAAAATTTGAATTAAATTTGTTTCTATTCTCCGACTGCTCCAAATACATTGAGAGCAAGATTCTTAAGTAAAAGCCTCGTTTCTTACTTCTGTACCCAATTATATGATGCTCGCAAAGAGATACGTATGGATTAGATAATTCGGTCATTCATTCAATAGGTTATTTTACATGCGTTCTCGTTCATACTCGGGTCCTATAAATTCATTTTATTTTTATCTTTACCTAAGATTGCAAATAGGTCTTTTCCTTAAAGTTGAAGAAGTATACGTGTTCAATGTAAGCATTGTTAGGAAATTAAAGAGTCGGAAAGGATCCAAATTTAGTGTGTAGGCCTATATTTAATAAAAAAGACATGACTTTGATGGGCTATTGAACTGTTGAATATATTGACATCGCAAATCCCATGCTGCTTTATCTGTAGGAGACGAGGAACTTCCGGGTAACTATGGCCTCTGGGATCAAGTGTTGGCTTTGAAGTGGATAAAAGAAAACATTGCAGGTTTGTTAGAAAAACGGGGCGATTATTGTAAATGCTCTACTAAGTTGTAAAAATCAGCAAAATTTCGATCATGTGCAGAATTTTTTAAAGGAGTAACAATAAAAATAAATTATGCTAAAATATGAAGCATTCTGTGTGTGGTACACATGAGGTATAACATCGAAAACAATGTCTCGTGGACTTTTGATAACACTGGCAAACTGCTTCAAAAACAATGCTGTTTAATTCAACTAATCAAAGTTTATGTTTTACCTACGATAGTCAACCAAAAGCTAGCTTTCATAGTCAAGCGTGGATAAATGACTTCCTCAGCATACCGACAAGAAGATGACTAATATCAATGTTAAGGGGCGTTCGCCTTTAACCTCTGACTTTTAGCTCAAGATGTCATCAGTCACATACGGACAAGTTTTTTATCTCAGACATCCCACCAGGTGTTGAGAGTTTGTGACCTGAGTAGCCTACTTTAAAAAATTCAGAACAATTTGACCTTGGACCTGAGCTTTGAACTCAATCTTAAAACTTTGTCTAATGATTTTCTATTTATACTTACCTCATGGTAAAGGGGCTTTTCGAACATACTGAATTGTTAATATGGCAAAGTCTATTTGAAGGGTCATTTGACCTTTGACCTATGAGTTCATATTAGCCGTACATATTTTTATGGTCAGGCACCTGTCCACCAAGTTTGACTTTGATCAGACTTACGGATTCGGAGGAGTACCGGTATGAGACACATTTTTCGTAAAAAATTACGCCAATTTAACCTTTGACATATTGTTACCAAAAATAAATACATAACAAAATCTCATCAATTTCTGTATAACTTGCCGTGTTAAAATTACTTTTCCAATCATACATACACAACAGTCTGGTGAAAAAGGAAAGCAAAAATTAATCTTGTTTGATATTTAATCTCTGACCGACCATCGACTTTGTCAACAACACGAGCGTCAGTTTTCAAGGTCAGGCACTTACCCACCATGTTTAAAGTTGATCAGATGTTCAGGATAGTTTTCGAAACACGTTTTCGCTCACTCTCACACAAGAACGTGATACCTTACTCACCGACACCAAATTTGAACTTGATCGGGCTTACGGTTCAAGTGGGCTTCGCGACACACATTTGGCTAACGCATGACACACAATCAGGCAGTCTTATCCATCTTCACATTTCTGATATAAAGCTAAGTGAATACTACACTTTATTTCATCTCACTGTAAATTGCATGTAAAGGAAGATGCTATGAAAATGTTACCTTTAATTGCCCGACCTTGCTCATGTGGGACCCCTGGGTGAGAGTGTCCGTGTTACCCTGCGTATCTCGTAAGATTCATTTTTTATTGGCAAAAGGCGGAAAACGATCAGCTCCGTCGAAACAGTAAAGCATCGAACGTATGATAAATAAGATGGCAATCATTCGAGGGGACTTATATAATCGTTTTTTCACACATGTGTACAGCGTTTGGTGGAGATCCAGAAAGAATAACGATATTTGGCCAGAGTGCTGGTGGCGCTAGCGTTGGTTTTCATCTCGTGCAAGAAGAGAGTTGGAACTACTTTCATCGAGCAATTATGTTGGCAAGTATTTCATCATTTTTGGCACGAAAATACATTCCACTAATTTTACCGTTGCAGCAAACACAGGCTGTGATACCATGGATGGCACCAGAATTCGCACAACCGGGGACAGCAACCAAGCATAAGCATGGGCGTCCGGAGGGGGGCAAGGGGGCACTTGCCCCCCCTGGAAAATCAAAAACTTGAAAAAACGAAGAAAAAATAAAGAAAAAAACGAAGACAATATAACATCAACATTTTTTAACAGTTCAATCAGTGTGAATTTCTACTCTCAAAACAGGAATTGAGTAAAAATATCAACACTCAGGCCCCAGCGTCCCCCAGAGCATATTTTTGGTATTTTTAAAGTTTATATTTACGATATTGCTTGTTTGTCCTTTTTATATGCGGTAAATATGCCTTAGGGGTGCCATTTCCAGCGATCTGGGAAGCATTTTGGACCAAAATTTTCTTGCGCTCCGCACCAACCCATGGTGGCGCGGAGCGCTGAGAGTCTGTTTATGCGCTTCGCCCCCCCCCCCCTTGACAAATTCCTGGCTATGCCTTTGTCAACACTGTGTGAAAAAAAAGTAGCATCTAAACTCTTTCCTGTGACTAAAATATTTCCCATGGAAAAAGTGGGGCCCCTAAAAAATTTTGCCCCCCTTGAATTTTTTTTTCTGCGGACGCCCATGAGCATAAGCCCCACCTGGGGCTGCGAGGTGCTGGAAGGACGTCAGAGGGTGGGCAGAAGGAGGGATGCAATACTATCCCGTAGTAAAGCATGTTTTGCACAATTAAATGTGAATACTTTATTTACCAGGTTTAATTTGCTACCGGAAATCGGACTTCAAGAATTGCAACCCGAGAAGAAATTTGAAGGTACCCATAAAAGAGTATGTAGTCGTTGACAGCAATAGATCATCTGTTGAGTGGCTCATCGTTATTAGCAATAGCATGCATCATGCCGTATCTACCCTGCCTGTCCGATTTTTGTCGGATTCGTTTTAGAGAATCGGCCCTCCTTTGAGAGCACAAACATTTGAAACGTCGGGCTGTGGGTTATTACGCACTTAAACGTACCCGCTAACGCTCCCCGACGAAAGTAAAAGAAAATCCTACTGGGGGAGGCCTTCCCCTGGGCACCATCTTTGTGAGACACAGCATGTGATTTGTCCAACTTTTGTCTTTGCGTTAAGTTAGGACTTATTTATCCGATCTTTTAGAAACTATGTCTTCATTAATCCTCATTAGATTATTCCCTTTGTCCTAGTGAGTTCATGGCAGTGTTGTAACGAGTCATGACTCGAGTCGCTAATTTTCAGAAGGGAAATGACTCGAGCAATTGTATCATAATTGTCTCATAGAAATAATACAGTGACTCGAGTCACTGACTCGAGTCGCATTGAAAGTAGTAAATGACTTGACTCGACTGCAAAATTGAGTGAGTCGTTACAACACTGGTTCATGGGCAACCACGTCATACTATTGTTTCCTTAGAGTGGAACCACCATGTCACCATGGGCCCAAGAGACCAACCCTGCAAATGCACGGGAAGATGCCTTCTTACTGGGCCGTCTAGCTGGATGCGGAGTAACAACGACGAGCAGAGAGCTAGCCGATTGCTTACGACAAGTCGACGCTTATCGCTTAACCGTTGCCATTGATGGTGTAAGTTCAAATCTCGAAAGCTTCTCTTCATCCGACCTGAAGAACAAAACTATATGTGCCTGTAATACTTGAAATTTTTATCCTACAACCTTGATACTTTGAAATTTCCATTACTTACAATTTGAAAGACTACCTATAGCAAACATAAAAAGTACTGTCTTTACACTTCTAACACGAACACACGCACGCACACCAACACACGCATTTAGCCATGATCGCCAAACATAAAAAACGGAAATAAGAAAAAAAAAACACTTTCGTCGAACAGAAGGCACCTGTAAAATCACCTAATTCAGGTCGGGGATTTGCAGTGGTATTATAAGGTGTCTGTCCAGTCAGGAGAATTCCGGGGCAAACATCTCTCCCCTTGGAGAAGTCTTTTTACGATATTGTTTCAATAAGGAGCTCTTATGATAAATTAATGCACTGGACCCTCCAAACATAAGCCCTGTGTTTTCAGACCCGACAGACAGCCAGGACCCGATCCTGTAGGTGGAATGGCAGTCACTTAGCCAGGAATTCCGTCACAGGGGGCAACGGCAATGCAAAGGGGGCACCAATTAAGCTTATTCTTTGTAGCCAAAGGGGCTACCAGAGGTAAGTTGAGGGATCCATAGGGGATTATATTTCAAGCTTATCCCAGATAGCCTCAGAAATAGCTGTTGAATGTGCACATGCCGGCGAAGCGCGCAAAGGTTTTTCGCCTCCCTAGCAGCAATTCCTTCCTATTGCGATACAGGAGCGTGACATTTTGGGATCAGGGGAAATCCTCCCGAAGCTATGGGATATTAAAAATGGAACACTAGCACTGGGCTTGCAACTGACCCCCAAATAAAACTGAGACTTCACCCTTGAAAGCTCTTTACAGCTATTACATTTTTTCACGAACAGCCCGCAAAATTTGAGAAAAATTGGAGTAGGTATAAACTTGAAGCGGACTCATCACCAGCATTTAACATATTTATTCTTTGTTAATGTGTAAAAGTAAAAAAAGTAATGTACTTTCACCATGGGCCGAGAAAATAATGTTTTGAATAAGTTTGTTTAACTTGAAAAGTTGCAAATAATATTGTCGTTAAGCTATGAATCTTACTCAAGGTAACCCATTGCTACATGGAAACCTGTATAGTGTACAGAGGGACAGGAATCAGCAGTTTTAAATAAAAAGAATTTTAACTAAGAGGGGAATCACAGCACTCATTTAGGTTGGGCGTAGCGTACAGAGATTTATTTTAGGAAATTGCCTCCCAGAAAGCAGGAGTGCACCTCCCAGGGCTTAAGTTGCATCTACACATTTCTTATCTTGTGATATCATGTTTAAGAAGTTTACTTTTGGTTAAAAAGGCCTTGCATTGTAGAAGGTTTCCACAAATGAAAAATACTTTGTTTTTGTATCCGTCTTCCCCATAGAAGGGGATTTCGGAAAGAGTTCTCCTACTTGAAATTCTTGCAATGCATTGCTCTTTCCTAATCATGCCTATGCACACAAACAATTGGCCTTATTTTGAAATCTTTCCTAATTACTTCTCAAACGGTATTGATGCTAAATATAGCACTGCACTTGAAATCGCCCAAAGCGCCCGAAATTTTTGATAGTTTTCGTTGGATTTGCGGAAATTTCAGTAGTTAGCGAACGATTTGTGATAGTTAATGATTGCAGTAGGTCAATCACTCTAAATAAATCTATAGATTCAACGCCTTTGGGGTCATTTTTAAAATTTTCGGAAGCCTCGGAAACCGATTGAGGGCACGTGCGCTCCAATAAGCCCGTGTTGGCGCCACTGCTTCCAATTTTCTAACAAAACATGTCTACCACGATCATGGTCTGACTGTCTGAATATTCACAATCTTCCTAAAGTATCATAGAAAAGCAGAAAGACTTTTTCTACGTATATTTGCAGTTCTGTGTTTCTCCACATACAGCGCCTGCAGCGAAGAACAATATTAATTGTAAAACCTTTACTATCACATAAAGCGCAAAAAGGTGAAGCATTGTTTAAGAAAAAATTGAACTAAAGGTGATATTGATAATTAACAAAAAACGGAACTTGCGCAACTTAAACGTTTTTGGGGGACCATTTCAAATTTATTTTTATAACTGCTCGGAGACATGCTCCCCATATCCCGGTGCCAGCATTGCCCGCCCGGCTTAAGTGTATTACCTCCTGTACTTATCTGGCTATATTGACTGCACTCTTAATATACTCATTAGGGCACCGTATGTACGTGAAAAAGGCTTACATATTCGACACCTGCTACGAAGATATGTGTGCCAGAGCCACTTTCCATAGGCAGCACAATTTTATTTTTCGATCGATTTCCCAAATTCGGGCACAGTAATTTGCACGGGCACCCCGCCTAGCTACGAGCCTGTAGATTATTGACATTTTAAAGGGTCTCAATACGTTTGCCCATCTGGAAGCATGAGCACGAGTCAATGAAGACTCGTTTTAGCTCCGTGCACCATTATTCTCTTATAAATATAGGATGTCCATTATCGTGACATACCACTCAGAACCCAGATTTATGTTACGACAATATTAGTTTTGTTCTACGAAAATTTTCCTGAAAGGAGGCCAGAAATTGCTTTGAAGGGAAGCCCTCCCCCGCCTCTTTGGCTTGTGATCGTAGTTAACGTCATGGGCGGCGATCACGGGGGGGGGGGACAGGGGGTCATGTTCCCCAATATTTGAGAAATCGCCCATTGACTTTGATTTTTCACACAGTAAATTATTTTAAAAACTGGTTATGCCCCCCCCCCCCCCCAATATTGAGAAAAAATCGCCGCTCTTGGTCAACGTATTTACCATTTTTTCCCATAACTATTAGGTCCTGTTGCAGACAACTAACAATATTCCACTTGGTCCAGTTGTTGACGGGGACTTTTTTCAAAGTGACTCGAGGTCTCTCCTGAACCGTGGCCATTTTAAGAAGTGCAACGTTTTGTTTTCAACAACCGCAGATGACGGTACTATTATAACTGCCCGTGCGTACCCAACAGAACTATTGACGCGCTTTCCAAATTCGGATTTCGAGACATTCACAGCAAAATTAGGCAGGTTCATGTATACTTACACGAACGATCTTATTGTGAGATCTATACAACAACAGTATGTTGATTGGAGTAAAAGGGACGCCGAAAATACCAATTATTTCAACGACTTTGTCAGAGTGTCGACAGACGAGGGGTTTTTGTGCCCAGCAGAATACACAGCCAGAGTTTACGCAGAAGCCAACTTACCAGTGTATCGCGCCCTCTTTAACCACTTGCCGAAATATTCAACATGGCCTGATCCATTCGTCAAATGGAGGGGCATAGCCCATAGTGAGGATAACCCTTATACATTTGGACGAGGATTTAATCCTGAACGAGGTCATGTGTTTACACTTCAAGAGGAGGATCTAAGCCTTAATATGATGCAGTACTATACAAACTTTGCAAAAACCGGGTACGAAAATTTGATACACTTGTCAAATGCCTACATTACACTCAGCAAAATGGTTTTATCATTGCATTACGTTGTAAAACGTAATTCATGTAACTTAACATCGTTTTCTTAAAGGTAAGACTGTTAAATTTCTCAGTTCTACCATGGAGGTACCACCTGGTCCAAGCAGGGATGTTATTATATACCTGATTCAAGTATTATCTCCATAGTTCTACATACAAAACCAATGAGTCGAGCAGTGTTTGTATAGTGCGCCATCTATTAGACGCAGTTAGAATTTCATGACGGAATTGACAGTATCCTTTCAAAACCAAGGGTTCCTACTTAGCGATTTAGTCAAAAAAGCAAATTCTTAGGCAATCATGTCAGGGAGGAAGAGTTAGTGAATAGATGTACAGAATAATTCTAGTGCTAAAAATAGTTTTGGGAACAAATTCTTTGATTAATGCTTCATTAATGACTATCAATGGTTCTGCGTTGGTCTACATACCTTCATAAAGCTTGCTGTCCTTAGTAACGCATAATTACAGTCGACCCGACCTATTTCCTGGAAGTTTCAATTGACGGAGAAAATTTTCTGCTTCCTTCAAAAACACTGGCGAAAGAGGCGAGGTTGGAGGCTGCGGCCCTTATTGGGGGCAGAAAATTTGCTGTTTTCGGGGCAAAGCATACGTTCTTTTCTCGGAAACGTGCATTTATGTTTTGGGCAAAAGTGCTCAACCCCCACCTCCACCCGGATCCCCATTGAAAGTATAGTTTCATACGCTTAGGTTCAAAGACTCTTTCATGATGATTTACAATACAAGTATTGCATCTAAGTTTTAAACCAATGATATATCCGATAGTCCAGACATAAATTTAAGATCTCATGAACAAAAATTGCTGCATAATGTAGAACTAGTAACTTTACATATAATGGCGCACTCAGCTACGAAAATGTCAATTTTGGTGATTTTATACGATGTTCTAGTGTTTCTTTGTCAGTTTTAGAAATGTTGTGGCAATCTATTTCTACACTGCGAAAGAAACTGAAGTTTCCTCATTATTACTTGATTGGGTTCCCCGATTCTGCTTCCTATCACGATCCCATCCACTAACACATGAGAAAAGGTCTCTTACGACCACCCTTTGTTTGTTATTCCACTGAGGAAGGACTGCATTTATTTTTCATTCTCACATATAGTGATGCGAGTTACATCTACTGCGGGCAACGTAACATTTCTGAAGTACCCTGAGCCATCCGAGAGGCGTCTTTTCAGTTTCTAACATTTTGTCATCGCTCATTCAATGAAAACTGAAGAGAAAATATTTTCTAGTAGAGTTATTATCAGTTTGTGTCTCATTTCTCTATCTTTTAAACTGTTAAAATTGTTGTCGTAACTTTCAACCTTGACGCAATGGTTCGTTATTCAGTGTAATATATTTAAGCAGCTAAATTGTCTGGGAAAAGATTACTTCTTAAGCCTCGTGTTTCTTTTTTATTTATTTTTTTCATTTTCCATTTTTCCTCAGGAATCCAAATATTGACTTGGAGAACAATACAGTAACAAGTCACTGGGAACCGTTCACACTAACTAATCAATTTGTCAAAGACCTGCAACTGGATCTCGGGGACCTTTACGGACTAAGGGCATCCTATTGTGCGGTGTGGAACAACTTGATCCCAGAGCTGATTACGCAGTCAGGTATTTATTGATCAATCGCTACATATGTTGTACAATATCTATGGGCATAAAACTACGAAATGATTTGAAAACTTGCAGGTTGTGGAGCTGAGGGAGAGGGAGGAAGATCACTTTTGCTTGAGTGATTTGGAACCAAAAGTCCAAAGCCTACCGCACGCCCAAGCCCTGGATGACTTTGTACTAACCTGGAGCACCATGTCAAAATAGCCAAGTTGCAGCTGCCCCAGGCAAGTTGCAGCAGCTGAAGCCATGCTTTGCTGGTACACACGTCAAAACGGTATTTTTAATAAATCCTGGCTTTGTACTGGTTGTAGCAACAAAGCATGGCTGCCGTGGCTGGCTCAGTTGCAACCTGGGCGTTTGTCACGATTCCTGAATATAGGTATTACTGATGTATGTGCTAAGCATCTCGTATCTTCCATCTTGTTTTCAGGTGATATTGACGTCATTCAGAGGCAATGGCAGACTGACTTTAATACTTGGAAGTACAACGACATGCCGGATTGGAAATCTGCATTCATGGGGTATAAAGAAGATTCATGTAGTGTTTGATGCATGTGCTTGGACTATCTAAGACAGTGGCATTGGCAAATTTTGTTGCTGGTCACACCAATAAAGCATTGTACAGTCATTTCTTTTAAAAATGTATGATTCAAAAGCACTTTGTAAACAAGCGGTAGCCAGCCTTCTTAGTGTGAGCAGAGCCATTTCTGTACCTGGTTGGGGAGCTGAGCATTTAAAAATTTATTTGGGACGGGCAGTTCGTCCCTTTTGACTGTTAGAGTAAACTTAGGTCGGCAAGAAAACAAATTTCAGAGAAGGGGATTTCTGTGACGGCGTTTAAATTATGCAGTTGCTCATTCTTTCCTTCCCAGGAAATGCAGGGACTTCATCATTTGTCTCCAGCGGGAGATTCAATCCCAAGGCCTAGATCCGCTCATCAAACTAACGCATAAATCACAAGAAAGCTGATTGAATATTATGTCCGATACTATGACGATAATGAAGATTGTACTGCAAAACAGACATATCTTTATTGTTTTGTAGTAAATGTATCCTCTCCAATGTCAGCTGTTAATTTTCTTCTTCACAAATGGTAAGAGATTCTTTTTGGGTTCCACCAATGTTGCTGTCATCACCGTAACGTTGACGGCCGAGACTCCAGGGGTTCGAATCCGTGAACAAGACCTCATGTCAGAGCCGGGGTTAAGCATGGGCCAGGGGTCACGTGCCCAAGGGCCTCCACACAAAGGGGGACCCACAAACTAGGATATCACCTTCTTTTAGGGCTATGGCGAGACGCCGTTTAGCCAGGGACGACGCCAGGATTTGCGCGACGGGGGTCTCCGCAGGGAGGCAGCAACCCGTAGCCCCGACAAGGGCGACGAGTTAACGAAATGATGTCGAGAGTAAACTTTTGGGCGTGGGGCGTGTCGAATGCGCCGAAAGTTTTGGGTTACTGAAGAAAATTTGAATTTTAGGCCTTTTATAGAGGTTTTCTGAAAGATTTGTCCTAATTAAGAACAAAATCATGTGTATCGTCGGGGCGACTGGCCATCGTCTGACTTCATATTTATTCTACCCATTACGTTCTCAACGAAATTGGAAAGTTTTCTCGGAGTGGAGGCAGCCTTCCCCTTCAGGGGCGCTCCCGGCCCCCACCTGGTGCCACAACTGCGTTTACCCTAAATTCAGAGCTCAACGCACAAAAGATCCCTATAAAGGCTATCGTACGTTTTATAATCTACTGGGAGACATGATATTTGTATTCCTAGTCCTACTCGAAGAGGTAGGGGTAAGTGTATATCTAATATATCAATTTTTCTGGTAAGTTCAATGAATGATCAAGGAGCTCCACAAAGGTTCGTTCCCAGGGCTCTGACCCTGTCTGTTGTTCAGATAATCATACAAACTGGACTTTTTATTGTTCGCAGTTTGAATACAGCCTCTTGAAGAAATCTGTTTAGCTTACTTTTAATGTTGAAGATGGCACAGCCCTTAGCTGCAGTGAACTCTCAAGCAGGCGTGTGAGAAGGCATAGGAGTGTAAGATGTTATGCAAGGTGCTAGAGGCTGTTTCCTGATTAGCTAACAATCATGACATTAAGTTTGCCTTGAAATCGACCTTTTTACCCAGAAGGCCTATGCTTTATTTTTGTTCTATCATAGGAAGAAATCACAGATTCTGTCAGTCAGTCCCAAAGTCTATTAGCCAGTGCCGTCCGTTTGGAAGTCACTTCTTCCTCGTGTCATTGTCTCCTTCATGAAGGTCTATTTATAGTCCATTCTAGAGTCAGCCTGTCCGTCCAGAAATCTGTCAATCTATCCAACCCAAAGTCGCAAGCTAGGGTCCACCCACACAATTTTTAGGACAGGTCTATGCAGAGCCCTAAGTAATTATGTATCTCCAACTGGTATAAATATTGGGCACACATTTCTGAAATTGTATGGTGATTGCATCTAGGTAGCTAACTGTTGCTAGGCAACCATGAGCTGGAAATGCATAAAATCCTTACACTTTGCTTTGTAGTGTCTTACATTCGTGTCTCGAGGCATCCATATCATATCATGCATGACATCATGTATCCAGGTTTAGGCTAGGGTAAGAAACATGAAATAAGGTTACGGTTAGAAGGCTCAAGACTGAGATCATGTTGAGGATTGGGTGGAAAATGAAACAAATTCAAGCAAGTTCTAATATGCCTATTATACGTATTTGGTTTGCATTTCAGTGATGTATGCATTGTGCATAAGCACCCACACTGCCTTGCATTTGTTTGCCCTCCATGACAACCAATACATCACCGAGTTTGATCTTTGCGGCAATGTCCCTATAAGCAACATGCTGTTCATCAGAAAGAATTATTTATTACACTGCCTAAAGAAGGAAAACTATGGTCTTCACATAAGACCATACATAGTGAAAGGGTGAATTGCTTTTTTTGTCGAATTGGTATGTTAGTCTCATTGTAAAGTTACTGGCTATAGGCTTTGATGCACAATGCATAAGGGTAATATTTATCAATGCCCCCTATTCAATACCAACCTCCACCCCAAGTGGAGTTCCTGGCTGCAGGCCTGATTGCAGCATCTGCAATTTTGAGGTCCAAGTCTGATAATATTTCTGCAGTCTGTGTAAAATAAGTCTCTGCAAAATAAGAAGCATTCAGACTCCTTTAATTGAAAACTAAACCACTGCAACATAACAAAAATAAAACACAACACAATTCATTTCAATTCAAAATACTTTCAACTATAATACATTTAACTCCTCCCACATGTTTCCTCCTTGAAAGATGGAAATTAAAAAAAATAATAATCATTCCTTTTTTAGCCAATCAGATATGGCCTACATAAACCAAAAACTCATACTCTTTACTGACAATCATGTTAACTGGACAGAACTTTTTTAAATCCCTTCTTAACAAGTCCTCATGGAAAATTTTCACTCTAGACTGCTGCAATAAAGGAACCCAATAGAAGTCAACACATTTTTTTAATTTTTGTTTTGTAGGAAAGAAAAAAACACAAAATGTTACCCTCCAAACACATTTCTTTGATCCTTCTTCAAGCTTGTTACAACTATTGAACACACTCAATAACTGAATATCACTATCATGACCGAACTTCTTGATTCATAAATTATTGATCAAACATAGAGAATTAAACTGAAAACTAACACAATGACACACACACACACAAATCCATGACAAACACAAAAATTACATTCAACATTGAATAGTCTAGTGAAGTACATTATCCACCTTGGCAGAGCATAGCATAGCACAGAATGGTTGGATTCTGACTGAAGGGTAAAGCCTGTGTTAGCATAGGTGTAGGAAGCAGGGGAGTTACAGCCCCCCAGTCAAAAATGTGGTGGGGTGGAACTATGCTTCTGCTCCCCTAAATCCAAGGACCTCCATATTTGTTTCCTCTGAAAGAAATGTAAAAAATTATCACTAATTTTCCTTAAAATTTGTTCAAAATAATGCACCAAATAGCATCTTAAGGGCCTCAAACATTGAAAAATTTTCCAAAGGGAAGGGGATATCCCCCTCCCCTTACCCCCTCCCCACAGGACAGCAATCAAAAACAACACTTAGCCCCCCAGTCTTAAACAGCTTCCTATGCCTATGTGTGTTTGTTCTTGACAGGAAAACACTAAGCCACATCCTGAACCACTGATCCAATCCAAGATTCTAGTTCTTGCTCTCATGGTAATCACTCTGTTTTAAAACAGGTTAAAAGTTTGGGCAGTAATGAATAAAGGATTTTTTTATCAAAGATTTGCATCCTTCAAACTGAAATCTTGCATTACTCTAGCATCCTCGAAAGATTACTTTCAAACTGTTATGCACATTATCAAAGGACAACCACAATTTTCAAATTAAAAAAAGTATGAAGAACATTCTAAAGTTGACAAAAATAGTATTCATTGTGCTTTAAAATTTTCATCTTCGCACAAAACATTTGTGCTAAGTAGTAATGTGTTCAAATTTTTACTTTTCATTTCAAAACAGGTAGATTGTGCAATAATCTTTTTAAGTTTCTCTTGTACTACTTTTGTTCTACTCTAATTACAAGTTATCATCTTTACTTTCATCGAAACCAAAAATGTGTCTCCCTGTGATAGACTGGCTTGAGTTATGGACCATGCATTTTTACTTTAACTTTCATAAAGCACAACCATAACATGTTTAGTTGAGCTTCATAAAACTTAAGGAAATGTCAAATTAAATAAATGAGTTCTATACAAGCCAACATCTCACAAAACATTTTACGAGGTATGGTTTCCTTATCTGAGGTTTTGATTGAACATAAACCTTAGTACAAGAACGACATCAAAAATGATTGCACAATCCACTTTTGTAAATCAACCAATCAATCCCAAACATCTGACACATTTGCAAAGAATACAATATAATGAAAGGGGGTGAACGAACGAAATCCCCTTTTCAAGCTTGATGAAACAGTTCTGAAAGCTTAGACAGATCATCTTTAACATAAAAGAAAATGTACAGTATTGCATTCATACCTTTAATATTCACAGCAGGTCTGATATTTACAATTTCAGACAACACGCCACTGATAATATTAATTGACATTTAAACTGAGCACTGAATTCTGTTCTCAGAAATTTGTAAAACACCCAAATTTATTTAAGGCATATTCCAGTGGCATTTCACAAGGGTCTCATGTCAAGTAAAAGACATTCATATTCATGTCCTCCAAACCCTCTAGATATAATTTAACTCCTAACTCATGATATCTCAGTTTAAAGATAAATTACTTTTGTCAAAAAATACCTCCAGTTTTCATCCAGGTCACAGAATGTAATGTAAAGGGGACAGATTGCCTCAGATTCCTTTTTCTTTATAGTTGAATGTCCTGTTTATCCTTGAAATTTGATACTGTTGGATTGTTTGAGTATCTTTCCATGTAGATCTACCATCAAACTACTCCATATGTAGGATATAGCAAAGAAAAGTTGTTAAATATTCCTTACAGCGATGTCAATATTATAAAGAAATACAATACTATGTCTAATCAATGTGCCTTGATGACATCACAGGTTTTCAAAAATGCACTGTACCTACACCTCTAGAAATAATGATGTTTCTTTGAAAACAAGCATCTTCCAAATGCTACATGCTACTGAGATGCATTTTTTCACATTCCAAAACAGAAAAATTTTCTGCATTTTTTGAAGTCATTGAATTTAGTCCCTGGCAAACCCGTTAAACCAATCACTGATTCTACGAGTTATGAAGCATGACCCACTTGAGTCTATTGGTGGGAATAGCTATTTGATGAATAACAGTTGATAAGGAGAAGTCTCTACTATGACATCATTAACTGCCCCTTCACTTCCTTATGGGTAGGGGGAGCAATGACATACACTCATCTGTTGTAGAGTGCTAACATTTGTTAAAGAGAAAAATAGGCCATTTCTCTTCAAGGTTATGTTTTACAAAAGGTGTTGTTTGATGTTACAGGCAACAGCAATGGACAAAGCAAATGTTGTATTGCCTTCCATACCATGCAAAGTTTAAAATGTCATCCAGACACACCATACATAAATATAATGAGTTGCTGAAATGGAGAAATGTCAAAAAATGCGGAGAACCTCATAAAATGTGAGATATTTATGACTTCTGGTCTTGAGCTTGGCACCAATTTTAAAACCACAATAAAACTAACAACAATTTTCTTACCAATTTTCAAAAACTTAACTCACAAAGAACCAACCACACACACAAGCCTCTCTCTACACTGATTGTCACTATCCACACTCAATATGCTCCTCCTACATGCAGCTTTTGCATCAACCAGACAGGCAATCCATTCACCAAACTTGAAGCCTTTTGAACTACTGCTCCCTGTAGACAGTTCTTCATGTTTACTGACATGTATATGTTCAAGAGTACATAAAGCCTAAGCTACCTAGGCTATGTTTACAAATGCACACGTGGTTGGGCAATGGTTAGATCTCTATGATGGTTTCAAATGTTAATACTGCTATGGAGTGCAGTATTGCCCAACCTTGTCCTCTCTCAGATGGCATTTTGTTCCATTATTTAGAAAGGTTTTGCAAAAGCTACAACCACTTAAAGACTTGGGATATACTTTTGTTGGTCTGACAGGGATGCTAAAGGGTGGTCCCAGGAACAGGTTTGGTAGCGCTTATTACACCCATCTCGTTACCCTCTAAGCACTAGCGGAAAAGATAGAACAAATCTCGCTGGTGTTCATCCATGATCAATCTGCTTTAAGGTCTTTCACTAATCATGTGGCCTCTTGACCCAGAATATATTAAATTTACACTGTCTATGTACACAACAAAGGTACCAGTGCACAGTGTTGTACCGATATTACAAGCAGCCCATATTACCAGTACCAATGTTTGAGAAATGAGCTTACTTTACTAAAACCATAGCCTATTGGGCACTACCATTAAGTGTCATTTTATTTGCATGAGGCAAAATGTTGTGACCTTTTAGTCAAACCTACTAAATGACATAATATTTTTATGAAGTACAGGACAGGAAATATCAGTTGGGTAGAATTAGTATTTCATGTGAATTTTACCAATACTGATACAGGATGAAAATGGGAAATACCAGCCAATACCAGCATTTCCCTCATTGAATACCAATAATATGTCCAACGCTACAATTGACAACACACTCTATTTTGCTTCCATCTTCAAGGATCCCTTTAACTTGTTGCACTTAAAGTTGTATTGTTTTCCCAGTAATGCCCATAAAGGAAACAGAACAAACAATCTTATTAAATAAATTCTTGCTTTTAATACAGCCTTTGTACAAGATAAGTAACACTCTAAGTAACTTTTAGAAATATTCAAATCACAAGCTAACTAAACAAATAATTGTCCAAGTAATGTATCATCTAATGATATACCATTCAACTCACCAAACCATCACCTAAAACATAAATTAGCCAGACATACCTCATTTCTTCCACTTTCTTGTGACATTACATTTTCTTCAGCAAAGATAAAATTGCACAATTTATTGTCTAGTTTACAAACTTCTAGAAAAATCTGGAATACCTACAAACGGGTGCTTCCACAACCTATTATAGTTGTTGGGCAGTATGCAGTGCATCTCTGTGGAACCTACCCAACCCCTCCTGCAACGATACCCCCCTCCCCCCTCTCCTCACTTCCCTGCTGCTATGTACATTCGATAAGCCTGTAATCAACCATAGCCTACATAAAGGTTAACACCAGAAAAATTTGGTAGCCTACATATTTAATCCCCTTATCCTGAAGCCCTTACTATCATAAAAGCTTGAAACATACACTTGATGTGTTGATGGTGTCTTAAGTCATTTGCAACCTCAGTTCCTCTTTTTCATTTGCTCTTTAAAAGAAAAGAAAAATATCCCAAAACACGTCACCCAATGTCGCCATGGAAATAACCAGGTACAGTACTTCTGTCCTTTCTTTTAAAGATGTCATTTTGTTTACAAACAATCTGGATACCTACACAAACCAGAGTACCTAAAAAGCCTGGATACATAGGTAAGTACCACATACATCTTGGACATCCTCCGCCGGAGGACGCCCTCTGTCCACTGTGCTATTAGTTTTACAAGGGTCTAGTTGCGGGTAGGTGGGGATTACATAGGTAACAAGGAGGGGATTACATAGGTAAATAGGAGGTAAGAGCAGGGCGATGTAGATTTGGCACACACAATATGAGTACCCACATTAGTAAGGCATTAGTACAATTAGACATTCACACTGTAATGTCAACACAAGGCAACCATAAAACCTAGACTCCCATACTACCCACATTACCAAACAACCTGGGTACCTGCATAACCTGAATGACCAGAATACCAATACAAACCTAACTTCCACACAACCAAGGTTAAACCTCAACCTCAGTACATGTTCAAACAAATCTTGGTTATCCATACAGCATTTGACATCCTAACCATCCTGTCATCCATAAATCCTAAATAATCATATCATCTGGGTAGTGAGTAAATCCTAATAATAAAACAACATGGGTAGCTATACAACCTGAAAGCTTTTGGTAGCTATAGGGAGGGTTCACATGTGTTAAAGTCAACTAAAGCAACCACCTTCTGGAGCACAAACAAACACATGGACGTTAGGTCATGTACTAAAGTAACGTCCTGCGTGGCACAGTGTCCTCCAGAACAACTCGCCTACTGCATTTGACCTTTTGTGCAAGCTCCCTATACAACCTAAGTAGCCATACAAGTGGTTCACCATTTAAACTTGATGCCAACACAACCATCCATACATTTTTTACATCAACATATGTAACCATACCATTGGGGACAGAACCTATGCAAACCTGAGTATACCCACAACCCACATTCACAAACATGCCCTTTAATATCACTTTCCACCTCTCTAGTTTCTTGGTGATATTCTACCTCGACTCGTTTTGTCATGACCATTAAATGGTTATTTCTAATCTTTTGTAACTTATTTTACATCAATGCAATGATGATCCATAAATATATTATTTTACTGTGATCATTTGCACTGACTTTGTACAAAATGATCAGTTCCAACACTAAACATCTCATGACGGACTCCATCAAGCAACATTGATTACCAGGTTTGAATGCTTGGAAGTATGCAGCCCTTTAATCTGACAATTAAAGACTTAGCACCAAGATATTTACAGCTGAAGAAAACCTGTTTCTTGAGGCAAAGCACCAGGGAGCTTACAGTTGCCAGATCTATCACAAATTGTTCCAAAATCATCCAATTTCAGGAATTTCATTCTCTGCACAAAGCACTCGTACATACTCAGATGAAGAAATGGATGAAACTTGGGCCATCAGTTGGTACTGGAGTGTTGACCTGTGGAGTAAATGAGAACATAGACCTCAGTCCAAGGAATACAGTATATGCACAGGCATGTCATGAGATTCTAGAGTCAGAGACGAGATTCAGGGGCCCTGTTTCATGAAAAATAAAGATCAATCTGAAGTTTGATCTCAATAGGACGACTGCATGGGAGATCAAACTTAAGATTAATTGTACCTCTTTATGAGACAGGGGTCTGGTTGATACCTGAGTAAAGGCTTCAATATGATAGTACCTACAGTACTACCTATTATATACAATGTTGAAAATTGTGTCTGATTATGTTTCTCTTTTTAATGAACTTTGAAAAGATCAAAAAGATATGAACAAATAAATCTTTTTTGGCATGGCAACAATAGAGACCAACAAATAAAATATGAACAGTGAAGCAAAACTGTTCCACAATATCAGTGTCTAATCTATGGTAGAAGGTGGTACTTTTATGTTGTAAAATTGCTGTTCATGCTTTTAATGAACATTGACCAAGTTTATTCATTCAATTATGCTGTTAGCGTGAATTTTGGGGCATTAATATGTGTTTTGGGAGGTTTTTAAGGAAATTTGCAGAAAAAATGTATTTCCAAGGAACAATTATAGTCAAATGGGTCATTCCATGCCAAATCAACAAATTTTCAGGAAAGCTCCAAGGTAATTTAACTGCCTACTCCTGATCTGATACCAGATTCTGATTATGTTGCCATCAGACACCACAAATATCAAATTTGGGGCCTACACCTTTTTTCTGTGAAAAGTTATCAGCATCCAAAGTCATGGAAAATCACAAAAGGAACATTTGGCATGAAATAAGGTATTGTGTGCAATACTTTTTAGAACGCTATAACTTCAAAACCGCTTGAACTATCGGCCTCAAAATTTCAGTATGTTTGTTTTGTCTACACTATGCAGCAACATTATGAGTAAAAAATCAAAATTTGAGAAGGTCACCTGAAGACCATTTGTTGATTTGGCATGGCATGACCCAAATGTAAACTAGCCAAAAAATGCCAAAATGCTGTTTGGCATTTGTTTTGAAATTTTGCAAGCCAATAACATCGCATAAACTGCAATTTCAGTAGTTTTAGCGTTTAAACTACCAATATGGCAATCGTGGTCCAGGGTCTTTCCTGTGTGGGAGCACTTTCATGCTAAACCTGCACTATGATGCAGGTCACATGACCCTTGATTTGTAAAAGTATCATATACGTGCATACATCAATACTGCAGATGGTGAATGTTTGAAAGCCAAGGCATCAAACAAACAGTTGGCTATCTGATACCACATAAATGAAGAACCTGTATACTAACAAACACAATAGCACTATTGAGTCAGTAAGCATAACATAACCACAAAGGCAACTGACCAAGAGCTCTGACATCATGTGTTTAAATATTAAGATGAAAGGTCGAACGGTAGCGATAAACAGGATGATAAAAGAATAATAAATCTGGTATGGCAATTTATATTGCTACACAAGCTATTAAAACTTGTATGCAAAGCCAAAAATGTATAGAAATGTTTTGAATGTGTAATACTCAGGATTTGAAAAAGATTTTATTCTTAAGAACTCAAAAAGTCAAAGCTGCAATCTAACTGCTTTATTACTGCTCAAGGTATGATACCTCTAAACAAAAGTCTTCCCCAAAATGGCTTTGACTAAAATAAAGGGGGGGGGGGGGAAGGAGAAGAAAAAGGTCAGATTTGAGGATAAATAAAGCAAATTTTACATTTCTTAGTTAAAGCTAATCTAACCTAAAATAAACACAAGTGGGAAAATGGTGGGGGAAGTTCCACATTTCTGTATACAGTAATGTAGATATAGCATGTAAGGCATCAAACTACGTACAAAGCTTATATGCAAAAGAAATGAAGATCAAACATATTTACACAATAAACAGCCTTTGTTTTTACTGTAACTCTCGCAATTCTAACTTACTCTTCAAGTTTTTTTTTTTTTTTCCTTTTGCCGTTCTGCACAATGAAACAAAAATTAAAAGCAAATGCACAAAAATAGGCACCTTACAATTTGATGAACTGTGATAAAAGAGTAAAGAAAAATCTAGCAGACCATGAAGACACATGTTGAAGTATTCAAACACTTTGAACAGTGGCTCATATCCCTGGAACAATTTAAACAATTAAATTACTCAAAATGCAAAACGAAACACTTAGAATGAAATGAAAAGTGCTATCATGACTACACAGGTTTCTCTTTACACCCCCCAAAAAAAGTATTTCAATGCAGTGTTTTGTTACAGTGTAATATGACAATCTGCTAAAAGTGGCTGCAACAAACTGCCTACAAACCCATGCATACTTTCCCATGCATACTTTCTGTTTACAGCGAAATGGCACTTGTAACCTGAAAAATCACTAATATGCTGCAAATTTGATCTCAGCAAGTGGCTCTTAGGTCTTTAAAAAGTTACAATATGACCACCAAAGTGTGTGAAACCTGTACTAGAGAAGTTTGTCAATGTAGACATTCATTTGATATGAAAAAGTAATAGAGATCCCTTGGATGAAATGTCACCCACAGTTCATTTTGAAACTTGAAAGAAAATGCAATTCCATGGCTAAGTCCAGGACAAAATGAGGGTTTTTCCATCACAAATGCTACTGATTTTTCCTCTGTTTTCACGTTTAAGGAATCTACTAACAACAAACTAACCAGCCATCACACTAAAATAATGGTAGCCATATGAATAATCATCAACAAAGTGACTTTGGCATACTGTATCATTTTCGCCATCCGATCCAATCACTGGACTTCTATGTCGTTTATACACACTTTGAATTTTCACTTTTGCATAGGACAAGCAACACAATACAGGGCACACATGCATGGGGAAAATTAGCTGGAATGTATAATGAAAGACTGCAACATAACATGCATCAATATGCATGGGTTCTACAAGATCCCATGACATGTCAATGACATTCTTCTTGAAAAAACCAATTTTCCATGCAATAGTAAAATGAAAAAATGCCACAAATTTTCCCATGACTTTCCATTAGTTTTATTATATTCCAGGATATTCCATATTACATAAACCGTCTCTCCCTCCCCCCCCCCCCCCCACTTTGATGCCACTGAGGGTACACACCCAATTTCCCAAATGCTAAGTGAAGGCCACTTGCCACTGAATAAAGTTTTTGGGAGGATGGAAAACTTTGGAAAGTAGGTTTTGCAGTTCTTGTAAATAC
The DNA here is from genome assembly GCA_029531755.1 of Holothuria leucospilota. NCBI lineage: Eukaryota > Metazoa > Echinodermata > Holothuroidea > Aspidochirotida > Holothuriidae > Holothuria > Holothuria leucospilota. The sequence continues at coordinate 26,105,216 of CM055978.1, forward strand.
TCATACTTTCGGGAAGTTGGCAGGCAACATATAATATTCTCATTCAACTATACAAATGTCAAGATACTAAAAACAGTACAGATGTTTTGTTTTTCTGTAACAGTAAACCGCAAGCCAAGAATATAATCCCAGTAACAAATCATGTGAAGTCAAGGATTGTATAAACACGACTGGAACAGAACATGTTCATACTTCCCTGTTTATTTTTTTCCTCACATAACAGTTTCAAGATACTGGTGTATGCTTACATGAAAAGTCACACACAGATGACAATTCAATGTTTTAAACTTTCACAAGGGCATCTATTAAAGAAGCAATGCATTTAAAGTGAACGTAAGTGTGCTTGGCTAAAGAAAGCTTTGAACCATTCAAAATGACCACTAACCTATGTACTGACTTCATACTGAGGTCATGATAGAGGACAAAAAATGAAGCTATTTCGATAAGAAACATGACTTTGGTACACTTACTGTAGGTATGACATAGCGTTTGCATGCCCACAGACTTAGGCGCATAGCAGATCAGTACAAGAATTGGCTGTGTTGGTGTAGGTTGTACATATGGCTACAAGCCTACCTCAGCTGAGGGCACACTTTCTGTTCTGTGATGTCATGTGCATAGTCTATATTAATTACAGAGTAATTTTACACATCTCAACTATCTCCAATCCTTCCAAACTGCACAATTTGGCAAGGACATGAAAAAGTTAAACACACAAGCCCAGTGTTCAACTGTGGGAATGTACATTTTAGTTTTATAGCCTTCCCAGAATAAATTGTTTTAAATCAAAATACTGTACCACAAATGGTTCACGTCTATGACTACCCCTTTACCCCCCCCCTCCCCACTAAGACAGTTCCTCCTAAATACTGATGACTAAAATGGTGTCAGTGTTCAAATGACTCAACTTGCTATTTTAATACCTGACTGCATGCTAGTCTAAATGACAACTTGAACTATGCCCACCATAACTGTGCTGGTATCTCTTATAAACACTTATTGATAAACAGATTCTGGTCTCAGAGTCAACCGTTTGCAAATAAAAGGAATGACAAACATCTCTTCAAACTTTTGCCTAAATACAACATTTCTTAGTCACTCACAAAACTCCTTGCAATTTTTGCATATAGTGAAATGTCAAAAATGTCAAAATTCTGGCACTCTTAAATGCAATGGGTATGCAGATATTTGTGAAACAGAAAGTCAATTGTCTTTGTCTGTCTACTTTTCTTCACGTCAATGAAAAGACAACTAACCAAAGTAAACCAAGGGAACAGGTGAATTACAGTAGTCGAAGCAACATGATAACAAGCTTAATCATGCTGGGCCCTATTGCACAAAGAGTTTCACTCAATACTGCATTTCACTTTCCATACAACAGGCCTATAAAAATCAAACTTAAGACAGTGTATTTCTTCTTGCAATGGGGTACAGTTGTTGCATGAAAAATTCATGCAAACAAAGATCCTTTATTGATGCAAATGTGACTAGATTGGTCAAATCAAAATAATTTTCACAACCCTGCAAGCAGTAAAAGATCTTGCATGTATTGGTTTTGCTTTAAGGTCTTTACACAAAATCACAAAGGCACCAATGGTTACAATCCTGATGATTTTGCACTATTTGTAACAAATATTTAATACTTTACAATTTTTCTGTGACCCAAAGAGAATATTTTGTTGCTCATTATATTGGGCAAATTTGTAGTGAATCATACACAAACTCGGGCTTAAGCAAGAGTGCAAGAATTCATGCTACTGAATACAGTTGTTGATGTATAAGTTAAAAGCATCCTCATATAAAATATTTTAATTGAGTACATGACAAAACACAAGTGTTTGTACTCTACACTACTGAAAATACAGCTGCACTTCCACAACACACTCACACTTCTGACATTGACTAAATACAGCTTCAAGCTTGACAAATCGCAATGGCAATGTGCACTTCAATGTAAGAAAATTAATTCATCATTTTGAAAGAATGCAGTTATTTATAGTCTCCAGAGCACCAAACAGACACACAGATACACAGAAAGAAAGAGAGAATGGTAGACAGACAATCTGCAGTACTTACGAGAATTCGACCGTTATCGTTTTACTCTGCAACGAATGGCAGTATTGTCTGTGGGTTAAAATAAAATCATTCACCACGTATAGTACACATGAAAATAAAAGTTTTGATCTCATAAAATGTTATAAAACCAACTAAGGAAAGAAGGGTTTATGCCTGAACTTAGTTGATATGTCAGTGGGGTGCTTAATCTAAACATTCTGGGGAAATCTGCATCCAGTTCTTACTTGTGATCCTCAAGCTATTAGCACATGAAGTTGTTATGCTTTCAACCCAAAGAGAACTTGAAGCAAGCAGGCTTAACAACATAACCTCACATTCAGTTTTCTTTGAACTTTCCTTTTCTTTTAACTTTAAAACCAATTTTCTCCATAATTTCATAATTTTGTAATGTGAATTCATGAGAGGCAAGACAATTTTATCTTATTCATGTTCCCCATGGGAACTCAAACATCCCCATTCATTCCAAGGTCAGAACAAAAGTCTGAAAAACAAAGAAAGCAAAACATTGCTCAGCAGCTGGTATCACTCATGCTTGTTTCATGTTCACTGCAGGTTACTAGCATAGCGACGTCATCTGCTTATATCTCAAGTGCCTACCATACAAATTTAATGAAAGTTTCATCAAACTGCTATTGTTTAAATTCTCTATCATTATTCCAAAAAAATTTTTTTTCCTTAAATCCCTCCTTTGAGACTGCCACTTGAACAGAAATTGAAAATTAGACTTCACTGGTTTATGGCATGGGAGAGACTTGGAAAGAAAAAATTATCACAACTTCTGTCTACACAATGTACGTTACAAACTACAACTTTCATTTTCAGTTTTATTATGTCCTGTAAAGAGGTATCTGAGAATCATGAAAATTCAAACGTGTTAGAAAAATAACAAAAGAACAATAACAAACTGCCATAATAAGTAACGTAACTATCTTCAGGGAGACTTTTAAAAAGCAAAAGTTATGGAAAAACTTCCTTAAGACAATAGAGAAATGGATAAAATGAAAACATCGAAACTATCAAAAGGTATTTCATTTTCATGTGTTAAATGTGCTCATATTCTAAGTACTACTATTCTCATACCCTGAAAAACAATTTCATTTTAATACAACTTGGCTTGATTCTTAAAGCCTTTGTAGGATAAATCTTATGTTCATTCGAGAAATAGTGACATTCAAAAATAATTCAACAAAAGACTGACCCATATTAGCTTGGCAGACTATAAGAAGCAATCCTTAAACACTTCCTCAAGTTGCAATGCAACATGTCCAAATTTCAGGCTGAAGCTGCCTCAGCAAAGCTGCAGGGGCTGCAGCCATGTTTTGCTGCTATACACATTACAATAGCATGATAAACATAACCTCATTTTATTACATATTTCAACAGAGCCTAGGTGAGGGAGCTGCAGCTTTGCTATTAAGAGATGGAATCTGAACATGATTTCTTCTGCTAGAGAAGTAGGGCCACTGATTTTCCACTTCACAAATCACAAAATTCCATTTTTAACTTTCCAAATTCTGCAAAATTCTGTTTCAAGCATAACCCCTTTCCATGATTTTTGGATTTTGGAGTAATTATGTTGAAAACAAGTCCTAAACTTGTCTGGTTACGATCCTGAAGGCAGCAAACACTTGCAACACACAAGTGACCTAGCCTAACACACTATAGCATAGGCAAACTGGAGCCTATACTGGCAAAATTTTGCTGATTTTCGTAAATGTCCTACATGTTTTCTGATTGTAACTTCATGGTTACATGGGGTTTTCATGAATTTCACCTGAATTTGTCACCATTTTAGATTGTTAAATGGCTGTGTATGTCTTTGGTATATGCAGGCATTCATTTGACATAGTTTTGAAGAAAAATAACTCAGTTTTTAGCCCAAACTTTACATGTATTTTGAGCCCGATAATTTTTGCTAAATTCCGTGCAGAAAAGTAAATTCCGTTTGTTCCACGTTTTTCCGCAATCGCGAAAAATCAGTGGCCCTGGAGAAGGCTTTTATAAGAAGGTGATTCCATGTTTAGTATACATGTACTTACGGAACATAGTCGTCTGAAAATACTGCCGTCACATTCACCGCAAACTAAGGAACAAAATTAAGAACAAGAGAAAACAGTAAGGAAAATTCTGGTCTGCTACAGAGTGCTACCAATTACCTTTCCCATACAACAGAAATCAAACAACTGATATAAGCAGTTGAGAGTACATAAATATTTATCTTATCGGAACATTGGAAATGACTGCAGCAAGTTATTTGTTTTTGTTCAAGCAATTTAAGTCACATCCATTTGTAACTTAACTTTTGTCTTTTAATAAATATACATCTTTGATATTACTAGTATTTTACCTATGTGCAGGGTATGCCAAAGATTATTTAACTGGCATACTGGTTGCCATCATGGGGAGGGGAGGGTGAGGGGGGGGGGACCATACAAAAAGTTTACATGTGACTGATGGAAACTGAGCAGGATGGGATTTCCAACTTTTATTAAATACCAGGTGGATATGTTAAGCACAAGGTGGTGCTTTCCATTACAGTTACAACCCTGAATGAGCAAGAAGTTGTCACTCCCTACTGTAGTATGAGGAACACAATGTGAATGTCGTACCACAATGTGTTTTATCACTGCATCTGTTGGGTGGCCCAGGTGGGATCATGGAACAGTAACACGTTACAATCCACTCCAATGATGAAAAGTACCAATTTACAAGAACACAAAGGACAGTAAACTAGACTAGAAACCCCTTAATATGCAAATAGTTACAGTGTTCTCCACTAGCTGTTTTGTTAGGGTGCTGCACCCGGACAAAATTTGCAGAGGGTGCTCAGCACCTGGTCAAAACATGTACCACCCGGACAGAAAGTTGAGCCACTCGGACAGAAATTATCAATTCAAAACCTTAAAACAGAGCAAACAGCACTAATTTCAGTGTGAACATTGAGTAATGATAATCAGAAATGTACTTAGTCATCAAAGAAAGTCATAATTAAATTTATCATCTATTTTAGCAAACATTTTTTCAAAGAGAGCACCCCTCTCTTTACAGACAGCAATCACTATTAACCTTTAACCTTTGGAGCACCCGGACAAAAATTAAATCAGTGGAGGAACTGAGTTATACCATGGGATACACATTTGTGACAAGCTGAGAAATATGACAAATACAAAAAGTATGAGAAATCTTTTGCAGAACTGGGGCAAAGTGGTTGGGTCTACAAATTACCACTGGCTGTGGTAGCACCTCCACCAACTAGTGAACAACCACTTTACCAAAGTTCCCACATGGCAGCCCATTGAGTGCACCACAATGTCTCACAGAAGATTTCAGGATGTACAAATTCACTTAAAGAAATTCTGGCTACTGCAATTACTATGGAATATGACAGTATTCCACCACACTTAAGCCAAGTCTTGTTCAATAGAAACTCAAAACATTTAAACATAAACAGAACTTAATCACAATACTTTCACCATTTTCTATTAATATGGTCATTTTCAAGGGCCCTTTGAAGGGTAGGTACCATCCGTTACCTACAGTGTGGTAGATTATCTCTTGTAATGTGTTACTGCGCATAGATTTAACACCACTGTTATCATCACCACTAGACACAATACCAAAAAAGCCCTACATTCCTACTAGGCTCAAAGCCCTCCATGGCAACACCCCAAGTGGCAACCCACTTCATTAAGAAAGGAGTTTATGATCTATGAAAATTTAACTAGCACAAAATACCTACACTCCTATCAGAAGTGGCACACATTACTTTCATTCTAGTTAGTACAGTATATGTCCCAAATGCAAACTTGCAGCGACTTCAAAAGCTTCAAATTCTGAACAATACAGTCGTTTCTTATTTTCAGTACATATCTCAACAGCACCAGATTACGAGAACGGGCCAGAGATCGAAAAACTGCACTGAATTTTCCTTCAGTGAGCTATCTTGTATGCCAACCCCCCCCCTCCCCCCACTTGCCGAATCTTATTCTTTAAGCACAACAAAATTACATAAACACTTCAAGATGACATATTTCTCTATCAAAAAAGTTTGAAGGAGCTGTTCATGTAAGTTTTTCTCAATATGCTCCCTAAATATATTTTAATACCAAAAACAAATATGAATGTTTTACAATGACTGTAAAAACTTTTCCTCATGATATTATTATACTTCAGAGGGTGCTTGTTAAGAGACCTACTGCAGCACATTGCACTCATCCAAGTTTTTACAACTAATTAAAACCAAGGGAACATTTTGAAGCAGCTGAAAACATGTTGACAGAACTACCTTCAAAGTTTTACAACCACTTAAAGCAACTGTGTTTCCATGGAACAATCACAAGTGTATCAGCTTTCAAGGGAAAGACAGTACAGACACTAATTTTACCAGGTAGGATTATATCCTACACTGCACAGCGAATGACAGTTTGCGAACACCTTCCTTCCCCTAGGACAGTGATTCCCACTGATTTTCTCAAGTGACCCAAGTTTCATGATTTGGCATTATTTATCGACCCAACTTAAGGGGCACGTGCAAAATTTTCTGCAGGGAGGGGTATGAAATGTATTGTTAAACCCATTCCAAGGCTATGTGACCCCTGCGACCCTCAGATGGACTAAGGACCCATCAGTTTTTATCTCACAACCCAATTTTGGGTCAGGACCCACTATATGGGAATAGAGGCCCTAGGATATCACTGGTTATAAACAAACTTTACAGCAACCAATACAGGCTAGTAAATCTCTGCTGCATTACTTGAGCTGTATTTTGAACACCTATAACACAACAATTCTGGTATTTTACTATTTACTTTTTTTATATTGAGGGGGTGGGGCAGGAGACTGAAGACTTGTACTTTGAAAGTTTTTACAACATTCAACACTAACCTATCTGTTATATGGTAAAAAGAAGTTCACACTGGTTCCCGATGCTGTAATGAACCTACTGTGCACACAAAACCCAGGACAAGATATAACAAAATGAAGTCCATTAGGCTAAGTGGAATTTGGTGTTGACTATAACACAACCACAAGGAAAATACTAATTACAGTCTGCCATTCCTAAACTGGCTAATGATAAGAATCTCAACTGCTTGCAATCCTTCGTAGTCCTGTTAATTTGGATGAAAACAAACCTCAAGAGGATCCTTGATGTTTGAACAACCGACCCAATAAAACACTGGAATATGGATCTTAAGAAGTTGAGTAAACAAGTGCAACAAGCACGTGCTTACAAACAACTGTCACAAACAAAAACTCAATTTAACAATGACAGGAATGTATGCGATCATTTACAACTACCACTCAAAGAAAACATGTTCACGTTAAACATTAAATACTGGCAAGCAATAGTGCTGGTTTCAAATGTTGACTATAGCGATAGCACGTTTATGTTAAGTGGACATGAGAGGTGGGATGCTGATGTTACGAGAGATTAAGACATCAAGCTTTCAGGAGTAAAATCGCCCAACAAAAAAAAAAAGGGCTGAAAGAGAAATACTGTGTTTGTAACACACAATTTTTGTATCTTCAAAACATAATTTACACACATAGAATGGTCGGCAATTTAAAATACTGTCCGATTGCTGGGAAACTTTATTTTCACGGAATAAGGTTCTCCTAGAAATTTTTCAAATGATGAAACAATCATAAATCTGGTAATGTGTAATCTTCAGGTGTAAAAAAGCTAAAATTTCTGTGGCATTAGACTGACCAGCTTCTGAATGATAGCAGCTTCTTTCTGTCAGCTATTTTTCTCAGAGCTATGTTGTCAGGAAACACTAACTTCCTTAACATGGTACAGTACTCAGTGTCACTAATTCAAACAATTATCCTCTGCAGAAATTTTTAACATCCCAAACTTTGTGGGTAAATCATTTCTGACCCAACTTTTCATGAAACACCACTGATGTAGATTTCTAAGTGGATATTGCAAGAAATGAGTTTAAATACAAACTGTGGAATAATCATGGCAAAGTTTGGCAAACTGACCAATTTAAATACCATATTTAGAGCATTTGTATTTACTCTGCTCTGTGATTCATCAACTGAATAGTGGTGGAAAGATGCAAGTATTATTCAAGCCATTGTACCTCACTCAAAATCTCAATGATTACGGAAAGGAAATCTGAAACTTTCATTAGAGGGGTAGCATATCCATATTCAAAAGTTCTGCAAAGATATATGGGTCAGAAAACCGACAGAATTTAGTGTGTAAGTAATTGAGTTCTAAGCAGTGATGCACTGAAACATGCCCATTCATGTATAGTCTATATTGTTAATCATGTGACAATATTTTTGTTACTTGGCTTCCTAAATGACTCTCTGGTTTACCTTTTAACATGCAATATTTATATCCTAAAACAGTAACGATAGATCTCTAGCAAGGGAAGTAAGCAGTTATTTCACTGATGTGTTATAATAACATTGGGATACCTACTTGACCGACCCTTCATTGTCTTGATGTTCCACAACGTATCCCTACTTCCCTTAATGGCTTTTCCTTACCAAAACACAGAACGAACTAATCGGAGAGACAATGCTTCACATTCTACCATTAAGTTACATTTCACTATGAACTTCGCAGCAGTTTGTATTTGGAATATGAGGCTTGCAATTTGAACACTGAGACGACTAATGTTCTTAATTTATACTTCTGAATGACTCATAAAGGCAGTTTATGCTATGAGTATATTAAACATGTTTTCAAAACTACAGTATAGAGCAGTGCTTCTCAACCTTTATGATCCACTTCCCCACTTGGGAAAAAATTTTTCCACCATTCACCCCTAGTACTATAAAACATTAAATTACTAAAAACTAAAAACTAGAACATTTCACCCCCGAGCATTTCGAATTCACCCCTGGGGGTGCACTTGGAACACGGTTGAGAAGCACTGGTATAGAGCATTTCCTGCTAGGTAGTTTCTAAAGGATGTAACTAAGCCAACGAATAACCTTCTTCTTTGAATCAACCTGTAGTTTGAAAGGTTTCTCTGAAATATACACTTCACTCAGCCTTTTAGCTGTTAAGAGTTCATGGTATTCTTCCCACTCATGCCTACTGTCTGCCCGCCCAGCGGATGTGTATTACTCCTGCACTAATATTGGTTGCACTCGCAATACCAATGTTCACAAAATTTTGCAAGAATTCTTTGTGGATCTAGATAAAATGGAACGCTATTAACTATTTATATATGATCACAAGCACAAAACACGAAAATATCCAACAAAAAAATCGACTTACTACAACAAGTCTGATTACTATGCATTTCACACGCCTGAAGTCAATGGGGTTTAAGTGTGTGATTTCTTTCACTTTGAACACACCCAATGAAGAAGTCTCATTGACTGACTTACCATGTAAAAAGGGAAAGCTCGCAGAACAACCGTACAGTTTAAGCTTTGTCTTACAATGAATATTTCTATATTAAAACCAATCGACAGCTGAGCGGTAACCTTAAATTAGGTTCATCAATATAGTGAAATTTGATGATCTCTGTCATTGTTTATAGGTGTCAGAGTATGTACATGCAAAAGAGGCATACATATGTGACACCTGCTATAAAGGTTAGCCTAATGCATAAACATAAAGTTAAGAGTTCAATGAAGGTTTGCTGAAATGCACCCACACCACAACAAGCAAGATTCCCAAAACCCTTCGTATTGACAGTGACCTCTCTGCTGGTAAAGTTTTCTTAGATTTATTTAGGCATAATGTCAAAACAGCCGAGCTGCAGCTGCCTCAGCAAAGCTGCATGGGCTGCAGCCATACTTTATTGCCCTACTAGTCACAATAGCAGAATTACTGTATGGCTACTAATATAACATGTATACAAACAAGAGTGCAGCTCCTGCCACATATTTTGGCATGGTGCCTTATTAAATGGTAATGCTTCTGCAAGATGAAGAAATTCTTGTCACAGACCCAGACAATACACTATTTTTTTTTCATTTGTTTTTATTTTTTTTTTGTGTTGACAGCACTTCATAAGAGTAGCTCTTGCATAACTCCTAATTAGAAATCATATAATATGTGTGTGTGAGCATGTGTGTGTGTGTGTGTAAACTCACAGTTTGAATGCACTTTGATTGACATTAATTCAATCTATGTGCCCTTCAAATATAAGCTACTCTGATTAATTAGTGTTGCATAGCAGTGAAATGTACTACACAGAAACTGGTTTACTCAGCAGGAGATGGCAATGGGCAATAGTTCTGAACTACAGATCTTTGTCTGGTAGAATGCCAGAGACCAAATTTTTGTAATTTGAATGGTGTCCAAAGTAAACTTAGTTGGGACAATTTTTTACCAGCTGGGAGAAGGATACAAGACCTTCCACTTACAACTCTAATAACTTTTTGCCAAGTTACTGGTAAACGACTCTAAAGGTTACCCTTCAGGAAAACAAAAAACAGTTACTCTTGTGATCATCAAGATTTGCTGGTCTATGAAAAAATAAACACTGCACAAGAAATGTGTGTATGTAACCTGTCTTCAGCTTTGTGTACTATGATGAAATGTTTCTGGGCTGCCTTACATTTGCTGGACAAAATCCATATTAAAACACAAAAATGTAATCCCATCCACAGTTCGCAAGGTGGCAAGTGAATTTTCATACAAGTATCCATTGGGAAAATACCTCTTGACTAATACTAACCTGTTCTACCTTTAACCATTTATAATAAATTTGTCATACAGCTTCTACCCAGACAATGCAGCATCCCATCTTAAACACAATTCCACAAAATTTACTATTTTTAAAAGCATGATCGTGATTGTACCTTGCACAGATGTTTATCCCTAACTTCTGAGCTTGACAGTATTGTGAAACCTTAGCATTCATTTCTAATACTACCCCTTCTAACCTTTTGCAGAAACCCCTCCTCTCCCTTTTTAGGAGGGAGGGGGACTTTGAAACAGAATAAGCAGTACCCCAAACTTACTTTGACACATGAAGTACATGTTTCATATCTCATCTTATCTCTACTGCAAGTATCTTTCACAATCTTTCAGAACACAAACTTGGCATTCTGAAGGTAAGCAAAGGGGTTCTTTTGCATAAATTTAAAAATTCAGTTATAAAATTGTTGTCATATGATTTAAAAGAGCCAATCATGAATGAGGACACCCCCAGTACATGAATTCAATTTGAGGGGACTGCATTTTCCCTTTAAATTACTGAAATAAGTTTCTCTCACCTGACTGTGTCTTCTTCCTGATACTCTCAAATCCACTGCTGAGGTGTTTGACACAACTGGCTGTGTGTTAAAACTCTGCATTCCAATGACTGTCGTATTTTTCAAGTATATTGATGGAAAGTTTGAATTGCTGATATTATATGTAATCTAACAAAGAAAGGAAGAAAAAGCCATTCATTTATTGTGTAAATATTTCAGGTATCCCATGCAAACACTGGTTAGTTGAACTGCAAGCAAAACTAAGAATGAAAAGCCACAAGATCTAGGTTATATTGACTCTTTAACAACTTTTCTAAGGTTGTAGTTCATAGTATCAAGATTTACCTAAACTTTCAAACATGTTAAAATACAAGCATAATTTTCGCAACCATAGGGTCGTGGAGTTGCCAGATTTTTTGCTCTGGGCCGTGTTGCAAAGAGAGTTAGGATTAATCTTACATTTGATTTGTAATGCAATAGTCCAACTGAAATCAAACTTAAGATCAACCTTAACTCTTTGTGAAACATGGCCCAGGTGAACAATGTTTAACAGATGGATTAATTCAAAACATTACTAAAACTTCGGGCAGAAGAGCTCGGCCGCACCAATCAGAGGTAGTCCCGCATGGATACGTTCACAACTGCTGGTCTGTAATTTTAACTTTTGCAACTGGTGTATTTCCACATCTGTCATTTCACAATCCACATTCATTCATACTTAGTAGAAATCCTCAACTCCTATTTGTCCATTATGGTCAGGTGACCATGCATTATCCTAGGATAACCTCACAGTATTAAAATAAGAGTAAAATCACGGGCTAATGAATACACTAAAGCCGCGGTCACACTACAACGAATTCGGATCGGATTCCGATCCGATTTTTGTTAGTTTTTCTTAAAATCTTCTCCATTTCGGGCCGGAAAGAACCCAAAATTTGCCAACCTGTGTAAATATATGATTTTTATCGCAGGATTACAAAAAATAGATTTTTACGAATTATTTCGTGACGTCACATCGACAGACAGCTTTTATCGGACTACGCGTGTCCGATAAAAGCTGTTTGTCGGTGTGACGTCACGAAAAAATCAGTTAACATTTTATTTCATAAACTGCTGATGCAAATCATATATTTACACTGGTGTGCAAATTTTGGGCTCTTTCTGACCAGAGATGGAGAAGAGTTTAATAAAAACTCACAAAAATCGGATCGGAATCCGATCCGAATTCGTTGTAGTGTGACCGCGGCTTAATACCGCACTAGTAGCATCGATAGTATGTAGTATGTTTTGTCGTCTGCTATCATGTGTCAGCTTTATGTATCGAAAATCATCTCAAAAAAGACAACAAAACAATGGCTGGAATATCTTTCGATCTGAGGACTTTAGACAATATGGAAACAGAGGAAAATGCTGTGGGATTTGTCATATTGTTATCGAGTTCATTTTGTTTAATTGTACTTTGTTAATTGCACACGAACACTGTTTTAATGGTAGTTAATCTTGTCATCATTTATCAGGGTTTTGCTTTCAATATAAATGTGATTCTTCACAAACACAAACTTTCTTTCTTTTTTGGCATTTCATCAAAACCTTGTTGTGTATGAATGAAGTTAATGAATAAGGTTAATCAATGCTGGATCTGTGCATTAAATGAAGGGTAATGCACTCCGGGGTTAATGCTATTGCTGGATGCACTCCGGTTTCGCTCTCATGCATACTGTATGTAGCTTGCATTAAACCCCCATTGCGCATTACCTTCTTTTCAATGCATGGTCCAGCTCTGATTAACCCTTTAATGAACCACACTCCATGGCAAGAGTTACAGCTACCTTTCAACTCAAGTTCCTCTAGTTAGACAAAGCTCAGATATTTGTTTCATTGCAATTATAAGCAAGCCTTCAACTTGGTAAATATTTGTAAAGTGATAAGATTCTCTGTGGGTACCCACAACCACAGGATGTTTGGGACAGGAATTTAATTCTCTAAAAGCCCTTTAGTAAACTATTGTCAAATTACCAGCCTTTTACATGGAAGTAGTACAGCATGAAACTGTCTACATTTTGATATCATTTCTGACCATCATTTAACAAGTATCTTCCTTCAATGTTCCGCCCCATCAAAATGACATTATGACATTAACATCTCAAACTATTCCTTGCTAACTAGCAATTCAAACTTCATAAACTAAGATACAGCAAATTTAATTCTGCAATGTCAGCAATAATCCAAACATTTATTCTATTTGAACTTTGTTTTACTTTCTGTTTAAGACTACTTTCATATCTTAAAAATGCTAAATCTATAAACCCCATACTTGATACGGAAATACCTTTCATCATCTAATCTTGACTTTCAGTTTTTAACTTCAGGCTTTGGTTCCCAGGACTGATAGAAGGTGCCACAAAAGTGTTAGAGTACATACCATCATCATTCAAGAGAGATAAGAACACACCTACCTATAAATCAATTTCTTATTTATCATAATTCAAAGATCCCAGGGGCTACCAAATGAGAGTTGAACTCTTGAGGTTGTACAAAGTGCACAGAACTGATAGTATACTAAATACCACCTACAATGACTTTTCTCCACTCTTCAGGCTTCGACAAATTCTTTTTTGATTACTTGTCCATCAGGCTAGCTGTTCTCTTAGTCTACTTGTCTGCATGAATATCTATTTGTCCACTTTTAATAGGCCTTTAAACTCCTTTGTGGTGGAAACTTCGGAAGGGTACTTGCCCAGCGGGCTATGATATTGAACAATGCACTTGCCCGAGTAAGTTTTTACTTGTCCCGGACTGTCGGGCGGGGAATTTGTTGAAGTCTGCACTCTTACATTAGTCTTTGGAAGTACCTAGTTATATACCAAAGCAGAATAATCCTCCCACCTGACAATTTCAGAATTCATAATTTGACTTACTAGTATAACCAATAGTCACATACAACTACTGTAGACCTGTTATTTGTTCCGGAGAGTTCATACCTTCATCTATAAAATATGCTGAGCTTTTGAAAAAGTAGCTTCAGAATCACACTAAAGGCAACATAAGAAGTCTTTGGAACACAGATTCCAACATGTAAGGTAGATGCAAATATACATGTACAATACACAACACTGTAAAAAGCTAATGTTACCCTATCTGGCAGGGACAAAGGATTATTGCACTCAGGAATGTGAAATTTTAGAGTATAATGTTCAATACTTTTGTTACTTTTAGCTAGCAAAATTAAAACTCCTTTTCAAGTAATATTTGAAAGAAACATCCTGCTACTATTTTATGCTATGTTGTGAACCATTCACCCAAACCTGCCAACTAATTTTTTTTCACCTTGACAAAGTGAACGTTTCACTCTGGTCAACGTTAGGGTTTGAAATTGTGTTTACCTGTTACGATCTAAATCAAGATTAAAAACCTTGGACCTAATTATTTACAAAATTGTTTGTGTATTAAACTTAAGCCTATCTTGTACAGTCCTTCAAATCTTGTGGGGAAAGTGTATGTATGTATGCATGTATGTATGTATGTATGCATGTATGTATGTATGTACGTACGTACGTACGTATGTATGTATACAGCTGTCGTCCTCAAAGAAACTTTTATTTCAGAATGCAAGAGACACATTTTGGAAAGGCAAAAACCCTGCCCATAATAGGCCCTCTCCAAAGAGTAATTACAAAGGACTGTGGGGTAGAATTTTGGTATGCTTCGATTTTGTCAATGGCATTTTAATGAAGCCAGAAATGACATGTACCAAAACTCTATCCTAACATCCTTTGTAACCGCTCCTGGAAAAAGGGTATATTAGGAAATATTTTCATATGCATAAGTGTACCTGAACCTAGAAAACTGAACTGACCAATTTAAAATAGTATTTTTTAAATTTTGCATTTTTATTAACTTACCTCTAGACCCAATGTCAACTTGTGTAGTTGCTGTGAGGAATTTAATTGTAGTTGAATACTTCTGGTTGATATGTTATGTATGTTCATATGGACAGGTTTTGTAAGAAGAAAGGCACACATGATTCCAGCAACTAATCCACACAAGAGAATGGAAAGAAAGACATACAGTTTCCTGGAATAAAATTTGAAAACAAAATCATCAAAATTCACAGGGATGTGAAGTAAACCTATGACAACATGATAGAAGAGTAACAATTTTTTGCAAATAACAGCTCACTTTTGCTGCAAATAAGAAAGGCACCATGTCAAAATACACAAGCAAAGCTGCAGGGGCTGCAGCAATGTTTTGTCAACATACACATTATAATAGCAGGACTACACCTGCTATAGTGTATAGTAGCAAAGCATGGATGCAGCCCTGCAGCTCTGCTGAGTCAGCTGCAGCCTGATGTTTTGACATTTCCTAACCATACAGTATCTCTAACACAAAATATGATATAAGCATGGGTTTTGTCGTAACTTGATTATAATTTATTTTTTATCATGTGCATCTACCTAAAAGTTAAGGGTTGCTTCTTTAAACTTCTGAAGTGCTACAGCTAATGACAATAAGCTACAGTAGTTGGGTAATTCAGTACTTCCAGTGGGGTCACAAGGTCAGTTGTACCATGACAACTTTTTCATGAAGGTGAATGGTTCACTTGACCTTTGACCCATCCCATGATGCATTCCGTGAAAGCATTTTCCCAACTGTCTAGTTGCATGTGAAGAAATGAGGCCTAGAAACTGGTGGTTTCAGGTTAATGCTTTACAACCACAAATGTATACAGAAGACAATTACCTGGTTTTACTTCAACCAATTTCACAACTTTGATCTAATCTGGATATTTTCTCTTGGGAGGTAAGTTTTGATAGGAGGATAAATTGCTCTCAGATAAAACATAAAGATAAAACATAAGATTCAAATGCCGATGCCAGTACAGTATATTTTGACCACATACATTGGTTGAAATATAACGTTGCAGGCTCTTAACAGCAGCATTTAATTACTTTCACTTAATTACTGTCTTTTGTACAACCTTTGAAAACATTACCTATGGGCGACATAAAAGAGGGTTTGCAATTTAATTGATAAAAAAAGTTCATTCACTGGCATAGTACAACGCTCTATAATCTGCAATGTTTCGCTTTCGCTTTCCATTCATTTCTTTACAGGTGCACGACTTCAAATGCATTACCGTACTTTAGATGAACCCGACTGTTCACTCCAGCAACAGTTTTGTTAATTTGTTTCCAATGTATAGTGAAAGTCTACACTGCATCAGAGTTATTACAAGCTGTGCCGGGAAAAATAAAAGCAAATTTCTGTCAATTTTGGGCAAATACCATTGTCTAGAGAAGTACAAAATTCCCTCAAACTGCCAAAACTTCCTTCCAATCACCAAAATTTCCTGGGAAAGAGCTCCCATCTTCTCGATATTTCCACCCATATGAGAGCAAGTCACTCCATAATGTATTTACTATTAAAGTCAGTTACAAAGATGTTTTACTGACATAAGTCCAGCCATTGACTCAAGTCACTTTGTCAATGAGAAAATGTGGCACTGACTCAGGGTATGTCTTGTTACAGCACTGACACCAGTCGGCATTACCCCCACCCAACTGATATATTAACTGTAAATATGTAAATATGTGGAGGAGGGGCTCTTTTTCAATTTTTTGGAGAAAATATTTCCCCATAAAAATAATAGAGGGTACTTTGCAGTAAGGGCTATTTTTATGCTTTTTGCTCACAGTTATTTACAAGGCAAGGGCATCTGGCATAACATTTGGCCTTCCTTTTGCCATCTTCATTTTTTTCGGGATGGGGCGGGGGGGTTTAAGCCTGCTACAAGAGCAAATCAACTAGGAGGATGACTTGCATTTTGAAGACCGGTTGGATATCTAGTGCAGCTACCCCTGGTTTTCAAACTGGCACAAAATAAATCCTATGTAGTATCAATATCGTTACTACTGTAACTAGAGCTGTGCAGAAGATTTGCTCAAAAGATTTCATTTCATTGCTTAACTCTCAAAGTCTTGAGTAGAGAGGACGTGAAGATGACATCACGTTGCTGGATGATCCAGCAAACACCATGCTTCAGTACACATCAACAGACACAAATAAAAGCAAGCAATCAAGCTCTTCTAATGGAATACACACTAAATGCAATGCAGACAAGAGCTGTCCAAACAGGGGGATGTAAAGAATGCAAAGTCATGTGATTACAAATTTTCTAACTGAAGGACTGTAACCTCTCTGGAATAACAAGCTTGCAATTTAACACTTTTGGATATAGCCACTTCTTTCCTGTGATACAAACCTTAAAGGAAAGGGTTAAAGCAAAAAATTAATTTTTTTCATATGTCAAAGAGGAACTGAATCTACCCAATTTGGTGAAAACTTCCATTCAAATCAGATACGTCGTTCACAAGATACCAGCAAATGAAGTTACTACTGTACATTTGTGACCCACAGTGAGCTTGAGGCAAACAAGGGTAAAATCACTTCCTTGCATTGATGAGAAATGCATTGTTTGCTTTGTTTTGCAATCTGTTGTGGTCACCTAGAAATTAATACGGATAAGAGCTCCCCATGGGGATTTCAACTTTGTAAAATTTCCATCCCTTTCCTGCATTCAGATTCATATAACATGGGATTATGAGAGGAGAAAACTGGTTGTAAAGTTTACAGAAAAACAAAAGAAAATTCATTAATGTGAGGTTATTATTCATATGTGCTTGCTTCAAGTTCACTTTGTGTTAAAATGTGACAACTTTAACTGTTAACATCTTGAGAAACACCCATCAGATTTGAATGCAAACTTCACCAGAATGATTAGAATTAGTACTCTCTAACATATCAAAATTTGGTTTGAGTTTTAGTGTGTACTCAAGGACAAAGTGAAACTTTGAAAGTTACAAAGAAAAACATTCAGGCCATCAGGGAAACAGATGACATTGAAAGTCACTTCACTTGCATGTTATATCTCTGTTTCTGTAAAGCCAGGGCTGGAAACAATGCTTACTCCCCAGGATTAGAGTCAAATTTTTCACAATTCCTTCCATATTTTCAATTACAAAAAAGTACATTTCCTCCCAGTTGCCAAAATTTTTCTCCAAACAGCCAAAATACCTGGGAAAGAGCTTTCCAGCTTGTAATGTTTTCCACCCATGGTAAACAGCAGTTCACATGAATGTCACTCATTTGGGACATGGCTGTGGGGTTTCTTAGCCTAATTATGCAATGTACACAACTTTTCAATATTTCCTTTTTCTTCTAAACAATTGCTCCAGATTGGAACAGTTGCAGAGCTTGACTTGATCATCATGTTTGTAACATGTGGCCAAACTTACACCTGACTTCCACAGGAGTATTTCAAATATGAAGACTGAAATTGGGAAATACATCATTTATAGGGTAATCACTAAAAAACTGTTCTACAGTATTGACATGCAGAATCTTAGTGATTTCAACACATATTCTAAACAGGCTAATGACAGGTATTATAAGAGCTTTGAGACTTTAAGACATGGAAACTTTGAGAGGCATGAAAACTTGAGAAATGCAAGTCAGAAATATATTTAAATTTCCATTTTTATTCTTTCACAAAGCATGTTTAAAACTTACGTTCTTCTTGGTTTTAGTCTGTCATCTCTATATGGAATGAGAGCAACAAGATCATCTTCTTGACCTGTGAAAAAGGAAATAAAATAAAACTACTGTATGAAACTGGGGGAGGGGTAAGGTCTTTATAAGTAGGGTGAAGATTTTGTGGTATGGGCTGGCTTTAAAAGTTCCTAGCAAGGGTATGAAGGGCAGAGTTGTATCAATACAAGTGCAAAATAGTCACTATAACATACAATTCCACAGGATTTATACTTCAGGCTTTAACATACCCACTCAAATCAGCAAAATTGCCAGCAACATTATATTTACTACCACTGCCATTAAGAATGCCAAGGTAAGCTATTTCTCCCCTCCTTCATAAAACACCCCACCATCGCCCTTTTTGGTTTCCTGAATGGAATACTGTACTGAAGCCTGCCTATGTAGCCAGTCACTGCTAAACCTGGCAAACTACTGTGGTTTATGCATAAATTTGAGTGTCGATTGTGTTTCTGATCAGCACACCTCCCCCTGCACTGTACAATACTTGGAGCCAATGACACTTTTTGACTGTGACACATTTTTCCTTCGACTAGAAGACTTCTAGTCGAATTAATGCAATCGCCACAGCGGATTTTGGCGAGGCGTTCAGAGATTTTGTCTTTGAATTGCGTTTTCTTGGCCATTTTGTAAGCTAACGATCTAAAATTTGGAGAGGATGTGTAACGTGCTACGTAAATTTTACCACTAAAATTTTGTGTTGATCAATGGTTATATGACGTCTCTAGAGCTTATGTTTCAATGTTTGGCCATAAAACCTATCTTCCTCT
This sequence comes from Holothuria leucospilota, assembly GCA_029531755.1. Classification (NCBI taxonomy): domain Eukaryota; kingdom Metazoa; phylum Echinodermata; class Holothuroidea; order Aspidochirotida; family Holothuriidae; genus Holothuria; species Holothuria leucospilota. The sequence continues at coordinate 26,124,850 of CM055978.1, forward strand.
AGGGATTTTGATATTTGTGCTTGAAAATTTGCACAGTAGTTCATGGGCTGTCCATGTTCATATCTTCTTCAGGAATAATCGATATCACGAGAAACGATGTTTTTAGGGGCAATTTTGAATTGAAAATAGATTGTTCCGCACTGGTAGGATTTACTCCTGATTGGAACAAAAAATAAAAAAGTAACTGGTGCCAGGTGCTTTAAAATCTTGTCAGTAATCTTCTCTGCAAATTTCATTTCATTTCATGGAAGTATATTGGAGAAAATCCAAAATAAATTTGCCTTCTTTTTGTCCAAAACAATCGATTCTGCTAAATGCGAACTCTTGTTTGGCGTTTTGAAGCCAAGACTGCCAAGACAACGCCATGTGAAATCATTTGGCATTCAGTTTGCTGTATATTTCGAATCTGCCAAACGAATATCTTCCCTGCCAATGTACCCATGATAAAAACACAGGACTCACTGGAGTAATCCATCTGTTTACATACAAAGCAAAGCTACACAAAGGTATGCATAGTTTACAATTTTGTTAGTGTTTGCACAAGGCAGGGAGTTGTTACGTATCAACTCAAGGCACAGGGTAATTCGAACCAGGGAGCTGCCACAGAGCAGGGAGTTGCTCTTTACCTGCACAGAGTAGCAGCTCCCTGTTCGAACAATGAAAATAGTACCCCACGAAGCGTACTCTGTTTGTTCATCTCCTCTTTGGGGATTCCCAAACATAATTATGACTGAACAACGAATATGCGGTGCAGCCTGCTACGTGGGCAATGTCAATTGTCGATAATGAAGGGAGCTATTTCGTTGCCCCGGTTGCTTATAAACGATTCAATTTCCTTTCGAATATTGTCTTTGCTTTAAAATGCTGTATCGATTTAAAATATAGGATTTTTACGACATTTGCGTGTAATTTTTCTTTCAGTATGTAATTTATACAATCGAATCAGGAATTACAAAAGATACACATATTTTTAATAAACCCAAGTTTTTGGACTATCTGAAAAATCACTACCCAAAGATCAACCCTTCTCTTGTTAAGAAATCAGCTTGAATGCGATACCATTGAAGGGCAGTAAATGGCTGTTGACAAACTTGTTTTTACATGTAGGCATATTGGGTGGATTGTCTAAGCCAAAGTTTCCATGTTGAGAATATATTGTCCCGTTTTCGAATTCGTTTTCGAAAAGTGAAAAGTACATTGACCCAAGAATGACATCAGCTCCGGAACTCAACTTCGCAGTGTGTGTTAGTAATGCGCTTTGAACATACCTTGTGCTGTTGATGTTAAGGAATCTTTCCTGATATGTATCAGAAACTCCTATAACAAGAACGCCAAGAGGCGTAGTGATTCCTTGCCAAGTTGAGAGATGGAGTAGGTATGAGAGCATAAGTTTAAATCTTTCTTGCAATCAATGAGGACCATCATAGTAGGCTTGTGTTATCAATAGAAGTAAATGTATGACAAAGTTTCTTTATGTTTTCCTGAATGAGATAATGTGGTTACAAAAGATGTTATATTTTGACAGCTGGTGACCTACATTGACCTTTGACCTCTGTTAAAAGATATCCCAACTGAGATCTTTACACATTGAACTTAAACATCAACTCTGAAGTGTGCCACTCTTATCCTTCACAAAAACCAGAATGCCAACATATATTGAGGTTTCCATAATGCTTTCAGGCAGTCAAAAAGCCCCACTGTCAAGGCTATGATTTTAGGAGGTTAGGTGTCAGGGAAATGGAAGGTGTACTGTATTCCCTAAAGAACAATTACCATCATTAGCAATTACAGTAAGTAGGCAGCTCACCCTGAAAAGATGGGTCCACATGACTGGTGCTGGCATATGACAGCAGGGATTCACACACAGCAAGGGATTGCCTGATTTGTATATCCTCCTTCCACAAACTAGGTCATTATACTGACATTAATCTAAACACTTAAGGGCTGTCAACACTGCACTGGACAAACTGCCAAATTTTTTTTTTCTTGCCTGGTCCATAGGCAATCATATGTCAATCTGGTGTGACTCTAACAGCTACACCACCAACAAGTTAGGGTCAGAGGCCAGCCTTATCAGTCTACAAAGGTGATTTGTCTTTGTGAGCTGTGACAGTGTTATCCTCAGTGGACAAGTAGAGGGGGAATTGTTATTACCTCTGATAGTTAAAGTGGTATATGTTGTATCAATAGCAATGTCTCCAGTTCTCAACAAAGTGGGAGGCACAAATAAAGAAGAGCTTAGAACCTGTAAAATCATAATATAAACCAAGTAACTGCAAATGGATCTGTTCAAAATGGCTATATTAAAAGCAATAAAATCATAAGGATAAGTGAAAGGCAGAAAATATATAGTGTTTGAATTAAACATAACACCTGTAACCTACTATGTGACCCACACATAAGAACAACCCCAGCTGCAGAGTATTTCATATATTCCATGTAAAAAATTAGTGTTACCAAGCTTTTCACTCTCTGACCACACATGACCCCATGTGACCTCTAGGGAAAATAAAAATATTACTAAACATTAAAACAGTAACTATCAACCAATTTTTCATGAGTTAACCAAACTTTTCTCTCTATGACTGCTCCTGACCCCATGTGACCTCCAAGAAATAACGAAAATGCTAGTAAACTTTAATGCAGCAACTTCCAAACAAGTCTGAATTTCATGCAACATGTAGTGCCTGAGATATATGCAGCTCTGTGCTTCTCTGTTTCTGCTTCACAGTGACCTCAAATGACCTTTGACCCACACCAACAACAATCCCAAAGGAGATCTTTGCATAATACACCTATGTGCCAAGCTTGAAGTATCCTGCATGTCTCCTTCAAAAATTAGAGTGCTAACAAACTTTTTACTTCATGACCTGTCATGACCCTGTATGACCTTTGACCTCCAATAAATCTCTCGAAATTTTCATAACTCAAGAGGTACTACTCTACCCACCATGTCTGAAGTTCAGGCAACATACAGCTGATGAGATACTGCAAACATGGTTTGTCCATATTTCACCTGCTGCTGACCTCAGATGACCTTTGAACCACACCAAAACCAATCCCAGCAGAGATCTTTATATGCTTTACCCACAAACCAACTTTGAAGTGTCTCGCCCTTTCCCTTCAAAAACTAGAGTGCTAACGAGATTCTTGTCACACACACACATACATACACACACATACATACGCACACACATACACCGACATCACCATCGCATAGATTCCTTGCCTGCCTTCGGCAAGGAATCAAAAATGATGCATAGCTTACTGCTCTTGCAAAGACAATGATTGATATAATCATCAAAGTTATATCTCTACGAAACCTTCTCAATCTTCATTGAGTTTGGTACAAGCAGAGAGTTGTCACGGACTCTCTGGTATGAAGCAAATGAAAGTTCGATGGCACAAGGTTATACACACAGAAAATACCTCCCGGGGATACGTAATTGCATCCATTTTTCCTCCAGTGTTATGTAACCGTTATTATTATTATTGGGGTGGGAAGTAGTACTTCGTTCACTAGTGTATATATGGGGGTTTATCGATAAACAGGCCCATATACAACTGTACTATTCTACATAGTGGCAAACAACTTCGGCTATACCAGGGAGTTGCGAGAGCTCCCAGGGTTATACCATGGAAGTACTACTACCAACACATTACATGTTGATGTATTATTGACACTTGTTCCCATGAATGTCCTCCGCTATAATCCAACTTCATACAAAACGGGACCGAAGAAAGTTAATGGAACATAAACAGGCAATTTAAGTATTGAACGGAGACCAAAATTTTGGTTGTCTAAGGAAGTATTTGGTATTTTTTTCAAAAGTTGACATAAAGTTACTATTTGAGCTTCAAGCATTTCAAAGTCTAGTACAAGATCCATTGTTCCATTTTCAAATTCACTTTTGTGACAACTTGGAGAGGAAGCCTTCCACAGGAATATTGGGAGATAAATCAGCCATCTTACCCAACAATCTAATTTAAATGTGAGTTAAATGTTTTGTTTTTCTTTGCAAAGGGTCGCTGTCTATTTGAAGATCAACTAAGTAGTCTGCGAACTCAAACTAATGTGCTTAAAATATAACTTAGAAATATGGATGAAGAAGAGAGAAAATGGCTTCCTTTTGTTGCTTTAACTTACGCTTCTATGCTTACGAGCATTTCAGAGTTATAAAATCCTGTTTCAATACCAATTCTTGAAAAACTGGAGGCAATCGGAAGCCGTTGTGAATAGGATAGCAAGATTGTATGTCTTCTATGTATAGGGTCAGGATGTACGCTTGAGCGAGTAGTGATGAACATCCCCTTTTGGGTGGTAAGAATTTCAAATTTTTGTTATACATTTTTTGCTTGATGCTGGCACATTCTTCAGATACGTCTTTATGAAATTATAAGGCTAGTACCAGACTCAAGCTGCACAATGTGTGGTCAAAGTGTTACTAGAAGTATGGAGTCTCTCTGAACTACTCGTTCGCTGTCGCCATCAGCCGCAAGTTCTTCCTCACACTGCCAAACCTTTTCTTGTTCTTAGGCCAGCGATTTGAGATAGTTGGGCTAAATTCCACAGACTGGCTCTTCATGTGGTCCTTTGTTACCATTCTTGTATTATCTTAGTCAAAAATGGGCAAAGAATACAAATTAGGGCAAGATTTCTGTAGATAATCGATATTGAAGTGATATGAACATTACAAGGGAAGTGCATGGTACTGTACATACACACACTGTGAAATTGAGTTCTGGAGCTGACGTCATTCTTGGATCAACGTACTTTCTAGGGCTGTCAATTTCCGTTTAATCTCCTAAACGTTTAAACGGTCGGAATAAACGTTCGTTTACCGTTTAAACGGTATCTTTATTCTGACCAACAGTGTAATGCATTAATGGCCTCATTGACCATTCACTTACGATATTCACAGTACGCGCAAGCTTTTAAAATCTGTACGTAAAAATGTAGCGATCATTTCAGCGATTTCTTTTCAATTCACCCAAATTTGCCAATGAACGAAACCAAGCATTAAATTCGCAGTCAATGATCATTAAGTTTGATACAGGGCCATATACGTTTGATATCAGGCCGCAATGTACGCGCACACCGACGCACATAATATTAGGCCATGTCCGTACACTGTGCAAATGCAGAATTTCAAGTGACACGCAAGAAAAAAGTCGAGAGTTAAAGCAGGTGTATAGGTCCGTTATTACATGCAAACAGTAACACATTAGGCTACGCACCTGCTCTGTACAAAATTTGACGTACATCGCAACAACATTGGGCATGGTATGGAAAGTAACAACATTTTTCGATCGCTGCTTGTACCGCTAAATTACCGGTTGTTTCATCGTCCTTTGCAGTAGTTTACGATAGGTACTTTTATGTTTATAATGCATGTTAATTTGTGTGAAATAAACGTGTGCCTTTTCCTTTTGTGATTTAAACAAAAACGATGTCTAGAACATTACCCCAATGAACGAAAGTTTGTGATAGATTCGTCCCATGCTACGTACTATAGCTCCATTGATTTGCATACAGCAAATGGGCCGCGGGGCGCTAACATGACTCAAACAGATATTTACGTATGGATATATAGTGCGTGCATGAATTATGTACTGCTATATGAAACACTCAAAAAAAACACGTGTGCAAGCCTACACTGTCTGTTTACGTATAGGTAAAGCATGGTAGGATGGTGTGAATGCTGCATTGAAATACTGCGGCAATTTTCGGGCTTTTAAGTAAGTCTGTTTTAACCTTCGTTCTGTGAGCACCTTGAGCTACAAATACGATGTAAAGAGAGTGAATTGTGGTTAAGCCGATATTGTGTACGCGTCCTGATAAGCAGATTTGGGCTACTGCTTCGATTGGGGATGCGGGCGCTGCGTATTGTTAGGGGGATTAGTAGGCTTACTGTGAGTAGGTTGAAGTCAATTCAATCACAGAATTATATACTATGAATGGAGAGACACGGACAGTTTATTTTTGAAGCTTTATTTGGTCATTGAATTTGCAAATAAACATCGTTGTTAAATGAGAGATATCAAAGAAAACATTGGGGAAGAAAACTGCTAAAACTTTTGTTGTATTTTTAAAAGGAAAACCGTTTAAACGTTTAGCTGAATTATGCGCCGTTTAAATGGCAGATCGATCGTTTAACCGTTTAAACGTTTAAACGTGACAGCCCTAGTACTTTCACATTTTGGACTGTTGTGTTGGAAGGGGTACCATTTATTTTGAGCATTTCTCTTTCATGGGGCAGTATTTTTGAACATTAGGGCTATTTTTGGTGATAGATATGGCCAGAGAATGATATCAAATGGCTGTACTTTGTCACTTCATAGGCTCTTTCAGTTTGGCAAACCATTAAGTACTGTACCACAAATTCAACCTCTTTGATCCTGTTTCAAAAATTTGAGCTTCAAATATGAGGACAAAATGCAGAGTCTTAAGTCTTGAACTCCATAACAAAAAAAAGGGAAAAGTATTGTAGGTAGTAACATATCAGCCTGGGGTCAAGGGTTAAAATACACTCTGAATTAAATACAGGAACCAATTCAATGAAAAAGGAGCTCCTCATCCCTGGAAATGTGTGGATTTGGCAGTGACCCAACTACGATGCAGAAATGCCAGAAATGCCCACCACCACTGAGCCCAGAAGGTGCTCTTTCCAAACAGCACTGATTTCAGATAACAGAGTTAAACAAGATAGTAGTTTCTTGCTTCCCAGGATATACAGTACAACTGTACCTTTTTCCAGCCCTACATGTTTCCCATCTCAATCACCTTCCAACCAGACAGCAACCACCGCGTGGTTTTGATGAAGGGCACGAAATTGTTCACCACAGTAACTGGGAATGTTGTAAGTCTGGTCACTCTGGTGTATTTTACCTTTGTGCCTAGAAAAGAATTCGTCATCTTTGGAAAGGTATGTCCCCAACCTATTTGGTGTTCAGGACAACCTGTGCTGGCCACAGCTTATTTTTGACCCTTGTTATGGACCTAGGAAAAGAGATGCTGGCACTCCAGCAATGCTGGGCAGAGCCCTACTGGGTTCTTCTTTGAGCCAACTGGGAGTTGTGTTGTATCAAAGACATGTGATTTACTGACAGTGATTCACCAGACAACCTGCCTTGTTTTGTTTCAAACAATCATGAAGATTTCTCTTTCGGTGATAGATTTTGATCATATTTGGTCTATCTTTTCTCAAATTTGATAAGTTCTTAAAACAACCAGGAATAAACTGACAAAAATATCAGCATTACATTGTTCACAGCAGAACTCAGCACTTATCTGGAAGGCCTATTATAGGTAAACATAACTTAGTGTAAATATATTTGCATCCTTGTACTAGGAAATTTTGTACGCAAAGCAACAAATTACTCTCTGGCAGGTCAAGGCACCAACACATACAGGAAGGAACAGTCCTGGTTCCTGTGAGTAATTTGAGCAATAATTGTTTTGACCAGCAGGTGACTGGATCACGTGGGATGACACTTGGTTACGGATTCCAGTCTGAAAACATAGCATGCATTATACTGTAAGTGAGCAACACACCATTTTCCAAACAGCAATTACAAAGGATTAAATGGCATACAGCTTTGGTGTGCATCATTTCTTTCAATGCCATTTTACTGTGGCCAAAAAAGTAACTCGTAACAAAACTCTATCCCAAATGCATTTTTGGAAAACGGTCTATTAACAGAATATGAATTTAGGAAGCTATTCATGTAATGTGTATTAAAAATTCAACATTTTAGAAAACTATTTTTTGAAAGATATAGTATGCAGTTTGCAAATTATCAATTTAAATCCAAGTCATTGGGGGAAATTTCAATCCAAATCCTAAAACTGGGCTGTCAGAACTGAAAATCAAAGAAAACAAGACAGGGTTGAAGTAAATGAGTGACTCACACAAGTTCAGGAGGTTACTGTTCTCTGGGGGATTACCTTTGTTAATGACACACCTCCCAGCTGTAATACTGTACATAATCTCATTCAATGCAGGCCAATGGCAGGAATTGTAAATATATGGATAAGGTATGAAGGGCCAATATTGAACGACATGACCCCTGATGTCTTCACGTGGCTGCACGTGGCTCCCGTACCTGATACAGTACAGTATACTGTACACTTTAACATCTGTCTACAATCCTTGACAACAATAACAGGACACAAAACGCAATGGAGCAAAATCCACATCTCCAACCATCAATAAATCCCTTTTCACAATTACGATGGCCACAAGGAATTGTGGGATGCATGTAAGATAAACAAACCAGGCTCCACACACATAGCATGCAAAATACACATAATTTGGGACTGGTTATAAGACCATTTTTATGACCAAGAAGACGATGTTCAAGCTGTTGCAGACACAAAACCACAGGTAATTAAACTTTCTTACACTCTGGTCTGATCTAAAAAGGGTTAATTTCATTAACTTCTATTAAGATAAATGCAGATTCTTGGGATGTGTTGTAGGTATGGCAGTGTGTCTGTTTATCTCCTGGCTTTCAGGATGTAAGCACTGCACTGCAATGCAGAACATGCAATTCAATCCTACTCATGTAACAGCTACCAGGAGAACCAAAGCTCTTCACTAGAGGGGTGTGGGAACTGTGCAAATGTTTCCTTGGCAGATACAATTGGAAGGAAACTGGCTCAGTTTGATTAAGTGATTGATTAACACACATCCAGGCAATCATATCTCCCTCTTTTTCTGTCTTTTAATCACATGAAATACTGTATCTAGAAGCTTCAAGTTTGCAGAGTACGTATAGCAAGCTTGGATTCACAGTGTTCAGCAGAGTTCTTTTCAATTCATAATGCAATTTTTGAAATTCAAAACTGCATTACTTTCATTCTGTATAAATATATCCAATATTAAAACTCATTCACTCACCTGTGGCCATTATGCCTATATATTTACCCACACACATCCATCAAAGTGAAAAGTTGTCCATTTTGAATTCCTACTGAAGTATAACTATGACACCCTCACCTCTTGGTATTCTGCCAGTACCATTACACGTTGGGCACATCACACCACCTGGAAGCTCTTGATAGGTATACGCAGACACTGAAGATGAGGACCCATTGGCAAGGGTTGTACCCCCAGTGGTAACAGACTGGTAGTCTGGGGGGTTGCTTCTTGTCTCATGAAGGCATGATTCTTCTGACTCATCTGACAATGTTCCTGCTTTAGTGGATCCATTCTCACTTGTATGCATGATTGTTAACTGTAAAAGAATGAATCAGAGTTTAACCAGAATGCAAAAATGCATTGAGGTTTCGATGATATATGTTCTATTCCAAATAATGCCATGATGTCCCATATCTTTCAGTCACTGGTCAAGTGCTATCTTAACATGTTGGAAAATAATTTTAGGTTCATATTTGATCTTGGGAATTCCTGGGAAATATGGCATTTTGAATGCTAATGACTCCAGATGATGATCTTGGGAATTCTTGGGGTAATTTGCTTTTTGACTCCTGGTGAACCCATAAGACGATCTTGGGAATTCTTGGGAAATTTTGCTTTTTGATCCCTGTGACCCCAGATGACCTTTAACCTCCAACAAAAATGAAAGCATTCATCTTTTCACCATAATGCATCCACATACTGAGTATTAAATCTATCCAAGCTTCCTACCTGGAGATATCGTGTGAACAAGGTTTTCAGTGTTTGACCCCCAATGACCTCAGATGACCTTTGACCTCCACCAGAAATGATAGGGTCCACCTTCTCATCATAATGCATCCACATAGCAAGTTTAAAATCTATCCAAGATTCCAACCTGGAGATATCGTGTTAACAAGGTTTTCAGTGTTCGACCCCCAGTGACCCCAGATGACGTTTGACCTCCACCAGAAATGATAGGGTTCATCTTCTCATCATAATGCATCCACATCCTTAGTATGAAATCTATTCAAGCTTCCTACCTGGAGATATCGTGTTAACAAGGTTTTCAGTTTTTGACCCCCGGTGACCCCAAATGACCTTTGACCTCCACCAAAAATGAAAGCGTTCACCTTCGCACCATAATGCATCCACATACTAAGTATGAAATCTAGGGCTCAACCGATGTGGTTTTTTGCTGCCGATCCGATGTCCGATGTTTTTATCACAACATCGGCCGATATCCGATCCGATCCGATATTTTCGCTATCAATGCTTTTACATCGTTTCACAGCGCGATCAAACATTCCTTATTCCTCGTGAGCCATGCCTATGCACATAGGCTTAAACGAATTTCCTTTAAAAAATTCCCCTCCATGTTTTGCTTATACCTTTCATTCACAAAACGATGTTTATATGACAATTCTATGACCAAATAAAGCTTCGAAAATAAGCAATCGGCGGATTATCGGTAACTCTTCATTCATAGCACATAATTCTGTGATTGAACTGACTTTCACCTACTCACAGGAAGCCTACTAATTCCCCTAACAAAATGCAATACCTTTCGTTCTCTGTTCGTAGCCCAAGTCGCTCGCACTAATGAACGTTAAAACAGAAATAAGCCCGCGATTTCAGTGCATGTACTTGGCCATTTCGCGCCATCCTACCATGCTTTACCTACCCATAAACAGATTGTGTAGGCTTACACGTGTAAATTTGTTTTGAGTATTTCATATAGCAGTACGCAATGCATGCATGCATGTACTGTATAGCCATACGTAAATATTTGTTCCATGCTTGCCAGAGAGCTTGCTGTGTGCAAAGTTATGCATATCCATCTAGGAGTTCTGGGTTATCGGGGTGATGTTGCAGACATCGTTTATTACGAAAGCCGTAAAAGCACATGGCACTCTTAATTTCACACAAATGAACATGCATGTCTTACATAAAAAGCATCCGCCGTAACTACTGCAAACTATGATGTAACAACTGGAAATTTAGTCGTACAAGCAGCGATCGAAAAACACCGTATTTCGTGGACCACGCCCCATGTTCTTGCTATGTGCGTCAATGTCATTACAGAACAGGTGCGTAGCCTAATGTATGGGTGTTTGCATACAATTACGGACCTACACATGCACTGGCTTCACTGTGCTTTCATGGTGCATTTCAATTGAACTTCTCTGTACAGAACACGTACATGTCTAAGGTATCCGTGTTTGCGTACATTTCGGCCCTATATCAAACATACAATTAATGACTGCGAATTCCACACTTCGTTTCGTTCATTGATGAATTTTGGTGAATGGAAACTGGACATGATCGCTAGACTCTACGTACAGATTTTAAAAGCTTGTGCATATTTCGAATATCACAGTGCCTGTCAATAGAGCCAGTTTACGCTGTTGATACGGAATTTAGGAGATTAAACTGAAATTGACAGCCCTAGTTCATCACAAGGGCTACTGTCCGTCGTAATAAAATTATTAATCCTATTTATCTTTTCATTTCTTTGTTGTAAGAAATCACTATCACTATACGTCCCCGATGTACGTAAATGAAATTTTCGACGCACGGAACATCGGCAAACATCGGCAAGTGCAATTTGCTATATTTCGCCGATCCGATGTTTTACCGATAGTCCTAACATCGGCCCGATCCGATATCCGATCCGATTATCGGTTGACCCCTAATGAAATCTATTCAAGCTTCCTACCTGGAGATATCGTGTTAACAAGGTTTTCAGTGTTTGACCCCCAGTGACCCCAGATAACCTTTGACCTCCACCAAAAATAAAAGTCTTCATCTTCTCATCATAATACATCCACATACTAAGTATGAAATCTATTCAAGCTTCCTACCTGGAGATATCGTGTTAATAAGGTTTTCTGTGTTTTACCCCCAGTGACCTCAGATGACCTTTGACCTCCACCAAAAAATGATAGCATTCACCTTCGCACCATAATGCATCCACATACTAAGTATGAAATCTATTCAAGCTTCCTACCTGGAGATATCGTGCTAATAAGGTTTTCAGTGTTTGACCCCTGATGACCCCAGATAACCTTTGACCTCCACCAAAAATGATAGGGATCATTGTCTTACCATTAAGCATCTACATACTAAGTATGAAATCAATCCAAGCTTTCCAGCTTAAGACATCATGTTAACAAGGTTTTCAAGATTTGACCCCTGGTGACCCCAAATGACCTTTGACCTCCACCAAAAACAATAGGGTTCTTCCTCTCACCATAACACATCTACATACTAAATATAAAATTTATCCAACCTTCCTATCTTGAGATATTGCGTTTACAAGGTTTTCAGCGTTTGACCCCCGGTGACCCCAGATGACCTTTGACCTCCATCAAAAACAATAGGGTTCTTCCTCTTACCATAACGCATCTACATACTAAGTATGGAATTTATCCAAGCTTCCTATCTTGAGATATCGTGTTAACAAGGTTTTTCAGAGTTTGACCTCTGTTGACCCCAGATGACCTTTGACCCCACCAAAAACAATAGGGTTCTTCCTCTTAATATGGGGCATCTATGTACCAAGTATGAGAACCGTCAGAGTTTCCCTTCTTGAGATATCGTGTTAACGAGCAAAGTGTCACAAACACACATACACACACACATACACCCACACACACCCCTGCATACACACATATACACACACACGAACACGCACACATACATACACACACACGCCATCACAAATGCATTGGTTTCTCTTATCATCAAAACCAAAAAGCCATTCTGATGGCTTACTAACTTCTTTCAACAGAACTTATTAATTGATGTAAATCTTATCAGTGTAAATTTTATTCTGGATCATTGAAGGAATGTTATACCTGCAAAAATATGGCATGGTTTGCACAAGATCAACAAATTTACTGTTGACAAAGAAAAAACAGCTTGTGCAATGGGTTGGTTAGTTAGTTAGATGAGGTTTTACAGCTCAGTTTTTAACCACTTGGTTTAAGTCAGGCCGGCCACGGCCTTTTTTCCAGTTGTGGCTCACTGGCTTGTTTTCCCTACTCCATTGCTTATGCTGAGCATCAAGCACAATGGCAGTAGGTTCCATTTTTAAAGTCTTTGGTAAGACTTGGCCAGGAGTTGAACCCCAGACCTTCTGGCTGCAAGTCAGATGCTCTAACCACTTGACCATGCAGTCGGTCTGCTTGTGCAATGTGACTGATATGGCGTACTGTACAGTAAATATTCCATCTTTTCTGAGAAGGCAATTTATACATCAACACAAAACTTGCTGTACTACATTATTGCTGAGAACCATGGGTGGAAATTCTGCCAACTGGAGGGAAATTCAATGATTTTGTACAACACACATTATGTAAAATTTGAGAAATGTGACTTGCTTTTCAAAAAGCAACCATCTTTCCAGCCCTGATGTGAACTGTCACCAAACACTTGATTCTCATAAAGTCTGCAAAACAATGGGGAAGGAAATACAGGATTGATTATGACATGACAATTAGTGGCTATCCCTGATGCACTTTTGGTGTGACTGCATTCTGCAGGGCTGAACATTAACGATTGCCCGATTGCCAGGGGCAAGTAAAAATTACATCGGGCAAGTCATTTCTTACCTCTGCTTGCCCGACTGGGCAAGTCCCAGATCATGGGTAGGCCTAGTTCACATGCACACACCTGTACAAGAAAGTGTAACACACTGAAAACACAACAGACGACTGTTAAATATTATCACATTGCCACAGAGTGATTTAGCCAGCCCTGTTTCTAAATGGGACAGAAAATAAACCACGACAGTTAAAAAAGTTTAAAACTATTACTTAACGAAAAAGGTTTCATTTTGCAACTCCGAAAACAATCGCACTGTTGATTTAGCTTTTATAGTGCACCGGTTCCACGAAACTCGGTGAAATCGTTCGAAGAACGTTACTTCGACGATCATTTTTCACTATTGCATACAAGTCAATAACATGATATGTGTGTGCATATACGGAGCTTTATTGTACTGTACATACTAAATATACAGTGTAGTAAGGATTAGTTACGCACTACATCTGAGAACTTTCTACTTCGCTACTGCGTAATGACCCATCTACACGTGTGTACATATTACTGTGAGGGAGAACGAACTGCGTACCGGAATAGATGGATTGAATGATACAGTAGCATCATAGTGTAATTGTGCACTGCATGTACAACTCAATGATATATCAACCGCACATGACCTCGTGTTCAAAATGAAAACTAAGCTCCGCCGCGCCAGCTAGTTACGCTGCAATTGTACTAGCATTTAAGTTTTAACTGGACCATAGATAGGGCCAGGCCTATGTGTAGTGAAAAACATGGCGAAACAAATATCATTACTGAACTTCGGATTTATGAATGCTGCAGCGCAAAACAAGGCTCCACCAAAGGGAAAAGCAGCAACAAAGAGAGAGTATGATGTCAACAAGCGATCGCGTGGCTTCGTTGCATCGTGGGTAGATGAATTCCCAGGGATATTACATGACAATGATGCAGGGGTTATATTCTGTTCTACATGCCAAAATCATCCAAATATTGCTGATCAGCAGTCTGTCTTTTTTACCGGTGGATGTGGGACATACTGAAAGCAAAGCTTACAGGCACATTGGCTGTCACCTCACCACATTATGTGTGTGGAAGCCAAAGTAGCCAAGAAAAGGGCTCAGGGAAATGGCCTTGTCGGACCAATAGACATCAACAAATGAAAGAGACACAAGAAAAAAGATGTTGAGTTCAATCGTTCAGCTTTTTCTTTTCACTGTTTTATTTTAATCAGTACATAATCATTCTTCCTGTTACAATTGTTTTGAACAGCTACAGTATGTCATATATGATTACTTCAAAATTATAATCATAAAATCAAACTGTAAAGGTATGTTACAATAAAAATCTATGATGATCGTTACCAGTGAAATTTGAGTTTCTTGTTTTTTTTGTCTGCCGTTTCAGGGCAAGTGAAAATTTATCAGGGCAAGTGAATCCTGGGTGCTACTTGCCCGACTGGGCAAGTTGTTTTAAAAGTTAATGTTTAGCCCTGATTCTGTTCATTTCTTCATTAGGTAGCCTTATCTCTTTGCTTTTGTATTTTCACTTTCCTTCCACATGACAAATTACTTTCACTACTCGATTCTGCACTAAGAGAAAGTTTGCAGATAACTACAAGTAATGAGACAAAATATCATAAATGAAACCATAACTGCTTTGTGAAGTATAATACATTATGAGCACTCAACTGTTTTCAATGGCACATGTATTGTCTACTGCAGATGGTTCTCAAAGAAAAAAATATATTTTTTACATTAAATTTTTATTAGGATAGAATTAATTTTTCATGGTGTACATATTGCAGACAGTTCACAGAAAGGGGGTACAACACTACAATATCCTGCCAATATAAAAGCAAGTTCACATTGTGCTGACTATGGTCTCTAACTAAATTTCACAATACGGGAAGGGGGGTGGGTATCTGTGTAGTCACTGCAATGGCTAGCTTTAAAATTTTCTTTTTTGACAAAACTGTTTAATTTGTGTACATACTGAAGAGTTTCTTCATAGTGAGAATAACCTGCCAATCAACACTGTAAATCCATGGTGTAGCCAGCTACTTAATAACACATATTTTACATCACAATGTAGCCAGTGGAGCTAGTGCAGCTATTTATAGGAATACTGAAACCATTGCCTGTGTGTTGCAAACATCAAGGGCACGATGGTCTTTTTCTGTCGATGCCATCATTATGTCAACCTCTGTTAGGGCTGTGTCCTGGACACACACATGCAGCAGACTTTAAGCCTTTGGTCTACGTACACAGTACTTAAACCAGCTACAAGGCTACTGCAGGATTTATTTACGCCTATGTATGATCCTGTACGTATCTCTTGTTCCCACAGTTACAATTTTAACGAAAAGTCTAGTAGGCCATATCTCACAACAGGCGAAGACCTGAACTACCCAAAAGACACTTACAATGCTGAAGATACACAAGACTTGGGCTAGGCTAACATGGGGGGCCCATGCCATTTCGGCATCACTGCTTTCCGCCCTGCCCTTTCTGTCATAAGGAAAGTGCCTTTCCATCATAATAACAACAGGGCCATATTAAGGCACTTCTGTCGGGTGAGAGAACACTTTAAATTTTACAAGTGGGTATAAAAACATAATGCACTATACAGGGCTCGAAAATAGACTAGCGCTCTGGCGCAAAAGCGCCAGAAAAACGGAAAAGTTGGTGTTTGTCTGGCGCTAAAAATAGCACCAGATTCATGAGGCAATAGAATTTATGAAGTCCTGTGCCCACCCCCCCCCCTCCCCAACCTTCTCCACATTCAAGGTGCCATTGAGGTCAATCTAAACCTGCCGTGGGCTATACATGCACCCAGCCCCTCCAAGTTTTTCAGAAATGGATTGATCACACCATGCTTAGTACTGCCTGGTGTTACACCAAAAATGCTCTATTGTCTTATTAGTTATTACCTGTCTCTGTTATTTTAAATTTCTTTTACTAATTGCACAAGTAACATTCAGGAGACAATCAGAGAACGTTACATGCAGGGAACAGTGGTTTCTTTGAAAAAATGAAAACAGCTCCAGAAAATACTGTAGGAAAACGGCCCCAGAAAAGCTTCAAAATTAAGGTTGTCAGAAGCAGTTTTTAGCTCCAGAGAGGAAAAGCTTATTTTCGAGCCCTGCTGTGTGTAGGTTAGAAAGAAAAAGTGAAGACTGGTGAAGGATTGTTTGGATGAATGATGCTTCATGGTTCAAAAGACCCTTTTGCAATTAGCAATTACAAAGGATTGTGGGTTAAAGTTTTGGTAAGACAGACCAAAACTCTATCCCACAATCCTTTGCAAGTGCTATTTGGAAAAAGGTCTATGAGTATTGGCTAAGCGAGCGAAAATCCAAGAAATAAACAAAAGAAAAGGGGTTATTGTACGTCTTGCATGGTCAGATAAATGGGACAAGGAAAACAATGACTGTTGAAGCAGATGGCTGCAGATTAAGGATTTATGGATTCACTTTTTGAATGCAAAGCAGACTGCACAAAGGAGGTATCAGCCCAGCCCTAAAAGAGTTTAATGTCAATAGCCTAGGCAGGCCTAATTAGTCCAGGGAACAAAGTGTACACAAGAACTAGGCCTAAGTACCAGAGGCTAGGCAACTCCCTCCTCAGACAAAGGCCCATGCTAGGCCTAACATAATGTTACAATCTACGCCTATTATCTAATACACTTAAGTGGTTGTCTGTAGAATGTAGGTCTGGCTAAAGGCCTAGGGCTGGGCCTAATTTACGGTCAAGACTGTGACACTTAGGCTAAGTTCCCTTTTTGAACAGGAGCTACGGGCTACGCAGTCACTGTGTACAACAGTACCCTCTACATATACAGTTTGAATCCTGACTGTGTATCATCGTAGCCTTGTAAAAGACAACCTAAATTTTTACTAGATAACAGAACTTGTCTTGGAACTTCGACTTTGGATCCCTATACAGCCTCACGAAAACATATGCTGGTGAGGGAAATTGAATTTTACTGCATATCCATTTGGCTTCTCACAAAAGCAAATCAACTACTGATTGCACATCCTCCTACAGTCCTAGCCTCTTCAAAGGTAACTAGGCTAGGCCTAGTAAGATCTTCTCGTATACTGGCAGGGCTGAAAAATTATAAGCCACATCTGTGCAGGGAGGGGGAATGCATTAATCAAAATGCAAGTTAACTTCAAACATGTTAGCCGAATACTGGTTGCACTGACAGTCCCTTCTGGTAATTTGTTCCACTCTGGGTTTGCGTTTTACGATCGTTTTTCATCATAAAACATGTGGGTATTAAATTGTTTCATTCACACTTGAACTTATCAATAGTTATAAGTTGCGCTAACGTTGTTGTCGGCTATAGCCTATAGGCTAGGCCTAACGCCATTTATGGCGTATCACGGTAGGCCTAGGCGTTGTATATATTTAATCATTTAGGCCTAGGCCTAGGCTACATCAGAAATTTTAAAAATTATGATGTGAAGTTTTAAATGGTCGTAAAAAAGGAAGTACTAGGCCTTTCATGAAAAATTACAACTTTTTCAGAGAAACGCAAACCTGGTTCCACTCCTTTATAGCCTAACTTGTTAGTTCTAGGGAAAAAGGTACAATCATAGCCAAAGAATAGTGGTGCAATAATCAAATGAGTCTTTCTCAAATTACACCCGTTGCCTGGACTCAGTAGCCTTGCGTTTTTCCAAACAGAGGTTCCATGTGCGGACTACTCTGCAATTATCCCGGTCAAGCTTAGGCCTAGAAACATTTAACTGGAGTGTCAGGCCCTAACCTGGGCCTAGCCTAACATTTTTAGGTCTAACATTGCAAATGCAACTTCCAAGTCGCTTGGTCCGAATTACCGCTAGGCCGAACATTAGGGCCTAGGGGCCTAACTTAGTAACATTAGGCCTACTCATTAGTTTCTTCGTAATTAACGTTATTTATGAAACACTCTACCGTTTGCGTCCAACTTGCATGGAGAGAAATCTTAAATTTCACTTTTAATTCTCCTTAACCAAAGTCATGAGGAAGCTTTTGCTTGACTGTATTGTTAGTCTTAGTTGTAAATTTGACAGACAAGTTGACACAATACAAACACAATGTTGCAACACTGCATCAGCACGCACACTAATACTACAGGCAGCTAGCTAGCTATACCGCAGCTAGTTCAACTATTGTACACTTACCATTGCATGCACTGCATGCACCGAGCGTTCAATCAGAAAATTCACGTACAAATTTTGTGCTAGCGTTTGACCTCCAAGTGCTAACCATTATCTTTACGGGGGTTATCAATTTTTGCATCAGTTTCTGTTTGACTGTTGAAGCCAATATTACGATGTCAGTCGTAAGTTTTATATAATAGTTACAGTAGAGAGAGGCAATTCTGAATTCTCATGAGAATATGGCAGATAGAAGGATGGAAAAGTAAGTCTTTTATACGATAATGCTACTACCTCTTTCCGAGGGTCCTTTTTCCTCTTTCTCCCAAGGCAAGATCTGTTATGGTCAATTAACACGCTCACAACAACGTGACATGCCCCAGTCTCTCGGTGTATCCCAGACAGACGTATTACGTAATACATTTTGAAGGATAAACAGTTGGGTTTGTACGGCATGTGTGACTATGTGCAACCAGGGAGCTGTTAGAGTGGCAGCTCCCTGGTGCAACCATGCAAGTCGAAGCAGGGAGATAGCGTGGCGCTGGCTTTCCCGCCCGACGGACCTGAGAGCTACTTCTCCTGTACCCATGTAGTCCACGCTATACTTCCATGGTGCAACCGGTTAACATAGCAACTCCCTGGTGCAACCACGGGTTGTCCTGCACCATGGAAGACTTAAGGAGCAGGGAGTCACACGACTCTTAGCCCGGTCGCAAGGAACTGCCATGTTCGGAGGAGCAGGGATCGAGTTGCTATTATTGCTATTTGATACAGCAACTCCCTGGATACAGCAACTTCCTAGGAGGAGTACTCTCTTGTTGGCAATGGGAAGCTGCCGCTCCTGAGTCCTGAGTGACCATACTCTGACTGCGGGACGTTACTATGAGTGCTCTTTGGGTCGGTCAGTCCCAAATCTACACAGTCGGTGTCGGACATTCCACAGTCATATATTTCTGTGAAATATTCGCTGACATTGGCGATCAACATTAGGTTAATGTGGCTTGTAGTGCTGTATGGGTGTGAACTTAAAGAACTGAACCTACCAGGGTGCCAGAAATTTAAATAGGCTATATGTTGAAGAGTTTGCCCTGATGGAGAGCAAAAAAGAATCCGCTCGATAGGGGATGACTTGTTTTGCATTATACCGTGCCACGCAGTGGCGTAGCTACGGCGGGGAGGGGACAGGGGAAATTGCCCCCCCCCCGGCTCTGGAAAATGAAAAATTCGGTATGTGTTACATGTAATCCGTATGTTTGTAACCTACATTGCAGAATGCAGAACGTTCCCTAATACAGTAATGCTCACACTTTAAAAAATAGGAAAATTTAGGTGCTTTCCCCCTGGAAAAAAGTCTTGCTACGCCACTCAGGCTGGTGCCGCGTGGAAGAGAACAACTATGCTACGTACTTCACATGTAGGATTTCCAACTTTTGTAGTATCAGGGAGCTGGTATTTGGAGCCCCCTGCTAGGATAACTAAGTATGTCTCTAGGTAACTATATGTAAGATGGAAGCACATTTTCTACACATGAAAGCAGGGGCGTCAATCCGTATTCAAATGTGGGGGTGGGGGACATACATGACCACAAACCAGTCCCTTCGGTTTTGAAGATGGGGCGTCTTCCTATAGGCCCTTTCCTCCCCCCCCTTATGATGACTGACGTTGTCCTATAAGAATTATCATTTCAAAGTTAACATGAGCATCAACTGCCAGGTGAAATACACGGAGTCACGGAATTACTTCAAGATGTTTTTTTCATCATGTCCCAAAATAGCTGAAACAACTCTTCGCAGCGTGGATCATTGTCGGAGATCATGGACCCGACCAGGCCCGTTGCTAGGGTGATATATTTGGGGGTGTGAAGGTCCCAAATTCCGACCGGCTGGATGTTTTTTCCAACTGAGTGGAGGAGTTTAAATTACACTTTGTTATACACTCTGCGTTTTTGTATACAGCAATGGGGATCCTTCCTTTGTCACTACATAAATGTGTCGTCGTGGGGGAGGGGTCTAAGGGGAGGGGGATCCCCCTCCTTTAAGAAGTTTTTGTAAATTTAAGGCTGCTTACGTGCAAAACGGTGCTTCCTTTGGGATATTTTTGGAGCTGATCGTACATGGCTGAAAATGTCCATAATTTAGTGAATTCTAATTTTTCCGACTGGATGTTTTTACTAACTGCAGTGGCGGCGCGTAAATTGCACCTTTTTTATTCACCCTGCGCCTTTGTATACAACATTGGGGATCCTTCCTTTGTCCCTATATAAAGGTGTCATCCTGGGGGAGGAGTCTAAGGGGAGGGGGCACCCCCTTCCCTTTGAGAAATTTTTGTAAATCTAAGGTTGCTTAGATGCAAAATGGTGCTTTCTTTGGGATATTTTCTGGAGCTGATTGTAGTATAGCAAAGGTGTGAAGGATTAGCAAGGGCGTTTTCAGAATGCGTTGTAGTCGTAAGTGTATTAACAATCACCATCTATACCGACAATTGCTTGGGCGAAGCGCTCGGTAAAAATATTTGAAAAGTGTTTAACGGCAACAACGTACTTTCAACCTTCCACATCATGCTACAAATTAGACTTAATGCAGTGGCGTACCCAGGATTTCTCTCAAGGGGGGGGGGGCATGCAGTATGTTGTGTGACCGTTGGCCTGGGGAGGGGTCTAAGGGCAGGGGGTGCCCCCTGCGGGTCGAAACTGGGCGTTTACCCACAATCTTCAGAGTGAGAGCGATGCCCCCGCTCCCCCTTCTCCCTCTTTCTACATCTATGCAGGAGTCTAAGATTTTTGCTTGATTTCACTTTAAAACTCCCAACTGCAAACGGGACATGTTCAAGGGATGATTCAGAGCGTTTTAAATTTTTGTGGCCAATTCAAATAAACTTAGCACTAGCACAACTTTTTTACGGTTTCCTCTATACTTGTAAGCCTAATGTAAGTGAAAGCACTATCCGTGTGAAGAATTTTGAAAATGGGCAACAATACCTTAAAAACCTATGGCTACAAAATATAATTTTACCTTGCAGATTGATACTGCAAGGGTGACAGATTTAAAAACATTTCTTTGGGTTTCATTCATTTTTCCATCATTTCACGAATATGCAAAAGTACGCCTACTCTTTCTTCGGAATCCATCCCACACTCCCAGCGTTCTTTGGAAAATGTGAAAATGATGACTTTCGTCAAAATATGATCACCGTCGTTTCTTATTTTGAAAGGGAGTTTATAATAATGGGTATCTGACCCCCAAGGTACGTTTTTCATGCGTTTGTGAAAATGAAAAATAATGTATGATCCCCTATCATTCTGGTTTGACAATTACGTAACATAAGGTAAGTCAGCCTAAAATAATAGACTTTACTGCCCATAACATTTGATATGCGTGAAGAAAATTGTCTCCTATCAACCTTATGGTCAGCCCTGAATACTTGGTTCGTAAGTGAGTCCAACTAGACCCCAGGGAGTTGCAACAGAGAGTTGTAACATCGAACCCCGAGTATTCACACACTACGATTTTGACAACCTGACCACAGCTAACCTTCGTGTTTTACATTCATGCTTGCAACATAGGGGTATAATAAGGCAGGGGGCAACGTGCCCAGCATCTCTCCTCCCCAATGGAAAAAACCCCAAAAGTTCGGGTAGAATCTGTAGAAATTCGGGCAAAAGTCTTCAAAAGAGGTTGAAAGATTGCGGGGAAATTTGTTCCCCCAAATCCAAATATTTCCACGCGCATATGCTTGCAAAACACGTTTCTTGTGATTTCTTGGGGTTCTTTTTACTTCAAGTAGAAACTACATCATTTACAGTCTGTTGATAATGTAGTTGACCCCTCGGGTAAAAGTAAAATGTAAAAGTAAAATGAATTTCTGTCTCAGTCCCAATCATGGTGAGACTGAAATTAGCCTGCGTAGAGCCCTTTAACAGGCTATGACTAGCTTCTCCCACACGATGGAGCCATGACTATCTCGCCCTCAGACCGTTATCTTTTTCGTAGCGATTGGCAGAACGAAAACCTTCGTCTGTCTCCGTGAGGTCATTAATAAAGAATAAAAAGTAAAACGGCTTGCTATACGTGAACTATAGGCTGAGGTCGGCTTTGGTAACATACAGCGTAGGAATAAAGCACTTTACAGTTCTCTTGAAAGTGAGATATCAAAATTGACTACAGGTACCTTTTGGTAGGTTGTTTGACAAACTTATCTGACAGTGAAGCTAGAACCCCTGGAAGGTCCTTTAACGAATGACGAAGCTTTGTCTGATAGTGAAAAAGATGAAAAGTAATAAATCTCCCGATTCGGGCTGGAACCCTGACCATAAGTGTAATTCTCTTAACATAGGCGTAGGAAATTAGGGGTGCAAAGGGGAAGAGCCCCACCCTTGAGACAGTGGGGGGCAAAGACCTCTTTTCGCTCCACACTCTCAAGTATAGGTACCGTAGTATGATATTGCCTGCAACACGCCAACATGTTTTTCAAAGTATTCACAAATTTTGTCCTGTACATTCATGGACGTCCGCACAAAAAAAAAATCAGGGAGGGGCAAAATTTTTAAGTGGGACCAAACTTTTTTCATGGGAAAATTTTACTCCAGAAAAGAGTTTAGATGCTACTTCACACAGTGTTGACAAAGGCGTAGGCAGGAATTTGTCAAGTTGGGGACAAAGCCAATAGACAGACTCTCAGCACTCCGTGCCATCATGGGTTGGCGCGGAGCGCAAGAAAATTTTGACCCAAAATGCTTCCCAGATCGATGAAAATGGCACTTCCAAGGTCTATTTACCGCATATAAAAAGGGGGAAACACTAGCAATATCGTAAATATAAACTTTAAAAAATACCAAAAATATGCTGGGGGCTGCTGGGGCCTGAGTGTTGATATTTTTATTCTATTCCTGTTTTGAGAGTAGAAATTCACACTGAGTGAACTGTTATGTTGATGATATATTTTCTTCGTTTTTTCCTTATTTTTTCTTCATTATCCAAGTTTTTGACTTTCCAGGGGGAAAGTGCTCCATTGCTCCCGCCCTCCGGACGCCCATGTGTATATTTTCAGCATATAAAGAGCATTAGTAATTAAAAGATGTTCTCTTTCTCTTTTCCTTCTGTGTCCGAAAGAAGACGGTAGGGATTAGCCTACTTTCATCTGTTGATGAAACCTATGTTGCAAGAGTATACAGGTATACGGGCTCACTATCTGTTTTAGAGAAATCCCTTTGCCAACATATGCTTGTGCTGTATTTTTCGTTGGTTGGTTTCTTGAATTGGTTTATTGAGTTGATAATGAACATTTTATGACGAGTTTGAAGGAAATTATTGCATGACAATACTTTTAATTAGCTTCATTAGCCATTTATCACTTTCTATAGTTACCGAAAACGTTAAAAATTGCACTTTTATGGGCTTTAGAGTTCATAGTTTGCTATGCTCGTCAAAGCCCCTGATCTTTCCCCTGCCACTCTGGAAAATACAACATGTATTTACTACTGTAGCATTGATCACAATAGTTGTTTGTAAGAGTTGAGGGCCTGTCAATCAAGTTGGTATAAGTTTCACTCATTGGTTGTACTTGAACAGGGGTTGCACGTGATTAATAACTGGAAAAGGTGTCTGGTCATGAATTTGTAATAAAGATTTTTTTATCATTAGTTACCCTATCATTGCCGTTTCAGTTGTTTAGAATCTCTTAGTTTAACCATTAACCATCGAGTTGTGAGTAAAACTCAACAGGGGTGACTTAAAATCACGAAATTCATGAACCAACTCAACAAGCCCCTTTAACACTTGAAATACTTATCGCATGTTACTGAATTTGCAACTACTGTACCAGCCTGAAGTTCATCAGGGGTGCATGGAGGAGCGCAAATCCTTCGATATGATCACAAAATTTTCGGCGCTCTTCGCACGCTGCAGTTTCTCTGCTTTTCGTTTGTAATTCGTTTTTATGTAGTAAATAGTAACTGGCTTTCTTCCTTACCTAGTAACCTATAGACATACCAGGGAAATGCAACAGAAAAACTCCCTGAACGTACCTATTCTAGTAACGTTGGAAAGTTCATCCTCAGTCGCATAGTTGTTCTCTTGAATGAAGCCCGGCACAATGCAAAACAAGTCATCCCCTATCGAGTAGGGTTCGTTTTTTACTCACCTTAGTCAATACAGATATGTCAACACGCTTTTCAAATTTTTGGGACCTCCCCAATTCTACAAATCTAATTTATGGAAACGTTTAATTAGCACTACACTGTTATGGAATACAGCGGCGGATCCAGGATTTTGCAAAAGGGGGCCTAGGTCATAGTGGTTTATATAAAAGCCTGAGGGGTGTCCCCCTCCCCTTTGAGAAATTTTTGTTTATTTAAGGCTGCTCAGAGGCAAAATGGTGATGTCTGTGGTGCATTTTTTGAACTGATCTTATACGGCTGGAAAGTGTTCATAATTCAGTGAATTTTAATTTTTGTTTGGGTGAAAGATGCTTTCCTGGGGAGGGGTCTAAGGGGAGGGGTGTCCCCTCCCCTTTGAGAAATTTTTGTTAATTTAATATTGCTTAGATGCAAAATGGTGATGTTTTTAGCATATTTTTAAACTGATCAGAGTCGCTGGAAAATGTTCATAATTTAATGAATTTTAAATTTTACCCTAAATTCACAGTGCATTTAATTAAAATAGATCACAAGGCTTAAATAAGACACTACAGGGTGATATTGCAGCAAGTTATAATTAAAAGCCTGGTGTTGTCGAAAATATTCGTCTAAATATTAAAGAATTCTGAAATTCCGTTGAAAGTAGAAGCAGTGCTCCCAATGCTGTGGGCCTGGCCGGTAATAGACTGAAGTTAGCAATCCATTAACACAGCGCTCATGAGTAACTCCTTGCAATACCCAGAGAAAGTTAATGAGGCCAATATAAGCCAAAATGTTATCAGCTGAAAGTCAGTAGCAGAGTTACATAACACTTATTTTCTGAGGTAGAAAATAATGAACAAGTTTGAGTTTCACTCCGACACATCTAATAGGCCTATTTCATTGGAATAGGGCCTCTTGTCCTTTGTTTTATGAAGTTGAAAAAACTTTCAAAATTTTTTGGAAGGGGGGCCCGGGCCCCCTGGCCCCCCTAAATCCGCCCCTGGAATAGGTTGTCAGTGGGGAATTGTCAGTACTGACCCTAGCGCTGGCCTTTTACCTCCACCAAAATAGGGATCATCTATTCAATATGAAACTTCCACATGCCACTATTGAGATTCTAAGTTTCCTTGCTTGATATATCATGTTTACAAGGTTTTAACCTTTTGACCTCTGGCCACCCTAAATGACCTTTGACCTCCACCAAAACGATAGGGATCATCTACACAATCCATTGCAAAATATGAGATTCAACTAAGTTTCCCTACTTGAGATCATTTTTACAAGGTTCTAACCTTTGAACTCTGATGACCCTACGTGATCTTTAGCCTCCAAAATGTATTTACTCTCTACATAATGCACCTGCATGCCAAGTATGAAAGGCATTCTCGCTCCTTATCTTGAGATATCGTTTAAACTAGGTTTTCGAAATTTGATCTTTGGTTACCTCAGATGGCCTCCACCTTCACCAAAAACAATAGTTCTTCCTCTCAATATGGCGCATACACATACCAAGTATGACAGCAATCTGAGTTTCCTTTCTTAAGATATCGTGTTAACAAGGTATTCAGTATTCAACCACTGGTGACCTCAATGACCTTTGGCCTCCACCAAAACAATGTAATTCTATTTGATACAGTGCACCACATACCAAGTATGAGACCTGCCTGAGTTTCATTTCTGAGATATTGTAATAACAAGGTTTTCAGTAATTGACGTCTGGTGACCTCATATGACCTTTGACCTCCACCAAAACAGTAGAGTTCTTCGTCTCAATATGGTACACCTACGTACTAAGAACGACACCAATCTGAGTTTCTTTTCTTGAGATATCGTGTCAAAGAGCTAAGTGTCACAAACGCATACACACGCACAAACGCACGCACTACATACAAAATCACGCATTCATAAATGCAAAGATCCCCTGACCTCAAGGCAAGAAATAAAAAATGGCCTTTTTGAAAAAGTACTGAAAATGCTAAAAACTCCATTGTCCTGATTATCTTTCTATGACCCACAGAACCTGGAAATCGCATATAACGGTTCCTTTTTGCCAAATTTTCCGGGAAGTCCCCGGACCACTGTCGCAGACAGGCTCTTATACGGGCAATTCGCACTGAAGAACAATTCCCCTTCCTCATACATGATGCACACAATACAGCTGAAGCTTACATGTTTAAGATCTTCAGCATTTATCTCTCACGCGGTTCCTCTGCAAGCTTACGTAAAATAGCTTAGTTAACACGTTAAATTTCAAGCTAAGATCAATGAGCTTACAAAGAACCTTTTAGTCATTTTCTCCTACAAATTGATCGTACTAATAGGTTTTCAAATTTAACATTTTTATTGAAGTCTTAGTTTCTAAAGCATAAAGTCTCAAAAAATGTTTAGATGCAACTTTTAAGGGCAAGAGTGCAATTTCCTCGATCTGGGAGGTATTTTTGACAAAACATACACCTACGCTCAATACCAACCGATGGTAACCCTCCAAGTGTGCACTAAGATGGGAAAGGTCCGCACCAGGTAGCAATCGGCTGTGACATGTTACCGTGTCACGTCACAACCGAAAAACACTAAATAATGAGAATTTATTATACATACAATCAATTCAAAGCTTTCCCAAAGACAGCACCATTTTGTGTCCAAGCAACCTTACAAAGGCAAAAATTTCTCAGATAGGAGGGCCTTTCAGGCAGCAATCCACTTACTTATACCCAACCGAAAAGAAAATAGAAAAATGCACTAAAACGTTGGAATCTATAAACATTTGACCAGTTGAAAGCTTTCCCAAAGATAAAGGGAATAAGCACCTACTTACTTTGACAGATGAACCCCTGGACCCCACCAGGGGCTCTAGGGCGGGCCCATGGACCCCACCCATTTTGGGCTTCGCGCTTCCCGCTCGCGGTGCACGCTACACGTGCACAGTTTGCACCCCCCCCCCATCCCAGTTACGAATTTCTAGCTACGCCACTGTGCGATTCATAGCTTATAATATCCTTATTTAACCTCAAACTGAAAATTAAAGATTATAGGGAACTACAGTTTCCGATCCCCTCCCCCGTTCCAACGACCTTGGCTAAGAAAGCTATAGTATTGGGTTGTGGACAGTGGGAGCTCCATTGACACTTCACTCAATATGTTATTACAGAAGGGAGTACAGTGCAAAGTGTTTAACACTTTGCACTGTATTTTTTAATGGATTTTTTAATGGATTAAATTTGTCAGATAACATTTCGGGTGGGGTATTTTTTCCATTGCTCTAATCTGAAAGTTCCATGCCCAAAAAGATGGCGCCATTGATGTTTTATTCATTTATGTTGACATGGAGGTAATTCAAACGTTGCCTGAATGTGAAAATTAAGCCGTGTAGCCCAAAATGTAAAAGAAGTCAACGAACATCACGGTCACTTGACATTTTATTGACTTTTATTCTGTTGATAAGTAATTTTAGCTCAAACCAGCTTATATGTCTGTTTGAGCTACTGCAATTGGCCACCGTCACTACTGTCCGTCACATAGGCGTAGGAAGCTTTTCGAGAATGGGGGGGGGGGGCTGAACCTTGTTTCGGATCCTGGGGGAGGGGTCTAAGGGGAGGGTGTCCACCTCCCCCCTACCGCTTCCTACGCCCTTGATCCGTCTATCTATCGTATTCGTATTGTTTAATAAGCTTTCAAACAGTCAGTTTTCGAAAGATTTTGATGAAACTTGGATACAATATTCTACCACCTCTAGTCATCCGTTCTTGGAGTAATAATAGTCTATTATTACTCCAAGCATTCTTTATTGAGAATCCTGCATTCTGATTGGTTAAACACTGACCTGTTATTCCACAGCACACAACAGTAAACGTAAAAACTGGTAAAAACGAAGTTTTTCACACATTTTGGTGGTAGAACAGAAATAAATCACATTTGTCGGACTATTATTGTCTCATACTAAACCGTCTTGACTGCAAATTTGGCAAAATAACGGACTCGGCTTCGCCTCGTCCGTAATTTTGCCAAATTTGGAGTCTCGACGGTTTATTCACCAATAAAAGTCCGCCAAATGCGATTTATTCCTTAAATCAATGGGTGTGGGGTAACTTAAGACCAACAGGAAGTGGAGGTCAAAGGTAATCAAGGGGTCAATACAGGCTGTTATGTGAAAATCTTCAAGAATGTTTCTCCTTTCCCACCGAACACGTTATGTTTGAAAGTTGGTCATACTGTGCCTCAAGTAGTGCTTCTTTCAGAGTGTATACAGATTTTGGATACAAGGTTATTCATTTAAGATCATTAGAGGTCAAAAGGGGGAAATCTTTGATTTGGAATATCTTTGTGACCGTAAGTCGGACGGAATCCAAACTTGGTGTGTATAGTCACTATTTGGTGCAAAATAATGTGAAGGTCATTTGGAGGTCATCAGGGGTCATTGTAGTTCAAATTTGCCATTATTGTTTGAATTACGTGTAACTTTGTAAGATGTAGTCAACATTAAGTGCCAGTAAGTTTGGGGGTCAGATTGAGGTCATCATGCAGGAGTCATTTGAAGTCAAATTTGTAAAAATTGTTGGATATACATGAAACTTTCTAGAGGTATTCAAAGTTTTGTGCCAAAACTTACAGAAGTATTCTGGGTCATTAATGGAGGACGTTCAAAGTCGCATTTCAAAGATTCATAGATTTACATTAATATTTGGTGCCGGAAGTTTTGATTTTAATGATTATTTGAAGAGTCCAAATTTTCAAAGGTCACTCATGACCCATCAGCAAAATGAATCTTGGTGCCCGTGTGTGGTCATGATTACTTGTACATACGTATTAAGCATGAAAGCTGGCTTTAAGTAAGGCCTCAGAATTGTGGCCTTCTATTACTGGGTTCCATATTTCCTTGGGTTCATGGCAAAATACATACCAAAATGCCACTTAAGATGTGAAATTCCTAGAACAAATGCTAGCTTGGATTGAAAGTCGATAGATTTGAGCGTCTGCCCAGTTAGTGATCTAGTTATGAAAGCCGTAAACGTGACCATAGTTTGCGGACGGTGATTAGTCAACAAAGTACAGAGAGTTGCCACGGAACTCTATGCCGTGAACTGTCTACTTTGCTTGTGAAGTTGTGACACTGCAGGTAATCTTTTTCAGCCCATATCACCATCATTCACATGTTACTTCTCTACATAGATGACTTCAAACGCGGTACTAGGACAACATCAGAATGCGATCCTGGAGGAGAAGGGGGAGTATGCCGTTTTGAGAGTAGGTAGGTAGGTAGGTAGCCATGTTTCGACACTAAGGGAAGCTCCTTCAAAAGAAAAATAATCTCAGAAAATCTCCATAGTTTGCACAAATGATCCCCCAGGCCCTTAATTAAAAGTTGCAGGTATAAAGATATTAGCCTCAAAAATAAGAAAGTTTAAGAAACGTTATTAACGGCAAACATGTAAAAAACGGAGAAGCTGAAAGAGAGCTAGCAGACCATTGAATAAGTCGAGGAATACCCTGACTACATGTATGGAAGCTCTGAAATGTTGTCAGTAAGGTATGTAACGATAGATGTACTTCTCAGGGAGTTGCCACTGACTTTATACATCAGACTACTATCCTCCCGTAGGGGGTGGGGGTATTTAGGAGCAGTCTCAGCAATGCCACCCAAACTTCCATGGGCGGCGATCCCCGGGGGATAGGGGGTACATGTCCCCCAATATTTGAGAAATCGCCCATTGACTTTGATTTTTCACACAGTAAATTAATGGAAAATCTGGTCACGTCCCCCCCCCCCCAATATTGAGACAAATCGCCCCTCTTGCAAACTTCCATCATGCACTCCAATTTTTACAGCAATTATGGCAAGCATACCCCTTCCCATTGAAATGAGTGTTTCATACATGACTTAAGTTACTTCAATTTCCTTTTCATTCTCCATTTTCAACATTGTTACAATTTGACCCCTGGTCGTCAAAGTAAATATCCAGAAAGCTGCACGTATACAACGTAAGAACTTAGTCTTTCTCGTCGATAAATGTCCAGTCGATTCGGAAAAAGGTGTACGAGGTTGCGGGGGAGGGGCTATGGTTCCCTTTAGCAGTCCAAGAGACGTGAGCAAAAATTTTGCTGGGGAAAGTTTTGATTAAATTTCAAAAGATACGCCGAGTTAAAAATTCTTTGACCACTTCCAATATCTGATAAAGTACTAATTGGTTAAAAAAATTGCTATCATCCCTGCAAAATATTAACCGGATTGACCGTGACATTTAGACACTATTCATGGACAAATATATAAGACTAACCGTGATCGTAGAAATGGACGCACAGAATACAGACATGCCACCTACAAGAGCTGTTTTCACTTGACAGTTAAAGGGTAAAATCCCCCAACGATGAGTTTCTGCTTGGAAGTTTATTGCTTACCTTATGAATGTGTAAGGAAAGTGCTCACACTGAAACCTGTGTAGTGGAAACATGAAATGTTAATTAGAAATGTTTTTCAAAGCTCTACATTTTGCCTTAGTAAGCAAACTGTTGTTTGAAATTCGTCGAAAAGCTGACCTGGTGATTCCTTGTATGGGGACCAGGGAGATGCTACGTCACGGTCAATGCGGGGACTATACTGGACTACGCTGTGGATAGCGTCTATCCCTTTCGCGGAGATGAGGCCCTTTACTTGCTGCATACTTGCCCTTATCTTGAGGGATATGTTGCTATCTTGAATGAAGCACGATATGAGGTTGTACTTCCATGGTTAATATGACTCCGACAACGCTTATAGCTTCGATTGACCTAGTCAGGGTAATGCCTGCCGAGATAGGCAGTGCGTCATTCTATGATAATACGTCAGGACTACTCTGACTAGGAAAGCTATGACTTATAGAGCAGGATATCCTGCTCTATGCTATGAACATACGTCAGGACTATTCTGACTACGCTTGAACATCCTTCGTGGTACATGCAATGAAAAATCATCATATTTTCAACATTATATTTCAACGTTGGCCATCTAATGACGTCACTAATTGGTATTCATTCACGTTATTGCGAGCGATAGATGTCCATTAGAAAATGAAAATGTTGTAAGGTTCCGGTGACTTCGCTTTATGATTCAAGTTTTACTTCTAAAATAACCCGTAGACCCAAGTTCAAAAATTCATATCGATCGAACAAACGAAATCTTCTCTTCTACTTTACAAAATTAACACCGAGAAGCTCTTCATTGACCTTGGCGAGTTCACTGATCGATAAAACATTCCTGCTATGCATGTCTAACAGTCTGTCACATTAGACATACACGAGGAACTTGAGAAAAATTAAAAACACCAATAAAAGTAATTGAAAGCTTCCCTCCGTCAGTATTCGCGTGTTTCACATATGCATGTCGAAATATCATAGCTATCTCAGTTTCATAAATTAAAACAAATGCAAGAGTGTTTTGTTTTTCTGTGCTTTGACTTGCAAAGAACCATGATCATACAGGCCAATCCAAGATGGATATTCAGTCCCAATAACTCGGACTTGAAGCAAGCCTGAGGGATTCTTATTCACTTTCTACCTGACGGTCAAATTAGGATGGGGCAAAAAGCAACGTATATACCACTGACGAGTAGTGGAGTCTAGCACCTAAAGTTAAATATGCAACCGCTGAGCAAACAGAGTCCGCTGCGCGGGGTAAAAGGGAAGGGGGGGGGTTCAGCAAGCCATTGGTCACGTTGCCGGTGGTTGTCCCATGGAATGGTAAGATGTCAACAGCAAAAACTGTTTTTATAACATTTATGGGGAAAAAAGGCCGTGACAAATAAATACAAGGTAGCAAGCAAAAACACAAATAAAGTCCATGTAGGAACTTAGGGGTGACAGGCCAGCCCAAATATGGGCAAAGTCGATCTAAATTCTAGAGAAAAAAATGCAAATGAGACTGTCGCGAGTTAGCGGTGACTCCCATTCTCACCTACCACCCACCCCTTTGAGAAAGTGTTTCCTTTTCCCCGTGGTATTTACGATCAAATACTACAGTTAACCTGCGTATAACAATTCAGCATACTTGCACGTACGGTAACTTGACTGGTTTGACACGAACTGATGGCGGGAGTGGTAAATGTTCCTTGAAGAAGGGAGCCATAAGAGCTTCCAGCTTGAACATACTAACATCGAACCAAAACAGCTGTTTTACTCAACAATGATAGATTAATATTCCTCCATGGAATAGCCGTTGGAATTATTCGAACATTTCCACCGTTTTCAAGACTCACCTCTTCACAGTTTGACCATTTCTGAGATTCCTCACTGTGCAAAAACTGCGGTGCTGGCCGATATCACAAATAACCGAATGAGTTCGCTCTCAGTTCTCAGTACACAATACTGGTCGATACCAATCGGATACTGATATTTGAGAAGTGTCCATAGAAATTAAAATACTTATAATACTTTAATTAATATGGAAGCAGTTTTAAGGAGTGTACGGTGCCCATACCTATATTGGCTGTTCATTTTTGTTGTAGGCCAAATATGTATGAAATGTTGGTCAAAAATACTTGGTTGATAAGCATCGGCATTTTAGGTAAATTCTACCCGTTCCGATACAGGACGAAAATGGAAATATCATCCTATACCGATATCGTATAC
Organism: Holothuria leucospilota; assembly: GCA_029531755.1. Lineage (NCBI taxonomy): Eukaryota > Metazoa > Echinodermata > Holothuroidea > Aspidochirotida > Holothuriidae > Holothuria > Holothuria leucospilota. Next base: position 26,158,178 of record CM055978.1, read on the forward strand.
TAATAGCTTATGGGTCCAACAATAGCCAAATCTAGAATGTTTTGTTGAACTCATAGAAATAAAAGTAAGGGAGAATGACGTCAGACGATCTGGACTGAAGCCATTGGTATGTCCGCAACAGAGCACCTGCGCGTAGTACAAATATCACGTCATTGCTTTTGCCCTAAGTATTGGCAAAGAAACTACAAGCTTTCAAGTTAGGAGTATAAAACAAAATACTTAAGGCACCATGACTTATTTCTGTTGTGAAAATTACTCCAAATCTTTCGAAAAACGCATAAAATAAGCTATAACTTCTGCAGCAGAATGCACACTAAACGTACGGAGAGACATCAATCAACCGGTCTTTTGCCGCACAACGAAAGCGTCCTCACAATTTTCGTGGCTTCACCGGTTAAACATGCATGGATGCATTGTGTTAGCGTTCTCCCTTACCTTTATTTCTATGGTTGAACTGTATTTATTTCTTTTATTACTATAATTACAATTATTTATTAATTACCTTCCATCTAGTTTCCAGTTTAATATTTAATGTGGATGTTTTCAAGTAGTCACGGCCGCTTGCAAAATAAATAACTTAGCAAATACCAACAGGGGTGTCCATAAGGATCGTTGAAAGAGGCTGCTGAACATTTTCCCCACGAAAAAGGGTTACATTCCCAATAAAATATCTGCGTCAAGGACTGTTAACTTATGAAGCTCATCTTTGCAAAAAGTATAGAATGGAAATTTTAAGTATAACGAGAGAGCAAGATAAGCAAAAACAAAAAACAAAAACAAAACAAAAACAAAAAAAAAACAAAAAAACAAAAAAACAAACAAACAAACGAAAAAGAAAAGAAAACAAGCAAAACAAAAAACACCCCTCCCCCAAAAAAACTACCGAAAAACTCAGTTTTACGTTTGGCAATGTTAATTTAACCATGGCGCACCTATTTTCACTTTTCTCCTACAACATCATTAGCAGCTCTCCACTGGGGCACGGGGGGGCACTTGACCCCCCCAAAAGTTTGCAAAGCATGGTCTTCAATTTTCAAAAAAAAAATAATAAATAAACACGTAATTTGAGATGGGCTAGGTCCTCCCTTTTCCTTGAGTGGGTTTAAAATTAAAGAAGTGAATAACTTTTCAATGCAATGCGAAAGTTAAACATTACTAAAGTGCCTTGAAAACATTTTTTTTCGGCGCGCTTCGCCTGCGTTTTCTTAGTTGCTTGTTCGCTATTAAATGTACTTCAGACATCACAAAGGACCTGCCATTAGTGCGAGCTAAGGTAATCAAAGCAAATGATCACGCTGTGATATTTTTTCTTCTGATTAGCTTTGGCATCATAATGTCACTTACAGAGTGTAACGGTAATGCTGGAGTTAAATACCCATAGTTTTGCAGACACTTCAGAGCTTCCGGAGCCATTAGATACACAACCCATTAGTCGTGTTGATTATCATCCACGACTAAAAACAGTTTTTCCCGGGTGCCACCTGGCCAGATTAGCACAGGTACCTGTCTACAAAAAGGTGTAGCGGGCATGTAGCCTAAACGTTTTGTGTTTTCCATAGAAGGAGAGGTTTCCCTTCCCTTGTCCAAATTGACAGCGTCGTTGGCCCACGAGAGGTCTTATGACTGTCAAATGGCCTGTTATAAGCAAAAGGTTCTCCACCTCTGTGCTAAAGTATTCCGTTTCAATTGATTTAAAATAAACACACCAAACATTCAGTCAAAGCTCAGTGTAATGAGGCTTTTGACTAGCGGCCTAGCTTTTTTGTATATAGGATAAGACGTCGTTCTGAGTTAGGGGAGTTCCCCTCCCCCTTTAAAATATTCCGTTTGGGACCGGTACTGAGATCCAAAATAGTGCTATCATTTCATCGTTTTCAAATGTCTTCATGCTCGAACTTTAAGTTAGTTTAAGAAAACAATCCAAAAGACCAACATTTTATGGCTTCTTGGCAAAGCTGAAACATATTGTGACACAATGAAAGAAACAACAAACTGTTTAAAGGTGGGGCTCATTTTATAGTGACAAATGGATCAAACCGCTTTGCCCTTTTCACCTGCCTCTTACTCCACCCCTATCGAGTAACGATCAGTTGATATAGTTGTATTTATTTTTAAAGTAGTCAGATCGTGACTGACTGCCTGAAATGGTTTTTGAAGAGCTTTTGAAAACTATTTGGGGCATCGCTGTAATACATAATAATAACCATGCTCCTATTGTACTATCCAGAGCTGACCGTTAATATTGTGGGGGAGGGGTATTCCGAACCTCCGTGAATACAGACTTGAGTTTTCCCCCCAAACAAAATTTCTTAGAGCCTCCCGTGTACAACATCGAGGTCGATTTGGTCACCCAAGTCGCGCTCACAAAGTAGGGGCAAAAAGATGGTATTTGGCAAATGATTCAGTTGTCCGCCTTATTATGGTAGATTCATACTTCAGGATACCGCTGTAAACCTATCAAAGTTGACCACTGTTCAACTCTGAGCTATGTCCGTGATTGTCCAGAAAAGCAAGGGATGGCCTTATATGGTTCTTTAGCTTTATAGCGCCTGAAAATTTGGAAGTATGAACCGGCCTTAAGTTCCATTTTAGCAACCGGCCCTCTGTGGGGGACTTGGGAACTTCTGGTGTATTGACATAATTGTGCATGGGCACTAGAATAACGCATATAACTATCTACAAACAGCATTGGATACTCAGTAAACAGACCATAAAATCGTTGTCTGTCTAAATCTTTTTAAAATAGTCTAGTTCGTACTAACCCGGGCCTCCGATCAATTTCTTCAAGATACAGTGGGTTTCATGGGTGGGGGAGATGGATCATCATAGTTTCTATGGAGTTTTGCAATAATCATTCTCACTTTGTTCTATTGAAAGTTCTGAAAGGACTATAGACTCATTCATTACAAACAAATGATGTCACGGCTGGTTGGCAAAAGAGTTGATAAGCGGGGGCGCGGTGTCAAAGCTACTCCGAGTCACGCGCAGCACTCGAGATTTATGCAAATAAGATGTAGCAAGGGGTGAGTATAAAGGTTTTTCACGTGACGTCAGCGCGTTTCAATTTGGCTCACTGGCCGTCACTGCTCATGCGCAAAAGACTGCAGGATCTTAGTTACGATTGTTATACACTGGGCGCCTGGCCGTCAAAATAGAGAGACGCGCGAACGCAGTGACGTCAGTGAAAAACCTCTATATGTCAGCGACGTGAATTCATGTTTACAAACCAATGACGTCACGGATGGTTGGCAAAAGAGTTGATAAGCGGCGTTCACACTGTCTTCACAATGAAAAGAAGACTCTAATTCGTTTACACGCGCAAAACCTATGATGCACGCATATGTTCTTGCGCATGCTCCATGCTAACCGGTAGTTCACACAAACAACATATACATGGTGTATGCAGAAAAACGTCAGGGCAAGCCTTTCGACCCAAACTCACCTGACACTAATGCACTTTACATAAAGCTTTGTGACCATAAAAGTTTCCAGAAATTTTTGTAAACCCAAATAAAAGATTTCTTTCTGATAAAGCAAATGAACTGGGGAAGAGAATGGCAATTTTTTCCGGAAGAACCACAAAATTTTCCCGACAGACGGCTCTTTGAAAATTTCTGGAGTTATAATACCCCACCGGCCGGTCGGTAGTGACGCCCCTGCAAACCAACATTAAAAGTGTATCTGGAATGGAGGTTATAAAAGGAAAGAGAAAGATGTGTCTTGTGTGCTTGTGAGTTTCTCCTTCACATATTTGCTAATGTTGCTAATGTTTATTCATGACGTATGTGCAAAATAGAAATTATCTTGTAAAATGACCAATAGTTCATGTATCTTCTGGGCATTGTGATTATTTTTTAATTCAACAAATTTAACCCTTTTGCATCAAATAGGTGGGTATGACGTTTGAGCATTTGGCCTACTCGTACTCATACTTGAGTGGGCTTTTTAAGTACGTAGAAACAGGCACTGAGAAACTAAAGAACTCTAAACCCAAACAAAATCTTTGGTGCATAGAAACGGACACTACCAAACAGGAAGAACCAAATCCGGACCGGCAAGAACACAACCATGAACTACTTACAATCATTTACAAAGTATTCTTACACTAAGCTAGCAAACAGAATTTCTATGGCCAACATATACGACACCCCCAGCCTACCCACCACACGAGATTATTTACAAACAGGAAAACAACACACGCCAGAAGGCAGCAACACACACCCGAAGGCAACAACAAACGTCCAAGCCAACAACGCCCGAAGGCAACACAACACGCCCGAAGGCGACCCCACGCCCGAAGGCAACAATACGCCCGAAGGCGACAACACGTAAAAAGCACAGGGCAAATACAGGTGCACCTTGCCCAAGGGTGAATTACACCGTGACAGACATAGGCCTGCTCGTGAGAATGGACTTGTCCTCAAAGTCACAGATTTCAGAGTTCGTCATTGGAATTTTTTCTTACTTATTCATGTGTGAGGACAGGCCCGTAGCCAGACAAGGTACTGACAGGTTAGAAATGCTTCAGGGGGGGGGGGATATTTTTTTCAGGTGGGGAGGGGGAATGTGTGAAAATGTGCTATGCCAATGGCAACTTTAAATTTTCTACAGGAGGCGAAAATTTTTGTAGAAGGTTCCCCTGCTCTCCCCCATTGGCTACGATATTACTCGCATCATTGGCCTACTCGTTCTCTCGTTTGGCAACATGCCAAAAAGGGCGGAGACTTTGGCGTACCTTTTGTTTTGTAGTACAGAAGGTATCCTGAGACTGATCAAGATGGATGTTTTTTTGTTGTTTACAAGTTATACTTCCTTTTGTCCTAAATCACCGGGTCCCTTCCTTCCGAAAGTTCAGGAAACTCCCACCGTGACGCCACATCTCAGACGTATGGCACGCTTAGTTTATGGGTGTGTGGATTCTCCAAACCTTTGTCCCCCTCTGAAAGGTCAATCCTTCCACCCCGTACATTTATATTCATATCAGGCAGTGCATGTTTACTTTGGACCAATCAGGAGCTCATAAAATGTATCCCTTTATAGTAGTGGTTACGGTTAGGATCAGAGCTTCCAAGTGTCTGTCAGCAAACTGCAGACACATAGATCTGCGCTCAGAGAGAGAACACTTCAGGAAGCATTGTATTAGAGTCGACCTACGCGGCCCTGTGCCGTGGAGGCTTCGGCCCATCCGTCAGCAATGACACCTTGTATATTTTAATTCACAAATCGTAAGAGAAGACCGGTCTCATTCATTGTATATAACATGATCATTTTTGTTAGAAACTAATACAGAAAAATCAATAACAAGTATATACTGAACAACATCATCTTGTGTGATTCTTTGGTCCTGCTAACGGAGCTCATCCCAAGCCTTCGCAAGAGCGATTGGCACAATAGACACTTTGGTGGGGGAGGGGGTAAAGACACAAATTTTTCGACGGACAGGTTACCGTTGTCTCGAAATACAAATTTGGTCACTATTTCTGTTGCAGTAAGGATGTCAATTTCAATTTCTGAAAGTGTGGGTAGGGAAATATTTGCTCGAAGCTTTAACTGCTTTAATAAGTACGGTGACCCTTAGAATAGTTGAACCCTACCTCTCGATTATGCGATCTCATATAATAGCGATCATAGGCCGTAGGAAGCGCGGGGGGAGGGGGAATGGGGGCTTTATCTCCCAATCAAAAATTTGGTGGGCGAAAGTATGCTTCCACCCCCTCAGTTCAAGGGGGAAAACCATTTATTTTGTTCTCTCTGTGAAATATGTCAAAATTTTGCAGAAAATTTCTTTAAAACTTGCCCAATATGTTGCACCAAATTGCATTTAAAGACCCTCGAATATTCACCTCCTCCCCTTAGACCCCTCCCCAGGACGGCGGTCCGAAACAACGTTCAGCCCCTTCTCAGTCCAGAACAGCTTCCCGCGCCTATGGTAACAATGGCGTCAGGCCCTGGCCAGATGCGGACTGGGAGTTTTACACGGCAGCAGCAAATTATTGGTGAGCTGCCCTTTGACATTATCTTTGAAGAGCGCCACCATGAGTTGGCGCGTATCATACTAGAAAATTTTGAACAAAAATACTTGCCAGATCACAGAAAATGGCACTTCCCGGGCCCATGTTCGCAAAACAGATTTAATTCAAGAGGTTTTTACAGTTGGCAAAACTTGCTTTGTTATTTAGGATTTTAAAATCAAAGGTCAGCTGGGGTTATTTTGGCACAAAAGGGTCATTTTGGGATCAAGCGGTCAAAATGCTTCTTCAAATATTCTCACGACAGCTCTTTGCAACACCAAGTCATTTACACGAACTTTCAATCAACATTGAAATATTACTTACCCCCTGTCTTGGTTGCATTTAAGATAGCCAGTAATACACAATTTCACGAAACTTGGCTTGCCTCCTTGACCTTGTTACATGCTGTAACTGATGCGCTCCCCGCGTATCACCGAAAAGACGTTATAAAGACGTTAGAAACTTTCTAACGTCTTTTCGGTAATACGAGGGGGCCCTCCCTTGGGAAAATTCTGAAATTTTGATTGCCTGGGAATGTTTTCAGAAATATTAAAAACTGTCGTGACCCCGAACGAGGAAGGGGGGAGGAAGGCACGATTTTGTTAAGTTACTACCGTACTCACTTATTTGTCCCTATATGCCACCTCAATGAACAGGGGTCAATGAGAATGATTCAACGGCCCTTTGAGATGTAGAATATGATGGGGAACCTCTAGATACTCCAAACGGCTAGTGTTGAGGCTATCCACCATTTCTAACCCCAGCCCTGACTCCCAAACCGGAACATTATTTTTTAATCTCGTGGTTTCTATTATTATTCCAAACATTGGCCCAAACGTCTTATAGGGAGCACCGATGAGGCAGGGGATTATTATATAGGGAGCGATGGGAGTTCCCGGGCACACTGCATTGCGAACCCGCGTTTCTCCCACCCTCTATCTTTCACAATCTCTCTTTCCTTTCAATTCCCTACCTTATTTTTGTCTCTCTCTCTCTTTCTCTCCCTCCTCCATTCTCTCATTTTTTTCTCTTTCTTTTTCTCAGTATCTGGCCCAAGGCAGCCATAAAACGAGCTACCTATGCGGCGATCGCCACATCGCCACACCGGCCAGTCCTCCCATGGCCTTGACCTCCACATAAAAAGGGAATGAAACGCAAGAAAACCTTTGTGAAAAAGGTCAAGTGTATGTTGTCTTTTCGTTTAGGTCTAAACAAGGGTCTGAGGATTGGTGAATTCCTTCTTTGCAAACAGTGAATTCATATGCTACAAGGAGCTGCCAGGGAACTTTTGCATTTCGAAATAGGCACTTTATTCTCAGGGAAGTTGGGAGACGTTCCTTAGTCCAACCCACCCGTCCCCAGGGCCCCGAGACATTGCATTTATTCTTACACCCACTGCATATAATACTCACTTTTCTTCGTGTATCCATAGAAGTACTACCTCCGAAGTAGTAATTCCATAGACCCTTTTCCAAATAGCAATTGCAAAGAATTATGAGATAGTGTTTTTGTATGCGTCGTTTTTCGCCGCAGTAATATGCCACTGACAAAAACGACGCATACCAAACTCTATCACACAATCCTTTGTAATTATTATTTGGAAAAGGGTCTATGGTAGTACTTCCATGGTACAACAGGTGTCTATTATGTACGCCTCTTTTCAAGTACATACTTACGGAAGCCGAGAACATCGCGGTGGTGTGAAATCTGACATGCCAGTTTTCCCACCCCTTTCTTCGGTAAATATGGGAAGTAGAAATCAAGATACGATTTCTCCTTACCATAATCTACCGATAATGGAGTAAAGAAAACCAAACTTAATGAGGGGGTACTTCAAGAAAGGACCATTACACAGTGTCTATTTTCGAACACCCTGTCCATAAATGGACTATGTCCATCGATCCCCTTTTGAATTTAAGGAACAGAGCTAACTCGCTCGTCGACGATTTCTCCGTACCCACGATGGGATCATCCCACGTTGGTAATAACATAATCAAAGGTATATAGCACCAATCCGTGTCATGTGCGGGCGCGTCCATTTATGGTGGTTTCGGAAGCTGAGGAGCTGAACAAACAGCGTCCGCTCCGCGGGTTAATCCGAGGCAGACCCGTAACCAGACTCGGAGAGCGGGGAGGGGGCAAACAAAAAGTTCTGGTGAATTTTTCAGAGAATATTTCACCCAGTCGTTGAAACATACAAACAGCTACGACATAGACTCAGAGAGCTATAATTGACATTATCTGAGTTTGGGGGAGTTACTCAGTAGTTCAAATTTCTGATTTTCTGCAGGTTCTATAATTTCTGAGAGCGGGCTATGCCTGCAGAGCGGGGGCGCCAAGCCAGGGAGCAGGGACCTTCTTGAAAACTTGAGGTTTCCTGCTAAAATTACTTAAATAAAGTGGACCTAAAGTCTAGAATTACAAGAATATATATTTTACAGTTTGGAAAATGAATTTCATTCATCCAACTCCAATTTTCATAGCGTACATCCGTTGCTGAGAAATAAAATGTTGATATTTATTCACTTAATTCGAAATAGTCGATTACGCAATAATTTATGAAGTTCTTCTTGTATAACTCATATTACCAGCTTTTGTTTACTTTTAGAATTAGGATGTTTATATGATCTGGAGACAATTACAGTTCCCTTGCATGGTATGTTGCACGGAGAGGACTTATATAGCCAAGCTATCGTATAACAGTAAGACGGTGATCACATTTTGGCACAAGGTGCAGTGGCTTTCGAAAAAACAAGGAACAACAAAGGCTGTAATTTGAGTAGTACAAGAATGACATCACAAATTATTGCACAATCCACCATTTAAACTTGAGTGAATAAGCTTCAACATTTTATATCTCAGCTCAGGAATGCCCTATGAAGATGGGAGTTGGACCATTTGGTTGCATTTTCAAGCTTTGTGACATATATTTTTGAAATTTTAGACTTTAAGTACACTTTAACCCCCTGCGTGATGGTGTAGCGGGATATCAGGATCTGGGGACGTTTAGACATCCACTATTAGGGTTAGTCCATTTACATTCAAAGGGGGACGACATATAGCCAACGACAAATTCGTTTCTCGTGACCAGCCTGTGTATGGAAGGAGTGCCACTTACGTCGTTCTACACCCGGTTTTGCAGCGTAAACTAATATAGTCAGGGTAACCCTGCCGGGACGAAACGTAATCACTTTTGGTCTTTTCACTTATACCTCGACGTCAGGGATTATTTTGTACTGAGTTTCACTTCCAGTGAAAGTGGACCTTCGAGTCTACGCTAGATATGCATATTTATTAGGAGCGCTATAGCTATTGGTCACTTGAAGAGTTCAACCAATAAAACTGACATCGTACATGCCGTGACTAGTGACGTCAAGTACTACCCTAAAGCCGCGGTCACACTACAACGAATTCGGATCGGATTCCGATCCGATTTTTGTGAATTTCATTAAAATCTTCTCCATTTCGGGTCAGAAAGAGCCCAAAATTTGCCAACAAGTCTAAATACATGACTTGCATCAGAGGTCTATGAAAATGAAATGTTAACTTATTTTTTCGTGACGTCACATCGACAGACAGCTTTTATCGGACACGCGTAGTCCGATAAAAGCTATCTGTCGATGTGACGTCACGAAATAATTCGTATAAATTTAATTTTCGTTGTCCTGCGATAAAAATCATGTAATTACACAGGTTGGCAAATTTTGGGTTCTTTCCGACCCGAAATGGAGAATATTTTAATAAAAACTCACAAAAATCGGATCGGAATCCGATCCGAATTCGTTGTAGTGTGACCGCGGCTTAACAAACTAATACGGAACATCATTTTTCGATGTTTATCCACGATGATGTAGGCGTGAGGCTTTCAGAAAGGTTTGGAGCAAATGCTATCTTCCTCTTATGTGATTGACTTCTCGGTAAAAATTGGATTCAACGAAAAAGATACTTGTTTTGGAACAAGAGAAACTATTTTTCTATCCACATTTCCATTAGCTTCAAATTCACAACTATATGGATGTACATATAATATAAGCGTTCTTATCCCGGATTGGCTCTCCACGTTTTTTTTTTTTTTTTTGGTTAGGGAGTGACTTTCTTCACGTTTTGTTTTGCTCTCTGATGTCGAGGTATACTCAGTGAAAAAACTAAATATAAACAGGTTACCTTCAGCAGGGTTATCCTGACTAAAACGGTAAAGCCTCCATGTTGGCCTGTAGCCTACACTTGTATACGTGTAGGCTACAGAGGCTCTGTGGATTTCTGTGTACAGTGTAGTTGGCTTCCGCATGCGATAAACAGAAAGTATCACTTGAGTCATATTTCCCTGATTACATTACATCTCAATGTATGTAAACAACATTTGTTGTCGTTCTTTATATGTGATCATGTTTTCTTTGTTCTTTATCTACGGATTCATGTTTTCAGCATTTGCAAAGCAACATGAAACTTTATCTCGGGGGAGTTTTAAATTTCATGTTAGCGCCCACGTTTTTGGCTAATTAAAGTTTGTTCAGGAGTCTTGTTTCACAAGTCGGGGCATACTTTCACATTAACTACAGGGTAGTGATTACACAGATCATTTATGCTAAGCGTTAAACGCAAAATCAGTTACAACCCCGGCTACGGAAGACCATTGTAACTTGGTAAGCCTGCCTTAGTAGAAGTGATTCAACTTTTAGCTTCCACGCGAACTTGTTTTCAATTCTGACAGCTCTTTTCGATAAGATTAAATAAGAAAATGGCGAGAAAATGGCCCTTAGCTTGACGTCTCGTCACTGAACGGCAAAGTAAGATTCATTCCAAGGTTATGTCGTTAGTGGTATCAGTTACCGGTGCACTTTATACTAGGAAATATTATGTGGGAGATCTTCCTGCTTTATGTGACACGCATAAACATCTCATATTTTAGGGCACCTTTCTAGCCAACCTCTTTACTAGTGGTATCAACTATACCGATATGAATCATTACACTATCAACTACAAGGTGTATACATGGACTTGAAAGCGATATCAGTACAGAATTATTTTATATTCTTGTAAATTAATATGATATCATCAGTAACGATGTTTAAAAAGTTCTTTAGTTCTTTTTAAAGTACCAGCTGCAGTGGAAGGCTCCATTTAAGTTAAGGGTCTTTTTATCGCTAACAAAAGGAGATCAGATGTCGCAAAGATAGGTCACAGCGAGAAGTTTCTGTTTTCCAAGCCTTCGTAAGGAAAGAAATACGCCGAATTATATTGAGAAGTCTATTTGTGCTTCGAACACGGATTTTACAGAGTCAATTTACATACGTCTATCACAAGAGTTGTACTGTTTCGGGTATAGAAGACTGGAACTTGAAGGAATTACATCCAAAGGTAAGTAATTTTTGACATTCAGTTCACCCATAGGAGTTGTTTTCGAGGTAGTGTGCCCCGTACTTGGCAGGTCTTAAATTGGAAGCACCTGTTTGTTTAGATTAAAAATTCTTCATGTGCTCCTTTGGTGTCATATAATGTAGCCTGTATATAGCTGCCCACAACATTACGAGGGATTGATGATACAAGATCGTAAGTGTGCGGCTAAACTTGCAATTCCAGCACTGCTTCCCACATTTTTCATGTTGGACTAGATTTAAAGGGTATGTCTAATCTTTCAAATAGGTTGGGCTTAGATTAATCCACCATGTGAATTATTTAAACCATTAAATAAGATATGCTAAAGCTGGTGTGATATGAGTCATGTTTACCCATCAACTTTTGAGTCTCCTTAAAACAGTTTCGCTGTAGTATAGTTGTCTTTTTCATCAGCTTTTCAAATTTTGACGATACTTCAGAGGTAGCTCATTACCACTGAAAAAAAAAAATTAAAAAAAAAAAAGAAAATACGCGTTTTGTGAGTATTTCTTTTACTGAAATTATCTGTTGTTAGTGGCTTGCCAGCTGTTGTGCAATTTGGCGAGAAATGACATTTTTTCGAGCAGAAAACTTTTATTCCAAGAGACTCATCAGGTGTCAGGGATTGGATTCTATAGGTTCTCAAGTGCATGGCCGCCAGCGGACTCCATGTAGCCTTGACGTTCACGAAAACAGCCCCGGAATACTTGCAAAGTCAAAAATAAACTTTTAAGAAGCGATCAAATGTTTGAATTGAGTTCTGACAACAATTTATTGTAAAAGTAAAAACTCAGGTAAATTTGAACCTACATTTCAAAACACTTTAGAACCCTTGGTTCACGACCACATCAGGACCAACCATAACTGTCCTTGAAATGAAGGTAGACCCAGGGAGTTGCCACAGAGAAAGTGTAAGACAAGAAAGATCTTGTGTTTTCTTTCTTTACGGTCACAGAATTTAATATTTAGTAATGTTTATTCATATCGTTGGTGTAAAATAGAAAAATTAAGGTTCTTTAAAATAGTTCAATGATTTTTTTCTGTTTTATGATGGATATTGTGTCCATTTTCCAAGTTCTAACTTCAAAGGTTAAAATTTTTCAACACACAGACAGCTATATGCTATGACATTCTGGTATACATAAAGCTTGAATAGGATTTTCATGTTTGTAACGATTGAAGTGGGGCTCCAAGAGAGTGTCCGAACGACGAAACCGTCAGAAATTATGACACAGGAAATCGCGGCTTAAAAGCTGTGTTTATAGAACACGTACAGGCTTGCATTGGTATCTGATAAACAACTCCCCTGCCCGAACAAGAGGAAACACGAGAGGGATTTACAGGCTGGATATTAATTTAAAAACGGAAATGACCAATATCGATTCCACATTGTGAATCCTGTGTACATTTATTACCGTCTAGCATACATTTTTATCGTTTCTAACTTTAAAGGTACCGTCCTTTTCCTCAACGTCATTACGAGCCAGTCCCGCCACTCTCATTCCCCTCCTCCGACTTGAGGCAAAGTTAATTACTTAGACAGGTTACTGAAAAGTTCTGAGAATTTTCGTGGGCAGTGCATATTCTTTTCTAGCAAGAATGGCTCGCTCAACAAAAAACACCCCGTTCCCCATGATCATTAAGTAATCTTACGAATGGTAATTCTGCATCGCATGGTTACAGCCCCGACCATGGGTACAAAACCTATCATCAGGTAGCTATGTCAGGTTGACAAACCGCGCAGTTTAGTCAACGCTTTGCAATGTAGAATAGTTAAGGTAACAAATTGCCTTTATCGGATTGGTAAAAAAAATTATAACTATTTCAGAAAATACCCTTTAGGCTGGTACCGCAGTATGCCTTACGCGACCATGCACGCACTAATATAGACTATTCCCATTAACATTTCTCAAGGGGCGGAAGGTACGGATTGCTCCAAGCCCACGGTAGCCAGGCGCGCAGGGACGGCTCCCCCAGAAAATTTTTGCCCCGTAGAAAATTCAAAATAATCTCGTTGCCTTAATGCAATTAAGTATATCTACCGCCTAAAAAATTCGCCCCTCCTGAAAGCTATCTCGCCATTTCAGTACATCGTCTGGCTACGGGCCTGGTTTGCCCCGAATTATCCTGAACTGGGTCCATGATCATGACAAAATTTTGCCTCGAAAACATTTTTCCTGGAAATCTTCAATTTGTTTGTTCAGAGGCGGCAGCCGCCACACACCTTCCCTCTATGGGTTTTTTAAATTGTGATATGTATATATATGTTTGGTCTAGTGGTAGAGCTTCCGCCTCTCACGCGGGAGGCCCGGGTTCGATTCCCAGGTCGAGTCATACCAAAAACTTTAAACATGGAACCTACTGCCGTTGTGCGTAGGAAAACAAGCGAGTAAGCCACTTGAACCAATTGGTTGGAAACTGGGCCGTTAAACCTCATCTAAGTAACTAACTAACGCAGCCGAATTTAGTACATTTTAGTTCATTTCAGTGGAGGGTAATTTTCAAGTGACTTTGAATGTGTCTTTTCTCAGTTTATTTGTTGGGTGATGACTTTAACTAGTAGAACTTTATATCCCTGTTCGTCTAGTGTTTACAGGGTTTTCCACCCTTTTGTAACTCAAGGCCCACTTTTGACTATTGAAATAACCCGAGCATAACCTTTCACCATTGATTGAGAATCAAGTTCCACTTTTCATCTATATAGGGTAAACACAGGAGAAAAGTTACAACTTTAAGCAGCATATACTTAAATTCTATCTGTGTCTAATGAGACAAATTATATTCAAAAAGATAATCACAGAAATAAAGACTGATCCATTTTCCTTAATTTTCTCCGGCTAACTTTACTGCCCACGCCCCTTCGATTGAGAAACGCTCTTCTAGTAGGTATCTCATGTGCTTTTAAAGGAGCTGAATAGTGGCGTACTTCCAAAATGAATACATCATACGAAACAAGATGATTACCGTCTGTGCGGGGCTAATTTTAAAATGATTAATCCTAATGCGTTTTATATTCTAATATAAAATAATCTTGCAAAGTAATTTTGCAATAACGTTCCTATACTATTTCTTGGGATATTTGATTTTACACTTGCAAGATATTTTACAATTTGTTTTTTGAATTTCTAGTTCGTTATTTTTTCTTCTGGCACCGGCAATTTTGAATCGTTTCCACTTGTATCGGTTCTGATCGATGCATCTACCCAGGCATGTAGCACACACAACTTACAACGTACGTACGTATGTAGTATATTAGCGTTACTAGTGCCAAGGCACACGCCTATTTCGCGCATCATCTGCAGGAGGTTCATGAACAACATTGTGCATTTTGCAGGTACTGAAACTGTTTTTATCAATGAGTTTGTTTTTCGTGGTAGACCTAGGCCCTAACGCTAGCCTAAGTTAGGCTAACGTTAGTACTGTTAACGACAGTAACAAGTGTACTGTTACACCAGACACACTGCGTACATGGCTCTGATAAGTATCGGTATCGGATCGAATCGATAAACCAAGAAGCATAACCGGATGTGACGTAACGAAGTCGGCGGGTCCGAGAATTTATTCTACTTTGGCCGCTACTCAGCTCCTTTAAATTATACCTTAAGTCTATAACTTCAAAAGCTTGAAACATGCATCCAAATGGTCCAACTGTCATCTTCACAGGGCATTCCCGCGGGGTGAGATATAAAATGAGCTTATTTAATCAATTTAAAATGGTATCGTAACTGTGTTGTAATTTCACAATTATTATTATCACTTTTTTGGTTTTCCCTGTTTGATGTATTTTCATTTCTACCTTTTTTCGCGTTTCATCAAGCATCATTGTTAAATTAGTCTCTTATACCTCAAGTCGATTATACAAAGAGAATAAACTGAAACTGAAACTTGTACTTACTCAAATTACTGTGATTGTTTTTTCTTTGTTTCTTCGAAAGCCATTGCATTTTGTTCCAAAATGTGATCACTGTCTTACTGTTATAGAGTGACTTGACTATACAAGCCCTTTCCGTACAACTTGCTATGCAAAGGAACAGTAAATATTTCAAAGTTCTGTAAACATCTTGATTTCAAAAGGAAACAAAAGCAGGTAATGTGATTATGTGAGTTGTACAAGAAGGACACCACAAATTATTGCGCAATCGACTAGCCTATTTCAAATTAAGTGAATAATTTCAACGTTTTATATCTCAGCAATGGATTGAGCTATGAAAATGGAAGTCGAATGAATGAAATTCATTTTGCAACCTCTTAAATATATATTCATGTAACTTAAGGTCCATTTTAAAGGCAATAGGCAGTCACCCCAATCAAAGTTAGTATGCCCCGTCACTCTAGTTCATGAATGGCCTATTTTGATCATGTGACAATTTTTTTTGTCAGTTAATTGTGAAATTCAAGGAGAATTTCTCCTTGTTTTACCTATTGTTTGTAATAGTTTATGTTCAAAACGTCTTCAGAGGTGCTTGTAATGCAATAAGAGGAGATTTGCAAGAATTTGCAGATTTTTCAAAGCAAATTTTGGAGCGACTGCCTTTAAGTTTTCAGAGCCAACTTGAAGCATCATCAGAATAGCCTACTACCAACAAAACTGAAACGCAGGACTGGGGTGAGCACTGCCAGGTGTAGTGGCAGCCCGGAGAGACCCGTTAGGACTAAAGGTACAAGTCGGAGGAATCTTTGAAGAGGTCAATATCACTGAAATACGATTGTTATCAAATTATTGGGCGCAAGACCCACTCAGCATGACCCTAAAAGTTTGGTGTTCTGGAAGTCTCTCTATAGCAACCTTACTGAGTTAAAAATCAGTGTTACCTATGTAGAAAACTAGTCACGTGTGTTTATTCTTAATGGGCGGTGACAGTTGAATTAACGGGCACAAAAATCGGCGGCGAGGCGGTCCTCGAAACCTGTAACACTGCTCTTTTAATGAATTAGCTGTTTCGTTTGTCAACTTTTGTGATAAATTCTAAGCAATTAAAGAGAAATTGCACATGCTCAAAATAGATTCAGTTGTATGCCTGAGTAGGCCTATCCTAATTCATGAATGGCTCTTTAAAATCATGTGACAACAATTTTGTCACTGAATTTTTAAATTTATGCAAAATGACCCTTTGTCTACCTTGAGAATGCCACATTTATGTTCTAAAACATTAAGAAAGATACTTTTAATAGAAATAAGACGAAATTTGTAATGTTTAGTTCATGAGTCAAAGTAAGTTTGGGGCGACTGCTTATTCCCTTTAATCTGAATGTCGTGCAGACTGAGGCACTTTAAATGAGGTATTTCCTGTGATGTTCATTGATTATGTACTTATAATATTACAGGCTACAGTATATTTTCCAGGAAAGGCCCGGCCGTAATAACATATCCTTTGTGTATGGATGTGAAAAAAACTTAAAAAAAAAAAATCCAAAAAGGCAGCACCGTCCAGGTCTTCCTAACATCTTCCTTTAACAATTTTAGGCCTTGAACTTGACTGAACGGGGTTGTTATTGTACCAAGTATCTTTAACTCTGAACTGCACTATCCTGTCTGTAATCCGGCACACATCTTCAATACCGACGTGTCCAACAAGCAATTAAAAAAACTTCACACCTTCCTGGCTCACCAGCCACCAAACCAGGGAATGGCACTGAAGAGAGCAAGTTGTTACGCGGTATGGCGTATCCCTAATTACTGATCAGTTGTGCACACCCAGGCGAGCTCAGTTCGATGACCCACTGCAGAAGGCTAGAAAATATCTCCATTCTCATTTTTAGTCGTTGGATAGCTTCTTGTATTTCATTATCTGTTGTAATCTTGTAACACGTATTCCAAAAAGGGAGGGATAACATTTCACACGTATTCTATCGGAATGTTTTCATTTTGAACCAACTATTTCTAGAATTGTTGTAAGGTTGTACTTGATGGATGAGGAGTCGGGTCAGACAAAAGTAATATTTCAACAAAATGTTTAAATGAAACGAAAACACTTTTGAATTCCAACAATAACTTCATCACGGATATCAACTTGGCTACCAACTTGCATTCACCTGCGTGTACATACCGTGGACTAAGCCGTAATATAAATAAACTAAACCTTGACAACAATGCTGGAAAGCGGGTCAGATTCGATAATACCGAATTCTTTCTTTTTATGCAGAAGATAAACGTTTCATGTTTCAGGGACCACTGATCTTTATTACTCACTGGCAGGATTTCTTGCCAAACAAGTGGGGGTAGGTGGAAAGTGTTTCTTGCCAAACAAGTTGGGGTAAGTGGAAAGTGTGAAGCAGTAAAAAGTGAAATGTGAAAATATCGAGGCAAAACGAAAAAACCCTGAAAATAGACATAAAATGGCACTATATAGTTACGGTATTAAATACGCTCAATTTTTTGACATATACTTGGAAGTCAGGGCCGTAGCCTGGGTGAAATCCGTGGGGGTGGGGGGCAGCTCATGACATTAGCTAAGCGGATCACCAAGTGGCGTGCCTACAGATAGTTGACACCCGGGTGGACTCTTCCTTTTTCACCTGTGCATGAGTGCCATCCTGTGGATTGCCCATATTAATTAGATGATCCCTATCGTTTTGGGTAGAGGTCAAAGATCATTTGGGGTCACTAGAGGTCAAAAGGTCAAAACCTTGTACACTATATCTCAAGAAACATAACTGTGCGGGACCTCACACTTGACATGTGGATTGTTCGTGTTGGTTAAGGAGATACCTTTTGGCTTTAGTGGAGGTCAAAGGTCATTTGGGGTCACAAGAGGTCCAAAGGTCAAAACCTTGTAAGCACAATATCTCAAGAAGGATAATTGTGAGGCATCTCATACTTAGAATGTGGATTACTAATACTGAGTAGATGATCCCTTTCATTTAATGGAGGTCGAAGGTCATTTGGGGTCACAAAAGGTCAAAACCTAGTAAACATGAATTTTAGGGAGGACAACTGTGAAGGATCTCATACTTGGCCTGTGGATTGTTCATATTTAGCATGTAGATGGCCATATAGGGTAGTTGGTCCCTATTGCTTTAAGTGGAGGTGAAAGGTCATTTTGGGTCACAAGATTTCAAAAGATTTTGACCTTATTAACATGACATTTCAAGTAGGATAACTGTGAGGGATCTCGTGCTTGTCATGTGGGTGATTCATGTTTGTTACAGTATATCCATATGACAAGGAATCACTAAGCCTTTTGGCCTTCTGGTTATATTTTGGTAGGGTTTAATTGAAGGGGATGTTGTCTCAGGGGAGGGATGACACCTCTACTCATTTTGAATTTTTTCTTGTTCTAAGGTTTCCTAGATCTAAAATGGTGTTATTTTCGGTAAAGCTTTGGGCTGATAACATGATCTGAAAATTTAATTATTTATTGAATTTTTCGGCTGTGGCATGGCATCCGTACAGGCTGGTACCGGGTGCGGGCTTCACCCTAACGCTCTTAGTACGCCACATTGGGAACCACCGTCTGTTGACGCGTAGCCTTTGCGTAGGCCTGCAAGAAAATGTTGGGTCGAAATGTCTCCCAGAAGGGGGGGGGGGGAATGACACATTTTAGAACCGTTAAAGTTGCATCTGAACATTCTTTACCTTTAGATTTCATACTTTAGAAGCAAGTTAAGATTCAAGAGGATAAGTTAGATTTGATTTAAAGAGAAAATGCAGTCACTCCAATTGAAGTGAGTGTACCCGGGTATCCTATTTCATGGATGGCTTTGAAGATCATGTTACAATATGTTTCTCACTGAGTTGTGAAATCACGTATAGAGTTAGTCATTGATTTACCTTTAATATGCAATACTTAATATGTTCTAACATATCAAGAAAGATACTTGAAATAAAATTAGAGGACATTTGTGAGATTTAGCTATTGTTTCAAAACAAGTTTGAGGGGGGGGGGGACTGCTTATGCCCTTTAAATTAACAGTTTCTTTACCAGCTCATTGAGTTTAGCTAATAAAGGTAATCACAGGCTATTTTATCTTTAACCAGCGTATATGCTGGTGTATTCAAGCGATATATCTTGTAGGAGGAAGACAGTGCATTCGTCAGGAGGAGAAACCCGCATAAGAATGTATCCACGGAGGTGGTCCGGGGACTCCCCGGGAAAATTTGGAAAGCCAAAAGGAACCCTTACATGCGATTTCTTAGGTGCTGGGGGTATTGAAATCATACTTTGGACAGTGAAAATTTCAGCTTTTCATTATTTTTTCCTCAGGTAGGCCAACTTTCATTTACGATTTGGTAATCTCGGGGGGGGGGGCAGTTGCCCCTCCTCCCTGCACGGCCACGGCCCTGGAAGTCCGATAGTGCTACACACCAAATTTGTTTTCTTCAGTGAGTGACTGTGCATGTTATTTTGTCTCATACAATGTAAAATTTTTCACCGAAACTATTTTCATTGAATAACTTGGCTTTTTTCCCTTATTTCAGGTTTTTTCTCAGAAAGCCCAGTTCCTGGTTTAAAGGAGTGTTCGAATACGCAGAAAGATGAGCGATGGAATGGAACTATCTCTCTTTCCTTGGTATTCTCATCTTGATCGAGGTGAGAAATATTTCCAGCAATGTTGTACAGTGTCCGGACAACTGCACATGCAGGACCGGATTCAACAACGCCCTTCTCGTTGACTGTTCGCGAAGAGACCTCCGGCAGATCCCGTTGAATATAACTTCCTCAGCCGAATCTGTGGACATTTCCGAGAACTATTTGACCTGCGTTAAAAATGACAGCTTTCCATCCCTCACAGGGTGGCAAGAACTTTTTCTCAATAAGAACGAAATTCGCACTATTCACCCAGGTGCTTTCCAAATGATGCCAAATCTGACAACCCTAAAACTGGAGTGTAACAACCTGACAGAAATATTGGGAGGTTACTTTCTGGGACTTTCGAATCTTCAGAATCTTGATATTTCGGATAATTCCGTCCATACGTTATCAAACGACGCTTTCCTTGGGTTAACTTCACTTAACCTCTTAAAACTAGGAGGAAATAAACTAGAATTTATCCCGAATGGAACCTTCCAAAATTTGCCACAACTCGGATACTTACATCTACAGAATAACTCACTCACTGTTATGCAGGATGGATTATTCCACGGATTAGGCTTTCTAAGTCATGTGGTTCTTAGTTTTAACTCGATTTCGGACATTCATCCCCAAGCGTTCCTAGGTAGCACTCGTTTATCTTATCTTGATTTGTCACACAATAACATCTCATCAATACCTTACTTACCAAATACAAAAGATCTTAAATCGCTAAACTGTGACTTCAATTTCATATCCGAGTTAACCGTAACTTCTTTAAAATATCACAAAAACCTTACAACACTTTCTGTAAATAATAACGCCATCAAAATATTAGATTACAATATTTTTGAATACTTACCTGAGTTACGTGATTTCTCTTGTAATGGAAACGACTTGACTTGGCTGGATCCTCGTATAGGAGTCTACATAAACAGGACCGAGTCTGTTGATATGACAGGTAATCCTTGGAAATGTGACTATCATTTACGATGGATAACATATTGGAACTTTTCGGAAGAGATTTTTGGCAATTGCAGCGTTCCATGTAAACTCTCTGGAAAGCCGTTAACTGCACTAGTTCTCAGAGATTTTTTTATTGCACCAAGGAAAATGTTAGAATCTCCTTCTTCGTTAAATTTTACTTCTGACGAGGAACTATACATTGTGTGCCCGGTATTTTCATTCCCAGCAGCTAACATTTCATGGTTTTCTATAAACAGAGATGGTAGCAATAAAACATTGATAGGAGCATTCTATCTTCAGGGCGTCCTTGGTGAAAGTTTGAACGGAAGTCTCTTGTTCGAGAAGCCGAATGAACGGCTTGCTGGTGAATTGTGGTGTTTAGCAAGGAATGATGTTGGAGAAATAGCACTTCCCATCACGTTAAATTATGTAGGCCTACAAAGCACCGAGGAAGGTAAAAGGAAAGGTCAGAGTGCAACAGCGCCCTCCAATTTGGTTTCTGAAGAACCTAAAACGAATTCAACATCATGCATTACTTACGTAGTATTGTCTCTCGGTCTCCTGATTGCAATCGTTTTGGGGTCGTTTGGTATCTTTTATGTACATAGGAAGATTTGTACAAGACGATTAGGCATCGCTCCGTCTATATCAGAAGACATTACAGTGCCCCAAGAAGAAACAAGTTACGGTTGTCAAATAAAAGATAGTCTCTATCGTTTGTAGCCATTCCAGGTTCATTGTGAAATTAAAGGCAGACTCTCGTGATGTGGCATCGTTCCAAATTATATTCATTTTTTTTTATTGGTTACAGTCAGGCGCGAAGCCGTAGGTTAGCGCGAAGCGCCAAGAAAATTTGGCTGAAAATACCTCCCAGATCGCTGGAAATGGCACTTCCCAAGCCTTGTAAGTTGCAACTAAACATTTTTTTATTTTGAGTTACTAGCAATATCATAAAAAAAAATCATTGGAAGAATACAAAAAATATGCTCAAGGCTTCTTCCCCTTGGCTACGCGCCTGGTTACAGTACTACAGCAGAAAAATTCAAATCGTATCTTCAAGTGAGCACAAGCCTCTACGCTACGCACATGTAATAATTCAGGCCTTGAAGGGCAGTTGTTTTACGACGTTAAGCGACACGGATGTGGAAGAGGCCTATGGCTTATGCTTCACGTCGAATGGCTAACCAATTCAACAATTTAGGTCAAATTTGTTTTTCTTTTTTAAATTTCAGTTCGGTTGGGAAAACCGTAGACTGCTCTTAGATGAAAATCCAACCTTTCTTTGACCCAGCTGGGGATTGAACCCCATGCCCCCCGGTTGCTAAGCTTCATTAAAGACCACTTAACCTTTATCCACTCGGCCACAGTACCGGTGGCGATATCAATGCGATGTTAGCTATTACACAGGAGGGTGACTCAGTATAGATGCAACACATTCTGATTCTCAACTTACAGCAGACAGTAGATCGATTCAAAGAGTTGGCAAAACATAGGCGTCGGAAGCTGTTTTCAGCTGGGGGTTGCATATTTCACCCCGTCGTCACGGGGAAGGAGTCCAAGGGAGAAACGCCTCCCCTTTGAAAAACGTTTATATTTGACGGTGCTAAGATGCAGTTAAATACCACAGTTTGTGTATTTTTAAAGTGCGTATATTGTATTGGGAAAGTTTGATACTTTTCACAGAGGGGACAAATATGGGGTTTTCTTCCTTGAAAAGTTTGGTGAGGGCGAAAGGCATGAATTAGCTCAACATTTTGACCGGGCTATAGTCAGCAACCCCTCCGTCTTCCTTCGCCTATGTGGCAAACTGTCGCAGTCAAACGGAGGATTGGATCAAAGTCGGTACATTTTCATGTAGGAGAATCTGAACCATTTGGGAAAATGAGAATTTTGATTGTGATCATTGTAAATCCTCACAAATCGGCCAGCAGGGGCTGTTGCAGGTGGAAGTTTTTTTTCAGTAACTGATGGTGCGTGGATAGAGTGAATATTTCATTAATAACCACTAGACGAGAAAGCGAATAATTAACTGATCTACCTTTAAATTTAATTTACTTTCTCTACAAGAACCTCCTCCTCCACGAAGTTCACTCTTCCTTGGTCACACCATTACCATCATGGCTTCCCAAACGTAATCGAGGAATATGCTATATACCCTGCTGCGTAGGCAAAAACTTCTTAACTCCAAGCATAATTATGTTTAAGATACTATATAGTGGCGTCACCTACTGTTCGGCTTCGCAATTTTATGGACAATCAAGTTTTGTAACAGAGTTAATAAAATTCGTACTATTTAATGTACCTGCCTCCTTAATGTAACTTGGGGGCGCAGTTTTCGTTTTAAACGGGATAGTGTATGTCTGGGGTATACAGGAAAATCTGTATACCTCTGAAACAATGGTTTAGATTGAAAAGAAGGGCGGCGATTTGTTCTCAATATTGGGGGGGGGGGGAGGAGGGGAGGGGATGACCTCATTTCCAAATTATTTACTGTGTGAGAAATCAAAGTCAATGGGCGATTTCTCAAATGTTGGGGGGCATGTCCTCCCTGTCCCCCCGGAATCGCCACCCATGATTCAAAATGATAGGCAACTCAAAATGATGAAGTTGGGTAATTTCATTTTCAAGAGATGAGGTTTTTAAATTCACTGCTTTGTAGATCATAATTCATTTGAATGTAATTTGGCGTTATTGTGTTTCAGCGAACATCGCGTTTGTAGGCAAGGTCTACTACGGAATACCCACAGCTATTAAGTTCGCTTGAAACTACATCATTAACAAGGAGGCTTCTGTATATTCAAAAATGCACAGTAATTGCTTGCTTAACATACAACTTTCACCTGCAAACAATTTGAGTTATTCAAAGGTATCTTAAATGTTTCAAAATTTCCAAAGCCAGAACAATCTCTATTTCTCTCATTGTAATTATTCAAAAGTTACCGTATGTATTCCCAATTTGGTACAGAAAGTCTCTATACTGCTCAATGTGTGTGCTACGCGGATAAAAAGCCCTAACAGTGGTGCCCTGCCACACATGATCTATTAATCTATGTGCATAATCCCCATCAAGAACCCAGTTTTGGTAGCTTAATTGCGCATAAAGGCGGAACATAAAACCTGAAAGCAAAGCTCCTCAGTCAGTGGCGTAGCTAAGGCTTGGGCGCCAGTCCCCCACAAAATCTTCTCGTTCCCAAGCTCCCCCACTGGCGATGTGGGCCAAAATATATTCACCCGACTGGGCTACTCAACTTGATAATGATAGACTCTGGATGTGGAAAATCTCCATTCCAATCAATATCCTGAAATCTATCGGGATAACTCCACTCTGAATAATTTTGAATAAATTCGGATATGTTGTGACAAACTTAATGTGTATGAGAACAAAATAAAATCAAACGTTACTTTTTTTCACAAAAATTGCATACCGGTATCTTGATTGCTGCTATCAAGCCTGGCAAGTGCCATTTCCGGCGATCTGGGATGTATTAAAATCTCAAATTTTCTTGGTACGCTCCGCGCCAACCCATGGTGGTGCTCTGATTAGAAAGTGAACGAGAGCCCCCTACAAAAATCTCCAACCCCAGAGCCCCCAAACAAAAAATCCTAGCTACGCCACTGTCCTCAATGCAGGATGATGACACATGATCAAGCCCAGTGGCGGCACCAGGATTTTAAAAGTGGGGGGAGGGGAATGGGGGGCAAAAAAAATTTCGCGCATAGCGCGAAATCGAGCGCGAAGCGCGAGCTTTAGCAGGTGAAGTCCAGGGGAGAAGTCCCGGAATTAAGCTCTGAGGTTTTATCATATTACTGGGTGAAAAATTATGTCTCAGGAAGGATATTGTTGGTTCGTAATGCATCATCAAATGCAAAGATTCCAAATAATTTTAATGTATTAGGCTATTCTTCCTGTCAGGCTACTGTACCTTTAAGCGGGTGGGGTCCAGGGGCCCGCCTTAGGGCCCCTGGTGGAGGTCCAGGGGACGAAGCCCCCGGAAGCTCTGAGATTTTAGCGTATCTGTGTGTAAAAAATTAAGTCTCAGGATGAATATATTTTGGTTTATAATGCATCATCAAATGCAAAAATTCCAAATAGTTTTAATGTATTAGGCTATTTCTCCCGCCAGACCACTATACCTTCAAGCGGTTGGGGTCCAGGGGCCCACCTTAGGGCCCTGTTGGGGGTCCAGGGGGCGAAGCCCCCGGAAGCTCTGAGGTTTTAGCATATCTCTGGTTAAAAAATTAAGCCTCAGGATAGGTATATTTTGGTTTATAATACATCATCCAACGCAAAGATTCCAAATAATTTCAATGTATTAGGCTATTCCTCCCGTCAGGCCAGTTTACTTCAGGAGTTGATTGGGGGTTATCTGGGGGGGGCAGAGTTTCTGACAGAGGGAATTCCCGCAATGCCCCCGCCCCCCCCCCCCCCCTTGGTGCCGCCACTGATCAAACCATGTATTGCACTGTGGGCTTTAAGCCTTTGTACATGCAACTAAAGACGAGAAAGGCGAAAGTAACATAAAATACAGCTCGGACGTATTTCAAGACCTTGTTTGTTCTCAGATCGTGATATTTGAACTTTTTCAGTGCCTGTTGTCAAAATTTCCGCACAAACCTTCATGTAGCCAAGAGCTGGTGTCCTTTAAATAGCCTATCTGTTACTGAAAATCGTGCCGTCTTGCAAGTTTTCGATATTGTTCCAAAGTTTAATGTTTGCATAATAACAGTGTCATAAAGGTCCGTCCATGCCAACTGAATTCCCACGCTAACATTTTGCAACAGCTTCGATGAGTGATTGATACCAAAATCTCTGAATTCTAAGCTGAGAAAGGAAGTTTTTCCTTAGGCATTGTAATGCATAGTATACTGTGTACCCTCATGACAGGGAGCTGCCACTCAGAGTGGTATCTCCCCTGCTTAAAGTACAAGAAAAATTTAGAATATCAAACACAATTCAAACGTTAACAGGGGTAGAGGTTCACAATCAAGCCAAGGGTTCACGGGGCGGAACCCCCCTCAAATATTTCCCCCTTTAAATTAAAATTTGCCATTTTAGTACATCTCGCCCCGTGATGACATATTTCGCCCCCTGAAAGCTAATGCTTTCCCCCTTCAGTACCTTGTCGGGCCACGAGACTTGTTCACAATGACTCATTAGTTACCCGTTTGGGAAAAATTTGCCTGGATTCTTTGCAGATCTCACCAATTAAGATTTATAAAGCTTTTAAGGGCTTCGAAGTTGCTTAGTCTCTACATTTCACTAGGCGACCCCTAAACCCTACGCCTATTGCACTAAACAGTACGCATGCTGGTCTCCCACTTTTGGAGACTTATCTAAGCTCCTGTTTCTATATACACTTTATGGTCATGTCAAGCAATTGGAAATAATGTAGGCCTATCTTGTTAATCGCCTGTTTTGTATGTAAATATTCATACTTTCGATATACATGTATAACGATATTGTATTATATATATATGTATATATATATATGTATATATATATATATATGTATATATATGTATATATATATATATATATATATATATATATATATATATATATATATATATATATATATATATATATATATATATATATGAGGAGAACGAAGAAAAGTAAAACCAAAGAATTAGTTACAGTAAAAAGTGTTCTAATCAGAATGTTTCACGCCAGCATTTGCATATGATTACTAAAGCAAATTGAAGAACCAGTGTGTTCCTATTAAACCAATCAAGTTACTTCTGTTTGCGTTGTGTTTTATTTTCGTCATTTTTGGCAAGGAGGGGCATTTTACGGTGGGGTACGGTTGGAGACTCGTCATTGTAGCCAACTGCCCTTTGAAAGAGAAGAGAGGAGAAACAGAACTAGACCACCAATGGTGGAAACTTCGACTTCGACGGATTCAGGATTTCAAGCACAAAAGGGAGGGGACTAACTCCATAAGGGCAAATTCCGCACCTACGAGCGCCAATTGTACGAAGCCTCGAAAGAGGGAGTGGGGTGGTCTAAGAAAAAAAAACTTGAAATTTATGCACTTGATTGGTATTTCTGACATCTGACAATTAAAATAAACACCACATATTGTCAAGCAACCGTCAAAAAAGGTAGTGTCGAAAAAGCGGCCCGCTACAGCCGGGAAAGCCCCCTCTGGATCTGCGTCTCAGTGTAAGTGCAATTTTGGTAAATTAACATATTGGAAGGTGACTTGACAACATCTGAACAATTCTAACTTGGCGACATTCGAAAACGGGACAACATATTCTCAACACGGAAACTTTCGCTTGGACAATCAAGAGAAGGGTTGATCTTTGGGTAAGATTTTTCAGGCAGTCCAAAACCCTCAGGCTGAGTTTATTAAAGTGTATCTAGGTTGTTATTCCTGTTTCGATTGTATAAATTACATACTGAAAGAAAAATAACAAAATGTTGTAAAAATCCTATTTTTTAAATCGATACAGCATTTAAAAAAAAGACAATATTCGAAAGGAAATTGAATCGTTTATAAGCAACCGGGGCAACGAAATAGCTCCCTTCATTATCGACTATTGCTATTGCCTACGTAGCAGGCTGCACCGCATATTCATTGTTCAGTCTTAATTATGTTTGGGAACCCTAAAGAGGAGATGAGCAAACAGCGTAGGCTTCGTGGGGTACTATTTTCATTGTTCGAACAGGGAGCTGCTACTGTGGCAGCTCCCTGGTTCGAATTACCCAGTGCGGGGAGTTGTTACGTAACAACTCCCTGCCTTACGGAAGCCGAGAACATCGCGGTGGTGTGAAATCGGACATGCCAGTTTTCCCACCCCTTTTTTCGGTGGATAATGGTAAGGAGAAATCAGGATACGATTTCTCCTTACCATTATCCACTGATAATGTGGACTGGAGAAAACCAAAGTTATTGAGGGGGTACTTCAAGAAAGGACCACTTCACAGTGTCTATTTTCGAACACCCTGTCCATAAATGGACGCGCCCATACATGACACGGATTGACGCTATATAAGTTTGGTTATATTATTACCAACGTGGGATGATCCCACCGTGGTACGGAGAAATCGTCGACGAGCGAGCTAGCTATGTTACTTAAATTGAAAGGCGGATCCGCGTCATGTGCGGGCGCGTCCATTTATGGACACTGTGTAATGGTCCTTTCTTGAAGTACTCCCTCACTAACTTCGGTTTCTCCAGTCCACATTACCAGTGGATGATGGTAAGGAGAAATCGTATCTTGATTTCTCCTTCCCATGTTTACGTAGAAAGGGGTGGAAAAACTGGCATGTCCGATTTCACACCACCGCGATGTTCTCGGCTTCCGTACTGCCTTGTGCAAACACTAGCGAAATTGCAAACAATGCATAGCTTTGTGAAGCTTTGCTTTGTATGTAGTAGATGGATTACTCCAGCGAGTCCTGTGTTTTTATCATGGGTGCATTGGCATGGAAGATGTTCGTTTGGCCAATTCGTGCGCGAAATATACAGCGAAACTAAATGCCAAATGATTTCACTTGGCGATCTTGGCTTTAAAACGCCAAACAAGTGTTTGCACTTAGACTGTTAGAAGAATCGATTGTTTTGGACGAAAAGAAGGCAAATTCATTTCAAATTTTCTCCAATATACTTGGATGAAATGAAATGAAATTTGCAGGGAAGATTACTGACAAGATTTTAAAGCAACTGGCACCAGTCAATTTTTTATTTTTTGTTCCAGTCAGGAGTAAATCCTGCCAACGCGGAACGGTCTGTTTTCAATTCAAAATTGCCCCCTAAAAACATCGTTTCTCGTGACATCGATTATTCCTGAAAAACATATGATCATGGGCGACCCATGAACTAGTGTGCAAACTTTCTGGCTCAAATATCAAAAGCCCTAGAGGAAGATAGGTTTTATGGCCAAACATTGAAAAATAAGCTCTAGAGACGTCATATAACCATCGATCAACACAAAATTGTAGTGGTAAAATTTACGTAACACGTTACACATCCTCTCTAAATTTCAGATCCATAGCTTACAAAACGGCCAAGAAAACGCAATTCAAAGACAAAATCTCTGAACGCCTCGCCAAAAACCGCTGTGGCGTTCGCATTACTTCGACTAGAAGTCTTCTAGTCGAAGTAACTAGACCACCAATGGTGGAAACTTCGACTTCGGCGTATTCAGGATTTCAAGCACGAAAGGGAGGGGACTAACTCCATAAGGGCAAATTGTGCAGCTACGGGCACCAATTGTACAAAGCCTCGAAAGAGGGAGAGGGGTGGTCTAAGGAAAAAAAAAAACTTGAAATTGATGCAATTGATTGGTATTTCTGACATCTGGCAATCAAAATGAACACCACATATTGCCAAGCAGTTTTAGGACCGGTCTAAAAAAGATGGTGTCGAAAAAGGGGCCTGCTACAGTCGGGAAAGCCCCCTCTGGATCTGCGTCTCAGTGTAAGTGCAATTTTGGTAACTAAACATATTGGAAGGTGACTGGACAACATCTGAACAATTCTAACTTGGTGACATTCGAAAACGGGACAATGATAATTTCTCAACACGGAAACTTTCGCTTGGACAATCCACCCACCCAATATTGTGAAAACACTACTTGTCTACAGCCATTTACTGCCCTTCAATGACATCTCATCCAAGCTGATATCTTAACAAGAGCCTGAGAACTGAGGGTTGATCTTTGGGTAGTCAGGCAGTCCAAAACCTTTCGTTTACAAAAAAAAATATGTGTATCTTTTGTAATTGCTGATTAGATTGTGTAAATTACATACTGAAAGAAAAATTACACGCAAATGTCGTAAAAATCCTATATTTTAAATCGATACAGCATTTTAAAGTAAAGACAATATTCGAAAGCAAGGCAATTGAATCGTTTATAAGTAACCGGGGCAACGAAATAGCTCCCTTCATTATCGACTATTGCTATTGCCTACGTGGCAGGCTGCACCGCATATTCGTTGTTCAGTCGTAATTATGTTTGGGAAGCCCCAAAGAGGAGATGAGTAAACAGAGTACGCTTTGTGGGCTACTATTTTCATTGTTCGAACAGGGAGCTGCTACTCTATGGCAGCTCCCTGGTTCAAATTACCCAGTGCAGGGAGTTGTTACGTAACAACTCCCTGCCTTGTGCAACACTAGCGAAATTGCAAACAATGCATAGCTTTGTGTAGCTTTGCTTTGTATGTAAACAGATCGATTACTCCAGCGAGTCCTGTGTTTTTATCATGGGTACATTGGCAGGGAAAATGTTCGTTTGGCCAATTCGTGCCCAAAATATACAGCGAAACTGAATGCCAAATGATTTTATACTTGGCTTTGTCTTGACGGTCTTGGCAAACAAGTGTTTGCACTTAGCAGAATCGATTGTTTTGGACGAAAAGAAAGCAAATTCATTTCGGATTTTCTCCAATATATTTCGATGAAATGAAATGAAATTTGCACAGAAGATTACTGACAAGATTTTAAAGCAACTGGCACCAGTTAATTTTTTATTTTTTGTTCCAGTCAGAAGTAAATCCTGCCAACGAGGAACGGTCAATTTTCAATTCAAAATTGTCCCATAAAAACATCGTTTCTCGTGATATCGATTATTCCTGAAGAAGATATGAACATCGGCGACCCATGAACTAGTGTGCAAACTTTCGGGCACAAATGTCAAAATCCCTAGTAGAAGATAGGTTTTATGGCCAAACATTGTAAAATAAGCTCTAGAGACGTCAGATAATCATCGATCAACACAACATTTTAGTGGTAAAATTTACGTAACACATTACACATCCTCTCCAAATTTCAGACCCATAGCTTACATAACGGTTACGAAAACGCAATTCAAAGACAAAATCTCTGAACGCCTCGCCAAAAACCGCTGTGGCGTTCGCATTACTTTGACTAGAAGTCTCCTAGTCGAAGTAAAAATGTGTGGCAAAGCTGTCGAGAATTGGAGATGAGTGTTATGGTACAGTCAAAAGTCCGGATGTTGGAAACTACACTACAAAGTCTAATGGATAGGCATGCAGACCATCTTTTTTTTGGGGGGGGGGGGCAACTAACAACTCTTTCTTGAAGAAGCATGAAGGGGGCAAACGGTGTTCTAAAGCCGTTCAAGGCTGTGGTAGCAAATATTATCAGGCGCAAACATGGGCGTTAACAGCAGGGGGACAGGCTCCCACTTCTGAAATGGGGATATCACATCGTTTGACCCGATTTTTTCCAGAACCCTCATAGAAACATATTAGGCGCATGCTACAGTCCATAGCTAAAATGGCTGATCCAATAAATCAAACTCGAAAATCGTGAAAAAAGCCAGTTTCATTCACAAACATCTGAAACTCAAGGCGGTTGAATAGTTACCATGTTCCTATAAAAGCCGGTTGCCCACTAGGCGACCAACGGCTTGCGATTCCTTACGACCTCCTGGGACCTCAGAAAGTAGCCTAAGTGTGAGAGCGATTGCTCGCAACTGGTCGCAAGAGCTCGCAAGCCATGAACACAAGAGCTCGCAAGGGAACATGTTTTAAAGATCTTGCGATCTCCGCAAGATGTCGCATATTGTCGGTCGGTCGCATATTGTCGGTCGGTCCCATATTGTGAGAGGGTGATCGCAAGAAGTCGCAACTCCAAGTTCCCTAAAAATGCAGTAACCTGTGAAAAAGAAGCCAGGGTAAAGAGTACAAATAACTGTATACGGGCCGTGGCCACGGTGGGTCGCCGAACGTAGCTGCTGTAGTGGCTTAACATTTCATTTATAATCTTAAGTTAACTCAGTGTTAGAAAAAAATAGCAAAAAAAAAAATCAATCAATCAATCAATCAATAAATAAATAAAAACACGTACAGTAAAGTTCCCGTAAGGCCTTTAAAATGTATGGAAACGGACCGAATAATCCAGTCACCATGTATGAGGGATGATTTTTACTTGCTACAAGGTTCCAAAGGCCTTCAAACCGACCGCAATTAATTGAGGAGAGGTTGGTGGTACATGAGCTATCTAGATGTTAAGAAACGTTTAGACTTCTTGCCAAAATCTTTACCGTCATGATATGGTAAAAAAAAACTAATGACGGCCAGCTTTTCGGCTGTTCTGTGATTGGTAACTTTAACCAGGGTTGTTCCCGTTACACTTTGAAAGAAACTCGTTATAGTTACAGTTAATTCCATTTCAATTGTAACTCGTTACAGTAACTAGTTACAATGTTGAAAAAGTAACTAGTAACAGTTACTTTTGACTGAAAAGTAACTAGCTACATTTCAAAAGTAACTAGTTTCTTCAAGGTGAATAAACGGTATACCTCGGTACCTGAAATGGAAGGGGGCCATAATTAGATAGTAAGAAGGGGGCACATGAGAGGACCGAACCTCATTTGTGCCGGTTATCTTTAGGTGTCCCCCAAAGAAAGTCAATGATGCCAGCTGATCTTCAATGGGGATTCAGGCAGAGGCTCCTAACTCTTATCATGAAGCAGAGAATCATGATACTGTGTCGGAGCTTACGCAAACTATTTGCTAGACGAATATGGTTGTAACCAAAATTTTCCCAGTTACGATAGTATTTCTTTGAGGGTGGAAATCTTTATACTCCCATCACAATTTAGAGAGGTTAGCGGCTATTAAAGGGGGAGAGCGTTGTTTTAGCAGTAATTTAAGTCTTCACCCCTCAAGGGCATAAATATGGTAATACGATGCTCTGTATTTGTTAACGGTAAAATTTTAAAACCTCACCGCTAAGGTTGAGCTAAGTGATATTTCGGCATAAATCTCAAGTTTCACATTGTGTCGATATAAAACAATGCATAGAAATGGTAAGACTATGTAGTTTACACAGGCAGACCATGTGTCCATAATTCACTTTGCCTTTACAATAAATAGGTTAGGTGAAGCTTTAAGTCGGACACTTCTCTACTCTTTCAATTAGCTTTGTTAGGATACTTTTAACGCCATTTAACCATTTCAATATTCTGTTTTGTTTTATATTAAGCTTACTATTATTCCAGTGTAAGGAGTTACGGGCATTGAAAAGAATATGATACAGCCTAAATTCATACGTTTGATTCATCAAATAAGGATACCATACATGTTAAATTAAATACGTAAATGGATGCACGGTGTTTACCGCCGATTGGTACCATATAAATTACTGGGCTCCACCGCACGGGTCCGGATTCGACTAGCTTAAGACCGGTCTCAAGAGCGTTTTTTCTAGATTAGGAATTTGCCCGGAATAGAAGGTCCCGGAATCGAAAATTTTCCGGAATGTGATGTAACTGGACTTGTACTCGGAGTTCATTCCAGCCGAGTTCTCAGTTACATTAAAAGTGTGTATAGTTCCATTATAATTTGTGCACAATGTACAGATGCAAAGTATTGTCAAACATGATCAACTAAATTACTGAGGAGGCCAGGCTATGGAAGTGGTTACAAAAGATGACTTTATTAATAGTGGACATGTACAATAGAATTGAAACATCTGTAAGTGTTACCGGTATCAATTTGAAAATTTTCTATTACTACTTTGAGTAAAATGCAATTTGTGGTCATTTTGACTATTTGTAACGGGAAAGTAACAGGAACAAAATGTAACGCCGTTACAGTTACTTTTACACAGAATTGTAACTAGTTACTTGCTCCGTTACAGAAATGCAAATGTAACTCGTACAGGGTTCCGTTACACAAAATGTAACTCGTTACAGTAACGGCATTACTAGTAACTTGTTACTTCCCAACCCTGGCTTTAACCTGTCGAAACCTTCTACATTCAGGCGGGTATCCATCAAGAGGAGGGGGTAGTTTGGGTTCCCTTCCCCGGATTGGGAAAACGTTGCTATATATACACTCTCCAACGTGTCGCTACAATCTTCGTTTGTAAAACTGAAGTCACCCCCTACCTCCCCACCCCATCACCGCCCGGGATAATAAATCCTGCATATACGCGGATGTACTAGGCTCAGGCTGTAGGTAACGAACCCGACACCATTCCTTGTTACACTGAAAACTTGTCTGTTTCGTGGCCTTTGTATCTTTGGACATGATCTAAACCAGTGGTTCTCAACCTGTTTCAGCTCACCCGCCCCCTTTCACCGAATGGGGCTGGGCATCCCCCACCCGTCAAGAATGAAACGACAATAATGAAAACACATGTTGAAAATAGGGTAGGACCTATACACATAGGCACTGTTTTTACGTATGGGTTCCACCCAGAGAAGCAAAATAACGGCGGAACTCAAAAGCTGACTCCCTTTTGTGATGGCGAATAACAAAATTGGGATCAGGGGACGGAGAAGCTTTTGTGGAATTTAACAGACACCAGGGGCCCCACCCAAGTGTGGACTGTTCCCCCAAGGGCTCCTAATGGGGCTCAGGGGCAACGTCCCAGTGGGGGACCGGGGCGAAGCCCCCGAAGCTCTTGCATATTTACGAAATTGTCGACGAATAACCTTAAATGCGCACTATAGAGATTACAGAATAGATTAGAGAAATCAACCTCAGAGTATTTTGTATTTCAATGGTTACTAAGGGAAGTTCCCTTTGATTCTGCAAGGGGCTTTTCCTCTGGATGGAGGAAGAAGGATGGTAGGGGTCGCATGGGACTTAAAAGGACGTTTGCCACTAAAGCTGTCCTACGGGCAAAAATATTGAGAAGGCCTAAATTTGAGAACCGAAATATTGCATTTTTGAAAACATTTTAACGTTTTACTTCATATTACAGTAGTAGATTGCAAAATTTATCTAGTATGTTATAGTTATCTATACAGTTTTCACTTCTGTCAGTGTGTCATGTTTATGGACAGCAAGAAAACAACTAAATTCAAAGTAAAAGTGGAGGCACAACTTTTAGCCATTGCCCCTCCGCTCACCGCTTTCTCTGCTACTAATGAGAATATGAGGGTCGTCACTTTCCTGGCTAGGAAATTTTTTAAAATTAAACACCGCTAGATGCGATTTCGTGGAATATAGCAATAAAGATAATCCATTAACTTTGTAAGGCACCTGAGGAGTGAATGTTAGACCTTCTCGACGTGTTGACGTTATGTATCTCCTTCCTATGCGACCGAATTTGAGAGCTCAGCTAAAGGAAACCTTTTGGAATCTCAGTAATGCCCGTCTTAAATTAAGTATCTCATTTTTCAAAGCTCCCCTTACCAGCCCCTTAGCGATAACGCCTTCGTGGAAACCACTTATCTAAACAAAGGCTTTCCTGCCATGCATATTAAAGCTTGCCAGTCGGCTCTTCGTACACGGTTTTTCACATGTGTGTACCATTGTAGGGAATTGATTTGTATTATATTATTTGAATTATTTATATTTTTGTGAAACATCAGTGTTAAAGTAAGCAGGGACGGATGCAGGTTTTGACTAAAGGGGGGGGGGGGGGTTGCGATATAATTACTATCTAAGAGGAGCGCAACCATGAGTTGGCGCGAAGCGTACAGAGATAATTTTTGGTCCAGAAGACCCCCAGATTGCAGGAAATGGCATTTCCCACTCGTTTCTTAGGCTCTTTGATCCGTATAAAACAAGCTTTCATTGAAGTTCCCTGTGTCAGAAATTTTATGATAAATGTCTGGTCAGAAAGTTGTCTTCCTTCTTGTGAAAGATGCATGCTGTACAGCACGATAACGATCTGGAGCGTCAGGAGTTCGGAGCATTCAGTCATTTGTTGTGCTCTCTGTAGGCACTCACAGTGACTTACTCAAAGTTGCTCGCTTGTGCTCCATAAAGAAAATTTGGTTTCTCTTTTTGAAATCTTCTGAAAGTATTTTGGTATTGGGGCCTTAAAATTCAACTGGTAGGCTTAATCGCATGCATGGGATATTTGTTTGTCTCGTTATCTAAGCGGAGCGCGACCATCGGTTGGCGCGGCGTCAGGGGTAGTACCAGGATTTGCCAGACGGAGGCCAGCGACCTGAAGCCCCGATAGCCATGATGTCGTCTAGGAATTGGTGAGGAGGAATTTGAAGAAAACTTGTGTACTAAGATTATGACATTGCGGGGCATACTATTTCATAATATTTGTATATACTAGAGAAATATATTTCCGCCCTGATTTATCGTTTTTCCTAGAATCTAAACTGTGAAATTTCAAAGCGCGCGAAGCACGCGAAATTTTTTTGGATAGACCTACACTAAACAGAATCTGTACTTATTTGAAGCATATATATATATATATATATATATATATATATATATATATATATATATATATATATATATATATATATATATATATATATATATATATGTATAGGTCAATTGTCAAGGCAGTTGGGCGCTATCGGGCTACGGCATAACCTACGCTGTACTTCCCTCCTCGAGTCACTAGCAGTACCGTACGACATACACAAGAGAACATTAACTAGGTTTAGCAAAATGAGATGAAATGACCGACATTTACATAAATCCATGTATTCTACTTATATTAAGTTACTTGAAAAGGTGGAAAGGGTTTGTACTATATTTAGCTATTAGTAAGGGAACTGAGGAAGAGTGGGCAAGGTGGACCGAAAATTTTAGGTTTATCGCAGAAGTGACCCTTTTGAAAAGTAATAAGTAATAAAATAAGTAAACCGACCAGGTCGGTAGCGACAGCATTTTCCAGACAGGGGGCCGGATCATGCAGTGACCCGAAGTTCCGACAGTGCCTATGTCGAGGGGGTGGTAAGGAGGGGTTATGAAGGAGCCTAAATATCCCAAGCAATTGCAGGGCATATTTTGCATAATATCACTGAATACTTCATGAGCCGAGTTGGGCGCCAAAGCGCGCGAAGGGCGCCAAATTTTTGTGGTTTTATACAAAAAATATATGTAATCATTAAGAACAAAAAGAAAAAAAGAAAAACTTTAGGGGTTGTAGACCACATCAGGGATAACATACATTTTATCGAAACCAGCTGGACTATGAAATACCCACACTTTGCTCCCATAGGCGTAGGAGCCCAACTTGATTTGGGGGGCGGGGCTGGAACGACTTGCCCGAAAATTATAACCCCAAATTTCCGCGCGCTCCACGCACGTTCGACATGTTAATGTACATATCATATAGACATTAATCGTTTTATCACACCGCATGCCAGTAATATACAATAATTTGCCTTGTTTCTACCTTCTTTATTGGTTTTAATTTTGACGGAAGTCGTTGGTCGCCGGTCTGGGGGAGGGGTCTAAGGGAAGGGGTGCCACATATGCTAACTTTGAAGTAAGATTTGTGTTAAAAAATTTACGTATTTTAGGTACTAAAAAAACGGCATTACCCCCTCTTCTGAAAATTTTTGAAAAATTAGGTGTCCTTACATGCAATCTGATGCCACATATGCTACCTTTGAAGTAAGATTTGTGTTAAAAATTTAGGTGTTTTAGGTAGAAAAATCAGCATCAGTGAGGGTGGGGCATGGCGATATGGCCCCTCAAATACACCACTGATAATCATAATATAAGTTTAGCCATTAAAAAACACATTGATGAATTAATACGGAATATATAGGTGCTGGTGTAATTCAAATCAGAATTAATTTTTTGTATTAATTACCAAGGAAGTTTTTAAATTATTAATACCCTTTAGCTACATCATTGCATTATTTTTCTTTCAGTAGGTGCCTGAAAAATTCTCAGCATTTTGCCCGAATTTTCACAAAAATTTTTGGTTGGGGGCTGCAGCCCCGCAGCCCCCCGCCTCCTTCGCCTATGTTTGCTCCTTGAGTCGCTCACCAACTGACCGTACCGCATGACGCACACAAGACAACAGCAAGTGATATGGGATGGAATTTACGACCTCTACATAAACTGTGTACTCTGCCTACATGTTACTTGTTAAGTTTGACAGGTCTTGTGCTATCTAGCAATGCAGAATGGAAGTATCGAAGAAACTGGAGTGACTCTACCGCACGCCTAGCGAGCCGGAAATTTTGGGTTCTTTAAGGAAAATTGTCCTCTTGAGAGCAAAAAAACAGGTAAACCGTCGGGGCGACTTGTCGCCGTTGGGGACTACACACTTTACCGTATCGACTAAGACTCCCCGACGCAACTGTAAAAAATTCCCCGACGGGGGGCCATGGCCCCCTGCCCCCACCTGGTCCCATCACTGCGCGGCGTGAACCAAGAAAAATTCACCCTTCTCAGACCTTACAATCTATACTTAGGCCATCTTCATGTTGCATGTTTTGTATGTTTGTCATTTCCATGGAAACATTACGTTTCTTTGATACCCTCCCTTGCTGTACATACAACCATACCGTCTAGAGGCACGAAAGAAAATATGCTAAAATACCGCCTACAGGTCCCTGGCACTTCCCATGTGCAAGAAACTCCAGGCAAACACCCACTCTTTCGCACAGAATAATGTTTAAACGTGATCTTGGTCATAACGTACTCTTGGAAAAAAAGGAATATATCTTGAGTAACAAATGAAAGGGATCCAGTATATAAGCGAAATTTGGATTATAATACCTTCCCGAACAATGGTAACTTCTTTAGATGTATGTTCCAACTGAACAGTCTATTTTTCCCTGAACGTCTTTACATCCAACGGATGTCCAAAGTATGATTGGCCTTCTCGATTTCTGATTATATTAAGTGATTCCAATTCAACGACAACCACTATCAGTCAACACAATATTTGAATTTTTTCAGCGGGAGTACAATCGAAAAGCTGGAGTCGCGTTCCCATTTTTTAAAACAGAGTTAGGCACTACTGGATGCAATTTCATTGCATATGGGAACCAAGATTTAGAGCTGGACCTCCTCTTGAAGGACTCTATAAGGATTTCGAATGAGAGAGAATGGGGACGATAGAAGGAAAAATACGCTGTCAGCAAACTTATAATTATGGAATGTTAATTTCATTGTTGTAACTGAAAATACCCTTCAAAACATAGCGTGGATAATAAACAATAATACAAAATGAAAAAATCCTCGAAAATCAAAGGGGGGTCTAAACCCCTAACCCCCCCCCTTGGATCCGCCCTTGGTAAGTGTATTAAATGTCTTCACTTTGTCGTGCCGGGATTCGTATTTGTTACATTTTTATTAGTACATTTTGTTCCCACAAGTGTACATATAACAAAAATACTGTCTTACACAAACAAAACAGTCCATTTACACCATTCTTCGTCGAATTTATAAAATCATTAACTAAAGCTCCATATTTCTGAATGCAATAATACTTACTTTTTTACAAAGAAAATAAATGCCTCTTTTGTAGGCTTAACAGACATATATATATTTACTCCTATAAAGAAAATACTTAGAATAGTGCAATTCAATGTCTTATTCAAGTCGTTACTGATAAATAGTTTTAGCATTCAGTGCAAAAGGCAATCTAATTTTAGTCTTATTGGTTCTCTTAAATTATCCCAAAACTGAAAGGGAACATGGAAACAAAAAAAGTAAGTGTTGAATGGTTTCAGCATTTGATTTACAGAAGAAACACAAATCATTATCACTTAGGTCATTTTTTTGAGATAATCATTACAACTAAGAATACGATCGTCGTGATCCTGTAATGCAGCCATTGCAATTTTGTATCGTTTGTCGTAATAAAAGGCCCCAGATTTATATTCTCCCACGCTTTCTGACTTGTGTTAATTTTCAGTAGTTCCCTTCACCGTGTAGGCGTGCGTTGCTGTCATATGAATAATCTTTTGATAGGAATTCATAAAAGGATTTGCAGTCTGGTTCAAAAGAAAAAAAATCTTACAGGACATTGGGTAATAAGTGACAAACGAATTTGTACTAGCATTAAGCCCATGTTCAGACCCCCTGTTTGTAGTTTGGAATTAATTGGTTTCTTTTGACTCTTTCTCTCGACACCCAGATGTAAGTGTATGCCGAATTAAGACTTGTGAGAAAGACAACTTTGAAAGAAAGAGGTATTTCACAACAACTACTTTGCCAAGAACAGTTAACTGCCTTTTAGACCACACTTTAATCAAGTTTTAATGACAGATCGTGTCAGAAACTTGTAATATTTTCGAAAGGATGCAAGCTCAGGTCAAATCCAACAAATAGAATGAAGGACTGTGATGTTGTTCCATTGTTGTTGTTGTTCCATTCATGTTTATTTTTTGTCTGAAATGTTGCAGATTCATCGTCATATTGGGCAAATGATAGAAGCCCGGCGGTAGTGGCGTAGCCAGGGGGACAGGGGGCGAGTTGCCCCCTCTGGAAAAATCTTGGGGGAAATTTTGAAAGTGAATATGTGGTGAAATTTGCGCATGATCTGGTAAAATTTTAAATTTCTCAACCAGTACACTTTACTTATTTAAAAGTATATGCCACACTGGCACAACCAGTCCTCATTAAGGTTTTCAGAGATGGAATAATGACACCATGCTTATAGTTGTACT
This sequence comes from Holothuria leucospilota, assembly GCA_029531755.1. NCBI lineage: Eukaryota > Metazoa > Echinodermata > Holothuroidea > Aspidochirotida > Holothuriidae > Holothuria > Holothuria leucospilota. Next base: position 26,198,364 of record CM055978.1, read on the forward strand.
AGTTATGTTTTACAATCTGTTTTATACAGCATGGGATCTCTGGACCTCTGACAAGGGACTCTGTCCTTTTACTGTGTACTTCCAATGTTTCTTGATAATTAAAGCAGCAGCATTGTGGTATATGCAGTTTGTTAGAATGGGTCAGTGGTCAAGTGCTATACTCTGCTACAAGGGCAGGTCCTCGTAAAATTTGGACTGATTGTGGTGAATGTGGTGAACTGATGAAGGGAAAGGTGTACCAGGGTTCACTTAATTACTGTACTTCACCCATTGTGATTCTGATCTACCAGTAGGACTCAAGAAAAATTCACCAAGACCTGAAGACAAGCAAGATAAAAAAAGCTTCCTTAAAAAATAGGAGTTCTTGGTAATGTATTCAGTTTACATTTAGCACCAAATGTGGCACCATTTTGCATCTAGACCACCTTATATGAGCAAAAATTTTCCAAAGGGGAGGGGGGATCCCCTCCCCTAAGACCCTCCCCCGAGGACGGCGATCAGTCACATCAGCCAGGTCAGAGGAAAACACCCGGACAAAATTTGGACCTGCGGAGAACACTGATTATTAGGAGGCAGATCACTAATTGGGGGAAATCTTGGTGCTCTTGTCCCCCCCCCCCGACAAAAAACCTGGCTAAGCCACTGCCCGGCGGCCATCTTAGTAAGCCTAAATTTGTTCGAACGGTGTCGACCGTATTGGTTATGTCATCCTCTGTCCATATAATATGAGAGGAGTGGCGCTCTTCCATTTTCCCATTGTAGGCTGGTAAACATGCTGCCCATACGTTGATATGAGAATACCTGTTCTCGAAATATTGGAAACAATTATTATATTTTCCAGCAAATTTCCTTATTTGTGGGACATCTAGGATCTCCAGAGGCTTTAGGAAGGAATTCTTAAGATTTTATATAGAATGAAAGTCGTTAAGTTCCCATATTCTGTTTTAAGATTAATTATAAGGATTTAAATAAAGCGCTTGATGGTAATATGTGGAAATAGTGCTGCTAGCTATTCAGACTATCGTGAACAAACGTCATGCTGATACTGTGATGCTGCGTACAGGCTAGGCGAGGCTACACTTCTACGTTATAATGTGGTGAGATGGGTACGCTGCAAACTCGTCCTAGAAAAACATGCGTCAGTGAAGTCTTTGACTTTGTGAAGACTCTTAAATCGCAGACATTGTCACCACAGGGTAGACTGGTTCACGGCCATGGTATGAATTTATGTAGTTTTACCTCTTATGTAGTCTCTTAGGCCTACCTCACGTGTTTACAGTTTGGCTCGCAAGTCGAAACCGCCCGAACATTATTTCGTTAAGTTAGTGTTAGTGTTAGGCTTACCGAAAGGGTCCTAATGTTAGGCTACCAGCAGGCAGTACTCCAAGTATCTAACTGGGTAGCCTAGGCCTAGCCCAGATTGGAAAGTTTGTCTTGCGCGGGGTATCCCCGCAATTCTCCTGGCCGTTATGACAATCACCCGCTCACCATCACCCGCGCACCATCACAAACTTACCAATCTGGGGCTTAGCAAGCCAAGGGCTAGCCTATACTTACGCCTAGCCGCCTAGGCCTGCATAATAAGTGTAGTGAAGAACCCTTATGAGGCCACAGACGTTCCGAGCATTATACATACATATACACACTATATATAGGTATGTCACCTTTCAGGACGAGACTCAAAGCTTGGCCTATTTTTACATTATTACGTTCTCTGCCAAACTCACTGATTTCTTTCAATGACGTCGTTCGATGGGTAAGAACATCTAACACCTCTTCGGACACAACTCGGGCCATAAAATCACTTCTGGTCAGAATTATTCGTAAAAAATGGAACGTCGGGGGAACCAGTGTAGCCAAACTTCACAGTGGCAGATGACGTATTGATTATAGCCTGCGCAGCCACCTATGCCGTCTCGTAAGCGAAAACGCGGTGCAAGGTAAAGCGAAGCAAATGATCGAGTAGTCGCTTTGCAGGTAGATACGAGTAGCTTATTATTAGACAAATCCTATGTAACGTGCGTTGTGATTGGCTAACAGTTAAGACAACCGGGCGAACGTTTTAAATTGCCAAAGAATTTGTGTCTTTCGTATTATCTTTCGAACTACCACTTATACCGTACAGAAGTGGTAAGAACGAAAAAGAATGTGTGTATCCTCGCAGTTTGCTTCTTCAACGTTGAAATGACTCTTTGGCAATTTAAAACGTTCGCCCGGTTGTCTTAACTGGCTGGTTTGCCGAAATAATGTGACAATAAACTCTTTCACGCCACTTTTTAAAAGGATTAAAATTATCAAAGGCGCAGGGATTAAACTATGCAGTGCATGCTACAACAATCCACCATACCTTTTAAAGTGTGGAGCACCGTAAACTTGATAGATAAGACTAAAAATGTTACCTCTAGACGGCAGAAAAAGATATGCTTAATATCGTTCAAGATAAATGCACTTCGGGAATTTTCCCGGGCGTAACTTCCAAGGTTACGTGTTTACAGTTCATCAGTCTCAAAACATGTGCAATCTGCACAAAAAAGTGACCAAGCTATGTAGCTCTGGGCTTAATTATGCAACCCTGGCTTGCAAGCCTTGTAGGTGCAACTAAAATATTTGTAACTACGTTAGCCTCCCCATTTAAGCTGACTTAATAATTTTAACAAAAGACGATTAAACATTTTTATAATTTTTCAACGTTAGTATAATTCCTGGAAAAGTTTCAACCCCGAAAATTCGCAAAGATGAGTGAAATTCTTTCAGCCATTACATTTATTAACCCCAAATTATAAAATATGGAGCATTCCAGTGGTGAACTTCATGGATAATCATATTAATTTCGAACATAATTAGCACAGTTGGTTGGACTTGCTGAACGAACCGGCGCACTGTACGTGCATTGTACAGTACAATACAGTATTTGTAATTAGCAGAGCTGATTGAGCTTGCTGAATGAACCGGGTCGGCCGACCAGCCATGTGATTTGCTGCTTCGCACGTTGCATGAATGATAGTTCATCACATACCGTACGTACATTGTACAGTACAGTATTGCGTACGAGACAACTATGCCCGAGTCCCGTTAAAACGTAAAGTATGAGGGTAGCTGCTGTTATCGCAAAGTTTCACCGTTCATAATTACGAAGAAACTGGTATTTTCAGCAGGTGTTAGGTAAAAAGGCATTAAAGTTCAACGTTACAATTTTTACGGAGCATGCAGTAATACATATGGGTAAAAATTTTCACACCATTACGACATAACGGTGCTGGAATTCTTAGCAGACACATCTACAGTATATTACGTATGAATTGCAGCAAGGTCACAAGGCACACTGTCGTACACTGTATGTGGTATGTTTGTACTCGACACTGCTCTAGGCATGTGTGATACTGTATCGCTGTAGCCGGAGAAGTGTGTCTTGAACTGCGATAATGCCAGTGATATCCATAGGCTTTTCATCTTACGGTGCTATGTTAGACCGCAAAAATCTCGAAAACGGTAATCAGTGGCATAACAAAAAGTATGCATGTTTGTGAAAAGTTTGAATAAATGCGTGATTCGCCCAAGCGTACGGACTGCTTGCGAAAACATTGCAAATAATGCAAACGTTTTAACTTGCATGCTACTTCGACGACCATCACTACCGGCGCCATTTTAAGTGTAGAAAACTTTGGTATTTAAAGTGATGGCGCTCTTCCGAAATGTTTATTTTGTTTATATACCTTGACTTGTTTTTATTTTCGGTTAACCGTTAACCGTTCGGTTAATAAAAACAGTTAAACGGATAGTGATTTAACCGGAAATGCACAGCCCTAAAAGCAATAATACTGAATATATTTGCTCAAGTTTCGATCGTGGTGGAAATTTTATCAGAAAAGGATTTCTCTTCAAGTCACTACTCAAAACTTCATTTCGAGCCATGTAGGCCTAGTGTGCAGCATTTGTAACCGGTAAGTCCCCATACGCGTGTCCTGCAATCTATCGCCTCAGCAAAATTTTTGCCGAAGTCAAGTCAACTTTTCTCGGCATTTACCTCGGCATTGCCAAATGCCGAGGCTATTTTTGAGGGCTGAATAACAAAAGTCTTCAATGCCTACGGCAGTTGGACAAAGTACTCAGACCAAGATCTTTCAGGAGAGCAGTCATCGAGCCAACATCATAGGAGTACTCACAGGCTATGAACCTAGCAGATCTTCTTTGTACTCCCTCCAATCTTTCACGAAGTGAGATCTGATGTGGGTCCCAAATGGTACAAGCATATTCCAACAAGGGCCTAAGTAAGCCATTGTAGGCAGCCAACTTGACTTCTTTGGGACAGAATGAAAGGTTTCTGCGTAATAAGCGGAGAATCTTATTTCCTTAAGGCTTTATTACAAACATACTGGATATGTTTACCCCAGTTGAGATTCTTGGTGATAGTCACCCACAGATACTTAACAGAATCGACTCTTGTCAGATCAGCCCCATTGAGAGTATACTTAAATATTTTAGGGTTGTGTTTCCTAGTAACAGACATAACATTACACTTAGCTGGATGAAATCCCACACCCCAAGTTTTGGCCCATTGGCCCAGATTGGTAATGTCCCTCTGCAGTTCACTGCAGTCATTAGGATCGTCGATAATCCTGTAACAAACCCAGTCATCAGCAAACAACCTAACTTCCAGAGACGCAGTTCTAACAATATCAATTATGTGAAACAGAAAAAGAACCGGTCCCAGGACAGATCCTTGAGGAACTTCGGAGAGAACAAGAACGGGAGCAGAACTAGTACCATTAACAACAACTGACTGATAGCTGTTGGAAAGAAAGTTATCGACCCAATTTATACCTTGCCTAGACACACCCAAGGAAAATAACTTTGCCTTAAGGAGTTCATGGGGGACTGTGTCGAGACTTTCTCAAAATCCAAAATGAATACATCAACTTGTTTATTTTTATCCAAAGCGGAGGCCCAGTCTTCCATAACAGACACTTCCTGGGTATCACAGCTGTGATTTTTACTTCGACTAGAAGACCTCTAGTCGAAGTAATGTGAACGCCACAGCCTTTTTTGGCGAGGCGTTTAGAGATTTGTCTTTGAATTGCGTTTTCTTAGCCGTTTTGTGAGCTATGGATCTGAAATTTAGAGAGGATGTGTAACATGATACGTAAATTTTACCGCTAAAATTTTGTGTTGATCGATGGTTATATGACGTCTCTAGAGGTTGTTTTTAATGTTTGGCCATAAAACCTATCTTCCTCTAGGGATTTCGATATTTGTGCCCGAAAGTTTGCACACTTGTTCATGGGTCGCCCATGTTCATATCTTGTTCAGGAATGATTGATTTCAGGAGAAACGATACAGTATTTTTAGGGGGCAATTTTGGATTGAAAATTGACCGTTCCACGTTGGCAGGATTTACTCCTGAATTGAACAAAAAATAAAAAATTAACTGGTGCCAGTTGCTTTAAAATCTTGTCAGTAATCTTCTCTGCAAATTTCATTTCATTTCATGGAAGTATATCGGAGAAAATCCGAAATGAATTTGTCTTATTTTCATCCAAAGCAATCGATTCTGCTAAGTACAAACACTTGTTTGGCGTTTTGAAGCCAAGACCGCCAAGACAACGCCAAGTGAAATCATTTGGCATTCAGTTTCGCTGTATATTTTGCGCACGAATTGACCAAATGAACATCTTCTCTGCCTTTGTACCCATGATAAAAACACAGGACTCGCTGGAGTAATCCATCTGTTTACATACAAAGCAAAGCTACACAAAGCTATGCATTGTTTGCAATTTCCCTAGTGTTTGCACAAGGCAGGGAGTTATTACGTAACAACTCCCTGCACAGGGTAATTCGAACCAGGGAGCTGCCACAGAGTAGCAGCTCCCTGTTTGAACACAGAAAATAGTACCCCATGAAGCGTACTCTGTTTGCTCATATCCTCTTTGGGGCTTCCCAAACATGATTATGACTGAACAACGAATATGCGGTGCAGCCTGCTACGTACGCAATGGCAATAGTCGATAATGAAGGGAGCTATTTCGTTGCCCGGTTGCTATATCCGATTCTATTTCTTTTCGAATATTGGCTGTATCGATTTAAAATATAGGATTTTTACGACATTTGCGTGTAATTTTTCTTTCAGTGTGTAATTTATACAATCGAAACAGGAATTACAAAAGATACACATATTTTTAATAAACCCAGGGCTTAGACTGTCTGAAAAATCACTACGTACCCAAAGACGAACCCTTCTCTTGTTAAGAAATCGGCTTGAATGAGATGCCATTGAAGCAGGGAGGTGTTATTAGCTAATAACACCTCCCTGATTGAAGGGCAGGAAATGTCTGTTGACAAGTAGTGTTTTCACATGTAGGTATATTGGGTGGATTGTCCAAGCAAAAGTTTCCGCATTGAGAATATATTGTCCCGTTTTCGAATATCACGAAGTTAGAATTATCCAGATGTTGTCCAATCACCTTCCAATATGTTTATTTACCAAAAATGCACTTAAACTGAGACGCAGATCCAGAGGGGGCTTTCCGGGCTGTAGCGGGCCCCTTTTTTGACACCACCTTTTCAGACGATCCTAAAGCTGCTTGACAATATGTGGTGTTTATTTTTATTGCCAGATGTCAGAAATACTACTTTTTTTCAGGTGCATAAATTTTAAGTTTTTCCCTTAGACCACCCCATTCCCTCTTTCGAGGCTTCGTACAATTGGTGCTCTTAGCTGTAGAATTTGCCCTTATGGAGTTAGTCCCCTCTTTCCCTTCCGTGCTTGAAATCCTGGATCCGCCGAAGTCGAAGTTTCCACCATTGGTGGTCTAGTTCCTGAATGCATGCTGCCTAGTGGAGAGAATATTATTCACTTCATAGTGATCCATCAAGTTAGAGCTGGTAATGTGCTCCAACAGCTTGCAGCAAATACAGGTCAGGGAAACAGGGCGGTAACTGGATAGGAGAGAGCTATCATTGTCCTTAAAAATCGGACAAACATTTGCCTTTTTCCAGTCGTTGGGGACATGACTACAAGTGATTGATTGTTGCAAAAGGTGACGATGCAACCAACAGTGTGCGTCAGGAACTGCTGTCACAATCAGCGTGTTAATTTTTGATGCAGCAGGCTCACCTCAAACTTTAACATGGAGGGCCACAGATTTTCCGCAGTCGCGGAAAACGCAGGAAAAAAATTGAATTAACATTTCTGCACGGAATATAGCAAAAAATTATCAAGCTCAAAATAAATGTAAATGTTTGAATAAAAACAGCTTTATTTTTCTTCAAAATGTCAAATATATGCCTGCACATACCAAAGACATAAAGAACATACACAGACATTTTACCATCTGAAATAATGGCAAAATCACCATAAAATCATCAAAACCCCTTGAAGTCACGACTGGAAAACAATTAGGCTAGGACACCTATGAAAATCGGCAAAATTTTGAAGGGTATATGCTTTGCTTATACTATAGTGTGTTAGGCTAGGTCACTTGTGTGTAAAAAGTGTTTGCTGCCTTCAGGATCGTAACCAGACAAATTTAGGACTTGTTTTCAACATAATTACTCCAAAGTCCAAAAATCATAGGTAACCAGTTATGCTTGAAATGAAATTTTGCAGAATTTGGAATGTTAAAAGGGAATTTTGTGATTTGTGAAGCGGAAAATCATTGGCCCTACAAATGTTTCAATGATGTTTTCAGATTAGTTGAGTAGTTTGATGATTCATTTAGACCAAATATGTCCTCAAAAAGAAACATCTCACCAAAAAAAATTTTTCAGCATGATCAAGATCAGTTGTCTCTTGATGGTGATGTCACATTTATTCGTAAAGGGAATTTTCCCTTGGGAATCCGGTTTTCCCATGGATAGTTTGGCCTCATGTAATGATGTACGTAGTTAAAATATTCAAAAAGTTCAACCATGACAGTTTGCTTACATAGCAGGCTCTGCGGCATATTGTGTGACTGAAAAAGGAATACGCTGCACAGCTTGCTAGGTAGGTAACTGTCATAGTTGGTCTTCTTGAATATTCCAGTGTAAGTATGTCATTACATGAGGCCAGTCTGCCAATGGGAAAACGGGATTCCCAAGAGGATATTCCCTTTACATTAAATTACTATTAGTGCCCACAAAATGTTGAATTGTCCAGAGGACTGCCTTTCAACATTTTGAAGTCTGCCAGAATTTCGGGTTGTCTCAAACTATAAGTCTGTAATATGGAATACTGTTTTCAGTACTTGAGCTTACTTCTCATTTTAAGATTTATTTGGATAAGAATTGTACAGTATACCTGCAGAAGGAAACCTGCATGCCACATCTATTCTTGGGAACAGGAGAGGCTCAAGTTAAGTGAGTCTGGAGTACATTTAAGCTCTATCTCTGTATTAATGTAGTCACCAGAAGTAATCCTTTCTACAGTACCTATAAGGCATTAGCCCATGTGATGTATGGTGAGTGCATCATTCTCTGTACAATGAGTCTCCACAAACCATAATTCTTTCCCTTCATTTAGTCTGCAACAGTCAAGAAGCGGAGAACCACCACTCTGGATGAAGACGAACTCCTTCAAGATGATGCATTACCCTCAAAGAAGGTATGTTATGTACATTTTTGTTTATTTCCCCATGTATTTGCTCATTTTCCACTAACCAGTCATGAGTATTTGGCAAAATTTTAGGCCTTCAGCAGTGGTTGCGTCTGGATTTGCTTGATGGTTGGCCAACAATCTGAATCCTCGATAAATGCGACAGGTTGCTGTAAGGATGGCAAAGGCAAAAGTTTCGGTATCCTTGGCACTCGAAAATTTTTGGGTTTTATTGAAAAAAATTGACAGGAGGTAACCTTCCCTGAAGGGAGTTGGGGAAAATTGCCCCCTTGCCACCCCTGACCAGCAACAAGCCTTGTTAGTAAGTAGAGTCACTTTTGCAATGATATGGAATTAGGGTTTAAATTGCAACATTTGAACACAAAGGGAAAATGTTTCATTAAGGGGTGGCTAGATTGAGAATTTTGGAAAAAAACAAGGATGCTCAAATGCTGTTTTACTATTTTGCAGCTTTTAAGTAAATTTATGTCCAAGGGTTAAGCCTGGTGCACTTTTATAATAACAGAAAGTAAACAATGTAAAAGACAGGTTGAGGGTGGAATTGGAATGAAAAAGGAACATGAGAAGTTTGGTTAACAGTGTGCACATAGTGGACATTCAATCTGTTCAAGCAAAATACAACTGAAAAACAGCAATGAGATTCACCAAATAATAATGGGTAGAGTCTTAACATTAACTGTAGAATGAAACTTCTAGTGTGAAATACTATGTCATCATCTAGCTTGTTTGTCTAATTTCTTCCATTTATGGGCAAGGTAAGGTACATTGCTTCAGTTAGTCTCATCTTTACAAACTTGCTTAATGCACATTGCCATGTCAGATGTTCTTTAGGAAGACAAATATTTTGGATTGGTATCTCTAGAATCTTTCCCAGCCGTGGCCAATGGATCTGCCTCCATCTAGGAGCTTGTCACCTGTGTCAAGACTAGTTTCTCAAGAAGATAGAAGCAAGTATATTGAAGCAGTTATAAATGTATGCCGTGGGCAAAGGATCATCATTAATTATGTCAAGTTTTACAAAGATTTACACTTTTCTAATGGCAGTGATGTTTGACAGTACCTGTGGTTCGAAAGGCCCAACATTAAAAACAACACTCTTTATGTTAAGGAAGCCATTTCAGTTGATGTTACATAATTTACAAAGACAGAAAGGGTGATGAGACTGTAGTCAATCATGCAGTCTCTCACATCCTTCTCCAATACATTGTTGGAGGAAGAATTTAGTTCAAGCAGTGATTATTAAATGCATCAGTTCCCTTGCAGCTAAGCATATAAGTCTCTTGATGGTCTTGAACTTACAGTATATATTTAAAAAAGAGATTCATATTTTACTTCAGTGTCAAGATTGTTCCAAAACTGAGATACATAAATTGCCACCAACTTTTTACAGAGATATTTTATGTTACGGTAGTTTGTTGGTGAATTAAGGACAGCATTGAAAATATTGAAGCATGAAAATGCAGAATTGGTAGGCCTACTTGAAAACGTCATCTTGTTACTTGATACAGTAGAATCCTCTTAATTGTTAGGGTCAATCCAGCAACACAAGTTTGTTGAAAGTTGCTGAAATGTTACACCAGTCTCCTAAAGCAAGGAAACATTGGCCAATAATTTACTGCAATAAGATTTTAAATTTATTTTACCCCTAGGTGTACATAGATCTACTGGAATTAAAACTTTTGTAACTATCACAAAGTTATTGGTAGGCCTACATCTTAAAAGAATTACAGTGACAGAGTATATCAGGGTTGGTCTGAACAAAATTGGAGGCTTGAAAGGGGATATGGCCTCCCCCCAAACCAGGGAGTTGCTAGTAACTCCCTACCGAAACATATTTAGGAATAGCCCTAGAGTTCTAAATACAGTTAATGACTGCACTTTGTTTGACAGTTTGACATTCGTTCAAACATTACAGCTCCACCCTGATTGGTCAACAATGACTTATACAGTCAGTTGTGTTCCCAATTAAGCTTGCACACAGTGTGTGTCAATATACATGGCTTTGAGCAAATTAAACTCAGCTGTGTACTGTGGCTCTGTCTTGGGGGTCTAGACAGGTGCTTTCTGTTTAAATTGGGTGGCCTAAAAGTAAACTTAGTTGGGAGAATTTTACTGTCTGTGGTGAGGTTAGAGAGCCTTCAAAAAGCATAAAGTAGCATACCCACAATAACAAAATATATTATAAACCAAGAAAACAATACAAACAAAAAAGCTAAAAGGGAAATAAACTTGTCATTTGTTATATGCAGGAATTCTCTTTGACAGTAGAATACAAGTATGTATTAGAGCCATGAAGTATCTACTTCAGTTTGTGTGAACTTACACTATAATACTGTTTATATCTTTATTTAATAATATGCATATGATTAAGGGTGTTTGATATTTTACATACCTGAATGGACAGGTTTGATTGTACACATGAGGGTAACTTGCATGTGCACAGGGCTTTGTGGAGTCTTGTTGCCATGTGGGAAAAGGATGGTTGTGGGATCTTTGTCACTGGTTCTCTTGTGGAATTTTATTGATTTTAATTGCCCCTGTCATTAGCCAGGATGACCTCATGTGTTCTGGCATCTGGTTTTCAAGTGCTGATGTGTCACTTTTGGACATTTTCTACTTCCAGCCTAGAAGTACTGATGGAGATGATACATTTGAAGAAGAAGAATTGGACGAGGATGCCCTGTTAGGATTAAGTGATAATGAGGAGCAAAGTGAACAATATGGTGATGGGTCTGGGTATCAGCTGGATGAAGATGGTGGTTATGATGTAATGGTAGGAGGAGACAACTTTGCTGAAGAAGAGTATGGAGGAGATGAATTTAATGAAGAGGCAGAGGGGGACTATGAGCAGGAGGAATATACAGAAGAAGGTACTGAAGATTATCAGGAAGATGAACCCACCATTGAACAAGAGGAAGAAGAAGATTTAGGAGAAGAAGAAAATGCTGATGTTGAGGAAGAAGAGGAACAGTAAGTTAAAAATTGCACAGATACCAAATTTTGCCAAGTCTTCCTAGTTTATGAAGAACAATTTATCATCTCCAGCTCAAATTTGATAGTTCTGGATTTTCATTTGTTATGTTCTGATTTCCATAGTGGAAATATAAGGCAGTCATGTGTTTGTGTGTGTGTGTGTGTGTGTGTGTGTGCACACTTTTGCTGTGTAATTACTTGGCTTCTTTTGTCAAAGGGTTTTAGAAGTTTTCCTCATTTGTGTTTTCCTTCCAGCTTGTTGTAATCCCTGGATTTGGAATGAAAGTTTTTTGGTGTGTAATTGAAAGTTTGCTTTTCATAGTACTAGTTTTGTAAGGTTATACCCATTTTACAGTGACAGTAAGTGTTTGTGTTATTTGTTTATGTGGAGTTTTAGCTCATGTTGAGGGACCTTGTTTTCTCTGAATTTTGTGAAAATTTTAAATGGCTGTTATTATCATGGTTCATGGCTGGCCACATGTAGTCGCAAACTATATTTACTCTGGAAGTGATATTGGACCATACCTTTGACACAACGTCATTGCTTAATTTGGAGGTGTGAGATCTAACAGTGGATTTAGTATGTATCAGGTTGGTTTTTTCAGGTTTGTGGTGACAAATTTTGGGTGTAATGTTCTTTCAGATACAATGAAGGGGCATCTGAGGAGGTCCCAGCAGAACCTGCAATGGGTATCTTTGAAGATGTCTTGGATATTGACATAACTGATGATAGTCTCATCAAGGAACTTGAGGATGACAGTAGTTCATCTGGCCCATCTACTAGACGGATGAGTGGTACCTTCATGAAACCGTCAGGACCTCCTCCCAAGTCAAGCAGTACTCCAAAGATGGTACCAAAGTCTTACAGCAGTCCGAAGACTACACCTGTGCAATCGTTAGCTCCCTCCAGTGGACCAGCGAAGAGTGCTGATGATACAAGCAGTCCAGCTCAAAAGGTAGGATTCACTAGGAAATAAAATTTCAATTCCATAGCAACTTGAAAAGTGTCATGTCATTGGTTTATAAAGTATATTTTTGCTACAAGAATGCCTTGGAGTTGGCTCAAATTCACTTGATAAAAGTAAAGAGTTTTACTTAAGTGCCAAAAGTAAAGATTAAGAACCAAAAAATCAAAATACTTATGCATGTGTTCAGTATTGTAAAAAGGGATTATTGTTTTTAATTTAACCTGTGTTAATCTTTTTATCAAATCTAATGATGGACTTGATTTTAGTGAGTGGATTTACTAATCACTAGCAGTAACAGGTTTTATTTGGTTGGTGGCAAAGACTTCTCGAATTCATGCAATGTTTATGGAAAAGTCATATTTTTTCATTTTCCTGTAGGGGGGTGGATGCTGTAAGCTTCAATTTCTAAAAGGGTATGGAACCTTAGCTGAGGCTAATTTATTGCAAAGGTATCACCCCAACCTTATTTCAAAACATCTGGGAAACCTTTCATAGCTCCCCTGTGCTTCATTTCATCTATTTTATGTTTAGAGCATAAGTATGGGATTGGTAAACCAAAGTGTAACCCTACTTGAATTCAGCAATGTAGTAAAAAAAAATAGTGTCACATGAAAGGAAATAGCCGTATGTGAATTAGGAAAGGGTGGGAGAGGGGGATGGGAGGGAAAATGCTGATTTAAATTGTGGTGACTGCATGAGTGCTTAATACCTCAAGAGTTGGTCCCCTTGTTGGCGTAGTGATGAAGAGGCAGAACTTTTGTTTGGTATAGTGATGAATGTGCAATTGCAATGTACACAAGATCTTTTCATATGCCAAACACAGATTTTACATTCCTGTCAGTACACCTGAAAGAGGACAAATTGATCCTGTCATGGTGTTTATAGACATTGCGAGTCTGATTTATGTGCCTTTAGTTATCATTTAGGTTAGGCTATTGTGATCCAGTATATTTTGGAGTCAGGAACCTATGGTCTGAACAGTCGCGTGATTTTGAAGTTGATAGTTGGGAATCTGCTTAAGCCTAATTCAGAGCGATCAATTTCTTGCAAAGCGTTAGCTACTGTAGTTCTAATACTTGTCAATTGAAACACAAATGAGTTTTAGAGTTGTCTGAGGTGAAACCCTTCATTAGACTTGAACAAAAAAAAATTGCAGTTGGAGTTAAACCCAAGTTGCAAATGGATCAATTTGACAATCTTCTTGCTGTAAAGGAGCAAAAATAGCTGTTATTTATGAAATCTTTGAATAAATTGATTTAGATGTTAAAAATGGCCAGAGTAGATGAAAAAGTGTGCTGTTTTCCCCATGTTTTAATGAGTACTGCTCTTTGAATGGACCTAGATTGATAGTGGTGATGCAAGTGAAGCAGATGATGACCCAGTAGATGACGATGATGAAGATGAAGACGGTGAGGAGAAAGAAACAAGAGGTGGCAGGTTTAAATCAGAGAGGAAAGAGATTGTCTCCTTAAAATCTTCCAGAAACCGTGACATCCCAGATACATTGGGTAGGATCATTGTTGAAGACTGTAAATTTTCATTTGTAGTACATATTTTTAATTTTTTTTTCTTAACGGTTGGATGATTAGGGTGGGTGTATTTATGGTGACAAATGATCAGGTACTCTTTACCTTTTAAAAGCTACTAGCAGGGTTCTAAGAGTTTGAAGAAATTACCAGGTAGCTGGTATCCATGTAGTCCAACTGTGTAATATGGTAACCCACCTGTTGGTTAACATCACTCTGGTTGGTACGATTCATAAGATAGTTTCCTTCTGGATCCTAAGATATTTACAAACAGGGCTCCATTTTAACAGTCGTCCAGTTGCCCATGATGACCAGAATTTGTGACAGACAATCAAATAATGGTGGGTTGGTTGTCCATTGGACAACCAAAGTTCATGCAACAAATTTAAAGACTGCTTTTAGGGTTACTGCAAATTTCTTTGTGGACTACTAAATTTTCTTTTGGACAACCAAAATAGGCAGACAGGTTGTCTAATGGACACTAATGGACAACCATAAAATTTTATCAAAATGGAGGCCCAACAAAAGTGGTAATTACAGATGTATAAGGTTTAACTGCTCAGAACTTGAGAAATGCATTAGGAATGCAGGATAGTCTGGTATCTTGGGTGCTTCTGACTAAGTTGGCTATCATTTGATTTGAGTTGGTTGTACAACAATAAGGACTAAAAATGTGATAAAAAAAGGAAGTAACAGCAAATTCAACAGGATAAGAAAGAAGGCAGTACAAACAAAAGTCAGAAAAGTCTGACAAACAGACTCACTTTGACTGTGGTTTCTATGAAATGCGTGAATGGTGCAAGTACAGAACAATTGAATACACAAAAAATGTACAACTCTAAAAATTACAGTTGAAAAAAAAAGATATGGTTTTGTATTGCATTGTGTTCAGATCATGCCCATAAAGTTTTCCAGATTTAATTTTCTCAAAAGAGGGTAAAAATATTGTGGAATGAAATGGTCTATCCCCCCTCCCCAGTTTTTATACCTTTCTTTTACAAATTGGGAATACTGAGGAAATTTCATACCTAAAACCTTTTAAGAAGTGCATATCAAATAATGCACTATCCACACTTGTGGCTTGTTTGCCATCAGGAAGAGTTGTTGCATAGTCTTCTTTCAACATAAAAATCTTTACAATGTCTTTTCCAGAATTGTCAGAAGAAAGCAAGAAAGAGCTGGAAGAATTTGAAAGGCAAGAGGAGGAAAGAAGACAACAAAAGAGGCAAAGACAACAGAATTGGAGAGGAAGGAGGGGTGGGAGGGGGCAAAGAGGTGGATGGGTTGAGAGAGGTAGAGGTGTAAACAACATGGGAAGAATGCCCTTTGGTCATGAACAGTTTAGACATAGACCACCTTTTGGACCACGTGGGCCACAGGGCATGATGGACCGTTTCCGGGGACCTCTACCTCTTTTTCGCCAGCCTGCTCCAATACCAATTATACCTGTTATGGTACATCAGCCTCTGATTACTTTAACAAATCCAGATTTCACAGAGGATGATATAGTGGACTCGTTTGAACATTCACAGGAACCACCCCCACCCCCACATGTTCTGTCATCACAGAGTCAACAGCCCCCTACCAGTGGCAGGGGAAGGAGCCCTACCAGACCTGTCATTCATGTCAACCCTCACTTTAGAGGGAAAAGGCCTCAAATGCCAACTTCTCAGGAAAACAGTTCAGCACAGGCTCAACAACCTGTCCAAAGTTTATCTGGGCAGCAGAGCAGCCACATTGTACCACACTCTCAGCCAAATCAGTCATCCACTCATGTGTCACACCAGCAACCCCCTCACAGTACTCACCCTCAGACACATCAGGCATATAGGAAAGAAAACAGCTGGAAGGCACAGCTCCACCCACCACTAAGCTCACAGGGGCAGCATTGGTCGCAACACCATCAACCAGTCTCTCAGCATGAACCCACTCCCCTCGTAAGCAGTTGGAGTCATCCACACACTACATCACAGGGTGGTAGGTCTCTTTGTCATTTGGGTGCCCAGATAAATGTTTGCTATCATGATGACATGAATTTATTTGTGAGTTTGTGCCCCTTTCTTGTAAATACTATACCTCAAGAAAGGTATCAGTGAGAGATATCAAAGGTAGCATGTGGATGTTTCCTACTAAGTAGAATTGGTAGAAGTTAACATTTTATTTGAGGTCAGTTTCAGAAAGTCTTATCAACAATGATGTCTCAAGAATTGTTAAATTAGCAGACCTCATACTTAACATGTGGGTAATATAATAACCAAGTGAGATGAAACTGATGGAATCCTGTTATAATGAATTTATCAGTCGCCAGTTTTATTTTCCATTCTGGTTCTCACAGTAGATGCTGTAAAAGAGTAGCTATATGGAAACCTAGAATGGTAAGAAACTTCGCTTAGACTGCTTTTTGTATCCAGTTCCAGGAGTAGGAAAAAAAAACTTCTATTTCCTGAGAGTCATATTTTCTACAATTTCTTCTGTATTTTCATGCACAAAAAAGGTAAACTTCCCTCCAAATGCCAAAACTCCCTAAAATACCAGAATTTTTCAGAAAGTAGCTTCCCATCTTCTCAACTTTTTCCACCCATATACAGTTCACATTTCTCTCTTAATATCATTTGGAATCAATTGCAGAGTTAATCATCTTTTGTATATATATATTCTCTTTATTGATATTGTTATTTACAGAACCAGTACATGCTCATTCCACCACTAATACCCCTCCTCCATTACTACCAGTACCCAGTCAAGAGAGCAAACACCATCCTCCCCATCACCAGTTTGAGCATGACCATCATGTTCATCACCAGGGAGATAGACCACCCCACCTCCCACTGGATCAGCATCAGAATCAGGGTCACCACCAAACGGTAAGAAGTTACTGGAGTGGGAAGGTTGTAGACGCTAGTTCTTTTGAACATCAATCTTTTTGTATGTACATCCTTTTATAAAGACACTATCATCTTTTCATTTTGAATTAGGACTTACACAGTCATGATGGTATGGGTGGGGGTGTCTCTGTCTGTGTGGATATAGATATGATGTCATGCTTGTAAACACCGTATCTCAAGAAGGGTTACGATGAAGTCTCATACTTGGTATTTGGGAAGCCTGAATTTATAGAAGCATCAAAACAGTTTTAAAGTTTGGTTTTTTCAACTATGGGACTTTTTGTTATCATGCTTTCTGTTAGTCATTCTTGTGTAGTCATTAGTCTTTGAACCTCACATATAACAGCTTGTATTCATGAAACTAAAGTCTGCATTTATGCGGCTATACAATAAAGGGTAAGTGAAAAATGATGCAAAATGTGGTTGATACTGGTCAAAATCATTCATTGTTTACCATTCACCTCTCTGTGTGGTAACTTGCAAACACCAAACACTAAACACAGTTGTGGGGTGAATGCAGTATCCCAAGAAAAATATGTCCTTCTTGTCATTGACTATGGGTCCTTTAAGGTGGGGGGTTATTTTGATTAATTAATGGAAGTGCACATGTTGGGGTAGTGATCACAGCAAGTTATGTTGGAGATCAAAAGTTAAAGATGTATAGATCCACCTGTAGCAGGAGAAGAAAAAGGAATATCTTCCAGACAAGAACAGATTTAACCCTCTGCAATAATTGGCAGTACAACACTTGTATCCAGATTCCCCATCAAGTAAAATTAAAATGGTTAACCAGTTAATAGATGGAATTATCAGTTAAATGTGTGTCCTATTATGCAAGTATTTTTGTATCTCAAATCCTGTGTCACTGCCATTCAGCTTTGTACCTGTTTGTGCAGTAAACTGCAGAAGTTGCTTGCTGAAAATAAGGTAACAATGGCTAAACTTTTCACCAACAAAACAAAAGGTATAAACAAGTTCCGTATTTTACATTGATGTAGCTGCTTTTGTGATGTCAGTTACCCCAGTCTCTGCTGCACAGCTTGTCCAGTATAGGGATCCACTTGTACATTGATCTGCGTGTCTCGTGTCAAAAACCACGTATTAAACAAGAGTAAACTTTTGAATGCAGCCTTTGAGAGGATTTAAATATCAGAGGTGCAATGAAACTAGACACTACATGCAGCCAAAATTCAACTTGCCCTCTAAAGTATGGAAGCCTTGAGAAATTAAGAAGACTAAAAAATTATATCTAGTTGGCAGAAAAATGTGCTATCCCAACATCTTTCATCATAAATGCACTACAGGTACTTTCTATCAGGTGTCAAATTATATAGTTCTGGGCTTAATTATGTAACTTGGGTTTTTAAAACCCTGTACTCTATTTAGCTGACTCATATATTTTAACAAGTCACACCATTCCATTTTCCATAATTTTACATCAGTAGTAGGGTTACTTGTAGGGCTGTGACCATTTAGCGATTAATCGCTAAACGATCTCAAAATTTTGCAATTAAACGTTTCGTAATTTTGCTAAACGTTCACAGCCCTAGTTACTTGCAAAGGTTTAAACCTGCAACAGAAGAGTGAAATACTTCCCTTCATTTTGTTTATTTACCCAACATTGTAAAGTGAGCATTCTTCTGTTGAACTTCATGAATGATCATGACAATTATGAATATAAATTAGACCAGCTGGTTAAGCTATGTACTTTGTACTAATGATTGATCATATATGCATCATACAGCACGGGATGTGGTACATGCAACATGTAGGCTAGTTACATTAGGAATTCATTTATGGTGGCTTTTGACATCGAGAAGTTTTTCCTTCCATAATTACGATGAAACTTGGTTTGTTTCAGAAAATAGACAGGCAAGTGATTAAAGGGAGATTAAAGTAGATTGTTGTCATATTTTACAGAGGCTGTAGGAATAAACATGGGTAGAAGTTTCCACACAAGAGCTGAATTACGGTTCGCGATTCTTAACACACACACACACTTACAGTACCACAGACAAGGTAGCAATGCATAGTGTAGTAACTGTGCGAAGTATGTTTACAGTACCACTGCGGTACATCGGTGCTTGACACTACATACATATGCTCTAGAATTGTAATATCAGTGCGGGCAGACAAGTGCATCTAGAACAGCAATAATGCCTATGATATGTGTAGGTTTTGCATTATTTTACGATTCTATGTTTGTCCAAAAAAAATCTTGAAAATTTGAAAATAGTAATTGAGGGAATGATAAAAAGTAGGCATATTTTTGAAATGCCTGCATAATCGTCAGTTCATTTAGTTGGCACACTGATGGTCAAAACTTTCAGAGCAAGGCAAACACCATGACATCTGTACTAACAACATTTGCAGTACCATTTTCTGAATATGAACTTCAGCATATGAAGCGGTGGTGCTCTTCCAAAATGTTGATTTTATTGTTTTACCTGTATTTAAGTTCATGTTTGATTTGCTGTTAACTGTTCAGATAATGAAAATTGGTTAAAGGATTTTGTAATTAGCTGAGAGTGCACAGCCTCACTCATTAAAACCTCTGAAAGTTGAAGCAGGTAAATCACTGTTTCTAACAAATCTGTTACAATATTTTTGTCCTTTAAGGAATGGTTTGAGGCTGAACATCATCGTAATGAAGTCCACCGTGATCAGCATCATTCAAATCAGCATCACCATCCGCAGCACCCTCCAGCACATCATCAAACAAGGTTTCCTGTAAGTCAACAATATCCTTCAAATATAGCATTCATCATTTGGCCCATATGGCCACCATCCTTATCACATTCATGTAAACTTTCCAATGACCCCATGAGATGTCCTTTTAAGTGCTAAAGTTATCAGAGTAAACTGTCTTTATTTTGTTCTGTGGTGCTTCCAAGCCAAGGAAGAAAGGCTGTTGTCAAAACTTAGTCCTGAATAAGTCTTCCAGTTAACCTGTGCCACGGGTAGAAGTCTATGACAAATATTTGCATAAGCAGAGTATCTGCAGCCTGAAAAAATCGTGGAATTTTATTGTCATCTTCCAGGCCTAGAAACATGGAGTTTTGTAACAAAAATAGCAGAAGTCATGTGAAATTAGTGGAATTTTGTAATGACTATGTAAGGCCTGTTAAGTGCATATGCACATTTGGTATTATTATCTTCAAAACTACCACATGCTTTTCACAATCTGATCATGAAAAAGTTTGGGAATGTTATTGTCCGTAAAGTGCAGGAACTTAGCATTCGTAGCTGAGAGTTAGTTCATAAGTTTGTCATCTCTTCATTGGGGTCAAGTAGTGTGGTAACATATCTGTGGCTTTAAGTCAAAATCATCACATTTTTCTCAGTGAAAATAAATTCAGAACCCCAGTTTTAGACTTTTTGTTAGTCTTGATTTTGTGTCTCTTCATTGGTGGCAACCAATAGGGAAATAAGGTTTCTAAACTTATAAACTGTTGCTTTGTTTAACCTAGGATAGATAATGCAGAGATGCCACTTTTCAGATTTTAGTCTGAAATCAGATTTTTTTGGAATGCCCATCAAAAATTCAGATTTTTTTGACATTAGAAAACACTTTTTTGATTCCCAAATTTTTGGTCAAATTTAGGAAAAAAAGTCTGCTCTGTTGTATGATCTGAGAGATAGTCCAACATAAACCACTGATAGTAGCAAATGTATGTGTTGTACCAAGTACCTTATGTAGATGGCACAGCATGGAGAATCATTAAGTACTGGACAGACTTTGTGTACTAGTTTACTGTGATCGTCTATCTGGCAGTTTGACATCTTACAAAATTTTCAGATTTTTTGGGTAAATGCTGGTAGCATCTCTGATAATGGCATTGAGGCCATTAGTTGTTTTTGTGAAGGGTAATTAAGGTTTGAGCACCATACAATGTGGTGTATAGCATACTTGTTGTAAACACTTCATTGTGTGTTGAGTGTCAACCATGTGTTTTATTTTGTTAGAGTATACCCTACTTTCTGGTCTGTTTGTTGTTTGTCAGCAATCTTTACTGTGCTACTTAGTATTGTATATGTCAGCTTTGACAGGTAGATTGCTCTTGGTTAGGAATGAAATTAGGGAAGTGTGTTTTAGGCCCTGTTTCATGAAGAGTTATGATTGAGCTTAACATTGATCCATCATGCAGTAATGCTTTTGAAATCAAACTTAAGATCAAAGGTAACTCTTTGTGAAACAGGACCCTGGTAGAAAATCACACATATCCCAGATACTGAAATGATGAGAACAGTTTTGACCCATTGGCAAAGCATAGCTACCATATTAATAGTGATATTGTACCCAAACACTTACAGGGAGTGAGGAGTTTTGCTCAAAATTTAATGCAAGTAATTGCTGGTGCCCAGTGATTTAGTCATATCAATTCTTTAATGTGACATTCTGAATGGATGGATAGGGGAGAGGTCTCAGGGGAGGTGGTGTCCCTCTCCCATTTTGGAAAATTGATCAGTTTGAGAGATGCCTTAATGTTAAATGGTACAATATTTGACCCACACTGACCTTAAATGAGATGGGAAGTACAAGTTAAATGACTGATTCTTTGCAAAACTGAATCAAGGTAATTTCTTTGAAATAAACACTTGCGCAGAAATTGCACTTCAGATTTTTTTTTTAGTTTAAGGTTTTGTTAGTGTGATGTTCCTTTGCATTGTTGGGTATTTGTCAATACAAATACAGGCTGGCTTTATCACTGCTGGTGCCTGTCAGCCTTGTCAAGGGTAGTTTTGACCCATGTAGCTCAATCATGGTTCTTAGAATATCACACTGAAGAAATATCACATTTTAGATACGATTCAAAGGGTGCTAAATGCCATTATGATAATACTCTCTTCTTACAGACACAATCCATCAAGGGAAAGAGGTCAGGCCTTGAATTTTGAGGTGTGGGAGTGTGATCGCACACTACCACTCGCCACAAATCACTGTGAAGAGTGCGATTTTTTACACATGTAGATAGAGAATGGAAACTCAGATAAATCTATTAAAGGTTAATGAAACAGCACACCTACCACACTCCTTAATTTCCTGAGGAGTGTCATTTGTAGCACACCTGGAAAATCTAAAACTCAAGGCGTGAAGAGCTACTACTTTGAAAGTGTTGCTCACACAAATATTGTATGCAGTGTTTAAATATAAACTTGAAATGCTTTCTGTAATACCAGTTGTGTGTCTAACATAGTGTTTAATAATGCAATGTGTGATTATAAATATATCACTCTCTTTTCCTGTTCTGATACAGAAGATAGTTATATTTCATTATGGCCCTATTCTTGATGTTGTTCAACTGTTGACGTTGACGTTGTTCAGCTGAGAAGCAGCTTAAAGATCTTGTTTGGTTTCCTTTTTGAAAAAAATTATGTACTCACATACACTGATGGGGCAAAATATTGATGGGGACCAAAGATTAAAAATTTGTCAGTGTCTATTGTGCACGTGCTACTGTCAACGGGGAATTGTTACCTCTACTGTCTGGGAATTTCCACACAGTAGAAGAAGCTGTAGACAGATGATACATTTTTCACAAGGGTTTTTGTTGGCCATAATGTATATTGTATTTTCTAATATTGTTAAAACCATTCTGAATGGACAGTTGCCAGTGGGTGGACATTGTTTCCATAGGCACTATCTTGTACTTTTCTATACAACCCTTAGAGATATCACTGATCAAGAAACCTGTTTTGCAATGTAACATGGGTCAGGGAGTTGCTGGATCCAAAATTATGTACAGCCTGCTCTGTTAGGAAATAAGGCCTTACATGACATAGACTTACTTTGATAGGAGGTTTGTTCATGATAGTGAATTTGTGGAACCCCTCCCAAGGCTATTCTTTAATAAAATGCAGTAACTAACTCTTGGAAATATCTCATACTTCGGTTGTCATCATTTTACAGCGCCCTGGACTGCTGAACTCACCACCAGCACATCACTTTGGCAGATCATCTCCTGATCATCATCAAAATAGGTACACATCGCCACCACAAAATCAGAAACAAAGGTAAGAGGAGGTTCATCTAACTGTTTTGAGATGCTTTGGAACTAATAACATAGAATGCTCTTTTTCACAAGTCTGTATAATGTGACATGACATTTAATGGCAAACATTGTTTTCATGTGAAATAAAATATACTTGTGCTATTGTTATTCCTATCATTTTTTGGGCTCATTTGGTGTTGTTTGGTTGTTTGTTTTCAGTTAAGGGTTTATGTACTTCAGGGAATCTTATCGGGCCTTGGCCCTCTTTTGCCCTTTAACCTGTTATGTTATGTTACGTTATACCAATGGGAGATGGAACATGGGATCATCCACCACTGATATTAAGGTTTTTGAAAAGTCCAATTATCTTTAAAACTATGATCTGTTCCATCTTTGCAGCTATTTCTATTAAGGCTAAAAACTCATTTAATTTACAGTGCATGTTTTTGTGGACTGTACTTAATTGTTACATTATTTTTATATGTTTTTGCACCTTGCTTTGTTTTCTTTCAAGTCCTGCATGCATTGTGAATGTTTTTGTGGATTTGTTTGAATTATAAATTGCCGTTATTATTATTGTTCTGCAGCATCACCTGAACATTATATCTCATGACATTTTTTGTCTTTAATGAAGGGAACAACAAGGTCAGTGGCAGAAGAATGAGACTTCTGCTAATGTAAGACCAGTCCCTACCCACATAACCGGTAATACTCCTCAGCAACCAAGTGGGACACGGTTAGCTCCCCCTCCTCAAGCAATCATCGAGGAAGCTTCAAAACAGCAACAGGCTCATACACCTGCAGCCAAGGAACAAACTTTGCCAGAGGTAAATAAGAGTCGAGGTTTAAATTCACATTATGGTCACATTGTTAGGAAGCTACTGTCATTTTCTTTACCAGAAAGTAAATCTTGGCATTTATAACAGTGGAAATACACTGTAGAAGGCTCAGGGCAAAGTGCTAGGGTATTACTTCGGGGGATGGGGAAGGCATGGAGGTGTCGTAGCTTGAAAATTAATTTATGTACTTATGTAAGTTTAATATGTTTCAAGAGCTTTCTTTCTCAAGTAAAAGATAATAAAATAAAGTTATGGACACCTACATTTTCTACATGGAAATGGAAAAAAAGAGGTCTGGGGGAGGGGGGAGGGAGGAGATTACCCCTTCAGTTTGTTTCTGAAAATGGTGGAACCAATCCCCCTAACCCTTCCTCTACAGAAATTGTCATGAATACTAGAGTACAGATATTTCTATGAAGTTTCCAATGACTGTTACGAATGTTGCTCTTGTCTTCAAGGAATATTGTCGTAGCACATGTCATCATATTGAAGTGGGGTAGTTTAAGGTGAAGAAAACTGAAAAGGGGATATTTAAACTATAAGGAATTTCCGTCTAAGTGGTGAACTTCCCTTTAAATTAATGATTGTATCTTATGATGATTAGAATGTTGATGATAATTAGTAGATATATTTTTAACATCTTGCAGGAAAATGATCCAGAGACTCAAAGACTACGTCTTCAGATCGAGGAGCAGAAGAAGCTTCGGGAAGAAGTAATGAAGAGGAAAGAGCAGAGACGGCAGCAGCTTGCTGCTAAGAGACAGCTGGAACTCAAAAAGAGGATGGCAGCTCAGAAACAGCAGCAGGGAGCTCAGTCAGATGATTCACCAGGTCAGCAGCAACAGACACAGTCCCCTCAGCAGGGACAACAGCAGCAGGTAGTCATGAATAAACAACAGCAAGGACCAGTCATGAATAAACAGCAGCAACAGCAGCAACAGCAGCAAACCATGAATAATCAGCAGGCTGGGCAGAGACCTCAACAGCAGCCAGGACAAAGAAGGCCAAGTCTGACTAAGCAACCGGTAAGGTGGATACAGTGAAATATTGGTGTAACATAGTGTAAAGAAAAGCGGTGTGGGAATTTTTCAGATGGTGGCCCCCAGCACCCTTTATCAGCATCTCCAAATCCCCAGTCTTTCCCCTCTTCCCTTGCATTCTGTTTTGCATCCTCATGCATTTCCCACCCCACTCCACCCCCTAAAAGAGGAAGTATTTCCCCCAGTTTTTAGACAGCAGCAGCAAAAATGAATACTCATACTTTTTCATTTTAAAAAAAATGAAATCTCACACTTTTTATAGAGTATGAGAAAATATCATAATTTTAAAATTTGTGTATTTCTAGGATAAAACAGCTGCATGCTTTGTTTTGTCCTTTCCAACTAGTCACACCCAGGAGTGCAGCAAGTTCGTGGCAGGGGAGCTAAGGCAGTAGGCCAAAGAGGAAAACCTATGCAGCAGCGACGAAACAGTGGAAATCAGCCTATCCAGGTGTCACAAGTTGCACCCCAGTCAGGACTGTTGATCCACCAGCCCCCTCAGCAGTACGATGTGCATGAAGTACAACCGATTTTAACAATTGGAGGTGGACCATCAAAGGTGAGGGTTAAGAAGTCATGTGTTCTGTAACATGAGTACTAAGGAGGGGCGAGTAGCATTTACTTCACCTGCTTCCTTCCCCATCTTCCTTCCCCATCTTTCACACTACTAAAGCCCTGGCCTTTCCCCTGCTCCAGGAATGGCAGCCTGATAGCATTTAGTGCCCTCTGTGGTCCCTTGCTTACATTTTGGCAACATGGTATAAACTGAAAATATCTTATCACTACTTAACCATTCAGTCTTACCAATCATCTCTGGCAATAGCATTTTGACTCTAAAATTTTACTCATTTCGAGAGTTAATTATGAATGTTTCGTCGTTTAATAATTGGAAAACTTGAGTAAATAAGTTCTTCATAAGCTATAAAACAGTAAATGTCTGTCAGAGGGACCTTATTTCTTGAAATTAAAACCACCCAGCTACCTTACTTCAATTGCTTATTGTTCTGTTTCTATAAATATGGTTTTAAAGGGGATATGGCTTCCCCCCAAACCAAGGAGTTGGTAGCAACTCCCTGCCCAAACATATTTAGGAATAGCCCTAGAGTTCTAACTTATAACTGCACTTTGATTGACATTCATTCCAACAATCTAGCTCCACTCAGGTTAGTCATCAGTGACTTGTAATGTCAGTTGTGTTCCCAATTAAGCTCACACACAGTAACTGTGTGTCAATATAAATGGCCTTGAGCAAATTAACTCAGTGCAGGCTACTGTGGCTCTGTCTTGTACTGGACGGGTGGTTTGGTTTTTTGGAGGCAGAGTTGGAAGTAAACTTAGTAGGAAGAATTGCTATTGTCTGGGGTGACACTAGAGAGCCTTTAAAGGTAGAAAATTTTCTGTACTGTAAGCACATTTTCCTTTAAGTTAAGCATAAGGACTGCTTTAAAAGCTAAAAGTAACCCAAAACCCTATCACCACCCTCTCAGATTCTTAGAGAAGTGTTTTTTCTTTGAGACAAGCCAGCAGTAATATGAACCTCATTGTTAGAGAAGCCTGTCAGGTCTGGGCTCCTCTGTCACCTCTTCAACTGTACTTTACCCCAGTGCCATCCATCTAGTGTGGCATCACAGCATAGCTTGGGGTTGGCAAAATACTTATTTTTGTACAATGTGTTACTTTATCAAAGTAATGTCTTAAGTCTTTTGGCCACTTTAACATGGATACGTTTTAGGAGATGTCAATTGTGAATTTCCTATATAATGAATCATATGACAGAATAGGCATCCTGAGATAGAAAACTTTGCATCATATACAAATGAAGACACACCTCTCTGTGATTTGAATGTCTATCCTTCAATAATTATGGAAACATTTAAAGGGCCAATTGCATCACCTTGCTTTCAGTCTTGCTTTCATGGTATATGTATTCAGATGGTCACGTTCATTTAGTGTACACATATGAAAATTCAGACTTAATTTGCAAATGTGTGCTAGCTACTCTGATTGGTCATTCGCTACATCTGCAGAGAAGTGATGTGAGAAGCTGGGTGTATAGACCCTTTTCCAAATAGCAGTTACAAAGGATTGTGGGATAGAATTTTTGTACACATCCTTTTTGGCCAACAGTGAAATGCCATTAACATTAACAATGCGTGCCAAAAACTCTATCCCACAATCCTTTGTAATTGCTATTTGGAAAAAGGTCTATACATTATACACCAGACAGAGGGAAGCTGTACAGTGTGCAAACAGTCATCAAGTTTCCATGTTACAAGAGCAAAAGGATGTAGTAAAGCAGACATTAAGGTGTCCTCACTGGAGCTAAAGTTTTGCACTAAATGTATATTTGAGAGGTGCAAAAGAATAGTTTTTAAAATTGGGAGGAGAGGCTAGAGGAATACTTGGGTCAGAGAATTTTCAGTGCCTGGTATGATGCAAGGGGTCCTGGGTCCTTTAGTGAGTGTCTGAAAAGTTGAAAAGTTTGCTCAGCTATTTTACTTCTAACTGTAAATTTTGGAGTTGGTGGAGTTTTCTCTGAATTTGGTTTTCCTACAAAAGTAAGTGGAATTGAACAATTTCTTTTCCTTGCAGCCATCTGGACAGGGCCTCCAGCACCCTGGAGGCAACAGGCAGTTCCACCACGGAGGTGGTCCAAAGAATGTGACTTCTGGAGGCAGAGGTCAACCACAGGGCTACCAACAACAAAACCCACATCAGCAGGGGAACTTCCAACGTGGTGGGATGGCAACTAGAAGACCTGGAAGGGGGCAACCAAGAGGTCATGTAAGGGGTAGAGGGAGAGGTAATTTGAACCAGCATCAAAGGCAGGTTTCACATCAAGGGCAGAATATTGAAATAGGAGATCCACAGTTCCAACCACAAAATCATCCTCATCCAAGTGGGATGCAAGTTCCTTCCCAGGGACAGCCTTTCCAGCAACCACAGCAACAACAGCAACAGTTCCAACCGCAACATCACCAACCTCAGCAAAGAGGAAGGGGGCAAGTGGGAAAAAGCAGAGGCGGAGTCAAGCAGAGACTCGGACGTGGTGGCTTTCAACAGAGTCCTAAAATGGGTCAACAGCAGCAGCCATCTCAGAGAGGGGGTATGCAGCAGAAAAGAGGAAGAGGAGGTGGACACTTTCAGGGAGGGGGACATCCTAATGTACCCCAGGGTATGCAGAGACAGCACTCTGGTGGTGGGGATGCCCCAATGCTCAACCCACAGTGTGGAGTATGCATTGAGGGATTGGCTGAGACAACGCATGGGGATGATGTAATGTCAATGATGGTATCAGTTGGACCAGTACAGGTAATAATAAGAGAATTAAAAGATAAATGTTAAAGTCAGATGAGATCTAAAAGTGCACCCTAAAGTCTATAATTACAAGAATGTATATTTTAGGCGTTGGAAAATGAGTCTCATTCATCCAACCCCCATAGAGTACTCTGTACTCTGAGATACAAAATGTTGAAATTTATTCACATAATTTGAAATAGTCGATTGCACAATAATTTTTGATGTACAACGCACATTATACCTGCTTTTGTTTCCTTGTAAAGTAAATATTTTTATATGACCTTGAAAATTTACTGTTTTCTTGCATAGCATGTTGTACGGAAAGGCTCCTATAGTCATCCTATAACAGTAAGACATTGATCATATTTTGGCACAAGGTGCAGTGGCGTTGGAAAAATAGAAAAAACAAAGACTGCAATTTTAGCAGTTCAAGAATGACATCACAAAGTATAGCACAATCTACCATTTTGAATTGAGTGAATAAGCTTCAGAGTTTTATATCTTAGCCTGGGAATGTCCTGTAAAGATGGGGTTGGACCATTCGGATTCATTTTCAATTTTTATAATGTATATTTTTGAAATTTTAAACTTTTTGGAGACATGCATAAAGTGAAGTGTAAGGGGTGCCTCTCATCTGATGTCACATGACATGTTGAATTGCACATATTTTAGGAAACACCTGAGTAATTCATGTGGCTCAGGTAAAAGACTATGCGCATTATGAACTTGCAAGGGGTTGTGATGGACAGTTGGTTTTTTAATGGCTTATACCTACTTGTAAATGTGGGGGTAGCAGGGTTATAAAAAGAATTTAATTTTTATGATTAAAGCTAAGGGCTTATGGGTTTCATTTTTAAGGGTGTGGCTTCCAATTCAACTACTTTAAACTCAAATTTGGAATCCTTCCAGTCTTGAGGTTGTTTTCAGAAGGAAATCTGTAGATAGCTCTTGGATGAAAAATCCACCTTGCTACAGTATGACCTAGCTGGGGATCAGACGGTGCCCTGAACTGCCTAGTGCTTAGTGTCATTGTGTCAGAGTCCATTGCCTGCATCCACTTATAGTAGCTTATGTACTTTTTCAGGAGACTGAATAGATGTCTGTCAAACTTAGCAGAAACACAAAGTGTGACTAAACTATGTTCTCAGTTGTTTTTTTAAGGTGTACAAGTCCTGTTGACTAGGCTTGGGTGACTTTAATATGTTTGGAGTCTTGTACTTCAGGTGTTGGGAGTGGTGACTCTGAATGGAGTCATAATTCTTACAATGATGTGATAATGTTACAGGTACATGCACAACAGTAGATGTAATGTTTCCATTTCTACTAGTCTGGTAATGGGTATGTATAAACCAGTAATGCTACTCTGCAGGCTTCTTAAAGACATTGTGCAGTTCTGGTAATGTCAGGGAATCATAGTCAACTGCAGGAAATATTTGCAACTGAATAAAGAAAAAAGCTGAAAAAGCTAGGTATGGAAAAAACTTCATTAAAACATGGAACGGAGCACAAATGTGAATACCAAAAATATGATTTTTGTGCATATTTTTGCCAGTATTGAAAATTTGAAAGGAGTCATTGATTCCAAGGAAAGTTAAGTTACTACTGAACTGCCGAGCAACTGCTACCCAACTTTGAAGTGGAGGTGCAGAACCTGCCAACCCTTAAACTGACTTTTGAAGCTTAGTAATTCCAACTCATTTATAAAATGTTTTGCAAATTTTGTTTACTGATTTACTTAAAATAGTGATAGTGTTGGTCGTGTGCATGCCTGCAAAAAGCTGGACGTAAACACGCATTGCATCTGCGAAAATCATGCTGCAGCTGGAAATTTTCATCTTAGTCCCAAATTAAGTAGACCAGGAGAGCTAGAAATTTTGGTTTTCAAAGCATGTGTGAGTTTTGCGAGTTTTGCAGCCATGGTCGTGTGAAAGGATTTTTGTGTGCTCATTCCAGACCTGTCTTCACAACTCTTATACTACTGAATGTTAAACACTTTGACATAATTTATTTGCTATGCAGGCCTTGAAGATGTATCCTAATCATAGAAAAGCTATCGGATTCTTCTTCAATCCAACCGATGCTGCAATGTTTCAGCAAAGGTTTAACAGGTATGCAAGATGTTCTTTTAGTGTTAAGTTTATCATGCCTGTAGTGAGCTAAGGGGATAAGATGTACAGTTGTCAGGTGCAAACATGCAAAGCTGATCCCAAGTCTCTTAAACTTGAAAGAAAATATGTGACATCAAAACCAATGTAACGTGTTCTTCTTTTTGGCAGTGGTGTGCAGATGGATAAATGAAGTTGAACAAAATGAAAATGTACTTTTGGAGTTGATTTTAGTTTATCAAACGGGAAACTATACACTTATTGGGTGGGACGGTAACGTAAAGTATCACAGAATCAGGGAATCTGGTCAGCAAACCCTTCAGTCTGACATATTTCAAGATGGTATTTGTAAGTGGCCAGGTATAAGAAATCTGGATATTGATGGTTTTGTAAAGGTTCAGTAAGGTTGTCAGTTATATTGTCACTCTTATCAACAGTGACCGTTAATAGTAACATACCAATGCAGGTAAGCTAACTTTTTGAAAAAATTTCATACCATAGTTTTGATTTCTAGGTTGTTGAATAAAAGAAGTATTTGAAGATACCATAAGTTGATGGTGAAAGTGCTTGGTTTTTAGTTTTGGTGAAAGAGAAATTTGTTGGTATTTTGGTTAATGAAAGTGCTGTAGATGTAAGCCATAAAATGTCAAGCAGACAAACTTTTTAAACTTAATACTGAGTAGCCAATGATGAAACAGATTATTACTACCTCTCATGTGTATTAATTATTCAGGCCTTGAAGGGCAGTTGTTTTTACGATGCTAAGCGACCACAAGTGTGGGAGAAGCCCGTATGGCTTATGAATTACAACTTCATGTCAGGTGGCTAACCAACTCAAGCAGTTCAGATCAAATATGGTTGTTTTTGAAAAGCCAGTTCAGATGGGAAAACGATAGATTGCTCTTGGATGAAAAACCCATCTAACTTTGACCTGGCAGGGATCAAACCCTGAACCTCCCGGTTGCCAAGCTTCATCACTTCCAATACCACCACCTTTATTCACTTAGCCACAGCAGTGGTTTGTGTGAAACTTTTAAGCATGTTATGATGAATTAGTGTGTAATACCACTGATTCTGTGTCATTTTCAGAGGAACATTTGCCTTTTATTATTTCCAAGACCAAGGAAATTTAAATGGAATTGACAGGATAAAGGTCCACCCAGAAAAAATCAAAAATTTGACCAGCAGTAAAAAATTGGGGCTGTATCATTTCTTTTCAAAGGGTGTATTCTGTGTTCTTGATTCTTTATTCAGGTCATTAGTCAACTTTGTTCCTGTGGATGTGAAGTTGATTTGGAGACCCCCGCCTTGAGCTGTGACCAGCTTGCATTGTCATGCAAACAGGATGCTGGGATAAATGTGAAGTCAAGAAGGAGCACAGAATCGGTGCGGCATGAAGAATGGCTGCCAATAATCAGTGAAGCCTCAATCCTGGTTTTTATACATTTTGCTTTTATCCTTATATCATTTTCATACCTGTTCATCTGTCACACTGTGTTGTGAAAAGATTTATAGAGGGGATGGTTAGGAGACTATAGTTCTCCTAATGATTTGGCACTGTGGTGCCGATGTATTGCCCAAGTTGGTTTATCCTTTCGTAACATAACTGGTGTAATGTGATAGATGAATGGAGTACGTATTCTGTTATGTAATGTTCATGCCGTACTCCTACAAGAGTAAGCTCTATCAAGTATGTAACCAGATTTGAGAAGAAGGTTTGTCATCCTCCTGTGGAGTCAAGAATCCCAGAGGAAGGTAGAAGTGGGGCACAATTGCAAGACAGGTTGGTGATTAAGAAAGTTTCCGGTGAGAGATTCATTTGGGAAAAACAAAAAAACTGTTCACTGTATAATCAGAATCTGAATTACAAGAAGATGTGGAGACTGTAATTAGAAACTGTGGAACTCTCATTTTGACCTGTTTAAGGAATAGAAAAGAGTGATCTGACTATTCATGGACCTGCATAACCAATCATGAGCTACTGTTGATGTCTTGGTGTCTGAAGAGATTATCATGAAGAATAAAGAGAGAAAGCAGAGGCTGGAAACAAGAGAAGATGAGCTGCTGCAGAAAGAGAAAATAAAGCTGTTTGGTGGATTTAATAATGTATGTAAAAATATGTACACATTTGACCTGTATGCTAGCTGCAAGGGTCAGTCACATGTTTGCAAAGCTGTTGCATAATCATTATTTTCATGCATAGCACACCCCAAGATGAGGTTTTGTGTGTAGTGGGTGTATCTGATTGGTAATTACACTTGCTAGTTGGATGTACTGACAGATGAATCATTTAATCATCTGAAGTTGTTCCTAATTCAGTTCAGATGAATTGTAATGAAATTCCATTATTCCAGATAAAAAAAAATAAATAAAATACTGGAATGTACTTGCCTCTGCTAAAGCCAAAGCTGCTCCTAGAGGGATGAATTTCAAATGGAATTCCTACAGATGCTGAACAGAATTTTACCACGGAGAGGAAATTGATTTAATTTCCTGGAAAGCATGCCCATGTTGACCAGTTGCTGTGTTATTCTTTGCTGGTCAGTCTTATATGTGGGGTCATTTTTGTTGACAACACGACAACAACATCCTTGTGCCAGACGCATGGATGTGACACTGCCTTTTAGGAAGATAATGACTAAGATGTGCCAGGGGACAAAAGAACATATGCAGCCCATTGAGGAGACTAATTGAAAAAGGATATTATGTAGGAGATGATATTCAGAGACTGTCCATGCTTACCTGAAGGATATAAGAAAGTCAGACATCTACTGGGGGAAATTTATTTGCATGTTTTAGTGAGTGTTAACAAGGTGTGCACTAGGCTTTTAAGTCTAGGAAGTGGCCGTGGGTAGAATACGGTACTCCAAAATCTACTTTAATGGAACCAAAATGATGGTAATTTCCACCAAGAAGTTTTACAAAGATCTTGACTTGCATGTGATAAGAACAGATCACTTTTGATAGAGATTTTTCCAGTACAAAACTTCTTGTTGGATATATCATTTTGGACCTTAAGGTGGTTAGGGAGGTTATTGCCAATTAGCCAAACCTTTTTGGGCATAGGCCTGCACTTTTAATAAAGTAATGGTACAAATAGATTTTTTCCTCCTTTTTAAGCCAGTTCAGAATGTATGCCATAAAATAGTCACCATTTAACTGAGTCAGTAGAGACGAATTTACAGTAGGTATCCACATCAGTGTTGGCACTAGGTCTCAGAATCTGAGGGGGAAATTCTCCCCTTCCAAAATATTTTTGGGAGGGATTCTATTTCATAGAGGGAAGATCTGGATAGGTTTCAATGTAAAAAGTCTACTTTTTCCCAATAGGTGCAGGAAATTCCTGCACACAATTTTAAAACTTACAGGATCGTTGAGGAAAGTGTAGGAACCGCACAATCAAACTGCCTAATGTGAACACTGATCCAGATCTCGCTCACACTGCAGCAACAACTGTCGTATTACAATCTCCTTAAAAAAATCCAATACTAACGGACTCAAAATGAAAAATGAAACATTATTTAGAGTCTCAGGTAAATTACATCTCAAAAATAATTGTTAAAAATCATAAATTTTGTATATGTTTTGCGAATTGTGTAAGAGGAAATTTTTTCATTTCAAAATTCCATGTAAACACATTTCTATGTGAGTATTCCTTCCCTAGAGAAATAAGAAGTATTCCTTGCTTTTAATCAGCTTAGCCTTGGCCAATGAATACTAATAGAATCAAAAAGCTGGATAGTTTTACAATAAGAAATGACTTTGTGTAATTACAGTTGACCAGATTATTTCATTAAATGTGCCATTAAACTTGCAAAATTAGTTTCACTTTCTATAAAAGTTCTTTCAATAGCACCAATTCAAAACTGTTGGGACTATTCAATGCATACCTAGAAATGCTTTTAGTGGCATTAAGTGATTAAATTAATGCAACTGTCTGTGTATGGTATATGCAGGGTAAGGGAAGGCAAGAAGAACGCAGTAACAAAGAATAGCAAAGTATAGTTTTGTTTTAAACTGCACTGTTGAAAACTTAAAGCAGGCTTCAAATTGGTCTAAAGTTGTTTGAGATTGTTTTGACTTCTTCACTCAATGATAATACAGTTGTTGCTGTAGTGAGGTAACAGTCCAAAGTAAAGTCACAAAAATGGAACCTGATTTGTGCTCTGCTCTGTATTAGATACATGTTTCAGAATGAGTTGGACAAGCTATTATAAAATAACTCCAAAAACATGTCGTTCTTTATAAGGAAAGAGCCAGCCTGTAGTTGCAGAATTTGATAGAGGTAACATTGCTCTTGTTAATTTTGTTGCCATGGTAATGGGTTATATAGCTTAAGTCATTGATTCCCACCCTGCAACCTGAGTACACACTGTACCATCAAGGTTTAAATAGACAGAGAGAATAGGTGGAATCAGTGAATAAAGTTAAGGCAGTTTTGGGGGATGGATGTGAATGCTGAAATTAAGGGGTATTCTAGGTCAAAAATACTTTTCATATAGGGTGGAATATTCATATCTGATTAGCTGAGCAATATTTGCATTTGGAAGTTTAAACTTATGGGGGAAGGGGTTAGTAGGGTTTGAAGTTACTCCAAAAGGGTTTTTTGGGAAGAAGAAAGGTTGAGAATCACCCAGTCACTGTTTTGTAAACAGTAACACTCTATCTTAAGGTAGAGTTTGAACGACAAATCAAACTTAAGATTGAGTGTAACTCTACATGACACAAGGACCAGAGTGTGAGAATTTTTCATGTAATAAAATGTAGCTTTATTATGGTATCAGTTGATTTCTACTGCAATAAATCTACATAACCAGCTGACATTTGAGGCATCACGTAACTATGTGAAACTTACGCTTTCAACTAGTGCAATATATTAGACAGGTTGCCCAACTTAACAGTGTTAGTAAGGTTGCTATGAAGTGACCCTGGTTCAAGAGTTGACCGTATTTAGCAGACCTTGAGGAAGTATTTTCTTATGCTCCTAGTTTGACACATGTGCCTGTAATCAAACTTGGTGCTTTCACTCCCTTTAAACAGGTTTTCAAAGTTACAGGCATAATTAGTTGACCCGATTTTTCTTTGAAAATGAGTTAAACCAGTTACAAGCTCTTCTCATTTCCCTCACAAGTATCATGCATAATACTTTACAACTTATATAACGGCATGTTATGTGTAACTCCTTGTATAAATTTAATGATTCATTGAAAATAACATCATTATATGATTGAGATCAACCATTCATGATTTAGCATATCCGGGGATGCAAATTCATGTCTGTAATTTGCGCAATTAGCACTCCTTGTATGATAGTTTGTACCAAGACCGAGTTACATTAAAAATTAAAGGTCTGTGTACATTAGTCAAAACAGCTATTTTTACTCAACAATGATAGATTAATTTAAAGACAGACACCCATCGCCCCAAGTGCATTTTTGGTTAGGGGCAAGCCAAAATTCTCAATTGGTGACTACTCCTGGATTGACATCAAAGATGGAAAATTCAAAAGATGTAGGGTGGCTTGCTTTTCACAGTTTGCAGAGAGAGTGTTCTGATTACACATTTGTATGTTCACCAGGATATGTCCTTTGCAATAAACTAGGTTTGTGTCTGCACAGTGAGGATCTTAGAACAATTTTGGGAGGGGCTAGAAGTGACTGATTTGAGAGAATTGGAACTGTCTGGGATGAGGAAATTTGCCCTTGAACAATCCCGTGATAAAAAGCTTAGTTGGAACTATTTGAATGCTTTTAACTGTTTTCAAGATACACCTCTTTAAAGTTTGACCATTTCTAAGATTTCTAAAAACTGTGATGTTGAGTGTTGCACAGGGTCTGGTTAATCCTTTATTAATTATCTGTTAATTACTTAGCAGCTAGATTCTAGTTTGGTGATAAATGTAGAGATTTTGAAAGTGGTAAATAGCTACTTCCAAAATAAACCCCCCTCAGGCATACCAATATTACAACTTTCATTAGAATGGAAGTTAAACAAAGGATAACATAACACATATCTTATGAGTCCCTCTCTCCATGTCACAGATTTGCATATGAAGCTTATGTTTATTCATGATGCCATTGCAAAAAAGTAATTTTCTTGTGAAATGGTCAATATTTTATGGATTTTGATGGGAATTGTGACTTTTTAAGGTTTTTAATGCTTTAATATTAATTAGGTAGGAATGACATTTACATGTTCACAGACCCTTAAACCCAGCTGTGGGAATGTAGCATTAGTATTTTCACTCAAAAGTCTAAATTTCATTGAAACTCATGCTTCTTTTACCCATGCATGTGCACTAGTTAAAAGTAACACCATGTTTACGCAATGTTCAAGCTAAAATGTGCGATTACAGGATTCCCGCACCTGAGGTTATTATCCTGCAAAGAATAGAACTGTTAGCAAGAAATTCCCACACCCTTATAGCTGCAAAAATCAGCCAGTTAGGTGTAATAGAAATACCAGTAATGTAAAGAATCCCACCTAACTTAACAGCAATTCCACACAGAAAAGCTCGAGATCAGCCCTTGATTTCACTTTTAACATTGAGACTGCATGAACTTACTATTCCTTCCATACACTAACCTTTGTTTTCTGGTATGCAGGACTGTATGAGATACATGGTTACTTCCAATGAATATCTGGAAAGAATGTTTGTTATTCTACTTTAAAGATAATTACTGAAACTTGATGCTTTCCTATCCCTAAGCAGAGGTGTTATCTTTGTTAAAATATGTGACTGTTATTCCACGAAAATTATGGAAGGAGCACCTCACATTATTGTCCAAAGGCATGGCTGGAAAAAATATGAAATATTGTTACCATGGAAGCTGCTGAAAGTTTCTAACATCTTTACATATTTTTATGCAAGGTAAAGATAAAACTTCCCTCCAGTCACCAGATTTTCTACCAAATACACAAAATTCCCATAGAGAAGCTTCCCAAGTTCTCCATGTTTGCACATATGTCCAAAGGTATTTTGTGTTATCGAACCATCACTTTCAATAAAGCAAGAATGCAAAGGCACAGAGGGTGGAAGGGGTGGGGGTTGGGTTTGGTTTGATAAAACTGCACATTTAGCATAACGTGAAGCCCCCTTTAAATACCATAACTGAAAATTCTGTGTTGATTTTCTTGATGATCATATTGCCAGTAACATGCATCTGCAAATTACACATAAGCTGAAGGGTGTCACTCTTCCATGCACTATCACATACCATAGTGGTGGTAAACCTTGGGAAACTTCGAGTTTGAAAAAAAAAAGTGCATTGCCCACTTTACTTTAAATACAAGTTGTCACTTCCAGACCATATGGTTTTCACAATTCTGTACTTATGAAATTTAAATAAGCAGATTGGTCTGATTGCTCACAGTCAAATAAATGGCTGCATATTTTGAAAATTAATGTTAAAAGTTAAGTTCAGCACTTACCAGTATCTTTGCTGGTACCATAAAATTTTATAGACTCTTGCTGATAATTCTGAGGAATATGCATGTAGTGTTTGGGGTTTGATCATAACAGGAAGGGTGAACTCTTTTAATAACCCAGATTTTTTTCTGGATCTATGTGTAAAATGTAAAGAAGACAAACATTTTAAATCTAAATCTTCCTTTATAGGAAGAAAAAGTGACACCAGTATAAAAAAAGCAGAAGACCCTCCCCCCCCCCCCCCAAAAAAAAGAAAAAGAAGCTAAATCTATTCACATATTTTAAGTTTACATATCACAAAAAGTATCACATTCTAGATAGAGCCTGGCTCTGTGTTTTGGTTCTGATGATTATCTCTAGTAGAGGACTGAAAGAAACATTTTTCAAGAGTTTGGTAGGAAACTTGATCAGTGTCTCTGAAGGATGTGAGTCATAAGGGTTAATAGGATCGGTAACAAGAGACTGAGAGGCGATGAGTGGCTGGTGCATCTGGCCATTCCTAGAGGTTCACTGACCTAGATGCTCTTACTCTAGAGATGGGGAAAAGTTAAAGACTAGTTAGTGAGGGGTTGGGGTTATGTCACAGTACTGATTGTAAGATTGGTTCAGCATGGCTTCATTCTCACATGTTTAGAGCTTTGAAAGTTAGCCTACAGTTTGTCTGCATAGGTGGCTGTGTAGTCCTGCTCTTAAAGGGGCTGTTGCATTGCCCCAAACATAGTTAGGAATATCCCTATATCTCTAAATGAAATAGGTGACTGATTTTTA
The DNA here is from genome assembly GCA_029531755.1 of Holothuria leucospilota. NCBI lineage: Eukaryota > Metazoa > Echinodermata > Holothuroidea > Aspidochirotida > Holothuriidae > Holothuria > Holothuria leucospilota. The sequence continues at coordinate 26,236,780 of CM055978.1, forward strand.
ATTGACATTAATACAAACAATAGCTTCATTATGGTTGGTCAATGATAAAAGCTACCATTGCTGTGTCTGGAGGTACACTAGACAGGTGTCTTTTGTTTAAATTGGAGGAGGGGCTAGAAGTATGCTTAGTGGGAGAATTTTCTTTGTTTAGGGGAAGATTGCTGGGCTTTTAAGAGGTGAGGTTTGGATCGCAAGGCTGGGAAGACTGGGCGTGGTATTCTTTATTAAGTGTGGTCTGCAGTTTACCTTGTTTGCAGTATGATGTGTTGCCAAAAGTACACTTTGTAGTAAATTTCATTAAATACTTAATGTGGAGAGTACCAAAGGCTGCAGAAAGACACTGGAGTGACTATTTTAAAAAATAATTTGGAAAGAAATGTCCCAGCGCCCATCTTAATCCTTTCCCCTAAATGTTGTATTCAGTCTTCCCATGCCAATGCCACACATAGTGCACCAATTGTAAAACAATGAAATTTACACCCACCCCCACCCCCTACCTCCCCAAAATGTCTTGTGTCAGTTACTATATGTACTCCATTTATCTCAATTAGAGACTGATACACTGGCATTTGTAAAAAAAAAAGAAAAAACCCACAAGAAAACATCGCAGGTTGGTGATAGTTTTGATGATTCAATCTGTAGGTGTGCCCTAGTTGTTAATTGAGATACAAAGTCAGTCTGCCGTGCAGGTCTATCACAGTAACTGCAGCATTTAGAGGCCCTACATGGTAACAGTTTTACCATTACCTGTGTTTCTTTAGACTTAAGCTGCATACCAACACGTAGTATTTGTACTGCCATACTGTGAGGGACTCTCTAAGGTAGTTAGCTTGAACTGGCTTGTAATAATGACGTGAATTAGAAACCTAACGATAATTAAATTAGCAGATTTCCTCTTTTGATTTGCAGCTCAGTTAGAATACTAGCTACATCAAAGGAGGATTACATCTAGAGCAAATTCTTCACTTCCCTATCTTGAACCATACCAAATTTTTAGCTTTCTTCTCAAGTGTGAATAATCAATCTGTTGTAACAACACTCTGAAGGCTTAGTACACCTGGCTACCACTGTTTTATGACTAACGATTGATCATCACATTCAGGGAAAGTTTGACGTAGAAAGTGAAATTTAAAGATGTTTGGTATTCATGAGTTGGCAACGATCGAAGTTTATTGATGCAATTGTGTTCAGTTAAACCAGATGCGAGCTTGGCCTGTAGTTATTGCAGTAGAATGAATACTGAAATTTATCATTTAATGCTTGAATTGATAGAGCCAGTGCACACCTTGTTAAGGAATAATAATGCCAGGTTATCGTCAAAAAAGCCCACTGGAAGATTGCAATTGATTTTCACCTTGGACTCTAAGGACTGTAGAATCTAGGTGAATGCATGATGAATATTCATTTCCTTATACTGTTATTTGATTGGATTAAAAATCAGCATGGAACTAGAAATTAAAAACAGGAATCACCATATTGACTGGAGAGAACCAACTCTTGTGAATCACTGTGATTTGGACAGTGAATGTGGATATAGAAACAATACAAGTGATTGGATTGATAATATGGCAGATGTTTATTCATGATCTGATTTGCAAGCTGAATATTCATAATAAAGATCACAAAATGCAGAATGCTTATTTGTCACATGCTATGAATATTCACAATATTTGAGGAGAATGGGAAATGTTCTGCTTAGAAATTTCACTCAGCAAAATTCAGTTGCGTGCAGTAATTAATTAGAATTAATTTTGAAGTTAGTAAAAAATCATTACGTAGGGCACATGTGGAAATCAGCATTTTTTATGAAAGCTTTCTTAAATTGATCATTTGATTAGAACATAACATTATTGAACATTTTTCGAGATTTTGTTTACTACATTTATTTTTTTGTAATAGCACAAGTGACTTCATAGTGCAAAGGAGAGGAGAGATATGTGTGGGGGGAGGAGGGAGAGGGGTGGAATCATGAAAAAGGAATGAGAAATATTTGTTATGTCTCAATTAAGAACTTATTAATTGTAAGCAGTTCATGTACATTTGTACATATTTGTTTTTGTTCTTATTTTACGAATTGTTCGAAAAGTGTTTGTTTTTCTTCAGTTTATGTGAACGGGATATTAAAAAAAAGTTTTTGAAAAGTTTCATAACAGAAGCTCCATAAACAAATACCTTGTGTTTTCGTATTTTGTACTTTTGACTTTGTCATTTAAAATATAAAATATTTTGTTGCAATATCATTGTTCCTCTCAGACAGTGAAGTTAGAGTGAATGACGTATTCATCTTTATATTAGATGGATCACTGAGTAACATATCCTTCTTGAGAAAAGATGTATTTTAACAAAGTAAATCATGAAAGCATATACAGTACATATTTCACTGATCTGTGTATATTTGTTACAGTTTATACCTTTAGTGGAATTTTTAATGATGGTTTATGTGTTGGACACTTCTGGTAAGAGCCAAGTTTTCATACTTTTGCAAGCAATATTTTGTAAATTGCCATTATTTTTGTATTCAGAAAGTATATTTTTTTACCAATTTCAATATTTTGTGTATTCTTACCAAACAGTACGTAAAAAGGTGCCACCGTTTTGCTTTCAGTATTGAAGAATGTTGAATACTACATTGTTTGTTATCTCAGGTTTATATAATATCCATCTTGCCATTTTGGTCTTTTCTTATAATGTTTTACTACAGCATCATAAGCTAGGAAAGACAATTCAGGTGTGCTTCTATTTTTCTTATTTATGAGAAATGGTACAATAGTTGGAAAAGTAGTACTTACACAGAACTGTTGGTTAAAAAAAAAGTTCAGATTCTTTTTACATAAAAGTATTGCACATTGTATGTGCAATTGGAGCAATTTAGATCTGCGTTGCAAACATTTTCTGAGCATTTAACAGCAAATCTTCAAAGCTATCTTTTATCATAAAACCAAATATCACATATGGATCTAAAATATTTTAAACTAGTTATTGATTCTTTGTCACTTTGTGTAGGACATGAATTTTTAGTCTGATGTAAAATTTGGAAACCTTCAAAGTAGACATCCATAGAATCTGTATCTTTTTATCTGTGACAGGTTACATTTACACATCCACAATTTTTTGTGAACAGATGTTTTGAAAGTTCTCATTAACCTTCCATGGTAAGGATTGAAGTCGACCGTGAAAGGTACAAACTTTCTTGACAAATGTTATACAAGGTTTTCTAACTCCTTCTGCATTGTCAGGGAATTTTATGGACATTGTGTAATTTATATTAGTTTTGTTACCAACAGCTGTTTTATTTGATAACTTACTGATTTCTTTTCCAAAGGATCTCTCTCATGGTGCCCATTAATGTAGGACAGCACTGCTGTATTTAATATATTCCACAGAGCAGCTCTTGACCCAGAAAACTCTGTAAAAATATGTCGTTAAGCTGACAGAATGATGCAATTCAGGATATCTAGTATCCAGTGGTCAGTTGAGCTTCCTTGGGCTCGGAGAATAATTTCATATGTACGCCTAAATAACCAGCATTCTTTTTTCTCCATGTATGGTTTCTATTGCGTCTGTCTCGTCTGCACTCTACAGTTGAATTCATATTTGAGACAAAGATTACTGAGGGACTGCCTTTTGCTATAGTAGTTCACTGGGTGTTGTGTCTTATTAATTTATGGAGACAAGTTTCTGAATTCACTCTTTGATCTCCATGTTGTTGCTATTTTCCTGAAAGATCAAGGATATATTGTCATTTTCATTTGGATGGTGTGTTGTATGTCATGAAGTTCAAGAGAAGTAAAATGAATTTTATTTATTTTTTATATATTTCTTTTTTATCCTTTTTGGGGTAACTTAGGATTCCATTAAGACACATTCAGATAGATAAATACAGAGAGCTATCAAAATTGCTAGGATTAAATTTTGATAAAGATGGTTCTACTGTTCATTCAGCATTTGATTGTAGATGCAAGATTTCCAGATGTGTGCAAATGACCTAATCCGATGGAGGAAAAATATTCTCATACATGAATTTTTAACTTTATGTTATTATTTAAAAAGTCGGGAATCAGCAACATATATGCATAAGTAAAACTTCAAATATTGTCCCTAAATATGAGGAAATTCACCTCCAAATTATTTTAAATTTTCATATTACCCTCTGGTGTCATTTTGACTCATTTTGTATTACCAACATTGGTCTGATTCCATTTGTGGAATATAAATGCATCTTCCTATGGATGCCAATAGATCTTAGACTCTCACATCATTAAGTGATTGACACAGGAGGCTGGATGTGATATCTGCATCTGTATTAATGGAATCCTATCTAGCTTTTTAGTCTCTCTAGTCTGTTTTACCATCCCTTGAGTCTGGTTTATTTGGAGTGCAAGGTTAATCTGTGAAGAGAGTTTCTTTTGGTCTCCCAGTAGGAAACCTTTGGAGTCATAACCTGTGCCAAAAGTGGGTAGTATAATTGTAAGTTAAAGCGTTATCAGGCCCCAGTGGTGGTTTAACAAGAAAACTTTTCTTGGGGTCATGGGAGGGAGGAAGGGTCTTCTGTTTCAGGAAGAAGGGCTTCAATTTATATAGATGTGGTATATTTATTTCATTCTTCAGTTTACAAGTGGGAAAGGGACCCTGGAGGTGCAAGAGTTATGGGGAGTTCATGCTCCGAAACTCCTCCTCCTCTAGCTTTGCTCCTGGATTCTAGGGACTACCGCTTAAACTTTTCACTAAATTGTTACTTTTCAGCAAGTCTCCATTGCACCATGCACATATTTTTTACACTATAGGTGTTTATCATTTTTCATTGATGAAGAAGTATTATTGTAGCAGTCTAACAGATGGAGCTATATTTGTTTTTTGGAAAACCATTTGTGCTTCAGTTTGAATTCGGTACGTTACGTAAATAGCTTACCATTAATATTTATTTAGTCTAGTTTAAATGTAGGTTGCATTATTGGAACAGCTTGGAAAAACTTTCAATAGGAAGATACATTCAATCTGATTTGCCCTTGGATTATTTTTTAAAAACCTTGGTACTGATTATTGTAAGTAACCATCAAAGTCAAAATACCCTTTGTGTTCACAAGGTACCGACTTGCTAGAAGCATGAAGCTATAAAAGCTCCCTGCTAGAAGGGAATGTAGACTTCGGTGGTTTCACTTTGTAGTGTGTTGAATCTGTGCCAAGTTGCTAATTGTAGGATTGTTTGCCAAAAGTTCTCAGGTTTTGTTTTGTCTGGTTTCCATCTCTTTTCAAGTATTTCTCATTGTGGTAAAGGTCTTAGGTTTCTACAATCTATTGATAAAAATGGTGCTGTTGAGATGGTATCAATGTTCTTGAAATCTGTCATGCAGGACATGCAATGATTGTGGCATTCCATGCTAAAAGTATTGGATTCCTTTTTGGTTGCATGAATCTGTCTTTGGTAGAAACATACTGTTGCCATCTTTGCCCTCATTAATGGACTGATCATTTCAAGTTTTAAGGACCGGGTACTGTGTCAAAGTTTGTTTGTGCGAACTGATATTTTCTGAAACTTCCTTCAGTGAATATGCAGAAAAAATATCATGAATATTTCTTACCCTTGCTTCTCTTTACAGTTGGTCAAGAGACCAGAAAAGGTATTAAAAAGGGAAGTCCAAAAAAGGCAATAGGCTGTCACCCCAAAATAGCTTTGTAAATCAGCTAACTCTGCAAATCTCTTACTTGCTTCACAAGTATCTGTGAAGGCCTTTTTGAACATAACAAGTACAAACAAAAGGTACAGTAAGGAGTTACTCTCCATCAGTTTAGCAGTTCAGTAACAAAAATATTGTCACATGATCAAAAAAAGCCATTCATGAATTAGGATGATAGGGTATACTAATTCTGGTTGGGGTGACTGCATTTTCCATTTAAAATGGCTGTCTATGAACAAACAGTTTTGGGCTTCCACATTTGACTACCTCAGGCAGTGTATCTTAGGTTGGTATTCATAGAGAACATTTATCCTGCTAGGAGGGCCACATAAAAGTTTTATTACCTTGGGCTGGAAATCACCTAAAATTTGGAATTCTTGTTGTTTCACACATGTCAGGTATTGCTGTGGAACATTTGTACATTCTCCGAAAACTGTTAAAAATGGTCTTTTTGAGTGTGAAATCAGCAATTGCAGATTCCTTGGTTGTGCCTTTAATCACATGGAATATTGGAAATCAGGCTACGATTAAAAGTGTGTTAAGGGATTTTTTTACCTTTTCATCTCAGTACTGAGTTTCACAGCATCCAGGAGCTTTCATTCTCAAAGCAGTGGTCCCAAGGCTATCACAACTCAGTTTGTGGAGCCTGCTTCCAAAGCCAAGAAAACTGTCATGAGAAGTAAGGAAGAGTAATTTCAAAATTTGCCGGCAAATTAGAGGGGGAGTCAAGTATACCCTAAAGAAAATTTCATGCCATTCAAATGTAGGTTGCAATGCACAGTTTGAGTTTTGGACAATTAGAATTAGGAATGTTGCTTATTTGAGGTTTTAATTCTGATAGGTTATGACACATTTTAAGAGTCACATGATGTAGCTGTAGCCTTCTACTGGATGTTATTAAGTTGTCAACATTCGTCATCGCATTGTATTGAAAGATGGAAAGCCCTTCAGGAATTAGATTAGTTTGAATTGATGGGAGCTTATAATAATTTTAATTTCCTTGCTTTGGAGTCACAGGTTTGCCATGACAAGTGTTTTTTGTATTGCAGAATCAGGTCTTATTGTTTGAGTTAAAGTTTGGAATAACAACGTGACAGTGTTAATTGAGATTGTCATAATGTATTTGGTCTGAGAAGGATGTTACCCACTGCTCGACAACTCTGAATCACTCACTTGTGGAATGAATCAGGGAATATAGGTCATAATCTTGGCTTAATTGAAAAGATTGGCAAGTGTGATGACCCCGTTTTGACAAGATTGAGGAAAGGGCAAGAAAATCCTTTTCTTTTTGCAGTTTGTTTCTTGATTGTCTGTGAAATGCATTATAACAACCCTGTGAATTAATTTCCTTTTTACATATTAGATTTTGAAGTATACCTTGGTTGATTGTGTCGGACAGTCTCCTAGATGGAATATCTCATTGGGCATAAAGCTTTTCCTCTGATTTGATTGAGAAATTCGTATTCACTTACAGTTGTCCTACAATTTGATTGAGATGTTAATACCAATTTAATTGAAAGATGATGAGTGAAAGGTAAATTGTTTATTGAAAGGCTAATGGTTAGATTTTCATCTGCTGTAGTTATGTCTGTGGTCAGTTTTATGATAAGCATTTCTATGGTCACGTTCTGGTCAGTAATTAAATTGTAGTAAAAATATGTTGATGGTACTGAGCTATATTTGATGAACTTTTGTCCTAGCCAACTGTCCCAGTGTTTTCCCATTGTGTCCGTTTGACAACTGGTCTATTGGTTCGAGTAGATTGTATGATGGTCAGCTGTGGTTATAAATATCTGACAGCCTTAAAAGAAATGCTTTGTTCTGGAATGATGTTTTGTTGGTCTTTTTACGTAGCAAACACGGTTGCCACGTTAGTCGTCTGTCCTGTAAATTTTTGGTCTTAGCCATTGTGTCAAGCGATTTGGCATGTTTTTCCTAGGTTTGGTGTGTGAATGTGTGTGTTTGGTGTTCATTATTCTTTGCTAATGATGCCATGATTCGCAGTGGTTATCATGTAAGATGGTGCTTTCACCTAGCAAGATCTTGTGATTTTCTCTAACCTGAGGCAAACATGGCTGCCTAATTGTAGGCTATTCCTTAAATATGAGTTGTAATCATGTCCCCTTTAAAATGCATTTTAGCAAGGTTTCCCTTTTGCTGGTTATGACTTCTGAAGAACAGTAAAATATTGAAGGCAAGTGTGCTGCCTTTGGTGCAGGAATGAAATTCCATGACTAGAAGGGTATGAGTGATTTACAAAGAATTATGGGGAAAATATCCCACAATGCATCAGGGAATGCTATGGTAAAGTATAGTAAAATGTTACATACATTAAATTGTGAATACTCATGGTGAAAAAGTTAAGTGTCAGAATACTGTGGTAGTGTGTCTCGTCTACCCAAAGGATTTGGAAACATAAGACGGAAAAAGGGGCAAAGTGGTATAGACCTTATGCATTGATGTCACGCTGACGTCGGTTTGGAGGAAAACAATGAAGCACATGTGCACGAACAGTGTAGATTTCACACCTGTGCAGTAGACTTACACATATAGAATAGGTTGACAAATCAGCTGTCTGCATTTGTTGGTGTTACTTGCAATGATATGAGCTTTTCCTCCAAAGGAGGGAGCACTTTCTGCCCTGTTACACAATATGCATAAGGTCTATATCACATATTCTCAACTTATGTTCTTTGAAGGTCATGTGATGCTTTTGAGATGCAAACGTAGCCATAGAACAGCAGTTATCCTGTCAAGATTATAATGTACCAGTGAAAACTATCTTCAGTTTTCATAATGGTTGTAATGTTACAGCATTTGAGGATTTATTTTGATATCTTTAAATAGCAGCCTGATGCAAAAACTTTGTATACCTTAAAATGTGACAATTATCGCTGATATGTATGTTTTAGTTATTACAATTTGGGTATTAACACCAAAGTATTATGCAAATGCAAATCGTATGATGTTGTGGCATAATTGTAGGATCATTTATGGGCTACATTTGCGACAGGTCATTTCTCAGTAGGCTTGGGCAGGTAACTCGACTCTACTTCAGAGTCATGAGTCCTCGCCGGGAGTTGAGCATCGACTTCAACTTTTTTGGAATCACGACTTCTGGAGACTTTTCAATACTCTCAAAAATGTGAACAAAATCGTACTTTGGATTTAACGTGTTGTGTTGCCGGTTTTAATGAACTGTTGTGCTACAACTGGATCTTTTGGTCTTTCTGTTTATTCGATCAGAAGTTTTCTCTGCAGTTATAGCCACTGCAAAATCTGCAAATGTCTGAAATTGGCACCAAGTTTGCCACCTGAGCCATTGAGAAGCCAGTTGTGCAAGCCTATTGATGTATTACTATCATTGGCAGGTTAGTGATCGACAGTTTATTGCAGCTTAGAGTATGTTCTTGCATCAATTGTGACGTAATTGCAGGAGTTGCGACTCTGAATGGAGTCGCGACAAATAGATCGGGTAATTGACTCCAAAAATGTTGGAGTGGCCCAAGCCTATTTCTCAGGTAATGATGGGTTTTGAGATTTAAATGTTTGGTGTTATCCATGGGTGGAAAAAGTTGAAAAGGTGGGAGGCTCCTTCTTGGGAAATTTGTGTATTTGGAGGGAAATTTTGGTAATTGTATGGAAGTTTACCATTTTTGTACATGAAAACTTCGAAGGAATTGAGGACAATTGACTCCCTTCCTGGAAAATAAACATTTTTTTCCAGCCCGGTTGATATCCCTCTATTTCTCATTTACAGTGACCTTTTAACAACTTGACTCTCAAAATTTTGTGAATGTTAACAACTTTGAACAACTAATCCCTATGTAAGTGTTGTTTGTTTTTTGTGATGGATGGTTTTATTGATTCATTGCCTGATCTGATGAAAAATTTAACTTTTTGCAGACACTTTGTCATTACAAAACAGGTTTACAGGTGGTGTACATTGTATGTTAAGATTAATGGCCTCTGTGATCTGTCTTAATGGATGTTCAGATATCCATCACTAAGATGAAGGATTTAGCTGCAAACAGCCTTTATGATTGAAGATGTCTTAATGAATATTCATGTATCCATAACAAACATGATATAAGAGTGTAGAGCCATACACAGGAAATTCAGCTGTAACCTTGGGGAAGATTTCTTATGTAGTTAGTTAGGTGATTTCTTATGTAATTGATTGCCAAGGATCTGTCTTCATGCATATATTTAATTGGGTTCTATGACTAAGCAGTATGTTTGTCACCTGGGACATACACCAATAAATATTCATGTATCCTTCACTGGGATTATGTCAACTGTGTACTAACAATGTTCCTTTGTGGTATGTAATGTTGTAATGAATATTCATGTATCCATGACAAAGATTATATCAGAGTATAGCTGCAAACAGGAAATTTAACTATAAGTGAGAGGAAAATCTCTTATATAATCGAATGCCAAGGAACTGTCTTATTGCATCAGTAATGTTAATTGGATCCTATGACCTAAGCAGCATGTTTGTCACTTGGGATATATGGCTAATATACAAGTGGAATTTAATTTTCTGTCAAGATAACTTTAGAGGGCATATGTAGTTGCCCCACCTTTTCAAATATGAGCTGAACCATGGAGCTAATACCCTCAGAGTTATCTCAACCATGAAGCAGACACCTCTGAGGGTCTGAGGTTCCATGGTTCAGCTGTCAAATTTCAATACATTTTGCTCACAAGCTATCATTCATAAGGTTTTGCAGCAAACTTATTACATATATTGAGGGTAAACAATTATAGAGCAACTATCTTTTAGCCATTTAAGTATGTGCCCAAAAATAGTTACACGAGTGAAAAGCATACAGCAGTCAAAATAGCTAGTTTCATGTCGCAAAATGTGGCACTCATTTCTTGTACATGCGATACAATACTCTAAATGTATTACATATATATGTTGCAGTGCACTGTGATTGGCCATTTTCTATAAAAAGAAAAAAAAAAGCAAAGAATGAAGAAGAAACCACACACAAGGCAAATATTACTACTCAAAAATGAAAAATTGTTACCCAATAATTTTTGTGTAGCATTTTGTGCTACACAAAAAATTGTACTACAATTCAGATAATGCTAGCCTTCTCCAGGGGGTGACTACATTTGTCCTCTGCATCCTTTACATGGAAGGGGTATTAGCACCATGGTTTAGTTTAGTGATTTAGTGTACTTACTATGTTCATTTATATTGTATGCCTACAAGAAATATGTGGAGGTATCAAAATTTTGTTGGAGCAGCAAAGGGACTACCAAATGGGGGTGGGGGTGGGGGGTGGGGGGGGGGAGATGAGCATTCCAGAATTGCTTAAAACAGCTTTACTTTCCATGTACAAGGTTTGCAGCTGTCAGGCAATGTCTGATTGAAATGTGTAGGTTTGTGAAATTTTAGGCAAATTTAGCCATGATATATCTGCAATTCAGGCATTTTGAAGAAAGTGTTGTTAGAATTTGATTTTCAATTTTTAAAGTTATTTACATCTCTCCTGGTATAAGATTTCAAGGTGAGATTAATAATCAAATTTTAAAAGAACAAATTTTGAAGACCATTCAGTGATGGGGAAGTAGGCTGGAAGCATAGACAACCATAAATTGTGGGGGGTTGTACCTTTAGAGGCATATGATAAAAATTTGTGATGTAAGATCCTCATAGTTAAATTAAACTTTAACTGGAATATTCGTTTGAAGGCTTTTCTTCCTGCCGAAGGTATCCCCCTTGCTGCTCGTGCAATTTTTTTTCCATGAGGTTATGGGCAAATCATGCCAATGGACCAATTAGCTTCTTGGAAATAGGCCACACCCCTAATTCCAAAATGACAGCTTTTCAACCCTTTTCTTGTAATTCTAACACCGAATTATGAAAGAACAGGCCAAATAACAGCAGTCTTCTTAACCCTTATCCCAAAAGCAACCCTACCCGTGTTTTTGAAACAAATTTGAAATATTTTGGAAAATCAAATTTGCCCATAACCTCGTGGGAAAAAAATGAGGCTTGCTGCCCAAGTACTCATAAAAAGTATGGGTCCATGTGTATTATCACACAGGTGTAAAAGTTTGTTTTTGACTTTCAAGGGTTTAACTGTCTGTTTGATATGTGTTTCTGTGATTGAAAAGTTCCATATTTGTTATGATCATCATTGGGAGTGACAGAATTTGTGTGTTTCTGTGGTAACCCCTTGTATACAAATCATTCTCTACCTATTCAACATCTTCATAATCCAGCAAGTTTCATCATCTTATTAGAGTGCTTGTTTCACCTTGAAAGCCTTATTTATTTGCTCTGCTTTTTACAAATTCTTTTCCTTACTAAACCATCTTTTAAGCTTCTGCTTTTTGTCTCATTCTTTCCCACTAACAAGCCAACCCCAACTTGGCCTGTGCACCTAATAGTCAGATGGCTCATGTAGCCTGCATCTATGTTAGTGAGGACAGGAATGATAAAGTTAACAGCCTCTGCTTTATAGGGGAACCCCAGCTGATATTTCATGTACAGTCTTGGGTTTTGTATCAATGACAGATATACCATGGCGTCTTGCTCCTTTCCTTCAACACCCCTCACATCAGCAATTTATCTCAAGTTATCATAAATTCTTGCAAAAAAGCTCCATTATATCCCACTCATACCCACACAGTGAGCAAGCTTTTGTATACTGATAAACACTAGAAACTAGCAGATCTCACATGCCAGGACTTCTGGATTAGCATTTTTGAAATTGTCGTGGCTTTTGCAATGTTAATGCCTTGCAACACCAAACAGTATTTTATTCCCCTTTTTTTGGGGGGGTGGGGGTGGAGCAGGCCCGTAGTCAAGGGGGGCTAAGGGGCGAGCCCCCTTGGATAATTTTTCGCCCCCTAGAAGATCAAAAATTACCATTGCCGTAATGCATTTTAGTATGTTTCGCCCCCCTCTGGAAAATTTTTTGCCCCCTCCCCCAGAAGCTTTTTCGCCCCCTTCAGCACCTTGTCTGGCTACGGGCCTGGGGTGGAGAAGGAGGAGGGCTGGGAAGATCTGCTTGTCTATGAAATATGCACTGAAATATGAACTATTACAAACAATGTAGTCACTTTGCAGGTTTTGATTTTATTGCAATAGCTACCTATATTTAGAGTATGGTGTACACAAAATACAACAAAAGTACATGTAACTGCTTTTACCTGATTGTGATTACCAATGGCAGAATACCTAACATCCCTGTTAAACACAGTATCAAGAGAGACATTTCCAAGATTTTTATGTATGGATATTAAAATCCTGACTAATCCCAACACATCTCATTCTCCTGAACAATTATTGGCAAACATGTTAGACAATTCCAGCATCACTGGCTCCTTTGTAGTTAAATAGCTGATATATTAAACTTTATATGACTGTACCCTAATTGAGAGTAATATGTACCTAAATGTCATTTGCATTCATCCAGACAGACTGGCTAGTAACCCATAAACTTTATTAAGTCTAATATGTGAACTCCCTTCACCATATTTCTGACCAGATGGAAACCATTTATAGACTGGTTTAGTTAAATATAGACAGGTCACAGCACTAATTCCAGTATTGATTAGGGCAGCCTTGTAATCTGACCTACAGTCAAGTATATCTCATTGCTCTACTCCTGCTTGTGTCTTCCTTAAAGGGGCTCATTGAGTTGATATTGAATGTTTTGTAACGAGTTTGGAGGTAATTATTGCATGGCAATGCTTCTAATTAGCATCATTGGCCATTTCTCACTTCCTATGTTTACCAAAAATGTGAAAAATTGTAGTTTTTATGGGCGTAAGAGCTTGTAGTTTGCGATGCTTGTAAAAGCCCTTGATAGACCACCCTCTGGGCAAAATACAACATGTACTTACAGCTGGAGCCTTGATCACAACAGTTGTGCACAAGAGGAGTTGAGAGCCTGTCAATCAAGTTAGTTTAAGCTTCACTCATTGGTTGTATTTGAACAGGGGTTGCATATGATAAATAACTAATGGCAAAACGTGTCTGGTCACAAATTTGTAGTAGATAATTTTTATCATTAATTGCCCTATCATTGCCGCTGTAGTTGTGTGACAGATGTTCAGAATCTCTTAGTTTGACCATTTACGATCAAGATGTTAGTAAAACGTATAAATAGGTGTGACAAAAAATCATTAAATTCATGAACCATCTCAATAATCCCCTTTAAGTATTATGGCATGAACATGGCCATAAACTGTCAGAAACAGCCTTATTGTCCAATATATCCTATTGCTGGTAGCAATTATGTCTTTCTCTTGTCTTGTGGTTAAACCTTGTTTTAGTCAAGTATTGACTTGACCTACATTATTCCTGCAATATGGATGATGCTCTTTTACAGAAGTGTAGCAGTTTGATTTGTACTTCTCACCAGTCCTTTCTGATTTGAAAGTTGACTCTTAAAACATTGTGAAGATTGATAGCAATATTATACACTTTACATTGATCCAACTCTGGCAGTCTCAGAGAAGTATCAAATAAACTGTCCAGCCCTGAAAGTATTATTGTTTTTCGAATGTGTTACAGGAGTTTAAACTTCCATCCAGGAGAATGATTAAAATTCATTGAAGAGATAGATGAACTTGCCATGTACATCATATACATTTGTTTAAACGTCCCAAGTGTTGGCATATGAATCACATATCACCAATACTTAACAGCTGCCCATCTCCCCCCCCCCCCCCCCGCCATCAGTTACCACACACAAACCTACATGTGCACATGGATATAGGACCCTCTCGCAATAATCATTTCTGTGTACATGTTTGGTTTCCCCAGTTTTTTGACAATGTTTAGGAACTTATGGAATCAGTTTGTTACAAATAAGACATTTCAAGGCCCCATCATCACCCCCTCCCAAACAGTCTTTCCTGTTTCTTTACCCAGAACTTCTTCAATGCATTTTCTTCATTACTAAATTTCTCCTTTTTTACTAACATTAGCATCCGTCCATGCAACAAGTCTTCTTCTTTCTCCATTATTCCCTCCTTGCTTTTTCATTTATTCCTCCGTGATCAAAATTTAACTTCGTAGTAAACCAGAGCACACCAGAAGTATAGTAATTGTGTCTTGTCACTAGTTATGTCATTCTAGTTCACAACTCACTGTCTCTGATGTAGGTTAATGCCTCTTTCCTTTCAAATCTACAGTTCCAGTCGGAATTTTTGTTGGCAGGATTAATTTGATTGTACATGTTGTGCTTAGCTTGTGTCTGTGTTTTGATATTTTGGTGACAAAAAATGTCTTGCTTTTATCACTCTAGTGTATGTGCGCAGAAATTATTAGTTAGTGAAGAAAATTCTGAAAAGAATGAGTTATCAGAGGAAAAGATGCAGGGAGGGGTGGGAGGGAGAGGGTACTTTTTCAAAAGTGCCCTCAGCTGGATGCCAAAGGATGAAAACCAAACATTACCCCAGAAGGGGTTCTACTCCCTCAAAGGAATTGCCCCAGTGGGGGTTCAGGCAAAGCTCCCAGAAGCGCTGGGGTATTTACAAAATTGTGGGCATTGGAGTGATGTATTTGCCCTTCTTCAAATGTCATTGGACTGGTTGTAAACAGACCACAAAAATCACATTTTGACAATTTTTTTTAATTATAGCCTCTCCATCTGACTTGCCTGCAGAGAACTTGATGGTTTCTTAGCCAAGAATCTACTGAAATATTTCTAAATCATAGGAGATGTGTTAATTAATGATGTTACACTGTTTAAGATATCCAGTTGATTTCCATGGCAGTATTGGTTTCTATACATTTTCCATATATTTGACAGGTCACTCCTATATGAAATGTTTTCTCATCTTAGTTGCATACGCTGTTCTTCTTTTGTGTGTTCTTTCCAAGTGTGGTAAACATTCAGGACAATAATGCATTGTTGATCCACCAATGTTGCACTAACTCAATCTGGTTACATTCCTTTTCTTTCCTGTTTCTTACTTCTCTGCTATGTCTCTTCTTTTCCTTAGTGCTCTGAATTATCAAGATAATGTGTTCTTCCTTCTCGTGTCAACACCAAATTAATCATGGGTTTATTCATTTACATACCATAAACCATCTGCAGTTAACTTTAAAGTAGCCAATTTACTCAACTAAACTTGCTTAGTATGTTGCAACACTAATTTCCAGCCATTACTTATATGCACTTGTAGATTCCCATACCCCCAACCCCTACACTCCTCCCCTTTGCTGGTAAATTTAAAACGGTGTATTTTCATCATTATGCAAGCTTACCAGAGGCAGATGAACCAGGGCTAGCAAAACTTTACGTTAGTGACAATAGGGGTACTGGAAAAAAAGGGATGTTGATATTGCAGAGGTAGTATGGTACATCATCATCAGAATTCGATGTAAGTCAGGGTTAGTTGTCCCCCCACCTACACCCCAAATTTTGTTTGGTGAAAAGAAGGGGGTGGGGAAAAATGGGAATAGGGTATAGAGATGATAAATATCTTAATGCAAGTAATGGGGGAAGAAGCTTGGGAGGGGAGTTTAACACATGGCAGAGGTTGGCTGGCAGTTAAATGACAACCACCAGTTAGCCATAATCCCATGCCCCTTATATCCACAATATCCTAACCCAGCAATGACCATCCTATATCCCAGTCCTACGCTACCCTACCCCTACCTCAACAGCTATACTTGAGAATGGCTATTCAGGAAAATGTTGTGCAATCTTAAAATTGGCCCATGGTTAATGTTTACTTGGTAGAAATAATGAAGGAACCTTTTTCTGGTTCAGAAATGACATACTTCTGCATCATCGTCATAGTGTTTCAACATTGTGAGGATCATTTAATCCTTATCAATATCTTTTCAGCATTTAAAATTAAGTGCTTAGTCTCTTTGCAGCTGTTTTGATACTCAGAAAATATGCTAAAGAACACATTGGTGATGTAGTCACATGATATCATCATTTGTACAAAGATATTTTTGTTTACATCAGCCAGAAGTATCCTGTTGTGTGTTTTGTAGATTAACCTTGATATTTGAGACAGCTTTGTAAGTTATACTCAGATGTGATTGGTGTACCTTTTATTTATGTACTCAGTATGTTTGTCTGTGAGGTCAAAGTCATCACGTTAAGGTGTCACTTGAAAATCCCGTTTTATTGTCTTTTGAAGGGTTTCTTTCAAGTTCAATCATTTCTTTCAGGAGATTTTAACATTCCATATTTATATCTATTCAACCAGTTGTATATGACCTTTGATCGGTGACATTTAAATGTTATCACAGTTTACGATCATCCATTTGAAATGTGTATAATTGTGTGAACTGAAATAGTTTGGATGATGTAGCTCAATGTGAAATGTCATTATTTCGTCATGGCATTACTTTTTACCTTGAATGGTTTATACCTCTCCTAAAGCCTGAGGAAGGGTTACTTGCATCTCCTTAAATGGAGAAGTATAGGCACCACATTAATGCCTGCCACGTTAATGCCGTCCTGGAATGTGTATGTGAACTTTCTTGACTGGACTTGTATGGACTCGACTCAAATTGTGCTGTGTAGAGCAGTCATATAAAAACAGCTCTTTGATAGCGTGACCTCTGTGATTGCTGTACAAAATGTAATGGTTGTTTTTCCAAAACATCCTGTGAGGATCCCACTTAGGAGACTAAAAGTGCATAAATGCTTCAAAGAGCTGTACATCCCTGAAGGATCACAACCTGCTGCCAGTTGTAACTTCGTCCCTCCCCACCCATTCTCCCATGCCACTCAAACTGAGGGTGCAAACTCCTCCCCCACTGCTCCATCTGCCATATCTGGGTCGTGATGTATGTAGAAAATTGTAGGAAATAAACAGTAAAGACAATTGGGAATTCCGTTGGGTACATTCAGAAGGAAGAATGACTAAATCTTGATCATGCCAACCTTTGCCTCTCCCTATTATAGGCATGGTATTAACTTTACGTAAGTTGTTTGAAGTGTTTGGAGTACAAAACTTATTTTTCCCTCCAGGTTCTCACAATGTAAATTGTCTTTCAACATGAACACCTCATTTGTTGTGTGTTCTTTCCTGTATGGGCCTCAGAACTTTTCAAGTGTCCTTCTCAAACTTCCCTAGAGAATAAGCTTTTAATGGTGTGCTAATGTGATAAATTTGTTGTATTCGTAAGTGGCATTTGCATCAAAAGAGGTACAAATTTGACCTATAAATTCCTTGACGAAATATCACATCTACCCTAATTGTTCTAAATACATCCAATTTGATATAAAGCTTTGGCAAGACTTCCTCTTGGCAGAATCATTAAGTTTGCTCCTTACTCTATGCAATTGCCCAGTAAAAATCAGGAGTCATGACATTGTCGTGAAGTGACAGCGTCAGGTGTAGTTTTAGGATGTAGATGTGGTTTCACCTTTGGCATTCAAATAGCCTGGGTTTTCCTCACTAGTTTTCATAGGCATTAAGTAGGACATGGAACCCAGTCAATTTTGTCTGTCCCTTAATTTCTGCATCCTTTATATAAACCCAAAAAACATTCTTTCATCAAGTACTTCTAGATCATTTACATATTGCTTCACATCTTATATTAAGAGAGTTGGCAACTCACTCTTCTCATAAAGTCTTTTTCCTAGTCTACATCAGGGATGTAGCTACAGTGGGCGGCACTGGGCGGTGACACCCAGCACTCGATATTCCCACCTGGCACTCCAGGCAAACACACGTCTCCCCGCCCACCACAAATCTGCCTACTGAGACCTAAAACTAGTCCTAAATTTACTCCCTAAAGCAAATGAGGTAAACATGAAAAATTAATGGCTGAAAAATGGGGTAGATGTGATAGGGGTGGGGTGAGATGCTTTCCCCAGATCAGACAATTACCCAGCACTCAAATTTGGCTAGCTACTTCCCTGGTCTACATAACTCCATCCTGCTGTCTATCCCCCACCACTCTTCCCCTCCCCCTCCTTTCCTCCAAGCAATTGCCATGTGAAAGTCTGGTTTGGAACAGATCCCTTCCACTCACATCTGTGTAACCCTGTCATCTCCCACCCTGCTACTGAATCTGAGGACTGCCAGATTTTGGTTTTGTACCAAAAGTGGTGACAATTGGACAACTCCACACAAGAGGAAGGAACTACAGACCATGATGAATGTACAAAATGTTTATGGAATTGTGTAAAATATTGATTTCAATTGCAATAAAATGTCATTACACATGTAGTTTGGAATGTCCAGTGACTTTAGGTTTATCAGTTGATGAAAATAGTGTTGTCTATATGTGCCTTCTTTCATAAATGCTATTTTGGATATATTTTTTATCCTACTTTAATACATTCTAAAAATATTTATGTATTCAATAAATTACAGATTTTATTTATATGATGGTATTAGATGCCAACATTTCATAAATACAACCAGAGAAAGTAAATGATTGTTATACTTTGTTTTTTATTGTTATTTTTCCAGCAACTGTGTTATTAATACAATAAAATAATGGTGAGCCACTAACTTATATAAATCACCTATATATTCAGTCGTATGCTAGTATGTCCTTAAAATAGTGCCATTTCTCAATGTGCCAAAGTCTCAAACACTATTAATTCTTGTCAAAACACAGCATATCAATGAGTTTAATCCTATGCTGTTTAAGTCCCAAACAAATATACATATATACTTAATATATACTGCATCCCACAACATTGCAAGCCCTGACATGAGATACAACTACCGTCTGCAAACATTTAGATTCATGAAGTGTCAAATCCTTCAACCCCTAAATCGCTTGCAGTGAGAGAAGAGAATAATTAATCATAATGTGAGACCAGGTTTCCATAGCAACATAGCCAGACTACACAAAATGCATATGTACATCTTGCAAATTCTGATATGCATGGTATTTGGAATGCAAAAACACTGAACTTCTGAGTGGGTATGCACCTGTAAGGCAGCTTTAGCTAAAATTTGCTAATGCTTTAAAATACACTTTGATAAGGGTACCTTGCATATTCTGTTGGCCTAAGATGCCTTTTTAGCTTTGACAAAACACAACCCTTGCATTTGTAACAAAAACTGACCCGAGATGAAATTTAACATGCAGCTCTCAGGCAAAACATTTCAGCACAAAATATGCAGTACGTCACACAGGTCCATGGTTCCAGAAGCTTACATACATGAAATCCCCCAGAGCGGCCTGGTTTGAAAGTCTATGAGCCCTGATATTTACCTTTTATCTACAAGTGTAATATTTAAACCCTCCCTTACCTGTAATAAGACCCTGGCAAGGTTTGATCATGCAGTGGAAGAGGGCTCCCTCTGAAAGAGGGCATGCTCCCTAGTCTTTGCTTTCTAAGTTACAATCTGATGAAAAATTTGAGTCCTGAATTTTCATTCCGTCTTTGGAAACCTTTTGAAATTGATGTATTGGAGTGGATATAACAAGCAACACTCCTCCTTGACAATTTAAAAGAGTGGTTTTGGACAAGATTTTTTTTTTCTTTTAAAGGGATTTGCCAGTGACAAAAATCAACAACTTCAAAACATGCAGAAAATTTTCTCTTTTAGGAGGTGAAAACCGCATCTCCATAGCTTGTAGCGTTTGGAAGATACTAATTTTCAAAGAAATGCAATTTTTTCTCAAGATAAAGTGCATTATGGGAAATCTGTGATGTCATCGTGACACATTAATTTGACAACGCATTGAATTTCTTTATGATATTGACACTGTTGTAGGGAATATTTAGCAACTTTGTTATGCTGTACATATGGTGTAGATTTAAGCTAAACCTAGATGGAAAGATATTCAAACATTCCAACAGTATCAAATTTCAAGGACAACAGGACATTCAATTATAAAGGAAAACAAAGGAAATCTGAGACAATGTGCCCACTTTACACAACATTCTGTGACCTTGATGAGAACTGGAGGTATTTTTGGACAAAAATAAGTAGTCTTTAATATTAGATATCTCGAGTTAGGAAAAGAGTAGTGCTACGGGGTTTGAAGGGTGTCAACTGAAATTTTTTTCTCTTTCACGTAGGACCCTTGTGAAAAGCCACTGGAAAATGCCTTTAAGGTGTTTTTCAGGACCTAAAGTGAGGGTTAATATGAAGACAGGAGGTAAGGATTTGGTTTAACAAACCATCCAAATACACAAATATCACTGATATTTTGCACCTCCATGCAGAGATCTAATATTTTGATTTCCTTTGTAGTAGGTGTTGAATATTCTGCCTATGTACACCTGTGAACAATGACAGAGATCATCCAATTTAACTATATTCATAAGCGTAGTCTGAAGTTATCTCTCGACTGTTGATTGGTTTCAACACACGAATATTCATATTGCAAGACAAAGTTTGAACCATAAAACTGTTCTACAACCTCACTTTTACAAAGTATTAAAGTCAATGGTTCTTCACTGAATGAGTTTACAGTGAGAGAAATCACACACGTAAACTCCATTAACTTTGGTTGCATGAAAAGCAAGGTAATCAGACTTGCTTTAGCTGATTTTTCATTAAATATTAACTTGACTTTATTATGGATCGTACATATATAAAAGTTAACAGCATACAGTTTTTACACAGATCAAAGAAGTTTGCAGACATTGGTTTTACAAGTGCAGCCAATACAGGTGCAGGATTAATACATATCCGTTGTGCCGGCAAATGTTCTGATGGAAAAAGAAGTGCTTCTGTTGACAATGATTGACTCTTAAAGGTATGATATGATTTCATCCTCTTGGTACTCTTACAACAACAAAACTGTACAACTTTGTACCTGCAGAACTATATAGAATGCTGAACTTCCCAATACACATGCTCTCTTCCCCTTCTTTCATTTCTCCTCTCTTCCTCCCCCATCTTGCAATCCCTTATTTAACAAAAGTGACTGCTGAGTACAGAAGTAAATGTAACCTGACCTAAAATTACCAAACTGGGGCGTGAATAATTGCAACACCTACTGAGAGTTTGCTTGCCATCCCTAAGGGAAATGCTTAACCTTCCATGCCCCCATTTTAGACATTACATTATCGATATTAATAAATTTCAACTCATTTCACACAGCAATGTCTTTCAATCTCTCTTGAAATTTTACATAAAAGCAGGAAGTGAAAAGAAAATGTTATAGTAAGGCACATGTGTTTTACAGTCTTTGAAGTACCTCTGAGATAATTTACCCTGTCAAAACTTCTCCCAGAAGACATCAAGGCCAGTAATTTGGTACAAGTGAAGCATTTTATTATTGGTCTTATTGGTGTGCCTGGTTTATCTCTCTCACGAGAAGATACTTGTGACATACAAGACAAGAAAAATTTGTAACGGCAAACATAGTTTGCTCAAAGCTAACTAGTGAAGGCAAAAGATTAATGACGATTCACAGAGCCTATACCTTCAAACAAACAAGGTCTTGCAGTTTTCACCATTGCAAAAAGCCAGGTTAAGCAAGTTTTTCACTTTTCTTTGCATAAAACAAAATCTTTTCCATACCCTCAGGGTGCTACATACACTTATAAACAAAAGAACTTAAATTACCTAATGAAAGGTAAAAAATCAGGCCGAGACATTTTTTGGTGCTTTTTTAACATTGGCATCAACATTGTTAGAACATCAAAATGCACAATGCATAGAGAATCTTTTCTATTCAAAAAAAAAAAACATTCATGTGCAATTTAAAGTAACTGTCTTGGACAGTGCTGACCAAGACTTTCGCCAGAGACCACTTCAGGAGTCTTTTGGAATCCCTGAACTCTTCTAGGACTTGTACTCTGCACATTTTTTGTACACTTTGATGCAAGTATTTTACAGTATCACCTTATTTGGTCTTTCTGAAAACACCATTCTGGCCAAAGCTCTGCTAGGAACAGTATACTCTACACTATTAAGTGTCCAATCAATATATTTTTAGTCTTGCTGAGCCAAGGTGATCTATTTCATCAAGCTTACCCCTTTGGGCCCTCACCAATTTCGTGATAATCTCAGGTGAGTCACAACACTGCTGCTGACGTCATTACCATCTCTTGGTGACATTTCCAGCTAGAGAAGTATCAGGTGCACTGGTGGCTTGACTATATATGCCAAGAACAAAAGCCTTTGGCAGGATTGAACATGAAAATGTAACAAAAAATGTCTTACCAAACAAAGTGAGGATAGTAATGGACATGATAATCCTAATTCACTATAAATTACAAAGGACTATTAAAAGGAAAACTGTCTGGATACCACGAAGGATCAGAGCAGATTTTTCTACTCAAACCTAGGTTTATACTTTTAGATATCACCTGTGCCTGTTATATCCATCCTGCATAATAGGCTTCTACATAATGGTGCATCACCAAATTCCACAATTTCCTCACTCGTGTCTCACTCCTGTGTCTTCACATCTCGAGCATAACATGTAAAATTATTACATTTTCCTAAACATTGAAAAAATGAGTTCCTCAACAGTCTACAGAAGAGCAGTTATAAGGACAGTTTACAAGTTTAAGAATGGATTCTTAAAAAAAATTTTCACAGGTCTAGCTGCTGCATGTTTTACTTTGTGGGTACTGTTGCCATGGCAACAAACTGGACTGAAAAGATGAATATAGCATAAATTATAACATAAATAACAGCACTGTAAGTACAATGAGATATTATCTTAAAGGATTTTTTTCCCATCATGTTCTATTTTTTTTTTCAAATATTTAAAAGCTAATTCAAACATTTTCTTTCCATCATAACTTGAAAATATCACAAAGACAAAATTTTGTGCAATGTGCAGCAAGGAATGAACTTAACTCAAATTTTTAAAGTCAAACCAAAAAATAAATCACAACTATGAACTTTATACCAACTTTAAAAAAACGGTTGAAAGTTATGGAACTGATAATTTGTTAAAAAATAATACCTCACATTTGCATAAACAGAAGTTAATACCAATTTCTTTAGTAGAGGAGATAAACTCATGAAATTTAATGAATCAAAGACCACATTAAGTATCTCTGATATATTTTGGCAATTTGTATATATTCCTTATAAACTGGGATGTGAATTCTTATTTCTTAATGTATATCGGCTTGGTAAATTTTCCTACTTTAGACAGTAAAAACATAGCATTCAATATGACTTTAACAGGACTGTGCTCTTCCAATTCTCACCACTTAAATCATTTCAAATTTTGAAGAAATGAGTGATTCTTTTTTTGTCTTGAAAGCTCATCATGACTATGTCTTCATGATTTACCTTTAAATGAGAAGGTTACACACTCTACCAGTGTTCACATTAGCCAGCAGTTTGCATTTGTAAGCAGCAGGATTGCGCCATTCCTGCAATCTTCTTAACAATCCAGCAAGTTTAAAATAGCATGTGGGAATATCCCCACCTGTTTGGAAAAAGTTACTTTTGATGTTGCAACTTACCAAGATCTCCCCTCTGCCTTTAAACTAAAATCCCCCTCAAAATATTTTGGAAGGGGGGATCCCCCCCCCCTTCCAAACACTGAGACATAGTGCAAACACTGCACTCTACCCATTTTGTTGTACTTGTATCAAATCAATGAGGTGACTTAGGGTTCACCAAACCTTTATTTTACAAACTTTATATAAATGGCAGACTTGGAGAACAACAGCACACTTGCATTACATAACCACACCAAAATATGTAGGCCTACACTTCTGGGCTACTACAAAAACTTTGGTGGAAGATATAAGCACTCTTTAAAAACACAATTACCTAAAAAAGCCTCAAAAATGACAAGAAATGGAACAAAAACTTATTTACCCATTCATCAGTAGCTGACTTTTACTTCAACATTCCCAACATTGACATCCTAATTTGAAAATGGCAAATTTCATTACCACTTGTTACCAGTGTGTTAATCTCAAGTAATGAATTACCTTGTATTGTCCTAACCCGCAGGATGATTGCAAAATGTCATCATGTTTTGGGGTAAGCCATCTCAAAATTCATCCCTGCTTCCTTTACAAAGCCAGTAGAGTTTTGTTCTTTAGTATCATACTTGAATCACAAGTCTTTCAACAATTTGGGTCTTGACATAACTTAGAGAATCACCCCAAAGTGCTACCATGTGAAGGCAGTTTTCAGAGGTTCCTTCTCAATGTTCAACCATCTTGATGGCAACAGGTTGCTGCAATGGCCATTTCAACTCTCCCCATAAAACTTAAAACATTTTTGCTGTGTCCTTTTGTATACTCATCTAAGGAAAGTGCATGGAGACACAGTCCCCCTCCCGAATAATTTGACGGCAGGGTACCAACCACTTTAATACCTCTCCCTTCCTCCCCTTCCCCCCTCCCACCCCAATAATTGGTTAATGACCTATATTTCCCAGATATTTGTAATAGTAATAGACTAGGCAGTGATTCCACTGATCATAGAAACCCTTTCCAGGGCATTTTCCATCCATCATTACGACAATCATAGGCATAAAGACCATGTTAAAGTAAATGTGTTCAAACACACATACATAATTGTCATGGTGAACTGTTCCACTCCCCCCTCCCCCCCCCCCCCCCCCCCAAACTATCAAACATGAATTGCTGCTGTTGGGAAAGCTCCTGGCTTGAATTTATGTCAAGCCTTGTGATATATAGTATACGATACAGTCGTTGAAAACAGAAGGCAATTAAATTTAAGTGATATCCTTATTCAGTCTATAGGATATGGATCATAAATGAAAGCACATGCAGGTTATAAATGAAGATACAGCTGAGGACTTCCTATATATCTCTCAGACTTAAAGTAGATATAAAACATGCACACACCATTCATATGTGTGGAGAAGAAACCATGGACAAGTTGGTCACTAGCTGTGGCATACTATATTTACATGCATAGTTAAATTAGGATACCGATTCTCCTTTTCTTGGCAATATAAAGCATGGCTGTAGCGTAAATTAAATGCCTGCAAAAAAATGGGGTATGATCTCTACTAATTGCATCACATTCTCCGCTATAGTACCCATCTCCCAATAAACCACAATGTTTGTGTCAATATTTCTAAGAACAATGCCCATATCCCCTTGGAGCATTCCCCATGTATACAAAGAACAAGGGCTTTCATTACAACTTGGTAATAACTGGGCACAATCTCAATGTGGCCTATACGAAACAGGTTATGCTGAATGTGACTGAATCCAATACTGGAATGGACAATCAAACTTCTCTATGTAATGGATTTATCGGCCAAAGTCTTCCATTTCACCAAAACAAGCTTCCCATAAAATATCTTGCAGAAAATGTCAGCCTTTGTTCATATTTCATAATACCTCTCACACTTCTGTCATGCCTGCTATTTTCACCTCGGTTGTCGATGAGACTGTTGTCTGGGGAGGCATGCTGTCCCCTTCTAGGTCTGGTGGAGCTTGGGTGATTTGCAGGTTAGGTTCTGAAGGGATGTGCTGGAGGGAGGCAATACGCTGCATCTCAGGAGATAGGTGGTTCTGAATACTTTGGAGGTAACTCTGTTCGAATGAGAAAAAAAAATTCAATAACGCATGATATCTGAACAATATGGTCATACTGTTGCATCAGACATTACATCAACATACAAAAGAAACTGCCATAAATGTGAGCCTGTGGGGTTGGGGGTGGGTGGGAGGGGTTGGAACTTGCACAGATCCATCATGACAGTTTTGTAACTGGGACAATAAATGTGACAAAGTTAGAAGGAAATTGGTGGAAAGGGTGTAATTGCACGAGAAAATTGGTATTCCCCAAAATAACACTTGCACCCCCAAAGCTGTGGGCCAGTATGAAGCCATTGTTCATGACAGAAATAATATAGACTGAAGGCTTGTTCTAATTCTTAAACATGTATCTGACTTTCTGCAAAACTACGTTTGGATATTCACAAGCAACTAAGTCTATACTGACCCCTTGCTACATTTAATATGCATTATTTTTCACAGTTGCTACAGAAAAGTGTCAACTCTGACACCCGGTGTATGAACGATGTCCACCATCTGGTCCTGAAACTGTATTCATCCAGCCAGCTTAAAACATTGTGCATGAGCGGGATAATGCATATTCGAAGTAGTAATAAGTATTAGTCTATGAAGAAAATATAATGGTTGCTGTAGTAAATTATTCTGTCAATTTGCCATTTTTCAGAGCAAATTAGAAGTTAGGCATGAAAGGTGCAGGGGAGTCTCACTAGACTGCAGGTTCAATAGATCAAAGGTTCACTAGACCAAAGATCCCCATGACTGAAAAACTACTTAGGATAAGGGTTAGGGTTAGATGTAAACGGTTGGGATTAGGCAGGCTTTGACAAATCCCCTGCTGCCAGCCCCGGGCAGGTCTAGTAAACCTTCTATTTAGTAGACCTTGCCCATAAGTTACACAAAAATCGATGCACATTGTGAAGAAAACATTAATATGAGCAACAAAGTCGCACAGAACCGGTACAAGTATGAGTTGTGGCAACTGATTTCTACCACCATGCATGGCAATGCATACCACAGACGAGAGCAGCCTAAAAAATTCACTTCATTATAATTTAACAGAAAGTATGAAGAAAACTATTATGTAGTATTTATAACATAGCAATACTGTACCTTCACAACATTAAATCACCATGAATTCCAATCAAAACTTTGAAGAAATTAATCTTTTATCATCTGCAGCTTTACAATCATACTGTAAATAACAATGAATACACTTGAAAGGAACAAGCCGTTGCCATGGTAATTAACAAAGCCTTTCATCTTTGATGAAGAATATTTTTAAATTGAAATTCATATCCTTGATGGTGATAGGAAGGCTTGTTATGTTAATTGCTACCTGTCTCCAGACAACTTTAATCCAGGAACTAATTAAACAATATTTGAATCTGTATGACAGGATAGAAGTTGTTTATATTCACAAGATTGTTTTCTGATAGTCCAGGGAATGTATAGACTAGTTTTACTGACAGACAAGAAGGATACATATACTGACTCACACTGCCCTTGGAGTCTATTCATAGCTTGAAGAGGATACAGAAGAGGTTTATTCTCACAACATCTTCAATGCATTTAGATTTACTATGGCAAGATGTCAATATTCATTCATAAAAACATCCTGTATGACAATCTTGTGAGACATTCTTTTCCTAAATTTTGTTGGAGAGAAGATGAAGTACAGTAAATCCCAAAAGTTCATTACTTCCAATACTTCCATGTTGAAATATACATTGTGACCTGTTTTCAATATTTCAATTTATACACACTCACTCTAAAAGGAAATTTGGGAAGATGGAAGGAACAGTTCTTTTTACATACTTAATATGGAAAAAAGGCCGTGGTCGTCTCGACTTGAACCAACTGGTTGGAAACTGGGACATTAAACCTCATCTAACTAACTACATACTTAATATGAACAACCTGACAAAAAGGGAAAACTGGTAAGTGAATTAGTGCCATCTGGAATGTCTGCTCCTATCACAACTAAGGTAGAAGTCAAGAAGGATATTGAAAGACTGAAGAGGAGAGTACTCTGTAGTTTTAACTTGCCATATGATATAGGTCATATACCATCACATTCCACATACACTGGTTCCCTGTTCCATAAAGACTAATTTAAAGCAGCACAATGAGTTGGTTTGTGAAATTCACCAAATTTTGCCAAACCTGTTTTCTTCACATACTAATGACAAATGGTCAAACTCAAACAATCCCCACATCTTGCATACAAATAAATGTTTTATTAGTGAGTAATAAACAATTCAATTCGGTTTTCAAAAATTCGTGACCAGACACTTTTTTCAAATTATGCAAACAACCGTTAGAAGCCAGGATATCAAAAAATTAAATTAAGCTTTATGCATAACTATTGGATGTGAAACTTGACTAATTATGCTAATAATAATCATTGTCATGTGGTAGTACCCTTCAACACCCTCGTTAAGTTATCGATATCAACGCAATATGCCCCTTTAAGCTTGATTTCAATAAAACTGCATGACAGATCAAGCTTCTAGGATTGACTACAATTACTCTTTGATATGAAACAGGGCCCTACATATACCTCCACCTGCAGAACTACGGTAATGCAGAATACAGGAAATAAAAAGGTTTCCATGTATTTTAGAAGAAATGAATATTAAGGAATAGGCATATATGGGTTACTTTTCTCTTAACTGACAGCATACAGGTTAACAGGATTTGGGGAATAAAAGGAACCCTTCCAAAAACTTAACAAGTTTGTTAAATTACAACCTCTGTAAAAGTGCTTTGAAAATTAATTGGTGGTAGGGTTTGCTTCTCGTGCTACATTTTACTTCATTTAAATTATAATACAATAGTACAGCACCAAAGTCTATTGCACACCCAGTGGATGGGGCATTTGGCAGTGGCGTGTGCAGGATTTAGGAGGTGGGGGGGCACAACCTGCGATTCCCCCGACTGACATGGAGGAGTGTCACAAGTGCACGGAAGGTGCACCACGAGCACGAAGCGCGAGTTTGAACGCGTGGGGTCTGGGGGCCCGCGCTAGGGCCCCTGGCGGGGTCCAGGGGCAAAGCCCCCGGAAGCTCCTGCAATATAAGGTAATAAGACCACTGTAAATTGGTTCTACAGGCCTTATTGATCAGGTTTCGTTTGTTTCAGATTTTGTGAAATTCGATGCCAATGACGGAGAGTTTAGGTTATCCTCTATGCGTTGTAAGCTGCAGCGTGCAGTGTGTGTCACAAACATTGAAAGGACTGTACGTTTAAGATCACCAGACCAGTCAAGAAGGCTGCTTGAGATGATCGCAAAAGTTAACAGATATAGCTGTACCATTACAGATGCTTTAAGTAATTAGGAAGGAAACTAAATGACAGTAGGCTTACCTGCACCATAGGCCAGGTATTCATATTGATAGCATCCTGTCTGACTATTCACTATAGGGCGATTGGAAGAGCTCTACCCTTTGGTAAACGACCAAATAATGAAAACATTCTCTCCTAATCTCATTCTGTTGGCTACTTCTAAGTTTTGAGTGCCAGGGATGGCGCCAGGATTTGCCCAACGGGTGGCCAGACAGGTGGAGGCCGCGACCTGAAGCCTCGATGCCGTCATCGGGATGGTGAGGAGGGATCTGAAGAAAACCTGTGTACTAAACTATACCATTGTGGGGCATATATTTCATAAAATGTGTATACACTAGAGGAACATAGTTTCAGTGCTGATTTAATGCTTTCCCCAGAATCTAAAGTGTAAAATTGCTAAGCGCGCGAAGCGCGCGAAATTTTTCTGGGTTATCCTACACTAAAAAGAATCGGCACCGTACTTATTAAAAGCTAATAAAGGTCAATTGTCCTGGTAGTTGGTCCCTATCAGGCATAACTTACATTGTACTTCTGTCTTCATGTCACTATAGCCTTACCGCACGACAGACCCAAGAGAACATTGACTTGGCTATATGAGGTGAAATTCCCAACATTTACATAAATTCATGTATTCTACTTATGACGTTACTTGAAAAAGTGGAAAGGGTTTGTACTATATTTAGCTTTAAGTAACAGAACTGAGGAAGAGTGGGCAAAGCGTAGCGAAAATCTTGGGTTTCATTGCAAAAATGACCCTTTGAAAGCCAGAAGAAGTAAACCGATCATCGATGGCGACAGAATTTTCCCGACAGAGGGCTCGGCCATGCCAGCAACCCCAAGCTTCGACAGCCCCTCTGTCGAAGAGGTGGTGGCAAGGGGATATGACTTAATATCCCATGCCATTCCTGGGTATATTTTGCATAATATCACTTTAATACCGGTACTTCATGAGCCGAGTTGCGCACTTTATATAGTGTTCTTTCGAATCTGAAACTTGAGTTTGCAAAGCGTGCGAAAATTTTTGGTAGGCTTACACAAAAAAGATAATGTGATCATTACGAACAAAAAGGAAAAAAAAAAAGGTTCTAGAACATATCTTGGATAGCATACATTTTATCGAAACACCTGGACTACCCTATGAAATAGCCAAACTTTGGTCCGTGAGTCGCTCCCAAACTGACTGTACCGTATGATACACACAAAAAAACAGAAACTAGGCTTAGCGACATGGGATGGAATTTTCGACCACCACATAAACAGTGTACTCTACCGACGTGGTAAGGTTGGCAGGACCAGTACTATCTAGCAATGTGGAATGGAACTGCTGAGGATCCTGGAGTGGCTGTACAGCACACGTAGTGCGCCGAAAATTTTGGGTTCTTATTAGAGAAATTGTCCTCTCTCACGCGCCGTCAGGGACTGCATACTCTGTTGTATCGATTAAGACTCCCCAATGGGGGCCCCTGCCCCCACCTGGCGCCATCCGTGTTCAGTGTTCAGTGTGTCTCTTCAATCTTTTTCTCTTCCCCTAACCTTTAAATCCCCCAACTAAGGGATTTTCCCCCGACTGACTTCGGAAGTGGGGGGGCCTGTGCCCCCCGGCCCCCACTTTGAACACGCTACTGGCATTTGGTAATGTCACCCAATGGACCAGTCTCCTACACTACTATCACAATACCCACCTCACTACCTTCGCATACATAACTGTAGAAGAACGGTGTATTAAATATGTCAAATTGCATTTTCAATGCAACACTAGGAATCAAACTGCTGTTTCAAAACTTGTTCCAAATACCCCAGATTCTATTATCTATAGGTTTTGTACTCCTCCCAAGCATATTCTACAATAACTTCCCTTGCACGCTCCCCTAATGTAAACAGTAGTCCACCATAATCTCCAAGATGGTGATACCATCTGGAGATTTCAGTTCCATACATGAAATAGGAAGTTTTGAGAATTTCATAGCAATTTGCGAGAAGCAATCCAGACACTTTTTATTACTTTCATGTACCACTGTTTCATCAGAATCTGCCTTGGCAGTGAGAACTAACATTACACTGTTTACAATACCATGGCCAGCTGTTAGGTAATGAATCACCAATATTGATCTTACACAAGACTGCATGATTTGACATAAATTAAGGCTACAACTCCCAATTCTTCCATACGCATTGCATATTCATACCCTGCTTTCCAATAGTTAACGATGTTTGTATTTTCCAAAATTTAGTCACACAACCATTTACTGAATTTAAAGTTCACCCTGGCAAGGTATAAAAGTTTGTTTCTCAAACCACTTGTGGACTTATTAACTCAAAGATGTCAGACCTACACAGACAAATTATCTTCCAGCTGATCCAATACACACAGCTGTGACACATGGCATGCAATATGTGTTTAATACGAAATGTACAACAAATGCTTCATAACGTATCATGGTGAAAAAGTGCTGACTGATTTTTTAACTCAGCAGTTCTCATGGCATTGGAAATATTTGTTTTTTACGAGGAGTGTTTCTTTGGCTTTGGTGAATCCATCAAGTCACTTCTCACTATCAATGTATCGTGTGTATACCCACTTGAAACAAGTTTGAGTCTGAGAGAATATCACACTAAACAAACAAAATTGGAGCTGGTGTGAAACCTCCCAAAAGGAACACATCTCTTGTGTGAACTCCTTTGGATTCATTTACATTGTATTGTGATGTAGGGGAATTTATTTACAATCGTGAATGGGTTGCTATAGTCAAGACCAAAACATTTTTTAATCCAGTTTGCAATGACGTTGACGACCTATGAAAGTCCGTACTCCGTAACAGGAAACTTTGCTTTTTAAGTTTCAGCTGACACTACTGTCATTACATGACCCCTTACAGTACCTGTATACATGTATTGCTTCCCATGATGTTTATAACTGTGATTCCACCCCTCCTTTAATGATTCTAGGACTCCCTGAATGATGCTGTTGTATAGTGCTTATTCCACAAAGTCTATTCAAGAGAGAAAAGGTATACTTGTATATCAATATGGATTTTCTGAAGATTTGTAAACACTGTCTGGACTGTAGGCATGATTATTAAAGTA
This sequence comes from Holothuria leucospilota, assembly GCA_029531755.1. Classification (NCBI taxonomy): domain Eukaryota; kingdom Metazoa; phylum Echinodermata; class Holothuroidea; order Aspidochirotida; family Holothuriidae; genus Holothuria; species Holothuria leucospilota. The sequence continues at coordinate 26,269,295 of CM055978.1, forward strand.
GGCACTCCTTGTCAAACATTCCCACCTAATTTATGTACAGTGTGTCACTTTGAAAACATCTACAGCTGCTATTATTTTGCAATTACAACTGTGTTACTACATACTTTTTGTCTGTTTCCATGAAAGATGGTATGTATGCAGACTATACCGATCAATCTTTAAGCCGTGTAGCATGTTTATGAATCAGTTATATCTGTAATAGGAGGATATTCTTTCTCGTACAGTATCTTCAAACTGTGTGCACACTTTGCAAAGGAAAGCGTAACCACTTTGAGTCTATGAACAGGAAGTGTATAGACTACAAAGCTACTAAATGCCCTAAGATTATGCAAAACTGCCTCTTACTCCTAAAGCAAAGGCTCCAAGCAGCAGGAGGTGAATTAAATACAATATGCATGAAAGACAAGTAAGAAAACACACTTATTTTGAAGCCTGAAGTTAAAAAAAAGCAAGGTAAATCATGATTTCCAAGAAGGGACCCAAAATTCTACTGCATTATCCCAAACATACTTAGGACCCCCCAGGTACTGTACCTACATCTCTACCTTTTGGCCTAAGCCATGCCTAGTTCCGCAGAACTTTACGGGCATGTATCTACATTCACAACTGATACCTGCACTTGGTTTGACATTAATTCCCAACTAAATACCTTCAAATATATGCAACACTGACTGATAGGTTTTAAGCAGCATTTTGAGTTGTGTTGCCATATTTTAAGTATTTTCCCCAGCTCATCGGAATTTCCTCATATTGCAATCACCACAGGTACAATGTTTCCAGCGTAAAACAGGTTCTAATTAGCAAATAATTAAGGTTTTCAAATGATTCTGATTCTGTGTTGTCCAACATTTCTACCTGTGCAAGTATTTATCGTATACAGCCATAGAAGACATGGATTCAATTTGAAGCTTGTCAAGTAGTTAGGGACAACAAGCATGCCAAGCATAGTTGTATTAAAGACCATCACAGAGCTTACTGAATTGCAAAAATACCATGTTCGGGGATTCCATAACTGCACAGGGCACACAGAGCATTGAGAAATCAACTTATGCACATAGTTGTGTTTGCATCATAGCAGAATATTGTGTATCCACCTTACGGCACTGAATGGCAAGTTGTCTGCTACAGGCCTACCAAAGGTGTACCGGTAAGGTAAGTGTTTTGACCATACGAAATCAGAACAACTTTTATCAAGCACTTTTTTTTTGCCCCAGTCTAAAAGCTTTTTCCTTACTTTTTCCCTTGTTTCAGTAAAGGAAAAAGAAAGCTTCTTGATCACTATTTTTCCAGAGTGCATAATTTCATTCAAAGACTTTCTGGAAAACCCCCTTTTCATTTTCTCAACTTTTCCCAATGTCCCGACTGTGAGGGAACGTAGATATGAGCCATCAAACAAGTGCCTTCAGAGCAGACATACTGTAATCTGCTTCCTCATTCCTGATTTCACAAACTACCTCTCACTGAAATAGGGAAGGTCCCCATGGCCAGCTGTGCAAACTATATATGAATCAAAACATACCCATCTGCCTACCAAGAAATGTAGAGATGACACACACTCATAAAGTACAAATTACACTGTGGGCTGCACTGAATGTATCTCTTTAAAAGCAGCAAACTACTTAATTCTGATAAGGTGTGAACTCACTAACAGCTACTCCTGAACAACAGTTTGGGTAAGGCTGACACTGTATGGCCAGTCTCCCACAGCATGTGAATGTGACAGTGTCGGCTTCTGACACTGCGAGACACTGAGATATTTGTCTACTCTATAGAGTTCACCTACATGGAATTCACTGACATATCCAGAGTATGAGCACTGCATCATCTTGAAAAGCCTTACAGACAGAAAAGACGGCATGAAAAAGAATGAAATGACACAAAAAGACAGGCCATTTCAATAGGCAGCCAGATTACAATATGTTCACTACAGTAGAAATACAATGAAAGGATTTTAAACCTAAATGCTCTTCCAAAGGGATGTGCAGTCCCCATCCCCACTCCAACATCCCCTTGATGGCACATTTGCTTAATAGGTGCTCATTTTTCAGAATGTCTTAACCTACCCACCCTTCAAACCACATCTGTTGACAATTTTTTGTCATTATATTTTGTTTACAGAAAACACTAAGAGGATACGCTGTGACAATAAAGGCAGACACATACACAAACATTGGGATGTAAAGGTTGTTAAAAGTTTTCTATTTCACAAAATCACAAGGATATATCTATACCAGCAGACCTCATTTAGGATCAAATAAATGTCCTTCTAGAGGAGAAAGTTACAAATCACTTGTCACGGCTTTCACGCTTTATTACAGGTAAAAAGCAGAGAAAACTATCAATTTGTAGAAATGACACTATAATATTCATCACTCACTAATAAAGTTCTGTATCATCCAAACCTTCCTTAAGTTCTTACAAGAACAGTACCTTAATGATGTGGACATCAGATGTGACAGATTTTTACAAGCTAGCTCAAAAGTGGTGGTTCACAATGATATGGAATAGACAACTGCATTATACATAATAACAAACAGGTAGATGCAGGGATTGGAGTAATTGATTCTCTAAGACTTACGTTCCTTGATTTTCCTAGGCTAGTAATCTAGTTACCATAGATAGGAGTCCAGTAGGGCCCTTTAATGTTTAATACCAAACAGAAAACCTTTATGAAAATCTTAAATTTTCTGAGGGTTAGAAACTGTAGAATACAGTTAGTAAACAAACCCAAACTTGGCTATGAATTATTGTAAACTCAAGTGTGTAATGTGCTTCACATCAAACACTTACTAGGATGATAGATAAGAGTATAATTTCCTCATTTACCTTACTTAATCTGCTACTACAGCACCCTACAAGATAGGTAACTAGTTGGCTACCAGACTACCAAGATTTACCTGCTCGGCTGCTTGTGTAAAATATATAACACTAATGCAGGAATTGGGAAGGGAACGGGGGCTAGGGGTAGGGGGATATCTCCAAGCATATCTATAGTACAGTTGGACAAAAAATTATCGGTTTGCCAGCATAGCAGACTTTCTTTACATGTGCAGCAGCCCCAGAATATTATATTCATGACTGGCAGTTTAGGCCATCAAATTTTGCACATGAATGCTTATTATTTATTACATGTACTATCACACATGGCAAAAGAGGCACTTCATAAACTGATTAGTAGGGTTGAGCAATATGAAAAAATACATACTGATATATTGTGATAATTCGCCAAAATTTTTGCGATATATCAATATATCACCAAAACGGATTAACCTGTATTACCTATTGTAGACAAGGCTAAATGTGCCTGAAATTAGCCTAAAAAAAGTTACATAATTTTCTAAATAAGCACAAAATCGATGCATGAATACTGACATTACAAACACTGTTTCATCTTCAAAATTTAAATTATCGAAATTTCAGTCCCCCCAAAGTTTTTTTTCTATGTCATCATATCATGATAAAGGTATTTCATATCGCATATTGGGATATGAACTTCTGGTGATCATATAATGTCGTATATCGCCCTACTGATTAGCCAAGTTGAATGAACATGATTGATTATTTATAAGAAGGCAAATGTTCCCAAGATTCAGATGTGCCATTAATCAGGTATGTCTAAGATATTGCAACTATTAGTGCTGTGTATTCCCCAAAACTCCCTGGTTTGGGAGTCTATGAGCTCCGAGTTAAGTTCTAGGGCGCCCTCAATAGGTAGGGGATCCTGCGGTGTTATTACGTTTGCCAGACGGTTATTGCAGGCAATAATATATGTAAATAGGAGGTAATGAGGAGTGAAACTGACACTGTAAACAAGTGTTGACTGCATGGCAGGTAAGGCCCTGAGTGCTCAGCTATACTTAAGAGGCATAAAAAATGCCAATATTACAACTAGGGCTATGGCTTACAGATTAGGCAGTCACAAAAGACCCCAATGACTTGCTTCAGCCTTAGAAGACCATGCAACTGCCATATTCATCCTTACTTAAACAAACTCATGCCCTTACCAGTAGCACACTTTAAAACATGATTTAACTGACAAGTCACTAAAGAAACGGCTTAAAAATTAGTCACTAGCCTGCTCCAAATGAAAATAGAGTTCTAACAAACAAAATGAAATACCACTGTAGGAATACAGCACAGTATCCTTCATAACCAGTGCACTTTAAGGTATGTATACCAAATGCCTTAAGCAACTGTAAATATGTGATTTTCAACTATATTGCAAAGTGCAAACCCCAGTAAAAGTGCATATTTAATGTTAGTCTTTCTGAAACTTGTGTGCTCATATTGAAATGAATGCTGTAATTTGCTTTATACAATTTGAGGTATCTTTAGGGAAGCAGACTGTTTATAGTGGAGGTCTCTGGCAACTCCCTGGTGGGAGTGACAAACAGATTGTTTATAGTGGGAGTGAGACTTAACTAAGTGATATAATAAATGATTATGTTATAAGCCTCCATACCTGTGTAACAATATCAGCATGACGACTTCTTGCCCTAATCAGGTCGCAGTACTTTTGTCCTGGTTCCTCCATTATTTCCTTTGATTCTTTATGTTTCTGTTTTTGACGGATTTTCTGAAGTTCTACCCTTCTTCCTTTCTTTGTTTTTGCAGCTGTGTAGGGAAGAATGATTGCAAATGTTGTATTAGATACAATACATAAGAGAGACATTATTACTGTAGAAACAACTTGCATACCTATCAAATCAAATATGCAACCTTGGGAACTTTTACAAGTAGTCAAGAGCAATAAAGGCAATATATGATACTGTACACAGTGACACTATAAAGGCGTATAGGAAGACAAGGTTAGAGGTCAATGTAGGTAAAAGTTGAAACCCCATATTCAACACTTTGATTGATCACAAAAAAGAGGAGCTATACAACGATGACATATAATTCTTTATGACATATACCTATGGAAATGAAACATATGTATAAGAAAGCAGACCATCCCAGCTATTTACAATGACCCAGTGTTTCTCTCATGCACCCCTCCTCAGCCCCACCCCCTTTACTTTCTCAAACCCACTCCCTTTGCTTTTTTCACACACACTCTTTTTTTCCAAAAGTCCCCTGACTCTCTGGCGAAGAGCCAGGGGCGAAAACCAAACAATACTCCCGAAGGAGTTCTGCTCCCCGAAATAGTAACAATGTCCCCAAGGGACAAACTTTGACTTAACTGACACCACCCGACAGTGGTCCCGTTCTAGACTGGCTGAATAGAACAGGTCCCACCTGGGAGCTTCTCTGTTGTGATCTCGGATACTCCTGCGCCAGGTAAGTATCTGGCACACACACTCTGTACATAGGAGGTAAGAAGGAGCAAAATAGACACACATAACCATACATGCTGACCAATGGTTCATGAAGCATTGGTGATCTGCTGACTTGAATGCATTAGTAGGTTACAATGCTTTTTCCTGGGCATCTACTCATTCCCTAAATGAGTGCATATAACTGTAAAAGAGGTATGCTGTAATCACAATACAACTAGACACACAGGCTCCAAAATCTAAAGGCTTTGCTGAAAGGCTGACCCATGGCTTTTAAGTCCTTTTTAAAACTTTTTGATCCTCTTTCACTCTATTATCTCCTAAATTCCTACCTGGAAATATTCAGCTTACAGTTAAGTCTCAAGGTTTTTCATGCTCTTGGAACATTGACATTTTTTTGCCTCTATACCACCAAGAATTTGAAGAGAGAATAAACCATTCCACATTAACTAACAATGTGACTGAACAAGACTATTACTGCCTCCAAGCAAGCCCAATTTTTTTCAACTAAATTGACAAAACTCCAGGAATGTAAGCTATTTAACTCTGAAAAAAGTTTCCAGATAGCTGTGCTTAACTACAAGGGTTTATAATCCATTCACTTTGTAGCAATATACTCATACCTAGGATTGTAATACACTGACTCTGGTTTAGTGTAACTCCTAGTTGATAAACTATGAACTCATTCATGTTTACAAACACATGATGTCACAGCTGGTTGGCAAAAGAGTTGATAAGGCATGCTGATACACTGTCATTACAACGAAAAGTTGTTTCTAATTTGTCTACTTTCTGTGTACAATCGCACTGGCATTAACTTGCACAAAACGAAACGTACACAGTTTTTGTGGATGCTCTATACCAACAAGTGCCTACAGTGATGTAAGCGTGACTGGACTAATAGAAAGGACACCTTTAGAGGCTGCAGTTCCATTCCACTCAAAATTTCCATAGAAAACAAGGTGTCTAATTTTTTTCTACCTTTCACTTAAATATGGTATGGTTAGAATACTTTGACAAGCTAATTGCCAGTATAGTGATAAACCCAGTCCACCCCTAGCAACACATTTGAAAGCCAAAATATGTATTAAAAACAATCTGGAGTACATAGTATTTGCAATTTTACAACAAACAAGAGCATCTATGGCTTCTGGTTGTGGGGTGGGGTGGGGGTGGGGGGTTGGGGGCATGATCTTGACCAGAACTACTTCGAGTGCAAATCACAAAGCCCTAGAAGTGAGGCCTACTTCCTTTCATTTGTTTTGTTCTTTCTCTTTGGACATATGAAGAACAAGAAAGGACAAATTAGATAACTTACAATGAACATAATGACGAATGAAAGAGAAAGGAAGTGTTCTAAAAAACCTTAAAAGGCTTCACAAGTAGTTCCACTCCCTCACGCCCACACACACACACACAAAAAAAGAAGCAAAAACTATTAAATAAAGATCAATACATAAAATACAAGATTTTAAGTGACATAAAGCATTGTGAAACCATTGGGGAAATAATTAAGGGCATAAACAATAGCTCTCTAAATAATGACTGCTAAGATTCTTTTTTGAATGAATGCAATGAGGGATGAATCTTGATAGTATTTGACAGTGAATTCCAAATTGTATTAGCTCGATAACGTAAGCTCTGTTTTATATGTGTATGGGGTCAAGACTTAAGGGTCCTGCAAAACTCTGGGGGCCAGTGATCTGTGGTGTAATCTAATGTATTGTCCCATGATTTTAATCCCTTAAATGGCTCCTTCCAGCATTTTTGAGTTAAATTTAATTGAATCAGCTATATTGCAGGCTATGGAATCAAACAGTTGCCTTCCACTTTCATCAGGGTTTAGGAAAAAGAGGGGTGGGGGGGGATAATCCTGTCCACTTTCAAAAGTGTGGGGGTGTCCCCTGCCCCCAGCTGTTAAAGCCCATGACAATATAATTATATTCATCTACATAGTAAGAGCTACAGTGTTATCATCATAGAACAACGTGACTCGGAGGGTACACAATATTATCTATGACTTGGAATGTTGCCTATTATGTCATAACTTTCGAAGTCACAAAGCAACCCCCTACAATATTAATCTGAAGCAAACCCATTCAGAATCTGTTTCTAGGATTGATAGTTCTAAAGTATACTCCAAAATTAATGGGAGTCCCTTTAATCTAAGTAATGATAAATGCATTGCATCTCTACTAAACTACTTCAGATATATGCCAGGTTATTTCTGATGATAATCTGGAAATTTCTTCTCCCCCTACTAAAATTGACAAGAAAATTCCAAAACTCACAAGCAATTATGAAGAAAGTGACAAGGAAGTGGTTAAGCATGATGGGTGGGGTGTATCTCCAGGCATTCCTTGGAATTTATACTGTACAGACTTCCTGATAAAGTAAACATTGCTTAGCCACTGGAACCACTTAAACACAAATATTTACAAAGGCTATAGTGAAATCATGAAAATAATAACTATTCTTCCATCTTATACAGCACTTTATGTCAAGGACAGAGCTCAAAGCGCTTTACAAAATTCCATTTCATTCTTTCTTTCTGAAACATTTTCAAGACCCTGGCTCTATACTAACTAGGCTGCGAATGTGGCGCTTACAGTTTATAAGGACTTACACAATGTATTTTTATACCTGCTACAATTTCTTATGCTGAGCACCATTTTTTTAAGTCTTTGGTATGACCCCCTGCATCCCAGCTGAAAATCGTGTGCCCTAACCACTATGCCAAACAGTTGGTACATGCCATTATAGCAAGAAGCTGAAAAAGATTAAATTAAACCAGAATGTGAGCACTCAGCCTAATTAACAGAAACATCAGCTTAATCCATATCCTATCTCCTCTTAATTCCCTTTTCAAAAGTAGGTCTATCTATCATGATGTTTCTGAGCATAAATAAATATTGCATGCTTCAGGTAAAGCAACACTTTATTTTGAATGTAACATGTCAGTAATTACACAAAAATATTGACAGGGGATACAAAAAGTGTCACAAATTCAGAAAATGGTATACTAAATCAAATATTAGGATGGGTTCAGTAGCCTTTAACACATTCATCTACTTCAAAGTACTTCACTATTCATTTTTCACTCCATGTTATGAGAGTACCTGATTATAATTTCCATGACAAATGAGCGCAGTATGGGCAAACCACTTGAACACAACACCAGTGTTAGCATGAAAGGTATATTATTGCAGGATTCCCTCACAAGAGTCAGATTTACCTTGCAAGCAATCATTCTGAGACCAGCTCTCCATTTTTTAGTTGCTTCAACCAGCCACTAATATACAACAAAAACATCTACTAAAGTTGGATGAAAATCCTGCACACCGCAGGGAATAATTTATCCGGTATCACAAGCTACACAAGCTGGCCAAATTGCTGCACAAATGCAAAAATGTGAAGCACTTTTTTGTGTGCATCATCATAGGGTTTTCGGTGATTTTATACTACAGAAGGAAAGCTTTCTCACAACTTCTACGCAAAATTTGAATACTAAATTACCCCCTGTACAGTACACAATATTTCAAGGGCAGGAGGTAGCCCTTTCATTTCAGTTTCTGACAAAAACATTGTACATAACAACACCACAATTTATGCACTAGTTAGTAGTTTTTTAATTGTCAGAGTATGCTACACTACACTTTAACCTGAAGCACTGCATCCATCTCAAAATTATCAAGCTTTCAGTAAATATGCTACTCACATCATTGCATCAATTTGCCACCATTTTATACTCTCGTTCTCATATTCATGCCTCTATGTGAACACCTACTGGTCAATCAAACCTATTTCTTTGTTCTTCTATGGCATGATCAATAATAAAGCATGCCTCACATTTCAATATCTCCACTCCCGCCAGATAAGGCTCCTTCCTCGTTATTCCAATAATTTGGTCAAACTGTTCATGCTGAGCTTATAGCAACTGCAAGCAACCATTTAAGACCTAAAATGGAGTCTTTGAGTCAAGTACGTAAACAATTTACAGTTGATTGCCCTACACTTGGGGAAGATAATTACTGTACAGTCAAACAGTAAAAGGCTTAGCTTCCTATGCAAATACCTAATTTGAGGTTGCCATGGTAAAAAAATTCTTCAACTTATCTTCCATCATGATAACAACAAAGGTGATATTTTTAATTAACAGAGAGCTGTTGAGTAGCAAGGTTTGTACACACCTGTAAAAGCTTACAAATTTGAAAATTTGAAAATCGAGATTTGAAAATTTTGTTTATTGAAAAGTAATCCTAAAATACTCTTTGTTCAAGGCGGTTAATACAGACATTAATTTAGATACTTTCACTTTTCACCAGTATGTATACTTAGAAGTACAGATTGATTTAAGCTCTCTATGAAGTGGCCGTGGTCTACTTTTAACTACTTACCTTAATAAGTTAATAACTCCCAGTTATACACATTATACAGGCCTACTTATCTACAATCCTGAACAAACTTATGGGAACATTTTTGGACCTGTGAAATATTTTTGATATGTCTTTCCCTCCACCCCTTACTCAATGTTGAGAAAATGAAAGGCGTGCTATTTTCTTTAGCACACAACTTTCACTCACTTTCAACCAGAAAGTCAAAAGACTTAGTGACTCCTTCCCACTGAAATGTGGGTCTATTACTGTGTTTTCAAATTTACAGTGTTTCATAAATTACTGTCTTTACAATTTTGGCCCAGAATATTTAAGATCCATTGGCATAGATCTAACAGACTGATACCATGTGTTTACAGGCAGTTTTTCAGCTTTCCTTTGTCCACTTCACGTCTCCACCACATATGCCCTTCCCTGCTCAAGAGGCAACATAGTTTGAGAGCCACATGAGGAAGTGATCATATTCTCGATAAATTTAAGCATTTGTCATGTTTCACCCTTATGCAAGATTAAGTGACTTAACTAACTCTTGTGTTTCCAACACTTGCAATTGCTTGTTTAATTATTACTTTCGTAAATTTATGTATAATAATTCAATGCACCTTCCACTCCCGTCCTCACTCCATCCAACTATGTTTCCTTTGGGCAAAAAGGTTGGAACATTTACTATTCGTATGATAAGCATGCTGTCACTCTGTCACATTCTACTGTCACTATACCTTTGTACAGGCTTTCCGACAATCCTGGAAAAAATTACTGGGACATTTTTGGACCTGTGAGATTTTTTTAACATGTCTTCGTCTTCCCCTCCCCCCACCCCCTCCCTTAATCAATACTGAGAAAAGTCCTTTGGGGATTACATAGGTAAATAGGAGGTAAGAGAGGGGTGATGTAGATACAAAGGCACGCTACTTTTTATACCCCACAACTTTCCCTCACTTTCAAAAGCAACACTGAGGGGTGCAGGTGTTTGTCCCAGACAAGCTTGTCCAGGATTGTAGAATGCATGACGACATACAGAGCTACTACAGTTACCCTCGCCTTCACCCCTAACAACATGTTTCACTAAATTTAAAGAAAACTATCCAACAAATGGTGCAAAGGTCTGACAAACCTAGCAAGTAAGAAAGGACAATAATAGGGCACCCTCTAAAGGATGGGCCCTTCCACTATATGCTATCAACTTTGCTTGTGCTTTCTGCAGGCAACTAAGGGTTACAAATTAGTAAAGAGGTGGTAAGGAAGAGTAGCGTCAACAAACTTACCTTGGTTGAACCATCTGATGTAAGCCCTACTTACGTCACCTATTTCTACCACTAAACAACCCCATTGACTGCTGAATATCATCTGGCAATGAGTGGATCCTAGTTAGATGGCGCCCTTCCTACCACGCTGGTTACATGCCTAAAGTCAACTTCACCTATCTGCCAGCAAGATGTCAATAAACAGTTGTGTTTTGGGCTTAACCTCTTTGTTTGACCATCATTTTGCCTTTTAAATGGCTCCTGTTGGACACTGACTTTAATAATGGCACACCTTTCCTCATTTCCTAGGACATCAAGTAACTTTATTGATTATGATAAGCAAGCATTTCAAAATCACGTTCAGTGTACTTACCATCTTTATGGTTATAGCCTCTAGATGTCAGGGTAAACTGTACAAGTATTCCAATGAGAGAGATGAAAGGCCACAGTCCAAATACCACCCAACTGTACCAGCAGAGGTCCGCTGACTTCTGCAGTCGGAATCGATCATAGATATATTGCACCATTCGAAAAACCTCCAAGAAATAATCTGCACAGGAAGTCACTATTGCACCACCGATCAAGCTTGTGGCAAGAACCACAAACTCCTTTTGGAATTTTAGAGTCAAAAGAGCAAATATGATACACAATCCAAACGTGATTAGAATGGGTATGACAAGTAAATCTGGCGCATAGAACTGCTCCATTACTATCAGCACAGCTGTAGCTGTAAATAGCCCCATGTGTACCCCAGTCATAAAGAGGCCAACCACCTCTACCATCATGGTGAGTAGGCCGCATAGAATACCAATACCAAGGGCTATGCAAGCATTTATTGTCCTGCCCAAGTTACTTTCTTCTTCGCATATCAGGAAAACAATGCTGGTGGCGAGGATAAACCCCACCAGGAACATGACAGCTTTAAAGCATCTGTAACCTGAAAATAAAAGAGAAAACAGTTGTAAGAATTCAGATGAAAACTTGTCTAGTCTGCCAAAAATCACAAACATTTCATACATGGTTTCTTTCCCCTTCCCCCTTTCCCACCATAAGGGGTATATGCAATTGGGTTTTGACTCAGGCTTAACTTGAAATATCTCTTGGGTCAAACAAAAGCATTTTGTTTTCTTTGCAAAAACCTCCCTTTAAACAGGGAGATAAAACAAAACACATGTGGAGAGGGATGTGACAAAACACAAGGGCCTGGGTGGGGGAGGGAAAGTGACGGAGAGAGAAGTCCAGTTTACTGACAGAGAAACTCCACAAAATTCTACCCGTATAAAGTTGAGTACCAAACCTAAATCTGAGGTAAAATTAATGATAGCTACTGCTGACACCCTGCCATAGCCAGGTTAATCATACATAGCCCTAACTATATGAAGTAAAAGTGAACTTCTGAATGCAACAAACCTTTATATACACCATACTGCTTTGCAGAATTGACTACAGAAAGTTTACTCAGGACTGTATCCTGTCACACCTGTTGGCCGTTTTACCAAACCAAACACAATAACAGTGTTTACCATGGCACAAAAATCTCATGACCCAGTTTCTATAAGCTGTGTAGTATTTGATTATTTTTGTGGAAAGCAAACTCAGTTCATAAAGAGCAACTTGAAAATTGTTTCTTTTCAAAAGCGTTTAACTTTTATTTTCTGTCACTTAAATAAGGTCTTAACCATACCCATGCAAGATATGGAGTAAATCAGCATTAGAAAAAGTCATCAAATCAGTTTCCTTTGAATAATCACTGGTCAAATCATTCAACCTTTACAATCTGAGGTCTCTTTAGACCTAACAGGCCCGCTTGACCAAAATGTGAACAGACTTCTGCAATGTATCAAAACAGTATTGCTCCAAGAGAAAGTTGAGCTTGAGAAATTTTTCTCAAGTCATATACTTGTTTGAAGGTGGTCAAGAGGTTAAATTCACTGTCAGGATCCCCGACTTACAGAACAACTGTGGTGGTGTTTCATCCAGTGGAAAAAAAAAGGTCTCTTGGCAGTGGGAGCTGTGGGATGGGGAGGGATTACAGGCATCCCATGATCTTTCCTTTGCCATCTACCAAAATTTTCCTACTGATTACAAAAAAAAAAAAAAATGCAGCTGACATGCCAAAGTACTTCCTTCATTTTTGTCCCCTAAATCCTGGTGCTTCCACTGGGTGCAGTAACGAACACAGTCTTTTATGTGTATTAAAATGTCTTAAACCATCACTTACACATAGGTAGGGGAAGATTTTATGTTTTCCTTATGACAACTCTAGATAAATTACTTGATTCAAAGTTCAGATAAATTCAAATTTACACAACTGCAACACTCTAGAAGGGACATATCTGAGCAATACAATATTTTGATCATTTTTCCAAAAACTCGTCAATGACCTTGACAAACGAGGTGCTCTCTCAATGAGATAGTTCTGTGCCTAAACCAAATAGACCCGAGGCAAAGACCAATCTCAAAAGCTATATGAACAAAGACACTATGATCAATTGAAAAGAATCACCAAGATTATCAGTCATTGAGGCAGAATTTATTCCCTACGGAATTATTTGTCACTATTCCTCAAAATGCTGTTTGTTTTGAAATGTGAAAAATTTGTTTTTGTAACATGTTTGACTCAAAGGATGGCTCCTTTTCCCACAAGATAAATTCCCTGTCTGATTGACAGTAAAGGTACTTCAAATTTGAGAAATCTTTGGCTACAACAATATTCACGATCAATACAAAATATAACCTCTCTCCAAAAGGATCTTGAGAGGTTTACTAGAGGGTCAAATGGGGAACAACAACACAAGGGTGAGTCATGGAGGAGAAAAACTGATTCATTCAAATTTTTCCAGACATGTATGATGTATGCATGGGAGAAGAATTATCAACAAATTCACTTTATTACTTTTACCACTAAATAATCAAGTTGACAAAAAAGGCTAAATGTCAAAATGTATGGAAGCAGTCAAAAGGGGATAGATTAAAAGGGAGGGGATCTGGACCTGGCTTCCACCCCCATTTGGCTGCCAAGATAAAGGTGGCTCCACATGTACATTGGGAATTACTTTCATTCACATGCCCCTCCCCCTTTTTATCTTCCCTCTCCTTGAGCAATTATCTGGAACCACTTATGGTGAGGAGTGCTACCCTGGTTTTAATTTGCTTGAAATGTTTGCCCAAATACCAAGGTTATAAGTGAGTGACTTATAACACTACCTCTGTAGACTTTCTTTGGGAGGGGAGGAGGGGATTCCATTTGAGAGGGGTCCTATTTGAGCTAGTATCATCTTTCTAGTTTTTCATTAACTAAGTAACCTATTCTAAGTCAAAAGAACAATTCACTGCATGCATATGAATAATCTAGCAGATGTTAAAAGAATCTACCAATGACACCTCCCTATGCAAACACTGAATCAATGAATCATACTATCATTACGGAGCTAATGAACTGTTCAGTAGCACTGACCTGTGCTGAATACTACATCTTGTATGCAATACTGTACATTACTTCCATTCATTAGGTTTTCTTTGACCACTCAACCCTTTAGATTAAAATTTTCTCCATTTAATTCTTTCACGCTCCATTCTAGAATACTTCATGATTTGAAGCAACAAAACAACAAGCCTATGTTGCATGCCAAAAAACTGACTCATCTATGACAAATTAAGACATAATAAATATGAGTCCATGTATAGTATGAAGACAGACCAGCACAATACACTTGACCTAAATTTGGAAATTGTCATGGTAGACTCATAGATCTGCAGCTTTTTAAACTCTGTCAAGAATGCATTCAATGATATCGCAGGGTTTGATTCAGCCAGTAAGCTTCACACCAGGCCAGTATCACCAACAACAAGGGACGAAATAGGTTCACATCGCAAATTGCGACTCAAGAAATTCAAGTTGCGAAGCAATTCCACTTCAGCTTCACAAATATTGCGAACCAACATTTTTCAGGCTCTCCCTAAGTTCTAAATATTCTGATAAACCCAGCATGTAACATGTATTGTTTGAAGCCGAAGCATTCGTATTACAGTACAAATGAGCTGAATGATACAGCTCATGAAATGTTGATTTCAATAGTTCCTAATCGAGATTGGGCAATTGCTAGGCTACTCAATTCAAACAGTGATAGCAATTGCTGCTAACCAATTCTCTCACACTGTTTTGTCCCTTGGTAACCACTCTATTAAAACAAGCAGGTCCCTGCAAAGGCCAGTCCATTTTAAGATTTTAAAGAGCAGGCAACATATACATCAATTGAGAAAGTCAGTCCACTATCCTCCTGGCCCAGAGCCAGCATCCCTGGCCAAAACGGCCGGTAAAAAATGGAATCCAGCATCAAACACCATGCTGAACCATAAATAGTACCTCTGTGCCTCACGCCACAGTGCATTTGTCAGTAAAGCAATGACTAGCACACATTTCTTCATGTAAATACTCTATGATATTCCTTTATTGGCTTTTGATAGTTTAGTCACTAGGTGGATCCAAGGCTACAGACATGTGAAAATAATGATGGGTGGTGTTTTGATAATGTCAGGACAGAGACACATCCTGTTTCCCTCTTTAGATTAAAGTCCATCTCCACAATGGCAGGAAGGGTGTGTTACAACCACTTCTGAATAATGATACACAGACCGTGAAAAGAGAGTTACAGGGTAGCAAATCAACCACAACCAAGAAAAAAAATTCTAATTTTGTTATCTCATTAAATTAATGACCAACCTGAAGTGTAAGTAGCAGGGACTCATCACTAGGGATACCATAGTTTAATTTGTTTTATAGCACTTGTCCTCTCAGTCTAGAAAATACAAACCAATTGCTCAATCACTCAGTACACTAGTTGGCCTGCATGCTGCACAGCAGCTCTCTCTAGTTTCCTTCCTGTGGACCTGCCGCAATAATCAAAGATTCCCTTCTAGGCCCCAAAGATCTTACACTTAATATTAACGAGCTTTATGTCAACTATCATCCATTCACCTAACCCTGCTTATTACCTGTATATGATAGTGCAAGTCTGTTAGACATAAATACTGATTGTGCTAAATACATAGAAACACTAAGAGGGGCCTGGTGTCAAGCTACTCTGACTTTCCTGGACTTGCATAGCACTGCACTAAGGCAGTACTGCATCTTTCTGTATTAAAATATGTATATTTTCTGCCTTAATAGAGCCAATTGCCTTGGAGTGATAAATGAAGTTTTTATCAGTTTTGTGGCTCACACACCTGCTATGAGCAAAGCTAAAAACTGTGCCTGCTCCAACGGCTATTCACTAACTGTCATCCAATCCATCTGTCAATCAATTCAACTAAGACTGATAGGTTAAATCATCCTTGCTTCTACTTTACAAGAAAACTAGTATATTCCAGTATCCAATATTTTTTTTTTTTTTGTGCCCATTGACAAGAGAACCAGGGCAAGGCAAACTGGGATAAAATGGCAAGCATCTTCTTTTTTCTTTTTGAGAATATTTCTTATTCAGAATAATTTAATACTAGTAAATATAAGATACCTGGGTACAGGGATGTTGCTACAGTGGGCGGCACTGGGCGGTGACACCCAGCACTCAATATTCCCGCCCGGCACTCCCCTGCCCACCACAAATCTGCCTACCGAGACCTAAAACTAGCCCTAAATTTACTCCCTAAAGTAAAATGAGGGAAAAATGAAAAATTAATGGCTGAAAAATGGGGTAGATGCCATGGGGTGGGGTGAAGTGCTTTCCCCAGATCAGACAATTACCCAGCACTCAAATTTGGCTAGCTACATCCCTGCCTGGGTAGGTAAAGATAAGCAAACATCATTGAATCCATTGAACCAGTAATGACATCCTTATGCTGCAACAACAAAAACAATAACAACAACAACAACAACAATACATCGGACTTATATAGCACCAAATCAGACACAAAAAGTGTAGCTGCTCTGGGCGCTTAACAAAAGTGCAAACAAATAAGCAAGCAATTACAATCAAAGGAACAAGTAAAGAAATGAGTCTTGAGGTTACGCTAAAATGCAGGTACCAGTTCTTACATTAATAGGCCTGTAACTAAGTACCATCCATGCTTCCCAGCCTTAAGTTCAAACGCTTGAGTTTCAACTTGTGAAGTGACATGTGATACTGTACTTGCAGGTTTGTCATGGTATGTAAACGAAACCTTAATTCTATCATTCAATATCAACATCAAAGTATCTGAAATTCACATTTTGCTGTCTTTTGACAATATTTTGAAATTGCATTAAAATCAATTCATAGCTGCACAATCAGTCACTGTATGTAGGCCTACACTTCAGTAAGACCCACTGTGAGCAATTAAGCCAAATAAAAAGAAAAAAAGGGGGGGGGGCAAAATATCAACTTTAAAATTATGAAAGGGAAAGCATCTTTAGAGATTGTTTAATTGCCTTTTGGTATGAAACGATTCAAGAAAATACTTCCAGACTCTGAGAGCAAGAAATATTTCAGCACGACTCTTTTCTACACCAGGCAAACAATGAGAGCTTCAGTAATTCAATTTCAAGGTCTTAATTATGTCCTTACTTTTAAAAGTGACACCCCTCTGTGTTAAATTATTATACGAAGCCTACACCACCATACTGTATTCATATGGTAAAAGGACATTCCATGTTCACTGAGTTTCTCCATTTTAAAGTGGCATGACCTCTACGAAATGAAAGCTATAATTTTCAGACCTACTTTGTAACTAGGTAAACACACACTGTCTAGCTTTACAATTACAGCACTGATATTTCCAGCTGAGAACTCATCTTTACATTATAAGACACCAATGGTGAGATACTGATCCTCCCATCAGCAACTGAGTATTACATAGTATTACTAGGAAAGCTGCCTGTCTCCATGCTGCTAAGAATGATAATAGGTACAGTATGCTCTACGTAGGCATCTACCCAGTATGTGCAATGGGTATGTCTCAAAGCTGAACAGTTTACAGTACAACTCATTGTTTGCACAGTATGTTTGATTCACATAATATAAACTTCATGCTTTCGTAGCAGACATTCTGAATGGGTTACTTCTGAGAACTACAGTAAAGGCCAGTTCATACTTCAGTATAGTGCTATAAAGCTATGAAAGTTGAATACTGTTCAACTCTTGAGCTATGTCTGTGATTGGCCGGAAGAGCAAGGGATGATCATTATGTTTCTTATAACTTTATAGCGCGTAGAAATTTGGAAGCATGAACCAGCCTCAATTCTTTCATTCCTTTGTACAATAACTGTAAACCAAAGTTTCCAGAGCTATGAACTCGCTTTTGCTATTTGCATACAGTAGTACTGTATGAAGGCTTCAGTGTCTATGTAAGACATACATGTGTATGTGTAGACAAATACTGAATACTGAAATGGCCCATTGTTCACTTTTAAATGCAAACACTGCTACACAGAAAGCATTAAACCTTTCAGGTAATTCATAGTTTCATACAAGCAGACTTAGCATGTTTTTGGTTTATATATTCCAAGAAATTTACATTTTTAGCCTAAAAATCTATTGATAAAGCTTTAATACAAGACCTATGCAACCCATTGCTAATATTAAAAGTGATCTATACCATAACAAGGATCTGTGGTTTTGAATGGCTTCTTTCTTCAAAAGGAGCTTTGTACTGAAAAGGGATCCACCTCAAGTCTTTTACACAAACTGACCCAGTACATACTTTTAATTTTCTGTAGACAATAAATTTCCCCTACCTTATGTGACTTACAAATTAATTACCAAGCAACAAAAAACACCATCTGCCCAGGTTTCCTGCTCTGACCTATTTATTTGTGGGACAAAGCAGTGCTGCTTACCAACAAGTATTACAATAATTTGAGAGCGTGGAAGTGAATTCTTCTAGAAAAGTAATGGGGAACAAAGAATATGCAGAAGAAGAAACAGAATTTGAGTAGATTTTATCCATTGAAGGCGTGAAGCATGTTAATTACTACTTAGAGACTGGCAGGAGTACAACAACGGCTGATGTACAGCACAGAGCTGCAAGTGAATGGATTCCCCAAAAATTAGTTCTGACGTGTGTAGAGGTTTTTGGATTAATAGCAAAATCTTGTCATTTTAATATTAGGAATAACTGAAGCAGGAGTCAGCAACATAATTCAAATATAAAACAAACACATTAAATAATTTATGCAAACTTTCCAACAATCTCAGCCATACACTATAATCTAGTTTCGTCTTCTGATGATGGTACAGAAGAATTTTTCATTTTTTGTACATGTATATCACTTCATCCTTCCACTTACAGTATTTCAGCCACGTAAATTTTTCCACAACTAAGTTTAAAAGCATCACAACAATGGAAAAAGGAAAACACGTATGCAACAAAGTATATTCACAAATCCTAGAAATATTTAAGAGATGACACTCATTGACAATAGTGTTGTACTGATTTTAAAGATACCGATATTTCAATTCTCAACATAAGGTGATGTCGATATTTTGAGAAATAAGCATCCTGCATACTAAACCATAGGCTACAAGGCACAAACACTAAGTTTTGTTTTATTTTCTTGGTGTAAAATATTGAAACTTACATTCAAATATAGCCAGAGTAACATTTTTATGAAGTATAGGGACGAGAAATATCAGTTAGGTAATATTGGCATTTCAGGTAAATTTCACTGATGCCGATACAGGTAGAAAATGGGGAATATCAGCTGATATTAGCACTGAATACTGATCATCCGTCGAACACTAACTGAAAACTACAAACTTGTGCTGTTCAACTTAACCCACCAAAAGAAATTTAAAGTGTTTACATCATTGTAGCTGTAACAATAACCATCAGGCAGCTTTATAATTTGTGCACATGTACAGAAGACCTTGTTTCTAACCGCAGAGATCATCGCAATTATCCCGGATGTCACCACAACACTTCTTCATAATACTCAACTAACTACACAGTGTCCTAAAAGATGATGAGGAAGTTTTGGCTTACTAGTAAGCTGGGCTGGAAAAAATGTTTTATTTCCCAGGAAGGGAGACAAACTTTCCACAATTCCTCCCATATTTTCATGTACAAAAAGGTGTAAATTTCTCTCCAATGACCAAAATTTCCCTTCATTTATCCAAATTTCCTGGGAAGGAGCCTCCCAGCTTCCCAACTTTTTCCACCCAGGCTAGCAAGATAAAGAGCAGCATCTTTTGAAATTTCAAAATTTTAACACAAGGAAGTAGAATTCACAAGGAAAGCATATGACTATGACATTCAATCCTTCCTGCATGCATGGTTTCAACCTTACGACTACCTATCATGCCAGTACAAGATAAACAAAAATTCAAAATTATGCTGGTTGTTAAAAAATCCCCCGGTAAACTGTTGCCTAGCAATAAGCAAGCATCCCAACCTGCATGGTCACTGCACTTTCCAATAAATGTTTCTGATGGGTTGTATGAGTTAGTTTATAATATTAACAGTATTGATCAAAATGGTAAAAAATGCTCAAAAATTGCAAATTTTGTAGTTGTAGCCTAAGGGTTTTTAAGATATCCAAAACATGGGATAAATTTCATAAAAAGTGGGTCAAAGTTTGCTTGGAAGGTCACACTGAACATGCCACAACAATAGATTAAAAAGGTAAAAACCATGTCTCACACAAAGTTACAGATGATGAAATCTATGCAGAACTTATGATAAACAGAAGTACTGGTTGTCAACTTTGTGCTGAAAAAAATATCCTATACCAGGATTTCTCATGTGTTTCAGGCAGAGGGACACAATTTCTTCAGTTTTACTTTTTATTTAAATTTTTATGTGCAGTAGCCAGAACTTCACTGAGTGGCTTATTTCCTTAAAGGGAAAATGTAGTCACCCCAATCTGTGCTAGTATGCCCCATCACTCTAGTTCATGAATGGCCTATTTTGATCAGTGTCAATTTTTTTGTTAGTGAAATGTGAAATTCAAGGAGAATTTCTCCTTGCTTTACTTATTATTTGTAATAGTTATGTTCAAAACGTCTTCAGCTAGGTGCTTGTAATGCAATAAGAAGAGATTTGCAAGAGTTTGCTGATTTTTTAAAGAAAATTTTGGGGCAACTGCCTATTGCCTTTAACAAAATTTGGGACTTACTCGAAAATCGTTTGCAGGCCATTTTACTGCACATTGCAGGCCACCTCTGACCTGTGTAGTGTGTACTGCTACTTGGCAATCTACTGTAGATCCTAAACCAACCACCTCACAAGACATGAATCAAATGTGAATTTGTTTGCAAGTTAGAAACAAGCATTGTTAGGAAAGGCAATTTTTAATGGCATGGTAGTCATTCCAACCTTACAGTATTTTGAAACATATATACAGGGCTGGAAAAATGGTCCTTACCTGGGAAGCAAATCAAATTTCCCACAATTTTTACATGTTTTCATACACAAACCTAGCCAAATTTCCCCCCAAATGCCAAAATTTCCCTGCAAGGAGTCTTCCACATTCACACATGTGAGTGGCAACTCCAAAAAATAGAGGAAATTTTGAGGGCAAACTCGGCACTCGGCCTATGCAAAGCGCTGCATTCGGGGTCCTGGAGCGATACCGTTGCATAGTATTAGTAGCCTACATCAGGTGTTAACGACGGCCAAACTCCCAGAAGCTCTTGATGATTTCTTAAAGTAAGCCTCAAAATCACACTCAGCTTTACTTTCATGTATTCTGCCCCACCCCCACCATACCCTAGTACAATTTCTGATATAAATAAACCTAGGTAGGGTCTAGCCACTTGTTCTTGATGCTTTTGGTCATGTATCCTAACTTGGCCAACTGTACCTAGGCTAGGCCTACTACTTGTAGGCCTACATAGGTCTACAGCCAAGGCTCATTAATTTCAACTCCATGTATCACATTAAGCAATCATCCTGACTATTAATCTCTCCCCCTTTGCAAAGAAAATACCTTAAAGCCGGTGATAATAAAGTTTCCTAAACGTAGTATGCAAACATTGAGAGGATGTGGCTACTTAAAGAGTTTTATGAAACATTACACATCAGTATAGAGTAGATCACTCAGACCATACATAATACACGTTAGGATAGCAAAACTGGTGGCTGTCATAACTTACAAGAAAGAAAAACATCGTACAACAAAATTATGCAAGAAAAGCTTACAAAAATAATGCAGATAGCTCTTTTAAAGTATTTTGCACATGTCACGTAAATATTACCGGAAATGTGCACTGACTGACTGATGTACGAATCCTCTGACGATAGGCCTAGATAAAAAAAATAAACTGAGCCAACTGGCCATCTCTATCACTTGGTGCACACAATTAGTGTGTAGAAATCATGCAGAAGCTAGCTAACCGGCCGGGCGAATTTCGCTGGGTTTAAAGCACATTATTTTCTGATATTGTTGGACGGGAGCATATGTGGTAATCGCAGTTAGCTACGTAGGCCCTCCGGCAATGCGACCTTCCATCTGATTGGATAGAAGTCCTAGGACTGCTTGTACTGGGAGGCTGGGATAAAATCACGTATGCACGAACGAACGTGTACGGCATATTACAGCACACTTTGTCAATATACTCAGAGCAGGGAAAAACGGAAAGTGACAAAAGTAGCGGATTCCCAAAGTTAAAATAACGGAATTCCGTTAAATAGCGGAAGTCTCACATGTCTGCACATTCTAAATTTTTTTTCACCCATGCATATAAAATCTTTAAACAGTGTTCTCCACTAGCTGTTTTGTTAGGGTGTTGCACTCGGACAAAAAGTTGAGCCATTCAATCAGAACTTATCAATTCAAAACCTTAAAACAGAGCAAATAGCAATAATTTCAGGGTGAACATTGAGTCATGTTAATAAGAAAATTACTTAGTCATCAAAGAAGGCCATAATTAAATTTATCATCTATTTTAGCAAATATTTTTCAAAGAGAGCACCCCCCCCCCCCCCCAGCGATCACTATTAACCTTTAACCTTCGGAGCACCTGCACAAAAATTAAATCAGTGGAGAACACTCTTTAAATCTCAATTAGTTCCATGACAAGTATCTTTTATGATTTAGAACATAAATATTGGATAATTTAGCCTAAAGGAAACACAACTGCTTATCTTGTAGGAACTTAACAATGCAGAAACAAAACTATTGTTAAGGTAACAATGATCTAGTATGCTAAATTAAATTGAGGTGCTTGCCGCTTTTGGCACACAATCTATCTGTAATCTGCAAATACCATATTAGACCTAACAAATTTGATATTGCATGCTTCAGACAGTCCTGTAGAGCAATTTAAATTCACATATTTCATCGCTTTCCTTAGTAGTAAAAGTGTTGAGAAATGCAAAATGCTGGTAAATGAAGATCACTACATTTGCCAACATTTCACAAATTAGCACATGTATACTATACATTATTTGACACTTCCCATGAGTAAACCACTAACCAGCAGAAAACACAACAGAGAAAGGATACAACTAATGATGATAAAATTGTGAAATAGTTTCTACGAAACTTTGGCATACTGGTATTAAACTAGGTTATTAAGTTTAGTAGTACTTATTGTATAACGTAACAGGACAGTATCACCTACACCCACATATTTATCAAGTCTAAATGTAATAATAATTTAAACATTACTGGGTAATATTCCTGTATGAATAAGAATAACTGTGCCTTGATACCATCACATGCATATCATGTTGTGGCATTACACTCATAGTTGTGCACCGAAACTTTGTTCCGGCTGGAACCCAACTTTTTGTAAGTTCCGGTTCCAGACAGAACTTCTTAATAGTAACCGGCCAGAACTGTGTGCTTGTTCCAAGTCAGTTCCTTTCAGAAAATATTCATTCAGATGACACATTTTTAGTACTTGTAGAAGACCAATTTAATTACTACTGAGTTACTGTACTGCCAAGGTGGGTGGCAGTAAAAGTGAGGTTTCCCCCTGTCCCCATTTGTAAGGTTGAGTCACAGAGCATCACAAGAGACAACCAGCATAATCAGACCCTGATAATCTTAACTCGATTTTAACTATTTTTGCACATACTTTGCTTACAAAACTTGCAAAAATAGTATGCCACATTGTACTACTGAAGTAAGGTAATACCCATGTTTAACATAAGAAAGTAACAAGAAGATGAGTGGAAGAGGCACCACTGAGCATTTAACTCATTCAGTACTATTTGTATCATTTGATGACGAGTTTTAATTTTCTATTCCACTCTTTGCTACTTTATCCATTTTCTATTTATCAACTGTTTTCAATTTTCGATTGTTTGGGGTGGGAGGTTGTGGGAAATAATTGGATCCAATTGAAATGGGTACTGACCCAGGGCTCGAAATTTCTGAACCTTTACTACTAGCCCATGGGGCACTCGACAAAGTTATTTCACTAGCCCGAACTACATTTGCACAAGCATCCAAAGGCAGAGGCTTAATTCTAACTATACAACTGTACAGCATTTTGCACTAGCCCTTGGGGCTTTACATAGTTGACTGTCAATAGTCCATGTGTGGTTTGAGCTAGCCCCAGGCTAGTGGACTTATGTATTTGTTGAGCCCTGTACTGGACCAGTATTGGTATTATAAATGGCATAATGTGCAACCCTAGAGCAAGGGGATGAAATCCTCTCTTGTCATTTCCACATATAATTTCTGCTCACATCAAAATCACCTTTAAAACCCATCAACTTATAGCGTGTCTCCCTGAAATCACTTTCATCTTTGGCCAAAGATAGGACCACTTTGAAATCATACTTATCATTACATAATGAATATTACTTATGGGCTTGTCTACAGTAAAGGAAAATATTCAGTGTGTGTTTTTTGCTTTGATGATATTTTGAAAGATGTCACAATGGTTTGGTGATTTTACAGTTCACCATACTTGGAGGACTATAGAGAGATAATAAAGACGATTTTATCAATGTCCAACTTATATAAAGGATGTTTTGGGCAGAATTTGGGGCTATTTTGGCCTTTTTTACCACCTATAAGTGTTACATAGGATGTGGAATAAATTTATGATGTGAGTGGGACCTTTGCAGATGTGACTGATGCAGGTTCTTTGTCTTCATTCATAAATGTAATGTACAAAATAAATGGTAAATGATAAATGAATATTTTTAGGTGCACAAACACCGCAAAATTTTATCAGCAATTTGGAGTAAAATTTTGAGATTTGTCCGTCCATCTGGATATTAAATCTTAATACTTGATATTTTAACTGAAAGAAAAGATTTCCAGAGCTAAGGTTATGATGTAACACTTAACCTTGATCATGTGCAGTACCACAAATAAAATAATCCAGCAGTAAATGCATCATAGTCAATTGCGGAGCACATGATGGTTATGTTGGTAACATGTCTGTCCCCTAATGGTTACGTTGGTAACTATCATATTAACAGGCCTGTAGGACACAAATTACCAGAGAATTTGATAAAACTGCATCTGTTTGCAGATGGCCATATTTGTCACTGGTTTGTGTGCTTTCCTCCATCTTTTTGCTTACAACAAGGGTATGAGAGCCTTCAAGGTGATGTCCGTCCAGATGTTACCAACGTAACCATGTCCTTGTCGGTAGTATAACGTAGGCACATGGGGACATTGGTTTTTGATGAATGTTTCACATGTCATCAGTTTACACTTCAGAAAAGAGCAAAACTTGTGTCACAATGCATTCAAGTGTTTAAAGTGCTTAATTTTCTCGAACATAGTTTGGTTACGTTGGTAACGAGGACGGACATGTCCGTCCTCGTTACCAACATAACCATTGATCTCTATATTAGTCCATGTTTAACTAATGGTAATGCAATTACAGTGAAAAAGTGTTTGTTCTTTATCTTTCTATTAAATACAGGGTTTATTTATACATATTGTCCTCCTTAAAGATTTCTGGAGCAGTTTCCATGTCTGTCCCCGTTACATACGTAACCAGTAACACTTACCACTTAAAAAGTGGTGATAGGTGAAAAGAACTATCTTCCTGCTCTCAGGAAAAAATTGAGACTACCAATCAAACAAAATAACACAACAAAAATTTATTCTTAGAGGACTTCAAATTTCACCACCTTTGTAACACTTTTATACCCCTTTATTGTAGACAAGCTACTTATTTCTTTGTCTGGCAGAATCCATGAATGGAAGTACCATGTATGCACAGCATGATTTCATAAAAACACAAGAGTTATCCACTTCAATCTGTTTGCAATTACACTATTTAACAAAGATCAATTTGTCGGTTACTACTCAGGAAAAGTTGACCGTACCTTCTCAATAAAGTGATTGACACGAAAAACCCAAGAGGTATCCACTTATACTAATTGCTTGCAAATTGTCACTTGTGAATTTCATATGGACATCAATGGTGTCCCATAATATTCTCTGTAACTTTTAGCCTGATTTGATATACATAGTATGTACAACAACAACTGCATCATACATTTTTAATATGAAACATAATGATATTTCAAGACTTAGAAACTAATGGAACATATTCATGGGTAATTTGCTCCTGTTGGTTAAGAAGTTACAATCAAATTTACAGCATCAAACTTCATTCAAGAGAGGGCGATGTAGATGTAGATGTAGATGTACAGCATCAAACTTCATTGCTGAAAAGTGACTAGCACAAGTATCAAACACCATACCAGTTTTTACTGATTTTGATTGTAAAGAAATCAATAGACTTCATAACTGCTGTATACTGTACAGGAGTTTCAACCACATCACAGCATTACTCATCTGTCTAATTGATGGACATTTTACCTGTCGAGTCAATATTGTAATAACAATAGTGCCCACAGTCCTCCTGTGCATGCATATTAGAAACACCTTTACTGTGCAAGTGCTGTGCCTAGCAACAAGACAACTGCAGAAAAAAAACGTCTCCAGCCTGAATCCAAGATGAAAAACCGTAGGAGAAAAAAACCACAGCCGAAAGTTGCGTATTACCGTCTGGTAGTAACTGAGAAGAGGACTGTGAGGACTGTCTTCCTCCAGAGGGCCCCCTCTATCCACTGTGCTTTATTACCAGGGTCTAGCTGCGGGTAGGTGGGGATTACATATGAAAATAGGAGGTAAGAGAGGGGTGATATAGATTGCAAGTGCATAGATTTTGCATGAAACACCTCTATGAAGGTGCAAAATTTGAACACTATACCATTCCAAGATAAGCCACAATATCAACACCTGTGAAAACTTAAAATGCTCATCTTCATTTAGAGGGGAAGTCAGTTCACAAATGCAATCAATCGTGCACTAAATGATTTGACTATGAAAACAACCACACTGATTTTGATTGTAAAGAAATCGATAGACTTCATAACTGCTGTATACTGTAGAGGAGTTTCAACGACATCACAGCATTACTCATCTGTCTGATTGATGGACATTTTACCTGTCGAGTCAATATTGTAATAACAATAGTACCCACAGTCCTCCTGTGCATGCATAATAGAAACACCTTTACTGTGCAAGTGCTGTGCTTACTGTAGCAGCAAAGCAATTGCAGAAAAACGTCTCCAGCCTGAATCCAAGATGAAAAACCGTAGGAGAAAAAAACCCACCGCCGAAAGTTGCGTATTATACCGTCTGGTAGTAACTGAGAAGAGGACTGTGAGGACTGTCTTCCTCTGGAGGGCCCCCTCTATCCGCTGTGCTGTATTACTAAGGTCTAGCTGCAGGTAGGTGGGGATTACATATGAAAATAGGAGGTAAGAGAGGGGTGATATAGATTGCAAGTGCATAGATTTTGCATGAAACACCTCTATGAAGGTGCAAAATTTGAACACTATATCATTCCAAGATAAGTCACAATATCAACACCTGTGAAAACTTAAAATGCTCATCTTCATTTAGAAGAGAAGTCAATTCACAAATGCAATCAATCATGCACTAAATGATTTGACTATGAAAACAACCGCACTGCTTGTTTTATGTCTTATGGTATTAAAGTAACTTCCATAGCTGTATGCTTTAAAAATTTTCCAACTAAATCAGGATGTAGGAACAGTTTCAGTCATTTACTTTGCATCAACTTTAATATGTCAAGCATTCACTGTCTGGTCATCTTTAGGAAGGTCAATCAAAATCTGTCTGGGGTTATTTTTAGACAGAAGGGTCGTGGTCCTTTTAGGCCTACACCTACTTCTCCACCAATTTGAAATCAGAACAATACACATAATATTGCAAATGAGAAACGACCATACCAGGAAGCCTGCAAAGTGCACATGTAGAGTTTTTACCGAAAATATCCTTGCTAAACTATGCATTATAAGCCGATGACCGTTGACACATTTTTCCTCCCAAGTTTCTGCTTTTAGTACCTTTCCATACAGTTACAACTTACAGACATAACTGCTAACTCTTCATTCATGTTAAATAGTTTAAAAACATTCTTGGAAATGCCTGCTGCAATTGACCTTATGTCATATGATGTCACAGAACAGAAATTGTGCCCTCTGGCCCTCTGGAAGAGGTAAGCACATGTTATTGCAACCAACAAATGCAGACAGCTGATTTGCATACCTGTTGAACACTGGCATAAGTCTACTACACCCGCGTGTGAAGTATACATCATGTGTACAGTGTGCTTCATTGTTTGCAAATGACATCACACTCTGTCCATGCATTTAAAGGTCTATTATAACATACGAATGGAGTTGACTCAAACAGCAAAATTCAGATTTAATGGGGAAACTATGCAGTCACCCACCAACTGAATCAGCACACCCCTATTCTAATTCGTATGAAGTTCTATTCAATCATTCAACAAAGTTGTTTCACAGTTGTATTTACATTGTATCCATTTAATATGCAAGGTATTGTTCTAATACAGCCTAAATCAGTGCTTCTCAACCTTTTTTAACTTGAGGACCACTTTGCCTCTAAGAATTTTCTGAGGCCCACCTTACAAAAAGTTTATTCTTTTTTCTTTCTTTTTATTTTATGGCGGATCTCGTGGCCCACCTGGGAGAGCTGCACGGCCCACCAGTTGAGAAGTGCTGGCCTAAATGATACATATAATGGAGATGATAAGACAAGGGTGGAAAGATTTAGCTGATCTTTCTATTAAGGGTTCCGATGACTTATTATTCCCTTTTTTCATTCAAAGGGAAAATGCAGTCATCCTAATTTGAATTTGTGTCATCTCCCTATCCTAATTTATGAACGGCTCTGTTTAACCATTAGTGTCTGACCGATCATCTATTTGATAATCAGCGCTGGGCTGATTATTACACAATCAGTAGATCATCAGGATCGGTAAAAGTATGTCATTTAACTGATGACCACCATCCATTAATTGAATACTAGAAACAGAGCTAACTGACATTTCAAACTTTCTGCAAAAACTTTATCATTCCCATAAAATGCATTTAAGTTTCCGCCAATAGTATCAGCACTGATACTCACAAAACTTGCAAAATTTAAACCTCTCCAATTGATAGCAATCATTAGTAGTTTCTGTACAAGGTGCTGCACAGTTCAGGTACAGAGGGCTCACATTACTCTGTGATGCTGATAACTAATGGAGGAAGGTAAGTGGGCCCATGTTAATTTCCAAAACGGCAACACAGTTTTTCGATTGTGGGGATGGGGGGGGGGGGGGATCAGTTTTACTTTTCCTTTGGAAAATCCTTCAAGTTCAGTTTTAGGCAAGAATCTTAACACAATTCATATTGTTAAGGAACCATGAGATGTGTAGGGTAAATTGACTGGCCTTTAAGCAGCAAGGATGCAGGGCTCAATTGTAACAGTTATCCGGTCACCCATGATGACCAAACTTTGCTACTGACAACCAAAAAATGGTGGGTTGGTTGTCCATCAGACAACCAAAGTCCATGCAACAAGTTAACATACTGCTCTTAGAGTTACTGCAAATATCTTTGTGGACTACTGAATTTTCTTTAGGACAACCAAAAAAGGCAAACAGTCTGTCCACAAACCACTATAAAATTTTCTTGAAATTGAGTCCTGTGAAGTGCTTAGGTAGTTACATATTTTTGCAGAAAACTGGACAGATAGGCAACTATTTAGTTCCACTAGTCTACTACAATCCAGTACAGAATATTTACACAGAATCTTCCAACATGATCAGTTGATGAAAACTAGGCAGAGCCTTATATGGGCTGGCAGACTTATTGTCTAGGCCTGCAACCTAACAGGCAAGCAAGCCTGGAGTATTCAGGGTTGATTTTCATTTCAGTTTTTGAAGTGGAAATCCTACAAAAATTGACACTCCATTTATGGAACTGAGGGAAATATCCTAATATTGTTCAACTCTGATGTGAGATTTATGTTATTACAGTGTGTACAAATGCTGAAAGCTAGAGATATGCAATAGACATCAAGAAAACATGACCTTCCTACTTGTTAATAATTGTGATCAGTAATCCACATTGGCCCGATTGTGTAATTAAATAATTGATAATCGGAGTCGAACAATAATCATGTGACAGTCTATTGTTACTGAAATGTTCAATTCATACTGAGTAACTATGCAGTTTACCTTAAATATGAAATATGTCTGTTTGGACACACCATTAAAGATATTTGTAAGGGAAAGGAGGAAATTTGTAAGATATGGGTGATGTTTCAATTTGGGGTGACTACTCATTTCCTTTACACCTTCCAACCAATGTTTGGACAACCCTTCTGAATGTAGCCAGACTGATGTCATTTGATTAACACAATAATATGTCAAATCAATTTGTGCAGCCCACATAAAACCATCATACAACTGCAGTGCTGGACTGATATTAAGATTCACTAATAGGACTTGGTATCTGCACAAAATCTAACATGGCTGCTGTTTTCTTTCATTCCATTCAGACTCCTAGAGCAGAAGCAATTTTATGGTACTCAACCACCAAAGCTCCAAAGCACTAATTGGATTTCTTTTAACATATGATGTCAATAGGATTTAGGGGATTTGTAACAGGAGACTGGGCCCATAGAACACAATGGATTTGGAAGATAAACTGATGAGGGGGACCTTGTCTGATAGATTTTCAAAGAGCTCAGGATTTTGACACAACAGATGCAGAATACACAATAACTTCCTTGCTAACAAAACCTGAATTTAGCAAAACTATCCACAAATGTTAATGTGAAAAAATCCTTGAAAGTAAACATAATTTGCATTCTTTCTGTACTAGGAAAACAAGAAGTTTCTTGAAACCAGCTGATATCACTGTCATCAAAGAAATTTGTGGGCCTGCTGGTTACAAGCAGATTGGGGATGGGAAATTCTAGGGTATGCCCTCCCATTTTTAAAATCCCCAAAACTCCCTGGACTGGGAACCTACGAGCCCCGATACTTACCTCCTATTGGAGGTAAATAGCAAATTCTCCTTCGGAAGACACTACATTGGTAAATAGGAGGTAAGAGAGGGGCGATGTAGATTCTGCAGTTTCAATAAAAGACTCATAAATGAAAATCCATGCAAATGTTGATGAAAATTAGTTTTGACTCCTTAAAAGAAATAAGCTTATTAATTAATCTGTATCATCTTTTAAAAAACCTTGTAGAGCAGCTTAATATCCCTTAACCCATCTTGGCCTCTCTAAATGTATCCATTCATTGTGTTACAAGATGTCAGAGCTAAAGAATCCAGCAGACTCCTTTCTGTTTGATTAAAGGATTATACTGATGAGAGAAGGACCACTGAATCTCCAAAAATGTGACACAACCACTGGGATTAAAGACACTTCCGCCAATTCCTTTTGTTAAAGTGTGACTTGAAGGGTTATAGTCTATACAACTTATCAAGTTTTTCAAATACCATCTCCCTCTTTCCCAATCATGTTATGTCAAGCTTACATCAAGGAACTTAAAAAGCTTGTTAAAAGGAGGCCTCTGCTTGACAGGGACCTTCCCACACTATGCTTCATCCTGACACTGTTTTTTCAACAAAAGGTATTTGTTGAAAAACAGTGAAGATTCAGGTTTGGCTTACTGTAACAGGACTATGGGTTGCGATGTACACAAACTGCCATCACATAGTCTTTATTAAAACTGATGCTGCCATTTTTGTTGCGGCTGTCTGCTATCCCAAATGACACTTACAGAGTGCACCATCACCAGATGCCAAGATGTCTTTTAGGCTTTAATGAAATTGGCAATGTTAGAAAAAAGAGAGGCAGCAAGTCAAGTGGCAATGCCATTTCGTTCTCCTTAAGGAACAAAAGAGGCAAACTGTCATCCCCATTGTTATAACCATTATAAAATGCAAATAAGATGTAGCAAGGGGCAGGGATGTAGCTAGCAAAATTTGAGTGCCGGGTAATTGTCTGATCTGGGGAAAGCACCTCACCCCACTCCATGGCATCTACCCCATTTTTCAGCCATTAATTTTTCATTTTTCCCTCATTTTACTTTAGGGAGTAAATTTAGGACTAGTGTTAGGTCTCTGTAGGCAGATTTGTGGTGGGCGGGGGGACGTGTGTTTGCCCTGAGTGCCGGGCGGGAATATCGAGTGCTGGGTGTCACAGCCCAGTGCCCCCCACCGTAGCTACATCCCTGGCAAGGGGTAAGTATATGTCTGCAAAGTGAATATCCCCATTGTTATAGCCAAGGTGGGCCTGGGCTGCCATTTACTTGTTATTGTAACACCAAAATCCATCGCAAAACGGTCAAATTCTTAGCCAGGTGAAAAAAATGCCACAAAGACTTTTGGAGGGCAAATGAAGAATTGAGAAGCCCTTCCCGCTGAAGAGAGCTCTTTTCCACTAAGCTATCTTTCATTTGCCAGGTAACACCACAGGTAAGTGAGGGTTACATATAGGAGGTAAGGAGGGGCAATGTAGATATTAAAATTCTGGCCTTGCTTAATGTTAAAGTAACACTGTTTAGGTATTAAAAGTAGAGATTATTTTCTGGACAGTTTGGCCATAAAGTGTGAACTCCATCTGGCAGCCCTGTGTTACACACATCCACACAAATGTGACACCAGCTTTACATTTCCATTCAATGCAGTCTGTACTGGATACTATTATGGTTCATATTATACATATGGTAACTTATAGCATGAGGAAATAACTTCTTTTCCGACTTTCCAAAATTAATTCTTCCAACTTTCGTGACCATACTGTATATACATAGGTGGGAAGTTTTGTTGCAGGTTGCCAACTTACCAAAGAAAACAAATATAATCCCAAAAACAAAACAAACGCCGCACACAATGCAGGTTGCCAAGTCATATTCATAGCTGATATCATTGCAGTCCTTGTTAAATGGGAAATCAGTTGGTGATGACGGCTTTTCTGTATACCAAGATACCATTGGGAACTCCACGTCCACAATTTCTGAACTCATCTTGCTAGGTTTGGCATTTCTTGCTTCTACAATCTGAAAAGAGACAAAAACCATTTCATATATTAACCTTGATCCAAAACAAGCAATATAAAATGCTCAGTGGTCAATGAAGTACTTCAGGGTTCCTTCTGGTATGACTTACCCTGCAGAGGAGAGGTTAGTATGGTGATGCCATCCCTCTTATTTAGGGAAATCATGCAGATCAATAGCCAGCTATGCAGATTACTGGGGGACTAGAAATAAGCATGCAAATTTATGGAAACACTGAATACTCATGTACTCTGCACCACTAAGGAACTTATACATTAAAGCTCCATATATGCAAATACAGGGCTTCAGCCAGCATGGTGAGATCAGGGAGTCCAAACAGTGAAGTGAAGTTTGTGTATTAAAATGTATTATACATATGGGGCAATGCAAAATTTTGGGAGTCCAAATGACTCCTGGACTGCTCTCTGGCTTAAGCCTTGTGCAAATATCCTACCATCCAGTTGCATGCTGCAGTGATCTTGTGAGCACCGAAAACTAGGACAAGTTATCAGTATTCAATATCAATATCGACCAATATTCCCCAATTACAGTACATTCTGTTTCAGTATCAGAAAAATTCAACTAAAATGCCAATACTACCAAACTGATATTCTCTTCCAGTACAACATTACATTATTTTAGTATGTTTGACTTTAAGACCCACTATTTTAGCTGATGAAAAACAAAATTCATGATAGTGCATACAGCCTATGATTTGGTGCACACTGCACAGTATAAGCTCATTTCTCAAACAAGCCTATCAGTATCAGCAATATTGACTTATGGTATTAAAATACAAAATTACTGAAACCTCTTGGCCATGTAATTATTGTTTACAAATGATATCAAATATCACGTTCTTTCTTGTAATCAAAAGGTAGGAACGCGCAACCTGCATGCACTCCCATCTTTGGGCTGCAGTAGTTAAAGACCAGTTCTAAGAAGTAAGCAATGTACCTTGTTAAGTTGGTAAACAGGTAATAAGCTTTTTCTACACTGAAACTGAAAGTTCTCACCACAAACAAAACAGGAGGGGAAATCATTTGATGCTGTAATTCAGCTACTGGCTGAAAATATACATTCTTCAAATGATCATGAAATATGGAAGGAAACAAAACTAATTTTTATGGGTCCTATGGTTAACAAATAGATAATATATGAATAAATCATGCAACTTGAGCCAGTTCAAAGCCATAAAATCCAGCAAGGCTCCACTATCCCCTATCTTTGTTCTCCTGGGAAGACACCAAAACCCCCACAAGCTTTGTCATGGACTTCCCAGTGTCAAGAACAGTACATGCAGTATAGCTTGGAAGATGAACAGAACCAGGAAGGTAACCTCATAAAACTAAAATATGAATGCTCCAAACACCTGGTAGACAAACTCACTTGATGGACCCAAATGTCTTGTGCCCTTCATAAAGGTTCCCCAGGTCAGTCATGTTTTTGGTTGTGATGCTTACCCTGGATTTAAGTGTGGGACAAGTTATGGGTCATTCTATATCTGTCAGCATATTATTTAAGGTCACCAGCAGATGGAAATCTTCCCACACTTTTGGCAGACAATTTTAATAGAAAGTTTTGTTTTTATGGAGACCAGCAAGAGCAATCAGAACTTTCAGAAGTACAATTGTTTAATAAAATGTTGCAAAAAGTGAGACATGTGCTGTGTCAAGTAAAACAGGTTATCAAGCAGACTCAGTGATAATTCTTATTCTCTGAAACTCCATGGCAAATTCTAACATTCAAACCTGTAACATCACCAGTCATACAGTATTACTGTATATACATCTGAACAAAGCCATGTCCAGTTTCTTTCTTCTCTACAGTCCTTCTCAAATCTGTCCAATTAACAAAACAAGCACTTTTCATGGAAATACTACAAGAAATACGCAAGCGTTTGCCATGTGGGTAAATGCTTCCAAGAACGATACACTCATACAGTATTATTATAACATTACAATAGCAGTGTCATTTTACACACCATACCCATTACAGATGTAATTGTTACCATGAATAGATTAAGAATTGTCATAAAAGACTTTGGCTCTCTGTTTATGCTTTTGCCCTCAATACAACTCATTCACAAAGTTGCAACAAGGGAAGTACTCAAACTGGATGGATAACGCTGTTGAACACCAATAAAATGTTAAAATGACTTCACCCCTGGTGTAAATTACCCCTTGACTGGAATACACATCACATGCAAAATAATGTACTACAGGAGCAGGGCTCAACAGATCCAAGGTTCACTAGAACTAAGATACTGCGTCTAATCCTAACCCTATCAACCTAAACCCTAATCCAACCCGAGGCTAATCCTTATCCTATTCCTAAATGCAGTTCCACATCCAACCTGAATTCTAACCCTAGCTCTAACCTGCAGCATATTTTTTGATCTAGTGCACCCAGTGCTCTTGGGAACCGTCCACCTAGTGGGATTCCCCTGTACTACAGGCCTCCACTGGGGTAAGTCTATGGTGTCTTTTTCGGATTACACTTATACTAAAACTCCATTAGAGCATGGAAGTATTATCTCGGAGGAAGTACTTCCACGATTATAGAGAGCTAATAGTTAACACTTGTCATCAAATTCTCACACCAGACTTTGAACAACAAACCCCAACCCCATCCCCCACTTCCGCCCGCCCTTGTGAAAAAAGGAAAAAATACAAGCTAATCAGCAGACCTAAATCAAATGTAAATAGCTGATATACCCTCATAATCATTGCTATACAAGCCAGCTTTGACCAGACAAAAATGAAAGTTACATGATATTAAACAGACATTAGTAGGTGTTTATTAGGTATTCACTAAAATAACATACCAAGAGACTAACTCTTGATTTGAAGTTATTACACATTTCTTAAATTCCAAGTTGCTGTTCTATTACAAGTTCAGACTGCAGTTTGCAAAGTGAAGCTAAGCGATTGTGAAAAGGTCAATGAATTCTAATTGTGAAGAAACACTCTTTGCCATTCTGTCTGCATGTTTGAGCAACTTAAATTTGACAGAATTTGAAGTTGATGAGTGACAGGCCCTTCCTGTGCTTGTCATACTATACACGCACGTCCTGAGTAAAGAGTGCTTGAAGAAAGACTTCCCCAAGTTCCCGAACTTCATAATTGTATGTTAAGGAACGAGCTTTCCTCCAGAGACTTGATTCAACCATCTAAAGCTGTCTGATGGAA
The DNA here is from genome assembly GCA_029531755.1 of Holothuria leucospilota. Taxonomy (NCBI): domain Eukaryota; kingdom Metazoa; phylum Echinodermata; class Holothuroidea; order Aspidochirotida; family Holothuriidae; genus Holothuria; species Holothuria leucospilota. The sequence goes on from CM055978.1 coordinate 26,305,698, forward strand.
TTTGTAACAATTTACTTATAGTGGACTAGTCCACACAGCAAGGACTGGATAAAATCAAGATCTCATCAGATCTGCTCAGATGCTCCAACAGAAGAGCTTGTCTTCATCTTGAATTAATGCCAGTTTCATGGTTTAGTGAACAGTCCATTTTGATTTGTTTCCTTGCACCTTATGCAATCTCAAATAACCAAAGAGAGAGATTTAAAAAAAATAACGATCTTTCTTAATTTTTCAGGTCAGATCAATTGACATAAATGTCCTCTACATATATATTCTACTGTAACTTGACTACTTATGCTCAGTTAAACAACAAACTACGAGAAGGGACTTTAAATGTGTGAACACTTTTCAGGCATACCTGTGTTTTGATTAGCACCCCCCTTACACCCCTCCCAAGCACCCCTAGCTTATATGCTCATGGCTTGAGGCCTGCCAATCTCCAAGCAGAAGCAGATGATATATGATATCCTTCCAACATAATTAAATGTAGCCAAGGGGTATTACATGTCTACTATTTCTAAAACTACAGAATTACATACAAACCTGAAACAAATATTCTGGATAACCCATAGTCCGTTTTCTCCAACATGACACGTACTTTAAAACCTTTGCAGTTCCGTACCTTCCTACAACTTGTGTGACTGTGGATGTCTTTTATACAAACCATGCACAGAATGATTGTAAACAAATGAAGTAACTCAAAATGCACTTTTCCTCAATATTCACCACTTTTCTCACACCATTTATCTCCATCAGAAGTAAATTACCACAACACAACTACAAACACATAAACTGTTAGAACACCACAACCACATATAAAATCTATACAATGGTAAAGCATACATCCATAGAAGGAAACAAAATACCAAGTCAATCCAGTATTAACCTATGGTCATTCAGACTGTTGTAAACAAACTAAATAATCCTGATACAAACCTTAAATACATAACTGCATACAAGAGGAATGGAATACTACCCCACCTCTAAATCTCTTAGTTATAAAACCACAGAGTAATCCACTGAAGCACAAAAGATAGAAGCGAAAACCAAAACCCTTTCTGGGAATATATCACCAATCCTTCAGACAAGACAGTGTAATGATCAGCTCCACTGATTTCTAGACTCTGGGAAACCTGTGGGTTTACATTGTCACCATGCCAAATCATACCATACAGCCAGTCAGTGGTTGAAAAGAAACCAAATAAAGCGCATTAGTCATCCATGAGGAACAACTAGGAGCTGCTTATGGCAAGCCAAATGCCCAATAATTCGAAAAACTTGGTTTATCGAACGATAAACCAGGTTTATCGAACGATAAACCAGGTTTATCGGTCGATAAACCAGGTTTATCGGTCGATAAACCAGGTTTATCGGTCGGTAAACCAAGTTTATCGACCGATAAACCAAGTTTATCGACCGATAAACCTGATCGGTCGATAAACCAGGTTTATCGGTCGGTAAACCAAGTTTATCGACCGATAAACCAAGTTTATCGACCGATAAACCTGGTTTATCGATTGATAAACCAAGTTTTTCGAATTATTGGGCATTTGGCTTGCCATAGCTGCTAGGTGCTTGGGTGTCTCAAACCAGACAGAGACTCCCAAAAATTCTTGGAATCTCTTGTATTTAGAATGAAGTTGAAAAGTGCTTGAGTTGCAACAACTTGGGAAATAATGTTCTTTTGTTACAAGTTCTGCAAGAACTGCATGTACTTTATCGTAACTTTCAACATGGACTTGGGCCACTTAAAGGGGAATCATCTTGCCAAACATATATTGGATCCCCGGATATCTCTTTTCACATTTGGTAACTCCACTTTCATAGAAATACATTCAAAAAATAATTTCACTGTGATTGGTAAATGATGCCTAGAGCAGATGGATAATTGTAGTGTAGATCATTGGCCCCATTGCACTGGAAGGTCATATCACAGTTAGTACTGAAATTACACAAAGATGGGTAGTATACTCAACAGAATATGGCCCTGATCAATTACTTTGTTTGAGAGGTGCAGAAGACAGATTTTTTTTCTTTTTTCTTTACACAAGAAAGCGTTAAAAGGAAACTTACAGACTTACGCATATTTTGAACTGTATTAGCAGGATTGTAGGCACATAAGCCATGCAGCATTCCATAAACATCTCAGTTCACTTTCTTTCACTTTCAATATGGGACACTCACATGCCAGTTGTCAAGTACAAAATGAGGTTCGTACAGGTTTTCTTTCTTAAGATACCTTGTATGAGTTTTCACAGTGACATCAGATGATGTTTGATTTCAATCTCATATTTTACTTAGATCCTCTGCTTCATACTGAGTGTCCACATGCCAAAAATGGGATTCACACAATTCCCACTTTGAGATATCATGTGCACAAGTTGTTCACTTCTTAACCTCTGGTGACCCCAAAGGACCTTTGACCTTCACCAAAAAGTAAGGATCATCTCCTTTAAGAGGTATCCACATGACTAGTACGAGATCCCTCGAGGTTTATCCTTTCTTGAGATATCGTGTTAACAGGCAAAACATGTCACATACATATACACACCCTCACACATACATCACCATCACATAGATTCACCTGCTGATGGCAAAGAAAAAATATAGGTGACAAATGTGCTGCCAGATGTGATTTACAGTTATCTGAGATTATCAGTGCACAGACCAGTGAACTGACTGTGGACCTATATTTACAGTGAGTCTGTACATATATTCTTTCCATGTTATACACAATGAGCTCTTCAAACATAAGCACATACCTGCATGGAAGTCTGGAAGATCAGCATAAGGTTCGTAAGCTAATTAACAGAACATTCACATCGTGAAATAACATCTCCCTTGTAACAGTCACAATGTCAAATATGCAAAAGATAAATTGCATTGCATAACATTGTAATGTCAAAGGTGTAAGTGGGCTAGTTAACTCAGCCAACTTTTCCTCCTTCCATTATAATGACTGAACATCAGAATGACTAGCTCAGTGACCAGAAATGCAAGCTTGTTGTTACAGCCATCAATTGAATTCTATTTTGATGTTTGCATTGATTTTCTCTCAATCCTCTGAACAAGCAGTGACAAAAAGAATCAATTTCAGCCTGAACCGACTCCAGTCAGGAATTCAGGGCTACTTGGATAGTTAATAGGTATGGTCAGGTTTAGGTTTACCTCAAGAACAGAGACAAAGCAAGATAAGTTTGTTCAAAAATTTGCCTCAGGCATAAACAAAGACTAACTTATGTAGGTAAGGTGGCCCATGTAATCAGATTACTCTTTCTAATACAACGCATTGAAATGATTATGTGGTAAACTCAAAAAATAGAAAAGGAATGCACAGACATGTTTAAACTTATATTCATAAAGTTTGGGTATAAAATCTCTTGAACACAAATTTTGACCCATGCAAAGTTGAATGACTGCCCCTGGATGTCCAGGGATGAGGCCTTTCTTTGACAGTTGATGAGACTCCTTTGGAACTTGAAGATTTTGTATGACACTTGATGAATGACGGCTTGATCCTTCCATCTTGGAGCTGATCAAGGATCCTGAGCTGATATATACAGCATTACACCCACACAGCTAAAATTTGTATGAAACAGTACTTTATATAAACAAGAGGTCTGTCAATTCCTGTAGATATATGGGCACAACCAGAAGACATAATCTTGGGAGTAAATTTACTGTACAGTAGTACAGTTCCATTAGTTTCATGATAGTTCAATATAGCTAGCTTAGTGTTTGGAGATGTTTCCAACTCACAACACTGTTTGCTGCCAGTGCTATCTGGGGGCTTTGTCCAATATCCCTTTGGAGTACTCCTTTAGGGAGTAGTTTCAGATTTTTGCCTGCATCAGGACATAACCTGCATGATTTTCACAAAAAGCAGCACTACATAGCTAAGTACACTCTAGGTAGATTTTTAGTATAAGTACCACATCATGATTATGAATACTAGTGCAAGCATCATATAAATTTACAGTTATGGATACCAATATGAAGCTAGGCAGACAGTTTTCGTCGAAAATGTTTGCAGTGTCAAAATGTCCTACATGCTTAACAATCATATTCTTATTCTGAATAATTTAAATGCAAGCCTATACCTCAATAATATCCTCTTTTGAAAAACTAGAAGTTGGTGTATTGTCTAAGGTGGCTAGAGAAGCTTCAAATTTTTCATCAAAATTTAATCAATTCTACAGATTTTTCTTGGCAGTGGTTATAAGACTTAGGCTGATTATATTACCAGCCTACTGTATTTCCTCCCAGCCTTAACTACCATGGTTTTGCTTTCTTTTGTCCAGATTGTTTTTGCAAGTTCAAAGGAGGTCACAAAAAAAAAAAATAAAAAAATTAAAAAAAAATAACCCTATCGTGCTGAAGCCACAAAGTGACTTTTTACAATTTCTCTTTCTATTTTCAAGGAAAACTCAAAGTCATAACAGACAAAATAAATAGCATTTACAAGTAAAAACATTTACAACTTTTCCTTTCCTTTGAGTTCAACTTCCCTCAAATCTAAGCCAGTGAAGTACCACTAAAGTAGCAGTGAACCTTGAGGCTAAAACCAATGAGCACCCGCAGTCAGCTTTAATATTTCTCTTGTATTATGATACATCATACAAGCCATTTGCTTCTTTGATGACTCAAGCAATATGCATTTTCATGTACAACTGAAACCATTCCTAATCACTTTGAAGTGCCTGGGGCAATCTCTGCCTGCTAAATGTACTGACATTTTACCTTATGAAAGGCTGCCAATTATGATGTTCAACTAGGTAGGTCATTTGCAGTTTTGTTCTGCCAACATGAGGGTTATGGTCCAGAGGAATTCTAGAATACAGGTTAAGTGCTATAAAGTACATTGACATTACACAGACTTACAGGATCTTTTCTCAGCTGATGAAAATGGTTAAGTGAAAATGTCTGGCCAATTTCAAGACCAACTTATAAAACTCTACAGGGGCCTACCAGAGGGTTCTATGTTCAATTTATGCTTGGTGAGTAGTGAGGGATAGTCTATGTGTTGGAGGGCTGTAACTTTTTCTACTACTCCTGACATGAGTCTAAAATGAGCACAATCAAAAGATCATGTAGGAGCATGTGAAATGGAGGTTGGGGGCAAAGACATAGGCTGCCTCGTGTTGTGTCTTCCAGCTCTTCGAGGGGTCTGACAAAGTGGGGAAGAATAGACCCTTTTCCAAATAACAATTACAAAGGATTGTGGGATAGAGTTGGTACGCGTCATTTTTGTCAGTGGCATATTACTGTGGCGAAAAACGACGCATACAAAAACACTATCCCACAATTCTTTGTAATTGCTATTTGGAAAAGGGTCTATGAACATGTATGCTAAATGTGCCACTGAAATGGAAAAGATCCATCAAGCTATTGGTCACATTAATCACACACACTCCAGGCAGCTATAAAATATTTCCAACTTGCTCTAAGCTAGTGATCCAGGGACCTTACTCATAGTATGCAAGACAGTACACTTTGATTCAATCACAAACCATCCACTGGAGTTGGTGGAGTTGCAAAGGAATAGGTAAGACTGGTTAAATATCAGAAAATATATGGTTTCAGAGGGCCACATTATCAGCATCACATAAGAGACCATAAGATCAGTAAATGACTGATGACAAAATGGACAATAACCAATGACTATATGCCATATTGCAATGTATTTCATATAAGTAGGCCTACTGCTTAAAGGCAATAGGCAATCACCCCAAAGTTTGCTTTGAAAAAATCAGCAAACTCTTGCAAAATCTCCTCTTATTGAATTTCAAGCACCTCTGAAGATGTTCTGAACATAACTATTACAAACAATAGGTAAAGAAAGGAGATATTTTCCTTGAATTTCACAATTCACTAACAAAAACATTGTCATATGATCAAAATAGGCTATTCATGAACTAGAGTGAGGGGGCATACTAACTCTGATTGGGGTGACTGCATTTTCTCTTTAATCCCATCTGAGCTACTTCATGGCAAATGTGTAGTGTGTGCAAACACAAGAAGGGAAGGGGTGATATCTATATAGTGTCCCCTATCCTTCCTTCCCCAACTTCAAGTTCTGTCCACCCTTGAGAGCACCACTATGGTAATAGTACAGTATGTATCCAGCTTCCACTGAGATAAATTAGTCAGTTAGTTAGATGAGGTTTAACGTCCCAGTTTCCACCAATTGGTTCAAGTAAAGACGACCACAGCTTTTTTCCAGTTGTGGCTCACTGGCTTGTTTTCCCTCCTCCATTGCTTATGCTGAGCACCAAGCACAAAGGCAGTAGGTTCCATTTTTAAAGTCTTTGGTATGACCCGGCCAGGATTTGAACCACTGAGATAAAGTACCTGGTGTTGCTTTCATGGTGTCAGCACCAACCATCAACCATCCACTGCCTGATCAGTGTGTAAGGAAGGTCTACTAGTAGACCATGGACTGATCCCAACTCGGCAGCGAGGGGTGTAGGAAAAAATGAAAAAAAAAGTTTTTTATGTGTAACTGTATGACAGTGTATGTTTTGTGATCTCGGGAGTATGGCTACTTGAAAAGTAGATCTTGGGTCAAAAAAGGTTGGGCACCCCTGGTGTAAGGCCTTGGCATTCATTGACAATCTTTACAGCAAAGGAACTGGATTTGTAAGAAAGAGGTTATCAGGCAAAGGGGTCTTTCACTGGAAGGCATTAAGTAATCATCAAGGCTGCAAGTTGCAGTAGCCTTACCAAGAGCTAACAACCAGAAACATAGTTCTCATTTCCCTGGGGAATTCTGAGTGGACCAAAATATAGTCCAATAGGAAAATAATTTTGAAATAAGGTTTTTTTTTTTTTTTTTTGTGAAATTTAACCTACTGCTTGGTTGAAATTTTCAATCCTTCTTTGACACAAAAAGAAAGTTCACTGAAAAATTTAACAAAATTGTTTTTTTGATTAAACCTTCAACAAAATCCCAGTTCCAATTCACTATCACTGGTAGAACCAGGTCCAAGTACAGTTCAAGTTTCATCAACTTTTATATCGGTATTTAAGTTTCCAAGCTTACACACACACAGCAGACTGAAGGCTATCCACAAGAAGCCTAACAAAGCTTATGAGCACACAAACCCCCATTAACATAGAAAGTAAAACTTAAAAGGTTACATAAAGCAACAAAAGAAACAATGAAAGACAGTAAACACTGTCATAAACAGGAAAAAACTTCATAAATGTAGAGACGTTAATCACAGGATGCTAGACAAGAGAAAATCTTTTAATTTCCTTTTGAAGGTGTATATACGATGAAGAATACTAGCAATTGGTATATTGAAAGGAGAATTCCGTACAAGTGCAACATAACGGACACAGTGAAGGGAGGTCTGGAAGTCAATACAGTGGTGCATGTTAAAAAATGTGTGCAGATCAGGTTTGATACAAACTACAGTAAGAACTACACAATTTAAGGTGTACCTGAAGTCTAAAATTTCAAAAATAAGTTACAAAGCTTGAAAAATTGAATCCAATAGGTCCACCTCCCATCTTCGCAGGACTTTCCTGAGCTGAGATATAAAATATTGTAGCTCATTCACTTAAAATGGTTGATTACACAATAATTGTGATGTCATTCTTGTACTAGCCTTGAATTTAAGGTTTCACGGTACCGCAAAAATTTGGTACCGTCAATACCGCTACAAATGGTACCGGTAATACCGTAGTACCGGTACCAAAAGAGAACATAGTCTGACTTTAAAAACAAGAAAATACCCGGAAAAACAACAGGTATTAACGTACGTGCCGTGTTCTGATCATCCCTGCCTTCCGCTACACTGTTAATGAATTAAGTACACTCAACACATTGGTAAACAAAAAGTGAAACCCGCCGAAAGCCAGCGTCCGAAAAACACAGGGAGCGGAGTGCGATTTTGAACCCGAAAGTCCCAAAAGAACACTCAAAACTGTACTTACAGTTACGAAAATAATTTCTAAAAATGATGAAAATCACCTTCGTAAATTATCACCTGAAGTTTTTAGGTGGAACTTTTCCAAATTATTCCCATAAACTATTGATTCATCAACCCTATTTCCGACCGCAATTATTACTATCAAAACATTTTTTGCAACATTTCATGTTTTGAGTTCAAGATGCCTAACAGTATGATAGCGCCGCAATCTAACTAGCTTTTACCCGCTTAAATCATTTACTGATATAACACTCGTAGGATGGGGACTCCTATTTTCGTGCAGATAGGCCAGCTTCACATAGATGTAGGCCTAACAATATAGGTACGTTCTGTACGATCTTTGGGACTGCACGAAAATACGAGAATGCCGTACTACTGAGTGTCTCAAAAATCTAAATCGACTTAAGCAAGTCTGAATTCACGCGACCACCACGACAACGTTCAATGGGATTTTACTGTGTAGTTTGTCTCACATACAGTTAAGTCAATGGACAAGTCCCATTGACTCACTGTACAAACTGTTGAAAGAACGTTCTTCCGAGGATTTCTCTCACACACAGTTATGTCAATGGAGAAGTCCCATTATCTTACTGTGTTTGAAATCGTTGAAACAACGTTCATGTCAGAGCCAGCGATGCAATGATTCTTCGTAAGCTTACAACGAATTTCTTAATGATACGATGCCTTGTGTAAGCATAGGCAAAGTGAATGATACCAACTGCTATTAGTACATAATACAAATGTATGTGCTGATAACGAACGATCGTTCGAAAACTGCACACAATGTCGAAAGAAAGCAAGCCACAAGTTAGTGTGGCCGTATTGGTTGGGCGAAATTTCCCGTTACACGTGGTAATTTACATACATAACAGTTAAAGGGCAATTTCCGAAATTACGAGGGGAAATTTGTGACAGAAATGATGCAAAATGGTTACAGAATGAACGTTTCATGGTTACATTTTTATATTTAAAAGAACACAAGGCAGTTATCATATGGATTATAGTATTTATATTTCAGTTATATTCCATTCAATTGCAGTATTTTTAGATTTTTGTTTTGACGTATTGTCGGGTACTGTTCTCCGCGGTACTTCGGTACCTTGTAATTGGTGGTACCGTACCGTATCGGTACCGGTACATACCGGTACTCACAAAAATACCGGTATACCGTGAAACGTTACTCGAATTACCGTCTTTATTTTTCTTAGTATTCTGAAAGCCACTGCATCTTGTGCCAAAATGTGATCACTGTCTTACTGTTATAGGGTGACTTGACTACACATGCCCTCTCCATACAACATGCTATGCAACAAAACAGTACATTTTTAAGATCATATGAAAAGCTTTTTCAATTTCAGAAGGAAACAAAAGCAGATAATGTGTGAGTTGTACAAGAAGGATATCAAAACTTGTTGCACAATCTACTATTTCAACTTAATTGAATAAATTCAACATTTCATATCTTGGCAACTGAATAAGCTACCACAATGGGAGTTGGATGAATAAGATTCACTTTCCAACCTATAAAATATATATTCTTGTAATTCTAGACTTGAGGTACAACCAGGATGCACAAAACACACAGTGCTAATTCATTTATTTTTCACCCTTGGCCTACATAACATCCACTTTGCTTCAGAATTATAACCAATCATAGCACATCTCTTCTCCAGAACAGAACGTCTTTTCAAAGCGCAACAAACCAACCAATCATTGACAAGTAAACAAATGTACTACGCATTTAAATGAAGATCTGTTACCCACTCAAAGCCAAGTGCAGTATACTGCAAAATTTCCCTTTTACAGATCAATCCATTCAAAGACACAAAGGAATGAATCCTAACACAGGTAGAACTTATATATCATCAGCAGTTGCAGCACACCTAATTTTTTTCCCATAAGGTTATGGGCAAATTTGATTTTCAAAATTTTTCAAATTTGTTTTAAAATCATGGTTAGGGTTATATTTAGGGTTAGGGTTACATGGCCAGGGTTTATTTGGCATGTTCTTTCATAATCTGGTGTCAGAATTACAATAAAAGGGTCGGAAAGCTGTCATTTTGGAACTAGGGGTGTGGCCCATTTCCAAGAAGCTGACTGGTCCATTGGCATAATTTGCCCATAACCTCCTGGGAAAAAAAATGCACTTGCAGCACACATCCTTGCATGATCTGCAACCTGAGTGGGAATCCACCTGTTGAGGCCAAATGTCATATTATGTTTAACAAGGAAACCCAACCCTGGGGAGAAAAGCAATTTTGTTGCTTTGCTAATTATCAACTATTTTCACTCTGAGTCTATTTTTGAAAGACTCATTTTTTCCAACCTAATTTCTTGGTCAGAATACCAGTCTTTGACACAAAAACAAAGGTAATTCCCCAAAACTTACCTGTGGTTTGGAAATTTACAAATCCTACTTACCTTATCTATTACAAGTGTAAACCAGGGTGGTACCCAAAAAGTTTCAGTGCAAGTTCATATGACACTATATACAGTACTCACATATACAGTACTCACATATACAGTACTCACTTTGCTGCTGCAAAGTAGGTGTTCTTCCTCATCCATTATCCACTAAAAGCCAAGTAGGCTATAAAAGGAGATTACATATGACATCAGCTCATTGTGATTGCCTTTTCACCAGGCACAGCATGTGCAATAGGAGTGTTTGGGGTAAAGTGCATGACAATGCCTTAGATACTACTTTGGCACAATGAACGTTTGATGGGCAAAATGCCCACCCATTTTGCAGCAATGTCCCTGAAACACCTCTATAGGCCAACAGTAGTATATCTGGGCAAAGTATTTCCTCTAACAACTCAATCTCTTCAAATGCCACACAGAACTGATTCCTACACAGGTAGGATTTACAAATCAGCACTCATCAAATTGACATAATCTGATTGAGAATCCACCTGTTTTAGGTCAAAGTTCATATGGCTACTCAACCAACCCTGGGGGAGGAAAGTAGTTTTGTTTGGTTGCTACTAAATCAAACAGGGTCCACGAACCTGAACTAATTTCAAACAAAAGTCTGTAGAGTGTAGGCTACACTTCTGATAGCATTCCAACTATTGAAGATGAGGGAAAATGTCTAACTCCATACCTTACCTCACAAATTATGAATCCAACAGGTGATAAGAATGTTACAAACTTCCAAAGGAGTTTAAAAGTACATGCCTACAACACTGCAAACTTGTTAGGACTGTTACAGAGAAGTTCCTTCCACAAGTTGGAATATCTGCAGGGTACAACCAGTACAAGCACTGTAGGTATTAGGTATACCCTTCAACAGTTTGTACAGTAGTACTGCAATACCTGCTTATGGAGAAAACATCTGAAATTCTGCTACAGGAAAAGGGCAAAAAGCATTTACGGCACCGGTTATTATGATGATATACAGAAAAACATGTATCTACAAGAGGTGAAGACCTAACAAAATATAAAACAAATGCTGGAAATCCATAAAAGCAGGAAAGGATTAGAATCTGGCCAGAATGAACACGGATATTAAACTAATCAGATACGAAGAACAGGGTTTCCCCTGGGTTTTAGAGAGTGTGAGGTGGTATTAGTCCACTGGGTTAATATGGGGCCAACTTTGGCACTAATAGTGAGGGAGATCATCAATACTTCTATAGCTAGTACAGTACAGGTAGCAAGTATAGCAAGTTTCTGTGAGGTGGTGGCCAAAAACTGTGAGGTGGCAAGGAATGCCTGGGGAAACCCTGAAGAAGGTCAAATGCAGTCAATTATGGGACGGTGTTTGATAACCATGGTACTGCAAAATGTTATGCACATCATTTGTAAAACTTGCTGAACATTCTTTCATGATCAGCAGGCTTACATGCAGCCTACCATTGTCACTATTTAGTAATCCATAATGAGATACAATACCCGTTTCGGTTTCCTGAAAGAGAATTCCTGTGTAGTCACCAAATGCTGATGTTGCAAAATGATTGTATTTTAACTTTTTGCATTTCAGTACTGAGAATAATTCTGATCTACACATCTTCCACAAACTTATACAGTACCTGAAGTCTATGACTCTTTTTCATACTAGTCTGCATAGCAGCTCTAAATTACCCCCCCCCCCCCATTTGACTGCTGCCAACAGCTCTATTACAGCAGGGAACTGGACAAAAAACCCTTGTTCTTTCAACATGTTAGAGGTCATTCATTACCATGCATTAGCTCCATACTCTATAGTTATGCTTTTGGTGTACAATTTCAGAAAGCCTTTCTTATCCTTTTGCAACAGGTACATATCATTTTTCAATAGCAATAAAGTAAATATGGAAGATGGGAAGAGTAGTGGTTTGGGGCAGAGATGTTCTTATGACTCAAATGTTTACCAGTTTGGGAACGAAATACCCATGCCAATTTAGTTTTGATTTATTTGTATGGTGTCTACAGAGCAACAAACCAGAGTGATGTAACTGTCAATGAGTGTTAATGTTCTAACATTCAAGTTCACCCTAAACTGTCATTCTGGAAACCTTTCAATACCATGTTCCATATTTTTCAAAATTTCACTGAATGTTGTGTTTTGGTTACTTTTCTGGCAAACTTTAATCCAAAACAATATCAAAACAATGAAGGATTTTATCAAACACTCAACAGTTTATCATACATGGCATAACAGAAGGATCTAGCCATGGATGTGGCAGTTTAACCATATATGGGTGTAGGCCTACAGCTAATACTAGAGTTTTCTAAGTATACATTTCGTGCAAAAATTTGTACAGCAACTGAAGAAGGCAACTGTCCAAGTACAAGTCTGCTGCCTTGTTATTATGCTCGAGGTGATTGCAATGACTTGCAAAGCTACAAACACCTGAACAGTAGCCAATAATTCAGCTCACTGCTCAGCAAAGAGCATGTGTTGTTATGATACCATTATCCCTGAGAATACAGATTCTTCACAATATCTGTCCTATACCTTTCATACCAACACTGCAGTACCATGGAGTTACCACCTCGGAGGTGGTAACTCCATGGCAGTACTCAACCTGTAGATGCAACCCTTTCAGGGCCTGTCTCGCTTTTCAGCACACCTGTGCAGACATAAATTTAAAGGAAATGCCTACCATATTAACAGAATTTGATATCACTGCTTCACCTGTTATTACTTTTATATTCCTTTTAACAGTCTCACTTCCTCCATTCCCAATCATTTGATCGGGACTGAAATTATTCAGATCTTTCTCTCTGGTTTGGGGAAACAGATCTTTCCTTTGACATACGTTTAACAAGCATCTGACATATCTTCCTGATACCTGACTATCAAAGGCAGTCAACTGTTTCTTATGGAACAAAAGGACTCAGCCTTGACTTTTCATGCAAGTGCTTCTACTCTAACAAACTGACCTGGAGAGTACAATAAAAGGTGTTGAAGTGAGTGAGAATGATTCATCATTCAATTTGAAACAAACAAACAACAGGTTTATACTGCTCTCACTGCTCTACTTGGCACCAGTGTCCATGGGATTCTAGTTCACACTTTTATCATATGATTAGTGATCCTAAATTCTTTCATCCTGGCAACTCTCCAATCCGGGGAAGGGGGAGGGGGGTGGGGGGGAGGAGAGACATACCTTGGGGCGGAAAAAATGTTAACATGCTGGGATGCATACCTTATTGCCCATAGTTTGTACACACCTTCACATGTACAAAAATGCCAAATTATGCTCTACTTGCCAAAATTTCCTTCCAAATGCCAAAATTTGCCAGTAAAGAGCTTCTTAGGTTCCTAATTTTTTCCAACGCATGATCATACTAACTTTAACTTACTGTATGCAACACAAAATCTAAGTAGAGCACAACAATCAGTTGCATGTATGTGCTTTGTAGCCTCTCCTCCACACAGACACTGCCCTCTTCTAAATCAAGTACTTGTGCTATCTCATATGATAAAACTTTTTTTTTTCAAGTTCATTCAAAGCTGAAACCAGTGCACCACCATACAACCCCAAAATATCTCTTAGGCTTTTTATACAGACAAATTTTTGCAAATTTAGTTTCTGGTATAAAAAATTGTAAAGCTGGTTGCACTTCAGTTGCAGTGAAGGCCAGGACACATATACCACAGTGTGAATTTTTCATGCATGATCACTGAAATCTGTCCAGACATATAGAGTGTAAACCAATGACCCATATCTTTGAAACAGAGGTCTTTAACAGGCAACAGAAATTTTGTGAGGTGTGAACAATAAGTGAATGTGAGAGATCCAAAATGGTTCTTCCTAAACTGTTACACTGTAAAGCCAGGCAAAGGTTTATAACAAATAATACCAAATTGTTCTACCAGTTCTTGGTTCAAGTTCCAAGGTCTCTGAAAATACTGTACAGCATTGTGCTTGGGTATGTATGCCTGGATCAAACATTTCAAACTGGTGAAATTTTATATATTTGTTTCTTGGAGGAGGAGAGGGAGGGTTGAATCTTCCTTAAAATAAGTCATGTCAACTTAGATACGCAGAAGAGATTTGAGTGCTAAAAGCTTCTATAGTAGGTGAGACTGTGCTGTGCATGTAGGATGATCTGAAAGTTGAAATAGTAAATAATGAAATTCAATGGGTATATGGGACAGAAGGGAGATTGGAGCAATACCTGCCCCCCCCCCATTTTGATACATTTACTGAAGTCAGTACTGCAAATAGTATGTCAGTACATTCACCATAGTATGATATACCCTGCCCACTGCCAACCCCCCCCCCAAAAAAAAAAGAGAGAAATCATCCCTAATGGTACTAGTGCTGTATCATAATTTAGAGACATGTTACAGAGAAAACTTTCGATGTAAGCTGCCCCCCCCCCCCCAAAAAAAAAAAAATCATCCCTAATGGTACTACTGCTGCATCATTAAATTTAGAAACACATTACATAAACAATTTTCAATGAAAGTTAAATTCCTCGAAGTGGTCTTCCATCAATGATGGGAACAGTTATGCACTTGTGACTAATATTATAATACATTACAAATGACAATCCATGATTATTCATTCAACATTTATGAGCCATTGATCACTACTGTATGCCTAATTACAATTACAATTTTAGTATTCCACTTTTGCAGAGCAGTTTCAAGGATTTTTTACTTCTTAAGTGTGCATCAGTGAAAACCCTGTGGTTATATGCACAAAAAGTGCTACACATTTTTGCATTTGTATAGCAATTTGGCCAAGTTGTAGTACGATGGGTTGGAATGTTGCGCACCTAAGCAAAATACTGGAGATTGCGGAGACAAAGAAGGAAAAATAATCGAAAACGACACGGCCATCGGCTCGTGCAATTTCTTTTCTGTAACCTAACTTGCGAATTGCTGGTGATCAGCATGATTTGGTAAAAATTTTGCTACGTTTTTTACAGGTACCGTTGAGCGATTTTGAATCATGAGAGGGTTGTAATGTTGCGCGCTAGGGTAAAAAGGGGTGCTAATTACCTCACAACGACCCCGCCTACTGTCCAAAAATATGGTTTGTAGATAAAAGATGAGAAGTATTCGTTCCCTACACAAATGAGTCACAAATTAGCAGTTTGTGCCACGAGCATCTCCATTTTTGGTGCCTGATTGGTTTGACCATGCCCATTTTAAGCACATGAAAAGCACCGCAGTGGAAAACCATAATCAAGGTCATAATTTACCCACATTTAGGGCAAGGCATTATCCCTTATTCATTCATGTTACGTTATTATTAACTCAATATTATACCTGGTTTGTAGGTCTGTGGAATTGCATTGCAGTGGAGAAATCCAGGAAATTCAAGGGGTGCGCAACATTATGTACTGCACAACATTGTGTAGCGCGACTATATAGCAAACTGCGATGCCATACCGGATCAATTGTTCCTTGCGATTTATCTAGTTAACTCCACCATTAAAAGTTGTTGAACAGATGCCCTACAGCTTTTTTCCACACGAAAGAAAGAGGGCCCAACAATTGAGAGTGAAAACAATTGCCAGGCTTTCCCTTCCTGTCATATTACTTTTTTTTTTAATTATTCTTTTATTTTTTTTTCTCAAAACAACTGTCGCGAAAGGCACTGAACTGAAACAGACAAATCAATGCACCACTTCTTTTAAATACTGACTGGACTTTACTGTTTATCGGGATATGTTCACAACGAATGACTTTCCCATTTTACACAAACATTTTCACTTTTACAGGAAGTTATATTATAACATAAATATTCAAACCCTCAAACCCACAAAACTGAGCTGGTTCATAGTAGAAATCATGCAGAACAACACTTTCCTAGCAAATTGAATATGACATGTGATTTACTGCCAGCTTGCAAACTTCTGCAAAATTGTAATATCTTTTTCTCTAGGAGGATGGCTAACCTGACAACACATTTTGAGAATGAAAACTGATTTCTCGTTGGTTAGTTCTATTGTAGCCAAACATGTGTAAAAGAAAGAGCTCTTGGTCTACCTGGGCCCATAGTCACAGGGAGTGTATGCATTTCTGGAGCATCATATGAAAATGCTTTTCATTTTCTCCCTCAAAATAAAAAACTATTAAAAAAGAAAATAACTAAAATGACCTCCCAAAAATTACAATCTGGCTGTGGATATAGATCCATCAACAATAACTGGAATCTTTTTTTGTCAAAAGACCTCTGCCTACTGTACATTTGTTGGATTGTTTGTCAGCCTTGCTGAGAAGGGGCTATAGTGCCCTTATCAGGGGCTAAATAGCCTTGTTAGGCCTGTAGTTGGATTTCAATAGAGGGATTTCAGTCACGTGACTTTAAGCAACTAGACGCAATTTTGAAGGGCAAGATCGCGCGTCTTTTTTGCTTTAAAGGGCAAGATCGCGCGTCTCTTTGGTTTTGACGGGCACGCGTCCATTGTGTCACAGTAGTATCTATGGTTATGCCATGCGCGTGAGCTGTAAGTACGCATACTGCATGTGTGTTTTGCCCTTCAGTGCCTGGGAATCCATTGCGCGTGATGTCACATGAAATCCCTCTATTGATAAGAAACTACATGTACAGGCCTAGGCTGGGCCCATTGCACAAGTCAGTTAATGTAGTAATGAGACCCCAGATGTCATAATTGAACCAGGGAGATGCTATTTGAAGACTGGTAGTACTAGTTCCTATTTAAATTTTAGGCCAAGGACTACATTCGCCTTGAGAGAGGACATCCTCACCAAACTTGGCACAAAATAAGGGTAACAGTAGGTTAGTTACCAGAAAGGGTTCATTATATTACATGACCAAGACAAAATTACACTCTTGTTAAATGTGCTTTGGCCATGTATCATAATGCATAGCCCTGCTTAAGGCCTAATATAGAGAGATCTTTTCTGATGGCATCCAAGTGCAGGGTTGTTCTCAGAGTTTCATTGAAAGACTGCATTTTTCAATAATCATACTGGCCAGTAAGGTTTCAAATATAAGTCACAATGGCTAAGCAAGAAACCTTACTGGTTCAACTTTCTAAATAGTAACTGTAGCATATATGATAGTCTGGCGCTATGTCACTTGGCAATTGATACTTTTTGCCATAGAAAATGTGCTCTTTCCGCCACAGAAAAAGTGCCCTTCTGCCATTATACTGGAATGGCCATACTGAAGATACTTTTTGTATGGTTAAAAGAATGCTTTTTAGGTGTGTATATTTACTGTACATGGGCTAAGTTGAAAAGATCAAGTAATTCAAAGATTAATGGCAATAGGTAGTCTCCCCAAAAGTGCTTTGAAAAATCAGCAAACTCTTGCAAATCTTCTCTTATTTACCTTACAAGTACCTCTGAAGATGTTTTTAAACATAACTATTAGAAACAAAAGGTAAAGAAAGGAGTTATTTTAAATGAATTCAACAATTCAATTTCATTTCATTTTCATTTCATTTGTTTCTCCACTACAATATACAATGACAAAATTACAGTTAAATAGTTACAGAGGCAATTCATTGTAGCAGTAGTGGAAGAAAGTATTAAACTACCAAACCTTGTTGGGGCTAACATCAAAGGCAGAACACTCCCTTGATAACAAATAAAGTACTAAAAAAAGATTTGTGTACATTACCATAGGAGATGACACAAAACAAGGTGACTTTAAGTGCTGATGACACTGCAAAGCAATCGTCTAAAACCAACCACCCACAACAACCACTTAAAACCTAGGTTATGCCTCTAAACCCTACAGAGGAGCAAGCCCTAATCATAATGGATTCATATTAAAAAAAATACATTCTGCTGAAATATTTGTGTAAGTTCCTCTTAAAGTGATACTACCTGTTTAAAAAAGGGAAATACATAACACTGCCTTGTCCAAAGTGTTGGAATAACGTTTAAGCAGTCCATCCAAACAATAAAGATAAATAAAGACCCCTCACAGAAGTAGTTGTTCCAAATACTGTTTCAATTATCATAAAAATAACGACAAAAACTATGAAAATCGAAAATGATTCCACACAATCTTTATTCCATTCAATCCCTCTCCTGGGTGAACAAACCAATGGGAGTGCTCTAATATATGAATATGCAAAAGGCAGCACAACGAAAGGTGCCCACGTATGTGCTAGCGAACGAACACTGAACACTTGATAGGCTATTCACGCTATAGGCTAAGTACTTGAAAACTGACTGTAGGCCTGCAGTACCATGGAGCTGATGTTCGAAAGGGTTTTATTGGCTCCATGATAGTAAATCGAAAGGAGAAATTTCTGTTGAAGCCCACCCGACCAATTTCGGAACAAACTACAGCCCTCGTGAGCTACTCGATAACACCACAACTTGGGACTAAGTATCAGCAAGGGTTGCTACCTGGAAGGGAAAGACAGTAAAATTTGTGCAGTTTTCGTGCTTTCGTGATCATCGTAGGGTGTTTTTGCATGATTCTGAAGGCAGACTCAAGAAAATACGAGTAAATCTAACTCGATTTACCCACGAGAATGGCCATCGATATAATATGTAAGTACTACCTCCGACGAATAATATTGAACAATTCTTGAGACATTCAAATCATCGATGGTCAACGATATCAGCTTGGAGTCTGACATCTGAGATGCTTACCCTCCGTCGCAAGGTCATACCATGGAGCTACTACCTGGACATTCTTTCCCTCTTACGTTTCCCAGCTAAAATGTACACAGTTGCTTTGATTCAACCAGGGAATGCTGATACAACAGACACAAATTCTTTTACATGTTGGAAACTCTTGGAGAAACCATCTACAACAATCGAAGTTGACCGAGGGAAATAACACATTGCTCACAGAGGAAATCAAATCGAGCCATACAATTTTACAACTTCGACTATCATACTTCAGGTTAGTGCTTTTGCCATAGTCATCGACATCTACAAACTCGACACAGTGTATCGTTGTCCAGTTTACGTAGATTATTTGATATTAAGCAAGTGTATAGAGGTGTAAGGTTACCGTTACAAGCGTAGTATGCAAGTTAGGGTGATTCACTCACACGGGTAGCTCAAGTGTGCTGTGCAGTATACAACCTTCAAAATCACTCTATTCCCAGCCAATGCATGAATAACAGAGGGGATATTATTAGTGTTCGACCGATCATCTGTTAGATAATCGGCATCGGGCCGATTATCGCACAATTGGTAAATAATCGGCATCGGTAAAATTTTGTCATTCAACCGATTACCACCACCAATTATTTGAAAACTAGAAACAGGGCTAAAATACACTTCAAAGTTTCTGCAAAAATCTTTATAATTCACCAAAACATGCATTTCTTTAAGTTCCCGCCCAAAATATCAGCACTGATACTCACATAACTTGCAACATTTTAAGCTCTCCAAATGATAGCGTTCATCGTAATTGGTGCCGTAACTCTAGTGCAGCACAGCTCAGGTGCGTGAAAGGGCACACAGTATTACCTACAAGGTGTGCATGCCACGGACCATGCCACAATCTGCATACAAATTGTACTACAGGAAGAAATGACTTCGCGCTACTTTTTTTCAAGTTTCAGTGCTAACCACATTATCTGTACACATTTGGTGCACATACGTACTGTAGCAACTTTGGAAACTCGAGGCTCATTATCCTGCATAAATTATGCCACTTCCCACATTCCTTTCGTTAAGTTTTTAATTACCTATGACCCACACATGCGCACACGTAATTGCCGTACAGTTCTTGTGAAGTTGAAGTTCACCTACGACACACACCAGTACAGTGTGTAATGCATAATGCAAGCTAAGTGCATTGCCCGCACTTTTTACGTAGCACTTTGGTCATGTACTACTCCGTTCTCCTAACTGATGAACGAAGGGAAACGGGCCCGTGTTAAATTCACGCTGGAACGGCAACCTTTTTCCGATTACGGGAATTTATCGGGAATTAGTTCTACATTTCATTTGGAGAATCTTTTACATAAGACGTAAGTGTTGGGCAAGACGCTTTAAAAAGGGTTTAAAAAATATATATCCATATCGTTATGAAACCATGAGATGATGAGTAAATTGAGTGGAATGTTTAGTGGCCCTTAAGTGCCAAGGTAGATAGTTTTGCTTAAAACTGGGGTGCATAGGCTACTATACAGTCCAGTACAGACCTTTACACAGAATCTTTCGACATGATCGGTGTATGGAACCACTGTAGGCAGAGCCATATGTAAGCCGACAGACTCTTTGGTTAATGTTAGACATGTGACATCGTACGAAAGCATGTATTTATGGTTGATTTTTATCTCAGTATTTCGAGAGGAAATCCTTCAAAAAACAATATTCTATTCGTGGAACGTGGGGTACTGATCTTAATTGTTCATCTCCAGTGTGAAGGTTATGTTATGGTGTGTAAACAAAGTTAGAAATATGCGACTGACGGCGAGAAAACATGACCTTCCTATACATGTAAATAATCGGTGATCGGTAATCGGCATTGGCCCAATTGTGTAATTGAATATTCGGTAATCGGTGATTACCGATTATGGCATAATCGGTCGAACACTAGATATTATCTCATGCACAGTACTTCGGCACATAGGCCTACAGCTGATCCGTTGAATATTCATATAATGTTGTGATAGGCGTGGTTTGAGCTGTTCGTAATGAGGATGGTTTTTTTCAAAATAGCCGGAAGATTTTGACTGTTTTCGTACTGTTTCTTTATATTTTGCCATTCACACTACCATTTTCAGTCACTACATAAACAACTCCATCCATGAATAGTATTGTTAGTGTATTGGCAAATAAAGAAAAACATTAGGCCGTATGTATTTCCCTTTTCTTGAACAGGTAATATCACTTTAAAGCTGAAAATAGAGATGGTTTCTCTTAAAAAAACATCTGGAAGTGAATTCCACAAGGTAGCTGCACAGTAGTGTAATCCCCTCATTAAAAACCTTGTGCAACAGCTAGGGATATGCAAGTAATCAGATTGTCTAGTACACTGGTGATGTATTACAAAATTAGTAATGAAATGTTTGTTCAAAGAAGGTGGCAGTTGATTGTGATGAGAGTGATAAACAAACTTAGCCATATTCAGGCTTATGAGGTGAGAAAATTTGAGCAGATTACGTGACTTGGGCAAAAGATTGGTATGATCATAGTAACCTGAGAGAGTTATGTCTGATGGCTCTTTTTGTATAGCTATTAACTTATTCATACACTGATGCCTGACCAGTATAAACAACAATATGTCAGACGGGGCATAATTGAAGTTTGATACAAAGGACCTTACAACATGTATTGGAAAAATGTGTTTTAACTGTGACAATACACCTCCACCTGGTAAAACTTTAATACAGGGCCACTCTTGGAATCCACCTAGCATGCAGATGTGCAGATACAATGTGAAACTGTTTATCTTGCACTCTAGACTTTGACTCTGCATCCAAACATCAGCCCATCCACTCCAAGACTGATATTGGTGAAATCCTTCCAGGCCCATAGTCAAGGGGGGGCCAGGGGGGCTTTGCCCCCCTGAAATTTTTTTGGCCCCCTCCTGGAGAGTTTGAATCTTACCATTGACTTAATACATCTGTACACATTTGGCCCGGCGCCCCCCTGAAAAAATTTTCACCCCCCTGGAAAAATTTTTGCCCCCTACAGTACCTTGTCTGGCTACGGGCCTGAATCATTCATTCTGCATCCACGCATTCACACATCTACCCCAGAATATTGCTTGTGGTCTTAGTAAGGAATGGACAACAATGAATCGTTTTTAAATTAAACTTACCTGCTGTATTCATATATCCATTTCATAAAAATCTTTCATGTTTATCTAACAGCCCCAACTTTGACTATGCATCCGGACATCCACCCAGGGGATGCTTGAAATGGACTTAAAAGATTTAAAAAAATTTCCACATACCAACATGTTATAGTCTACCGATTTTCCCAAACTTCGACTTTGCATCCTCACATCCACCCGTCCACCCAGGGTGCTTGCAATAGGCTTAAAAGTTTTTCGAAAAGTTTCATTTTGACTCCACATCTGAACATCTGCGCATCCATCGAAGAGTATCTCGGTAAAAATTTTGACTCTGCACCCAACCATTCGTACATCCACCCAGGGAGTGATTGCTATGACTACTGGAGTATGGACTTAAAAATTTCCGAAAAGTTTCCGTATATACCTACATGTTATTATAGACTACAGGTTTTCCTAAACTTCGATTTCACATCCGAACATTCGGATGCTCAGAAAATGCAACTCTCTAGTGGCCCTGTATTCTTTAAAATTTTATTCCCTACACCCTTTGCTTACTACCTGTCTTGACACATGACTGATATGGTATAACAAACAGTGACAAACATTGCCACATGATCAAACAAGCCATTCATGAATTAGGATGACGGGGTAGGCATATACTTATTCTCACCGGGGTGACTACATTTTCCCTTTAAGTTTGAAGGATTATCAGGATTAGTCTAGGCCTAGGCCAGCAGTATCATGGTCTCAAAACTTTTATTCCACATATCCAGGGAACCATGCACCTTTTCCTCTTTCTTACCTGGCTCATATTATTACTTAAATACCAATAACATGTCAATTTCTAAAATGTTTCCTTCCTGCCATACCCAGACAGCCGTCATGCCTTTCCAACATGGTAAAAACAACTTTGGGTCTAGGCTAGGCCTAACTTGTAAGGCCTTGAGCCGAGGCTTGATTAGCCTCAGGCCCTATATAATATATCCTAAAAATACAGGGCTCAAAATAACCGACAGCCATGGCTGTCGGGCCTTTACTGATGGCTGTGGTGCCCTCAATGTCCTATGAAATAACATAGCCTAGACTGGCAGCCAATCTGCTCATTTTGGCTGTGCCCTTTTTCAAACTTATTTCAAGCCCTGCAAATAGGCTATGCCATTCATGACGCTGATGCTTGACAGCCTCTCCCGGGTCCATCTGCTGCATCTCACTGGCCTCGCATCAAACAACTCACCACAGGGAATAGGCTGTCAACTTATTTGTACAACCAAACGGCCGACACACGAGACAATATGATTTTCTGATAGCCTACTGACCACGCAAGTGAAGATTAGGTGAATATATTTAGCCCATAATGAAGCTTATACCAAAGGTTATGGGCCTAGGCCTTACGCATAAAAAATATTAAACTGTAGCCTAACCTAGGCCTAGTAGAAACTGTTCAGTTCGTTACTGGTTAGTATACACTTACTGACTTGCTTACGGTAGTGTAGGCTATCCTGACGGCAGACTACACTGAAACTAAGGCACAGGTGTAACAACAACAATGCTAGCATTTTATGAATGATATCAAATTTGCAAAATCGATCGAGAGAGCCTACTGTCAAAGGAAATGACAAACTGATAACGTGTGCGTCCTCCTTTTCATATTCCAGTCAAAAGACAAATCACCTACCTCACAAAAAAGATCTTTAATCAACTTAATTCCATTATTTTCCTCCAAGAAAAGTCTGATCCTTCACTGTCTCACACGATTGATGGTCGTAGCTAGTATTTATGCTCCCTAGGTTGCAGCACGGATATGATACTCAGCCAGCTTGTTGCGCTACGCTTAAGCCGCTTATAAAGTATGCAGGTATGCAGCGCAGGCAAGTGTTGAGCTATACGTATGGTATGCACAGTACATATATTGATACAATAGCCATTGCTTGAAGTCGGTGGTTTGAAATAGTGGCGCTCTATCGCTAAAGATGGAAAGAGGAGCATAATATGAAACGGTTCCTCTATCCTGTTCTATGGCAAGACATTTTATACTTGAGCCCATTGGCAGCGGAAGAAGGGAATGGGGGCGGGGAGGGGGTTACTTCATAATTTTAGTCTAGTGCGAACATAGACTTGCCTAAAAACATCTCAGAAAGTTCAAAGTGAAGATTATCACGATTTATCTTCTCATGTAATTTTGTCAAGCAATATGTTTGTTCAGGGCCGTAGCTAGGGTCATATGTTTGGCGGTATGAGGGTCCAAAATTCCGACTGGATGGATGTTTTTTCAACTGAATGGAGGCGCATAAATTGCATAAAATTTTTATGTGCCCTGTGTTCATATACAACAGTGGGGGTCCTTCCTTTGTCACTACATAAAGGCGACGTTCGGGGGAGGCCCCTCCCCTTTGAGAAATTGTTGTTAATTTAAGGTTCCTTAGATGCAAAATGGTGCTATCTTTGGGATTTTTTTCTTCTCTTTTTTTTTGAGCTGATCATATATGGCTAGAAAATGTCCATAATTAAGTGAATTCTAATTTTTCCTACTTTCTGGATGTTTTTCCCAACTGAGTGGCGGCGAGTAAATTGCAGTTATTGTACCTTCATTTTATGCCTTGCATTTGTATACAGCAGTGGGGATCCTTCCTTTGTCACTACATAAAGGTACCGTCCTGGAGGAGGGGTCTAAGGTGAGTCCCGTTTGAGAAATTTTTGTCAAGTTAAGGTTGTTTCGATGCAAAATGGTACTATCTTTGGAATATTTTTGGAACTGATCATATATGTCTGGAAAATGTCCATAATTTAGTGAATTCTAATTTTGGGTTAGGTAAAGCTGAGAGCATATGTTGTCTAAGAGAAGAATACGTTGTCAACAAACCTCCTGAAGCCCCCCCCCCCCCCCTTTGGCTACATTACTTAGTGCCTTCTGTTCGGGCAAAGTTTTTACGCAAAAATCAGTGCATGCAGTCATCAGAAACTTTTTTGGACAATTACGAAAATTTTCCAACTGATGCGCACTGTCTCGTAAAGTATTTTTCGATTGGCTGATGGTATTCTATTGTATCGATTGTATCCTTTGTTAAGGTTAGGGATTAGTTAGGGATTAGGGTTAGCGTTAGCCAGTCATAAAAATTCTCCTTAGACAGTGCACATCGTCCCAAATTTTCCTTTCCTTCATTGTGCATTATAAACGGGCATCTAAGTCTGGCAGATACCTGTTTAGGGCCTCCTGGAAGCTCTGGATCAATTACATCAAATAGTGGGGGGGCTATGACATAATGCTTATCTGACATACAAATGATAATACAGAGTATGACGCCAAGCACTTTACATCTATCGTATTTTTACTAATTTTGAACAAAAATCTAGACGAACAGCTTCCAGCCGAATGGGGAATGGGTGGGAGGGAAAGTATAGGTACAGGAAGGTGATATTAGACCTCCCTGATAGGTATAGCAAAAGGGGTGAACGACTAACAAGTCCGTTTCAGAATGTACAACTAGTTTATGCTAGAAAGTTCACTGGTACGTTTGTGCTTATAATGTTCATAAGTGATACAGGTTGGTTTGTGAGGATTGCGCGTGAAGCGCGCCGAAATTTGGTGAATACTTCAATGCCAAAATGAAAAAGCTGCGTGCAGGCTCGGGCAGGGGTGGTGCTTGATTTGCCTACATGGGGGCCAAGCGCTCTGACTGGGGGCCAGTTATTCTAAGCCCGAACCGATGCAATGGGTTGCCGAACTCAAAATATAAGGCGCACGAAGCGCGCCGAAAAATTTGAGGTTATATTGAAAAAGATTCCACTTTTTTGTTTTTATTAAGGAATGTTTGCCACCAAAGCGAGGCTGAAGATAGAATCTTCCAGAAGTTAGGAAAAAGTGGATAGAACTTCGCAACGATACATTTTCTCTATAATCAGGCTTACACGGAAGAACAATATTTGTGGAAAGATTGACTAAATCCAATATATTTGAAACGGCGGGCATTACCACTACACAGAACTATACATGTAAGCGCGCATAGAGTGCAATTTTTTTTAAATCATTATCATTTTTATCACTATATGAGAGTCTATATAGCTTCTCAAAAGGGGGGCATACATGAGTGGGGACATACACGACCTTGAACAGAACCATGGTGCGAACGCGAAGGGGAGTGGGGGGTTGGATGCCAGATGCCTTGTTATGCGATCCCGGAAAGTAATTTCCCACTTTTCGGCCTAGTAGCAGGTGCGGATCCAAGGGGGGGGGGGCTTTCCAGGCCTCAGCCCCCCCCTTTTTTCGCCACATCAACAATAACAAATAAGTGAAAATTAGCATAATGTTTATCTAGGAGAATATTCAATGGGGCTTTCAGCCCCCCCCCCTTTCGAAATGTCTGGCTCAGCGCCTGAGTAGGCATACATTACAACAGTTCAACCTTCAATTTCAGGTGTTTATGAATGCAAACAGCTGTTTTCACAATTTCTAAGTTTTATTTCATTACAGCAATTGTAAGGTATGGAATCCGGCATACATGAGGCTACTATATTTTTATAACGGTTCTGGAAAAAAAGGGGTGGGGAACAAGCGATAGATTACGGGATTATCACCCACTTTCAGAAGTAGGATTATGCCACGGTTCCCCACCTGTTGTCTCCAACGAGCCTAACTTTAATAGCCGGTCGACTGGATGATGGAGCGGTCCTGGTTAGGAGGGTTTTTGGGATGAGAACTGAAACCACATATCTCGCACATCCTTCTTGAAAAGTTGTTAAAATCTAATTTGACTATAGTTGTGCTTTCTCATGGGCAGCTCTCTGCTAAGTCGGTTTTCATGGGTTTCAATCAGGCGCGTGGCCATGATTTAGTCCGAACGGAAGGGGGGATCCATAGGCGTACGGGAATCTTCCTATGGGGGGGGGGGGGGCAGAAAAATTTTTGTCCAAATCTTAAAGGTTGTGTGACATGCCACCAAAAAGAGCTGTTTCACTTGTCAGTTAAAGAATTAAGTCCTCCAATCAAAGATCCGTTGGAATTATTTCAATATCTTTTACCGTTCTCAAAATATACGTCTTCAAAGTTTGATGGTTTATGAAGAAACTAATTGCCTATGCAAACATAATGATGTGGAGTGTTGCACAGTGTGAAGATTTCTTTTGTTAACCCTATATAAACAATCTCATAATTACTGATCATACAGATTACAGTTTGGTGAGTGATATCAATATTTTTCAAGGAAAAAATTTTAACTTTTATAATAAACCCCTCGGGGATTAACAATGCTACCAGTGTCCTTGTAATTAAGGTTGAAAAAACAAAGGCTAACGTGTGCCATATATGGTATGTCCCTCTTTGGATGTCACATATTTGCATATTTAGCTCATGTTTATTCATGCTACAAGTGTGAAATAGAAATTTACCTGTAAAATGGTCAATATTTGATGAATTTTAATGGGAATTATGGCTATTTTCTGGATTTTTAATGCATTTTACATCAAATATCCAACTATGTTATTTTCATGTCACACGACCTTTAAAAAGTTGCCCGAATTTTGTTGCAGTTCAGGTGCATAAAATCAGGGAGGTGTTATTAGCTAATAAAACCTCCCTGATAAAATAGACCACCAAACCACTATATGAGCGCGAAAATTTTTGCACATTTTTCGGGCATTCAATCAAAAATTTGGGAACTCAGTAGAAAATTCCGGCAATCTTTTCACTTGTACTTCATCTTTGCAGGAATTTCACCTATTCTGTGCCCAAATTTTGTCGTTTCCTTCCCGAATTTTCGTCCTCAGAAATTTTGGGGAGCAGTCCTCCCCCTGCCCCCGCCTCGTACGCCTATGGGGGATCAGACCACTCTAACCCAATGAAGCCAGAAGTACCACCGGACCCGGCATAGCCCTCCTTAGGGACATGGGATCCAGTGGGACCCAGGGACCCGCCTATGGACGTTCCCTTGTAAACGATTGTATGTAGAGGGCAGGGAGTCATATCAGGAGATTTTCCTAACAAACTAGGTGCTATTGGTTTTAGGCATTATTTTTCACATTTGAGGTATGGTCTACGCGCCTAGCGTCAGTAGTGGGAGGGGTAGGGTGGAACAACAATGCCCTTGGTCGGAATTGGCCCTTCTCTTTAACATGGTTTTGTATCCTAACTGATCATCCCTCACATCTGTATGAGCACACATCTCAACAGGCCCGAGTGGAAATTTAAAAACGTCCACGGAGATTTCGGATACCCCTAAAAGGATCTAGCTTCCTACTTTGAACCTACTGCCTTTGTGCTTGGTGCTCAGCATAAGCAATGGAGTAGGGAAAACAAGCAAGTGAGCCACAACTGGAAAAAAACGCCGTGGTCGTCTCGACTTGAACCAATTGGTTGGAAACTGGGACGTTAAACCTCATCTAACTAACTAACTAACTAACTAACTAACTAACTAACTAACTAACTAACTAACTAACTAACTAACTAACTAACTAACTAACTAACTAACTAACTAACTAACTAACTAACTAACTAACTAACTAACTAACTAACTAACTAACTAACTAACTAACTAACTAACTAACTAACTAACTAACTAACTAACTAACTAACTACTTTGAGCACCCATTAAACGTTCATTTTGACGTGGCTAAACTCTTTCCAAAGTTCCAAACATATCGCCGGAATTTACCCTTACTGGAAAACTTGTTTTGTTTTCTTAGACTTACCAGTGAAGGTTAGCAAGCTACCTGTATGGTTGGCTGGCAATTCGGGTCATAACGTCTAAAACTTTACGCGTAAAGAATGCCAAAATGACGTCTTAAAGAAGCAACCAATCACAGCCCTTGAAAGGCGTGTCTTTACGCGTAAAGAAAATCTTCAAGTCTTTACGCGTAAAGACCTGTCAAATTTCTTTACGCGTAAAGAGTTGCAATGTTTCTTAACGCGTAAAGAATTTCACTTCACCTGGCCATGAGGGTCATAACGACGTCTTTTCCAAAGACGGTTTGGAAAAGGACGGTTTCACGCACAGTTAGGATCGGTCAGAAATTTTATTGGATTTTATTAGTTACCCTAATTTCCCCCACCAACTCAGCTCATTTGGCCCCAATGGGTCCCTTTTTGAAATGTGAAACAGTAATGATAAAAGAAAACTTACCGTCGAGGAGCTTTAGTGGGTACAAGTAATCCGCGAAGGTGATGAATCACCCGGATGGTTTACCTGTTTTGCGCTCGAGTATAAAGCTGATTTTTCATTAGGACCCCCAAATTTTGCCGTGTGGCCTGTATTAGTGCTGCAAATTCCGTTCCATATAGGTAAATAGTAACACCCCACCCTCCTATACCAAGTACTACCTTTAGACAGCTTTAATTAAAACACTGTCCTGTGAAGGTCGAGAATTTCATCCATAATGACATGACTGGGTTGTTCGCTTGTATTTGTCGTGCGGTACGGTAGGTTTGACCACAGGCGGGATTACGGGGGGGGGGGGGGGACACCTCCACTTTTTTCCAGACCTTATACATAATAACAAACAACAAAAGACTGAACAAAAGTAAGCAAGGCCAGAGAAATTATGAGAGGAATTGTAATATTGTAATGATATTTTGCCGTGTAAAAATGAACTAAAACATAAACATAAACTCTTAAAACACCGGGGTTAAATTTAACCAGGAACGGTGTTCTATTTACTCCAACACAATTCTGGTTAAATTTTCCATGAAATCCTGGTTAAACTAACGCAAATCCTAGTTACTTTAACCAGAATGTGCGTTAGTTTAACCAGGATTTCATGGAAAATTTAACCAGGATTGTGTTGGAGTAAATAAATCACCGATCCTGGTTAAATTTAACCCCGGTGTTTTAAGAGTGTAAAGTGTTTTAAAGGTGCTGGAAAGATTTTTCTGTACTTTTCGCGCACGTCTACAATGAAAATTAACTATGACAGTGACGTGCCTTAAAGGTGAGGGGAGGCAATGGGGCTATTGTTGTTGGAAAATTTTGGTATGCTTTTATTAAAATTTCTTTCAAAGCATGGGTGTCGGCTCCCTGCCCCACTTTTGTGACCTGAAGGCTTGAAATGACCGTCAGTAACAATACTAGATGCATGTACGTCACATGTAAAAATACACTGTGACCCATATTTACTATTTCATAGTAATACAAAACTTAAAGGGGCATTTACTCAGATCCTCGAAAAGATAAAAACATCAAAAAGAATTAATGGCTTGAGAAAGTAGGAGATTTTTTTTATATAAGTGATAATTTAGCAATAAAGGAAAGCCACGCAATAAAATAAAATGTTTTTAATATTGTAACTATGTTTTCTTTTGGCGAGCTTTGCGAACAGCAATACTTGATACGTTTTTCTTCTGTAGAATACCTTGAGTGTTTAATAGGCTCGTGCAAACTGCCTTCCATTATCACTTTTCCCACCTCCAAGTCCCTTCATCATAAACCGACCTGTTATCCGAGAAAGGCTATTATGAAAAGGGCCAAAATACGATTTTTGTAATCTGTTTAGTGCTCACCTAGTACAATTAGAGAAAGTTGCCGAATGCTTCATTCCAATATCTTAATTCTTTAAACACCTAAGAGCTTCAGAGGGCTTTTTTAACCTGGGTATTTCTGTCGAGTTTGCCCCAAGTTAATTTCAGATTCAAATTCCCGCCCCTGGGTTTGATCAATTTATCATGCAGACAGGATGGATATGAATGAATATGAATACTCCTTATGAGTCTGCCGCTCTGATGGTTGATTCTGTTTCTACTCTCAATAAGTGTGATCCTTTCTATGCATAATCATCATGATAGCGCTTCGCTTAGAGAATGTCACAGTGGTCCCTTTAAGGAACCCCATGTCTTACTGGAGATTTGCTCTCTCTTGGCCTCACCGGCCCCATTGATTCATTCTTACCAACCAGTTACTACTCTCCCACTTTTCACTGTGGACATACTTCCCTGCCAGCTTAATGCAAAACTCTTTCTCCTTTATGTGACCACCAGTAGCAGCGACAGTTTCCCCATTTTGGATAGCAGACTATTCTCGAAACAGGGTATACACCAGGATTTGCATCTGTCCGAAGGTGGGGGTGGGTGGGAGGGGAGAAACCCGCGGCCATGAGCCCTGACAGAAGCAACGAATTGCCAGAAATGTGGCGAACCCCAACTTTTAATTTCTACTGGAGAACCTGCTATTGCATCCTTGACGGAAAAGCAAGTAATTCGCTATGACGAGTGTTCTTCGTCAAGGATTACGTACTTTGTCATACCCACGGAGGCTCTCGACGAAATTTAAAATATTTTCCTGGGGGGGGGGGGGATTCAGGGCACTTCAAATGTACAAGACACATCTGCGAATAAAAATCACCCAGGTGCCGCTAAAATATTTCTAAGGTGCATCATGTGGCTCTCGGTGCCACGTTTGGACATATGAGTTGACCCTCACCCCTCCCTTTCCCCCTCCCCCTCCCTTCCCCCTCTCCCTCATAGCCATGGGCGTCTGGAGGGGGAAAGGAGGTACTTGCCCCTCTGGAAAATCAAAAATTTGAAAAAACGAAGAAAAAATAAAGAAAAAAAAAACGAAGAAAATATAACATCAACATTTCTTAACAGTTCACTCAGTGTGAATTTCTACTCTCAAAATGGGAATTGAATAAATATAAATTGAATTGAATAAATATATCAACACCCAGCAGCCCCCCCCCCCGAGCATATTTTGATAATAAGGCCTTGGAAGTGCCATTTCCAACGATCTGGTAGGCATTTGGGGCCAAAATTTTCTTGCGCTCCGTGCCAACCTATGGTTCCTCGGAGCGCCGAGAGTCTGTCTATGGGTTTCGCCCCCCCCCCCCCTTGATAAATTCCTGGCTACGCCTTTGTCAACACTGTGTGAAGTAGCATCTAAACTCTTTTCTGGGAGTAAAACATTTCCCACGAAAAAATTTGGACCCCTAAAAATTTGCCCTCTGATTTTTTTTCTGCGGACGCGCATGCTCGTAGCTACTAGCCTGTCTGAATGCATAGGAGTCAGGAGAATTTTTCAAACTTCCGCATTCCATATGCCGCATAAACTCATATCCCCAATTGATTGAAAACAAGTTACAGGGAAAAAATATTGCCCTCCAATGTGAGGAGAATAAATCATTCCTGATTGCGTCAAGTTCATTTGGGTAACAAACATAATGACATCATTTGTTCATATCTCCGGAATCATAGGAATTAACAGGGGTGGCATTATGTGGGGGTAAGGCCGCCCAGGACGGTCCCCTCCCCGCCCCTCTCCCGAAATTTAGTCAGTTTTGTTTTGGGGCCTCATTGGGTAAGATGAAATATGTAAATCGCGCCGGCGACAGGCTGCTCCGACGGTACTTGAGTTTGCTCTCAAAGAGGAATAATAAAAACCAAAGTATTCAAGTTTTCTGCAATGGCACCCCAAAATTGTCAGTTTCTTCAATAAACCCCCACATTTCGAATTTTGCATTCGCCGAACTTCCGGTAACCAGTCGTCCTTTCTCAGGGCCGCGGGTTGCGGGTCCCCCTTTCCCCTGTCGGGAGCTTGGCCCCCTTCGTAAGGCAAACCCTGACACACCCAGGGAATGGGAATTTCAGAATACTAATACTGTAGACCTTTTAATGTTAAACCAGGGAGTTGCTATTTGAATAGCAACTCCCTGGTTAAACTGACTCAGCCTCTGAATTTTGTACGTACGCCCTCTTTAGTTGTTCGTGAGTGCAGTGACGGTTCAATGTATGGTGAAGGCCGCCGTACATTCATCCACAAAAGGGAAATAGAGGCGGGGCCAAATGGAAATTTAAATAAAGTTACACTGTAATCGCGGGAATTGGGAAACAGCTGTTAACTACATGATGCGAACAGTCTGAGAGACCTCCGTTACATGTACATGCACACTTGCTTACAACGGATACATCTACATTGTTATGAACGTCTGTCACCTGGATCGGCTGCAACGGTTTCACAATTAGGACTGTCAATATACAATCACATGCAGCTGAAACATTTACAATGTCTCGGGATATACTTAGAAGTTCCTCGAGACTTTCGCTGGATTTGAGCGATAAAGCTCCAAGAGTTCTGCGCCAGCAGTCCATGTCATCGAAAGCTGAGAAATGCTCGTGTAAAATCGTAGTCGTCGGTGACAGTAAATGCGGGAAATCAACGCTGATATCATGTTTTCTCGGACATAATGATGGACAATTTAACGAGGTATGTATATCTATCATCAGCTTGTCACAGATTACTAACGTAGCCTAAGACTACGTAGGCCTAGGCCAAATTGCAGTGTATTTTGGGTAGCCTGAAGTTACACGAAACCATGTTTTTTAAACTAGGCCTAAACTGTTAAAAATACATGATTGCGAATTGTCAAATTCAGGCAAGCTAGATTTGGGCCTGTGCAATAGTTTATATACAGTCTGTTATTGTCAGTATAACCTAGACTGTAATATTTGGGGGCTGGGGCCAAGCCAGAGGCCTTCTTTAGGCCTACATTTGAGTCATTTTAGAACTGGAAGAAGCCTAACAGTTAGGTTAGGCAATAGCTAGTCCAGGGGTCGGGAACCTTTTACCATTGAAGGGCAATTTTGATGGCCATAATACCCCTTGCAAGCCAACAGGCACTGTAGCTGGTGCCAAGGGAGCGTGAAACCCATCTTTTCTACAGTATGAGCCCAGTTGCCCCTACAACTATACACCCCGCCTGAGGAGAACTGCTTTTAGTATTCATCCAAAATCATGCAGAACCAGTTGCCCAAGAGTGGGCCCATCTGGGTCCAGGGGAGGCACCCAGGAGCTTGGAGCATCTACAAACTAGTGAGGATTAAATTTAAGCATTAAACTTTAAACTACATTTGATACTGGAACTTGAAACTGGACAGGTCACAAAGTGACACAAACATCACAACTTGACCATTTGTTTCAATTAAACTTTGCTCAGACTTAGTTATGGCAGATGGATATTTGATGATGTGTGAAGTAATAATGAAGAAGCAGTTGTGACAAAAAGCATGCAGAGCATGCCAAACAAAAAGTCTGCTTTTGAAGGCATTTTATTTATGTGTTTATGTCACATTGCAAAAGTTACCCACTTTTTTATTTTTTATCCCAATCATGGGACGGCAATGGGTTCTGACTTATTCGGCCTGGAATTCACTAAAGCTAGCACATTGTCCACAAAATTAGAGCTCATCACATTTCCTGTCACAGGTTTATTTGGCATTACACTCCTGTGCAAGCAACAACATTGTAACTGTTAGAGTTTAGAAGTACTCAGGTACTACACCTGCATGGTGTGTAAATGCATCAGTGCATGCTACATTGAGTATACTATGGCATGTAATTGGCTTACTACAAGGGAGCTACCCACCTCCTTGGTACTACCCAATTAACTGTATTCAGGAACATAGCCATGGGGGGAGGGGGGAGGGGGGAAGAGTGAGTGTGTTTCCAATGAATAGTTTCTAAGATACGAAATCAGAGAAATGGGATACCAATGCAGAGAAAAGATGTAGACCATCGTGACATTAGCCAGGCTTCTTAGACTCCACAAGAAGTCAAATTTTCTTCCGAGGCAACACTCCTGTTGTGTGAATGTACCTGTTCTTGTCCCCTACTCAATTTGTTGGACTGGCTGTAGGCCTGCTGATATGATGAGGTGTATTTTACCTAAACTATGTTCTGGAAATGGTGAGGAAGATAAATGGTGAATTTATAACTTATTATATATCATGTGATTCTGAAATTACACTTATGAATTGCCTTGCCTATCTTCCTGTAGAATTCTAATTATGGTTTATATATTATGACCATTATTAACATTGTGAAAATAACATGTTACACATTTACTGGTCACAGTACGTAACACATATACCAGGGGTTCTCAACCTGTTGTAATTCGAGGTCTTTAGATTATTAAGATTACCTGAGGATCACCTTTCACCATTTGTAAACTGAAAGCTGAAATAACATGTTACACATTTACTGGTCACAGTACGTAACACATATACCAGGGGTTCTCAACCTGTTGTAATTCGAGGTCTTTAGATTATTAAGATTAATACCTGAGGATCACCTTTCACCATTTGTAAACTGAAAGCTGCAAGTTCCACTCGTATTTTTAACTTGACTAGATACAAGACAAGTTTCAACGTGCAAAGTAACATAATCCTACTAAACTTCCATGTGTGTTGGATGGGATAAACTAAAATGAAACTTTTTTATAACCATAGAAAATAGAGCCTTGCCAATTTTTGTTTTTTTTTTCCCTGCAAACTTCATGGCCCACCAGGTTCCTTGTGGCCCATCAGCTGAATGAGCCTCTGCCCATGCCCACCAGTTGAGAAGTGTTGGTATATACTCTGATATACTCAGCAGCTAAGCCCTGCCTGACATTGTTGAATTTGTACATGATTTATATCTCAGCATTAAATGGAATAAGCTATTAAGATGGCAGGAGGTGGATGAATTAATTGTGGCTCATTTCTTGGTTTTTATCATTTCTTTCATCAGATAGCCAACTAGATGTCGTTTTCATGTCAACAGACCTTTCATAGTCAGTAATCACTACAGTGTATGTTTGCAAGCCTTATGAATGACACCCAGCCGCATAGCTAAGAGGGGGCATGAAACCACACAAGTCTCTTCCTCCCTTCCCCCAGAAGCCCCCCTCCCCCTTTGAAAATCCATGTGTGAAAAAATATTTAAAAGTATATATGTGATGATTCCATATTTGAAGCCCCTATGAAATGGTTGAGCCCCCCCCCCCCCCCACACACACACATACACACACTTGTTTCTGGCTAAACTACTGAAATGGCACTAATAAGGGAAACAGGAGATTTGTCAGATTAAGTTGATGTTTTATAATAAAATTTGGCACGAGTCTGTATTCCCTCTAAATACATTATAGCATCAAATTGTTGTCTTAACTATCATTTCCTGAAAAGTTTGATGCTTTGTGTGATTTAGGCAAAAACTTTCTGTTCTTGAAAAGGGCTTTGAATACATGTAGTTTTTACATACCCTGTTTAATGTGAACATAGGCATATGAGGGGGGTCAGGGGACACTGTGCCCCCTCCCCCCCCAATTTTCTGACAACCTGAGAATTCAGGCAAAATTTGTTTTAAAACTTTTAAAACAAATTTTTTGCCCAAATTTCTGAGCCTTTTAAATTAAAAGGCTCAGAAATTTGGGCAAAAAACTTGTGTCAGCCCAAATACAAATGGTCCCATATGCTCTTTAAATGAATATGAAGGACTATACAGGAACCGTACTGTACTTGACTATTATCCGAAGGTAGTGGAGGAACTTCTGCTAATGATGAAAAAGAATTGCACATAGCTGTTTTGACCTTAAAGGTTAAATTTTTTTCCTTACTCTAACAAAGGACAGGCACTGCCATGCTGGACCATTGATGGGGTTGTCTTTTTCCATAGAGCTAGTAAACAAAAGTATTGATGCTAAATAAAAATGAAGAAACAAAGTGCGTTGTACCATGATCCGAAAATAAAAAAAATGATCTTTGTTTTCTTCATTTTATAAAAAAAATGGCTTCAAAGGGCACCAATGTTCATGTTTTTTGTGCAGTAAAAATGGCAAACCTTTCATCTGCTTTTTCTTTAATTTTTATTCTCAGAAATACATTCCTACGACATTTGAGACTTATACGCACACCTTGGAACGTGGTTCTTTCACGATGCAGGTCGGCATCTGGGATACATCAGGTAAGAGTCTGTTAGACTTCAACAAAAATGTTTCCTTGTTAGTGTGAACCTTGTGGCTCTGGAACATTTTATGACACTGTAAGTATTAAAACGTGTTGTAATTTCTCGCTGGTAGAGATATTGTATGTATCAGTGACATGAAAAGTGAATTAATGTCAAATTGCAGAGACTGAGGTGAAAGGAGGTCAAAGTTGTTGCATGTTTGCATCCATAGGAGTGCAGTTCCCACTCCCCAACACTGGCAGAATTGCATTTTTTTCTGGCAAAAAGGTATATATTTGTATTTTCCAGCTGAATTTAACAAAATTTTAATCTTATTCTGTAACAATGTTAATACAAACTGAATATTTGACATTTTCTTGTTTATCCTACAACCACTCTAAGTTAACTTTTGAGTTGAGCATAGATGAATGTGTCACAAGAAGGTAGGTCGGGTTGGATGTACCACTTGACTGAATTTCCTCCAAACTTTGGAGGGTGTGATAACATTGGACCTACTATACTTATGCAAACTCCAGAGTCCATGTTTTCCTACAGCATTCATACAGGCCTTGCATAGCCAACAGTATGGCAGACATATGCCATAGATTTCCATTCTTCTTGCATTACCTTCAAACTCAAGTCCTGTTGTTCACATTACTTACCCCGCCCCTCTTTCATATTGTCTGTGCCTAAGCTTCTACTACAAAAGATTCTGATTTTATGGTCCTATTATGGTGATATGGAATAATATAGGCTACCACTGCTGCTGAAGTTGTGACAAATATTACATTTCTGCTTCTGTTACTGTTACCTGATGCATGGCCTATGTATAGCCATTACTACAGCACAGTAAGAGTATGGTGTTACTGAATAGCAGGGTGTATAGGGTTGGGCAATATGAAAACAATCCATGTCAATATATCGCGATAATATCGCCAAAATTTTCGCGATGTGTCGCCAACGGATAAACCTGTTGTAGACCAGGCTAAATGTACCTGAAATAATCCAAAAAGTTTTACAGCTAATTTTCTAAATCAGGACAAAATTGATGAATGAATACTGAAATTATAAACACTGTTTCATCTTTTAACTTCAAATTATTAAAATTTCAGTCCCCCAAAAAGTTTTATTTTTTTCTATATCGTCATATTGTGATAAGGATATTTCATATCGCATATCGCGATATGGACTTCTGGCGATATATATCGTATATCGCCCAACCCTAAGGGTGTAAACCCAGGATATTTTTGTTTTGGAGAAAGGGACTTGGAGCTAAGTTGCCTTGGTGCCCATTTAATATCTTAAAATTGCCTTAGTACCCTTCTCTTTTAAGGGAAACACTCATGAGGCATTGTTAGTCCCCCCATCCCCCCCATTGTCTTGCCCCTTTTCCACACAAAGTCTGTTTGCAAATACGGGCTGTACAGTTTGTATTTTCTATGGGAGAGATCGTTGTGTATTTATGACAAAACAGACGGGACTCATCACATGGACCCGTATGCCTATTGGTTACCAGTAGTAAAAAAAATGATACACAAAGTAGCATATGAAGCAATTACATCATGAAATGAGAATTTGTGAGACATATGTAAAAAGTGTGAAAACTTTGCCAGGTGTCATGTAAACACGTTTTATTTGAAGGCTGGTGCAGTTTTATGAAATACACTAGTCTCAGGACAAAGGAAAATGTCATCCCAGCTTATATAGGTAACAGCTTTTCATATCATTGGACATTGCAATATTATGATTTGTATACATCTGTAGATTGCTTATCAGTCGTTGTATAGTCAGCTTACGTCTTGTCTGTTCATCAGCTGAACAAGAATACCAGGAAATTGTGGGCTCTTATATTTCCAATCACTTCCACATTTCTTGACCTTTTCCAGGCTTTTGAAATTTTGTCCCAGTGCCAACACCGCTATCACTCCAGATTCGTTAAAGAGCACACTTATGTACCGTACTGTGCATGTATTATCAGCGGATATATTAGGGGAAGGATGTACCAATGGCTTATTTACGTGATCAGTACAGGTGTTACACTTGTTACAGCTCTGTTTCCTTTTATAGTGTGGATGTAGAATGCAAGCAGCAGAAACCGTGAATCTATAAGAGCCGTACCAGGCCCTTATAGCCATGGGAGGGGGGAAGCCCTTGCAGAAAATTCTTGGGCAATGCTTTCTACCCCCTCCTCCCCAGGAAGTTGTCCTTACCCAAAATGTTTCTAGAGCTACAGTAGAAATGATATATTAAAAATGCTCATGGTGGGCTCATTTGAGTACTCCTCCAAAACTGAGTATGGTACAGTATCTGATTTTTCCATTTATTACGTAGTTCTGGTGTATAGATATATAGCTATTCACAGTTCAGAGATGTAGACCCCATTTTACAAAAAGTCACACTCAACCTTTACATTCACAATAGGCCTATGACATTATGCAAATGAAACTTGCAAAGAATGAGTACAACTTTTTGTTCAACAGAACCTGAACCTCATGGGTAGAAAAAAAAATCTGCAACCTGGGAACCCGCCTTTCTGGGAAAATTTTGAGTTTGGTGGGAAAGTCTTCGAACGAACAGAAAATTGGCTTTTGTGTGTATTTTTTGTGTGTATGGTACACAAAAGCATGCACTGTAGAAAATTGTGGGCAATTTGATGTTCATCCCCTGAATATATCATTTCCCCAGCCCTGCTAAACCTACCAGTCAGTTAGATGCTTGTCTCAATTGACACATGTATGTCTGTCTGAGTTGATGGCATCCTGTATATTGGACAAGAATACAGTATGAGTGGTGCCACATTACAAGTTGTATAAGCGCTAGAATATGGTCTACAAGTGGTGGGGGGGGGCGGTGAAGGCAGAGTGCTGGGGGGTGGTGAAGGCAGAGTGCTTGGTTCTTAGATAGGATACATTTACCCAGATATTTTATGACTGGTATATGATATATATATCTTAAATTTGAGAATTTCAAACTTGGAATATTTATGAAACTTAAGGTCAGTTTGCATGTGGTTTCTGTGCTAATGTGTTCCTTTGTTGCCCTGCAGACTGAATGTTAGGAGATGTTATCTGGTGCTATCATTGAATGATTCTGTTGTTAGTACTGATTGGGGTTGAGGAGATTATAACAGTGGGTGCAAGGTAGAATGGAAACAATCAAAAGATAACATCAGAAAGATTAGCCACAAAATACCTGCTAACTCACTGGGTGGTACTCCATACTTAGCAGACATCGAGTGTAAGAGATTTGT
Organism: Holothuria leucospilota; assembly: GCA_029531755.1. Taxonomy (NCBI): domain Eukaryota; kingdom Metazoa; phylum Echinodermata; class Holothuroidea; order Aspidochirotida; family Holothuriidae; genus Holothuria; species Holothuria leucospilota. Next base: position 26,345,704 of record CM055978.1, read on the forward strand.
ATAAGGTAAACTGATGACTGCTAGCATCATTCAAATGGCATGATGGGATGGTGAAAACTTGTAACGAAGTGTGATGAAATGAGTGGATATGATTTTCTGTCTCTAACAGAATGTTAGATGCAGAGTCCGTCTGACATGAGACAAAAATAACAGAACATGTTATTCTGCCTCTGGAGGAAATTTGATAAGATCAAAATGTCATTCCTGCTGTGGATGTGTTAGCATGCTTCTGGAGAAGACTATATAGTTCTGAAGGATTAATATTTCCTACACTAATTCCATGGCAAATTGATTTCCTCTGGACATATGCTTTTAGCAGAAAAGCAACTTTTGCGAAGTTTTTCTCTTTTATCTTGTAATAAAAGTTTGAGGGACAATAGGAAGGGTGAGAGTCTACATTAGGGAGATGAAATGAATGTCAGAATTATGTTTCGTTCCATACAGTTTCATATCTTTTCTTTCTGTTTTGCTAGCTGGGATTATCAGGAACTTACTTAAGCAACAAAACCATTTTTGAGAGCACTACATTATGGAAAGAATCTCTCAAGTTACACAGCACTACCCTGGAAAACTAACTTTGTTTGCTCATCACTCATTCCTTGCTTTGCAAAGGTGGCAGAATACAGTTTATAATAATAAAACAATATTTAATATAGTAATAATTGGTTTTAAGCAATTTAATAATTTATCACATTGGATCAGGTATCAAAGTGCTTTGCAAATATTAACCCCAAGTCAGCAATAACCCGTCGTAGATACATTTCCTGTGCAGTTATACACCACACCCATGAAAAGTGACCGTACCTCAAAAGAATTAAAGCATCTTGCTCAAGGATGTATTAAATGCAGTGAACTAGGCAGGACTCAAACCTGCAATCCTCGGATTACAAGTCTGTCACCTTCGCCAATAGTCCACCCTGCTCTGATTAAAGGGGAATTTTCATGATCCCAGACAGTTCCAATTCTCCCAACTATGCATCTTCTAGCTCCTCCCATAACTGTATGAGGCTCTTCCTTGTGCAAGAATAAACCTGTTTTATTGCTTAAGGTCATGTCCTGGTGAGCATACAAGGCTATAAAATGTAATAAAAGTACTCTCTCTGCCTTGTGTGGAATGTGAGCTACTCTGCATCTTTCAAATTTTCAAACTTTGATGTCAATCAAAGAGCAGTCACCAACTGAGAATTTTGATATACATACACTAAAAATATACTTTGGGGTGATGACTGTCTGTCTTTAAGCTACTGTAGAAACCAACAGTTGGTTTTGCAGGCTAAGTCACAGAAGGAATAGTAAGTTTTCACAACATACACAAATATGTGAACAGTAGCTTTTCATAAATCCAGCTGAGATAAAATGGCATCTTGCTAGCCTATTCCATGAATGATTGTAATGTTAATACTTGCTGGGGATAGGGAAAGTGTCCAGAGGAAAGGATTATTGTTCTGAATTGAGGCCAGGTACGTGCACCAGGGTACACATTCTGATACTTTTCAGAGAGCTCTTTCCAAATGTTTTTGAAAAAAAAAAAATTACCCCTAAAAAGATATGGAGAGCTTTTTTAGGGTCCATTGGAGCTATTTTTATTTATTTGTTTATTTATTTATTTATTTATTTATTTATTTATTTATTTATTTATTTATTTATTTATTTATTTATGTATGTATGTATGTATGTATGTATGTATGTATGTATGTATGTATGTATGTATGTATGTATGTATGTATGTATGTATGTATGTATGTATGTATGTATGTATGTATGTATGTATGTATGTATGTATGTATTTATTTATTTATTTATTTATTTATTTATTTATTTTTGCATGTGTGTGTTTGCTAGCAAATATTTAGGAGGGGAGGTCTGAGGGCAAATTTTGTAACATTTGGTTTCATTTTGCCATCCTCTACATTTTTCTTGATGTGATTTTAGCTGCTGTCGGCCCCATGTGTTTTGTATGCTAGTGTGCACTAACACTTATCATGTAACTACCACTTATGCACATACTTTAGATGCAATATAAACTGATGACAACATTGGTTTGACAATAAACCATTCTACCACGACCAGTCAGAATAGTGCTAGACATACCGTACCACTTTGTCGTTCTTGGAAAGACACAGTGAGGTAAACTTATTTAGGCCCAGAGGCATGGAGGGTCTGAAAGGAGCATTCTTTTATTGAAAGGGTAGTATGACCTCTTCATACTTTTGTGATCTACAGTACATTAACATTAACCAAAAAGAGAGAAAAAATGTCACACTCTTCTTGACTGAGAAGCTACACATTGTGATTCAGTGCCCCCTGGACATGCAAACTTACAAAACATGTAAAAAGAGACAATTCTGCATTTGGAACTCTTCAGAGATTTTGTGAAGAGACGGTGAAAGATATGGCCTGTAGGGTATTTCCACATCACATGGAGGTTTGTGAGAGGAAGTCAAGTATACTACTTATCAACATTGGTCAATAAATTTGTAAGACTGAGGAAAGCTGAGAAGAAAGTTTCTAAATTACAACTTGAAGCTTGGAATGAATTATTGAGTTTTTCATTTGTCCAGCATGCCCTCAATAAATGATTGAACACATCACCATTCATAATGATAATTGGAGAATTGATAATGATGTGCTGAGTTCTTCAGGCAGTTTCCTTCTTTTTGCTGAAGTTGAAGATGGTAGGCCTGTCATATTTTCTGGGTTGATGAAATGTGTAACAAACAGAGAACAGAAAATAGAACATGTGTGAAAGTGTAATAAAATTATCGGGAATGATAAGAATAAAGTTACGTACTGTGTGAGCAAAAAATATGGTAGTACTGTTAAAAGTGCAAAATGCACAGAAAGCTGGAAAATTGGAAAAGGGGTATTTTTTTCAGAGTACTCCCCTCAACATTTTTGAACTTTTCATTGCTACTGGTAATTTTTCTGGTTGGTAAATTTAAGACTTCTGTAGGATGTTAAACTTGAGTGCATTAATGTCACTTTTACATGCTCTATTCAACATGAAAATTGTACAAGTAGGCCAGGTGATAGCTTTACTTCGTCATTTTCCTTTGTCCTGAGACTAGTGTAGCGAAAGATTGGAATATAGAATCTTTGCTTCAGTGAATTTGTTATTAAATTTTTCCAGACTCGAATCCCTTTACTTGTCATTTTATAGAAGTCTATTGAATCGTATTTGTTGCCTGGAGATGGGAATTTTATGGTTGAAAAGTTTCCTGTAATTCCCAGAGCACTAGTCTACTTTCCTAATGTACTATTCTTTGGATCCATACATTTTGAGATGGAAAGATGTTGAAAATATTTTGGGCATGTCAAAGTTTTTAATCATGAAAATATGACACCATACTGCACCTGTTACTCTAAATATACACTGTATGGTGCTTGTGACTTAGTATTTTCTGCATGGTCTTCTCTCCAACTATTCTGTTTGTTTTGTTTGTGAAGAATGTATGTTGTTGAGCTGTCAGACAAGTATCTGAGGAAGAGGCCTTGGAGTTTTGAATTGGACAAGACAGGGAGGGTGTGACTGTTATTTCTGCATGACCTACTTTTAAAGTATTTTCTATGTTCTTTCAGTTTGTAGAAGTGAAGAAAGTGGGATAGTACTGCAGGCTGTGAGACAAGCTTTAGAGGCAGAGGTCCAAGCATGGATGAGTTTTGTGTTTGATTGACAAGACTGACAGGGAGGGGGGAGATAGGGGGTGAACAGTTTACAGTGGCTTACCTGCACAAAATTTTGAGTCAAAATTTACCAAGATTAGTGTATAAAGTTGACTTATAAGTAAATAATTAATGTGTTTGTAACATATTTTGTTTTGTGAGCCCAGTGCTTGCTGTTACTGTATGCAGTGTTGGAAATTCCCTTAGCAGAGGGTCACATATGAATGAATGTCAGACACCACAACAGTTGGGTTGTGAAGTCATTTGCAAAATTGCGGATTAATTAAACATTAAGGTCTGACAGAAAATTATTGCAAAACAAAATGGTCAATTCAAAGATAGGTTTATTGCTTAAATTGCTGAACATACATAATTTTGCAACTTACACTGTAGGCAGGAAAAAATTGAAGCAAATCCCAGGGGTGTAAGATAATTGCAACAAGGCATATACTAGGTTTTTAACCTGTCTTGCAGTTAGACAGTTAGTTAGTTAGTTAGTTAGTTAGTTAGTTAGTTAGTTAGTTAGTTATTAATTAGTTTGTTTAGTTAGTTAGTTAGTTAGTTAGTTAGTTAGTTAGTTAGTTAGTTAGTTAGATGGGATTTAATGACACACCAACACGAATGGTTATATAGTGTCAGCTAGATAAAAAGGTCAAGTTCAAATACGGTTCAAGTACGGTTCAAGTTTGGTTTCAAATACAGTACAAGTCCTCCCCTTTAGTCGCATCTTACGAAAGGTGGGGAATACTGTGGACATATTCTACAACCCCCAGCCCACAGGGGTCAACCTGTCTTGTAGGCAGATGGCTAACTGCTATGTGCTGTGTTGGAAGCTTATGTTTAATTTATGAGCCTGGCAGCTAGGTCATTACTGAGCATTTTAAACACTTTTAATGGAACTTTAAAGTTATGCTGAATGCTAAAACTTAAAAAGTATGGATACACACATAGTATAATAGTAATGATAAGGGAAACTTGACTCTGCAGTTTAACCTCCTTCTTTATATGGCATGTGCAATTGCTGAGTTGGAAAAAAGGTGCCATGTTTAACATTGTTCACTTTAAATTTACTTTTTGCTGATTAAATGCAAAATCTGTGATTATGCAGGTGCTTCATTTTACCGGTACAGCAGTAAAGTGAGTGACGTACATGATGTAATGACAAAATTGAAAAAGTAATTAAAGTTCATTCCAAATGCTCTATTCATGGGCCTGATGGATATATTCTTTGAACTTAAGCCACCAGTTCTCTTCAATTCTAATACCATTGGTAGTAAACCATGTAAAATTTCTTGAGGGATTTCAATGACCTGCCAAATGGGAAATTCTGATGAACTTAAATCCCCCTCCCCCCCCTCCCTCAAAAAATGCCATGCACCTGTTTCAACATCATTTTTATCTATTAATGTGATGACCTGGTGAGGGCAATTATAAACAGGACTTTGGTTTACAAAAGGCGAATTGGATAGGCCAAAACACCCTTCTGAGTTAGTTAGTTGGATAGGGTTTTACACCTCAACTTATAACCTCTTGGTTTAATCTAGCGGTGCCTGTGGCCTTTTTCTCCAGTTGTGGGGCACTGGCTTGTTTTCCCTACTCCATTGCTTCCGAGAGTAGTTTTGAAGTGTAGTTAATCTGTGGGCATAACTATATGGACAATGCTGCTGTAATGTCAGGTTAGCACAAGAAGTTGTCAAGAATCAGATCTGAAGTGTAAATTAATTATTACTTGTTCAAAAATGTAACATTTTATGTCTGTGCCAGCAACAAAGATTCATGACCTTTGTAGGAGGATTTCATATAAAATGCTCAAGTTGGGAACTGGAATTGTCTGAAAGAGAATTTGATGTGCTGAATATGATCAGTATTCTGAAATGTGCTAGGATATAACTCAACTGGCTGAAAATTCCAACTAGACAATTTTCCCCAGCCAACTAGACAGTTTTTCCTGGACAGTTTCCATCCATTACAAAACCACTGCACAGGCAACGTTCGCCATCAGAGAATCTGGAATTGTCCCAAGTTAGAATTGACTGGGTTGAAAATGTTTGGGTTGGGAATTGTCCCAGGGATGGAGACTTGTTTAATGGGAAATTGAAATTGTCCTGGTGGGAATTGTCTAGGGTGGGGAAGGGGGGGGGGTGGGTGTCTTGCCTGCATGGGAACCAGTTGGATACTGTTGTCTGCTGGCACTACAACACTTAAAGAATGAGCTCACTGAGTTGGTTAAAAAGAGAGAGACAAAAAGTTGAGTTTTATTATATAGGTAAGTTATTATGATTAACTCTGTGCATAGCTCTTTACACATTTGGCTGCCTAATATTTTCTTGTGGCATTAATTGCAAATGCACTGTAGTACTGAATGGGCTTTTCACTGGTCAGTCCAGTGAAAGCACCATTCAGATTGACCTAATACATACTTAAAAAATAAAAGAACAATAAGCTAGAGCAGTTTGCCAGTTATTTATCATTCTGTGTACTGTAAATTGTCACAATACAATACCATTTGTTTGTCATTTTGGTATTAAACTGAAGCTGCCAGTCAGCCGGCCGTGTACATACGGTACTGTACTTAGCGTTTAGTGCAAACTACGTTATGATTTAACATTTGGCATTATGCATATTAGTGGACAAGGTACCATGCATAGTGCATGCAGTCAAGTTACTACCTGCATAATGTTCACAAATTATTTCCGTTGACAAAATAGCAACTTCACTGCCACATAAAATAATCAGTATTGTGTCGTCCTCAAAGCACATAGAAAGTGCATGCTGCACGTGTGTCCCAACTTCTATTTGGGCAAGACAAATTACTGGTGGGATTTGGTCGAGCTACCATCTACTCGGTTTAAAATGGAAAGCACTATTACAAAAGGTGTGATGAAGGGACATATATTAATAGAACTACAAATTGCTCTTGGCATGTAATCTTTATATTGTTTTGTTTACAGAGAACACATGCCTGTTTCATTTCATCCTCTTTTCATACCTTTTTGCATTTTGGATTGGGTGTGAAAAAGTGATTTGCAAACATTTTCACACCTTTGTCAATACCTGAATTGTAGGTTAATGTGTGAACTTCTGATCAAAGGAAGAAAAGTTTGATAATTTTCAGAGTGTTATATTCTGTGGATGAATTATGCAGAAGACTTACCAAAGTACTCTTCTTTATATCAAACAGTAGTCAGTAACATACGACCTCAAAGCAAACTGACATACATCAAAATACATTCAGATAAACACATCTCGTCTACAGGCAGATAAGTTTTTTAGCATTCTCAGAAGGTAATGGTAGAAATTACTGTCATCTCTTTGGTAAGAAATAATTGACTAGCTGTCAAATTTCCTTTTGTTTTGACATTTTCAATTTATGTTAGCCAGAATGATGGCTCTTGAAGACTTACTCTTTTCGTTTCCTGAAAAAGGAAATTACAGAGTCACTCGCCTCTAGTAGCCTATAACCTTTGCAAACTGTGTGTATATAGGAGCATAAATTCACACATCATGGGAATTGTTAACAGCATGCTCTTTCTTTGAAAAAAAAAAAAATCCTCTAAATAGAGGGAGATAAAGGCATGTTGCACATTCCAGGCTCTGTTGATGCATGGAAGTAGTCCCATGGTTGATGGTTTAAAGGGAACAAGCAGGAACAGGCCAACATTTGCTTTTAAACATCAGGCTATTCCTGAAAATTTCTTGTTTTCTTCACAAGTAGAGTTTCCCTCTTTGTTCACTTTTTGTTGTACTTACCGAAGCTGCAACATCAATAAAAACTAGATGCATACAGGGGTGTATCCAGGAATTTTCAATAGAGGGGGCGCAAGGTTTGATTGATCACTGTCCTGGGGTAGGGGTATAAGCCAAGGAGGTGTACCCCTCCCCTTTGGAAAATTTTTGCTTCTGAAAGAAGGCTGAGATGCAAAATGGTGCTGTATTTGGCACATTTTGAAGCACTATCTTTTTGCCTCAACTTTTTTTGCACGCATGACGGCCAATAGGGGCGGGGTGCACCTTTTGCGCCCCCGCCTGGATCCGTCACTGTGCATGCCATTACATTTATTTGGGTAGATCAATGAATTGGAGAGAAAAAGGTCAGCCTCTTCTTTGCACCTGCACCTACTCAACACACCTAGCCATGCTAATTTCTTTTAAACAGGATAACATGAGTGCTTATGTCTGCGGTATAGTAGAATTCCCAGAATATCCTCCAAAGGGTATTAAATATTGCCATGACCTCTGTGATGTGTATCCTGTATTCCTGGCATGGATACAAGTATTATAATCATATGAAATGTAGGTTTAAGATTAAATGACATTTTGGTCTTTCTACAAAAAGAAAAAAAAAAACCCACGATATTATTACAGATGGTACTCATTACCCATTTCTAGGGATGAAAACGGAATGGAGTGGTTTTCTTTGGATAATGGGTCTTGTTTTCAAAGATATTTTTATCTTGATAGAGTAACTAGATCTGGTACAGGTTAGAGACAGTATTTGCAATGGAAAGAGATGTGATTGGAGGGAAGATTCCAGATCAACATAAACCATGTCTATGTCATCACAAGCCTTCAGATTTATAAACAATGTGCTTGGAAAATGTTTGCTAGAGAAGATTTATAATCCTTTCCAAAAAATTTTAAGATCTATCTTCATAGAATGGGAGTAGATCAGGACAGTTTCATTTTGCTACAGGCTACAGAGCATTTTCATTTGTAGTATCTGGGATTACCTCTGCCTATACAGTATATACTGTTCTTTCTGCACAATACCATACTGTACAGTTGGAGAGGTTGCATTTATATATCAAATTACTGTAATGTGTAGACACATGTCTGTGTGTGCCCCTCGCTTCATAAACCAAGGCGGAGAGATGTTAAAATATTAATACTATATTTTAAGATTCATATCATTATAATCTTTAATCGAATTCCAGTAAGATGAAATTATAAAATTTCTATAGGTTTCTAAATATCTGTGTTCATTTTTGCACTTTGTTAACGTTACTGAAAAAATCAAGAATCTTGAAAGTTCCTTACTGGGAAAATTTGGTGTTTAAAGGGTGCACTTACAATGCGATTGTGGAAAATTTGACTTGCTTCAATGGGAATAAACAATTTTTCCAGTGCTGTTTGCTAGCATAGCATGGAAAATAATCAGTGTACATTATTGTGGGTTAGAATAAACACCACAACATACTTTTCCCATCCTCTCTCTTGTCTCAATATAAAACACCATATGGTTTCTTTAAAAGAAGGGTCTAACTCTAAGCTCAAATCAATATGTTAGAAGGGTACTTATTCTAAGCACTCTAGTGAAATTTGCATTGAAGTCCGATGTGTGGTTCCCAAGATATTAGCAGTTCAAGTTGTCACATTTTCAACACAAAGTGAACTTGACGCAAGCACATATGACCATATAACCTCACATTAATGAGCACTCTTTTGTTTTTCTTTGAACTTTTCAACCAATTTCTCCTCCATAATCCCACGTTATCGGAATGTGAATGTCTGAGAAGCATTGGAATTTTACAAACTTCAAATTCCCTATGGGGCCCTCATATTTCTATTAACTTCAAGTTCAACACAACAGAAGAAAAAACAAAGGAAACATTTAGCATTTTTCATCAATGTGAGAAAGTGATGTAACCCCTGCTTGCCTCAAGCACACTTTAGGTGACAAATGTAGTAACTTCATTTGCTGATATCTCGAGTACTACATGTCCAAATTGAATGAAATTTCACCAAATTGCGTAGATTTAGTTCCTCTTTCACAAGTGAAAATTTATTTCTTGCTTAAACCCTTCTCTTAATTTTAATAAAATCTGCTCAAAGGTCATCTTAAAAAGATAAAACATGTATGTATGGAGGAAAATGGTAATGGGACAAACTAAAGTATTCTTCAAAATATTTTCTGAGAATTTAGTTAATGTTTTGAATGTATCTTGTTGTTTCAGGACAATATGCATTCCAACTAAAAGCAGTTTTTTTGGCCCCAGCTCTAAAGCTAATAATATCTGCTTAAGGTAAGCCATTCAGGTTGTTAATTGTCAGTATACAGTATGCAGCCTTTGGGACAGGCTCTTGTAAATGCAGCAGTGAGCAGAATTGTGTTGTGTGTACTGGTTAAATCTCGAGCGTTCTTCACAGTTCTCTTATTGATGTTCCCAGTACTTGATAATTATCTCCCAAGTTTCTCATATTCATTAAAGTCACATTTAAAAATTTTTTTTTGAAGACTCCAGTGAATATTTCATTGTGAAAAGACATAATAGACAAATTATGAGAGACTTTTTTTGTGGAATAACCCTCAGGGACATAACTAAAAAACCCAAAACAAAGGTACTTTAGGTGTCTTGCTTTAAGTTCCTGTTTTCTGATATACATTAGATTATGTATTCAATTTTCTGTAATGAAGGAAATGGTGTGTTTCAAACTGCTGTAGGCTTCCGTTGCCAGACTAATGCCTTTACGCATGAGAAGTGTCCTCATCTTGATGTGCGGCTTAATTTAATATGGACAGGAAGCGTAAACCTATGGTTGCTGTTTGGATGGGTGATGAAAATGTGAAGAACTTAAGTATAACTTTTCCAATTTTAGAATGCCAGAGGGCTGAAATTATGGGGGAGCGTGTTGATAAAACCAAAATGCTAAAACATTGAATGACTTTTATGTTCTTTTTCTTTTTTTTGTGGATGAAAAGCATACATTCCTAGCTGCTCATTTTAAGACATTCCTGGTTAGGTTCAGGTTCAGTACTTGTGTCATTGTTGATAGCACAATATTGTGACCATTTCCAAAATCCAGAAAAGGAGGACAGGACCTTTAACCATGTCAGGTTACTGCTACACACCAGCTTTGTGTGCACACGATTGCAATTCCCACTAGTTATTACTTACATCACATGCATTAATAGCTAATCAAACTAACTACAAGTGCAGGATTATAATATAAAGTCGTGTGTCAATGTGACTGATGAATGGCACTCATATTTTGAGATATACTGACAATGTTTTTCCACATGGAAATATCCTGTAGGCCTAAGATGAATTGAATTTAGTCGTGATAACTTTTTTTCATTCACGTTACTTGTAATACTTTCATGGTGACTTCGTAGACACCTCCCCCCCCCCCGCAAAGGAGGACAAATCAGTGTTCGATGTCAAAAAGTACTGGACGTAGGACAGGTTGTCCTAAAATGGACCATCCAGCAATAAGCCGGACTTGAAGATACCCTAGGCTACTACAAAATTTTTAAGTAAACTCAGGTGAAGGTTGCCCACAGAAACACTTGAGATTAACCCCTGTGCTAAAAGTCAAAAACTTCAAAGGACCATGATGCCCCTTCATGGACAGAATTTGCTACTTCTGTAGTGGGCAAAATATGCTATTTTTGAAGGTAAACGCTTAAAATTTCAAGCAGAATTTCAGGCATGAGTGCCTGTGCCCCTTCCCCCCACCCCTGTACTATGAAAGTGTTCCTGTTTGCTTATGACAAGAACTGTAGTTGGGAGCCAAGCGTTTACATATAGTGTGGCTTTTTTTAAATTTAAAACCAGAAGCTGTATGTTTCAATTACCTTCCTTCATGTTCTCAAGTTGTATGTACTGTACATCGAAGGATATTCTTGGAACAAGCGTGATCCCTCCGGTCAAGTAGGTGCTATATTTAGTGCCTATCTAAAATTGGTTGATGCCTAAAGTTACATCATTGAAGGTACAAGATCCGTAATTGCGTTTAAATATTCAAAAAGTAGAAGATGAGCTGCCAGGCACTCAACACCTGCTGCTAATTTATTACAGGATTGACCAAGTAGTAGAAATTGGGAGGCCTAGCTAGCTGTTGTACAGTGTAATGTGTTGCTGTTATGTGTTAGTAAAAGACTGCACAGGTCTATTAATTCCAGCAATAATTTTCAAGAAGCTAATTGTTTATTCTTAAAACACTTTTTGAGAAATAAAATAGTGTGGTATGTACATTGGCATATTTAATTAATATTTTTCAGTGTGCACATTTATCAAATGAATTTGATACAATAACTGGAAGACATGAAATTGTATATGTTAAGTAAAGGAAAGTACGTTAATTTAAAATCTGTTTGTACGTGAAACATAACCATGCAGTAATGTCAGGGGAATAATCAAGTCCATGAAATTTGCAGTCAGAATTTTAATGGAGAACCTACTTCAGGAAAAGTATGAAGTAGATGTAATCAGACAGTACAGCTAGCAGTTGTAATAGAATGTAACTGAAAAGATTAATGTTAAAACTATATTTATTTATTTACCACTCTAATCACTCCAATTCCCTGGGCTTGCCATGTAGTACTTAAAGGAAAGGCCAGAGACGGGAATACCCCATTAAAAAATTTCCCTTCTAGAAAATCTTTGAGAGCAAGTACTATTGCTCTAAATGTATCACAACATATTTCACCCTGTAAAAAATATCTTGCCCCCCTTCCATATCTTGTCTGCTTGGGCCTGTCTAAAACCCCTTTACCCTCCCCTCTCCCCTAGGTATGATTCTAAAATATGTAAACAAATTATGACCCTAAAATACTGGATCAAATGTGCTTGTTTTGAATTATAAAGGTCTCTCTTGAAGTCCTGTGTTCTGCCACTAAGTTAACTTCACCTCGTCTCTGGGTGTGTGCAAATGTTCCTCACAAGGTGAAGACAAAAGTGAAATTTAACTCAGTAGCAGATCTAGAATGCCGAATCATGTTAGTCTCATTGTCCAATTTAATAGTGAATATTGCACCTGGCAACATTTTTCTGCTAATATTGCTTTAAAGGTGTACTATCAAAATAGAGAGAGTAAAGAAGTCAATCCCACATCGATTGTAGTTTCAGTTGACAAGCCAGATTAAATCGAATATCCCTCTGGTTCAATATCATTGACTTTGGTTTCAGTCCACAGGGAAAGGGTTAAAGTACCTCTTTGCTTGGGTCAAAGAGTGCAAATAATAAAGCACAAGAGGCGTTCGTTGAACTTGAGATAGATGGGGATGCAACAAATTGCTAATGTTTAGTTTTATACTGACCTGTAGGAGTTATAAGGACCAAGTTTGTTTTGAACTGCACAATGACAGATGTGCTGAAATTTGATCACATACTGTTCTTGAATTTTTTTTTGTCTTTGAAATATTGCCAACCTGAAAGTATGTCTGGAAAAAAATTTAGAGGATATGACAATATTGTACCTTACAAACTTAGTTGCCCAATTTTTCCTCTGCTCAAAAAGTTATTTTGTTTACATGTCACACCCTCGTATATCCTACAGTACTAAATATGCAGGGCTAGAATAAGTGTTAATTTCCCAGGAAGTCAGATTTTTTACAATTTTTTACATTTTTTCATGTACACAGGAGCCAGATTTCCCTCCAATTGTCAGCATTCCCTTTCCAATGCCAAAATTTCCTTATAAGGAGCTTAATAAAATTCTTGATTTTTAATATTATGGATCAAAATTTAGTACCTATAGCACCCTCACAAGTGGATTACTAAATCGAGCAGCAAGATCCATTTACAGTAACATGCTCCATGTCTTCAGAGGACATTGATCGGAATGCTCAGTTTCTCTCTTGAAATAGAATTAACCCCGAAGAACTGTAGCGAAGGGGTTTCTTTTCTAAATTTTAACGTCAAGGCAAAGCTAGCCTTTAATTTTCAGGCACGACACATCTAATTTGAGCTCTGTCATGGATTTGCCTTCAGGTGGGTTTGTCCATTTTCGTCCATTATTGGTAAACACCATCTATGGTCACAGCTTTGCCCTCCGCTTTTCACGCTTTTTGATTAGTCACGATTGTAATTGGAGGAGCTTCAAATGAGTATTCCCACGGCAATGAGCTCCAAGTGCAATCAATTCCTCTAGTGGCTTGCACAGCCGGAAGATCACGAATCTAAGAGAAGGAAGTAAAGGGAAAAAAGAGCTTCATAATAGATGTGTGATAGTCTTCATTGATTTACTGCGTGCCGGGGCAAACTGACTCATGTTTTGGGATACAGTGGCTTCAATGACGTAGGTAGCCCAGGAGAAATGCATATAGATCTTTTAATTAGCACAGACGTAAAACTGGTTCAGACAGACAGGACGTATATGAATACTAGAATGGACCAATGAGGTGCTAAGGTGATGACATCACAAAACAGCTGGTATATCAACTAAATCTGTTTGGTTGCAGTGTCAAGAATATTCACTTCAGGTAAAACTGGGAAGCATCTTAGCTCTGTGATAGAGTGCTTGAACATAGCAAATGGGGAGACATTTCACAAGGGTGGGTGGGGGGAGGGTGGAGGAGGTCTTTTCCCTGAAAGTTTCCCTAAAAGAAAAATAATCATGACATAAATTTTGACTTTAAAATGAAAATTTTTGCGCTGAAATTGACAATTCTTTTTTGCTCAGGGCAGTGGGTTGGGGGGGGGTGGTTTTTGACCCCTGAGACCCCAGCCTTGTATGCCTAGAGTTGTGTTTGAAACATTTCTAACTGACTAACAATATTTCCAGCTAATGTGCCAGAGAGAGCAAAGATGTACATAGTATCACCTGGACAAATGCATGCGGTCACCACAATTTGAATAAGTATGCACTCCAGTTATATAATTCATGTAAAGGTTGCTCTTATCACATGACATTTAATAGTGTTGTTAAATTCATGCCAAATGACCTCTTGGTATACCCTAAGGGTACAACATATGTGTTCTGGAGGATCAGGAAAGATACTTGTAAGGAAAATCATGGGGGGGGGGGGTGGAGGTGAGGTTTAGCTATTGTAGTGTCAAAATTAAAGGTTTGCATAAACTGCTGTTTTTAAAGACAGTTCAATTTAATCTTATCGTTGAGATGTCTGTTTATGAGACAATTTGTATCACTTCCTGTAAACTTCAAAATAGTTTGCAGAAAGATAAAGCATTTGAAAGTTCCTACGATGTCAACGGTGTAAAATGTGAAAGCTTGTGGTAGTAAAACAAAAATTTCGGAAGCATTGTTACTGAAAGATTTATACCCAATGAAACTAACAACTGCTGCACTCCATACATAATGATATCGTGAAAGCCAGATCTCAACTGTGAAGTCACAAGTGAGTAGGTCATTGAACCAGTAACTGCTTTCTTTCTTTTAAAACTGTTACTTAAATCTTAGACAATGGCTAATTGTATGTGGCTTGATACTATACACGTACAGTATGACATGCTATGCGAATGATAAAAATTATCTTTTTAATCAATACACATGGGAAAGCATCATGGTACTTATCAGCAAATGAACATTAAACAACCTGGCAAATATTTGCTAGTCACTTACCAAGCTAAGATGTTCAGTTAAAGATGGAGAAATGAGTGTATATAGCTTTTTTTTTGTACAGTGGCATTTTTGCTTTGAGGACGTCAATTTAAAATGAAACATACACTACACTATCTAGAGAACTGCATCATAAGCTTGAGCGCCTTGCAAGTACGGTCGGTGCTTCAACGTTTGCAAGAATTCAAAGTTGCAAATGCCTTAGTTAGTATTCGTAAATATGGGTCAATCCAAAAGTTCGTGCAAAATGCTTGATTCCTATGTAACCATTAAAAATTTTCACCTTCACTGCATGTGACAGTCCAAGTTAATTTATGCAAGGCAGTTGGGCTAAAATATTGCAGATTTTAAATATTTTTCATAACTCAGATTGCAGTAGTACCCTACACATAATCTGCATGTAAACTGGTGCTAAAAAGGGAGAGAAAAGAAAAAAGGCAATAAAGGTCTTGTCACCATTATGTAATGGCTTGAAGAACATGACAAAAAAGTTTTTACTTACTGACTCTAATAGCATACATGTGATAGTGCAGGATGTATATTTAAGCAATAAAATATTGTATTGATATAATTATTTAGAAGTGATTGAAAATGTGGATTTTGTGCAGAAATGAGATGAAGTGAAGAATTTTTGACAAAATATATTTTGAGTGGTAGATTGATGAGACAATTACAGAAAGACCATTTGACGATTCCTATATATAGGCTATTGAACACCCTTGCTTCTGCTGCAAGCAGTAAGGATGGTCTGATCAATCTGTTATACCACACTTGTGGTTGTGATTGAAACTGCCTGTTGGAATTGTCATTTAAATGAGCAATTTGCAAGAACTTTAAAACAATTCTTAGCTGGTAACAAAAGTCATTCACAAGTCTTGGCCAATGTTACAAGTTCCCCTTCCCCCGACTGCATGTTTGAACTAACCCTTTAGTGTGAGCACCCAATGAATATTATTCATTCATTCCAGTTACCCAAAAAACATAGCTGCTGTCAGACGAAGGTTGGGTTTTGATTCAATAGGTTTGAAGTCCAGAAATATTATTCTTCCTAGGGGACTCAGCCATTTTTGACCAAAAAAAAAAACTTGTATTGCCCAATTTTGTCCAAAAATTTGCCTGGGTAATAGGTTTTGCCCAATTTGGAGGGCCTGTTGGCCCTTAGCCCCCTGGTTCATGCACATAAGAGCTACTCCAGTAATTTTTGGTGGCCAGTTTGATGTACTGTAGGACTGATGTCTCTTTATTTGGCAACCCATTTGTGACTTCATAGGCATAGGAAGTTGTTCTTGACTGGGTGGGTGGGAGGGGGGCTGAATGCTTTTTGGATTTGTCTTGGGGAGGATTCTAAGGGGAGAGGCTGTCCCCTTCCCCTTCGGAAAACTTTTGAATATTTGAGGGTCCTGAGATGGAATTTGGTACAATATTTGAGCAAACTTGAAGGGAAATTACTGCAAATTTTTGACAATTTTTATAGAGTGAACAAATAAGGGTTTTCATCGTCTGAAAATGTATATTTAAGTCAGTATGCCGGACATCCAAGAGACACTGAGAAGTTGTATTTTAGTAAAATTTTTGGGACATCTTTGCACACATTGATTTGACATCAAAAACTGATTTACAAATAGATACGCACATGACGTCAGTGTGATTCAGATGCTGACCTGCAACTGGTGTGAATCTGAGGGCATAATGTTTACTTCGGGGCTACTGTTTTATATTAGTACTGTTTTAGATCATTCAAAGTTTGTTAAGTGTTCCCGCCACCACGCTTGCAAAACCTGGATGCAAACACGCATTGCGTCCGCAAAAATCATGCTGCAGCTAGAAATTTTCATCTTAGCCCCAAATTAAGTAGACCAGGTGAGCTAGAAATTTTGGTTTCAAAGTATGTGCGCCCACAAAGTTTTGCAAGTTTTGCAGCCGTGCCTGCCACTTTGCATTGTTGAAACGTTGCTGGAGCTGCAAAGCCATTCAACAAAAGACAGCAATTAACAGAATTACGATTTGATCAGGTTTGAAAAGGACTTTCTTCAGTAATTGGTACAGGAGATTATACTGTAGAACTAAAATTTTGTTTCGAACATTCAGACTATGCCGTTGAGACTTAGAAGTTTCCGCCACCCAATTGTGACTGTTAGTGTGATTATTCGTTTATTGATCCAAGACTTTGGCAGCAGAGCTTTTCAACCTGCTTCAATAAACAGACAAGTGTAATACAACACACCAGTCAAGACTTTTTGTTCCCGTTGCCCAGTGAACATGGTCTCGACTGTCAATGCCGTATCACTTGAGTCTGCAGCTGTTAGGGTGTTAAATACAACGTTACTTAGATACCGTGCTCTTGCAATTCATGGAGAATGAAGGACCAGTTTGTCACTAAATTCTTATCTCAATGAAATCAATCTCTATGAGAAAGACTACAGATAGAAAATAGAAACAGAGAATGCAAATTAAGATGAGTAAAAGAAAGCCATCGGCACATCTTACCAGTTTTGTTCCTGGGTGTATTAGAAATTTGCATAAATTGAAAAGTCTCTTTCAGAACATATGTGGTTTGCTTTCTGTTACCCTGAAGATATGAGCTGGAAAATCTTTTAGGGGATAACCGTGGATAAATGAAAAACATTACTGCTAAGGTGCATATGGTTTCAACATGCTCATCTACTGTGGATCAATAAGTGGTTGGAATATAGTTTGTGACATTGATTGACATCTGAAAATGCTAATTTTTCTGCACATGTTTAAAAATTAGATTTTGAATAGCAAGGTCAGTATCCTACCATTTTTTTTTTGATTTTGTAAGGAAAGAAGCAGGAGCATTTGCAGAATCAAAATGGGTAAATAATAGTTTTATGTGCCATTGTTATGCAAAAGGTTATATTTGATATGGCCTGTGCACCTGTCTTGAGGCAATTGATTCAAAAGGATGACGACGAATGGACACATACATAACGGATGGGAAATAAAATGACAAGCTGCATGTTTTTCTTTTTACATTCATGTAGATATGGATCTAGACACCGTTATTTTAATACACTATGTACAGTATGGTTCAGAAATAAACGTGATCATTAGGTACAGTAAGTACTAAGAAAGGATCACTTTCATTGGACCTGACAAAAGTTGTCTTAAGCCTCTTGAATTTACTGCAGAAGATTAACCATTAAGTCTTAAATGTAAATTTATCTTTCATCTGACAGAATTGTCATGTTTTATTCGATGCATTATGAAGGATTAAAAGGCCATGTTATTAGAATGCTCCTGAGTGAGATGAGAGAAGGGATAAATAAATTAAAGCTTCTGCATCTTCTCATAACTTTCAAGGACAACCGAAAGCTGAAGTTCAAATTACATGTATGTTAAATACAAACTGAAACTTGTAGGTCTATCGCCCATCCTTGTGTTCTTTCAGATAATTTACATAATGCAGGTTACAAACAGCTAGGTTTACTGTGGTTGGTAAAAGTCTTGAATTTTTTTTAATTTTTGAAATGTCATGGAAAAGTTATGTAAGTTTGTATTGTTAATGTCCTAACTTGAAGGTCTTTCATTTAATTTATAAAAAAAATATCATAAACAGGTTTACAATGGCCCAGGAAAATTGTGGTATTTTATTTGCACTAAAAGTCAGGAAGTTTTGTACAAAATTACAAATTGATGAAAAGTCATAGAATTTTTTAAAAAACATGTGGCTTCTTTAAAATTCGTGTACCAACTATAGCAAGCTACAAATGACTCATTTTTCAAGCACAGAAGAAATATTTAAGTAGAACTTAAGTTGCTTGAAAGTTTCAAGGAGAACCACGCATATTTGGTCCATTCTTGTTGGAGTTGTCAGGAAGCTGCCTAATGTTGTCCAGTTACCTTTTCAATTCTATAAAATTGCAAAATAAAAATTAATTTCAGCACTGGAACCAAGGGTACAAAGAGTGGGGGGGTCTAGTTAGTTAGTTAGTTAGTTAGATGAGGTTTAACGTCCCAGTTTCCAACCAATTGGTTCAAGTCGAGACCACCACAGCCTTTTTTCCAGTTGGGGGGAGGGGGTCTAAAGCCCCCAGTCAAATATGTGGTGGGGCGGAACTACTTTGAGGATGAAAACTCTTTATTTATTCCCTCTGTAAGAAATTTGCTCAAATATCGCACCAGATTCCATCTAAAGAGCCTCAAATATTCAAAAATCCTCCTCCCCCCCTCCTAGGAGAAAATTTCAGTCAAGAACAGGTATTGGGTGTCGGGTTTTAACAGGTACCTGACAAAACCAGTTAAAACCAGTTAAAACCCAACAAAACCCAATGCACCAATTACCCATTGACTGGAATTTTCCTCTGGGCTCTCCCCTTAGACCCCTCTCCCAGCATTCAGCCCCCACCCCCAGTCAAGAACAGCTTCTTATGCCTGTGACTGGAACAAGTTGTGAATTTGAAATTCAGACAAGAGCAACATGAGTCTCTGGGGAAAAGGTTATGCATTTTAATGTCAGTCGCCAGTTGTGAGGATATTATTACATTACTTAATTTTGATATGATATGCCCATTATTATGTTTCTGAATTTCACAAATGGATTTAAGTATTGCTAACATCTTAAATGAGCATTACTTGTTGTTGAAGTGTATGTAAATCGAGAATATGACTTTCAGATGCTAATCCATTATACAAAAATTGTATCGTAATTTAGAAAGTCCTTTTATGTTCTTCAGTTTTTGATAGAGAGTTGTATGTTTTTATTAACTTACTTGAAACTTTCAAGTACCTCTTCTCTTCTGTGTGAGATTCATTTGTTCATTTGTATGATCCAGGGACACTTCCGTAAATGCATAAAAATTTGGAAGACAGTGACAGAAGAGCATTTTCATTTAGAAGTCTAGAAAAAACTGTCTGTTTTCCACAGAGTACCAGAAGTTATTTCTCTGTCCATGCTACAAGACTGCAGTGTAAAGTAAACAATCACAGTTTCATGCTGCCATAAATTTTGATTTTATATGGATGCACTTATGTAGACAGACTTTACTCCGTAGGTGTATAGGACAAAATATTTCAAATCATTTCTAAACTTTTAATGTATAAGTGCACTGTGTGCACTCTTTCCACTGTCTGCATATTTATTGTCCAAAGTCCTTTTGACTCACAGGTTGTTGGCATTAATCTCTCCTTCATGCTTGTGAGAAGTGACAATATTTATTTGAATAACATTCATGACTAACTACTTGTGCAAACATGTGAGAATTGGGTGAGCTTTCACTCACTGCAGTGGGTGAATGTCTGCAATAGTGAACAAGCTGACAGTGATTAGCCATTAAACTTGTGTTCTGTCATGAAACTTTTACAACAAAAGAAATATATCATCACTTATGACAATAGTTTCTTAACTGGATATAAAATCTTGATTAGTCTCAAGAAAAGTACTCTTGGAAATTTTGAAATAGGAATGTACGAGTAAATATGTTGGAAGTACTTGCCGTGTTGCATATTGTTCTGTGTGCAGACTTACAAGGAATTAACAGTCATCCCAACGTTATTTTGGCGGAAACATCAGCCAAGTCTAACCTCACTGAATCCTGTTTCATTTTTCCTTACAATTTACAAGCATCATTCTTGATGTTACAGAACATTCGTTATTGAAAATTAAGGTTAATTAATGAATTATCCTGCATAAATTAAACAATTCAGTTGAAAAAATATTGTAATAGTCTTAATTCATAAGTATGTGCTAGAGTATACTTCAATTCAAATTAAGAGGACTGTATTTCTTCTTTTGAAGGCTTAGTTGTAATCACTTTATCAATCTCTGTGTTTGCACATGTACAACCATTGTTTACTTCTTTACATCAAAGTGCTTCTGGCAACAAACTGAAAACCAATTTCCTCTCTGTTTGTTTTACCCTGCTACAATAGTACTTTGGTTGGGAACTTGATATTCATTGTATACCTAGTGTGACATTAGGTGTTGAAATAATTGAACTTCAAGTTTCCTTTAATGTAACTTACCATGGCAACAGAGCTCTCTGTTTGTTGTAATTCTTATAATATTTGCAATACGCGCATCTAGCTACATCTCTCTGTAAGCATGCTAAACCTGTCAGCCAGGAATACTGTTACTTTTTATTAACATGGAGCATTCTTAACAGCCTTAAAGGCTCTCTGCTCTCATCCCAGACAGTAAAATTCTACCCAGTGATTTCACTGACTCGGACACCCGGGTCAATGACGCACAACTTTTCATTTTGACGCACAGACACAAAACCTCAGGGGTCAAACTGACGCACAGCTTTCTCGCCCCAACAATCAGTAATGATAACGCAATTTTGCCAATACATTCATTGTGCAAATTAATTCACAAAATGTAGCACTTTCCAGTTCCAATATTGATTATCAACAGATTGAATATCATGTCTTACAAGAAAAAGATAGTGGAAAAGCATCACAAATATAGAAAATAAACAAAAAACAGGAATAAAGTTTGTTGTATTAAACTCAAATTTATTTTGACCCCTTCTCTTTTAAATTTGACTCATGTAAATTTATTTTGAAGGGTCTGTGACTCCTGAAAAAAATGCTGAGTGAAAACCCTGTCTACCTACTAAGTTTACTTTTAGCCCCTCTTCCAATTTAAACAAAATCACCTGTCATGCAAGTACACCTCCAAGACAGAGGCACATTGCCT
Source organism: Holothuria leucospilota (assembly GCA_029531755.1). NCBI lineage: Eukaryota > Metazoa > Echinodermata > Holothuroidea > Aspidochirotida > Holothuriidae > Holothuria > Holothuria leucospilota. The sequence continues at coordinate 26,367,329 of CM055978.1, forward strand.
AAAGGGCCTGCACTGAGTTTAATTTGCTCAAGGCCATATATATTGACATGCAATGACTGTGTGTGAGCTTAATTGGGAACACAACTGACTGTACTAGTCCATCATTGACCAATCAGAGTGAAGAGCATTGTTTGAATGAATGTCAGTCAATGTGCCGTCATCAACTGTATTTAGGACTCTAGGGCTATTCCTAAATATGTTTGGGCCGAGAGTTGCTAGCAACTCCAAGTTTTTGGGTGGGGGGGGGATGCTGTATCTCCTTTAAGGATCTTTGAATACTACTTTAGTTTCAGGGTTGCTTGTAAATCCAGATGTGGGGAAAACAGAAATTTAATGCTTAAATTTATGTCTAACTCCAAATAATATTTTGCTGTACCATATGTGCTGTTCAACACCCCAAATTTTCAGCTATGTATCTGAAATCTTTCTTGCAACAAAATGTTCAGGTTTTCAAAGTACAATCCAATGGCTCAGTCTCACTACTCTGTTTTAGCTATTGCAATGTTATGGTACTCACTGGCATAAGTAAAAGTTTGCAGTTAAAGGGAATAAGTGGCTGTTCAACATTATGTTGAAAATTGAAATATCAGCTTAGTCTTTCAGATGTCTTCTTATTACCAGTAGAAGTTACCTTCATCATCTGTCACATAAATATTGCATTAAAGTACACCAAGGAGTCACTCTTCATCTATTTTATAATACAGTTACAAAAATTTTGTCACAGGATTAGGCAGAGCCATACACTAATTGTGATACCAGGGTACACTAATTTAAATTAGTTTGAATTCAGTTTCCCTTTAAGGTAGAGCTTGTTGCTCCATCATTTTGAGATTTCTGCAAGCAAGGTTCATGTTTGAATTATTAATCTGTTGCTTTGAAGATTTTAGTTACTACGGTTACATCTGACATATCATTTTATATGTATTTTTTTTTTCTCCTACTTAACTGTCTTCAAGAAGGAGACAGTCTGTCTTCTTAGTTAATGGGGAATGGGCTCCTACAATGTTCTTTAAGGAATGGCTAATCAGTTAAACCAAACTCTGGAGGGTAAGGAAATCATTCATAATTAATTTGTGGTTTTATTGCATTTTCCAGCCAAATAGCAATTTTTAGTGAATCTGCTTGTTATAGTCCTTGCACATCCCTCTGGTAACTATTACCATGAACATTTGTGATTTAATATCTTTGAAAAGATTTACTAGGGTGATGGTGCATGCTTAAGAGTGTGTTTACGTGTTTGCTCTAACGCTTGTACAGCCCCTACGGAAAACTTTAATTAATTCACTAGTGATGGAGTTGATGACCATTTAGATTGGTAGTTATGAGTCTAAGGAGAAGAATTTCAGGGATGAGTTACTCATAGTCCTCAGAGAATAAACCATTAGCATTGATGTGGTATATCCCCAATAAACAAATAAACCTTGATTTACACAGCGCGGGTTTAAAAGCTGCACCGGGGAAAGTTATTTGACAAAGTGCCAGGGCACGAATTGCCCATTCGATCTGGATTTGTTTGCCAGAAAATTGAAAAATAAATTCACATGGAAGGCAAAAGAGAGTGATTAAACCTTTGACTTTGTAGAAAGGTAAATGGGTCAAGATGCTTGCAATCAAATACTGACTTGAAGTTACCCGGTTGCCAGTTTGCTCTGATTATCAGTATTCAATATCTGTTTCAGCCAATATTTCCCAATCTATTTTGCTCCTAAGTAACCTCACCTGTTACTACTATTGGACAGTCCATATACCACGGAATGATCCTGTATCGGTAAACATTACGTACAATGCCCCTCCTGTCTGAGCGGTATTCATAAAAGTGTTGAATTATTTAAGTATGTTTGACTATAAGTACCAATATTTCACCCTCTTGAAAGTGGTGGAATACTCACGGGTAGGGCATAACAGTCTGTTACCTGCCCGGTGGATGAGGTATTGCTCCTGCTTCCATCTTGACTGAACTCCCAATACCAATTGGTCATTGTATACAGGTGTCAGGATATATATATATATATATATATATATATATATATATATATATATATATATATATATATATATATATATATATATATATATATATATATATAGATCGAACTGTTAGGCGAAACCGGTATACCGCCAATACAACCGGTGAAGAAAAAAAGTTAAAAAACAATAAAATACATAACATTATATTTCCCCTTTTGGTTCTGAGATATATATGCACGTTATTTCAATGGCCCGTAAGTCCTTAGTGTTAATGGATACATGCTGGTAAGTTGGTGTGCAGTTAAGTAAATGCATAAACATTATGTGGTAAATCGGACTTGCGTATAGAGTTACACATTCCTATATGAAACAGTGTGTAAAACGTTAAGGCGAAACGATTTTTTCACCTAAGGGTCGAGTTCTCCCAACAGTCGCTTTTTTTCATACGGTTTTTCGCCTAAATCCCAAATTAGAGATATATATGTTAAAGATGTAGGTATTCAACACAGTGAGCAAAGGTGAAATAGACTTCCCTTTAGTGTACAGTACTATCTTTTCTCAGATAATGGTTCCGGATCAGTATCAACTGATATACAGAATGTACATCATAATTGGTATCAGTAATATCTGTTACATGTAATGTATCGGTTTGAAACTATTGAATATGGGTGAAGTAGGCTGGGCGCTGGAGTATGATGGATCGTGGGCAAGTTGTCTTGAAGGCTAGATAGGGTGGCTGATGACTAAAGATAAAGCACAAGGGGAATATTGAAATAGTCTTCTTTATATTGTGTCATATTAGTGTGATACAGAAGTTTATTTAGGCAAATAGGCAAAAATCCTGGTGGGATAAGGGTACATTACCCTCCCCGCCCCCCACACACTTCTTGCAGATGCTCTTATTGACTACATTTTTATGAAGTAAATTTTGCTTCAAGGGCCCATTATCCCACCATTTTTTCATACTAGAAATGTTTGCTCCTGTGGAAGTACTACCAGGCGCATAACCAAGGAGGGGGCAAAGGGGGAAGCCGCCCCCTCTGTGGGCATATTTTTTGTATTTTTTAATGATTTTTTTATGATATTGCTAGGAACTCAAAATAAAAAATGCTTAGATACAATTTACAAGGCCTGGGAAGTGCCATTTCCAGTGATCTGAGAGGCATTTTCAGCCAAAATAGTGTACGCTTCGCGCCAACCATGGTGGGCTACGCTTAGGTGGTTTGCTTACAGGCTTCGCCCCCTCCTTGGCAAATTCCTGGCTACATGCCTGAGTACTACCTTCGAGCTGATACTTCCATGCTACTTCTGCTTAGGCAGGATGGAAACTTCCACAAATTATTAAAGCATGGTAACTTACCTCGGAGGTAATACTGTCATGGTTAAAGTATAATATATAACTTTTGAGGAAACCCGTGTGTACCTCCAGTGAGTTCAGTTATGATAGCTAGGAGTGACACATTGATTTAAGTGTACCCTTCATTATATTTATCATGGATCCTGAAATACGCACAAGGTGAACTGAAGTTTAAGACCTAACTTCCTCCTCTGTTTAATACAGTTGTTTACAGCTCATTGAAAGACTTGGGACAGACTGACTCTAAACTGGAATGCAAATTATTTTGTAGGTACTGTATGGCGGCCCTCAGTTACAATGGGGTAGTTTCTAGAGAGGTAAAAATTTGTCAGTGTGTGAACAAAAGGACAAACCAGGGTGTTCATCTTTGCTGGAGGGGCTGCGGATCTTTTCATGCACTGGTTGTAGCACAAACATGTTACAATGCTTAAACTAATTTTATAAAAAAACTGTGTGGTTGAGTTTGTCGCTTTGAATAAATTGTGTAAAAATAGCACATCTAGTTATAGTGCAGTGAGCTAGCTGTGTGTGCTTGGCAACAAGACTTTTCAATTGGATAGTACTGTACGTTAAATTGTTTAAGATTATGAACTTGATTCTAATTGGCTGAGAGAGTTGGGGAAAAGGTAGGGTGAATGCACAGTTGACAAATTACTTGTTGCAGCTAATGCAAGAATCAAATGCAGTGACCGCTTTGAAAGGAAAGTGTTATAGTGCTAGCTTTGAATTTCAAGGAAGTATAGTATCCACTCCCGCGCAGAAGGATGTAGCCTTACCAAGATGTGACTGGTACAAAGAAGTTATTTTGGTTGTTAATTTATTCACACAACTCCCAGAAATGGATGAAGTGACCATGCTTGAAGATTCACATCTGTGCCAATCCTTTTTCATGACAAATGCACTTCAAATACTACTTTTCACAAAAACAGAAAATTTTGTAACTTGCTCCTCCCATTTGTCTCGTCGGTAAATTGCCTTGATGTTAAATTTTGAAGGCTGGCCATGTGCTGCACACTATACAGATTGGACGATGAGTGTAGCTGTCCACTTACGCTAACTGCAATTAATAGCTGTGAGTGCATCAGCTTGCATTCTCAGGTGGGGGTTGGGGTTGGGAAGGGTGTTGGAACTTGGGAGAGGCTGGCTTGCCCCCAAAATTCTAGCATTCTGAGCAGCCCATTTTCTGCATAGCTACACCACTCACAACTCACAAGGTACTCTCAGCCTTTGCTCACAGCTGGTTATAGACGATTGCTTGAATGCAGATGGTTGCTGCCTGCCTGAAAGCCATAATGGCCTCAAGTGAATACCAGTGCTCATGACTCATTTCATTTCATTTATTTTCCACAAACATCATAAAATATAGACAGATATAAATTTACAGAAAGCGGTGGAGGAAGCCTGCAAAAAGCAAATGCTTGTAAAAAGCAGGCCACCTTTATAAAAAAAAAGTCAACAAGAAATACGGACACAATAGAGAAATCAAATAACACAGACATAGTAACAGCCCCCTTCCCTCCCACTAAACCCCAACCACCCACCATCCATGACAGAGTAAAATAAAAAAGATCATAGGTAACAAAAGACATCAATACTTATCAATTAAACATAATTTGAATTTCTTGGTAAGTCATGGGACTGATGCAACTTCTAAGATTTAAAAGTATGTCCAAACTTGTGAGGCTTGTGACAATGGCATGGCCGGAGCAGCATTCAGTTTTTTGCAAACTCGGTGAGCCCCTTTAGGTTGCATGCATTTTTCCATATGAAACGAAAGCACTTGCAACTGGCTTGTGGCGGCGAAGTGGCAGCCAGCTTTAAGTTCCAGCACATACGTTCATGGTTTTAAGGGGATATGGTAAGGCACCGATTGAATCTTTACATCAGATTGTGATGGGAGGTACAGGAAACATTTAATTGTCTTCATTCGAGAGGAGCATTAATAAGCATGCAATTATTTCTTTTAACTTCCTCTGCAGGGAAACCTGAGTACGCTTTGATGAGACCGTTATCTTACAAAGGCACCAATGTGGCAATTATCTGTTTCGATTTGATGGCCCCTGAATCTCTCTTCAATGCAGTATGCAAGGTAAGTATTCCATACATCAGCTGAATCTTTCCACATTAGGTTTTTGTTTTTCCCCTCTTCAGACAATTATTCCTTTCCGGTTGCAACCTTTTTGATAAGGAAGTAACCGTTTCCTTTTCAAATTCACAACCTTGACCTTAGTTGAGCCTCTTCATGTCTGAGTGCTGTTGGAGAAGCAAGTATTGCTGTGTTCCATCAAATATTTTCAGATTTCAGCCCATCTTCAAAAAGCCACTTCCTTACAGATGTGCACTGGTGGTACTATGGGGGAGGGGGATGGATTGGGGGCATGAGTTTGAGTGTGCATTTCCTCCTCCCCCATTTTAATTTCTACTTCGTTAGCCCCCAATTAAAAAATATGTAGCTGACGTGCCATTTGTCTCCAGTAATTTCTATCACCCCGAGAAATGTCTGAGTGCTAGCAGTTGCTGTTGCCCAGATACATACTGCTAAATAATGTCACATTACAATGCAACATGAAAAAGTTCAGTTTAGACTGTTTCTTCCTTTGGGTTTAGCCCCAAAAAGGTTGAAAAGGTATGGTTTGGATTGTGTTGAGGCATAGGGTATCTATACCTACTTCAAAGCACCCCTGCAGGCCAATTTTCCTAGCTCAGCCATTGCTAAGACCAGAAATCATAGATGTGAGAAAATTGCTTGGGGGATGGGGGTGGTAATGATGGGAGGGGGGTAAAAAGGTACCCCAGAATGCCTTCTGTATCCAGGAGGCCTGCCACCATTTTACAAGCCTTGGCTGTTGGTCTGACTTTGCTTCAAGGCCAAGAGACATCCTTCATGTAAAACGCAGTCGTAAAATGTTGATTGCATCTTTTTAAAATTTATGCAATGTACCATTGTCAACACAATGACTTATGACTGTAATTATTATCAGTTATTTGAAACATTTCCTACATGTGTCATCTTTGTTAATACCCTAGCTGTTGAAATCAGACAATAAGAACACATAGCTTACATTCCATATGGGCAAAGCGCAACTAAATCAATTAGTCATTACTCATTCTTATCATTTGGTTGTCTTTGTTGCTTTAGCCCACTTCTTGTATTCAAAACTTTATGTTCAGTAGTAGAGCAGGGTTTGCCTTGGACATACTCTGAGAGGAGTCAGAGTACAGCATAACTCTCTGTTGCTGGAGCTTGCTCTCATGAATATCCTATTCATGCATTAAAGGGAGAATGCAGTCACCCCAATAAAGAATTGTATAGTAGACTATCCTATTTCCTGAATGGCTCTTGAGGATCATGTGACAGTATTTTTCTCACTCAATTGTAAAATTTACAAGAAGCAACTGCTTGGTTTACCTTTAATATGCAATATTTATGTCATAAAATATTATGAAAGATACTTGGAAGAGAAATAGGAAGAAATTTGTGAAATATAGCTATTGTTTCAAAATAAGTTTGGGGCGACTGCTTTTGACCTTTAATTAGCCATGTAAGGCAAGCTGAAGTTTCCTGTATAGGCCTTAGATAAAGGCTTTATCTGCTGTATATCCATCTCATCTTCCTTAGAGCAGTATGTTTCATTTCAATTTAAACAGGACTCAAATGTATAAAATTAGGAAAATATATGTTACAGCTGGTTGAAAAATGCATTGGTCTAATTTAGTCCTAGCTTCAGAGGACATTTTCAAAACAAGATATTAATGTTGAACTTAATTCCCTTTGCGGAGAGGAGGAAACAAGTGACAGCTGGAATACGGAAGATTTAAATTGTGACAGAATTCTTCTGCTTCTGTGTTTGACTTATATTACATGAATGTAAGAGGTATGCCTTTAGTTTAAAGGGAATATGCAGTCCAGCCTCTGAATTGAATTGGTATCTTGCGTGTCTGTTTTGGTCTTCATTACCTCTTATTAACATAATTATGTAATTCTCGAATTTGCCCGTAAGTACCATCTGGCATAATTTGTTGGCATCAGGATGGCACCCTCCCATGACTAGAGGGTGATGTGGTAGGACCATGTCCCTAGGAACTGAAGACAAGGTGGTCAGGAAACCCCAAACTAAATTGTATCCTGGTATCTTAACTCATGTGTGGCTTGTTTTAATCATGTGACACTTTTTTTTTTATTATTTTTTGAATTCATTTCAAATTAATGTCATTGTTTACATTTTCCATGCAATGTTTTTGTTCTGAAACTTTATGAAAGATACTTGTAATCAGGTAATGGATATAAGAGGAGATTTTTAACATTTTAAGCTGATATTTCAAACTAAGGTTGGGGACTCTGCATATCCCCTTTAATTGTTTTGAAATATTTCTTTTGTGCCTTGTAACTTGACTGGGTGTTTAGCTGAATGTTTGCCTCATGATAAAGCCTTAGATTTGTGCCAAGTGATGTATTTTTAGATAAAAAAGGTCAACTTTTTATTGTCTTTAGGCTCAAAAGTTGGAATTTTAAGAGGAACTGGTAAAACCTTTGGCTCCTACAATATTGGGAGTATTATTCTAGCTTATCAATAATGGTATCTGTAGCTTTGCCCTGCATGGGTGCGTATGAATAAAATAAGAACTTTGAGGCTTTAGAATGTATATAGTAGGCCTATTCTTCATTCCACAATGACAGCCCACTGCCTTCTAATTTTCCCTAGGTATAGCTCAAGGGTTTTCTGCTTTCAATACTGTACATTTGGTGAAGTTATAAAAGTGACCTCGTAAATTAATGTTCACTACAGTTCCTAACTTGTTGGGTGTATATGGCACAGAGGCAGCCAAGTGAAAATATTCCTTCTAAACGATTATGCATAGGCTTTTGGATTTCATATTTGCAGATGACTATTCAGAACGGTTTTGCACAGAGTGTATCGGTTGCCCCCTGTTTCCTTTTTTTTTCACTTAGGCTGTAGAAGTATTGATGGAAGCATGTGGGGTGTAAACAGGGCAGAGAACTGGGAGGGGGACCTGTCTTCCCTACTTTTGAAGGTGGAGGACGAAATTTTGATATATACTGTCGTTGCTGTGTTCATATACTTAACAGGTTAGGGCTTAATATACTACAGTAACATTAGCATTTTCACTCTTTATTCTATGTTTGGCACCTTTTAGTGCTCCATTTTTGAGCAAAATAGACAGTGAAATGAATATAAACAATGTATCTCTATACTTGTGTATTCATCACGTGCAGTGTGGTTCAGCAACTGCACAACCTCAATTACTGGAAAAGGGTTTTACCATTTTGTACTTGTTTGTACGGGTAATAACCACTTATTACCACATACTACCAGTTTTTTACCTCTGTTCTGGTAAAAACAGGTTTTTTTCTGGCAAAAACCCAATCCTGGTTTGAACTAATCAACTTTTTTTGGTACTTATAAATTTATTTGTGTCCACATTACCATATCACCATGCTTGTGTACAGCAAAACACTCAACAGTACATTCCCACTTGTATAATGAAGTATGCTTTTCATCTCAAATGTATTCCCTCATATATCAGATTTTATTATTTAATACTCTGCATGTCTGTTGAATTGCTTAGATAACATAAGTCATGATACTGCGGCATATAGTCTTTTGTCGAAACTTAGTCAGTGTACCAGGTAGCAGATGGTGCAGTGAAATTGTTGTGTCACTTTCGTCAAGTTCAAACCTTTAATTTCTCCTTCTGCAAAAGCTACAAAGCCGGCTGGATCAATTAGGTGAATGTGGCTTGTAGCTGACTAGTTATGACACAAAGGTTACAGCTTGCCACGAACGTGCCTTTGTATACATATCCTAGATTAGCTAACCTTGGTTTATGTGATTCCCAGTGATCTTATTTTGTAAAACCATTTAACAGACAAAGAAGCCAAAATTCGTTCTTGCGTGTTAGCAATATTGCTGCTCTCGATTACACAAGTTGCTGTGTTGATTGAAATTGAAGGAACACCCCTTTCATTAGTCTATTGGTGATCATCGTCAAGGTAATCATGCAGATACAAGCACTCCACAGAAAAGCAGAAGAAACCATAGGTCTCGTTTTGAACAATAAAAGCACTATACATCAGCATATATGTACAACAACAGTGTCCCAACTTCATGTTTAGACATGTTTGCTAAAGGATTCTGTAGCAGACCTATTCTGTAGGCAGCTGCTAGGAAGCCTCGGAACAGTGAACATTGTTATACAGTTCAAATTGTACAGATGGGCTATGACTGAATAAATATTTGCTGTCTGAACCTCTCTCCCCTCCCTCACAGAATCCCCAGTCTTCTTCTTCCCTTTTTCTCCCGCATTCTTTTCTCTCCATGCCTTATGATCTCCTTTCCTATTGCCCACCCCGCTTTCATTTCTTCTCTGCATGCAAGCTCCCCCTATCCCTTTGTTTGTTACCATGTTTTTTTCATGGTTAGGCACTATTTTTTGTCCAAATATCTGAAACTTTTTAAGTGGAGGATTTTACAAAAATATTTCTACAAACTCTGCTCACAGTGGGGGTTGTCACCATTAGGGTAAACATTGTCCCCTGCCCCCTTATCACATCATATGCATATACCCAGTTTCCTCTCCCCAGTTGTCTCTCATCCCGCCTTTCCTCTTTTCACCTTGCTTGCCCCTCCCTATCTTCCCTTTCTGTGTCTATCAGTCTCCACTCCCTCTTGCTCTCCTCTTCATCATGTAAATACTTGCTGTATAGCCTACTTGTTGACAGGGTGTGATACTATGTGGGCTCTCATAGGTGTATGAGGGGGGTGTGGGGGATGCAGCCTCCCACCCCCACTTGGACAGAAAATTGGTTCTTTTGGCAGAAAAGTGTATGTGATTTCAAGGAAATGTGTTAAAATTTCAGGAAATAGTGCTGCACCACCCCCTCACCCCTCCTCCCCCCCCTTGAAATTGGAAATAGTCCTGTGTACTTGTTGGCATGTCATGAATGGCATTGGAAATTAAATCTACAGCAAATGTTTAAGAGTTGGACAAATTGTGCCAACTGAATTGATCTGTGTCCAACAAAACAAAAGGAAGTCACGTAAAGGGCTGTTCACAATAGTTTAGTGATATGTCCCAGTGTAATACTTTGTCAGCTTGGCATTTGTTGTACAGCTCTTCACTTCCCCGAGACCTGACAACTGATATTATAATTCCCGTTTGATGACTTTCAATTCCATTTTTTGTGTACTGTGAATCCTTCCTTTAATTTCCAGCCATAATGAACTCTTATGACCTCTCATAAAAGTAAAATTATTATACTAGCTTTCTCAACTTTCTGAAAGTTCAACTTGCAGCTGTTCTTGGTTGTTTATTTGCCGGAAATTTCTTCTTTGTTATTCTTTGCATTCTTTCCTTTGTCCCTTTTGCTCAATGATTTGGTAGGGATGTTCTTCCTTAGTAAGTGTAGGGAAGTGATAAGATATTTGTATTGTTGGCCCTGACCAGAGGCAAAATGAATTTGAGAGCAGCTTTTTTCTGTCAATACGTCATGCAAAGACATATTGTACATAGAATTACAACATATACAACATCCATCATAGTAAAATGACCCTCAAATGAATTCCTTTTTATAGCTTCAAGCATATATATTTGTGGTTTTGTTGACTAAAAGAAATTCTTGATGGGGGTGGAGTTCCAGGCAAGATGTGAACATGAGATTCAAGGCTAGCTAACAGCTGGACAGACTCACGAGGGGGAAATACCGATGTGATGCATATAAATATGATGTAATATGTATGGTATGTTTTTGGTGAAAGGATCTCTTACCAGTTAGAGAATGTATCCGTGTGGAAGGAGCAGGGCCAGCATCAAGGTTTTACTAAAAAAAGAAGAAGAAGAAGCATTAGGAGTACGGGGACGGTCATGTGATAAATCTGTAGTGTAAAAATGCATGTATTTTTAGCTGTAATGTAAGCAAAATTTGTAGCACATGAGTTGTTCTTTAGTATACCCTTGTGCCCTTTTAGCAGTCAGACCAGTGGCAGAGCTAGGGAATTGGGTCAGAGGGTGAAAATGGCCTGTGGGCACTTTGAAGTAGGTAGATACCCTATGCATCAATACGGTAAAAACCAAAAAAGGATGCCGACAGGCGACTTGAGTACATGGCAGGGGGGGGGGCGACGACCCCCCTGACTACATGAACACTCAGCAAATGAGTCAGACTCACACTGGGTTTGTTCCTGTTGGTCAGTTTGGAGGCTGGTGTGACCTCGGACTGACATCTCAATTAAGTAATGTTACGTTTGTGACCAGGCCTACATAATACAATGCCTGAAAATGTTGCACTACCTTTTTCTTAAGTTGGTATGTCATTGGTATGGAGTCAAATTTTATCCAAATAACAAGTGTTGAGGGTCTTTGCCAATTGATTTGAAATCAAACTGATTTGTCAATGGAAGCACAGAGGTAACATACTTTCAGGTTCAGCAAGGTAGATGGCTACCCTTCATATGGGAAAATGTGTACTGGGTATTTGCTCTTAGAAATTGTAACATCCAACACCAATATTTGCAAGTATCAGTCCAGTTTGTGGTCAGTTGTGGCTTGCCCATCACTTACAAGTGATAGTAATTGGGTTCATTGGTCAGGTTAACCTGATTTTACCAATTCAAAGCCCAAACTTACTTCAAAACATCAGTGAACCCTATCAGACCTGAAGATATTTCACTTCTTAGCATTTGTCTGTTTCGTAACACAGATTTACATAACCAGTTATCTCACAGGAATTTAACAATTCCTGGATTATGACAAAAATATTGCCACATGATTAGAAAGAGCCAGTCCATGGATTAGAATATAACATTACATCCTAACATGCTAATTCAACTTAGGGTCATTCGCCTTTTAATGTTTTATCACCCAGTACAGTGATATGGATTTCACAATTCTTCGAAGTACACTGTGTGAGCCATACTGTCCTCTTACAAAGTGATTGCTGTAGTGGCCCACTGTTTAAGATCTGAGTGTTTATTAGGTGCTTTAAATGTACAAAGAGGTGATTTCTCTTGAGTTGGTCACTGCAGTAGCTCACAGAATATCATTAGCATTAGAAACTGTTCTTAAAGTGAGGGGGAGGGGAGGGGGGAAGACTAAATTACATTTTAGAGTGTTGTTCTCAGGGAGGGTTCTAACTTTTGAATACTGAGAGTCCTTAAATGCAATTTGATGGTACATTTGTGTAACAGGAAATTTACTTACCCTGAAAGCCCTGGGTTGAATTTTCCAGGGAAATTCCCCCACCCCACATCAATTTTCTGTTAATTCACATAGTTATCATAATGTGAACTTTATATTTCATTTCATAAAATGGATATTAATCTGCTGACAGTGGGGGGAAGGCATGTGTCCCACATTTGTTCTCCCACCCAGTGTGCCCCACCCCATGTGCCCCCTAAATTAGATACTGAGTATAAAAAATTATGCACAAACACACTGTTTATCAATCAGTTTGGACACAAGGACCCAATGTCACTTTATCAGTCAATTAGGGATCTAAAATTGCACAAAACGTTCACAATTGCACACAATTTTTGCACCACACTTCTCTCGCATGTATTGCTTGTCAACTTTGTGAAGCACTGCCTTACTGGGAAATATATTCGTGTATTTCCAAAAGCTATGGGACCACTGCGACTGTTTTTAGCCCTCTCCATTAAATACGATTCCCACATTGCTTATCATTTAGTCTAATTTTAGTTCCAAAACTGTTTAGATAGTGATTTTTGTTGCCTTTGTAATGCACTGTATCCAATAACAAAATAGCAGCTCATAGGCCCTAGGTTTTCAAGTGACAGCCCCAAGCCATTTGTGGCCCACAACGTCTACTAATGTGGCCTCAGTGGAAGGTACGAGGAACCAGAACGTTTTTTTTTTACGTGCAGTTTCCCGAGTGCTTTCTAGAGCTTTTTGATGTCACATTTTCCGTTGAAGGCTAACTGATGATTCAAATATGGTGGATTCAACATCTAGTTACAAATTTATGCTTAAAGTGGGATTTACTCAAATCTACTTTTAGTGTCCAGGTCCTCTCCCATACTGATGACCCACGTATGGTAGATGCATTTTAAGAGTGCAATTTCCTATTGGGATGCCAAATTTTCTTTTCATACTGGCGGCTGTGGGGTGGAGGCTGCGGTCGGGAATTTGAGTTGTAGAGTGCATTTCCTGCAATCTAGTGGGATTTTTATTTCAAATTTTGTCACTTCAGCCCAACCTTGGTGGAACTGAGGTCAACTTCCTTCCCATATGGTGCCCCCATTTTCCACGAAAATTATGCTGAATACCAGAAATTTTCAGCACACTTTACTCGTGCACAAGTAGTTGGTCTCAGTGGGTACTAAACAACTGCCTTTCCTCATTGCTGATGAAAATGCATGAATGTATTAGTCACAATTTTAATCTTGAGGCACCTTAAACCCTCTAACATTCATACAAGGCTTCTTTCCTCCACATTTTCCTGGTGAGGCCCCAGATGCACCTTCGATGCTCTATACTGTTAGGGCTTTCCCTCTGTGGCATTCTTGTTAGGTAGGTGTCAACATTAGTTCCTATTGAGAAGCGCAAGTCAAATTATCATTCTTAAGTCCATTGCAAACCTTAACATTATCTGTCATCCCTACACACACCCCATTCCCCTGCATGATGAAATCATTAGTCCGAGTTAGGCTTTCAAAATGTGGTAAAATTGTGATTTGTCATTTATTTTTGTCGTCTGCTTAGTGCCCGTCCACTGCCATTTGGAGATGGATTGTTCATTCTAATGATAACAATTTTTTAAACACCCCAGAGCCTCTGGGTGCCTCAGCCCCTGGACCCACACCAGAGCATTGTTCCTAGACCCTGCCAAGGTCTCTAGGGGCTTTGCGGCTGGAGCATTGCTCAGTCTTTCATGTTGGTATGCCTCTCCCTGTTGTGCCCCCAGTGCTCCTCCCTTTTAAAAGTCTGGTGATTCCACTGCCTGCTGATCATTTTGCACTTGACACAAAAAAGAATTTGCCTAAGAGCCATTGTGAAAGGAGTGATTCCACATAGGCCTAAATGCCTTAAAGTGTTATAAATAAATGGTTAGGACTTTGTGTGAGACTGTGGGTATTTTTAGGTAGAGGAAATTTCCTAGGACACATGTCCAACAGAGAAAGAGGAAGAGTTTCCATCCCAGGAGGAAATATCCCTAGCAAATATTTTCAGGGTAGGGGTAAGGGGTACTGAGAGGGAAAGGGAGAAGAAAATTCCTAATCCCAACAATGTATCAGTATCAAGCACAACCTTGCATTACAGAGACTTGCTCTTGGTCATAAAATTGTTCATGGGTACTGTCCAGCTGAATTTACTCAATTCATTAGACCTAGCACTCGTGCCCCTGGAAGGCTTCTTCACTGGACTGCGAAGACTCAGACTTTCTATAATTCCCCCTTTGTTCATTTTACAAGACTTTGGAATGATCTTCCTCTGGATTTGCAGGAAATTCCCTCTGTGAGGAGCTTTCGTAAGAGACTATCTGATCATTATTTATATATGTATTAGGTATTCTTAAGATAGGGTAAGGGGTGCACTCACTTCACTGTGTGTGTTTCAGATCTCTGGTCTATACCCACTTACCTGGTACCTTCACTATTGTTTGTACCAAATATGTAATAATAATAATAATAATAATAATAATGATTTTGTGTTGTTAGGCTAGCCTAAAATGCCACGTGTGTGTGCTTCAGGAGTACATGCGATGCATGAAAATAGGTGCAGACAGAATATTGCAGAGCTTACATTGGAGCAAACATTGAAATGAACACGAAGAGGTGATTACATACTGTGCTCCCCCTCCCCAATGAAGCAAACTCAGCATTTTTAGTTCTGTGTATTGGGAAACGCTGAGTCAGGAATTCATCCATAAGGCATATCAAGGTAAACAACATTTGGATGCATACTGTACATACCATAACACTTGTCATAGCATCTATGACCTATGAGTAACCTGATTAATTTCAGCGTAGGAACAGGAAGTAAACAACCTTTGAAAAAAATGTAAAATTAAATATTTGAAAATGATAGTGAGTTACAACATTTTATTTCCATGAATAGATAACAGTGTTTGGCATCCTATGTGATGTTTTCTTTGCATTGCATAAACTAACAAAGAACTTGCTTTTCAACAAAATAACCCAAACATGTATCATACAATGTTTTGAGTGCAAGTACGAATGCGAGTTTGTGTACACATTTTCTGTCGATACGAGCGCAACAGCTTGCTTTATCACTTACCAATAACTTTTAAAACCCGTGACACTATAAACTAGCACGAGATCCAGCTCAGCACAGATCCATATTCATGGTATGTGACTCAGTAGTACATGCAGACAAATGTTCTAGGGCCTCATGTGAAACCCAGGCTAATAGCCAGACAAGGTACTGAGGGGTGGCAAAAAAGCTGTCAGTGGGGTGAAATATTTTTCAGGGGGCAAGACACTAACATGCATTATTATTAAAGGCAATGGAAATTTTTTTCTAGGGGCAAAAATTTTCCAGGGGGGCTTTACCCCGACTCCCTCTCGGCTATGGGCTTAATCAAACCTCAGGCTGCAGCTACCACAGCAAAGCTGCATGGGCTGCAGCCATGCTTTGTAGTGGCTGCAGCCCCAGCAGCTTTGCTGATGAGGCTTTCCCTGCAGGCCTGCCTTTTTTGACATTGTGTCTAAAGAGTAAATACAAGTGCATACCCACTTTATGTCTAGAACAACCAAATAAAGGATTGTAAACAGTTCATTGTTTTGTTTACTAGAACTGTAGAAAGCAGAAGGAAAAATTAAAAACCACACACCTGGTATATTCAGACTGAGGAACGGATGGAAGTGAAGTCAGGTGACCTGACAGACCTCTTTGTACCTGTTTTGTCTCACGTTACAAGATTATGATACAAGTCAGGAAATCTAATTCACAATACAATGGACCAACAAACCTGCAATCTTTGGTTTAGAACCAGATAATGGATGGACGGCTTGCCCCAGAATTATTCCCATCTGTTTAACAAATCAATCTACCCACAGCTATGTAGTCACTTTGACTAGTAGTGGAGGCAATTCTTGCATTGTCTCTTTGATTAATTGGTTTTGTGATTTGATGAACCAATGGTTAACATAATTATTTGGGCAGCTTGAATGAACAAAAGAATGTCTGGGGTCAGGTTGATGTGCATGCCCACAGTTCACACGTCTTGAAATCTGATCGTGAACATTTCACACATGTGAATGAAACTATATATGAAGTAGAAGAGTGAGATTATGCTGAGTTGTTTACATCAAACACTTGTTAGATAATAGCTATAGGCTTGAAAGAATGTAAGGCTCATAACCAGCTTGCCATTATTTGGGGGGTGGGAGGTGGTAGAAGGGGGACAGGGTGAGTAGGGTAGGATGTTTGTTTTAAACAAATTGCTCTGGATCAATGCCCCTCCCCATATGCCTGTAGGCTTGTAATACACAAGCCAAAAGTGACCACATTTAGGTAACATTGAAAGAGGAGTGGGAGGAGAGGGTAGACATATTCCTGGCACACCCCACAGCAGGGGCTTTGAGCAGAGGGCTGGCAGGAACTGTAGTATACATATTCCTATCAGCATTGTATTCTTAGTTTTCAACTTCTTTCTTTCACCATCCATTACATACTTCCACTGCACTCTTAAAACACCATGGTTAACTTGAACAAGGATTGGTGTTCTATTTTTTCCAACATAATCCTGGTTATCTTCCATGAAATCCTAGTTAAACTAATGCAAATTCTGGTTAAAGTAACTAGGATTTGAGTTAGTTTAACTAGGATTTCATGAAAAATTTAACTAGGATTATGTTTAAATAAATAGAACACTGATTCTGGTTAAATTTTACCCCAGTGTTTGAAGAGCATGTAGTGAGAAAAATGAGAATGGTGAAGGCAAAAATGGAGAAGGAAGAGTTAGGCTCTAGGGCGCCCTCTGTTGGAAGGGGTTCTCAAAGTGCTATTAGTGTTTTGCCAGATGATTATTGCAGGCAATAATGGTATAAATATGTAAATAGGAGGTAAGTATCGGAGCTCATAGACTCCTAAACCAGCAGAGTTTTGGGGGAAAGTGCATACAGTATTATTGCAATTAAGAGGTGGTATTGATACTTGTTCTTCAGGTGTATGGTACTACCTTAGCTTGGTGAGGTGGGCAGGCCATGCCGGAGATGTGCATTCTTTTGCCTGAAATATTATCTACAATAAATTTGCCTGAATGAGCGGCTGCACTTTTCCCACCTCATCCCCTGCCACTTTTCTGAATGCCTATGCATATATTCTTGTCATTATGTTATGAATTAAGAAACAACTCTGGGATAGCAATGGCCCTGGGATTTCCCCCCCCCCCCCATCCCACACACTTTCTAATTTTTCTATGTGCCTATGCCTATGCCTTTTCTTGTAATGTTATTAATTAGGAAACAACTCCTCAAAGTGCTTTCACATATCTGTGACCTATTACGCTGGGAGATTTCAGTAAAGCCAGTGCCAGCTACTAGAAACTGAAAGGAAACAAACGTATTTATCTGACGTGAAGTTCATAAACAAGGAAATTATAGATTTGCGTTGTCCTTGAATACTTTGAGCAGTATATAATACTTTTATCCAGGGGTTTGTGTTTTTCTGGCTTCTTTTGAGTAAAGATGTGACAGAAGAAGTGTTACTTTCAGTTGTGCCTCAGTTTGTCTTATAACTAGTAAATTGACAATTATTAAACATGCACAGTTTAAGTCGTGGACAGAGTAGGGAAAGTGTCAGTTGAAAAACAGTTGTGTGTTTTGAATTGCCATCACGTTGTAGTTGTACGTGATCCACTTACTGGATAATCATAATTGTTAATGGCAAAAATACAAGAAAAAAGAAAAGAATAAATCAGTGACCTGCATCAGCTGAATCCCCAAGATATGGTTGAAGAACAGGTATTAGTAACAAAAGAAGGAGATTTGTAGTAGGATCCTATAATTGTGACCATGTTTTTAGCAGGGAAACTCTTTCTGAAACAATATTATTCTTTTCAATCACATACTTTCAAAGTTTATTTGAATTTTAACAGCGTTTGGATGATAATTATATAAATTCATCAACTGAAAGGAATTGGAGGGGCTATTTCTTCTAGCTGCTGATTCAAATCATTTTTCATCTCTGCAATTGCAACTGTGATTGGTCAGTTTAATGCATTGTATGATGAAATAATATTGAAACATAGAAGAATTTTATGCAAAGGCCAATAAAAATTGGGTTGGGGTGGAGGTTCAACTCCCCCCCCCCCCCACTCTCAATTCCATGATTTTTATCCACTCTGTATGTAACTTTTTCTTAGATAATTTCATATAACTTCTGTTGAGGTTGAAGATGTTTGTCCTGTAAGAATTGCAACATGTGTAGACCTCTAGGTACTGATAAAACAGAATACTGTATGGTATTCTATTACTGTAGTCCAGCCTAGGCTATAGTAGTCCAGACATTATCAACATTATCATAGTTGAAGGTATGTCAACATACAAACAGATGAGATGCTTTAATTACTCAGCAGGTGGAGAAAAGAAAATTCTGCTCAAGCATGATCTTTTGGAACTATTTTAATACCCTTTGATAACCATTTCCAAGATATACCTCTTAAAGCACTGTTTCCTTAAATTTTAACTCCTCTGTCATCAGTGTAAGGGACCACTTATATTTAGGGGCTGATTACTTTTGCCTGAAATTTTAAGCTTACATGTATTCCTGAAAAAAATGTGTTTATTTTGCCTGAAAATTCAGTTTAGTTCAAATTTATTTCTCCTATGTTTAACAGAGATAACCAGTTGAAACAAACGTGTGTGGATGCAAAAACATATGATGGGCACTAGAAAATAGAGAAAACTGTTATGAAAGCTAGTGACCAATTTAAATAATAAATACACAAAAACAACATGAACACAAAAGACCTTAATAGGGCTAATGTAGAAACTAATCATGGCAGATGGAAAGGGGAGCAGAAGAGGAAAGGCAAAGAAGGAGAGAAAGAGACGTACAAGACGAAGAAAAGAAGAAGAGCAGCTGCAGTCCCCAACCTTCACCCCCACCCCCATCCCATATGTGTATGCCTTCAGGGCATACACCACACCCTAGCCCCCACCCCGCCTAATATGGGTAGGTCTTTAGGGCATACCAAATTTTGAAGGTTGAATGGTCAAAAGATTGCATGAGAAATTATCTTGTGCCTCTTCCCATATCAAAATTTGCATATTTAAGAAGATGAAGATGTATAACAGGAACGCTCTTGTAGAGTGAGCGATTTGGTAGGAGTTGCGGCTATTTTGGCATGAAATATGCAGGTTTGACAATAGATTTATTGACCTTTAAATGCTGTCTGAATCATTGCTCTCAGGACACAATGTGACTCATTTTCAGTTTGTAATGTTAGGCCTATATGGTGGTATATTTAAGATCATTGAGAAAGTGCACATTAAAGCAAGCAACTCACCTTCTAGGTTCACTATATTGGTTCACCTATCATAGGCATACAGGACCTATTTTTGGGGTGGGGGAGAGGGGAAGGGGGAGGAAAGAGCCATTTTTTGCCTAAGAGGAACCATTAATACAGAGGAAATTGCCAGGGGCTGAAGCTTCCAGAGCCCCCCCCCCTCCCCCGGTTGGTATACACTTCCTTTTCGTCACATGTTCTGGTGTTTTGAGTAGATCTGGACACATTGAGCATCTGTAGATTCCCCTGAGTCAGTTCAGTGCAATTACTTATCCAGTTTATACTCAATGTCACAGCAATCAGATTTATTAGTTTTCAACAGAATTCAACTATCAATTCTTCCAGACTAAGAATCCCTGAGGGAGCTTAATCTCATATTGTATGGAACATTACATGTATCCATGGCAACATAGAACACAAAACCGAACACAGAAATGGTTTTCCATACTTTCTGTCTGCCAATGAAACAATTACCTTTTTATTTCATCCTTCAAATTTCATATTTGGGAATTTCCAAGTAGTTCTTTGTGTATTTGATGACTCAAACATTTGAAGGTCTCAGTCTCATCTCAGTTTAAGAGATTGAAGACGGTATCATCTATTTACAAAGGCAGCCTCATACGTGTTACTTATGACAGGTTCCTGTTCATACTTTTGTATCGACTCATACAAATGTTTTTACAAGACGCGAGAAGTATTGACCGTTTGGAATCATCAGCTGCTGATGCAGTATGAATTAACTTTCGTAGAAATTATTATGACTAAGTCAGTTATAGAAAATAATATACAACATACTGACTCAGGGTATGGTCCTTACGCTTGATTACATGGCTTTAGAGCCATGGGTAGCTCAATGGTGATCAGAATCAATGAAAATATTTATTTGTTCATGGGTGGGAAAGTAAAATATATGTATCTGTAACTTCTTTGACTTCTTTGAAGACAGGTCTGGGGGTAGGATGTAAGTGCTTGTTGGAAGAATTTATGTGTTCAATGTTATGCTTTGTCTTTAGAGAAGGATTTGTACCTCCCTGATTGTACAACATTTGATTGTACGCAATATTATGTCACCCTGTGTAATAACATAGTCTACAGAGGGCAGAGGATTATGGTAAGAAGCTGATAAAGATCATCAGGAGTTTCAAATCTCGTAATTTACAAATTCAACATGTAACATGAATATAGGAAACATTTGAGTATTGTCAAAACATCATGCAGACTGTGTGAGTACGAGAGTAAAGTCAGCAGCCATTTTGATGTTGAAGCATGTCGGTAAATTTGTATGTACAGTGCTAACACTATATCACACTTCTGTACCACTCATAGAAATAAAAGTAAGGGAGAACGCTAACACAATGCATCCATGCATGTTTAACCGGTGAAGCTACGGAAAGTGTGAGGGCACTTTCGTTGTACGGCAAGAGACCTGTTGATTGATGTCTCTCCGTACATACAGTGTGCATTCTGCTGCAGAAGTTATAGTTTATTTTATGCGTTTTTCGAAAGATTTGGAGTAATTTTCACAACAGAAATAAGTCATGGTGCCTTAAGTATTTTGTTTTATACACCTAACTTGAAAACTTGTAGTTTATTTGCCAATACTTGGGGCAAAAGCAATGACGTGATATTTGTATTACGCGCAGGTGCTCCGTTGCCGTACAGACTGGCCAAATCAATGGCTTCAGTCCAGATCGGCTGAAGTCATTCTCCCTTACTTTTATTTCTATGGTACCACTATACTGTATTTACTAATGGTTCCCATGACCTTGTCCTGCTGGAAATGGTCACCCTTGTTACGAAACTTATCAGCCCCAATGCCTTGCATCTGGGGAGCAGTGGCATAGCTACAAGTATCTTGCTCTCCCCACCCCCCATCCTCCCATCCCCGAAGCCCTCACTGGAAAATTCAAGAGTGACAGAATGTACAAGTATATGAAAATCCCAGAGTGGAGAACATACACCCGTATATGATTCCAGATTTGAAGCCCCCACTACATGACATGGTGTACCCCCCACATGTACCCCCCAAAAACATACACAAATTTTTCTGGCTATACTATGCTGGGGAGACTGACCCAAGAGCAATTTTTATCTCTCTGAGATGGATTTCGTTTGTTACCTTGATACTACAATTTCCAATGAGGTTCCATTGATTGTAGATAGAAGGGTAAAGAGTAAATAATCGAAAAATAAGTGAAATTTGGTAAATCAGGAGACTGCTTGAAATTTTGAGACACATGGAACCATGGCCGTACGGGACTATTTTTCTCAGGTAGGGCGAAGATTTTTGACCGACTCCAGACCTAATTAATTGGTCCAATTTTCCACCCGACTGAGACAAAATGTCTGCCCGATGTAGTCAGGTTTCTGACATTTGGGGGGTGGTCGCCCCCAGCACCCCCAGCCCGTATGGTCATGCATGGAACAATCAGGAGGGTTGAAATATCTTTTTAATAGCTTCATGCAAGCTCCCAGATGTGGTCATATTGTCACTATGGTACTCTACAACTTGAAAGTTTAAGCATACTTAGTGACATCAACCTCCATATTCAAAGGAGTTAATTTAAATATTCATAGAAGGTAAAACTTTTCTTCCCAGTGGCATCCAGAGATCACCAAACATTGTCCTGGTTGTCCAGTCATTCTGGTTGGGTGTAAGATGGATCAACGCATAGAGTACAAGAAGGAACGTTGCTTAAATGGATCTGAAGATGAAACTCTTGAGAGTCCAGTCTCCCATGAAAAGGTTTGCAAAAATATTTTTTTGAATGAATTTTTATCTAGTAGCCTATTTTATTGCATTGCAAAGTCAGTAGCGGATCCAGGCAAGGGGGCAACAGGCGCCCGCCTCCCCTATTGGCCATCATGCATAAAAAAAGCTGAGGCAAAAAGAAAACGCTTCAAAATGTGTCAAATATAGCACCATTTTGCATCTCGGCCCTCTTCTAAAAGCAAATTTTCCAAAGGGGAGGGGTACACCCCTCCCATTATACCCCTACCCCAGGACAATGATCTATCAAACGTTGTGACCGCCTCTATTGAAGATTCCTGGATAAGTGGTGACATCTTGGACTCCTAACCATGCCAAATGGTGACCAGTAGCAGCACCAGGGTACTGGAAGTGGCCATTAAGGAGAGGTAAAAGAAATTATGGGAAGGGGGAGGAAGAGAAAGAGATTTTGCTAGAGGTGCAAATGCCCATTCCCCTCCCCTTAGAGCCATTGCTTGATGGTGATGTAGTATTGCAGAATATAAGGGGAAAGTTGTCACCATGAGCTACCAGCATGAAATAGTGACCTCCTGGAATTTAAACACAGATCTTTCCAAGTGGGTAGATTTGGAGGAATTACCAAATATTCTTAACCCTTCATTCCTAGTTTATGGTATGGCTTCAAAGCAGTAAGGTGAGGAATAGTGTCAGGGACTTTGTAGCGCTTTTCACACAACTGGGACACTGTTACTGTCCATTGTTGCTTTACTGTCCCTTTATTTATTGTCCTTTGCTATTCAGTCTTGAGGCAATTTACTTTGAACAGCTTTAACAAGCAGTTTCTGGTCAAAATTATGCAGACTGTTGATAAAATTGTAGTGCACTTTTTCAGTAAAAGTTGAAAAAAAAGAGTGCAGGTCATCTAGTGAGTTATGGCATGAAAGGAGATGGATCCAGTAGCCAGTTTGTGAATTTTGAAGGGGCAGAGTTTTGTTTGTAGTAGGTGTTCTTCTATGGAGAAATCTTTTGTCAGTTGTGGTGGGCAGGGTGAAGGGAAGACTGGGAAACCGGCCTACAGCCAAGGTGGGGGGGGGGGGGAGAGGGAAAGGCAGGAGGGTGGAGCCTTCAAGATTGTCACTCCATAGAAAGTTAAAGATTATCATCACCTCAATACATTTTTGTCCCCCTTGAAAAAAAAAATCCCCCATCCCTTCCCAAACTTACCTTGCCCCGCCTTCAACCTTGTCTGGTCACAGGCATACTGGAAGGGTGACAGTTTATATCAATATGCAGTTCCATTCACTATGTGTTAGTCTCCTCGTCAAGGAATGTGAATATAAGTGGGATTACCTTTTCATAAATTGAAATAAGGTAGGCCTATAGCTAGAACATCTAGTTCTCAAAAAGGGTGACCGGAAAAAGCACCGTTTGACAAGCCTACCTGGTAAAGTTTATTGTAATACAAAAATCAGGGCAGGGCTGGAATTGTATTTGTTTCCAGGAAAGGAAATCACATGTTGCCACAAGTTTTACAACATTTTCATAGAAAAGCTAAATATTACCAAAATATTCAGGACTCCAAAATACCAACTTTTCTTCTGGAAGAAGCTTCCTAAGTTTCCCTACATTAGCCACCAATATGCTCTTGGTGTGGTTGGTGGTTGTGCGTGGGCTAGAAGGAGTGGAAAGGTAGCCAATGAGTTGTAAAATGTAGATAAATGTAGTTGGTATGGTGAGTATAAACTAGTTTGATTGAATTCACAAGGTATGGCCTTCCTTCCCCAACCCCACAGGCCTATAATTAGGTTGTCTTACATGGAGGGGGCTCTTCCATTCAAGTGAAACCCATTTGAAGAAATTTATGAGTGTGAATACTGAGGCACGTGGCCACGGGAGGGGGGGAGGGCCAAATTTTTCAATAAGAGGTCTTACCCTGAAGGAGGAAAAAATTATTATTGAGACCAGAATTTTTGGTATACAAATATAAGAAGAACAAGTGGCAAATCTCATACCATTTTGCATCCAGAGTCCTTGAAAAAGTCAAAAATTTTCAAAGGCGAGGGCCTCCCTCTAGACTCCTCCCCCTGGTTGGTGAAACTCCAACATCAATGTGCCCCCAAAATTGGTTTATTCTGGCTATGGGCCTGTGAATACTGTCCTGGCTGTGGGACAGTCTGGGTCTGAGGAGAGGTAACACCATTTGAGGTAAGAATTAAGGAAGCTGACAGACACTAACCAGTGCAACTTTTACAAATTTTAGAATGTGTACAGTATATCCAAGAGTAGTCTGGGCAGATTTCTTAACTGAGCCATCCTACCCCTTCTGGTTATGGCCCAGGTCCGCTCCTCAAGGGCTGGGGAGACCACTTGGTATACAGGTAGATGCATAAATATCAGGTCAAATAAAGTCAACAGCAGCATGTGGTGTACTTTTACTTTATGAGACAAGCCTATGGATTGGTAATGCTTCAGAATCTTTAGAGAACTATATTCCTGCAATAAATCTTCCAAATAAGCTGGTAGTCTTCATAATTTTGAAAGAAAAAAAAAAAAAACTCAACTGACGGTGTATACTTTTAAGCTAGATTTCATGAAATTCTAAGCTACCATCAGAAATTCATTTCATCTACTTTGTTACCTTGGCAACATATCAGACCAATTTGATAGCACTGTTTTATTTAGTATAGTGATTCCTGTTGGTGAGCATCATTTCCTTGAAGAGCCTCTGCTATTTAACTAAACGAGTTCGTAGCTTGTTTGCATTTAAAGGCAGGGATAGTTCGTATCAGGGAGTTGCTATTCCCTGTTCGTATGTATTGAGGCAGGGTAATGAGAAATGAACTTTGCTTTGTAAAGAAGATCAATTGAAAATCAAGAATGTGGTTATGAAATGGTTTAATATCTAAACTGTGAGTCCTGACGAACATATTTACAATATTACAGTCAATTGTTCGAAGTATGAAATGTTTGTTTAGTCAAAACAGAGATGGGAGGCTTGGAAGCTACTTTGACTATTAAATGCCTAGATTGCTTATAAACCAGTTTTGTTGTGGTGGATTTCTATATTAAGCAAGGCATACTTGTTTTTGGCAAACATTCAATCTAAGACCTCCTATTTATTTGAAAGAAATAGCAACAGGTCAGGGGAATGTTAACATTCCTATTCACCAGCTCTTCTAAATAAGTTGTACATATGTAGGGCACAATGTGGGGTGTAGGCTGTACTCTTTGCATGGCTATTGACACCTTTTTCATTCAAGCGCAAGTCACATGGAAGGAACTGCACCACTTGTCATGATTGCACTTTTAGGAGAGGCAACTTGTACTCTTGCATGTCCTTCCTGCTTTCTCTCCAGCTCCTCAGCTTTTCTTCATTTGGTAAAATTTTACTTTTTTTCCTAAAACATAGTGACAATCTGTTTTGTTTCCTCATCAGGGTACAATGGCTGCCTCCCAGATGTCTGCTCAAGCGTACATCGAATGTTCTGCCAAAACAAATTCTCCTTGCGTTAGGGAAGTATTTGAATTAGCTGCCCTTGCTTCAATCGGAAAGCTGAATTTACAGAAGTCATATGTGGACTTAACATCAACAGTCCGGAGACGAAGCATCTCAACATCCCTTCAGACTCGAATGAGGAGGTCTCAGTCGGTAAACAGTGCACTGAAAGTACGGGCTTCCATGGTTGAAACAGAGGATGATAAAAAATGTGCAATAATGTGAAGGATTTTAGAAGAGTGCTACCTAGTGTGTCACACAGCTTATTTACATTTATCGGTTCCTTTCATCTGCAATTTATTTCATCTAAGAAACATTTTTGAATATTCAACTCAAGACCCAACTATCTGTGACACTTTCACCTTTGACCTCAGACTTAGTGTAAGGATGAGTTGCTCTGTGACCTAGTGAAGGGGGTGCTTTGCTGCAAGCCCAGAGGTATAGGGGACACAAGTAAGCCAGTTGGGTATTCAGTACTTCCGATGGGGTCACAAGGTCAGTTCTACTGTGACAACTTGTTTGCCACGGTAAGTGGTTCATGTGACCTTTGACCCATCACATGATGCTTTGCGTGAAAGCATTTTCCCATTTTGTCTATTGTGATGCCATAAATGTTTTTGTACCATTTTCATTTTATTTCAAACCAATACAGTGGGAGGGGTCATTGCCAGAAGTTGCCTTGTACCAGGGTCATACTATGCCATTGGAGCTGGTGTAGACAATGATCTTCGAGAGGCTGAGGGTCTGGCAAGAATTTGGCAGGTTTTCCTACAAGCTTAACATTGCCAGTCCTTAAAAAATCTTCTTGCTATAATCCATTCCTGTAAATAGTTTCTGTTAACGAAAAATACCAGAGCACAAAATTCTTGCAGAATGAATGAAGTTCTTGCAGAATGTATGGAGTGCCAGTTTGTCTTCTCGCAATTAGGGAAATCTACTCACATTAAGCAAGTGAAAATAGCAGCAATTATGAGCCCCCTGAGGAAAAATTACTGCTGGAAATGCGTTTCTGATCAGTTGTTTAGTGTATGCATTTACTTACTGTTGGATTAGGATGAATTTTCACTGCAGCAGAGATATATTTTTCCTCTGGGAAAAAATGTCTGGTGCATAGACTTGTGATCTCTGAACTCATTTCTACATCTGACTGTGAATGAATAATTTGAATGAATTGAGGCGGAAAAAGTAGGAAGGGGTAGGAATAGGGTGCATTAATGCCTACTATCTGGGGTCCCCTCATGTATGGTACCTGGTGTGGGGGACAGGGAGGCCCCTCATGTATGGTACCTGGTGTGGGGGACAGGGAGGCTGTCAGGCAATGTTGGCTCAAGTCAGGGGAATTTTCCAAGTTCATTGGTGAACTAAATGGGTGCTGTAAGTGTAGAAACCAATATGGTGGCCAATTGCCTTGATGGTGTACTCATTTTGCTCTCAAGGAGGGAGATTCTTCAATAAAAACCCAACATGCATTTCTGATTTTTCCTCAGGAAAAGCCCACAACTTTCAGTTTTCTTTCAGTAAAAGCCATAACTCAGTTTTTTTTTCAATAAAAACCCAAAATTTTCAATTTTTTTTGACAATGAAATCTCAGAATTTTTGGAGCACCAAACGTTCAGCATTCTCCATCCCTTAGGCAAACCATCATATTTGTCTGGGCTTTGGGTTTCTGGCCCCTCCCCCACTCTCAAGGATCTTTGTCCACTTATCAGGAAAATCCTGGTACCACCCCTGCAGAAGTCTTCGTAATGTTGGCTCTTTGCCCAGGAATTTAAGTATAATGCACTTGCCAAATAACAACTCTGTTCTGTGTTAATGTGCGGTTGGTTGGGGAAGTAGCAGCTCCCCTAAAAGAAGTTGATCATATACTTGGGCAGCAATCCCAGGGGACGGGGCAACATGTCCCACCGAATATTTGAGAAATCGCCCATTGACTTTGATTTTTCACACAGTAATTTTTTGGAAAATGGGGTCATGTACCCCTCAATATTGAGAACAAATTGCCACCGTTGATCATACATATACCCCAGGGGTAGGGAAGGTGACCAGTGCTTTTGTCACTTCTCTTTCTATAAACCCATTCCTCGCTAGTTACCCCAAGTACATTTTAATATCCATGTGTCAATTTTTTTCCCCACAGGTTGTGGGACGGTTTTCAAAAAATCTAAAAAGTCACTAGAATTTTTGAGTGGTTATTAATCTTAGGCGATGCCATAAAGACATATTTGCCATACTTCCGTCCTTATTCTCCAGGAAAAATTTATGGAAGATTGTGAGCTGAACCATAATAATAGACTTATATTTAATCCTGGGGTGAGTGAGGTCATTCATGTAATAATATTTCTTTCCTGAAGTGAGGGTTGGGAAGAGACTCACTGTCTTGAGCTTTGAATGCAGAAGTGTCAGTGTAATTGTGTACGGTAAACGGAAGGCATTCTAAAATGAATTGTGTTCCCTAGCTCAGCTAGAAAGGTCTTGATATCCCACTTGGCCTGAGAAAGTACTATACAGTAGTTTGCAAATGAAAAGGTTCATTAAGGGAGTCTATTGTTAACATGTGATCAAGGCACTGGCATAAGTGTAGGGGACCAGAGTACGGGGAGTGGGGGTGGGGGGATGGTGATAAATACTTTTGCCCTAAATTTGAAGCACATGTATGCACAAAACAGCATATGGTTTGCCTGAAAGCAGCAAGTTTTCTGCCTCCATGTGGGGGTTGCAGCCCCCCCCCCATCTTTTACACCTATGGATGTTGGTGAGGTGGGGTGCTGATGGTGTGCTGATAACCAGACGCTCATATTGGAGATGCACTCACTGGGTATGAAATAGGAATTTGTGTCTGGAATCAGAGTTGTAAAATTAAGGTGGGGGAATTGCCTTCAGGCTATGGGTTATGGGGAGGGTAGAGTGTCAGGGAGAATATCACCCCCTAGACATGCAGTTGATATATGGTATCCTTGCCTAAAACTGGGTCATAGCTTTTAGTACTTGTGCAACAGCACTGAACTAGCTTTCCGTACTTGCTAGACCGATGGCAAGACAAGGTGCTGAAAAGGGGGGGGGATAGCTTTTAGGAAAAGGGGTAATTTTTACTTTAAGGCAATGGTAACTTTTGATTTTCTAGGGGAAGAAAATTTTCTTAGGGGTTGCTGCCCCCTCCCTGGCTACAGGCTAGGTACTATATGGTTGACTTAATGAGAGAGTCCAGGTCAGGGTACATGAAACATAAATGGGGTCCAGCCATTGGTATGTACTTCAATATGTGGGTGTAGGGTAATTCATTTCTTATGCTGTTGACCGGGCCCTGCATCGAGCCCCGTGGGCCCAGGTTCAGCTGCACCTGCTACACTGCAGTTAACGAGACCAATGTGCTTCCCTTTATCAAACTCTAGTAACTGATTGTCTGCATTTGGTATTAACGCTTTTATCATTTATTTGTTACTTGGCCAATGCACCAACCTTGATTGAATATGTTAATCTGTGTCAAAAATGAGGTATTGAACGTTACGCAAGTTAAAATTGTATTTTTATGAGCAGTAAGATAGAGGTGCTTATAATGTTCTATTTGTATATTTTGTGCAATACTTTTCTTGAAAAAATACTTTTTTTTTAGTTTACAGTACTTGTCACAAGTCCTTGACATTTTCCTGTTTCCTGTAAAAAATTTCAAGGCTTTTTATTTACACATCATGTCAAGTAAAAGGCTTGTTTAAGTTTAGAAATGGAAGATTTAGGATGATGGCAAAATGCAGGCTTTTCATTAGTACAAGTGGGTGATGGAAGCTAGAGAGGGAAAATGGTTAAGCTGAGTAAATGAACAGATAAAATTACTTTGTGAACAGTGATGAAATGAAGGATTAAATCTGTTTCAGTTCTTGGGAGATATATATAGATTTTACTTTTCTTGAGGGAGAATTGGCAAACATTTTTTGGTCTGTAACCTAGAAATTGGGTAAGGTGACACCAGATATGTATTGATGTGTTAAAGTCACCGAGTGGATTTCAGACTTTCAGCCAATGTGACCCACTTTGATAAATGTGAAAAACAACCAGTTCAGAATTAACTGTGGAGAAAAGTTCTTATTTGTGGAAAATCAGGTAACCCTAAAATGTTTTTTGAGAACTAATGGTTTGAGCAGTGAATCTGAAGTGTGTCTGTCTGGCAAGTTTGGTTTTTCAGAAGTGTAAATTCAAAGTGAGCCTGAAGCCTTTTGTACAGATTGTTGTAGGGGGCAAATGCAGTCATCCCCCACCTCACCCCACCTTTTCCCATGCTAACTCATGGTTCAGTTAGTCATATGACAATATCTCTGTTACTGAATCGGTTAATTTATGCAAGATTAACTTCTTAATTTTTCAAACATGATGGGAAATTCATGTCACATGGTTACAAAAAGCCACACACAAACTAGGAGATGGGTCTGTTACTAGTTCAAATGGTGTGTAATTGACTACATTTGCCCTAGTGCAGACTTAAGAGACAACCCTGAACGTGTCATCCACATAGTATGGATACAAAAACTCTTAATAATGACGACGGTCAGATTCTTAAAGCTGGGATCTTTCCAAATGTTCAGTGTCCTGACTTCCTTTGATAGCTTACACTACATATGTATTCCAATCACCAACAACATCAGAAATACATAACAGTTGAAGATTGTAGGCTATGTAGAAAATAAAGACAGAACTGCAATGTAGGAAATGCATTAATTCAAGTAGTAGGTGTTGGAATGAATTTGAACTTTTAGGGTCAAGAGTTTTACATGGAAGTCTGTTTAGCTGGGTTTTTGCAAGCGATGCTGTTATGTGAAAATGAGTGTTAAATTTGCTCAAATGGCCTGATTATGTCAATCTGTAAAAAAAAGTCCTGCAGAACATATAATTACTCACTCTGTACGGCACAGGATTGCTCAGTTTGGCCATATATCAATGTTGATATCTGTGTGTGGATGTTGGTGTGAAGTGGGGGGGGGGGGGGGAAGGGAGGAAACTGGTGCTATAAAATAACCATGCATGGTGTATGTAACGTAAACACATTCTGTGATATTCCTCATCTTCATGCCCCCAACATGTAATTGCACCAGGGGGGAGGGGTTGCAATTCACAAGAAGAATTGGCACAACAAAGTACCAAGAGGGAATTGTGTTATCCTGTAGATTTGATCAGAGTGAGCACGCACTCATGTAGGTACAGGTGATGGGTTGTCACGGATTTAAAGCCTGACGTATAAACCATTGCACCACCCCAGTGCTCAAGCATCTGTTAGAAGGGGTGCAGTATAGAGCCTTCGTATGTTTTCACATAGGCATACGGGGGGCAATATTTCTGTCGGGGATAATTTTTGCCTGAATTTAGAATTCTGGACCAAGTTGCCCGAATTTTGATACCACTGTGTCGGCTGCAAGAGGGCATAATTTATATTCTTGGCTGTCTCATTTGCCCGAATGGATCCACTATTTTTGCCCAAATTGGGAGGCATATTCCCACCTCCCCTCGTATGCTTATGATGTTACATATCACCAAATTCAGAACAAAAGAAAGGCTGAATGTTATTCCATTAAGTTTGGCTTCCAATCCAAATTTTTTTCTCTTCCTGGGTCTTGTGATAAGATGATTGGAGTGCAAAGTGTGATCCAGCATGGAGCTCAAGGAAGGTTGACCATTTGCCCATTTTTGCAACTGTTTATGCTTCTTCCTGAGATTTGTCTGTAAGGTGTAGAATTTGATTTCCCAAAAGTTTGTCCCTAGCTATACATGCAAAGTTTTCCTATTGGGACCTTTTGCAGATTTCACGAAAGAAATGTTCTTTATGTACAGTACAAACTAGGTTAACGGGGTGCAATTCAGTTTGAAACTAGAACCTTAATAGCATCTGTTATCTATATCTGGTAGGCCTACCTTTTTGCCATGAAAGGTTGTCCTCTCCAAGAATGCATGAAAATGACACCATGATGTGTTTTGATGATATTAGATAATTTTATTATCAGTATTTACATTTCAAATCGGGTCGAGCGACATTTTAGCATAAGTAATAAGAAGCAAAACAGAGAAACATATATTCGTTACTGCCTGTGTTGCATACATGATTTATATGAAGTGGCAGAGGGTTTGACACATTCCCAAACAGATGATAAATCACAAGCATTAATCAGAATGGTTCACAATGTAACACAGTAACAATGCAAGGTGAATTCAATGGATAGTATTTCCAGGGATACCAAGAAACTAAAATTAAAAGGGGAGCACTGCTTTAAATCTCATGAGAAAATCAGCAATCACATATGGACTTTACATAAAGTTAGTTCTGTAGCTTCCTTCCTGAAAAGCAGAACATTACAACATAAAGTTGAAAACAGTTAAAGTTGAGCTAAAACCATGCTTCCCAAATTAGAGTTCTTGGCATCCCTGGCACAGGAGAGAGGGTCATCAATCATATGTACCAACACTGATTTTGTTGATGGATTATAGTATACTTTCATTTCCACTCCATATGTATATGTAAAGACTAAATCACATTTTAGACACATTTTCAACTACAATAACAGATGACAGGATGCTGTTTTTGCATTATAGACAGGTCTGAAAGAGTTATTAACTTAATGAAAGTTTAATAGTCTCATGACTGTATTTTGAGAAGTATTCGTGATGGATGAAGGTCAGGTAAGATGAGGTAAAGAGTTTGGGTACTTGGAGTAAACAACTTGAACTATGCTAATGTCATGCTGCAACATGAACTAATACAGGGGTCTGCAAACTACGGGTCGCGACTCGCAAAAGGGTCCCGAAAATATTTGGAGGGTCGCGAAAAGGATTCGGGAGCGAAAAATAATTGCGAAATTTCTCATTAAAAATAAGCAATGGGAGTGGTTCTAATCTCAGAACCAGTGATCTGCTTTATTAACACTACATAACCAAGTCAAATCAAACTCCTCTCACCGACCCCTCAATTTGAGGGCCACCAAGATTCCGGAGTAGAAAGTAGGGGCCATCATGCAAAAAAGTTTGAAGACCCCTGAACTAATACATTGAAGTTCTTATAAGGAAAAATGCAGACATGAAAATCACTTGTATTCCAAAGTGTAGTACACTGATTATGTCGATGAGAATAGGAATAAAAGGGTGTTGGGGGGGGGGGGGTGGGATTGGGAGAATAACTTGATAATCTACAGTATGCTCCTACTCTTAGCTTATTTACTAAATTACATATTCAGGTAACCTGTTCACACAACAGTGTTCACATTCGAATCAGAAATTTCTTTTTTCAAAGTACATATCTTATAATTCGGCAAAGAAAATATTATGCAAAGAAAATTTGTGGATGATCCTTAGCCTGAAGTACTTAGTTGCTTGTAAGGAAATAGAAAACTAAAAAAGATCCTTTTATATGAAAGAAATCTCTTTCCTCAATTTTTTGGAAGTAGGTTGAGGAACCTCTTTGCAAATTTCATTTTCTAGTGAGACAACTGGTGTGCAACTCTTTTCTTATGTTTATTTGATGTTTCTGAATTCCACAGCTTCCCTATCAAAGACGTTATTTGTTATATGGAGCGCTGATGATCTTATTCGACTGAGAAGTATTAATTCTCTCAAGTAGTTTAGCTGTACTAGTTGGATGTCTCAGTAATATTTGTATCATCATGCACCCACCGCTTGCAATGAAACTTGTATATAAAAATGTATAATAGTACTAAATTTATGCAAAAAATTGAACATGGAAAAAAAAAGTTATGGCAAAATAAATGATTATATAAAAGTAACAATGTCTTTAGTCTTTTTGGGTCTAAAATTTCTCATTATAGCACCAATAGTTGGCAGAAGGCATTGCAATTCTTGCTGGATGACCAGAAAAATTTCAACAGGATGACCCAGTAATAAACATTGGCCATTCATTTATTGTTTAATGCTGGGAACTATTTGCTGGTAGTGTGTAGGGCCACTGGAAAATTTGCTAATAAAGTATTTTTGTAATCATTGCTAAAAACTAAATACACCATCTCCATTTTCATAACCCCATATCAGCCTGCCCTTCCCTCCCCCCCCCCTAATCTGACCCAGCAGTGAGATCTCACTTCCTTCAGAGGTCACTTCCATTTCCCAGGCAATGGTTCACCTGCAGTAACAGCCCATAACTCCATACATATAACATGGAGCATTAAAAGCTATATAAGGACAGCCCTGCAACAGTTATTTATTTCAAAATGAGTAACCAGAATAAAAAATGTCCTATAGTTTAGCATACATGACTTGTTCAACTGGTGTTTGTTTACCACATAAAAATCCTACACATTCAAACTCTCAGACTTGGACCTCTGGTGACCTCAGATAACTTTTTCACAGCCACTAAATACAATAAAAATTCATCTACTCAATATAACAAAACACACCAAGTGAAAGAAGGATCTGTGCTTCCTATCTTGAGACTAGCACACATTCCATCATCACTTAACATTTTTTTTCTTTTGTTACTTTCATTTTAAAAGCAAACTAATTCTACCGTTAAACCATTGGTTTTCATGACAAGGTAGGCATAAGTGTATCCATGGACTAAGTTTTGTTGCCAGTGGAAACAGAATAGCTGAACGTCATGCTAAGCTAGCAGTAAGAGACCTGGTTCAGCTCTGATTAATGTGAACCTGTTGTCATGGGAATGTCCAAGTAACCTCTGAGTGATGCCACAACTGTGCCAGCCAATTGTCACACCAATGACCAAGGCATGTAGGGATACTAAGGTTCAACATATTCTTGGTCGCGGCAGAATATCGCAATGACGAATTCTCCTTGTAAATATCAAAGGGTAAACCTGTCAAGCAGTGATACATCATTTAAAATTCATCATCGCTCATTAGCTCTCCTGCATCATCGCATTCTGTGACATCACATAATAGGTAATCAGTGATTGGCTGAGTGGTATAAACTGCAATGCTGTCCAGCACCCATTCTCTGGAGATCACTTTGACTTGAAATTTTTCATACAAAGCTGTAAAACAGGATAGAAGCAAGAAATCAGAACAGGTTCATTAATACGTTTCCAAACAATTCAAAATTGTAACGTTTTGGAAAGTCCTTTGTTATTTTCTTCACAAGACCTATCATGGCACTATCCAATGTCTTCCACATTCACACCCAACCCTGAGGAAAATATCAGCCCCTTGTCCTTCCCCTTTTTGCATGTAGATATTCCATATTTTGTAATGACAGAAATACCACTTTGCTATTCCCCCCCCCCCCCATTTTGGCCCCAGCCCAGGCATTACATTCCTCTTCCCCTTTCCTGTGCCTGGCCAAGGGAAATTTTTTGCTGTATCTTGGTGTGATTCAAATAATGGCTTTAAAGTTTCATTTTAATGCTTGTCCATGTGATCTCCATGCAGACAAAAATTGGGTCAATGACTTTGTTTTTTAACTCTTCACAATGTATTACCCTCTAAATTAACATGGAGCCCTTTGGCCCTTTTCTACCAAAACCCCAACATAACACACCTGTCTTTTCAAGAAGGCAATTCCAGAGATAACATAATGAGACATTGTGCTCCATTTGATCACCTGACAGCCCGAAAATTGCAAGTATGAAGTCAGTTTCTGTTTTGTGACTTATTGAAATGTCCCTCCAAGCAAAACCAATTGATAAATCACCTCAAATTGTCCAGCATAGGACCCAGATATCGTCGTTAATGAGTTAAATATTCAATTTGAGGGAAACAGGAAGGCAATCAGAACCTCATTAATGCTCGAAAGGTATCCTGCAATTTATGTGGAGATGACAACATTAGCTACTGGCTAAGTGAACACATTCTGAGCAATAGTATCATACAATATGACTAGCTACACAATGTTTTTGAGAAAACTTATCTTTTGAACGTTAGTTTTGCCAATCAGTTACGAGATGTTCCAGTGAATGTTAGTTAGCATTTATCAGTATATGACCCACGCCCAACTTCTTAATCCAACCTTTGTCTCAACGCCAAACCCATAGTGTAAGCCATTGTGGAAAAGGTGTAATCAGGTTTTGATCTCATCATGCTACAATACATACAAGGAAATGTGTTAAAATAGATCTATTCATTGCAGTAAAATGGCTTAAAATGTCTCATTTTTGACAGGTTTCCTGCACTTCAAGAAAATGTTTACAGAGCTAGAAAATATGTTTATTTCCTAGGGGGGAAGTCATAATTACTACAATGTTTACAAAAACAAAAAAGGCACAATGTCCCTCACATTGCCATTAATTTCCTCCAAATACCAAGATTTCCTGGGGAGAAGCTTCCAAGATTCCCAATATTTTCCACTCAAGAACAATAATAATATCTCATGCCTTTCACAAGGCCAAATTACAAAAATCCGATGTAACACAGTTTATTAATTAAGAAGTTATGGAAACCTGATCAATGCCGAGTTTGAAGGATAGACAGAAACCTAACAGGAAGCAGTCTCCTCAAAACCGGATATGACAGGGGCACCCTCTGTGGTAAGAAGTCTTTGCCTATAGGAATTGCAGGCAATTAGGGAAATACATTATATGAATAGGACTAAGGGAGGGGTGACATAGTCTTTACAAATTCCATGTGTTTATGAGCTTTCTAGAGTGAACTTAAAATTGCATATAACTCTTTTAGGCCACGGGAACTATGGATTTTGATATTTCTCAAATCTGTTTGGAGAAGCAAAAGTCCACTCTTCATAGAAACCCTTTTTTAAACAAGTTGTATACTATAGATTACCACAACCATCAGTCATTGAATGTTGTGTTTAAAAACACTTGATATTCTGCCAGAACAAACAATATATAGTCAGAACTAATGGTGCACACAAGTGGAGGAGACAATTTATTGCTCAACTTTTAGATAGCAGGTTTGCTGTTTATTAATGTCTTTGCTATACACTCACTAAATGTCGGAGCAACACATGCAAAATACTGCTAAACCTTTTTATTTATAAGAATTTGACTAGCTTGTAAAGCAATCTATGATATAATAGTAGGTAAATACAAAAGTCTCATAAGTACACATTGAAAATCTGGGAAGCTCCCAAGTGGAAAATTTGGGTTTTGATGGGAAATTTGGCTTTTTTCTAAAATGGAAACATGTCAAAAATAGAGGAATTTCACTTGCTTGTCAGGTAAGAAATATTTGTAGCAGCCCTGAAAGTTAACTGTTACCATGGTGGAAATATAAATTCAAGGACCAAAGTAGGTCATGTATGTGTCAAGAACCTCAAAATTCAAAAAGAGAATGAAAACAGAAAATTCAGATTCATTTTTCTCCAGCTTTCCATTAAAAATTACCTGAAAAATTAGTAGAAATTATCTGTGTTTGCCTCTAGAGTTCAAACTCACTAACTCACTTAGAATGAAGGAGTCTGGAAGTCTACAACAAGATCTTTCATTTTATCATTTTACAAATTCATTTAAACTTCTAATACATTTGCTATGTAACCAGAGCAGTCATGCACCTTGCATTATGTTTGCTTAGGGAGGCTCAATTTTTTATGATGGAGGTACATTGGTAATGTGATCTTTTTTCTATCACAGCCACTTTGCATCTTGGGTATTTTTTTCAATAATTTTCCAATGGGTATATGCCTATCTGTTCAGACATGCACAACTTAAGTGCTATCACAGCCTTAACAATTTGCCAAGCAAATGGAACATGTGCATCGCTTCCAGTGCCATGTAAAAGCAGCCTGAAATTTTTATCTGATTTCAGGGATAAGGATCATTCTAGGGCAATGTTTCCCTACTTTTTACCCTTCAATTCAATACCCCCTCCAAACATAAACTTTGTTTCCCTAACTCTAAGCAGGTGGCTACCAGCCCAAATCTGATACGGCACTAGTTACTACAGTATGACACAATATTCCATACAAACCCTACAGCTTGTAACTGACTCAAGTGTGTATATTATGGTTCCTGAATGATCATATCGGAACATAGCGCTCCCGGCTCTCCGAACTCATCCTTAACTGTGTAGCGCAGTTGCCATTTTTGGCATATATTTGGTTACCAAAAATCGTTCATTCACCCTATCATTCTAGTTCGCACGGAATTTGAATGTTTAATTTGTGTTCTTTCTACCAATAGCAAGTTTTTTCTAGAAGTGTTTTATTAACACTATGCGAAATTCGAATAAAAAAGTGAATTTGCAGGATTTTTCAATGGGGCTAGTCGTCAAAATGCTGTTTTGGGAGTATTTTTACTCGGTTAAACTGCCGTAACTTTTTATTGCATTCAGCTAAAATTCTAGTTCGAACGGAATCTGAAAGTATACATATTCACGAGCATGGGTACCAAATTTTGGCTCATTTGGACAATAGGAACCTTCCGCGAAATTACAAAACAAACCAGAATGCAAAAATGCATTGAGGTTTCGATGATATATGTTCTATTCCAAATAATGCCATGATGTCCCATATCTTTCAGTAAATGGTCAAATGCTATCTTAACATGTTGGAAAAATACAGTTTTGTGTTCCTATTTAATTTTGGGAATTCTTGCAGTTTGACCTCTGGTGACCCCAGATGACGATCTTAGGAAATCTTGGAAAATTTTGCTCTTTGACCTCTGCTGAACCCATATAAAACTCTTGGGAATTCTTGGGAAATTTTGCTTTTTTTACCTCTGGTGACCCCAGATGACCTTTGACCTCCACCAAAAACAATAGGGTCCATCTTTTCAACATAACACATCCACATAGTACTGTAAGTATGAAATCTATCCAAGCTTCTTACCTGCAGATACATTTTAACAAGCTTTTCAGTGTTTGGTTCACGTTGACCCAAGATGACCTTTGACCTCCACTAAAAATGATTGCGTTCATATTCTCACCACAATGCATCCACATACTACGTATAAAATCTATCCAAGCTTTCTCCCTTGAGATATTGTGTTAACAAGTTTTTCAGTGTTTGACCCCCAGCCACCCTAGACGACCTTTGAACTCCACCAAAAACAGTGGGGTACAGCTTCTCACTATAACACATCAATTTACCAAGTATGAAATCTATCCAAGCTTCGTACGTGGCGATATCGCGTTAACAAGATTTTCAGAGCTTAACCCCCAGTGACCCCAAATGACCTTTGACCTCCACCAAAAATGATGAGATTCTTCCTCTTACTATAAGGCATCTACATACAAAGTATCAAATTTATCCAAGCTTCCTACATCGAGATATTGTGTTAACAAGGTTTTGAGGGTTTGACCCCCAGTGACCCCAGATGACCTTTGAACCCCACCAAAAATGATAGGATTCTTCCCCTCACTATAAGGCATCTACATACAAAGTATGAAATTTATCCAAGCTTTCTACATTGAGGCATCGTGTTAACAAGGTTTTCAGGGTCTGACCCCGGTGACCCCAGATGACGTTTCACCTCCACCAAAAACGATAGGGTTCTTTCTCTTACCATAACACATCTACATACAAAGTATGAAATTCATCCAAGCTTCCTCCCTTGAGATATTGTGTTAACAAGGTTTTCAGAGTTTGACCCCCGGTGACCCCAGATGACCTTTGACCCCTACCAAAAACAACAGGGTTCTTCCTCTCAATATGGGGCATCTATGTACCATGTTTGAGAACTGTCCGACCTTCCCTTCTTGAGATATTGTGTTAACAAGGTTTTCAGGGTCTGACCCCCGGTGACCCCAGATGACCTTTCACCTCCACCAAAAATGATAGGGTTCTTTCTCTTACCATAACGCATCTACATACAAAGTATGAAATTCATCCAAGCTTCCTAACTGGAGAAATTGTGTTAACAAGGTTTTCAGAGTTTGACCCCCGGTGACCCCAGATGACCTTTGACCCCTACCAAAAACAATAGGGTTCTTCCTCTCAATATGGGACATCTATGTACCATGTTTGAGAACTGTCAGAGCTTCCCTTCTTGAGATATCGTGTTAACAAGGTTTTCAGGGTCTGACCCCCGGTGACCCCAGATGACCTTTCACCTCCACCAAAAATGATAGGGTTCTTCCTCTTACCATAACGCATCTACATACAAAGTATGAAATTCATCTAAGCTTCCTGCCTCGAGATATTGTGTTAACAATGTTTTCAGAATTTGACCCCCGGTGACCCCAGGTGACCTTTGACCCCTACCAAAAACAATAGGGTTCTTCCTCTCAATATAGGGCATCTATGTACCAAGTTTGAAAACTGTCAGAGTTTCCCTTCTTGAGATATCGTGTTAACGAGCAAAGTGTCACAAACACACACACATACACACACACATACACACACACATACACACGCACATACACACATACATACACACGCCATCATGACTGCATTGGTTTCTCTTATCATCGAAACCAAAAACAAATCGACTTTTGGGCGCGATCTTTTCTTTTGTTGTCCTTTGTTCGGAATAGCTACGCAAGGTCAGTGACGTCATCGGCTTCCATTCAACACACACGCTGTTCGTTCAGAACAATGCACAGGGGAATAAACTCTCTCACAGAGCTCCTGTTGAAGTGCCGTGAAGTCTGAGACCGCAAAGCAGGCTGTGCTGCACAGGAATTTCGTGATAAAGCAGGAAGCGTTTTGCCCGAAATAGTTCCGATATGTTCCCTCTGGTCAGACAATTCTACCCAGATAATTTCCTTCAGGGAAACTATCCCTGGAATCAGTACCCTATCCCCAACCCCTATCCCCAAACAATTCCCATCAGGACAATTCCCTGCCTGGACAACAACATTCCAGACAATTCCCACCCTGCACTATTTTAAATTTTGTGGTGGTGTGGTGAAGGAAATTGTTTGAAGGGCAATTCACAATTGTCATAGCTGGGAGGGGGGGGGGGGTATTGTCAGAGGGAAGCTTTTTTGGAGGGGGGGATTTCTCACGTGGGAAATGTCCACAGGAAAGATGTGCAGTCATGTCTCTTACAACTTACCCTGATAATCTGTCTTCTCCTCCTGAACATCATGTTGTGCAATTATGAAGTTCTCTTTGTCATCCTCCTGTGGCATTCTTGAAGGGTGCTGATAAACAGAACCACCACAGGCTTTCAGCAAACCCTCTAGTTGATCTGTCAAAAAAAGTCAAATAAAGCCATTAGAGGATTACATTGATATACAACATGAAACATGAAACAGTAAGGCCAGTGACATCTTCATTTTTTTCCATCACACTAGCAAAACCTGTTCATCTTGTGCCATGATGCCATAATGGAAAACTTTTCAGTCGCAATAATAAATGTCAGATTTTAATCTCCCATCAAATTTGTCAAGTAACATTTAGTTTTCTCAAAAGCACTTAAATCTTACAAGCATCTACCCAGCTTTGTTGAGGAGACTACTTTCTTAGTCACGATCAGACCTGAATTTTCCTCTTTTAAGCTGCTTCATGGCAAAAAAAATTCCTCTTTCGATAAAGGAGTTCACTATGACAAAAAGGATGGAGCATAAAATTTCAAGGCCAGTGACAGCTCAACTACTCCAAATGTCATTAAAATCTTTAACACAAGCCAGATCAGGACGTTCCATCTGCCATAGTATCTTGTTACATCATATGTGTCATAAAATTTTTCAGTTCTGACAATTTCAGATCATACATTGTCTAATCCATCCAAGTTATCGACTGACATTACTCATCTGTCCTTGAAGGACAGGTCCATCTAATTTAACTCTATTAATTCAACTCCGTTGAGTATCTCCTTCCCATATTATGACTTAATTACACAATTTTCTTTCCTTGGTTTGGAAAAATGCTGATTTTGACATTTAATCATACAGTCTACAAAGAAAAATTTCAAATTAGGAAATCATGTGGCATTTGATGTCACTACAGATATAGTCATCAATATGACTGAGGGCTAGAAATAATATACCGACAGGAGGGAATGTGGGTTGCATGTCAAAGTTAAGAAAGATTCGCAGCCACTATGTAAAGGTTTCTGCCAATTCCAGGCAAACTGCTCTAAAGGGAGGGGGGGTTGGGGGGGAAGGAGAGGGTGAAGATGCATAAAAGAGAAGGAAAGGAGATCTCGCCTATGCAGATGAGAAAAGAATAAATTAAATCATTTCTCTTCCATAAGAACATTTCTTTCGGCATTTTTCTGCTCCAGTTTTACCTTCGACCTTGTGAACACAAATTGTCATGCTGCTGAGCCAACTAACAAGGTATATCCTTCTGTATCTCCTTAAACTACACACCTACAAATGAATTATCCTCAAGCTATGCCCCTCCTCCAGACCAAGGAGTGCTGAGGCTATCTTGCTCATGGCTGGCCCCCAAGTGACCCGCCTGGTTCCACATTAATTTGTTTAAACCCCAGGCAAGTGGCCCCTGATTCCCCTAGCTTTAATTTCTCATGAAGTCAACAATTGCCTACATACTAAAAAAGTGTACAAATAGTGTATTGACCTCAGGTTACTCCAAGTGGCCACCGCCCCTGCTTGATCGAAGACACCTCAAAGTCACCAGGTGACACTTTTTGCAAAAAGTGGCTACTGGTCCTTGAAGCCTATTATTATCCTTACTCCAAGTCTAACAAAAGGATCCCTGAGGCATCCTCATAAATACTAGAGACACTACACAACCACCAACATGACAGAAAGGCTGGAATGTTACCTTCAGTGAGATACCTGTCTCCCCCTCATAAATATCATCTCTTTCACATGTAAAATCCGCAATGGCATAAAACAAGTTCTGCAGGAGAGACTAGCAACCATTTGGCATTGCAAAAAAGCAGTCAACACCATACACATCTTTTTCTTTTTTCACACCTTCCCCCATAAAGAAACAAAAACACTCTCCTCACACACATAAACTAATGTAGCCAGCATTTTGACTGGAGGTGGCCAAATGCACTAGCATAACTTTATTTTGACATTTACAGTAAATATTCATTCCCTCCCTCCCACCTTTCTCTTTTAATGTTATTTAATTGGGTTGGCTCTAAATTTCCTTATTTATACATTTTGTTTACTTTTTTGTTGTCAATTGATTGGAGTAATCTTTGGCCACCCTGGCCATCCCTCTGGCTACGACAATACACAGAAAATG
The DNA here is from genome assembly GCA_029531755.1 of Holothuria leucospilota. Lineage (NCBI taxonomy): Eukaryota > Metazoa > Echinodermata > Holothuroidea > Aspidochirotida > Holothuriidae > Holothuria > Holothuria leucospilota. The sequence continues at coordinate 26,410,377 of CM055978.1, forward strand.
TTCACAAGATAGAGGCTTGTTAGCTGAGGTAATTTTAAAGTGAACAGATTCCCAACTCAATGGGTTTTTCTTCAAATATCTTTCACATGTTCAATTCTACATAGGGTCACCCTGTACATGTGCAAATTTTCAATACATGGCTTCCTGAAAACACAAATTCAAAAACAGAAGCTGTATTTCCTGACTGGATTAGCCAGTCATTTGGAAAGGCCACCAAAGTATTCTAACTTTACTTTCAAATGAATATCTTTTGTTGTTTTTGTTTCCTTGCTGCTGAAGGTATCAGTTTCAAATGATGCCAAAGTTCTGCAGGGCCTTCTGTAATTTGAAAGTGAAAATGAAAGCATAAACTTCCGCAACGTGAGTAAAAACAACCTTCAAGTTACATGTCCGAGATGAAGCAGTTCGCAATTTATCTTTTGAAGTGTTTAGCATTGGAAACCATATCCTTGACTGCTGAGGGAGTGTTTTGTAACAATTTTATTCAATTAGCTAAACGAAACTATGCTCCCTTTCCTTTCTCTGCTGGTTTGAAGTTTCTGTCATACTATTCAAACTGCAGTTAAGCAAGTTATCTGACAGCAGTATAAAAAATACTATTAACGACAAAAAATAAAGTAAGAAAGGCTACGCAAGTGGTTGAACAAGACACTCAACTTATACAGCTGGTCTTTATTAAATCACAAAATAAAAACACAAAGCAGTGTTGTATCGATACTGCCAGTATAACCGATACCGATATTTCAATTCTAAATATCTGCCAATACCGGTACTTGAAAAATTGGCCTGTTACACACTACATGAAAGGCTTTTGGCTACTACCACTAAGTGTTGTGTTATTTTCATAGGCAAAACATTTAAACTTACAGTCCAACTTACTAACATAACGTAACATTTGTATGCAGTATAGGACAAGAAATATCTGTTAGGTAGTATGGGCATTTAAGGTAAATTTTACCGATACCGATACAGGACGAAAATGGGTAATATTGGCCAATACTGATATTGTATGCCAATAATCGGTCCAACACTGACACAAAGTACAGGGTATGATGTCACAATATGCTGTCAAGTTTCTTATATCCATCATCCAGTTTGCATACATAGGACAAAAGAGAGATGGGTAATTTGCCCTCACGGCAGCCAAAATGCCTACAAAGATGTTGAGAGCAACAGAAAAAAAAAGCCAAATGCTACAAAAACTGATCTCCGTTCATCCAAAATAATTATCAACATAAACAATGAAAGCAGCCAGCCCTTGTAGATCCCAAAACAGCCCCCATTAAGTTTGATGGGAGAGGGGCATCTCTTTCCAAACATTTTAAAACAGCACACCTGACCCACCACCACCGCCCTGAAAGAAACAAATTTGTATCCTGGCCCCCAAGTTTAGAAACTATTCTCATTTGCATACAATCATGCATTTTGCACAGACCTGCATGCTGTTAGGGTCCTTTTTTTCTTCAAAATCCCTCTGGTTGGATGCCTGAGGCGGAAAATGATCCATGCCCACTATGTACCCTGGTGGAGCACTATGGCTTAATGTGACCTTTTTTCTCTGGTCTCTCATACTGTACATACCTCCACTCTAGACTGGTTTAAAACAACTGATACTCAGCATGATCAAGCAGGTACAGTGTAGGCAACGGCTTTGCAATGCCTTTTGCGCTTGAAATCACCTTGTTTTGTGTCACCTCCTTGGAACTCTATTTTTTTTTAGAACAACTGATACTCAGCATGATCAAGCAGGTACAGTGTAGGCAACGGCTTTGCAATGCCTTTTGCGCTTAAAATCACCTTGTTTTGTGTCACCTCCTTGGTACTTTATTTATTTTTTTAGTAATTTACTCTATAATTTCAAGGGAGTGTTCTGCATTTGATGTCAAGCCCAACAGGGTTTTGCAGTTCACTTCCTTCCGCTATTACGACGAATGGCCTCCCTAACTGCATAAATGTAATTTTTTGCTATGTTGTATATTGTAGTGGAGAAAGGAATGAATGAATGAACCCAGGTCTTGAACAGCTTCAGGAAAGCTAGTGTTAGAATGACACATAATTATCACACTCTTTCAACTTGAGTATATTAGTTCTGCATCACTATTTCAACTTGAGTCTATTAGTTCTGCACCACTATTTCAACTTGAGTGTATTAGTTCTGCATCACTATTTCAGCTTCAGTGTATTAGTTCTGCATCACTATTTCAGCTTCAGTGTATTAGTTCAGCATCACTATTTCAACTTGTGTCTATTAGTTCTGCACCACTATTTCAACTTGAGTGTATTAGTTCTGCATCACTATTTCTGCTTCAGTGTATTAGTTCTGCATCACTATTTCAGCTTCAGTGTATTAGTTCTGCATCACTATTTCAGCTTCAGTGTATTAGTTCAGCATCACTATTTCAACTTGTGTCTATTAGTTCTGCATCACTATTTCAACTTGAGTGTATTAGTTCTGCATCACTATTTCTGCTTCAGTGTATTAGTTCTGCATCACTATTTCAGCTTCAGTGTATTAGTTCTGCATCACTATTTCAGCTTCAGTGTATTAGTTCAGCATCACTATTTCAACTTGTGTCTATTAGTTCTGCACCACTATTTCAACTTCAGTGTATTAGTTCTGCATCACTATTTCTGCTTCAGTGTATTAGTTCTGCATCACTATTTCTGCTTCAGTGTATTAGTTCAGCATCACTATTTCAACTTGTGTCTATTAGTTCTGCATCACTATTTCAGCTTCAGTGTATTAGTTCTGCATCACTATTTCAGCTTCAGTGTATTAGTTCAGCATCACTTTTTCAACTTGAGTGTATTAGTTCTGCATCACTATTTCAGCTTGAGTGTATTAGTTCTGCATCACTATTTCAGCTTCAGTGTATTAGTTCTGCACCACTATTTCAACTTGAGTGTATTAGTTCTGCATCACTATTTCTGCTTCAGTGTATTAGTTCTGCATCACTATTTCTGCTTCAGTGTATTAGTTCAGCATCACTATTTCAACTTGTGTCTATTAGTTCTGCATCACTATTTCAGCTTCAGTGTATTAGTTCTGCATCACTATTTCAGCTTCAGTGTATTAGTTCAGCATCACTTTTTCAACTTGAGTGTATTAGTTCAGCATCACTTATTCAAGTTGAGTGTATTAATTCTGCTTCAGTGTATTAGTTCTGCATCATTATTTCAGCTTCAGCATATTTGTTCTGCATCACTATTTCAGCTTCAGTTTATTAGTTATGTATCATTATTTCAACTTGATTGTATTACTTTTGCATCACTATTTCAGCTTGAGTGTATTACAGTAGTTCTGCATCACTTCTACTGTAAGCCTGAGCTACATTTTGGATCAAAGTTTAGATGAGACAAAACCTCCTGATCTTCCAGCCATACAATCTGGGCTATGCTCCAAACAAATCACAGGTGAATCAGCCAAAAAGAACACAGATAAATTAGTCAATCAGATTACTCAACCATCCGGAACAGACCGGTGCTCCCTCAGTATTAAAAATATAAACAAATTCCTTTTACTTCTATGCTGGGTCCTCAAGTGGCAGAATGGTTTATTCCAGCTGCAGTGCACCAATGTTGGACATAGTGTGTGGATTAAAATCCTGCTTGAAGTGCATGGGTTTTTCTCCAAGTACTCCAGCTTTTCTCCCACTTGGCATGACATGCCATCAAAATCGATTGCCCAGCTGATGAAGCCGGCTGCACACCAGACTAAAGCACCCTCTGGAGGACCAGTTAACTTTGCTTTTGCTTCCATGTTTCGCCATCAGGAGGCAATGAATCCAACACATGGACTTTTCTGCAGGTTTTCACTTTTCAGACCTTCGGGCCCTCCCACACCACTTATAGGCTCGTCACCAAAATCGCTTGCCCAACTGACAAAGTCAGTTGCGTTGCTGGACTGAAGGGCCATCAGGTGGAACAATTAACTAGCCAACTTTGCTTTTTTGATTCATTCCTGAAGAAGTCATAGCCACTTAAGATGAAAATATGACTAATTTTTAAGCCTTTTGACAGTGAACACATTTAACATCTTGAAGGTTAAGGATTCATGCTGTAAAAGCCATACTACTTATAATCTCCACTGGACTCATTGCATGTCACATGACCTTCACATCAAATTCTGAATTTACAATCTTTTATCATGCCAGGCCACGGGTGAGTATCTTGACACATGATGACTTCAAGAGCACAGACAAAAAGCCCCCTTACTGCAATGGAAGAACCTAATATTGCAAGTGATTAATAGCATGTGCAATTAACATGGGAATTTTTCCTTTGGAAAAAATTTCCAACATAAGAAAATGCCCAAATTCCTTCATAAATCCCACATGTTTTCCTGTAGGAAGCATAAGGGACTGTTTTTCATTTGTAAGGGCAGGTAACTATAACATCAATTATCTTTATCTAAAACATTGTAGATACTGGGGGAAATGTTTAATTCTTGTTCTTATCTTTCCTTCAAATTTTTGATGGAAAACTTTTTTTATTCCCACCCCAGAAAAGGAATATAGTTTTTGTACAAACCCACTGTTCAAAAGGTATCCAAAACCTATTTAAAGGAGCATGCATAATCAATAACTAAGGGCTGTTTCTGCATGAGCAGCAGGGCACAAATTAGAATTCGTAATTGGAATAGTGGAACTCATGGAACAATATTTGGCTTTGGGTCACAAAGTTTGCAAAATTTTGAACTTTGAAGCCAAGTACTGGTTCTTTGGGCAAAATTTTGAAACTATATTCATAGCACAGTACATGTGTACAGAGACTTTTGTGACAACCAGAGGTCATAGCACCTTTTTGTACCCACCAACGATTCACAGTCTTAATTTTGACATTGACAGATGGGCTCTCATTCTTGGCATTATTTGAATGCTATCTCACCCTTCCATTCTTCTTCCCGATGTTCGTGCTTGCAGTGCTCAAAGTGAGAACTGTGAAAAGGGCAAAGTCATTATGGCCGTCAGTGTTGGTATTTTTCAACAGAACACCAAAGCAAAAAGAAGGGGCCAGCAAGCCATTGTCTCTGCTGCCTGCGGTCATTTCCAGCCCTGTGCTTCATTGAACCTGTTAATTCTATCCGCTTGTTTTATAACTTTAAATCCCAAGTATAATGGTTTACGTAGCTCTAAACCATCTTTCATCTTCCCTGCCACAAACGCTTAACGTTTTCTGCCACTTGCTGTATAACATTTTTATTTAAGAGGTAACTACCTGACTCTCTCATGAATTATGGTAAACTGGGTTGGTGTAAAAGTACTTGCCCTAAGCAGGGGCAACTTAAGTAGGCTTAGCTCATTAGAAAACATAGATGTCCTAATTTTAACAAACTACTGCCCACACCCCCTCCCCCTCTTTCTATGTATACTAATTAATGTATGGGGGACTATGGAATCATATGGCAATATTTTTGTACTTAAATGCAAGAAATTTTTAATCCCTAAAATTTATCTTCTAAGAAATGCTTGTGTTCTAAAACATGTAACATACTTGCATGAAAAATACTGGGAGACAATTTAAGAGATTTTCTGATGTTTCAAAATAACAATGCAGTGTTCTCCACTGATTTAATTTTTGTCCTGGTGCTCCAAAGGTTAAAGGTTAATAATGATTGCTGTCTATATAAAGAGAGGGGGTGCTCTCTTTGAAAATGTTACCCAAATAGATGACAAATTTAATAATGGCTTTCTCTGATGACTAAGTACATTTCTGATTACCATTACTCTATGTTCACACTGAAATTATTGCTGTTTGCTCTGATTAAAGGTTTTGAATTGATAGTTTCTGTCCGGGTGGCTCAACTTTTTGTCCGGGTGCTGAGCAACCTTCTGCAAATTTTGTCTGGGTGCAGCACCCAAACAAAACAGCTAGTGGAGAACACAGCAATGGGGAGGGGGTGGTGCTTATCCCCTTTAATACCAGTAATCTACAAATGTATTCCAAACCCATGACACTGTATTCGCATTAAAAGACAACTATAGGTTTCACCTTAAAAACAATGGATTTCCACTTCTTTTTCAGTGTACTTTCTATGACTAAAGTATTAAAAATTCCATGATTACTCTTACTTTCTTAGGCACAAAAACCCGGATAAAACTACCCATCACACAAGCATTCAAGGTACTACACAGACTTTACAAAATTCCATCACATTTCCAGGCCTGAAAAGTGGAAAAAAAAAAAAACATCCATGCCTGTTTAATGCTGCAGAATTTTACTTTTAAATACCTTTATTTAATCCCGTGAATGGCTCCAAGCAGAACAGATTGTAATCTCCCAGCAATGGGGGTCCCTTCCAGAGTCGGGCTCGCCTGGGTCCGCAGTGGTTTTGTCCGTTCACTGAGTCCCCTCGTATTTCATATTTCTCTAGAGGCAAGAGTCTGCTAGCCGTGAGGCTATCCTCAACCCCTAGGGTAACAAAAAGGGGGTTTACAAAAGGCATGTAGGCCTGAGACTTCATTTGGACAGTTGCATAAATTGTCACTGCAACTTCGTTTATGACGTGTGACTAGGAGATAAACAGTGAAGCAATCATTTTCACTGATGAAATTGGAACTATGACTGTACACTCGGTTTGATCAGAACAGAAGTAGGAAAAATTTCTTGACAATTTATGTTATCCCTGTTTCATTGCTAATAAAGAATCATCATTTTGCCTGTATTCAATCTGTTTTAATGGTACAAGAAAAAACTTTCTCCTATATTTTAAACAGTGTCCTACTTTCAGAACAAATGAGCCTTTAGCAATTTCATACAATATTCAATCTGGTAATTTATCTAACAGAACTAAGCTTTCAAAAATCTAGAAAGAGTCTGCCTACTCACATTGGAAACTGATGACCCATCGTCTAGCTGCTATCCCCTGGAAGTACTTTAGCGTCCTCTCACATGTCAAATTTTCACCTTCAGGAGAATGACACAAAGAGGCAGTATTAAAACAGTGCACAATTTCAGAAACAGTAGGGAAACAAAGTCAATATCACTTTCACCTTTCTTTCAACCTATGTAACCAAAAAGCAGGACTAGACCTCTCAGACCATGTCTAAACTTTGAAAAATATCTGGAGGTTAATCTTAAAACAACCTCACATTTTGCAGGTAATGTCCAATACATTTCAGAAACAATGTACTTGACTGACACATACTCTGCAAATAAGAGGCCACAATAATACAAATACCACAACATAAAGGTTCATAACTAATTACAACAGATGAGTTTGCAAGTCAACTTTTCAAATATTTTGGTATGTTATTAAAGTCATCCACGAAAAATTATTTCAGACAAAATTTTTACAGACATCATCAATTCTGGGCAGTTGCGATCTACATTAATTGCTGGACTGCTTTCTTTCAATAATCACACATTTTTTTCAAGATAAAAAGGGGATATAAATACACTGTCACAACCTGAAGTTCAAGAATGTCTTGAGATATTTAAGTCAAAAGGTTTTTTTTTTTCATGTTTTCTTGGGGGAGGGGGGGGGGGACGTACTGAGTGTCAAGGAAGAGGGACATCTCACCTTTGTGAAATATTTCTTCATGTCAGGTGGCTTACATGTAAAATTTCGTTGTCTTGGGCAAAGCTTTACACTTTTCAATCTTCATAGGAATTTCTAATTTGACAATCCAAAACAATCCTTTTGTGGAAAATTTCAAAGGGGGTAGGGGGGCAGAAAAATGTCTTGAGAGGGTAACTACTACCTGGCTGGCCTATGGAAAAAAACCGTTAGTCTGTAAATAACCACACATTTACACATGCAATGCCTTTCATGCCATGCTGCAAGTATATTAAAGACTATGATACAAGCATGGAGTTGTTATCCGAATGTAGATAGCTCTGCACAACTTCCTTTGAAGTAAAGTTTGCCCCTTCAAGGTCAGACAGCAATTTTAAGAATTATCTTGATCTTTAAACTCATATAGGAACTAATCTGGATTTGAAAGGGAACACAATGAGGTTTGTCATCTGCTGTTGTGAAAGTAACTCGCCAAATTTTATCCATTGCTTTGACTGTGTTGCCAGTCACTGGAAACATAAGTAGTTATATTCTCGATGGTGTAGTCTGGTGTCCTGTATGACAGTGCACTGAGTTTTATATAACATAAGATTTTGAACATGGATTTGTCTTGTAATTTCAGGAAACTTGACGAATTTTTCAGAATGCATTAAAAGAGATTCTGTCTCTTACACTCATTTGCATATGGTCTCTTGCGATGACAAGGGGTACCTTGAATTGGTCTAGTTCTATTAAACAGCCATTCTTGGTTTAAACAAACCCTGTCGTTTGAGAATTGGCAGCATCAACCTATGCATGGGAGAAATCTACTTAACTCGCACCTTGTTAAAGTATCACTAAAGGAGAATGATGTCGCTAGGAGATGAAAATTAAATTGAAAGCATCAAATAAAGGGCCTAAATCCCTGTAAGCCTTATCACCAGTTTATAAATGGTAATCTTTTCAAATTTAAGGAGGTCTTACAGTACTACCATAAATTAACTTTCTCTGCTATCTTCATTTGCATAACAACTCCTCAATAAGAGTACTACATTGTGTGGACGGTGCTGGTCAGGAAAGCCTAGGACTGCCAACTGAACCCAACACTCACATTCAATTAAAGCCCTATAACCAATGCTTATTTCACCTTTATGTGTGGTAAATACGAAGTTTTAACTAATGTCAAAGCGCTCTAGAACTAAAATATACATTTTTATGGGGTTCTCCAAGGTTTGCTAAAAAAAAACTCGCCATTTAAGGACTAATAAACAGAGTACAGGCCTTACCCTACTACTTTTCAAGCAAGATTTGGCTAAAAATTCACTTAGTTCCCCCTGTTCAAACTTTTTGTTAAAAGCTTTCCACTAATACTGGCCTAGATATAACCTTGTCTATGATATCTACAAAATTATTATCAAATGCAGTCCAGTGTCTAAAAAATTGCTTCTGGATAAATTCTCTTGGGGAAAATGTCAGATAAAATATTAAAACACATCATCAATTCAATATGAAAGTCACAATCTCAAATAACTGCTAAACCTATTTCACTAAAACACAATCACAGATTTTTTTCCAAGATTATTCAAAGATTATAATAGATTGCAGAAACAGACCAACAGGAAGGGTCAGTTAGGAAATTGACCTGATTCCAGTGATTGACAAGTCTTAAACTACCTTGATGATATTTTAATATGGGAAGCACTCTTCTTTGTGGGATACGACACAGGTCAACATAAAATACTAGAAAATGACCTTGATATTTAAAAATGATATTTTACTTTTTTTTTTTTTAATTATTAGAGCTGTGAGGAACAATTAACTGCATCTTTTACAAAGCCCTTTTCATGTTTCATACGGGATATCCCACAGCACCAACTGCAAAAGTCACTGTGCCCTCATAGTTTGCCGTGATACTACAGTAAAACACATGTGCCATATGGCTTAAAATTCTATCATGCCCTATTTATTTTGCTGTTAATGCCCGTACATTCACTTCAGTATATTTTCAGAGCATGTTGTGGACAATTTTCAGAGAGCAGTGCCATAAAAAATTGCATGTGTTGTAGAAAATTAAACAAAAGAGAAAAGTTATTCTGTGTCTTATCTGAGTGAATATCCAATTTGGGGATGGGTAACCAAATTTGGTGAAGGATCGTGTATCCATGTCATGAGAAAGTGTGATTCCAAAACACTACAACTGCTTACCAAATACCACAGTAATGTGAAGATTAAAATACTGTCATGCCTTCCCTCAGACTCTATTTTGTCCACTAGCCTTCCCATTTGCCATGATGAGTGGGAGCCACTCTGGAGTGGGAGCTACTAATGGCATGTTTTGTTGGGCCTTTTTGGGACTTATGCCAAGCATTGAACTGCATTATTTCCTGTTATCCAGGAAGTATAACTACCTTCCAAGCTAGGTTCTTAAAGCATCTCACCTGCATTGACTATGATGTGAGTTGTACTTGGGATGAATACACTTGAAAATTTGCAACCTGCCTTTTTGCAAAGTTGATCAACCATTTTCTGTTCAATTTAAAAGCAAAATATTAACATCATTAAATTTAAGTAAAAATAAAAGTTTCAACAGGTTACATTTAACCTTTAATGTATAAATGTACTCCAAACATCCCTAGTTCAAACAAAATTGAATTTTTAATTGTTAGATTCCGTCATTTGATTACTTTCTTGGTGGTGGTGGTGCATCAACTCCCACCTACTTGAAGGAAGGACTTACGCAAAAGTTCGGTTTCCATATTAAAAAGCAAAATATAGATCTAAGAAATTCTGGTCAAGTTTTCCTTCACTTCCTTTGTGTGATTCTTCAGACATATGAAGTTGCTATATTTGATACCCACACTGAATTTGTAGTAAGCAGAACTGATGCCATCTCACCACATACATGAGCAATATTTTGCATTCTTTGGTTTTCAATCAATTGTTTTCAAATAGACAGGGATCTGAGCTTTCCTATAGGGAATCTAAAATTCCCATTCCTATCATGCAGGCATACAGCAAAAGCATGAGATTATGAAAGAGAAAATTGATTGTGATTATGAATAAAATAGCAGCCTTGATTAAAGTGAGGCAATGTTCTTTAAACTATGCTTGCTTCAAGTTCACTTTTGGTTGAAAAAGCAGTACCTTCATCTGCTATCTTGAGTACCACACATAAGACTTAAATGCAAATTTCATCTGAAAACTCACTTTAAGTCATCTTTAACATTATCAAACTAAATTTTTGCTGAAAACCTTCTGTTAAGATTCTAATTTTCTATGGCCTCCTTAAAGGGATCCTTCAGAGACTTTTGCCAATGACCTTTGCCAGATAACTAGTAGTACGGTAAGTATATACATGTCATGAGAAACTCTAATTAGTGCCCTCTACATCATACAGTAACACTTCCAAACAAAGCAAAAAGTCAAGGACACTTTACCCTCAAAAGTTAACTTGTTTGGAGTTTTTGTTACATTTCAGCAAGCCTCACTTGATCATTACACAAAGACTACAAATCACTTTTCAGTAAACGAATTACATAAACAATAATCTAGAAAGCTATGTCTGCCTTTCACAAAGCGTTTGCGTGATTTTCTGCAGAACTAACAAATGACATCGATATTTTTCCATGTGCTCGCTACAACCTGTCAAAACCACCTTTTATTTCGCTCTTCATATTCTAAAGTTATAATATCTGTGACATTTCTCTGCTGTATAATAACTCCTTCTTCCTGTCATTTCTCTATTTTTTTTTTTTTTTTTTTTGCCTAGAGTTTTTACATTTTGTCCCTGCTGAATATTATCTGACAGCTTTTTCCTTTCCTGCTACATCATGAAGAGTGGAACATGTCATTCTGACAATGCACACACAGCACAGTAACTTTCCATAGAAATAAATAAAGAGAAAACTGATAACACTAACCAGCCACACACCAAAATAAAAAAAATTGATTTATGTAATTTAATGGAGTACTACAGTGTACTGTAATGGCTAAATCCAGTATATACCAGCTGTCAGAAATAAATAATAATGATACACCAATAACACCTTTGTTGGTGAAAATATACTCCAACTTTCCCAAAACTTGACTTTTTCTGCTAAATACTATGTTCACAAAGAGAAGCTGAATAGCCGAAGGTCAAGTTGTATCTGGAACTTGTCATAAGTACTTAAAATAAATTTCATCATCAGCATTCTCTGTGGTTATTTCTATAATATCTGAACATAACTATTATTTTCAGTAAGGTATTGAAGGTCTATAGGGATATCTTTTTTAATGACAATTTACACACAACTGATTGATTGCTAGTCCAACTGAGGAAAAGGGAGGTTTTTTTCTCTCTTTTCAATCATTTGCAGAAAAGTGGAGATGATAAATGGTATGCCACATTTGAGCAGATATTATCATTTTAAAAGCAAATTCTTGTATAGGCAATGGATCACATGTTATCAAATCTAAACATGAACCTTGCAGTGTTCCCTCTTTTAAACACTAGGGAATGAAACTACATTCCATCAGCAAAGAAAAAATACAATGGCAAAAATCATGGTTTGATAATTAAAAAAAATATTTTGAGAGAAAATGGCTTTGACTTGACATAAACATACCATGTCCCTCCTACTTGAGAGGGTAGGGGGTTCTCTTGTGATCCTTAGGGGTAAAGAAGGATAGACTGTCCTGGAGGGGTTTAGGGAGAGACAAATGTTCTCCTTAGCAAACATTTTGGTAATATGAGGTATCTTAAAAAATTCAAAAAAAAAAAAAAAAGGGCATTCCCAAACCCAATTTTTTTTAAAGAAAATTTGGGGTGGGGAGGGGGCAAGGTGGAAGAGAAATTCAACTTGAAGGTAGCTACTCCAGCTCCCCTATGGAAAAAAGGAAACCCCTGATAGGATATTAATTAATAGAAGCCTCTATGATGAGAGTTACAAATAACAATTGGAGGTAAAAGCTCTGCCCTTGTAACCATTATGCCTTCACTGTTATATTCCAGGATAAATGAATCTGCACCTATTTAACTTTCTGGTTGGATTGTAGGGGAAGGGAGGGGGGAGAAAAGACTACCAAGATAAAATTTATGTAAAACATTTAGAGATTAATATAATAGTATCGACAGTATGAAGAATCAATGCATTTTAGGTAAAGAAAGTTCTAGCAGAACCCAGGCTTTGTGGGAAACTGAAATATCAAACTAAAATGAAAATTCTTGTACCAATTTATGTTTGTTCAGACCGGTAGCAACTAAAGACATCATCTCCCCCTTTCTTGGTCTCTTTTTGCTGCTGCTGCCTCCACTTCCAGAGCTGCTGGTCTGAGGAGTTGTAACTTTCTGTGTACAGAAGGAAAAGAAGACCACTGCACACCATTTCGCAGAAACAAAAACTGTTTTTACAGGTTGTAGACCATCCCAGGGTTTTGCCCATGCTTTTGCTTTCATGACAATACAAAAATTTGTTATCATGAAACAAGGAGTCAATGTGTGTATCGAGTAGGTTCAGAAGTACTTGTATAAAATAGGTCATTGACCTCTTTTCAAATACTTCCCTTATTGTATTGTTTACATCCATTTCCAAGTTCCCAGGGTATGCTATGTTCGCAGTCTAGGTTAAATATTCTAAACCCTGAGAAATTTGTCAACGACCTACTGATAAGTGTGAGTGTGACTTACAGTAGCTTTTGGTCAGGTCTTATTCGTCACTTCAAGAATACAATAAACATAATTCTTATCTTTAAATTATTACATGATAGGTAGTAAGCAGCTGATAAAAATATACAATTATCATTTACAAGTTTACAACAGAATCTTTTCACAGCCACAGACTTATTTCTGAAATTTCTCATGCAAACACATTGTACACTTTACAGTTGAGGTTCAGCCATTGTAAATTAACTTCAAAATTTTGCTGATTCTGTTAGGGTGGTACCATTTTAAACAAATCGATATCAAATCAAGAACAGTTCCATCTATTAACTTTGTGGTTCAAGATCTTTATATCAGTTACAATCCACTTTACATACTACTCGGTATCCTCCTATGCTTGCAGATATCCTACGACAGAGATACCTCCAATACTTGAACCCCTTTCCTACAATGATCCTCTTACCTTTCTTTCTGGTGAATTGTGCTGCACGCCTCCAACTTCTGGGGAAACTTCCTCAGCTTTAACATCCCTTTTTTCAACAGCTGTCTTGGGTGAAGTCTCTTTCCTATATTTCTGTGTAGGGGATCTGACATTACATGGAGATTCAACCTTTTGTCCACCTGGTTGACCTTTGACCTTTTGCTCATCTGCTTCATAACTCTCGGGGGAGTCCAACTTCAAAGATTTCTTCCTTTTGTTCCTATATTGCACTTCATCTTCTGACTCTGAGTCGCTGTCCTCTATAACCACCCGTCTTCGTTTCTGACTTGTGACTGGTCTCTCCTCTGAAAAACTCTTCACAATCTCTTCAGCTTTCTGGATATTCTTCTGGAGGGGTGAAAGCCTTCGAGTTAAAGTCCTCTGGGATAAAAGAGGAGCAGGGGATGGGGAACGTGGAGGGGATGAGGATGGGGATGGTGCAGGAGGAGTAGATGGTCTATCTACATCAACGTCTTCATCTCCACTTCCACTTAATTCTTTCTCTTCTTCCTCCTCTTCCTCATTCTCCCGTCTCCTGGCAGCATGAGCTTTGAGAAGAGAATCCAAAGATTTTTCAGCTTCTGCCATTTCTGTCAAATTGTCCTTCACATTTTGAGCAATGTCTTTGTCATCAATATCAGTCAACTTTTCATACTTGCCATATTTCTTCAATCCTGTTCTACCATATCCTGAAGAACGTCTATCAGGTGTTTTTCTCCGCTTCCCCCTATCGCCCTCACTTCGTTTCTTTGAAACTTCCCCTTCATCTTCATCACTGCTAAGATTGATACTATCCACACCCTCAAAACTGATACTTTCCACACTTTCTACAGGGTCACCTTCTTTTTCCTGACCATATTTTGCTTCTTGTGATGTATTAATGACATCATCTCCCCTTTGCTGCTTGCCCTTTGTTACCTCTCCTCCCTCCTTTTCACCTGCCTCTTCTTCATCCTCATCAGATACTTCTTCCTTCTTCTCACTCACTGCCTCCATTTCCTCCTCCTCAGCAAGGGCTCTTTCCATCTCAGCAATCTCTTTCTCCATGTTCTCAAGGACTCTCTTGGCATTATCATGTTGCTATAAAAAAAAAAAAAATTATAACAGAGTATTACTAAAATGTTGACATTTTTAAGTCCCTAATGAGAGTTTAGCATACAATCCTAGCAAAGCCAAACACTTGAGGATAACAAGAAAAAAATTCTTTCGACTAACAAGGCTTTGCAATAGAGCTGTCGAATGTCACTATCAAAGATTTACGGACACAGACTATTGAGATATAGGTCAACTTAGGAAGTTGAAATGAGCTTCTAATGATCATTAATTTTCTGTTTAAAACTTTTTTGAGGTCAAGTAAGTTCAGGTAGTTAAACCTGTATCTCATAAGCTAGGGCATGCCACATATCAAACTGAGTGAGAGATAGGTAAAACAGTTAAGTACTTGACATAAATTCCCAAGTGAAAGTGTCTAAACAAGTAGAAATCTTTCACGGTGGGATTCCATAGAACTAGAAGAAAAGTCCTGAAAGAGTCAAAAGCCATTTCTGAAGAAATCTTGACTAACTCTCAAGTTGATGGCATACTCGCTGAAATTCCTCTACTTCTATGAAAGCGTTTTAACTCTTCATGAGTGACATACACTTGACTTATGGCCAGTAATTCACAGCCTTTTAATTTCCCTGTTGTGTGGACCACGACAGGTAGCAAAAGAAAGAGAACTGAATGAAAAAATGAAAAAAACCTGAACAGATAATACAAAAAAGGATTAGAACTAATTCTCTACATAATGTCTGCCATTCATAGTTGCAAGGTTTAGGGAAGAGTAAAAAGTACCTGAGAAGTCATTAGATCACTTTGGCTGGACAGAACAGAGGAGGCACTGGTAAGGTTATGTCTGCCAATAGAACTGGCTGGTGACACAGGGCCTTCATCATCTAGATGTAACAAAAAAAAAATTCACTGATGTTAGAACCCTCCACAGTAATTCATTAACACGAAAACCTCAAATTCTCTTTCACAAAATTTTAGGATACAAATCAGATATTTCCTTGACAAAGAAGGCAAGAAAAAACATGCAGGAAAACACAACTAAAATAATTTTCGAACTGCTGTCTTCTCTGGAAATGATTGAGACATTTTGGTAAATGGAGTATTTCATAGTTTTCTCAAAGCACAATGCTGACATACAAAATTTTCATCACTTCTGTACAACTGAAAGAATAAGGATAGAGAATGGGGTGTGGAGTTGAGGGTGGGGGTTAAGAGAAAGCTTTGTTTTCAGTTACATTAAACTAAAATCAATTAAAATAGATTTGAAATATTTTTACTATCTTTCATGCAAAAGTCTAGCTCTCCTAACACTTTGACATGTTGGGTTTGTTCTAACTGTACATTCTGCCACATTTAAGGATCAAATATGCCATAACCACTGTAATGTCAAATGACTACTAATTATTCACACGTTCTTAAAAGCAAAAAAAAAACTTCAAAAATACTGGTCAACACTACTACAAAACACAGCATGAAAACTTTTCCAAATTGATATAAAAAAGTTTGCTCACCAAAGAGAGGTTCCTCCTCATCAAAATGTTTGTTGTATGGTTGAACAAACTTGTCCTTGTCCTCAGTCTCTTCTTGACCATCCCTGTTCAAATCAGCATCACTATGCTTTGACATCTCAGGCAGCACTCGATCCTCCTCAATACGTCTTCCAGAGGTGGCATCCTCTCCTAGGACATCTGGGAGATCTTCTGGTGAAGACCCATGGCTTTCATTTTCCTTCTCGGAGATATCTTTTCCTTCTACCTTTTTTCCAGGTACCCTTGTACCAGTTTCTGATTGATCAATGGCCCCTGGGGATTTTCCACCAATTGATGGCTCTGCAACCTCTCTCACTGAATCTTTTACCACCTCCTGCTCTCCTGTTATCTCAGCGTCTTGGAAAAGGCTTATACTGGGACTACTCAAGCTGGAAGCTATCTTATCATCTTGGTTACTTCCAATTGCTTTTTCCTCGCACCTCTTGACCTTTTCAAAAGCTTGAACCAAAGAGTCCTCCTTTGAGGTTGTTTCCCCATCAGTAATGTCCTCCTTGAGGCTGTTGCATTCTGATGCATTGCTAGATCCATCATTGCCACCAGTTTGGCAGTGAGATGCTGTCACTGGAGGAGTTGGAGGAACCATTGATTCTTCCTCCCCAGAGAATTGAGAGTCAGAGCAAAAACGTTTATTTGACATCTCTGAGTCCTCATTCCTCTTTGCAACTTGTCTTTTTCCCCTGCTTTTCAATGAAGAAATCCTTCTAACTGACACAACTTCCTCAGAAAATGAATCCTCTTTCTCACATTTTTGGTTTTGCACCTTAGGTTTACTCTCTAACGATTCTCGAGATTCTTCATTTTTTTGTCTATTAAGTTGACGAGGAATTGGTATCTGGTCACTTAAATTACCATGAGACTCTGATGCACCCAGTGTGGCAGGAACAAACTGACCAAGTGAAGAATCGTCTTTGTTTTGGGTTGCATCTTCTGTCAACTCCAGACCTGCACCAGTTGTACTTTCGCTTCTTGAAACCTCCCTTGACGATTTCTCTGCTTCATCCCTGACAGTCATACCAGTGCCATCATCAATCAGTGACGTGTTCACTAAGTTAGCTTCATTACCAAATGAGAATGTTTTTCGTTTCTTCTTCTTTCGTTTGGATGTCTTTGGGGTTTCTCCTCCATCACCTTCACCATAAGCCCCTGTCTCTTTCCTTGGCTCTTCTTCATGGCTACTTCTCCCAATGCTGCTCCCTCTGTCTTGTTCGCTGGCTTCCATATGCATGGTGAATATATCAGGAGAGGTTGGGTCTCCCTTCTCCACAGCAACTGATTCTTTACCTGTTTCTGTTTTTGGTTTAGGTTCTTCCTCTTTTTGCCCATCTTCACATTGTACCACCTCACTTTCCTCTTTTTTATTTTGATCTACTCCTACATTTTCACAAGCTTCCTCTTCATTGTGCTCAACCCTCAATGTCTCGTCTTCTGCTTGACATTTGACAATGACATCCTTTTTCTGTCTCCTAGTATTCCTCCTAACTGGCTCCTCTGCCTCTTCCACCTCATCCTGGATACTAGATGATCCATCTTTAAAATTCTCCACCCCTGAAGTTACCTTCCCCTTTCTCCCAGATGACCTCGACCTTAACTTTGATTTGCCAAGACCAGCAGAACGTTTTGCTCCACCTTCCTCCACCTCTACATCTGTTTTACTTTCTTCATCCACCAAGCCTAAGGACCCACCCTTCTTTTCTTTGTTCTTCTCCTGGACCAACCTCTTCTGATCCTGGGGTTCTGAGGATTTCTTCTTATTCTCATTGAATGAATTTTTCTTATTCTTGTCTAGTTCTTTAAGCTCTCCCCTATTTCTTTTTGACTTTCTTGTCCCTTCAAAGGAATGACTTTCTCTGTCCCCAGTTCCCTCCTCTTTGGCAACAGTATCAACTTTTTCAACTCCAGACAAAAGCAAATCTTCTTCAGAGGAATTTTTCCTTTTTCTTTGTGTTTTTCCAGCTCCAATATTTTTGTTCCGAGGGCTCTTCTTCATTAAAAAATCTGAAAACAAAAGGAAAAAAAAAATATTTACTAAAGAAAAAAACCTTACTATACATCAGTTAAATCTGTTTGGACTTATTTAAACATAATTTCACAAATGTAATATCTTTCATGAAATAAACACCAACACTACCAGAGCAACTCTTTTTTTTTGTCAAGTCAGGTCCTACAGAAGGATGAACACATTCAAATACAAACAATGTGTATTACAAAAATCATGAATATGGATGAGAAGTTATTTATGTCACAAAAAAGGCTACACAACATATGGGTGCTTCATATTTACTGTAATCTGCTAACATTGCCTAAAAATTATGAAAGGCCTATTGAATACAAAATATTTCTCTAATTTCTAAACTGAGGTTAAACAAATCCCATTACTTCTCACTCTAGAAAACATAAGTGTGGCTAGACATACCTCCATCAGGTTGGGCAAATGTTGGGTTACTGTCCAGTTCAATTGATTCTGTGGTACTCGTAGAAAATGCCTGGGGGTCCCCAGATGAACTCTGGGTTTGCCTCGCCGCTCTGGTGGACTTTAAGGATGATGTACTTTCAATTCTTGTTGTCTTATTCATCTGTGGTGTTCCTTCTGTAACATTGCTCCCTCTTCTACTCTTTCGCTGTGAGGGCACTGCATCAGGACCTTTAGTACCCACACAGCTCTCCTTTAAACCATCATTATCACCCAAACTTTTATGGTTTTTATCAGAATACTGAGACGTTTTTTGTTCATCTTTATCTCCTGCAGTACCATCCTCCTGTTTCTTTCTCAACAACCTTCTCTTCTGACCACTTTCTTCTCTCACATCTTCATCATCAGTGGGCACATCATTATCACCCAACCTTTCACAAACTTTATCAGAATACTGAGATAATCTTTTTTGTTCATTTGTTTCTCCTGCAGTACCATCCTCCTTTTTCTTTCTCAATGACCTTCTCTTCTGACCACTTTCTTCTCTTTCATCTTCATCATCAATCAGCAAATTTTGTTCCATCTCTCCCCTCTCTTCTAATGCAGATGCAGTTTGATTCTTCCCAGTCCTCCCTTGGGACTCCCTTCCTCCTATTACCTTGCCACTAAAATCACCTTCAACCACATTCTTCTCCATCTTCTTCTCTTGTGACTTTGTCAAAAGCCTGGCTGACATTCTCTTTCCCTGACCAATATCACCATCAACATCTTCTTCATCACTTTGATCATCCACAACAATAACAACTCCTTCTGCCTCTTTCTTCTTAGCATCACCCTCAGAGTTACATTTCCTGCTATCTTTCCTCTCATCTAAATTAGACTCTTCCTGTGACTTGGAAAGTCTCCCAGATTTCCTCTTCCTCTTCCCATTCTCTCCTACTTTTCCTTTTGGTGTCATTTCTTTCTTAACTTCTTCCTTCATCCCAGCATCAGAATCTACCTTTCTTTTCTGCTCAGTTCCTTTGATATTATTAAGATTTATCTTCTTTTCTTGTGACTTTGAAAGCCGAGATGATCTTCTCCTTCCTCCTTCCTCTGTACTCTCATCATCAATCTCTCCGTCATCTGCTGGTGCATTAGACATTTCACTACCACCATTCTCTTTACAACTACCTTCAGATTTTTGCTGTTTCTTTGCCACTTTTGATACCTTCTCTCGGCTCTTACAAGCTGAAATGGGTTTAACTGTTTTACTTTCTCCATCTTCATCTTCACTTTCAACATCTGCATCTGACTCCTTCTTCCTCTCATTCGCTGCCTTCTTTTTGCCATTGCTCAAACCACCCCTTGTAACTTTTGCACCAACATGAGGTGTTTCTGGAACACATTGAACTGAGCTACTCTCTTCCTCAACATCTACCTTTAAAGTTTTTACATTTCCTTTTACTTTTCTTTCATTTTTTGCTTGCCTTCCTTTTCTCTGGTTCTTCCCACTTGCATCACCCCTGGAATCATCCTGGAAACTTTCGATGGTCACATCATCACTTTCCTCAGCGACATTTGACCTCAATTTATGTCTGCTTCTTCCTCTCCTTGAATGCTGCCCGCTCTCAGCCACATCAGGAACATTTTGAATCTGAAGCTGTCTCATTTTCCGTCCTTTCCTCCCAGTACTGTTCACATCATTCTTCCTGTTTACTCGCTTGGAATGACGTACATCCAGATCTGGAGGGACAGAGCCAAATTCTTGAGCTAACTTGAGAGCCAGCTCCCAGTCACTTTGCATATGTTCTTGAGGGTCATTAAGAGCAATATTTTCTGTTTCTCCTGCTGTGAGTCCATCTTTATTCCTCATTTTGTCTTTCAATGACTCTCTCTTTTTTCCCCTTCTTAATACTATTTCATCTTCATCACCTGCTGCAACATTCTCTCTTCCATCTTCTACACCTTCTCCAGCATCAGTTAGCTGTTCTTCAGATATTTTTGTTTTGTTTCCACTTTCTGCATTATCTACTTCCAAGGCTTCCTTTGTCTCTGACTCATTTCTTTGTTCTTTAAATAAAGAAGTTCCTTTGTTCAAGATCTGAGGGCTTGCATCTTCGGCAGGTATCTCAATCCCACTTATATTGTCCTTCCTCTTGGATATGGTCTGATCAGAGGCTTCTACCTCCTCTATGTCATCAAATTGTCCCTCCACCTCCAACATACCATTACAAACATCTTCAACTGCATTTTCTCTATCATTAACTGCCTCCTTCCTCCCATCCTCCAGAATGGTATCTTCATGATCAGCAGAATTACCTCTCACTGTCCTACCAGCTTCTTCTGGAGGGCTTGGCTCTAAAACATCCTCCAGAAACAATTCCTGGCTGTTCCCTTTACCCTCTTCATCACTATCAACATCTAAGTTCATCACATCTGGCAGATCGTCATCATCTTCCAACTTCTTGGGCCAGGCCACTTCCTTATCCCCAGGACTCCTTGTTTTGCCCCTCCCATAGGCTTTTGCAAACAGCTTGTCTCCATGATTTCTATTCAACTTAGGAGGTTGAGATATTGGAAACTCCTGGCTGATGCGACCATCTACTAGCTGTAGCCCAGGTGATGGAATCTCTGACTGTTTTGTCTTAGGATAACCTCTGTGAACCTTGCCAAAATCTATCAAGGACCTACCATAAGAATCCTCGTTCACATCAATACCATCTGCATCCTTATCTCCATGGCAACTATCACCACCAACAGATACTGATCCATCACCGCTGCTTTGTGAAATCACTTGACCCTTAATAGCATCCATAGCTTTGGAAGCAGCATTTCTCAGCCCCTTCCTCCCTCTACGCTCCCCACTGCTGTCACTCACTTTCTTGACACCCTCTGCCACACTTGTTTCTACCTCTCCACCATTTTCTCTGCCTGTCTCCTCCAGTTCACCTTCATCACTGGAGTCTATTCTTTCAATTTGCTCCTCATTTATCCCTTGCTCTTCCTTATTCCCATCTGAGTTCCCTCCCTTCCTACCAGACCTTTTTCTTTCACTTGCAACATCCCTCATATTTTCATCCTCTCCTCCCTCCTCTTCACTCTCAATATCCTCTCTATGAACATAACTACCATCATCATAATCATCATCATCACTTTGTGACTCCACCCACCTCTCACTATCAACCCCTACCCCCTCCTTCTTTTTCCTTGAAATCTTCCCAAAAGAATACTCCCAGGGCTTTTTCTTTTTCTCTTTCACCCTCCTCTTCTTCAATTTTCTAGGCGTCCTTTGACTGGCTATAAATTCATACGGATCCTTTCCAGGACTTTTATCAGTGTTTACTCTTGACAGTGAAGCTACTTCCTTGGCAGACTGAGATTCTAAAACACCACCATGCCCAGTCTGTGTGCAGTTTGTTGTCTCTTTTATTTTGTTTTGTCCCAAAGATTCATTTGCGATGACTTCTAAGATACCTGACTGTTCAGTGATTCCTTGATTGTCTTCTGTCTCAGATTGTTGTGTATTCTCCTTACCTTTGCAGGATTTTGATTTTTTGGCATTTTTCTTAATATTTTTCTTAGTATTTCTTGGGGAAGGAAATGATGACCTGTGTAGAAAATGAGACAGAATGGTAACTTTGTAGCAATCGTGACTGCTCAAACTTTCAACGTCTTAGAGGTTAGAGTTATAAGGGTAGAGAAGCAGGCATTTATCTCATTATCTGTATGAGCTTATAAACATGGATAGGTCACTTTAGTCAACATATGTGTCTGCATATAACATGGGTACATAGCGATATGTAAAAAGAAGTACTGAAACCTAGAGTTAGTGGTACATTGAGGCATTGGAACAATTGTAAGCCATCGTTGTAGTATGTAAAATGCAAGGACCATAATGTAAACTTTATGCTTAAAAGGAATTACCTTTGTTTTCCGACTTCATTGCAAGTGCTACCGCATTCCCCAAACTGACAGTTTTGAAATGAACAACCCACGAGGACATTAGCACACAAATGACAACATGGCCAACTTTCAATCAAGAAGCTGTTATACAACTTACTTGAAGACAGTTGTATTAAGTTAACACAATGCTTTCTTCACCCACACTGGTCCACTTACCAGTCACATACCATAGCTTGGCTGTGAACAATACCACACCACCAGGGCCTTTGATCTACTAATGCACAGAAACACGAACTTTTAGGGACTGTTGCAACATGATGCATCACTACTGTATATTACATTTTAAAAGATTTAAAAGAGTTCGCACCAAAAATTGGCACCAAAATAACCTCCATCCCCCTCCCCTCTCCTCCCCTCCATAAGTTCATAGCAATATGTTTCAGTTTAACTGACAATCTATGAGAAAAATGAAAATAACAGGTAAACCTACACAACATTAAGATTATTTTTCAAGGGGGAGCACTGCTCTGAACTTTGACCAAGTGTGTCCCCTTCTTCATCATCAAGATAGATTGGTATAACTGGTATACTCTTTGCTTTTCCTCTTCTCACGTTGCTTTTCTTCTCAACCTTCTCCTGACGTTTTGGTCTTTGAGATGGAGGCTCAGGTTGAGAGAACCGAAGTGGACCTCTAGGGGGAGTACCTGTCAGGCAAAAAACAAATCATGGTTCCCATCAGGCTATATGATCTAGAGTTACTGCAATATAACATGCACATAATGTGTGGTAACCAGACAACACCCCTTAGGCAATCCCAACCTGGATGAAAAGGCGTTGCCTGCACTTTCTGGGGAATCAATTTTCATGACTTTCCCAGGACCACATAAAGAATTTTCATGACCTTTTTTGGTAATTTTTTCGGCAAGCAGGCAGTATTAAATTTGAGATGAAGTGAATGAATTTTGATATTACGAGTGAGAGCACATTTTGATATTACAAGTGAGAATTGAACTGTCATTTTGTGAAGATTTCCATTACTTTTCAAGGACTTCAGACAATTTCCCTGAATTTCAAAACTTTTCCAGGCCTTGAAATAGTTTTCCAAATTTTCATGATTTTTCCAGGTTTTCCATGACCACGGGAAGCCTGGAAAACCCTTTGATAACTTCCCTGGACAATTCCTACCCCTTCCATTCCTACCTCAGGACAATTCCCACTGTTAACAATTCCAAACTTTTTTCTGTGGGGAAAGTTTTCTGAAGGACAATTGTCAAGGTTAGAACTCTCCAGGAGTAATCATCCAAGGGGTAATGGTCTGGGTAGGTATAGACCTTATGCACTGACGTCATGCAACATCAGTTTGGAGGCAAACAATGAAGTGCACTGCACGCACAGCTTAGATTTCGCACGCACATGTAGTACTTAAGCCCCTATCCGCTGGTGCACAAATCAGCTATCTGCATTTGTTGGTGTACGTTGCAATGTTACGTGCTTGCCCTCCATTAGAGGACATACTTTTTTGTTCTGTGCTGTCATATGAATAAGGTCTATTGTCAGGGAGGAGGGAGTTATTTGGGAACCCAAACCTTCATCTAAGGTTTAATTAGACATCATAAACTCAAGGTCTGAAATTTTTTTACTATGCAACAGACATTGCAATTATGCACTATTTATTCAGAGCGGTGTTTAACTGTGCAATGTCTGCATGAACAAAAGGTTGTTTCCCTTTTTCTGATATCACTGAGCAAAGTTCATGGAAACTGCAGCACTAACTTAAACAAAGCAGTCACCCAGCTCGGACTTCACCATTCTGCTAGAAGCCCAGTGATAAAGTTTAGCATCTGGTTTGGATTTATAACTCACGATGAAGAACCATTAAAACAATAAGTTCACAATGGTGATTGCTATTGGCTGGCTGGTGTAATGTTGAAGCCTATGATTACTCATGTGTTTGGAGTCTGAAGAATATCACAGGGTTTTTCAATTCAATGACTTTTCTATGACCAAATAATAAAAAAGACATGTCCATAATCTAGTAAATTGATGCACTTTTTCTTGGGTATAAAAATCCAGGATAAAAATAGACACAAGAGATGTATTTAAAGAAGTCTCAGTGAAATTCTAGTATTTCTGTCATTTTTTTTTTTTTTTTACAAATTGCAATATTTTTGGGTCTGGAAAGTAAAAAAAAATACCAGTTAACTTTTCCATGCCTCAGAATATTACAATAGATTGCTTGGAAATGCCACTGTCTATTCAAATTCAAAAGGGCCTCAAGTGATATTGACTGAAAATCTTATCTACATACAACAATGAAAATTTTGCCACAGGTAAAGCTTACATGTTTCCCTAGCTCACTAGATAACATTGAAGAGAAGAATATTTACTCACAACTTTTCCCCTCTCAACCAGTGATTTAGCCAGGCCAATTCCCCTATGCTACAATCTGAATGGATGGCCTGAGGGAGAGGTCTAAGGGGTGGGAATGGTCCCCTCCCCCATGGGGAAATTTTTCAATTTGAGAGGTGCCTAGATGGCAAATGGTGCAAGTTGACCCAAATTTACCCTGCAGAGGAGGTGAGATGTACAATTTGTAATGACTAATTCTTTGCAAAACTAAATCAATGTGATTTTTTTGAAAAGAAAAAAATTGTGCAGAAATTACTCTCCAAACTTGTGTGTGACAGACCCTTTCCATTTGTGTGACATTTGTTGCACATGTACAAGCTGGCTAAAACACTGTTCCCAACAGACAAACTTTTCTTAACCTCAGCTACTATAGATTGAGTTACTAATGAACTGAATTTTTTTTGTACAGACTCCACACACTGACTTAAAATCTTAATCATTTTGTGAGATTTGAAACTCTCAAGAGGCATCTTCGATGGGTCTACAAAAGGTTGGGCAAAGATGATTAAAAGGCAATGAAGATGACACAGCCTTGTATGATTTACAAAGACGTAATAAAGACAAGATGTTCTCTTTTCCAATTCCAGTTTTTTCCCTTCAGTTGTCATTATTAACTGAGCTTTGCCAGACTAAAGATTTAGCGACTACTGAAGCTCTTGAATGCACTTAACTTTCAACACTTCAGCCAAACAAGGGTTGAAAATTTATTTGATGAAATAATATGAAGTTGTAACAAAGGAGAAACAACGCCCTCTAGATTGATTCAACCTACTGTTGGCTCTTCTTTTATCAAAATAAAGTTTTACTTCAAGCTTTCTACCAGTCAGGCTAAGTGAAGTAGAGAGTGAAATGTTAAAAGGAGGGTTTAAGAAAAAATTTACTTTTCGTATGTGAAAGAGGAACTAAATCTATGCATTTTGGTGAAACTTTCACTCAAATCGGACTTGTATTACTCGAGATATCAGCAAAAGAAGTTACAACATTAGTGACCCAAAGGCAAGTGGAAGTTATATTAGTAGGCAGCTCCCTGATATCACTTCCTCACATTGATAAGGAATGCTTTGTTTCCTTTGTTTATTCAGTCTGTTGTGTTGAGCTTGCAATTAATAAGTATAGGACCTCTCCATGGGGAATGTGAAGTTTGTAATTTTTCCATGCCTCTCATGCAATCACATTGCGATAACATTCGATTGTTGAGGAGAAAATTGGTGATAAAATTTAAAGAAAAAAAAAGACTGCTCATTAATGTGAGGGTATGACATCATATGTGCTTGCTTCAAGTTCACTTTGTGTTGAAAATGTGACAACTTTATCTGCTGATATCTTGAGAACCACACATTGGACTTCAATGGAAACTTCACCAGATTGCTTAGAATAAGTACACCTCTAATATATCAAAGCTTGATTTGAGCTTACAGTAGATCCTTCTTTTAAGGAGAACTCTTACATTTGAATATAGCAGGCTTCGAAAAATTCTTTTTTCATTACTTGTCCATCAGGCTAGCTGTTGTCTAAGTTTACTTGTCCGCTTGAATATCTTCTTGTCCATTTTTAATATGCCTTTGAACTCCTTTGTGGAGGAGACTTCGCAAGGGTACTTGCACAGTGGGCTACAATATGGAACAATGCACTTGCCCGAGTAACTTTTTACTTGTCCCTGGACTGTCCGGCGGAGGATTTGTCGAAGCCTGGAATATAGTAATGTATCATTGCCAATTGCCTTGAAATCATCTTAAATTTGGAAATTTCTTTGTCTTTCCATAAACTGAGTTTCCTCTGAATTCTTCAGAGCCAAAAATTCTCTGAATCGTGGCACTTAATTGTCCTATACAAAACTCACTTCAAAGCAGTTTTAAAGGGCAAATGCAGTCAGTCACCCCTTTTATTTTATTTCATACCCTGGTGTTCTAATTCATGTACAACTCTTTTCAATCATGTGACAAAATTGTTGACACAATATCTTTAATGTCCTGCAGAATAGTTCCTTAAGTGATGATTTATATGCAATACGTATGTTCCACAGTTAAACATCATCATTCAGATACTTTTAAGGGTAACATGAGGGTATTTGTATGATTTAACTTAGCTGATATGTTCCTATGGAAGGTTGGGGCAACTGCTAATTTCCATTAACAAAGATCTTGGTCTCAGAATTTATTTGGTTTGAAACAAATACACAGTCAAGAGGGGGCATCAACAGACTCAACAATGGAGTATAGCAGACCTGTCCATCTACAGTACCTTTATATCTGAGAGGGGTTTAATAATGTTTAAGTACCATCCATAAGTATTGTTCAAAGGTATGCATGTTATTTCTCCTTCCTACTCCCTGGGAATACTCACATTTCTGGCCAGTGTCACTTTCTATAGCTGCAACTACACTTTGGAAAGCAGTGACAATACTCTTCAGTGTGCTGTGGGTTGTGAGACTCCTGTAATAAAAGAAAAGTAATGACCATAAGCCTAAGGTCATACCTATTTAAGCAATCATCCAAGTTAGCATATCCCCATTATGCTAATTTATCTAAATTAGCAATACCCTCTTTGATAATTCAGGGCTGATTCATTTATTATCATGTGACCATATTTGTTTCTGAATACAGAGGTAGTTCAATTCATACAAACTAATTCCTTGGGCAAAACCTTTTATGCAATATTTATGTTCTGACACATGAAAGATTCTTGGAATAGAAACAAAAGGAGATTTTTTTAGATTTAGCTGATGTTTGAAAATAAGCTTGGGTGACTGCAAATAACCTTCACATCAATTGCAAAAAAAAGGAAAGACAAAACTATGTAACAACTTTTGTATGCATGAACCTGCAGGCTTGCATCCATTTTACATGCAACAAACTGATTTAAATTCAAAACTGAATTGCAAAATTTGAAAACTGAATTATTCACTGAAGCAAAACTGAATTTTTGTTTATTTCATTAATAAAATAAATTTCTTGATTCTTCCCAAAATGAATTTTCAAAATTTCCAGGATGATTATTGCAACCTGTTTGATAGATCTTCATGTTGTTCGTACACTTGATCTGCTGTTTGGACCTTAGACTAATTTAAACAAGAGTTACAATCATACAGTAATTTTGCTATTGGCACATTCAAAGTTACATGTATCTAATGATACAATCCAACCCCCCTCCCCATACTAAAGCCCAAAATATCTAGCATAGGTAAGATACTTCTAATTTCATCACATTTAAAATGCTGAAATTTTTTGGGAGTGACCAATCATGAGCATTTTGTGTAGGTGAATAACCACCAAGGTAAAGTATAGGACAAAATAAAAAAATTGGTATGCAACAAAAACATATGTGATGCAGTGACAGTTTTCTCTTTTTTATATAGACAACCAAAATCCACTCACCTTTTTGTGATTGGCTCTTTACATAGTGGACAGGGGGCTGACGGCCTTCTCTTGCTTTGTAGTAATGCTAGAATACAAAAGCTGTTAAACAGAAAACATGCATGTCAGAAATTTGCAACAGGCCTGGGATTTACATTTTGTAAGATTTACAACATAATCATAAGCTTTACAAGTTTAGTGGGTTTTTCTGTAATGTAGATGTAATTTACAGAACAGATGAAACTGCACCTAAATTGACTGTTATTCCACTGGGATGTTACACATATTTAATGAAAGCAATTGTATATAATCACAAATAATTTTCAGCAGGTGAAGCATCACTCTGCTTTGAATTTTGACTTCAAAGTTTGTAAAGAAATTTGAAGGCTCAAACAATTTTTTTTTTGCAGAGTCTGCAAAGATTCCCCTGTAACTGTATGCCCAGGGTAAAAGCACTGCAATAGTGCTATAAATATATTTGCAGCAATTTGATCAGATTGCAGTATGGCAATAAACTTCTGTGAATGATATCAGATAAATAATTCCATAGCTCAGTCAGGAAATATTCCTTTCGTAAGTTGTCACATAATGCTTTCAACATATTTATGGACAAAACCAGTTTGCACTTCCTAGTGCAGGTACTTAGTAGTACTGTACAGAAAATCTTTTACATAAAGCCATCTATTTATCTATATCATACAAAATGAAGTCAAAATGAAAAACATTCAAAATGGAAATAATTAAACATTTTCTCTACAGATATAAAAATATTTCTTACTTGCAAAAGTGATGTTCACATTTTGTGAGCACTGGATCTTGTAAGAGTTCCAAACTGTGAAGAAGGAATGTGACAACACAATTTAAATAGGCATATCATACTGCACAGTTTTTTATTATCTCTAATATCACTGTCATGGTGATCAAGGTACTATGCCTCTTCGCTCCTTTCAATATTTGTGAATACAGAAAACTGTCCCATCACTAACAATTATTACAAAAATAATGTATTTATACTAAAACAGTTAAAGAGGATTTCAATTTACATCACAATTTGCTACCTAAGAATCTCAAACTGCTGATCACCAACGAGCAAACTTATCATGTTGATTTTTTATCCAAAGTATTACGAAGATCATTAACAAATACGCTACAATTAACGCAGAACCAAATGATAGTCGTGAATGATTCATTCCTATGGGCATGTCAATTGTGAAAAGATGCTTCAGCAAAGGGTGTGCAGAAAAAGGACGTAGGAACAACTCTACCACAACCGAGGATTAATAAGCAAACTACACCATGCTGGGAGGGAGAATTTCTGGGTGAAATTTCTCCTGTCCAACAGGTACGCATGGAGCATTACGTTGACTAACTTCCCAACAGTTTTAACAATCACACATTAAACACTACTCGCCATATCATTTGGCAAATTTTCACAAAATTTGTCTACGAAAAAAAAACAAGCTTTTCTGAGAACTGGGTAAATTATTTAAGAATGGGAATCTTCTTGAACATGGGAGGGGGGGGGGGGCCAAAACTGCCTTTTGCTCTAACAATAAGGAATCTACTGAAATACTGTAATACCAAACCTGATATTTCACTTTGATAATGACTTACCATATAGAACACTCTAAGTTCTTTTGCATTTGAGTCAAAGTTTTGTGGATTTTTTGGATGCCACTAGTACTAGCCATTTTGTGGCAAAAGCTTTGAGGCTAGCCCAAAATCTTTAGGATTCCAAGCAAGAAAGAGAGTTGCACCTGTACATCTAGCCTCTCTGCAAAGAAACCAAACTACAAAGTTATAATGACAAATAAAAGGATGTAAGGAACAAGGTTATATAATATTCACACTGAATAAAGTTTCAAATTAAACCAGAACTTCTCTTCTATAGTTGCTTGCCACCAAAAAATAAAAAAATTACACACCATGCTTTTTTATTCTGATCTGCCCAGTGCTTGGCAATTAGGCAACACCTTTGAGCCTGTGTTCATTTAGTGCACAGTGTTCGATTTTAAGGAATTTGCAATGATTGTCCAAAGGACTACCATTTTGTAAAATTTGGTTGTCCTGCACAAAATAAGGTAGTCCCACTTCTACTCTTTGTAGCAATCATGGAATTGGAAGCACATCACCATGTGTCCCCAAATTTGGTGGCTTTCACTTTAATACACCGCATAAGAAATCCCAGATATCCATGGAAGTGCTCTCTCAATAGCATCTACAGCAGTGTGTGATTACTAATTTTATGGGGCAAGCAGCTAGCACCCAAAACAAGACATTGGCATTTTCTGAAAGGTTGAGGGGAAGGGACCGGTGCCACGGAGGGGAAAAACAATTCATTAATTGCGATGAGATCCCCCTCTT
The DNA here is from genome assembly GCA_029531755.1 of Holothuria leucospilota. Classification (NCBI taxonomy): domain Eukaryota; kingdom Metazoa; phylum Echinodermata; class Holothuroidea; order Aspidochirotida; family Holothuriidae; genus Holothuria; species Holothuria leucospilota. Next base: position 26,441,018 of record CM055978.1, read on the forward strand.
CAACAGTACTGGTCAACATTCACAGGCCATACTAAAACTATAGTGACAATACCCAATGTTGTGGAAAATTGATGACATTCTGACAGGGAAAGGGTCGTTGGGGGACATTGACCTTAGCAAGTTGGAATTTGCCCCCATCCCCAATTGTATGAACTCATCTATGATTGATTGGAAATTTGAGTATGATTGATAAGGCACTTGAGTAGTATCAGGTTCCAACAGCTCCTTTGGTTTTAGATAATAATGGAATCTTGAGCTTGTGCCACTCTCTCATAACACTAAGGTATAGGCCCCCCTTAGGAAAAAATGCTCTTTAATATTAGATTTATTGTGAGAACTGTTGACAAGCAAACAATGCTCAGCAACACGTAAGAAAAGACGCAGAATATTAAGGAACGGCCTATAAATGCAAAAAGTAAAAAACATTAGAAAATGGTAGGCTATGTTCTCCTTTGGACTAGTAAAGCAGAAATACAGCCTTAGGTTAGGTTTGTAGTGTAGACCTGTACATATATTACATGTTAGGCTAAGGCCAATTGCAATGCCACTCTTAAGAAAAGCACCTCGCAAGGAAAACCTGCTGGAGTAAATCTTGCAAATATGTCTCTGATGGTTATTTCAGAGTCATTTAAACATGCCATCCAATTATTTTTGGCCATATTGTCCATTTAAGGTTTTTTCTTTCGAAATTTCTGACGAAGGGTCTTGGAAGTAGTGATGCTATAGCCAGTGTTCGAATTAGAAAAACAAAAGTTATATGCACCTGTGCATGTAGCTACAAAATTTTACCTGCACAAATAAATTCTTACATGCACCATTAAAATATGATAATGAATGTGTGCTTTTTAAGTACGTAGAAACGGGCACTGAGAAACAAAGGGAGAGAACCCAAACCGGACCGGGCAAAAACGCAACAGCAAACTATCTACATGCACCTACAAACAAAAAATTGTGTTGCTATGTACAAAGGACTATATACAGATGTTAATTACATAGGACAGTTTACAAATTTATTCACGCAAAACTACAGGTTAACTATCACCCGCCCCGCCCGCACCGAAGCAATTGGCCCCCAGCGCCTGCCAAACGTCGACCTTGGCAGACGAGCAAAGTCGGCCTCGACCCTCAGTTTAATCTCCGTTCTCACCGACGCCAGGACGACGTCTGCTGGCCTCCCCCCTTCCCTAAAAACAATATTACATCGGTCTCTCCATATAGCTAGCTTAATGGAGGCCGAAACAAACGTAAGTATGGCCCGAACACCTGTATTGCCTGGTGTGGGCAGTAGACCATACAAAGCATAGTCCTGGCTGACCGCCCAGGTGTTACGAAACGTTAGACGGTCAGCCAGGCCTTGAAACCACTCCCAGAGGAGGACCACAAAGCCACAATGCCAAAACACATGTGGCACACTCTCCCACTTTGTGCACCCAGTGCGGGGGCAAATGCCATCTCCAAGACGCCACCGAAGGCGCTTGAGATTAGTTACGATGGCGTCATGTGCAATTCGCCACAGCAGGTCTCGCCGGCAGTGATCGAGTGACCTGCTGTGCACCACGCGCCACACCTCCGGCCCCAAGGCGTAGTGGCTTGGTTGGACCCGGCCAGCCAAGCCATCAAAGATGGCTTGGTACAGGTCCCCCGCACTGGACTGCAAAACGTCCCCTGCAGTTGACATCATACGGAGAGTGTCCCTCATATGACAATATGTCCTTGAGGGTCTCCCGCTGTGGGGTACACTATTACTAAAAAGGGACGGAAAGATCCCACGGAGTAACAATCCCCCCAATAGCGGACAAAGTAGGCAAACGGCATCTCACTGTCGACAGCGCTAAAAACACACTTGGTCAGGAGAAAACGGAGCTTTGAGGGAAAGTGCACAAGGCCCAGTCCCCCATGCCTAAGGTCCTGGTACACCACCTTTCTTCTGACCAGCTCCGTTTTCCCTGACCATAGGAATTTAAATACGGCCCTCTCAAGTCGCACAAGGACACCTTCTGGAGCAGCCAGAACAGTGCCCGGGTACCACAAGAGAGGATAAATGAATCTATTAATTACTGTCACCCTCCCCATCAGACTAATGTAGCGCCCTCCGTAGTCTGCCAACCTAGCTTCCACTAGGTCCACTTTCTCATTCCAGGTAAGTGACTCGGGTGAACCGTAACCGAACCATTTGCCATTGATTTTTATACCGTCGTCTACCCATGATGCCACGAAGGGCAGTTGTTTCGACCGCCACTTACCTAGACGGAGTCCTTTGGTCTTGGTGGAGTTCAGTCTGGCACCTGTCGCTCTTTGAAAAGTGGACAGGGTGCCAGTAAGGGCCTTGAAGGAAGCTAGGTCAAAGACTACGCATGTAACATCATCCGCATACTGGAGGCACTTGACTGTGGCACCACAAGGAATGTGAAAAGGTCGGAACATAGGCTCTACATGGAGGGCTCTTGCGAGGGAGCATTAAAATATGATAATGAATTGCATTTGTTCTATCACCAACTCACAACAATGTGTTAGGGATGTCGATTTGCGATTTATTAATAATGAGTTACTGTAATCATTTAATCACATAGATATTTTGCAATTAAACATCGATTAATCGCACTTGTATTCCTCAGAATTGCAGAATCATTCCGTGTAACGATTGGCTGAAATTAATTTACAGTTTACGTAGACACAGTTTTGGCACAGCCTGATTTTGCACTTTGCTGTTCGTAACTTCATATTAACAATGGCAAAGTTACAATAAACAATCGTTAAAATCGGTAGTGAATAAGTCAGACTTACTAATTTTATTATGGCTCCAGTTCTGTGAAGCATTGTGCGGTGATGTACAGTACAATCTCAAAGGCAGGCCTACTGGACTATGGACTATAGGCTATTACATTACTTTTATTTATTATCCGTCCTTCGTTATTTCGATTCAAATCTTCGGGTTCACCTGGCTTGCCTCGTATTTACTGCGCCTCCACGGATCTAGCCTCGGCGTAGCGCTTACCGGGGGGAGTATAACACAGGAGGTAACAGCCAGTGTTTGCAAGGAGGTAGAAGAAACTTACGCCGGAAAGACTCGGCAGAGGCTACCTCTAACGGAGCTTATCTCGTACATGTGTGCGTGTACGTTACGATATAGTAGGCCTATAATTAACGCACACCGCACTGTTTAGTACAGTACATGTAGGAACGTTTTGCAAACTGGTGATTTTACATACGTCAGACGAAATCACCGAACTGTTTTCTAGTAAATGAAAACGGACATTGCACAGTTGCACTAAATATCCTAACGTATGTTGTGTATGTTCTTTATTGCCTATGCTACCCACGTGTTTCTTAATTTACGCAAATGAAGGCCACATGAATGACACACTGTCTACATGCGATCCGAACATAAATACTGCCGTACGCAAGTTCCTGCAGTCCTATAGCATGAATTAACAAGTAGATTTCTGTCTATTTAATCTTTTTTTTTTATTAGTCTCCAACCAGTTTTTAGGTTGTTGGAAAAATCTATCTCACTCGAATGAAGGACAATTTTAGGCAAGAAAAAACCAATCTTTGTGCCCTAGAACTACATGCACGCGTGCAGGTATGCAATTCAAAGTTACATGCACCGCCAAAGTTATATGCACTGGTGCACGTGTGCATGCGTTATTTCGAACACTGGCTATAGCCTATGCCATATGTGTACAGAGTGCACTAGTTAAAGTGATCCAGAGCTCTGTAAATTTCGGGATTAAAATGTCCTCATTTGAGGACTACAAAAAGTTTTGTACATGATTACTGATACAATGAAACTATCACTAAGGAAATACCAAGAGCTTAATTTACTTTTTCAAACTATTTTCAGCTTAAGTACGTACATGTGAAATCGGGATCAAAAGTTAAGTCTTTGTAATTTCTGCATTCTTTACCTATGAGTGTAAAGGACTGCCTTCGTAGCTTAGTTTCTTGTGATGGAAACATGGCGTGCATTAATACAAAATGGTGAACAAAGTAAAGGTATAAGTTCAAATTGCGGGTTAATATTTGTAGCTTCCACGGAGAAATTCACCTCCTCGGTGTACAGTGCAGGCCTGATGGAGTTCGTCCGGGGCACTCTTCAATAGTCACATTTCGATGCAGTGACTATGTGGGAAGTTGTAGTATGCATGCGTGATCACCGTATTTTGCAAGTAAAATTTTGTGATTGGATTTCTAAAGTTCCTTGTTCGCGCCATTTACTGCTCTGCTAATGTAGACATGAATGTCTTTCAAAAGATTTGGTTGTCCCGACGGACAACCTCACACACTTGTTTTTGTAGCATCTGGTAGTCCTGCAGAATTTTTGGTTGTCTCGGGCACCAGGACTACCGTTAAAATCGAACACTGGTGCACTATACGCCGAAGATCTTCGGCGTGGCCATAAGATTTCGGTCGGCGTGGTGGCTTAGAAACTAGCCTTCGGCGGCATGCAAAATGCAGTAAGTTGAGGATTGCCGGCGTAGTTGGCGTACTCCCCAGCGTAGCAGCGGGCAAACGGTACTCCCGGCATACCGGCGGGCCGATTCAGTCAACTCCCGCTAGTATGTTCACGCACAGTACTGTGCTATATATACCTGTAGGCCTACTTGTATTGCCAATGAATGGTGTATGCATTACGTACATGTATACATACGTACGTACAATCGCTTACGGATTGCCTCTGACTTAGCTATAATGTGTGTATACTATATACCTGTACATGCATTGCCAATGTATGGTGACTGTGTACGTATCACGTACATGTATACTGTACGTATGTACGCACGCCTATGGTTTGCTATGTACATGCATTGTATGTGCACAGTACAGAAAATCCCGGCGTACATCCCGGCGTACAGTCACGAAAACCTCGGCGTACCTTCGGCGTAGGCTTTACATGGAATGCACCCTGGCCTTTGAGTTGACATCCATCAAAATCAATACTGTACAGTAGGCAGCATTTACATGTTAAGTATGAGATGCTTCAAGGTTACCCTCCTTGAAGTACCACATCATGTCTAGGCTATTAGTTTTTCACAATTTGACTCCCAGTGACCTCAAATGACTTTGGACCACCATGAAAAATGATACCCTACTTGAACTCACTATTATATATGGAGCATTCAACATGCTAACTATGGGATCTTCCCCTTTATGAGATAGTGTTTACAAAGTTTCCACTGCTTGAATCTAGTGACCCCGCACTTCAACAAAAAACAACTGGGCTCTTGCTACTCAACATGAGGTATCTGCCAGGGTGTCACTATGCGGGGCGACACCGGGCGGCCCGGCCCAGGACTAGTGAATTGCGCCCGCCACTCATGTAAAAATAAGCACATTCGGCTCGAATGGAGAATCCGTGCCCGGGTTAGGTATAGGGTTAGGGTTAGGTATAGGGTTAGGGTTAGGTATAGGGTTAGGGTTATATACGTTAGTAGGCATACGGATAGGGTACGCATACGCATAGGGATAGGGTTACATACATAGTAGGCATACGGATAGCATACGGATAGGGATAGGGTTATACATATGGTACGCATAGAGATAAGGTTAGGGTTATACCCGTAGGGATATACGTATAGAATACGTATACATGTATAATTATAGCTTACGTATACATCTGTAAGTACTTATAATATTTAAAACCGTTTGCCGGCAGCTCGGCTCGCAGCGCTATCGGTTAGGGCATAGGATCGCTATACTGAGATTTATACCGCGTTCGTATTCTTGCAATGTTCCGCGTTCAAATCCCACTGTTGCTTTCTGTTGAACAGCTTGTCTTGTCACGTTACTGTTGGTTCTTTTAGAACTTAACTTGTCACTGACCTTTTGTAAGTTTTAAGTTATAATTTACGCAACTTCCGGTCACGGATTCTCCATTCGCACCGCACATTCCACCCAGCATCTTTTCCCAATAATGGTACTAGCCTATAGGCCTAGGCCTATAATTTTATGATTTTTGAAAGAAATTTGGTTGTAACATTAATCTCAAAATGAGACGGCCAATTGGAGCATTAATTTAGAGTGTAGAAAAATATCCACACCTTCTCTAAATCCGAGGACAGTGATCACTAAATGGTCAAAGTCAAGAATTACCCGGGCACTAAGTTTGGCCTGGTGACGACCAGGGTTCGATTTACTTGGGTGCACACATGCACAGGTGCATGTAGAATTTCCCACGTGCATGTAACTGTGGAGGCTTACACGCACTTGGTGCATGTAGGCCTAGCTTTGCCTGGGCACCCCAGGCTTGTTGTGGCTAGCAGTAGCCGGCTCGAATGGAGAATCCGTGCCCGGAAGTGACGTACGTGATACGCATAGGTATAGGGTTAGGGTTAGGTATAGGGTTAGGGTTATATACGTTAGTAGGCATACGGATAGGGTACGCATACGCATAGGGATAGGGTTACATACATAGTAGGCATACGGATAGCATACGGATAGGGATAGGGTTATACATATGGTACGCATAGAGATAAGGTTAGGGTTATACCCGTAGGGATATACGTATAGAATACGTATACATGTATAATTATAGCCTACGTATACATCTGTAAGTACTTATAATATTTAAAACCGATTGCCGGCAGCTCGGCTCGCAGCGCTATCGGTTAGGGCATAGGATCGCTATACTGAGATTTATACCGCGTTCGTATTCTTGCAATGTTCCGCGTTCAAATCCCACTGTTGCTTTCTGTTGAACAGCTTGTCTTGTCACGTTACTGTTGGTTCTTTTAGAACTTAACTTGTCACTGATCTTTTGTAAGTTTTAAGTTATAATTTACGCAACTTCCGGTCACGGATTCTCCATTCGCACCATAGAGCAGGATATAATAAACTAGAGGGCGGACTCCCCGAACTAGCTGTGATTGCATGGAGCTATCCTAAGCCTAACTATTCCGGGCAAAAACTTGATTGTCGTCTGCTCACAGCACAATCGCTACACGCATAATGTACTGGAACCTCTTTTGAGAAACATGCCAGAATCCTGCATTGCATTCGGTTGCACCAACCGAAGACGGAAAGGGAGTGGCATCTCTTTTCATAGGTAAGAATATTAAGATTTTGTCGTATGTGAATTCTTGTTAAGTTGAAAAAACAACCAATTTCTGTCAATGAGTTCCCGCTTATAGGGTTGTTTGGTCTATCCTAACGTTAGTGGTAGGCAAGGCCTAGCGTTAGTGTTTGCCATTGCGCGCGAACTGTAGCTATAGTATAGGTGATAGGTAGCTACACATTTGCCAGCCTAGCTTAGAATACTAGTTAGTATTTACTACTAGGCCTGTAGTCTTAATAAAACAAATACACCTCATTTAATGATACTGCAAAGTTCAAATGAAAGCAGCCTAAATTTACGTGCCTTTTTTATAATTGGGAACTTTATTCTGAAACTCGACCAGTCCAAATAAGGAATGAAACAGTATGAAATGAAGTGTCTACTGCAGCAGGAAACATCGCAAAGGCCATGGCTATTAGGCTATGTTGTGGGACTTGTCGAGGCCTAACGATAGGCATAGGTCTAACGTTAATGATCATAATATTAATAATCATGACAGTTTGACATAGACAAGTTTCTTGTTGACTGAGGAAAAGTGTGATTGTTTAACTTTTTTAAGAGGCCCTGATCAGTTTTGTGATTGGTTTTATTTATTTTGGGGGGGGGGGGAGGTGTCTGGACTGTAGGGCAATTTGAGGGGCTGTTAGTGCCCCTAATTTGCCCATTAACCACTTATGTTATATTGTTCTGTTATGTTATGTCATGTTAATGACATTTAGCCTAGCCTACCCTTATTGTATGGTGACAAATTAAAATGCAGTTGCATGGAATGGAAGTCAGCTGTGATCATCAAAGAAAATTGATTACTGTAGAAATCGACTTTACTGGAAACTATAAATGATTTAATCACCAGTGATTTAATCACTAGTGAACAAAATAGCAAACCAAACATAGGTCTTGGCCATTTAAAGGCCTAGTCTAGCTTTAATCTCAAAAGTTAAAGTGCAAAATATTAATTTTGTACATAAAAGAAGGCTTACTTTCCCATATTTTTCATCAGTTTGAGTAAAAATTATAAAAAAAAGCAATGAATTAAAACTATAAAATATGTTTGTTTTCACTAGGTTACCTCTTTGCAATGCAGCACTTCTGAATAAGTGGCTAGCAAATATTAGCCGGGATTCCTTTGAGCCAACTACACATCATGTGATCTGCAGTGAACATTTTCAGAAGGAGGACTATGTGAGAGGTAATTGGTTAATTACAGCTTTCTACTTATGGGGCCACATCAGGGACCAGTAAGGCAGACAGAGGGCCATCGGAGGTCTGCTGGCTGGAGAGAAATTTGCATGATGCATTTAAGTTGGCAGACTGCCAGTTAACCACCATACATTTCTCTGGTTGACCACTGAATTGGTCGACAGCGACCAACATTAAAGTTGCTAACTGGAGGATATGGATCAGTTCTATAATTCTTCTATCTGAACACTCAAATGGGATATGAGCGCACTTTGTTACCACATAGTGCCTTAAACACAATACTTGCCCTACGCACTGAAATTCCTAGCCCTGCTACTGACCGATAGGGGTCAGCAGCCCCGACCATATAAGCATACAGGACTGGTGGCTGCAGCCCTCCATTAGGCTGAAAATTGTTTCTTTCTCGATCCAATTTGCCCTTTTTTGAGCACACTTGTGGTTAAAAGCTTGGACAAAAGTACCAGAACCACCCACTCCCACCAGTTAAAAGTACTGTAGTCCTGTATGCTTATGATCCCCAACAGAGTATTGTCCTCCCATACTAGAAGCAAACCTAAAATTCTTTTTCACTTTGCAATGTCAGCATGATGGCTGTTGTCATGGGATTCCTACCACTCAAGTACACTGATACTAATATGTACATGGGTTGTTACTGGGCCATGCATCTTGAAACTACCGTACATGGTACAAATATATAGTATGACTGTAATCCACTCGATTTCAGTTTAAATCAGTTGCAAATTTCACATTTTCTGTACAGAATAGTTATAACCAGTTAACATGTTTTTTCCTTTTCAAAATAAAATGATTAATTTTTATGGCATTGTATCTGTTTTAACAGGGATGCATCCAAGGGATGACGTGGCTACTGTTTACCATGAACTTCTTCCTGGTGCTGTACCATCAGTTTTTCCCAGCCATCCCAGTCATAAGCAGAAACAAACGAAGAAAAGACCACCACCCAAATCCAGACTCCCTCCAGCTAAACTACGTCTCTCAGATCTTGAGTCATTCTCAAAGGCTTACAATGTTTTAGAAGAACATGGTTATTGTGCATCTCCCAACTTGGTTGAAGAGAAGCTGAAAGAGGCAAAACAGCAACTTCACGAAGCACGGAACGAGCTGCGGGTGGTCAAACAGAAAGTGAAAAGACAAGGTGCTAAAATTGGCAATTTACTTCAAGCAGTAAAGGATCAAAGCTTGATCAACGAGGGACAGCTGGACTTGCTGAAATTAAATTTTGGGGAAAGTGCCTTCCTTCTATTTGAAAATGAACTGAAAGCAAAGGATACTGACAAACATGGACACCGGTACTCTGAAGAATTAAAACAATTTGCTGTTACTCTACACTTCTACAGTGCCCAAGCTTATGACTTCCTGCGTCAGTACCTACATCTACCTCATCCACGCACTATACGTCATTGGAGTGCTGCTTTGAACTGTAGCCCAGGGTTCCAGACAGAAGTGATAGAGCATCTGAAAAACAAAGTTTCAGGTGAGCCATTTCAGAAGCACTGTACACTAATGTTTGATGCCATGGCTCTCAAGAAAGAAGTTGTCTATGATCCCAAAAATGGAAACTACGGTGGGTTTGTTGACTGCGGCAATATCCTGCCATCTGACAGTGACAGCCTTGCTACAGAGGCCCTTGTATTCATGGCAGTTGGCCTAACTAGTAACTGGAAATTCCCTGTAGCCTATTATCTGGTAGATCACCTGCCTGGTGCCATCCAGGCTGAAATCGTGCGGCAACTTATATCCATTTTGACAGAAGCTGGACTTGTCGTCCATGGGGTTGTATGTGATGGATCATATGCCAATCAAAACACTTCCAGTTTGTTAGGCTGTTACCCCAACGGGATTGAAACACTTTTTTCCTCATCCTACAAATCCAAATGAAAAGGTGTATTTCATTTTTGATACTTGCCACCTCATAAAATTGATTAGGAATTGCTTTGCAACATATGGGACAATTTATCACCAGGAAAAGCCAATTATGTGGTCATACATTGAAAAACTTCACGAAGTGCAACAAAAGGACAACTTAAACTTAGCAAATAAAGTGAAGGCAAAACACGTATTGTGGCAGCAACATAAAATGAATGTGAAACTTGCTGTTCAGGCTCTTAGCTCATCGGTTGCAGATGCAATTGATTTCTTGAGAGATGACCTACACCTACCTCAGTTTTCTGGCATGAAAAGACAACAGAGTTCATTCGTATAGTGGACAAATTGTTTGATTTCATGAATTCTAGGAGCCCCCATGCCAAAGGCTATAAGCAGCCTATGAGATTGACCAACCTTACTGGCAGAAAAAAATGGTTGATGGAAACAAAGGAGTACTTGGGGGAACTCAAAGATGCCACTGGACAACCCTTGACTAAATGTAGAAGAAAGACCGCTTGGGTTGGTTTCATGGTGACCATCGAGTCAGTGACTGAAATATGTCACAATCTTCTCACTAATTCTCAGCCTGCACACTATGTATGCACCTTTAAGATGTCTCAAGATCACTTGGAGTCATTCTTCAGCCGGATTCGAAGAAGGGGAGGCTGGAATAATAATCCAAACTGTCTTCAATTCAAATGGGCACTTCGGGCCATACTTCAAAAAAACAGCATAATGCCATCCAAGAGTGCTAACATCTCTATTGATGAGCCAGAGAATGCCTTGTTCATTCAAAGAAAACCAGCCTCTGTTCGTAAGGTCAATGAAAGTATGCAAAAGTTTGCAAATCTGCTCCACGAACCCTCAGAATTCCATGATCATATCCTGCACTATATCGCCGGCTACGTCAGTAAACATGTGATGGAACACTGTAAATGTACTAAGTGCTGCATTGCTTTGCACAACCAAAATGCACATGATGGAGTCAATGATCACAGTTACTGTGCTGATGGTACCCATGCATGTTTTACCAGAAGGAAAGATAGAGGAGGACTCAGGAAGGCACGGGATGATGTTTTCAAAATTGTTAAAACAACAGACAATGTGTTTAGGTGGGTTCCCCTTGGGATAACTTACCAGTATTTTAATTCAAAATTATTCCATTCTTTCCTAATTTTTGCATATACTGCAGAACCTTACATGTAGTGAACTTCTTTGCCAGTGGTTGTGGGGGTGAGGGACTAAGGAGGTTATATTGCATGCTTCCCTATTTGTTACTCTTTAAAAATTGCATAGACTGTTCTGTGTTATAACTAATGGTATTAAAAATGTTCAAGTTTAATTTTAGTGTATTTCCACTTGGTATTAAATAACTTTATTCATTTAACAGCCTGATTTCATTGAACCACACGTTTTCGTGATTATCATGGGTGCAGATCAGACCCACAGCCAGTGGGGCTCATTTTTCATCTTTACCATGGAAATATTTTGCCTAGATGAAGAATACTCCCCTGAATACCTGTACTACTCATGGAGGGGGGGGGGGAGGGGGTGTCATGCTGCAAATATTGGGGAATAATGAAATGCAGGTCCTCTGACAAAAACTATTTGCTGTCCAAGCAAAAAACCTTGAGAGGACTTCATCATCTGCACCCATGTATAAATTAAATTTTACAATTTATACTGTTGGTTTTATTCATTGTTCTGTTAGGTGTTCACAAACTTGTTGGAAGCTAATGGCAACCATCACCATGGTTCATGCAGTAAGTATTTCATCAGTTCCTGTTGTTTGTGTTTTTTTTCCCTGGAGCTTGTTTTGCTCCTCAAGTACTAACAAACTAAAAATCTTATCATAAATTGGGATAGCCCAAGTGTATTCTCTCTGAAGTACAGTATGAAGTACTAGGAAGTATGGTGGAGTACTAGAGGGGCTGAAAACTTCCAGACTGCCAACTCAAGGGAGGGGTCTAAGGGGAGGGGGCCGGGTGTGCCACTCCATTCTGGATTTTTTTTTTCTTATTTCACATGTGATGTAACTTTTGAAGCAAGTTTATTTTTAATTTGATCTGTTATTGAAAAAAGTTAGATATATGTCACAGAAGGAACAAACAAGGGGTTTTCATCCTTTAAAAAGATGTGTGTGTGGTGGGGGGGGGGGGGGGGAATTTTAGCCTTCCCACATGTTCGACTGCCAGTGGAGGAGGGGGACTTAATGGATTATTATAGGAAAGTGGGGTTGGCGGTATGATATTCTTACCTAGCTCATAACCTAGAATGCCAAATTTAATTATCGTTTTTTTTTTTATTTCATTTTAGGAGGACAATAACATCCCACAATTCGCCACTGAAAACTTCGAATGAACTGACGAAATCGGTTCAGTTAGAAGTTTTTAACACCGTGGGCAACGCAGTGTTTTCAGATCTTAGAGAACATTTCCAGGAACAAGACATATCAAATGAAGATGACCATGGACATCAGTTAATTGACATGATAAGCCAAATTTTTTTGCGAACCCTTCTGTATCACCATGGCCGTTTATACACGGAACGGTTCGTCATGGAAAACAAGTCGTCAAAGAGGCACCAACTGACAAAGACAATTCTGTTTTTGGGTCAATAGGCCGACTAATCCCTCCCACCTACGGCATGTTCAGTAGACGAGTGAATTACATTGTTATAATTTTCGCCATGGATCAAGGAAAACAGAAAGACAAGGACACCAATTCTTACAGAATAAAATGAGGAAAGATTGAAAAATCTTGCCTGGGAAATGTACAAGACCAAATTTTAGTCATGGAAATTGTTCGGAATTTCTTTTTAAAATTTGGAGTATCCGTGCTACATTTTATTTTGTTTGCAATAGACCGCGACCCCAACGCCTTTCTAGACAAGTTAAGAACATTGTTAAAAGTTTCGAGGAAACAGGGAAAGGGCCACGTTTTCATAAGGAATAAGCTGAAAAGAAGTTTGACCGTGAAATGAAAGTAGAGGACTAAAATTACTGTCCTAAACATTTACTTTGTGCAGAATATCTTTTGAATGTAGATTATAAACCCGTTTTTATAGATGCAAATTTGAAGGAAAGTGTCACTACTTGTTCGTACGGAATTAATCGTCAGGAAAGGGAAAGATCTTGACCACGAATAGCACGCCTTATTACACGTACACGTATGGAAATTTATTGTGGAGTACAGTGTATGTTCGCGAAATGGGTACAAGCTAGCCGCAGTCACGGTGTCATATACTCTTTTACATATTATTGCATAACGGAAAATAGCGACTTTCACATGGTGTATGAATCAAATTATTGAAGAAAACTTGTTTATTTACATCACAAATTTCAAGTTTGTGGACTATTTACTTGGAATTGTGCATTTTTTTAGCAATTTGGATCAAGGAAGTTTAACGTTACGTGTAATACCGTGTTTCCATATCTGAGAAATTCTATTGGAAAATTCACACGGATTTAAGGCCTATGAAGGTAAGATATTTCATCTTTTTCTACATTATGACAGCTGGGGATAATTTTGCTCACTCATTATGTCTTTTATTAGAAAAGAAAAACATAAGTAACCCCCAAAGCCCCGTTCAAGCATATAGGAACCATACAGTGTGCACACATACGCGCGTAGGGTCTGTCGCGTTTTGCCCGGATTATGGCGCCCGGCCGGCTCCCCATTCAATCACAGTAGGTTTTGTGTTAGCGGTATTATGAGTCCGCCCTCTAGTTTATTATATCCTGCTCTATGATTCGCACCCAGTAGCCTACATTATATCTAACTTAGGCCTAGGCCTAGGCCTACATAACGTTAAGTTCGGCCTACAGTAGGCCTAGGTAACGTTAAGTTAGGCCTAGGCTAAGTTAATGTTACACTGTACGTGACATAACTTGACATCCAGGACGAAATCTGGCTAATGATGTTAACCGATCAACTTGACGAACAGAAAACCGAAATGGGAAATGTCTTCAACTTACCACATGAAAAAAGGAAGCTGATAAAAATGAAACGCATTCAAAAAGTTCTGTTGTTAGAACTGTTTTCATCAACACTTGTCCAACAGACTCACATTCGTAATCATTTTTCCCGCGAGATGCATGATCAACTTACTTGGGAAAATAACGTGGTGCATGATGGGAAAATTGTCGAAACTTCGTCACGATAACAAGAGAGCTAGCAGGATCGATCATCCGCGCCGCTAACTTCAACATGATCGAAGTTTCTAGCTTTCTACACAGGAAACTCAAAGGATTGAAAAGAGCCTATAAGAGCGTCAGTAAGTAAGAAGAGAGAGAAAGAAGAGCTGAAAATAGATCCAAATCGATTTTGGTACGGTTCGATTGCTATTGAAGATATTTTTTTTATTTTTGATAACCCTACACAGTCCAAAAAAAAACACAAGGTAATTAAATCAATGCGTGGCTCTCTGTTTTGCCCTTAATTTAACGTTGGAACTAGTTAAGCTACGAGGTAGGAATACACAAAGAAATCCTAAGCTTTATCATCATCATCATCATCATCATGGAAAAGACGTTGTTGGCCGGAGGCCATTTCGCCCATAAAAATTAGTTAGCAATCATGTCCGCTTTATAGTCAAAATAAAACTCGCTTTGTTTCCAAACTTTGTCAAAGTTTGACTTGAATCCGTTTAAGGACGGTGCCGTAACGACGTGCGCTGGCAGCGAGTTCCAAACATCTATGCTACGCTGAGTAAAGGATCTCTGTCTAACATTTTTAATACAACGTGGCTTAAGAATTTTAAATGGATGCCCTCGAGTACTGGAGTCAGCCGCCCTTTGAAAAAGTGTAGCATTTCCAGCCATATCGCCAGTCAAATATTTATACATATAGATCATATCACCGCGCAGTCTCCTGTACCTAAGACATGGCAAATCCAATCTGCGTAACCTCTCAGAATAAGAAAATTCCCTAAGGCCAGGAACCATTTTGGTCGCTCGCCTTTGAACAGACTCAATTTCATCAATATCCTTCCAAAGGAAGGGCGACCAAGCTGGAATACCATACTCAATTACAGGACGCACCATAGATTTATACAGCAAGAGTAAAGAGGAGCAATCACACAAAGGGTCACAAGTACGTTCACCTGATGGCACTATGTCTGTTTGAACCTACAGTTTACTTCCAATGTAAAAATATGAGGCTATGGCTTCATTTCTCATTTTAGAGTCTTTCAAACTAAGACCTGGTGATGTATAAATATTTTGTTCCTAAAAATTGCATACGAATTATTCTTCCAATCTGTCGCCGCAGTGGATGCACTTAATCTTAGAATTTCTAGCTTCTTCCACATTCATTTGGTAGCAAAAGTCTAAATGCACCCAGTGGTCACAAAGATCACACTGGGCCCAGTCCACTATTTTTAGATAGGTCAAGTCTTTTATGACATCCGGGGAAAATTTCCCACAAATACAACACTTCTCAAGTTCCTCTTGTGGGGAATTTTCATCTTGTGAGAATGCACTATTAATGAGATGAGTGGAATGTGTGTCTTTGGTGGATTTTCCCTTTGTGGTGGCCGGTGGCTTGAACCTTTTTGATGGACCTGCCTCTTCTTGCGTGACTGATGGTTCCGGTGCTGACTTGGATTTTCGTTTGCTGCAAGGAGCTCCTTTGCTTGGTTTGGCTTTCTCTTTGTTTTGATCAAACACCCTCTCCAATTTTAGAATGATGCTGGTCTCGGTGATAGCCACACCAGCTGGGCGATAACTCATCTTTCGCTTTGCCTTTGTTGACTGAGGTAGAGGTGTTGGACATTTTGATGTCAAATATTCATCAAATTTCTTTTGCCCGTCTGCCGTGGTGTTCTTCTTTGTAGAAAGTAAGTTTTGTGATGGCTTAAAATGGTTTGGGTTCACCGCTGAAGGGTTAAGGGGAAAAATGCCTGTCGCTCAAAAAGAATTGATAAGGTTGCTTGGCGTGACTGCTTTAAAAAAGACCTGCAAACTAGTCTGCACACGTCATACCTTGTTATGACCTCCCCTGGTCATTTTCTCATTTCCTTCTGACATTCATAAGAGTAGCGGCACTTAACGGGTCTAAATGTACCAACGTCGAGGGGCTGTAGGGCGTGGCTGGTATGAGGAGGGAGGACGAACAATATGATCTTGTGTTCCTTCGCCAACTCTATCAGTGGTAATGAGATATGAGAGGCATGTCCATCATACATCAGTAATGCATGCTCATCCTTCTGTCGTTGAGGGAGGAGAGGGATGAAATGTTCCTCCAAAAACAGTTTGAATATGGCTCCATTAGACCACCCACTGTCGGACATTGTGTATTTTGCTCCGGGAATGGAACCATTCATCAAACGTGGGTCATCTCTTCTCCCTTTAAAAACAAAGTATGGTGGCAGAGCGGTGCCACATGCATTCCTACAAGCCAAGACAGTTGTGATTGCTCCTCTCTCTGAGGTGATAGAGTTCAATCTTTGGTTGCGCACACCAACAACCTTTGTCGGTTCGTGTTCTGTCTGGAAACCGGTTTCGTCTACGTTGTAAATCAGGTGGGGCTTATCTGTTAATTCATACTTGACGAAGATCTTTTCCAGCTCCTTAAAATAACTCTCGACTGTTTCTTTAGAGGTTGCTTTTGCCCGCTTTAGGCTTAATTTTTGGGCTTTTGCAAGCCTCAGTTGTGGCCACCGTCGCATAAATCGCTCGAACCAGCCCTTACTCAATTGATTTCCGTTAGCTGCTCTGGTCCCCAGCAACTCTGCAGACTCTGTTGCAAGTGTTATCACTTCTCGCCTCGAAAGAGGGTATCCACATGCCGACAACTTCATAATGTGTTCCACAAGTTTCCTCTCTTCTTCCTTTGTAAAAAGAGTAGGTGCTCCTTGAATTGGAATGTAGTAATCGCGGCCTTTGGAGAGTCTGTCACGCAATGTCTGGACGGGCACCCCACACCGCCAAGCTGCCCTCCTGATAGGGGTTTTCTTGGTTCTAACGAGCCAGAAAGCTCGTTTTATGTTGTCCTCTGTATAGGTGGTCTGATACCTTTTCGATACCTGTGGGGGAAAGTTTACCTTTATTGAATTTGGGAATACAGATGGTTACAATAATGTTTTGACTTCCACTGCTTTGTCAAAGCAATCAATGATCCCCTCGATCTTCCGGCTTCCAGGCTGCTCCTCGACAGCCTCGCTAAATTTCGTCGGCATCTGTGCCACTCCTCTTACACGGACACAGAGCTGGCTATGGGCCTATTTAAACTCAGTCCCGTATTTTTTATGATATACGATATTTTCATTTGAAGTTAAAGAAATAACACTTGTCCGATTCATAATCTTATAATATTGAATTCATTCTTAAAAGTATCAATGAAAATAACAAATGATAATGCAAATCAAATGTTGAACTTCAAACAGCTGCACCGTGCGACCATTTTGCAGACCGAAACTCATAACTGTTAAGCGCATAACTGCAAAGTTAAGGCCGACGTTACACAGTTGGGAGCATGTTATTGGTTCATTCTACCGAACTGTTTAGTAATATACGCAATATGCATTCTGTTGTCAACCGTGGAATGTTTAGGCAGCAGATTATAGAAGATCACCTGTCGCATTTTTTGCAAATTACGGTAAGACGTATTAAATTTATAAATACTGCATTACTGGTAGATGGAAGCAGGTATAAATGAGGATTTTACCTGTTTTCTGCCCATTTTTCTTTAGAGAAGTCGCGTTCCGTCATAAGAAGAAGTTGTTTGAGCATCAAGTGAAAGATTCCAGCGCGTCATAGTTACAAATACGCGCATTGTGGAGACAAATTACGCGATGATACAGGATGAACGAACTTCGGCGGCTGAACGGACTTCGGTGCCATTACTATACCAGGGATAACCCAAAAAGCTTACGAAAAGCTTATTTCCATTGGGGTCCCTAAAGTCCTTTAGCCTGCTAGCTAAAACGGGAATGTCCACATCCTCATGAGGTACTGGGTCCCCTTCTCACTTCTCAGGCACAAAATGGTCGATTCCTGGACAAAAATGTCATTTGGACAAACTTAATGTAAAGATTCTTTGCAACTTAAGAAACATCTCAGGACAACACGCCCCCCCCCCCCCCTCTGTGAAATGTCTTCCCATATGGTCTATGACAGCGCTTCTCAACCTTTTTTAACTCGAGGACCACTTTGACTCTCAGAATTTTTGTGAGGCCCACCTTACAAAAAGGTTATTCTTTTTTTCTTTATTTTTTTATATTTTTTATGGTGCATCTCGCGGCCCACCTGGGAGAGCTGCATGGCCCACCGGTTGAGAAGGGCTGGTCTATGGGACAGGGATATGACAAAATCTGGACCATCCTTACAATAGTGTGTCAAGGTTTGAGGGCATGTTAAGTACCTTGTAATAAAGATGAAAGCTATGGAGCTATTTGTCTATCCAAAGCAGTGGCCTAGCTATGGAGGGGGTGGTCTTGGATGCCCCCTGTAAAGCCACGCCCCCAATTGCCCTCACTGGAATTTGGGCCCTTGAGAAAAAATCAGCTTTACCTTTTCACTTTTTGCCTCACTCAAGTCATTATTCTTGGTGCAGCTTATTCTACCTAACCCTGAAAGAAAGAAAGAAAGGTACTAGTCCTAAAGGACTGTGGTTGTTTGCCTACAGCTCACTATATACAGTCCTTACACCAACCTATGGAAATAGCGAGGGATAGGCCGTCTATGTGATGGTTGAAATTGTCTTTCTTCTCACAGCCAATTTTGAAAGTAAAATCTCAATCTACTATCATGAATTTTCTTCTCCAGATCTTACAGGAGTATTGCAGCTGTTTTTATCCACTGAGAATTTCTGGGAAGTACCAAAAATGTAAAATGAAATCAACAATTTTTTTTACGCCGTAAAATTTACTGTGCAGCTGTGGAACTTTGTTTATATCAGTATGCTAATCAGCTACATGGTTATATCAGTATAGAATGTTTGCAGAGGCAGTTGCTGTGTGTATGTATAGGAACTACAGTAATCAAAATGTTGTGTGTGATGTCACAATGTTACGCACATGACATTCTGATGTCAACAAATATTTTGAACACTACAGTGAATTTTATGAAGTCGGCAAAGTTGATGATTTTATACATATTTTCAGAACTTTTCAGAGGTTTAAAGTGACAAAAAACAACTGCAATATGAGTGTAAGATTTAGAAAGGAAAAGGAATGGTTGTAAATTTAGACAGTAGGTCCTACCTGTAGTTTTGCTTATAAGAAGAAAATCAATTTCAACGAGCACTGTGCTGGTCGAAGACCCCAGGTTTTCAGTCGGTGGGTGCAAGGACCGTGTATAGGGAGGTATCGGCTACCGGCTATACACGTGCCTTTACTGAGGACTAGGTCCGTAATAGCCCCTGAACAGTGCTGTGTGTTTCTGTTACACTCCTCCAACATAGCCCTTGTGCACTGTGTACAATTTTTACACATCCCCTGGCCATAATGACCAGGGTCATCTCATGCTCTCAGAATATTTCCTCACCAAACTTTGTCCATCAACTCTCTTTCACAGACATTCCAACCCTTAGACTCTTCAAACCGGGACAGTTATAAAATTTATCTGTGCCTCACCCTACCCCCTACATCAACACCTACATTTTCAGTGATGTTTCCATTTTTCTACTGTTTTCCTCGCCCATTTTTTTGAGTGGAAGTATGTAGCTGACAGCCTGGAAAATTACATGACTTTCTTTCCTCAATAATCGGATGGGACTCAATGGGAATTGTCTGGAATTTTCTCCTGAACTCTGATAAATCATCGAAGCTATGAAAGTCCATAGTGTGCTGATCTGTAAGTAGTAACCACATGTACGTACACACCACAGACATTGTTCTGTGGTACACACGTACACTACACTGCGCCAACAAACATTTCTTACGTCACAAGCTTGTTGGGGTGATATGATTGGTTCATTGTCAGGGAAATAAGAAGACTAAACTTCCAATTTGCCCGACTGTCAGGCAAATAGCCACTATTTTTTTTATTTTGTCACAAGTTTTTTTTTCCTATAATGGAAGAAGGGCCTAGGTCCCCTTTATTTGTGCCTGTCACACATAAAGAGGATTGAGATGAGTCGGACATTCCTGATAACATTACGGAAATTGTATGCTCAAGGTAGGCTCACCCTTTTCCCTGGTTTACTTTCTGTGGATAAATGATGTGGACTACAGTACATTTGTCTAAGAAGAAATACACTCAAGCATATAATGTAAAGGAGGGAACAAATAGCTTCATGTGGCGTCCATAGTGCGCCGAAATTTTTAGTACCCATAGAGGAATTTCCACTCATATTAAAGATGAAAATAAATGAACCTTCAGGCCATCTGACCCCTAGTCAGTGCACAAAACATTTCCTGGAAACCAGGACAATTAGCACGCAAAAAACCGGGACACTGGGAAATTATACTCCAAACCGGAACAGTCCCAGTCAAACCGGGACGGTTGGAATCTTTGCTTTCACACAGTACACCAGCAGATAAGGAGTAATTATAGAATACAGGGCCACTTGAGGGATGTATCTGAGCATCCAGATGTGCGGATGTGAAGTCGTTGGGAAAATGCCTTTTGAGAACAACACATAGTTGATCCTGAATATCTTCGTTCATGCGGAACTTTCTGCAATTTCTTTTTCTAAGTCCGCTGGAAGTATTTTTGGGTGGATGCTTGGATGCGGAGTTAAAATGAAAATTTTTGAAAGTTTTTCTAACTCAATTCCAAGCATCCCATGGGTGGATGCATGAATACATGGATGCTCAGTCAGAGTTTGGCAAAATCGGTAGTCCATAATAACTTGTTGGTATATGTGGAAAAGTTTTGTGAAAATTTTTTCAAGTCCATTCCAAGCATCCCCTGGGGGGATGCATGGATGCGTGGATGCGCGGATGCGGAGTCAGAGTTGGGGCTGTTAGATAAACATGAAAGATTTAATAATAAACTGGGGAATATGAATACAGCAGGTAAGTTTAATTTGAGAATGACTCATTGTTGTCCATTCCTTACTAAGATCACAAGCAATATTCTGGAGTGGATGTGTGGATGCTTGGATGCAGAGTGAATGATTTCACCAATATCATTCTTGGAGTGGATGTGCTGATGCTCAGATGCGGAGTAAAATTTTAGGGTGCAAGCCTGGATAAACAGTTAACAGTGTCACATCGCATCCATGCATCTGGATGCTAGATGATGTTCAAAAGTGGTCCTGTATTCTATAATTGTGCAGATAGCTCTCTTTCCCGGCAAACTTTTGCACAAAATGTGACCTGCGGCCAAAAATTGGTCTATGTACTATGGTCAGTTGCAAAGCATGTTCTCATAAAATAACATGTGAGTGACTTGTTCCTTTCGCATATGTATTAGGTACGTCAACAGTGCCCTTTAAAGTGCGTCAATCCAGGGTGAATTCCTTGTAAAGCCAACCCCAAAGTTGTGCCAAAGTGTCAGCTTTCACACGCCAACAAAACACAGGCATGATTTAAACCACACACTGTATAACATGATATTGCCTGCTGATGATCATTTCTCATACTCGTTGCAAAAAGTTACCCACATTCTATCCAGTTTCACAGGAAAATTGAATGCAAAGTACATTGGCCTAGTCAATAAGTAAAATGTATGCCGATTCAAGCAACTCCTCACACCGCTACGCCATGCAATTTCCTTTGCCTACGCCAAGGATTTTCAGGGTATAGTGCATGAAATGCACACAGGGTGTCAGTACTACCAACATAGTAGTAGTACGCATGTGTGTATAACGCCAGGTATCAATACAGTTAGTTAGATGAGATTTAACGACACACCAACACGAATGTGTTATATAGTGTCAACAAGTTTAAATATGTTTCAAGTCCTTCCCTTTAGTCACCTCTTACGACAGGCGGGAAATACCGTGGGCATATTCTTCAACCCCTAGCCCACAGGGGGCCAGGTATCAATACAGTAGCATGACGTCAGTCAACTAGAAGATTCTGTTTGCTCATGACAAGTGTATAGAAATCTTCGCGTTGACTGTCGTCACTTTAACAAGTGTTGGTTACGTACACACATGTACATGTATTAAAATGTGAGATGCATTTTGTTCATGTTGGCCTACTTCCAAAAGCGTTGTAGATGAATATAATTGGAATGCGTAAGAGCCACCACAGATGAACAAGACAACAAGAGTTCAAAGTGCATCATTCTTAAAGTCCACCAGAGCAGCATGGCAAAACCAGAGTTTATCAGATGGCAGGTTTAGGCCTCACTCTTCTTATATTTTATCTACTAACTCATGGATCTAGCCATGGCACATCTAAACTTGAGTGCTAGGAAACTGCAGATAAAATAGTTGAATTTTTCTGTCTTTAAATTTTTGACACTAACAGTTCAGAATTGTGAAGATGGATCCTCAGCAGACATACACAGCAGTTCAAGAGTTGCTCCTCACTGCATGGAAGGAAAGACTCCCAGAAATAAAATGGAGTATTCAGATGAAGAAAGTCCTTGCTGGCACTCCGATCGATGGCTACACCTTGTGTGGTAAGAGTGATTTGAAAACATGGTTTCCTCTGAAGTACATTTGAAAGTGAAGGATAGAGTAGGTCTCCTGATATAGTCAAAGGATGTGAGTCAGTCAGTAGTGGCACTACAGGCAGGGGGAGGAGGGAGAGAGGGGCCATGGGAGTGGTTCCTATTTGCTTCCTGTTTTTTGTTACCCTACCTTCACAACGATTCTTTGCACGTAATGTATTCCACTTTGTGGCATACACGATTGCCACTGCAGAGTAACTCCCCCCACCCTCAACCCTATCCATAATTTCTTGTCCTACCACTGTCACTGATGCTTTGAAACTCTCTGTCCTTATTTACTTCTCCATGTCATGTGTTCAAATGGCATTGGTACATATAATGTAACAAAGGCACTAACTTAGCCGATGTCTGAATAAATATCTCTACTTTGAACGTCTGTCTCCTCAACAGATATGATTCTCAGTCAAATGTTTATTGGACCCAACCCTTCCAGCCTACTTATATCATATCTGAAGCATTCTATCTGCACACAGGTACTTTTAAACTTGATCATCATATCACATTACATCATGTTAATTGATTTACCTTTCTTTAAATAGTTTTGAAGTGCTTTAATCTTATCACTTATTAAATAGTTTTGTCAGTTATCAGCTGGGTGGGGTGGGGTGGGGTGGGGTGGGGGATAGGATTTGATGTCTAACAGTTGGGGTGAAGCCTGGAGGATCTCTTTCATTGTAAGAAAGTTCTAGATGTGATAAAGCCCTTAAATGTGATGTGATGCAATATTTGTGGGTGTTTATCAGTTCACTTCAGTTGCAGGTGATGGTGTGTATTGAATATGTAGCAAGACAAAGAGATAGCTAAAATTGTGTGTTATGATAACTGTTGAAAGAGCTGTTGAACATCCCAAAAATATTTTCTCAAAGCATTCTTTCAATATGACCAAAGATTTCATTAAAAGTTGAACAGTTTAGTACTATTCCCACTACCTGATCGAAACATTTCCTCAATTTTTGTGCCATCTGCTGATCAGTTCAAGTACAATTCGACTGCCTGGGTTCAGCTCTACTTCATGTACAGTATGTTTACAACCCATGAGTCTCTATTCTTAAGGAGCATATAAATAAGGAACATTCCAATTGTATTAAACTTTGTAAATTTGACAGAGGGTGAAGCTGCTCTGCTTCAAAAGTTAAACAAAACTGAGTCTTCTTCCATTGCATACTTAAATGACAGATGGTATCTCATGTGGCTGTTCTAAGAAGTTTGGCAAAATATGAAGATACGTGTGTAACAAGACCGTTTTGCATGAAAAGTTTGCTGGAAATTCTCAAGTTGTGCGTTGTCAAGATAAGGTAAGCAGTTGCCTTGTTTTATGCTTTTTTCTAAAACATTATTAAGTAGTAGAAATGAACAAAATAACAAACATTATATGAACAGAAGTGTTTATCACTCAATTCTTGGCAAAATAGTACAAAAATGTAATCACAGAATAATAAGAGGCTATTAGGTATTAATTGTTACTGTAACAGAAGTGGTCATTGCATGACAGAAATGTTGGGTGACCCAAATTGGCTTCCAAAATGGTGTAAAAAACTTGCAACCTTGTTATACTTTAATCCAGCTGAGGTACTTAAAAAAAGATGTAGATATGGGTTTCAGAAAAGTCAAGCAAATGCTATTAAATGACTGCTTCAAATAAAAAAAAAATACGTAAGTAAAAATAAAAAAAATAACAAAAAGTTCCAAAAGTTTGCATTATGGCAACTCTGATTTGTTGCATTTAGAATGAATCCTTACATCTATATAGTATGTATCAAGGTACATACACTTTTTGCATAGGGGTCCCTTTTAAATACTGTAATCAAAAATGTTTCATCAAAAAGGTTTGAGGGCGCTATCTTGGGGTTTCTGTTTTTTAGCAATTATTAGGAGGGGTGAGAGTAATTTTTTAACACTTGGCAATTTGTTCCTCTCCTCAATGTCATTCTGGGGCAATTTTGGCTGCTCTGTTGGCAAATTGCCTATCGCCCCTGCCCTGCCCCCACCCTTCCACCCGCCCACAATTACTTTTACACTACTGGAGATCAAGGCATTGGTATATTTTTTTTTGTTATTCACCCAGTTGCTTAGGTCCTCCAGATGAATGTCTTCAAATTGCAGTGGCTCTTCTTCAAGTTATACTTTGGCTGGTTAAGTCCATCTGTCTGTCTCTCGAGAAAATTGCTGACAGTGGCAGTGTCCCTATTACCAGCAATCTGATACAGATGTGTGAACTTGTATATGGTATCTGTACCCAGGACCAGACCAGGATGCTCCTGTTCATTGCAAGATTAGAGGATGAAGGTAGTATTACAAGAAAATTTTACATTTCTAGACAGTGGCTCATAAATAGCTCCTGTGCAAGCGCAGAAAGGAAAAAGTAACCATCTGCATGCAGGTCAATTTATTACTGAATTAAATTTTAAAATGGTCTTCAAGAAATTTAAAATAGTGTTCAAGGGGTAACAACATATATACACTAGTGTTATGAAAGGTTATGCTTCTGTGCATCTTTAAAGGTCGTGTGACATGAAAATTACATAGTTGGATGTTAGATGTAAAAAGTTGTCTTGTTGAAAATTGTGGATTAAGCAAGAATGTAAAGTCGATTTGAAGAGTTGAAAAAAGGATTTTGACATATTTTTTTCTTATTTCGTAATTTTTAGCCTTGTGGAGTCAGTTGGAGGGCGAAATAAGTTCAGTGTCGAGTATTGTGTCTAATGCATATGCATCAGGATCATCAAGAGGTAGGAACAAGCTTCTTTTAATATCTAGATTTGTATCTCTAAGCACTTTCTGACATGATTTGTGAGTTTTATAGTATTCAACTTGAATGTGGAGGGGGGGGGGGGGGAGGGAGGCGGAGAGATAGTACTGTGTGAGTGTAAAGTGTTCAAGTAATGGTCGTGAAAGGTGTGCTGCCCTCTATGATTCACATAGAAATTGCTATAATCTTACCTGCCAAACTCTCTACAGTTACAGTGAATACATTCTATTTTAATTCTTGTCACATCATGTCTATGGTGTAGCATTCACTGAATAGATTAGCAGTTGAATTCAAATGAAATAGCAGAGAATTTTCCTTCGTAGGTATTTTGTTAACATTTTGTCCTGTACTGCATCCATAAGTGAAGTTCTTTTGTACTTATTTCATCTATATTTGCAAACATGATAACTGACACAGTTAGAGATACATATAAAAGGCATCAAATAAGTTAACATGTAAAGTTACTTATCAGTGAGTAAAAAGTTAAGGGATATGTGTGAAACAATTCTTTAACTGATTAAATCTTTGCAAAGACCTCTTTGAAACATCTGCTTTGGAATGGATACAAAGTTCTTCAATAACAAATTTCATTTTATAGAAAAATTCATTTGCTGAAGGTGGGCTGTTATTAACTTGCAATTATATACATAATATTTACAGTGCAAAATAAAGAAATTCATAGGATGATTGAGTACCAAATTATAACCAAAAAAGAAATCTCTTTTCGTTAATATAAACTGTCTCCCAAAAAACAACTGCTCACAGTCTAACAGAAAACTAGAAGTAACATGACAATTGCCAAAAAGATGCTCTATAGTTTCTGTTTGGTGTGATTTATAAAATTCCAAACCCAGGGAGAAGTCCAGTGATATGATTAAATTAAGTGATAAGCAGAGCCTCTATGTAGCAGACAACTCAAGACAACGTATGTATTGTTATAGGAAACCACCTTGAGCAAGTCTTGAATACCACCCGACCTCAACCAAATCAAGCTAACAGAAAAGAGAGCAAAGAGAGGGTCATGATGGATTCACCTAAAGTCAAACTAGAGAGAGCTTTGGAAAGCGCCCTCAAGTGAGTCATTTGGTTTGGCATATTTTGGTTCATAAAAGTGAGAAAAGTTTATCCTGTTGTTCATTATACTTTTACCTGTTCTTGGTATAAAATGTTTTGATATTGCTTATTTTAACCGACTTCTCATAGCTTTCTTTTTCTTAGCTTCTAGTTTAGTGTTACTATAGTGATAAAACATTCCATATTTAAAGTTGTTTTATCAGGTCTATTTTGTGTATCTCTTTTGAATGATTGTTTGGTCAGCCAGTTGCCATGGTGATTAATTTTTTGTCCTGTAAGTGCATCACCCTTAGCAGACACTCGACATGTATGATAAATGTTCATCCCATCTTGAATGTAAATTTGGTCAGTGTTCCCAGCTACCCTGGAAAAAAGGGATAAGCTGTTAAATAAGTTTCTCTTTTTCCAGTAAGGGAAAACTCTGGGATTTCAAGAAGGATTTTTTTAAGGAGGAGAAAAGTCAGGGAATTTGATTGGGTCAAAAGAAGCATTGGTCAGTCTATAATATACTAGTTAATGTCCAAACAGTTTATCTGATAAGTAATTGACCACCGTGGTATTTTGGACTGGTCAACACAAATCAAAATAATTTTCCTAGAATTTTGAAAACTTATCAGAAAAATCTCTGGGAGCAGTAAGGGAAGGGTTTTTGTTTAATGAAATGCTGGAAATCTTGTTGATGGC
This sequence comes from Holothuria leucospilota, assembly GCA_029531755.1. NCBI lineage: Eukaryota > Metazoa > Echinodermata > Holothuroidea > Aspidochirotida > Holothuriidae > Holothuria > Holothuria leucospilota. Next base: position 26,468,237 of record CM055978.1, read on the forward strand.
TTTACAGGATCTGTGTCCTCAGATTGGTGTGAGCTGTATGATGTTAAATGCATTGCATTACCAAGCCATCAGATACAGTCCAGCTTCCATTTATTTGTATGTTATATGAGAAATTTTTATCTTGTAAATTGTTGAATTAGTGGTACTGTATGAAGTAACCTCTAATTTACTGGTAACACGTACTGTACAGAAGTCTTGTGGCCTATATACCACTGCAGGTGAAGCCTGAAACTGTTTGCAGTGAGCTGTTACCAGGAAGCAGGATTGTAGCTAGTGGTGGGCACCATCTAAAGAGTCCAGATATATTGTAGCTAGTGAAATATCTAATGGTTGAAAAGAGTGGGGTATTTTCTTGATTTTGTGGCCCTTTATTGGTGTACTATATGAACAAAACTTACTACTACAGAAAAGTAAATTTTCACTCCAAATTCCTTCAAACCAATTAAACCATCATATTTGCTACAGGTGGTACTGTTGTGAAGTTAGTAATAGTGGCAGGCTTAGTGACCATGAGTTATTGACACCAAAGGACAGTTCTGGGCAGTACCAACTAGTGCCACCAACTGTAACTACAACCCTCCAGAGAAGGGACACGGAGCATCCTCTCTAGACTAAAATCTGTCATGTATGTCTGTTTATCTTGAGATTTGGCCATTGATAAATTTGATAAATAAGATTTATCCTTTATTTTATTTCAGGATTCCCAACTGTAGGTACAGTGGAAGGTACCTTCCAACAACCCATAGTATGGAATATGTCTCTGGAAATATCAATTGTTACATCAATATCATGACTTTCATTGAGACACAGCTAACCATTACCCATGATCCTCAGTTATTTGTCGACCAAATACTGCTCTATGAAAAACTACAGGTTGGTGGTTGATATTTAAAACATGTTACCTTTTCTTTCAAAATGTACTTTCTAGATGTGATTGTGGTTATAATTTTAGCTAGGTCACAACCTCTAAGTGATAACTAAAGTGAAACAGTAACAATAAAGTTAAATATATAACTTAAATTTTTTTCTGGCAGAGTAGTCAGACTTGAAATAACAGTATAATCAGTTTTAAGTTTGTAGAAAAACATTTAATCATGCATGTTTATAGTACACAGTCCTCCTTTGTATCAACAAATGTTACCATTTCATGATCAGTCCTCAGCAAAATATTTTTTATAGTTTTAGTAGGAAGTCTATCTCATGAAGCAATGTCACAGAAGAGCACTTTCTAATATGTCAGCATAGGTATGGCTAGGTTGAAGTTTGAGTATCGTCATGTATCAATTTTTCTTATTATCAGTGTAGTCATTACATCACTAGTATTGTATCAGTGTGTATCTATATTCTGCCTTGTATTTACAGGGAAATCTATATTGTCTAGTTTTCTACTAAGAAACCTACAAATGTAATGCATCAGTCATCCATCTAACTGCATATCAACATATATTACATCCATGGTTTACTGACACCATTCCTAACAAATTTGGAAAGTGTTTGGGTTGGGGTAGGTTGCGGGATCAGTTAAGTAAGAGTCTGTGTTGTATAAGGGAGTGAACTCAACAACAAGCTCCTAAAGACCCAAGCTAACGGTTTGGTTATCATTTAGTTGACAGTGGGCCTTCATATCAAGTGACGTCTTTGTATGACTGTCAATAAAATAGTTTTAAGATATTGGAAGATTCTTTACAATATGGATTTTAAAAGCTCCAAAAGAATTGATTATTCACTTGTAACATTAGGAAGTTGATTATTTGTTGCTTAGATAATAATCAGTTTTTGTATTTTTGCCATATTGAATTTAAGATCTTGTTTGTTTTTGACTTTTAGAATCTTCCGAGAAGACAAGTGTACACCGCTTTATGTCAAGGCTCTCTGTTAGGACTTGTAGATTCAACAGATGATACAGACCAAATCAGATCATTTGCTTTTCTTTTTCTCAAGGTAGGAAAAATGACTCTCAAGTGATATGCGATCCATAAATGTGACATAGTTTGTTGTTTATAAAGAAACGGAAATGACAATTCGAAGTTATGAACAATGTTCGGCAAGCTGATGTGTATAAAAGCATATTTGGGGTTTAATTCTCTAAGGTTGTAATGAGGAAGACTTCCATAATTGAGGGGAAGTAAATAGGCCCAGAAAGGGAATAATACATTACCCCCCAGATGGATAAGGGTTTTCTTCTAAAGAGCTTCAGGAACTCTAAGCTGAAGAAATAATGTTGTATCAAAGCTGATCTCTTGAACAGGTGTAAGCAAAGTTGAAACAGTGAGGGACAATCTGTTTGTTCGTTCTACGCAAGTCATTCTTAGTGTTACAGCTGCCACATACTCGATTAGTCCTTTGAGAGTCAGTTGCATTTAATTACCTCTACGTATAAAGAAGTTTCACTCTTAATATTTCTGTATTATGTCAAGTATTTTATTTTTTTTTCCCCGTTACATTGTGTTTGGTTTTTTATGTGTTAACAAATAGGGATATTTACGCCCCCACTTGCTTGGATTTGCAAACATTGCACCAATTGTCTGAAAGACATTTTAAAATTAAGAAATGACTAGTTACAGAGAAAAGTGAGCTACTTAAACAAAGTTTATTGAGCAGAGTGGAACTTCTTGACAAACCCTGGCTTTCAGTTTGGCTTTGTTTTTTTTTTTTTTTGTCTTCCATTTTATTTTTGTGGTTGATTGTAAACACCATGAGAGGCATTTATCATAAGTAAATTTTTTCCACTTCACTCCATTCATTTTATTTCCATTTTTTTTTTTAATTTCAGCTTCCACAAATACTGAGTCACCTTCATCAAAACACTCCCCTCCAGGAAGCCAAGGGGTCATCCTTATACCAGGGTCTGAGTGATCTACTGAAATATGTTGCCCTCTTGGATTCTGTGGACCGGAAACACAAGTGAGTAAACTATAGTCTATTTAAACAATCACCCAAGGAAGTGCAGATAGGGTACATTCCAAAAAGGTTGCATTGCAGTCTGTTTGCATGTCAATGAATTGATATTTTTCTTATCCATTTCTTAGGCTTCAATTTTTAATGGATATTTCATATATCTTTATCTATTTGATTGCATTTACTAGCTCCTTTTAGACCTTTGTTTCTAACCCACAAATATGAGATATTCCATTGGGTTTGCTATCTGCCTTGTATGTTTATTGTAGGTGTGATTGCTTCCAGCAATTCCTTAGCCAACTCGTCAAACTTGAACTTCTCTCTGACAACCAGGCAAAGGAGCTCATGTCTAAAAGGTGAGTATGTCCTCAATCATTCCTCAGAGGTCAAAGGTCAAAGGATGCTCTGCATCCTGATTGCAAAGTTTGTTCCTGAATTTGTAACATATTTTATATATTCATATAAAAAACTTGTTTAAAAGCTGAAGGCACTACAAGTCTCGTAGGTTGGAGATAAAGGCTTGGATCATGTTAAGGTGGGTGTTTCATCTCAGGCAAATTTACAGTTACATCATTTGAACTGAATTTGTAAGCAAAAAGAATCTTACTAATTAATTTTCATTGAGTTGGTTAACTGTGCAATGTTAAATTGAGATGAAGAAAGTACTTGCACCTGAAGGTAAAAATTATCCTTTGCTTCAAAAAATGGTGAAGGGGTATTTAGGTAAGAAGCTCTTTTACCACAATTGATCAATATTTTTATGTTATGTAGGCACAGAAGTCGTCACACACCCTCAGACACTACACAGCAGCAGCATCGGGTAATCCATGCAAAATCATCTTTGCCAACAATACTGGATGTAAGTTGACAAATGAACTTTTTCCCTCTGCTTTCATTGTATGATTCTCACATGTTTAGGGAAGAAGAGAAAACCTGGAAAAAGTGTGGATTTTTTTGTATGGTTTGAAAGTCAGTGAATTTTGGGAGATTGATGTGAAAATTTTCCATAAAGTCTGGAGACCTTACACTCACTGTCCTAGAGATCATGTCGTTACCTGTGTCTCTATTGCATAAATGTTTGTAACTATAAATGTGAATAAATTTAAAATTCTGTGTATATGCAAAAAACTTCCTGATTACATGTAGAATATGTACTAAGGTCTTGAAAAAGTATTGAATTTCATTATCTGAAATGCGTGAAACCATGTGTAAGGTATGTGTTTTTGTGAATTATCTTTATTAGACTTGTAAGTTATAAGTTGTTTGTATTTTGACAAGTCTTTAGAGGATGTCTAAAACATTATTGAAAACATGTCAGGACTGCTTGGGTTTAGAGGAAAGTGTAATTTCCCAGAATCATATAGTATTATATGTATTCAAATGTGGTAAAGAGCCAACAGAGAATCTCTGCTCATATTCCACACTTACAGTGTGAGTAAGTGATCCTGAGTAAAAATACAAGTGTAGCTTCTGGAGATGTGAGTATACAAGTATAAGCACAAATCCTTTCTCACACAAATGTCGCAAAGTATGAGTTCATACTCACCACAAGTCTACAAGATCACAGTATGAGTACACACATAGGTATCAAAGTGTGAGTATGAGTACATACTCACCACAAGTCTACAAGATTATAGTATGAGTACTCACAAATGTATCAAAATGTGAGAATGAGTACGTACTCACCACAAGTCTACAAGATCATAGTATGAGTACTCACAAATGTATCAAAATGTGAGAATGAGTACATACTCACCACAAGTCTACAAGATCATAGTATGAGTACTCACAAATGTATCAAAATGTGAGAATGAGTACATACTCACCTCAAGTCTTCAAGATCATAGTATGAGAACTCACAGATGTATCAAACGATAGTATCAGTACATACTCACTACTAGTCTATTAGGATGTAGGCTGCATTTTGGGAGTCTTCATCCTGCAGTTTTGACATCAAGTGTTCTGCCATATAACAGTAGCATGAGTACAGATACATTCTGAAGACTGAGTACACAATGAATCTGCAAAAGAAGTGTTCCTGTTCAATTTGCTCTCACTGTTCGATATAAGTAATTGCAAAACTTTCCAAAACTTTTACCTTACTTTGCAAAAATTCCTCACTGTTTGCATACTATGCAAAAATTGCATAATTGCACCATGTGTGTATATGTTTAGAGTTACCCACCTTGCAATTATTTTTCATAGAAAGATGTTAGAAGAAGAGCAGAATAAGAGTAATTCCTGCTGGTTTACTTTTGGCATTGTTACGAGAAACTGAGATAAAAGGAAATCCAACTGAAAAGTGGAATTCATACCTGAAAAAACAATGTCAGTTTACATATATTTACAAATGAAATTGTGATGTTGTATGCATCCTGTAAACTTGTAGTCTGGAAGGAAAATAATCATAATCGGTGTTCCTGCTATAAATGTCTAAGACATGATTTGGCATAATGAACTGCTGATTTGATTTAATGGTGTTTAGAAGAAAGACTAAAATAAAGGTGGTATCATTTTCCCCTGTTTTTGATATAATGTGAACAACAAAAACATACCAAAAATACACCAACAGGTGAAAAATCATCCCACAATTTGGCCTCAAGTTGTGCTAAGTGCAGCTTTACAGCACAAGAAGACACCTCAAACCCCATAGTTTTCAGGGCCTGATTAGGGTACTGGACCCTGCCGATTATCACTCATTCTAGGTTCATCATGAGTCTTGTACGGTAGTGGGCATTTCGACCCAATGGATAATTTTCTGAGAACAATGACTGATTCTGATAGGAGTAATTTTTGATGTATCCCCAATCCAAACTAGAAGGCCTTTAAAGGGGAATATTGCATTTAAAATGCACCAACATGGCATACACAGAAAATCACTTTAACCATTATTGATCCTTTCCATCTCACCAATGAACTCTAGCAAAAGCATCAGCTCCTCAAAATATTATGCATAACAAGAGTAACGGATGTTGCATCATTTGAAGTTTTGAAAGTTTGGGTGAACAAATTACTTTTGTGCAACAAATAACTGACTTTCTTCCTGTGAGAGCCTTATTTCTTGGAAAGAAAGCGACCGTACTGTCTTATTTGGAATTGTCTATCATTCTGTATCTATAAATATTGGTTACAAAAATATAAAAATTTTCTGCAAAACAAAAACAATATTTCCCTTTAAGAAGCTGTTGTAGGTATTTTCTCTCATTTGAATATTTCATCATTGTTTCTTCCAGTCTCTTGAAGTCCCCGATAAGCTGGTTCTTGATGAGATGCCAGATGTTTTTAACCCACTGATGAAAAGTTTCCAGCTCGTGGTAGCAACCTTTGCTGCAACAAATGAACTGAAGAAATTTACAAGCAAATTGATCAGGTTCAAAACTTGTTTTGATTCTTATTTGTATCAATTGAAAAATGATTGGTATTTAAGAGCAGTTAAAAAGTTTGTGGGTAGTATTACTTGATTGAGCAGTTTAATCAAAGTATAAGTCAACTTTCACTCCTGACATGTTGACCGTTTACAATGGTTAATGACTTGTGCATCTAATTTCGTTTAGTTTCAATGAAATCACCAAGACAACCATCGTGGATGGAAGTAAGGGATCTCATGTGCAGGGCGCCCTCTTTGATATTTCTTTCTTGATGTTGTGCCAGATCTCCCAGCAGTATGGCATTGAGGTGAGGGATCTGGCAGTGATACTTTTTTTTTTAATATTTTCCAAGAAACCTTTTTGTTTGCTACAAATTGACAAATAATACAATGAAAATATATCGCTTCATGTCTTGTTAGTAAATTATCTTTAGAAATAATTTTGCCTTTGTAATTGATAGCTGATATTTCCTATTTAATTTATCTGATATTTCCTTTTTAATTTAATCTATGCAATCAAAGTGCATACAGAAAGGATACTTAAGTGTTTCAAGTTTGCCATTGTTGGAACAGTTCCCTCATGACTAAAAGGCAGAAGATGTCAGTATTTATTAAATAATTGAGTAACCAGGTTATTTACAACCTTGAAAATAAAACTTTTAGTTATCATTTTTTAACTGCATGTCAATAATTTCCCTTGCATCCTTGTATCCTTCCCATGATGATGTTGTATGCAGCCAAATATGAACTGCAATTTACTTTGATCATAAGTGTTAATTCAGAAGACAACTATTGAAAATGTCGAAAAATACTTTTTATGCTGTTAGATTGTATGGAAACATTTCTTCCTGTAATTTTCACACATGATTACATCCCATTTGTTCTGTCATGAGGAATGCCAGCTTGTCAGTTTTGGAGGGTTAGAGAGGGGCATAATATTTGTTGGAGAGGGGGGCATATCCATGGATCCACTGGAGAGGTCTGTCACTTAAATCATAGATTTGAAAAAAAGGGTTTTAGGGGATGACTAGACCTATATGTTGACCATTTTTCATAGTCCAGATTATTGTATTATAGTTGAATGGCTTAGATAAGTGGTTCCCACATTTTTTTCATTGACACCTTTTTTCTTGTTAAAGTGCAACCTATGGCAAAAATAAGACCACCATGTTGGTGGAGTTTAAAGGGAAAATGCAGTCATCCCAGTTAGAGTTAGTATACCCTATCACTCTAGTTCATGAATGGCCTATTTTGATCATGTGACAATATTTTTGTTAGTGAATTGTGAAATTGAAGTAAAATTTCTCCTTGCTTTGCCTCTTGTTTGTAATAGTTATGTTCAAAACATCTTCAGAGGTGCTTGTAATGCAATAAGAGGAGACTTGGAAGAGTTTGCTGATTTTTTAAAGCAAATTTTGGGGTGACTGCCTGTTGCCTTTAATAGCTATAATTGTAGGTAGCAGCCCTACCATACAGATTGTATGTCACTTTGATTACAAGAAACTCAACCACAGATGCCCTCACTATCAATGCAGTAAAACAAGGTTGAAATGTACCAAATGCATGCTTTACTCTGAAACACAACCAAAAATAATATTGAGCTCTAGTGGTTGTTGCAGTAAAATTGTAAAACATATCCCTGAAATGTCTGGTCTGATCTTTCTTTTATTTTTAAGAAGCAGTTCATCATTGCAGGATCACAACAGAGTTGTAATCGAGTCACTAGATTCGCAAGTCACTGGATTCATGACTCGAGTCACCAATTGTCAAACTTTTAAGTGACTCAAGTCGAGTCATTGACTCGAGTCACTGTACTATTTCAATTGGGAAATTACTCCTGAATTCTCTTGAGTCACTATCATTTTGAGAAGAAGTGACTCGAGTCATGACTCTTTACAACACTGGATCACAATGCATGGTGGGAAGGATTAAATTTTTGCTGTACCAATGATAGAGACCAGCTACAGTATTTGGCAACATCTTTGCTTTAAAATAGTGGTTTTTGACATCGATGGTGCAGTGAAGTAGTTAGCTTTGTAGAAAAAGTTTTCTTAAAAGTTAATCATTTTAACATGGAGTAAAGAGATTGAATGGGGTAACATTTTACCGTAGAAAGAAATGGAAAAAAAAAAAAAAACTGGAGTGTGTTATTGGGTGTAAGAAATGTTGTATTAGTCTGTTGGTATGGCAAAACCCCTGGCTTGCCTTATAAGTGTCCAGTATCAGTATCACTTATCACTAATTGTTTAACCTGGGCCTGTGACATATTTTTTTTTTTGTTTTCAGCTGGTCAACACTGGTCAGTTTCATGCCGACTCTCTTGGTAGATCATCACTAGGATATCAGTGTCACTTTACACAACAGGTCTGTGAGAATGGTTTTCTTACAAAATGCAGTTTATATAGGAAACTATTTTTTTTAGAAAAACAAAAAATAATTTTGAAAGAGTGAAAGTGTTAGTTATGAGTCAGTGTAAAAGTGTATAGAATGGTAGGACTGCTGTGGTATGAATCTGCTAATTAATTGTCATTAGCAGTATATTGGTGGAGATAAGAGTGAAAAACTTGGATTGTAACTTGATTTTGTAGGAAATACTTGTGGTTTAGTTAGTTAGTTAGTCAGTCTGTCAGTCAGTTAGTCAGTTAGTCAGTCAGTCAGTCAGTCAGTCAGTCAGTCAGTCAGTCAGTCAGTCAGTTAGTCAGTTAGTTAGTCAGTTACTTAGTTACTTAGTTAAGGTTTTACAGCTCAGTTTCTAACCAATTGGTTTAAGTCGGCCGGCCATAGCCTTTTTTCCAGTTGTGGCTCACTGGGTTGTGTTTTCCCTACTCCATTGCTTATGCTGAGCACCAAACACAATGGCAGTAGGTTCCATTTTTAAAGTCTCTGGTATGACCCGGCCAGGAGTCGAACCCCAGACCTTGCAGCTGCAAATCGGATGCTCTAACCACTTGACCATGTAGTCTTTTGGGAGAACTGGTGGGCTAGAGTGTAAAAAACTGTTGAATAACGTAACATTTAGATCATAGAAAAATAATCTTTCAGACTTGTATCATCACAATAGTCAAGTATTTATCTCCTTACTCCTATTGGTACATATTGTCAATATATCACCATGATTTCTTTATATTGTAATGTATATTCACTCAAGAGTCATAGGGAGGCACGTGGCTTGATCTGCAAAACATTTTAAAAATCTAGTCTTGTTGAATACTTGGCCTCGTTTCATATTTATACTGTTTGAACAAATGTGGTTTCATGTTCTGTCTCTTCTTTCAATGCTTGCATTTTTCAGATGGTTCTTAACAGTGAGGAGGAATCATTCTTTGACCGGTGGGCCCAGCAGTGTCTCCCAGATGAACTTGGGGCCAAGCCAACATACCTTCCCTGGGTCCAGAGTGAACAGTCCAAGATTGACCAGCTGGTGCAACTCTTCTTTACAGCTGGTGACATTAAAACAATGTAAGGCAACAGCATTTTGGGGAGGGGTCATGTACCAGCATAAGGTCATGGGAGGGGATAGGGGGCTGACATTTATGACACCTTTGACAACTCCTAATTAGTTCACATTTTTTGGCCATGCATTGGGTAAAGTTGTGTACTCTTGGGGACAATGTAAGAGAACCTTAAAGTGGTTATAGCATCACTCCAAACATATTTAGGGATATGCTCATATCTCTAAATACAATTGGTGACTACACTTGATTGACATTTACTTAACAGTAGCTTCACTCTGGTTGGTCAGTCAGTTGTATTCCCAGTTAAGCTCACATACAGTATTGCCTGTCAAATGGCAAATTGTGCATCAGTTTTGTGACTGAGGGGTGTATCAATTTACATGAAGTTTTCAGTCGCAGAATTGACTGAGGGGTACGTCAGTGTACACATTTTGTCAACAACGTTGTGGACAATGACTGACCATGCCTGCAGTTAGTGGGCAGGCCATTCAGTTGATAAGTGCATATGTTACTGAATATAGTAAGCTCATTCTTCATTGTATGGTAACATTTCAAGTAGTCAAAGCCAAGGACACTTGACCTACAAGGTGTCCTTTGTTTGATTTGTTTTGGTTTCTTGGTGTTTTTGTTTCATTTCAGCAAGCCGTCAGTGAGTGTTACATATAATAAGTTTGCATTAAGGTAAACCTTTCATGCCACAGGTTAGGTATCAATTGCCCTTTAGGATTCAGTATGATGCTATCAATGCATGTTACTACTTAAACAAGTACAGATGACCTCACCATATTGCTGCAATACAGATGATGTGATTTACATACTTCATTTTTTCTTTTGAATATTCATGTTACAGGCAAATGAGCTGTGAAGAGCTCTGTCATTATATGCCACATGTAGTACAGCAGACCCTGGCTGCATGGGAACATGGTTACATCGGCAAAGAACAGGTCCAGGTTGGAGCTTGGTTAAATTCTGTTCTAGAACCCTTAAGTGCTATCACCAGCTCACCATACATGCTTTTATTCCCATTTGTGTAATAATTTGTTTCCCATCAGAATGAAGAGAAAATGTTACATTGTTGACATGTTTTGGGGGGAGGGGGTGTGGGGGAAGAGAAAAGCCTCTTTTCATCTTCTTATACTTGATCTTTCACCGAAATCTCTGATGAAACTTTTGTGACTGTAGTCTGTGGGCTTCAAGTAAGCATTTAGGGTTTTCTTTAATTACAGTCAATGACACCAGCAAAAGATTTGTTTCTTGGACAGATTTTTATTGGAAAAGATGTTTTCCAGAGAACATTGCCATGCAGCATTATGCACTCAAACTCAGAATTCATCATTTCCTTAATAGTAGGAGAAATTTGTTAGTCTGTTGTCAGTTCTAAATTTAAGTCTTGTGAGCTGTAGGTTAGAGTGAACATAATTGGCATGTGAAATTTAAAAATAGATAAAAAGGAATGAAATAAATAAAAATTTAATAATTTGTCAAAGCAAATTGTCATAAGGCTTGTGTGAATCAATTATTTTCAATTTCAGGCTAAAAGCTGTAAAAGTAACAGATTGGATGAACATAAGAATAAACTTTAAAACTTTGGAGTTGTTCAATGTTTTATGTTAATATGTACTTTTTTCCTTTCATGTAGAAAGTTGCCGAGGGAATATGCTCTGAAATGTTCAGCCTTGCAGTGTGTGCTACAGCTTGGCTATGCAGCAATGCTGTAGGAGTTGATGCATCAGGTGATAGCAAGGTCTGGGCATTTTTCGATATGTTTCTGGAATCAAACTCCCGTTCAAAAGTTGGTCCTCACTTCAACAATGCAGAGCGGTAAGTTTTGTGTCATGATGACTCAAGCAGAATAACACCAGCTGTTTGCTTTCTTTGTGTAAAACAATATCGCGTTGAGTGGTATGGGATTCCATAGTCCCTACATACATCCACATAGCTTTGTGGCTATAGTGTGTGCATCACATTTCATAGGTCCCTGATCAAATCTTAGTAGAACCAATTAGGAAGGATCAAATTGATTATTTGACAGCAAAGCTTTTTGCAGGAGCTCAAAAATGTTAAATTGAGAAAGAGGTTTCCGGTTGTTAGACTCAGATGTTGTCTAAAGCGACGGTCGCCAAACTGTGGGACGCGTCCCACAAAGTGGGACGCCTGAAATTTTGGGTGGGACGCCTCGCCTTTTGGTCAAAGAAAAAATTATAAAAAGTTCGGCTGAGAAACTTGTGGAAAGTAGAACCTTTTTTGAATTCGGAAAAAAACTATCAACAGAAGTCAAGAAGTGACATGATATAAATATCAAGATAGATCAGTTGATTATTTTTCTTCAAAATCGTTCGTTGTTGCCATTTTCGAAGTTATTGAGAAGTTATTGAAGTATTCGACATAACGTCGGAAACTGAAGTAATAATTAGCTTTTACAAATTTGGTACAGGTGGGACGGTTCAGATTTCCGATTTTGTTAGTGGGACACCAGCGAGAAAGTTTGGAGACCGCTGGTCTAAAGCGCAGGTCACACTAGAGTGATTTCGCATAGCATTACGGTCAGATTTTTGTTAGTTTTAGTTAAAATCTTCTCCATCCCTGGTCAGACAGAGCCAAAAATTTGCCAACCTATGTAAATATATGATTTGCATCAGAGGACTAGGAAAATGAAATGGAAGCTAATTATTTCGTGACGTCACATCATCAGTAAGCGTTTGTCGGACATGCCTGCAAAAATCGGATTGATTTTTTAACAAACACCACTCTGTTGAGTGGTATAAGTTATATAATGGTAACAGAACAGTTTATCGTGAGATAAACTAGGATCAGTTATTGACATAGGGTGACCATCCTTAGAACAAAGTCTGAATGAAAACTATTGGTCCAATCTGGAAAAATTCGGATCAGATTTCGGATAAAAAATCACTGTATTGTGACCTGCCCTTTATTCAGATTTTATTTCCTTCAGGGTTTTCTGTCTCTCACTTTCTTTGTAAAAGTGTTTATTGATTGTAGAAATGCAAATAGATTGAGACTTTGGGAGTACCAGGAGGATTTGGAGTAGTTAGCACTCCCTGGCCACTTTGTAGATTCATTCACATTTACAAACAAATGCCATCATGACCAGTTGGCAAAAGAGTCGATTAGGCACACGTAAACTGTGGTCATAAGGAAAAGTAGATTTTAATTTGCCTATACTTACCGTGTTCATTTACGCAAGCATTTAATGTGCAAACCCTTACATGCACGCATATGTTCTTGCGCATGCTCTATTATTAGCTCAACCCACGAAGTGTGGGTAGAGCTTATGTTATACTGTGTGCTGAAAATGTCTGTCTCATTTTTTGAAAGTTTTCAGCTTCTTCAAATTGCCTCAGATTTGTTTGTATTTTTGGGTGAGGATGCACACCATGGTGGCAACAGATTTTGTTCTTTTCCGGGGGCTCAGTGAAGTGTGTTCGAAAATATTGACAATTTTCTGTCATTTTACTGACTTGATATTCCTTTTAAAACTCTAACTCTTTTGGACAAAGAGGTTATTTGTGTAAGTGGCTGTGTGGAGAGGTAAACATCTAGAGGAAGTTTGTTCATTTAGTGTAACGGACATAAATCTTCCATGTCTTCTGTCTGTTTTCATTTTCGGCACACATATGAAAGCATGCATTATCACGTCTTGGTCCATCCGGTGTACTCCCTGTTTGTTGGAACATGCATGAATCACGACGTTTGGTGGCTGATTTGGAAAGGTGTGTACATATTGTTTCGGACTGTTGGAAGACATGCATGCTAGGTTCGTTTGATTAGCCCAGTCCTCGAGTAGACAATACAGGGAAGAAAAACAGGGAAGAAAAAATTACTCACGTGAAATCTAAACAAGTGTAAACGTGGTAGGCTTAGGCCTAGTTTACCTGCAAGATGACGCAGTTTGATAGAAAAACTAAAATACAGGAACAAAAAAAAAAAAAGAAACGCAGGTGAGACCAAAACAAAGTAGGCTAGTCGGTACTAACATTATAGACCTAATGTTAGGCCTGGCCTTACGCAAGTACAAGTGACATCGAAACTCAAAAATGTGATCGTGGTAGGCTTAGGCCTAGTTTACCTGAAAGATGATGCAGTTTGATAGAAAAATGAAAATACAGGGACCAAAAAAAAAAAAAATCACGCAAGTGAGACCGAAACGAAGTGCATATAGGCCTCTAGGCAGTACGTTAGGCCTACAGTAGCCTACGCTAGACGTAGCTTAGGCTAGAACTTATTGTAGGCCTAACTTGGAAGTAGCTTAACTGACTTGGTGTGTCTCGCACAATGACCACTGATTAGTGATGTACATGTACATTAACAGCCTACCCAGAATAAAAAGTGGCGCATTACTGATTTTATTTATGCCTAACAGGACGAGGTCTACATGGCTTGAGTCTTTTTCTATTACATGTAGCCTAGATCATAGGCTGCTTAAAACACCACAAAGTTTAGGTGAGATTGTGTTGGGATAGGCAGTGAAATGGGGGATGGGAAGCCTGACGTTGGAGGAACTGTAAGCTACACAATGTAACGTCAGGTTTAATGCAATCGAAGTATGAAGTGTTCAATAGGCCTAGCCTACAGCATGTGTACCAATAGTGTGAAACACATTTATTGATTGTATTTTTCAGAACTTATCAAATTGTACATCAAGTAGCCTATCACCCATATCCAGTACAAAGACAGTCTTTCATACAGCATTAAAATAATCTTGCAAATTTTATTCAGATATCGGTAAACACAGTTTTGTAGGATTCACGCTATTGGTAGCCTACACATACCGTAGGCGGAGCTTGGCCAAGATCCTTATTTGGTCCTTTGTACATTTTTACTGGATGTGAAGGGTTAGGCACCACAACTAATGTCACATCTAACCTGGCCAGTCTCCTTGCATGGAATTATTGAGTAGGGAATTCAAATTTTGGATAGCGGTTTCAGGGATTTTTTACTTGTTTATTAGCTCAACCCACGAAGTGTGGGTAGAGCTTTATATGTTACACTGTAGGGAGAGAAAATGTCTGTCTCACTTTTCAAAAGGATTCTACTCCCAAATGCTTTCATGGATTCTCTTGAAACTTGAACACAGTGTTCCTTGGGTGGTGGGCAATTTGAGGTGTGCAGGAATTAGTGGTCCAAGGTCCCATATGGGCCCAGCTATGGCCCATTTTATGAAATTCTTCAAAATGTTTCTTCTCCTACAGATATTCTTGTACAGTGATGATGGTTTGTCTTAGTGATACTCTGTTAGTGGTGCCTTCAGGGTTTTCAGGAATTTTAGGTCCATGACCCAAGATGGGCCGAAGGGTCCATTTTGTGAAATTTGCAAAATGTTTAACCCCTCCTCCAGTTAATGTTAAACAGAGTTGACGGCCTGTGATAATGATGCTTGGTTAGTGATCTGTGTATGGTTTTCTGACAGTTTTGGTCCAAGGTCCCATGTGGGCCCTTTATCGCACTTTGTTTTTTGCTTACCAATTTCATGGCTGAGGGGAGAGAGGGGAAGAGGGGAGAAGGGTGGGGAGGGAAGACATTTGATAGCTTCCTCTCCACTGGTTATACAACTGCCCTACACAAACTGGTTGCATCTATGCATTATGGCAGTCTAGTTTCTGATCCCTGCCCTTACATAAGGGGATGAACTACATGAAACTATAAAGATTTATCCCTGACACGGTCCAAGTGCTAGTTGAACAGTGTATAACATGGTTGTTCATACCAAAGATGGAAAGTTGATTACATTTTTGGGGGAGATATATTTGTGTGAAATATTTTAATTGTGACAGTGCTGCATATCGTGACCTAAAAGAAGTGGTAAGTTATTTTCGTTTGGAACAAAAGAATAGTACTGGTA
This sequence comes from Holothuria leucospilota, assembly GCA_029531755.1. Classification (NCBI taxonomy): domain Eukaryota; kingdom Metazoa; phylum Echinodermata; class Holothuroidea; order Aspidochirotida; family Holothuriidae; genus Holothuria; species Holothuria leucospilota. Next base: position 26,483,817 of record CM055978.1, read on the forward strand.
GTTTTATCAGGAACCGGTTATAATAACCACACAAATATCTCGGTACTTTCATTACTGGTACTGCTACCGGTATTTATGTGAAAACCGGTATACTCGCTAACACTAGGGTTGAGCGACAGCAGCATTGCTGCTCTAGTCTAGTGCCTAAAATGACGTAACGATAAATGGTCTAATTTTCATAGTACTAGTTGAAATGAGAAGGAAAATTTTGCCAGTTTCCTTACATGATCAACTAAGTAGAAGGGCATTAGTGATCTCAGATGTCTACCTTAATTACACTAACACTAAAGGGGGCATGACAAATTTTGACCAATGAAGCTATATTAAAAACACTTTATTTTGGGAAGTATTGAATGGAAGAATGCCACCCCCTCCCTACACACTCTGTCAATCTTAAAATTATGTTAAAGGTACTGTAAGTAGCATGTATTGTACAGAGCATTTGCCAATGAGTTCATAGGTTGAATAAGTCCACACACAGTTTGACTGACAGTAAATTTTGTTGCAAGCCTAGGTTCTGATTACTTTGGTCAAAATATAAACAATAAAAAGTATGCATTCAGTATCCTGATATCTAAATATCCCAAGTTATACAAAAACATGCTGGCCACACTCAATTCAGAATTCTTCTCATAGAAACAATTTATTCCCTGGTTTATCTTGAAATAGTCTGCTCAAGACAATAAAAAGAAATCTGTTAGAAATGGAATAAAATTTATATGTAATGTATAAAATAATACCCTTCAAATAAACTCCACAAAGTGCTTTCAATTATCGAATTCTTAATTGATGCTTGTAATCAGTCACTGAGGCAACCTTTTAGTTTTAACACAGTCCTTCTCTTTTCATTTTCTCTATGACAGTGCTGCTATGATGAAATCAGTTGTTGAGAAGATGAAGGGTCATTCCTCAGGGACATCCAGTGGTGCCAAGGAATCCAGGGGGAGTATGGTGTCCATTACAAATGACCCCATCTCCTGGACATTCTCTAGTGCATTTCAGGAGATGATGGAGAAAAAAGTCCTCACCAAGAAGCTTCGACTTGAGCTAGAAATGATGTTTAACATGTCAGGAGTTACTTGGATATGCTGGAGTGTGATTGGTGAAGTCCTTAAATTAAACAGAAGGGATGATCTTGCATTAGCAGGTAAGTAGATCATGAATATTCATTACCTTGTGAATATTCAGAACATGACTATAATATTTTGTGTGATATTCACTCATGACATAGACTGTAGGACACTCAAGTGTCATACATTCACACAGCACCCCAGTAGATCAAAGTGCCAACTGGGGTGATATCAGTCAAAGTCTAGTGGTTAGTTATGAATGTGCTCAATGAGAGATTCTTTTTGTTTCATTCATCAGGTAGTTAACAGGTTTGAATGACAGCTTCCTGATTGGAAGTAACCCTAGTTATAACTAATCCATCAATGGTTAATGTGGCTGTTTCATTAAACTGAGCTAATGCATGGGATGGATACTAAAGTGTTATTAAGGCAGGGAGTTTAGGGCTATTCTTTCTATTCACAAAGTTTTACATTGTCCTGTCCACTTATTATGTTTTACAGTATTACTCTGAGCATAAAGACAGTTGAGATTCTTTAGCCATGCATTCATGTTGTGGACTCGTCAGGAGCCCTGAAACTGAAGAGGGCAGTATGTGAAGGCTTAAAGGTTGCATGTTTTAATTTAATTGAAAACCTCACATTACTGTATTTCTTTCCTTACAACTTCCCATTAATTTCACTCAAAGTTACTTTTCTTGATATGAACTATATATATGTCACTTTTTAAACCATATTATTATCCTGATTTAAAACCTTTTAGTGGGGGCAGCCTACGGTCTTTTTCAAGTTGACAATGAACAACTGACCATAGCCCTGTTGAGAAGGGTTCTCCCTCGATTACTCTCGGATCCAAGTCACAACAATAGCATCACAGATCCTAGAGGACGTGCATTGGCCAAGCTGACTGTGTGGTGCATTGCATCAACGCTTACCACACAAAACAGTTATCGAGGTGAGATGGGATGGGGTTTGTTAAAATACATTCCACCCCAGGTTTGAGTTTTATTACCGCCCTCAAGAGAATTCTTGTAATCTAGCATAAGATTCTGTTCCCATAAAGTACTTGTGAATGACAATTTCATTTCATTTAACTTCCGTTGCAACATTTTATTGTAAGTTGAAATCTTATCAATGTAGACATTTTAGTCAGGTGGCAAAATAGTAGATTGCTCTTGAGCAGAAATCTCACCTAACTTTGACCCAGCTAAGGAGCAAACCATGGACCTACTGATCCTTATCAAAACCTTATCACTTGAACTACTCATTGCCGTCATCTGCTTGGCCATAGCTTTGATATCGCTGTGACCTTAAGGCAACAAATGTAAGCTTCAGTGAAAGAAGGGCACCCATGTTATGCACACATAAACCTTTCTGACTTTTTTTTAGTCACATGTTCATAGTAGCGCTGAAAGTTGACCCTTTCTTTTGGTAGTCAATTAATGGAGCAGCTATTCTTGCGATTACAGCGAGTAATGCACCAAATATTTGGAGAGAAAAATCCATTCAGGCAATTTAAGTGCACTTGCTGTGTATAGTGAAGTTACTTGCATAACTGCTTGTGGCCTCCCCTAAGTAGTTTTGTTTTTTTTTTTACGGAAGACCCATTTCAACTGTTTCATACTTTTAGTAGTAACCCTGGAAGATGTCATGCCGGTGATCTGTGTGAAATACTAACTTGTGAATGTGCCTCTTCTACATGTACTTGTGTATAATGTGCACAATGCATTCGAACTGTACGTACATATCTCCGACATAACCCTGTGAACAAAATACAAGATCACATGAAATGGGTCTATTGTTTTAAAAGGCTTGAAGTAAGTTTTCTTTATTTTCTATTTTTTTTTCTAGCTGATCCAAAAACCAAAGAAAATCCAATGAAAATCAGGAAGAGAAAGAGAACGAGAGGTGAACCTGACAGAGATGTGAGTCTAATTTTATTTAAAGGTGCAGGTTGATTTTAAAATAGACCAGAATTTGATTTCTTTGTCCTGTCATTAGATCATATTACTATCAAACTATATCAGGCATTGATGCTGACACACAGACACTAGGCTCATTCTCTTTATCCTCTTCCAAGCATCCCCATCACATGTGGTTGTTGTGAACGAACTTTTCCCATCACTAGGAAAATATGTCAAAACAGAGGTGCCATTGATCTGGGTTAAACATTGATTCATTGACCCTGTTTACACTACAAACTTAGTCTGGTGCTCAGGGTGATATCCTTCCCACAACCCTTCCCTTCCAGTTGCCCATAAAATCTGCATCTGACCAGTATTAATGCTTCAACCATAATGTTGAGCACAGGATCTGATTGTGAACAAGAGATTCAGAAGCATCCTTTATTGATGAAAAGACATTCTGTGAACTTGGGAGAAAGGAAATAAATACCCTCTCCTTGCCTCAATTACATGTGACTAACAGTCCTATACCTTGGACAGAAAACTGTGTAGCTAAACTGGAACATGGTAATTGATGGAAAAATTAGCACTAGGACTAACTTCAAATCATGGAGCTGCTATTCAAAAGGTGAGAATACCTCTTCTATGGAGTGCAAACAAAGGTTAATAAAGCATACCGGCCCATTCATCAGTCTCTGGATTGTGAGGAATATCACCCCACTGATACCTTTGATCTACTGGGGTGTGCAAATATGAGACGTTAGTGAGAGTTATGGCATGAAGGGAATAGGTAGGGTGGGGGTGAAGATCACTTCTGCTGACAGCCATTGAGTTGGGGAGGAGATACATTAATAAGCTGTTGTAGTGCATAGTATCAGTTAAGTGTAAGTCATAAAGAGTGTATTCTGTTTGTATTTCTAGAGCACAAGTACTCTCCGTGAAGATAATCGCCCATCAAAACTGAGGCGTCTTCTAAGCATACCAGATGAAGAGAATGCTTCCAGTGGATTAACAACTTCTCTGAGTACTACTACTAGCCCACTCCTTGTACCACAAACTTCTACCCAGTTGGGGGAGCCCCTCTACAAAACCATCGGTAAACAGATAAAATATTTAATGCACTTGTTATGCCTTTTGAAGTGTATGATGTAGAAATGCACAAACTGAAACCAGTTATGTACATTTTCTGTTGCCTCATAGCATGGAGCCTGTTTCATGCAACTTGCAAAAAGGTACTATATGTATAAAGTGACAGAAAGATTGGAATAATCTGGATTAAGACTTTTTGAATTAGAAGCCACCCAGGAGAAAATTGCTATGCACAAATCCATCAGCTTCCCATCCTCCAGTACTAACTCCCTCCCCCCCTGCCCCTTGCACTTTGCTTTAAGGTCAGAAAAATTAATACCTTTATAGCTTTAAATCAGAATTGAGAGCATAATTATTTTGTTCTGTTTTCTGGCCTAGAAAACTTTCTCTGAAGAAACAATTCTTTAACCAGTTCCTTGTTGTCTAAATACTATTCAGCACATTTCTGCAGTTTCCTCTTGATGCTGTTTTTGCATTGCTTGAGTGTTAGATCCTTGGTGAAAAATTCTGATATTACAAATCCATGTCCCTCTTACTGCCACTGTATTTGTCGTTATGATAACGGCCAACCTTACTAATATAGTGCTCTAATTTATTCTTCATTCTTCAGCCTCCCTAATGCAGTTGTTTGCCTCAATTCTGTCAGAAAATGGCCTCAATAGTCGAACAGAATTCATCTATTCCTTTCTTCAAGAGATTCTTACTTGTGGGGATGCAGTATCTTCAACAGTTCTTCAGTTCATGCCAGTATCAATGGTGAGTTTATACTACTGGTCTGCCAACAATGACAGTTCCAACAAGGGGGAGGGGCAAGGGGAAAGCTGTATAAGGGGTGTTTGCCCTTTTAGAAATTCTAGGTCAATGTTATATTACCCTAGGCAGTCAAGATAATTTGTGAATTTTGTAATTTTATGCCCAGTTTCTTCCAAATTGGTTACTTCTGCAGTGAAAATTGCAGAAGGTATATAAGGTATATTGGGAAGTTATATAAAGCCACTTAAAGCACAGTTACAAAGCTCCTTTTATCCCCATCTCTTTGGACTAGGAAAAAGCTAGCATATGTTTTGTCTAAAAAATAACTATTTCTAAACTTACCCAGTCCCTCACAGGCAAGGTTTCTTGGCCTACCTAACTCCCTCCAAGTGTAAACTTCCCAATTTATCCATGCTTGCAGTAAGTGGGTCTAGGGCTTCTTTTTTATTTCAAGCTGGTCTATAAGTTTTAGTCATGGTACTTTCTTGTTAAAACAGTCATGACAGGGATTTTGTATGGGGTTAATCTGAGGTCAGGTAGGGAAGATGGATTGTGTAATTATACACTGGAATTCTTGACATGAAGTGCTGGCAACTGTTGAAGCGTAGTAATGTTCCCATTGTTACAAAATATTATAAAGGGGTTGCTCCAACCCAACTTGAAACATCAGCAGAAGTTTTCGAACTTTGTGTTATTTCCCTTATAAGTATCTTAAATGTTTCTATTATGGAGCATAATAAAGGTTAGGAATTTTGTGTAAATGTAAAAATTCAGTGTCAAAAATATTGTCACATGATTGAAAATGAGAGCCATACATGAATTAGGATAAGGGTTGCTTTATTTTAAATTTATGTGACTGAATGTGAGCGCAAGATTTGCATATAAATAGACATAAATTTTTATGGTGAGGAGAAATTGACGTAAGACATTAGTCATACTATATGCATATTTGTTTCCTAACAGGCCAATCATCTCTTCAGCACAATCAGCAAGAGTTTTATACAAGATTTGGCTTTAGCAATTGGTCAGTTAGACAGTGTAGTGGCTCGACGACAAGCAGCCAGGGCGTTATGCATCATGGGAAGGTGATGCTACACCACAAATGGTGATGTGGAGTACTGGACACTACTCTGTAAAACAAAGGTGAAAGAGATCCCGATTTGGTCTCCTTCAGCAGCTGTTTGTGTAATTGAAGAATCAAAACCATTTCATTGAAACTGTTTTGATTTGCATTTAGAGAGGACATGCTGGACTTCACATTTTGGAAAACTACATGGACAGGTTGCTTTCAAAAGTGGAGGCATGTTAGGTGTACATCTGTTTGAAATAATGGGAATTCGAAAAGATGTGTAGAAGTGTATGGTATATGCCCTTTAGATCAGGGCATACTCCTAATGGGAAGGCTGTATCCTAACTGACTAGACCATTCTGAGCATATCAGCCATTCTTTGTGAAGGCTACAGCAGAATCATCACCTTGCTTTAGCTTTTGGCTTGATGATTTCATTGCGGAACTAGCCTCTGTGACAGCTCACTTGAATAAGACTGAAGTCTTCTGGCCTTTGTGTGTATTTGAAACTGTTTGTGGCTCTATGAATGGTGTCAAAATGGTCTACAACAATTTGCATCTCATTTTGCTTGAACTCACTAAAGTCAATACTGTGCTTTCAGATATGATAATATAAACTCCCTCTGCATTGTGAAGTAATTCCAAAGTTGAAAATGGTGTGAAAAAGCAGCATGAAGTCAAACTAGCTCAGTCAGTACAGGGGGAAATAGACATCAGATAGTAAGGAACCATCATTAAAGTGATGTAATTAATGCCATAGATTTAGCACTGTTTATCAAGGCTCATAAAACTGACAAGTTTAGGGTTATTAAGGACTGCTTAGAATCAGTAAGTCTGCCATATGTAACTGGTTACTGGAATTCCTACCTTGAGAAACTACCAAGGACTATGTCTAGTAATGCATTTGGATAATTTCATGAACTGACACAAGATCACTGAAATGAAATGTAAAATAAAAATACTTTACCATGGATTTTCTTGGCTTTGTGTTTTTATATCTATACATTATGTACATAGAATAAATTGTACAAATGAACAAATGACAACTTGTTCTTCACATATTTAAACTGCATTGCATACAGGTTTGATATACAAATGTATGAAGTAGAGAAAAAAAATAAATCACAAAAACCCACTTCAATGGAGGCATTGTTTGTAGAACCCCAAGGCGACAATTCGAAAATGCTCTAATGTTGTGACTTTAAATGACTGCATACATTTACAGCATCCAAAGAGATATATAAATAGATACCAGCAGTGGAAAATTTCAAAGTAGCTGCCAGTTTGCCAGAATATAAAGAATTCTTAGCAGCAGATTGCACTTCAAGAAAGAAATTGGAGGGACTTTTGTCAAGGCATTTTGTTTTTGTTTGGTCATTTGAATGGAGGAATATGTAAATATTTTCATAGAACCAAACTTACTAGACACACAATTCTCTTACCAGTGTATTACTCAACTGACTTTCTCCAGGACAAAGAAAACTATTTTAATGTGTCCTCACATCAAGAAATTCAACTTTACGCCCTTAAAGGTATAATGTACAGTTGACAAGTATTTTTATACATGAATGGACAGAAGAATTAAGAAACACTACACAGTGGTATTAAAAACATGACTGTTGAGTGTATCCTAAAGGTCTGGTGACATGAAAATTATGTAGTTGAATGTTTGATGTAAAAAGCATTAAAAACCAGAAAACGGCCGTGGTTCTTATCAAAATTCATCAAATATTGACCAATTTACAGGATAATTTCTGTTTCACACTTTTATCATGAATAAACATGAGCTAAGCATGCAAATTTGTGACATCAAAAGATGGACAAACCAAATATGGCTAATGCTAGTCTTTGTTTTATCAACATTCACTCAAGGACACTTTTGTAGCATTGTTATCTCCTGAGGGTACCGAAATTACAATTGTTTCCTTGAAAAATATTGATATCACTTACCAAACTGTAAACTATCTCAGCAGTACTTAAGAGATAATTGATATAGGGTTAACAAAAGAAATCTTAACACTGTGCAACACTCCATATAATTATTTTTGCATAGACAATGAGTTACTTAAGAAACCATCAAACTTTGAAGAGGTACATCTTGAGAACGGTAAAAGAAATTGAAATATTTCCAATGGATCTTTCACTAGGGGATTTTATTCTTTAAACGGCCAAGTGAAACAGCTCTATGGTGGCACGTCACCATACCTTTAAACGTTATGACACAAAACAGGGACTTGTGTAAAAGCAACTAAAATGCATTTTAAGTGGATCATATCATAAGAGTCTGTACAGAGCTATACTCAGATATAAGAGAGCTATTCCAACTTAAGCTCAGGGTTATTAAAAAGACCATTCATGTGTTGTATTTTCCCTTGTATCCTCTCTCCAAGTTTGTTGTTTCTTTTCTTTAAGAAAAGTTCTAGCTCTTTTTCTCTTTTCTCTCTGTGGAGAGAAAGAAATAAAATGTGTTGGAACATCTGGAAAGAGTACTGAAATTTAATAAGGATCTTGACAAGGGCAAACACAATAAATTAATTTTCATCTTTATTTTGCACATCCACAGTATTAAGTGTTACCATGGTAACATGAAGAAGGCAGATCATAGTCACACAAGAATCATGGTAAACTGCAGAGCAAGAAAGGGGTAGGGCACAAAGGGTAACCCTTTACCTATTTCACAGTCACATATAAGTAGAATAGATGGGCTAAGTGTGGCCTTTGAAGCTTTCTTCTGGATGAGTAGTTTTTCATGTCAGAAAGTATTAAAATATAGTGGGCCTGGTCATTTCACTAACAAGTAAAAATATGTAAAAACTTTATTCAAGATCAGTGTAACCTGGAGGTTTTAAATACATTGTGGTACCCTTACATCTCTGAAATGATTAATTTAACCTTAAAATGTGCAACACCTATGCAACTTAAATATCTTTAGTGGATAGATACATAACAAACTTTACTTCAGTTAACTATACATATGGTGTCAACATTCTATCATTAAAGAAACTTTCAGACTGAGCTGATAAATGTTGGGCTTATACAAGCAACTCAAACGAAAGGTTATGACTGGAAAAGATATGCCAGTACAGTGAAACATGACACAAAGGGGGAGCTTACCTTGGGACTGGCCCCGTACTAGAGACAGGGTTGTTATGAGCAGGAAGCTTTGTACCAAATGGAAATTCATCACTGTTATGGAATGAGTACAGACAGAGCCATGTTACAATAAAACTTCAAATGCTACTGTTATGAAAATATATACAAAAAATAACAGAGAAGTCTACAAGGAAAACAAACAAGAACTTTATAAAGAATTTACAACTATGGTGTACATGAAGTTTTTTCAAACAATTAAAACAAGCACTCTCACCAGAACTCAATTTAGATGGACACTGAAAGCTAAGGAAATTTTACACAAACAATTACAAATAGCATTCTCACAAACAAGGCATACATATGTGTTCGACCTGTTGAAGACTTGATTATTTACATGACTTTGAAAAATGATGGAAAAGGATGGAACATAGCAGCTTGTTACTTTCCTGATTTGGAAGTACCTTGTTCTTGATGTAATTCCTAGCATACAACAAATCATATAGCACCAATATGTCAACAGAACTGCCAAGTCTCAAAGATTTTCTGTAAGTCTCAAGGAATTCATGCCAACCTAACAAACTCATGAAAATCCCTCGAATCTTACAGGAGTCAAGGCTGACAGGAAATAGAGTGTACATTTCTAAAGTGTATTGGAAATCTGCATCTTCTGCATGAAGCTGAAAGTTTCTCATCTTTGCCTCAACCATGGTTGGGCTGATGGGGGCTGTGGCCTTCTGCTCATGGTATCAAGAAATTTGATTAGTTCAACTTGGCAGCTCTGTGTCCACACTGACCATGTTATGTTTCAGGGAGGGTTTCTTTGCTGTGCATGACCTTTGAAAATAACAACTACCAAATGGAAAGTTGACACTGCAAAACAGGTTCAGTTCACAAGGAGCTTGACAATATTTATGTTAAATGACTTTACCATCCAAGCTCCATAAAAACCATTCTCCAAGTCATCTAAAAGACTCACCTCTCTGTTTGTTGCTCTGGGGGTGTATGAGGTGAATCAATCAGAGGGAATTCTGCATTCACCATGGCAGGGGTAAGTAGAACAGGTGTCATGTCATCAGACTCTTCATCTTCTTCATCCCTGCAAAATAGCAAATGAAACTTACTATGATCACATTTAAAGGTCAGAAGCAGTCGCCCCAAACTTATTTTGAAACAGTAGCTAAATGTCACAAATTTCTTCTTACTTCACTTCCAAGTATCTTTCATGATATTTTAGAACATAAATATTGCATATTCAAGGTAAATCAAGCAGTTGCTCCTTGTAAATTTTACAATTGAGCGAGAAAAATACTGTCACATGATTCTCAAGAGCCATTCAGGAAATAGGATAGTCTACTACACAATTCTTTATAGGGGTGATTGCATTCTCCCTTTAAACATAAAAATATAAAGTGCTGGTGTCTGAGTGACATATTAAGTTTTCTGATATTCTCTTGCTGAAACAACAAGCATTTGTGGTCAAAGATCAGGAACTGTAATTATAGGATTGTGGTGTGATCTACAACTGCACATATTTCATTCATAGGGTTGATATGGAGTACTTTATAAGGGCACTTATATGAAATAAGAAATTCCAGGCACTGGACTCTTTGAGAGCCTCAAATTTCTGTGCAATGTACAAAGATTCCTACAAAACCTGGAGAAAGTATCAGCCCCAGGACATTCACACCTTAAGGTACAACACTATGCAGGAAATGCTTGACCTTTGATGTTACCCCTCTGTTGTGATACTTACTGGTCAGTGACAATGTCCTCCTTATCATCAGATGGAAGAGCATCTAGAAGAGGCGGAACAGAGCTTGGAAGAAGATCCTGATTAAACGGATCAGTCCTGAGAGGAGAACAAAGTAAGCCACAAATGTTAACTTCTCAATCTCTGACTCAAAGTTATCATTAGGACATGCAATTGTGAGACTTCAGCAACTTCTACCAAAGGCTCTCTTGATGATGCTAATATAAAGTTATTTCCCTTTTGCTACCACCTTCAGTCCATACTTGTAGTGGGAATTAAAAATATTTGGTAAATCATCTACAGCTGTTAAGTTGAGGAACACTGTCATCATCCTAAAGTTTACTTTCTTTATACTTAAAGAAGGACATAATTACCTTTTCTTCACCCCATCCAGCAAAGCAATAAAATTACTCTCATTCTATGTTACATGAAGACAATATCATTCTGTGGTTTGTCAATCTTCAAAGAACCCAATTTTAAGTTTCAGTCAGTACAGAGGTAGCAACCAAGGTGTTGCAAGGACTGTGGTAACATGACATGCTGATGCCAGTGTACCTTTAACATTTAATGTTTTATTGTTGCTAACATAATCACTGCTCTCTGAACAATCGCTGAAGACTTCTTTCCTGTTGAGTCTTAAGAAATCCACTAAGATGAAAGATGAGATCCTTCAAAGTAAATGTATAAGAACAGCAGTCTAGGGATCTCACTAAGTTGGGGTGGGACTTGGAGGTGTGCGGGGGAAGTGGGGGTGGGGTGAGCAGACTGAGGATGCAAGACCAACAGAAAATGCAAGTGAGGATTGGGTTGGAGGGCATGCAGCACAAGCCACAGGCCGCTATCTTTAAAAACTTTGGGAGCCCCTCTATTACAATATACTGCCTAATTTATGATATTATAGTAAGATTAAGACTAAACACAATCTAAACATACCATCTTGGTACCCACACATTCATTAGTGTAGGGGTGTTGGCTAGAGAGACCAGCCCTTGAGAAGGGAATTTCTTCCACTGCATCACACCTTTTATAACATCTTCTTTATCCAGGAAGTTCTTCAGAGTTGAACCATGCTTGCTGGTTGGTTCTTTGTGGGTGTATCGAGGGAGAGGATTTAGATGAAAGTCAGGGTCTGTCTCTGCATAGGGCATTGGAGGTAGGAATACCTGAAGACCAGGGGCAGGGTTCTGTTTCAAATTAAGAAAGAAACAATCATTAATGGTGCTGAAATATTCTTGAAATTCATCTTTGGGAAGAAAATATACAGAGAACTTTAAAACTTCTTTTTCAAGGCAAAATGACCTTTGTAGATGGATGATGGGACATACTGATGAAACTTTGTTTTGTTGTAGAGTCGCATAGTATGTCTATATATGATGAAAACAAGAAATTAACAGTATTTCCTTTCCACATTATCACACATGATGGGCACCACAAGTAACTTAAGCAAATCTTGAGGTTATCCTAAAGACTACCTATTATCAGTCAAAACTACTTACCAGTTTAAAGGGAAATATTGTGTTTGTTTTATAAAAGATATTCATACTTTTTAAACCAATATTTATAGATACAGAATGATAGACAATTCAAAACCAGAATGCAAAAATGCATTGAGGTTTCGATGATATATGTTCTATTCCAAATAATGCCATGATGTCCCATATCTTTCAGTCAATGGTCAAATGCTATCTTAACATGTTGGAAAAATACAGTTTTGTGTTCCTATTTAATTTTGGGAATTCTTGGAAAATTTTGCTCTTTGACCTCTGCTGAACCCATATAAAACTCTTGGGAATTCTTGGGAAATTTTGCTTTTTTACCTCTGGTGACCCCAGATGACCTTTGACCTCCACCAAAAACAATAGGGTCCATCTTTTCAACATAACACATCCACATAGTACTGTAAGTATGAAATCTATCCAAGCTTCCTACCTGGAGATACGTGTTAACAAGCTTTTCAGTGTTTGGTCCACGATGACCCAAGATGACCTTTGACCTCCACCAAAAATGATTGCATTCATATTCTCACCACAATGCATCCACATACTACATATAAAATCTATCCAAGCTTTCTCCCTTGAGATATTATGTTAACAAAGTTTTCAGTGTTTGACCCTCAGCCACCCCAGATGACCTTTGAACTCCACCAAAAACAGTGGGGTACAGCTTCTCACTATAACACATCAATTTACCATGTATGAAATCTATCCAAGCTTCGTACGTGGAGATATCGTGTTAACAAGATTTTCAGAGCTTAACCCCCAGTGACCCCAATGACCTTTGACCTCCACCAAAAATGATGAGATTCTTCCTCTTACTATAAGGCATCTACATACAAAGTATCAAATTTATCCAAGCTTCCTACATTGAGATATTGTGTTAACAAGGTTTTGAGGGTTTGAACCCTCAGTGACCTCAAATGACCTTTGACCTCCACCAAAAATGATGAGATTCTTCCTCTTACTATAAGGCATCTACATGCAAAGTATGAAATTTATCCATGCTTTCTACATCGAGGCATCGTGTTAACAAGGTTTTCAGGGTCTGACCCCCGGTGATCCCAGATGACCTTTCACCTCCACCAAAAATGATAGGGTTCTTTCTCTTACCATAACGCATCTACATACAAAGTATGAAATTCATCCAAGCTTCCTAACTCGAGATATTGTGTTAACAAGGTTTTCAGAGTTTGACCCCCGGTGACACCAGGTGAGCTTTGACCCCTACCAAAAACAATAGGGTTCTTCCTCTCAATATGGGGCATCTATGTACCAAGTTTGAGAACTGTCAGAGCTTCCCTTCTTGAGATATCGTGTTAACGAAGTTTTCAGGGTCTGACCCCCGGTGACCCCAGATGACCTTTCACCTCCACCAAAAATAATAGGGCTCTTCCCCTTACCATAACGCACCTACATACAAAGTATGAAATTCACCCAAGCTTCCTACCTCGAGATATTGTGTTAACAAGGTTTTCAGAGTTTGACCCCCGGTGACCCCAGGTGACCTTTGACCCCCTCCAAAAACAATAGGGTTCTTCCTCTCAATATGGGGCATCTATGTACCAAGTTTGAGAACTGCCTGACTTTCCCTTCTGGAGATATCGTGTTAACAAGAAGTGTCACAAACACACACACACACACACATACATACACACGCACATACACACATACATACACGCCATCATGAATGCATAGGTTTCTCTTATCATCGAAACCAATAAGATAGTATGGTACCTTTCTCTTTAAGAAATAAGGCTAACACAGGAAGAAATTTAGTTATTTGTTGCACAAAAGTGATTTGTAATGTAATGATTTGAGGTATTTTCCTTGTATGCAATGTTGGTGCATTTTAAACGCAATATTTCCCTTTAATGTTTTACCATGGTAAATGTCGCCACCTCTTAAACACATTTACTAGATAAAGAAAATTTTTTGGACATGAAGTTTCACTCACAAAAATATGTAAAGGAGGGTATTCTGTTGGCTTGAATAGGGCAGGTGGTGGAACAAGTTCCACAGGTCCAGGTCCCTTCAGCTCCACCACATCCTCACCATCTAGGACATCATCAACCTCTTGTTGCTCAGAAGTTTCCTCCTCCTTTGTCCATGCTCCTTCAGGGGCCTGGATGTTAATGATTTCATCTTCTGCTCCTGACCTCAATGGTCTTACAAGTTGTGCTGGAACATAACCAAACCTTGCATCACGAGCACAGTGTGCCTTGTAGCTCATCAACTTGTACTGCTGTGGAACCTGCAAGTAACAATCAAACTGTGATTATTAAACAGTCACTCTTCTGAAGCTGAATGTTCATGACATTTGCACAGCATCAAAAGGTATGATTATCTATAGGACATGAGGCATGCTTTGCTTGAAAACCTTAAACATCTGGTATACCGAAATGACATTTACAAAATTTCCGCCAGCATTTCTCAGCGATAGTGCAAGGCTTTAGAATGCCTTTTTGCAGTTTATGACCAGTTCAAATTCCTGTTTGTCAAACCGTTACAAGTTTTTCCTCTTATTTTTCAGACTTTTAAAAATTGGGTACAATTTGGGAATCAGGAGCACATTTGGGACAATAGCTGAAAAATCTGAATGATTGGAAAGTATCAATCATGTAAACTGAGAACCCCCTTAAAATGACAGGAAAGACAGAAACTAGGCTCCTCTTGCCTTCACAATGAAATTAATACTGATATGCAATTGACTTGTAAACAGTAGCAACTTCTCTGATTCATGGTTTTCAGATTTCTGGCAAATACCCAATCAGGAGTGGATACATTTACTCACATGAGAACTGTTGATTTATAAATTGAAAAATTCATATCAGGTTACTCCTTATTTTTCCTGTGAAATGCAATAGTTGTGTAGTGAAACATCACAAATGATACTGCTGAGCAATTACAGGAGGTCTGATAGGACCAGCTGATGTACAAAAGAAAGGTTGGGGCAAATGGACTTAGAAATTAAGAGTCACACTAACCTTGAGGTTGAAGAAGGGCACTTGTCTCTTCACTTCCAGGGGCACACCTTTTGGAGGTACTATACCAAGAGCATCAGGAGCCTGCCAATTATGAACACAGAGGTTAATATTTCTCACACTTTCCTACACAAGATAACTTTGGAATCTTTGACTTGCAGTATGGATTAAAAAGACAGAGTGACAGATCCTAAGAGTGGCATGATTGACTTTTTCTGAACAAAATGATCCAAAGAATATCATTTTTTAAAAACATGTCCAAATACTAGACTACTGCTACCATGTGAATGACCATTTAATCAATGAATAAAATTCACAAATTTTGTCAATATGGTATAAAGTCAGCCAACTTTTAGTAGCTGTTCATGGAAACAGAAATAAGAGTATTTCAATGCTTTGTTTACAACAACAGTCCAAGCAAGGCAACAAGCATTACCATGTCATCCTTGTAGTCGGGAGCAATGTACGTTGGGAAAGCATGGGGTAAAACTTTATCTGCAGATATATCTAATGGCAAGTCAGAGTATCTGGCCACTTCCAGGTTCTCCCCATATGTAGCTGGAAAACAAGGGTAAGAATGAAAAGTCAGTTTTTGTTAAGTGTTCAATAATTTTCATTTGTTTAACACAAACTGTACAGTGAGTTCAACGTCAAGAGTATAAGGAAGCCTACAAGTTGGCGTCTCTTGTTGTGAGTACAAACATGTATAAAATGCCAACATGTATCTTTTTCATGAGACAAAAAACAAAGTTTCCATCAGCACCAAAGCTTAACTCTGAAAAACTGACTACCAGTACAAACCAGGGAGTTATTACTGGAAGGAGATTCATTGCATAGCAGTGAGGTTTGAATTGCCAAGGTCACTGGCAGTAATTAATCTGTCTCTTTTACCTTTCTTGACATTTCTAGGAGACTTACACTGGATTAGGAATTTAACACAAAAGGCATTCGTAGTCTGCTATGTCTGCAGTTGGACTGTGGATTTTGCTCCACTGCCATAACCCTACCAGCCACCAGGGAATAAAAATTATTGCATCTTCGGACACTTGGTGATGCACATGAGAGTATATTATGTCCTTTGTAAAAATGTGAACATGATTCTAAATCTGGTGATTTCAGGAGACTTTCTGGAATCTAGTGAAAAATATTAGACTTCTACCTCTTTAACTCATTTGCATGAGGCCCCTTCTTTAGAAAGGGGCAAATTTCATTGATTTATTTCAACTAAATAGTTGATTCCAGTTTTACAGCACCTGCTCTTCAGTTGCTGGTGATGTTAACCTACCCATCAAAGTACTGCTTCGGATAAGCCACTTGTGAGAGGATTACTACTAGCCATAAGCCATGAATGATGTTCCTAGCTTATTGATATCAAATTTAAGCCCATGAATAAAACAAAGAAATCCCCATCAGCCAAGTAAGTAGATTATCACAAGTTAAACTTTCCCTTCTACCTCCTTACAACGTAGCACCTCCCTGTGCAAACACAAATCCATTCTTAAGAGTGTGAGTAAGGCACACTTACCTAAGCTCGAATACAGATACATATGTACCACAAGTCCAACTTGAAACATATATTACTTAACATTAAAACTGCTGCTCATGTCAGTTATTCCCTCTTTCTTATGGGTCAACCATTTTTCATCATATTGACAACAGTATAACAGTACTGTTTCTTTGTACCTCTCCCACAGCATACACAGAAAAGTATGAAAAATGATAATTTTCATTTATCTTGTTTTGTACTGACCTACTTCTCTTCTCCCCCTCCCCTCCCCCATTTACAAATAACACTTGTGGAAAAAACATAAATCCCTTAGATAAGAATAGAGCTGATAGAAAAAAAAATTATTAACTTTTTGAGATGAAAATAGCAGGCTAAAAATTATAGATGTTATGGACAAGAATGAAACCAAAAGATCAAATATCAATAATCTCTTACTTGATGTTTCTTTTCCAGCTTTACCCATTTTGTAATCTGTCACCAGTTTCCTTAGAAATGGGACTTTTTTCTCTGCTCGTATTCTCAGAATGACCTTATTGACTGCTCCCTTGAACCTGCCAATAGCCCTGTGTCTTGACATCCATGGATCATTGCTAAAGAGGTCAAACTGGGGATGTATGCACGGAATGTTTGTCACTGTACGATGTGTTCTTCTCTGGATGCAGGAATTTGTTGTGCGATTGTATTCAATGCCTGGTATTGGATCCCCTCTGTGGTACTGGTGAGAGACAGATTGCTAAGTGATGAAGTCACTCACAGTTGAATTATACTTGCATTTCAAGATGTGCCTACCCTATGCAGGACTGGGTGACCCCACACAACAATAAGGAAAAAAAAATTATGAATCCCACCCAGGCAGATCTGTGTAGGCCTGTATTCCAGATAAAAGATTAAAAATTGCAGAGAGCAAAGTCTCCTTACCCCGCAACTTCTCCCCATGGATGACCACCAATGTGCCTAGCTCTCAGAAAATCCTGCCCACATCCCTTTGCATTACTATTACAATTTATCTAGAGGTATTTTGTAAGTGAGCAACCAAAACTCACATCACTGTCATTTTGATAACCCAAAACGAGCATCTTCACAGTACGTCACTTTCAAATGACCTCTGCAAGACAATAGTAACTTCTAAGTCTTGTAACAAACTTTGGCACACACTCAATTTTAACACTACTGCACTAAAACCTATGATACTTGACATTTGAGAGGTCACTAATCCAGCATATCACTGTACCTCTAGGCATTTTGTTATATAAATTTTTGCCAGCCTTCATTGATCATTATGCAATATGGACAAGTAGAAAAACGGCAAAACACTCCAAACACTTTGCTGCTGCTCAGGCTGATTTTGCTTGTTGGGAAACCTTAAATACTGCAGTTTTCATTTTCAAAGGTAAAACTAACCAGAAAAAAGATAGCTTTCAGCTGCAACTCAAGGACAAAAAGAAAAGTTTTCTTATCTCTGTATTCATTGGTATACTTGTCTGAATTTATAAAGAGTAATTAAAGAAGGTTCCAGTCAGGCAACACACAAACACATGTAAGTAAAAGTTCCACCAGGAAAAAATTCCCCCATAAAAAAGGAAACTAGTTAGTGAAATACCCCAGAAATGTCAAAAGACCTTGAGGACATGTTACTGACAGGAAGTGTTCATAAGTCTATCAATGTTTGTTTTGCTATGCACAGCACAAAAGTCTCAAAGCCAGTGCACACTGCACGAACCCAACTGCAATGAGACTGAAATCCACTCAGGTCATAGTCAGGTTGGTGCAGTGTGTACCAAAGTTTGTCCCCAACCCAACTGTGCTCCACCAGTTGGTCTGCATCATGATCAAATCAGGCATACCACAGATGTTTGATAAATGCCATGGAGTTGTGGGCAGTTGCGTCATAGCTAAATAGGATCATGATAGTGTGCAGCTGTCACTGAGCTGTCTGTGGCAGGTCTTTGCAGTGTCCCAGCTGGGTCAGAGTTGGGCAAGTGCAGAGTGCACCAGCTTTTAAGGCCCAGAGTGCTCCTTTCAAAACAATTCTTCATTCACAGCCCTATGCCACAGTTCGCAAACGAATTGTGCATTTGTAATTTTTCATGGTATTTTAATACCATAAAATATTAAAAACACACAATGTTTATCCTCTATCTTTTCTTTGACACTCTTGCAGCTGCAAACTTTACAAATTTTTTATGGTTCATAAAAAGTATTAAATTATTGGGAATACAATGATGAGCATACTTACATGATATTCAGAAAGAGCCTCTGATCTGCTTTCCATGATATCATCTCTTTCCATTTGTGATATCTGATCTCGCCCTAAATGCACCTGCCTATATAAAAGAATCAAACAGGTAAAGTAAAGAGATAGGAAGTTATCTTATTGTTTATTTTTATTTTTTGTTGTTGTGTTGAAAATATACAGAGGAGATGTTTTAATCCTATTGCTAGCACTTCAAAAACACAACTACATAACAGTAACTAAAACCATTTATAGGTAAGTTCATTAACATGTCTTCAGTAGTTTAGCATACAGCAGGAATTTTCAGGAATGATAAAACCTCTACAGCCATGAAAAATTTTATTTTTTATATTCTCTTCATTGCTTTTACCACATACCATCATTAGCATACGCAAACATCTGCTCAGTATCAACTCCACAAGAAAAATGGAATCTCTCTCATCTGTGTTTGGAATGTAACAAACAAAACAAAATTTTGTTGTTGAAAAAGTTACCAATTAAGATGATTTACCAAACAAATTCTGGGAGTACAATACTTATTTCTGGCATGTAAGATCACTTAAAATGACCTTCTTTGTTCTTTATGCCAGAATAATCATTTTCCATTTTTACACCATAAATACTCATATTAGTAATAGTGCTTCATTAAGTTGCAGTGTTCTTACCATCTGAGTTCATTCTTCCTCTCAGCCTGTACATCTGCCCTGACTTCTTGCTCAAACTCTGCTTCCTTCAGTTGATATCTATTTACAGAAGTGTCTTTCTTCATCAAGATAGCTAAGAGGAGAGAAGGGACCCATTTAGGTGAACGCAATCTCTTTCAACAGTCATCCTCTTTTAGAGGTTTTCCAACAACATCAGGGGCATTACACACAACACCCTGTCAGTTGAACATTTTCAAAATCAACCATTTATTGTATCACAATTTTGTCAAAGTTCC
Organism: Holothuria leucospilota; assembly: GCA_029531755.1. Lineage (NCBI taxonomy): Eukaryota > Metazoa > Echinodermata > Holothuroidea > Aspidochirotida > Holothuriidae > Holothuria > Holothuria leucospilota. The sequence goes on from CM055978.1 coordinate 26,503,698, forward strand.
TGCTCATAACATGTCATTACCACACCTAACATGCATGAGCTATATTACCAATAGTATAGCAATTAGAAACACCCTGACAATGCCTCATAAACCTACGCATGCTGTAATTCCTTCACTTTCTTCCACCTACATTTCCATGACTTTACATGACCTTTGCAACATGCCTTCCACAACTTTTGGTAACTTTTCCAAGCATATCATGTTATCATGTTCTTCCTGATTTATAAGGATGAAATTACGACTAGATGTAAGTAAATCATGTCATGATTTTTCCAATAATTTTTAAATTCAATGACTTTCCATGATTTTTACAGCAACATGACCCATTTCCATGACTTCCAAGGACTAGACCAGGGGTTCTCAGATGTTTTTGGCCACAGGCCACTTTTACCTAAGTTTTTGCTTTAAAATTATTGTAGTATAGCCAGGGTTTCTTTCAACAGCTCATTTTTATTCAAATTTTGGACTCCTCAAATCTTCTCCAAGCCATTTTTGTGCACCTTGCAGGCTGCAAATGGCTCTTGTGCTGCCACAGTTTGCAAACCTAAGGCCTAGACAATTAAAACAGGGAGTTTTTCATGACCTGTAGGAACCCAGCAGTATAGTCTTTTTTCATCAAGATAAAGATGAGAGAAGGGACCCATTTAGGGGGAACACAATCTCTTTCAACAGTCATCCTCTTTTAGAGGTTTTCCAACAACATCAGGGGCATTACACACAACACCTTGTCAGTTGAATATTTTCACAATCAACCATTTATTGTATCACAATTTTGTCAAAGTTCCTGCTCATAACATGTCATTACCACACCTAACATGCATGAGCTATATTACCAGTAGTATAGCAATTAGAAACACCCTGACAATGCCTCATAAACCTACACATGCTGTAATTCTTTCACTTTCTTCCACCTACATTTTCATGACTTTACATGACCTTTGCAACATGCATTCTACAACTTTTGCTAACTTTTCCAAGCATATCATGTTATCATGTTCTTCCTGACTTATAAGGATGAAATTACGACTAGATCTATTAAGTGAATCATGTCATGATTTTTCCAATAATTTTTAAATCAGATGACTTTCCATGACTTTTACAGCAACATGACCCATTTCCATGACTTCCAAGGACTAGGCCAGGGGTTCTCAAATGTTTTTGGCCACAGGCCACTTTTACCTAAGTTTTTGCTTTAAAATTATTGTAGTATAGCCAGGGTTTCTTTCAACAGCTCATTTTTATTCAAATTTTGGACTCCTCAAATCTTCTCCAAGCAATTTTTGTGCACCTTGCAGGCTGCAAATGGCTCTTGTGCTGCCACAGTTTGCAAACCTAAGGCCTAGACAATTAAAACAGAGAGTTTTTCATGACCTGTAGGAACCCAGCAGTATAGAAGCACAGCAAAAACTACTGTGCTATATTCTAAAATGTGAGAAGTAACAACTTTATTTCATGAAAACTTTATTAATTGGTTTGTAAATGATGGTTGAGAAAAAACTGAGATGGAAGCATTGTTGTGACCAAATTTTTTTGAAATGATTCTGGATTACCTTCTCTTAATTCCTTAACACTCATTTTCCCAGCTTGCTGTATGAGCACTGAATTCACTGAGTGTTGGGCATCAAGGTTGCTAGGGAAACGAACTCCATCCTTCTCCAAAACTTCCTTTCCTTCAGGTGTTGTCTTAGCTTTTGGTTTCTTACTTCTCTTCTTCCTAGAAACACCCAGGGGTGAGATACTATGAGGATCTAGCTGACTGTCAAAATCTACTGGTGGCACCTTGGATATTACCTCTTTCCTGAAAACAAATGAACAATTCCAAGCATTTAATTTGAAAGATTACATCAAATGGGCCAGAGCAGGTATGCATTTACTGTTATGTTGCATTTAATGTCATGTAACATCCAAATTTTGACTAAAAGTTTAAAACCATGCATAAAAGCTGATTTAACCCATGAAAGTATGGAACATGCACATTAATTTTTAATACCGAGGAATTTTCAAATTCCCAACAACCAAAGCCAAATGGCAAAGATCTACCAAGTACTACTCTGGTGGAGTTACATCCCAAAGACAGCACACAGAATGTGACAATTCCTGTCTTCAGATCATTCCCTAATAGGTGAGCCTGTGTGACTTCATTCTAGACAGGCTATGATACTTCACATCATCCTATCATCCAAATGGCAGAATAGAAAAACAGAACTCACTCTTCAAGCCCAGGTGATGAGTGTCCAGTAACAACACATATCATTGGCTTGGAATTAAACTGAGATATGTTAAGCTGAATCTTCATCAGAGCAGTACTGAAGTCTGTAGGCGAGAAAGTGATCTTCAGAACAGTCTCTCCATGGGCAGGAATTACTCCACTGAGAGGTTCAACCACAAATGCAGGATGTGGCTGTGGGAAAGATAGGCTGAACTCAAAGTCAACAGGTGCCTTGCATTTCAGAGGAATTTCCTTTGTCTTGCTGTAAGGAACAAGAAAGAAAATGGTTGTTCAAACCACTGTTACAGATGCACACACAGTTTAGCAGGTGAATATACAAAATGTAGTACTATAGATCCTAAGAACACTGACTACAAATGGTGTTAATATGTTTATGGCCAATGTCTGGTAAAAAAAGTTGACTGTTTTTGCAATATGGAAGTTATGTATGTACAAGTAAGCAGACACTGAATATTTTCAAGACTTCCAAGGCTTTTGGTAGTGGCTGCACTTTGCATAAAAAGTCAGCAGAATAACTTAAACTTAATACAGTAAATGCTTTAACTTTTTCAGGCCAAAGACAATGTCTACCAGAATAAGATAAAAAAAAAAAATGCAAAGAAATCTGATGCTTCATTACCTTTTTGAAACTGGAGTTGGTGGAAAAGAATAGACACAAGGAAAATCTGATACATCCATCACAGGATAACCATGTACTGGGACTATGAGATTTTCAGCATCCTGTATTAAAGCACCATGTGGCAAAAAGAGATCCCCAATAAATATTTGCTTTTCTTCTCCACTGAGCTTACATTAATAATATATTACGTACAAGAACTGTTAAATGGTCAGATAAAGAATAAACATAATTATTCTATGCATATGAAAAGGATACATCGTTATCTCTTTCAAGGCATGGTATGAGGTTGATAACGTCATAAATTTGGCATATTGTTTTCCACACTTATTTTTGTTGTTAATTCATTTAAAATCGCTAATTCTTAACCTACATTGAAAAGACAAAGAATGACTATGACTTCATGACAGCAGTGCCCTTAACATTTATTCAGCATCCTTAACATGAACCTCACAGAATGATCACGGAAAAATTAATTATTCAAATTTTGTTAAACAGTTGTGACATTTACTTCATCTTTTTATCACAAAATGGAAACAAATGACAGTAAACATAAATAAAATTGTGGCACATTTTTTAACTAGTCTAGTGTAGCAATTTGACTTAAGTAGCAAGATATGATAACAATAACATATAAATTATTCTCTGGAAAAGTGAATGTGATCTAAAATGAGTCCATGTCTCATGGTGTTAGAACAAGCATCACTTAAAAGGATTACCTGGCAATGGATCCTGATACAGTCATAGTAGTATCTCCATTCATCAGGGGTAAATTCCACGGTTACCTCCAGTGCCATCCCAGGCACCAGCCTTTCCCTCTTCTTGTACCATGCTTTGTAGTACTTGGAGGATGGTGGGATTATATGCATCTGTTGACATTCTGATGATAGGTTCACAAGTCTCTGCAATACATATCAAAATGGCATGGGCATGAGTTACAAGTTTTCATGCATGTTTCTACCAGGTGGCGATTGCACTCAGTATTAAACAATATTGACTTATTACAGAGGGTACCAACTGATTAGTGAGAAAGAAGGTGATAATGTAAGAACAGAAAAGTGTCAAAAGCTTTAATAAGTACTATGACTTTTATTAGAAGTTCTCTTCATTACTGAAATGTAGTGTAGATCTCAACCATCTGTGTATGACTTCCAGTATTGAAGATCTAGAAGTCTCAAGGTCCATTTTTGTGGCTTCCATCTCACCTGTGTGAGAATTTCATGTCAGGCCATTTTTACACTTAACTCTCTAAACCAAATGAAGCACATGATGTTTACAGTCATACTTACCAGGGTTTGCTTGAATAACTTTCCGGGCTCAAAGCCAGCAAAATGTACAGCTGGTGGCTCAGCTTGAATGACATCATTGTGGGATAATTTGTGAAAAAGTTCTGCAAATGGTAAAAATATATTTATAAGAACACATTTTGAAAGATGCTAAACCATAATTCTTTTAAAGGCAATAATAATTTTAACTTTTGTTATCACTTACCACCCTTGAGTTGAGAAGGGTCAGTGGGGTGAAAGAGGGGGCAGGAGGGTGGAGGGGCTTGATACTGGTCTTCAAATACCTCTCTACAAGGGATTCTCTGTCAGCCTCTAGTGGGGTTTGGGGAAAAGCCCCTGATAAGGTTGGGTGATATATCCAAAATTATCGTTATTGCGATAATTTGTTTTGCGAGATAATACAATAATAAGAATTTGAAAATGATGATAATTTCTTGTGGAAAAAATGTGAAATGATTTGCCTCGTGTTGTTTTCTTTCTTCGTTTTGCTGTCTCCAAAATAATTCTTTTATTGAAGGCATTCTTTTATTACATAGAACTGATGTAAAATCAATGCAAGTTTGTCATTTCTCTCCACATTTTTCCATCGAGGAGAGAACGAAACAAATTCGCAGTCATTCGCAGTCATTAGATAATAGATTTGGTGAATATTCTTAACCCTGAATATTCCAGTATCAGCATGTGAACTCGCATGGAAATTGTCTTAGGAAACTTATCGTAATTATCCAATTATTGCGATAATTTCTTGTTTTATTACTGCGATAGTTAATAGCCAATATCGCCCAACCCTAGCCTCTGAGAGAGCTGCATATATTGTAAATTTGCACACATTAGAGTGTGACTCTTAATATTTTCCCCCAAATACTGTATGTTTTTAACGTTCAGGTATAAAAATGCAATTGTGTAACACTTTGAACAATTAATTGAAATAGTGGCTAGTCAGTTTGGGGAAAGAAGGGAGGTGGATGGCAGGGAAATAGGGATTCCAAACAATAATGTAAAGCTTTGAGGTTAAGTACCACAGATACCTTTGGTGCACGAAAAACAGAGGCAAGGGTTTGGAAATGTGAAGGGTAGCATGACCACAGCTATTCCCAGGCACATGGCTTTCATCCAACCCCTTGGAAATAAGTAACAATCACCTCAAAGATATGAAATCATGGAGTGTTTTTATCAAATGTGTGATTGATGCAGTTTTTAAAACATTTCAAAATCCCATTACTGTATAACCACCATTTTTTGCTTTTGACATTGGCTATACACCTGTACTTGTCTAGCTAGGCTACTTTAAGACAACATCTTGGAAAAAGAATCTGTTTGAAAATGTCACCCCAGAACACTACAGAAAAAGTTGTTCAGAAAGAACAGAAAAATATAGGAAAACAGGCCTAAAATCACACAAATATAGAAAATATAGGATTTTCTTCAAATATATAGGAAATTATTGTAAATATGAGATCATTTTGATGCCTGCTCATTGTGTCATAGTGTCATATTATGTTTTAATCATCTCCCCATGTTTTTTGTTTGATAAAAGGTTGTTTGCGGGATGAAATTACCATGCAAAGTAACAAAAAATGCATAAAACTTACTAGTATCTAGAATATGGTTTGGTATAACCTTTTTCTTTTCTTCTGCCACTAGATTCTCCGGCAATATAATGTGTTTTGTAATCTTTTGTTGTCCAGACGACAGGAAATCACCTCTCTGGTGAATTGGTCTCTCCACCGCCATTCTTAAATAAAATTAACTGATCTGTAAGAAAAGGATACATCTAAGGTCATTACACAGGACTGAGAAAGTGAATTTAGCATAGCATTGATTAATTTCTAAGTCAAATGGGGATAAATCTCTCCTGAAAATTTTGCATGGAAACCATGGTCCTAATGTGGGATATGGAATGCAGAAGCAGGGTTTGATTTACCCGGGTGCATGCATGCACAGGTGCATGTAGAATTTCCCACATGCATGTAACTGTGGAGGCTTACATGCACTTTCGTGCATGTAGGCCTAGCCTTGCCTGGGCACAGGCTTGTGGTGCCAGGCAGCATGATTGCAAAAATTGCACATCAACATATGAATTCCTGCAAATTACAAAAGGATGGAGAGGGAAAGTCATGAAAACAAAATTTGAAATTCCTCACTCTGTTCCTGACTTTTTGATGTATGTGACAAAACATTGAGCAGCTTTCCAACCCATATCTTTAACGAATCATGCACGAATGTCTTAACCACTGATTTCATAATTACAAACAGCAGTATTTGACTCTTGTCGTGATCGTGAAGCCACATGAGACTTACAAATGAACAAAAAAGTGCCTTAGTTGCCTTCAACAGATTCAGCATGATTGTTTGGTGCATGTACAAATTTTGCTGTGCATGTAGTTATGTTGACCTACATGCACCTCGTGCATGTAGGAAAAACATTATAAATCGAACCCTGTGCAGAAGGGGTCATAATTTGGCAGGATCTGACATAGAAATTGACCAAGGGAAGATGGCGTCATCAGATCTGCAACCCCAAATAACCCACAAATTTTTTACAGTGTAAACAATCATGTAAAAGTCAGAAGTGGCAGACTTAAACTTGGTCAATTCATATATTTACCTGTACGTAACAACTATTATTTCTAGAATTCCTCTTTCCCAGCCCAAACTTAACTTGCTCATTCAACAATCTAATCCTCTTATCTTTAGCCTTAGATGACTGGTCTTTTTAACTAACACACCTTATACATACTTTGAAAGTATTTTTCCACCATAGAAAAAGCACTTTACTGGAAAAGCACTTTTTCTACGGTGGAAAGTACCGATGGCAGAATGACATGGTCCCCATTTCCAACCTGTTTTGATGATGGTCATGCATAAAAGTGTTCAACACAGAAACTAGGCTAGGAATGCATAAGCTAAGACTGATCTATTTTCTTGCCAGGCTTTATGTGGAAGAAAATCTGTTACCTTTGAAATGGATACCACAAACTATTTTGTGTGTAGCCTAGGATGACTTGGATCACACTTCACTGATTAAACTACTAGGCCTAACATTAATTCAATTCAAATTTATTTCTCATATGTTTTACAGAAGTTACAAAAGTTAAAACAAAAATGTGTGGAGGCAAAAACATACAGTATGATGGGTACTAGAAACAGATGAAAGCAGTTATCAAAGCTAGTGACTAACTTAAGTAGTAAATACATTGACACAACAAGAAACACAACAGACTTAAATAGAACACACACAGAAAAAACTAAATGTAGCAGATGGAGAGAGGAGCAGATGAGGAAAAGCATATAAGTATGATATCGGAGAGAAAGGACCTTTAATTATATGTGTTTGAAAGGTGCATCTTGAGCTTCATTTGAAAAGATCTAAGTGACTTTGCAGTTGTAACTGAAGAAGGCAGACACTAGCCACAGAGAAAAACAGTAATTATTAAGAAGCAATTTACCATGATAGGAGTTATGACGAGTTACATTGAAAAAGTTATTATTTCGGGAGCTAATACAATCATTTAAAACATAATGGTAGCACACAGCAGCAGAAATAGCTCAGGGTAACATTCATTCGATAATTATAAAGTTTATAAACAAATGAGCGCATGCAGTACTGTAAGAGTGAATTTCAGACAACATGAGTAGGTCAAACTCTCGGTATAGTAGACTGGTAGGTTGGTACGATAACATCGGGGTTTACCTGTCAGAACCTTAATAAGTCTATTGTGGAGAGTATGAAGTGGTTTTAAGTAAGTTTTTTTAGCAATTCCATAGATTTCAATAGTATACCTCAACTTACAATAAATACATGAATAATATACTTGAATAGCAGTGGTTGTAGGAAGGGTACCCTAAGATGATAAAAAATGCCAAGAGAGTTACAAAGATCGCTAATATGATCCACCCAGTTAAGCATTTCATCAGTGATTAATCCCAAATATCTACAACTACTTGTCTTGTTGATTTTTACATCCAAATACAAAATGGTCATAACTAGGGTGAGCCACCTCTCTAGAATGAAAGATGGTATACTTAGTTTTTCCTAAATGTAGGGTAAGCTTATTCTAGCATCAAACCAGTTGCTGAGTCGATGGAGCCTCTCAACACCCTTACCATTAAATAATCACAGCTATGATCAAATAGAAAAACATCTGTATCATCACCAAATAAGCGAGCAGAAACATTAGGAATAGCATTATGTACATCATTAATGGAAATTAGAAACAATAAAGACCCTAAAACAGAACCTTGAGGGATACCAATATTAACACTGAAGTAATTAGAGTATTTACCATTTACATAAATACATTGCTTTCTGTTGCATAAATAGTATGAGAGAATATGGTGTGCAGTACCACAGAGATACCATTTATACTGTGATCAATGGTGTCAAAAGCATTTCTGAGATGAAGATAAAGACCTACTGTAAAACATTACCAACATCAAGCTGGGAACGAATAGAGTTAACAGTTTCTAAAAATGCATGTGTTGTAGAATGATTGACCCTCTCTAAATGCAAATTGAAAATAATATAGAGTTATTATCATTAAGAAATTTTCTAAGTCTTTCTTTCAATTGCACCCTCCCGAAGCTTGTTTAGGCAAGACAGTAAACTTATCCATCTGTAATTCTCGGGTAGAGTACAGTCACCTTTCTTGAACAGTGGGATAACTGGCTACTTTTATGACATCAGGATAAATACTGCTGAGGAACACATTGTTAAAGATATGACAAAGGGTAGGTGCCAAAATGTGGCAGACCTAAGAAGTTTAGCAGGGATACTGACATTAAGGTCAGGCCTATCTGGTCCCTTAATTATTACGCACCTAACAGATAGGGAACTAGGCCTAGGACTAGGAAAAGTGCTGCCAGCATTCAGGCAATCCTGGGCAGAACCTAGTCCTCAGTAAAGGCATGTGTATAGCCGGTCGCCAATAGCTCCCTATACACAGTCCTTACACCGACCCATTGAAAACCCGGGGTCTTCAACCAGCACAGTGCTGGCCGAAACTGATTTTCGTCTTATAGCAAACATAAGACCTAAAGTCTAAATTTACTACCATTCTTTTTCCTTTCTAAATCTTACACTTATATTGCAGTTGTTTTTATCACTTTAAACCTCTGAAAAAATCCGAAAATTTGAAATAAACATCATCAACTTTGCCACTTCATAAAATTTTACTGTAGCGTTCGAAATTGTTGTTGACATCAGAATGCTGTGTGCGTACATTGTGACATCATGCACAACATTTTGATTACTGTAGTTCCTAAACATACACATGGCAATTGCCTCTGCAAATATTCTATACTGATGTAATGATATAGCTCATTAGCATACTGATGTAAACAAAGTTCCATAGTTGCACAGTAAAGTTGCTGACTTCATTTCACATTTCACTTTCCAGAAATCCTCAGTACTCAAAAATAGCTGCAATACTCTTGTAAGATCTGGAAAAGAAAAGTCCTGGTAGTAAATTAGGATTTTTCTTTCAAAATTTGCTGTGAGAAGAAAGACAATTTCAACCATTACACAGATGGCCAATCCCCCCCCCCTCCCCCGCTATTTTCGTAGGCCTAGGTCGGTGTAAGGACTGTGTAGGCTATAGTGAGCTGCAGCCTAGGCCTAGTTCTCATATACACTTTGTTCCCTGAACTAGGCCTAGGCTATTGCAACACAAACTTTTGACCGCATGTTACTGTGAGAGTAACATCGTCTGCGTGCGTTGCTGCAGTGGTTGTTGCTATATACACGTATGCGCGTGTATGAATGTAACCATAGCTGTGGACAATGTCATAACTGATCAGTAATGCGTGCTATTCAGCATACAATAGTGTGAAGGTCCTAGTAACAAGATTTCGCAGCTTTATAGAATGTTTAAAAAACAAAACTGGATCGTTTGTGTAAATCAAAATTTTTGGTCTCTTTTTAGACACTAGGCCTAAGTGCAAGTATTCTTAGAGTGAAGGGTCTTAAACATATGACCCATACAAGTCAATTACTAAGGAGTGTGAATTTGAGTAAGGTCGAGACCATTCAAAATTTTTGAAGTTGCGGTAGCCCAATTTTGACAATGGGTATATTGCTGACCTAGTATGGGAACCCCCAAAGCGACCCGAATACTAGCCTAGGTCAGCAGACTGCGGACTAGGGTAGGTCTGGGTATTGTCGGACAGTTCACAGTTACTTCGCTACAGCTTTCAATACAGTGGCATTATACTGATGCTGACCTGATATATCAACAGCCACAACTATACTCATGTGCCCTGGATATGTACTGAATCTACACATACGTATACAGACATAACACAGCACTTTGAAAATGTTAAGTGTATGTTGGGTATTGTCGGACACAGTCGGGTATTCTCAGATGCTTTACTATTTCAATATTATAAGGACTAAGGATAAAACAAATACAAATCAAATAACAGAGAACTTATGCCTATAATTCTTTTTCAATGTCTTAACACAAAATTTAATCCAAACAAATTAAGTTAAGTTTTGTTAATAACCACTTGGTCTTGTCATTCTTTTCCACTACGCATACATACATAGGCATGCATATGCACACATATTAGTGTGGACCATGGGCGTCCGGAGGGGGGGGCAAGGGGGGCACTTGCCCCCCCCTGGAAAATCAAAAACGAAGAAAAAACAAAGAAAAAAAACGAAGAAAATATAACATCAACATTTTTAACAGTTCAATCAGTGTGAATTTCTACTCTCAAAACAGGAATTGAATAAAAATATCAACACTCAGGCCCCAGCAGCCCCCCGAACATATTTTTGTTATTTTGTAAAGTTTATATTTATGATATTGCTAATGTTTCCCCTTTTTATATGCGGTAAATAGGCCCTGGAAGTGCCATTTCCAGCGATCTGGGAAGCATTTTGGACCAAAATTTTCTTGCGCTCCGTGCCAACCCATGGTGGCGCGGAGCGCTGAGAGTCTGTCTATGCGCTTCGCCCCCCCCCCTCGCCCCCGCCTTGACAAATTCCTGGCTATGCCTTTGTCAACACTGTGATAAAAAAGTAGCATCTAAACTCTTTCCTGGGAGTAAAATGGTTGGGCCCCTAAAAAATTTTGCCCCCCCTTGACTTTTTTTCTGCGGACGCCCATGGTGTGGACATGTATGCAGGTTTGTGTACTGTCCGTAAATACCCAACTAAGACAGCACTACTTGAACTGCTCTGTTACACTACATGAAGGTATACAGCACAGTCTGGTGCATACTAACATTTTTACGAACCGTGTAGCAATCAAAATTACTTTATTATTCATAACATGAATTTGTCTACAAAAATTAACAGCATGCCATAAAAATTTTCAAGATTTTACACACTTGGAAATGTGCCAAGGAGTTTTCAAACTGAATATTATTGCTGCAATTAGGTTCCATTTTCTCAACAATTAGAAGGCTTCTTGTGCTACAAATGAAACTGTGTACAGTTCATACACATACCTTTGAAACCACTGCCTGGTGAGTAAAAAACATTCACACACTGTTATTCAGTGACTAGATTATATACGACTGTCCAAGAACACCCGATTTCTGAGAATACCCAAAGCGACCCTAGTATGTGTACCAAAACTGTGTTTACTGATATCTTAATAAATTTTGAGAGATTATTTTAATGCAGTATGAAAGATTTTGGCTTTGTACTGAATATGGATATACTCGATGAACAATTTGATAAGTTCTGAAAAATACAACCAATATATGTGTTTCACGCTATTGGTATAGTAAAGGCACCGAAATTGACGCGGGTCCGTAATTGACACACATTCAAAAATTATTAGCTATCACCGTAGCAATGTTACTGTAGAAAGCCTAATGTTTTGGAACCTATCCAGCATTTTGTTTTTCACGATAATGAATCCATTTCAGGTAGGATACCTAAATATGATTATTTTTCAAGCATTTTATAGCTGCATCCTACCCTTGTGTGTATTTTTAGTATCTGGAAAAAATACTCTCTAAAAACAACAAAAATTACCTCGCCCTGGTGTGCATTGTCCAAAAGTACTGCTTCATCTGACGTACTTGCACCTGTACAGTGCATTGAGTGCATACCTAGGTATTAGAGGTTATTATACTCTGTTTGTAACTTGACCAAAATTCCCGTCTTTCTTAGGCAGGTTAGGTAAGCAAGTTAAACAAGTTTCGCATGATACTGTATGTGAGGCAACTTAGCGCCTTCCCCGCGGAGCGGACTCTGTTGCTCAGCACCTGTACTAACAAGGACTAAGCCATACAGCTTGCTACGTAGGCATCTGTACGTAACTGTACAAAGTCAATGAAAATGGTTGCACACTACACATATGGAAAATGCGTCATTTTCGGTGCCGTTAAGAGACTGACATCGAATAAAATTTGGAGTCAAATCAAGCTTTCTTTTACTACTTTTTGGATCAGAGTAGGAGAACTGTGGGTAGCAATGCATCCGTAAGTTACTGCACATTTGGAAAAGGCAAACAGGAGAGTGTTTGGATTTTTTTATTCCAAATATCGGCGTTGAACCTGCTTCGGTGCGTCAATTTCGGGCCCACCTAGTCCGCAGTCTGCTGACCTAGTATGGGGATTCCCATACTAGGTCAGCAATATACCCATTGTCAAAATTGGGCTACCGCACCTTCAAAAATTTTGAATGGTATCAGTCTTTCTCAAATTCACATATACTCCTAGGTAATTGACCTCTATGGGTCATTTATATGTTTAAGACCCATCATTTTAAAGATACTAGCACTCAGTCTCCAAAAAGAGACCAAAATTTTGATTTATACAAACGATCCTGTTTTGTTTTTTAAAACATTCTAAATCTTGTTACTAGGACGTTCACACTATTGTATGCTATATAGCACGCACTGCGGTCCAATTGTGACATAGTTCATAGCTATGGTTACGATCATGTCCCCACGACGCGTATGTAGCAACTATCATTGCAGAAACACACGCAGACGATGTTACTCTCACAGTAATAACGCGGGAAAAACTTTGTGTTGCAATAGCCTAGGCCTAGTTCAGGGAGCAAAGTGTACGTGAGAACTAGGCCTAGGTACCCTAGGCTAGGGCCCACCTAGTCCGCAGTCTGCTGACCTAGTATTTGGGAAGCTTTGGGGCTTCCCATACTAGGTCAGCAATATACCCATTGTCAAAATTGGGCTACCGCGACTTCAAAAATTTTGAATGGTCTCGATCTTTCTCAAATTCACGTATACTCCTACATAATTGACCTCTACGGGCCAGACTGCATAATTTGTTAGTCGCGCGGAAGAAGTTCCGCGCGCATTTTCAATTTACATACTGATTTTACCACGAATCAATAATTCAGTTTGGTGTGTGGCGCGCAGAGCAAAACTCCATCCCGGCATAGCGGTGGCGAAACCATTACAGTACCTCGGTCTGTCGGCGTACTGTGCAATGCAAACTAACCTTATCCAATACACACACGGCAGCCATGCAATTTTGTGTTGTAATGTGCCTCCACTTAATTCCCACTGAGTATCACACAAAATATGATTATTTCCTGCCAAATAGGAAAAATGTACATAAATTTTGGCAGTAGTATGATACGTATAAGTGTAGCGTACGTAAGTACAGTATACGTACACATAGTCTAATAGTATGTAGTATACATAAATATAGTATACATATGCATATATGTATACGTACACATATAGTTAAATGTATTGTGTGTATTCAGTTTGTAGCGGCATTGGCGCGCAATTTTGGAACTTTACAATTACATTCCGCGCGCAATTAACAAACTATGCAATCTGGTCTACGGGGCCTTATATGTTTAAGACCCTTCATTCTAAGATTATTAGCACACAGTTTCCAAAAAAAGACCAAAAATTTTGATTTACACAAACGATCCTGTTTTGTTTTTTAACATTCTATGAAACTGCCAAATCATGTAACTAGGACGTTCACACTATTGTATGCTAAATAGCACGCACTGCTGTTTAATTGTGACATAGTTCATAGCTGTAGTTACGTTCATACACGCGCATACGCGTATATAGCAACAATCACTGCAGCAACGCACGCAGACGATATTACTCTCACAGTAATATGCGGTCAAAAGTTTGTGTTGTAATAGCCCAGGCCTAGTTCAGGGAACAAAGTGTACATCAGAACTAGGCCTAGGTACCCTAGGCTAGGGCCCACCATGCTACACATAGCCTATGTGTAAGTGTAGCATGGTGGGCCCGATTGGAAAGCTTGCAATGGTGAGCAGGGGATATTAATAATGGCCAAAAGAATTGCGCGGCCGATACTATCTAAGCGGACACCACCATGAGTTGGCACGGAACATAGCAAGAAAATTTAAGCCAAAACTACCTCCTACATATAGACCTTATGCCAATTAGCTGCGATACTGCATTCTGGGAAGAATTATTCCAACACAGTTCTGAATCAGCATTGTGACCATTAGCCTTCTCCATGGTGATGATTCACTTCTGTGGTCCCATACTCGGAATAATCCTTCCCAGGATGCAGTTTTGAAGCGCCCTCTTTTTAATTGGCATAGGCTAAGGTCTATTGCAGGAAACTGCCTTTCCCAGCCAACTTGCTTGGTTGCTGCCAACAAGTTTGCGCGGTTGCAGTTGTCAGTTGTTAAATTGTGCGGCTGGCAACTTCGAAATTCATATTTTTGCGCAGGGGATAAATCCCCCGCCCAGGGAAAACTTTCCAATCTGGCACATAGGGGCCTATTGGCCTGATGTTACTGTTGTAGGCGAACGACCAGTCCTCTACTCGGGGTAACAGGACTCCGCAGAACTCTGCAAAATGCCCCACTGATAGTCAAAACGCCTCCACTGGTAGTCAAAACGCCCCCGTAGTAAACACCCCTCGCGACGACATTCGGTGTACTGTTTTCATCAAACTGTCGCAAGTTTTCAGGCTGAGGACTGACGTGCAGTGTTCGTAACCTAGCCTAACATAGCAACTACGTATCAAAATGTCAACATAATAACAATGGTACAGGTTAACATTAGGCTACTAACGTATACCTGGCCCACAGAAGTTATAAGCTTGTTTCGAACTTCTCTTCCATTAAAGTTATCGTGCTAAGAAAAGAGTACATTTTAAATACGGTTCAAAGCGAAAAGTTCCTTTTACAGCAAAGTTTCAACTTACAAGAGGCGGGGTACGCTAGTAACTTCTATCATCTTGTAGACGTGCGCCTACATTTTTCTCAAGGAGTCACTCGTTTCCAAGGTAATGACTTAGTGAGTATATATGTACAGTATTGTATACGCCTAGTATAACTAAGAGTGGTGACAGAAAGCATCTTTTCACAATTCCCAAGATGATGCTTTCAAAATTCCCAAGAATTCCCAAGGTTTACTTCATGAAGAAAAGTGGGTATTTTGCCAAAACTTTACCATGAGAAAGAGGTTAATATGATTGATTTTAGCGTTATCTGGAACCCCTCTTTAATTTTTTTTGGCCATCTCAACTTTAGTTTTCTTTACATAAACAAGAATAAACAATAATAGCAAAACAGGTCGAGACAAATTAAACTTTAAAGGTTATGTGCTGCCACATGCTGTGCAGGCTTGGGGTTTCTTTTATGAACAGGACAAGTTTCTTTTAGACCAAGTGTCGGGTAAAGATTTTTTGCGGACGATACAAAGCTTTATAAAGAAATTGGATAGCAAAAGGATTGTGCCGAGTTACTGCAATTAGCTATTGATGAGGTTTTTGATTGGTCGGTTACCTGGCAGCTTCGCTTTCATCCCGATAAGTGCCAGATTTTAAGTTAGGCAGATCTGCTCCATCCTTCACTTATTCTATGGGTGATTATGCTGGTGGTGATAGACACAATCTTGAAATTAGTTCATGCTAAAAGGATCTTGGTGTTTTTGTAGATAATGAGCGAGATTTTCAAGACCATATTTCTGATATTGTTGCTAAAGCTAATGGAGTCTTAGGTATAATCAGAAGGACGTTTCGTTTTTTTTTTTGGATTGCTCTTCTTTACTTTTGTTGTACAAATCTATGGTGCGTCCTGTAATTGAGTATGGTATTCCGGCAGTTTGGTCGCCTTTTCCTTGGAAGGATGAAATTGAGTCTATTCAAAGGCGGGCAACCAAAATGGTTCCCGGCTTTAGGGAAGTTCCTGAGAGGTTACGTAGATTGGATTTGCCTTGTCTTAGGTACAGGAAGCTGCGTGGTGATCATGATCTATATGTATTTGACTGGCGATATGGCTGGAAATGCTACCATTTTTCAAAGGGCGGTAGACTCTAGCACTTGAGGGCATAAAGATTTTTAAGCCATGTTGTATTAAAAACTTTAGACAGAGATCCTTTACTCAGCGTAGAATAGATGTTTGGAACTCGCTACCAGCGCACGTCGTTACGGCACCGTCTTTAAACGGATTCCGTCAAGTCAAGCTTTGACAAAATTTGGAAACAAAGCAAGTTTTATTTTGACTACAAGGCGGACATGACAGCTAACTAATTATTAGGGACGAAATGGCTTCCGGCCAACAACGCCATTCGATGATGATGAAGGGCCACTCGGCTTATTTCTGAGGTGAGTAATCTCCCTTATCATAGGCTCAAATGTCTGGGACTTACCACTCTTGAGTTAAGAAGGATTAGGGGGATCTGCTGCCGGTTTTGGATCATGGTCATTTTCATATTCCTTTCCGGGTTGGAATTCTCTGTCTAATTGTAACTATTTAGAGGTTTGTGCTACAGTATTTCCAATGTTCAAGGCCATTGTAAGAAGCTGGCCGGTGAAGTGTTTCTATAGGCTTAGAAAGTTCAAGTTTCTCACAGAGTTGTCAACTAATGAGTGGAATAGTCTGCTTGGATGCGTTGTTAATTCCACGTCAGTCCAGGGAGCTGTTATCCGGACAACAGCTCCCTGGTCAGTCCATTGCCTCAAGATAAACATTGACAAGTTCTATTGTGACTGTGGTAGAATCTGATCCCAGGTAACATTCCCTTATGGATTTCTTAGGGGCCCCATACATGAGCCAACATGGGCCCATATGAGTTTGCACCCAAGATTCATAAGGGGCCATATGGGCCAGCCCATATGACCCATATGGGATAGTTCTGGGACCCATGTGAGAAACTGCCCCACATGGGCCCCACATGCAAACTAGTGGCATTTACATAGGAAATTACCCACAAAACTGGTCTAGTTTGTTCAGAATTTTAATACACTGAATTTGACGGGGAGATATGGTAGCGTATTTTCACAATTATTAAATTATCCATAGCAAAATATTTTAGTCAGGAAACGAATACAAGGAATAATAATGTTATTTCAATGTTCCATCTTGTTTGACTCGCGGCCCCGTTGGATACATCCCACCATACAGGAACCAGTTTGGCCATAGTCTGCTTCAGAGTCTAGAGTTGGTAAATACAGTATTGTACCTACAGTTTTAGTTATTGTTTCAGAACTCTTGTAAACATTCTCCTGATTCTATTGTTATATCTGATTTTCCTACTGAACAGGTTCCCTCAAAGTATAAATATATATACTTAGGGGTTCTTTTAAACGACAAACTTAATCGGTCCGATAACGTTCATTTTATCATGTCTAAGCTTAATTCTCGCCTTTTTTAAGTTGTTTGAGGAAACTTAAATCTTTTGATGTTGATCATACTCTTTCATCTCTATCTATTTTATCTTCGGTTATTACTAGCATTTTCACTTATTGTATTGTGTGTTGGGGTGGCAGCCCTTTGAAACAGGATAAGAAGAAAATTAATGGGATTATTAAAAGCTCTTGATACCTAATTGGGGATCTTCAATTGCCTAGGCCGATTTTTTTTTATCAATCATATGCCTTCAGCGTAAGTTAAATTCTGTATTGGACGACCCAAGTCACCCACTATATGATGACCTCTCTGGGACGGTTATTGGTCGCAGCTGAAGGATGAAACCCCCAGGTGCACGTTACAAACATACCTTTGTTCCAATGGCAATTTCGTATTTTAATAGTAACTACACTAGGTAGTCTGGTTTCCTAGGTAGTCTGGTTTTATCATTACATCCCTATGTGCATTTTACTCTTACTTGCTTTTATTCTATATTTCATTGCTCATGTTACTTTGCTGTCTTATTCTTTTTCCTTTTATCATTTTATGTCTTTCTTGTCTTCTCCTTTCTATACTTTAATTCATCTTATTGTTTTATTGCGAGCTGTATTTGCCCATTACTGGTGCTTAATAAAGTTAACTTGAACTTTAACTACCAAGGATAGTTGGCACATGGGGTTGGCATCCTTGAGGAAGGGTATAAGTGGTAGAATATTCTCCTCCCCTCAAGAGAGTTTTCTTCGTGTAAGTGGTGTGGATGAAAAATGGTGCCATCTTTGGCAACACTTTGAACTGATTATATTATATCAGTGGCGCCGCAAGGGGTTGGTGATTGCTGGGCACCGCAGATGATGATGATGTCACAATCCCACCCAAATAAATCTAGAAAGTAGGTGTAAACTGTATATGCACTGCGTACTTGTGACAGTTTGTATCCGGGAACCTTCGCCACCTCATGCGAGGTACCGTCCTGGCGGTGAGGTGTCTAAGAGGAAGGTTTGTACCCTCATTTGTGAGAAAGTTTTGTTCATTGACGGTGACTTGGATGCAAATTGGTATTTCCCTTTCGAAACTTTATAACTGTTCACAATTTAGTCTGAATTGTTCTAATGGTTGCACGGTTGCAAGGAAATTTTGTTGTGTAAGAGAAGGTGGAGGCAATTCCTCTTGAGAACTTAATTATGTTTTTGAAGTATAGGGTTTAGAAACAAAATGGTGTTATCTTTGGCAGAGCTTTTGAACTGATTACATTCTTAGAAATTTTCATTATTTGGTGATATTTGGCAGTGACATGGCAGAACTCCAAGGATTGTACATGAGACAGGCATATTGCTTCCTGAAAGCTCTGTGGTAATTACAAAATTGGGAGTTGTGACACCAACATGATGCATGATGCTTTCATATGAAATTTGAATGACACTATGAACAGGGGAGCACACCAACTATTTCACAAAAATCGAACGAGGGTCCAGATGAACAGATTTCAGTGGGGGAATGGGGAATGAGTCAAAGGGGAGAAAAGGTATAACGAAAGGGGTAGAGGACTAATAAGCATGTTGCATACCGCTCATCTGCAGGAAGTATATCCAGTCTTATACACTTATCGCCAGTTCTTTCTAATCACAATTTGTATTTTGCAATTTGTAGCACTAAAATAGCTATAGGCGCCATATTTGTGGATAAGTGCTATATTTATGGGGGCCCGGGGGGGGGGGGATGCGGCAACGTGGAAAACCTGAGATGACCCATTGCCCTTCATGACTCCGAAGCACCAAATCTGTTTCACAGTAAAGTCATTTGTACTTAAAGGGGAAATGCAGTCACCCCAACTTGAAGTAGTGTAGTAGACTGTCCTGTTTCATGATTGGCTCTTGAGAGTCATGTGACAATATTTTTTCTCCTCAAATGTGAAATTTACAAGAAGTAACTGATTGGTTTACCTTGAATATGCAATGTTAAAGTCCTAACATATTATGAAAGATACTTTGAAGAGAAATAAGAAGACAATTGTGAGATTTAGCTGTTGCTTCAAAATAAGTTTGGGGCGACTGCTCGTGACCTTTAAGGGTACATTCGCTCGAAAAGCCCGCCAAGATTCTTTTACTTATTTACATCCAAATACTGTTGAAGTGGGTTAAATTTGTCACTGAAAAACAAAGTAACAATGTAATAACGATTATTAATTTTCAATACTTTTCAAGCAGCATATCCCGAGACACTTGTCTTAAAATATCGGGCCGAGTGGTATCCTCAGTCAAATTATTGACCCCTATGCCCATGTACCGCACCGCGAAAATGGATGGTTGGATGAACAGCGAAGTGCAATGCTACTTGCAACACAATTATCCGTACATTCATCAGGTGACAAACTGAGCAGTGACAATTAACGAAGTGGTGGAGAGAGATTTAAAAAGTCTCAGGGTAGTAAAAGTCGAGGATCGATGAATACTGCACAACTCTCCGTTGAAGTCAGTCATCCAATTGCAGGAAAGCATTATTTCCTTATGTTGCCCTGTAAAATGCGAGGAAATGGCCAAATTTCTAAGGTATTAGGTTCCATTCCCAAATATTCCCCAATTTCCCGAGATATTCAGTCCAATTCCTCCTATTCAGTCCAATTCCCCCAAGCCAAATCGTAAATTCCCAAGATCTTGGGAAAAGTCCCAAACGCTGGCTTTCGTTCATGAATGTAATACTGCAGTCCCGAGTTCATACTACCGACTTGTGGCATCAAGCTGGGTCATATCAATCCGTCGTCTGCTAGTGCTATAGCTATATGGTTAAACGACTGTACGTAGTTACAAACTGAATGTCAGGAAACGGAACCGAACGTTTGCGTTTGATCACTTTGCCATGCCACATGTTTGCCAAATTTTCAAATTGTATCATCTGTTAACTCTTGGTAAACTTTGCATTACACCTAATAAGAGGGAAGCACGATACGAAAGAAAGAAAAGAAGACGTTACGAGCTCCATGCATCCATCTGCGAAGGCTGAGTCGAGTACTAAGTAATAGTAGGCCTATTAGTAATTAGTGATCTCGTGTGCCAACGTCACACTTTAGTACAATCACCTTACTTTAGCCTAACGGTCTAGCCTATAAAATGTACGAAGAGACCGCTCATGTTTTATAGCACTGTGACATATTTCAATTTTTTGTCACTGAAGTGCATGGATAATACTGTACAGCCATACAGTATGTTAGATGCCTAATCGAGTCAGAACATAGGCCTATAGCCTACCTAGGCTAAACGTTATAAATATAACTTACTGTTAGTCCTTCCAGTTGGTCAGGTGGTGTGCCCCGCTCGTCATACTGTAGGCTATACCGCTGCGGTGCATTGTGATCACCAGTTTGTGTAGAATCTGAAGGTTGTGTTGAACATGCCAAGGTCAGCAAAAGAGAAAAATGAGGCAGCAGTAAGTATCTGTACTTTGGTCAGTATTTTCCTTTAAGCAATGTTTTATCTAATGCACTTATCAACTGAATGACGCACCCCACTACCCCCGGACATGGTCAGTCATTGTCCACAACAGTGCTGACAAAACTTGTACAATGACGTACCCCTCAGTCACTTTTGTGACTGACAACTAATGTAAAATGACTCACATCTCAGTCACAAATTGATGCACAATTTGCAATTTTGACTGACATGTGGGTCACCATATATTGACTGAAAAATTGAGAATGCCAATTGATATCCCTGTACAAAGTGTAACATTTGACTCAATGATCCATCCCTTGGTCACAAAAGTGACTGACAATTGAGGTAAATGTGACTCTCCCCTCAGTCATGCTGGTGGCTGACAATAGTGGTTCAGCGACGGACATGTGAGTCACATGCGGCCACATTTGACTGACAATGCCAGGGGGTAGTGGGGTGCGTCATTCAGTTGATAAGTGCATAAAATGCATGGCCCTCACACATTAATGAAGGCATGTGTTTAATAGATTGCCAAAAATCTCATACCTACGTACCCACAGGCTATGCTTACTATAGGCTTAACCCATCAAAGGTTTAGGAAGTAAACTGAGTACTGAGAATTTTTACTGTCTGGACAAAATTACTTTTTGCCCTTTAAGAGTCTGTGGTCAGCAAAGATAGCCTGTTTTAAAAGGAATTAACTGTTGCAGGTGGGGTTATGGCTCTCTCAGAAAAATGTTTTTTGTGGGATTAGTTTGGCTAAAATCTTTTGAATTCTAGCAGCATGAAATTGGAGCCCATAGTCCCATACTAAAGAAACATATTGGTGTAGTTTTTCATCGCTGGAAAAAAATCCATTGGAAATTCAGAGATACAACTTGCATACTACACTGGATTGTCATTTATATCGAGGTATGATTGAGAAGTATAAGATAGTTAGTGGTCAATAGGATTTAATTACATTTCACAGTTTCTTCTTATGATAATAAAATGGGACTCTCTCTCTCGACCACAGTCATGAAATCTGTAATGGACTTCGTGGTTAAACATTTGAAAAATTAACTTCACACACAGAGTACTTACTTTTTCCCCAGGGTGCATTCCATGCACTCCGATCTGAAGATCTTCGGCGTGGAGTTGGCATTTTCCTTATGTTTTCTATTGTTTTTCTTGGCGTAACTTCGGTGTGGGCTTGACATGGAACGCACTGTGGCTTTTTCCATAGTCCCCTCCCCCCCTCCTCTTTGATGAATAGCAGAAGGGCGAAAGCCAAACGTTTTTCCAGAGTTCTGCTTCCCCAAAGGAGCCACATCCCTGCAGGACACTGGGACTTAATGTGACCAACCTCTTGACCTTTAGACCTCTGTGCCATGGGTCTGTCATGCATGCCTTCATTTAGGACTGGCTGAATGGAACAGATACTACACATGTCACATGATCTTAGCCAAAAGGCTATGAAGCAATGGAATAACCTGCCATTGGACATTGCTAATGCCACATCTCTCCAAAAGTTCAGGCTTTCAAGTGATCCTACTTTTCCTACTTTATCCTACTTTTTTGACCAACCTCCTACTTATCCTATTTTTTCCTGGAAATCTCCTACTTTCTCCTACTTTTTGCTCAACAACTCCAACAAATTATGTTAATTACCCACTGATTGAATGGTCCTGAGTGATTACTTCCACTCACTGGGCTGCATCTCATGCTAAGTAACCTTGTTCTACTAAGGTAAACCCATCTAGCATCAATGGATGGAACCATAAGAGATAGGCCTATACCTTACAGTATACTCACCACTGACGTAGGAAGTGGGGGGCTGAGTAATTGCAGTAATTTACCTTAACTTTTGTCCTAATTGATGCACCAGATTGCATCTAAGGACCCTCAAATATCAAAAAATTTTCCAAAGAGCTAAGAAATGTCAAAAATGTGCAGTAATTTACCTTCGTAAGTTTGTCCAAAATAATGCACCAAATTGCATCTAAGGACCCTCAAATATCAAAATTTTTTCCAAAGGACCATGAAATGTAAAAAATTTGCAGTAATTTACCTTTAAATTCAGCCAAAGTAATGCACCAAATTGCATCTAGGGACCCTCAAATATCAAAAAAATTTCCAAAGGGCTAACAAATGTCAAAAATTTGCAGTAATTTACCTTTAATTTGTCAAAAATAATGCACCAAATTGCATCTAAGGACCCTCAAATATCAAAAAAATTTCCAAAGGGGAGGGGGACACCCCCTTCCCATAGACCCCTCCCCCAGGACAGCAATTCGAAACAAGGTTCAGTCCCCCCTGTCTTAAACAGCTTCCTACCCCTTGTGATACTCACAAACAGACATTCAGATTTTCATGAGAACAGGTTGGCATCCTTCAGAAGTCTTTGAATTGTTTCCAGAACTGTGTGGGAACCCTGTTGACAGTACATAACAATATTAAGTAACTGGGAATAATTCTCACATGATGGACAGTACCTGGTTCCTTCTGAGTAATGACTATGAAATAAGTTATAAATGTCTGCCTGTATCATTTGTTTCTTTTAGGGGCTGTGTAACTGAGTATGGAACTGTGTTGTATGAACAGGAACAACAGTGATTACAGGTCAAAACTACTCCTGAAGGCCTGCACATGTCCTACTTTTATTCTACTTTTCATTTCCAAACTCCTACTTATATCCTACTTTTTGAAAAATATTTGTCGTACTTTTCTCCTACTTTTTCACCTGAGTCTGCTTGAAAGCCTGAAAAGTTAGATGAAGAAATTGTACAAGTTTTGGAGGCAGCAACAAATTTGATGTAAATCGAGAGCTGGTTCATATGTAGGTCTCAAAGTCATGCACTTTTTTTCACACTTTGCAATATGCTGCTCAGTGCTGCAGCAGAAAATACTCATCATCAGTAGCTTAATCAGCCACAGCATTACTTCGCACAAGGGCATAGGAAGTGAGGAGGAGGGGGGAGGGGGCAAAAGCCCTCCAGTTAAAAATGTGGTGGGGTGGAAGTATGCTTTTGCCCCTGCCCCTTAGTTCATGGATGAAAATCCCTTATTTGTTCTCTATGTAAAAAAAATCAAAAATTGCTGTAATTTTCCTTAAAATTTGCTCAAATATTGAACCAAATTGCATCTAAGGACCATCAAATGTTTACCCCCCCCCCCTTCACATAGATTTCTATGAGCTAGTTCATTTTGAGTTATCATTTTTCCATTATAGAGTGAGACTAAGTGCCAGTGGGTACTGCACACAGAGCCACATTTTAGCAACACTTACAACCACAGTTTCCCTGTATATTTTTTGTTCTGTTCTTCAGGTTCAAGGCACTAATGATAGTAGTATCATCAGCAAATGCTCTGTTTGCACTCAGGGATACTTTCAGGATGACTTCCTAAAGTACATGGTGGCAAGACAGACCAGGAGAGCTCCATTGATCAACAAAGGCTATTACATCAGAGCTAAAGCAATTGATTCTTCTCTCCAGCATTTTCTGAAAGCCTTGAAAGGACAAACAGTACAGGTATACCTGCAACTATTTTGTGGTTTTGGTTCATAGATTGTGAGACAATGACCTTTCAAAATGTAAACTATATGCAGCTATCTCAAATTAAAAAGATTTTTTCTTTTGGTCCCTTTTGCAACTGCATCGTCCAAGAATTTGGGGATAAATCACCTCCTGTCATGGAGATGTGATTTGAATCATAAGGGGCATTCAGGGAGAAACAGGAGAGATGTGGTGCTTTGTTTAGAAGTCTAAAATTTGGTTTTTCAATTATTCTGTGTGAATGGCTGGTCTTCTCTTTAAAGGCAGACAATCATCACCCCAAATACATTTTAGGTTGGGGCAACCTAAATTTACAAAAGGTGACTGCATTTGTATTGACATGAAAAGTGTGCACATTTAATGTACTTAATACCTCAATATAAAGCCACTCTGATTGGTCAGGGATGTATGCATATGAGGGAAGTTGTGAGGTGCTTTGTGCCTAGCAGACAGAACAGAGTACTCAGATAACAAAAGGAAAGAAGAGTTTGGTTAAAATTACACACAGTAGTGTACTCAGTTACATGGTCTTGAGTAATTAAACCAAAGACCTTTGTGTGGGAGGTCTTGAAGACACTTATTTTTAAATCTGAGAGGGGCTAAAAGTTAGTTTACTGTAGTTGGGAGAATTAAAGGCACTCTAAGCTCACCCCAGACAGTAACAATTCTCCCAGCTAACCTTACTTCTAGCCCGCCTTCAATTTAAACACAAGCAACTGTCTAGTAGTAGAACATTTTCAGGACAGAGCCAAAGTTAAAGAGTCTCAACTGGTGACTACTCTTTGATTGACATCAGAGTTACAAAATTCAAAAGATGCAGAACAGCTTATATTACACAGCATGCACAGAGAATGTTTTGATTACACATGGGGTCTTTTATACTCACCAGCATGTGGCCTTGAGCAGTGAAGTATGTGTCTGCACAAGGAGCAGTAAAGACAGTTGTGGGCGGGGCTTAGCACCAAGTAAAAGTCATACTTGGGGTGATGCAAATCCCTCTTTAAGGCAACATTGAAACACATACTTTGTGTGACTGTGAGCCTAAATAGAAACACAAGTGACTGTCCAAGTCATCATTACCAACCAGAGTGGTGCTGTTATTGTTGGAATGAATGCCAATCCAAGTGCAGTCACCAACTGGATTTAGAACTATGGGGATATGTCTAAATATATTTGGGGGGATGCCATAGCTCCTTTAAGTTAATTGTCTAGGGTGGAGAAATTGGACCTTTAAGACTTCTGTGTCTTGGCATTTTCATTCTTAATAATTATCCATACCCTGATGTAGTTTAACATCAGATTTAAATTACTGTAATCTATTCAACTTGTAGTTTTTCATTTGAAACTTTGTTCATTCCTCTCAGATAGTGTCTCTTGGGGCAGGATTTGATGCCGCCTATTTTCGTCTTCAGGATGCAAGCCTGCTTTCAGATGCTCACTTCGTGGAAGTAGACTTTCCTGATGTGGTTTCAAGGAAAGCCTCAACTATATGCAGCACTGATAGCCTGAGTCATCTTCTAGTGGAACCAGTCTTTCATCATGAAGATCCAATTATAAAGCAACATGGTGGTAAATACAGGACGGACTTAAGCTTTGTTTTAAACTTTTCAGCTTTTTGATAGCAAGGAGTGGATGAAGGTCGAGTGGTGAAAATGTTGCACTTATAGCACACGGACTAAAAATATACTCATATGTTCCCTTTTTACCAAGAATTTTAAAAATCATTACAAGGAATGTTTAAATGAAATGAAAGTCAATGTCAGGAACTGTTAAAAGGTAATGCCTGAACTGTAGATCAAAAAGTGAGGGGCTAATATGTGGAGGGAGTGAAATGGAAATTGGCAAAATTTATGAGACAAATTAAGTTATGTGTAGTTAGCCAAGTCAATGTAAGATCCAATAGGCTGTAGTAAGTATGTACTATGTAAGATCTGTTAGTCTAAGGCCAAAAGGGAAAGATGTGAAATGAAATTTATTTGTTTAGGAGTTGTTCAGGTTACTAAGATTAGCAAAGTCAATTGATTTCTTCTACGTAAGGCAAATAAACATGACCTTACAAGATGTTATCATACTTGAGCAAGTTTGGCAGTATTCTATTTTTCTTTTAATGTAACTTACCTCCTACACAGATCCCTCACTTTTTCTGTTTTGAGAACAGGTGTGTTTATTTCATCCAATAACTACCACCTGCTTGGAGTGAATCTGGATGATTTGGAATCATTTCATTATTTCCTGATGCATTGTGGTTGTGACCCGGATAAGCCAACTCTGTTTTTGTCTGAGTGTGTTATTACCTACATGGATGTGAAACGGTAAGAGTGTTTTAAAGTTAAAAGCAATTTTATTCTTTTTTTTTTTTTGTGATACCCTGGCACCCTGTAGCTAGCTGGGGACAACATTTCTCAGGTATTATGTGGCAGAGTGGGTGGCAATGGATTGGCAATGGATGAAGTAACCATGTAGGCTGAGGAATCACAAGGTTCAGAGTTTGAGCCCCATCTGGGTCAAACTAAGTTGGGTTTCCATCCAAGAGCAATCTATGCACAGTTTTTTCATCTGAAATTACCTTAACTGAAAAGATAATAAATTTTGAGTTAACCCTTTCTTTTCTGAATGGAGGCCATGTTTCCATACCAAACAAAAAAATTGGCAAATCAATGGTCTGTGCTTAGGCGATTATGTTATAGTACATTCTTTTGGAGGGGTGAGCCAACTTTAGTGTAAAAATTCACCAGGAGTAATATTATCATATATTAGACATGTCAATCTTCTTAAATCCAAAACTGATCCTCGTCTTCCTCTCCTGAATCCAAATCTCGATCCTTACAATCCACATTAGCCTACCATATGTTGGTACTGGCATAACACAGCCACCACCAGTTTTGATTCTTATATGTCGCCATCTTACTAGCCTAATTTTTGGAAAGGTATAGTAATTCAAATTGAGGTAACTGAATTTTCCCTTTTAGCAAGGACCATTCTAGTGTGAAGTATAGGGTCAAGTCACTTTACATTTTCTGTGGTAATACTCAGTAGCAAACTTGGAAACAAAGTGTTTATTCTTATGTTATCATTCAAAATATTCTAATGATGATAAAATGTGTAAACGTCCAGAATGCTAATATAGTCTTTTGTTTCCTATTTGCATATAACAGGTCTGATGCCTTGATCGAATTCTGTGCCAGAACTTTCCAGAATGCGGTTTTTATCTGCTATGAACAGATCATCCCAAATGATGCATTTGGACTAGTCATGTAGGTATTAGATACAGTTTTTAGGTCTCATTAGTCAATACTAATTTGAGTAATATGTTCACAGCTCAGATTTGACTCTTAATTGTAACAACTTTTGACTTACAGGGGCATTTTCATGATCCCAGACAGTTCCAATTCTCCCAACTATGCATCTTCTAGCTCCTCCCATAACTGTATGAGGCTCTTCCTTGTGTAAGAATAAACCTGTTTTATTGCCTAAGGCCATGTCCTGGTGAGCATAAAAGGCTATAAAATGTAATAAAAGTACTCTCTCTGCCTTCTGTGGAATGTGAGCTACTCTGCATCTTTCAAATTTTCAAACTTTGATGTCAATCAAAGAGCAGTCACCAACTGAGAATTTTGATATACATACACTAAAAATATACTTTGGGATGATGACTGTCTGTCTTTAAGTGCAATCAGAATTATGATTTAAGTGTGAATATAATGTTAGATATCCTGTGGAGCTCCACATTATGTGTTGAAGTGTAATGTAATTACTGCATTTATAGGGTCTAAATCTGAAATAAACATTCTTGGCAACAACGTAACTTCACCGTCTTCAAGCTGCCTGTAATCCAGAAAGTTCTAAAACCTTGTAGTATCATAGCTTACACATGTTTTTTGAGGTTTGTACCATTTTTGGTGGTTTTCTTTAATTGATTTATTTATTTTGCAGGATGAATCACTTTAGAAAACTTGGATCCCCCCTGAAAGCAATCACAAAGTACCCTACTCTCCGAGACCACCAAGGGAGATACCTCAATAAGGTAACAAAGGATACTTCATAACATAAATTATAAATTATCATGTATATTGTGGAAAGAAATGATATTAGATATTATGCCTGTTTTGTTCCTTACTTGTAAAAATGGGAATAACGTAATAATCACTCATGAAACTTTTGTGGGGGCTTTTGATAAAGCAAAACTGGTGCAATGCTCCATGATTTTATCTATGGGTATCCGTGTGTGTGTGTGTGTGTGAATATGTGTGTTTGCAATTCGCCGGCATGCAAACATGTAAATAATAAGTATAACAAAGAATTAATGTCATGTCATGTCATGCATGTCGATGTGAGTGTAGAAAATCTATGATGTCCTCGATAAAGCTCAAGTGTCATTTTATTTCAGCATAAGTCAATATGTAAAAAAAATGTTAACTTGTTGCAAGAAATGGTAGTAATTGGCAACTTACCAGAAGTAGTGAATAACTTAACCAGAACCTAGGCTTAAGATACAATATTTGCATTTTTTTCCACAATTTAATGACCTATTATGGACAAGCGATAATGCAGTGAGTTCATGAAGACATAATACGTCCCCTTTTTTGGTGTACTTATGAATAAGCAAATTGGCTTAGTGATGGATGTGTTTATTTGGTCATTTTGGCATTGTGAGGAATGCAGTTTTTGCCCGAATCTGTTTATTTTAGCATTAAAAATTGGAATGACATTGTAATGTATTTTATTTTCTACAATTAAAAGCAAATAAACGATTACTTGTTTTTCCCCAAGAAGGGAACTAAGTTTTCCTCAATTCCTTCATGTTTTATATTCAAGAAAGGTAAATTTTCCTCCAATTGCCACAACTTTCCCACAAATATTCACATTTCTTGGGAAGGAGCCTCCTAGCTTCCCAACTATGTCCACCCATCAGGGCAATTTCTGTAAGGCCTTTTATCTTGATTGGTCATTTCACAAAAGCCAGCAGTTGTGAAGGCAGGTAAATACTGCTCTCTGACCATAACATTCCCCTGGTGAAGGAATGTATGATAGGATGTGAAGAAACAGCTTCTACCCTCATGCAGAATGGAGGTGATGTTAACATTTGAAAGGTGGAATAAATAGTATACTGTATGTATTCATGGGCTTGCTGAGGCTTGCTTAAAGGGAAATGTTGCATTTAATTTGCACCTAATGGCATACAAAGGAAATAGCTTTAATCATCATTGAACTATTCAGTCTCACCAGTAAACTCCAGCAATAGTTTTTAATATCTATTTAAAATATTATGCATTAATACAAGAGTTAGAGAAGTTGCATCATTTGAATTTTTGGAAGTTTGAGCCAACAGATTATTCTTAAAAGTATGCAACAGGTATTAGTGAATTTCTTTCTGTGAGAACCTTATTTCTTGAAAGAAAAGTTACCATACTTCTTTACTTTGAATTATTTATCAGTCTGTATCTGTAAATAGTGGTTTTGAAAATATGAAAGTTTTCTGAGAAAAAGATTGTCTATAACTCTATGTACCATGTAAAAATGAAGAGGAAGTATGTGGCAGTAAAGCTGAAAGTTTTATGCAAATTATGGTGACCAGTGACTTTTCAGTCGTCATTCTCCGTGAAGATTTTACACAGTCTCTGTAAAAGTGAGCTCCCTTTGAGAAGCCAAATACCATAATGCATTGATTTTAATGTGTGTGAACATACAAAAAGAACTGTTTTCGGTCAACAGCTGTAGATTAAAATCCCCTAAAGAAAGATCACCTGGGAATATTTAGACACCTTTTATCCTGGGGATAAACCACCGCCTCTCACCCTCCCCCATCACTACATCAAAGATTGTTATTTAGGTGTTAAATACCATACTCTCTATGTGTAAATGCACATTTTCTAGTCAAGTGGTACACTTTTAATGGGAATTGTTGCTATTTTCCATATTGCCATAACTCTTCTCGTCAAATGGACAAGTTCGACATTTTTATGCCAACAGACCCTCTAAGCATATTATATTTGCATTCTCAGTTTGTTTCTCAAAGAAGGGTGGAATTAAGTAATATAGATCAGTCACCGGCAGCTTGGCACAGAGCCCAAACCTAGATCCAGTAATTGTCTTTTCATTATCTCTGCTAAATAAATCATATTTTAATTTGCAGGGCTGGGTGGAAACACAAGTCATCGACATGAATGAGTTTTATTTCAGTCTTGGAGAGGATGAAAGAGGCAGAGTTGAAATGCTAGAACCTTTTGATGAGTTTGAGGTTGGTGGTATGGTAGAATTAAAAATATCATAAACTTCTTAGTGTGGGTAATTTGATGAGCTTCTTTCATTGATTTTGTTTCTGTGCATGTTATGTGAGGACATTATTCCTAGAGCGGGTGGTTTGATGAGCTTCTTTCGTTGATTTTGTTTCTGTGTATATTATGTTAGGACATGATGAAAAGTAGGATAAAATTGAAATGTAACAATTGGAAAGATTACATTATAAAGTTGGGCACAATTGAGATAAAAAATAGTACTGAAATCATTATTAGAAATAAAAAACTTTGAGTTCATTGAATAAGAATTAGACTTGTTGGCTAGATATTGAATGGATGACAAAACAGCACTGGAAGATACTTTTTACAATTGAAAACATTTTAAAAATGAATGAGGAGTGATATTTTTTTTTTCTGTTGTTCTTTTACTTATCTCATTGACTATCCAGGAATGGCATTTATTCTTTTACTTATCTCTTTGACTATCCAGGAATGGCATTTATTCTTTTACTTATCTCTTTGACTATCCAGGAATGGCATTTATTCTTTTACTTATCTCATTGACTATCCAGGAATGGCATTTAAAGTGTAACCACTACATTTTGGTTTTAGCCTCGAAAGGTTCTTGTGGACAAGTGTTTCAGACGTTCATGCCAAACAGGGAAAAATTGGATGATTCTGACAAAGTTTCATCAACATGTTGTTTACAAGTACAAAGAGGCTTAGAGACAGATTCTGGAAGAACCATTTCTTGTTTTGGACATGGTGGGGATTATTCGTTGGGTACTGGTATTTTAATATGTGGTGGATTTGGAGATCAAGATGGCTGTCACCAGAGACTCAACAGACTGCAGTTGTTAGACGTTGATACAGCAGATGTGTCTCCAGTACAAGCTGAAGAGGGGACAGTGTCTCCAGGTAGTGGCCATGTCTAACTTTGTCTACTCAAAGCTGTGGGAGGATTCTGAAATACCATAGTGCACCCTCATCATCATGGGCAGATAAGTTGTATAACATGTTGGGTCTGTCTCACAACTTGAAATGGTGACGACAATTGAAAACTAGTTCATGACAGTCTATAAGTTTATGTGGCAGGCTGAACAAAATGTACTTTTAGCCTCTTCTCCTATCTTAGTAACTATCTTAGCATACTTTGCTGAGCATTATAAGTTCCTTGTAACATTGGCAATTGCCAAAGATACCAAAGTAGCTTGTCAGCCCATTGCAAAAAGACCTAATTTATACTTGGTAGTATTCGAATTTGGTGCCACCTTGATTTGCAACTTTTGTTTAGATGATCACCATCTGCATCTGTAATTGACAAATCAGTGGCTTTATACATGTGGAGGTGTGGTTTGTCTTTGCCTTCTTTTCATGTGAGTTAAACAAGGGCAAGTCTGTTTGACCAGTCACAAATTGTAGGGATATTACCATGAAGGTATTTTGCAATGATGTGGGCTTATATTAAAATGTCATGAAGTTGAAGTGGTGCCATTTCTGTATGGTGCTGTGATTTCTCGCATTAATTAATGAAATTGAACTCCAGAAAGGTTCCAGGTTCCTTTGCAACTATGCAATGATTTAGTAAAAGTGAACTTCTTTGTTATTTGCTCATAATGAAAGCTACATGCTGAAAAAAAGTCATGTGCCATCTCATGCCTCTTTATACAATTGTAGAACTGTACCCTTTCTCTTAGACAGACAACTTTGTGTAATTAAACACCAACATGATCTGTGATTGACACATAAGAACTAGGAATACTTCCAATTAGGGAACAGTTAAAGAACCTGTGAGGAAGCTTGTGCTATTCAGTGTAACTCAAGTGTAAATGAGGATACAGTACCGGCCTACTCATTAATCGTTGCTGAAATGTGAGTAATATCACCACGATGTGCTTTTGATCTACTGGGGTGTAAAAACAATGAGATTTTAAAAGGAGTGTCACAGCAAGTAGTACTTTGTATGTTTTTACTTGAACCCTTTTCATAAGTATAATAAGGCAGTAAAAGAAATGAAAAAAAGATAAACAAATCGAGCCTGCCTGAGAGCGCCAATAAAAGACAACTCCTAATCTGATGCTGCTCAGTTATTTGAACTTGTTTGTGAAGCACTGAGTAAGTGCATATTTGAAACTTTAGTTATGGATAGGCAAGAAAATTTGCTTTTTTGAGAATCGAAACTCTTAGCTGTGACAAGTGATGACACCAAAATTAATGTTGTACACGTTCACTGATGTCAAGAGGAACAATTTGCAAAACAGGTAACTATTGTTTGTGCTTTCTTCTGCATAGGTCCCAGAATGCATCATACCATTACATGGATAGGAAACAATGGCTTCTTTGTCTTTGGTGGGAGGACCTCACCCACAAAGCCATGTCAACAAACTTTGTTGCTTAGTCTCAAGAGAGGGTTGGATATAACGTGGACATACATGTCAAAGGTTATCTCAGCTGGTGATGTTTGCCCTCCTTCCAGATGGAGACATTCAGCAACATTCATCAAACATAACAAGAAGGAAGGTGTTGTGATATTTGGAGGCAAAGATTTGAGTTCAGTTTTCTCAGATTGTTATCTCTGGAATTGTAATGACTACTCCTGGCAAGAGGTAATTAAGCTTTTTTAATATTTTACTGCATTTTGAATAATTCAGGATGTTTCCATAATCTTTTTTTTTTTTTTTTTATGGTGGGGGGGGGGGAGATATTTGATTCCTCAGTGAGAAAATGCAAGATTTTTTCCCCTGAAGCATTACAATTGATTTTCATCAGCATTCTTCCAAGTGTCAAAAGTGTTTTGTTTTCATACCAATTTTAAAGGCATCTTTTTTAAGTTTTCTACTGAAGAGTATATCTTGAAATGTGACATTTTTTATGTTTTTTTTTCACTATAGTTTAAACTAGAGATTAGAGTTTATTAAACTCTAGTATTTTAGTTCATGTACCCCTCTTTTTAAACACAAAACAATGTTTGTCACTGAATTTTGAAATTGTTTGGATTGGAGTAAGTCCTTGCTTCATACCCTTGATATTCAGTATTCATGTTTTGAAACACCAAGGATACTTGTCAGGGACATTTCTAAGTTTTAGTGAATGTTTCAAAACAAAGTTGAGACGGCTGTTTATTTCCATTACCTATTGGACCAAGTTGTCATTTTATCTCAGGTGTCGTGGTATGATGTTTTTTTTTTAAATTTAGAAATGATATGATAGTTGACCAACTTGTCTGTTGGCTCTTTTGCTCTCTCTTGATACCATTTAAACCATTTACTGTGCTTAATATCATTTATGTCGCAACTTTCCAATTCTTAAAGGATATATGAAGTTGCCCAACCTTATTTAGAAATACCAATTGTGTCCATGAAAATCAGTTTGCTGTCTTTGCAGAAATGTTCCTGGAAGACATAGAAAATTCAAATTGCACATTTACAGACAAACAAAAGGGTTGCCACTTTATAAATTTATGGGCAAATACTGTGTAAGCTTTTGGGTCAATATATTTGTTGTATATTAAATATACTTTTCAAGTATTTCAGGTGATCGCCAGTCATTCAACTTATGGTGATTTTATGTGTAGATTTAAATTGCAGAGAGCCAATGATTAAAATGCATGAAAAATAGTTCCTCGTTGACGATTGAGATTCAAGGTTTGCCACTTAGTGAATATTTCTTCTTTACTCTGAAAGTTTTCAGCTGTGGGAGGTATTCCAGAGGCTCGTCATTCTCACACAGCTAATCTTTGGGAAGATTCATTAGTTGTGGCATGTGGTCTGGGTAAAGATTCACGCCCCTTGCACTCCATTCATCTTCTTGATTTGGAGAGCTGGATGTGGAAAGAGTTTGAAGCATTTCCTGCTATCAGACCAAGGTAAGATTATTATGCATATTTTACCCTTTAGAGCACCATTGTGTGCTCTGTCCAGCTAATAAAGTTTTTATAAAGAGTTAAGTATGTGGGTCATGGTGTGAATAGAATAATGATGATTGGAAATTAATGAAAGGTTTTAATTAGCAAAAAAGTGTAATCTTCTTGATATGCTGTGTAAGTTGTGTTTTGTTACATTGGGATACGTGATGGTTATAAGAAGATGTTTATACGAAAGGTCACTTTCTTTGTCGTAGTTATATGAGTACCCCCATTTGTGCCCCCCACCTCCCACTAGACACCTTCATTGCGTAAGGGCAATTCTTCTAAAAGCTTGTGACACTACCTGTGAGCCCTGCCTAAACAGTCTACCCTTATTGTGAAATTGATAATTTGAATGTCGCCTCTCTGCATAGCTGCTCTGCTGTGCAACAGTCAGTGAAATCTCTCTTGTCTGAACATTTCATTGACCCATCAGAGCTAGTGGCTGGCATACACTTTGTCTGTAAAATTGGAATTTTCACCCACTATATGTCAATTGAAGTACCAGTGGCCAATCATACATGTAAGGGATGTTACTGCTGGTGTATTTTGGGGCAATGAGACCACCCCTTAAAATATACCTTTCATCTAAGAATTATATAACCCCTGTAAAGGTCATCCTTTGTATTCACCCCTTTTACAGAAGTTGAAAACGTGCATTGTGGGAAGGGGATCAAAGACCTATGTATGCTTTTCCAAAGTATAATAAATGATAATGACATTTTGCTGGAAGTAAGTTTTATCACAGTTTTGAAAGTAGACCAGAAAGGGCCAGTAGGGATTGGAAGAAAGTATGTCTTGTGCACATGAAGATGTTGCAAAAATGGATGACCCCTTTGTAACAAAATTTGAAATGGAACAAAGGTTGAAATCACCTTACATTTTCTACCAACCCATATAATGTAATAAGAGATATTCTCTGATATACATTGAAAAACAAAGCTTTTGGTGATGTTTAACAGGTGTATCACTTACTTTTCATTTATAGATATTCCCACAGTGCCAATGTACACCAAGGGCATTTGTTATTAGTTGGTGGTGTTTATTTGCATGGCAGTGTTCTACCAACAGTAACCAGGATCAATCTCATTACTGGAGCGTGGAAAGAATTCCGTCTTGTGGTAATTCCCTTGTTGTTTTTCTCTTTCTCACTTTATCAAGTTCAGATGATATGTGCACTCTCAGGGTTTCCAGCATATCCTTCATGTGAAACAGTAGAGCAAATGTAGGACTGAAAATTCTAGAAAAGTAGAACAAAAGTAGGACAGTAGGAGGACAAAGAAGAAACCATGGGTGGCGATCGGGGGGGGGGGGAACATATCCCCTCCAATATTTGAGAAATTGCCCATTGACTTTCATTTTTCACTCTGTAAACTGTTTGAAAATGGTGTGTGTGGATACTCTTTCTATACTAACTAGCCATAAGACAGTGTTGGCCAGACATTTGCAGACTGCAGACATAAAAGACAAGCTGTATGCTGTCGGCTGTGTACAGTGTTTTATTACTACTCACTGCAAGTGGACGTGGGCTTCGGTCAGACTTGGACGTCTCATGAACTCTGATTCTGCCTCCAGTGACCAAGACAAGTCTTGCCATCTCAGTTCACAATTTAAATCAAAACTCCAGACAAGCCCAGAAATAGCAAGGGCAACAGGCAGTTAGCTCTGGATGTTTACAGAATTGACCTTAAAGCTTATTATCATGCCCCTCCTTGTTTATTGGCCGTGGTAAATTTTTCAGCATAAATCTACAACTAGGACCCTGAAAAAAACAAAAAACTAACCCTTGCTCATAAGTTTTTCCATCATTGTTCCTCATGCCAGACTGCTCTTGTTTTGTTTGTCTTATCATGGCTCTTTTGTATGTGTAAATGTTTGATTTTAAAGTGCTTAAGAGCACCCAGTGATTTTAGGTTTTACTAATAGTTTTCCAATTTTATCCCTTGTGTTTTCAGCCTGATGATCCTGAGATTCCTTTGATGCTTCACAATCACATTAGCTTCATCCATAAAGATACACTTCTCATTCTTGGTGGAGGAGGAAACTGTTTCTCATTTGGGACTCATCTTAATGCATCACCTGTCTCAATTTGCCTAGATTGGAGTAAATCACTTGTAAAGGAGAAGGATGCAGCAAAACCTTAGGATGCATATATATAGTATTGGCATATGTGATGAGTGGGCTAGTTTTGAAAGGATAAGCATTCAAAGGAGACTGGGTTGACAGGCAATTTGCCCTCACAACAGCCAAAATTAACCCCAAAATATTGAGAAGGGTGGAATGATGCTCAATGTTTCTAAAATTATTTCTTGTGTCCAAGACTAGTCCTTTAAAAATAAGATTCTCCAAACTTGTTACTCTCTCAAACTTTCCCCCTTATATCCACAC
This sequence comes from Holothuria leucospilota, assembly GCA_029531755.1. NCBI lineage: Eukaryota > Metazoa > Echinodermata > Holothuroidea > Aspidochirotida > Holothuriidae > Holothuria > Holothuria leucospilota. Next base: position 26,540,886 of record CM055978.1, read on the forward strand.
CTGATGAAGAGGCATAGGATACAGGTAAATACAGGTGAATAAATCTTTTCTTTTTTTTTTTGGTTTCGATGATAAGAGAAACCAATGCATTCATGATGGCGTGTGTGTGTATGTATGTGCGTGTGTTCGTGTGTGTGTATGTGTGTGTGTGTGTTTGTGACACTTTGCTCGTTAACACGATATCTCAAGAAGGGAAACTCCGATGGTTCTCAAACTTGGTACATAGATGCCCCATATTAAGAGGAAGAACCCTATTGTTTTTGGTGGGGGTCAAAGGTCATCTGGGGTCACCAGAGGTCAAACTCTGAAAACCTCGTTAACACGATATCTCAAAGTAGAAAGGTTGGATAAATTTCATACTTAGTATGTAGATGCATTATGGTAAGAGGAAGAACCCTATTGTTTTTGATATAGGTCAAAGGTTATTTGGGGTCATTGGGGGTGAGATGCTGAAAACCTTGTTAACACGATATCTCAAGATAGGAAGGTTGGATAAATTTCATACGTAGTATGTAGATGCGTTATGGTAAGAGAAAGAACCCTATTGTTTTTGGTGGAGGTCAAAGGTCATTTGGGGTCACCAGGGGTCAAATGCTGAAAACCATGTTAACACGATATCTCAAGCTAGAAAGCTTGGATTGATTTCATACTTAGTGTGTAGATGCTTAATGGTAAGACAATGAACCCTATCATTTTTGATGGAGGTCAAAGGTCATCTGGGGTCATCAGGGGTCAAACACTAAAAATCTTATTAACATGATATCTCCAGGTAGGAAGCTTGAATAGATTTCATACATAGTATGTGGATGCATTATGGTGTGAAGGTGAATGCTTTCATTTTTGGTGGAGGTCAAAGGTCATCTGAGGTCACTGGAGGTCAAACACTAAAAACCTTATTAACACGATATCTCCAGGTAGGAAGCTTGAGTAGATTTCATACATAGTTTGTGGATGCATTATGGTGCGAAGGTGAACGCTTTCATTTTTGGTGGAGGTCAAAGGTCATTTGGGGTCACTGGGGTCAAACACTAAAAACCTTGTAAACATGATATCTCCAGGTTGGAAGCTTGGATAGATTTCATACTTGTTTTGTGGATGCATAATGATAAGAAGGTGAACCCTTCCATTTTTGGTGGAGGTCAAAGGTCATCTGAGGTCACTGGGGGTCAAACACTGAAAACCTTGTTAACATGGTGTCTCCAGTTAGGAAGCTTGGATAGAGTTTAAACTTGGTATATGTGGATGCATTATGGTAAGAAGGTGAACACTATCATTTTTGGTAGAGGTCAAAGGTCATCTGAGGTCATTGGGGTCAAACACTAAAAACCTTGTTAACACAATATCTCCAGGTAGGAAGCTTGGATAGATTTCATACTCAGTATGTGGATGCATTATGGTGAAAAGATGAATGCTTTCGTTTTTGGTGGAGGTTAAAGGTCATCTGGGGTCACAGGGATCAAAAAGCAAAATTTCCCAAAAATGCCCAAGATCGTCTCATGGGTTCAGCAGGAGTCAAAAAGCAATTTACCCGAAGAATTCCCAAGATCATCATCTTGAGTCATTAGCGGTCAAAATGCAAAATTTCCCCAGGAATTCCCAAGATCAAATATGAACCTAAAATTATTTTCCAACATGTTAAGATAGCACAGTGACTGAAAGATATGGGACATCATGGCATTATTTGGAATAGAACATATATCATCGAAACCTCAATGCATTTTTGCATTCTAGTTTATTTGAATGACCAGATGCCTGCAGTTCTGATTATGGGAATTGCTGGATAATCTGTGAAAATAGAAGTTAGTAGAGGGCTAAAATCTAGGAGTATTATTTTTGCATGGGATGGCAACTTGTAACCATTCGTGTGACAGAGGAGTACTCCAGTTGGTCATGTGTATTAATCAGTGTTGTTGGGTAGGAAGAAAAACATAAGCAATGAAAATTTGGAAGTTCACATGCAGTCACAGGGAGGTGATAACATGTATGGTTAGAAGTTATCACTTCAGTAAGTCAGAGGTGGAGATGTCCTTGGCTTGATTTGGGTAAGATTTAGGTTGACCTGGGAGATTTTAACCTTGTCATGCAGAAAAGTAAAGCATACAAGGTGTTCCTGGTTTTGTGGTGCTTTACACCCTCTGTATGCCACTTGACCCAAGATTCCCTCCTTCCTCAGAACTGGCCATTGCCCCATCAAAAGACAAGGATCCTAATGCTCGATCCAAGCAGGAAATTTTCACCACATTTGGTGTTGAAAGTGGAATTAAAAAAACTCCAGTAGGAAAATTGGATGTTTTCATTGAAAAGGCCATCTTTTCAACATCATGGAGTCAAAATTTTTACCACTTGTGCAGGAAGTGGAGAAACACTGCATAGGCTGGGACACAACCAAGGTGATGAGGTAGCTGAGGGGATAGGACCGAGTGTGGTGGACCTATCTGCAGATTATGGCAACTGCCACATTGATTTTTGCCCTACTGAAGGTGACCAAAGTGAAGAGTTGTGGATACTGGGGAAAGAAAAACTGTAGACAATTATCTACCTCAAATTTCAGATCCAGAAACTATTTCAGCAGTTTCTCTTTATCTTTAATGAAGATGCAACATATCTTGGCTGAATGGAAGCATCATAGCATAAAAGATTGGGAAAACAGGTTTTGACCAGATTCAACATGGAAACAGGGAATGTGTCATTTCCCCTTGATGGAGGGGATTCTTCATATAAATGGCTGTTAAAATTATTTTTCATATGAGTAAACAGCAATAAATCTTATTTATTGTTTTTTCCTAGCATAGAGTGTATCAAATTGTTTGAATTTCTAGACTGTTTTAAGATAGCTCATACTAAAAGTTTATCACCTCTGTCAAATGTAAATATCCTAAAGTATGGCACAGCCCATATATCTGACACTTGGACAGCTGCAAGGAGTGTAAAACTCCCTAGCTGAAAGCAACACGTTTGTTCCATTATATATTTAAATTCCAAAAATGTGCATACCATAAGTAATAAAGGCCCAGAATGCTTTTTTATAGAAAAATATCCACAAAAACAACACATGAAGAGAATGTATAATTTAGCAAAATTATTTATTTCACAACACTTACAGAACATAAGCAACTTGACCTGTGTGTGTCCCAGCAATAATCTAAGGCCATGTTTTCTTAAAACAAGGTTACTTGACCAGCAGCTTCCTTGTTCTATCCAAATCAATTCTCTATCCCTTTTTCAAGCGCACTGATGATGCAGAACCGTTTGAAGATTTCTGACGTTCTTTCTACTGTTTATAGTCGTTTCTCGTATAAAAATGGATGTGGGATTTTCCCAACTGGGCAAAAACTTAACTCTCCAGAGAGCTGTGATTTGAAAGGCAAGCAAACTGATAAGCTTCTCAAAGCATACTGAGTTTCATGGAAAGTACAAATGTCGAAAACATACACCCACTGAACTCTTGACCTCGGACAAATGATTAAGGAGCTGCCTTTATCTACTCCAGGAGAATTTAGTCTGGATGGTTTGTGAAATTCAATCATGGATGACTACAAATATACATCATAGTATGACTTTCTCACAAACACAGCTTGGTAGAACATTCAAAGTAGCTTCAAAAGCTTACTTTTAAAAGCTTTCTATAACACTAACACAAAACTTAACTGAAAATAAGAATCTGCAAAGCCCATTTCCATGCTTACTTTTTCAGTGCAGTGAAGTATATGAACAAAGAACTCGCAGCATTGACCAATGCTAATGTAAGTACAGAAATGTCACAAAATACCTCAGATTATATCAAGAGTGACATGCTATCATGCAGAGGTATTCAGTGTGAACCTATCTACATCTCTTCCCCTGAAGATGCCTCGGTAATAAACAGGCAATCAATGAGCCATGGGTCTTGATTAAGGACAATTAAAATGTTACATAAAATGTCACATGACCCATGACATTTATACAGAGTAAAAAATTGTGCACTTTGTACTGATCAACTTCTCTCTCATTTTGCCAAAGCTCTCTTTGAACTCTTTCCAGATGAAATGTGGGAATTCAGTCTGGCACATAAATGGACTATAACTGCAACATTAACACCAAGAGCTCTTATTTTTGGAGTGTATAGAATCTGTGCGAACTGTGCCATAAAAATTCAAAAGAGGAAATCCAAGCTGACACATTGGTGTACATTAATACATTGATACAGGCAGCCAGAAAGACAGAATGACTGGACAATTTAATAATAATCTAATATTTTCAAATTTATGTACATATTTACAATCTTTACAAGGAGAAAACCCATTCTCCTTTTGGCAATATTTATATCCATACAGACCCATCTGAGAATAATTTCACAAGATCTTGAGAGAGCAGACCACCTGTCCCGCTCTTAATGCAACTTTCAGTTTGCCTTCCTCACACAACCTGAGCTGGATTCACAAAGAATACCCAGGCACAAAAAGTTGACCAAGTCTGATTTATTAAATGTATCTTGCTTCGGCAATATTTATGAAAGGAAATGGGTATTAATACTTTGAAAAGTTACACAAACTTCAGTCTTCATAACAAGCCATAATGAAACACACTGGGCCATAAAGTCGTAGGTGAAAATGCACCAGTAAGTAATAGATGCCGTTATGCATCATTTCAGCAGTCACTGCAATGTGACAACATGATGCAATCCCAACAAGATGGCTCATGTGCATTTATCAGTTTTGCTTTACTGTAAGCTTTGTAAATACAACTTTACAAGACATCTTTAACAGTGTGTAAAAGAACTCTGAATTCTGCAACTTTATGAGTCGAGTTTTGACTTGCCTTCAGACTTCTTAACCAGGTTAGTGCAAATGTAGTCTGACAGACTTTGCTTTTCTAGTCTTACCACGATCAAAGTATCTGCAAAGTGACCGTGGTTTTGATCAAATTCTCTTCTTGCAAACCTTTATCACACATTTAACTAAAAAAAAGGACCTTGAACAATGCAATTTAAAGATGTCAAGTACTGACTCTGTCACAAAATGTAGCTATCTAAAGAAACGATATGTTTTAGAACCACAAATCTGCCTGTCTGTCACATTTCTTCCTGGTAAACTGCTCTTTAAGTCTTTGTCCCATTGCAGTTAAAATGCAACACTACTCTCAAATGGAATTACAGCCCACACAGATAAGAGGCTTAACAGGAACTCCAACAGCCTTGTGAGATAGTGCTAGAAAGAGAGGTTTTTAATAGCTCCACCATAGTTTGTAAGACCACAGTTTGCCCTAAACTAACAGAGAATAATATAACATCATGCACCAAGCACTCATTTGCATATACATTTATGCAGGATATAAATGCAGGCCCACTGCACCCTCTACCACAGTGCTACCAGTCTCAAACTTTTTGACTCAGATGACCTCTTTCTGCCCCAATAAAAACATCACACCACATTAGGCCTATACTAAGCACAAGCTGTTTGGCAGAACACAATTGTTTTCAGCCCATACGTTGAGAAGGACGACTCTATCACATAAAATTCTTGCAGGAATGGCGGAAAGTTTCAGTGGCAGTGGTTATATTTTCCCACAGGTCAAAAGGTCATGTGAATGAAGCTTACAAAGCATGGCTCCTCCTAAAACTGGAATCCAGACTTATAACCCAAAGAAACAGACAAAAGAACTGAACCAACCATGCAATGTTCCACAAACCTGCAAAGATGTTCAAGAAAACCTCGGGGTGATTTTTACTTGCAAATATCAAATTTCTTGAAATGATTTCCTTGCCTCCACTGTAATATACTTCTCCCACAACCAGGTACAGAACATCACCTGCCATACACTATTAACAATACACAATAAAAGAGCACACTAGACTATCAAAATGAGTGTGTGCATGTGTGTGTGAGTATGTGTACTACAAATAGTAACAAATGGACTTTGAGCAAGGCCTGAACAGACTTTTTATGTGCTCTGTACAAAATTTATCATGAATTTTTTGGAATTTGCAAGTGGTACATCATGTTAGACTATAACTAACAAAACACATAACAGATGCTTCAGATTTGCCAAAGAAACAGCTAAAATTCCTTACATGAGATGACAGCTTTGAGACAAAAGTTTTAAGACTATGTACACAAATAAATGTAACAGCAGTTATAAACAGCCACTATGAACTAGCTGAAAATGATGTCACCAGACCACCTCCATTCAACAATTCTTAGAATGTCTTCTTTCACTTCTCAAAGAAGTATTTCAACAGCTGCAAAACTTCCCCAACCTTGACCCAAATGTCAAGAGCCATCACACTGATGCTGAGATAGACCATGCTACACTGGCTATCAGGAATAAATTTTTAAGCTTTTGCCACCAAGCTGTTGAAGGGAAAGAAAAGAAAGAATATTAACCACAGAAACAAGTCTCAACAGTTCAAGCAAATCCATTTCATTGTATTGTAAAGAGAGACATGCAGACAAGCTCATCACTACAACCTGATTGCTTGTACAATCTCATGCCAACTGCAATAAAAAAAAATCCAACGAATAAAGAAATTTCAAACAAAATATTAGTTTTACACATTTATTTTATTTGCTTTTTACAAAAAAACTGCAGAATAGCAAACTATCAAAATGCTCCCAAGTACCTTACGAGAAATGAGTGGCAGTTGATCATGATCATTCCACTCAAGATGATTTGTAAGACTAATACAGCTTACAGTACAAGAAAAAGTTTGGAAATAACTGAAGCACCCCAACACTTGGTTCATCTAATATGACAGAGAAACTTTGATGATGATATACATAATGAGGACTCAAGGAGGACTACACTTTGACATCTGTCTTTCTATAAGTGAGGAAGATGCTCATCCCTATGCAGAAATTCCTTTTCCACTAGGAGATTCTTTGGCATGAGTGGTACAAACCATTTGTCCAACCTACCTTTCTTTAGTCTGACTTGTGGCAGTAGAGCTCCTTCAGAGATTTCAACTCCTCAATCAGAGTCTTGTTCTGATTTTCCAAGACAGCTACCCTGTTCTCCAAACACTTGATGTACTCTTTCTTCTTGCGCCTGCACTCCTTAGCAGCCTCCCTATGAGATCAACAAACAAATACAAGGTGAACACTGTGATAGTATCATGAGAAGTATTGATACAAGCAACCTTTTTTCTACACTTAGGTGGGGCCAAGAAAAGGACTGCCAAGTATGTACACAATATAACTCGGAACATCAAAAAGACATAGATTTTACTGTTCAATACATCAATCTTAATTAGGCTTTGCAGGAAAAAGTTCTTTTCAGCCATCTCTCAAGTTTTTATGAATCGATGCCAACAACTCCATTATTTTGAACACACAATACGTAGACACGATCAAACCATCCCAACATCACACCTTACAGACCTTCAAGACAATGCAGAATCAAACAAGACCCATCGATAACGGAAACAAACAGGGAGCTAACTTTATCCTTCCTAAGGTTTCTTTAAACAAACAAATTTTGGAGGGGGTTAAAGGAGACTTTTTAGAACTGATTTACAATAACGGAAGTATGCCTTGTTTGCCGCTGTTTACTGCAACCTTTGTAAAATACAAATGCTTGGGGATGTTTTTCACTCACCTGTTCTTCATCAGCCGCAATTCCCGTTTCCTAGATGCTTCCTCTGCTAGCTGGGTCTGGGTGTGAAGGCTTGCTGGAGTTGCCATTACAACACCTTGAGGCAAAGTTGTGGCTGGCCTAATCTGATACTGTACATCTCCCAGTCTTGCTACATTAACTGAAGGATAGGGAAAAAAATCCATTGAAATATGAGAGGTCTCTGCAAAAATGAGAACTTTCACAAAGAAAATATTTAAAGAAGTCAAATCACTTCACAACATAATCAACATGCTGAAACATTTGTCACAAAATTTCCACAAATATAAAAAGGGGTTCACACTCATTTGAGATATCAAAATCCAATACAAGGTCTATTTCTTCGAGAACTCCTTGAGACCAAGTAAGTCATTCTGGAGACACAAAAATACCAAATAACTTTTGAGACAAATACAAATTCCCACACTTGCTTAAGACTCATTTCTCAAGCTGTTACATATTCACCACGGAAACACTTGATATGACCCACTAATAGCAAATGAAGTACACTTTTCCAGTAATTCTTGTGTGTATATAGAAGTTCATATGTTCTTCATGTGTGGTAACAAAACATGAATGCATTGCTGGCAGATCTGGACACATCACAGTGAAGTTTTTCATTTTTCAGACCAAATGGTGATATTACTAGACCAATCACCCAAAATTCAATGCCTTTCAAGATAACAAAGAAATTCTAGATGTTTTTCATGTTCCCTTCTGCACCATAACCCTGAAGAAAGCCGACTTGAAGCAGCATAGAAACAGGTCTTCACAGAAGCAATTAAGAGACTTACCTGTGGCTGCAGGAACAAAAATTTGCTGTGGTCCATCTTGAGTTTGAATTGATTGCACTATTGCCCCTGCAGGGATACCCCCAGCATTGGTCATCGTCAGGGTCTGTAGTCCCTGGACACTGCTATCTGAATTGGCCAGCTGGATAGTACCACCTGAGGATACAATTGCTGAAAAGAATGCAAAAATTGAAGACCTTAAAAAGCTTTATGTATTGTGAGCACACATCACAAGAGCAAGCTCTCCCATGATTGGGGCCCTGAGCTTGCTCAAGTACTGTGGAAGTTTAGAGGCTCCACATGATCTCTAGTGCCATTTAAGTCTTATGTTTTTATTATTTTGGACGTTTTAAACCACTTTTCTTGAGATTACTGTAGATCAGCTGACTTTGAATTTTTTTTATTAAATTTATTGCCAGCTCCAGTAATTTTAGATTTGCATATAATGAACCATATTATAAGATTTATCATATCGACAAATAGTCTGATGAGATGGCATATCCAGTGAAACCTTAGACAATGACTCAACAGGTAATCTTATTCGGTAAACCAAAGAAAGTAAATTAATAACCAGTCGTAGTTAACATAGGAAGTGATTGTAAGGCTTCTATTCTGACAGTTACCACGTGACTAAATGAAGGTTTCACTACATTAAACAACTCATGTGAAGCAAATTGAATAATAATGATGAGTAAATACCAAAAACAAGTCTGGACCACTAAACAAAATGAATAGTTTCTTTTTCCCTATGGATTTCAATAAACTAAAAACACATGCTTCTTACTTGTGGGAAAGTTTTGCAAAGCATTTCCAGCAGCGATGGTAATGGTGCCTGGACTCTCCATATCCTCTGTAGTGTTAGCAGGCTCTTCCTCAATCCGAGAGACAGTAGGCCCAGTGTCTGAAGATAATTCATTTAAGATCCTCCTACAAAAAACACCAGTCAGAGGAAAAAAGGGTTTTCCATCTATCAGTGCTAAAGGATTATAACCATCACAAAGATGCCAAGTATAAACAATTGTTCTAATTTACTTCACACACACATACATAATTTTCAAGTCAGTACAGATCAATGCTTTTTTTATCCTTACCTCTCATATAGGTTAGAAAATAAGTACAGATATGTAGTTCTTGTAATAAGAACAGAGCATTCTTCACTAACATCCTAGGCATAGAATGTCACAACCGTACATACACCTTTAGGCTTACCAATACAGCTGTCTTTTGTGTAACTTTTGGACTTGTTCAAGTGGTGAACAGTTTTGACCTATAACACAAGAAACTTCAGAAATTTTCCAAACCAGGAAACTTTCTGTTAAATCAACGAACAGAATGAAGCAATTTGCCATTTGTATGTTGTCTAAAATTAAGAAGATTCATCATCAAATTACACAAATGACTGTAGCCCAGTGGCCATCTTGGTAAGCCAAAATTTGTTTTAACAGTGGCAACACTTTTGGTCTTGTGATCCTCTGTCTATGTCTATAGGATGTCTGTGGTAAGTACCGATACTGTGCTTCAGTGCAGGTGAGAATGGATTTATACTTATGCCCATAGAACAATTTAAAAACTGAGTATTGATGCTGTGTGATATATAATTTGTTTTTCATGTACTCAAACTTCCATCACAACTGCCACACTTATACCACATACCCATGGTATTGCACTGACACTTCAAGCCTATACAATGTTTGCTCATCAACTGTCGGTGTGGCCTATCACATATGTGAACTGTGTGAAGAAAGTGTCACTTTCCACAACGTCACTGACAAATGATGTACACTGACATACCCCACCCACAACAACTGAGCCCCCACAACACCCCTTGGTCGTGACTGGCATCTGAGGTAATGTGACTCACTTTTTGTCACTGGTGACTGATAATGCTGGCACAGTGATGAACAAGTGAGTCACTGTTTTTTGTCAATAACTCACATGTAATTGACCATGACCAGGGTTAGAGGGGTGTACCATTCAGTTTAGGAGTGCATAACACTGCAAACCTGTCTAATCACCACACCCACTCACTTATAGGGGATGATCAAGAAGATGGTATGACTCATATGCATCCCAACCTTTTTCTTTTAATTCTTCCATAAACTCACACTTACAACCTTTCTTGAAGATTTGGATATATTTGAAAGTTTTTCATACCCAGCCCACTTCCTAAGTGTATCCATCTTACCTGTAAGATGGTCTCCTTGACAGTTCTCTAATCTCCTGTCGTTTCTTTCGTTCAATCTCTCCATCCCCACCAGCAGTGGGTCCCTGTGATGATTCTTCTCCAGCTTCACTGACATTTACACCACTCACCTGGAGAAAAGAAAAAGGTGTTTTTTTTTTTTTGTTATAGCAATCAAATGATTTGAATACACCTAAAGCAGGCAAGTGCAATAGTGGTATTCAGAGACTGTGAGTTGAATTTGCCACCAATGGCCATAGAAAGATGTGTAGCGAGAAACCAAGTTATCACAGAACCACACTTCTGACACATTCTATGCTTGATTCAATGTGATCAGATACTTAAAAGTTACAGTATGTGCTGCTGAAATATGATTAGCTGCAGCATTGTCACCTCAATTTCTTACCAGAACTGTATATAGTATAACACATGTAAGAATTTTACATTCCTCCAAACAACGAAGTGCAGTGCAGGGCTGTCACAAGGTCTTTAAAGTTTTTTGTTAAATTGGATTGCAAGTTTTGTGATGTGTGCCACACAATTTAGCAAACGATTTGCAGTTTTTCTTTTCCTCAAAGCTATTGCCTGATCGGACACCATGCCCTGTGATTCTGCTAGCCCGAAAAAAAAATCTGGTTGCCCCGGGCAATTGGACAGGCGATTTGTCCCAGCCTGTCCATGACACCCCAGTTGTTATGACTATGATGCAGTACAGTAGGCCTATTCTGCTAAGCACACTCACATGATAACGTCAGTAATGTGACCAGAACTTTAAACACAGGTTGTAAAGGGAAGTAAAGACAGTAAGCATATGTAAATGTTGGAATACCAGTGAAAGCATGGCTTCATATGAGAAAACTACTAAACTAAAACCTCACAACCTCTATGTGACCATGTCAGTGACAGGATTCAACACTAAAGGCTAAAGCCCCTCGTCACACTGTGTGTGTGGCACAACAATGTCATACAATGTGGTTAAAATGTTGTCCAGCCTTTCATGCTAGAAGCAAAAATCTCCTTCCTTTACAAAGCAATGTCCTGACACCCGATAGGTCATGTGAGTTAACAAAATGGCAATTATATCTATTATCTACTGACCAGTCACACAAAACACCAGTCTGCAACAAGCGATAAAGGAAATATTTCCAACTCAGTTTTATCGTTTCAAATCTTCGTCACTTTTTCAAATTACCATGAACAGCCTCAAGAGTACCAGGAAGAACAAAAGAGTGTTCAATAAATCTGCATCACACTACACTGTACCACTGTATGCCTGTAGGGGTAGGACTAGAAGTAACGTAGTCTGGACAATGAGAGTGAGCTGCAAGAGATGGTTTTATAGGATTTAACAATCTACTGGGTCTATAGTTAAATGTATTAAAGATCACCTGAACTTGCACAGCTTGCTGTATGGGTGTGGCTTGTATGACTGACTGGGCTGAGTGGATGACAGACTGGACTTGAAGTGGCTGACCATTAACAGCAGTAGACATTACCACTGGTACAATGGTTGCTGGCGTCTGATGACAAGAAGGGAAGAAAACGAACAAGTTAACCTTGATGGCAAATCTGGTTAGTTCTGGCCCAATTTAAGCCTGTGTGTAATGATTACAGGCTTCAAATGACTTTTTATTGTTAAAAAAGTTGGAAAGAAAGAAGGAAACCCAAACACTGGGCTAAGTTTTGCTAGAATTCGTTACATCAATCCTTTTTGCAAGGATTTTTTCCAAGCATATATAAAATTTTCCAAGTGCATTTAAGATTTTTCCAAATGCATCCAGACCTGCCATCAAATTAACTACGAACGTAGACTTCCACAACAGCCACCACTGAAATCACAATTAAAGGTGCATACAGAAAAGACTGGACTAACTCCTTCAGAGCCACACAACATGTATGTGTTACGGAATGTGTAACCTCAAAATCTTAAGCAGTTATTATTAACAGGCACTAAGCTAAGCATTCACAATCTCGAAACTTAAAACATTGAACTGTCTTTTTTGTTTCGGTTCAATCAGACAAACTTGACAGTTAATAAAAGGCTAAGACAAAATAAATTAACCTTGATCAACCTGGGGCAGACACTTTCTCAAAAAACAGTGAATGATTTATAGGGTAGTACACTTTAATAAAAAGTATAACCTTCAGACTTGTTTTTGATAATTTCAGGATCTAAATAATTCACATCTCACAACACTGCAGTGCACACGAACATATTTCCTGCATTTCTTTTTGTGCACAAGTAAACAGACTCTGTACATGATACCTGCCTCTGCACTGAGTCCTTGTGGGTAATTTATGTATGCATACAACAGTCGCAATAGAGGATTGCCAAAAGATATTCACTAAACAAGAGCATCAATGATGCTGTAGCTCAACTACAATTTCTCTCACACAGTTAATGTTATATAGTTTCACTAGGGATCCAAATCAAGGAGTCGTAGACTGTCATGATCTAGGAACTTCAGTGCTATAGATGTAAATGGTCACAGCAGTGGTATATCTGCTAGAGTTGTCCGGCTTGCGACTTTTTGTTAAGTGTTTGTGGGCACAGTACTGTAGGTAATTCTGCTGACAAAAAATTAGGCTACTTATACCCCAATTTGTAAGGTCTGTCAAAAAATGATTCCTATAGTATACATCATACAAAACATAAACCCTTATGGAGAAGCACTAGCATGGATTTCACCATTTGATGTTTTGTGACCCCAAATGGCAATTAACATTAGTGTTTGCACCGGGTCCAAAATTCGGAACCAGGTACCCAAACTCGATGGTCGGTCGGGTACCCGGGTACCCGAAAATATAACTTATGTTAGGCTACAAGTTTGTTCTAAAGTCATAAAAGTCATAATGAGAAATTTTGCTTTGTAAGTTGATATAATATAACACCAACGTATCTTACGTATGGGCATAACAAGTGTTCTTAGGCGTGTCCGTGATAAATTTTGCCAGGAAAAAGTAACATGTTAGGTGTTCTGTGGCACATGCAATCTATGTTAGTGAAACTTTGGATCCAGGTAGCAATTTGAGAACAGGGTCCTGACATCATCGGTCGGGTACCCAGTGCAAACACTAATTAACATCAACACAACGTTCGTACACCTATGCATCATCCACTGAACACTCTGGCCAACTTTAATAAGATTCCAACACAACCATGAGTATTTCAAGGCTTTTGCTTGATTCTACTGTTTGCCCTAGCTCTTTGACCCCAAACAACTGTAACCTTCTTCAAAAGTAAAACTCTGATAACCCATCAATTCATCTACTGCATACTCTTGTCAACTTTGATAAAAGTCAGACACAACCCCTAGAAGCTGAAGGCATTTGCACAATTCCAGTGTTTGACCTCTCCTTGACCCCAAATGACCTTTGACCTACTTCAAAAGTACAACTATGAAGACCTGTCATCTACTGTACACTCTGGCCAACTTTGATAACGTTTGGATATAACCCCTAGTGGTTGAAGGGTTTTGAGTGATTTCACGGTTTGACCTCTCTGACCCCAGATGACCTTCGACCTACTTCATTAATACAACTCTGATGACCTATCATCAATTGAACCCTCTGGCTAACGTTGATAAGATTTGGATATAACCCTTAAGAATTGAAGACATTTACAACATTTCACTTTTTGACCTTTCTTTGACCCCAAATGACCTTTGACCTACTTCAAAAGTACAACTTTGACAGCTTGTCATCTACTGAACACTCTGGCTAACTTTGATAAGATTTGGATATAACCCTTAGGAGTTGAAGGCTTTTGATTGATTTCACTGTTTGACCCCTGCTTGACCCCAGATGACCTTTGACCAACTTTAAAAGTACACTTTTGATGACCTGTTATCTACTAAACACCCTGACCAATTATGATAACATATGGATATAACCCCTAGGAGTTGAAGGCTTTTGAGTGGTTTCACTGTTTGACCCCTGCATGACCCCAAATGACCTTTGACCTACTTCAAAAGTACAACACTGATGACCCATTATCTTCTTAACACTCTTGCCAGATTTGATAAAATTCAGACATAACCCATAGGAGTTGAAGGCTTTTGCGTGATTACACTGTTTGACCTCCTTTTGCTTGACCTCTCTTTGACCCCACCCCAAATGACCTTTGATCTACTTCAAAAGAACAACTTTGATGACCAATCATTTACTGAATATTCCTGTCAAATTTGAAAAGATTCCAACAAAACCACAAGGAGTTGAAGGCTTTTGCATGATTTCACTCTTTGACCTCTCACGATCCCCAATGACCTTTGACCTACTTCCTGTTACCATAATTATCAAGCCCTTGATATGTGTTATACCCACACCAACTTTGAGAAGGAACTGTCAAAGCACCTGCAGACAGCAGCCTTTTTTCCAATGTTGACAGACAGACGGACGGACAGACAGACAGACAGACAGACAGACAGACAGATGCATTGCCATGACAATAGCTCAACTTGTTGAGCTAATAACATCTTTTCTTGTATGTTACAGTTCATATTTAACAACTGATGATAAATGCACTGCTTTCCAATTATGGATGTTGTAAAATTGGTCAAATGTTTTCTCCCTTATAATGTGCACACATAATTTGTATTGAGCATGATAAGTTAATACTGTTCAGTGATTCAAACTGAAAAGAAAGCATGTCCCTTGCCACGGCACACACAGATGATACAGTAGCAGCTAAAAAATTGTAGGGGATTCATAATAACAGGAAAGGGAATACAATTTTCCTGCTTTTCCACTCCCACCTCTTTCAAAAGTCTGTGAAGTACAGGCTACAGCAGAAACCCCTAACATGACAACCTATCACTAATGGGATTCAAGGAAGTAACAACATTGGAATCGATTCAAGTTAATGGACTTCCGAAGTTAATGTGAAAGCAAACCTTCTTTCTATGATTGTCATTTCCTTACAGCAGGGGTGCCTGGTTCCCAAACAACTCCCCCCCCCCGACAATTCCAACCCAGACAATAAACCCAAGGACATTTCTCACCCAGGACAATTCCAAATTTTCTGGAAGTTGCCAGTGGGGTATTGTCATGGTTGGGAACAGTACTGGGTGGGAATTGCTCCACTAGGAATTTTTTTTGTCTAGGGGGGACTTGTCTTGGGGGAAGGGGGAGGAAGAGGGAAGTCCAGGGTGCCCAATTCAAAGAATGTCATCAAATGGTCAATTGTATAACTACTAATACCCAGTCCATCATATCTAGACTAATCTGTACATTAAATACATGTTAACAGTTTCATCAAGGACTTCCATTTTTGCAGACTGACAAAGTTATTTGAAGGCGATCAACATTCGAGGAAGGTTGGGCAGCCTTCAACCCTCTTGCTAACATAAGTTAGTTAGTTAGTTAGATGGGGTTTAACGACACACCAACACGAATGTGTTATACAGTGTCAGCCAGATAAAAAAAAGTAATGGTGAGGTGAAATCACCTAAAAGGAAAAAGGATTGGGCAAAATACTAAGATATCTAAACAAAAGCCAATGTGGGAGTCATGTCAAAATTTCATGTAAAGGTTACTTTCTTTGAGAAAGTCCAGAATGAGCGAAGGATCTGTGTGCTCAAATAACATCTTCAGGTTTGGCGTAAGAATCATCAAACAGTACAGTATTTTGTCAGTCACTCTAGTTCCACTTACTTGGTACCCTGACAGAGAATATTTGTAACTGCTATATGCAGAGGCCACATTTCGGTCAATTCAGTAGTTTGTCTCCTGATTTTTGATTGCCTGACTACGAAACTATGGCTTTAGTCAGGATGTCAGATCAGGAAGTCCACATTGGCAGCCTGGGGGAGGAGTCTCAGAGGCAGGAGTGTCTCATTTGCCAGTACAATTTCAATTTTGACCCTTCTATGACCACTTCAATGGTAAAATATTTGACTCACTCTATGCTCACTCCACAAATTATCTTAAAATACAGGTTACTGTATTGGAATGGCTGCTTTTCTTATTTGTCAAGAAAAAACAAAATTTAGAAGGGTGGGGCATCCAAATGAGGGCTAGACAGGCTATAGCTAAAGCCTTGCTGGAAATTAAAATAACCACGGAAATTCATTCTCTATTTTGGTTTATGGTGATCTTCGTTGCAAATGAGCATGTTGTCTGCTGGATATCCAAGCCCACCTTCTTCTGGATAATTTACATAACCCATGGGTCCATCTGCAATTATTTCTATCACACTGTATTTAACAAACTGAGATGTTAAATGTTGAATGAAGAAATCAGGGCTGCAAAACTTGCAAAACTTTGCGGGCGCACATACTTTGAAAACCAAAATTTCTAGCTCACCTGGTCTACTTAATTTGGGACTAAGATGAAAATTTCTAGCTGCAGCATGATTTTCACGGACGCAATGCGTCTTTGCATCCAGCTTTTTGCAGGCGTGGAAGAAATACACAAAAATTTTATCTTTTATCATTTAAATGTAATTAGAACTGTGGTGCAGCAATTTTGGAAGTCACCCTTGAAGTACTCGGGTTACCTGACTGTTCTTTTTTTTTTTAACTTTTTTCTTGTCTACCCTAAAGCCACAGAATGAGCCTGCCATGTAAATGTGATCAGTTTTTCATTGTCTACAGTGTACAGGGACCTGTAATCCACAACACACCTCCCAAGTTGCTTGCTAGAAACAGGTCTATTCCCACAACTTTTTTTGAGCATTACATTTTAAGAGAGAACAAAGCATCTGAGTAAGTCCAAGGACGACATCACAAAATTTTTGCACAATCCACTGGTGTAAGATGTATGCAATTTTCAACACTTTACCACTGCTCACTATGTCAATACTCACCTCCACATCTTTTTCTTCCTCTTGAGAATTATTGTTCATCTTCTCGTCCTTCATTACGAGCAAGAAAACAAAGAAATTTCAGGGATACCTGCTGATAAAAGAAGAAAACAAAATTATACTCCAGGTTCCAAGGAATGGTAGTGGGGGAGACAACCATGCAGAGGTAAAAAGAGGGAGAGAGGCACCTCCCTTCTGTGAAATTTTCACCTCTTCTATGTGAAATTTTTTGTAAGGGTGTCTTTCTGTACATGTTAATTTTTTTTCTTTGAAGGGTGTGGGGGGGGGGGGGAGAGTAAAGCTTTGGAACTCAAGAAACAGAATGTCAACAATCCAAAACCTTATTCTTTGTGAAAGTTTCTGTGTGAGAAAGGTAACCGTGTATTTCACATGATACTATCTTCTGTGAAGCCTTGAAATTTAAAGACAAATTACTTAGACAATATAAAACCTTATCTTTTACAAAAATTTCAGGGGCCAAGGATAGGGGCAGAAGCCTATTTTGGGAAGAAAAAGGAAATTATAGCAATCTCCACTGGCTGATGATGAAACCCTGCACTTATCTCACAGTCTTTATTGCCCACTGATAAACTTACCAAATTAATCAGAGCACAGTGGGATATACATTCAGTCAAGATTTATGCAAAAATGCTACACTGATTTTAAAAGGAAAAAAGAAAGCACTTTGAAAAGTCAAAGGAATACCAATACAAACTGAAAAACAGATTTATAAGTAGGGTACCATACAATTTCTTATTCTAACAACTAGTGTCTGCAGGCATCGTCTGAACTTTTTGCTAGTCTAGGGCCACAGATTTTTCCATTCACAAATCACACGATTCCATTTTTAACTTTCCAAAGTTTCATTTCAAGCATAACCGATTTCTGTGATATTGACTTTGGTCATGGTGTAATTATGTTTGTCTCGTTACAATCTTGAAGGCAGCAAACACTGGTAACACACAAGCAACCTAGCCTTACACACTACAGCATACGCAAACTGGAGCCTATACCGGCAAAATTTTGCCGATTTTCGAAAATATCCTACTTGTTTTCTGATTGTATTTTGATGATTTTAAGGTGAATTGATGATGACGACGACGGCGGCGACCACTACAACAATGGATGATGATGATGATGATGATAATAAGTGGAAATTTATAATGTGCCGGTATTCCATCAAGAAAAGATGTTCATGGCACAGTGACACAAAAATGCCAAATTACATATTCAATACACAACAATCAAACAGTTTGCAAAAGCTGAGTCTTCAGAGAGCATTTGAAAGATACAAGTGATGGACAAAGTTTCACATGCTCAAGCAGGTTATTCCATAAAAAAGGACCGGCAGTAGCAAAAGCCCTTATTCCCCATGATCAATTTGACTGTCGTTCACAAAAAATTTACATGTGTTTTGAGCCTGATAATTTTGCTAAACTCCATAAAATTCCATGCTGAAAAGTAAATTCCATTTCTTTCTGCGATCGCAGAAAATCCATGACCCTACAAGTCTGCAAACTCAAAATCAAAAAGACCAAATTCAGAATACTGGACACAGGTACAGCTATGTGGTACTGCTGAATTACGGTTATGCGATGTGCAAAAAAATGCATATCAATATATCGCGATAATATCGCCAAAATTTTTGTGATATACCGATATATCGCCAAAATGGATAAACCATTGTAGACAAGACTAAATGTGCCTGAAATAATCCAAAAAGTTTTACAGCTTATTTTCTAAATGAGGATGAAATTGATGAAGATCGAAATTCTAAACACTGTTTTATCTTTAAAATTTGAATTATTGAAATTTCTGTCCCCAAAAAGTTTTATTTTTTTTCTATATCGTCATATCGTGATAGGGGTATTTCAGATCGCATATAGCGATAAGGAATTCTGGTGATATATATCGTACAGTATATATGGTCCAACCCTATGCTGAATGGACTTGAAAAGCTCTTCACCGACTTCACAGTCACTTTCTTTGCAACATGCAAGTGTAGCGCTATTGAAAATGTCAGTTACCCCAAAAGACAATGATTCTATTAAATTACTTTATCATAAATTTATCATAATGGACTTTTGATGTACAGTACAATATGATGGACACTAGAAAAAAATAGACCTACTATGTAACAAAGTTCGTGGCCATGTAACTTTTGTTTAGATTTACTACATTTGCAAACATTAATTTGTACTTGAATGAAATGTATGAATTTGCAATTCAGAGCACTGTAGAACAGGTGAAACAACTCGCTCTCTCTCTTTCTTAAAATCAGACCTAGTTACAAGCAATGGAAGTGTGTATATATGTCAAGCAAGGTATTGTTAAATACAGGCTATTTGACTTTGTTATCCACTTTGTTATGCAGTGCACATAACTCACTGATTTACTGCATGTTGCCATATAATGTTTCCAAAAACCACCCTATTCCCAGAAAAACAAACAATACATGAAGGAAGGTCGAACCTACTACAAAAAGTAATAACTCCAGGCAATAAAATTGTTCCACTACGCATACAATTTCTGATACAACACACTAAACATGACAATGAGATACTGTACCATACAAAAGTAAAAGTAACCCTTTACATAGCTAGGCTACACACCTTGTCAGCATGCTCCATAAATAATGCACAAGGTAATAAAGAATTGGGAGTCTTATTGTAACTGTGCTTCAAATTATTCAAAGCTTCACAAAACACACTTCATTTGAAATGGACATTAAATGTGCCTCCAATTCTACAGTGTATTTGTAATGCTTGGAATCTTCATCAGTTACTGTATACAGAACACAAGACTATTTTTAAATTTACACAGCCCACACAATAATTTTAATGTTCTGTACATGTACATTATTAGCTTCCTGACTGTTTATGAATACTATCATCAGTGCTGTTGCCACAAGTCCCAGGGGTTAATTTCAAACCGGAACATTTGAGATTTTCTTCATGAGGTGAACAGAGATATTCCAGGGACAGTTCAAATAAACCCTTGTTATTTCATAGCAACCCTTCCATCTAGTGCATGGTCTTCAAATTCAACTTGTACTGCACATACTATGGAGATATAATATTTGCAACAGCCATGCACATCAAAAAGCAGAATTTGTTTCCTATACGGAAAACAAGCCAGTGAGTCACAACTAGAAAAAAAGGCTGTGGCTCGCCCAACTTAATTGGTTGGAAACTGAGCAGTAAAACCTCGTCTAACTCTAACCCTATAGGACAATGGGTAACACTCCCTACACCTGTTTTAAGTCCCAGAAATATTCCTAAAATAAATTCATTATAGCACCATACTGCATCTAAGCCACCTTACAGCCTTAAAAAATTCCAAGGGAAAGTACACCTACCCCACACCCCTGTGTAGGGCTGTGACCCTTTAGCGATTAATCGCTAAATGATCGCATGTGTAATAAACGTTTAGTACAACGCTACTAGCGATTAATCGCAGAACCTGCTTTTCCGTACGAAATAAAAATCTGCAGTCATTACAGAAAGTTAAATGTTCACTTAAACTCTTTTTGAAAAAGTGAAATACATACAAATGGGACACACATAAACATACGGCATCAAAGTTGAGCTTCTACGAGGATTCGTGTTTGAGGTTCACGGAAACTATGTCCCCTGGACGTCACTAACATATTTTACATATTCATCATGTTCAAGAGCATGTTTAAATTCTCTATTTTGATCATAGGGACTTGCGATTTATCGCTAAACGATCACAAAATTTTGCGATTAAACGTTTAGTAATTTTGCTAAACGTTCACAGCCCTACCCCTGTGATGATTTACAAACCTACCTCCCCCCCAAAAAAAAAGTATTCAACAAAGATCACCTTTTTTGGTATTTCAATCAACTGTGATTGTGCATAAACCTGCATACTACCATAATAATTCAAACAGGGTTGGCTAATTTAAATCAATTGACTTTCTCTGTTCTTAGATCATTAATTTAAATCACAAATCTACTTTTCAGAGCTTTTTGCATTTTAAAACAATCTTGAAACAAATTCATCAAAAAATTGCTCCGAATCTTTCATTCAGCAATTAAAAAAGATGAAAGAACTTGAAAATTTCATTTTAACCCTGATTCACCTCAGACTCCCAATGTGCAGCCTCTCACAACATTGTCCGAACTACTGTACACTAAACACTGTACAAAGCAAATGTGCTATGAGCAAACTAAAAAAAAAAAAAAAGTCCCTGATGGGTAAGTGCACTTGAGTCTCGATGCACTTTCAACTGTTTCTGTGAAGATGTTGGTTGATCTTTCCAGAAGAAAATGTCAATAAGCTGACAGCAAAATGCTGCACAGTAGCTATCACTTAACAGAGCTGGAATTAGACAAACTTGAGGGCAAGGCCATCTTCATACTATCATTTAGGGCACATTCCGAATCTCAAAAGGCACAAAACAGAAGATTTTGTGTTATCTGGCATATGTTTCATTGTATTTTGTCATGAAGGGCATGACGACAAAGGGCATTGGAAGCCTGAAAGGTATGCATTTTGTAGGGCACCAAGGCCACTGCCTAAAATACCAAGGCCAAGACCTCTGTGGCCTGCATTTATTTCCGGCCATGAGTTAATTTGTCTGCATAATATTTCCCAACACTCACTCCATGGAAACACTGTTCTAATTTTATGCAAATTCGAAAGAGGCAAGACAGTATTTTTCAAGCTTAAGTCTACATGTATACAAAAACTGAATGAGGGAGCTTCACATTGTTAAGAAAAAGGAAATATAGAATTGGTAGTCCAGCAGGAGACCACCCATCAATTTTTGGTCTCCCATCCAAAATATCAGTCTCCCATGACAGTTTTCTAACAGGACATACCACAGGGTCTTCTCCAGTCACAGGAGGCTGATTGCCCTGTGCTCTTTTACATTTTAGAGGATTAGTTGATCTAGTCTCTAGATCAGGGGTTCCCAAGGGGGTATTATCACCCCCTAGGGCACATTTTTACAACTTAAGGGGGAAATCAGAGGTAAGGAGGAGACGATATGAGATATGAGATATGAGATATTAAATTAAAATCAGAGCTTTACAAGATTTGGAAAGGTTTTCTTTGGATAAGCTCTCAAATTGGTTTACATAAGATGGAGATATTGATGAAGTCAACAAGATGGAGGTCTTTCACTTCTTCCCTTGTACACTACAAGTTTGTGAATTATATTAATTTCCAGATGCAAGGAAATTGCATCCAACAGTGTTTAATTTCAAAACTTCTCTGGCCAGGACCCTCATATTTCCATCAATGACAGCAAAAGCGGTGAATGAAAGGCTATGCGTAAATATCCCACCATTTTTGATGACCCCAGATACCAATCAACCTTCAACAAACACACAGGGTTCCCTCTCTTAAAGTAACAAATTTATACCAAGTGTGAAAAGTATCCATCATCCCATCTTGAAATATCATATATTTTGTCAATATTTTTGGTTTTTGACCTCTGATGACCTCTGACCTCCACCGAAAACAATAGGGTTCTTCCTCTTAACACAAAAAAGTTACATACCAAGTATGAAAAGTGTCCCAATTGCTATCTTGAGATATTGTGTTAACAAGCCAAGCCTCACAAACACATGCAAACTTTCAAACACACACAAGTAAAAAAGTCTGTACATGATTTGCCAACCTGATTGCAGGGTTTTCCCTGGGCCCTTTGAACGTCGCGGCCCGTGACGTTCAAACTTCAAAAACAGGAAGACCGCGACGTTCAAAAAACAGCCGCGATGTTCAAAAATTCCTCCGGTACCCTGAAAAAATGTTAACTTTGTCAACAATCGCCTTTTTGTTAATACAATGTGCAGTGAAACCACAAGCTTATTTCCGAAACCTTGTCACGGCAAAATTACGAGCCATGTAGTACTACCTTCGCGTTAATACTTTCGTGCTCATACGTACCCACAGTCATACACACAAGTCTCAAGATGCAAACAGAAAGCTAAGCTAAGCGTTCGGTATGTATGCATGCCACACACGTACACGGAGTTGGCACTCTTTCATTCACACGTTGCCCGCTCGGCGGACAATCTATATTGGCTGCACTCGTAATACCACACGTAAACATTTCGAGGTCGGAATATGCAGAGTGAGCGTGGATGAACACCGGCGAGATTCGCCTTCCAACACAAACCTGGTGAACAATTGAACACCTCAACCAGCTGACCCGCCCAACCCTTTGAAAATCCCCAGTTTCATATCTTCATGGTCACAAAAAATAAAGCCCCGCCTCGGAATGCAACTCCAAACTTAAAACTGCATTACCAATCACGTAACTCTCACTCAGCTGCACTGCCAACCTTGCACACTTGTCACGTTGACTGTCGTGACATCGCTAAACCTCTTGAATATGTACCCTCAAGTTTAAATTTACATATCATTATTTTGTAATGATTATGTACATTCCAACGTGAGCAGCCGAGTAAACTATACCGTGAGACGCAACCACAGGTACTATAATTCTGTGGACGCAACTTGCAAAGCCAAAACCAAATGCCCCGGGGCTTGTGTCTCAGAATTTTCAACCCAACGAATGAATGAAATATCAGCATTTGACCGACTATATTATTGATAACGTGTCCTTTGTAAAAATACGTAACTTTTCATTATCAGGGCCGCCAAACAATCTACTCAACTTACGCATCTTGCTGGTTTCAAATCTTCACAATGTGAACACATTTTTTGTGTCGAAACTAGTGTTTGCACCGGGTACAACATTCGTACCCGGGTACCCAAAAAGCATTACCCGTCGGGTACCCGACCGTAAACCTTGCAACATCTAGCCTAAGTTTAGTAGTGCATGGTATGCACATACAATTCAAGACTCCACCCATCGGCCCCTTATCCAGTGATTTCACTGACTCCGGCACCCGGGTCAATGACGCACAACTTTTGATTTTGACGCACGGACACGAAACCTCTGGGGTCAATCTGACGCATAGCTTTTTCACCCCAACAATCAGTAATGATAAAGTATAGTAATTTCGCCAATACATTCTTTGTGCAAATTTATTCACAAAATATAGCCTTTTCAGTTCCCATATTGTTAATGGACAGATTGATTATCATATTTTACAAGACAAAGATAGCGGAAAAGCGCATCACAAATACAGAGTGTAAAAAAAAAAAAAAAAAAAAAAAAAAAAACAGGAATAGGGCCTAAGGTGTGTTGCACTAAACTCAAATTTATTTTGACCCCTTCATTTGTAATTTTGACTCTTGTTAATTTATTTTAAAGGGTATGTGACTCCTGACAAAAAAGATGAGTGAAAACCATGCTTATCTCTGGTCGGATCGATCTGTTGAAAACAATACGTCACATTTTCTATATCTACAATGTGCCGTTGGTTCTTAACATCGTGAGTTTAGAAATCAGACGGGAATTAATAATTTGACCATATTTTAGTGCAGTTAGTACAAATTTTAAACAAGTCCTATCACTACCTCCTGGGCTTGTCTACAATAAAGGGGTATAAAAGTGTTACAAAGGTGGTGAAATTTGAAGTCCTCTAAGAATAAATTTTTGTTGTGTTATTTTGTTTGATTGGTAGTCTCAATTTTTTCCTGAGAGCAGGAAGATAGTTCTTTTCACCTATCACCACTTTTTAAGTGGTAAGTGTTACTGGTTACGTATGTAACGGGGACAGACATGGAAACTCTTTGCTCCAGAAATCTTTAAGGAGGACAATATGTATAAATAAACCCTGTATTTAATAGAATGATAAAGAACAAACACTTTTTCACTGAAATTGCGTTACCATTAGTTAAACATGGACTAGTATGGAGATCAATGGTTACGTTGGTAACAAGGACGGACATGTCCGTCCTCGTTACCAACATAACCAAACTATGTTCGAGAAAATTAAGCACTTTAAACACTTGAATGCATTGTGACACAAGTTCTGCTCTTTCCTGAAGTGTAAACTGATGACATGTGAAACATTCATCAAAAACCAATGTCCCATGTGCCTACGTTATACTACCGACAAGGACATGGTTACGTTGGTAACATCTGGACGGACATCGCCTTGAAGGCTCTCATACCCTTGTTGTAAGCAAAAAGATGGAGGAAAGCACACAAACCAGTGACAAATATGGCCATCTGCAAACAGATGCAGTTTTATCAAATTCTCTGGTAATTTGTGTCCTACAGGCCTGTTAATGTGATAGTTACCAACGTAACCATTAGGGGACAGACATGTTACCAACGTAACCATCATGTGCTCCGCAATTGACTATGATGCATTTACTGCTGGATTATTTTATTTGTGGTACTGCACATGATCAAGGTTAAGTGTTACATCATAACCTTAGCTCTGGAAATCTTTTCTTTCAGTTAAAATATCAACTATTAAGATTTAATATCCAGATGGACGGACAAATCTCAAAATTTTACTCCAAATTGCTGATAAAATTTTGCGGTGTTTGTGCACCTAAAAATATTCATTTATCATTTACCATTTATTTTGTACATTACATTTATGAATGAAGACAAAGAACCTGCATCAGTCACATCTGCAAAGGTCCCACTCACATCATAAATTTATTCCACATCCTATGTAACACTTATAGGTGGTAAAAAAGGCCAAAATAGCCCCAAATTCTGCCCAAAACATCCTTTATATAAGTTGGACATTGATAAAATTGTCTTTATTATCTCTCTATAGTCCTCCAAGTATGGTGAACTGTAAAATCACCAAACCATTCTGACATCTTTCAAAATATCATCAAAGCAAAAAACACACACTGAATATTTTCCTTTACTGTAGACAAGCCCAGGAGCGGCTTTGTGTTCAAGTGTGCCGTAACGTGTGCATCGGAACCAAAAAATTACATCCAGTTTGTCTCTGCAACTTCTGTACTGTAATGTACCTCAACCATGTGATCAAATTTCTCGTAAACTGTTTTCTTGCTACTCTTATGAAAAATCCACCTTCGTGATGATGACAGTAAAAAACTTTCTAATGCATCTCCTAGCCGAGATTTCACCCGCACAGCACCGTTAAAAATGTACGGTAAGCTACGGCAGACACCGTGTACGTACGAACGTTCGCTGCCCGAGTGCTCTCTCTGCTGTTAGTTAGCACATGACTTTGGCAAGTTCCATTTTTCTCAAATGGCGGTACGTAAAATACTGGGAAAATATTTTGCTCTTATTTTGCCATATATTTAGGAAACTTTGGACGTAAAACTTTTGCAAAAAGTTTGAATAGCAATAAAAAATTACGAGCAATATTAAGATAGGAATCATTTTAGTATGTAAGGTAGTACCAGGATAGAAGTAACAGGAAAGAAGATTTTTTTTCGTGCACACAGCGCAAAATACACCTTGAAAGAATTTGTACGATTTTAAATCTGATGGAGTGAATTTTGCTTCAGAAAAAAGTTTCTCCACCAAAAATACAAAGTTCTGGCGACTGATTCGAGTCAAAAGAATATTATTGTCATTGTAATAAGGGCATACCTTATGTAGACATAACTGTATCACCAAAATTTACTTCTTTAGATCATGAAATCATGTCATGTTAATGTTAGTGATAACCTGACAAGTATGAAATCTAGCAACATCGAAAGTCGAGCCACGTGCCGTATATCCATGTGTGTAAAGTATGTGTTTATGCGGTAAAGATACGTGTAAAATTTCTAGTCGGTCTTTCGCGCTACTTCTGGGCCTTAGTTTTGGAACGTTACTCATCCACACGCACTGCGTGCAAAAATTTATGATATTCATTTCTAGAGATAGGCTAGGCTATTATACAGTATAGTAGGCCTATGTTGTTTCGTTATCTAGTATAGGGGCGGCTTGATGTTAGAAACACGCATCGCGGGGCTTGTTTCTGGTGAAAAATGCAATGTAACAAAAGCATGGTACGAAACACAAAAGCAACTTCATTTCAACATAATCGTGAATGAGATGGGGGTAAATACATTTTGTTAATTGCAATAACCTTGCTATTTCGCGAAGATCAAAAGGGAAAGGCTGAAAAACTCTACCGCGGGTACAGTAGTAAAGTACTGTGTGCTCTCTGATGTACCTGAACTGTGCTGCGTTAAAAAATTGCGGTAACTACTAACAATAGCCAATGATCGCTATCATTTGGAGAGGTTAAAATATTACGGGTTTGAGAGACCAATGGTGAATATTTTGGCAGAAAGTTAAAGAAATTCTGTTGACTAATTCGCCTCAAAAGTGCCACTATTTTGCGTTTAGACACTTCTAAAATTCAAAAAATTTCGAAAAGGGGAGGGGGACACCCCCTCCCCTTATACCCCACCCCCAGGCCAGCGATCCACCGTCGGACGCGGCAGACCCGCGACGTTCAATTCTAAACCCAGGGAGAACCCTGGATTGCATATATATTCCTTCCACCTCCGGCAAGGAATCTATCAGCAGGGGCACAAGAGGCCATAGCCAGCACACTTAATCACTTTGCCCTGATGCACCTAAAACTGGTCATACCAAAGGCCATGTAATATCCTTAGTGCCCTTCTGTATAGGAAACTTGCACCAAAGGTCAAATTCAGTGGACATGGAAGTTGTTCTGGAGGACACTGCACCATGCACCACATTACTTTAAAACATGACCTAGTGTTTGCCTGTTTGTCTGTCTGTTGTGTGACTTTTGCATGCATGAAACTACTGTCAACTTGACCAGTTTCCAAATTTATGTTGGCCATGTCTACGCTCTTGCCTGCTCTTGGTGGTTGGTGCCCTGGCAAATTTCTGCCAAAGGTTACTGTATTGAGCCTTAAGCCCCTGTCACACCAAGCAAGAAAAGCATCAATTCAAAATCTGATACTACAATGAATTATCGCTTGACAGCAAGCTGGTCACCCCAACAATGAAATTCATGCTGATTTTGCAAAGCCAAATTAGGTATAGTAGGCAAGAATGACAGATATCGAAACCCCTAGGACTATTCTGAACAATCCCTGTAGTTTTCATACAGGATTTTAAAATCACTAATCCCTTCTTTCAAGGAACAAATAAGGTCAATTATGATACAGGTATCTTCTGATGCCATTTAACAAAGTTACAAAGCCAGCTCTTGAGGGCACGAACCTAGCCCAGATGCTCCTGTATACAAACTACACAAGTTATACAGTATACACTTGACGAAACGAGACTGTCAGTAGTGGTGAAACAAATAGTTTCTTGAAGGCTTCTTCGATATTAAAGGTGATGATCCTGATAATAAATGCTAACCTACCTAAACTTAGCTACCAAAGTTTTGGTAGTAAAATTAATACAGTAAATTAAGATGGGTCTTGGTTTGCAAATTGTTCCAAATAACTAACTGTAAGTGTATTAAAGCCATTTATAATGACTTATGTTACACTGTTTACCACTTAAAACGTCCCTTTACCAAAACGTCCCCACTATTGGTCAAAACGTTCCTGTGCCAAAACATCCAAGTACCAAAACGTCCACAGATTGAATCCAAACATCAGTGGATTGAATCGTTGTTAGTTTTATGATAACAAATGTTATTAATGTTAGAAGACTATTTTCTGTTTCTTCAATGAAATACTAATAGTAATGGCCATTTACTTTTCAACTTTCCGCCGAAATACTTTAAATCCTTTACGTGTTGTGCACAGCCTACATTCAGGTATTGCAGTGAGAACGTAAGTGACAGTGGGTAGCTACGGTTTAGCGTGGCGCTAAGTAGTCTTTTCGTGTTGTGATATTACTGTTCAGAACCAAAAAACTATTAATGATTTCCCAAGTACCTGCCATAAATCAACTGCAATTGAAACTTATCTTTATTAAAAGTTTAAAAGAGGTTTTATCATACGTATCACACGTAGGTGGGGGCATTTTTGTATTACATATGTAATAACACGAACGTTTTGGTAGCTAACAAGCAGGGATGTTTGGTAGCTAAAAAACGGTGGTATTTTGGTAAAGGGACATTTTGACTGGATACTGTTACACTCACTAGACTGTTAATAAAAGGTTCCCTTAATTGAAGTGAAATATGCTTCAAGCATTTCAAGGACTCCACCTTGAGGTTCCTCAGACGGGAGGACTAACTCTACTTGTGCACACCAAACCCTGCACATTTGACTCCACTTAGGAGTGTTGTGCAGTATTTTTCCAGATCCAGAAATGGAAAACTTGGTTCCATTTCAAGCATTTTTACTCTTAAATTGCATTTAAAAGACTTGATTCAAGAGGCTAGCAAGTGCAACCATTTTTAACAGTGTAGGTAAGGCTTAATAGGCCTAGGTCCTAGTCTTCAGTAAAGGCACGTGTATAGCCGGTTGCTGATAGCTCCCTATACACAGTCCTTACACTGACCCATTGAAAACCTGGGGTCTTTGACCAGCGCAGTGCTAGTCGAAACTGATTTTCTTCTTATAGCAAAGTCAGGACTTAAAGTCTTAATATAACAGGGGTCGAAATTCCCACTGTTCCCCTGTTCTGAGAACAGTGCTTTTCCACAAGAAGCAAAGTGCATATAAAAATACGCACATGCGAATCTCTGATAAAGTAAATGACACCATGAATATAAAAAAATCCCTGTAAATTTTGGCTTAAGAATGAAATGCAATCTCGTTCCACCGTTATCAATTAAAGTCAGTTACACTTGCACGTGTCATTCCCTATGCTGCATGGTACAGTACTGTGTAAATGCCCATACTGAAGTTTTACTACCAAACGAAGAAAAACTTTTAGTACAGTATGTCATTATTGCCCTGCAAGTGAAGGTCATCTTACATCACCCCTTGTCTTGAGTGGTATGTTCCAAATGACCTCTAACTATTCCTTCATATTCCCTCCACTTTATTGTGTTTTTAGGGGGTTTTGTAGTAATATTCCCTCCAAGCTAGCAACCAAGCACCGAAACTTGAAATGACTAAAGCAATTTTGACTGCTGACATCTCGCAACCAAAGTCAATGGATCTTTAAGTGTTTGTTTTTCCTCGCAACATCTTACCTTTGACTTACTGTGTGGAATGATACTTGGATCAAGGTTGTGGCGAAGGATACGAATAGAACGATTTCACATAAATTTGCTGCGAGAAAATAACATCAGTATATGCACTCATATGTTGAAGAACCCACTCACTGCTTTGCTATGGCAATAAACCGCAATGCAAAGGATGAATCAAGCAAAAATATTCCTTTACAGTGGAACTTTTTTGTTCTCACTCAAATCCCACTTGCCTTGCTTGCTGTGCCTTCTGCATCAATTCTGAGTATATTTCATCCTACAGTAGATCATGGGACACTGCAATGCTAGGTCTTGGGACAATGCAAGATTACTGGCGATAAATTTATGCTTAAAAAATAAGAACCAAAAGAAAATCAGGATATCCCACTAGCTAATCCCCGCTGCAGGCCAAAATTCACCCTCCTGACGTTACGGTCTAGTCGTGCAGTCATACAACTCGAATACAGTAGACAGCAATTTGCCGTTTGCAGGTGTGCACGAACTGTATGTATGCCAAGGTACTGTGCTCCTGAACAGTAAAATCTGATCCGAACAGTAATTTTGGAAAAAGCACTGTTCCGTGGAACAGCAGCAAAAAAAAAAATTAAATTTTGACCCCAATATAATACCATAACTTTTCCTGTTCAAGTCTTAAACTAATGTTGTAGTTGTTTTTAATTACCTGAACGTCTGAAAACATCAGAAAATTTGAAATGTAATCATCAACTTTGTCACTTCTGTAGAATTTCCTGTAGCATTCGAAATATTTGTTGACATCAGAATGCCGTGTGTGTAACACTGGGACGTCACGCACAAAATTTTGATTACTGTAGTTCCTATACATGCACATGGCAATTGCCTCTGCAAACATTTTGAACTGACGTAACGATATAGTCATTGGCATACTGATGTAAACACAGTTAGCCTAGTTACATAATCGCACAGTAAATTTTACAGCGTGCAAAAGTTGCTGATTTCATTTCACATTTTTGGCACTTTAGAGAAATCCTGGGTGATCAAAAACAACTGCAATACTCCTGTAACATCTGGACAAGAAAAATCATGGCAGTAAATTAAGATTTTACTTTCAAAATTTGCTGTGAGAAAGACCATTTCAACCATTATACAGACGGCCAGTGCCCCCGCTATAGGTTGGTGTAAGGACTGTGTATAGTGAGATGTAGGTGAGCAACCACAGTCCTTTACTGAGGACTTGCCTAGGCCCTAGGTCTATAGGCTTCATCCAACATTACAAGTGACATTTTTGAAAGACTGTGAGTTTGTTCTAGTTCGACTAGGCTAGCATGGGGAACAAAAATATATTTTGAGTAGGGAATGCAAATTTGTTAGGCCTATGTAAAATTTTATGACAAGTACAAAGATCGGTATTACTACATCTGCATTCAAGAGTGGGCCAATTCATGAATCATGGGACGTGAGAACTACCCTAGGCTAATAAAGGCTATATCTTACTTAGGCTAGGCCTTGAAATGTAGCCTTTCATGGGTTTTTGCATGTTTAAAAATTTTCGCAGCAGGCAGAGAACATGCAGGCTTGGGGTAGGCTACATATATTTCACGAACACATTCTAGCCTAATTCTTTTGGCACTGCGAGTGCACTCATGGTGGGCGCTGGAGCAATACGACGTCCCCGGGAGGCCATGCTAGTTTGCAATGACTTCACTTCTCAGTCAGTACTCGCTCTACGCTTAGTGCATACAACTCCTCTGTACCAAGTTACCCCACCATGCATGTCGAGGTGAACTGAATGTAGCCTAACACACAAAAATGTACACACTTCCGTAAAATAACACTATTACAGACAATGTCGTCGTCCATATACCTTTCCACACACATCGAGCACAACACACAACCAGCCATTCTTGAAAAAGAAATCATCCGAAATCTTGCCCCAATATCTGTTTGAAATGTCATTTTTCGAAAGGCAGGGTTTCGATACATGATGGACGAATGTTTAAAAGTCATGCCAAAAGTTGTTTTGGTGCTTACCGTTACGTATTTCTCGTCACTCCTTCAGCGCTCTGCGAGTGGACCAGGGAGGCCTACGTAGAACCACGTCAAATTGCGTTGTGTAGCGTCACACGAACAAACAAAGGTCTTTTTGTGTACGTGCGTAAATTCGGATCAGATGACGTCATTTATGCAGAAATCAACAATCTTTCGTGTTTTAATTGGTTGAATAAAATGAATAAACATTTTTATGGTAAAATATATTTTTGCTATTGGCCACTGATTGGAGGACGAGTATTGGATATTCATCACTCCACTCTAAAAATGACGTAGCAGTTTCGACTGTAGGTATAAGCTGAGTGATTGACATTTGATAAGCTGTAAATCCTCAAGGTAAGGGCGTTTCCCCGCTGCAAGAATGAGTTGATCGATGGTTGATCTGCAGACATGGGACTTTGAAACATGCGATCCACCCCTCACCTCACCAGCCCATTCCAAAAAATAGGTTAATAAAAATAAATACAATGAAAAAATCAGACGGCCCCTTCCAAAGAAGAAGTAAAATAAATACATACAATGAAAAGAGAAATGAAAAAAGAAAATCAGATTCTGGCAATCGGCGCTTGGGCCTACTTTTTTCCGGAAATTACTTCATAAATCCGGGACTTCAAACACTGGAGAAAAAAAAAACAATTTTGAGGCAAGGGCCATTTAAAGACAGACAGTCATCACCCCAAAGTATATTTTTAGTGTATGTATATCAAAATTCTCAGTTGGTGACTGCTCTTTGATTGACATCAAAGTTTGAAAATTTGAAAGATGCAGAGTAGCTCACATTCCACACAAGGCAGAGAGAGTACTTTTATTACATTTTATAGCCTTGTATGCTCACCAGGACATGACCTTAAGCAATAAAACAGGTTTATTCTTGCACAAGGAAGAGCCTCATACAGTTATGGGAGGAGCTAGAAGATGCATACCCTTTAAATTAATAGGTGGGATTTGAAGTTTGTGTGTGAATGTGAACAAATGTCGCAACCTTATAAAAACCTTTGAAACGTTTTGATTACTGTTTTAATACGCAAAATTGCCGGGTTCACTGACAACAAGTTACAGCTTGGTTTGGAGTGAATTTTCATGATCCCAGACAGTTCCAATTCTCCCAACTATGCAACTTCTAGTTCCTCCCATAACTGTATGAAGACCTTCCTTGTGCAGAAATAAACCTGTTTTTTTACTGAAGGCCATGTCCTGGTGAGCATACAAGGCTATAAAATGTAATAAAAGCACTCTCTCTGCCTTGTGTGGAATGTGAGCTACTCTGCATCTTTCAAATTTTCAAACTTTGATGTCAATCAAAGAGCAGTCACCAACTGAGAATTTTGATACCCCCACACTAAAAATATACTTTGGGGTGATGACTGTCTTTAAGTTGTAAAGAAGATAAAGGTGAAACCATTAATTAACAAGGCCACTCCAAGAAAAGGAGCGTTAAATTGATTCGTCCTTCAGGAAAAAAAAACAATTTTCTGTAGTTACATCATCCGAGGTGTCAATCCTTTCTTCAAGATGCACCTCTTTGATTACTTGAAATTTTTTAAGTTTAATATTGAGATAAATTTCTCCAAATTCTAGACTTAGCTGTCTTCGATCAGGGAACCTAATTAAGGCACTTACGCATTGCGCATAAGCATATGGCTTTGTGTAAATGTGTCCCATCCGTGTAGCCATGTCCGCACACAACCAGTGCCCTACGATCATGTCGCTAGCCTAACAAACGCTGACAATACACTATGTCTGAGACCCAATGTACCTTCACTATACTAGTGGATAAAGTCGATGGCACAAGGCGTGCACCCCGTCAGTCTGAGAGTGCTGTACCTCAGGACGGTATTGATACGTATAGTAACACACCACACGGATAAACAAAAATCCACCAGTCTAGGCAAAAGGGCTCTCGCGTAATAGCATTCCAAGATCTCAGTCGTGAGTTTTTCACTTTTTCGGAAAATTCGCATCAAAGTGATGACGTATCAGAGTAAACAGTCAGCCACTTTGGGCTTACATGCTCCATTTTATGATTTTAATAGATGTTAATAAGTTCCCTTCCAGCAGTCTTAACCCCATCCTACTCTACATACTACCCGCTTAAGCGCTAGTCGTATCTCAGTTATAGGTCAGCACTGACGTAGATGTGACGTCAAACATTCAGACGCTTAAATCACGGTGTGATTTTCAAGGTAGTGTCAATACTATGCTAGTGTTGTTTTGCTAAGGGCACCGGGGTGTGTATATCACGGGTGACAAAGAACCTAATGTACAGGCGGGTTCTAAAATTAGCTTCAAAACAACGAGAACGGTTTCTCTTCGAAATGTCGAATTTAGTGATTTTTGAAGCCAGTTCCGAAGACATTATCGTCAAAAAGTCGGCATTGGAAAAACATGCAACGCAAAGTTGCCTACTAATGAATAAACTGTTGCAAATAACGGCGGGTAACACATTGTGTTATAGCACTATAAAAGCGTTAGTTTTCTTTTTACCAATCGACTGACAGGTTATAGCCTAAGCTTATTGGCCGAGTGGACTCAGTGGACCACGACTCGAGGGAGGGAACTAAAGCAAATAGCCTATTTCTCAGATATTCTTTTCAATATGGAAATTCTTACAGAATAATAAGTGTAGTTGTGAAAACGTAGGCATAAGGAAATCTCTGCTAGTGCTGAAGTCAAGTATGATGGTGCAAATGATATGATATAGTGTTACGTCACACGGTTCTGACATCGACGAGTGGGAGGGATGCACGATCACCATGGGCAGGCACTGGCAAGGGGAAAATAGAGTGGGAGCAGGGGGAGTAGCCAGATACTCTTCTTGAGCTGAAACTAACTAGAAAATAAGACGATGTCACTCATATGAGAGAGAACATGACTGAATTGTACGGGTACCATTTTGATTATTACAACGGGAACCAGGCTCTCTTCCCTAACCATGGGCGTCCGCAGGTAGGGACAAGGGGGGGGGGGCACTTGCCCTCCCCTGGAAAATCAAAAATTTGAAAAAACGAAGAAAAAATAAAGAAAAAACGAAGAAAAATTAACATCAGCATTTCTTCACAGTTCACCCAGTGTTACTCCTATTTATATGCAGTAGATAGGCTTTAGAAGTGCCATTTCCAGCGATGTGGGAGGCTTTGGGGGCCAAAATTTTCTTGCGCTCCGTGCCAACCCATGCTTGCGAGGAGCTTTTTTCCCCCTAAAAAATTTTTGCAAAAATTTTTGCCCCTCCCTGAATTTTCTCTGCGGACGCCCATGTCCCTAACTTTCCTTTTCCCGTAACATGATCAGCCTAATGTTACATGAGTAAAATCTTTCGTAACGCCATCACGACAATCAGGAATAGCCTAGTTCCCATCACTACGTTGGTTCGAGAAAATCAGGCCCCCAAAAATCAACAGAGTGTCAGATAGTAACAGCATTGTTTCCTGCCCTTGTTGCTATACTAACAAACTTTGAAGGACCTCCAAAAGAAAATAGGCAACTTGTCTTTTTGATCCAATTCAGCCCCATATGCCATAACTTTGCATCGCGATACACCGCTGTCAATAAAATCTATTTCTGTCTATAACTTGAAGAATACTATTATTACCAGACTCGCAGAAGCTAGCGGAGCTATAGGTAATTCGGTCAGAGGGGGCGAAACGGAGTGCAGGGGCACTTTCAAGTAGGTAGATACCCTATGTCTCAACAAGATCTACCGTTTAAGCCTCATAGCTTTCAACCTTTTCTTTCACATTTCCCCACCGTGGTAGAAAACGGCTTTCCTATTCCTCCTCCCCAAGTATTTCTATCAAAACTTGTTTCCATTTTCAATTCTTCCTTTCACAAACTAGTATAAAGGTGACCACTAAAATTCATTTAATGTTCATGTTTTTGTCAGCCTCCAAATTCAAGATTTTATGTAAAAAAGGAATTACTTTGGGAGGATAATGATCAAATCTGCTAGAGCCAAAGGCAAACCTTAAAGGGGGAGCAAAATTTGGGAAATTAATCACTGTTAGATGCAAATTTTGGCATCTGGAAATCAAGATAAGAACACAAAGAACTATAAGTTTGCATGAAATCGTATATCATTATGTGTCCGCTTGGCAAAAGCCAGTAATTAAAAGCAGTAGACAGTCGCCCCAAAATTTTCTTTGAAAAATCAGCAAACTCTTGCAAATCTCCTCTTATTGCATTACAAGCACCTCTGAAGACTTTTTGAACATAACTGTTACAAACAATAGGTAAAGCAAGGAGAAGTTATCCTTGCATTTCACAATTCACTAACAAAAATATTGTCACATGATTAAAATAGGCCAATCATGAACTAGAGTGACAGGGAATACTCTACAGTATCTGATTTGGGTGACTGCCTACTGCCTTTAAGTATATTGTTGGAAATGGCCAAGACGGAAGGTTTGCCTGGCCCTCTAGAGTACCTTCATTCTTCATGAAAAATGAAACTAAACTTTATTAGATGAGATTCCTGGCATGTGAGAATCAAGAAAGTACAGAAAAGAGCATTTCTTTGGCATTATCATGCAGTGTCAGATGACCACTCTGCATTTACGGAGTAAGCGAGCCAGTTATCATGCCCATGCATGTACCCTTAAAACTGGTCACTTGAAGGAAAGCAAAAAGGAAGCATGCTCATCAGATATGAGTCCAGTATTCTAAAGCCAAATCTCACTAGGACAACAGTTTTATTTTATCCAGCAGCTATTCTCAAATGTTTGTGGGAGTTTGTGGGATGTTATTCTGGGATTTGCGTAGACTATTTTTATTGCTCATATTGACAATTATCAAGGACGGGAGCAGGGCTATTTTGGCAACAATTATTTTTGCGCCCACCTCAACATCTTTCTTGGGACTGCGAAGGTGAATTAAAGCTAACTTCGTGTATTTCATTATTTTGTAAGCTTATTATCACGGTTTGGGAAGCAATCACCTAAGCAAATTATCTCCACCACATTAGTGCGTACATAGCCTGTAGACAAGTTTGGGCTAAACCTACCTCCTGGATCACAGAAGATGGCCCTTCTCATTAGAATATAGTACAGATAATGGTCAGTGTTTGGGCATTTTGTTATCTGGGTCCAAAAAGAACACTTATTAAATCATGTTATTTGGAAGCAATGCCAATATGCAAAAGTAAAGTACGGTAAAAACCTAAAAAGGGCGCCGATAGGCGATTTGAGTCGTTTGGGGGTGCGAACGACCCCGGGCTGACTATATCTATATGGACGCTCTGCCACTGCGAGACTCGTATCAGAGAACAAATATCCCTCCTTGTCGCAGAATACAGATGTGCTCACTGAAAATGGCCAAAAGTCCCCCCAAATTCTCTTCTCACAGTACACCAAATTTTCTAGGCTCCTCCAAAAATTCCCTCAAAAGTCGAATTTCTTGAACCACAACTTGTTGCAAGGGTCGATTCTCTCCCATCATAGTCTAGCACACAACGAAAAATACTGCTCATCCATTGGCCACAGTGGTAAGTAACTTTTCTGACTTTGGCTAAGACATGCCTAGAATGGCATCCATCTAGTTAAATAGGTTATGAGACCTAATTTCAGCCGCATCTGCACTATGGTGTTAAATGCTTTCTCAGTAATCACCCAAACATAAAATAAGCTCTGCTTTCCATCCTGTCCAATTACCAAAATTTGTAAACACCCCAGCTGTCTCCCATTTGATCCACCTCAACAACGAAACGAACACAGCTTTCAGTCATCCTTCTGTTGTAAAACTTTCAGACACACATGATCCCTTGCTCCTAGATTTCTACAACTTTTAGACCTTTGTTTTGCCTTTCTCATCCTGTGAATCACACAAATACCCACAACACTGAAATTCGAAAGCAGGCTGCAGCATGGACTCGGACTCGCCGGAGTGGAGTAGCCGAGTCCACAAACTTTGAAAATAAGTAAAGCCCCGTGTACACTATAAACATTTCGGGACACATTGTGTCGGTACATGTTGCTGACACACCTGGGCACAGAAATTTTGTCCTTGCATTCACTAGACACATGTCGCGGACACATGTTGCAACACACTTGAGCAACATGTTGTCAAAAAAGAGCGGGAAAGCAGGATTTTGGAAGGAAGATGGAGGATTCAGAAAGGAGACGTATTTTGGGAGCAGCTGTTACAATATTGGCAATTGTTGCAGAAAGAAACTGAGAAACGTACAACAAAAAAGGCTATGGACAAGGCCCTGGGTCACTACGACAGAGCAACATGGGATTTACCACTGTCTCCTGAAGGAGCTCAGGTTGGGAGACAGGCCCTCATGGATAGCGCCAGGTGGGGGCAAGGAGCCGTGTCCGCGCCGTCGGGGAAGGCTGCCCCCATTTGGGAAATTTTCCGGTTTCTTCGGGGAGCCGTTATGTATACGATATATTATATAGTCCCCGACAAGGGCCAGTCGCCCCGACGATTTACTTAATATTGGCCTGAATTAGAGCAAATTCTTCAATAAAATCCCCAAATTTTCCAATACTTTTCGTTAACCACCATTTTTTTTTCAAAAATTTCGATAGTGAAAGCCCAACATTTTCTCCAATAAGAGCCCGAAACTCTCGGCGCGTTTAACGCTCCAAAATTTTGCTTCGAACATCGTTTCGGCACTCTGTTACCCTTGTTGAGGCTTCGTGTGGCTGCCCTCCGTCGGGGAGCTCGGCCTCCCTGTCGGGAAAAATCCTGGCGCCACCCCACCTATATGAATTTCCTGCGTATAGAGGAATTGGCCTTCGAGGAGCTACTGCCTAAAGTTGAACACCTTACAAGAAAGAAAGACACCCATCTAAGGGTCCTCATTCCTGCAAGAAAAAGGCTTGCGTTAACATTGCGATACCTTGTATCAGGTGAGAGCTCCAGAAAAAATATGACCATTCTTGAATATTTTCTCGCATGTGTCGTTAATTGTGATTATTTAGTCTTGGCTGAGTGCATTCCTCCAAGCGTCCCACAGACAGTGACTACTCTCCCAAAATTTAATTAACTCCTCCACTTTGGCATTTTCCCATTCCAAGGGGGCTGCCATTTTGTCAAAGTCACAAGATTACAGGTGGATCAGCTGATTAAAGTATG
Organism: Holothuria leucospilota; assembly: GCA_029531755.1. Classification (NCBI taxonomy): domain Eukaryota; kingdom Metazoa; phylum Echinodermata; class Holothuroidea; order Aspidochirotida; family Holothuriidae; genus Holothuria; species Holothuria leucospilota. Next base: position 26,580,309 of record CM055978.1, read on the forward strand.
ATTTCTGATTGGTCAGAGCTTGGACAAATGTTGCTGGAAAATTAATTCTGAATTATTTGGCAACATGTGTCGATACATGTTGGGATACATGTTGCCAATTTTTTGCTCTGTACACACTGTCAACATTTTCGGTAACAAGGTGTTTCGGCGACTTGTGTCGACACATGTGTCCTGAAATGTTGAAAATGTAGACAGGCCTTAAAATTTTCAAGCCGGGATGAAATACATGTGGGTATGCAGAAATTTTTTAGTTTAGGGGGAGAGAGGGATGACTTCAAGTTAGACAAACGTCGAGGGGTGCAAAGCCCCAACACCCCACCCGTCCTCTCTTGATACGCCCTTAAATGCAAAAGGTTTCGTCAGGTTACCAGTTACAGCTAGAACAACTGACAAACTGGCAGTCAGTAGATATTTAATTTACCTTATCATGACCTGATGACGATTAAAAATTTTGGAAAGAAGTCGGCGTAGCATTTTTTTACCTTCAGCTAGCGCATGTTGTAGCAATCAGTCCTACATTGATTCACGTGTTTGATTTTGGTCCGCGTGAAAGCCTTTGGAAACTTGTAGCATGTAAAAGTCAAATGTAAGTACACTGATAAAGCAAGAACTTTACAGAGCGTGATGGGCACCGAAAATTTTGTTTGCTTTGGAGAATTTGTCCTCTTGAGACCAAGAAAAGTCAAAAAGTCGGGGAGACTGATCGTCGTCGGGACAGGGGTGACACAAGGTGAGGGCAGGAGCAGTGGCGTGTGCAGGATTTCGAAGGTGGGGGGGCACAACCTGTAATTCCCCCGACTGACATGGAGGGTTGTGACAAGTGCACCGAAGGTGCACCACGAGCGCGAAGCGCGAGTTTGCACGTGTGGGGTCAGGGGGCCCGCGCCAAGGCCCCTGGCGGGGTCCAGGGGCAGAGCCCCGGTGGGGGTCCAGGGGGCGAAGCCCCCGGAAGCTCCTGCAACATAAGCTAATAAGACCGCCCTAAATTGGTTCTTAGAGGCCTTATTGATCAGGTTTCGTTTGTTTCAGATTTTGTAAAATTCGGTGTCAGTGACGGAGAGTTCAGGTTATCCTCTATGCGTTGAAAGCTGCAGTGTGCTACAGTATGTGTCACATACATTGAAAGGACTACGTTAAAGATCACGAGGCCAGTCAAGAAGGCTGCTTGTGATCGCAAAAGTTAACAGCGCTGTTTCATCCTTAAACCTTTATAGTTTACCCTTACAGACGGTTAAAAGGACTACCGCGAAGGGCGAAGGGAACTTAATGATAGTAGGCCTACCTGCACCATATGAGACAGATATTGATATTGATAGCATCCTGTCTGATTATTCACTGGAGGACAATTGGAAGAGCTCTATCTGTCTATCCTTTGGTAAGCGACCAAAAAAGGAAAAAAAAATTCTCTTCTAATATCATTCTGTAGGCTACTTCTAAGTTTTGAGTGCCAGGGATGGCGCCAGGATTTGCCCGACAGGTGGCCAGACGGGCGGAGGCAGCGACCTGAAGCCCCGACAGCCCCGATGCCGTCAAGGGGATGGTGAGGAGGGATCTGAAGAAAATTTGTGTACTAAACCATGCCACTGCGGGACATATATTTCATAAAATGGGTGTATATACTAGAGGAACGTAGTTTCGGGGCTGATTTAATGTTTTCCCCAGAATCTAAAGTGTGAAATTGCAAAGCGAGAGAAAATTTTTTGGGTTATCCTTCACTAAAAAGAATCGGTATAATTATTCAAAGCTAATAAAGGTCAATTGCCCGGGCAGTTGGTCCCTATCGGGCATAACTTACATTGTACTTTTCTCCTCTTGTCACTATAGCCGTATCGCACAACAGACCCAAGAGAACATTGACTGAATAACGTGAAATGAGGTGAAATTCCTAACTTTTACATTAAAGGCAAAAATTCCTCACCCCAAAATGCTTGAAACTGGTAGTGCGCCACCAACTTTTGAACAACTTTAACCACTCCCACATAACTTCCAACTGATTTGAGCCAGCCAGGAGATGGTCTTCCAGCTCCCTGTTTGAGCTACGGCTAATACACTGTAAAGTATTCACACATGTTGCACTATCCAAAAAACAACAATCTCACTCAATAAACGTCCAAATAAACATTTCTGCACAGCTTGCACACCTTCGCCCATCTCTTGTTACTTTCGTGACCTTGATCGAACAGACCAACGGGATGATTTGACCAAGTACTGTTTGCATGAGTGTGAGATTCTAGTACAGTAGTTACAGTGGCAACAAACGTCAATTGAACATTGATACAGTGTAAGACTACGACCTTACGAAGCACATACTGTTTTCATAGCCAACAAAAAATGGCAGAGGTTCCAGAGTTCGCAGAAGACCGATACGCAAGCGACCCCATAACGTGTAATTGTAATAATATTTGCAGCAGAGAGAGTGGCAGAGGTGCCTGCCCTTGCAAGCAAGCAGGCAGAAAGTGTTCTACCTTCTGCACGTGTGGAACAAAGAAGCTTGCCTGTAGAAACAGGGCCCAGAAACGAGGAAATCGTGACACATCTCCTGATATTTCCAGTGATGTAAGTACCTCACAGTTTACATTATTATATCATTGCTACGGCGTTGTTGCTATTTGTATGTGCGTCATAGACTATATTCAGGCTATGCACAAATATTTCGTAAGGAGAACTACGGAAATATCGACAAGGCATGTTGAGTATGGGGTGCCTTGATAGGGACGATTTGAAAACGATACTGAAAAGCATGCGACCGGCACACAGCGGTAACTTCCTCAGTGCATGGGTTCCGATATATAAGAACTCGTAGGCCTAGTAACAAGACTGAGGGGCTGTTTCAAGTGAAGAACCTACCGGTAGAAGCATCTTTTGAAAGTAGTCAACAAATATCGTGGATTCGGGCTAATTATGAGTAGCCGAGCATCAACATTTGCATCTGACTTTGCTATCTTTATTTCACCGGTAAAAACACACAATGTAATATGGTAGGTGTTTTATCACGATGACCAATAGCTTTCCTCACTTGAAATAGAGAGACATTGCCTCAGTTAGCTTGGTAAATCACATTAGACAGAAGGTTCACCAGATGAGAGGTTCAAGTGGCCAAACATCCGCTCAAATGAAAAGCGATTTGGGCTATAGGTATACGGTTAGGATTACGGTTGGTTACTGATAAAGGATTAGGATTAGTCTACGGTAGGTTCATGGTTCGAGTAAGGTTTGGATAAAAGTAAGGATTTTCGAAAACGTGAACTTTGGACCTACTGAACCTCCTATCCACTGGATCATGCCCAAGTTTGCTTATATCAACCCATAGTTGCGAGTATTTACCGTTTACACCCGCAAAGAAGCCAAATCCTTACGTTTCATGTTGTAAGGCATCATATTTGTGTCTCGAGACATGCATATTATGCTTGCTATCATGTCTCCATGTTAGGTTAGGGTTGTAGACATGAAATAAGGTTAGGGATAGAAATCTCTAGACTTATTACCAATTTATAATGACTTATATTATCATCAATACTATGTGGAGGATTGGGTGACAAAGAGCGCAAAATGTGGACGAGTGAATGCAATGGGAAGAGGCTACTGAAAAATTATGAGACGAGTCCGATAAGTTGGATATTGGAGATATTAGCACTAAAAGGTGATAACCCGCTAGAGACAGGCCCTTACAAATTTACACATCTTAGTGCTTTAGGACATGCGTCATAGGGGCATAGCCATTACATATAGGTATTTCTGTTAGCGGCATAGTCGGCCTAGAGTAATAAGACCCCTAGGTGTCTCCCCCTATCGGACCCCTCATTTGAAGTCATCAAGTGAGAAAATATGCACAAGTAAATGATTACACATTCGAATCTTCCCTCATGAAATGTAGGAGCCCCTCGGGAGACACCATCCACACACACACACACACACACACACACACGTTTTTCCTAATAAGATAATGATTTTTGAGCAACTATAGAATACCCCGCCGCAGCAGAAGGCACCTCTTCAATTATTATATCATTGCTACGGCGTTGTCAATAGAACGGCACTTTTTCAATTCGTGGGTACGGATTTGCAGTGGCTAAGAATTAGCTCGATTGCTTCAAATTTATTTCCACTTTTTCTTTCCTCTTTTTTTGAGAAAGACGCTCTGTTATGTTCATATTAGGTCTGTTGCAAAGGTTTAAAAATGTCAAAGTTCAACCAGGCGCGTAGCTGGGGGGGGATGGGGCTGGGCCTCCCATATGTGTGCCACCCCCCATAATTTGTGCGTGTCCTAATAAAATGTGTAAGAATTAAGGACAGCGATCGACGCTTTGACCCCCCCCCCATTTGATACCTGGCCCCCCCTAAAAATTTCATCCTAGGTATGCCCATGAGTTCAACACGTTCGTTTCACAGTCTAGTGGGTTAAAACAGCTGTTAGAACTAGCTGGATTCCTATTCCTAGTCGAAGTGGCCGCCTGACCAGGAATCCATTTTTAGCTGGATTCCTAGTCGAAGTCTGGTCTATGTGGCCGCCTGATTAGTAAGGCTGTGACCGTTTAGCGATTAATCGCTAAACGATCGCACGTGTAATAAACGTTTAGTACAAAGCTACCAGCGATTAATCGCAAAACCCGTTTTTCCGTAGGAAATAAAAAACAATTTGCAGTCATTACAGAAAATTGGATGCTCCCTTTAACTTTTTGAAAAAGTGAAATACATCAAAGTTGAACTTCTATGAAGATCCGTGTTTGCCAGGTTCATAGAAACTATGTCCCCTGGACCTCAGTAACGCATTTTACATATTCATCATGTTCAAGAGCACTTTTAAAGTCTCTATGTTGATCATAAGTACTTGCGATTAATCGCTAAACGATCGCAAAACTTTGCGATTAAACGTTTAGTAATTTTACTAAACGTTCACAGCCCTACTGACTAGGAAGCCATTCTAGCTAACTTCCTAGTCCTAATCCAAGAGGGACTTCGACTAGGCGTCCGAATGAGAAGTAAATATCACTGAGGCGGGGTATTATGTAGCCTAGTTGTACCAAGACAAGCTTGTGAGCCTTCACTATAGAAGGGTAGCATGTCCATGTCGACAACTCCTAGTGAGCGTCTCAGTGAGTTTTTTTCACGATTGCTTCTGGGAAAGTGAGCTATGTAAGGCTACAAAAATTAGGATTCGTATCATGTAGCACCTGTGTAGCCAAATCCAGGCCGGTAGCCAGGAATTTTGACACGGGGGCACTGGCACTACACGGGGGTGGGGCACCAAAGGTTATGAGTGTAGCCAGTGTTGCAACCACATGATGGCTGTTTGGGGGAACCACAGGGGATGATATCTCAAGCCCATCGCAGACAGCCTTAAGAAGTGGGTCCCACGTTTACACGCGCGCGCGTAAATTTCCCTTCCCTGATGGTAATACAGAGATGTGTAAAGTCTAAACAGGTGAACAGAATAAGGCTATGACCACGATCATATGTTTCTTCAGCTCCACAAGCGCATGTGAAGAGTTGAGTTCTTTGTGAACTGTGAGGGGACCATGGGCTTCCATAAGGCCCTTGAATGGTCCAGTATAACATTGGTGGGATCCAGGGGGAAAATCCCGAAATGTTTGCGGCATTACTAGAATGGGAACACTAGCATTGATCATTGTCCCGACCTTCGAATGACACTGATAGCTCACCAAGCTCTCCAAAGGTCACAATTCATCTTGTTTTAATTTTGCCTGAACGGCTTGCAACAGGATGAAATGCGCAGTCACCATCGACAGCAAGTGTAATTATGTGACTGCACATTTGGTTAGAGTAAATCTAGCCTCAGACCATATAGTTATCACTGGCTCGTTACGAATGTTACTCAAGGTATTACGTGGCCCTCGTTACCTGCCTTTTAACATTGTGTGTGTGTATACTTTGGGCTCGAATAATTCACTTGTATTTTGGTGCTAATAATGTTCATAAGCGATACAACGTCTAAGCGCGGCGAAATTTTGCAGGGAATGAATGACCATGGTAAAACCTGCATGCAGCCTCAACCGGGGGTGGTGCAAGGATTTGCGCGATATCGTGGAGAAGCTCCCCGACTGGGGCCAGAATCTCTAAGACCCGACAGATGAGTCGGGTTGCCGAAAGGATGGCAAAAGCGAATTTTAGGCCCGCCAAGCACGCCGAAAAAAAGTGAGTGTTCTAATGAAGAAAAATTGAACGATTTTGGTTTTTATTAAGGAAAGATGGAAAATTTTGTTTGGATATTTGTTGCAGAATCAGCCCTGCTCAAGAGCGGCACTAATTCGTATTGGCGATTCGTTGTCGTCGTCGCGTTACACACCGTATCTTGTCCACTGAGGCTGCGATGAAACTGAAAATTGTCCCCGATGGGGTACCCTCCTCACTTGGCACCACTTCTGACTCACCATTGAGACACTTTTAATGTTCCTACAAGACATTTTTGCCACGATGGCAAAGAATCTCTCAAAAGGCACGAAACGGAGGGTACAACTTCGCATCGATACAGTTTCGTGTTTTTCCAGAATCACATTCCCACAAGGAGTAACAATAATTTCGGAACATTTACGTTTGAATAAAGCATTGTTTGAAACGGCGTGCGTTAAAAGCAAAGCAGAACTGGAGAAATAGAACTGGCGAAAATTTTTGTACTTATAGAAAATATTGCTAACAAAGCAAATACGTTAATCTTTTAACGAATTTTGTGGTCGTTTTAAATCTTTCTAAATAATCACCTTTAAGTATGCTAGGTCACGGTAATAAAATTTTATTTTTGATCGATTTTCCAAATGGTGGTGGGGGAAGCAAGGCGCCCTGTGCCCCCGCCTGGCTACGGGTCTGCAGCTCTCTAAAAGATATGTAGTCACATCACCATATTTGTCATCCTGTTTTTTTTTAAACTGTTACTACTGTGTATTGAAATGGTTGCTTCATTCGAAAGCAAATAGCTATCATGGTGTTAGGACAGTGAAAAGTAAGTGAGTTGCCTACTATTATGCACATTGAGGTACAATATCCTACGGAATATGGCAACTATTTGAAGGGTCGGGATATCCAGATTTTCGTACTCGATAGAGGCACATAGGGGGTTTTAGGGCGGACTTATTGGGGGGGATTAGGGGGCCCATGGATGATGAGACATGTAGTGCGGGTAACCATGTCGACATTTATTTTAAGACATTTTGATAAATGTTTCTTTTGTTTCTACAACAAGTAAAAAATAATAAAGAAAAAATCCACACATTTAAAGGGAAATCATACGGGGATATTTATTAAGAAACAGGTTAACTGGGTATTTCACTTTTCGCCCTTTGAACATTGGGTCATAGGGTGCGAGTGCGCCTGAAAAGCGGTTCAGACAATGCGTGGTGCACGGGACAGGCCCTTGCCAGTAGGCTATGTCTTTGCCTTCCATGATCCGGAACGTCAGGCATTCGGGGTATGCCCTTTTTATGTGCTTAAATTTCGCCGTGTTTTGAAAGAAAGTTAACAATGTAATTTCTTGCGGTAGTTGGGGTCGTCCATAACCTATCACCCCGGTGGTGTTGGGTCGAACTTACCGATTTTCCTTCGCAGCATAACGTGAGTGTGTGTCGCTAATGTCGCTAATATGAGAAAACAACTGAGCATACGAAAAATCATATTCAGCAAGAAATCACTCTCCTAAACAGTTTACTCAGGGATACAAGCCGGTTGGGACCTAGGTTTCGTGCTGGACTATACATTCTCTGACCACATATAGTTTAGACAGGGCATATTTAACTTCTCAAGAAATGTTTCAGAAAGCCGCGAAAGGGGTTGACGGGGTTTTTGTCTTTCAGGTGTGGATTTCTGTGGATAGAGAGTGCTCCAAATGCAGAGAAGATTGACTGAAATATCAGCAGGAACTTTGGGAAAAAATGGATGAATCAAAGGCACAAACAGAGATGACAGTTAATTGAATATGAAAGTACTGAACACAGAGTTTTATTACAGTGCTTTCTGATGAAGAAAAAACAGAATAGATGGATGATTTGAATGTGGACATTTCTCAGACTTGCCTACCTCCCACCCAGATTCTTGCTTTTATTGCCATATGATATAAATTGTACAAACATTAAAGGGTATATATGCAGTAATTGTACCTTCTGACAAGGGGAATTATCCAAGAAGACGAGACTACCTTAGGTTCTAAAATGAAGTTTCCGAATGAGAGCATTCGTTGCAGGAATGGTTGTTGCCACGCTTGTGGGTGATTTCTTTGTTTTTCATTTTCTATGGAGAAGTGCTCAGCACCAGATAAGTCAAATTTGACAATTTGCTTGCCCAAGGCAAGTCAAAGGCTGATCAATCGCTGTGTGCCCAAAGCATCAATCATCAACTACAGATCAACAAGGAGGGGAAACAGATAATAAAAGTGATTTTGAAAATAATTTAAAGGTGGACAAATTTGGTTGATGGTAATCATAAAAAGAGGGGAAAATTTAATTTTGGGAACAAGAGGAGATGTTGTACCAAAGGATTTTGGAAAGCACAAGGCTGATCAAGTGGCAGAGGATCCAGGAATTATTAGAAATCCCGAAGAGAGAAAAGACTAAAGGTCGCAAGGAATGAGATGGAAACATGCCAATTTTAATGAACTGATCAGTGAAAGGATTGGTTTCCATAGGAATATTACAGATACAAAGGGAATAGTCTGTAAGTACTCGCCTCCCATATTTTTTAGGTTACAGCTGTATGCTCTTCTAGTAAATACTATGTAGCTCATTGGTCCTGCAGTCCACTGTACTGTATTGTGCTTACAGTCTGTAAAAGCAGTGAGTATTTTAAGACCAATTGGTCATTGTTCCAGTGTGATGTTTTCTTTACTGTAGGACCAATCGGGCTGTTAGGACTAATTTAGGTTTTCAATTCCACTGTCAAGAGAAGGATTAAGGGCTTGAATTAAGGTTTGATATGTTGAATGGGAACTCAATCTAAGCATTCTGGTGAAATTTGCATTGAAGTCAGACCGTGGTTGCTCTATAGATTAACAGATTGAGTTTTTAACTCTTCAACCTGAAGTGAACTTGAAGCAAGCTCATGTGGCATCATAACCACACATTAATGAGTTTTCTTTTGTTTTTCCTTTAAAATTTAAAACTACTTTTCTCCTCCATAAATGTCATGTTGTTTACTTCACATTTCCAATGGGAAGCTCATATCCCTAAATTTACGTCTAGGTCAATACATAACAGATTGAAAAATAAGGAAAACAAAGCATTGCTCCTCACTGTGAGGAGATGATGTAGCCCCTGCTTGCTTCAAGTTCACTTTAGGTCACAGTATTGTAAGTTTTAACTTCATTTGCTGATTTTTGGAGAATTATTCATCAGAAGTGAATGGAAATTTCACCAGAATGCTTAGATTTAGCTCTTCTTTCACATATGAAAATTAAGTTTTTGCTTTAACCCTATCTTCAAAGGTAGGATCACTACTGGACTAATGGGTTGTAGGACTGCAGGGCAGTCCCTATTGTCACATGGTATATAGCAGAATTCACCATATGAAAGTATGGTGCTGTATGTCAAGATGTGGTGTTTTTGCAAGATAGTATAATATGATTAATTTCACTTCATTTCAGTTCTTGCTCATCATGGTGGTTCTGATCAGTCCAGGTTATGAAGCTCCTTACATGAAGTTAGGGAGGGAAGATATGGGAAGCTTTGGGAGGGACAAGAAGCTGCTAATGAGATCCTGAATGGGCAGTTTACTTTCTGCTAGCAAAGTCTGTCTGAAAGAACTGATCTTTGTTTCCTGGGGAATGAATTCTGGTGGCAAACCAAGTTGGAGGATAGGAAGGATGTGCTCAATGGTAGAACTGGGCTTGGTATGAAAAGGCAGTTGATTTTCTCTCAAGATAATGGGGAAAGATTCCAACAAGAAAGCTCAGGTAGACTTTTAGTAGTTGTTAACAATACTATGCAACCTTGATGAGTGAACAGTGTTGAATGTAGAATCTAAATGATCACTATTGGCACAACTGTTTGGTCAGATTTGCATTACCTGTTTGTTAGCGTGGTATTTTTTATCCCATTACAACCCTGTCCAGCTAAACCTTAAAACCCAGGCTACTCTCCAATCACAGCACAGATAAAATCACAGATGAATGAGCTAATCACATTCTCACTGGACTAGACTAGACCAGTCAGAGTTGCAGCACACTGATGCTCACTCAAGCATTAAACTTAACATAACTTTGCTTTTGTATTGTTGCTTTAGGGTCATCTAGTGGCAGAGCTGCTGTGCACCAATGTGTTTCACAATTGCGTGGGCTGAAATCCCTCTCCATGTACGTGGGTTTTTTTTCTGGCTTTCCTCCCACTTGGCATTTAGCTTGCCAATGAAATTGGTTGTCCAGCCAACGAAGTCAGTTGCAGGCCAGACTGTAGCACCCCCGAGTGGAAACAGTCAACTACAGTAGCTGACTTTGCTTTTTTCCTTGCTTTGGGTCCTTAGGTGGCAGAATGGTTTATTTGGGCTGCTGTGCACTATTAATGGGCATGGGTACTGTACAGTAGGTATCTCTCCGTGTACTCTGGCTTTTCTGCCACTTGGCAAGGCTTGCCATCAAAATTGGTTGACCATCCAATGAAGTTGGTTGCCACACTGAAGTTAAGCACCCTCAAGGCAGGCACCAGTTGACTAGCTGACTTTGCTCTACTCTGCTTTGTGTGCTACAGTATCAAAATCAGTTACCCACTGAAAAAAGTCAGTTATGTGCAGGACTGAAGTCCCTTGGGTGACCAATTAAGTAACACTTTGCTTTTCTTCCTTGTTTTCAGTTCTGAAGAAGTCAAAGATACCTTTTTATTAAAGTACTGAAAATCTTTTGATGGCTTACTCTTTGAAGCTTTCTGTAATTGCATGGATTCCATGAAAGCCGCTACATATTTCTATCACCCCTCATGCATTTACACCAAAAATGCCTTGATTAAGTGCTGAACCTCTTTTACAAACTGAGTCCAAACCCTTCTTTTAATGCATGTGTTTTCTTTGTTTCAGATGTAAATACAAATCTTACTCTGATGATGTTTTCTATCAACAAGCACAATAGTTATCTGTTTTTACAATGAGGCCTGGTCAACCATTCTCAGAACAGTACACAGTGTTCTGGAGAGAACTCCGAAACATCTGCTCCATGAAATTATATTGGTTGATGATTTCAGTGAGTTTGGTAAGGATCTGCAAAATGTTTTAATGTTTGCCACACATTTAGTGTGAACACTGGTGTGGGAACTTTCACCGTAGCCACACCCTGACTAGAAGTGTTTACAGGGGTACTTTGAAATGTGATGCAAACTAGTGAGTGACAAGGCCCTAGTGATTTTGTGGAAAACCTTTTGCAAGCTCTTTTCTCTGTTCTCAAAGTTAAATCCGGTATGTATTGGTTTAACCACTGAAGAGTGTAGATTTCTCTGTTTATACAGATATGGAGAAGTTATACCCCATTAAGAAAATGCTCTAGAAATTTCTTAATTGTTTATTCAAAGAAAGTCGATTAGGCCTATATAAGCAATTATCATATATATGTGTACTGACGCACCCCAGTTTACCACAAGGACAATGTCTGTCACATGTACACCGAAAAAGTGTATGGATAGCATACTTGCCAACATTGAAAAGTGGCAAAGTGGTATATTTTGCGCAAGAGTGAGATGACCGAGCCCTGAGTGCATTTGTGCACGAGTGGGGGGGGGGGGGGTGTGGGAGGGGGTGTTTCCCCCTCTACGGTTTTTGTTCTTTAAAGTGAAAATATGTGATTTGGTGCATACTTTTTATACAGTATTTTTGTATGCATAAGGAGAGACATATTATTATGTATTGTTATGAAACTGCTTTGTAGGAATAACACCAATAGAAATCAAAATATTGAACATACAAAGACTGTATAGCAGTGGCAATTCTGTAACTGCTGCACTGCCTCCAGATCGGTATTTGTATGGAAGTCTGTGTACGTGATGGGATTATTGTCAGGCCACAAGCCCCCCCGCATGGGAGCTTGTGCCGTACTTAACATTATACTGCAGAACACAGTGTACACGTATGACATATGTACGCGTGCAGGTTTGTTCGATCCATATCTCCCAGCTCAAGCTCAATCGATGAATCATATTTTTATCAGCATTGTCTGAGCTGTTTTCGCACAACACGCATGCTTCAACAGCTAAGTGTAACTTAAATCATACTCTCAATAAATTCTGTTGCCAGTTTGCCAAAAATTGGTAGATTACAGTAGAGTAAAAAATCGGTAGCCGGTTCAAATCTGTATTGTACCGCCCCAAATCGGTAGATTTGGCAAGTATGGGATACATTGAGACTGTCTCTTTATATACCAGTCTTATGTACCAGAACCATTGTACCACTAGGACATTTGAGTCAGTCTCATGAACCAGAACCCATTTCCCTCTAGGACATTTAGTCTTGTTCTAGAACAATTTTACCACTAGTACTGTAGGACTAGAGTCTCACATATCAGAACCGCTTTACCCCTGGACTATTGAGTAACTCTCCTAACATTATAAGCCCTGTTGTGAAGCTGCATTCACTGATTTTTCTTCATCCTTTAGAACACTTAAAGGAACCCCTGGATATTTATGTCAAGAACCAGCTACCATCGCTGGTGTCTTTGTACCACAGTCCAAAGAGGGAGGGTCTCATTAGGGCAAGGATACAAGGGGCATCATATGCAACTGGTGAAGTTCTTGTTTTTTTGGACAGTCACTGCGAGGTAAGTAGCATTAGAGAGTGAAGCCATCTGTAATCAGGTCCCATAAAAATAACCTAGAACATGTTATTTTAGTTGTTGGTAATAGATACGTATCACAGAGTATGTGAAACTGTTCTTCAGACCTCTTAAGCCACTTTTACAACTTGCTGATTGTTCCCTCAAATTTATTATTGGACATTTTCTATATTGGTACTGTATATGAAGCTACAGATGCGCCAAGAATAAACGTAAAAAACCGACCGGAGCGCTAGATACCAACCGCTGAAAACCCACAGTTTACCACGCTTTTGTCGACGTTGTTTCACTGAAATCGGCGGCTCATGGTTTTGGGCGGTTTGAATAGGAGTAATCTGATAAGTCAAGTAACAGCTTACACAAAAGATTTCACCAATGAAATTCTTTACAATGAGGAGCGTAACACAATAGCTGCATCCTCAGGTTTCATTGATCAGACTTCCTGTGTAATCGATAAGAAATGTTATCACTAGGCCTTCGTTAATAGCGCAGAGGGTTGTTATCCGATGGTTAGCATGTGCTGACAGAGTTTGGAAACGGTCGGACTATTCCTAGTACTGTACGTCACTGAACCGTCCTGGTTTAGGCTTACGGGTTTGTGAAGTTTTAGGCCTAGGTACAGTAGCGTAGTTACTCAGGCCTGTTCATTCAAAGACACAGCCGTCACATACACACAACAAATTACAGTTTTATAGCAAAACGGCACAACTTCAATTAATCTACTGCATACGTTTGATAATACTACAATCACAGTAAATTTTTGCAATTGTCTTCCCTGTAAGGCTGCGTTATTACTTTGATCAACTTTTTTAGAATAAAGACCGATCGCTGAACGCAGCACGATGTGGGGACAACTTTTTTCTTTGTAGAAATTCCGATTTATTAATTCCATTTTTCCAATGCTGTTTAAAAAAAAACTTAGGTACAACTGGATTAACTAGAAGAAATTGCCGATTTTACTGCATCGTTCTATATCCTCGCAGTAAAACAGCTTATTTCAACACTTATGCGATGCTGCAAATCGTCCCAAGAATTTGGTTTGGCATCTGTTGGGTGTGGCACAGCTTCCCCCCCCCCCCCCCCCACCCGTTCTCAGTAACTTTACAAGTTTTTGTGTTAGATGGGGCCTGTTTGTAGCAGTTGCCCCCAAAATGTACAATCCAGTGTTCCCATAATTTCTAGTTTGCAGAAAATTCTCTTACCTCGGAGAGCATATGAAAAGTAGTAGGCTAAGCCGTCCATTCTTTGAATATATCCTATTATTTCCTAGTTGGTGAAACGAGTGACGCTTTCCTCCGTATATTTATTTGTCTTGAGCGCATATAAAAAAGCGATGTGTCAGTGTCTTTTAAACGGCCATGGATGAAATATTCCATACCTTTACATTCAAAGAACGGCAAATAATTTTCAGTAGCAATACGGTGCCGCATGACCCTTTAATAGATAATCAGTAGACTTGCATTTTAATGAAACTAAAACCCACTGCATTGTCTTATTTTTCAGCCCATCGTTGTACTACGTATCTTTCATTTGATAGCCCCATGCAGCACACATATTCGCTTTCCCTTCCTGGCTAGCTCGCTGCTGCATAGCAAATGTAAACTACAGATACAGTAATGCATTAGTGTGTTAAATTCAATGAGAAAACCTTCGCAGTTCGACTCAAGAATTTCCCAGGCACCTTGCAAGGGCCCCAGCTTATTTGCATACAACGTTCTGTACATTCCTTTGCTAGTGACATCATTGGACTATCAGCTATTTTTCACGGATTAACCCGTGTACAATTTCCATTGGCTGCTACCAATCCACGTGAAGGTTTACCGTAAACGAACAACTGCTAAATCCCGCCCTACTGGGCCAACACCCACCTCTTGAAAACATACAGCACTCAGTACTGTCGCTTCCGCGTGTAGGCCTGATAGTGGTGTAATGTACAGTACATAACCTAACGAAGTAAATTTCACATGGGTATCGTGTCGCTCTACGTGCGTTGCAAACATGCTGTCATAGCCTGGCCAAAATTCAGTATGCAGATTTTCAGCAAAATCAACCTTTACAAGCTAAAGTTTGTACCTTATCTTATTCATGGGTGTAGAAGAAGTCCGATCTTGTGAAAAGTTTTCGGTAAGAGTTTAGTATCGCGCGAAACATCGCTTATTTTTGAAAAACAAGATGGCGCCGTCTGCAAAAGTTTGAAAAACATCCGGAGAGATGTGTGACGTCACGTAACTGTTAAGGACAACCAAATGGGCTACGACTTCCAAAAAAGGTTACGCAAAAATGGGCGGTGGCCCTTATGAATGAATGAGTATCAAAACCCATAGCAGCGATTGGATATTTCACGTAATTAAGGCAGCTAGCTGCATTTGATTTTCCCAAGGTATTTGAGGTGGCTCTCATAATAATAGCGTGAAACATGTGACAGGGCCCTATGTACATATTAGCACGGTGCAGTTTTAGGCCCATGCAAATATGCGTAGGCTATACAGCATGTGACAGTACTAAATGACAATGTTATACGGTTCCCCAAGGGCCGTGTTAAAATTCGGGATCGTGTTAGCTGGTGAATTTTACCGAGATCTGGGCAAAGAATGGTAGGGGAATGTACTGTCTTACATTCTGACATTTTCACAGGGTTGGGAAGTAACGAGTTACAAGTAACGCCGTTACTGTAACGAGTTACATTTTGTGTAACGGAACCCTGTAACGAGTTACATTTGCATTTCAGTAACGGAGCAAGTAACTAGTTACAATTCTGTGTAAAAGTAACTGTAACGGCGTTACATTTGGGTCCCGTTACTTTCCCGTTACAAATAGTCAAAATGACCACAAATTGCATTTTCTTTGAGCTAATAACAGAATAACAGAAAATTTTCAAATTGATGACACTTTGGTAGTAAAATGTAAAATTATTTTCGATATAGGCTATTTATCATTCATCGCTATTATCGACGTCGCCCTCACCGACATCAAATTTTATTCACGATTAGAATCAGAAGTTGATATTAGATGCACACGCTGCAGGCTTACAGGCCGGGCCACTTGATTGTCTATTGAACCAGGGAGTTGTCAAATAGCAACTCCCTGATTGAAATAAGTTTAAAATTGATCTGTATGTCAAAATACTTATTAGACAGATCAATGCTTATTATCCATGAGACCGATTTGTGCGATTATTTGAAAAATACTGAACGGTCCTCTAAGGCTCAGCTGACTTTATGTATTCTAAGTAAAGTCAGCTGGGCCTTGGTTTACTCATATTGTCCTTTAGAGGACACAGTGGAGACAGTGTACCGTGAGAAATGGGTTGGCCCATGGGCATTCAAATACCAGCTTACTTTGAAAGTTTAATCATTGCCTCTTGAGACGTTAGGGCTGGACCCGTGTTCACCCTATCCGAGTCGGAGCTAACTGCGATTCTAGATTCCCGAATCTTTCCGAGCATGGTACTACTCAGGATCCTCAAATTTCTGCCAGTTTTGATTCCAATGGCACCAATTCCGAGACCAGTCTTTTTGCCAATCTATATCATATCACACATACAGATGTTTTAATTCTATCGTACATGTCCACCATTAATTAACAAAGTCATCGTTTGTACTCACTTCCATAGCCTGGCCTCCTGAGTAATTTAGTTGATTGTATGTGACAATACCTTAGATCTGTACATTGTGCACAAATGGAACTTTAAACACTTTTAATGTAACTTTCATATTTGAGAACTCGGCTGGAATGAACTCCGAGTCCGAGTCCAGTTACATCACATTCCGTAAAAATTTCGATTCCGGAACCTTCTATCCCGGGCAAATTCCTAATCTAGAAAAACGCTCTTGAGACCGGCATTAAGCTAACCGAATCCGGACTCTTGCGTTGGAGCCCAGTAAATCTATACGGTGCCAAGCGTTGGTAAACACCGTGCATCCATTTATGCATCTAATTTAACATGTATGGTATCTTTATTTGATGAATCAAACGTATGAATTTAGGCTATATCATATTCTTTTCAATGTCCGTAACTCCTTACACTGGAATAATAGTACGGTTAATATAAAAGAACAGCAGAATATTGAAATGGTCAATGGCGTTAAAAGTATCCTAACAAAGCTAATTGGAAAGAGAAGTGTCCGACTTAAAGCTTTACCTATTGTAAAGGGAAAGTGAATTATGTGCACATGATCTGCATGTATAAACTGCATAGTATCACCATTTCTATGCACTGTTTTATATCGACACAATGTGAAACTTGAAATTTATGGGGAAATATCACTTAGCCCAACCTTAGCGGTGAGGTTTTAAAATTTTACTGCTAACAAATGTATTCATCCTCTTATTATACCATATTTATGCTCTTGAGGGGTGAAGACTTTACTGCTGAAACAACGCTCTTCCCCTTTCCGGCTTAGCCGCTAACCTCTCTAAATTAGCCGACTGTGTGATGGGAGTATAAAGATTTCAACCCTCAAAGAAGTACTTTGGTAACTGGAAAAGTTTTGGTTATAACCATATTCCTCTAACAAATAGTTTGCGTAAGCTCCGACACAGTATCATGATTCGCTGCTTCATGTTGAGCATTAGGAGCCTCTGCGACAATGCCCATTGAAGATCAGCTAGCTTCATTGACTTTCTTTGGGGAACACCTAAGGATAACCGGCACAAATGAGGTGTCGGTCGTCTCATGTGCCCCCGTCTTACTATCTAATTATGCCCCCCCCCTCCATTTCAGGTACCGAGGTACCGTATATTCACCTTGAAGTAACGAGTTACTTTTGAAATGTAGCTAGTTACTTTTTAGTCAAAAGTAACTGTAACTAGTTACTTTTTCAACATTGTAACTAGTAACTGTAACGAGTTACAATTTTACGGAATTAACTGTAACTATAACGAGTTACTTTCAAAGCGTAACGGGAACAACCCTGCATTTTCATCTTTATTCTCTCCCACTGAATGGACTATAATTGGATTAATTTTTTTCTATTAAGGAATCGGACTTCAACGGTTTTACCCTTGTAGGTAAGATTTGAAATTTTAGCAATTGCTGAGTAGAGGGTACATATTCTATGTGAATGAAAAATAAAATGCGGCAAGGCCTTTGTATTGTACCGGAACATCGGAGGATGCAGGAAGTAAGCTGTGATACTATTGCAATGGCATTCTTCCTGATTATTTTTTTGGTAGAAAACAGAATGGTTCAATTTTATGGATTTGGCGGCCCTCCCTTTGTCATCCTTTGTATATGAAAGACTCAAAAAGTTTCAGGAATTCAGGCTAACAGATATAATTTTCAAAGGTCACGCAATTGATTTTTTTTTTGGAATGTGCAAAAAAAATCGAAGGTTTGAAAAAAAAATGTTCCGTTACGGGAAGGATTCGCAAACGCGCAACAACATTTCCGAACATGTGGGAATATGTACGAAAAGATTTGGAACGTTCAACCAGATCTTTTTCTTTCCAAACTTACGAAATGTATTCATAATTGCAAAGAGAAATTCGAAAGCAAATTGCGGCCCTCCTTTTTTCCATACTCATGAAGTTTCAGACTAGAACGCGGGTCACACTACAGTGATTTCGGATAGGATTATGTCCCGATTTTCATGAGTTTTAGTTAAAATCTTCTCCATCTCTGGTCAGAAACCGCCAAAAATCTACCAACCTGTGTAAATGCATGATATCAGAGGGCAACGAAAATGAAATGTAAACTAATTATTTAATGACGTCACATCGACAAACAACTTTTATCGGAGTACAAAACTCGGACTGATTTTCAAGTCAATATCGCTCTATTGAGCGATATAATTTATATGGTGATAGGAGAACAGTTTATCGTGACAAAAACTCAGTTACGGAAAGAATTTGCAAACGCGCAAGAATTTTTCCGAACGCAATCTTTTTGACGGAAGGTACGAAACTTTGGGAACGTTCTAGGTATTTCTTTCTAAACTTACGAAATTTATTAATCATTGCAAAGGGAAATTCAAAGTAAACTGCGGCCCTTCCCTTTACTTTACTTTGTATATATAAAAGACTCATGAAGTTTCACGCTAAATAATATAATTTTCAAAGGTCATGTTGTTGACAATTTTTCGGAACGTTCCAAAACTTTTTCGAACTTCAAAAAAAAAATCGTTTCAACACGGAAAGCGTTCGGGGGATTTGCGGATGGTCGCAAGCGTATACGTACTGTATTCAATCAGAACGTACGATTGTGTGCAGGCAGGCTTTCACAGGAAATTGATAATTGCTTTTCCCCACAAGAGAAGATTTCTTGCTACAGCGAATTACGGACACACAATGGGACTTCTGTTTACACTGGCACAAAGGCACCTCGGTTTACCGGGTTGCCGATAATCCGCATTGAAAGAGCGAGGTACCTAGCGGTTCTATTGTACAATGAATAGACTGGAGCGTGACCGAAGCGAACACGCACACTTATTCTTGGCGTATCTGTAACATTGCTGGTATTTGTCCTTTATCAACTTAAGAAATACTTAACGTAAAATGCTGATACTAATCAACTGATATTACTAGACCTATATTTCATAAATTGAAGGGGGCTGTTTCATTGTTCTAAACATATTCAGGAATACCTGTTTAACGATTGGTTACTGATCTGTGATTGACATTATATAGCTGCGCTCTGGGTGGTCAATGATGACTTGTGCAGTCAGTTGTATTCCCACTTTAAGTCCACACACAGTACTGTGTGAATATTGCCTAGAGCAATTTAAGCTCATTGCAAGCTACCATAGCTATTTCTGGGAAGTGCAGTAGACTGGTGGTTTTGTTTAATTAGGAGGAGGGGCTAGAAGTAAAAGTCAGTTGGGAGAAGTTTTACTGTCTGAGGTGAAATTGTTTAAAGTTGTGGTGTCTTCTTATGAATGACCATGAGTCCCGATAACCTACATTACCCCTCCTTACCTCCTAAGGTATGGAGGCAAGCAAGAATTGAGAAGCCCTGCCTGGTGGAGGGCTGTCTTCCACTAATCTATCTTTCATTTGCGAGGTAATACTGCAGGATAGTGAGTGTTACATATGTAAATAGGAAGCAAGTATTAGGGCTCGTAGATTCTTAAACCAGGGAGTTTTGTGGACTGTGGATTGTACCAGATGAGACACTTCCTGCTGTTATCCACAAATTTATGGCATTGTTTCAGTCCTATCAGCATATGTGCCTTTCTTCTAACCACTGTATTTTTGTACTTGGTGTAATCTACTTGAACACCCTTTCTTCTTACCTCCTATTTACCCCTGCGATCCACACTTAAATACCCACAGTAAGTCTCTGGCAAGCCCCCAGGCGAGTCCCTCACATATACAGTAAGTGACATAGTGATGGCTTACTACGTGTTTGTTTTTAGGTTAATGTTGAGTGGCTAGAACCTTTGGTGGATCGCATCAGTGCAGAGCCCCACACAGTGGTGTGCCCGGTAATTGATATTATCAACAGTGATTCCTTTGAGTACCAGGCCTCTCCTTTAGTACGAGGCGGATTCAATTGGGGACTCAACTTCCAGTGGATTCCAGTCCCACAAAGTCGCAATGCTGGCAAAGAGACTGCAGCAACTCCTATCAGGTAAGATTTATCATGTGCAGCCAAGACTATGTAGTATAGTGCCTGACACATTTTTTCAGATGTTTTCGTACACCTTTCAGTACTACTTTATACTGAATATTCACAAAAGACCGGTCTGTATCAGATCTTTACTTTGACTTAAAAAACCAGGACAACAAATTGAAGTATGCTGGGGTCTTCAATGACATCACGAATACATGTGACAAGAAAAGAGACATAATGGATGTCAAACTTATTGTTTGGAACATGTACTTTGTGTACACAAAGTCTCTGTCAATACCTAAAATCTTTTGTTTCTTCTTTTCAAAGAATGTTTTCTCTATGATGGGGAAAGGTTGTTGCATAATTGCCAAGAAAAATCACAGGCTACAGTTAAATTATCAATTTCCAATAAATGCAGAGCTAGAAACATTGGACTGGCAGTGTTCACTTCATGTCTGGTGAACAACCTGAAGATATTACAATACAATAGAATACATTTTGTATATAATCATTACAAAGCATTAAAGCTCGACATATGTATCCTGCACTTACACTTACATACAAGCAATCCCCAACAGTTTAGTCAAAACATTTTTTGAGAAGAAGGAACAAAACATTCTTTGCTCAGACTGATACTTCATACACACATAGTACACACTAGGTACATGATAAGTTTGACTTCCAATTAAACAGTAATTTATAAGTTTATAAACTAGGGACATGGTGACATCATGTGACCTCTTTAGTACATAATAAAATCCTATATGGAGCATTTACACTTATGGCTTTTGATCCAAGCTTGAGAACAGACCTCACCTGTTGGAATGGTCTACATGTTCAGATCTGATGATTATGAGATAAGTTCAAAGGAGAGAATAATCTCAAGTGTAGGGTTAGCTCAGGATGAGATCTTCAGCTTGAGATAAACTATAGATACTTTAGTATGCCATTCACTAGTAAATGTAAATGTATGTGGATCTGATCCTAAAATTTGCAAAAGCAGAATCCAAACTTGTGCTGAAATGCTGATTTCACCCAAGGTAAAAGTTGCTAGTCACAAGCCTTTGCAGGTTCATTTCGACATTGATTTGTGTCACAAAGTAACTACCAGTCGCAGGGTTCTAGTCCCTGATGCCATTTAAAGTGTACCAAAAGTCTAAAATTTCAAAAATATATGTTACAAAGTTTGAAAAATGCATCCAGATGATCTAACTCCCATCTTCACAGGACATTCCTAAGCCGAGATATAAAATGTTGAAGCTTGTTCACTCAATTTAAAATGGTAGATTGTGCAATAATTTGTGATGTCATTCTTGTACTACTCAAATTACAGTCCTTGTTTTTCTTTGTTTTTTACGAAAGCTGTTGCACCTTGTTCCAAAATGTGATCACTGTCTTACTGTTATAGGGTGACTTCGCTATATAAGCCCCTTACCTACAACATGCTATGCAAGGGAATGGTGAATATTTCAAGGTTATACAGACATCTTTATTTTAAAAAAGAAAACAAAAGTAGGTAATGTGAGTTGTACAAGAAGGGCATCACAAATTATTGCACAACCAACTATTTCAAATAAAGTTAATAAATTTCAACATTTTATGTCTCAGCAGCGGAGTATGCTAGGAAAACGGGAGATGGATGAATGGAATTCATTTTCTAACTTCTAAAATATATATTCTTGTAATTCTAGACTTGAGGTCCACTTTAAACTGGGTGCTTCACCTGGTTTGATTTCACATTTTCTCTCTAAGCCTGGTCTGAAAGTTAATCACCCAGTTTAGATTTCTAGACCACTTTAATAAAGGATCACTAAAAACCCTACTGTAATAGCTGTAATGTTGGAGGGTTTTAATTTGTTTGTTGCCAGGATTAGTTATATTCCTGGGTACAACCCTGTACTAGGACCTGATAATATATAATGACACCTTGCAAGTTTATTCAACATGGGTTTGTGTCACAAAGCAACTTCCTGTTACAATATGAATTATTAATAACTTCTTGTCTAGAAGGACGTCATAAATTTAAACTGAGATAGAAACATGCCCACAAGGGTGAAGTGTTCTTTGGAGTAGGCTTGAGCAACTCAAACACTTTTGGAGTCAGGTAACCACAGACCTATTAGTCGTGATACTTTTGGAGTCAGGCACCCACAGACCTATTAGTCATGATACTTTTGGAGTCAGGTACCCACAGACCTATTAGTCATGACTCTCAGTGGTGTCTCCATTACTTCAATGACATCACAGGAACTTATACCACAGCAGGTATAAACTGCCAGTCACTATAGCCAACCAGTGGGTATTATATAATGCCTTAGTAAATCCTCTGCATCTGATTGGAGGATTGGTGGTCACATGCCATGGGTTAATCGGCATTAACCCATAGTGTGGCTTAGTGCAGATTAAGAGGCCAAAATCTCAAAATCCTTGTCGCACAATTTCTCAGGGTATAGGAAGTATGGATGTCTTTCATATTTACCTTGTGGATGCCTGAAATAAAGTAGCCTCATAGTTTTTGGTGGAGGAGGGGGAGGGGAGGGGGTTCATATGAGGTCACCAGAACCTTGAAACCTTAACTGTTAGAACAGTTGGCTCAAGATACTGTTCGAAGCATGAATACTTTTCATAAATAGCCTGTAGATGCATCAATGAAGAGGAAGAACTGTGATATTTTTGGAACTTATGCACTTATCAATTGAATGAGGCACCCCACTACCCCCGGACATGGTCAGTCATTGCCCACAACAGTCTTGACAAAACTTGTATAACGACGTATGCCCCAGTCACTTCTGTGACTGACAACTTAATGTAAAATGACTCACACTTCTGTCACAAAATTGATGCACAATTTGAAATTTTGACTGACATGTGGGTGACCATATTGACTGAAAAATTGAGAATGGCAGTTGGTATCCCTGTACAAAGTGTAACAATTGACTGACTAACAATGATCCACCCCTTGGTCACAACAGTGACTGACATTTGAGGTAATTTGACTCACCCCTCAGTCATACTGGTGACTGACAGTAGTGGTTCAATGACGGACATGAGTGTCATACTGTCATTGGTCAATGACCCACATTTGACTGACAATGCCTGGGGGTAGTGGGGTGCGTCATTCAATTGATAATTGCATTACACACTGTAAAGCTTCTAAGCACATTGTCCTAAGGTAGGAAGTGTGTACTTTTTATATGTAGCATGTAGATGCATTATGTTGAGCAGAAGTACCCTGCTATATTTGGTAGCAAAGGTCTTCTCAGATAACTAACGGTCAAAATCTGAAAAAAAAACTTATATTTTAGGATATGTAACTGTTTGCCTGGGAAGCATGTATAACTTTTATATATGGTGTTGTGTATAAGGAATTGCCATATTGAATAGAAGAATCCTAATGTTTTAGAGAGGTCAAACTAAGAAAAATTTGCAAGCATGATACCTCAAGGTAGGGGTCACAGGTATTTGTCATACTTGGTGTGTGGAAGCATCTTATTGTAGCAGTATATTTTATACATTGTAAAGCTTCTTTAGCTCTGGTGTAAACTGAAATCTGTTTTAATGGATTCACTGAAATGTAAAAGCATTTTTTCATTCCAGTTTTTTTTTTTTTTTGCTTTTGCAAAACAATGGTGGCTTGTTGATTGTGCAGTAGATGTCATTAGGGGCTGATTCACAAAGAATTCTTTGGCATGAAAAGGTTTATATTAAGAATGAATTTATGCAGCATGTCTTGTTAAGTTGGTATTCACAAAGGGAAGAGTAGGTAAATATATGGAAAAATGCAAGATGTCAGTATAAAAGCCACAGCAACAGATACTGAGGCATGCTAGTTGTGCAGGGCATAAGACTGCATGTGTATATATATATCTGTAAAGACCTAAGACCATGTATGTTGTTTCAAGAGTAACATTCAGTCCGATTGGCTTAAAATTTGACAAAACAAGATGCAATTGCTACACATTTGGCTCATGTGCATTTATTGCGGTTGCTCTGTGAATATCTGTTAACAGTATTGTATTGTATTGTATTGAGAAAGATTTCCACAATAATATATACATACTTATGTTACAATATTTACATTAATACTAAATTGTGGGGGAGGTCTGAAAAAAGCTGAAAAGCTTGTACAAGCAGACCCCCTTTTAAGGGTACCATAAGGGTACATAAGAAAATACAAGCTGGAAAAAGAAGGATTACTTACAAAAAGAAGAGAAGAGGAAAATCAACAAAGTAACTCATACAACACTACTATGCATACAACACCATTTCATTGATTTCATTAGATTAATCCTTGTCTGCGTTTATCAGGTGATCCTTAAAGCACTTCGAAAATTTACTAATTGATGGGCAGGCTTTTAATGTATTTGGGAGACCGTTCCATAGAGTAGCACCAGTGAATAAAAGGGACTTACTAAAGCTTAAAGTGTTTGGTTTAGGAATATGAATAAAAGCATTGCTTCTGGTGGGATAGGGGTGGACATTAGAGTTAAGGGAAAAGCAATTACGAAATATGTCTGGGAGCAACTGATTGGAGAACTTGTACATGAAGCTACCAAGCTGATATTTAAAAATATCATGGAGTTTGAGAATCTGTAGCTTAGAGAAAAGTGGTAAAGTATGAGCTAAGAAATTGGAATTGGTGATAATGCGGACTGCTTTCTTTTGCATAACATACAACTTATCAATGCAATGTGAAGAGGCATTACCCCAGACAATGTTACAATATGAGAGCTGGGAGTAAATCAGTGAATAGTACAAAGTAATAAGGACTGACCTAGGAACAATATTTTTTATCTTATATAAAACTCCAACAGCTTTACCTACTCTTCCACAAATTACATTTACATGATGGTTCCAATTTAACCGGGAATCAAGATAGAGGCCTAAGAATTTTACAGATTGTTTCTGAACAATATTAACATTGTCAATAATGATGTCGATTGTTTTGTTACAACGGTATTGGTAAGGATGAAAGAATACAAAATGGGTCTTACTGGTGTTAAGAGATAATTTGTTTACATTAAACCAATCACAAACAATTTTCATATCTTTGTTGATAATTTGTGCAGAATACGTTGGGTCATCAGACTTAAACAAAATACTGGTATCATCAGCAAACAAGCAAAACTTGAGGTTTTTTGAACAAGCAGGGAGGTCATTAATGTAAAGTAAAAATAATAAAGGACCTAGGATAGACCCTTGTGGAACACCACATGTTACATAATTACATGTAGAGGCAACGCCATTGACATGCACAAAGTGCTTACGATTACTTAAGTAGCTACAAAACCAATCGTGAGCAATACCACGAATACCGTAATGAGAAAGCTTATGGAGAAGAATACTATGATTGACTGTGTCAAAGGCCTTTGAGAGATCTAAAATAAACCAAGGGTGTACTTTTTATTGTTGAAACCTTCAATTATGAAATTAACTACATCAATGGCTGCCATCGAAGTAGTATAATTTTTGCGAAAACCAAACTGACTTGAAGAGATAACGTTATGTTTATCAATAAATACTATAAGTCGGTTATACACAAGTTTTTCAAGAATTTTGGAGAAAGACGGTAATATAGAGATTGGTCTGTAGTTGGAAGGTAAACTGTTACTTCCAGATTTGAATACGGGAATAATCCTAGCAACCTTTGTATTGTCAGGGACTACTCCATTAGACAAAGATAAGTTAAAAACATAAGAAATAGGATTACATAGAACAATTGACACTTCTTTCAGTACATACATGGGAATTTTATCAACACCGCTAGACGATGTAGCTCTCATATTCCTTATTACTTGAAAAATTTCGGAGGGACTAGTTGGATACAAAAAAAGAGAGTCAAGTGGAGAGTTTCTTTGAAGATAATTATGAAACGAACACGACCCGGCAGGGATAGTATCAGCAAGCCTAGATGCAACGGTCGAATAATAATCTGAGAATGCATTTGCAATACCAGTGCTATCAGTTATAGTTTCATCAAGATAATTTAGAGAAAATATGACATTACTTTGATTTGTGGATTTAATGATTGCATTGATATTTTGCCAGGTTTTTGTTATATTTGATTTACAACTTTCAAATTTACGTTTATAGTAAGAAGTCTTAGCCACCCTAATAATATTTGTAAGCTTGTTTTTGTATACTGAATATTTTTGCTTACGGTGTGGAGTAGGATTAGTAATGTAAGATCTGTATAGTCTATTTTTTGTGTTCACTGAGGTAAGAATGCCACCAGTTATCCACGGTGTGCGATGTTTAGGTCGGCTGCGTTTCACATTTTTTACAGGACAATGATACTCAAACAAATAAGATACGGCCTGAATAAGACTATCGTAAGCCTTGTTAACGTCTGAGATTACATAAAGCCAGTCCCAGTTAACATTCAGTTAACAGTCCCAGTTAACAGTGAAAGATCACTGTGTGAATATTTCTTTCAGAGTTCTTCAGTGTTGTGACATGCATGAAAACTTGTGCAGTTTTATGTAATCTGGTCTCTGGTTAGCACACCATAAGTTGTTTTGTAAAATTATAGTATAGTGCGGGGATCAGTGGCATAGCTATCCGGGAGGGGGGGGGGGTATCACATCGCAATTTACTTCACAAGCTGGCCAAATTGCCACACAAATGCAAAAATGTGTAGCACTTTTTTTGTGTGCATAACCATGGGGTTTTCAGTGATTTTACACTACAGAATGGAAAAAATTCTCAAAACTGCTACACAAAATTTGAATACTAAATTATTCCCTGTTAGTTCTGCTGTTTTGTGCTAGTTAGGAATCCCAGACGCTCATAATAATAACATTCCTGTAGGCTCAAATATCCACCATCCATTACGTGTTGCAGTTTATGCACTGATAACAGCCTGGAGAACAGAAGTATGGGTATTATTAAAGATGGTTACCTGTTAAACTAAACCTGGATGGTTTTTGGGGATGGTGTGTTCAGCTTTGCAGGTTACTATGTTGCAGTAATTGGCAAGATTTTGTGAAACCTCCTAAATTGCAGTTTGGATTCTCCTTCATATGTTACCTTTTGCAATAGGTCTCCCACCATGGCTGGCGGTCTTTTTGCAATGAGACTGGATTATTTCCAAGAACTGGGAGAATATGATCCTGGAATGGATATATGGGGAGGAGAAAACTTGGAAATATCTTTCAGGGTAAGTGTGAAGAGCAAAGGTCATCAAACATGTGATTCCATGTATGTACTGTACATTTACTCAAAACTGAAACCCTTTTGTTCATTTAAAGTACTCCAGAAAAGTTTCGAAAATTGTTTTGTGCCCTCAGGGAGCATTGGATGATGTGCTGTTATGTACAGCTGATGATCAAGTATGTGGCTGCTGTTACAACTAGGTGTTCAGGTTTGTGTATACATGTGATTCTGAAAAGTAAAGTATTGTATTTCAAGTAATGTTCGTGTAAAATAAACACTCCATTTTCAATATATTTCACAAATAGCGGTAAAAGTGGTGGACATTGAAGTTGAAAATGAATAATGCAGAGACAAATTTTCTGTTTGCAATCAGATTTGGCAATGTGGAGGAATCTTGGAGATTCATCCCTGTTCAAGAGTTGGCCATGTCTTTCGGAAAAGAAGGCCTTATGGATCAGCCAAAGACACAATGGCAAAGAACTCATTGCGGGTTGCTCATGTTTGGATGGATGAATATGCAGTGAGTTGCAGAATGTTTTTCATTTGAATGAATTATGTAAAGAGAGTCATTTTAATGGACTGCAAATGTGGAGGCACTGGCATTATCATTTATAATTCTTTTGCAGTTGGCTAACCGATTCAACAGTTTTGACCAAATTTGGCTCCCATACTTGTGGAAAAGAGGGTGTTTTGTTTTGGAAAGCTTATATAAACGACTGTGATTATTTGATTTTTAAAACATCAGTTGTGTTGCAGGTGATGTTTGGGAGACTGATTGTACAATGAAAGATGAAGGGTACATATAAACTTTATACTTTGACACACAACATCATTTTAGAGGATAAACATGAAGCTGGCTAGGGTAAGGCATGTGACTGTGGTACAAATACTGCACACATGTGCATGAAGAAGTCTTCACACAAAAATTCCCTGTCTGCTTTTGTGTTGGTGTAAGTTGCAGAGATACCCTTTACCTCTGTAGAGGGTGCAATTTCTGTTCTGTGACATCATATGCATAAGGTCTATTGAGTCTGTTAGGCTATTAATGCATTGCTGTGAAAGTGACAGATTGCTATTGACAAATGAGGGCAGACGATTGTCAGACGGGTAGGTCAGCAGGCATACCAAGATTAAACATTTAAAAATGAAACTTAATAAAATCCCAGTATTTACCAAAAGACACAATTTTGTTAATGTCTCCCTAGTTACCTTTCTTATACCTGAAAATCAGACAAACTTAGAGCTTTGTTGGTGCAAACTTAGACTTTGACAAGGCTGACCAGTTACTTCCCTACGTAGCAGGCTACATGGTGTATTTCCTCATTCAGTCCTATCTGTTTGTTTTGGGAACCGTATAAAGGTGCTGAGCAAACAGAGCCTGCTCTGCAGGGTAGCCAGGCCAGCAATATGCTTTTACGTAAGATATTATGCATAAATAATTTGGCTCATATGGCACTGCCTGGTAGCTTATTATGCAGTCACAAACTCAACATGCATAGTTGGAAAACACATACAAATGATGAATACAGTTGCATCAGGAAGGTGTCAGTTGCAACTCCCTGGCTATCTGATCTCTCTGGTTTCAGTGTGATTAGTTTGGCCATGTAGCTGTTGGTTTGGACAATTCATATTAAAAGAGTGACCATTTTGCTGTTGCTTTGAGTTAAATGTCAGATAAACATGATGTTTGCAAGATGATTGCTGTTTGTTCCTGATGTGTTGTTACTTTTTGTTGCAGGTGTAGATTATGTATACCCTTTTTGCACATAGTCATCTTACAGGTGTAGCCAGTAATACACATCTACTGGGTGGGAAAGCTGCGTTGGTGCACGGTTAATGTACCAATGGGCTTAAGTGGAACAATGCACCATTGCCAAGTGACTTTGTCTTGGCATTATCTTGAAATAGTTCTGGCTTGCACCTGTGAATGAAGATGCTAACTTCCACTTCCACTTATCAATCTAGTTGAAGTAAAAACCATTGCATTTGATGGAGGCAGATGGTACATTAAATAACTTTAATAAGGGATAAGGCCACAAGTTATTTTTAATGTGTAAAAGAGGGACTTGTAGCATTCTGGTGAAATCTGCACCTGCTACTGTTAGTGTGGTTCTAGAGATTGAACAGATGAGGTTATCTCATTTGTTACCCAAATTGTAATAAGAGCTGTTCTTGCATCACTCCATATGCATAAAGGATCTCCTAGGTATCTTCATTCACATTTGGTTATTGCACATGACAAATTCCAAAAATAGTTTCAAATAAAAGCTACTCTGAACTCTGATTAATATATGCAGGTCAGTGAAATGTGATGTAGAGTACCCTTAGTTGAGCAGAGAGGTCAGACTATGGTAAGATCACTCTTAGTGCTGTACTCAGCAGAATGAAGTAGTGGGCAAGCATCCCATTTAACTTTTATCGTTACTTACCCACCCACTTACCCACTACCCTCCTTTGCTTACCCATATTTGATTCCTTGCCAAAGTAGAAAGGACTCTATGCAGTCACATGAGTGTGTGTATAGATGTGCGTATGTGTATTTGTGACACTCACTTGGCATTTAAATTCACTAGCTGCCTGTAAGTGGGTAAGCGTTAAATGCAAGCATTGGTTGTTGCCACTTCAACTCTGTACAGTCTGGCTTTGATTGGGAAAGATTTTGTAATAGGTTTTCTGCCCATATAATGCTCCAAAAAGGGCAAAAATCTGCAATGCACCCCACCAGTTCACCTGTCACATGATTCCCTTGCTATGGTGTATATACACTCTATACTTGTAGTTCACCAGTGAATTTGGTCTAGCGTACTGTTCAACCCAGCTTTTGTTTCACCCTTTCTTTCTTCAAGTGTACTTTGGGTTAAAAATATGATACAGTAACTTGATCTACTAATATCTCAAAAACTGCACAGAAAATTTCAAGGAAGACGTCACCAGAATACTTACATTAAATCCCTCTTTCAAGATTAAATTTAACCAGAAACCCTCCTTATAGGGTAATAGGAATCAACAAACATATGAGGGTATTAAATGAAAGCAAGACCGAGATGTTACTGTGAGAACATTATAAAAAAAAGTGGTGCTGTTTTTCTTTAATAATAGCGTAGATTATATTGTGTTATTAATGTTTCTTAAATATATTTTTTAATGTGCACTATACGGATACACTAAGACATTAAAGGGAATGATTGTTTCAGTGGCAGGGGGTGGGATTTGGGGGATGGTGGTGGTTGGTTGGTGTGTGAACTTTGTAATTGGGGGAAGAGGCTTGGTCTGCGCATCAGCAAGGTATCCCAAATCCAAAAGCCTAGAAAAGTTATTTTTGGAGTGGGGTTGTAACATATTTAGTCTAGATGGCTTTGTGAGGTGGCATTAGCCTCAGCACCCCCATTCCCATCCTGGCTATGCCACTGGATCCAGTTTTAACTGGAGGTGTAGAATATTGCTATCTTTAAGCAGTTTGACTTTGTTCAAAGAGATTTTTAACTCATTGGCTGGTGGTACTCATTGATTTCTTTCACAGAAATATATTGCACCTCACATCAAAGACAAGCATGTTGACTTTGGAGATATTTCATCTCGTTTGGCTCTTCGAGAGAGATTGAAGTGTAAACCATTCAAGTGGTACATGGAGAACATTTACCCAGAACTGAAACTGCCGAGTGAAAAACAAGGTGTATCACTTGGCCAAATGGCTGGAAAAGCTAGAAGGCCAGAGGCTGATTCTGTGAGCAAAGGAATGGTAAGCCCTTTCACTGGCATAGGCACTGTAGAAGGACATAAGTAGATTTAGGTGTTGGGAATAAAAGCAGAACACAGTGGACAAGTTGAACATTCATTCTAATTTGACTTTCTTTGAGGATAAATTTTCAAATCTTAATTCTTTCAGAAAATCATGAAAATGTACAGTTTCAGTGATGTGCTTCACACCCACTGGTTGTAGAAAGAAAATTGTAATCACTGTAAGGACCAGGGTTTTCATTAGACTTCCAATCTCAAGAGTCCCGAAACTCTCAACTTTCTTTTTCGAGCGTCCCAAAAATATTCAAGGGTTCCAAAATTCGCCAAGAGTCTGGGCATACTTGTACTGTCACCTATACGATACGTAAGTGCGTGCACAAGATAATCCCAGCTAACACAGAACGTTTTAAAACATGTGAAGAAGTGTTATAAAACATTTTATAACACCACTTTACACATTTTAAAAACGTTTTGTGTTAGAGGAGTATGGAGCTATACCCTAACCTTTCCAATAGGCATATGTATCGGGCTTCCATGTAAACGGAGCACATCCCAGGTATAATTAAATATGCAGTTTATTTTTTACCCTGCAATAAGTACGCATGTGTTTACACAAGAACCCATCATAACTACTGCAAAGTGTGAGGTGGAAACTACATGTGTTTTAGTACGAATGTAAACTGTACCCCATGACTGGGATGTATCGAGCTACAGTACAGCTCAGAATAAAATGGACGTTAGTAGCGTTAAGCGTTAGAAAATTCCGTTTGCTAACGATAGTTGCGTTAGCATTGAACCTGTGGTAACGCAATTATCGATACGTCTGTTACCAACGTGCATCGTTGCTAGCGTTATGCCTTTCCGCACCTGCAAGCTTCTCTCCAAGTAACGATCCTATCGTTAATTGCGTTAGAAGAAACATGGTACACGAATTGCATCGGCTTTTTCACATACATTGAAAACGGTACGGCAACGTTGCGAGCGCTACTTGCGATAGCTGCGTTAGGTTTACATGGATTGTATGGCCCAGCCGCGAGCCAGCAGCAGGCTGCATCACTAGCACTTAACGATTCTTACCTTCAAAAATTTTTTCCTTGTTCGAAAATATTATTGCGCGTTTTAAAACTTCATGAATCTTTTAATAAATAATGGAAGAACACAAAACTGCTATCTGCTTTACCAAATCTCCGTCATTAAAAAGAAAATGTCAGACATTTGTTAAAAATCATTTAAAATATTCAAAAATGTTTTGGAAATTTCGTGGCAAGTCCCGAAATATTTTTGCGCGTTTAAAAACTTCATGCACCTTTGATTAATAACGGATTACACATAGAACTGATGTTTACTTCGGAAAATTTCCGTCATCAAAAAAAAAAAAAGTCCTATCGGACATTTCTTAAAAGTCATCTAGAATACAAGAAAATGTTTCGGAACTTTCTTGATATGTTCGGAAATATTTTTGCACGTTGAAAAACTTAATAATGAATTTTTTGATAAATAATTTATGGAAGACATAAAACTGCAATTTACTTCCGAAAATCTCCGCCGTTAAAGAGAAAGTACCGGACATTTGTTAGAAATCATCTAGAACACTCAAAAAACGTTTCTTACCTTCGGAAATTCTTTGGCATGTTGCAAAATATTATTGCGCGCTAGAAAACATCATGAATCGTTTGATCAGAAGTGGAAGAACATAAAACTGCTATTTAATTCCGAAAATTCCCGTCATCCTAAAAAAAAAGATCATCGGACATTTGTTAAAAATCATCTAGAATATTCGCAAATGTTTCGGAAATTTCTTGACATGTTCGAAAATATCTTTAAGGGTTTAAAAACTTAATGAATCTTTTGATAAATAACGGAAGAACATAAAACTGCAATATACTCATTTATCTTGTTTGCCGACAATTCTGCTAAAATGATGGTCTGCGATTTCATTCCCCCTAATTCCGATGCGGCAAAGTGATTCATACACGAGAATTTGCCGTTACTTATTTTAGAGACTTACTTCACTTGAACGCCGTATAATCCGTCTACGCTTAATTGTCTACGCGGACATGATTCTATTGTGTCCAGATATAATAAGAGAATTAAAATTGTGGCTGTACACTTCCTCTAGCACTGAAAAGTTTTTGACCAATCTTTATTCTGGAGTCACAAGTGAATATGCGAGCTTTTGATTGAAATTGAATCAAGTTGCAACTGTGCCGATATTTCGGACTTCGCATTGGTACAGTATTTACATGATTAACGGCAACATTTTCTTTGGGCGAATTAAAAAAATAAACTACCGATATCAAACAGGAGTCTTCAATTATTCTGTGTTCTGACTGTTCTCACACTTGTACTTGGTACTTCTACACAACACTAACTGAACACTTTGGAAGTGCAAATGCCGTTTTTCGTGACTTTCCCGCCTGATATGTTGCGAACAAATTTCAAAAGCACTGCCAATAAATCAGGCAGTTGCCGACTTTTTACAAGAGTTTTAAGGAAATACTGCCCATGCTGTACTGCGCTTCATGATTTTTACCCGATCCCCAGAAGATCGCTGTGGACTAAGCGCTAAACGAAAATAAATGCGTTTGCCGAGTTGTATGAAATTTGTCTTTGTTTTAGAGTGATTTTCTTACTTGCAGTGCTAGTACAACAACATATGAAGCTGTACTCTGGCACTGACTGCTCATACAGCACAGCACAGACTACCGCTGCGTGTCTGGTGTAAAATGTTGTCACCTATTGTTTTCAAAATATAAATGCAAGCCCCGTTCTCCCAGGGTTCAAGAATTTCTTAGAATCTGTCAATCATACGTGAACACTTTGCATATTTGGGTCAATGGCCATGTTTTTCTCACGGCTGTATCTTTGATCATCTACCACGAGTAGAAAGATCACAGACACTGAGGCATGCCGCCCCAGTGGAGAGTTGTCTGCCGCGGCCCGCGAACAGCCCGCTGGTGCGACCGCAGCTTGAGAACCAACGATAACAGCAACCTATAGTTTGGACAAGTTCTCTCCTCCTCCGTCTCCTACTGCCACCCCCACAGCAGAAATCATGCATATAAAGCTACAGGATTGCTCTTCAAGACTGAATGTGCGCCCGCTTGTTGGAAGGGACTTCCAAGGCAGGATTCGCTATAAAATTATCTTGCTATTGTATGCACGTTCAACCCCCCCCCCCCCTTTCTTGCCCTACTCGGTTCTACTAGTGATGATCACCCTCGTATTTTGAAGTCACAGAAGGAAAGAAAAACAACTTAATACTTAACAATTTAAAATCAATGATAATAGGTCTATGATGAGATACTCCAACACAAGTGCAACCTGGCGGCGCAAGCCTATGATACTAAACCCAAACGTAACATTTTCAACTATTCATATCTCCCCTATAGAGCGTTTTTAATCGTTATCACTTCGATAGTAAATAAGCTATTGCTAACAGCTTCTTTTTCCTTTTCTTAAGCGTGCAGGGCCAATTTTTCTTAGTTTTAAGTCCGCCAGTAAAGTAAGACATACCCAATTGCCCGATGGATGATAAAATACTATTAAAGTACAAATGGGGTGCCGTAAAAAATATTTTCCGACTAAAAATGGTCTTCACAAAACTAAACTATGAAGCCCCGTGCCTGGTACCCAATCTCTCCTCGTTAACACATTTTAGCCTGTTTTCTCCAGCCCCAAAATTTATATAACTTCTTTCCAAACACACGCAATCCCGAACAATTTAGATTTCTGAAGCCCTACTTTTACTAGCCCCAAGGGTAAAGTTTTCAAAGCATATGAAGAAATAAATCTGAAATTGAAAAAAAAAATGCCCCGCCCGCCGTTATCGGAGACGAACAGTTTCCGAAACCGATTAAAACTAAAAAACGGCAAATTTGAAATTACCAAGTCATTAATTAACGATACAGTAAAAATTGTGGCTTACCAGTTCTGTACAAGCACAAGACATTTTTTAAGTCCAACGAAATAAGCACCGTACATATTCCAATTATATCCAGAGTGCCCAGCTGATCGATCCAATTGATAGAAGAGGTCTTCTCGCCGTATGAGCCTACCTTTCAATCTTCCCCCCTCCTTTACACCCAGACCTTTCTCCTTCCACCCTTCCCTTACCGAGAAAGACCTAACGTTAGGCCTAGATCAGTTAACCTTGACTAAAACCATGGCCCATTCCGTGAATTTGTAATTCCACCAGGTAATTGCTATGAATAGGCTCAGTTTTTGCCAAAATTTATCGCGATGTAAAGATTCAACTATCCTGATTTGGGATTCAAGTGAATTTGAAAATATTTTGACTGTCCAAGAGCTGAACGTGGAGACGGTCCCTGAGGACCCAAGGTATGTTGTCCAGCATTATACCTAGCTGCTAATGCGGTTAAGCTAGTTATATGCCGCGTGTGTATGTGTAGAACATGTTCAGACACGCATGGGCCCAAACTTCGCATATGCAAAAACAGTACAGTTCGTGTGCTGGTATTTACAGCCAGCTGGTCCAGCTGGGTATGTACGGCGGGAACTTCCAGTGCAGTGATACAGTTATCACAATGCTACGAAGTATTCAAATTAATTAGTTGAAATGACAGTGTCCATCAGCTCATGCATGCGGTGCCCGTGTCAGGGGACTTCTCGAAAGTTCTCTCACCAATACCGTACATTGGTACATGTACTAAGGGTACATGTAGCCGTGCACGTGAAGGTGCGTTCACACCAAAACCGAAATCTGCTGCGTTTTGCTGGCGGGACGCGAAATTTGCTTTCTCAGAACGAATGGAGCGATTTTCAAAATTTTCATTGGTGTAAAATTGCCCATAATTGTCTTGGGAAAAAAAATTTCGCGTCCCGCCTGCAAAACGCAGCAGATTTCGGTTTTGGTGTGAACGTACCTTAAGGCAGAAATATTGCAGGTGTCAGGGGACTTCTCGAAAGTTCTCACCGGAATACCGTACATTGATGTATGTACAATATGTATCCGTGCACGTAAGGCAGAATGCATATTCCAGGTGTCAGGGGACTTCTCGAAAGTTCTCACAGGAAAACCGAACAGTAAAAATTGTGGCTTACCAGTTCTGTACAAGCACAAGACATTTTAAGTCTAAAGAAATAAGCACACGTAGATCTGGTCGCTTGTCCCACCGAGTTGCCCACTAAAGCGCAGTCTTTCGAAGTGGAAAGTTCACCGAGGGATAATTTGATTTTAACAGTATTACATGTGAAACAGGCCAAATTGGATAAGTGAAGATAGAAGAAAAAAATAGTCTCCCTCTCGCCGATACCTGATAATGTTCAAAAGCTGAAAAATAGAGCACCAGAACGCATCTAAGGACACGTAATAATTTCTCAAAGGAGAGGGTTCCCCCTCCCCTTGTGGACGAGAAAATTACGTAGACGACAACAGCTCAGTTGAGAAGGTGGGCTGAGAACAGGGCGTAGATATCTTTTCAACTTTGGGGGGATGGGGGTGAACTATCGCAAATGTGACAAATGTGCACGGCGAGCGCGAAGCGCGAGCCCATGACGGGTGGGGTCCAGGGGCCCGCCTTAGGGCCCCTGGTGGGGTACGACGCCGAACACTTTACAACTATCGTAGTTTTACTACTTTCGAACTAAAATCCGGACGAACAGATGCCAGCAATGGAAAATGCGAGGGAGGGAAAGTATAGGTGCATGCAGGGAGGTGATATTAGACCGTCCCAGATAGGTGTAGCAAAAAGGGTAAAGGACTAAATCAGAGCGTTACAGAGTGCTGTTTTCGTCATAAGTGTATTAACAATCACCATCTATACGGATAATGGCTCAGCGCGAACTGGCGAAGCTCTGGTAAAAAATTTTGAAAAATGTATAACGGCTGATACGTACTTTCAACCTTCTACATCGTTCTACATATTACAGTAGATTGAAAGATCCCATATTGATGCGAGGTCCCCACAGATGTTTGAAGATGTATCTTTGTTCTTCAGAAAGTGTTGTGATCAGAACAGTTTCGTGTATTGTTACCTTAATAATGGTCAGTAGACTGAAACATTGGAGGGGGGTGATTACATGGGCCATCCCCCTAGTCAAATGTTGGGGATATATCCCCCATCCCCCCGGGATTTACGCCCATGGCTGAGAAGTACGTCTACTTCCTCCCACCCCCGCTTGCAGATGC
Organism: Holothuria leucospilota; assembly: GCA_029531755.1. Taxonomy (NCBI): domain Eukaryota; kingdom Metazoa; phylum Echinodermata; class Holothuroidea; order Aspidochirotida; family Holothuriidae; genus Holothuria; species Holothuria leucospilota. The sequence goes on from CM055978.1 coordinate 26,617,650, forward strand.
ATTCACTCAAGGAGCCAGTGGTAGGTTTTACTTTCTCACATATTGACTAGCAAATACCTTTTCGCCCCGATCATTCTAGAAATCAGTCTCCAGGCTGTTAATGTTACCTTGGCGTCAAAATGACAAAAAACAACAACAGTGAAAATATTTCTCGCCGATGGGAGTCGAGAAGTTTTGTCGGGGCCTGGTCACATTTACGCCCAACAATAATTAACATCGTTTCGGTGGGCAATACGTTACCGGTACCGATAGAGCTTGAAAATATAGGACAAGGTCTAGTCAGGTCATACAGCGCCGCAATGTCTAGACAGTTACACATCGCGTCTACTCGTGGTGGATGATCAAAGATACCGCTGTGAGAAAAACATGGTCATTGACCCAAATGTGCAAAGTGTTCACGTATGATTGACAGATTCTAAGAAATATTTGAACCCTGGGAGAACGGGCTTGCATTTATGTTTTGAAAACAAGTGACATTTTACAAGCTGTCTGTACTGCGCTTCATGAGCAGTCAGTGCCAGAGTACAGCTCCTTGTCGTTTGATAACACTCTTAGGGGCCGCGGCCCACTGGTTGAGAAGCGCTGCTGTAGGCTATATCGAAGTTGGTCAACGTGTTATAACATCCGCCATATTGACGAGGCTGGATTGATTTAATCGGATTTAAGTTGGATCATACAAGCATTTTTGTGTGGAATATAAAATCTTTACTAATGGTAAGACACATTGTTTGAACAATAGTTTCAGTCCCCAGATTTTCGTAGGCCTACGGGCGAGAACGTGCTCGATCCCGCCTAGAACATACAGAAGTTACTAAAACAAACTGCAGTGTCCCCTCCCCCCACCACCACCAGTTTATCCTTTTTGGGGGTCAACGGGCGCTGTTTGGCTGGAAACGGGCGCCAAACAGCGCCGGGCGCCCACTTAATTTCACCCTTGCTACCGAGGCCTGTTATTTTTAACGAATGTCCGATAAACTATTTTGTTTTTGTTTCTTTTTTTTATGACGGAGATTTTCGGAATTAAAGGGCACTTTTACGTTCTTCCGTTATTTATCACAAGATTCATTAAGTTTTTAAACGCGCAAATATATTTTCAAACATGCCAAGAAATTTCCGAAACATTTTCAAATATTCTGGATGATTTTTAACATATGTCGGATGAACTGTTTTTTTTTTTATTTTGATGACGGAGATTTCTGGAATTAAACAGCACTTTTACATTCTTCCGTCATTTATTTAAAGATTCATTAAGTTTACGCACGCGCAAAAATATTTTTGAACATGCCAAGAAATTTCCGAACATTTTCGAATATTCAATATGATTTTTAACAAATGTCCGATAAACTCAGTTTTTCTTTTTTGATAACGGAGATTTTCGGAATTAAATAGCACTTTTATGTTATTCCGTTATTTATCAAAAGATTCATTAAGTTTTTAACTATGTTTAACAAATGTCCGATACACTATTTTTTTTTGTGACGGAGTTTTTCGGAATCAAATAGTACTTTTATGTTCTTCCGTTATTTTTGGGCGTTTAAAAACTTAATAAATCTTTCGATAAATAACGGAAGGACATAAAACTGTAATATACCTCCGAAAATCGCTGCCATTAAAGAGAAAGTATCAGACATTTCTAAGAAATCTTGTAGACCACAAAAAACATTTCTTACCTTCGGAAACTTTTGGCATATTTGAAAATATTATTGCGCGTTTGAAAACGTTATTAATCTTATGATTAATAATGGAAGAACCTAAAACTGCTATTTACTTTCCCAAATCTCCGTCATTAAAAAGTAAACATCAGACATTTGTTAAAAATCATCTAGAATATTTTGAAATGTTTCGGAAATTTTTGGGTATGTTCGAAAATATTTTTGCGCGTTTTGAAACTTTTGATAAGTAAAGGAAGAACATAGAACTGCTATTTACTTCCAGAAAGCTCCGCCGTTTAAAGGACATTATCGGACACAGTTTAAAAATCATCTAGAATATTCGAAATGTTTCAGAAATTTCTGGGCAAGTTCCAAAATATTTTGCGCGTTTAAAAAATTCATGAAGCTTTTGATAAATAACGGAAGAACATAGAACATGCTATTTACTTCCAAAGTCTCCGCCAATAAAAAGAAATTATCGGACATTTGTTAAAAATCATTTAGAATATTCGAAAGTGTTTCGGAAATTTATTTGCAAGTTCCGAAATATTTTTGCGTGTTTGAAAACTTCATGGACCGTTTGATTAATGACGGAAGTACACATTACTGATATTTACTTCCCAAATTAGCCTTCATTTAAAAGAACTGAATCAGACTTCGTTCACCTGTTACACTTTACACGTGCATGCCAATGATGACCGTAAACCATTGCATCTAAGAAGGGTAAGGTTCGGCCTGATGGTCATTTTAAATATCACAAATGTGCAAACCAAAGCTTCCACCGACGTTACAGAATTTAAGTCGGTCTAACGCAGTTAACGCTAGTAGCGTTAGGAAGCGTAGAAGTTTACTGCAATTAACGATCCTAGCGTTACTAGCAGTAGAGCAGCTCTCTAACGCTAGTAACGCAACTATCGTGATCGTTACTAGCGTTATAGACTCGTATCGGTAGGAATTTTATTTTCTAACGCAAAATTTCTAACGCTTAACGCTACTAACGTCCATTTTATTCTGAGCTGTACTGTAGCTCTGCACTTCTCTACAGATGTGGACTGTGTACTATACCTAAATTATTGGGACACTTTCGGACCTGTCATATATTTTCAGCATGTCTACCCCTCCACCCCTTACTCAATGTTGAGAAAGGAAGGGCCCGCAATTTTCTTCAACGCCCAACTCTCATTCACCATTAAAGCCAACATTGAGGTGGGGGTGAGGGAATTTGTCCTGATAATTTTGTCCACCAGGATTGTAGCCTAATATATATATAGGTGTTTGTGTACACTACAGACATATACTGCACATCTGGAATATGTGCAATGTGCTCTTCACTCAAACTTCAAGTAGCATGTGCGTAGCCTAATATGTGGGTTTTCGCATACATTACTTCCCTATTCTGACCGCGCAGTACATTTGTATACTCTTCTCACCACGGCACAGCATGCATATGGGTGTTAATGATTGGTGTGCATGAAGGACCTACGACATATTGTAGTATGTCGGCATAAAATTTGCTGGAAAATATGCAGGCTTGAAACTTCAAAGTAACTTTCACTGCAAGTTTGTGGTATATTGCAGCACATTTGGGGAATTTTTTTTGTCAACAAATTTTGCAACATTCAGACCTACAATCTTTGTGAGTATAAGGCTGAACCTCATGCGTCCACGGGACGCACAGGATTTTCTTCCAATCGTCTAGGCAGCTACTCGTGCATCTGAGACCCGGGAGCTTGGGTTAACGAAAACCCTGAGGACAACCTAACGGTCATGGACTTGCAGTCTTGAGGACTGTTTTTTATGAGATAGGGGTTTCATTGTATTAATGATATTGTTGATTACATTCTTGATATTGTTCATTACATGAATGATTTTTGTTGATTAAAAGAATGATTTTTGTTGATTACAAGAATGATATTGTTGACTCCTTTAATAGTGGTATTGATGATGACTTGAATAATATTGATTACATTAATGATATTGTTAATTACGTGAATGATATTGTCGATTACTTTGTGGTATTGGTGATTACTTGAATAATATTGTTCATTTCATGAATGATGTTGTTGATTGCATGAATTTGCTGTTGTTTCATCAGTGACTTTTTGTTGCATTAATGGTAGCCTGCTGTTTATTTGCAGCTGAGAAATTACCAGTATGACTTGTGCTTGACCACCAGTGGTGACCCAAGTATCAAAGGAGCAGAAGCCATCCTCAGACCATGTGTTACCACAGGCCGAGAGCAGGTCAGTGGGTTAAGGTTCGAGTGTTATGCATTTGCCATTTTGAATGGAACTCCAAATTTCTATATTCAGTGTTTGTCACACTCAACACTTGCAGCTGTGTGGTTGACTCTTAATGCAATTCAATTAAAGCTGTGATCATAGTGAACTGACGTAGACGATTTGCTGAGTGTCAGTATCATAGGTGCATGATGATGGTTTAAAATAGGCAGAAAATGAAGAATTTTGTTGAGAATAGTGTATCCAAAACAGGGTACAAATTGTCAGATCTTTTTGCAAAAACCCTACTGTGAAACAAAGCATTTAGGAGCTTCTTTTGGGTCTGTAGGGGTATATTTTAGTGGTAAGTAGCCTGATGGAAAGACTTTATGGCTGCATCCTTTGTCTGTCCACCCGTTTGTCAAAAATTTAGTACACCCATATTCATTTGTGCATATCTAAATACCAATGACCTGTTCCAACCAAATGTTGATCATGGAGGCAGTGTTGGTACTTTCATTTGTTACTAAGGTCAAAGGCTACATATTAAGGTCAAAGGTTGTGTTACTCCAAGTTGTAAAATGGCCTAAAGATGTGAAATTGTTCTGGATTGGACTTAATTTGTAAATGACAACCGAAGGTCATTCATAGATGCAACTGTAGATACCTTCATGTGAAAGTTAGGTCAATAGTCACAGTGAAAGGTCAAAGGTCATACATATAAGTCTTATTTATAAAATAGCATGAATATGTAAACTTGGTCTCAGATGAAAAGTTGAAGTTAAATTTTAACCAAAGTTGGATCATATATGAAGTCAAGAAGTTTTGTAGCCTGAAGATCTAAAATTTGTCCCAGTTGAAAAGTTGGAAGTTTACTTACAATCAAATCAGGTCCTCCACTTGCAACCAAACTTACAAATGAGGTCCAGTATGCAAGGTGGTAGACCACTTGTGATCATGTTGAACAGTTACCTGAATAAACGGATGATCTGTATGGACATGTGACCCAATGTTTGCATTAAGGGGAGGAGGAGGGCAATTTTTATAATATTTGTTACTTTTTAAACTTCTTCAATATCTCTCTTGTGGTGATTTGGCTGCTGATGGGACAGATTGTCCAATACCCAGAGTGTATTTTTTATGCTGATCCAAAACCATCTAGAATCCTCTATTGGGAAAAATTTGTAAGAGTTTCTAAAATATTGTTGCATACAACAATGGTGGAAGTATTAAAACTTTCACAGAACCAGTACCAATGCCATGCACCATTTTTTTCTAGCCCTAAAACTTTTTGTCAAGTTTAAGGGGGATAACTAGGGATGCACTGGATATATCCGGCCGGATATTGAAAAATTATCTGGTTCCCATTCCGGCCAGATCTTCAAGAAATCTGTTCAGATTGTTCTCATATTCTATCCAGAAATATGTTAATTATTAAAAGATAGCAGTAGCTTCACAGAATAGTTTATTACCTTTGCAGATGTTTTGATTTTTTTGTGTCCATTTTACATAGTATGAAACTGTCCCATTAAGGTGCTGTTGCAGGTTTAGGTGGTCCCAGTTCATTGTGACACTGACAGTGACAGATCATTTTGTAGTCTTAGAGTATTCTTTATGCACATGTCTAAAATCAGTGGAGGTAACAATGAAGACAAATGCAAAGTTGTGAACCTGCACACAGTTATTTCATAGGACCCACATTTGCAAATGTCATAATGTATAGATATTTAAAATCTCAGTCAATAATTCCTTGAACTATGCACTATCTGAGACACATTTATGAGAACATACTTCCATTAAAACCTACTTCCACCCTGACAGTGTCATGTTAAATTGCATCTTCAAGTGGTATTTGACTTTTGTATCTAGTTAAGGCTGAAGTGTTTCACTTCACAGACATATACTTACCCCTTGCTACATCTAATTTGCATTTAATTTGCACTTCGTGCACTTACACAGAGTAGTTTTAGCACTGTGCCCCCCACTTAGTAAGGTGGAGGGGGTAGTTCATAACCATCCTGGAAACTGGAGAAAGCCTGGAAGACATGTTTCCCCTTTCCCAATGAGAAAAAATCAGGAGGGAAGGAGGGATGGGCTCAAAATAAAGTTATGGTGATGTGTGTGCTGGGGGTCGGATTCAAGGGGATGACGCTTCCCCTTTTAGAGGTTTCTGTATAATTGAGGGTCCTGAGATGCTATTTGTTGTTACATTCAGTCATTTAGTAAGATTTTGTACTTGTGAACAACCTGCTTTTGGAAATTTTAAAAGCTTTACAAACTTTTTTAATATATTTTGAATCACCTTGTAGAGGGGCATAGCCCGTTTGACCTCCATCTTGAGACCCACCAGTGATTTGATCAGTAATATTTGTTGCTTTACCAGATGTGGTACCAGTCAAGGTTACATGAGCTTCGTCTCGCCAACTTGTTATGCCTAGGTCAGCGGGAAGTTGGAAACCAATCCCTGGTGATGATGAAGTGCCATGGAATGAAAGGCAATCAAGAATGGATTGTGAAAGGCAAGGTGAGTAACAAACTATGAAATCATCAGCGCTTACTCTTTATGTGCTGATTTCAGGATCTCAAACTTTAAAAATGTGATATATTGTTTAAAGAATAGGTAAAACAGATTGTAAAATGTTGTAGTAACAACAGCTACAGACAGTTCCTCTCATAATGAGTAAGGTAATTGGGGCATATATGGTGAAATTTTACGTTGTTTAGGGCACCATCTCATTTGTTCAAGTGGCAGGTACCTCTGCAAAGCTGTAGGAACTGCAGCCATGCTTTGAGCACACATTACAGTAGCACATTTAAAGTCATCCTATTACTGAAATATGTAAAGTAAAATTGTAAAATCACTACTAAGTACTAAGTAAAATCACTGTAAAAATAAACAGTGATTTAGCCAGCTTATATTTATGAGACAAATGACAGGAATTTCATACACTCACACACACACACACAAATCTGAAGAGAAATTTCTCTGCAGGTGTCTGTTTCAAGGAAACCACCTTGGTTAAGTTTATCAAAGAATCATCAGTCATTACAGATTGTACCTCTCACCTCATTTGCAAGGTCAGTTTAGGTAAAATTTTGCACCATTTGCTATCTAGACACCTCTCAACTTGGAAAATTTTCCCAATGGAGGGAACACCCCCTCTTCTTAGACGTCTCCCAGACTGTAATATTAGAGAGTTGACCAAGCTAAATCACTTGTCTGAGGTGTCTGCAGCTTTGCTGAGGCTGCTACAGCTTTGTTGAGGCAGCTACAGCTTTGTTAAGGCAGCTGCAGCTTTGCTGAGGCAGCTGCAGCTGCTGAGGCAACTGCAGCTTCACTGTGGCATTTTCAGCTTTGCTGAGGCAACTGCAGCTTTGCTGAGGCAGCTTCAGCTTTGCTGAGGGAGCTGCAGCTTTGGAGAGGCAGTTATACTATATTTACATGGTGCCTTAATTTCAAATTTAGCTCAGCACTGGCCAAAATCCTGTGCTTTATCTTTTAATTCATGCCTTGAAGGACACCCTCCTCATCCCAACTCATGGCAACTACCCCATTTTTCAGCCATTTAATGTTTTTTCGTTTTTTTCCGCTCATTTTTTACTTAAGAGAGGTAAATTTTGGGGGGGCCTACAGGTAGTTTTAGGTCCCCCTCCAGTTAGGGCATGTCACCCCCCCCTTTGTATGGGGTGGGAGAGATGGTGTGGTTTTTTTGCCCTAGGAGTTTTGGCCCCGGCAGGAAAAATATCGAAGTGCTGGGTGTGGGTGGCCCGCCCCCAGCCCAACAAGCCCCACCGCGTAAAGCTTATATCCCTGAACCTTTTACCCCTATTTATCCTAAACAGCCCCCCCCCCCCGACTTTCCGACCTCTGGTCCGCAAAAAATCCGAGCATCTGTGCACTCCCCACCCTCAGGGAAAATACGTTTGAATGGACTTACATTTTCGAAAAGTTTTTGTTCCATTTTTGGACCCCGCAGCCGAGCATCCTTGCGGCAATGCCACCCCCAAATACTTGGGAGCAAGACTTTTTAAAAAACATTTACCAGAGAGGTTTCCGCTTTGTTAAACGAAGATAATCTTGGTAAAAAAATTTTTTTGACTTCGTGCAAAATCTGCCCCATCTCCCGCGCAAAATGCCCACCCCATGGGTTTGGGAAACGTCCCCAAAGGGACCTTAAACAAAATTTTTCCCCGAAAAATTTTTCATTTTGGAACCCCGCCAATCACCTGACAGCATTCCGTTGGGCTTTTCCCTCCCCACCCAGGGTGAAGTTTTTTGGAAAAGGGGACCTCCCTCAAAATTTTTTTTTTTTTCTGAAAAGGTTTTTTCCGCATATAACCCATAAAACAAATGTTTTTCCCGTAACAGACTAACCAGATTTTCCTCTTTTTTCTCCACCCTCCGAAATTTTCCCAACCTATCGCATGGGGCACATCTGGGGATGCCCCCGGGATTTTACAACTACCCCCCCTGAAGTGGCCCCCTGTTAATTTAAGGGCTTGTGTGAACTTGTTTTTTTTTTCCACAGCTTATTTAATCGCTGACATGGGGATCCCCGCCATGTGTAAATAAAACCCCATTTCGTACAAAGCCCTATTTTAGTGGGATTTATTTGCAAAACCTGTTTTTTTTTTTTTTTTCATATGAAAAAAAATTAATTAATAATCTGGCAGTTCACCCCCATTACAGAAAAATAGATGTTCGTGTTAACCCTTTTTGGAAAAAGTGAAAATAATTAATAATACAAAATTGGGCACACACGATACACACACAACATCCAAAGTTTTTTGAAAGGCTTTCTATGAGGAGCCCGTGTGGGGTTTTTTTGGAAAGGTTTTTTCGTGGAAAACAGTGGGTTCCCCCCCAAAGCAAAAGACGTCCCCCCCTAAAACGCATGTTGGAAACATCTTCCCCACCCAATCAATGGATGTTTTTCCAAGGAGCCAAACAGTTTAAAAGTCCCACCCCTCCCATTGTTGGATCCATAGGGTAGTTTGTTTTGGCCGATTAATCCGCTAAACGATCCCGGCAAAATTTTTGGCGATTAAACGTTTTAGTTAATTTTTTTGCTACAAGCGTTCACAGACCCTAACAGTAACCCCTGTATTCCTATACTTACTCTCCCATAGAATCTGGGCTGCTTCCAATACGATTGGGTAAATTTGGGCCCGCAGCTTTTGCACATGCTAACCTTTACGAGATGAAACCAGGTAACTAGCCCCCTAGGCTTAAACTGGAGGGTCTACCAGAAAGCCTGAAATTTATGCCCAACACGGCCCGCCCCAACTGCCCTGAAACCGTAGTTTCCCCCACCCACCCACCCCCCCCACCCCCCCCACCCTCCCCCCCGCAGTCCCTGCCTTGAAACCTAGTTAACAATTTTTTTTGGGGTTTCCCGTTTTGGGGTCCCTTTTTTTTTTGTTTCCCATACTACAGTAGGGGTTCCAGCCATTAATAGAGCCCCATTTTTTTCAATTTTTTTCCACAAAATTTGGGGCTACCCGCAATCCTTGTTCAAAAAAGGTTGAGAGCCAGTGTATTGGGTTTGCCGTTGCCGGGCCCCTTTCTGATCCACCCTTTTCCTTCCTGACGTTTGGACAAAAAATGTTTAAGTCAAAAGGGGTTAATGGGAAGATCTTCTAGGGCGGAAACAAATGGGGAAAAAAAGCAAAAAGGGGGGCCCGAATTGAAGGGTTTGGGGGGTTGGGTACCCTGGTTAAAGCCCGGTGGGAAATAACCCCCCTTTCAGCTGTTGAAACTAAAAACTAATGCCAATGAAGACCAGTGTCACTCCCCCCAAATAACCGAAAAAACCAGGAAAAGTTGTCCAGGTAACCATTTTTTCTTTTGTTTATTTAGAACCTGGACGTGTTTTTTCAAGAATCTAAAATCCTTCCACTTTCCGGCCCAGCCCCTCCTCTTCCTTGCTTTGTTTAACATTGATAATCCTAAACAAAACACAGTAAAACAGCAGTACTCCTTGAAAAACATCCCCACATAAAGCAACTATACCAAACCAGTTAAATTTTAGTTTCTCGCCCTTTGTGGTTTTTTTTCCCCCTTGGGAAAGGAAGTTCCCACACACCCTTCAGTTTTGGGTTTTTTTGTTTTTAACAGAGATATTGTCCTATCCCCATCCTGCTAATTGCTATTTAAAAAGTTTTTCCCCCAACCATTCATAAATAACAGGCGAACTAGTTTTGAAAATCCCAATTTTAGGCCTAAAGTTTCCTAAAACTGATCTCGCCCCCCTCCCCCCAAAAAGGCAGTAATAGCCCTGGGCAAACTGCGTGCATTAATACAACCGGCCGATTGGGCCCCGAGTCTTTCACGAAAAAATTAAACTAACTGCACTGTTCCCAAGTAAATTTTTTTAATCCTAACCACCGGGCCCTTAGTAATCCCAATATGAAGCAGGCACCTATCTCTAATTTTCCCCTTATGGTGTTGGTAACTTGAAACAATAAAAATATCTAAATTGCTTCCCACCAAGAATTTACGCCTCCACAACTGGGGGGAACTCGATCGGGCCCAAAACCCCTAAGATTTCACCACCAATTTTACTCCCTCGATAATAATCCCACAGCCCACAGTCTCGCCAGGTAAATCCGTATCCCCACAGCGAGGCCCTCCCATTTGTTGCTTGCCCCTTCCTCTCCTCTTTTCGAGTCTTCCGGGGGTCTCCAATTTTCACCTCTCAAAATTTTCCATCTCCCCAAATCTTTCCCCCAAATCTGCCACTTTCCTCCCCCATAAACCTCCTTTAAGCACACAAGAACCCATAAAATTTTACTCTCCCCATTGTGGCCTAGAACAATTAAGAAACTTTTTCTGAATTGGTTGGGGGAAAATGTACCCAGACGGGGTGGCCACTCACGTTCAAAGTTATGACTGGCCCTACCCAAACCCAATTCCCAGTCTGCACCTTGCGGTAATCTTAAATAAAAAAAACAAGTTTTTTTCACACCTTTCTTCCAGAATTTTCCCCCCCCCAGGAAAAATAGAGGCAAGTCCCCTTTGCTTCCTCATCCTGTCCGAATTAAACCCACAATTTTGTTTTAAACAAACACCTCCAGCGTTTTCCCTGGTGCCCCACTTTGAAATCTAAGTCCCAAAGGGAACAAACTTTTTTGACTGGTGAGATTTCACCCCCCTGTTGTGTTTTTTTTAAAAGCTTTGAGAAACACCAGGACATCTTCCCTACCTTTACCAGATTTCCCCACAAACCGTTTAACCAAGTTTTTTTTTGTTTTTTTGGTTTACTTAACTACCATCCCTGTGAAATCAAGCCCCAATTCCCCAGTTCAAAACTGGGGGAAAGGGGGCCCAAAAGAACCTACAAATTTTTTTCCCCCCGTAAACAGTTAATGAAACCCTTTCCTGTTGGGGGGGGGGGGGGGGGGGGGGGGTTTCCCCCCCCCCCCCCCCCCCCTAATAGGGAAACCCCCCCTCGGGGGGGGGGGGGGGGGGATTCTTCCCTAAGGTAAAAACAAAAAAACAGGCCCCCTTTTTGCCCTAAAGGGCCTAAATTTTCTATTTTCACTAAGGGTCTTTTTTGTTGGGTGGGGGCTCAAATTACCTTTTGGATTGTAGAACTTTTGGGCATCCCACACCCTGCTAACGAAGGGCTGCGCCTGGATTGGCCATACTTTGTAACCCTACACTTTTTTGTCCACCATCTAAACTGTTAATGTAAACAGTAAATTTGATTACAACTGCCTGGCAATTTTTAAGTTTTTTTTCCTTCCCAATATTGGTTACAAGAAAGTTTTTTTACCGTAGATGGAGGTTAGATGAGGTTTTTTTTTAAAAATTTTTAAACGGTTTCCCAGTTGTTCTTAACCAATTGGTTAATTCCGGCCTTGGGCCTACAACCCTTTTTGTTTCCCAGTGTGTGGGCTCAACTAGGCGTTGGTTTTTTTCCCCCCCCTAACTCCCCAATTTGGCCTTTTAATAATGGATGGAAGCAACCCAAACTCAGTATGGCCCGTAGGTTTTCCCATTTTTTTTAAAAGTCTTTTGGTATGCCCCGGCCAGGAGTTCGAAACCCCCACATCTGGACCCCTTCACCCGGCTGCCAAGTCCCCCCGGGGATGCCTCCTAATCACTTGGAACCATGCCCCCGGGGGATCCCACCCCCGGTTCCCCCCCCCCCCCCCCCAGTTAAATTGGGTCCCCCCAAAAGACGACGTGGGCAATTAATCTTTCCCCCTGCTTCTTTAGCAGTAAGAGTAAAAAGTTTGAATAAAACTTTTTCCTTAACTGTGTGTCCCACACGCCCCTGTTGAAAATTTTATATTGTTTAAAAACAAGTTAAACTGTGGTTAAAATTTAACAATAATTGTTAAACGTTTCAAATCCCAAACTGTGGGAATAAAAATTTTTTTTGGCCCAAAAAAAAAACCTCTTTTTTCACAAATTTTTTGAGACGGTAACAAACTGGAAAAAAAAATACACCGGTTAAAACAAGTCCAAAAAAATATTTGTAGCCACAAAAAAATATTTTTCAATCGTTTTTCCCCTGTTTTTTGAAGCAATACAAGCCAAAATGAGAAAATGGGAATGGGTAAACTTAATTTTTTTTTTTTTGGTGTACCCTTTTTGGTCCACCTTGCCCTGCACTATAATACCTGTCCTTCCTCTGGTGGGGTTCCTTGTTTTCTTGAAGTTTCCCCAACTATCAGACTACGCTATCCGAGTTCCCAAATAAACACTGGACAAAGTTTTCCTTTTGGAATGACACCACCTTAAACGCTTGTCTCCCTGTAAACAATTGAAATTTCTTCCCCCTTTTTGGGATTCGTAGACCGCCAATTTTTTCCCATTGTAAACAGTGGGAAATTTGGAAAAACGGTGGGTTTCCCCCCCCTTACACAAAGTAAGTGATATCAGGTGAAGGAGATTGTAAAAACAGCACCAGCCCCACCGAACAAGGTAATACTGCCCAAGGCTAGAACGTTCGCTAAATTGCACAGTGAAAAAAAAAAACACAATATTTCGAGGAAGTGTAATCCGTTGGGAAATTATTTGGCTGCGCGTTATGGGGGTGGGGGAAAACCACAATTCAGTGGGGCATATTTACAAGACGGGTAAAATTCTCCCAATCATACGCAGTAAAGCGGTGAAAGTTTTTTTTTTAGGACATGACGGATTTAACATTCCCCGTCATACGCCAGCGTTAGCCTGGTCGTTTAATTACATTACGGGCTTTAGGTACCCCCCCTTGGACCGCATGGCGGGAATGGAAAAAATTTTTAAATGTTTTTCCCTGTGGAAAAATGGTCTGTCACTCTCACCCGGGTAAAAATTTTTTAAAAGAAGAAGACAGAACCATTACAAATAGGCCTTCTGTTTAGATAACCAAGAGAAGTTTGTGCCCTTCAAAAGAATAATGAAACTCGGTTCCGTTATCCCCTGAAGCCTCTTTGAAAACATATCCCCTGGAAAGGCCGAAAGTTTGAAAGTTTTACTTCATATTCAAATTTTAAAATTTTTTTATTTATTATTTTAAAATAACCCACTTTATTATGGGGGCGCTCCCCAGATTTATCTTGGCAAGTAAACATAACATTCCAATGGGCAACCATTACACAAAAAAGCATACTTAAAAATAAATGGGGTCTTTAAAGTTTTTTTACGTTTTGGAAAGACCAAAAAGTCCGTACAATTTTTGCAAGAATCCAAAGGCAAAAATCGTTCCATTCTCCACTTCGGTGCCAATCCGACAGTCCAAAAAGGGCACGGTCACCAAAAGTTTAAAACCTTTTGAAAGTTTGGAGGTAAACCTGGAACCGTTTGGGGTTTGTGTTCATGTGAAAACCGTAAGCAGTTACAATAAGTTAACTATCCGATTTTTAAAACCAAAACATTTTCCCCTGAAGGGTAATGTCAGGGTGCTTTTTTGAATTTATGGGACCACACACTTACAAGGGCCCAGACAGAGAAACCTTGTGAAACACTACAAAAAGCGCCCAACTTAACAGGGCAAACCCAATGCAAATTCCCCCCTTTTACAGCCGCGTCCCCCGCGCTAAACCTATCACTTGCAGTTTAATGCATCCAAAGAATGACGCCCCTTTTTGCAAGCCCCAAGCCCTTGGGTGTTTTTTTTTTGAAATTCTCTGACAGAGGGTAAATGCGTTTTTAGTTTTTTGGGGCTGGAAGATTGAAATGAAGAATGGGCCCATTAGCAATAATCTTAAAATGAGATATCCACAAGTGAATAAATAAACGATTTGGTTTTAGCCGGCTTTTCTGTGACAAAACAATTTACCGTATTTTTTTTCCTGATGGTTTTTATGGAAGATTAAAAAAGGCCTGCCCCCACTTTACATTTTCTAAACAATGAAATGAAAGACTTCCCCATGCTTCCAAGGTCCCTCCAATCCAAAGGCACACACAAGATAAATTCCCCTATTCCTTAATTTTGTTAAAAAACTATTTCAGCATCCAATTAAAACTTTGGTGTTTTTATAAACTAGTAAGTGAATACACCCTTTCAATCAAAGCTGTCACTTTTATTGTTTCCCAAACATAATCAATTCATTTTTTTTTTCCTCCCATTGTTTCCAGTTTTTTCCCCCCATAATCTATTCCCTTTTTTGGTCCATCCCCAAGTCTGTGGATATTCTGCCTAGTGAACCAAATTTACTCCCAGATTGGGATACACAAATGTCCCCCCCTGTTCAAACCCCATACCCCCTAGATAATCCGGCACCTGAAAGCTTGTCCCCCCCCCATATAAAGGTCATGGATCCATCAGGGGGGCATATCCCAGTATTTTGAGTTTTTGGGTATCTGTTTAATCTCCAAGAAAGAAGCCCGTGGGCTGGTATAGATATTATTTTAATCAAAAAAAACCGGAGAAAACCAGCAACACGAGGGCCCCTGAAAAGGTCACCGGGGGAAAAAATTGCAAGGTTTTTTTACCTCACCGAGGAACCAAAGAAGTTTTTGTTTAATCTGCACCTTTTGTTTGGGTGTCCCCCCTTCCAGAAACAAATAGTTTCCCCCTTTTTGCCCTCCAAATTAAGAAGAAGGCCTGGTTCCCCGAAGGCCCCCAAAAAACATTTTTGGAAGAAAAACAATTAATACAAATACAGTTAAATGATCCAAACGGTTAATCCCAAAAGCGGCTTTGATAAATCAATGGGCCTTTAATTAATGGTGGGGGGGTTGATTTCAGTCCCCTTTTTTTTGTCCCCCCCATAATTGGAAATCAAAATGTTCACTTTAATTAATTCATTTTTCAAACGGCAGTAACAGTTTTTTTCAGTTTGAATTATGTTTCCACGGTAAAAGCACTTTATGTAAGGAATGGGAAGTAACTCATATGGTAACTTCATCATTACCTGTTCCTAAAATGGCCTTCCCTTTCCCCTCCACAAAAAAAAAAAAACAAAACAAACAAAGAAAAAAATGGAAACTCTAGGCAACCCCCTTGACTGCATATCCCTTTGTAAAGTCCTCTTTTTTAAGGTTTTATTTACCAGCAAGAATTAACCCGCTCCAATAGTCCTTAAGCCCACAAAAGAACTTGGGTTGGAAATGCAAAAATTTAATCCATACTGTACATAGAATTAAGGTCCCATTCTCAAAGAAAAATTACCTTTTTTTTTGCTTGGAACTCCTGTAAGCCCTTGGCCCTTTTTCTCCAAGCAGGAAGCTTCCCCATCATGCCAGGGGGGTTTTTTTCTGCACACTTACCAGTAATTCCCACCATGCAAAAATTTTTACGGCGCCCCCCTAAACAGTAAAAACAAAAAGGGCCACTTGCAAAACAGGGGTGGGGCTACTGTTAACCTCAATGGATGTCAGATTCAGAAACAATTCAAAAAATTTTGACTGGTCCTCACACGTCCCCACAATGGGTCCCCCCCCCCCCCCTCTCATAAGGACTTTCCTTCCATGTCCTCCCTCAGAAAAATCGAAGATTATGGGACAAAACTAATCTATCCCCTAAAAATATTTAATCCTGCCATGTACAAGGCACCTTTTTGCTTTAAGCCCTAGGGCCCCCCATGGGTTCTAGAGGTCAAGCCGGTACGTCAACATTTTTAATGTCCCCCCCCTAGAATAGGCACCCTTAATTAAGTTTTTAAAAAAATGTCCCCAAATAGGGGGTTCACCCCCCCCCACCTAAAGGCTGTTACAATGATTTAACTGTATATGCCACCCCTAATCAAAATGTGTTTTGGTTTTTTTCAACATTCTACCAAGCCCAGTTTTAAATCTTTGTTCCGTAGGAATGTTTTCACCCCCATTGGTAATGCTGACCAAAAATTTTTCCCCATTGGTTTGTTATCTGGTTTGTTTGACATGGTCACAAATGGGCTTGTACTTTGTAGTTTTTGTTTGGTATTACTGGCTTTTTTTTTGAAAGAAAAGTACAAACTGGGGTACATCCCCAAAGATAAAATCCCATAAAATAAAATCCCATAAGGGCACAAGGAAAATGGTGGGGCCCCATGTAAATTGGAAACTTTGCTTCCTCAGAAAAAAAAAAAAAAAACAAATCATTTTTGCTTTTCATGTACAGTGGGTAACAACCATGTACCTGGTATGCCAAAACTCCCAAGGCCTTCTGCCTTTTTTTGGCCCTTTGGGGAGAGAATAAGTTGGGGCTGTCCAAAGCTGCTAATGGTACTGGCAAAACCTGGGGGGATTTTTTTGTTTTGCTTGAAAAAATAATTTGGTAATTGTAAAAACCACAATGTATTGTGCAGTTAAGTTTTTTGTACCACCAGGAAAGTTTTTTTGTTCAATTTAAATGGCCCCTACAAAGTTACTTGGTAAACATTACAAGTGGCCAAGCACAAGTGGCAGTACAAGTTACAAGTTCAGGAACAGAACAAACTGGTATACAGTATTAACAAAGTTCCATTATTTCCCTTTACCCTGAAATTACTTCCCAAAAAACTCAACCCCTGCCAACATTACAACAATGAAACTTCATGGCCAAAACCTTGTTGGGGGTTTTACAGTAGACTATAACAAATTTTTTTTTTATCGAAAGAATAACTCAAATCCTCCGAAAAACTTCCCCAGATCTTTTTTTTGAATTATTTTTTTTGGTGTTTGTAAAATTTGAATTTGTTTAATTCTCTTGTTTGGACCCTCATTTCATCGGATTTTCCCTGGTCCACAGAAATTCTAGATCTCGGGAGGTTTGCATTAATCACCCTGTCTTGGATGGGAGTTAGGTGTTTTCCCCTGGGACATAATGTACAACATAAACCTGGCAAAACTTTGCCCCTCACAACTCCTGGGACCACTTACCTAGAAAAATGTGCTTTTTTAGTAACCAGTTTATCCTCTTAAGTAAATGGCAAAAGATAACAAATTGAATGAATATAAAATAACCCAGAAACTTTTGATTGTTTTTCCCTTCTACTGTAAACTTTTCTTTGTGCCCCATTTTTTGAAAGGTTTTGCCTTGTCAGTTTTTGGTTTTTATTCTCTTTTGTACAATATTATAGGTAACAAGTTTTTTGCAAATGTTTTTTTTTCACTGGTTCCAGAATTTTGGTAACAATTTTTTTAGGTTAAAAGCCCACAGCAACGTTTTGGTTCCCCTCCTTAATTAAGCTTCAACAAAGATAAATTTTGGTAGAGTACTTTAGAAATTGTTTTGGGCCAACACATTTGCCAACCCACATTTTCCAAGTTGGTTTTTACACCTGGGAGAAGCCCCAAGAGAAGGGACCAAACCCTTTTTTTACAGTACATACAGTGAAAAAAAAAACTGTTAACTGTAAAACAATTGATGTTTTTTTTATTTGCTTAACTCCCTTCAGAATCTCTAATGGATTTTATCTGGGTCCACACCACATAGGGTTTTTTAATGAAGGGAAAGGTGTTGTCAGTCACAAAGCAAAACCAACAAGTGGGCCCCCCATATACAACTAAATATAGATGAAAGAACCTATTTTTGCCCTGTTTCCCTGTTTTTGGATTTTTTAGTTGTTTAAAATAATTTGAAAACCAATCCTTTTTTAGTTCTGCTTTTTTGTTTGGGGAATATGTAGTAACGAGACCTGTACTGCTCTAGTTGTTTTTTTTAAAAGCATAATAATTTTTTCAAAGGGGCTAACATAAAAGCGTCCCCCCCACATTTCCTGTTTTAAGTAATTTTTTAAAGATGTATAATTTGTTTTTGTGTTTTTTTTGTTTTGTGTTTTTTCTTCAAAGGGTTCCCCCCTTGATAAGGCCCAGATAAGGAATTTGACTGGACAAAGCAAAAGCTTGAGAGACAGTGTGTAAGAAGCAATCGGGTGGGAAGAGCAACTCCTTAATTTTTCTGCCCCCAATTGGGGCCCTTTGTCCATGGAAAAGGGGAATTAGAAAGAGATTTCACAAAGAAGGTTTATTGGGTTTGAAAGGATCCCAGCCCCTAGATCCAAGGCCTTTCCCAACTCAGCACAGGAAAATCTGCCCTTTTCCTTGTGACCAATGCCCCAAGAATGGTGGGCCAAAATAAATCCACCAAAGTTGGGGAAAAGAAGGAGATTTTTAGTAGGTTTTTGATTTTGGCCGTTATTTTGCGTGCACAGTAACACACAAAAACACATCCCAAAAGTTAGGTTTTTTTTTTTTTCCCCCCCTCGTCAAAGAAAAAAGATAAAGCCAAAATAAAGAAAAAAGAGAGCTGCTGTTTTTTTCCAACACGCCCGTTTTCACCAAAAAGGGGAATGCAAATACTAACTCCCCTTATTCAGCAACCCCTCACAAGAAGGACAGGAACCTCCTTTTCCAATTTTTAGTAAGTCCTTAAAAAAATCCTTTTTTATAAAAGTTTTTCCCAGCTGGTTGGAAAAGGTAACTGTCCCCCCACCCCAATGCTTTTCCTCCCTTTCAGTCCCACAAGTAAAACCCCACATTTTTTTGAAGGAACACATCCAGCTTTTTTGGTTAAATATCACTTTTTTTCCGAAAATTCCAAAGAAAGAATGGTTTTTCTATTCGAGTTTTGTCATAATTAAATGATATAAATTTTTATTAAGAATACTTTGGCATTTTGGATTCAACTTTGGGAATTTTGTTTTCCGTGCAATACCCCAGGTGTGGGGAAAAGCATCTTTCCGAATGTTTTTCTAAAAGAGGGACAAGTGA
The DNA here is from genome assembly GCA_029531755.1 of Holothuria leucospilota. Taxonomy (NCBI): domain Eukaryota; kingdom Metazoa; phylum Echinodermata; class Holothuroidea; order Aspidochirotida; family Holothuriidae; genus Holothuria; species Holothuria leucospilota. The sequence continues at coordinate 26,636,633 of CM055978.1, forward strand.
TGAAAAAACAATGTTTTTTCCTTGAGTGTGTTTCCCCCCCTGGAAAATTTTTAAGGCCCTATTCCCCTGCTTGGGGATATGAGACATCCTGCTACTTGCAACGAAAAAAGAATGAAGAAGGTATCAGGTATTCAGAGAGAATTTTGAAACAGAAAACCTGGGTTTTGACCCATTTACAGTAAAAATCCAGGGTTTTGGGTGCTAGGGATTTTTTTTTTGCCCCCCTCTCCTTAATGGATGAAGGGGGAGGGCAGAGGTAGAGATTAAAACTTCCTGGATAGGAAAGGCCAGTAACCTGAAAGCCCCAAAAAGGGTGATGGGGGGTTTTTTTGTTGCCCTGGAAAAACGATTCCGTGTAGGGAAATTTTTCTTATGCAAATGGCCCAAAGTGGGCTGGGTTTTCTTCCCTTAAAGAAAATTTGAAAAATTTAGGTTTTTTTAAAATTGAAGAATAATTTGCAAAAATTTGAAAAAAATTTGAAGTTTTCTGTGTTTTTGGAAAAAAATTTTTGTGATTCCCTTGAAAAGGACCAAAAATAATATCAATTGTTTCCCCCCGAAAGTGAAACACCTGTTAGCCCATTTGGGAAGTTGTTACAGTAACTGTTAACAATGGCCATTTATTTTTGTTTTTCCTGGCAAAAGGCCTTCCCCCTGCCCAGAACTGGAAAAGTTTTTCCCCCAAATGCCTTTATGGAGGCCGGCGGGGTCCAGCCTTCCCCTAGTGGAGGAGGCCCCCCCTTCCCCCACCCCCACCAACCCCACCCACCCCACCCCACCCTTCCCCTCCCTTAGTACTAAGTCTGTTTCAGGTAATCTATTAATAGCTTTTCCCATTGGTGGGATGGGGGTCCAAATGTCTGTGGGAATTTGTTGTTGTAGTTGAACACATATATTAAATTACTGTTATAACAGTTGGGGGCTTTTTTTTTGGAGTGGATGAAAACAGTAAACTGCAAGTATAAACACAACTTCTACCTATCTTTTTTGCCACTAACTTTTAACTCTCCCCCTGGCAATGAAAGAAAAAAAATGGTCAAAAAAAACATGGAAAAAAAGAAAACAAAAAAAACATGGATTTTAAAAATTTTTGTGTGTGAATCGCCCAAAAGAAACCTTGTTATTGTGCTTGGCATACAATGCCCAAATGTAGGGTATTTGTGCAGTAAATGTCATCAGTAATGGAAATTGGCGGTTTCAGACATTGTACCTGTGTGGGATGGTTACATAGGCAGATATCTGGTACCGTAGTGGTACTAATATCACTGGGAAATGATCAATACTTTGTGATCTAGAGGAAGCCATTCATATGTGCAATGACAACTAATCTTGTTTGTTACAGATCTTAAAGTATGTTCATTGTTTTCATACAGATGATGTAATTTATCAACCACAGAGAGCCAGAAGTAAACAAGTTAGGACAGTTTCATCTGAAGCCACTTCATCTCACCAGAGTATATCAAACACTCAAAAACAAATTGGTTCCAGGGCAGTTCCATCAAATTCCAGATCCCCTTGGGCTTTAGCAGGAGTTCCTAGACCTGTGAAGAAAGCTGCTAGCCCAAGGGGAAGGGGAAGAGCAAAAGAACCTGTACCAGGTAATGACAGCAGGAATGACAGATCTACTAATCCAGAACCCAGAGTAACCTCAAAGTTGGGACCAGTGTCAGTTGAGCATGACATCGAAGCTCCTTTTGAGAAGAAGTTTGTGGATGAAATAAGACAGGTAATTAGTATTACTGTGTAACTGCTGCATGAACTCAAGTTAGTACCCAGGTATTTGCAATCATTATTGGTGAGTTAGTTAGTTAGATGAGGTTAAACAGCCCAGTTTCCAACCAATTGGTTCAAGTTGAGTTTTCTTGTTTTGCAAGTTTTGAAAGTAGTGTAAATCACCTGGCTGTATTTGGGATGTTTGCAGTTTATATTCAGTAGTTTTCCTTCAGTTAATGCATGGCTACAGTTCTCTGACATGGTCGGTTCATGTACTTGGAAGCAGTAATGCGGGTGCTGTAATTGGCTTATATACATAATAACTTTCGGCTGGCTAGTACTCCACACAATGTGCCTGTGGTAATATGGTGACATCATTGGCCACTGGTCACCAACTTCAAAAATATTGCGGTTGCCCAAGCCTACTGTAGTTAAGTATTATTCACAGTTATGGCACCTCCAACAAATATATAATTTAAAATCTCCTTTGTTTTCTGTATTTTAATGCATTCTTTTCACTTTCTCCCAGATTCTGGATCAACATCCTGAAGGAGTCTGGTCTATTGAACTTCCTGAAAAATATAAGGTAAAATTTGAAAAGATACATTTATATTGATAGGTGCACTTAACTAACTTTTACTATAGTGCAACCTGTAGTGTGACTTGGTTTAGAGAATTTTTACCTTTCAGTGAACTGCCACTGCTGGTCAAGTGGTTGGGCCGGACCACAGGACACAGAAATGCCAACCACCACTAAGCTCAGAAAGTGTTCTTTTCTGACCAGCACCGATTTCAGATAACAATATTAACAGAAAAAATTTAATTTTTGCTTCCCAGGATATGTATCTCTTTGCCACCATGCTGTTCCACTGTTTCACTTCTCAGTATAAAACTTCCACCAACTTCAAGACACAAACATCAATTCGTTTTGATGAAGGGCACAGAGATTTCCACTTATTGTAACTAGGAATGTGTAAAACTGGTGTATTGTCTTTTGTGTGGAGGCAAATTTGTCATTTTTGGAAAGGTGTCTCCCCAACCTATTTGGTGTGTAGGACAACCAACACCACAGCTTATATTTAGACCCTCGTTATGGACCCTTGAATAGAAAGCTGCCAGCACTTCAGAATTCCTGGACAGAATCCTAGCCCAACATGTAAGATTGCACTGTAATTCCTATCTTTTCTCCTACAGAATCTTACAGGCAGGGTTTTCACTGACCCGGGCACCCGGGTCAATGACGCACAACTTTTGATTTTGACGCACAGACACAAAACTTCTGGGGTCAGACTGATGCACAGCTTTTTCACCCCAAGAATCAGTAGTGATAAAGCAATTTCACCAACACATTCATTGTGCAAATTTACTCACAAAATTCAGCACTCTCCAGTTCCCAACTTTGTTCTGTGAGACATTTTCCACCTCTTTGTATGTGCATAATAAAAAATCCTGATAAAAAAACTATCGCTGGCAACAGTACGGAGCTACCTCCATTTCACGTATACATTAACGCCTAATTAACTGCAGCACCGCATGCACCTGGTTACATGATTTTTTTAAAGAAAAACCCTTTTGAAACTCGAAATGAGTGCAGGTGTATTGTAAACAGATCACAGATATCAGCATGCGTAGATGATCGGAGTGTTCTGGTTTTATTTTGACCCCTTCTCTTTTAGTTTTGACTCTTGTAAATTTTTTCTAAAGGGTGAGTGACTCCTGAAAGAAAGTGATGAGTGAAAACCTTGTTACAGGCAAATCACTACAGTCTTTTCTGTGCGGTATAGCAATGTAATATCTTACTTTTCATGTAAGATGACAATGTAATTTCTAACTTTTTTCCTACAGAATCTTACAGGCAAATCATTACAGTTCTTTTCTATGGGGTACTACAGTGTGATTGAGCTTGTGTCTGCAATGCCGGATGTCGTAACAGTAGTCAGAGAGGACAACAGTGACTGGAAGCTGTATGATGCTAGGAAAAAAACAATTGAAACAACTCCAGAACCACCATCTCAAGGTTCAAAACAAAGTTTGATGCATTTTTTTAATTAATACATTTTGTTTAAGTATGAAAAGTATCCATCCAAGTCTTTCAGTGGTGTATGCTTTATTCTTTTTTCTTTTGTAAAGAATGGAACACTGTTGAAAAGCAGTGCGTACTTTTTGAAATTATATGCTCACTTTTTTCTCACAAATGATGTTAACAGAATTAAATACAAGAATTGGTAACTTGCTGCTGGCCCATTTAATGTTGTGTTACATTTTTCAGGGATTTTGTTAACCTCCTCATCAGAAAACATGTGCATGGTACTAAAATATGTGCATATTCACATATAAATGTTTGTCTGAAGGCAAGTCCTTAGGAGAAAATTTAAGAGGTTAATGTGCTGTTGCTGCTATAATACAGTATGACAATACATGTGTTACATCAGACTAGTTGAGAAATTTTAATTCTATTTTCTACTCAAAGGTTCTCTGAATTTATTTGAAACATCAAATAGAAAGCATTTCTATTAAAAGAAAACTGTTTGCTAATAATATGTATGAATTGGCAATGCAGCAGATTTCCCTTTTGCACAAATACTATATGACAAAATGTTTCGTATGTTTTGTTATGTGTGTTTACACAGTTTTGTGCTCTATGTGTGTATTTTAGTCTCATTATGAATTTCTTATATATATAGTAATGTTAAGTTTAGTGAGAGACATATTTGCTGGAATGCCAAACACAAACAACAAAAGCTTGTAATTGTACACTGAGTCAGACAACCCTTACAGGGCTGTACAATTTCTGGCATTCTACTACAGTGAGATTACTGTATTTGTTTGACTAACCACTTCTAAGCCCCACCTAATATTATTTTGTCTTACATGTAGGTTGTGAGGCCTTTCAAAATGTGCATGTAGTTATTACATTGGAATTTTTAAACATGTTTGTTTTTTTCTGGTGAAGGAGCTACCATAGCCCTGGATTTCTTAGAGAAAGAAATTAAGGAAGAGCGTTCTACAGGTAGGGGATTACAGAACAGTTGATTCAGGCCTCTGTAGGAACATGTTTTGGAGTACTTGAACCAGAATTCAAACCAGGAAAGTTCGTCAGTATCTGTTTGTCGTGTTTTCTGTATTTTTTGCAGATTTTCCGAAGAAGATGTTACTTCTAGTGGGATAGATGAATACTGCTCTTTAGATCGGTGAAGGGGGAATTGAGGGCCACTCTTAGAGGAATTCAGTGATGGTATACTTCTAGAAGAATTGACATCTGCGATAGGGGCTTGAAATGGTTTCCTCAGTGGTATTGTTTTGGATGTTGCTGAGGTGTAGAGGTTGGATGAGTGTCCTCTTCAAACCTGCATTTTAACATTTAAACTGGACACAGGAAAATACAAGTAAATATGACCTCAGGACCAAATAAAGGGGTTGAGACAATAAAGGGGTCCTTCATCCCAGCTAGATTCTTTCGAAACAATCATCATTTGGGACCTTGCAAGGGTTCTATTATTCGGCTCAGTTTTTCCTCAAAACTTCTGTTCTCATTTCTCTGGATGTGTAGTGTTGCAATGTGGACAATAACATTTCATATGATGGCAATTGTCATTTGTGAGTCGGTATCCAATGAGTCAGTTGTGTTCATGGTAGTCAGGGGTCTGGAATGCTTGGCCTGTGTCAGTCAATGTTCTTTATCAGGTCCATTGTCTTATGTGGTCAATTTGCCTTGGGTGGTTTAAAAAAAAGGGATTTCATGTTTAATGTTAGTCATTGTTTCATCCTAGTGTCTTGTGCTGGTGAGTGAATTGCTTAAAGAGAGACAACTGCATCATAATTATACTAAATAGTCCGGAGATAGAGATAGAGTCAGATGAGGTTTTACGGCTCAGTTTCCGACAATTGGTTTAAGTCGGTCCGGCCATGGTCTTTTTTCCAGTTGTGGCTCACTGGCTTGTTTTCCCTACTCCATTGCTTATGCTGAGCACCAAGCACAATGGCAGTAGGTTCCATTTTTAAAGTCTTCGGTATGACCCGGCCAGGGGTCGAACCCCAGACCTTCCAGCTGCAAGTCGGATGCTCTAACCACTTGACCATGCAGTCAGTCTAAATAGTCCTGAGTGAGTCAGGTGGCCTGTGTGAGTTATTTGTGCCATGTTGGTAAAAGATTTCATATTAGTCATTGTTTCATGTTAAGTTCATTGTCCTGTGTGAGTCAGTTGCCTTATGAGTCAAGTGTTTCATGTTTATTGGTAATTGTGCTGAGTGAGTCAGGTGGTCTGTGTGAGTCAATTGTTCCATGTTGATAAAAGATTACATGTTAGTCATTGTTTCATATTAGTTCACTGTCTTTTGAAAATCAGTTGCCTCATGAGAGTCAAATATTCCCTATGAGTCAGGTGTCCTTGTGTGGATTGCTTTTATCAACTTGTCCTGACTCAAGCCATCCTTGTTACTGTAAGGTTTACTGTAGGTTTTATCACTGCACAGTGTAAGTTTGTGATGAAAATATGCTTTGGGAAAGCATGGTCTTTGTGTCTAGCATTATAACTTTCATATGAGTTTGACCTAACAGAGTGAGAGAGGACCTTTGAACATGGGTTTTCTGTAAGGGGCTTGTTTCTCCCCATTAAAGTGGTGAGATGTCCATTCAAATGACAAGTATTTGCATTGTTAAATGTTTTATCATATAAATTTATTGCCTTCTTTGCAGAATAAATACTCCAAAATGTTGCCTTGAAGCAGCATTGGATCACGAGATTGATTCACTTAATTCTATCATTCTGATGTTGTAAAGGTTTTGTACAAAGGCTCATGGTAAGATTCAATTTGAAGTATTCTGTGAAAACTATTCAACTACTTTGGATTATGTTGTAGGACTATGTCTTAGTGCAAATGACAGTCTTCCCCGACAGATGTAATGGAGGAGAGGCAGAGGAGGGAGGAAATCGGATGCTCCCTGGTTCTGTGCTAAATGGTGGGATTGGAGCAAAATAATGATACACCATGATATCATGCACTGAGTGTACAGTACAAGTAGTTTCAAGAAGTGCCACAGGGTGCATCAGTACAAACATTTTATATTCTTGCATTGTGGAGTAGTACAGTATGAAACTAGAGATTATGTGATTCTGTAACTTAAACGACAAGGGAGATTATTATCATAGGAACAATCATGTTGATGTGAGGTGTGTTCGTTAGTCTTTGAGATGTCCTAACCTTCAATTTTTTGTGAGAGGAATAGAACATAAACTTTATTCTTGAACTTGGTATTGATTTTGTGTAAAGGAGTAAGTTTTTTATTGAACAGAAAACCATACCTGTAGTCCATAGTACAGCAGCAAGACCAGAATAAATGGCTGTTACGTACCATGTTTATCACATTCATGCAGCAGTAAGCAATCATGTAGCAGTCAGCCCTTTTTAACAGCAGTCAGCTATCATGTAGCAGTCAGCAGTCATATAGCATGTCGTGTAGCAGTCAGCAATTGTGTAACATGTCATGCCACAGTGAGCAGTCATGTAGATGTCGGCAATCGTGTAGCAGTCAACAGGCCTGTAGCATGTCATGTAGCAGTCAGCAGTCCCATTACATGTCATGTAGCAGTCAGCAATTGTGTTGCAGTCAGCATTCATGTAGCACTCAGCACCCATGTAGCAGTCAGTAGCGTCAGCAGTATGTAAAGTCACGAATGTGCAGTAGTCAGTTAGTATATAGCAGTCAGCAATGATTTCGTAGCACGTCAGCAGTTATTTAGCCAGTCAGCAGTACCGTATCTCTTCTAACATAGCCGGCCGGGTGGGGGGGTGATGCCATTTTGAAAAGGGGGGCGTTTATTTGAGAGTTTATTTTTAAAAAATAACTTACTGCATAAGATTACACTAGTTTCTACAAACAAGCTACGAGTTTCTTAGGGGGGGATGAAGAGTGTGAAGGATTAACTTGCAAGGACACCCCCCCCCCCACCCCCCCCCCCCCCACCCTCTAGCCCCCCCCCCCCCTCGCGCCCCCCCTCACACCCCCCACCCCACACACACCCCCCCCCACCCCCCACCCCCCCCCCCCCCCACCCCCCCCCCCCCCCACCCACCCCCCCCCCCACCCCCCACCAACCACACCCCCCCACACCCACCACCCCCCCCACCCCCCCCCCCCCCCCCCCCCCCCCGACCCCCCACCCCCCCCCCCCCCCACCCCCCCCCCCCCCCACCCCCCACTCTGAATTTTGAATAAAGTCTGATAGATTGTGACAAACTTAATGTGTTTTAGAACAAATTCAAATCAACCTTTAAAAAATTTTCATAACAATTGCACATCATGATGGCTGCTATCAAGCCTGGCAAGTGCCATTTTCGGCGATCTGGGATGTATTAAAATCTCAAATTTTCTCGGTTTGCTCCCGGTAATAAGTGGGATTCAAACTTACAATCCTCGGAGCCCAAGTCTGGCCAGCTCAGCTAATCCGTCCTCACAGAAATGTGTTTTAGAATAAAATCAAATCAAGCTTTACATTTTTTCACAAAAATTGCATATCTTGATGGCTGCTATCGCACCTGGCAATTGTCATTTCCGGCGATCTGGGATGTTTTCAATCTCAAATTTTCTAGGTACGCTCCGTGCCACCCTATGGTGGCGCTCCGCTTAGATAGTAAACGGGAGTCCCCCTCCCCAACCCCCCAAAAATAACTCCAGTCCAGTCCTCCAGAGCCTCCAAAACAAAAATTTTAGCTACACCACTGCTGCATGGATGTTGATGTTGTAGTTCTTTCCTTTTTCTTTGAATATTTATTTTTATTTTGCTTAAATTAAAATCGGAAAAATTATAATGAGCAAATATGATGTTCTGGTGTGGGAAGGGGGATCAAGGTCGAGAAATTGCATCTGGTCTGCCCCCCCCCCTCCCCAATGTCAAACATCTTCCTACGCCGCTGATGAAAGTAAGCTATTTACCTGTTTACACTATATACAGTTGCTGATCGAATGAAGTTAACGCAATGAGTGAAGCCTGAATAGTGAGTGCGGGTTGCACTCCGCTGCTGTCTGTCGGCAAACTAATTCCCATCACCAAACACTAGAATAACGCCCTGACCCTTTGTTCAAGATTATTATGGGATGATATCTACTATCTATGCACCAGCTTCATTACTTCAGGAGAACAGTTGGTGCACGATACGTCCTGGCTGGTCAGCTGGTGTTTAGCCTTCCTACACTTACGTACATAGCACACAGAAGAACCAGTTGCAGGCACAACCAGGCGCGGATCCCGAAATTTTGAGGGGGGGGGGCCCAAGATGGAAAATCTCATGTGCACCGAAGGTGCACCACGAGCGCGAAGCGCGAGTTCCTACGCGTGGGGTCCAGGGGCCCGCGTTAGGGCCCCTGGGCGGGGGTCAGCTGCTGGCGGAGCCCACTGAGGTCTTGGGGGTCCATGGGGCGAAAGCCAGGACCCGAAGCTCTCGCAATATCCTCGTATTTTTTAAGAGCACAGAAATTCGGCTGCCAGTTCTTATGTCAGTGAGATTTTTATAATACCTTTTTCAGTGTTAGTATGGAATTATGATGTGTGATGGCTCAGTATAACGTTTGCCTATTATATGCACCATTTGCACAGAAAGTGCCGAAGAATGCTAGCGTTTATCTTAAACACTTACACACCAAACATCATGAGGGCCATTGTAATATACTTGAAATGATTTTTGCCATAATGGCAGCCTGCCAGTATTTTATTTACGTTTTATACGGTAATTTCGGGTATAGGAACGTCAGACCGAATACAAATTGTCGCGCGAAAGCGCTCCGAAAATTGTTGAAATTTACATTTTAAAACCATTGCTATGACTAACGGTGTCCCATTATGTGTGGTCCTATCAACTAGAAGGTGGGTTCGATACTAAGTTTTCACGTTCCTCACAAGAAGAGGAGGGTGAAAAAAAAAAATGGAATACCAGTTGCCTTTATCATCCTTACAATGTTGGGCGTCCTCTTGAAATATAAGTTTATGGCCCACACGAATAATCTGGCTGTTTCTAGAAAACACCCCACCTGATGAGTAATGCGTATACGTTTGGGACCCTTATTTGATAGTAAACGGGGCAATTCAAAGGCTGAAAGTGCACAGATCAAGCAAAAATCAAGGAAAATATTGAGATCAGGACTTTGGCAACAAAAATCGTGAAATGATTTTCAAATGATTTTTTTGGTAAAAAGCTGACTAACCAAATGAATCATCACTCAATTAAAATAATGTACCTCTCTCCGTAAGCGTAAAACAATTGCGCGCGAAAGCGCGCCGAAAATTTTCGGTATAAATCAGCCTCACGGGAGCTAGGTCTATGCTTAATTGTACACTGAGAAAGGGGGAACCAACCATGACTGTCCACAACCTGACATCCATTTTTAGGGAGGGACCGAGATGATAATATCACCGTTCTTTATGGATTTCCTGAAGGGCTATACCCTTCAGGAAATCTATGACCGATGGTTGCCGGCGGGAGGTTCGGTGCCGTTCGATTGGGGTGAACCGCATTGTACTATCTACTACTAAAAACCGGGGCCTTTGTAGGCAAATTGGATAAAATTTTTGTATACGCTATATACAAGACGTGGGAAGAGCCCTGTTTCTTAGTACCTGAGAGTGCCAATCCCAGGAATGTGCGTTTTACCCTACCCTTTGAGCAAATTTTTTGTTTTAATTTTTAGGGGGCCTATATTGCAAAATAGTGGTATCTTTGGGTCATATCTAAAGTGATTGTATGTTTACAAAATGTCCACAAATTTCGAGTGCGATTCCAAATTTTTGTTGCGGGGTGAAAAGGGGGAGTAAGGATACGGGATTAATATATTGCCTTCACAAAACCGTCCTTAAGTCCTCAGGAAAATCATGGGCGTGGATCAATCTCCAAAAGTGAGGGGGGGGGGGGGACACTTTTTCACATTTTGTGAATCGCCGTCCTGGTGGCCAAAATGAAGCAGTCCGGTGGTAGCAAGAATTTCGCGCTACACCCAGGGAGGCAATAACCCTTTTGTTGATCTGTCGGCATGGGGAGGGAAATGTTTCTAGAGCTGCCCATGCCCTCAAGATAGCGATTTGGTGTGTCTGCAAACAAAAGTGTAGGATTTTAAGGTTATTTTTCTTCTAAAAATTTCGTTTTCCCCAATAGGATAATTGACAGTCATGTTCCATCAATTTTTGGGGCCACAAAAGGGAAGGGGGCACTTTTTGGACGATGTTCCCCCTTCCAAACAAGTGAGAGGGCGCGGGGACGCGTCCCTCCGTCCCCCCACGACTCCACGCCCTATGGGGAAAATTGTTCACCACGCAATTACTACCCTGCGTCGGAGTCCACAGAAACTTATTTTTTGACCGGGACTATAATAAAACTTTTACCTTACATTTTAAACACGGATATCGCAAGGTTGACAGAGAACAGTATAGAGCCTTCCCGAGAGCATCTTTTTTGATATTTAGTTACAGTATACAACAATAAGACCCCCCCTTGTGGACCAAACGGGATTCTACAACTACCCGACCATTCCACATGTGGAGTGAGCAATATTGATATATCACCTTCTTTTTAGGTAGGCTATAGCAACGAGGGGATGGTGGACAGGCAACACAAAAATTGGATTTAACAGAAAAGATTTACGACGTTATTGACCAGTAGCGGGAATGTTTTGGAAAATAAGGCAACGGACAGATTGCGTTTCTTTCAATCTTTCAAAATCATGTGCTAGAAAACTAGACTTAGTCAAAGATCCCATAACATGATGAGAGCCCTTAACAGAGAAGGAAACATGTACTTTTTAGGAAAATGTTTGCCATTGGGAATAATTTCTTTTCTATTGGCGTCCATAGCTTTGTCAATCGGTATATGAAATCGGGTGTAAACCCTGTCGTATGCGCTGTCGAAGCGCGCCGAAATTTCCGAATATCCCAATATTAGTCCCATGACAAAACCTGCATCGGAAAAACTGTCACTTTCTTCCACCAACAACTATCGCTATTCAGAAAACGAATCTTCTCGACTGAGAATTCTTAAAAAAAAGCACTTTTGCTCCTTCTGTTCCCCTTGAGTAGTTACCGAAAGCTACGAGATGATCAACGAACAAGTCTGGACAAACACAAGGCTTGACGCTAGCGGCAGCGTGCCAAAAAGCATATTTGGAATTTGTCCAAGTAAATTTGTCCAAAAACTTACTGATAGTTTGAGAACAGTTTGGTGAAAGAAAATGGTTAGTAACAATAACCAGCAATCATCAGAAAAATTTACATCATCAGTACACCCTCCACAGAATCTGTGGCTTAAACAATCTTTTTGGGACCATTTTAAACAAATTTTCACAGCAAGAATCGATTCTTCCATAGGGGAGGGAGACACCACGCCACCACATTCGCCCCACTGCGTGGCCGAGCGCCAACTTGTCTGTAGCTTAAAAGTACTTTTGAGTTCATTTGTTAAAACTTTTTCAGAACAGTTTCGAAAATCGAATAGCGTATGAATCGCCGCTACTTGTTGCCTCAACAGGCTGGTGCCACTGTGCACCCAATTAGCACGTCACCTGACATCTATAATTGTCATCTGTATTTCCAATTCTGCAAGGACCATCTGTATGGCCGACCTTTTAAAACTGTTGCCTCTCAATCCCTCTAGATTACAAAAAGAAAGCTTTTCACTCTTTAACACAAAATTGTTACCTAAATTTCAGCACAGCTAGCCGGGGTCCATCACTGCCAGATCACAGATGTTTACTCCCTTTAGATCTTATAGTCCAAGGATTTCATTACTCCAGCTATTCACCTCGGTTTTCGAACATTGTAGCTCTCCTTTATCGTCGCCAACCACTTTGAAAGATAAGATATCTAAAGAGGATAATACCAGCTATAGCTCCACCCAAGCCCTACAGAAAATATATACTTTGAATACGTTCCTTGAGACACTTTTATTCATTTTTTGCTCTCTAATTTTTCTTTCTTTTCTCTCCTTTTCTTTTTTCTTTTTTCTTCCTTTCTCTTTCTCCGTTCGTTTTTTTTTCCGTGGCAGAGGTGGGCCCCGGGCCCGCTTGGCCCCCACCAGGGCCCCCCCCCTGGAATCCGAGGCGCCTGGGCACAACCCTTGTCAGGTCAAGCCATAAATTGTGTCCTCGTTGCTGACCTACTGGACGCTATCTGCTATCTCAACTGCCAGCAAACATTAACTCCTTCTGTGCGTCAAAACAAGGTCACATTCCCACTCTAAACCTTTACAACAACCACCCGCAAAAAAGGGTATGCTAAAAATATTCACCGTTGTTACCAAAATTTTGGATGGCAGCGAGATCTTCCAAAGCAAATTTCCACCGTCAGGCAGTTTTTAGTTTTTGTCTGGGAGCTGCCCCCCTCATTTCAACACCACAACCCCATTAGTCACTGTCCCTTGTACCCTCCGCTTGAACTCCTAGTTTTTCTTTTAAGTAAAAACGTATCGACCCTACGGTGACATTGACGCGTGCATGAAAAGGACACATGAGAAAGTAAACAAAACACTTGCCTCCTACTGGAAATACTGAAATAGATTAAAGAATGCTGGGAATATGACAAAAATCGTCATAAAAAGCAGGTCACTCAAAGTATTGCAATAAATTTGGTAAATGCAGCTACAAAGACAAAGGATTAGCAATCAATTTACAACCAGGGGCGCACAAAATTCTCTGTTTGAGAGTGGGTAAATGAACAACGAATATGGTGTAACGCGGTGGCATTCTGACACTGCGCACAGGCGTTAGCGTGCACCCGGCGAGCGCGAAGCGCGAAAGCGCCCTTCCTGGGTGGGGTCCTCTGGGGCCCGCCTTAGGCCCCTGGTGGGGTCCCCCTAGGCGGCCAAAAGCTCCGCGTTGGGGGGGTCCACGGGGTCGAAGCCCCCGGAAGCTCCTGGTTTTTAGTATTTCAAAGATAGCTGCAGAAAGATTTATTTGTGAACGGGAAGTTTTTTCAGTGTTAAAGGCTTTCTGGGTTTTAGAACATTTACACTTGCACACCCATAGGGTTAGTTTAGGGGGCACAAAGTTAATACTACTGAATGTGCTTCACGAACACCGGGGTAACAAAATGCAGAGAATAGATCGCTCTGGCCACTAGATTAGGAACACCGAACCCCCACAACGTGAAGGTTATAACTAAGACAATGTCTTAAGTGTTTTTCGACTGAAAATTGATTCGTCCTGGCGCCGGGTTTCAGCTTTCCATGATGATATTCCTACGGCCTTGGTCAACAGACATTCAAATACTATGTCAGTTAGCCTATAGCCTATAATTGTGTTGTTGTCATGTGTTGTTATCAAAGGGATGTCAAAAGTGACCAAGCGGCGAAAAAAATGAGTATTGCTATTCACATGTTTTGGGGAGCCAAATTAGGGTTTGCCCCCACTTTTTCACTTGAGGGGAAAAAGGCCCCCTTGCCCCCGGGATTTGCGCCCCTGATTTACAAGAAGCTAAAGCGTACACATCACAATGAGAGTACTATACAGAAGGTAAAAAGTGCGAAGGATTAAAATGCAAGCAATATGATTAGAAGCAATAGACATACAAGTGTATAACCAGCATTTGCCCCGGTTTCACACCAGTGTTGCAGTAGCCGTATTCGAGTACAAGTTTGCGCACTCATGACCTGGTACCCTTATGTAACATACGCTAGGTTTCGTGCGTATAGTTATACGTGTAAATATAACATAAATTACTGAGGGTTTAGTGCGCTGGTTGGCCTTCAGATTTTACCGGTGGGTTCTCAAATAAGGGGGTCCCTGCCGCGAATTTGACGGGGAATGAAATACACTTCATTTTGGGTGTTCGTACTAGAACTTATATCAAGTATGGCAAATCATCAAACTGGGGCAACGTTAAGACGGTCGCCGGATCCAACGTCTGGGTATGATCCTGACCATTTACTCGGTCCAGGCGTCCCTCCTGTATTCATCCGTTCAACACCAGTTTAAGTTCCGTCTCAAAGATTATCCGTCAGCGGATCTTAATTAGTCACTGGTCTCTCCACAACGCACTATTTATTCGCGGGGCGCATCTAAGGTCCCGGTGCAACACCGTTGTGAGAATGTTACGTCTCACATAAATAAGACAAATTCGTAACAACGCAAGACACAATCCGGTTGGAGTTTCAACGCCGAGATAGGTATATTTAACGAAATATGTTCGCACGAAGAAATCCTTCCCCAAAATAAGCGCTAGTGATGTAAAAGATGGCGTTAATTTCACTCGAAAAAGGGGTTGTATTTATCTGAGTTTCATGTAGAGTATCGGGATATTTTTTTATACGGCATCAAAGTGAAAATTATCCAAAGCTATACAAATCTTAATAGAGCCAAGTGTTGATGAACCCTCTCTACCCTCTCGTTTGGTAGCCAAATGGGGTTCTCCCAGTTGGCTGCTAGGCTAGAACATTGTTTCGTGGGTGGGGGAGGGGGCAGAACTGCAAAAAGAATTCCGACATATTATCTTGATAGTTGTACGATTCAAAATTCTGGGGACCTTTTTTTTTTCTTTTTCTTTTTTTTTGCTTTCCGGCAATTTTGAGACCCAACTTTTGGCTTTCACGTTGTCATATCGATGTGTAATTCTGCTTAAAAACATAAGAAGTGTCGTGAGTGTTTCAAATGAATTGTTTTTATTTCCGACAGAGGCCTTCGGAGGCTTTGAGGGGGGGGGGCGACCGTCCCCCCCTCTAGCTACGCCACTGGGCTCTCTCTCTAAAATTAACTTAGCTATCTCTACCCAGGGAGGAACAAAGAGTAAGTCTAGGATATTCCAGAATCTCTCCTCTCCTGGGTCAACAACCAACAAATATGTGAGGGAAATTTAGTGGTTTGCTCGGCACCCTGTCAAAGGCACTCGATCTACCAGGAATGCAGGATGACACAGTAGTCTTGTAGGTTTTTGTTCCGGAACAAAATGCCCACAATAGGTCTCCTATGAGGCAAACCTCATTTCAACTTTTCCAACAAAAGGCAACTTATTTGGCATCAACATGATACGCCCATTCATCAGTCTAAACAAGATTTAGACTCTAATAAAAAAAGGGATGAAGCAGTTAAATAATCTTCCAGTGTCTTCGTGACATCGTGTCAACAAATTCTAGGAATACTGCTTCTGTTCTGCAGTAGGAGATGTACCTAGGCTATAGTTATCACCATGCAGGGCCATTCACCCCTTTCAAGGAACCGTCGCCGTAAACACTGGACCTGTGTGTAGGTGGTGAGTGGCTACTATGGAAGTTGCAAAAGGATTAAATGGGTGCCGCAATTTTGGTGATTTACAACTGAGCGAACCACAGTAAAACCAATAACGAATACATTATTTGAAATGGTGAAATTTCATTCCATTTCAATCACGTACTCGTACCCACAGGGGGACGTAACCTGGGTTTTGCAGAGGGAGCGGACTGCTCCCCCCTTTCAGTGTCGAAAAAATGTTAAAACTGATATTTGCGCAGGTTATTTTGTCAGTGCTCCTTTGATCTTAAATTCTCGTCAGCTCTGTTAACTCCATCATATAATAATCGTAGTAACATTCAGGCCTCCTGACTGAGCTACCTTACATATAATGCGTCACCCTATAACTAGAAAGAATCACAACAAACATGTTCGTATGATTCGTTGTTTATGAAGCTAAGCTATCTCGTGTATATAGCAGTTGTACGTGATACGCGCTTCCTCTGAATAATTATTAATCAGGGAATTTCAAAGACAAAAGAACATGTAAAAGGTGCAATGTTTCGCCAGTTTCATCATTATCATGTGATATCATATTACCAAGCAGATTTTTATCCTGTTTGAATTTTTTTAACATGTTCTTAATTCAAACAGGAAAAATCTGCTGATAATATGATATATGATAGTGATGAAACTGCCAAAACATTGCACCAGATTGACCTTCAATTGTTCAAAAATTTCTCAAAGGGGAGGGGGACACCCACTTCCCCTTAGACCCCTCCCCATATCAGTCACAAATGTGCCCCCCTTGTAAATTCCTAGCTACGTCTCTGCGTACCCATCCCATTGTAGCCTACCTTTATCCGTACCCGTACTCATGGTTCTGTAGTCACACCCATTGTCCTAATTACAAGTGTACATGTTGAAGTTTTACTGTTTACTGTACCATACACTTTAGTGCTTTACTCTTTATGAAATGGGTGCGGAGACCCCAATTTGAACAAGTGTACTAAGGTATCCTATTTCATGAATGACTCTTTTCCGTCATGTGACATTTTTGTCATCATGTGACTGTTAAATTTAGGCTGAATACCTCCTTATTTTTTAGTACCTTATTCAATGTTCATATTTGTACATATCACTTAATATGCTTCAAAGTGAAATAAGAGAACATATGAAAGATGAAGCTGCTTTTTCAAAAGAAATTTGGGGCGACCACTTATTCTCTTCGACGGCAATAGGCAATCACTCCAAAATTGCTCTGTTATTTGTCTTGCAAGTAACTCCGAAGATATTTTTAGCGTAACTAATACAACAAGAGCGAAAGAAAAAAGTTATTCTCAGGGGTGGCGCCAGGATTTCCCCGACAGGGGGGCCAAGCTCCCCGACGGGGGGCCAGCAACCCAAAGTCTCAACGAAGGAAATAAAGTGCCGAAACGATGTTTGAAGGAAAATTTTGCGCGCGAAGCGCGCCGAAAATTTTGGGCTCTTTTTGGAGAAAATTTGAAAAAATTGCCGGCATTTTCCATGGAAAATTTGAAAAAAATGGGGCTTTGAAGAAGAAAATTGGAAAAATTGGGGTTTTTATTGAAGAATTTGCCCTAATTTAGACCAAAATTAAGTAAATCGTCGAGGCGACTGGGCGTTGTCGGGGACTACATATTTTATCGTAAACATAACAGCTCTCCGACGAAACCGAAAAATTTCCCCGACGGGGGGGGGCAGCCTTCCCCGACGAGGGGCATGGCCCCCCTGCCCCCCCCCCCCCCGCTGGCGCCACCCTTGGTTATTATCCATGAACAATTCAGTAGGTAACATAAATATGGTCACATCAAAACAGGCCATTCGTGAATTAGCATGACGGGGTATATACTAATTCTAACTGAAGTGACTGCATTTCCTTTAAGTACTGTACTCGCGCTTATGTCACGACAATGCACGCTGTTGCACTGGTTTAAAAATAACTGAAATATTTGCTGTTCACATTTCATACGTATGCACACATTCGTATTTTACAGTGGGTGGTTCAAATCAAGTGTGAACATTATAAATGTCCGTGGCCATGCATTCACCGAGTGGCTGCGGGAAGGAGGTGGGACAGCGGCAGTTGTCGTCCCCAGAAATTTTCAAATCATATTTGACCACATGGACCTGCATAAATTCCGGGGAAGGTAGGGCAACCGTCTACTCCTAGGCTATAGGGTATGTTCCCTATTACATCTATTAGTCAGATCGCTATAAATGTAAAAAAAATGTGATTTTTGTTGGGTGCGCTCGGCGGGTACCCATTCTGACTACTGCCTTCCCATTCTTACTTCCTGACTGTGGGGCAATTTGGTTAAAATTATTGGTACAAAGTCAAACTGGAAACCCTCGAAATAACCTATCCTCCCATCCTTCCTCAAGCCCTCTTCATCATCAATCCCGGCCGGCTGTTAGTCATACCAAGTTAGACAGTAACTAAAACTTTGACATATTGTGATTTTAGTGGTCTTTTAAGTGCCCATCCGTTGTCATTAATGTCCTCAATTTGGTGAATACCCCAGAGCTTCACGGGACTGTAGACCTACCCCTCAGGATCCCACGGGAGCACTACCCCTGAACCCCAAAAGGGCTCTAAGGTTTATCCCTGGACCCGAAGCAATTGAGGAGGGCTTTGCATTCCGCCACCAAGGCTTGAGCCCCCACTCTTCACAGTAAAAATTATACTCGGGTACTACAGACATGTAAACGCCTGTTTATATCAAAGTTAAATATGACCTGATTTGACGGACAAATATGAAGCAAATTCTATAGTAAAATATGTCTTAGGAAAAGATAGTTTCTTGGTCGTAGGAACCCAAAAAGATCCAAAAGAAATATTACCTACCGTTTTGACATTAATCACTATAGAACTATTTCTGGGCCCCGACGCCACTTCACGAAAGTGATGTGGTAATATTCACTGCACTACGTATACTATAACATGCAGGCTAAAATGTAACACTGCTGTATTTTCCCATCAGCTGAAACCATGAAGAGGCTACATCATTCGAGTCATTCTCACGGAAATACTGTTTACAGTCCTATAAATGTTCAACTGAGATAAGTCGTCCACCATGAACCTAGCTTGCTGATAAATTCATTGACGCTCTCAATGAGCTTGCACAGTTTCTTTTATTTCAAGTAATGTAGAACCATTTATAAAGCTGAATCTTGAATTATTAATAAAAATAGCTTACCGGAAACCCAGCCGAGTGCACGTCAGCCGAAAAGTTGTGCTGTAGGACAAGTTGTTCCGTAGGACCTACACTTTGTACATAAACGTTATTACAGTGTGAAGCGTGCTGAGTGTTCATGTGTGCAGATGACTGTGGTCCTTGCCAACCAGTCGCAAATGCGGGACGTAATTTGTTTGGTTACATGTGCCACTTCTCAAGCGTCGCCGAACTGTTTTGCTGTATACGTAAACCGGCTGCGCGGCATATTCCCAGGACAGTCATATACCTGGTTTTCGGAACTTTATCGAGAGGTTGAGCGAACAGAGTCCAAGGGTGGCACCAGCGGGGGGCCAGGGGGGCCATGCCCCCCCCCCGTCGGGGAAGGCTGCCCCCCCCGTCGGGGAAATTTTTCGGTTTCGTCGGGGAGCTGTTATGTATACGATAAAATATGTAGTCCCCGACAACGCCCAGTCGCCCCGACGATTTACTTAATTTTGGTCCAAATTAGGGCTTTTTCTTCAAAGAAAACCCCAAATTTTCCAATTTTCTTCTTCAAAGCCCCATTTTTTTCAAATTTTCCATGGAAAATGCCGGCAATTTTTTCAAATTTTCTCCAAAAAGAGCCCAAAATTTTCAGCGCGCTTCGCGCGCCAAAATTTTTCTTCAGACATCGTTTCGGTACTTTATTTCCTTCGTTGAGACTTGGGGTTGCTGCCCCCCCCCCGTCGGGGAGCTTGGCCCCCCTGTCGGGGAAATCCTGGCGCCACCCCTGACAGAGTCCGCTCTGCATGATCAGATTCGTGCTTTAGCTGACTAGAAAAGTCAACAGTTTGTAACATTGGAAACTATAGAGGATGGTTGCTGACTCTCTCTGGATGATGGTTTTAGCATGGGTCACTGACCAACCCTGACAAACATCTTAAGTGACAATGAAAGTTTCCCACCATTTGAATCTTTACATCCTCAAGACACGTATCCCTCACCAGAACCCCCTATAAACTGACTAACTGTAGTAGGCTAGGCTTTACATGCCAATTTTGTGTGCTATTTTCGGATTGTTCAGAGGAAGTTGCCCTGGGGTTATATGCGCCAGATATGGCTAGGGTCGTTCACGGAGGCAATGGAAACTCTTTAAGGTTGGAATTTTCTGGGAAGAAGGGGCAATATGGGAAGCTGAGTCTGTCCAAATGTGCAGTAATCACAGTAATGCAGTGAAGACTTGCTACCCATACTTATACCCGTACTCATGGCTTGATACCTGTACCCGTTCTCATGACTTGGTACGTACCGTACCCGTACTCATGACCCTGTACCCATACCCGTACTCATGACTTGGTGTAGTGTACGTGTTGACCGTCGAATGCGCACTTAAGAACCCTACCATTGCAAGCTTTTTATATGATATGTTATGCTAGATGCGCACTCGACGGGCCCGCGCAGTTGACGATCACCCCATCATACCCATACCCGTACTCATGACCTGGTGACTGGTTCTCGTGGTCCTGTACTCACACTACAACACTGTAAATTTCACCCACAACCCCCACCAACCAACGCATGTTACTCTAGAGCAGGGGTTCTGAAGTGTCTTATTCCGAGGGCCACTTTTTCTTGAAATTTAATAATAAGTCAGAAGCAGTAGCCCCTTAAGCCTCATTCACACGATACGACAAGATCGCGTGCGATTTTGGTTGCGTGCGATTTGTCGTATGCAACCTTGTCGTTGCGTGTGAATGGATGTTTTTAGTCGAATGAAAATTATCGCACGCAACAAAGTTGCGTGCGATTTTCTGAAAAAGTTGTGCGCGATCTTGTCGTTGCGTGTGAATGGATTTTTGCTTCACTTTTGACGTGCGCAACCTTGTCGTTGAAAGTTAAACACTGTTGAACTTATTGCGTGCGATTTTTGGGCAGCACGACAACAGGTAGCTAAACAAAATGACAGACGTCGGTCAAAGTAGGAGTGGAGAGAAGAAGAAATGGGACGAAAAAAGATATGAGATCAATAACTAACTAATGTTACATTGAAAGTGTGTTCATGTTAACTTATAATGTGGTAAAAAGTTAGTCGTTTCTCATTCCCAAGGGGATAAACCACTCGCGTAGTGTGCAGGAATATATGTATGCACTGCGGAGGCGAGTGCGTCACTCTTGAACCTGATGAAAGTAGAGAAGAGAGGAGTAGTAATTTTGACAAAGACCCTGTTATGACAAGTTTCAAAGCTCTAATTTAGAATCAGTGCCCAAGTGAATACTAGTGATGATGGTTAGGATTAAGTTTTTGGTGAGAATTTGCCAAATTTGGGGTTTAAAAAGCCATTTAGGCCTAGGCTTAAACCTAGAATAAGTGACCCAAAATAATGGTTTAAATTGAGAGTTAGGGTTAAGTTTAGGGTGAGATTAGGCCAAACTTACGATTTTTTGAAGACTTACGTCACTTCCGGGCATTGATTAGTACCACATTTGAATTGGTTGAATTGGTTATTCACTATAAAGCAATGGTTTTTGAACCAGTTCACCCTTTTCAATATGAGCCAGGCTTTAACATTTATTTCTCTTTTCCAAAATATAACTAAAAGCATCGTAAAATTGATTTTGACTGAAGTTCACATCGGTTGCAAGTCCAGGACTTTAAAAAGGGGAAGGTGTTCAACGTGTAAGGGCGGAGTCTTCCTTGCCAGCGTAGAAGGCTCGAAATTTCGACAGGAAGTGCACTTGGGCCCTTTTCAGGAAATGTGGGAAGGGTCTAAGCAAAAAATTAATTTTCATAAGTGAAAGAGGAACTAAATCTACGTAATTTGGTAAAACTTCCTTTCAAACCGGACGTGTATTACTTGAGATATTAGCAAAGGAAGTTATTACATTTGTGACCCAAAGTGAGCTTGAAACAAGTAATGACGTGGGCGTGGATCATGAGGGGACGGGGGACGCGTCCCCTCACTTTTTTGGATGGGGAGACATCTCCAAAAAGTCCCCCCACTTTTTTCAATAATATAACATAGATTACGAATTGACAATACATTTTAAAAGCTAAATTGCTCCCAAATATGGCAGCATTTGCGATATAGACACCTTCAAATTTCCTTTTTTTCAAAATGGAGGGGGACACCCCCTATCCTATGACCCCTAGCTCCCCCGGGACGGCGATTCACAAATGGTGAAAAGTCCCCCCCCCCCCGCACCTTTGGAGATGGATCTGCGCCCTTGCAATTATATAATTTCCTCACATTGGTGAGGAATGCTTTGTTTCCTTCATTTTTTTCAGTCTGCTGTGTTGACCTTGAAGTTAAATGGGATAGGACTTCTCCATGAGGAAAAGTTTGTAATTTTCTCATGCCTCGCATGCAATCACATTCCGATAACATGGGATTGTTGGGGAGAAAATTGGTTGTAAAGTTTAAAGAAAAACAAAAGACTGTTCATTAATGCGGGGCTAGACCTATAAACACACTCGCTCATAAGACGACTTTTTCGTCATCCATTGTATCACATTGAATAAAATCGCTCACGTTCGTCGTATCGTTTGAACGCAGAAATGGTGAACTTTGAACGATCTCTTGAAATACTTACAAAGTCGCGCGCAACCAAAGACAAGTCGTTCACACGCAACAACTTTTTGGGCCACGAATTTTGCTTAACTTGGCGCGACAAGTCGTGCGCGACGAAAGATTGCGTGAAAATCCATTCACACGAAACGATTTGTTGCACGCGATGGTTGCGTACGACATATCGCGTGAAAAAATCGTATCGTGTGAATGAGGCTTTAGGAATGATCCGATTTGGCAATACGATCTATGCGCAAAGATGGAGCGCGTCCCATCTTTGCGCATAGATACACTACGGGCTCTTCCAAATGAACGGCCTTTTCAAAGCCAGCTGCATAGCCCACTGTTCGACGTTGAACATTTGCAACTCACCTGTCGCCTCTGTCATAATCGTGTAGTGTTCATGGGTTAACGACAGTTGCCAGAAAATTCTAAAGGGGGAGTGGGGTGTGCCATGTTTTGCCGACTAAAGGGAAGATAATGCCGACAGAAGCACGTACGAAGCAAGTGTATGCGGGGTCCAGGGGCCCGCCTCAGAGACCCAGTTCGGGCCTAGATGCAACGCCCAGATCCGGGCCAAGGGAGCTAAGCCCTGGGAATTTTGGACTATTTTCAGTATTATGAGCGTTTAAAGGGAAAGAGCAGTCGCCCCAAACTTAAAAAAAGCAAAATCTTGCAAATTTCCTCCCTTTACAATCAGGAAATAATAAAGTTGGAAATGCCATTCATGATTATCCACACCTTCGAACTCGCGGTACGTTTCAGTGCTTCACTGCCTTGCGTTCGGACTTCTCACAAAGTAGGAAAGAGGATCACAGAGATAGTTATGCATCCGTAAATTTAGATGATACAGGTCCAGGCGCGGCGCCACAGGGGGGCAGGGCAGGCATTTGCCCCCCCCCCCTATGGTTTTTCAACCCAAAAAATAAAATCGTCGAAAAACGTTTTAAGACACATAATTTTGTAAGGGGGTGGGGTGAGGCGTTACAGTATGTCACCCATCTATCACAATATTAGTTTAATTGTTCGTTACAAAATACCTGAAACTTGCAATCCCCGCACGGATAACGTTTTCTGTTTTATCCATTGTTTACGTGAATGCAGGTTACGTAGTACATAAACACTAAGGCCATTATACATAACGCGCAAACAAAAAGATCATAGGAACCGAGAGTAAAGCTAAAACAATACAGTAGTATACCCAGGGGCGTGTCCAAAGGGGGGTCCTGGGGGTACGGACCCCCTGCTCGCGCCGACCTTAAGATTTTTTAGAGTTTATTAAAGTTTTCGACCAAAAATACCCGCCTCATTTGAAAAATCATATCTTAGAACCCCCCTCCCTCCTGCTGAAAATCCTGGACACGCGCCTGATACCCTAACGCCAAGTTATTGTGAGACCTTAACACATATGGTGTCACAGAGCAAAAAGTTCTCCCTCTCTTGGAGAAAAGGTGCGTATCATTGAAAGTTACATCAAAAAATACAGACAGCTAATTTGTGCATCAGGGGATACGCTTGATCCATGAATCTCTGATTAACCGAAACCCCAACCCTACCCGTAACCCGGAATATATTTTCGTCCGGGGGAATCTTCGGTCTTTAGTGAACCTTCGACCAAGTGAACCTTTCGTCTATGGGTATTCTCCCCTGTCCGGATTATGTAATGTTTGGCAATCTCAAACATTTACTGTCTCTCCATTCCCAGCATGTGACCATTTAAAGTTTAGAACGTGAACATATGTCAACACATGAGTCAACCACTTAACGAACATTTTAACAATAAAAATATAAAAAACATTTAATAAAATGAGTTAAACTTTGAAGTAATATTATATGTCTCCCTTATTGCATAAGCGTAGGAAGCGGGGGGCTGGGGGCTTAAGCCCCCAGTCAAAAATCTGGGGACTGAAGTATGCTTCTGCCCCAATATCCAAGGCCAAAAACCCCTTATTTGTCTCTTCAGTAAAAAACGTAAAAAATTTGCAGTAATTTTCCTTAAAATTTGCCCAAAATGTTGCACCAAATTGCATCTGAGGACCCTCAAATACCCAAAAATTTTCCAAAGGGGAGGATGACACCCCTCCCCTTAGACCCCTCCCCAGGACAGCGATCGGAAAAAAGGTTCAGTCCCCCAGTCTCGAAAAGCTACCTACGCCTATGCCTTATTCTGCTTTATTTTGGTGTTGTCTCGACTGAGTAATCCATAGAAAACGAATTTTAAACAGTAGGTGCATGGCCGTACACAACACAATCTTTACTGTATGAAGAAATCTTGAGTCAATCAGAAAAAGAGGAAAGAAAAACAGGGCGATGCCACATGGGGCAGGGGGCAACCGCCTCCTGTCATTTGCAAGAACAGGGGAAAGAGAGAAGGAAAAGAACAGGAAAAAGAAAAGGAGAAAACGAAAGAGAAGAAGGGGAAGCGAAGGAGAAAGAAGAAAGGAGGAGGTTGGGGTAGGCATATCCATATAATTAGTCCAGAGCTTCCAGGAGGCCCTATTCCGGTGTCTGCCAGCCTTTAGATACCTTGTATAATGCATATATGAAGCAACGAAAATATTCGTAACAGTTCCTGTTTCTGTCAACTCAACGTACATATTTTTGAGTGAAAACATACCCATACATAAAAGGGGGTGGCTTCAGGAGGTTTCTTGACTACATACCCTTCTCTTATAAGGCTACTGTCCTCTTTCACTAAACCAAAACTTAAAAATTCAATAAATTATTAACACTTTTCAGCCATATATGATCAGCTCAAAAAATACCAAATACATCACCATTTTGTATCTAAACAATCTTAAATTGATAAAAATTTCTCAAAGGGTGTCCTCCCCTTAGACCCCTCCCCAGAAAAGCATCTTTCCCCCAAGCAAAAATAAAATTCAATAAATTATGAACACTTTCTTACATACCGGTATATGATCAGTTCCAAAAATATACCAAAGATATCACCATTTTGCATCTAAGCAATCTTAAATTGATAAAAATTTCTCGAGGGGGAGGGGACACCCCTCCCCTTAGACCCCTCCCCAGAAAAGCATCTTTCCCCAAAGCAAAAATTAAAATTCAATAAATTATGAACACTTTCTTACATATATGATCAGTTCAAAAAATATACCAAAGATATCACCATTTTGCATCTAAGCAATCTTAAATTAATAAAAAATTTCTCAAAGGGGAGGGGACACCCCTCCCCAGAAAAAGCATCTTTCCCAAAGCAAAAATTAAAATTACTAAATTATAAACTTTCCAGCCATATATGATCAGTTCAAAATATGTACCAAAGACATCATCATTTTGCATCTAAGCAACCTTAAATTAACAAAAAATTTCCCAATGGGGAGGGGGACACCCCCTCCCCTACCCTTAGACCCCTCCCCCAGGACGGCGATCACTCATCTCACGCTTTGCCCCCCCCCCCCCATCGAAATACCCTGGCGCCGCCCCTGTTGACTGCAGCGAAGGGAAGACACGCTCGCTACGGCCTTGTATAAGCCTCCCGTTAATTAATGACCTGTAACGGGAGGCTTATACAAGGCCGTAGCGAGCGTGTCTTCCCTTCACTGCAGTCTCAGGCTTTTAACTTTTGAACACGAAACTGAAACAGATGCAGAACCCATCCTGGCGTTCAAAGCATATTTTGAACGCTTGTGTTAAGATTCTGAACACTTTTTCTCCCTTTTTGAACGCCGGACGACTATTTGAACACTTACCGTATTTGAACGCCTGACGCGTCTAGTGTTCAAATGCTGAACGCATAGTGTTCCAGTTTTGAACGACAGGTCCAGCTTCTCAAGTATAGTGGCATGACGGGACGAATAGCCTAACACATCAAAATTATCCGGAATCTTTGCATTGGATAATGTATTATGAACCAAAATATACTATCCTGCATGAGGCTTAATTTTTTACCCAGAGATTATGCTGAAACCTCAGACCTTCCGGGGGCTTAGCCCTCTGGACCCCCACCAGTTGCCATAAGGCGGGCCAAGTGTTTTAGCCAGCCCCTGTTTGTGCGACAACGTCGCATCAACGGCGACAAATGTCGCACAATAAAAATCTGACAAGCAAATTCTACCCGGATGTAAATCTTGAGGTTCCTTATTAGGGCAGAAATCCACTCAAATATTGCACCATTTGCAATCTAGGCACCTTTCAAATTCCAAAAATTTCTAAGGGACACCCCTCCCCTTACACCCCTCCCCCAGGCCACAGATCAGTAAATGTGCCATTGAGAGAACGTCCTAGCTGAAACACTGGCGGACCTCTGGATCCCAACCAAAGATATTACAAGCATAGATTCCAAACTTAAAATGGCGCGTTGACTCCCCATGGAGGCCAATATATCGGGGCGGAAGTGCTGATCACTGTTCAGTCGTTTTGAAAACAAACAGGCAAATGAACGTTTTACAAAAGTATTAATACTTGTTATTTCGGAATGTTGTCGACAGAAGAAGTACTACGCCTCAATAAATTCCACTTGAACAAGAATAACTTATTTCTTCAACGCGGCATTCCACGTATTTACACTTGAACATGAACGCACAATGACTGGTTTTACGAGTTCATGGACATTCATTGGTCAGTTTCTATGGTATCTTCAAGTGACGCACTTTTATATGCGCGTTCAGTTACTTACAGGGCCTTTTTTAACGAATTTGTACTGGGGGGGGGGGGGGCTATTTCACAAAAGGGACCATTTGACACGAAGTTACTAAGTGGAGCGCCACCATAGTTGGCGCGTAGCGTATTGAATTTTTTTGGATCGACAGACACCCCAGATCGCAGGAAATGGCACTTCCCGAGAATTTCGAGGCTCTATCGAACCATCCTAAAATTGAGATATTATGCTCTGCATGTTTTCATTCTAAGAAACATCCTCAATGATTCCCAACACATTTTTGACTGGGCGAAGTACCCAAATTCTTTTCAGTTTCCTAAGCCCATGCATTATAGACCTACTTATAATTGTTTGATTAAACTCGTGTACTGAACTTTCAGCAACTCGCATCGCGCAGCCGTGACACTGTGCCTAGGTCTGCAGTGCGCGCCGCAATATTGCTCATTGTTGATAATAACTAATCAGCACACTGGAAAAGGAATATTTTCAAACTGCTGTCATTGCAGCATTGTATTGTATGGTCACAGTTCGTATAACTTGTAGCCGCCGTAGCGATCTAAAGAAAGAAGGGAAGAGGGTGGAAATAAGAGGGGGGGGGGGGGATAAAAGGTGGAAAAGTAGACAACAGCAGATTCTGCTGTAGCGGCGATCAGCCGTCCCTGACAGGCTACTTTTATTGCCCCTGCATTAGTTGGCATGTAACATACCCAGGATGATTGCTAGAAACAAAAACTGCATACCACACCCAGAGAGCTAGCCCTCCTCCTGTGGGGTTCAGATGGGCAACCGGATGGGGCCCATGTGAGTTACACCTCGTTGTGCCCTGCGTGCCTGGCTGTCCCAGCCAGTCCACATTCAGACCATCTGATCCCAGCTGGGCTGAAGGCTGGAGCTGGCCCAGTGGGCTCCACCTGGGCACGCAGGACAAAACGAGGTGTAACCAACATGGGCCCCATCTGGTTGCCCATTTGAACCCCACATGGGGTCCAGGTGAGCTTGCTGGCTGGGAATGGATAGCTAGTCACATCTAAACATACTTTATTTTGGGATTTTGATAACATCGCACGTACATACTAGCTACCTCCTCCTGAGACGCCCCCCCCCCCCACATACCTTGCGAAGTAGTCTATCACTTGGCAATGTCACTGCTCTCCTTGTAGGCCTGGTGGCTCACCTACTTACAGGAAGAACTTCTAAACAAAATCCCTTCCTTTGTAGGACTCGATGTTTGGGAGGTTCATTCGTCTCTCTTTAGCAGCCAGGAAGCTTTCCACTGATGGCCTTGGGTCGAACTTGGCCGTTGGAACCCCATTCCAGTGGATAAGCAACCTGTCGTTGAGTGATCGTTTGCTGGTGGCCATTCTTAAGTCTGAGTATAGTATATTGTATGTGGAAACACATTTCTCCACTGTCATACTGTGTGGTGTGACCACACAGAAGCTTGACAGGAACCCATTCACCGGTGGCTTGCTTCCTCGCAGCATATGGTACAGCTTTATTCCATGGTCTTTAACAGGAATTGCATATGGTGGCCTCATTTCTTCAAAGTTTTCGAAGACTGCATCGATAAATTCCTGTTTTTGATCTCTCACACCACAGTGTTCTAGTAATGGCAGAGAAGCATCAATGAATTCCCTGGCAGTAGTTGCTGATGTTATCTTCAGGAGGGCGCTGACAATTTCGCCTTGCTCATCATTGGGCTCATTTGGGCTCATCATTGGGCTATGGGCCGACTTCTTGTGAAAATGTTTTCATGCCTTCATGGGGCTACCGTTCTTTAATGTCAGATATTGATCATTTATTATCATCATTATGTGTTTTATATGTATGACAAAAAAGGACCTACTGGGGGGGGGGGGGCCAAATGAACTGAGTGGGTGGGCTGAGTAGGGGACTGGGTGGGCCACGGCCCACCCAGTATGTATGTTAAAAAAGGCCCTGGTTACTTACGCAATCACAACGGGAAAGCAACTAGCGCGTTTGTTTCCAGAGCGCGCAGAACTGTGCGTCAAGTATTCCGGATAATAGACAGAGAAATGTATTCTGCGCGTATAGAACGCGTTGTAAAAGTGCACCCGCGCTAACCTCTTTGAACAGTGTAATTTTCTGTAACGCGTTCTTATTTTTGTACGCAGATCGCGGAATGAAACGACGCGCACGTCAAATTTACACTTCCGCCCCGATATATGCGTCTCCATGAGGAGTCACTGAGCGTAACAGTGTAGGTATAGGAGTTTGGAATCTATGCTAATAATATCTTTGATCCCAACCCAAGTTGAACACGAATATATATCCAGCCTGAGACTTAATTTTTCATCCAGAGATACGCTTAAACCTCAGAGTTTCCGGGGGCTTCTTTCCCTGCCCCCTCCCACGGAGCTTTGCCCCTAGACCCTAACATGGGCCCTAAGGCGGGTCCCTGGACCCCACCCGCTAAAGCTCGTTTCCGCGCTACGCATTACCAGATTTGTCGGCAAAACATAGTCTCTACACCCCCCTAAAGAAAACACCTTCGCTACGCCCCTGAGTTTATATCGGATTTTATTTATTCCTAAACCAGGTCTCTCGAAAGGCAACTTCTTCGCTTATTTTCACATGGCTATACTGGTAATCGTTACATCTGTGCGCTGCTAACCGAAATGATGCAAGGTTGTCGTGGCAGACCGAGCTTTGGCAAAGTCTGCCAGCTACCGTAATTAACTGGTCTGCACGAGAGCGCTTCAGATCCGTCGGAACTTCGTCGGGGTAACAGATGTTGTTGTGAAACCGTACCAAGTGCAGGGAGGAAAGCCGCAGTACCCGAAGAGATCCCCACGTACCACGAGCGGGATTCGAACCCACAAACCTGGTGAAACAATTGGGGGCACCACTCGAGAACCGTCATTCGATTATACAGGGATTTAAATAGGGATGTCGATAATGGCAGAGCAACAGCATTCCTAGTGGATGACACGTGCTCTTAATGACCGAAAGTTTTATTAAACGAAGAGAACAAAATGTTAAGCCCTTCTTGCTGAAATAGAAACCTCTATAGTGACATCACACCACTTACTGACCTTCAGATAATGTCAGCCAAAACGAACAGTGGCGTAGGAACCGGGGGGGCCAAGGGGGCCATGGCCCTCCAATATGTTTTGAGGGGGGCCAAATGTCATTTTGCCCCCCCCCAATAATTGCGACAGATTCTCTAATAAAACAATAATAAGGACAATTTCTCTAATAAAAACTTTTTCGGCGCGCTACGCGCGCAGGAGAAGTATTCTGGTTTCTTCAATAGTTTCATTCTACACCACTAGATAGCGCAAGTCCTTTCCCCCTTACCATAACACGTAGGAAAAGTACACAGTTTATGTAGAGGACGTAAATTTCATCCCATATTGCAAAGCCTAGCTACTGTTCTCTTGTGTGTCATGCGGTACGGCCAGTTGGCATGGGCGTCAATCCTGGGGGGACGGGGGACAAGTCCCCCACGTTTCGATGGGTGGGGGACACAATATCAAATGTCCCCCCCCCCCCCACATTTGCGTAAAAGAGTAGTGCCGTGGCTCTATTTGACTGGCTTTTGAGTGGTATGTAGGTTTGTTGGGCAATTGTTAAGTGTCTCGATGCAGATTCTGAAAGCAGATTTCGTCAGGGAAATCTTATTTAATGACAATATTTCGGCGCGCTTCGCGCGCATGCTTCACGGTTTGCACTCCTTCTCATGACCATTAAAAAGGTAATTATACATGGAACTATTCTGATCACAACACTCTCCGAAAACAGAAATACATCTCCAAACATCTGAAGGGGCCTCTCATCAATATTGGATCATTCAATCAGTGGCGTACGCAGAGGGGAGGGCCATGCCCCCTAACTTATTCCGATTTTTTTAAGTTCCAAAAATACGTAAATTTTTTATGCCCCCTCACTGATGCCTATTTTTTAGTTCCTAAAAATACGTAATTTTTTTTATACAAATTTTACTTCGAACGGTAGCATATTTGGCACCAGATTGTATGTACGGACACCCCTTTTTCAAAAATTTTCAAAGGGGTGGGCCCTCCCCTTAGACCCCTCCCCCACGCCGGCGGTCACACAACATATTGCATGCCCCGCCCCCTTGAGACAAATCCTGGGTACGCCACTGCATTCAGTCTAGCACGATGTGGAAAGCTGAAAGTACTTTGTTGCCGTTAAACATTTTTCAAAAATTTTTACAGAGCGCTTCGCCGATGCCATTATCGGTATGGATGGTGATTGTTAACACACTTCCGACTTCAAAGCATTCTGAAAACGCCTCTGCTAGTCCTTCACAACTTTGCCATACTACGATCAGCTCCAAAAATATCCCAAAGATAGCACCATTTTGCATCTAAGCAACCTTAAATTAACAAAAAATTTCTCTAAGGGGAGGGGACTCCTTAGACCTCTCCCCAGGACGACAAATTTATGTAGTGACAAAGGAAGGATCCCCACTGCTGTATACAAAACGCAGAGCGCTCATAAACAAAGTGCAATTTACACGTCTCCACTCAGTTGGAAAAAACATCCAGCCAGTCAGAATTTGAGACGGTCACCTTCACACCCCAAAACATGTCACCCTAGCAACGGGCCTGGTCGGGTCCATGATCTCCGATAATGATCCACGCTGCGAAGCGTGGTTTCAGCTATTTTGGGACATGGTAAAATGTATTTCACCTGGCAGATCTGAATGATGGTCATGTTAACTTTGAAATGATAATTCTTATTAGAGGGGCCCGTAGCCAGGCCGGGGCACGAGGGGGCCGTGCCCCCCGTGCGGACGATTGTGCCCCCCTTTACGGAAAATCGAAAATAAAATTTTAGTACATGTAAACGGTGGCCCTGGTATGACACCAAGCTAACCCTAACCAAAAATGATCCCAAAGGGATTTTAATAATGAACGTATTTTGTTCTCTGTAACATTTTTGTTCTAAAATCACAAAAAATTTCGCGCGCTACGCGCGCTTTCATCTTTAGTTACATATAGCCTTAACACCCGTTTCAGATATGTTGGCTTAATTTATAAATGTACAGGTTCCAAGGGGCTCAACACAGTTTTGGAAGGAGTAACTTAGTCGGGAGAATTGGAACTGTCTGGACGAAGAGGGCAGATTCTTCCATAGAAACCAAAATTTTCTAACTTTCCTTAATAAGAAACAAATATTTTCAATTTTTCTTCAACAGAACCCCAACTTTTTCGCCGGTCGCCCAAAATTTCGCGTTCGTTATCCAATCTGTAACCCGTTGCTTCTGACGGGGCTTCGGGTTGCTGGACCTCTTAGGGGAGCTTGGTCCCTTCGTCGGCCTTATCTTTCCACCACCCCTTGCTGAGTCTGTATGCAGGTTTTACCGTGGTAAATAATTTTCCTGCAAAATTTCGGCACGCTTCGCGCGCAATTCTCACAAGCAAAGTAATATCACCTATGAACATTATTAGTACAAAAATTCAAGTGAACTCTTCCAGCCAAAGCCAGGTGAAGTCTCAAAGTTAGATCCCGGACATCAAGGGGTTTTATGTAGTAATCTAGTACCTTGAGTAACATTCGCTCCGCGACGACTATACGGTTTGAAGCTAAATTTACTCGTACCAAAAATTTATTCCAAAATTTGCTTTTTCTGATGTTTTTTATGTAAAATTTCGTTCAAAGTAGAAATACGATAATGACCATCCGAAGTGTGAACTGTAAAGACATTGGTGTGCTCTCACTTTCATTCAAAGTCCTGCTCAAAGCTCCATGCTAGTGTTCCCTCATTGTTAATTCGCCACATATTCGGGGAATTTCCCTCTGGGTCCTAACAAAATCATACTGGATCACACCAAGCCTGCCTAATGGCAGCCCCTGGTCCCGCCTCGCCTTTCGCAAAGTACTTAACCGGCTTCACCTGCGCTTGCTGAGCTGAAGATGTATCGTGATTATAGTGTTGTTCCCTTCACTTGTGGAGAATTTCTACGTCTCTGTATTGCAAGCGGAGGGAAAAATTTCCATCAGAAGAGTGAAATTTTCGCGCGCTTCGGCGCTCGTATGTGCACACGTAAAACCGATACCTTTAAGCTATGTGTGGTAAGCTTGAGATATAATCCCCTGTAGTTCCGTCAAACTGTAATCCTGTGGTGGTACTTCTGACAACAAGCATAATCTTCTTCGGTGACCCTCTATGAGGTTTCGGTGCCCCCTGTATCAGAATTCCTGGCTACGGGCCTATTATTAGAATAGGGCGTCAGTCATCATAAGGGGGGGGGGGGAGGAGGAAAGGGCCTGTAGGACGACACCCCCTCTTCAAAACCAAAGGGATTGGTTTGTGCTAAGTCATGTATGTCCCCCGCCCCCCCCCCCCCACATTTGAATACGGATTGACGCCCCTGCCAGTTGGTGAAGGACTCACCGAGCAATATTTGGCTATTTCATCGGATAGTCAAGGTAGTTTCGATACAATGCATATTATTTCCTATACGGTCTATAACCCCAACAGCTTTTCTTTGTTATTGTTTTTAATAATTACATAGGCCTATGTTTTTTGTGAAAAATGACCCGAAAAATTTTCGCGCGCTTTGCAGTTTTACAGTTTAGATTCCGGAAAAAACATTTAATCAACTCGGAACTTAGCTTCTGTAGTATATATAAATTTTATGCAGTATATGACCCGAATGAAATGGTGGCTAGTACACAAGCTTTCTTCAAATCCCACCTCACCAATATACTCGACGGCATTGGGGCTGTCGGAGTTTCGGGTCGTTGGCCGTTCGCAGGGCAAATCGTGGGGCTACCTCTACTCAACTTAATAATAAGTTAACAGACTCTGGCTGTAGAAAATCTCAGTTCCAACTAATCCGCAGAAATCCATGGGGGATAACTCAACGCTGAACAATTTTGAATGAAGTCGGATAGATTGTAACAGACTTAAAGTGTTAAATTCAAATCAAACTTTACAAAATTTGCACAACAAAGACACATCTTGATGGCTTCAAAAATCCTGGCAAGCGTCACTTCCGGTGATTTGGGATGCATTAAAATCTCAGATTTTCTCGGTACGTTCCGTCCACGCAAACCTATGGTGGCGCTTTGCTTAGACAGTAAATGGGGTTCAAACTTCCAATCCTCGGACCCCAAGTCCAGGACAGCTCAACTAATCTGTCCTCACAAAAATGTGTTTTATAAAAAAAATCAAATCAAGCTTCACAGTTTTTCACAAAAATTGCACATCTTGCAGTCTTGATGGCTGCTATCAAGCCTGACGAGTACCATTTCCGGCGATCTGGGACGTATTCAAATCTAAAATTTTCTTAGTACGCTCCGCGCCAACCTATAGTAGCCTAAACGGGAGTCACCCCTACAAAATCTCCAGTCCTCCAGAGCCTCCTAAACAAAATCACTTCTGCATGGTGTTGTTTTTGTTTCCTTTTGCTTTGAATATTTTTATTTTGCTCAAATTAAAATCGGAAGAATCACATTGAGCAAATGTGTTTTAGTGTGGGAAGGGGATTTAAGGTCGAGAAGTCACATCTGGTCTGGTCCCCCCCCCCCCAATGTCAAACATCTTCCTACGCCGCTGACGAATCGACATTAAACAAAAGAAATCTTCTGTCTACATTTTCATTTAAAGCTGGTGGGGAACCTCCGGCCCGCCGCGGGGCCATATGCGGCCCGCAAGACCATTTTATCCGGGCCGCGAAGCAACTCATAAATTCAGAATCAAAATCAAGAAAGGACCATTACACAGTGTCCATAAATGGACTCCCCCGCACATGACACGGATCCTCTTTTCAATTTAAGTAACATAGCTAGCTCGCTCGTCGACGATTTCTCCGTAGCACGGTGGGATCATCCCACGTTGGTAATAATATAACCAAAGTTATACAGCGTCAATCCGTGTCATGTGCTGGCGCGTCCATTTATAAACACTGTGTAATGGTCCTTTCTTGAAGTACCCCCTCACTAACTTTGGTTTTCTCCAGTCCACATTATCAGTGGATAATGGTAAGGAGAAATCATATCTTGATTTCTCCTTCCCATGTTTACCGAAGAAAGGGGTGGGAAAACTGGTATGTCCGATTTCACACCACCGCGATGTTCTCGGCTTCCGGAGCTTTTGGATCGTCTCAAAAAAGTGGTGTCCAAAAAAGGGGGCTGGAGTCGGGAAATCCCCCGATCCACTACTTCTGGTATTATTACTGTGTAAAAAGGCTATAGTTGACTATTTAGGCTAAGGAAAGGTAAATAAAGGTGCGAAGAGCGTCTCAAAAAAATACAGACTACTTTTCAAGATCGGTGGTCTTTGTATATTTAAAGGTCAAAAGCAGTCGCCCCAAACTTATTTTGAAACAATAGCTAAATGTCATAAATTTCTTATTTCTCTTCCAAGTATCCTTCATAATATTTTTGGACATAAATATTGTATATTCAAGGTAAATCAAGCAGTCGTTCCTTGTAAATTTTACAACTGAGGGAGAAAAATACTGTCACATGATTCTCAAGATCCATTCAGTAAATAGGATAGTCTGCTATACAATTCTTTATTGGGGTGAGTGCATTCTCCCTTTAAATGTTTTTTCTTCGATCCATTAAAATAATTTCTTAGTTTCTTTCATTTCCTTGCCTTGACTTCATTTAATAACTAGTTTAGTTTTTCTGCCGCTGCGCGAGTAATGTTAATATTCTACGTAAAAACACCCCGCGAGTTATCTGCAAAGTTAGGTGTTTGTTGCTTCGTTTAATTATGTTTCACCTCTATATCTTTCTTTTCCATTTATCACCCTTGTTTCTTCTCGTTTCTTCGTTTAATCTTCTCCTTCCTCTCTTTCCTCTCTTTGTGTGGTGTTTTTGCGAATATCTCTTCAAGTAGCGTTTTGCCTCCTTTCAAGATTTACCCTTTCGCTTTTGTGATTATTGACTGGTTTGTCGTGGCCGGCCCGACTTAAACCAGTTGGTTAGAAACTGAGCCTTAAAGCCTCGTCTAACTGCAACTGTAACCGAAGTTTACTGTCTTAATTTTGTAGAAACAGATTTTGATTTTCTAATATCCTTCATACAATGACTTTTTTACAAAATGTATCGTTGTGAGTTAACTTGAACTGGATTTCAGACACGATAGGGCATATGCCACTTTCTGCCGTTTTGGTACCTAGCCGCACTGGAATAGCCTAACTGGTACTGGAATAACGTGCATAAAATTTACGAAGAAGCTATTCTGATAAACCTGAGAAGCGGGATGTTAGTTCTTCAATGAGGGTATAGCCATGGTTAACAGGTTAATAGTCTATCTTGAAAAGAATCGGGTTACTGTAGGCTACAGTTCCAAGGACTTGCTTATTTGATAATTGGGACTTGCTTATTTGATAAGACCTCTTCAACTGGCAGTGTGTTTTCCTATCCAATGAATTTGTAAAAGTTTAATTGACATGGACAAAGTTTTCTGATGCTTTAGTTTAGCTTTGCCATGTGGAAATTTACAAGCAGTTTGCGGGGAGGTGTACTGTGTTCAACTTGTTAATTGTTAAAAAAAAATAAATTAAGCACGAATATCTGAAGAAAATTTAAGGTTTTGAAGGCCCTTTTTTAAATATTCTAACATTCCGCATTTTGGGTGAAGCGTCAAATGGGGAACCCCAAAATTTTATACAAGCTGTCGTAGTTCAAAATCTGAAAGGTCATAATACACATATTTCAAAATACTTGGAAAGCTATTTGTGATCTTACTTGTGAGCAGCAGCTATTTAATATCTGGTGAAAACTTCTACAATTATGGTGCGGAGGCCATTTAATGGACTAAATTTAGTGTGAAAGTCAATACTGGTGGTGCGCTTCTTGGAAGTCGGACTGCCACTGCCGGGGAAAGTTTTCCAAGTTTTGAAGGGGGTGGGGGGGGGGGTGAATGACTATTCAACTCCTGACTTTAATGGTATTTTATGAGCCAAGTTTGGACTTTTTATTAGACAACCCTTCAAACTGAAAATTATTGGTGGCTGCAGCCCACCAGCTCCGGTTCTGACGGCCCTTTACCCCAGTATAGTAGGCTAATACAAGAGTATGCGATTTTTTTCCCGACTCGACTTAAGTAACTTTGTATTGAAAAGTTTCGTCTAGGAGGCCAACAGT
This sequence comes from Holothuria leucospilota, assembly GCA_029531755.1. NCBI lineage: Eukaryota > Metazoa > Echinodermata > Holothuroidea > Aspidochirotida > Holothuriidae > Holothuria > Holothuria leucospilota. The sequence goes on from CM055978.1 coordinate 26,673,989, forward strand.
GTTCGATAGTTTCACAGGTAGCGGTTAACATTGACTGTGATTGCTATTTGAGACTTTTTAACCTAAATTCCAGACCTTTTGGTGGGTTTAAAGAGTGTATCAAGGGTGGAGTGGAGGAGGGGGTATAGAAATGTTCCGGTCAATTATTATTGAGCTGGCTAGTCATTTCCAGGACAAAAAAAATCGGACAGAATTTTTGTTGTCTCTAAAAGTTTTTTTTTTGTTTGTTCCTTTTTTTTGTTTTTGACCTCGGTAAACACTAAACAGCCTTTATGGATTGAGATTCCCCGTTTCACATGAAGTATGACTTGATCTGTGGTTAAATTGCACGGCCTCCTGCAAAATTGTGCCGGTAACTGGGGGATAAAATTATGGCCGTATCCGCAAGAATTTTTCGGCCGGACCGGGGGTGTTTGTTCATGAGAGTGCCACCATAATTAGCGCGTAGCGTACCAAGACAACTTTTGCTAAAATTGCTTCCCATATCAGGTGCGTAGCGAGGATTTTGTCAAGGAGGTAAATTCAGGTTGAAATACCGTAACGAAGCCAAAGGCGCCAACAGAGCGGTGGGTTCCAAGAGACGAAGCCCCTTAGCTCTGGGGTATTTCTGAAATTGTGGGCATTTATTGAAGGCATCAGAAAGATGCATTTCAGGTTCTTCAAATGACAATGTATGGCACTAATCCCGGCCGGGACTGATGATGCAGAAAACTTGAGGGTGGAGGGAAGGACGGATGCTGGTGAGGGTTTCTTTGGGTTTTGAAACAATAATTTTAACCAAAATGCCCTGAAGTGTCCATGAAGTAGTAATGGGCAAACTAGTGCTCAGGATGGCTGGGCGCGAAGCGCGCCAAAAAGGTTTCATACAAGTGTAGGACGTTTGCAGTGATACTAGTAATAGGAAAAAATAAGACCCTAACCCTAACCGCTTACTTAGAATTAATCGGCATCTAGACTGATCCTTCCTTTGTCGGTAAACTCTTGCTAGGAAGCCGCCCTGAAGTAGGGTATGCGTCTAAGGGGCGCGGTGACCCATTTCAGAAAATTTTGTTCGAGGCAGGTATGTTAGGTGTAAAGACGCGGTCACACTACAACGAATTCGGATCGGATTCTGATCCGATTTTTGTGAGTTTTTATTAAAATCTTCTCCATTTCGGGTCGGAAAGAACCCAAAATTTTCCAACCTGTGTAATTATATGATTTTTATCGCAGGACTACGAAAATTAAATTTATACGAATTATTTCGTGACGTCACATCGACAGACAGCTTTTATCAGACTACACGCGTCCGATAAAAGTTTTCCGTCGGTGTGACACCACGAAAAAATCAGTTAACATTTCATTTTCATAGATAGCAAATCATATATTTACACTGGTTGGCAAATTTTGGGCTCTGTCTGACCCGAAATATAGAAGATTTTAATAAAAATTCACAAAAATCGGATCGGAATCCTATCCGAATTCGCTGTAGTGTGACTGCGGCTTAAAGCTGATTTTATCTTTGAGCAATTTAGGCTAAATTTAATCTTTTAAGTAAGTTTCAACTTATAAGACTCCTCTAGATGGGTGCCAGAGATAGAGGGCTTTGCTTGGGGGAAGCTCTATAGCTGAGATACAAAACTGCAGAAATTGGAAAAAAATGCATAGGCGTAGAAGCTATAATCGACTGGGGGGACTGAACGTTGTTTAGGACCGCCGTCCTGGGTGAGGTATCTCAGGGGAGGGAGTGTGAAATTTTTGAATATTTGAGGGTCCTTTGATGCAATTTGGTGCAATATTTGAGCCAATATTAAGGAAAATTACTGCAAATTTTGACATTTTTTGTTACAGAGCGAACAAGTGAGGGGCTTTCGTCCTTGAACTGGGGGGGGGGGGGAGGGTTCCCTCCACCACATTTTGAGTGGGTCTAAAGCTCCCCCGTCCCGGCTTCCTACACCCTTGGAATGCATTTGTCCTAAACACCAATTAACATATTGACACTGGATGCAAAATGGGCATACCAAGTGCAATGACTTTATACAGTCTGACCATTTTACAACTTGTCTATAACTCGAGGCTCAAACAGCTGGTTCTAATTGATCTCATCATGTTGAAGGGCTTGCAGCGTAGAGTAGGCTATGAGGAGAGTGGATGGTTAACTGGGCTAATGGCATGGTGGAACTTAACACAGTAATTTCACTCAAATCAAGCTGAAGTTCCAAAAAAAAATTATTTTGAGACAAGTAACGCAATCACAGGTTAGATTCGCGCGAAGCGCACCGATGCATTGCATTTTCAAGGACGTTTCACTCTTGTGCTCCCATTTTAGACTGCCACAAGTCAGTTATTCAGTATAACTCGTGTTAAGGTCTATCATTTTAATATGTATTTTACTGTGGGCGGGGCATGATCAAGCAGGTCTGGCGTCAGAGGGGGGGGGCAAAGGGGCACGGATCCCCGTCTGGGAAGACTGCCCAGTCGGTCGGAGAAATTTTCCAATTTCGTCTGGGAGCCTTAATGCATAATTGCACACTATAATATATGTAATCCCGACGACAGTCATGTATGCAGTCGCCCCCATCATCTGCTTGGGTGATTTTGCTCTTAGGAAGGGCAGATTCTACATGAGAAACCCATTTTTTTTTTTCAAATTGTGGTCAATAAAATCCAAACTTTTGAAATCATTTTCAATAATAACAAGGCCAAATCTTCAAAGTTTGTCAATAGACATTACGGAAGATACGTCACAGAGCAGAAAGTGCTCCCTCGTTTGGAGGCAAGCGCATATTACAAGTACATCAACCAATGCAGACAGCTGATTTGTCAACCCATTGGATTCTCACGAAGCCGGAAAATGCAGTCCCCCCAATTTGAATAAGTGTACCCCGTTACTATCAAGAATGGCTCCTGTCAATCATGTAACAATATTTTCGTTACTTATTTTTTTAAATTTATCCATGCAGAATAACTCCTTGGTTTACCTGCGATATTCAATGATTTTATACAGGAACATTATGAAAAACACTCGCGAGAGAAATAAGAGGAGATTTGTAAGATTGCAAAATTTTCAAAATAACTGACTTGGGCCTTCTCCCTACTACAAGCGCGTGCGAAGTCTACTCGTGCGTGCCATGTACTTCATTTTCTTGTCTGGATCCAAAATGACTTTTCGTGACGTCAACCCGTGGCCATAGGCGAAGGAAAGGGGGGTAGCGGGGTGATAGCCCTCGCACTCTGGTGGGGCGCAAACCTTGACTACCCCCCCCCCCACACACTTTGGATGAAATGCTGCCAAAATATGGTATTTTGAATAGGATGAAATTACTTCAGTTTCTCAAACTTGCACCATTTTGCATGTAGGGCAAAAAAATTCCAAAGGGGGAGGGGAACCCCCTCCTTGGACCCCTTTCCCAGGATCACTGATCACTATTATTCACTTCCGCCCCCCGTCCGCCCCCACTTCCAACTTCCTACGCTTATGCCGCCTTTGTCAGGGCTTCAGGTCGCTGCCTGCGCCCCTTTCGTTTCATTTCGTTTCGTTTCATTTATTGTTTTTCCGCTTTACATGTATACATACAAATAAAGAATATAAGAATGTAACTTTACATAGGAATTTATGTACATACAAAAGCGAAAGGAAGTACACAAAAACCCCTGAGGGCTTGAGAACGTGCACTCCCTGTAAACAAAAAGAGAGAAAACAAAACTACAAACAAGCAACAAACAAACTGCTTCGACAGTAGCAAAAAAACACAAAGATCAAAAACAGAGAAAAGGTCAAAAGAAGAGAAAAGAACTACCCCAACGAAAAACCCCATCCCCATCCACCACCCCACCCCAGACAAGAGAATAACAGATGCAAAACGTGATGATTAGATGTCTACGGAATGAACTCAGTGCAGTACCAGCAAGATTAAGTTTAGTGGTCTGGAATGTAAGTACGTGAAATGCTTTTACTGCTAAAGGATTTGGTGCTTTGTTTAGCTATGACAGAAGATGGGAGGGAATTCCACAGCCGAACGGCACGATTACGAAGAGAATTGTGTTGTATAGAACTTTGAGTAGAGTACTGATGTAGGGATGCAGTTTGTCGAGTGTTGTGGTAATGAACTGAAAAGTTGTATGAAAAATAGTTTGAAAATTGACTGGGCAGCAGGCCGTGTAACGATCGATAAGTGAATGTGGCAATGTTGGTGTTAAAAATATCAGTAAGTTTCAGAAGGTTGAGTGACTTGAACAAGGAACTAGTATGATCACGTGGTTTGGCGCAAGTGATGTTTCTAATAGCTCTCTTTTGTAAGACATTTAACTTATCGAAAAGAGAACGACTTGTACTCAGACCAAGCAATTGAACAATAGCTAAGATGAGGATAGATTAAGGCGAGATGAATTGAACGAAGAGCATTTCTAGGTACGATATACTTAAGCCTTCCTAATATACCGACAATTTTAGGAATCTTTGACGAGATATTACACACATGCTCATTCCATGAAAGCTTAGAATCAATATGAATCCCCAGAAATTTAACATTTTCCACACGTTGTAAGCAATTGCCCTCAACAGATATTTTAAACTCATGACCCCTGTTGAGGGTGTCTTTATTAAAAACAATGAAGTTTGTTTTTGCCACATTTAGGGAAAGTTTGTTCACAGTGAACCAATCAAAATAGAGCTTAGGTTCACGGCACACTAGCTCCTCCAGACGTTGTGGATCAGAGTCGCTGAAAAATATATTAGTGTCGTCAGCAAACAATACAAGTGAAGCATTCTTTGAAACATTGGAAATATCATTTACATATATTAAGAAAAAAGAGGTCCAAGAATAGAAACCTGTGGAACACCACACTTTACCTTCATCAGGTCAGAGTTAACGCCATTAAGAGAAGTAAATTGTTCTCCATAGAAAGGTAACTTTTGATCCAGCTAAAAGACACTCCTCTGAAACCATAATAAGATAATTTAGTGAGGAGGATGTCATGGTCAATTGTATCAAAGGCTTTGGACAGATCGAGAAAAATTCCAATGGAAGTCTCTTTCTTAGCCGCAGCTGTGTTTAAGTTGTCCAGGGCATCTACGAGAGCAAGTTCTGTTGAACGACCAGGACGGAAACCGAACTGGCTGGTTGAAAGTATATTATGCTTATTAAGGAATGAATAGATTCTATTGTACATGACTCCTTCTAAGATCTTTGACAAACAGGGGAGGACTGAAATAGGACGGTAATTTACAAGCTTGTGTTTGCCACCTTTTTTGAAGACAGGAATTACTTTAGCTACTTTCAATTTGTCAGGAAAAACACCCTGAGACAGAGAAATATTAAAAATATATACGTAAGAGGCTCAGCTATATAGTGAAGTACCCGACGAACAATATCTGGTCTCAAACCGTCGTAACCTGCAGCTTTCCTGGGGTTTAAGCACTCATGTGCGACCTTCAAGAATTCATTAATGTCAACCGGTGAGAGGTATGCAGATTCTACGTTTTGCTGATTGAGAATCATTAATGTAAACTGTCAAAGTATTAGAGCTAAGCTTCCGAGCTTTGAAGTGATGCTTGCCACGGAGGACCCCGATATTGTTATCGGTACAGAATCCTGGCTTAATGACTCTATCGCTACAGGTGAAGTGTTCCCTAACTCGTATAATGTTTTTCGGCGGGATCGCGAGGCCTCCAAGGGAGAAGGGGTATTTATTGCTGTAAAAAAATACTTTTATTGTAACTTCTGAACCAAACCTCATTACAAATTGTGAAAGTACATGGATTTCGTTGCACGTTAAGGGGCTATCCCCAGTCTATATTGGGGCTTTTTACAGACCACAGTCAACAGATCGGGACTACCTGTTGCAACTTGATTTATCCCTATCAAAGATTCCTAAAAATGCTGCCGTGTGGCTCTTGGGGGATTTCAACTTACCCAGTGTGGATTGGGATACTATGTCATTTAAAACTGGTGGAAGCTATCCTGCCATCAGCAACCTTATGATCGATATCGCTAATGATTTCTATTTACACCAGATTGTCAAGGAGCCTACTCGTGAGTCTAACATCCTGGACCTCTGTTTTACAAATAGTCCAGCCCGGGTTGATTCCGTCCACGTTGATAGTGGCATTAGTGATCATGACGTAGTCATCGTAAATGCATTGTTTAAACCAAAGGTTTTCAGACCACCTAAAAGAAAAGTGTTCTTGTACCACAAAGCTAATTTCTCAAATATTGATGATGATATGGAAGAGCTCAATAGCAAGCTAACTCCAAAATTAATCAGTTCTTCATCCATGGATGAACTATATGAGTTATTCATGACTACTCTCTTTAACTCTATTGACAAGAATATTCCTGCAAAGTTAAGCTCAAGTCGTTTCTCCTATCCATGGGTTAACAGGTTAATTAAGAGGGACATTAGACGAAAACAGAGACTTTACAATAAGGTCAAGAAGTATGGTCAGTCCTCCCATAAATTTGAATTTAGGAAATTGAGGAGAAGTATTGATAGGAAAATCAGAATATCTCATAATAGCTACGTTAGAGACATTATCGGGGGTAGCTTGAAATCAGATAATACTAAGCCTTTCTGGAATTTTATTAAATCTAAGAGGACTGATACTTCTGGTATCTCGCCGCTGCAGGTTCATGGAAGACTCCTGTCCACATCCAAAGATAAAGCCGAAGCCCTGAATAATCAGTTTTGTTCTGTATTCACAAAAGAAGATCTAAATAGTATGCCTGTTATCGATTCTAGTCCCATCCCTGTTATAGGGGACATTAAGATCTCAACCACCGGTGTCCTTAAGCTGTTAACTGATCTTAAAGTGCACAAGGCTGCTGGGCCTGACAATGTCACTGGCAGAGTCTTAAAGTCCTGTGCCCACAGTATTGCCCCCATTTTTCAGAAGTTGTTCAAAAAGTCGGTGTCAAGTGGATGTTTACCAGCAGCCTGGCTTGATGCTAATATAACCCCCATCTATAAGAAGGGTGAAAGATCGGACCCTGCGAATTACAGGCCTGTCTCGTTGACATCCATCCCTTGCAAGCTTTTAGAGCATATTATTCACCGTCATATTATGGATCACTTTGACAAATTTAATGTACTTGCTGATGTTCAACATGGTTTTCGTAAAGGGAGATCATGCGAAACTCAGCTTTCTGCCCTTGTTGACGATATAATGAAGATTTTAGATAACAGAAGCCAAGCTGACCTAATCATAATGGATTTTAGCAAGGCTTTTGATACAGTTCCCCACCAGCGACTTCTTAACAAACTCAAGCATGTTGGAATCCGTAATAACATCTTAAATTGGATTGAGAAATTCCTAACAAACCGTTACCAGAGGGTGCTAATTGATGGGACGTCTTCAGACAAATCTAAAGTCATTTCTGGTGTCCCTCAGGGTACGGTCTTGTGACCCTTACTCTTTTTAGTCTATATTAACGACTTGCCGGCAAATATTCAATCAAGCGTCAGGTTATTTGCCGATGACTGTATCCTGTATCGTGAAATAAAAAATATAGAGGACGCAAAAATTCTTCAACATGATGTTGACAATTTGTGTCAGTGGGAATCAATCTGTCAGATGGGGTTTAATAAATCTAAGTGTTTTTACTATGAGAGTCTCCCATAAAGCAAATCCAAATCCTTATTTTTACCAAATGGGTAATCATACTTTAGAGCAGGTTAATCACCACCCTTACCTAGGAGTTGAACTCTCTTCTAGTATGAACTGGAAAAGACATATTAACCAAATTGTATCCAAAGCAAACCGGACATTAGGCCTATTGAGGCGAAACCTCTCGCACTGTGATAAAGATACTAAGACTGCAGCGTACTTTGCTCTTGTTCGACCCATTCTCGATTATTGTAGTACGGTATGGGACCCCTATACCCAATCCGAAAAGAATTCTATAGAAAATGTCCAGATGCGTGCTGCCAGATTCATCTTTAACAACTACAGTCGCCAATCAAGTGTTTCTGAGATGATTAAAGATCTTAAATGGGACAGCCTTGAAACTCGACGATTTAGGGCTCGTCTTGTTGTTATGTATAAAGAAACGCATGGATTACTTCCAAGTAATGTAAGGAATCATCTTTATTGACCCTTCAAATCTTAATCGACGGACTACCCGTCGTACTAGTGGAAGGTATCTATACCATTATCCCTCTACTAATAAGCTTTGCTATCAGAAATCTCTCTATCCAAGAACTATCCCTAGCTGGAACCTATTACCGGAACAGGCTCGCTGTGCCCCATCAGTGGACAGCTTTAAAAACCAGCTCTTAGCCCTCGATCAAAATCGTTATAGCTAGTTATTCTATTCATCCGACTCCCTTAGCCCTAGTTCAACAGCACGGGATAGCCATGTCTGGCGTTTGTGCTGCATTTGAAAGAAGAAGAAAAGAAGAAGAAGATGGTCATGACAACTTTTAGTTGCACTGCAGTTTGGTATATCCGCAAGAGACGGCCCAAGATTAACAAAAAAGCTGTTGAAAGAATTTGCGATACTTTGTCGATCGCTTACAACTCTGTCATTCTTAATGAAATAGTCAGGATAGCTGGAATCTTTTTTACCTTTATGTATAATGTCATTTATATGTTTCCACATAAGTTTTGGATCGAGCTTGGCCTCCCTGTCGGACAACGCCTGGCGCCACCCCTGTTATCAAGTGGGGATCCAGGCCTCAGTATTATCACCCAACTTTCCCACCCGGGCTTGGTCATTGAGAAGGTTACAGAAAGGTGGTATTAACAGGGTTAAGCGCCCCTTGCCCAATGAAGTTTCTGCTTGGACCATGTTTTCTGCCAGATCCTTCTGGTCGCTTCACAGCAATTATGCATCATTTCCGGGATCAGATCTATGCACACACGGAAGAAGTTCATTTTAAGAGAAACGTTTACTATACTACTGTAAAGTGTAAATACTACCCGTTACATTTTGACCCAATGATCTTTTCCTTTGATAAATCTAACGCGCTGAAAGATGAATATAATTTTAATATGAATATTCATAACATGCGTACACTGTACCAAAGCACTCAAATGTACGATACGCTATACGCTCGTACGCTCTTCATGCTGTTCAATATTTAGTGCGGTATATTGTTTGATTGTTTTGTCATCGTCTCAGAGGGAGCTGAAGAAATTCAACTTACCTTCAGTCCGGGGCTAGGCTATTCTCACCAGAACATGGCAGAACCAGCGGCATCTGCCGCTCAGCAATCCACCCAAGATACTGGAAGCACAGTCCCATGGCCAAATGACAGAGACGATTACGAGCTAGGGAAAGTCATTGGTAAAACTTGCATCAAAAGTCGTGATTCATTATAATGTTATAATCAGGACTAGGCCTAGTCCTCTTTCTCCTGCCTTACTCTTATTGGCAGCTAGCCTACCTAAGGCCTACGGCCTATGCACTGAGTGCCTAGGCTATGTAACAAACCAAAACATGTTGCTCAAGTCCAACCGTACGGCGTTAGGCTAGTCTGTGCAAAAGTAACAATGAATGGCTGCAACTAATGTTAGGTGTAGGCTAGGTCTATTTTAGGGTGATACACAGTGTGCTAGGTATGGCCAGTAATGTACAATACAATCTACAATAGTTCGACTTGGCCTAGGCTAGGCCTAACATAAGTGATGACAAACTGGCTTCGGAATGCAGGGCATCTTATGGGGCTTAGCCTCCAGTCCAGATTGGAAAGTTTGCCCAGTGTGGGGGATCCCTCAGGCAAAAATATGAATTTTGAAGTTGCCAGTTGCACAAATTTAACAACTGACAAGTGCAATCTAGGAGGTAGCCTAGTTTTGGCCAAAATTTTCTCAGTAGGCCTACACTGCGCAAACGGACAATGGCACTCCGCGTAGGCTAGTAAAATACCCCGTGCACCTTTACAACCTTTCCAGTCTGGGCCCTCCTTTGCCGTTTGTTATGCTATGCGCTGACAAGCCTAGCCTAGCCCTATGTTAACTGTGGGGGCCGTGTCATTCTGCCATATGTACTTTCTGCCATAGAAAATGTGTTCAGTCCACATGTGCCTTTCCGCCATGGCGGTAAAGTACTATTGTTATGGTAGAATGGACACATTATTTGTGAAACATAAGATAGGGTAGTTTATAACTTACCAGACTTACCAATCACAGGAACAGGGCTAAACGGAGTTTGAAAGTAGGGGGTTTGTTGGATGCATCGTTGATTGATGAAACCGACTGGATTTAACAAATTCTGTACTCATATGTTGCTACAAGACCATAAAATCGAATGCTTAATTCAATCATCACATAATTCGATCTATTCAGCCACCATTTATACATTTGGAAACGATGTACTGTACAGCTTTTTTATTCCCCACAGCTTACAAGTAATCCTTTAATATGTATGTTTAGGACTATTTCTCACTTTCTCAAGCCTGCTTTACACTTCCATTCAATGTAGCCAACAAACCATGTCTCTTTTCCTCTACGTTACTTGTTGTCTGACCTATGGGGCCCTGCACCTCCAAAGTGTTACATTAGTTGCCAGGAATACATTTCCTTTAGTTTTAATTTTGAAAAGTGCCTTTCCGCCATAGGTTTCACACCTTTCCACCATGGCGGAAAAGTGCGAAACCTATGGCGGAATGTTATGGCTGGATGTACCAATGGCGGAATGACACTAGGATCGTTAACTATACAGTGTGCGCAGGGTTTACAGATAAGCCTAACATTGCAGTTACTCAAACTTAAGGTCTGGCCATCGCAAAATTGGGCAAGGCCTGCCTCATGACATGTTCAAAAATTTTACTGGTCCAAGTCTTCTCAGATTTACATAGGCCTGTTACTCCTAAAAATAGTTATAAGTGCCAGTTATGTTCCTCAAAGGAGAAGCAAAACCACAGATTTTGCAGTAAACCACTTAGTAGGGACTAATATTCTAATGCATTTTCTGAAAAAGCTAGTCGAAACAGCATTGCCGCAAATTTTCATGAATTTTCCAATTATTTTTTGCACACACTGATGCTAATAGCCATTTTCTTGTTTGCAAAAAAAGGAGGCGCTTCAAATATGATGTAAAAGAGCCACATTGTAAGTAACACGATGTCTCAGTTATCGCACATGGAATGCACACTAACAAACTAAAAGGATCAGTACAGAAACAAGTTCTGATGCTTCCCCAGGGCAGTTGAAAAAGTGTAAGATACCCTACCTTGGCCTGTGAGGACTAGCATCCATTGCCAACAGCTTTGACAGTTTCTAGCAATTTTTAGGGCTTCATATTATACAAATAATGAATGTTTTTCATTCGTGCGATAGTATGAATTATATTTCATGAGTTGAAAGATTGAACGTTCTATTCAACGAGGCGAAGACGAGTTGAATAGAATGTTAAATCTTTCAACGAATGAAATATAATTCATACTATCGCACGAATGAAAAACATTCATTATTTGTTCTATATAACACCTTATAACTATCTACCTTGATCTAGTCGTTGGTTAAAGTTGTGTTTTTGAGGCCACGATGGTTCGTGTTTGTCCGTGTAGCGCAGCTCCATGGTTTGTCGTTTGCTCGATACGCGTTTACGTGCCTATTACGTACGATATGCAATGTACGGTCCCCAATTTGAGTCGCGGCATAGCTTGTACATACTGCAATGATCGGTGACGTCATTGCCGTTGGTTAGTATATACTAACCAACGACCGTGGGTTAGTATATACTAACCAACGGTCGAGCACCACAATCTTGATGATAGTGCCGAATCACCAACATGCATGTGACCACCAGTCCTCCAATCAAATGTAGAGAAATTAATAAGGTGTTATATAAAACTGACTATTCAATGCCACGATACCTGTATACTGCCCCAGTAACTGTAGTCTACCTACCTTGTCATTAGGTGTACTCAGTCCTCTTTTCTTTGCCTCAATAACTGATCAAAATGGGAATTGAAAAAAGAATTTTCCTCAGACATACTTGTAAAAAATCACTGCCGCTGACCATACTGTTAGCTCACTCCCCACATGTGTAGAAAATACAAAATCACACAGTTTCCCGATCAGTTGCAGAACTGGTACTAGTATAAGTGCTAATCATAGGCAACCTTCTTCACAACAGATCCTGCTCTTGCTCTATTTGTATCCATGTTAAAATCCATCCTCTGTATATTCAGGCTCCAAAGGATACAGTAAGATTTGAGTCTGTTTGCTCCCATGTTTTCTTTTACCAACAAATAGGTGTACAGTACAGTTCAAGTTTGACCATATAAGGTAATGATTACGACTACGTCCCGCTGAGTGTTGCTGTGGTTCTAACGTTACCCTGTGTATAATGGCCTACAATTCTACAAAGTGTACTTAAGTCTGGGTACTGTGTGTGTAAATCAGTGTTGTAGTGTATGGTGAATTACGGTAGTGTTGCCAAGTCACACAAACTATTCCTGCTACACTTGTGAAAACCTTTTTTCTTTTCACTGAAATGTGTCATGAAAATGTATTTAATACGAAATTTTTTTATTCCCTATTACATTACAAGTGGTAAAAGGAATTTTGTCAAGCAATGATTAGTTATTTACCACAGCATGTGCAATTTAAATTACTTAGTGCATTGGTGAATTTTCTGTTGTAATGTGATATGAGGCTCGCTCGTCATTGTACATCCGGGAACTGGTACGATTCAAACAACAATGGTGTGAACCAATAGCAACATAAAAAGTTATTTTTTAAGGTTGAAATAAATGTATTCAAGCCTTCTATGTTCTTTTATCTGGAAAAAGCATACATTAAAATGTAAGTCTTAATGGAGAAAAAGCTAGGGTTTATTTCTCCTTTAACCAAATGAGACTAGTTGTCTGCAGGACAACCATCTATAAAAAATGTGGTTGTCCTCCTATTTGGTAGTCCTCCAGGTAAGACTTAAAAATGAAATACATCGGGATATTTTGTGTCACTTTATTTCATAGGATCGATACTGTACTTCCCATTCATGGGCATCTGGGGGGGGGGGGGCAAGAGGGCACTTGCCCCCCGCCTGGAAAATAAAAAACTTGAAGGGAAAATAACATTAACATTTCCCTTTTTATGATATCGCTAGAAAATTTCCAGAACATGAGCTTTCAAAATAGAAGATGATTAGATGTAACTCATAAACCCTTGAAAGTGCCATTTTCAGCAATCTGGGAGGCATTTTGGCCAAAAGTTTCTTGGCGCTTTGCGCCAAACTATGATGAGGCTATGCTTAGATAGTTTGCCCACAGTTTTGCCCCCCTCCCCCAATTGTTTTTTCTGCGGACGCCCATGTTCCCATTAATGCTGTATCACACAGTTTCTACACTAAAGTGAAAAAAATTGCACAGTAAAATAAAAAAACAGGAACCGGTTACCGGATTTCATGGTGATTAAAATAACAGCTTATTTTTATAAGCACAGAGAGTTCATAATACATGCCTGATATGTACACCTGCATCAGAGATGTAGTGATCATTTCAAAGAGACTCAAATTGTCACAACAAAATCGTGCTGTTTCCTTTCAAGTTGAAGCAACAATATTGAAAATAACAAATTAAGAAACAGGGTTTTCACTCATCACTTTCTTTCTGGAGTCACTGACCCTTTGGAATAAATTTACAAGAGTCAAAACTAAAAGAGAAGGGGTCAAAATAAAACCGGAACACTCTGATCATCTACGCATGCTGATATCTGTGATCTGTTTACAATGCACCTGCACTCGTTTCGAGTCAAGTCTAATCTTGTAACCAGGTGCATGCGGTGCAGTTAATTAGGTGTTAATGTATACTGTATGTGGGAATGGAGGTAGCTCCGTACTGTTGCAGCGATAGTTTTTTATTCAGATTTTTATTATCTCAATACATAACATGTATTGAGATATTGTCACACTAGCTGGTCACTAGCTGTAGCCAAAATTGTTTACAACATTGTCAGTTTGTAGCTGTTTATGACCCTGTTTGGGGAGCAAGTACTTTTGATAGAGGAAAAAGATATGATGGGTAAAATTTGTACTTGTTGAATTTGTTGGGATATTCTGGCTGATAAGTAGGCACAAACTACTGAAAATGATAAGTTTGTACCCATTTCCCATGCATGCATTTAGTCTGCTATTGAAGCTGGCAGAAATCAAGAGGTCACTTTGAATTCTTTGCCCACAGCACTCAGTTAGGAAACAAAATCCTCTAGAAGGCTATACAGTGGACAGATAAGGCCCTCGTGCATGGTTGATTACTGTAACTGATCATTCACAGGTGATCTGGACACATAACCCTGTACCTGTACATGCTTACTGAAGGGTGAATTGGCAATTTTCAGTGTCGTACTTTCTCAGAGAAATTGAGATGTTGTGGTCATGCAAAAAGGATTATCTTTTGTAGCCAAAACATTGACCTGGCCACCAGGATAAAGCCTCAGCCAGAGATGAGTTCTAATAATTATTACTTGTGTGACTGTATTAAACTTACAGCAACTCTGTCTGCTGCTGCCTGTGGTTGATTTCATTTCATGGTACCTTTTAGACAATTTTGTACCCTACTTCATGTACTGCTTACACTAATCTGATGACCCTATTTTGTTTCTGACTTGGGAATCATTAGTTTACCTACTATAGCTGCATCTCCCCAAACTCATGCTCCTTTTTGGTATCTGGCAATGTATTTAGCTAACATTTATTTTGCAATGCAGTTTTGGGATCAATGAAACTCCTCTCCCCTTAATGGTTTGGCCCCACTGATGAAATGATCTGGCTTCTTGTTTGTTTTACAAATGACAAAGCCATAAATGAAAACTTGTGTAATACATACTGAATGTATTTAATAAAAACTTATTCTAAATCAGTTGCTTGGGCTATAATTTGGCCAAAGTATGATATACTTTATACATAACTTATTGATGTTTGATGGTAGTATTGAGATACTGCAGCACAGCTGCTCTAGTTAGAACATACAAAGAGGTGTAAAATGTCTCACAGAACAAAGTTGGGAACTGGAGAGTGCTGCATTTTGTGAGTAAATTTGCACAATGAATGTGTTGGTGAAATTGCTTTATCACTACTGATTGTTGGGGTGAAAAAGATGTGCATCAGTTTGACCCCAGAAGTTTTGTGTCTGTGCGTCAAAATCACAAGTTGTGCGTCATTGACCCGGGTGCCTGGGTCAGTGAAAACCCTGAAGAAAAATGTGTACTTTGTATTACTTCATAAGCTCTATAACTTTCTCAGATTGAATTTTGGGACATTTTCTTATACTAAAGGGAATCTTCACTGGAAGTCGTTCAGACATTCAGCATGCAAAAATTCCAAAACTGAGGCCTCGACGTAGTGTATTCTCTTGCACGTCCACAATCATGTAAACAAACGACGTTTTGCATATCTTTGCTCTTCATGTGCTACGATGTGCTACATGCTGTGGACCCATCACTGACAAGCTTCGTACATTGTACTGGTACTTGCACGTGTAAAAGCAAGCATACTGTGTATATACAGAAGAGCAACCTCTCCCTGCATGAAGAGCCATTTATAAGTTGGGGACTGCCGCTAGCAGTATACGCTGAAAAAGCTTAATATGAATCTTATGAAACACTGTCAGTTTGAAAATATAGAAATAGACTTACATTTCATTGGCAAGGAATCACTAAGCCTTTTGGCTTTCTGGTTAACAATTTGGTATTTTAATAGTTACTAACGGAAGTTCCTTTTGATGTTGCAAGGAGATTGCCTTTTGGGTGAGATGAAAAAGGATGATATGGGTGGCATGGGGCTTTCAAAGACTTCTGCCACTTGAGCTGTCCTACAAGCAGTAATAATGAGAAAGAGGAAATTGACCCACTGAAAAATTGTATTTTGGAAACATTTTAATGTTTTACTTCATAGTACATTGCAAGAGTCATTACCAATGTTACAGTTACAGTACCTGCAATTGTCACTACTCAGTATGTCATATTTATTGACTACAAGGAAACAACTACATTCATTACTTAGCTTTTACTGTGACTCATGGGAATATGAGGGTCGTCGCCAGGAAAGTTTTAAAATTAGACTCAGATGCGATTTCCTGGCATGTGGCTTTGAAATAATTTACAAACTTTGTAGTTGACTTGAGGAGGAATGTTAGACCCACTTGACTTGTTGACTTCATTTTATCCCCTTTTTATGCAAACCTTTTTGAGATCTCAGCTAGAGGAAGCCTTCTGGAATCTTGTAAAGCCCAGGATTGAATTTAATATCTCCTTTTTTTGCTCATACCAGCATGCTGGTGTGAGGTATTGTGATCACACGGCATTACTCTATCTGTCTGTCTGTCTGTCTGTCTGTCTGTCTGTCTGTCTGTCTGTCTGTCTGTCTGTCTGTCTGTCCACACATGTTCAAAATGCTTCTCCTCCCATATGCTTTCATGGAGCATTGTTTGAAACTTGGGCACAATGTTCCTTGGGTGGTGGGCCATTTGGGTGTTCAGGAATTTTTGGTCCAAGGTCCAGTGTGGACCCTAGGGCCCATTTTATGAAATTCTGCAAAATGCTTCTCCTCCTACAGATTCTCTTGTACAGTGTTGATGGTTTGTCATAATGTTACTCTGTTATTGGTCCCTTTGGGGTGTTCAGGAATTTTGGGTCCAAGACCCATGATGGACCGTTGGGTCCATTTTGTGAAATATTGCAAAGTAATTAACTTCTTCTCTATTTAATGTTTAAAGAGAGGTAGGAGCCTCTCATAATAATGCTTGGTTAGTGATCTCATTATGGTGTTCTTGAATTTTGGTCTAAGGTCTCATGTGGGCCCCAACGGCTCATTTTATGAAATTTTACAAAATACTTTTTCTCCTACAAATTGTGTTGTACAGTGTTGATGATTTGTCATAATGAAGCTCTGTTAATGGTCCTTACAAATTACTTCACCAATTTGGGATGAAGAATACTTTTGATACCTTTCTAACCAATTTTGTGCCACCCCTCTATTTTACCAGTCTCACAAAATCACTTTACTACCTATTTTTCTCTGTACTGCACCCTCTTTAAAACTGGTCAATCCTGGCAGACTTTGTTTAGGTTAGTTTAAAGGGAGCTGCTTAATGGGATTTCCATTGGGTATTTCCATTGCGTGTGCATTGTGTGTGCATTGTCAGAGCATGTGGGTGTGTTTGTCATTATGACCCTCTGTTAAAGGTTCTGTTAGGGTGTACAGAAATTTTGGGTCCAAGGCCCAATGTACCCTAGGGTCCATTTTGTGAAATATTGCAAAATCGTCAATTCCTCCTCCAGTTAATGTTAAACAGAGTTGAAGGCCTGTCATAATGATGCTTGGTAAGTGATCTGTTTATGGTGTTCTGGAAGTATGGGTCTAAGGTCCCATATGGGCCCTATGGTTCTTTTTATGACATTTTGCAAATTGCGTACTCCTGCAGATTCTCTTGTACAATGTTGATGGTTTGTCATAGTTATATTTGGGTAGTGGTACCTTCAGGGTGTTTAAGAAGTTGGGGCCCAAGGCACAAGATGGACCATAGGGTCCATTGTGTGTAGTATTGCAAGTGATTAACTTTTCTTCCAGTTAATGTTTAACAGAGTTGACGGTCTGTTATAATGATGCTTGGTCAGTGATCTGTTTCTGGTTTTGTGGAATTTTGGTCCAAAATCCCACGTGGACCTTA
This sequence comes from Holothuria leucospilota, assembly GCA_029531755.1. Taxonomy (NCBI): domain Eukaryota; kingdom Metazoa; phylum Echinodermata; class Holothuroidea; order Aspidochirotida; family Holothuriidae; genus Holothuria; species Holothuria leucospilota. Next base: position 26,691,584 of record CM055978.1, read on the forward strand.
TGGCTCTTTTATGAAATGTGCAAAATTGCATCTTCAACTACAGATTCTCTTGTCCAATGTTGATGGTTTGTCATAATGATACTTGAAATTTAGGGTCCAAGGCCGAAGATGGGCCCTAGGGGCTTTTGCTTTCTCAAATTGAATTCATGAAACAAGTTACAAAGCAAAGATAGCATGACAAATTTTTTGTGACATTCAGAAAGGTGCCATCAGGGTATGTGAGATTTGGGGTCATAAACCATTTGACGTCATTTAAAGTCATATGATGCTTGTACTAACAAAGATGAGAAGCCAGGGACCCTTAATTGGTTGAAGGTATGAGCTTCAGCACCATTGGTGCTCTAGTTTAAAACACCCCCTGCAGCCCCCTTAGGGCTTTTTGCTCCTTGAGTTCAAGAAATGCCCACAGGGGCCACAGCCCCCCTTCCCGTTGGGAACCATTGGTATAAATGATATAGTTGTAAAAACCAATAAATGGCTGTTTTCTACCAATTAGGCAAAGGAGGTTCTGGTACTGACCATTTCCTTCCAGTTTCGCCAAGGAGATTTTGTCCAAGTTTCAAGGAAGAAATGCCCTCAGTTTTGTCTTAATGTTTCTACCTTCCGTCACTGAGACAGAATTAACAGAAAACAGTGCTTACTGGAAGAGCCTGATGTTAGCATAGTCCATGCTAAAATTTAGACTAACTGCAGAATATCCCATCAACCTGAATCCCACCCCACCTTCCATCTCTGACTGAGAAATACCTTGAAAAAAGGGTGTCATGATTTGTCAGTGCCTCCATGGAATATTTGACTCTTGATTCACTGAAGCTATAGCCAAATGCCACTAGTCTTAGCCTAGTTCTGAAAATATTTCAAAGCAGATTCAGTACTGCTGTATTAGCAAGTATTTTGCCTTGTTGGGACCTGGTCCTGAAGCTTGAACAGGGTCATAACCTCATTGGAAAAGGTGCCATGAGTGTGAATTCTTATCTGAGCACTCCTTTTTTTCCCATTCATAATTTTTGATCAAACATTTTGGTAGACAGTCCATAATGTTCTGTGTTCTTTACATTATTTGCATAAAAACAGCATACCATAAACACTTCACTCTGGCAAGTCTTGACTACATCCTTGCCCTGGAAATCAGTGCCAATGCAGTCAGAGTGAGGAAAGCCAGTTAATTTTAACCTCACATTCAAGTAGAACCATTGTTTCAACTATGATACATGAAAAATTATGAAAGGGTCTGCAGTTCAACAGGTTCACATAATCCCAATGGGTGAAACAGGCTGTCTTCATTCTCATGCCTGGCCATAGAGGAGCTACATTTATGGTAAATGAAATTTTGTGAACATAAACATCAAACTTGTCTCCTCTAATGTAAATTTCAAATCTGTGGGTAATTGCCCACAAGGTCAGTGCCCTCACAGAAGATGGCCCCCTGTTTTGAAAATTTTCCTAGTGAACAACTTTGGACCTTGTTGTTGATTAACTCGATTTGTCAATTAATCTGGTAATACTTAGTCCTGCTCAAAAACAAGTGACCAAATAATACACCTGTTCAATATTAAGGCCCTCTGAGCCGTTGATAATAGGCCAAGGTGGCCTTCAAATTTCAAAAAATACCTCTGGAAGTAAAAAATTACATTAGTTAGACCCACATCTTCACTAATGAGTGAACATCTCTTAACACCAGATTCCAATTGTATAGCCTCCAGACACTAAGCATACTTTTTTCAGGCCTTCTGTCTTATCCAGTAATAAGTTCCAAAGTCATAGAAAAGGAACAAGGGCATCATTCAGAATGAAAACATTGTGCTTTACCTTTTAGAAGGCCCAAACTTTGAAACTGTTTGAGTCATGGGCATGGCTGCAAAACTTGCAAAACTTTGCGGGCGCACATACTTTGAAAACCAAAATTTCTAGCTCACCTGGTCTACTTAATTTGGGACTAAGATGAAAATTTCTAGCTGCAGCATGATTTTCGCGGATGCAATGCGTCTTTGCGTCCAGCTTTTTGCAGGCATGGCCATGGGCCTCAAAAATTTAGTCTGTTTTGTCTCTGTTTTGTCTGTTCTTTTACCAACATTCTTAAGGAAATCATCCACATTAAAGATGGTCTCCTAGGAACTTAAAGGCAACAAGCAGTCACCCCAAAATTATCTTGTAATCTGTTTCAAATTGTACAATTCTTTTCATATTTCCCTCACATGTTTCTTTCATGATGCATCCAAACTTATATTGAATACTAAAGATAAATAAAGGAATTATTCTGCATGAATTTAACAATTTTGTAACAAATTTATTTTCACATGACTAAAGAGAGCCATTCATGAAATAGGATACTGGGATATACTAATTCTTATTGGGGTGACTGATTTTTCCCTTTCAACTGACAGTTTGTTGTTTTGGCATGGAAGGACCCTCATTGTCTTAGTGATATGGTCAATATTTGATATATTTTGTTGGGACTTTTGGCTAGTTTTAATGTGTAAAATGCTTTTTACATCAAATGAGCAGGTTTGACAATTAAATACCCCTAGACCTACGAGAACACTGTTAGTTGCTGAGCGGCATTATTAAAGATCCCACAATTTCAACCCAGACAGTAAAAAATTTTCCCTTCTTAAGTTTACTTCTCTAATAGTCTAATATATCTACCACACAAAGCTATCAGCTTACACTGAGTATATAAAACTGTTCAAGACCATATCCACACATTACCATCTGTGAGTAGTTGGGGACACTGCACAAGTTATCCTTGACCAACCATAGTGAAGCTACATGCGTTGTTGAATTAATGTCAATCAAAAGGCATTCATTATTTGTAAATAATGTTTTTACATGTGTTGGGCAAGATTGTAGGGCCTCTGATGTTTGTCTGTAAATCAAACAGATACTCAATTTCTGCTTGCCTTTCTTCAGCTTGTGAATGTCAGTTAAAGAAAATAAGTAGTTACCCCAAATTTATTTTAAAATATCAGCTAAGTCTTTCAAATTTTCTCTTATTTCCCCATCTTTCATGATAATACACATTAATATTGAATATTACAGGTAAACCTTGAAGTTACTTGTATGAATTGAACAATTCAGTCACAGAAACATTGTTACATGATTAAAAAGGGCCATTCATGAACTAGGATACCAAAGTTTTACATCAAATTGGGATGAATGCAGTTTCCCTTTAAAGGGGCACATTGAGTTGATATGGAATTATCGATTATTTTGTGACAAGTTTGAAAGAAATCATTGCATGACAATGTTTCTAATTGGCCTCATTACTCATACATGTATCACTTCCTATAGTTACCGAAAATGTGAGAAATTGTAGTTTTGTGGACAGGTGTTGCATATGATTAATACCTTATGGCAAAAAGTGTCTTGTCACGAATTTGTAATAAATGATTTTAATCATTAATTACTCTATCATATCCATTTCAGTTGTATGTCAGACATGCAGAATCCCTTAGTTTGACCATTTACCATCAAGATACGAGTAAATCTCGACAGTTTTGAAAAAAAATCATGAATTATGTGAACCAACTCAATAAGCCCCTTTAAAAAGAAAAGTACTGTAAGTGCAGTACTTACCAGCTGTGATATTTATCTACTGAACAATCGTTTTTGACACAGTGGACATGGATAGGAATTGAGTGTTCTTACTGTTTAGAGGGCTCTAATAGCTGTGAAAGAGGGTTGTATATTCTTACTTTACATTTTTTGGTAGGAAGTGTACTTTAATCAAGAGGCAGAAGACTGTTGAGAAGGGAGATGGGGGGGGGGGGGAGGGTAATACTGTCAGTGAAGTGGATACTTGTACTGGTTTATGGTGACTTAGATGAGTGTTTACAGTGTACTGTTGGATTGTACACTGACTTAATATTTCAAAAGGTAATTTGTTGTACTGAATGTGAAAGCCAGTAGTGAGTTAGTTACTACGGACTGATAAGAGATGTTACCACCTGTCTTGATTTGGCCTAAAGCTCCTTAAATCTGCACTCCAGTGCCATGGCAAATAGACTTTGCAATTCTACTTGGGGAGGAGGCGGGAGGTAGAGATATGGTGTATTCACTTCTCTACATATCTTCTGAAACTGTTGAGGTGTTGAGCTGACACTTGTCAAGACCCCATGGATGGAAGTAAATGAAGGTCATGGCTTCCATGGCCGTCATTGCCAAAAATATGAAGGCCATGGAAGCCTTCAACATGGCATACTCATAAAGGCCACCTTGGCCTTTGTGTCCTTCCTAACAAGGTTCTTCATTATTTTGTATGCTTTATTGTACTTTGTTAAGAAGGGCACAAAGTCCAAGGTGGCCTTCAAAAGTATGCCATGTTGTAGGCTTCCATGGCCTTCATATTTTTGCCCTTCCTAACAAAGTACAACAAAACATACAAGATAACATAAAACCTTCTGTTTGGCCTTGGTGCCCGTTGAGATGCATAAGTGTGCCCTAAAAGCTTATATGAAAATGGCCTTGCCCTTGTGATGTCTTATTTCCAGCCCTAAGCATTAGCAATCACAAAGATGGTGTCAGCTGCTGTGATAGGAAAAAATCCCAAGTAGAGAACAAAGAATGCCCATAATAGCCTCCTGGGCAAATGTAGGATGTTTGATGGAAGTAAGTCTACAGAAGGGGATCCTTCCAAAAAATGGAAATTGGTATGAAGTGAGGTTGAGTTTGCGTGGACTCTGCATATATTGATTATGGACATCAGTCAGTGATTTTAAATTTTCTATGGAAATTTTGTGTTGCATTTTTTTTATCATTCCCAAAGTAGGCCACTGGAATTGTTCTATGCATAATGGTAGTAAAGATGTACATATATAGAGCTTTGTAGTAATGAGAAGACTAAATATAACAACATTGCACTCCTGTATGAAGTTGAATATACAGATTGTAGGAGTGACTTATTAACTAAAAGGAAAATATGAGTTTCAAAGCTTTAAGAAGTGAGTGATTTATTTGCTATGGTTTGTTAATAAATCACTAAAATTTGTTTTGAAAGATTAATGGCTTTGTATGCCTCATTGGCTATATTTGTTAATAATTTTATTGGATTAGATCTTACACAAGTTCTCACTGATTAGACTCCAGATGCATTGCTGTCCAATTTACATGGTATACATGAACCACATTATAGATCAATATTGCTTGTCTGTCAGTATGTTGATAAGCTGGAATCTACAGAGCCGAGATTTGTTTGCTCACATACTACCAGCTTCAGAAATCAACGTTCAACCTTAATGTTAGGGAGAAACTAGAAGGTCAGCTATGCAGGCTATTGAACCTAATGTTAAGTGAAAGTCCTTTTGAAGAGAACATAGCAGTTACTTTCCCAAGAGCTTTCTGATTACACAGGTCGTACTACTTGAAGCAACCAGGCCTAAACACAATTGTCAGAAAATCCTTGAACAATAAATGCTTTTGTTTGTTCACATTATTTGTCTCTCCAGCTTTGCTCTTTTAGGGCATAATATTAAGTATACACTTTATCTTCACAACTGTGTGTACCAAAACTTTTCCAACCTGTCTAGATATTCTACACATACCTTTAAACATTTTTTAATGACAATGTTCTTCATAAAACAGGTCATGGCGCCACAGCCGCTGTGCAGAAAGCCTTGTGCAAGTCAAGGAATGAGGAGTGTGCTATCAAGAGGATTAACCTAGAAGACTGTGATACATCGATGGAGGAACTCACAGTAAGTAAAGAACACTGGCATCTTTTGTAGAGAATTTATTGTTAATCATTGGTTAGCCAGGATTAGGGCTGAGTCATTTTGTTAGTCAGTCACATTGGATCTGAACCATTGCTGTTTGGTACCTGTTTTCTTTTTCGGAACTGGTGTCCTGATAAAAACAACTAATACATAAGAAAAAGTATTAAAGTTACTTTTAGTACTGTAGCGAATGTTGGATGTTGGTATACTCATATTCATATTAGAATAAAACATACTCAATTTCACTGCTTTGGACACTTGCTGTGTTCTTATTACTCTTCGCTGCAACTAGTAAAGGACTCAGTGAATACAAAATTGTAAGATTTCACAGGTTAAATTAATTGCAAATTATATGCCCCAGCTGGCTTGAATTTTTTAATCTATTGTAGTAGTCACACAGTAGCTTGGGCCAGTTTGTTTATAATTAGCAGACCTTAGATTAGAGCTCGGACGCTAGTTAATTTTGATTTGACTTCCAGCACTATTGCTCATGCAGGATATGCGAGCTTGTAATAACATGTAGTAGCCCTACTTGCCAATTATGATGTGACCAAAGCTGCCATCATATAAATGTCCCCTCACAGAGCAGCAACCCAACCATGATTTAGAAGGTGAAAGGAAATAAGCTCTCTGATTGGTCAGTTTGGATCATCTTCCATTGTGTGTGTGAAAAGGGAGGTGGTGGGGGGATAGAATGTTTGAATCTTAATGCATTGGGTTTCATAATCATTCAAGTTGTTCTGTGTTAACTTTATTTCATTTCACATCAATACTTTTGTTGCAACATCAGCCCATGTCTATTGTAATTCAATCCTGTTTTCTTTACACATTGGGATGTAATGAATTACCCCTGTCTTGTTATTATCAATGAATCACTTAACATGAAATTTGAGCCAAGTCTGTAGGTAGCTTAGAAACATAGTGTAAGGCCGATTTTCAGACGATGAGTAGCGTGCGGGCCTCACACAAAGTTTACTGAGTCCGAGCGGAAAAATATCGACAGGAGAATCCGGAAAAATGGAGAGAAACGTTCCTTGAAGGTTCACAATATTTTATTGGTCCTTTTGGATTACAAACTCGAACGGAGTACAGGAATACAAGGTGATCGAGAACAATTTTATGAGAGAGTCCTAAATACGGGTCTGGTTGAGCTGATGTCTAAAATCAAACTGATAACAAATCTTTCTTCGGGCTCCGACGCTCAGAAATCCTGAGAGCCCGCCAAAAGCTTAACACATGCTGATTGGCTAAAGCAATAACGTCATACGCATAAATTATAATAACACTCTGTGAATGGTTAGATCATACATGAGATCACGCAATGTCAGCGCACAGCTGGCGTGCGCGTCTTTCCAAGCATTCTATCTCAATAACACTCTGACAGCTCTCTGACGCGTGATTAACTTAGCAAGGAGCCAAGCCCAAGCAGCGAGAAGTCTGATGATCCTGACCTTGAGCGTGACCTTCAGCTCATAGTGCAAACAGCATACAACACAACCCAATTCGTATGTGCAATAGCAGAACGCATACAGAAAATATCTAAGTTTGAAGAACAACTAATAATACGTCTCACAATAGCTTACAATTTTTACTAGATGACCAATGAAAAGAAGCCATAAACAATATTGTCCATTTCCTAAAATCAAATTAAATGTATTTTTATCAGCAGCAACAAACATGGAAACTTAGAACAATTATCTTCCATCATTTATTAATATGTCTTCTCATTATTGGTATAGATAAGTCATCTATTCATGCACATTCAATATTGTACCTAAGACTTTATTTATGAGTTGGCATCACTGATCAGGAAGCTGGTTCCCAACCTGGTGCAACGCAACCTGGATCCAGTTCATCCGAATTGACTGAGTCCAAGCCAGGATATTGAAGGACATAAAATTTTATTGTCTCTGTGGAACGCTGGCTTCAAATCAAGGGATAGCTTATTTTTGGACAAGTGCAACGCTTAAATGTCCCTGTAGTCTTTACCATGTCATGGACTACTTCTGAATGGTGAGACAAATTAGACTATGAAATGGTGAGATCATTGTAAACAGAAAACATCAAACACTAATGTTGTGCTAACAAGGGCTGCATATAAGTGTACAATATTAGTGCTAGCTGATATCCCATTTATTTTTCCTTTATTGGTGTTAAATTAATAAAATGTAGTTAATACACTGATACTACCCAGCCAACAGTTAGATGGCCTATACTTCACAGACTTTGCAATGCATTGCTTTCTGATGTCTGAAAATAAATCCCAGTATTTAACCGCTTCAAGTTCATGTTAGTGCATAGTAGCCTGGTTTGTGCACAGGCAGCCAAATTGCTTAAGTATGTAGTAGGTAAATTGGATCAATAATTCAATATGTGGCAATATTCATAATTGAAGTGTTAGTTATAGGCCGTAATCCTAGCTATAAGTGATATTGTTAGAAAACTTTCAAACACCTCATCACTTAGGGGGATTTCAGAGTTGCCATGTATTGGCTGGTAGTAAGCTATTCAGAGGTATACTAATCAATAGTGGTACTACACATGTTGCTGTGACAGTACGTAGTCAGTTGATCAACCCTAGATGCTATGATTTCTTTTCCTGAGGTGTCAGATATGAAAGTGGTAAAGTGTATTTTGCAAATTTGTTGTGACAACCCATTTGCAGTTTCCATTTCTAGGTATAAGTATCAATGGTGTGCAGTATTCAGCTAGAGTGTGGCATTGTGTGTAAACTTGTGAAGGTATCCACTGATGATAAACCTTTAGGCACTTCAGCAAAGCTATGGAAAAGTTCTTAACTATTCCAAGTTTCCCATGAAGGAAATGTCTGGGCAAATTGCTTAGGCTGGAAATTCCACAGAGTTGTGTGCGAGGGATAGTCGTCCTTGGTGAACTTGTCCAGGGTAAAGCATGTGGAGGAAGTTATTTGGCATAATGTATCAGTGTTGTTTATTAAATGTGTAAGTGCAGTATATGTGGTTTTCAATCTTTCCCTGGACAGTTCAACAAATTTCTCATGTTGCTGTTGTTTGTGTGTGAATTCAGACGTGTTAAAAATATGGTACAGATGGAACACTGTGCACAGCATGTGCCAAATTGTGAATTATTTATATCTTGTAGGGTTACCTTGTATTAGTGGCAGAAATAGTATATGAGCATGCTTTTGATGTCAAAGTTCAAGACTTGCATGTGTGAAGTCTCAAAACATTCTTGAAATATTTCTTTCGACACTAGATAAGTCAGAGCTGCTTTGTATATTAGGCAGCCATTTTAGAAACAGATGCTCATAACTGAGATTTGACAGAGGTCAGAACCCATTGTAAATATTAATACAATGAGGGGGAAAATGAGAAGGTGACTATTTTTGCAGTCCCTTGGCAATGCTAGTATATAGTAGCTGTAGAGGGAAGCATCAGTGCAGAATTCGTGAATTGTTTATACTGTAAGTGCTGATGAGCAACTTACTTGTTGAATATTTTGTTTTTGCAGTTATGAAGCAATCTTAAATCAAGGTCTGATAGAGAGAAAGTGGTTGGGTAGATAATACCCAGGGGTTTTGGAGAAAGGGGGTTTTTCAGGAGAGGATAAAGTTCACACATGAGGTCATTGTCTATGTTTGGGGTATGTGGACCTCCCTTGGCAAATTTGTGAAACGAAAGACCTGTGCCATGTCCTCGGTTCTAAGGGCTTTAAAATCATAATCAGGACAATGAAATTTACAGTGTAGCCTTTTCATCAGCAGTAAATGCATACAATAATTATGGACTAAGGGAGTCCAAATAGGGTGCTTGACTAGGGTTGAAACCCTACCTGGATCTTCACCCAACACCTTAATATTGTCTCCAGGGCTCCCAACATTCCCGTATATATTCCTTTATTTAGAAAATTGGAATATATTTTCCTATAAAAAAGTAAAATTCCTTCTATATTTCCTATATTTTGCATTCCAAAAGTTTGTGTTGTTCTGAGATATGTGTGTTGTTCTGAGATATGTCGTCATTGAAATTGTAAGGAAGTGGTAAATCCAAAGTACCACTCATGTTTTTTGTTGTTTTGTGTTGTACTCTTGTTTTCTGTTGTTTTTGATTTATATCTGTAATAAAAGAAGCTTAAGTAATAATAAATACGTTGACAGCTCAATACTGTAGCTCAATATAAACTGCTGTTGTTGCAACTGTGGACTTCATTGCCATGCCTAAAGTATAGTGTCACTTGGTACATTGACAAAGATTAAACATCCCAAAGAATACTTATCATCCCTCTTCCCCTTATTTGGTTAACTCATGTACTGTCACCCCTCCCTTACCCCTCACAGGCTGTACAATTGTGACTTTGTGCAGTACTTGCTATGCACCCAGTGCCACATGGAGATCAGGTAAATGCTGCATGCTATTGCTGCCACTTTGAAACTGTGGTACTACGTCCAGCGGCCTCGCCTCCTGGACCATCACAAGGGCATTGCTCTGGTCCCCTCTGGGGTCAATTATTGGGCCCCTGGAACCTGTTACCCTTGTGTCATCACTACTGACTGTTGAGTTATGAAGAGGCTGTACATGTAGGTGGGAAGCTTTAGGGAGGGTGAAATTGTTGCCACTGGGAAGGAGGAAAACATGTTTGTGCATGATTTTCACGTTATCTTGCTCACATATATGGCACTACTGCTCAAACTTGGGTTTGTGATCCATAATGGAGTTGCCAAAGTATTATGGAGAGCTTGCCAAACAGAAGAAAAAGGATGATTCCTTGAAAGTTTGAAGATATCATTTCTAGCCATGTGGGGGCTGCGTAGCCATAATTTTGTAGGTACAGTATGCTAAGTGCCCATGGGTGTCAACAACTAGGGTGGATATGGTGGCTTGTCATTTTTGAAAGTGGGGAAATACCAGTTTTCTCCCTCTTCTATCCAGAGTGCTAATATAATAGGAGGCATATATTTGATCCTTTAGGTTACAATGGTCAGTCAAATGAAGTGAAGTTTGAAAGAAGTGAAAGTTGCCATTTTCTTTAATGAACATTCTCATTCAAAAGAAATGGTAGGCCTATCTCCAGAACTTGGTGATGTGATAAACATTTGTCACAATCTACTGTACAGTACTTACTGTATGAAAGCTGTCGAATCACCATGTGAACTGCACAGTGGTAAATAAGTTCTTCAGAACAGAATTTTAAAAACTTTTACTTTCAAAGACCAGCGTTATCCTACGAATACCCTGCATAGAGACCTAAGCATCCTTAAGATCAGTGGTATTCATATATTCAAAATGTGTTCTTTTATTTATAAGTATGCCAATAATTGTCTTCCATATGTATTTGGTAATATTGTTAACCCTAACTTTTCTACCAATGCTCGTCCAAGTACTAGAAGTAATGCCCTCTTTATGGTTAGCAGGCACCATACTAGACACGGTAAATTATTGTTAAACAACTACTGTTATAAAATTTGGAATTCTCTCCCCAACGAAATTAAAAAGATTAGAACATATGCTACTTTTAAGCGTAAGGTAAAAAATTACCTGATCGCTCAGTACACTAAGTTTCCCTTTCTTTGTAGTTTTCTTAGTTGCATCGTTCTTTGTTTGTTCTCTTTTTCGTCTCTTTTTCTTTTCTTGTTATACTCTTTGTTGTATAGTCTCCTTCTGGGCACTAGCTCGTTAAACATTGTTTTTCTAGTGTCCTGTCCGTTTTTGTATTTCTGTATATATTTGTACGGACGAAATGAATGAATGAATGAAATGAATAAAATTGAAAAACCTGTAAAACCATGGATACCGTAGATAGCATTTAAATGGTAAAATAGTGACCATACTAGGTAGTGATGCATAGTTGGTGTGCTATCATGTAGCAGAAAGTGGAATTGATATAGTGATTGAAAACTATAGTAGAAAGTTTGATAGATAAAATTCTAAGCATGATTGGGCCAAAAACTTCCCAAAAAGTGGATTAAAAGGTGGGAAATTGCATCTGATTACACCACAAAGCACCCAGAATCCAGAATTTTCCTAGGCCCTGTAGTAGGCCCTTGGGCCCATGCATCAGGGGCTTTGTGCTTGTGTTATAATGTTGCATGGTCAAGGTAGAGTTCCCAAATTTGAAATGTTGTTGGTGCTGTGGTATGTGTAAAGACAAGAATTTACCGTGTTGTAAATGCCCAATTCCATTTTGTAATCCGTTTTCTAAATTTGCATGCCTTTGAGTTTTGTAAAAGCCAATTTCCACCTTGTAATTCATACTGTAATTTACCTAAACATCACTGCTTATGGTATGGATATTTGACACAAGGACAGTGGTACTCAGAGATCGTCAAATGTTTACATACTTGATGGGTTATGGAGCCTTGAATCACAAATAAGTTGACTTCAGTGGCATGTTACTTGTTCGCAAATAGTGTCAAAATACTGGAGTTGTGATATACAGTATTTGATTTGTTTTTGATTTTAAAGTTTTCTTCTCTGCAAATTCTCACGTTTTCCGTGTTATACACCAGTTTCCATGATTTTTTCTGTTTTCCGTAAGACGGTAAACTCTTGTCTTTAGGTATGTGCGATACTTTCAATATTAGTGTCACTTATTAGACAAACAATAGAATGGGGTAGATGTAGACAGAGGGACTACCTAGCCAAAAATTGAGATATAATGGCTGTGGTACCATCTGAAGTACCCACTATACCAATTCGAGGTGGGTTCTTTGACAATATGTTTTTCAATTTCCCCAATAGCCAATCTATGCAGGTCCCACAGATCCTATTTATTCCTACTTTTCACAGAAAGATTTTCTATATATTCCTTTATTTTGCTGAAAAAATTACTATATTTGTTCCTATATTTTTGGTGCTCCTTGGTGGGGGCCCTGTTGTCTCACTTTCTGTCATGTGATGTCATTTAAATGTTATTGTGGAAGAAGTTTTGATTAGAGAAGACTGTTGTTTTTATGTAGAATTATCAGGACTTGTTTAATAGGAAAAAATGTTACAAAGAGATCTCTATTTAAAATGCACAATTTGCTCAGTAAACTGTGATTACCATTATATGATTCCAAACTCACCAGTACGGTATGTGTGTAGTGTATGTTTAAATTGTAACAGATCGTGGTTAACATTTTGTAGTTTTACTCAGCTATAAATTAAGTTGTAAGAAGATATGTTTGGTACAAATTTGACCTGTGACTTGGAATAATTGTTGCTGAATCCCCTGAAACCTCAGTTTCAGTGTTTTTATTTGATTATTACAATTACAGTAATAGCTTGGACGACTACTTTCACCTTTCTCGTTTCTCTGTTTAAAGAGGGGTTTTACTTCCTCTTGTAAGCTTGATCAATTACAGTAATATGCCTGTGTACAATGAGAGTTATGAGACAAACATTAATATTAAGCATTAATATTTTTTTGTAGAAATTTTTGTTTATGACAAACTGGCTGCAGTTTCAGACAGTTACTGGTACCTTCAACCCCTTGTAAAAATCTTGTTCTGCTTGTTAAGTGCTTAAATGCAATTATGCAGTTTGTTATTGAGTTCCCTTAGTCACTCCTGATACAGTACTCCTATGCAGACATTGTTTGTCGACAGTAAAGTCAAAATATTTTGATTCAAAAAGTTTTACATGTTTAGTTTACATAATGTTGTTTCTGTTTGTATAAAGGTCATGGTCATAGAGGTGCAAAGAGAAAAATAAATATCGTATTGAAAATAATGCTATCAGTTTCAGGAACCTCAAATGGTGTTGTAGTAGTAGTAGTAGGATATTGAATGTTAAAAGCTGACCAAGGGTAACAGATAAGTTGGAGCCTTGAATGAGGTATTATTGCCAAATTTGATAGATATTAAAATGAATAAATTATTTGCCATTAGATGTAACATACAGGAAGTTCATCCTTTCATTCCTTAATTAGTGAAATACTATTAGTGTATTAGTGAATTAGTGTATTAGTGAAGTACTATTCAGAAGTGTGCCCATGTCAAAAGTTAGCTTGAAGATTAAATTGATGGGCAAGTTTTTTAGCTTCTTTCTTTTGTAGCATGCAGTATCAATGCTGCTTCTTCTAGTGTTGTTCACAGTATGCCATTATGTATGTCCAGGGACGGGTAGGGTGAACCTGCGTTTAGTGCATAATGAAATGTCTGCAAAGTAGAAACTGGTGCAAGTTAATTGTGACTTTGGGAGTGCAACCAATTTTGGGGGGTTTTGTATAAATATTTGCTCAGTCATTGATATTTTTAACGCTCTGTAAGTCTCGTACCCTTTGCTTCCTCCTCAGACTGAAATACAAGCCATGGGACAGTGTAAACATGAAAATGTGGTCCAGTATTATACCTCCTTTGTGGTCAAAGATGAGCTCTGGCTTGTTATGAAGCTACTTGCAGCAGGTGAGTAAAGGCTTAATTATGCCACATCATGGATTTGTTCACACATTGAGCCATCTTGGCCATGTCCTTCCCATGCGCTTTCCTTCCTTCAGTCCCCTCCTACTGACCCATTATTTCATGGGTGGAATGTTGTATGTGTGTGTGTTTAAAATTTTGAAGTATGCCCTCTACCCCTTCTCATCCTATCCCTTTCTGCCCCATCTCCCAAAAAGGAAAATGACATCTTCCGTTGGTGGTATGCTGCATTTCTAAATTTTACAAATTACCTTCCATTCTCGTCTTACCTCATTCCATCCCCCAGTCTGCCTAAATGAAAACGGTCAATATATGGTAGTGGTTGCTGCATGGATAATTCTTAAACTTTGTAGTTACTCCCCATTCCTTCTCATACTGCTTTCTGTCCTCCCCCTCACATCCCCTGGAAATGCTGAGTGTCATTTTGGTATGTTTTGAAGATACTGTACATTTAAATTTTCATATTACATGGAAGTTTTACAAATTTCAATGTGGAATTGTTGTTTCCATCATATTAGCACTATACATGTATATCAGTGAAGAATATGTCTTTCTTTCTTGTCTTTCTCCATACCATATGTAGGTATTTGGTTGAAGGGTTATGTATATTAGTGGTTGCTTGTATGCTTCCTGTAAAAGGAAGTCACTAATTAGCAACAATAATTCTCTGTCGAAGGAAAGGGATTGGGTAACACATCTTTTGTTTTAATCGGCAAAGAGTACAGGTAATGCTGTGCTATAAGTGTATTAGTGTTATGTGTAAATTGATGTACTCTGTGTTAACTGAAGTTAGTGTGATTTTATGAATAGTGTATAAACAAGCCTTAGAATGGGAATGTATGTTAATTGATATAATGTACATCCTCCTCCTCCCCCCCCCCCCCAAAAAAAAAAAAAAAAAAAACAAATAAAATCTTTTCAGACAGATAGGGTTTTCAATTTTGCATTTGGAAACATATTTTATGGTCTGTTGAGTACCAGTAAAGCCATGACTTAAGTTTCATTTTCAGTTTCAGTTTTAGTTTAGTCTATTCTCTGTTGCACCTCAATAAAGTACAAGAAACTTACAAAACAGTACGTAACAGATAGTAAGTACAGTAAGTACAGTATATGGCAAAAACGATCAAAATACAAAAAAAAAAAAATGAATTGAAAGTAGAACAAAGTAGAATGAAAAACAAAACAAGCATTCACATACATTTCTTGACAACACAGACCTGGCATTATCTGTAACAAAACAGATACCAGTCACTAGTGCTAACACAATTAGAATTTAAGGCTTTAATATCAACTTGAAAATTGATCCATTAATATCTTACAAAACTCAATCTTGAAAATTAAAGTGTCTTTCTATTTCTAGTTTGAAAAAGGTCTTTCATCTGAATAATCGTGGGTCATCTCCTAATGTAGGGTTAAAGTAATAAATTTCTTCCTTTGGTAAAGTAACAGCACTGAAAAATATAAAGGAATTCATCGCAAAATTGACAAGTCCTGTCATGATATATGACAGCTTTGAATTTACCCGTAACTACTAGTAGCTTGGTATTCCCAAATTTAAATTTACAGAAAATATTACGTGTAAAGTGGTCAAGGTTTTGTAAATACAGTTCAAGTGTCAGCTAAGGTTTGAAAATTCTAAAATTCTTACACTGTGAGTTTGTATTTACTTCAGCAATCCAATCCTGTTCAAAGTACCATGCAAAGTTACCTTCAGAGTATACTTGAGTAATATTAGAGAATTTGACCACATTGAAGTAATACAGCTACTCAAATTACAGACTTCACTACCTCACTGGATTTGTTAAAACAGTTATATCTTGCTTGAGTCAACCTGTGCCAGCATCAGGTGCAGTGTTTAAGCATATAGAGGCTAATTACGCTGGCTGTGGCCTTGACTTAAAGGAGATAGACATAATGAAATTTAAGTAACCTGACTGAAAAGAGAGCTTAATTCTAAGACCAGTGAGAAAAACCGCATCTTAATATCTTGTTTGGCTGAGGAGTAACTGCATTTCTAATTTCCTTTAGGAAAGCTGCCATTTCTTCAAACCACTGACTTGTAGCAAGTCTATTTTGACTTACAGTATCATGCTCACTTTGTGTCTGTCTGAGAGCTCTTTGTTATTTTTTATACTTTTTTCATTTTTTTCTAGCAATGCAAGGTCAGGCTGTGGTTTTCAGTGTCAAATAACAAACTGGCAGTACTGAGTCTATGTAATCCCAAGGTCATTTTCTTAATGGAGGTCAGACCTCAACAAAATATAAAAGTAAAATTTAAAGAAAAACATAAGTAGCTGGTGAAAAGGTGGTGAGCCTATGACATTATTATAGACTTGCTAAAAGTGACAGATGGTAGCGGCCTTATCAATAATTGGAATGGAGATATCTCAGTAACAGAAAAAGATATGGAGATGAGGGTTTTTTAAGGAGGAATAGAATTTTTCTCTCTTTGCTTTTGTGGATCTGAGGCCTGAACCTGTTCATCCCCTTTAACCACATGGTGGCATGACATGCTACTTATGCAGAATTTCATTGGAAGTTAAGATGTATTGCAGATAGTTTACTTTCAGATGTACAGTAGAGAATTTTTTTTTCATCTTCAATGCACACTTACTTAAAAGTGATGTCAATATGGGAAACTGAATTAGTACAGTAGTTTCCACAATGTGTAAAACTGTCTCTTTGACTTCTTGCAGAGGGACAGAGGTCTTGTGACTATTAATTTCTATCACAACTTGGTTTCAATATGTAGGGTCCATGCTGGACATTATCAAGAGGAAGAAGAAACATGGCATAAAGGCTGCTTTCTTGGATGAAGTTACCATTGCAACGATATTGAAGGAAACTTTGAAGGGGCTGGAATATCTTCACGAGCATGGTCAAATTCACAGGTAAAAAGAAGTTAGCATTTGTGGGTTGGTAGGGGGAATATTGTGTGTAATGTTTGATGTTAAATTGGCATTCTTAGGAATCTTAATAAAAACACCTCTGCTTTTTCTTTAACTTCAGACATAATAATCGTGTGGAGAGTATTTTGAAAGAGGGTTACAGCAGCCATTTTAAAAATTCAAAATTTCTTTCCAAATAGTGACTTTACCAGACTTGAGGTGTGAGGACATTGTCACTACCACAAACTAAGTGTTGCTGGTTTTGAATATGATTGCAGATAGCATCATTCCCATGAGAAGAGAAAATTTAAAGATGATTTCGTTTAACTTTTGTTTCATTTTTCCACACCATGTGATTCAAATATAATACAGTTGTGTAATACCAAAATAAGATAATTCACAAACATGATGTGTAGGAAGAACACTAAAAACCCAGAAGGGCTTGGTGAGAGCTTACTTCCTGAAGTAATAAAGAAAGACAAGTGGAAAATAGTTAAATGAGCAACAATGGTAGTTACAACCCATCCCTTAATCAGCTCATGTTATAAGGTCTGTGGACGTGAGTACAAATCCATTCTCACAAGTGCAAGTACAGGAAAAAGTGTCAAAGAGGGAGTATGAGAATGTACTTCATGACGCTAGAAACGAACGGCAAGTTTTAGCCATCTCTTGATGACCACTCTTAATTCAGAATTAATCAGAGAACTTCCTGTTCAGGTATCTTGAGAACAATAAAGTTAAAGGGGTTTTAACCCCTTTAAAGACTGTTTGGTCAATGGAGCAAGTTTGTTTGTGAAAGGGATTAACTGTTGGAATTATAGAGATAAGCTTCACCCAGAAAAAAGCCTTTTCCTCAGGTAATATTGGCTAAAATGTCCTAATTAATTCTAGCAGCATGTACTTATTATGTAAGTCTACAAAGGATAATTTGAGCAAGTAGAGCACTACCTCATTGGTCAGTTTAGTCTTTTTTGTCTGTACAACAGTTTGAGGATGAAGTTTTGAAGGTGAAGTAAACCACGTATATTAGGGCTGTCCTGTGCACCTGTTTAAACTTTTGAGGAGATTTGCAAATATGTTAAACAGTTCAGGCTTTATTACGTCACACAGCATGGTTACTTGGTATGGACAAATCCTAGAAGCAAACAGTTATGTTTCAAAAATAGTCTTATGTCAAACCATAATACCTGATAAACTTTCAATAGGAATTAAAAGGAATAGACAATTATCCAGGATTTACAGACTTTGCCTGTCTTAATTGCAGTAGAAGTGCCCTGCCACAACATCTCTGTTTCATTACGTCAATGGCAGACCTTGTATTACAGTTAAGGATACAAAAATAGTACATGGTTGCCATATGTCAAAGCCTTTATGAATAATTTTCCAAAATTTTGGCATCGATCTCAGAAATTAATGCAGAAAATGAATACTGCAATGAGTCATTAAGCTGGAAATACATAAAATAGATGGTTCTGTTATCGTGAATTTTTTGAACCTATATACAAACACCAAATGATACAGCTAGTTATTGCAGCAATGGATTACTTAAAATTGTGCAACTTTCTCAGATTGTGTTTACATGGACTCCCTCTTTTGTAGTAAGGTTGTTAAGCATTTTATAGTCATATAAATAGTAAATGGATGTTAATTTAACTTAAGAAAGGTTTAATGACTTACTTTGTAACCCCTACTTAACAATAGGCATTTTATGTCATTGCTTTAATGAATACAGGAAGTAGGGGTGGATAAGCTCAAAGGCAATAGGCAGTCGCCCCAAAATTTTCTTTGAAAAATCAGCAAACTCTTGCAAACCTCCTCTTATTGCATTACAAGCACCTCTGAAGACATTTTGAACATAACTATTACAAACAATGGTAAAGCAAGGCGAAATTCACCTTGAATTCCACAATTCACTAACAAAAATATTGTCACATGATCAAAATGAACTAGAGTGACAGGATACACTCACTCTGTTTGGGGTGACTGCCTACTGTCTTTAAACTTTTCTGTCTTTTGCAATGATATTAAGCCTGGCCTGTCAATTGAAACAAAACTACTCTATTCTTAGAGGTGTGAAACTTAAAGAATGCTTTGCTTCATAGATGGAAAGATAGGAGTGATTTAGGGTGAAGTGTCACTTGCTGACAGTGTTCCTTATCAGTGGAAACAGGAAGCTGGGGCTCCTTCCAGGAAAATTTTGGTATTTGGAAGAAAGTTTTTGCTTGTGGATGTGGAAATTATTGAGAAATTGTGTGGAATTTTACTTACTTTCAACTTTCAGAGAAATAGTTTTTCCAGCTCTGATTTTCTTGCCAGAAATTATTATTCAGGTAACCAAAAGGTCACATACCTTCAGCATTACCCCAATTCCCACAGAACTGTAACAACGTATTGTAGGTCTTTATTGGTTCTTTATCAATGTGAGCTCAGAATCCAAACAGGATGCTAAATTTTCAAAGTGGCCTCTGAGGTAAAGTACCTCTAAACTGGGTGAGTCCCCAGTTTGGGTCGCTCAGCAAGGACCCATGTTTCTCTGCTATACTTACATTGAATAACCATAAACGGCTCGAAATAACCGGGGCCCGTGGGCCCGATGCTCCTAGAAATTTGCACAGGCCTGTAAATTCTACAGGGAAAGGGGCCCGGTTGGCTCCTAAATATTTCAAGTCTAATTGTACAGTCAGCTCGTGAACCTCTTTATCCACAACTCAACGATCTTATATCTCACACAGCCTGTTTATTCCTATGCTAACAGTCACTAAAAACCTGCGAAACACACATTATTTCTGAAATCAGTTCAAATCGCTCATAAAGAGTCTGCTTTGTCACAACACGGAAGATCATTCACGCAGACATACACCAATGTCAGTCACCAATGTCAGTCAGTAATGTAGGCGGAGCCTCACAAGATCAACTGACGAAGACGGTCGGCGGGAATTGAACAGTGCCCTTCATTGTACCGGGTAATTACTTCCGGAGTTACAAGAAAATTTTGAAAATTTATACTAGCCTACATGCAACATGGTGTAAGAGGGTGTGGACAGATTGGTTTCATGCTAGTTTCAGCCTCAATTAACTTGCCTTAATTATACCCATACTACACGTTTTCAAGCACGTAAAAAGCACCCGTACACTTTATCAGTCCGTTTTTATTTGCAAGTTTTGGGCCCCTTGATTTCTCATTTGGCCCCTAGATTCTATGGGCTAGGGGCCCGGCAGGCCCACAAAGGTTGAAGGCTTATATCGACCCCTGATAAAGTTCACATTACTCTTTAGTGAAATTTTCATATTTTTTTGGTTGTTGCTTGGTATCATGCTTTTCCTTGTGCTTTCGTTTTTCTTCCTAGTCTCTTTTGAAAGC
Source organism: Holothuria leucospilota (assembly GCA_029531755.1). NCBI lineage: Eukaryota > Metazoa > Echinodermata > Holothuroidea > Aspidochirotida > Holothuriidae > Holothuria > Holothuria leucospilota. Next base: position 26,711,921 of record CM055978.1, read on the forward strand.
CATACCCTAAGAGCAAATGCTTGGATTTTGAAACATTATTACAGTTCATGGTGGATGTAACCTCAGTGAAAACTTGGCAAACAGGAGACCTTACTCTAGTATTTTTGACTCTTTTATTGTCATTTGGGCAGAAATAAAAATAATATCATACTTTGGCAAGTTTCAAGGGTTTTGCTGTAATTATATTAAGAATAAAGTCAACAGTCTTGCCCCAGAGATTAAAAGTTCTCCCTGCTTACTAACTTTTTGCCCCTCCTGTAGTTTACACAGCTTCTTGTGAACCTCCCAGAAAAGGCCATATTAGCCTGTGCTGAGTTAAAATTGCTCAAGGCCATATCCACAAATTAACATGCGTGAGCTGTCTGCAATGCATTTGTATGCTACTGACTGCTCAAGTTATCAGTGACCATAGTCAAGCTATTGTTTGAATTAAGGTCAAAGTACAGACAACAGTTGTTAATAGGTATGGGGATATTCCTAAATATGTTTGAGATGATGAAACAGTCCCTTTAATTCTGTTGCCATGTAACCACTTTCTTAAATAGTCATGAGCTGTAAAGATAATAGAGTATGAAGTATATAAGTGTAACAAGTTAAAGGTTTCCAGGTCACATAATTGCCAAACTGAATATTTGCAATACCAGTAGAATTTTGCTGTTCATTTTTCAACCGTGTTGTACGTTGCCCTCTAGTGAAAGTTTGGCTAGTGGGAAACTTTTCGGGAGTACTTTGGAATCTTCCTTCAGTCTTTGGGCTGGAAAAGTAAAAAAAAATCAAGCTTGGATAGGTTTTAAGGGTTCTTTGAATTCATGTTTCACTTTCGTGCTGTGTAGACACTTCTGTTGAATATTCATGTCTGTGAAATGAAAAGTGCTTGAAGTAGCATGTGTAGAGCAAAAGTCCAACATGCAAGTGTATAAGAGAATTAAGATTTCAAAGGTCGAGTTGTAGAAACAATATTTTAAAATTGACTGTGTGGAATAATTTTATAATTTATCTACAACAGGGATGTGAAAGCTGGTAATATCCTTCTTGGCATGGATGGATCCATCCAAATAGGTGACTTCGGAGTCAGCTCTTGGCTTGCAACTGGTGGGGACCAGTCACGAGAGAAAGTTCGTAGGACGTTTGTTGGAACACCTTGTTGGATGGCACCAGAGGTCATGGAGCAGGTAATTGCTGTAGCAGTTTATGTTAATAGAATTTGGTACATGTATGCAAGTATTTGTAACATTTTAGATAAATACTCTGAATATTCAAATTATTTGATGTATGGGATACCTTTTGATTATTCATGAACTATGAAAGGATTTCAAATGATAGCAAACAAATTTTGTATATAAACTAAATTACTCTGTCAGTATCAATTTTTTAGAGGATTGTTCACCTTGGGAATATTGATAAAGTGTATAAAACTGGCATAGCAGCTTGTGAGGCTTTGTATTTTTTTATCATTAAGTCAGCGCTTCTTGAAAAAAAAACACCCTGTGGTTTGTACAAAAAATTGCTAGACATGTTTGTATTCATATAGCAATTGAAGCAGCTTGTAAACCTATGGCAATACATTATATCACATTGGATAAGCTATTTTCTACCATTTGAGTGCATAATTAGTAATCACCCAGTAAGAATCAGCATTTGTGCTTGATGCATAAAAGGTCTAATATAAATAATCATAAACTGCTGAATGTCCTTCATTCACTGGAGATTTGGTTTGCTCAGTGCATAGTAGATCCATGTTTGAATGTTTGTAGTCTTTATATGACAGGTCATGTGAGGTATATACCACTGCAAGTGGTAACTTGCTCACAAAGAGCCACATGTACAGCATGCATGAAGCTTTACACACTAACCACTTATAGCCCTCATACTTGAAGATCAGACTGTCTAGTGATTACCTTATGCAATGACAGAACAGGTTCTACATATGGTCTTAGCCAAAGAGGAGAGGAGCAATAAGTATTCCAAATAATAATTGAATATTAGTTTAAGACTATTTAATGCCCTGAAGTCACAGCAGGAGATGTAGACATGACCTGACATATAGAGTACTTGAGTTGCATGTGATTTTAACATGAGGTTCTGTAATTGAAGATGTTTTGTGTGTTTTGATGAATATCCTCAGCAAATACAAGAGTCAAAATACGTAATCTCAACCTTTAATGACTGCTAGAAATGTATTTTTCTGTATAGAGTGGTATGTCATTTGATGCCATGCTGTCAGTTAGGAAGACGATTTACAGGGACATAAAAGCCTTCTAGACTATCTTATCTCTTGAAGCCATCAGCGTTGAAAACCTTTTGGCTAAGATCATGTGCATAGTCTTTTCTTTTAGCCATTTTAAAATGGAGCCACACATGACAGACCCATTATGTAGAGGTCTGAAGGTCAAGAAGCCAGCCAGTTCAGTGTTTGTATCCCTTCTGGGGACATAGCTCAATTGGGGAGCAGAACCCCTGTGTTAGTAATGTTTTGGTTTTTGCCCAAGCCAAAGTGACTTTAAAAAAGTCATCAGTTTTGAAAGAATTTCATCATAGATTTTGCTTTTGTTTTTTGTTTAGGTGAAAGGTTATGTCTTCAAAGCTGATATTTGGAGTTTTGGAATAACAGCAATTGAATTAGCAACGGGTGCAGCTCCTTATGCAAAGTATCCTCCTATGAAGGTTTGTGAAAAACTGGTCATTTGGTATAGTAGTCTTTGGCCATGTGTAATGAAAAGAAGAGTACAAAATAAACACAGTTGTACTCATTCTATGGCAAAAATGTGGTAACGTTTGTGCATGGCTCTTACAACTAATTTATGTGAATTCTTATTGTATGTGTGGAGTTGTCCTCTTTCTTTCTCAAAAAATAAGTAAATAAATAAAAAAATTAGGAAAAAAGAATGAACAGTAATTGAGTTCTGCCCCTCATGACTTTACATGTAAGCAGTGTTGCTTCTGGTTACCTGAAGCATTGCTAAACAATTATGAAACACTGCACGGCTATTCAGAATAAATTCGAGCAAGTTTTGTTTTGATTTTGTAAGAATGGAAACTCTTACTTAAATATGTACAATAAGACCAGCATTTGGGAGTGGGGTAATATTTCAAGTGTGAGATTTTCATTATCATCATATGAGTCCATATCGCCCACATCCTTGTCTGATGGACATGTTGACTTTCAGGTGTGCATTGTGTCACAGTTGTGTTATTGCCCTTTTGTGTTGCCCACTGGGCATGAGCAGTGACTGCCAACATGATAATGTGACACTTGATGAAATTACATGAAAACATGTCAACAGCCATTAGAGTTCAAGGGTGATGAAGTCTGTACATGTAACTGTCAATGTTGGTCACTGATGAAATTTTGAAGGAAATATATTCTATTGACCTTCATTTGTTGGGGGAAAGAGTCAAATGCTCATCTGCTGAGTGTCCCAAAGGTTCAGGGGTTGACCTTGTCATGGATTGTGTATACCCTGTCCACACAGTACATTTGAATGTATGGTCTTTCTATGGACAGTTGTCTATTCATATATTGTCTGATGTATTAACCATGGAAAAGTAGTGAAAGGAAATGGTGGTTCTATGTTAGCTGACCCCCTACAAGGTTGTAGAAAATAGGTAGGTGATGGAGGGGGGCAATTGTGAGGGTAAAGGGTTTCATGAGTTTTGCAAAAAGTTAAAAAGAAGAAAGCATTTAAATACTCTGTCAGGAGAGTCAAAACATGTGCTATTCCAGGCAACCTCTTGTAAAAGAAATGCATCATTTTGTCATCTCTGCTCCAACTATGATGGGGCTGTTGGTCAGTAGTGGTGCTGGCCGTCTGGACGTTGGAAGTCAGTCAGCATTTTTTATTGTTTCATGGGGCACTGGATGGGAAAGGCTCTTGATTTAAGGACCTAAATTACATGTCCAGTTACCAAAAAATTTATTTTGAAAATTCCAAGTGTGTGAAATTCATTTGCTTTATGCTAAAGTAACAACTCAGTGCTAAGTCCATTGTCCAACTTTGCAAATTTATTAAAGACGTATTTCGTTGGGGTATTAGCAGAATGAAAGCTTTAAATAGGACCAGCCTCTTTAGCTCACCTTGGGGCTCCTACATCAGCCCTGAAAGTATCCAGCTTTCATTGCCAAATACTTTATTGCAGTGTCTATGTTGTCTTTTGTTCAGGTCTTAATGTTAACGCTTCAAAATGAACCACCTACCCTTGAAACTGGAGTTGAAAACAAAGATGATTACAAAAAATATAGCAAAGAATTTCGTAAAATGATTGCAAAATGTCTTCAGAAAGATCCCAATAAGCGGTGAGTGAAATTTTTATTTTCTTTCAAATGATATGTTTTTAATATTTTGGGTGGGCAAGTGCAAAATTTGTTTGCATGAAATAGCTACTGCAAAACTATACATTTCCATAAATATATAGCAAAGAAATTTTTTGGCAAACTTATTGCAAAAATGTCTCCAGAAGGACTCTGATGAGCAGTTTGTGACAGTTTGTTCTTCCTGATATTATGTATGCTACATATTAAGTGGACTGAATTGATAAAAATTGAATAATTGTATAGGCTTGTGACAGACTTGTAGTGTGAGTACAATGTCGTGAGTATGAGTACAAGTGAAGTATCTCTGGTTGTGAATACGTGTATGAGTACACACCTTTTTCATGAGTACTGTACAAGTACAAATTTTTGCATTAATAGCCCCAATGCATAATTTCCAGAATCTGTGAGTAGATGTACAAATCCATTATCATGAGTACAAGCACAGGCAGTTGTGCAAAATGGTGAGTATTAGGATACCTTCAGTATGTAATATATAGATTAATATTTACTAGGCTTACTCTACACTTGTGAAACTGTGTCTTCATGAAGTGATTGGCTTCACAGGTAATATAAAGTTTTCTCTTGTAGTTAGTATAAGGTAAGAGAAGATGATTGCAACGGTAAATGAGTGTACAACTCCATATTTGTGGTTTCTTAAAGGGACGACTTTGAAAAATAATGGTAACTTTGTAGGTATTGTCATGGAATCTGGTTAGCTCACACTGTATTGTGCAGTAATACTACTGCAGAGTACATGAAGCCCAGGACTCTTTACCTGTAAGAGATCACTCACTGAGTGTTTTGCCGTTTTATACTCGTGTTGTAATACTTCAGAAAGCTTTCATTTATTAGCTCAACCAACGAAGTGTGGGTGGAGCTTATGTGGTACTGTGGGGTGAAAGTGTCTGTCTCTCTGTTGTAGAGGTTTCACTGCTTTAAAAGTGGAACGGATTTGCCTACAACTTTTTGTGAATGATTAATTTGGGGATGGCTATTCGGCTTGTACTTTTGGGTAGGTTTGGTTGGGACAGTTTTAGATATATACAAATTTTCTAAAAAATATTCCTTTGAAAGGTGTTACTCCCATCGCGTGTATTGTTTGCCATATTCCGGTCCGTACGAAAGAAGCAAACACTCGGAGGGAGTGTGTTTATAGTAGGCGATAGCCTGCCGATTTCAGGAAATCTTAGATTTCATTTCAGGAAAAATGAATTTAGGGTGTGGAAGCACTGAGTGAAGTATTATGTTTGCACTTGCAGGTTACGACACGTACTACGGTTTCACAGCTGTAGTAGGCCTAAACAAGTTACTGCTGTGCAGTGCAGTCTGTGTATCACAGGTTGCTTTCACGATATGAACGTTTGCACAACGTTCAGCAAGTAACTTTAGTGAAGTCCTAGGCCTACTTACTAAAAGTTTCAATTTGAACTAGCTAGGCCTAACGTTAGGCCTAGGCTAGTCCTCAGTAAAGGCCCGTGTATAGCCGGTCGCCGATAGCTCCCTGCAGTAGCTAGGCGAACGACTACAGTCCTGAGGACTAGGCCTTGGCTAGCCCTTCAACAGGGTCCAGCATTACCGTGTTCCTAAACTCTACACAGTAAAGAGTGAGTAGGCCTAGAAGGAGCGGATTATACGGTCACGCCAGGGCTAGTCTAGTCCATAGGCCTAGTCTAACTTCAGTATCTTAGGCTGCTTTGGTGCTTCCCATACTACCGTTAGGGAACAAAGTGTGTACTAGGCTATGTGAGAACTAGCCTAGGCTTAGGCTAGGTACCCTAGCTAGCCCCCTGTAGGTGGGCGGGGTTGTAGAATTATGCCCACGGTATTTCCCGCCTGTCATAAGAGCGACTGAAGGGAAGGACTTGCACCATATTTGATCTGTATTTGAAACCGTTTCGAAACTTTAGGCCCTTTTATCTACAGTAGGCCTAGTTGACACTATAGGCCTAGCCTGTAGGGCCTATACAACACATTCATGTCGAAGTGTTTAGGCTAAGGCTCATGCCCATACAGGAAAGTTCAACAGTTTTAGACAGATTTGTAGCATATGAAAGTGTACGCCAGACTTTTTGGCATACGGCGTGATTGTGAAACTTTGTCATACTGGCGTGGCGCACAATGATATGATATCATTGTGGCATAATCCTAACAATAGCCTAGCTACATCAATACACAGTAGGCCTACACCTGCAGTGACAAACAGTAATGAACTGTAAGACTGATTCGTTCTGAGACCAGCTGTAATTTAGTTGGAGTGGCATGATCCCTCATTTCAAGACCAAATTTGGCTCAGTTTGTGGTTTACAACTAGCAAACTTCTCAGTACAGTATGGCTATAGATTACCCTGCTACGGTTAAAAAACACCCTTTTCAAAACTAGGAGGGGAAATCATAGTGGCCATATGGTCTCCCAAGATCGTTATTTTGAGAACGAGTCAACATACATTTTGTGCTAATGGTTTTGGAAAATGACCAAGTTCACTGAGCCTCCAGTTTTGAGTGGGGGCGCAGTACTAGTCGCAGTGGAGGTTGATGAATATTACTTTGTCTTAGACTGCGCCTCCAGAAGGGAGGTGAGGTTTAGTATTGGCGGACCAAACCCAAACGGGTGGTCGCATTAAAGCAGGGTTCTAAATAATGCATGCACACGTGCACCAATGCATGTAACTTTTTGTCAGTGCATGCAACTTTGAGTTGCTTACCTGCACACATGCATGTAGACCTAGGCCTAATGGTAGTTTAAAGAGATGTATTAAAGTTAGAGCCACAGATTTTCTGCTTGAAAAATAAAATTATGTTTTTTTAAATTTTAAAATTCTGTAAAATTCCATTTCAAGCATAGCCAAATTCCCAAATTTTCGTTTCAAGCCTGCTGTGTATGAGCAACCTATGCAAACACACTATTGCATAGGCAAATTGCAGCCTATACCCAGAAAATTTTGACAGTTTTCAATAACTTGCTTCTCCTTTTTAGATCATATTTTTGATGGATTTTGATAATTTCAGGAGTGAATTGCCCTCATTATAGATGGTAAAATGTCGGTGTATCTCTTTCACAAATGCAGACTTTCATTTGATATGGTTTTGGAGAATAATAGCTCATCTTTTCTACCAAAAAGTTACATGTATATTGAGCTGGATAATTTTTTTGCTAAATTCTGCAGAGAATTGTCAAAGTTCCTTTTTTTTTTTTTTTTTTCGGGGGCCCTAGATGTAATGATGGTATCAACCTGCATGCATAGCCATTGCTACCTGTAGGTGGCATGTATTATCTCACTGCTTGTAGGCCAAGGCTAATTACAAAAAGGGAAGAAACGGGTAATGTTAGGCCTGAGTTTTTTTAATCTTTCATTGTCATACTTCAGTGGTGCATGTAACTTTTTTTTTCTAATTCAAACTCTGCTTTAAAGGGTTGAGCGACAGCAGCGCTGCTGCTCTAGTCATTTATCATTATGCATTAAGTACATGCCACTTGTTGGAGGAGTAACAATGCACTTGTAACATTATGGAGTTGAGTTACATTTTCATAAAACCTTTGATAACAGAGTTTTGATTCATTCTTCATTAGACCCACTGCCTCTGAACTCCTCAAGAGTCCTTTCTTCAAGAAAGCTAAAGACAAGAAATACCTTATGGAACATTTGTTGCCTTTTGGGTCCAGTTTGGAGGAGAGATCTCAGGAGGTGAGGATGTTTTCGTGTTAAGGGTTGAGTGTATGAGGCATTTTATCCACTGACCCCTTCATTGCCTGGATAGGTCCTTGCAAGCTCTTAAATCTAACCACTCATTACCTCTGTCCCACTGGATAGTAATAGAGCTTATGCACATGACATCAGCACATTTCAATTTGGCTTACTGGATGGAACTGCCATACGTAGTAGGTGTGTTAGAAGATACTCGCTCACAATAGCACCTTAGTAACAATTGTTGCACAGTGTACGCTTGGATGGAAAAGTAGAGAAACGTGACGTAGGTGCATAAGCTCTATATACAAAGTAATGGAAGTTGAATGTAACAGGGACAGCTGCAGCATAGAATAATATACTGGTGTAGAAATTCAGAACACAGGAAAAGTTGGTGAGTGGACCACCTCCCCATTATTACCACCAGGGTGATACCCCTGGGAAGTCTGCAACCATGACTGCTGCCCTCAGACAACTTCCCTCATTCAGGCTTCAAAGTGATCCTATATTTCCTATAATTTCCTATAAATTCTCAAAAATCCTATATTTCCTATATTTGTATGATTTTGGGCTTGTTTTCCTATATTCTCCTATATTTTTCTGATCTTACCAAAAAACTTTTCTTTCATATGGTGTTTTGGGGTGAAATTTTCAGATGTATTCTTGTTCCAAGATAGCTGTCGTAGACTCAGAGTGGCTTAGTCGGACAGGTAGCAGTGTATAGATGCCAAGGATCCTAATTAGATGCAAGTACACAAAGACCAATTATAGGATTCACAAACATTCTCATATAAAACTGCATAGGGCATTAATAAACACTTTACCACCACCAATAAATGTTCCACTCTTACACATGTGATTTTAAGTACTCTGTGATTTCATCTCTTTGAGGGAATTGTAGTGGTATTGTCAAGGGGTGGATTAGAGTCCTTTGCCTGGTATACCTAGTAGTCATGAAGTCCTCCACATTTTAAAACCCTTACATGTGCTTTGCATGCGCAGGTAGCTGGTCTGTGATATAACTAATTCTTTAATTCAAAATATTGTAGTACAATGGTTCGAAATACCAATATTTTCCATGTCATCTACCATCTTTCCTTAAACTGAGTTAGCCATTAGATCAGTTCATTGTTCAAAGTGTTGTACAATTACAATTCTCCCCTAAAGAAAAAGAACTTAGTGCTTTGAGAAAGAGTCTGACTGTAATGGTTACAAGTTTACAATGTGCAGATCTCTAAGGTTTTCCCTAAGCTCCACAAGAAGCCCTGTGGCAGGCCTCTGGATGCCACATCAATTTATCCAACAGACCAAAGTGGAAATCTAATCCATGTATGGGATCTGGTGCTGCAGTGCCCATCATTGGTGGCAAGTGGGGGCACTTGCCAAGTTGCCCTTTCCCTAATTTTTGTCATGTAACTTCCTCAAGTGAGATTTTAGATGTTAAGTATGTTAATGCACAGACAGTTTTGCACACTGGCATCTTGACATATGTGGACTACACTGTTCCTCCAAGTTGTACAGATTCAAAGTGAGCAGTGGCATTTTTAGGGGGAGGAACCATTGGGCCATGCCCTCCCTCCTTCACTGATGCTGATTTTTTCTTTAATTTAGTAATCTAAAATATGTTAATTTTTGAAAATAAATTTTACTTCAAAAAGATAATAAATGTAGCACCAGATTGCATGTAAGTCTCCCAATCATTCAAAAAATTTCCAAAGGGGGAGGGGGACACCCCCTCTCCTTAGACCCCTCCCCCATGCTGGCAGTCACAGAATAAACTACATGGCCCCCCATGAGACAGTCCTGGCTATGCCACTGGAAAGTAAGTTTGAAGGTATTCATAGCAACCATACAGTTGTCAGAGACCTATATGATCTCACTGTCATCACTCACATGTCACACTTATCAAGATTGACTAGCAATACATTGTATAGTTATAGCAAAATGTTGTATTAAGAGACCATTTCCTGTTTTTCAAGCAGCCAAAACTTCAAAAATTTACTCACCACAATGCCATTATTATTGGAGCTGAGGTGAATTCTGTCTAGGACATTAATTAGCAACAGTTCATTGTCCACATTTACTACCAGGCCCATCCATTCAAGCACCATCATGGTCATATTTTGTGTTCTCAACTTCTAATATTGCAAATTTTGGTGCCTTTTTGGTATGCACAAATAATAACATTTATAGATAATTTATTCCTGGGTCAAACTATGCAAATACATCACTGTCAGGGGTTTTATCCTTTCCCTTTCACCAAAATGTTTAGGTGGTTTTCTTAATTCCATGCTGATGGTAGAACCACACTCTTCTGCCATATAGCCCACACTTGTGATACTTTTAATCACATTTGTATCATTTAAACAGTATAGTTTATTAGTTTCGTAAGGTATTGTGTTTCCCCCATCCACAAGTTTGAGGAATTTTGAAGATAATTAGAACTGGTAGTGCGTGACATTCCTATATTTACTCTATATTTTCCTTGAAAAATCCTATAAAACCCTATATATTCATCAGTATCCTTCCTATAAAACCTCCTATATTTCTGTGATGGACCACTTTGAAGCCTGCTCATTGGATAATTCCAAATTGTCTGGGTGGGAATTACCCATGTGATAATTTCTGGATTGAAAATTGCCAGGGGATAGTCATCCAATGGGCAGTTACTTGTCCAGGGATTTTTTTTTATTTTTGTTTGGGGGGGGGGGGTATTTGGTATCTGGGAATCAAGATGACAACATAGAAACATGCTCAGTATTAGAGTATAAATTAGATACTGTACAGATATTAAAAATGTTGGAGTAGCTGTACAAGATAGGAATGAAAGCATATTCACACCTAAGAAATATTTACAGCATAAAAACTTGCAAAAAGCAGATCTTTCAACATACAGATATGTACAGACTGGTTTCTTTTACATCATTATAGTATAAACAGCAATTTTCAACAACATGGTAATGAAGCAAATACATAGTACTGTAGTATAAACAGTGTAGATTTATTCACAGAACTGAATCATAAAAAGGGAAAATCTTTCAACATGGAAGATGTATGGGAACATGTGAACATATACAACATAATAGTTTAATTTACATCACTGGAGTATCCACTATAATAGGAATGTAAGCATATCTACAACATGGGAATGTAAGCATACCCACAACATAGAGGAATACACAGCATGAAAACTTACAAAAAGCATAGATCATATAGAAATAGTCACCATATTCAGAATGGGAACATAATTGTGAACAGATATAACATTTAAGAGTTCTTGCATAAATTACAACATTGTAGTATCCACAATATATTAATGTAAGCATACCCACAACATAGACTCATACACAGCATGAAAACCTTCACAGGGCAGGAGGTCATATCAACATAGAGGGGATATTCAGAATGGGAACATATGAACAATACAGCATTAGAGTTCTTGCATAATTTACAACATTGGAGTATCCACAATATATTGATGTAAGCGTACCCATAACATCAACGTATACACATCATGGGAAATATGCAGAGCAGAAGGTCTTCAAGATGGACATCATGAATAGACTAGTTATGTTTACATTGTTAGAGAATAAACAATGTGAATGGCAGTTTACAACATTGGAGTACCAACAACATAGTAATGTTAAGAGCATGAAAATCAACTCAGTGCAGAAGATCATTGAACATAGAGACCATATGCAAAATGGTAGCATAGTAAAAGTGAGAATTTAGGAGCTAGCCATTAAATCTCATCTGGTCAATTTGGGGCCAAATGTTGATAAGGTATCTAGGGAGCTTGACCTGAGTAAGGAGAAGTGTTGAAGACGTGTTCACACAGTAATGTAATGATAATGGAGTTAATGTGTATGATTAAAAAGTTAACAATAAGTCTCATGTGATTGTTTGTGCAGTAAAGATATATATTTTGTTTTATTACATACAAATCCAAGATCATTTATACATTGCTAATTTTATGAAAACCCAGTATGAAGAGTCACTCTCAACAAACTTTATGTCAGAGGGAAATATTGTGTTTACATTGTGTCAACATGTTGCACATTTTGTTGTTGTTAAACCATTCATTCTAACCAATAGAGGTGTTTCACTGATGTCACATGGTCGCACTTCTTTGGTTGTTGGACATTTTGTCCATAAACCATCTATTGTGTCACAGTATTATCTATGGTCATGCTATGCGCATGTGCTGTAAATAGGCTTACTTTGTGCATGCTGTGCCTGGCACCAGGCAATCCCAGTCGTGTAACATCGCATAAAATACCTCTATAAACTCCAGCAAACGTTTGTTTCTCAAAAAAGATATGCATCACAAGAGTTATGAATGTTGCCTTATTGAAAAATAGTGTCAGCAAGTTATTCGTGAGCTACGTAGCAGTGAAATTCTTTCTGTGAGAAACTCATGTCTTGAAAATAAAGACATTAATTTGAATTAAGTATCGTTCCATGGCTATGAATCATGATTTTAAAGGTAGGAAAATTTTCTCTGCCTCAAATGCAATATTTCCCTTTAAAACTGTCAAATCTTGTTGTGATTCAGTTGATGGTCAGAATAAGTTTACCTTCAAAGTTGATGTAACTGGACATGTAGTTGGTACATGGAAAAAGCTTAGATTATTTTGAAGTAATTACGAGCAAAGCTTTGTATGTGCACAATGCAGCCACTTAAGAAAAAAATGTGGTTGGTCTCACCAGTTCTCACTTTTTGTATATTTTACCCTTTCTCAGTTCTTTCTGTGTTCATAGCTTATTTCTCATTTGCACACAAGGTCAGAAATGTTGCTGGCTGTGAAGTGCAAGGTTTTGGGGCTTTTTCCATAGGGGGTAGACCATTACCATCCTAGGAAAGGGTCCAAGGGGAGGGGCATTACTCCTTCTTGGAAGGTTTTTTGTATAAGTGGCATTCATGCAAGATGTTGCTACCTTTGGTAAAGCTTTGAACTATTAAGAAAAATAATTCAAATTACGTGATCCAAAATTCTGTTTTTTAAGGAAGTATTCAGGGGTTAGAAACTGATGGGGGGGGGAATAAGGTTGGGGGGTTTTCAACCTTGGCTGGCCTTTGGATAGAGAAAAAAAGGTTGGAACTGTTCAGTTCTTGTGATCGTGTTGAATCGACAGTTTATGTAATCTTTTTCTACTGTGAAAGTAAAAATGGTTATCCCCTTATGTTGAGCGGGGACAGGAGGAGGGAGGTACTTTGAGAGCTAAGGAAGAAGTAACTACCCCCTCAAAAATCCCCCCAAAAAGAAAACAGTACAAATGAAAGTTTTGCAACAACTGCTATTCATTTTACCGTAGCTTGAATGTAATGTCGTCTTTACAATTTGGTTTCTGTTCACATGGGTACAATAGTTTATTACACCTTTGTGCCTAGGTCAAACGTGTGCCAGGGTCCAGTGGGAGGCTTCACAAAACGGCTGATGGAAACTGGGAGTGGTCTGACGAAGAGCTGGATGAAAACAGTCCTGAGGGTAAAGAGGCCAGTTTAGGCAGGTCACCACGGGTAACCATTGAAGACAAAGCTAAGATGATCAAGGAGGGTATAATTGCTAATCCAGACAAGGTACTGAGGCTGGGGTTTTCCCTGGCTCATGAAAGGAAAATGAAAATGAAATTTTAGATGCAGCAAAATGTAACATTCTTTTAAGTGTAAATAAACCACTGCTTCGAAAGCATTTTTAGTTCACTGCATGATTTTTTAGCTACAGAAATGTTGCATGTTGATATTTTAGAGAATCAGACCTTGTTATGTGAGAAAAAAAAGTGATAACTTGCTCATTAATCCTAGCATTATTTTTTTTCACTTAATGTTCCCAGTTGAAAGTATGTTTTTACATTATTGTTAGAGTTGTTCTCTTGTTAGATTTTGTCGGTCTGTGTTTCTTCTATTTGTGACACCTAGCTTGAGCTCACTGTAGCGGTGATATATTTGGTTAATAGTAAGTGTTGAATATTTTTATTGATGAAAGAAACAAGTGTTTATTATGTAAAGGTTCTTTAAAACTTTTGTGAAAATGGTGAATTTGCAAAGAAAATGTGGTAATGAAATGCAAACTTTCTTTAGATTGAATACTGCTTTGACAGATGAGAATACGTTGCAAATGAGCAAAAAGTTGTTTTCATTTTTTTCCTTGTGATTTTCTTGTCATATTAAGGAGGTTGTTGTTGAAGAACAGAAACCATCAAAAGATGCAGTGGTAGCTGATTCACAGGATGCCAAACCTGCTGGAGAAGTACCTACTTTACATTTGGTGCTGAGGCTAAGGTATGGAAAACATTTGTGCCTGCATTTGGTAGATGAAACTATTGACTGGTATGCTTGGGTGGCATTTGCTAGTTTTAGAGTCAAGTACTTGTGGGCTGAAAGGCTGGACTCTGTGACTGGAGCTGTGAGTTCATTTGTACAACTTAAATAAATCTGGGGGTACTTTGAAAATAAATGCCATATGCATTTATTATATAATAGGTAATGTTATTAAAGAACCTTCTGTTCGGAATTGTTACACAAAAAAATTACTGCTTTCTGTTGTGGTGCTGAGGGAAAGAATGTATTGCAGGCCTCCCAGCTAATCCATCAAACCCATAAAATTCAGTAAAAACCCTTACTGGCATCAAGTGCCCATATTTAACAAAAACAAACCATACTACCCATAAAAACCCATACTTGGAAAATTGTTAATAAGCGGTCTCCTCCCTCAGTTCCTCTTATAAGCTGTTGAAGGAAGCCCACATTTTCATAACTTTCACTGCCAGTAAAGAACCAAAGAAAATGTAATTCATTAGTACTGTACTGGCTTTAAGTCACATCTGGCAATGTTAGTTATGCTTTTTTATTAGTAATAGTACGTAATTAATGTATAATGTATGTAAATTGCTTCCTGTATATTTATTTTCACTTCTGGTACATAGGGTCAGATTTACCAATAATCAAGGCAACCTGTAGGTTAGGATCCTCCCAATATCAGCTTAAGGGGAAACCCCAAATTTGTCTTAAAACTGAGCATGTTTTGTGGAAATTTCTTATCATCTTTCACTACCGAGTAAATCAAGAAATCCTGCCCTTATTTTTCCCTACCAAATTATCAACTGTAGATGGCACATGCCATGATTTTGTGATCTCTAATCTCTCCTTATATTGCCAGAAATGTGGTCTATTGAAGGATGACTTGTTTCAGTCCAGACAATTGAAATTCTTTCAACCAAGTTTACTAATAGCTCATCCTACAATTCAGTGGTATACTGAAATGAGGACAAGATGTCGGTGTCCAATTTTCATGCAAGATGGCATGTTAAAAACAAATAAACATCTACTACATAATGAGAATTGCTAGAAACATCAGTTCAAAGCTTTGCCAAAGATTGCACTGTTTTACATATAATTCACTTTACATTTGAAAAAAAAATTGAAGGTGAGGGGCCCCTCCAAAATAATTGAGCTACCCCTTTAGCCTTCAGAACGAGCCAGAGACTAAAAAATGAGGTGAAACTCTTCAAAATTTGGCAAAGACCACACCTTTTGCATCTTAGCCACCTAGCATTAACAAAAACTTTCTTGAAGGAGAGGGGGACCCTTCCTTGAGACTTTTTTTGAGGACAGCGTACCCTTCAGTGCATGACAAAGTAAGGATCTGTCCTAGATGCCAGCTACCCAAGGAACAACCACCACACTAAAGTAAAAAATGCCTGTGTATGGAAGTTCCAAGACAATGATATAGCCTTTAATGAGTATAATTTCCCAGGGCCAAACATGTTAAGAAACATGAGTGTTTAATAATTGGTACCTGCACTTTGATTGACATAAAATTCCAGTTGTAAATGATTCTGGTTAATCAGATGTGTTCTTCAGATAAGTGAAATGTTAGATGTGAAGGATGATGCTAGAGCCACTTTAAAATTAACCATTTCGGAAGTACATGTGGCCATTATTGCTAATGAAAATGTTGCTTTCCTCATTGTGGGAGGGGAGATGTACCTTTCTTGCACTTTTGTGAGGGCTTCTTACTCATGGTAGAGTGAGCCCCCAACCTCCAAAACCTAGAACTTTGGACCTACCCCTACTGCATATCAAGTACATTAAAGTGGCCATGACACGTAAATTAGAATAACGGGAGACTAATTTAGCCTAAAGTACACAAAAAGATCTTTCCAAAACTGTTTTCATCACCCTTACAGCCTTGAGCATTAAAAAGAAATTAATGTTTCAAAAAATTGCACCAAAAAATAGACTGCTGAAAATGAGATTTCAAGCCAACAATATGATGACGTCATTTTAGGAACACCAGCCTCCGTATACTGAACCTGGCGTACAACATAGCCTATACGTACGTAAGAGATAGTAATGATTGCAATTCGCGGCATGTCTTGAATTTGAACTTTATTCTGTCTGTTTGGAGAGTGGTGTCGGTCTGTCATATTTTGGGGCTGCAGTAGACTATTACGAATAATTACAAATACTCTTGATTCATAACCGAATAACGAAAAAACTCGGCAGTGTGCTGTTCGGTTCGGTCTGCAGTAATACGTACAGTGAGTGGACTGGCAGCAGCCAGCGAAACACTGTGCACACTCGATCATAGGCTAGTTTTACGATTTCCACAGGACACTTGCACGAAAGTAACCTAAAGTTCATATTTTGACTGCCTACATAAAACTTTCCATGCTAAAGTCCCTTTCAATTGCTCCAAATGCTTCTCTCATGCTCGAGTTGTTGTGGCGTTGTACTTTTACCTCACCTAACAGTCTCAAATCGATACGGTCCTATGCGCCGTAACGAATTACTCACCCCATCTGCACCACTGACGTCTTGTTCAGTATCGCCTTCGCCTGTTTGATTTCAAATCCAAGAAAATTCACTTTACCGACAGTCCAACATTCCTGTCCGATCAGGGAGTTGCCATTAGAGGGCAACTCCCTGCCTCAGATCCGCCATTCCAAAGAAAGTTGATTTCACATGGTACCGTACCTACTACGAAACAGTGCTGGTGATACATTGTGTAGTATCAGGTATGTTGTGTACTGTACCCATCGAAGTAGTCTGTACCTATTCTGTTGCGCTGTGAATGTTTGTACATGCAGCTACTTATCATGACATCCAGACGAAAAACCTGCGTGAAATGCATTTAATTGACTAAAACAACTGGTAAGCACGAGAAAAGGGATAACAATTCCAAAATTTACAACTTTTCACGCAGGTTTTACATTGTATCGACCTTGGTAACCGGTGCAATGGAATGCAAACACTGTATCAAATGTCCGAAGGTTACCACGGCAAACAACGATCAGTTCCTAAAGTGACGTCACATGATGTAACAAGATTTTGAAAATTTTCGGGAAGACTAACTTTTCAAGGCTGGAAGAGGGTGTATTTTTTCTCAATTTCTGAGCGGAAAAACAAGTTGTAAACAAACTGAATGGTTGATTTTCGTTGTAGGAAACATATTCCTAAAGATACCAAAGGGTTTAAACCGTTAATTTAGACGTGTCATAGCCACTTTAATATTAAAGTACAACCTTCAATTATCTCTGTAAAACAAAAACAATGATTGAAGAAGATTTTATGGAGTAACTTAATGTTCTCTCCTAGTTTCCCCTGAGAAAGTGATATTACTGAGTAAAATCTGCATAGTTTATAGCATTTTTTTTCTGGAAGTGTTTCAAAAGTGTGAGATATCTAAATATAGAATGTTTACATACCACCTACTAGTCCTGGAAAGTACCATTTCTGGCAGTTTAGGAAGCCTGACAAAAACTTTTTTGGTAGCAAACTATGTGCCAAACAATGAAAGTGCTGCACTGAGATACTGTCACATACAGTTTTAGCATTCCAGTTCAGGTAAAGTTCTAACAACCTTGCATGATAAGGGCACCTCATATGTAAGGTTACGGCTGTCTTGAAGGTAAATCCTGCCTTGGTAAGAAAAGCCTTTAAAAGTCCATATTGACCATATGTGAACCTTTAAAAATTCATATTTGTTCGTTTTGAATTTTTGTAAGTTAAGGGTCTGGGAGGCCTGCTATTCTTCAAAGCTTTTTAAAGCTTCTTACCATACATTACAAGAGCAATTTACCAGATATGAAAGTTTTAGTGTAGAATGTACCGTGGAATCACAACTTGGATCAGAGTGGAGTTGCTACTCAGGTATCAAACCAGGAGTTGTGACTTTCTGATCTAGACTTGAGTAATTATTGGCAGCTTAGTCACTGGAACTTAATCTTCCTAGCTTGATCATATGATGTTATTGTTGTATTGTTATTAAGTCTTGATGACAATCAGTGTATAATCTTACCATGTACTGCTGTTAGAATTGTGGACGAAGTGTTTAAATACAAAAACTTTCAAAGAAATATATTTATATATATTTCAAAGAAATATGAAGTTTGTGAAAGGTCGTGATCTTACCTGCTTCCAGAGATGGTCACAGCTCTTGGCTACAACTTAAAGCAGTATTGGCAGAGTCCTAGTAAATTGAGAATAATACTGTAAGGTGATAAGAACCATGCAGTTTGTTTACTTGTTATATTACTTAAAATTTCCAGATTAAGGAAGCTTGACTGTTCACTACGGTATTTAGTTGCTGTAGGTATAAATTGAACAAAATTGAGGGTTTGCTTATGATATTCAGAAGTGTTACAAAGACATGCATTCATTATCAAGACAGTCTTACTTCACACATGTATAGTATATTGTGATATATTGTGGTATATTGTGTATATGCATACACGTCAAACTAAAACTACTTTTAGGTCATTGTGCTTGTTTTGTGTGGGCCAGACACATTTATTTAAGTTACCCTACACTTGGATTTTACCATTAAGTCAGACTTGTGCATTTACTATAAGTGCAGGGCCTAAGCACAGCAATGGCATCACTACCTCCTTATGTCCACTCCAGTTTGTGTGACCTTTTTCGTCAGGATGTAATAAAACTAATTACAGTACATAGTAGACTTACAGTGTGATTTCCATGCCATAAATAGGAGTAAAAGTGAATGACTTTGTGCTGTGAGTGCACATCTCTTATTCATGGTTGCAAGATTTTTTATTGGCTCCATTGCTTTCCTTTTTAAATCTGTCAGTAGGAGTGGAACTAGGACAAAAGTATGAATGCAATTATGATTACAAGTTAGAGTACAACATGGAGTACAATTAATAGTATAAGTACAACATGGAGTACAATTACAAGTAGGAGTTCAAGTATGAGTACAACTAGAAGTACAATTATGACGAGTACAACTAGGACTGCAGTTGTGAGTACAAGCCTGAATACAGTTATGAGTACATGAAAATGTACCAGTACAAGTATGAGTACAACAGGGATCACAGTTAATTGTATGTGTACAACTAAGCATACAACTACAAGTACAAGTTCAAGTATGAGTACAACTAAAAGTACAACTATGACAGCAAGTACAAATACGAGTACAACAAGGACTACAGTTGTGAGTAAAATCAAGAAAACAGTGATGAGTACAAGTTAAAAGACCAATACAAGTATGAGTACAGTAAAGAGTACAATTAATTGTATGAGTACAACTAGGAGTACAGTTACAAGTAGGAGTTCAAGTATGAGTACAACTAAAAGTACAATTATAACAAGTAAACATACAAGTACATCTAGGACTACAGTTGTGAATACAAGCTTGAATACAGTTATGAGTACAAGTAAAAGTATCAATACAAGCATGAGTACCATAAGGAGTACAATTAATTGTACGAGTACAACTGGGAGTACAAGTAGGAATTCAAGTATGAGTATAACAAAAAGTACAGTTATGACAACAAGTACAAATACAAGTACAACTAGGACTACAGTTGTGAGTACAAGCTTGAATACAGTTATGAGTTTAAGTAAAAGTACCAATACAAGTATGAGTACAATAAGGAGTACAATTAATTGTACAAGTAGAACTAGGAGTACAAGTATGAGTACAACGAAGTACAGTTATGTCAAGTGCAAGTATGAGTACAACTAGGACTACAAGTGTGAGCACCAGTATGAATACGGTTACGAGAACAAGTAAAAGTACAAGTACCAATACAAGTTTTAGTACAACAAGGATTACAGTTGGTAGTACAAGTACAACTAAGAGTACAGTTCATAGGGGAGTGATCGTCTTTGTTAAGCCCTTAAGGGTTTTAAGTTCCCTTCCATCCACATTACTTTATGTGATTCTTCTATCTGTATAATTTTGATATTGTGGAAAAACAAACAAATGAACCAAGGAAGGAAGGAATACTCACCACAAGTCTGTCATGTGACATTTAAATACAACATCATATCAGTAATGACCAAATCACACATACACAAAGATTAAATTCTTCAACATGCTTTGAAAAAGCCAGACAATGTATTCCTTTAAGTGTGACTAGAAGGCACACTCTACTCATATCTACCACAAGCCTTACATCAGACAGGTATCAGGTATTTTTTACCCCATACGCTCCTAGAGATAATGCCTGGTTTGCTTCAAAAAATACATGACCAGGTGACATCAAATTTTTGCACGAAGTGCCTGGTCATATCCCCAACTTTTCAAATCCAAAACTGAGGTTAGTGTTTAATTAGTGAGTGAGCATGTTCCTTGATCTGTGCCCAAAATTCTAGGTTCATGAGCTTGTTTTCTTACACATTTGTGCATGGTGTAACATATATTATCAAGGTATTCCGTGAGTCTTGATAGTGCATTATCATCATGCCAGTCACTATGTAAGTTGCTCTTTCC
Organism: Holothuria leucospilota; assembly: GCA_029531755.1. Taxonomy (NCBI): domain Eukaryota; kingdom Metazoa; phylum Echinodermata; class Holothuroidea; order Aspidochirotida; family Holothuriidae; genus Holothuria; species Holothuria leucospilota. The sequence goes on from CM055978.1 coordinate 26,732,656, forward strand.
ATGATTTTAAAAAGAGGCACCTGGTCATGGAAAAAAGGATCCTGGCTTAACAGAATCTGCAAGACAAAGTGCCAAAACATTGAACTGGAGCCTTGTTTAAGCCTGCTGGATATAAATCTTGATCTACTCAGTATTCATTTTCTTTAAACTCTAAAAAGAAAGTCATATTCGTCCTGAGTTACATAAATGGAAGATTACTTTTGTCGGTTCCTGTCAGCTTTGTCATATTGTAGTGGGTAACTATGAAAGTAACAAAGACTTTAGTAAGTTTACCCAAGTGATGTTGGAGAGGGTTCCTGGACACCCCCCTGGCACAATTTCCACCTGACAGTTACCTGGGAGAATTTCCAGTCAGAAAATTCGTAACCTGGAAAATTGCCACTGGGACAATTTGCCCCTAGACAATTCCCGCTAAGGACAATACCAATTTTTTGGTGGGAAAGTTGTCATGGGTGAGAATTGTCCAAGTGGGACTTGACTGGGATGGGAATTGACTGGGGTGGGAATTGACTGGGGTGGGAATTGACTGGGGTGGGAATTGACTGGGGTGGGAATTGACTGGGGTGGGAATTGACTGGGGTGGGAATTGACTGGGGTGGGAATTGACTGGGGTGGGAATGACTGGGGTGGGAATTGACTGGGGTGGGAATTGACTGGGGTGGGAATTGTCCCGGGACAGTCATGTGGGTGAGAATTGTCTGGGGAGGAGTTGTCCAGTCATAGTTGGAGAGAGGAGAGGGTGCCTTGAGTTGGGGACTGAAAAGAATACCCTGGAATCATAGTTGAGTTGCAGGAATGACATTACATCTACAGTTTTACCACTTATATTTTTGCTTCTTTTTTTGTTTGTTTGTTTTATTTGTGTATTTTTCTTGGCAATTACTGAAGGAGAATCACCTTTGTTATCATGTGAAAACTATCTAATCTTTCCCTGTTGTAAATTTACAGAAATTCTTCTAAAGAGCTGAATGACATTAAATTTGATTTTACTGTTGGAAAAGACACTGCAGATGGTGTGTCACAAGAGTTGGTTTCTGCCGGTTTAGTTGATGGCATGGACCTTATAGTAGGTGAGTTACTAAAATGTTACAAGTTTGGAGTAGAGTGAGTTCATTAGTAAAGTTAATGACTTTAAAGAAAGCAAATATCAAGACCAAAGAGAGAAAAACCTGGTCAGGATGGTGAGAAGTTTTGAAAAACGTGCTAGTGGGACACAAAATGCACAGGTATCTAGATCAAAGGCAGAATGAAGTAAATTTTGAAAGCGAAGAATTATAGTAATTTCCACTTATCAGTGATAAAAGAAAAGATTTTCACTTCATTTTGGTGATTTTTAGGATTATCAATTTTAAGGGGACTGTGTTCGAGCCATTCTCACTAAGAAGACTTCGATAGTTTGTACCTACTAATTCATATATGTTTTGAACTTTCATTCATTGTGGTTTGTTTTAATGCTCTTTTGTTCATAATTTTGCTGAAAGAGGAAGTGATCAGTTGTTTTACTCTTTGAAAATACTTTATTTCTCTTTGACAGTGGCTGCAAATCTTCAAAAAGTTGTAGATGATCCTGAAACAAAGTCTAGAGTTTTCAGACTGGTGAGTTTTGGAGAAAGTTAAAAGTAAACGGTTTAATTTATTGATTAAAAAGTTTACCTGAGTCATGACTTAACCATAGGATCATATGCAACACTGAACAAAATTACTTCCTTTACAACTTTCCTTATGATTTAAATTCCTGGAATTGTACCCTGGAAACCAGTCTTTTATTGGCACAGTGCTATGCTACATTTTTCAGCTCCAGTGCTTCTTCAAGAAGTTAGTGAAATATGTTACAAGGTGATTGTGAGTATTCAAGTCAAATTAACTTGGCCCCTTTGAAAGAAAGAAGAGGTTACTTAGTTGATTCCAGTCACTGGTATGCTTGAAAAAAATATTTATTTCTGGAGAAATCGAACTTTCCTTAATTTTTACACATTGTCATGTAAAAAAAAGATACATTTCTCTCCTATTGCCAGAGTTTCCCTCCAGATGTCAAAATTTTTTCACAGCTTTCCAATTTTTTCCATCTATGGTCTTTGGCATTAGCCTGTTATAACACACTTGGGTACTCTGGGTAGGGGAAATTCCTTCATATCATCTGTGATAGAGTCTGCAGCAAATTGTGGTGTTTTGAAGAGTTGCTTGTTAAAGGGGACCAGCAATAAAAAATTATTAAAAATAAAAAAAAAAAATGTGCTCCTGAAGTAAAAAAATAAAATTCTTTGGTTTAAGTATCGTTCTCAAAAGTATGTTCCATTGCTGAGAGATAAAATGTTTTAATTTCTTTTCAATTTTAAGTATTAGATTTCACCAAATGTCTTGATGTCATTCTTGGACTACTACCATTACCGGGATTTGTTTCCTTTTGAAATGAGATGCTTAAATAAACCTTGGAAATTGCTGAATTTCTTGTGAAGCATTTTGTGAAAAGTGGGCTAGTATAGTGAAATTAGCATGTGTAAGGCCCACATCGTATTTTGGAGAAAAGTGTGGTTGGTCCTTTTAAAAGGAAAGGAAAGTTAACTGAAGAGTTCACTACTTATCGTGTGATCTCTCTTTTACGTTCAGTGATTAAATGTTTGCACGTTGTATCTCAGTAGTGATTATATTGTGAAGATATTAACCTGGGTGGCAAAAGTTGAGAAGCTGGGCGGCTCCTTCCTGGGAAATTGGGGTATTTAGAGGGAAATTCAACCCTTTTATGTACATGCAAATATAGGAGGAATTGTGGAAACTTTGACTCCCTTCCTGGGAAATAAACATTTTTTTTCAGCCCTGGATATTAATTAGGTCTATGAGTTCCATTTCTTGACCCATTTAATCCACATACTTTGTAATCATTAACTTTTTGTACCCATGATGTGATTTTAAAGCAATATCAAATCCTCATTTCAGCAATTTTTTATTATGTTTGGTTTGCAGCATTCTGGTTCAGATATCAATGAAGTACCAAACGAGAAGGCATTGTTAGGCTTCGCTCACCTTAGTATAAGCAGTTAGTGTACGTCAGCATTATGAAACCAGTCTTCTCTCGGTGGATGCAACATTTCCCTCCATTGTTAAGCCATGCATGGTGCATATGTGAAGGGATCCTAAAAAATTAAAAGAAAGAAACTTATATTAAACAGAGCAACATTTTGATACAGTTTGACAATTTCCAAGTGGTAGTATTTTTACTACATGGTTCCATCCTGATTATAAATATTTTCAGTATGGTATTGTTATGGTTTAATCATTTTGGCAATCTCAGTTATATTAATATAGTGGTATTCAGTGCCAAGATGTAATGCATATTCATTGCCAAGAAAAAGTGAATATTCATTTTGAAGGGCCTTATTGCATATAGAACATATGCTTCAGTTCTGGTAACGTCCTGTTAAAAATAGCATATTGTGAATGATTTCTAAAATTGGTCTCGTTGATGGAGTTAGACAATTGTAATGTTGGTGGTTTTGAATGATAAGTTTGGTTTCTGATAAAGTGCAGTTCCTTACCGCTACTCCCAACCCCACCTCCTTGTTTTGAATCATGAGTTTAGTTTCCAATAAGGTGTAGTTCCCTACCCTTCACCCCCTCCTTCCCCTCCCCCCTCCTTCACTTCCCCTTGTCATACTGGTCATAATCTTGTGTAGTGACTGTGAAGTTTTTAATTTTAAATCATGAAAAATTTGTTGCTGATGTAAAGAAATACTTTCGTCCAATTTTTAATGCAGTATTGTGATGTGCAAATAGGTCATGCTAGCCTGATCCTTTTATGAAGTTTGTAATTATTCTATAGAGGCAATGAACCTTAGGTCTTGCCATGTGGATTGGGGGTGGGGTGGGGGTGGTGGTGGATGTTGTGCTTTGCAGCAGTGTGTGACTTTTGATGAGTCACCATGGAGGCCTGACATATAACATGTCATTCAGTAATGAAAGCTTTGTCAATAATTGTGGACAGTCAACAAGTTCAAGTAAACCTTTATTATATCCCACGAAGGATAATTATACGCACACAGGCACAAAACTACACATAGATGAAATTAATACAATATTAATAGAGTAAATAGTTAAAAGTAATGGGCCACATAGATAGACATAAAATTATAGCAGAAAATAGGACGTCAAAAGAAAGTAAATGATGAAAAATATGTCGACCGTTTGAAGTGAAAAATATAAGAAAGATGAAATGATAAAAATTAAAAGTCTGTCTGTTAAAATGATTGCTCAGTATCTAGTTGGGACTTTGAACTAGTAGTTGTTTGAACTTCTACATTGTTCCGTGGTCTCAAGTTGAGAAGTAAACACTTATGGGGGCTTCCATGAAATCTGTAATCTATATTGGGCAATTAGACTGAATTCAGGAATTACGACACTTACCTATTGTTTCCAGGTTGGGTCGCTAGCTATGTAAACTGTGATAAAATAACATGGGGGTATGAAATGTTTTTGAAAACTTTGTTATTGATTTTATTCAACATTTTTACCAGCTGTTTTAAAAGTTAAATCATAAAAGCAATTTATAGTAATATACCTCATGTTGTCATAACGTAAGAAATTTATAGTAGCATAATGATTGTAGCTTAATGGGGAACTTGATGTAATGGTGTAAACTGTTCAAGCTGCAATTGTGAAATTTGGTTCTACAAAGTTACCAAAGGTATTGTATTGATATGGAGTAAGCTACCCATCTTTTTTCAGTTTGCCACTGTTATGAGGGCGTGATGGGCTATGCGCTTAGGCATCAGACATATGATTTCATGGATCGCTGGTTTGAATTTTGTCTTGGTCATTATGTTCTTCAGCAAGATGCTTTATCTCAGTTGCCTCTCTCCTCTGTCCAGGGGTTAACCGGGTATAGTTGTGAGGTATTTTGTCATTTGTTCTTTGTAGCTGCTGGATTGAGGACTCTCTCTTATTATTATCTATTATCATTTAATATTCTCAGCATGCAGATTTTCTAATATGCCCTCTCTTTACATCTGCAGGCCTTTGAGACAATATTTCCAAAATTTGGGCAATAGGCCTGCAAAAAATCCTTTAGCAGATGTGGTCATAGATGTTAGTGCAAGTGCTCATCTAACCATAAACTCTGCACCTCCTAACCTGAACAGTGCTTGCTGTGTCCCCTTTGCATAACCCCATCACCCTTTTTCACCTGACCTCCCCTACCCTTACCTCACCCTCCCACAAACAACAAATGAATGGTTCTGTAATGTTTCATGGCTTCCCATCTTGCAAGGCTGTGCTCTCCTTGTTGTCCTTCTTTGCTGGTGGGGGACAAGTAACAGGGAAGGTAAGAGAAAGTTTTATCCCTCCTTGCCAGTTTTTGTTTTTGTTAAAGGGTTTGTCATTTTCAGTTTTCATTAGTCTAAGAGGATGAGTCAACTTATTTTGATGGTTTTATTGGGCTGCTGGAAGAAGTGAATAGTATGGTTGTAAATTGTAACCAGTGGGTCAGGGGCATTGGCTTAGGTGAGGGAGGGGGCTTGGGGTTATGAGACCCCCAAGTCTCTCACCCCAAGAACTGCCCCCACTGGAATTTCCAGCAGTGGAAACAATATGTATAGGTATATAACAATTCCATATTTGAAGGTGTGGGGTTCAATTCCTGGCTGGGTCATACCAAAGACTCAGCATAAGCAATGGAGTAGGGAAAACAAGCCAGTGAGCCACAACTGGAAAAAAGACTTTGGCCAGCCCGACTTAAACCAGTTCTTTAGAAACTGAGCTGTATAACTCTATATTTGAAGGTCCCCCCTACCTCTATGAAATGGTGACCTCCCCCACACAGAGATACTTTCTCTGGCTATGCCACTATACAAAGGCTGGTTGGTTCTTGGAGAAAATCCTCTAACCCAGGGTGACCTCTGTCACATACTTTCCCCTTCCTCACAAAGTTTTCCGTCCCTCTCAAAGTTTCCCCTTCCTCACATGTTTGCAATTCTCATGTTTGCCACCTGGCCACATAATTGCCAGACCATAACAAAGTTTCCACTACCCTACATGGTTGTCTCTTTTTCACTTTTCACCTAAAAATCTGATGAAATGATATATTGAATAATGATAGATTGAATAATATTAACATTATAGAAATTGGCCCTCAGTATTAGACACAAATGTCCAATTCTTGCCCCCACCCCATCCCACCCCCCCAAAAGGGAAATTGTAGAGCAAGTCTGGCATAGTTTTCTCCACTGTCAGCTGAGAGGAGTCCATAGCATTGATATGAAGGCATTTTGATGTCATCATTCATGTACCCTTGTGTTGATACACAGAAGAAAACTCGTACCACCGTGGTAGTTTTGTTCTAAACTATTGTATTTTCCTTTAAAAAGTTTTACCATAAAAGCAATGTTTTTCTTATATTTTATGAAAACTTTTACAGTATGTTATAATATTAAAAAGATGTTGGTATCATGATGACAATGAATGACTCTTCAAATGGTTGTAAGATGATGAAAAGTATGAAAAATGTAATGCCTTTGTTCTGCATATTTGGCCAGAAACTTAAAAGTAAAAGATGGAAAATCATTTTAGACTTATTGCCTCTTGTTTTGTTTGTGTGGTGGTTACATTATGTTGAAACTTGAGGCATCTTTAATCATTGGCATGGGAAGGTTGTACAGGACGCTGGGTAAAGGTATGTTGTGGGAGCCCGTGATGACATTACCGCAGTTTTCTGCTCAGAAAACTTCAGTAGTGCGCCACGGCTTGCCGAAGGGTTGCATCCTTTTCATAGGCGGAAGAGAAAACGTTTCCACAAATTTGAGTGCAAACATCTAATGCTGCATACCGTATGTCACATGTAGTGTAAAAACAATTTGAATCAGTGTGGATTGAAATCCAGATCACTTTATTGCCCCGATTGTAGACTGACATGGTCGGAGCCTGGCAAGGCCAATCTGATTTAATACCCACAGTGCCTGGCTTGGTGCCTCATGTGGGGCACAGGCATTAGTTGGACACTGATCCTCGGCTGCATTGTGTAATAATACTGGATGTAGGACCGATAGTTCGACTCTCTTTGCAGGCTACTGATTCGGCGCTGATCTAACCCTCATGACAAACTTCCATTGAAGCGCCTTCTCACCACATCCTGTAGACCAGTGTGGTTCCCAGGTGTTTTGCGCCGCTAGCCAATTCTACTTAAGCTGGTTTATCATAATAATTGCCGTGTAGACAGAACTGAATTAAACATAGTGGTGTCTATATGTTGGGTTGCCCTTATCTTCCTCGGGCCATTTTAGTACAAGTCGCAGGCCGCAAGTGTCCCCTCCCCAGTCCCTCCTCCCCCCACCCAGCCGCCACTTGAGAACCTAGGCCCTGGACAATGAAAAATATGCAGTTTCAATCACTTTTATCTGTACTGGATTATCACAAAGAACTTCTTGTCCAAGAACCGTTTTTCAAGGGTACTTTTCATAACAACAATTCGATGGATTGTTAACAGTGGTTTAGTAGAGACATAGTGTCGGATAGTATTTAGTTCATGCTATCCTTTCCAAGTAATTTACAAGATACGCCACGCAGACTTGTTTATCTCACAAGATTTAGTTATTCCCACGCTTCTAGCACACCGGGCAGTCTTTCCGGTTTCCTGTCACGTGTTTTGGTGTACGTGACTACTTCCACGTCCCCATCCCATATTTTGTAGGCGCGGTCACTTTCACCCTTTACAGCCTCCTCATTGGTCATACAGTACCGACACATTAATTAATATTTATTTGCTTGAGTGCGTGTTAACTTTTAACCAATCAGGGGACTGTATTATTACCGTAGGCACACGAGGCTTGGAAGCACGAGAAGGGCTCCCAGCCCGCAAGCTCTCACTCGTGCTGCAGACCTCGAAGCAGAAGCATGTAGTCACTTCTAATTTCGGAGCATGTAGCTCCTTAAATCATTTTTTTTTATGGCCGACCTTTTAATTCCTGTATGATCCGAGCACGATGAAAATCATATACATTTAATAACTGAAGAATAATCAAGGACAGAATATACCAAGGACAAATCAGAAATCTTGGTTGGTTATTTTCATGGAGCTCACCTCCAAGTCTTCGCAGCCGCGTATTTAAACTAATATTCCATAATAGGAAAAGAACTTCAGTAAGTCGATATTTCGAAAAAGTGAAAATTTCGACTTCCAAAAGGTAAAATGTTTAACTCTTTCAAAGCAAAAACAAAAACAAAAAAGAACAGAAAAGAAAACATGAAAAAAACTTCTGAACTTGAAAAGTTTGGATTTTGGCCCACTCATCGGTCGAAAACAAATGTTCACAATTTTTCGTAATGATTCACGGAAAGAATACATCAGTGGCCTATCACACATAACTTTATTTCATTCATAACATCAATAGCTTAGCCAGGAATTTTCCATGGGGGTGCCCTGGGTAGGGGCAGGGAGTCATGTAGTTTAAAAGAGTTGAGATAGATGCATTGCAGAAGAGACAGATGATTGCCAGCGTCTAGGGATTGGACTGCGCGTGCGCTTTCTTGAGGATGACTTGCTTCATTGTGCATTGTAAAATTGTCCATTTTATTTAAATTTACAATGGGAAGAGTGTGAGTTTTGTTAATTGCTTTGGAAATTTTCTGTTGAGGTTCGAAGACGTGCGTGGGTCGCACCCCTACCTCTTCAATATCCCCTTTCTCCCTCAACTATGCCAAATTTACCACTTCATCTGCTGAATAACTTCAAATGACAAATAAGGGCTGATTTATAATAATTGCTAAGATTAATTTCTACCGCAAAGTATGTATTCCCCCGCACGGAAATAAAATCGCATTTAAAGACAGACAGTCATCACCCCAAAGTATATTTTTAGTGTATGTATATCAAAATTCTCAGTTGGTGACTGCTCTTTGATTGACATCAAAGTTTGAAAATTTGAAAGATTCAGAGTAGCTCACATTCCCACCCCAAGGCAGAGAGAGTACTTTTATTACATTTTATAGCCTTGTATCCTCACCAGGACATGGCCTTAAGCAATAAAACAGGTTCATTCTTGCACAAGGAAGAGCCTCATACAGTTATGGGAGGAGCTAGAAGATGCATAGTTGGGAGAATTGGAACTGTCTGGGATCATGAAAATTCCCCTTTAAACCTTACCTACAAACCCACGCCTTCTACTCTGATGAATTCTTTCGGGCGCTTCGTACCTTCATGTTTTTGTTTTCAATTGTGGGCACAATTACTGGTGATACGACCAGAGTGTAAACTAATAAAATGCATGCATGCAGTACAAAAACTACAAAGACAAAAAATGGATTTATGGTAAGAATCACATTTCGAAAAAATACGATAAAATACCGCCGTATAAGGTGCACCGGGTGCAATGTAAGTCAATGGGGCAATAATTAGTGGTTGGCTATTTTACAATAACAAGACCAGTATGGGAAGAAAATTTGGCATCCCAACCGCCCTTAGTCGTACGACATTGCATTCTTCAAACGAAGCTTTGTCATCATAACTGTTCGTCTACCATACGTGTGTCACCAGTACTGGAGATCTGGCACCATAAACGCTCTAGATTGGAGGAAATCCCACTTTATGCATAAATTTGTAACGAGACGTTTGCATCCGTCATGCCTGAATAACCATTTAGCCTTATGGGAGAAAATGTAGCATCCAAATGATTTAGATTGCACTCAGGAAATCGCACGTAAAAACACGTTCTGGTTCCTCGAACCTTCCACGGGCCACATTACTGGACGTCGCGGGCCCGAAATGACCCGCGGGCCCCCACTTGAGAACCTAGGAACTAGAGCTAAGGTCAATAAGACCGAAGACCAGTTTAACCGACAATCTACTTCGGGTTAAAAATTCGGGTTACACGCAGAAACAGGCAGGTTTGGCCTTCGGCCAAAGGATTAGTCAAGGGTAGGATTAGGGTTGGATAAGGGTCATGCTTAAGGTAAGGATTCAAAGAGTCGGGTGCTTCTTCATTCCTTTATGGTACCTTAAAGGAAGGGTTTTAGCAGAAGTTAATTTTCATATGTGAAAGAGGAACTAAATCTACCAATTTGGTGAAACTCCAGTCAAATCGGGCATGCGGCAGTACTCGAGATATCAGCAAATGAAGTTAAACTATATATTTGTGACCAAAAGTGAGCTTGAGGCAAGCAGGGGTTATATCACTTCCTCACATTGATGAGAAATGCTTTGTTTCCTTTATTTTTTCAGTCTGTTGTGTTGACCTTAATGAGAAATGCTTTGTTTCCTTTATTATTTTCAGTCTGTTGTGTTGACCTTGAAGTTAATAGGCATAGGAGCTCCCCATGAAGAACTGGCATTTATGAAATTTCAGTACCTCTCATGCATTCACATTTCGATAACGTGGTATATGGAGGATGACATTGGTTGTAAAGTTTCCAAAACAAAGTTCTCATTAATGTGAGGTTATGACGTTATATATGCTTGATTCAAGTTCACTTTGTATTGAAAATGTGACAACTTTAACTGCTAATGTCTTGAGAACCACACATCGGGATTTCAATGCAAATTTCACTAGAATGCTTAAGATAAGTTGCCCTCTAACATATCAAAACTTGATTCGAGCTTAGACCCTTCTTTTATAATCTTGAAAAAACCCTGGTATGTCCTAAATGTTCTCGTTATCAGTAAATTTCGAATTAAAATGGAAGAATTGATGATTTGCCACTCCTACAGGCCAACTGTAGCTGCATCCTTGGTCTGGTATGGAAAAACTGCTATTTCAGCTGCGGCCGAGTTGTCCGCGGTGCTGAGATGTCATGAGGGCCGAAATGTCTTGGTGTTCATGTCTTAGAGGTCGAGTTGCCCCAAGGGCCAACTTACACATAAGTTCACAACTACACTTATGACTTTTGTGATCTGCACACCGCACCTGTTGCTAACAGCCTAAATACAATACAGTAAGTTGACAATGATGGAGGATTGAAATACAAATTCGTGCGAGCGTTTATCCGATGGCAGTAAATGCTGCTCGCTCGCTAGCTGTACAGCCTACATCGGCCAATCGGCGGGCAGTGATGTATTACTACAGTTGTAATAGAATGGAAAAATGTGTCAATAGAAATCGAAGAGAATCTCCAAAGTTACCAAATTACCAACAGACAATCCCCAAGTTCCAATTCCAAGTGCCGAATTCCCAAGATCTTATATAAAAACCCAAGGGCTGGTTAACGCTGCTAAGAGTCGTAACATAGTGGTGGGGATGATCATGACCACTGATCATAGTGCACCCGACACCTGGGCCTCGTCGCTTTGGATCTTTGCAAACTAGAGCACCAATGGTGCAGTAGCTCAAACCCGGGAAAACTTTGGGGTCAGCTCTTCTCCACCCCCTCCCCCCTCCCGCAAAACCCTATGTACATCACTGCATGATGTGATTGCTGGAAACACATAATCAAAACAAATACATCTCTTTCCCAACATAAGTAAAATGCAAATAAAAAATCAAGACCTTACCCCTCCCCCTCTGCCCCCCCCCATTCTCAAAAGCAAGGAAAGGAAATTCCCCCTTTGTCTCTCTCGGTTAAATCACATAACTAACTCTATTTCACGTTCAAAGCATTACCATACCAATTATCTAGTGTGCGGCATGATGTTCTTCAATATCACAGTGAGCTACAGTGTAATCAAACACACCAAGTTCTACAGAACTTTTTTGAAATGCAGCTTATGGATGTAGCTCACATATATATGCAATTAACAGGTCCAAAGATTCATATTTCAAATCTCGTAGAATTGTGATGGTTTAAGCATATGGATAAAATCCCCAAGTCCTACTTGACAAGTAGCAGATTGACCAACCCTTTTTGTATTAACTTTTTAAGTCCTTGATTACTGTCTGACCTTATCAGTGCAATGTGTGAGATCCTTGCCTTCAACTGCTATATTGCACCCATGGAGTTTGCTATTTGTCCAATATCAACTCCCTGATTGCAATCCTGTGTGTGTAAAATACCAGTAGCTTCTGGTTTGTACACACATTATTATAAAGTTACGACTAGTAAGATGGTCGCGGGGTCTGGTATTTAGCTCTCTGCTGCCACAAGGAACTTAGAATATACAGTTACCAGGAGAACAGGTAACTTTGCAAGGAAGAGGTATTGTCCAATTACAACTCATGGTCACGATTATGAATTATGATAGGCGCATCGCCAGGATGGCTGTGCCAACAGAACCTTCTACATCACCGCGATCACACAATACAGAAATTGTTCATATATTGCCCAGAAGCTAAGCAGCTCTCTTTAAACTAAACCTTTCCAACCTCACAGGACTGACCTCTGTATGTAGACAGACAGTTTTTTAAATGAGAATGTAGTATACAGGAAAATAGGTAGGAAAGTGATTTTGTGAGACTGGTAAAAATAGAGGGGTGGCACAAAATTGGTTAGAAAGGTATCAAAAGTATCCTTCATCCCAAATTGGAGAAGTAATTTCTAATCTGCACATGCCAGTCATCCTTCTCTGCAATTTTTTTAGATAATTTTGTAATGCATCTAGGAGAAAATAGCATTTCAAAATATTTACAACTATGGCCTCAAATTACCCTTGGATGACCTTTGACCTACATTTTTACAACCAGCTGGAAGCTCTTCACCGGGGAGGGTTGATTCACTCAAACCATGTTTTGTAAATGACAGACTCACAGGCGCAAAGCAATACCACATCAAAGATATTTCCACCTTTTGACCTCTAATGACTTCGTATGACCTTGGATCAAAAATCTGTGTACAACCCTAAAGAACCACTATGTAAGAAATATTATGACCAAACGTCAAGAACATGCAGCGCTATTTGTGGGAGGAGATACATTTTGAAGATATTCACATAACAGTCTTTAATGACCCCTAAATGACCTTTGACCTCAACTTCTTGATTATGACAGGTAGCCTGAAGTTCAACGACCAATGTGTCCGAGTTTCATTAAAATAGACAGACAGACAGACAGACAGAGTGACGGTGGCGGATCACAATAGCTCAAATAGCTCTTTGAGCTGGTTTGAGCTAAAAATAATTCAACAACAATAACAACAATAACAACAATAACAACAAGAACTAGGCCAGAATCTGGAACTGGAATTTGCTTGAAGCTGGCACAATTTTTCCTTTTAAATTCTTAAACTCATTCTTGAAATCTCAAGAACGTCTGGCAGTTTCCTTTAGTTTTCTACGACCGACTGCATGGTCAAGTGGTTAGAGCATCCGACTTGCAGCCGGAAGGTCTGGGGTTCAACTCCTGGCCGGGTCATGCCGAAGACTAAAAATGGAACTGACTGCAATTGTACATGGTGCTCAGCATAAGCAGTGGAGTATAGGGAAAACGAGCCAGTACGTCACAACTGGAAAAAAGGCCGTGGCCGGCCCGACTTAAAGACAGACAGTCATCACCCCAAAGTATATTTTTAGTGTATGTATATCAAAATTCTCAGTTGGTGACTGCTCTTTGATTGACATCAAAGTTTGAAAATTTGAAAGATGCAGAGTAGCTCAGCGTTGCGGCACACAAGGGCGTGGTGATTTTACTTTTTAATACATTTTATAGCCTTAGTATGCTCCATCAGGAACATGGCCTTTTTAAACAGGTTTATTCTTGCACAAGGAAGAGCTCATACAGTTATGGGAGTTGCTAGAAGATGCATAGTTGGGAGAATTGGAACTGTCTGGCATCACGAAAATTCCCCTTTAAACCAAATGGTTAGAAACTGAGCCATAAAACCCCATCTAACTCTAACCAGAGGCATAGCTAGAAATTTCATAACTGGGGGGGGCTGCAGAACACATTTCTGAGGGGCCAAACTGTGCACGCGTAACATGCACCGCGTGCGCAAAGCCCAAAATGGGTGGGGTCCAGGGGCAAAGCCCCAGTGGAGGTCCAAGGGGCAAAATCCCTGGAAGCTCTAGGGTTTTAGGATTTCAGAAGCCTCAGGAAAACTGTTTCGAACGGAAGTTTTCCAGTGTTATGCTTTTGAGTTTTAGTACATTTAGACTTGTAGAAGGGCTAGTCTGAGCACAAAGTTAGTAACAGTTACTGATGTGCGTCCCTGGATTAATGTTTTGCAAAAGCTGCGGTGTGTTTTAAATGTAAGAAATGCAGGGGCAAAGTTTTATAGTTATTCGAAGACGACCAGAAATTGTCTTGCTTGATTGATAATCAACTCTAAATGTTTGTTTTAAAGAACATATACGAGTACAGATAATCCACTTACAAGCAACCGTGACAATCTCGTGACTAGTTTTTGTTAGTTTGTGCTTTCGTCTAGAATTGTCAGCCCTACATAATACCTCAGCCTATAATAAACAGAGAAATGTATTTCTCATTGTGAAAAATACTTCCCGCGTCGACGCATAAACCTTATAAAAGTTGGAAACAGCAACCAGTTACAGCCTAAGAGTTTTACTAACCTGTTTAGATCGGGAAGTTTGACAATTTGAAATGCGTGAGAATTTAGAAAGATGGAATTTTATATGATAGGCCCTAATCGTCAGTGATATTTGGACATTTAATTAACACATAACCTTCAAATTTTTTGGGGGAGGCGGCCTGATGGAAGTTTGGGGCCCCACCCCCGTAGCTACGTCACTGACTAACTCTTTAGTTTTCTGCGGTGGGTGCCCACAAGCCCGGGGGTTACTACAGTAGATCGAAGGTTCGCCACTGGACGAAGATCCCCTTGGATGAAAATATTGCCACTTCGGTTAAGAAATAGGGTTTGGATTCGCGTTAGATGCAGAAGATATTGCCTAGGCTTATCCTTAGGTAGGACTGGGGTTTGGGTAAAGATTATGTAAGGGACCGTAAGGGTTACGTGTCAGCAGTGTAATAGATCTGTGCGGGTGGGGGGGGTAGGGAGTGGTGGCGGGGGTGATCTGGAATTTTAAGGATTCCTAGCCGGACGAGATTGGACCGGACTGTACGAACTATCCGGCCGAATAAAATCCGGCCGGACCGGATTTTTTCATTAGGAATCTTGTAACTGCAATCAGGGTCCAAATAAAATAGAATTAGGCTCTACCAATGGTACATAATGGGTGAGCGTGTGTGTGTGTGCATTAGAGAGATCACCCATTAGGCTTTACTTTATAAGCGAGCGAATTGCAATATAATGTATTCAGTAGTAAATTTTAATGATCAATACACATACCTACTCCTCTTGGTGGGCTGGAAAGGTTACAGGACCTCTCGCTTTATTGGCTTCATGTGTTGGAGGGGTTGGGGGCACCCATGACGATGGGGGGCTGCAATAATTTTTAGCGGGGTAGTTACTAGTCTAGCTATACCCTTTGGCTGATTGAACTAAATCATTTGGTGTGAAATCGGTGGTTTAACTTAACTTATAGTGTGAGACTGAGTTGTTTGGTTGTATAAAGGATTGTAACTGCAAGTTTACATGACAGGAAATGGGCCAGACATTAACAATAGCATGCCCTGCTAAGGCTGGCTTAGTGTTTTTAAAGCAGTCCACTCATACCCCGCACTAACTACAATTTTCACCCAGATGTATATGTGTGTGTTCTCAATAGGTGGCGCCCTTTGATTGACATCAAATTCAAAATACCAAGAGTAACTCAGGGTTTACACAGCATGCACTGAGAGTGTTCTGATTACACATTAACAACTTGTATGCTCACTGGTGCGTGTTTTGCGTGTGCCGCGTGAAGCAATAAACTAGGATTGTGTCTGGATAAAGATAATTTGTTAGTTAGATGGTGGGAGGGGCTCTGAGAGGTAAGTAGGTTGGGAGAATTGGAACTGTCCTGGGTGATGAAAATCTGCCTTTAGCTTACTCCTATTCAACAACTCTAAATTTCAATCCTTTTGTGTCACCAAGACGCAGCTGTCATAACGCAATGAGTGATATTGACCATACTGTAAAAATGCCCTACCTTGAACTAAGTTACAGTATTTGAGTTTCAAGTGTTGGCTATCATTTAGTAACTGTGTTGTCATTAAATGTGTAGCTTTAATGTGGCCTCTCTGGAGTCACAATAGTTCAGAGAGCTTTCATGACACTTACTTTGGACAATGGCTTCTTTTATTTGGAAATATTTTTTTTGTCAAGGATCCGGCCTGATGAAGTTGCTGAGTGTTTATTATGTAAAAAGGGGATAAGAAGAGGAACTTCAGGAAGTCAAGTCCAAGAATTTCAGTACCACTCCATTACATACATAGGAATCTTCCTGTAACCCATAACCTACTTTCATCAATGGCATGATAATATTTAAATTTGTTTTTTTTTGTAGCTTGCAGAGCCATTTACTAATGATTCACAGAAAAATCCGGTTCCGGCCGGATTTTTAAAAATGTCCGGCCGGAACCGGAACCGGATAATTTTTCATTATCCGACCGGATAGTCCGGCCGGACCGGATATCCGGTACACCCCTAATCTTCGGTCTGTTTAGTGAGCCTTCGAACTTGAGAACCTTCGACCTAGTGAACCTTGCCCGCTTTTAGCAATAGGGAGTAGGACTCAAGCGTACCCAGCGATTAAGTCAACTCATTTCATGCAACAATGTATGTTTGTAACTGCGTCTTGTTATAAACTCATGCAAGAGCAACTGATACCAATTTTCCACATAGAATAGGAGACGCGGCCCACTTTGCATACGGTATGTGCAATGATTCACGCACAAAAAACGCCTACCTGGCCAACATTTATTTACCTCATCCAGGTATCTACTAGACACGTAAGAAGTGCGCTAAAAACGGACCAAGTAAGTGCTATAGGTCTCTTCTCAAAAGAACTCACGCTACGAACCTCTCCTCCATTGCTGCAGCTTCATGATGGAGAGTTTCGGCTGCTGTATGCGGGGCAAAGCAAGTTGCAAACCTCTGAACACCATTACGCCTAAGTAAAACAATTACTTCATTACGAATCTTAGGCAAAGGTCAGTCTATGCCTTTCGGCGGTGTAGAAACCATTAAATGTGTAACATTGTTTGGCTATACAAGGCACCTCTTTATAAACTACCCTGGAACTTAACTCACATGAAAGTTATGGTAATCAGGATAATATGGTCCTTTCGTAGGAACGGCGAGCTGACCCTTTGCAGAGTTGGTGAGAAAAAAGTACTGCAGGTGACTTCCAACGGCAGGCGAAAACTTGCAGCCTCGTCCTTGTGAACCTCATTCCTTCTTCTTAATCACTTTCTCAGCGGTTGGGGAGTAACTTGTCTGAATCCCAGCCATGCTCAACGATAATCCTCACGGTGCCCTTGCGAAACGCCTATGACATCTGAGGTCGACGGCCGCCGAGTGCTGTGCAGGCTCATTGACAATACTGTTGTGTTTATTCAGGGTCCAGACAGTCCTGGTTTAACTGTGCACATAACAGTGCAACATTCTAACCATTACACAATGTGGCTCGAGTAATCTCCGAGGCGCGGTATTGAAACAAATATCTTGGCCGGAAATGGGCTTTCGTACTTTCCAGTTTTTCTTCCAAAACAATTGACATTTTCTTCGCACCTGTTTGTGCAAGAAAGTACGGAAGCCGAGAACATCGCGGTGGTATGAAATCTGACATGCAAATTTTCCCACCCCTTTCTTCGGTAGATATGGGAGGGAGACATAACATGGAGGGGGGGACAAAGTGACTGAGGGGGTACTTCAAGAAAGGACCATTACACAATGTCAATAAATGGACGCGCCCGCACGCGAGTTTTTTTTTCGTAGGATAGCGAGGGGAATTCTATTCATACGGACCAATCAGCTTCTTGGAAAGAGGTCACACCCCTAATTCCAAAATAGCAGCTTTCCGACCCTTGTTTTGTAATTCTGACACCGGATTATGAAAGAACAGGCCAAATAACTCCCCTCCATGAAACCCTAACCTTAATTCTAACCCTAACCATGATTTTAAAACAAATCTAAAATTTTTTGAAAAATCGATTTTCCCCTCGCTATCCTACGAAAAAAAAACTAGCCGCCCGCACTTGACACGGATTGACGCTATGATATAACTTTGGTTATATTATTACCAACGTGGGATGATCCCACCGTGGTCGACGAGCGAGCTAGCTATGTTTGAAAAGAGGATTCGTGTCATGTGCGGGCGCGTCCATTTATGAAAAGGGTGTTCGAAAGTAGACACTGTGTAATGGTCCTTTCTTGAAGTACCCCCTCACTAACTTTGGTTTTCTCCACTCACCATTATCGGTAGATAATGGCAAGGAGAAATCGTATCTTGATTTCTCCTTCCCATGTTTACCAAAGAAAGGGGTGGGAAAACTGGCATGTCAGATTTCATACCACCGCGATGTTCTCGGCTTCCGTAAAAAGCTGTCTGCAATGTTTATGTGTATATTGTCAGATTCCAGGAAATCACATCTTTAAAAGCCAGCGCTTACTTTTAAAATTTTCCCGAGGGAAGCCCAGACTCCTTAATTACCCATTAAAATAAGAATACATGCAGGGCTGTAACGCCCGAGTCCGGAATCAATTCCTAACTCGATTCCATTTTTGACTGGACTTGGAATTGGCCCAGGATGGAAATTGACCCCGAATGGGCTGCAGATAAACTAGGACTCGAAACCAATTCCTGCCGAGTCCATAAAATGAACACAAACGTAACTTAAGGTTACGTTGTAATTTGGTATACAGTTAAATACATGAATGGCCACAGTCAAGTAATTACAAGGTGTGCCAGACTAAACTGACTCCAAAGTGACTTTTTAATTAACTGCACCACACCTGAAAAACAGTATCAAAACTATTTTTACGACATGCCACATGCTTATTCAAATGGACTGCCTCTAGAATTGCCCTGAATATGGCTAATGGGTTCTCAAGTAGCTTGAAATCGGGTAAGATGGACTCGGACACATCCGCCAGAATGCATGTTTACTTGATAACTAGCCTGTTCCGATATTGCTGGGGGGTGGCGGTCACATTGCATTATAATGCACAATTCCGTGCAAAATGTTTCATTGTATAATAGTAAAGGAGACCGGAGCATATTGACACATTCTAAAGCATTTTTTTTTTGGGGGGGGGATAATTTGTCGAGATCCATACTTAACTAAACATGGACCGTGACGCGTAATTTAATAAAAATGAGTATAATATCATGACTATTTCAAAAGATCACAGAAAACACACTGAATAATTTTGCAAGTGCAAGATTTTCAATGAGCCCCAAAATGGAGAGACAGATTGAAACTAAAGGAATGCGGCAAGTTGTGAGGCCTAGTAATTCTTGAAGACAACAACGAATGTGGCTAAAGCAAAGTAGTTGAATATTTCATTTTGAAGTCCCACCACATGTAAAACATTTCACCTAATAAGTAATATTTTTTTCTCCAAAGCAACTTCCACTAGTGAAACGTGCGTGAAATACATGTCTTTCAAATAGAATGCTTATAGCATGGGTTAGGCATGCATGCTATAAAAGTGAAAATAGTTTGGGGACTAGGTAATAATTTAGTTATCAGGTTTTTTTTTATAAACTACTACCATTCGTTTTTGATCCTTCATCAGTTCAGTGGCGTAGCTAGAGGGGGGGGGCAGGGGGCGGTCGCCCCCCACAAAGCTTTCGAAGGCCTCTGTCGGAAATAAATAAAAACAACTCATTTGAAACACTTACAACACTTCTTATGCTTTTAAGCAGAATTACACATCGATATGTCAACGTAAAAATTAAAAGTCGTTCTCAAAATTGCCCGGAAAGCAAAAAAAAAAAAAAAAATCGAATCGTACAACTATCAAGATACCTGTCGGAATTTTTTGCTTTTGCCCCACCCCCCCCCCCCCCACGAAAAATATCTAGCTACGCCACTGCATCAGTTCATGGTGACTTAAAGGGCAGTGCTTCAATCTGCCCTGCTACTTCTTACCCGGTTTGCCTAAGTATAACAGGAATGCCAGATGTCAGACAATCAAGTGTGAAGCCGTGTGTACTGGGCGCGCGGAACGCGGAACCGGTGAGACGGAGCGCGGAACGCAGAAACGATCCACGTGCCCAATAAACACCCCACGCGGATTGCTTAGTGAAGCAAACCAAACAGTCATATAACTAGACAGCATTCTACTGACTGAAAAATATGGCGCCTGTGTTGTCCCCGTTCGCTAAAGCACGCTGTGCTCGAATTCACGAAGATACAGTCATCGCGGTAGGAGCATATCACACGTTGTTGATCTTCTGCGATGGAAATGTACCTCTGTTTTTCGGAAAAGTGTTGTGATCAGAATAGTTTCATGTATTATTACCTTAATAATGGTCATGAGATGTCTTGAGATAGATCAGCCGTGACGAATGCGCGCGAAGCTAGCCGAAATTTTTCGCTTAATAAGATCTTCATGACAAAACCTGCATTCAGGCTCTGCATCGAGACACTTTTAATTCCAATTCCCCAACAAACCTAATGCTAATCACAAAACCAGTCTTTTACCTGAGAATTCGTAAACATCTTTCAACTTTTGCTGCTGTGCTTCTCCGGGAGTTGCTATCGGAAGATACTGATAATAAGAACAATATTGAGGAAAGGGTTGAAGCGCGCGGAGAGCGGGAAGATTTTGATAGTTTGCGAAGGATTTGCGAAAATTCTGATAGCTTGAGAACCATGTGTGATAGACAATGATTACGATAGATTCACCACTTGGTCGAAAACACACCTCACCCTGCCCCCACAGATATATATAGCTTAAATGTCTTTGGGGATCATATTAAAATTTTCAAAAAAAAAAAATCTGAAATCGATTGGTAGTCACGTGTCCCCGTGCCGGCGCCACTGCGTGGAGTAAAGTAGTCAGGTAGTCCAGTATAGTAAGACATCCGAACTGGGGTTAATATTGTTCGTTTCATTACACCTGTCAGAGAATGTTTTATTCCTTCCATTTTGCCTTTTCTTTTTTTTCTCAAAACTTCCCGAGCTGCCTCTCTCTCTCTGGATGGAAGAATAGGGCCTTTTACTGGTTCTTCGGAGAGAAAAGTGGTGGGGCATTTTTATTAAGTCTCCAGCTTAAAAAGGACGGGGCCATCCCGCCTTTCTCTCAGGGTCAGAGCCCACGACACAAACCACCAGTAATCTCCTTGCTGATTGTGGCAAGTGGAACGCTCAATATTTTCGAAGAAAAATATGAATTTATAGTTTAAAGGAAACACAATTTCATAAAACGATAATCTAAAAAAAATTTCTCGGCCTTCCACGCTTAAAAGTATTTTATTTTTAGATCTGAGCCTTTGCAGTAACAATGTGTTCCCGCATGAAACCAGTCAGGAAAAACTTTAATTTTGGGATAGGCTGCGCAAGCGAAGTTGAAGGGAGAAAGACAGCATGGCAGCGTACTCAAGTGCAAGAAGACAATATTCTGACGACTGTTTATTAGCTGAATGATGAACATTTTATTGAAACGTCATTATGATGGTTTTTTAAGGCAAACTTACTATTTTATGAAAATAATATAGGCCCTTCATGGTTATGAACAACGATTTTTTTTATTACATCAATGTTATGACCCTAGTTTTTATGTACTTAGGCTACCCATTAACTGCTTGCTACCCAGAAACGAAACTATATCTTTTCTTGTTGTTACGAGATATCTTCAGGTAAATATTTTTGGCAACTCTGCTGATAGGTTGAGAAACTTATTATGCTTAAACCAACACGTGGAAGATTTTGGGACTTCAAAATTGCCAACCAAGAGTTCGAACCTCATGGTTTTACTACGTGCATCCCCTTCCCTTAATCCGGTTTCCGAAGGAGGGTATAATGCCAGGAAACGCAAGGCATGTCGTGCCTTAAGCGTAAAAGCTCAGTCCTTTGTGGCAGTAAAACGCTCATAAGTCATGCGGAATGTGTTGGCACTTTTGCGAAAAGAAATATTCAGTTCCGGCACAAGTCCCTGTTTTCACACAAATTCATTTTTCTTCCTTTTGTGAAAGTGGGAATCTCCTGTGACTCACTGGCATTTCAGAACATCTAAACTGTTATGGTCTACCCACCGGGCATGGCTACCTATAGGTTTTCACATAAGTTACAATGGAGATATAGGCCTTCCATGTTGCGTATACATGCTATACACGATTGTCAACTTCTGTATTGTTCGATAGACTATCTATATTTTCTTCACTGGTTCTAACATTCGCTTCATAATCAGGAATCATTCTGTAGATGAGGCCGCCGTCCCCTTCCCCTGTAATACGGGTCTCCGTGTCGGCCATGGGTTCCTCTTGTATCAGATAATTGAGCTCTTGTAAAGTCTGTGATTTATCTACCTTTTCTTTGACTTCCAGTCCGAGGTCTTCAATGTGGTTTTTCATTTTTGTATCTCTGTCATCGATGACGACACCAAGGTTCAGTACCCGCCATTTACACCACATACGCCAGATGGTGTTCTTCAACTTAGAAAATTTAATAAACAGATAATACATACATAAAAATATGAAACATATACTTCGGCTGAAGATATATGTGTAACCATGAAAGTTATAAAGATCATAATCATCATCATCATCATCATCATCATCATCATCATCATCATCATCATCATCATCATCATCATCATCATCATCATCATCATCATCATCATCATCACCATCACCATCACCATCACCATCACCATCACCATCACCATCACCATCACCATCACCATCACCATCACCATCACCATCACCATCACCATCACCATCACCATCACCATCACCATCACCATCACCATCACCATCACCAACACCATTACCATCACCACAACCACCGCCACCACCACCACTACCACCACCACTACCACCACCATCATCATTTGCCTTCATAGTAGCGTTTCACACCAACGATAGGCCTCAAAGAGCTTTACAAATATTACTCCTGCTCAATAATAGCCTGTCCTAGAGATAACCCCCTCCCCCCACTTTGCAGCAGGTACACACCGCTCGTCATGTACACCGCTCGTCATGACAAGATACCTAACAGGTACCCAGTAAACTCCTGGGTGGAGAGAGGCAATTGAGATAAAGCATTTTCCCCATGGACAAGACGTTATGAACCAAGCAGGATTCGAACCAGCAACTCTTTAACCATTAGTGCACTACGCTCTTAGTACTTCCTCGGAGGTAGAATCTCCAAGGTGTAATGTAGAAAAATTGGGCCTAACTACTAATGACGAATACACACTAGACATCGTGGGAAGCAGAAAAAAAAATGTATAAATATTTGGATATTATGACTCAACATACAAAAGCTATACTGACAAACAATTTTTTTCATTCACCCAGCAAGATTTGGCCTACTGCCGGCGAGTACGGTGTTACTAAAAGTTAATGTGTGGTGGCGCTCTACACCCGCAGTATAGAATGGCACACGATTTGGACAATGCGAATGACAAGTGAAAAACGAAATAATAACATTAAAATTTAATCACCTCATAAATAAGAATAAATATTGCCATTGAATCCAGCGTTGCATATATTGGAAGGAGAATTTGTGAGGTGAGTGATTCTCTATCCCTGGCTGCTGCGGGATGGTTGCTGAATGCTATCCAGAATACATAGGACGCTGTTCCCGCCAAAAATAAGACGGTGCAGGCAGTCAGAAGTAGATGAAGACGGTCTACATATGTTACACGTATGGATTGAATCTGAAAGAGGAAAGAAGTAAAATAATTTGAAAAAAAAGTGCAAGTTCTGTATCTACAGCTTATTTGCCGCCAGTTCCCTTTCCGTACCGTAACATCATTCTTAAAGGGACATATGGGGAGCTTGCTTCAAAAGTCAGAAGGCCAAATTCAGTGAACGCGCTGCTTGTTCTGGAGGACACTTCGCCACGTTACATTGCTTTACTGATACATGACGTTGCGTCCGCGTGTGCTGCTTGTCCTCCAGAACTCCGTCGCTTTAGTTGACTTTTGTACGATCGAAACCTCCCTATACGTCTTTCTTGTGTGTAAGATCTGGCGAGTCCACGCGCCAGTTATACTATAGAATAGACCCACGGACTTCTTATATACATGGACAGAGCATAATGCACCAACGTCATATGCGTAAATTGTCTCCACCGTACGTTCACGAGTAGGCTTACCAATATGGCTGCTTACTATAGCCTTGTGTGTAAAAGTCTGGACTTGCTCAAGTGGCTCAGTATCGACAGATTGTGTGAGAAACTTGTAATATTTTCGAAAGAATGCAAGCTCAGGTCAAATTAAACAAATAGAATGAAGAACTGTGATATTGTTCTTCCATTCATGTTTATATTTTGTCTGAAATGTTACAATGATACGCGCTAACCCCCAAACGAGGGAGCACTTTTGGCACTGTGACGTCATATGCATAAGGTCTATAGAATGACTCTACATACTACAGATGGATAATGTGTTCAACGTTTGGGATCTATTTTCCAGTCAATTACAGACACAATGCAATTTGTCAATTCGGTGACCGATAAAGAAGATTTTTGTTTTTATGCCTGCGTCTATAGTGAACAGCACAATAACAGACACACGAAAATCACCAATTTCAAACGAGGTTCGGTATTGTACTTTATGCCACTAGAACAGAAAAGAATATTTTCCTTACCTTTCTGGGTCGAAAGGCAGTTATCCTTTGGAATCTATACTTATAGCCACACAGTTCGCAATTGGTTGCTCCACACTCTGCCAACCACTTCGTTAAGCACGAATGATGAGTGAATTCCACTGTACCAGAGCATAAACATGGACTGACGAGGTTCATTCCGCTCTGCTCCGGACCAAGGTGACATATACGACAAATATCTACCTCAACTGCTAGGCTACTGGATGTCTGGTAAGAGGGTGAAACAAGAGACGGAATGCATCTTTCATTCGTTTCGTCACACTCATATCTCTCATGATCAGGTACAACCGGAAGTTTTTTTTTTCTGAAGGGGGTTAGGGTTAGGTGGGGTGCGTTCACCCCCGAATTGGGGACCTTTAAGCCGCGGTCACACTACAACGAATTCGGATCGGATTCCGATCCGATTTTTGTGAGTTTTTATTAAAATCTTCTCCATTTCGGGTCGGAAAGAACCCAAAATTTACCAACCCGTGTAATTATATGATTTTTATCGCAGGACTGCGAAAATTAAATTTATACGAATTATTTCGTGACGTCACATCGACAGAGAGATTTTATAGGAGTACGCGTGTCCGATAAAAGCTGTTTGTCGGTGTGACGTCACGAAAAAATCAGTTAGCATTTTATTTTCATTGACCTCTGATGCAAATCATATATTTACACTGGTTGGCAAATTTTGGGCTATTTCTGACCAGAGATGGAGAACATTTAAAAAAAAACTCACGAAAATCGGATCGGAATCCGATCCGAATTCGTTGTAGTGTGACCGCGGCTTAACACTTAGACTTCTACACAGGGCAACATAACGTATGACTCCTTGAATGGGTTTTTGTCCATTAGCACATTTGGTAGTATGTGTTTAAGCAATTTGTAATTTTGTATCTAGACATATGCAGGCTGCAGCAATTACGCGCATGCGTACATGTATATTTACCATTTTAGGTCATTTTCTATCGGTGGAAGGTAAGTTTATTCTTCATACAATTTTTTTTGTATCTTTGAAAAGTGGATTTTGCCAACTTGGCAAACTTGGAGCACCCTCGCACCCCTTCTCAATTACCCCGGCCTGCTCATGCGTATCATTGTCCAAAGAAGTGGTTTTCTGTGGTCCCTTTGGATAATAAGTTCGTTGTCTTTATCAAATTTATTTTTAATACACACACACACACACACACATATATATATATGACTTACTCTTCGACCTACATTTACAGTCGATCTTACCTACCTGGCGCAGGAGTGTCCGTGATCACGACGGCGGAGCTCCCAGGTGGGACCTGTTCTATTCAGCCAGTCTAGAACGGGACTACTGTCAGGTGGTGTCAGTTAAGTCAAAGTTTGTCCCTTGGGGACGTTGTTACTCCTTCGGGGAGCAGAACTCCTTCCGGAGTATTGTTTGGTTTTCGCCCCTGGCTCTTCGCCAGAGAGTCAGGGGACTTTTGGAAAAAAAAGTCGATCTTACCACGTTCGACCTATATATATATATATATATATATATATATATATATATATATATATATATATATATATATATATATATATATATATATATATATATATATATATTAGTATAGGCCTAACTGTATAAGCCATTACGTATTAGCGTAGAAGATCTCACATGTCCACATCCAACCCTCGACCCAGCAGGAAGTGTATTGCAGTAGCCTACTACTCTACTGATGGAGAACTGGTAAAGCAGGGGAGAGTGTAACGCCAATATTTGAACACTCATTTTAGTAGTTTAATCTGGCAACACCAGGTGGTGGTATTCATGCAGAAACTTTATTAGCCTAACTATTAACTTGTGGTAAACTCATGTCTCCCTGTTACTTATTACGGAAAGGGAAAATCTTGATTTCAGTCAAGTTAGCCTAAGCCTACTAGTTTTAGTTTTTTTTCAGCGCAGTTAATCTTTTCAAGAAATTCAAAAAGGAAATCTAGACCTAGTGGATCTAGGTCCCTGTAATTATTATTTTCAGTATCATCGGGCAAGGCTATGCTAAAATGTCTGAATCGGGGCATCAAGGGCAAGTTCAACAGATGCCTCTGACAACTCTATGCGAAAATCATGCTTCTGGGCTTAATTTAATGCTTGAAAGGGCATTTAAAATCCACATGACGTCTTCTGTGATTAACTTGAGAAATTTTTAAAAATCCTCAAAAAAATCTTCTAGGGCCTATTTAAATTTTTAAGAAAACAATTACTGACACCACCGCTAATGCAACCTTTTACCTAGCCTACATCTGTCTCTAGTTTTCAGGGACGGGTCACACTACAGAGATCCGAAACGAAATCCGATCCGCCTTTTTTCAAAAAATAGGACCAACATTTTTTATTCAGACTTTTGCTAAGAATGGTCACGCTATATCGATAACTGATCCTAGTTTGTCTCACAATAAATTGTTTTGCTATCATTATGTATTTTTTATAGCTCAACAGAGCGATATTTGTTCTAGAATCAATCCGACTTTTGTAAGCGCGTCCGATAAAAGCTGTTTGTCGATGTGGCGTCACGAAATAATTAGGCCTAGTTTACATTCATTTTCGTAGTCCTTTGAAGTAAATCATACATTTACACAGTTTCGCAAATTTTTGGCTCCTTCTGACCAGGGGTGGAGAAGATTTTAACTAAAACTTACAAAAATCGGACCGTAATCCGATCCGAAATCGCTATTGTGTGACCCGCGGTTACACTTACAGGGGAACGCATTTTGTCATCACTGGAAGTTCGAAAGTTAGATCTTAGAAATGATTTACACCGCGTATATGAATCAAACGTGTACTGAAACACATATTTGAAAATAATGACAATAATAAAAAATCACAGAAGCCCTAATTCTCATTCTCATACCTTTATTGACGCCGATGACTTGCTGAGCGGTGATATTGAAAAAGTCACATGTCTTGTCGAACGACCAGGACGCTCGCTTACCAAATTCAAGTCAGATTCTCCGCCCGCTTTATGCGAGGGAATGTTTCCAGAATGGAGAGCCGACTTAAGCCTTTGATTCGGAGAGTCATCGTTTACAATAACTTCTTGAAAAGGCATGTCATCCCCAGAGAAGGAAGGCACTCTCAATGGCGCATACGGAACTGCTGCCAAGACCACTGGCCCTTGTCCGTCACCCTCTGGAAGGCCTAGCAGGTCTACAACCTCCGTGCTGGTAACAGCAGCGTCCCCCATAAAATGTCCTAAGCCTACGTCGTTATTGACATCTACCGCAGCCTTACAATCCACGTCAGATAATGTGCCGTTCTCATCGTCAGGGGTTGACGTGCCTTCAGTCGCGGGAATAACGGAATCAGATACTACTACAAGTGGCCTATTATCTGTGCCATCGGATGGTTCCTCCGGGGTACCGACTTCCGGTGGCTCTCCTTCACCACAGTCACCTTCGATATCTTCTCGAGGGCTCTGTTGGGTACTCGACATATTGAAATATTTCAAGAGTGTCCGAAAACTTATTAAATGAATAAATGATCCATGTTATCTCAATAATCACCACAGGCCTGTGAACTTGAACCTACATTACAGGCACATCACCAGTCGTAATGCATGGAGAGAGCGCATTTCAAAAAATTTTGAAGGCGTGAAACGATGTGATGCCAAGTCAAAACCGTTTGCGCGCTATTGTCGGGTCAGACCGTAAGCAAACATTTCTGCGTTGAAAATTAACTCCTATGAATGTGTCGCACAGATGACGTCATAACAACAGCGTTTGTGCCACTCACGCGCGTATCCACATGTAGGACTGGATATAATAAGTGCGTCTAAAAGGGGGAACCACTCCGCTCACAGCAACTACTCGTAACAGACCCTCTGCATATAATGTCACAAAGGAGAAAGTGTTCCCTCCTTTGGAGGAAAATGGAGGAAAAGCGCGTACCATTGCAAGTTACACCAATAAATGCAGACAGCTGATTCGTCAACCAATG
This sequence comes from Holothuria leucospilota, assembly GCA_029531755.1. Taxonomy (NCBI): domain Eukaryota; kingdom Metazoa; phylum Echinodermata; class Holothuroidea; order Aspidochirotida; family Holothuriidae; genus Holothuria; species Holothuria leucospilota. The sequence goes on from CM055978.1 coordinate 26,761,125, forward strand.
GCGAAATCTACGCCGTTCATGCACGTGTACTTCATTGTTTGCACCCCAAATGACGTCAGTGTGATGTCAATGCATAAGGTCTATAGGCTTAGCCACGTACAAGCTCAATGGAGAGACGCTATGAGAGCGGCGTACATTTAGAAATTCTACAAAATGTTAGTATATAGAGGGATGCAGAGAAATCCTAAGCTTTAGCTAAAGCTTAGGATTTCTCTGGAGGGATGTCATGTGACGTCAGGCCCGAGGGATTCCCAGGCACTGAAGGGCAAAACACACACGCGTAAGCGTATTTACAACACACGCGCACGGCATAACCATAGATATCACTGTGACACAAGGAACGCGTGCCCGCCAAAATTAAAGAGACGCGCGATCTTGCCTTCAAAATTGCGTCTAGTTGGTTAAAGTCACGTGATTGAAATCCCTCTATACAGCCTACATTTGCACAAACTGTCAATGCAAAACTTGTCGTTCAATGCTACATGCGGTAATCGTGAGCAATATGAGTTTTAAAAATTATTCTATTAAGACAGAAAATGTAGCCCAACGGACAATATATGACTACGTCACGGTTGACAAAACCCATGCCATGATAAGTATGTGTGAAGTATACGGGCGTGTTAAACGCTGGCACCGTTGTGCGCAGGAACAGACGAATAGACCTTATGCACTGACATCACACTGACGTCATTTTGCGTAAAACAATGAAGCACACGTGCACCCATGGCGTAGATTTCGGGGCACGTGTAGCAGACTTACGCGCGTATACGATTGGTTGACAAATCAGCTGTCTGCATTTATTGGTGTAACTTGCAATGATACGCGCTCTTCTTCCATTTTCCTCCAAACGAGGGAGCACTTTCTCCTTTGTGACACCATGTGCGTAAGGTCTATAAGGATTAAGTTGTACATTGTTACGATAGGATGGCGTGCAATGTCTGCTTATTTTGAAACAGGCTGTGCGTTCTTTTGGGGCAACGAGTGATGACGTTGAGCATTTGCTGGTATGTGCCTATTACGTAATATGCAATGTGCGATCCCCAAAGCTGCATTGTTTTATTGAGTTGCGGCATAGTTTGTACGTACCGCAGTGATAGCTGACGTCACCGCCGCATGTGCACGATGGATAACGCACGATCGTGATGATAGTGCTGAATCAATGATGGCAAATCTCCAATCAAATGTAGAGAAATCAAACAGGTGTTATATAATATGAATTACTTCATGAGTTGAAATAGTAACCCAAAAATCTGATTCATCTCCAAAAAAATTGTAAAGAGTCTGTTTTCAACTGATTTAAGTAGGTTAAGGTGTCTAGATTTACCAAAGAAAAGATGCCGCCCGTGCAGGGTGGGGAACTTTGATTTTTTCAAAATGAGGTCCAAAATGATCGTCGAACATAGTTTTCGGTTATTGCGAACACACATATAACATTCCCATGCTGCTAACATGTTCCAAAACCAAGATGGCGGAAATTCCAAAACGGCTGCCCATGTACCTATTATAATATATTGAAATAATGAGAAAAATATTTATGAAAAATGTGTTGGACATTTTAGTACATTTTTGTTGGAATTCTTGAGATATAGTGTTTACAAGGTTTTAACCTTTTGACCTCTGGTGACCCCAAATGACCTTTGACTTCCACTAAAATGACCTTTGAAGTGCACCAAAAACAATAGAGATCATCTACTCGATATGGGCAATTGACATGGTAAGTATGCGATCTCTTACAGTTACCCTTCTTGAGATATTGTGTTTACAAGGTTCTGACGTTTTGACCTTTGACCTCCACCACACACAATAGGGATCATCAACTTAAATACGGGCAATCCACATGCTAAGTATGAGATTCCTCTTATTTATCCTTCTTGAGATATCGTGTTTACAAGCAATTTCCAAGGTATTTACCATTTGACCTCTGGTGACTCCAAATGACCTTTGACCTCCACCAAAAACAATAGCGATCATCTACTTAATATGGGCAATGCACATGCTAAGTATAAGATCCCTCACAATTATCTCCCTTGAGATATTGTGTTTACAAGGTTTTGACATTTCCGTAGACAGTTTGGTAGGGGTAGGAGTTGCATGGGCCATTGAGAAAAATTGCCTTGCTGGAACTGCCATGTACAGGCAATAACATACCATGAATCCGCGGGAAGCGCACCAAAAAGTAGCTGTTCTGAAGTCATTTATGTTAATAATGGTTTACTTCATTTCACACTATTCAAAACTTATCAATTTGATAACCAAAAATAACAATACAGAGCTGGGGGATTTTGTGTAGTTCACCCCCTTTGTCAAGAAGTTGGTGGATCCCCCATCCCTCTTGGGATTTCAATCTGTGCTCTTAAGAAAGGTTTTCATACATGCCTATGCTCACTTTTATCTTTCTGTTGAAAAGAGCAACCCTATACTCAAACCAGACAACTAGCTTTGGTAACAGGGAATGAGCAAGAATGGGAAAGTATGGACCGGAATTATTTTCTTGTGTAGCCATGGTTCTAAAATGGGGGTCACTACACAAAGGGTTTGACCAGAGGATCCATAGCATTAAGTCAGTGGATGCTCAAAATGTCAGCATAGGGGTCGGTGACAGATCATGCGGTCTTGAAAAGTCCTTCATAGAAAAGACCACAGTAGAATTATTACCAAAAAATTGGGCCTAGCCCAGATTACCCATTGTTGATGAACTTCAACCCATATCATGTGAATAACTTATCACAATCCAGTTATATTTAATTATCCGTGTGAATCAATGAACAAACAGCACTAGCAAGTTAAAATTGTACACTCGCCCTTAAAAGCGATTTCACCAAACAAATTCTAGTTCTTTTTGGAAGCCTAAATTTGTAAAATATGAGATTTCACAAAAAATAGCAAAATAAATTTTTTTGGTGTGCTACATGACAAATGATGGTGACACACTGCAGTGTCACATAGTAAACAAGCAAGACAATTTGATCTTCCTCTAAGATAAGCAACTCGCCTTGCCTTTAGAATAAATTCTTGTACTGCTATCCCACAAACCTTGATATGGTTATGTTTACAGTATGTTTAAATATTGACTAATATTTACGTATTTTGTATTTGGCGGTCGGTTAATAATTTTAAGGGCCACAGGGGGTCAGCTGACATGAAAAGGTTGAGAACCGTCAGTGTAAGTAAATGGCAATGGTAATATCCTTGAACTATCTACATAGGCATACCAATACCAATAGAAAATAAAGACTCCCTAGTTAAATCTTTACCAGCACAACATCAGAACTTTATAAATTGTTCTTACTGGTGATGATTATTTTGTTAAAATGATTGAAAACCCATTTAATTGTTACAATGCTCACATCAAACCAAGATCAGTTACCATTGTAGGTCAATTCCATAACCAAGCTCTGTCCACTCATTTGCATGTGATTTATCAAGCATACATCTGAAATTTTCCTCAACTGCTGGGGAAGGTTGGGGGGGGGGGGTTCAGCTGTCAGAAAAGGTGATGAGAAACAGTCAAAGAAAGAGTTTTTTCTTTTGTACACCCCAAGAGTATTCAAAATATAACTCAACGAGACAATAATACAAGTCCATTTTGGAGTAGTAATATATATTTCATGTGCTTTGGGTATAAAAAATTATTTTTGGCTGTGAACAGAGGGTCTAGTCTCCCTGGACCACGATTCATTACTCATTTAGTTCCCAGGATATCATAATCAGGGAAATTTCCCAGGGAACCTTGGCTCCATAAACATTGAACATGGACATATTGCACTTGTTTATTTCTAAGATTCAAAGTCCCTAACATAAGTAAGCCTTACCAAATGGAAGAATATTTTATGAAAACAGTTTCTGTTTTTACTCTTAAGCCCATCCTTGAATCATTACACATGAGGTGGATACACCAATGCAAACAATGGTTATGACTGAGACACAAGTGCCATTTCCCAACCACATTTACTGCTTTTCTGATTAATGAGGTAAAAAGGGGGGGGGGGGTCTTGTTAGCAGTTTCTATCCCCAAGTTATTCAAAATCATGGCTATTTCCTTGATGTTTCAACCACAAATGATGCCTTTCACACTGAATTGCTGTAATAATCTACTACACAATTTCTTCTGTCCCTTCATGTTTCATAAATGTACTTAATCACACTCTAAAACAAACCCCTAAATTCAGAAACAATATTTTGTTCATAATAATCTACCTGTTTTCATTCCATTTTTTTGCATCAAAACTTCATTGGAGCAATAAATCTTACAAATACCCAAGAAACTACAAACTTTGTAAACTTCTTCCCAACATAATATGAATATTTTTGTTGTATAGTCATCTAAACGTTTTTCTATTTTCAACATTAGGGATCCTAAAGATACCTCAAATGCTTTGAATTCAGGTTTGTCTTTGGATCCCACCCCTTCCCTTTCCCCACAATCATCCTACCCTTGGCTTCATGTCTGGATTTTAAAGGAAGCAATGGTGTTTTCCTCAGACCAACATGGCATACACAGAAAGTAGCTGTAATCATTATGAAACCATTCAGTCTCACCAATAAACTCATGCAATAGCATCTCCCCCAAAATATTATGCTTTACAAGAGTTACAGCTGTTGCATCATTTAAAATTTTGAAAGTTTGGGCCAACAAATTATTCTTGAGCTAAAAGTAACTGAATGTCTTTCTGTGAAAACCTTACTTCTTTAAAATAAAACTTCCACCCTACACTATTTTGAATTAGCTACCATAATGTATACATAAATCATTGTTTCAAAGATATGAAAAAATTGCTGCACTGATAATTTAATATTTCCCTTTAAAGAAAGGGTGTGTGTCTAGGTTTTAATGTCAACACCCTCCAATCACTGGACTGGACAAAATCAGGACCACCCGAGACCAACAAACCATCATACTCTGACCACCAGGCTGAAATCAAACCATCATCAGCTTGGGGGGTATTCCAAAACCAACAACACTGATGAGGCTACAGTATCAGATCACCTAGGACAAACCCCAAAAAAGTTTCATGGAAGGACAAATATTGGGCCTACAGTTGACTGTGTCTTCTCCATAACATACAAATTAAAAGAGCACAAATGTACAGAAAAAATAATCAAGGCATTTATGGGGACCTTAAACTGGGTAACCTCCAGTTCACTGAGCCTGCAACCCACTGTTCTGGCATTTTTGGACAGTGAGGGTGGTAACTGTGTTTTGAAAAAAACATTTAATTTCCACCAATTGAATCGTCGATTTTTGGCCGGTTTTTACTCGGTTTGTTTCAAAAATGGACAGACCACCTTGGACCAACATTATGTCAGTCTTATGACAGGTCAGACCATGGAACTGTCAAAGATCACAAAGACATCCCAAAACCATCTTTGGTTTCAATTTCAGTATGGTTCTAGTTTTGGGTGGTCTATACACACCTTTATTTTAAAGCAAACTGACTGACTGATACCAAAGGCAGCTCCTTACAAACACACCTGTGAAAGTTCTATGAAAATTTCATACACTGGAGTGCCAGGGATAGGCATACATCTCACCACATTCCTTCCAAGCATACTCTGCTTCCAACAAGGGATTTAAACTAAGTTGGCCAGTAACTTCCTGCTACAGAGGAAGTCCAGATACAAACATTACAGACGGGTATGATACTATGTTGGATGACAAATCAAATGCCCATGCGACAATACACAGCTACATGCAAGAAAAAAAAAAAAAACCACACTTGTTGAAAGAGAAGCACAATACCAGCAGATGCATGCTGTCCGACATGAGGATATTAAGGACCAAAGATCATGTCACTGTCAATCCTATATGTTGCCAATGTCCATGTAGACACCTGCCTGGTTCTTTAATATCCTCTAAAATAAGGAGCAAAAGTAGAAACTTTCTTCTCATCCATTTCATCAAAAACAGTCCCAAGCAACGCTTATGTTCATGTTTCAATGCTAAGTCTGATTTCTTTTAGAGCCTTGTTATGCTCTCCTGATTTTTTATACTGTCCAAGGCCTCCAACTTGGCCCACCATCCATCCAACATATTCCTAGCAATTAATTCAAACCAAGGACTGACTTTTTCCTGCTCTTGACTAGCTTTTTCCAATAGTTCTTTCACCTGCTGTGGATTGCAGTACATGTAATTCTGTACTTCATTTGGCTCTGGTTTAACGTCTACGTCTTTCTGCAAAAAGAGGATGTAATCAATCTCGTGTTCCCCCCACACTGGGTTGTCACAGGGTGCCTGGTAATGTATCCTTGTGATGTAGTGAAATTCCTCCAAAGGAACCTGTAAAGAAAAAATACAATAACACATTTTCTAGACATCACTATTTTCATTAATCTATTTAAAACTGTCTACCATTATGGTATAAAGACATGAACTCACTGATAGACTAGTTGTTATTATTAAGGCCCATTCATACATCCAAATTTTCATGCACTATAAAGCTATGAGAACCATATATGGTCAACCCTTGCTCTTCCGGACCAATCATGGACATAGCTTAGAGTTGAACAGTGTTCAGCTTTCATAGCTTTATAACTCTATACTGAAGTATGAATTTGTCTTTACAGTTACTGATTTGGATGAGCAGGATTAAGTCTACATGCATGGAATCGTTCCCAAAAAAGGACAAAACTCTGGAGTAGGAATGGAATCACAGAAAGTATAACTGACTTAACCCAGCCTTGGGGCCTGGGTGGTCACTGATTATTACATCCTGTTGTTGCAAAACTGCATTTTAGCAGTTAAAAACTTTATAGGTTTAAATGCGTTTTATCATACTTTTCATATTACTTATAAAGACCACTACAAACCACATTCCATAAACCGGTTATTACGTTGGTAGGTTGTATGTATTACGGAGATGTACTTTTTTCAACCAAATGAGGTGGATTTCCATAATCCTCCCATTGGTGGGGATTATTTATTTAAGGGTCCACTGTGACAAATACTGCACTAGTAAGTAGTAAGAATGACACCACTGTACTTGTAATTTGTCATCACTTGGCTGGAATGAAAAAGGGGCATGCTACAAACATGGATTTCATTATCACTTGAACAGCATACAAAGGGATAATGTTGCCAACTCATTCTCAATGTCAATATCGGATAAAATAGACATAATTATTGAAGTAAATACTTTTTTAGACAAAGTTGAAAAGATATCATTAATAAACTCTTTGTCTCAGAAAGTACAATCTCATCACAGAGATTCCTTTGACCCCAGTCTAAAAAGACTTATTTGACAAAGAATCCCGCGTATAAAAACGTATTGGTAACTCAGCGTTCAAACGCAAATGACTTAACCATCCTCTCATGGACACTTCAACCTCCGAGCCTCGTAGCTTACATCTCCTGTCCTACACTGGACACTTTGACTTCCACCCCAGTCAACAAGAGACTGTTATGTTGAAGAAGCTGACATACGAAAGTTATGGTAGCCCTGCGATTAAACGCACTTGAAGCTACGGAGAGTGTCTAAAGATCTCATACCCGCCAAAGGAAATTAAGACTTGTTTAAAGTCGTCTACATGCCCAGAACCTTAAAGGCGAAAGATCCCCTCAAGTACATCTACAACCTCTCAGGCAAATAAATGTCAAGGAGAGAGAAAATTGCCTCGAGGACGCTACTTACAAGATTGTCAGAAGACACATCAACACCTTGGCCAGCATCCAATCCTTGCTCATCTCTCTCACAGAAGAAATCAAGTGCTTGGATAAACTCCTAGAAAAGGAAAGTGTACCACAATACCTCTTGGTTCGAAGAAGCCGACCCAAATTGCCCAGCAACCTTAACCACTTGGAAGAGTTGAAGTCCGCCTGGGACTCTCAACCCAACCAGGCAGGAAGGAAGTTGAGTATAATGTGGAGACAGGAGCTTTCCCGCCAGTTCAAAAGGCAGCGTGATCGTTTTCTTGAGAAAGAGGAGAGGGCTAAAACAGAACTGGAAAAGACAATAGACTCTTTCCAGGCCCTTCGACTTTTCCACAAGCTTCTAGAAAGCAACTCCAAGAAGAGCGAGAGGAAGATTCACCACCTCCATCAAAAGGCAGATAGGCGCCGAGAACACCGCAGGAAATAGGAGGCACCCGGTTATTCAAAAACCAAACAGCTCTTTTAAGGGCTACCAAGTCTTCCAAAGAGAAGGTGCCCTCCTCTGTCAAACATGCCTGTGTCTGTGTCTATTATTTCTAAGGACCACATAAATAAATGTGTAGATAGCCCCACGGATATACGTGAGAATAAACCTGCGAAAAAATGCAAATTTAGGCATCCCCTATAAAAGCTACTAAAAGCACCACATGATCTCATACCCGCCAAAGGAAATGTGAGACTACTTGTAGTCTAAGGAACACCCACAACCTTAATTTTACAGGCGAAAGACTTCAAGTATGTCAAAAACCTCTCTGATTGAAAAATATCAGATATAGAGACTATTGCTCTGGGTAAAGGTCTTAAATTCATAATGACACCCGAAAAGCCCTACCGAATCAGTATCCTTAAGTCCCTAAAGGACCTAACGCGTAGAATGAGGATACGATTCATCATGCAAGATAAAAAGCATAAGCTTTTCTATAAGTTCCGCCTACCCTCAACTTGGTCACCTCAGATGACATATAGTCGTAATTTAGAAGACATCTTGAAGCCACTAAAGAAGAACTTGCCAAAATACCTTTCCAAAATGCCCCCCAAAATATCTCCAAGGCTGAAAAGGTTGCTCTCAGATCGCTTGCTAAAGACAAATCTGTCATCCTTAAACCCTTTGATAAATTCAGAGGTATTGCAATTCTGGAACTCACTCCAGGCCGAAATAGAAAGGCAACTGAAAAGTCGCCATTATCATTAACTCGATTGCGACATAACCCATGCAATACAACTAAAGTAGTAGTCGATACACTTCAAGATATCTCGTCCAAGAAAGAGATTGACAAAGAAATTTTCGATTATTTGAATCCACTCAATCATAGCATCTGCACCCTGGTCATTTACGTACTCACCAAAGTACATACAGCCCCACCAGCTAACTCAAAATTTGCTGGTCGCCCAATCATAAGTGGGAACAGATCCCCCACAGAAAAAATATCTGATTTGTGGATTATTTTCTGCTTCCGATGGTGGTAAAACAACACACGTACGTTAAGGATACAAATCATATCCTTAATTTACTGGAAGCCACCCCTCTCCCCGAAAATGTCATTCTCGCTACTCTGGACATTATTTCTATGTACACAAATACCCCACAAGACGAAGCATTAGATCTTGTTCAAAAAGCCTATTCTGAAGCCCCTGAAAGCTTCTACCAGATAAAGAAAATATCTCCTAGCTCTATGCGCAAGCTGGTCGAATTAATTCTAACGGAGAAATTGTTTTGAATTTTAACGGCCAATTCTACCTTCAAACAATAGGTTGCGCTATGGGCAGTCAGGCCTTCCCAAAATCTGTGATATTGTCATGCATCCCTTAGAAGAATGCATAATATCCACAGATCTGAACATTATAAAATGGCTTTGATACAGGGATGACATTTTATTATTGTACAAAGGAACCCGCAAGGAACTTTGTAACCTAGTGGAAAACCTCAACGCTTCTCATGAATTTTTCAAGTTTACCGCTGAAATCTCCTTAGAGGAAGTCACATATTTAGATCTTAAAATATTTAAAGGGGAACGTTTCCACTCATGTGGTATCCTAGACACAAAAGTCTTTACTAAATCCACGGAAACCTACCAGTATTTAGATCAAAATTCTGCACACCCCCTAGCCACATTTAAAGGCTTTATTAAAGGGGAAGTAATTAGATACGCCCGCCTGTGCAGTAACATAAGCGACTTTCAAGAGAAAAAGGACTCTTTCATAGAGAAGCTATTAATGAGGAATACTTTCATGACGAAATAGAATCCGCAACCTCAGCTATAAAGCACACAGAGAGAAGCGCTCTATTAACCACGCAACCCAAAACAAGGGTACCACCACTAGTTTTCATTTCAAATTGACCTACACCCCCGCATGTTCGGACAACGCATATTAAAATGCGCTAACCAACACTGGCATTTAATATCGGAACATGAGCAATTAAAAAAGCTTTTTCCAAGTAACCCGATAACTGCCTACAAAAGGGCAAAAAATCTTAAAGATTTCTAGTGAGATCACGGTTTGAGAACGACTGATACTTTTCTCGACGCCCTTGTAGCGCCACTTAGGCAAGACAAAGATATTTGAAAAATTATGAATATCCCAGACCTACAAAATTTGAAAGGTTGCTACGCATAAAGCTCCCCTGTATTAACGCATGAGAGCAGAAACCGGTCTAGCTTGATCATAAGAATCATCTACTTTTCTTAACCCCGCTAAAAAAGCATTTGAAACTCCACCAGTCCTTAAGAACTATCGTGGAGTTAATTTGTCTTACAACCCCCGGCAAATTTCATAAAGCCTATATCTCTATCGCATGAGCTTCATAGATAGTCTCGGGTATTTCCTAAAAAATGTGCGGTTGGATGGCTGTCACGTGATGTCAGATGGTGGTACCACCTACCTTTCCTTTCTTTATTTATTAAAGGGTCCACTGTGACAAATACTGTGCTAGTAGGTAGTAAGAATGCCACCACTGTACTTGTTATTTGTAATCACTTGGCAGGAATGGAAAAGGGGCATGCTACAAAGATGGATTTCATTATCACTTGAACAGCATATACAAAGGGACAATGTTGCCAACCCATTCTCAATGTCAATATCGGATAAAATAGACATAATTATTGAAGTAAATACTTTTTTAGACAACTTCAAGTTGAAAAGATATCATTAATAAACTTCAACATGAGTGAATGATTCTACATACATATGTTTGTTACACAAATTGAAATTAGAGTGTGCTTCCCCCTTCCCAAAAATGCTGGAGAATGGAGATGACTCTGAATTTGAGGCAATTTTCTGCAGTTTGTTTCACTTCTTTGTAAATGACTGAACTCCCTCATCTCAAACAAAGCACAAAATTCTAGCGCAAAAATGTTTTTACCACAAGACCACAGCAGTAGCCTAGGATTCTTGGCACTTGTGCCCCCCCCCAGCATCCATACATAAGTTATTAAGTACGTCTTTGGATACCCCCTTAGACATACATACTATTCTTCAATTCCTTCACTGAAATAAATTTCTGTATTTTACCTATTGAGTTATTCACAACTACGCACATATGTTTACACTACTGAATATTGCTTTAACAATAGGTTTTACACACACATACTGATATTCCATCCCGCATGGCTGAAGTATTGATATGTTTCCTTGATAGGTTAATATGTAAATCAATACTTAGATGATGTGGTTAAAGGTCTGTGGACATGAAACCAAAACAGCTATTTTACTCAACAATGACAGATGCAGATGCCCTGATCAAAAATCTGTTGCAATTATTTGAATATCTTCTATAGTTCCCAAGATATTCCTCTTCAAAGTTTGACCATTTCTCAGATTTCTCATTTGCTATGCAGAAATTGTAGTGTGGAGTGTTGCACAGCGTCTGTATTTCGTTTGTTATTCCTTTATAAATTATCTGTTAATTACTTGTTAGCTAATTTCTAGTTTGGTGTTTAGTGTGGACGTTTTCAAAGTATCTACTTCCAAAATAAACTCCTCAGGGCATGTCAGTATCTCAACTGTCTTTGGAATGAAAGTTAAACAGAAAGAGGATAACAAAGGACATATCTCATGAAACCCTCTTTTTACATCACAAATTTGCATACTACTTAGCTCATGTTTATTCATGATGTGAGTGCAAAAACAGTAATTATCTAGTAAAGTGGTCAATATTTGATGGGTTTTGATGGAAACTGCGACTCTTCCTAACATTTTTAATGCCCTTTAAATCAAACAGGGAGGTATGGCATTTATATGTCCACAAACCTTTAAAATTAATTTCAACAAATCAAACCAAGTCAACCACCACTTCATTTATTATTTTACAAGTACCTGTTTTGCTTCAATTCCCAACTCATGTTTGAGTTTCCTCTGTGCTGCCCTCTTCACCCCCATTGCATCGCCCTCCTCTGTCTCACCTGGTACGTTGAGTGGATGGCTGCAACATGTATTTGCCCAATAGCCTGAGGATCGGAAAAAACATCATAAAAACACTTAATTTCGAAGAAATAATTTATCTTGTGTCACACTTCACTCTACTGTACAAGCTAAACAATTTAATACAAATGTATGCATTATTAAGCAGAACTTTTCTTTCTGTACACATAGCAAGAGGATTTTCACCAGTTTCAATAACTTATTGCCACTCAAACTGCTATGCAAGTTTGGATTCTGAATGATATTCTGGATTTACTGTGTGACAATTAAGACTGATGTAAAAGCATGTGTTTGAGTACACAGCAAATTTTCCACACCAGTTACCAGTTTACTGCTCCCGGCATGTAGCCAAGAGGGTGGGGGTGGATGGGGAAAGAGGGGGCAGAATTAGGGGGATTGTGTTCCTCCAAAGATAAACAATAACCACAAATATATCACTAACTAGTCTTTAAAATTATGAATCAGAGAAATGAATAGCACTTTAGGGAAAAAAAGATGTAGAATATTGTACCATTTGGCATTTTAGACCTAAAATAAATAACAATATCTCAAAGGGGAAGGGGGCAATTCCTCCAACATACATGATGATCATTTTGTTTTAATATTCCTATCACCTGCGCCCCCACCCCCCCCCCCCCCAACACACACACACACACACAGCTCCTTACCAAATTGGTTACTCTGGCTACTGGCCCATACTATGCATAAGATCATTACAGTTTCACATTAAACTGCACACAGTTTCAATAATGAATTATATTTGCTTATGCAAATGAACACCAGATGGCAAGTTAACACTATATTACAGTTTACAGTTTAACAGTTTATTTCCACCAACTTCAAAATCGAAAGATTTACATTTGATATAAAGATAATTTACAAATGGTTGTATGGAAAAGGAGAAAAGCAGAAGTGCAATACTTATAAATCGTTTTCTCCTAAAGAAATGTGAAATTATGAACTGAATGAGCTGCTGATGGAAATACATACTAAATACCTGCAACATTTTGACAGGAAACTTGTTTAACCCTCCCTCCTCCCCAAAACAGAAATAGTTAAGTTAACAGGAATCACACAATAGACAATGAAGTCCATACAGATAGTAACAATGCAAACGAAACTAGCACAATCCATCTCTAAGTTGCCAATAACTTACATTTATACTTTTTCTTAAATGAATTAATCGTTTTAGAATTTTTTAGGCCGTCATCAAGTGAGTTCCAGAGTTTCACTCCTGAAAATGAAATACAAAATTGTTTTTGTCTTGTTCTAACGAATTTTTGCATAAAGGTATCCTTTTGTCGAGTATAGTAGTGTTCACTTGATTTTAAATGGAAACGATTTTGTAAAGGTTTGGTAACAGACTATGATAAGCTTTAAACATAACCAGAGCAGTTTTGAAATCAATGATTTGATCTAGTCTCAAAATTTGTAAATTCTGAAAAAGTACCGAGGTATGATCCAAATATTTAGCATTACAAATTAAACGTATAACCTTTTTCTGTTTTAGAAATAAGATAGATATATTTGATTTATACATATTCCCCCATACTTCTGCACAATAATTGAGGTACGGATAAAAAATTGTCCAATATAAAATGTTCAGTGCATTTCTATTTAAATCACTACTGGCTTTACGTATCAGTGCAATGCTTTTAGAAAGTTTTCTTGATAAATTTAGAATGTGCTCTTTCCACGTTAGTTTGTGGTCAATCAATACACCAAGAAATCTGGAAACATACACCCTTTGTATCTTGACATCATCTAGAGTAATGCTGATATATGAATTTACGGGCCGATTGGAGAAAATCATATAATTAGTCTTAGTAACATTCAGAGATAATTTGTTCACTGCAAACCATACACTCAGTTTTTGAAGTTCAATACTGACTTGTTCACACAGATATTTGATGTCCTCGTGAGAACAAAAAATGTTCGTATTGTCTGCGAATATTACAAATTTTAATAAATTTGATACGTTACATATGTCATTAATATATACGATAAAAAGTTGCGGTCCAAGAATTGAGCCCTGTGGGACTCCGCATGTAACATTACTTAAGTCTGAGTTGATGCCATTGAAATGAACATATTGCTTTCTATTGGACAAATAGCTAGCCAGCCAATCATAGACAACACCACGGCATCCGTAATTATCTAACTTTTTTAATAATAATTGATGATCTATAGTGTCAAATGCTTTTTTGAGATCAATAAAAACTCCAATGGATGATTTCTTATTATCTAACGATGTAGATATTTCTTCAGTTAACTCCAATAATGCCAAGGATGTAGAACGACCTGGTCTAAAACCATACTGACTTTCACTGAGTAAATTATGTTTGGTTATAAAGCCATCCAACCTTTTATCAAACACCTTTTCAAGTATCTTGGAAAATTGTGGTAATAAAGATACTGGCCTATAATTTGTGAAAATGTCTTTTTCACCACACTTGAAAATTGGAATAACTTTTGCCACCTTCATGCTTTCCGGAAAGATACCTTTTGTAAAAGATTTCTTGCAAATATATGTAAATGGTTGTATAACATATGATATGATATTTTTGATCAATGTCATGCTCATACCATTATAATCAAGTGAGGTTTTGCTACTTAAACCTCTCACAACCTCCAAAATTTCAGCCTCATTTGTGTCTGCTAGGAACATGGAATTAATATTCCTGCCACCTAAAAAATCAAGCACAGATTTCGTTTGTTTCGGTATGGCTTTGGCTAATGTTGGCCCAATATTAGTGAAAAAGGTGTTGAAACCATTGGAAATATCTTTGCCTTTAATTTCTTTATTGTTATCCTTAAATACCTCTGGGAAAACAATCTGTTTTTGATACTTTTTTCTTATAATATCGTTTAAAACTTTCCATGTTCCTTTCATGTTATTTTTCTGGCTCTCTAAAAGATTTGTAAAATACTCCCTTTTGCAAAATTTTAAAACAGAATTTAATTTATTCTTATATGTTTTATACCTTTGCTCACTTTCTGAAGTTCTCTTTTTGAGAAATTTCATGTACAATGTCTTTTTCTTTTTACAAGCATTTTTCAACCCCTTCGTGACCCATGCTTTATCACTTTTTATTGTTTTGATGGACATCTTTCTAACTGGACAACATTCATTATATAACTTCATTATAATATCAATAAAAAGGTCATAAGCTTTATGTACATCATCTTCTGCATAAACCATATCCCAACTAACCTGGTTTAAACTTTGATAAAAGGAAGACAAAAAAGAACCTTCATCCAACGTCCTATTATAAACAAACCCATGCATATTTTTCCTGTATACATGCTGTAATCAGTAATACTAAACACGGGAAGATGGTCGCTAATATCATTAATAAGCAATCCACTTTTTAAGTCAGTATTAATAACATTTGTGAAAATATTATCGATTAATGAAGCAGAATGATCAGTTATACGAGTTGGTCTATCAATAAGGGGGAAAAAACCTAAGCTAAACAAAGAATCTACAAAATCTCTAGTACCAGTTTAAATGCCACAATTAAGGAGATTAACATTAAAGTCACCACATAAATAAATGTCAGACTTCTTGTTTCTATACATTTTTTCAATATGATCGGTGAGTGTTTCAATCGAAGAACCAGGCTATCTATATAAGCAGCTTACTATTACATTTTTCTTGTTCTTCACACAAATTTCGATTGAAACAAATTCTAAAACATCATTGATTTCTGTACACATTTTATCAATAACCTTGTATGCTAAACTATTCTTGACATATACAGCAACTCCACCACCCCTTCTGTTGCTACGATCAACATGAAACATATCATATCCATCAAGTTCATAAAGAGCAGTATTTGAATCCAAATTTAACCAAGTCTCACTTATTGCTATAATATCGAATTTTAGATTTAGCTCATTCAGATATGTTTCTAAACTAGAAAAATTTGCATATAGGCTCCTGCAATTGAAATGAATGATAGAAAGCCCTTTTTCAGAATCAAATTTTTGCTTAAATTGATCATCAGTGTAGTATTCACAGCTCATATTTACTGTATTGAAAAAGTTGTTATCCACATCAATATCTTGTTCATAGTCAAGGAAGCGATAATTTGTATAATCAAAAGTCTTAAAATTAAAATCACAATTTTCTTTGTATAAATGACATAAGTTAATATCGGTATCAACTATTGAATTCACTAAGAAAAATTCTTCATCGGAAAGGCTGCTAAATGGTAAAGGATCATCCATTGTTTATAGTCATTTGAAATATGTTATAATGATAAACAGCGCACCAACATTGTACAAATTGTGTGATTCTTATACAATACCCTAGGAAAAAATGAAATAATACAAAGAACCAAAATTTTCTATTATGGTTCAAACATAGCTCAATCGATATATCAGCCTTCTTACCCATTTAACTTAAATCAGTGAGCGGCTATATGGTTCAAATAGAATACAGTTTACGTTCATAGTTTTGAAAGGTCTAAGACAGAGTTTATGGTAACTTTTATTTCTCATTGATCATTTGTCTTTACTAGAGCTCTCATGTGACCATCCAAAGTCCAGCAATTAACAACTTTGTCATGTTTCGTAGTTTGGCTGAGAAGCGTGTAATTTGCATGCGTCAGGTCTTCTTTAATGACAATACCGGTAGCTTTTAAATTTCTTCTGGCTTGCATAACCCTTTGCTTATGTTGATAGGAGACAAATTTCACAAGTATTGGACGATGATTAGCAATTGGACGCACATTACCTACCCGATGACAACGATCAATGGCACCTTCTTCCAACGTCAGTGACAATTTTTCCCTTGCTAAGTTTTGGATGATTTTCTTTTATTCCAAAAATACGGAGATTGTTTCTCCTGGAATACTGCTCCATGTCATTTATCGATTTCTCCATTTTCTGTTGTAATTCTTCCAGTTTAATAACCTTTTGTTTTAGATCCAAATTTTCTTTCTGTGAATCATCCAGGGCCTTCTCCACATCAAAACATCGAGACTCAAGTTTGTCAACCAGCTTGTGAACACTTTGTATCTTTCTTTCTAAGGCTTTCAAGATACTTTGCTCAATAATACTTTGAAATTCTTGATTAGTTAAAAGCTCCGAGGTGACCATTGTGGCAATATCTGCCATTGACTGCTGACTCAGCTTCTGAGGCATGCTTAAAATATTTTTGCACAAAGTTAGTGCTAGCTGGGTCGTAGGGAGTAAATGACCTCAGCTGCTACAAATATAGGCTTAGATTATAGTGTTACCGCATGCGTTAGGTTTCCAAAGAAGGTAACGTACCTATGTCCACATTACATTACATATATTAAAAGTATAAGTTTAATCACATCATGTAGAATGCTCCACAGGAGAAAGATACATACATTGTGAACAACGCTTTAAGTAGCTAACTACTAAGGTGACTGCCTGAGATGAGATTTTGACAGTAAAACATACCAATTAAGGATTAAATCATCACCTTAATCAGAACAGAAAACTTGCTTGACTGGGTTAACATCATGAAATTAATTTAACTTTGTCATATTTACATCAACTAGTTACACTGAAGGTGACCAAAAGTTTTTCCTTGTGGATTTGTTACAGGAGAAGATTAATTGAGGACTGACCTGGGAAAGTTATTTTTGCATTTGCTCTTTGTTGTAGTAGAAGTTCCCCATTGGAATTAAACAAGAAGACACTGAAGGCTCTGTGAAGCATACCTGCATCAAAAGGAAAAAAAAAAGGATTAGATGGGAAGTAATTACAGATAAGATATGTGTCACATGTGGAGTTGGTGTGGTGGCTGAATGTACTGCCTTGCATTCAAAAGGTCCCAAGATCAAATTTTCTGAGGATTCAAATTTGCTTGTTTGGCATAGCTGTTTGCAGCAATGCTGAGGGGTTTAAATTGGTGAATTAAAACTGGGCATCTAGTTTTCAGCCTCGAGGACTGCTCACTGCTATCTGTTCCCACGTCTCTGTTCTAACATCTCTTTACTCGGAAAAGTCTACATGATGGTCAGTTTTAGGATAATGGTTAGGTCAGGGTGACAGTATTTGGGTTATGTGTGTTGGCACTTAGAGATATCAAAACAAAGAGGTGTAACCATCTGTCTTGGGAAGTCTTCCACTTTGCTTGGATCAGCTGTCCAGCAGTGATGCACAGCAAGGATTCTCAACCCCTCCCAGACTTTAGGAAGGTGGCTTAAGACTGTTGATATACTCATATCCATCAGATGGGGATGTTAAATGGTGGTCCCGGGAGCAGGATTGGGAGCGATCATGCCGATAGGTACAGCACACTCCTGCCCCTTTATGCTCTGAGCACTAAGTCAAAAAGAAAAGGTGAATCTCGCCAGTGTTCATCCACCATCAATCTGGTAAAGGATCCTTGATGAGTGCTATTGGCTTCCTGATCCTGAAATCAGGGAAGATCAGGCTTTTCTCAGGAATTCTACATATTTATATAAATACAAATATACAATTTATAAAAATAAGCTTACTAACATCATACGTTTTTCCAAAAGATTATACTTTACAAATGTCTTTACCACTTACAGGAATGATTTAAGGAAAACATGGCAAACAATCAACGAACTCATTGGCAAAAAGACATCCATCTAAGTTACAAAGTATAAAATTATCCATAATGACCGTGAAATTGAAATTGATTATGACTTTGAAGTTGCTGAATGTTTTAACAACTATTTTTCTAAAGTCGGTGAAACATTAGCAAGGGGTATCCCTTCATGTGATGGTTCCTTTTCTTTGTATCTTGGTTGCCCAATCCCAACTCGATTTTCATCTGTCCTACTGACAATTTTGAAGTTAGCTCTATTGTGAACAATTTAAGTAAAGGTTCTTTGGCTGGTATAGATGGCATTACTGCTAACATTATCCAGGCTGCTGGCACCTCTTTTTTACCTCCGCTTACCTTCATCTGTAACCTCTCTCTGTCTTCTGGAATTACTTGTATACCTCAGAAAATGAAGGAAGCTAGAATTATTCCCATCTTTAAGAATGGTGACCCTTCAACAATTTCTAATTTCTGCCCCATTTCTATTCTTCCATGTATTTCCAAGATTCTTGAAAGACTTATGTATAATTGTATGATTAAGTTTTTAGATAATAATGAAATACTCTCCCATCGTCAATTTGGATTTCGTAAGAATCTTTCCACTTACATGGCTGCCCTGGACATTGTTAATTACATCACAAAAGGTTTTGATAATAAAGAGGTTACTATTGGTATTTTTCTTGATCTGTCTAAAGTATTCGATACGATTAACCACAATATTCTACTAGGGAAGCTTGCTCCTTATGGGATCCATGGAGTCCCACTTGATTGGTTTTACAGTTACCTGACAGACAGAAGTAAAACTGTTAACATCAATAAGCAATCTTCTCTCCGTAGGAATGTTACTTGTGGAGTTCCCCAGGGATCAATTTTAGGGCCTCTCCTGTTCCTTATTTATATTAATGATCTCTTTAATATTTCAACTAAGTTGTGTTTTGCCTTGTTTGCTGATGATACCAGTATTTGTTATAAACATAAAAATATCCATGTAGCTACAAGTGTTATTAATGATGAATTGACTTTTATTTCCAACTGGTTTAGGATAAATAAACTATCGTTAAGTATCAGCAAAGCCAACTATATGGTTTTTCACCCCTACCAGCACAAGGTAAATCATGATGAAATTTATATAGATAATACCAAAGTGTCTTTTTCAGATAATACTAAATTTTTGGGCATTTATCTTGACTCAAATCTCCCTTGGGTAGACCACATTAACACTATTTGTTCAAAGTTTCCAAGACTAATGGTGTGCTTTTCAGAATCCACAGTTACGTACCATCATATATTATGGAAGTCCTTTATGATTCTCTAATCTATTCACAAATTTCATACTGTAATATTGTTTGAGGAAATATGTACCCGCCTTATCTTAATCGTATCTATGTCCTTCAGAAAAAAGCAATAAGGCTTATAACAAACTCCAATTATTGTGCTACTACTGAAAGGTTTTTCCTTAATCTTAAAACTTTAAATATTTTTGATGTTTATAGGTATCAGGTTTTGTTCTTTATGTACAAGTATATTAACGGTATCTTGCCCATTATTTTCGACGATTACTTTAACTTTAACCGGGATTACCATCACTACCACACTAGGAAGTCAGATAATTTTCATGTAAGTAGGTTTTGCACACAAGCTTTCAATCGTTCTCTTTGCAGTATGTCATGGGTCCTAAGTGCTGGAACAATCTCAACAACAGCATTAAGAATTCCAAGTCCATAGGTATATTTTGTAAACACTTAAAGGATCATATTTTACAGCTCGGTACAAGGCTTAAGCCACTACTACTTTCACTTTCTATACGTTATTGTTTTATGTGTTGTTCTTTTATATGTCTACTTATACTATAATTTTTGTTTATTCTGTTAAAGGGGGCTGCTTGCAAAAGCAACCTGCTTCTCCAGCCTTCCTACACTCCCCAGTCTGACATTTTTAACTGTGTTATATTTCAATTTGTGGAAATAAACTGAACTGAACTAAACTGTACTGAAATGTCAAACCTTCATGTTACTGTAGACTGTATATAGACTGAAGGTTCACAAGACTGGAACTTCACCTCACCCAAGATCACTAGACTGAATATCTACTAGGGTTAGAGCTGATTTAGGATTAGGATTAGATACAAAATCAGGGCTGGGATTAGGAGAAGGAGAAGGAGAAAGATTAGGTTACTGTAGGACAGGCGCAGTTTTACGGGGGGGCTTTGGGGGCTCAAGCCCCCCCAAAATTTTCAGAGGTTGTGTTATGCTATATTTGCGTGTACTGAGAAAAACAAAATTGCCCAATACAATTATGCACATCTTGGTCCAGTGGATTTAGTTTGTCAAGGGAAACTGTCGTCTGCGTCTCGAAATCACATATTAGGTTCACCATTTCATACAATGGAAGTTGGGTCAGATAAGTAACATAAGTAACATCTATGATAGTATGTACGCATGCAAATCAAGTTAACGGATTAATCATCTGTTGGAAGTTCAAAACGAGTCATTTTATCGCTGATCTCGTCAAGCTATACTAGCAGTCCTTTTAAGTCAAATCTACAGGCCGAATCCTTATTCCCATTAATGTGAACAGGTCCAGTTGCTCGTATCTCTCAGTAACGTTTGCTACATTCTTCCAAATAAAAAAAATATATGCCTGTATATATGTTACATCTATGTCATGGTCAGGGGCAGTGCCACTGAGGGGGAAGGGAGGCCTATCCCCCTGTAATTTGCAGGAAAAGAGAAAGAGTAGGAAAAGAAGACGGAAAGGAGAAGAAAAGAGGAGGGCGGGGTAGGCCTATATCTGATCCATATAGTTAATCCAGAGCTCCAAGAGGCCATATTCCGGTTTCTACCAGCCTTTAGATACGATTTTATAATGCACAAATGAAGCAAGGCAAATTTTCTTAATAGTTCGAGAACATTTCTGTGGACTGTGCACTCCATGTTATTTTTGCGTAAAACTTTCCCCGACTAGAAGGCAGTAATGTGTCCAAAAGGGGACTTCAGGAGGTTTGTTGATACATACCCTTAGACAAAAAAGGCTCCTCTTTCACATAACCAAAAATATTAAGAATGTTTTGAAGCCATATGATCGGGTCCAAAAATATCCCAAAGACAACACCATTTTTTGCATCTAAGCAACCTTCAAGTAACCAAAATTTCTCAAAAGGGGAGGGGGACCCCTCCCCTTAGACCTCTCCCCTAGGACCGCCCTCTTTCCCCCAACCAAAAATTAGAATTCACAAAATTATGAACATTTTCCAGCCATATATATCAGTCAAAAAACAACCCAAAGACCGCACCATTTTGCATCTTAGCAACCTTAAATTAGCAAAAATTTCTCAAAGGGAGGGGAACACCCTTCCCCTTAGACCTCTCCCCTAAGAAGGCCCTCTTTCCCCCAACCGAAAATTAGAATTCACAAAGTTATGAACATTTTCCAGTCATATAGTCAAAAAATTACCCAAAGAACGCACCATTTTGCATCTTAGCAACCTTTAATTAGCAAAAATTTCTCAAAGGGAGGGGAACACCCTTCCCCTTAGACCTCTCTCCTAAGAAGGCCCTCTTTCCCCAACCAAAAATTAGAAATCACAAAGTTATGAACATTTTCCAGTCATATAGTCAAAAAATTACCCAAAGAACGCACCATTTTGCATCTTAGCAACCTTAAATTAGCAAAAATTTCTCAGAGGAAGGGGACACCCCTCCCCTTAGACCCCTCCCCCAGGACGGCGATCACTCAACCCATGTACCCTATCAAAATAACCTTGCGCTGTCCCTGGTTATGGTACTGTTTGTATTATCACTGGTTTCAGCGTGCGCGTGGCCGATTTACATATTTGAGAGAAAATTTTATGATTCTTCCCTTTCAAGCCCCCCGTAAGCCCCCCCCCAAAAGTCTCGATCTAGAACCGCGCCTGCTGTAGGATTGAAGTAAGGTTTAGGAATAGGCTTAGGGTCAAGATCAGGTTAGTGTTAGAATCTTTGTTCTAGTAAACCTTTGATAAGAAGGACCTTGTTTATTTCAGGGCCATATTTCATGTATTTATTTATTAGATGCTAACTGCTTCATGTGAAATGTTTCTCTTTTGCTGGAGTCTTTGTCACGAAGAAGACAAACCCATACAAACCAACTGGTGTGCATTACGTGTTTGCATACTTCAGTATTAGTGATGACAATGAAATTTCTAGTACAAGTATAAAACTATAAGTAATATATGAAGCATTATTTTTCATCTTTCTTCATGTAATGTAAAGAGAGATCAGATAAAATTCTGATCAATTTAATTCAGAAATGAGAAGCTGTGAGAGTGTGTGTGTGTGTGCAAAAAAAAAAAAAAAATGAGTCAACTACTTTATCCACAGTACATTTAGTTACTGTAGTTGAGGTCAAGGGTCAAAATGGCCTACACATTGCCAAAAAAAGTGTGTTGCAAACTCCTGAACTGCACGTCTGATCAAGTTCAAACTTCTTGCATAGACACATGACCAAGAAAACTTGTGCATGTGCAATTGATAACATTATACTGTAGGTCAAAGGCAACATTGTACAGACTGCATTTTAGCCATAACTTGGTGGGACATGGTCCCATTTGCAGTTCCCAAGGGTCAAAAGTCAAATATGTATAAAAAGGAAAGTTAGCCGTAATTGTGTGTCATGAAATTCTCTATGACCGTATGTCTAGTCAGTTGAAACTTAGTAGAAAGAGCATGGGCATCAACCATTCAGGGGAAAGGGGACATGTCCCTCTTCATTTTGCTTGCTGACCCCAATCTTTCCAGAACCCTAATAAAAGTGTAGGTATACTAAATGCCTTCTTTTCCTTGCATAAGCTAGAACTAAGAATGGATTGAAATGGAGAAAAATGCCTCAGATTACATCATCATGAATTCAACATTTTCTCCAGACTTTCTAGCAACCCTTTACTGCAAGCACACCACTAGGGATTCATGCTTTACACTAAAATTAGTAATGGTCACAGTCATGTCCCCACAGTTTTGAGATGTTGTCACTGTTAGTAGGTTCCAAACCATGTAATACTGTGCATGCATATGGATGATGTCAAAACTCAAATAACCTAAAAAATTCTCTATAAGGCTATACGTGCTCATTAGTAAATTTCATAATTATACCACAAAATGTCTACAGAAGTTCAGGCAGATGACATTTGAAACTCCACAGATTGCCTCCTAGTTACTACAGTTATATATATGCCTGACTGTCATATAGTTTCTGTCATGGCATCAGGAACACTGGTCAGCGGAAGTTGTGGGACAAACCTTTAACATGTAAACACTTCAACAATAATATGTCCAAATATAGTAACTTCCTGTCATAAGTTGATACAAAACATGGATTTTACCCTGAATGCGAGTGATTCAAAGGAAGTTAAGGGACCTCCCAATTTTTCTCTGCAATTTTCAAAAGTTTTAGCTGATAATTACTTACCCTTTTTTATATTTTCCATCAGATGGCATTCTTTCTTTGAAGCTGATCCTATGACTGCATCATCCTTGTTTACGAGGAGACATTCTTCTGAGAGCAGTTTTACTTGAGTATCATCAAGCTCTTTGGTTAGATCATCAGCCATTGCCCTAGACATATAGATCACAATGAAATGTTCCATACGATTACAAATTTGGGGAAAAGTTATTACATTTCCATTTATTTTCAACATTATTATACAGTATAAACTAACATAAAAATATGTACAGAAAGTGTAGGAGGGAGCTCGAAAAGCAGAATGCAAGTATTGAGCAGGTCACCTTAACCAAAAATTATCAAATAACAGAAAGACAAAGAGCAATAATGTAAATCTAGTGTCTAACTTACTTTCCCCCCCACTACCCCCACTGCCCCTGCCCCCGCCCCCCTTCCATAGAAATAGTAAATTAGTAACTTGGTTGAATACTTAGCAATTAAGGAACTTTTAAAATTTTTAAAATTTCAACAAAATCACAATTTAAAGTTAACAAGAATAAAGTTAAAATTTCAAAATAAAATGTTCAAATTACAAATTTGAATTTTATGACCATTAGAAAGACTTTAACCTTCATATAAGAATAAAACTGATGGATAGGCAATTTTACCAAAATCTTAATTTAAAGCATCAAATCTTCTCTTATTTCCTTCACAAGTATCTTATGACATTGCAGAACATATATACTTCTTACACATTTAAATAAATCATGTTGCCTTGCATGAGTTAAACAATTCACTTTTAAACTGAAATATTGTCACATGATTTACAGAACCATACCTGAAATAGCATGGGATTTACAATAATTCAAGGTGGAATGACTGAATTTACCAATAAGACAACAGTAAGCAAGAGGTGCAGAATCTCATACCAGATTGACCATTAAAACAAGTGTGCCTATACAAATGATACATGAAATATTAACTCTACATGTTATCTCATTGCATTTTACAATACAATCTTGTCCATAGACCCTTTTCCAAATAGCAATTACAAAGGATTGTGGGATAGAATTTTTGTACACATCCTTTTTGGCCACAGTAGAATGCCATTAACATTAACAACGCGTACCAAAAACTCTATCCCACAATCCTTTGCAATTGCTATTTGGAAAAAGGTCTATACACATGACCATAGAGTTTTACAGCTCCAGTAATGAATCTGTAAACCTCAAAACTGCTATGTAAATGTTGAACACTACATTTTGCCCTGTAATAAAACTGAAAAGAATTTTAAATGTAACCACATTCATGAAGTTTCTTAAAAACAAATAGAAAGGTCATACTGTAAAGTAGCCTCATTTATCAACTCTATCCAAATTTTAAAACATGGCAAATGCCAGTATCTTTAGCCCTCAAATGCAGTTTACCCAGCATTGACAGAAGTAACCATGTTACAATAATCTGCTATAGACAGGTATCTTTCAATCTGTTCTTAGTATATACTATACTGATGTCATGCAGAATCTTTTAATACCAACCTTGAGTAAAATGCCAGAGAAAGATGGTGCTGAATATTTCTCAACTTGTTACTACAGCTGTGAATGTTCAAGTGATGGATCTTGAGATTTGACTGGAGAAGCTGCTGGCTGGTCCTTGCAACAATAAGTGAAATCATTCCGGCAAAAAAGATTGAGGGCAGGAAGTAAAGTGGTGTAATAAGCTGGTATAGAATTCTGTAATGAAAATAAATTTTTTGTTTCTGCATTTTTATTTTAGGAGCAAAACATAACAGAGAGTCTCTAAAGCCTTAGTGCGAAGAAATTAAAATAAAACAATATAGAAGAGTTCAGTCTGAACAAGCACAGCATAAAGATATATGCAAAAAGCTAAACTGACTATGAGGTTACACTTCCAAAATGATGCGTTCTTTTTCAATGATTATATTTATTTGTTGTAAATAACTATATAACTTAAAATCAAACCTTTTGCATATACTGCATTTACAGTTGGTAAAGTATTTTCAGTGGACCAAAAACATACAACTGTACTGAGTTGACTGTAGACAGTAGACTTGTCCTAAGTCTCTCAGGCTATTCTCTCTAAACCACACTACAGATCCACTTGCATGATGTGTACATATGTAGTAATATGTGAGAAAAACACAAAATGTGTAGAGCACAGTGAATACTGTAGAAGAGGAGTGTGAACTGTTGTTTTGCAGTTAGTGGAGAAAGAAGCACAGGTGGATGAGAGGGAACACATGACAGGTGGAGAAAATATTGTGAGAGACTTAGGGACTTCTTGGAGACTTAGTGATATGGGAGAAAATGAATTCTTCACTTTCCCTTTAGTAAGGTGCATTAAAATAATTACTTAAAAGAGAGCATATTCAAATTCATTGAACTTGAACTTCACGTTCAGTTAAGGCTACAGAGGCTTTTGAATGACATATGGCTCTGTATAAATTTCTGTTTGCGAACTTCTGTGAGTTGCCAATAGTATCTGGCACAGGCCTAACCCAAGGTCATGCAGAAGCTGGGTTGTAGGATCCCTGCAGTGAGAGAGGCTGCCAATCAGATAAGGCTCCATACATACTTTTATATGGTCTATCTTTCAAATTCTTATCTGCATATAATCACTATACATCTGTAACTTTCACACAAGCCTTAAAGGGGAATTTTCATGATCCCAGACAGTTCCAATTCTCCCAACTATGCATCTTCTAGCTCCTCCCATAACTGTATGAAGCTCTTCCTTGTGCAGGAATAAACCTGTTCTATTGCTAAAGGCCATGTCCTGGTGAGCATACAAGGCTATAAAATGTAATAAAAGCACTCTCTCTGCCTTGTGTGGAATGTGAGCTACTCTGTATCTTTCAAATTTTCAAACTTTGATGTCAATCAAAGAGCAGTCACCAACTGAGAATTTTGATATACGCACACTAAAAATATACTTTGGGGTGATGACTGTCTGTCTTTAAGTTTTCAATTTGCCACATGCAGGTCATTTGCTGCCTGCAGCATGCATTGTAACAGCCTGTAGTTCACGGAACCCAAAGAAAAATGGTAACTTTATTAATTTACAATGTAAATAATGTGTGTTTTTCAGTGCAACTTCTTGCAATCTACAGACTTCAGGATGCCAAATTTTTGATGTCATTCCCAGTTACAGCAGAGCTAAGGGAGGCTTTGGTCCAATGCTGTGCCATTCTGAAGGAATTGCCCCCTGTACGCAAAATCCTACATGGATCGAACATTGCAATATATATATGAACCTTCAGCATTCTTTTATACATGGGCATTACCCTCCCCAATGAGTCTACTGTAACTCAACACCCTGAATCAACCCCTGCAGGGCTCTAAAATTGTTTCCCTCAAATGACCACTTTAATAATACTGTATGAACCCAGGGCTTAAACTGAATATATATACTTTCTCCTAGGCTGGGCCAAGTTAACATATAGTAAGCCTACCCTAAGGTACCTTGCAGAGTGGACTCTGTTTGCTCATCCCCTTTCCAAACACTGTCTGCCCAAGCAAAGAGGACTGCGGCCAATTTTGGACACAAAATTCCATAATATCACTTAAATTCATGTACTCTCTCATTATTCATGCTGTTGTTTTTATTAAGTGAGTGTGTTCCAGAAGTTGTAAAACTGAGAGCCTAGAGTGAAACCTGAGAAGTCCAATCATTACTAAGTTGCATAAGCACCTGTGCAGTGGGTGCTACCAAACAGTGACTAATTCATCGACTCGTCAACACTGTGGTTGGCATAGGCTTCTGCATGATTTGAACAGGACCAAATGTTGCATTGTTTTGAATATTCACTTAATTTCAACCAGTCTCAGGGCCACAAATTTCCATGAATATCCAAAGAATTTGTTCAGTGTTCACTTTGGCAGGCATTAGGAACATGACTGAACAAGGAATATGCCTTACAGCCTGCTATGTATGTACAGTAGGCAAACCCTAAAGCCAAAAGCTGATATTAGGGACTTAACAGATCTAAAACACTCAATTTTGTCACAAAGTACCCCAACTCGAGCCCATTAAACTCCTGCTTGACTGGATATTTCACTTGTAAAAAGAAATAAGAACTACACTGTGGAATCATGGCCAATGGTTGTGGGGAGGGGGAGGCAGGAAAGCCAGTGGTAGTGGAATGAGGGGTTCAGCCCCCAACAAAAAAGGAAGGGGGCTAAAGTAATGTTCAGCCCCCCAATATTTGCCAAGTTGAACTGGGGCATGCAGCTTAGAACACTCGGGAAGTGCTGTTCCGGCCATCTGGAAGGTTTGTAAACCAAAAATATTCTTGTCCGCTCCCCGCCAACCGATGGTGGCACTCCGCTTAGATAAATTTTTTCCATTCCCCCGCACCTGAGGAAAGCTGGTGGTTGACTTTGTGACATAAGTACGTGCACTGGCATGATTTTGTAAGGTAGGCCTATAAACTCAAGAATGAAGCAGAACATTGTTAAATTGTTTTTTGAGTCATTTAAGTAACAAAAGTCTATTACTGTCACAGTGAGAGTACTGCAAATGTTAATGGAAATATGGAAATACAGTACATGTATGTTCTAAATTCTTGTTCCCAGTGGCACATATGGGACTCACACTGCTCTTATATTTTCACAAGCTTATTTACACAAATTAAGAAAAATTTAGATTTTATGAAATTACTGACAGGGGATAAATGTGGATATACAGTAGTGTACATTCATGATGAAACTGTTTTCATTGTAATTTGCAAAAAAAGCTATTCTAAAATTACAACAGATGGAAGTTACTGTGCCACTTCTAGTGCCACAAGAAACTGGGAACATCTTACCTACATTACCTTAAAGGGAAATAAAAGAAAATTGGTTTAAATTCATTATTTAAACCATTCAGTCTCACCAGTACACTCCACCAATGTGCTTAATCTGCTAAACATAAAAGCATTACAAGAGTTTCAGAAGTTGTATCATTTGAATTTTTGAAAGTTTGGGTCAAAAAATTGTTCTTGTGCAATAAATAATTGGATTTCCTTCTGTGAAAACCTTATTTCTTAAAAAGAAGGCTACCATACTGCCTTATTTTGAATATTCTATCATTCTCTACAGTATCTATAAATATTGGTTTTAAAATATGAACGTTTAAAACAAATGCCAGGCTTTTCTTATTTAATACATGTACAGTACAGATAAATAAAACTTTTGAAAAGATATTAATTCATGAAACTACTACAATGTTTCCTCTGTCATTCTTACCAAAATTTTAGCAAATCTGACCAGATCTGTGGAAGTCTGACCAGATTTCTACAAAGATCTAGCGAGAACTGAATACTGTATATTTATTCACTATCTGGCCAGGCCAGAATGAATATCTGGTGCAATCACAACTGTTAGCTGGGATAACTCTCCAGGTCTAGGGAACCACTTGCCACTGTCAATAACACCTTTTTGAAAAGATGGATATTATAGAGACAGATGCTGTGCCTGCAAGATATTCTTGTGGCTTGTAGGCACGGAAGCTGTGCCTGCAAGACTTCACTCATGGCTGATAGGCCTTGATGCTGTGCCTGCAAGATTTTCTCATGACTTATCGGCACTGATGCCTACATACATGTATTGAAGGCCCTCTAAACTCACCCCAGACTGTAACAATTCTCCCAACTAACCTAACTTCTAGCCCCCATCCAATTTAAACACAAACAACTATCTAGTAGTAGAAAACTGAACCAAGACAGAGCCACAGTAGCCTGCACTGAGTTTCATTTGCTCCAGGCAATATTGAAAAACAAACTGTGTGTGACTGTGAGCCTAATTAGGCAACAGGCGCGGATCCAGAAATTTCGAGGGGGGGGGGCCCAAGCCGGAAAATCTCATGTGCACCGAAGGTGCACCACGAGCGCGAAGCGCGAGTTCCTACGCGTGGGGTCCAGGGGCCCGCGTTAGGGCCCCTGGCGGGGTCCAGGGGCGGAGCCCCGGTGGGGGTCCAGGGGGCGAAGCCCCCGGAAGCTCTCGCAATATTGCATTTAAGAGCACAGAAATCGGCTCTAGTTCTTATGTCAGTGAGATTTTATACCTTTTCATGTTGCATGGAATTTGATGAGTGTGGCTCAGTATAAGTTACTATATGTACCTGCAGAGTTCCGGAGAATCTAAGATATCTTAAAACTTACACGCCAACATTATGAGCCCGTGTAGGTAACTTGAAATTATTTTTGCCATAATGAGTGTTTTATTTTCGTTATACGGTATTCGGATATAGGACGTCAGATGAAACAATTGCGCGCGAAGCGCGCCGAAAATTTGAATTTACACTTAAAACCATTGCGAGGACTAACGGTGTTCATTCCCTTTATATGTGTCTATCAATTAGAAGGTGGGTTCGATACTAAGTTTTCAGTTCTCATAAGAAGAGGAGGGTGAAAAAATGAATATCAGTTGCTTTACATCCTTACAATGCTGGCTCCTCTGAAATCACATTTATGCACACGAATAATTGGCTTATGGTAGAACCCCACCAATGAGTAATGCGAATACGTTCGGGACCATATTGATAGTAAAGGAAGCAATTCAAGGCTAGAAGTGCGCAGATCAAGCAAAAATCAAGAAATATTGAGAAAACATTGCAAAAATCGTGAAAGATTTCAAATGATTTTTGGTAAAAAGTGATAAAAATAAATCCATCACTCAATAAAAACGTACCTCTCCCCGTAAGCGTAAACAATTGCGCGCGAAGCGCGCCGAAAATTTTCGGTATAGAGACTCCCGGGAGCTCTGCATTAATTGTACACAAAAAAGGGGGACCAACAGGACTCTCACAACCTGACATCCATATGGGAGGAGAGATGATATATCACCTTCTTTATGGATTTCCGAAGGGTATACCCTTTAGAAATCTATGACCGATGGTGCCGGCGGGAGTTGGTGATTGGGGGAACCGCAGATAACTGCTAAATCATGCCTTTTAGGCAGTGGGATTTTTTATACGCTATATACAAGAGTGGGAGAGCCTTTTCTTGTTAGTACATGAGAGTGCAATCCCAGGAAGGGGTTTTCCCTCCCCTCTGAGAAATTTTTGTTAATTTTAGGGGGCCTTTATGCAAAATGGTGGTATCTTTGGGCCATTCTAAAGTGATTGTATGTTAAAAAAAAATGTCCACAATTTAGTGAATTCTAACTTTTGTTCGGGTGAAAAAGGGGAGTAAGAGACGGTTAATATATTGTCTCCAAACCTCCTTAAGTCCCAGGAAAAATCATGGGCGTGTATCCATCTCCAAAAGTGTGTGTGTGTGTGTGTGTTTGGAGGGGGGGGGGGACTTTTTCACATTTGGTGGAAGAAGCAGTGGTGGTAGCCAGAATTTGCGTCACGGGGAGGCAATAAGTTTTGTGATCGTCGGCATGAGGGAGGTGGTCTAAGGGAAATTTTTCTAGAACTGAATGCCCTCAGATTCGATTTGGTGCAACAAAAGTGTAGGATTTTTAGGGTTTCTTTTTCTTCTAAAAATTTCGTCAAGTCATGTGCTAGACTAGATTAGTTAAAGATCCCATAATGATGAGAGCCCTACAGAGGAGGAGATGTACTTTTTAGAAAAATGTTTGCATTGGAATAATTTCTTGAGTCATAGCTTTGTCATTGGTATATGAAATCGGGTGTAAACCCTGTCTTACGCGCGCGAAGCGCGCTGAAATTTTGAATAAATATTAGTTCATGACAAAACCTGCATTCAGAACCTGCATCGGACACTGCCACTCCCACCAACCTATGCTATTCAGAAACGAATCTTCTGAGAGAGAATTCTTAAAAAGCACTTTTGCTCCTTTGTTCCCCCGTGAGTAGTTACCGAAAGCTATTGATAATAAGGACAACTCTGACACAAGGCTTGACGCTAGCGGAACGTGCCAAAATTTGGAATTTGTCGAGAATTTCCAAAACTTATGATAGTTTGAGAACAGTTTTGTGAAAGAAAATGTTTAGAACAAATGAACCAATCATCAAAATACATCTCACCCTACACCCTCCACAGAAATCTGTAGCTTAAACGAATTTTGGGACCATTTTAAAAATTTTCAAGGAGGAATGGGGGAGGGGGTCACACGTCACCCATTGCCTACTGTGCCGACGCCACTGTCTGTTGCTTAAAAGCCTTTTGAGTTCATTTTTAAACTTTTCATACAGTTACTAAATCGAATAAAGTATGCACTCCACTACTTTGCCTGCAACAGCTGGTGCCACTGTGCACAACAGCACGTCACCTCACAGTTTGTCTTCTGTATTCATTCTGCAAGGTCTGTATGGCGAAAACTTTGCCTCTCAATCCCTCTAGATTACAAAAAAATTCACACTTTAACACAAAATTGTTACTAAATTTCAGTGCAGCTAGCCGGGCCCATACTGCATACGTCACAATATTTACTTATTTAGATCTTTAGTCAGGGATCATTACTCAGCTATTCACCTGTTTTCGAACATTGTAGCTCTCCTTTCGTCGCCAACCACTTTGAAAGATATCTAAAGAGATAATCCAGCTATAGCTCCACCCAACCCCTACAGAAATATATACTTTGAATACGTTCTTAGACACTTTTATTCATTTTTTGCTCTTAATTTTTCTTTCTCTCTTTCTTTTTTTCTTTTTCTTCCCTTTTTTCTCCTTTCGGTTTTTTTTTTTTTCGTGGCGTGGGGAGGGGGGGGGCCCGGGCCCCCCAGGCCCCCCCCCTGGATCCGCGCCTGTTAGGCACACAACTGACTGTCCAAGTCATCATTAGCAAAGAGAGTGGTGCTATTATTGTTTGAATGAATGCCAATCAAAGAATAGTCACCAACTGGATTTAGAACTATGTGGATATGTCTAAATATATTTGGGGGAATGCCATAGGTCTTTAAACATTTTCCCAAATTACTAATAGGCACAGTTGCCTGGCCTGCAAGATTTATCATTGGTACGGATGCTTGAATTTCTCATGGCTAATACAGTAAACCTTTTCAAAATATTGTTTGTGTGAATAACAAGCAGTTTTGCAGTGCCAAAGGTTAGAGATGAGAAATACGGGGAGAGTGTAATTAATATTCCAGCTTTTGAAGCTGATACAAATTTTTAATAATATGTTTAGAAGCGTATAGAAATGGATTTGATGAACTCTGTCCCCTAAACTGGACTTAAACTCTGCATTAAGCCTAGTATCTAAAGTGCCCCATAAATCTCTTGATGGCTACCATCAGAACACTCTTGTAGGTCCCCTGAATTTTTCTGGATGCCCCATTAAGTTTATACCCAGTTGCATACTTAAAATTTGTGTCCCTTAGCTAAGGCATTAGCCAGTGATGTGTCTTGCTGTCTTTGATACAGCCAAATTGTAATGGTGATGGCCAATTTTATTCAGGGGGTGTCTGAGACTGTCAAAAACTTGTAATGTATAGCTTTTCAAGTTGAGTATAAATGTGACTATGTTCAGTTTAGACATGGATTCATGACCCACCGATATTACAAACAAACCCTTAACTGCCAAAGCAAACATAACACAAACATTTGAATTAAAGGAATCACACTGACAACTCTTTGCAAAATATTTTATATAAACCTCACAGGTCTACACTGTTTTGTATTAAGGGTGTTGGGAGGCCTTTCATATACCAAACTAGAACAGCAATGCTGTTGTGTAGCTCACACAATTTCTCTTGTCTGTTAAAAATAGAAACTCACAAAACCATATTTTATCATCTCATCTGCTTCCAAAAAACCTCCTTACTTTACAAAGGCAAATGGGAGGGAAGAGAGGAGCGTAATAATTAATAGGAATCAAAACCCATCTGTAAAATCACAAATGTGTTAAGGAATGTAAACCTGCAACTGACATAGTTTTATGACAGAGAGCTACAAATATCACTGCATATTTTCTCATATCAAGCAATTCGGCAAAGGCTGTATACACTTTTATTAGCAGCAAGACTGAAAAAAAGTTTGTATGATGTACCTATAAACTGTTCAAGTATTGCAAAGTACATTTAATCGCACCTTCGATTCCACAAGTAAACACTGCATGGGTTGCACTGATCAAAATAAAACAGACTCTCAAAAAGCTCCTACTGCACTTGAACTCAAAACAGTTAAATTGCGATTACTTGACTTGACCAACTCAATTGAACAGAACAGAATGGGCGATATCCCCACAATTAATAAGTTAAGCCTATATCCTTTCATGTGTTAGGCCACACTGACCACAGAGTTGCTTCAGACTGTAGAGGCCACTTGATGAACAAACACATGTGCGTTGATGGATTGAATTTCAAACAGCCTACATATCCATCTGCAAGATAACAACTGAACACAAAACCAAGCACACTGCTATCAGTACAATGGATAAACAGATAACTGTTCAGCAGGCACAGTGAACTCAGCTCTACAAAAACAGCTTTAAAACCCAACTTAAAGGCATTTTCCAGTGGCTTTTCACAAGGGTCCCATGTGAAAGAGAAAAAAATTTCAGTTCATACCCTCCAAACCCCGTAGCAATACTCCTTTCCTAACTCGAGATATCTAATATTAAAGACTACTTATTTTTGTCAAAAAAATACCTCCAGTTCTCATCAAGGTCACAGAATGTTGTGTAAAGTGGGCACATTGCCTCAGATTTCTATTGTTTTCCTTTATAATTGAATGTCCTGTTGTCCTTGAAATTTGATACTGTTGGAATGTTTGAATGTCTTTCCATCCAGGTTTAGCATAAGTCTACACCATATGTATGGCATAACAACCAAAGTTGCTAAATATTCCCTACAACAGTGTCAAAATCATAAAGAAATTCAATGCTTTATCAAATTAATGTGCCGCGATGACATCACAGATTTCCCATAATGCACTTTATCTTGAGAAAAAATTGCATTTCTTTGAAAATTAGTATCTTCCAAACGCCACAAGCTATTGAGATGCGGTTTTCACCTCCTAAAAGAGAAAAATTCTCTGCATTTTTTGAAGTCATTGATTTTTGTCACTGGCAAATCCCTTTAACTTTCCTATAATAAAAGCAAATAGGTAGGTGTTAATGCTCTGCTGACAAACAATCATATCCCAAAATTTCAGCCCAAAATCTCCTCACATCAAAAAGAAGAAGACTTTTTGTTGAAAAGTTGACACCATTAGCCCCATTTTATAACCTCACACATGTACTGTGTACATGTGTGAGCTAAAAATGAGACTCAATTTCTGAATCCTGGCCAAGGCCCTTGTGCATGCACTTACAAGCCAATTCTCGTTATTCCAGACAGTTCCAATTCTCCCAACTAGGCAACTTGTAGCTCCTCCCATAACTGTATAAAGCTCCTCTTTGTGCAGACACAAACCTATTTTATTACTTCAGGCCATGTCCTGGTGAGCATACAAGGCTATAATGTGTAATCCAAACACTCTCTCTGCATTGTGTGGAATGTGAGTTACTCTGCATCACTTGAATTTTCAAACTTTGTTGTCAATCAAAGAGCAGTAACCAACTGAGGATTTTGATGCCCCCACACTAAAAATGTACTTTGGAGTGATGACTGCCTGTCTTTAATTTTGCAGTAATATTCTCATGGTTGTGCAGAATCTGCCAACGTCCCTGACTGGTGGATCATATTGATGCCTCCAAAATTTTCTTGTAAGTTGTAGCTTGTAGACAGCATCGAAGACAATAACCGCTTTGTTTTGAAAATGAGGAGACTTAGGCCTAATACTAATAGCAGTGGCTGGCTTGTAAGATTGTATTAATATAAATTTAAGTCCACTGAGCCTCTAACTCTGGACTGAATGAAAGTTCATGGTTATACATGTAGGCTTTAGCCTGGTGTATTCTACCCTAAACTCAAAATAATGTAAGGCCCACAGCCTATAAACTAATGTTATACAAACCAACGAAACCACAGAACTAATATGTGATGTTAAACATCCCTAGCTTAACATAACATAATAATAATACATTGGACTTATACAGTGCTAAATCAGAAACAAAAATGTAGCTGCTCTAGGCGCTTGACAAATAATCAGATGTGTTATTCAAAGGAACAAGTAAAGAATTGAGTCTTGAGGTTACGCTTAACCAGAGAGATCAGTACAGAACCGGGTATGGTCAGGTAAATGGTTCCACAAATAGGGTGCAGCATATGCAAAGCACTGATATACATAAGATTTTAACTGTGGATTAGGAACAGACAGGAGGGCCTTCCCAGAGGAACGAAGACCACGAGGAGGAGCGTAAGGAGACAGAAGGTGAGAGATATAAACAGGTTGTTCTAAATACTGAGCACGAAAAGTGAGCAGCAGTATTTTAAATTTGATTCTCTCACTAATAGGAAGCCAGTGAAGTTCCTTTAAAAGTGGGGTTGTGTGGCAGCGTCTACTCTTCCTTTCACAATACATGCTGCCCAGTTCTGAATTTTTTTTAAGTTTCTTTCTGGATAAATCTGACAGACCATAAAGCAAAGAATTGTGGAAGTCATAACATAACAACATAGGCCTAACATAACATAACAAGTTAAAAGGCAAAGGAGGGCTGAATTTAGCCCCATAAGATGCCCTGCAAGGCTGCAATCCAGACCAAAACAAATCTCAAACCAAACCAAATAGCTATACAACGATGCCCAGCACTATCAGATTCTGAAAGTTTACTGTATATACACAGCTTATATGCTCATGGTTTGAGCCGGGCCACTTAATTTTTTTTTCCCAGGACAGGTCAGGCCAAACTGGTTTTTCAAAAATTTTTAAATTTGTTTCAAAATGAAGGTTAGGGTTAGAATTAAGGTTAGGCTTACGTGGATTGAGGTTATTTGGCCAGTTCTTTCATAATCCAGCATCAGAATTACAAAAAAGGCTCGAAAAGTTGTCATTTGGAGTTAGGCCAAGAGGTGTGGCCTAAGGCTAGGCCTATTTCCAATAAGCTGATGATAGGTCCACTGGCCAGATTTGGCCTGACTCGTCTTGGGAAAAAACGCAGCCCAGCCAGTAACCCAGCAGAAGCAGAAGTGTAAATTAGGGCTACACATCAGGGCCTGAAAATAAGCTTTTTCCCTCTGGAGATAAAAGCAGCTTCTGACAACCTTCATTTTGAAGCTTTTCTGGAGCTGTTTTCCATTTTTCAAAGAAACCACTGTTCCCTGCATGTAACATCCTCTTATCGTCTCATAACATTATTTGTGCATTTAGTAAAGACAGTCAAAGTATAAGAGGCAGGAAATAAGACAAAAGAACATTTATTTGGTGTAACAAATGGTAGTACTAAACATGGTGTGGTCATTCCATCTCTGAAAAACTTGGAAGGGGACAGAGGCTGGGTGCTTGTATACAGTAGTTTTGGATTGCCCTCACTCCCTCCTTGAATGTGGAGAGGGGGGAGGAGTTCCTAAATTCTATCCCCTACCCTATTGACTGGACTCATCTTTGACTGAGATGGTGCAAGGTTTGATCTCCACTGGGTGTGGATCCACTTGGAGACTAAAGTCCATGACCTGAGTTTGTAGTAGCTTCTCGTAACAGTGATATATACAGTACTGGAAAATTTGTAAATATTTTGTCAAATTTTGACATGCAAAGATCCACCCTGTCAATGAACTAAGACACTACATGTTAAGAGCAAGTTAGAGAACAAGCATAGCTTTGGTAGGCACTCAAGGACAAAAATATTTAGAAAAACGTTAACTTGTGAACAGCTCATCAAGTAAGAAGATTATTGCAGAATTGTGTGTAGGTTAGGTTCTCAATTGTACATATGTGCTACACGTTTGGCAGCAGCAAGAGTGCCAAGACATGCTGAAGAAAATTACAACGTATATAGAAAAGCTTTCGCCTAAAGCTTCCAAATGTATCGCAGATCATATTTGAGGGTCTTTTGCACATGCCATGTAAATGTTTTTGGCATTCTTGACCATTCGGAGTATCTTTGATGCTTTTCAATTATCGATCTTGCTTTGTTGAAGTAAGGTCATATTAGTAGTACAAAAGTGTACGCAGAGAGCAGTAGTCCACTTGTTTGATCGAATCATGCATTTCGGGCTGAAATTTCTTCTGTTGGGGATTCGGAAGCCATAATCGTTGCCTTATCCAAAATATATCGCTCTAGACCATTAGTTTATTCTAATTTTTTTCATCCATCTTAAGTTGTTACAGGCAAAATTTTGGTCCAGATTCTGAGGGCTCCACAATAGACGAGTTGGGAAATGTTTTTACGCAATGCAATATGGGAATGGGTCAAAGGTGAAGTGTACCACGCTTACTGTGTCCCAGCGCGGGTGTTGCATGCTCAGTACGCAGAGCTAAACACGTTGCCGTTGTCTGGTACACTTGACCTTGTGACCCGACCGGAAGTAGCCTACCTAATTTCCCAACTCGTCTATTTCGGAACATTTCTTTCGCGTAATTGGACACATACATGCAGGGAATTTTTCCGTGATTTTGAAATTGTTTGCCTCACGCACCTGGCACTATTTTTAGTAACAGACAAACACCCACTTTTTCGTTTTTCTGGCGCAGTCACGGTGGTCTCTGGCGCAAAAGCGCCAGTCTATTTTCGAGCCCTGACACGTACTGTAAATATTACCTAGGTTAGTACTGTAGCTATTACAGCATCACTGAGTTCTCATCAATGATTCGCGGAACTGCTTTTTTCACATAATGTAGTAGAACCTAGGTTTGTTACGTTATTATACGCAAAAATTATGCCAAACCTAAGAGTTGTGTTTAGAGATTTTAGTTTAAAAATGCACATTATGTCTTAAAAAGGTGGAAGCCCATGTCCTGGTACT
This sequence comes from Holothuria leucospilota, assembly GCA_029531755.1. Taxonomy (NCBI): domain Eukaryota; kingdom Metazoa; phylum Echinodermata; class Holothuroidea; order Aspidochirotida; family Holothuriidae; genus Holothuria; species Holothuria leucospilota. The sequence goes on from CM055978.1 coordinate 26,799,923, forward strand.
TTCGTAAGCTCTTCAATGGTTTCCTTAGTGAAAAAAAAGTTGAAATGACCGCAACTCACCTGACAGTCTAACAGCCACAGATTCACAGATTCATGGCATGTATGTCATCCACAGCGATGCTACAGCTGTATCATATTGCAATGACTGCTACGCAGATTACAGTCAAATGACGTCACAATGAACGTAATTGACCTGTCTGAAGCTAGCACAGGATTCAGCACAGGATTCGCCCAGGATTCAGCACAGGATTCGCCTAGGATTCAGACGTCAGCACAGGATTCGCCTAGGATTCAGAGACCAGCGCAGGATTCAGAGCATGATTTGAAACTAGCAGCACAGGATTCGCCGTGGATTCAGACATCAGTACAGGATTCAGCACAGGATTTGAATTTAGCACAGGATTCGCCTAGCCTAGGATTCAGCACAGGATTTGAAGCCAGCACAGGATTCGCCTAGGACTCAGACGTCAGCACAGGATTCGCCTAGAATTCAGAGACCAGCGCAGGATTTGAAACTAGCATAGGAGCACAGGATTCAGCACATGATTTGAAACTGACACCACAGGATTCACCGCAAGCGGCGCCGCCATTCAACAACGCAATACAGGTTTCAAATGAACGGTGTGCCTGACATTAGCGACTTTTCGATTTCAGGACGGTAGAGCAACAGGACGGAGAGTTAAACGCACGCGCGCCTGGCGTTCTGTCCTGACATTTAAGGCGTTTCGATTTTAAAGACGACGGTGCGGTAGAATGACAACAAAACAATGACGCGCTCACTTATTAACTAAGTTGCGATGCTTTGTTAGCATCCACACTCATCGCTAAGTTGTAACAATGAGGAACCTACACAAGATTAGAGACGCCATCGTTACTGAGTATTTTACAAAATTGTGAAAGTTTCTACCTCAGGATTGCTTTCCTTACCTTAGCACGGAATCGTTCGTAAAATGGTGTACCAGATATGCACTGTTCTTAATTGTTTGTCATGTTCATGTTTGTCAGCAGCTTGCATGCCACATGAACAAATGATGTACGTTTGCATGCAGCTAACTTCAAATTTAACGTCACAGAAACACGTACGTTATGGACGAGGGAAATTACCATGGCAACCCCTGTACCGTCCTGTTTCTAACAGAACGTTAAATCGGTCGACGACCGTCCTGAAAATCAACAGGACGGAGCGATGCTCGCTTCTACTCATGCGCAGTCCAGTTTTTTGCTGCGCGTTCCGTCCTCTTTGTCTACCGTCCTGAAATCGAAAAGTCGCTATTCTACCACCAGCACAGTATTCGCCTGGCGTTTTAGCACAGGATTCACCTAGGCCCAGGCTAGGCCTAGGCGAATCCTGTGATGAATGCAAGGCAAATCCTGTGCTACCTGAGCTGATGTTTGAATCCTGTGCTGATGTCTGAATCCTAGGCGAATCCTGTGCTGAATCCTGTGCTGGCTTCAAATCCTGTGCTGAATCCTAGGCGAATCCTGTGCTGAATCCTGTGCTAGCTTCAGACTGGTGTAGATTGGTGCAGACAAAAGGGTGCCCACCCACATTAGAGAGACAGCCCACTCGAGAAAAGTAGTTCCAAAGTACACCGTCAATTTTAGGTCCTTTTTATTTGTGAATAACTTATGCTAAGATGATCAGTTGATGCTGATTCTTCCTGGATAAGAAAGAGGGCATGTTAATGTGATGGTGGTTTCAAATTTGATTGATTGAAAGTGATTTAGATCATTTTAAAAATTGTCAGAAGAAAGTGGTGATTTCTGTCAACTTTCGGATTAATATGGGTAGGTGTATACCGTCTAAACTTCATCCCCTTGTAGCTCAAAATCAAAACGGTCATACTGTGGTAAATTTGTAATGCCGTGATAGGCCAACTTGTCAGCTTCCATTTGAGGGGTGGCTTGTCTGGACTGTGAACTTTGACTAGGCTGTATGAGGCATCTAACCGAGAGAAAATAGTGTGTAAGTCAAAGGAGAAGCTAATGGGGGTGGGCCCCCAAAACCTAACATGCACGCATATGTTCTTGCGCAGTCTTTGCCAACCAATGCCAACCAGTGAGTCATGTGACGTAAAATAGTCTAATTCGTCACCCTGTTTTGGCGTCAGCTCCAGGGCCGTACCACCGTACATCCATGGGGGAACTCACTATCTACAAACCTTGAAACTGGCATAGTGAAAAATGTTAGATTTTGATCCTTTTTATTTATGTAAAGTGCCTATTCGTCAGGACGCCAAAAGGGGGACTTAATAACCAAAGGCGGTTCAAGGCCTCACACCCCCATTAGAGTAATGTTCTTCAGCGTCAAATGTACGCCCTCAAAAAGGACTACGGGTGAAAAGGGTTGTTCGATCCAGCCCCCACCCCGCCCTCCACTAGGCGCTTCTTCTTGTATGGAGTCATACAGCTTCACACGAGAGTATAAATATTGCCGATTATAATGCCACTACGCCCAGTGTTGTCTATGGTCAGACGGTAAAGCGCTCGACTCCGACTACTAAGTTCGTGAGTTCGAGTTCTCTCGGAGACTAGGCAACGGGCCATTTTTCGTTTTGCAGTTTAAAGTTGTGAAACGGTCTAGTTTTGCAGTTTCTTTCTCTTTAATATCTTCCTTGTTCTAGCTTTTATCGGCTTCTCTGCGTTTCGACTTTTTCTTTTTTAATTAGGGCTCGTTTTGTTAATCATATCTTACTGTATATTTCCGAATCAGGTCACTACACGCTGTTGCACGTAGTCTATATTATCAAGTCGAGTAGCCACGCACCCCCCCCCCCTTCTCCAACAAAGCGTTTTTTCGGTTGCAATTGGTAATAGTTTTATGAATATTTTCCCATTATGAGATGAAATCGATTCCATATTTCATGTAATTAGCATTTGATACGAAAGGTATCAATAATGACAGAGCTCTCGGCGACATTAGTCGCCGAGAGCTCTGTCATTATTGATACCAAATTTGCCTACCTTCCCAAAGGAACTCTTGTTTTCGAAAAAAGCTGCTCTGGTTGAATATTCATAAATTATCGACTTCAAAATATTTTTTTCTATTGCAAGTATCGAGTAATCCTCTTAGGGGGTAGGTGTAAGCTTCTGCTAACAACAGGTGACCATTGTCCTTGTTTGATGGTGCGCTGATTTGTCAAAGAAAGCCAGCGGGTCCCTTAAACTTGACCAAGTCTCTCTTCGCGTTTTTTCCTACCATCACGATCACACCACTGGTTCGAGGGGAATCCCCTCGGAGGATATTACCCTACGAATTTAACACCTCGGAAAATATTGTTGGGGGACAGTGTAGACCATGTTACTGAAACGATGTGTTCAACTTGTGATGTGTATGCGGTAGGAAAGGGGTTGAAGTACTCATCTTCAAAAATGAAGAAAATTGAAGGTATTTCAGGCACCTTTTCGCAATATAGGCCTCACACCCCATTAGAGTAATGTTCTTGAGCGTCAAATGTACCACTCAAAAAAGTAGTACTTTTAACTCCGGCTTAGAGCAAATTTTTTCATGGTAAATTGCACAGTGGGCAAGGATCCAGAGACCACGAAACGGATCAAACTTTTCGTCTTACAGTTAATAAGAAAGAAGTTGTTTAATTGTTTTGAGTTCGTTGAATACAGACTTACTCATCCGCGTATTCAGGACCTTTCAATTGAGGAGGAGCAGGTGCATGACTTCAAGTTTGACAAATGCCGCGTATAGCGAACTATGGAAGAGTGATGTGAAGAATATTCAACCGGGGTAACCCCCCCCCCTCCCCGCCTCCCATCCTCCTCTTTCTCTTGATTCGCGCTGGAATGCAAAACTTTCGTCCGGTGAAAGCTGCCAATCACAGAACAACAAACTTAAGCTGGCCATCAATAAATATTTAATCCACCATATCATGACGGTGAAGGTTTTGGAAAGAAATCTTAGCATTTATGTAAACATCAGAAAGCGCGTGTACCAGCAATCATTCTTCCAATGATTTTCGTGCTTGATTTTGGGCCGTTTCAACGCCTTTGAAAAGTTGTAGCATGTTAAAGTCACAAATAAGTAAACTGTTTGAGGATGTGTGCTCTTGAGACCAAGGAAAGCCAGGAAGTCTGATCGTCGTCTGGAAAGTGGTACGTGACACCACATGGGGGGGGGAGGTAGGGGCCATGTTCCTCGTCGAGGAGCGCTCCCCACGGTCCGGTAAATTTTCAAATGTCGTCGCGGAAAACGATGAAATATCAAGTAGAACCCAACAGCCATTCGCCTCTGTGATTTACTTGATGTTTTGATTCAAATCAGAGTCCTGCAATAAATCCCCCAAATTTTCCAATTTGACGAATAAAAACCCCAAAAGCATGCGAAAATTTGAATTTGCTGTTGACAACCTTTCGGCAACCCCGTCGCCCTTGTTGCTGCTTCAGGCTGCAGTCCCACGAAGGGAAGCTCGGACCCCTGTTGAGCAAATTCTAGCGCTACGTACTCCAGCGTCGGTATTACACATTTTATCGTACTTACTGTCCTGACTTCATGTTTTCCCAAGAAATTGGAAAATTCTGTGACCGAGAAGACAATGACATCCTGCACGTCTGCTGTTACTGCCCTTCCCCCGCCCCTTCCCCGCCCCGCACCCGTCATCTATAGAGCAAAGTACGAAACCTTTATACAGACCATGTTATAAACATTAAAAGGAAAATGTGTGACATTCCAGCAGTGGCGGATCCAGAGGGGGGTCGCCGACGTCCGGACCCCCCCTCAAATTTCCAAATTTGCCCTTTTTCAAAATTGTTTTTTTTTCACACTAGCCTAACAAAATAAAAAAAAAAAAAAAAAACCCACGACAGTTTGACAGGTAATGACAGTTGTCCAATTCCGAGGAGATTTTGGTTACCCCCATCCAGTATCGATCAATCCACCCGTAAAAGTCTAGCCATGTATCGCATAAACTTTCAGCAATATATTTGACTATGGTAGCCTGTATTGCCCGCCCCTCGAAACACGAACAACAGCGCAATCGTTTTTATAGAGGATGTGACTACAGTATGTCTTACTGCCTGCAATGGAGTAGGGAAAAACATGCCAGTGAGCCACAACTGCAAAAAAGGCCGCGGCCGGCCCGACTTAAACCAGTTGGTTAGAAACTGAGCCGTAAAACCTCATCTACTCTAACTCTTACTGCTGCCGTGACAGTCAGGCATTCTAATCACTTTTTCGCTTGGAACCACGTGTGGTGTGTTGGGACTTTCAAAGTAATACAGTAAACGCGCAGATACTTACGTCATACTCACTAGCTAGCGCTTATCTACTACTGAGTTCTAATATTGATTCGAAAAGGTCACTGCTAGTCTTTTGGTCTAACAAAATAATGATCTGTTTCACACTCCCTAAACGCTACATCTACGAAACCTTCCCTCTACCCGCTAGTATCCCTCCTCTCATGAACACGATGTGATATTCATGGTCTGGAATTACTCTCTTCATTTATTAGTGTTGCCCTAGTGATGGGAATAAAAAGCCATCTTAGTTTAAAGTCCACAGCCAAGAGTTGACCAGAAGTCGCAATGGACGACTAATCGGTGTTTGTTTCATTTTAAAAAATACTATATGAAATCACCCCAGGTCAAATAACGCAATGGTACTACTCGGTTCAATTTTTTGACGTCTTTGGGACAAGACTGCTGTCGCAAATAAAAAGCAAACCATTCGACTTCAGTCATCTGTTTTTACAGAGTATTTTTGACAGTCGCGCCGCAACTTATATAGGGAACACCACATACAGTATTTTTAACCCCCTCCCCCAGTCGAGATCGCGGTGGCGCCAGGTGGGGGAAGGGTTCATGCCCCCCGTCGGGGAAGGCTGACCAACTATCGGGGAAGTTTTACAGGTTCGTCGGGGAGTCCTAGTCGAAAGTATGCAGTCCCCGACGAGAACTAGTCGCCCCGACGGCTTACCTGTTCTTTGCCCTTAGAGGATAATTCCTCTAATAAGAACCCAAAATTTTCGGCGCGCTACGCGCGCTGTAGAGTCACTCTATTTTCTTCAATACTTCCAAAAGCAGGATATAGCAAAACAAGTCCTGTCCACCTTACCAAGTAACATATAGGCAGAGGTACATAGTTTATGTAAAAGTTCGTAACTTTCATCCCATATCGCAAAGCCTAGTTGGTGTTCTCTTGTGTGTGTGTCCCATGTGGTAGAGTCAGTTGGTGAGTGACTTACGGAGCAAAGTTTGGCTATTTCATCTTGTAGTCCAGTGGTTTTTCGATACAAATGTATGTTACAGCCCGATACGGTCTACGAAACCACAGTTCGTTTTTCGTTTCGTCATATGTTTATATGTGTTTAGCCTATCAAACATGTTCCCCCCGCTTCGCGCGCTTTTTCAACTTCACGATCCAGGATTCAAAGAAACACTATCAGTGCGCAACTCGGATCTTGAAGTATTAACTGATATGATGCAAGATATGCCGGCAATAGCATGGGATAATGGGCTCCTCCATTTGCCCTTCTCATCGATCCCCTCGAAACTAGGGAATGTCGGAACTAATTGGGGTAGCTGACATGACCCGCCTCCTGTTTGGAAAATTCTGCCGCCACACATGGTCGATTTACTTATTTTGGCTTTCATAAGGTAACTTCTGGGATGAAAACCCAAAATTTTCGGTACGCTTTGTCCACTCTTCCTCAGTTTCCGTTATACTTATAGCTAAATGTAGTACAAACCCCTTTTCCACCTTTTCAAGTTAATAAGTAGAAATACATGGATTTATGTATACATGGATTATGTAAATGTCGGAAACTGAATCGCATTTTGCTAAACCTGGTTAAAACGTAAAAAATCACTTGCGTCTCTCCTGTCGCACGTACGGCAGTGACGAATTCATTTTCCGGAGTATTTACTAAAAATTATTGATAAATCCCTTCTTTCTTATTTTCTTCTTCACTTCCCCTTTTTTCCCTTTTCTCCCCCTCTCTCCTTCCCCTTCCCCTTCTCCTCTTCCCTCTTGCGTCTGTCGGCACGATAGGGCCTAACTGTCCGGACAATTGTTCTATATAAGCTTTAAATTAGTACAAATTCTTATCAGTGTAGGTTTACCCCAAAAATTTTCGCGCGCTTCGCGCGCTTGCATTTTCACCGTTTAGATTCCAGGTTTTGATTCCAGTTTTTGCATGTCTCTTGGTTTATCCTTTCTTTGTCAATATGCCGTAAATTGTATAATCGCTGACGTTTATGGGAACCAAAATTTAAAAAAAAATGAATGTGCCCTTTTTATGTTGGACCCCCCCCCCCCCTCAGAGAAGACCCTAGATCCGCCCCTGTCCAGGATATTGAAGAAACATCATTTGCGGTGTTTCAGACAATATAAAGTCCGGTACTAAGACTTAAGAATACGGGTGAAAAGGGTTGTTCGATCCAGCCCCCACCCCACCCTCCACTAGGCTTTTCTTGTATGGAGTCATACAGCTTCAAACGAGAGTATAACTATTGCCGATTATAATGCCACTACGCCCAGTGTTGTCTATGGTCAGACGGTAAAGCGCTCGACTCCGACTACTAAGTTCGTGAGTTCGAGTTCTCTCGGAGACTAGGCAACGGGCCATTTTTCGTTTTCATTTCATTTATTTGTTTTTCCACTTCAAGTACATTAACAATTTCAAGTTGACATATTTACAAAATAATGAGAAGTGAAAGGAAGTGCTACTAAAAGCCAAAGGGCTTCTCGAGAGAGCACTCCCTAAAATAAACATCTAATAACATAACGCAGAAAAAGGAAAGAAAGAAAGAAAGAAAGAAAGAAAGAAAGAAAGAAAGAAAGAAAGAAAGAAAGAAAGAAAGAAAGAAAGAAAGAAAGAAGGAAACAGTTTGCAGTTTAAAGTTGTGAGACGGTCTAGTTTTGCAGTTTCTTTCTCTTTAATATCTTCCTTGTTCTAGCTTTTATCGACTTCTCTGCGTTTCGACTTTTTCTTTTTTAATTAGGCTCGTTTTGTTAATCATATCTTACTGTATATTTCCGAATCAGGTCACTACACGCTGTTGCACGTATAGCCTATATCATCAAGTCGAGTAGACCCCCCCCCCCCAAAAAAAAGCGTTTTTTCGGTTGCAATTGGTAATAGTTTTATGAATATTTTCCCATTATGAGATGAAATTGATTCCATATTTCATGTAATTAGCATTTGATACGAAAGGTATCAATAAAGACAGAGCTCTCGGCGACATTAGTCGCCGAGAGCTCTGTCATTATTGATACCAAATTTGCCTACCTTCCCAAAGGAACTCTTGTTTTCGAAAAAAAGCTGCTCTGGTTGAATATTCATAAATTATCGACTTCAAAATACTTTTTTCTATTGTAAGTATCGAGTAATCCTCTTAGGGGGTATGTGTAAGCTTCTGCTAACAACAGGTGACCATTGTCCTTGTTTGATGGTGCGCTGATTTGTCAAAGCAAGCCAGCGGGTCCCTTAAGAGAGAGATCAAGTCTCTCTTCGCGCCTTTCCCTACAATCACGATCACACCACTGGTTCGAGGGGAATCTTCGCGGAGGATATTACCCTACGAATTTAGCAAATCGGAAAATATTTTTTTTTGGGGGGGGGGGGGGAGACAGTATAGACCATGTTACTGAAACGATGTGTTCAACTTGTGATGTGTATGCGGTAGGAAAGGGGTTGAAGTACTCATCTGACAAAAATGAAGAAAATTGAAGGTATTTCAGGCACCTTTTTGCAATATAGGCCTCACACCCCCATTAGAGTAATGTTCTTGAGCGTCAAATGTACGACCTCAAAAAAGTAGTACTTTTAACTCCGGCTTAGAGCAAATTTTGTCATGATAAATTGTACAGTGTTTAATGAAACTCCATGAATTTCAAAGAGAACGTGTCAAAGTGTGGATGTTGAAAATTTGGGGTGGATTGTAGGTGATTTAGACTGTTTTTGGAAATTCATATCCAAAAGTGACATTTCCTGTTATGTTGAAGAGAGCTAGGGGTGGGTTTACCGTATAAAAACTTCCACTCCTTCTAGATCAAAATATAAACGGTCATGGTATAAAAATTATGTAGTGCCACGATTGGCAAACTTCTCAGCTTTCATGTGAGGGGTAGCTCGATATAGCTGTGAACTTTGACAAGGCTGCAGGGGCCTCGAAACAAAGCTAGTTTAGTGTGTAAGTCAATGGAGAAATTATTAGGGGTGTGAGGCCTCAAAGAAATTAGTGGGGGGGGGGTGGCATTTTGGCAATGGACTCGGAAGTCTGACGACCCCGGCCCCACCCGAAATTTCTATGACCTGCTCCGGGTAGTACAGTAAGAATATGGTGAAATTCTTTTCAAGTTGGATTTAATGATGTCCATGTAGTTTCAAAAGCAGGCTTCAGAAACCGTCTCAGTCAGTCAATCTTACGCTGTGCTATTTTTAGAAAAAATGCAGTTTTTATAAGTAACAGGTAATCGTTACTCCATCAGGCTCCTAAGGGGCAAGGAAAAACAGGAAACAGGCTTGATGATATTCCGTCGAGTAAAATGTAACAGGACCTCAATTGTGCACCTTAAATTAGGCAAAAGCCAGGCATCGCCAGAAGTACATGCAGAGTTTGATTCTAGGGGTAACCAAAATTCTCGACGGTGGCTGCTTATTGATTGACATCACAATCGGAAAATTCAAAAGATGCAGAGTAGCTCTCATTTCTCAGTATGCAGAGAGAGTATACTGATTATACATTAGGCCTTGTATGCTTACCAGGATATGGCCTTGAGCAGTCAACTAGGGTTTCTATCTGAACGAAGAGCTAAAGACAGTTTTGGAGGGGTTAGAAGTAACTTAGTTGGGAGAATTGGAACTATCTGAGATGAGGAAATGTCCCCTTTGAGGTTAAACATGATTTCATGTTCAGGGCATTATTTGAACTAATCAAAGGAGGGTCGGATTTACAAATAAATCCCAAGTCATCTCTGGTGTCCCTCAGGGACCCTTACTCTTTTTAGTTTATATTAACGACTTGCCGACAAATATTCAATCAAGCGTCAGGTTATTTGCCGATGACTGTATCCTGTACCGTGAAATCAAGAACACAAAGGACACAAAAATTCTTCAAAATGACGCCGACAATCTGTGTCAGTGGGAATCAATCTGGCAGATGGGGTTTAATAAATCTAAGTGCTTTACAATGAGAGTTTCCCATAAAGCAAATCCAAATCCGCATTTCTACCAAATAGGTAATCACACTTTAGAACACGTAAATCACCATCCTTACTTAGGAGTTGAACTCTCTTCTAATATGAACTGGAAAAAATATAAACCAATTAGTATTCAAAACAAACCGGACTTTAGGCCTATTTAGGCGAAACCTTTCGCACTGTGACAAAGATACTAAGACTGCAGCGTACTTTGCTCTTGTTCGGCCCATTCTTGATAATTGCAGGGCGGTGTGGGGCCCCTATACTCAGTACGAAAAGAATACTGTAGAAAATGTCCAGAGGCACATGTGCTGCCAGATTCATCTTTAATAACTACAGTCGCCAATCAAGTGTTTCTGAGATGATTCAAGATCTTAAATGGGACAGCCTCGAAACTCGACAACTTAGGGCTCGTCTTGTTGTTATGTATAAAGAAACGCATGGATTACTTCCAAGCAATGTAGCTGATCATGTTATTGACCCGTCAAATCTTAATCGACGGACTACCCGTCATACTAGTGGTAGATACCTATACCATCATCCCTCCACAAACAAGCTTTGTTATCAGAAATCTCTCTATCCAAGGACTATCCCCTGCTGGAACCTGTTACCTGAACAGGTTCGCTGTGCCTCATCAGTGGACAGCTTCAAAAACCAGCTCTTGGCCCTTGAACTGAATCGTTATAGCTCAGTAGCGTGTTCAAAGGGGGGGGGGACCGGGGGGCACTGGCCCCCACCTCTGAAGCTAGTCGGGGGAAAATCTCTTAGTCGGGGGATTTAAGGGTTAGGGGAAGAGAAAAAGATTGAAGAGACACAGGGATGGCGCCAGGTGGGGACGGGGAGCCCCATCGGGGAGTCTCAATCGATACGATAGAGTATACAGGCAGTCCCCCGACGGCGCCTGAGAGAGGACAATTTCTCTAATAAGAACCCAAATTTTTCGGCGCGCTACGCGCGCTGTATACTTACTCCAGGATCTTCAGCAGTTCCATTCCACATTGCTAGAAAGCACATGTCCTGCCATCCTTACCACGAAACATGAAGGCAGAGAACACTGTTCATGTGGAGGTCGAAAATTTCATCGCATGTCGCTAAGCCTAGTTACTGTTCTCTAATGTGTGTCATGCGGTACGGTCAGTTTGTGAGCGACTCACGGACCAAAGTTTGGCTGTTTCATAGGGTAGTCCAAGTGTTTCGATAATATGTATGTTATCCCCGATATGGTCTAGAACCCCTACAGTTTTTCTTTTTTGTTTTCTTTATGTTCTTGATCACATATCTTTTTTGTGTAAGCCTACCAAAAATTTTCGCGCGCTTTGCAAATTCAAGTTTCAGATTCGAAAGAACACTATATAAAGTGCGCAACTCGGCTAATGAAGTATTAAGTGATATCATGTAAAATATGCCCTGAAATGGCATGGGATAATAAGTCATATCCCCTTGTCACCACCTCTTCGACAGAGGGGCTGTCGAAGCTTGGGGTGGCTGGCATGGCCCAGCCCTCTGAAAATTCTGTCGCCACCCATGATCTGTTTTCTTATTTTGGCTTTCAAAGGGTCATTTCTACAATGAAACCCAAGATTTCCGGTACGCTTTGCCCACTCTTCTACAGTTCTGTTACTTATAGCTAAATATAATACAAACCATTTCCACCTTTTCAAGTAACTGAAGAAGTAGAATTCATGAATTTATGTAAAAGTTGGGAATTTCACCTCATTTCACGTTATTCAGTCAATGTTCTCTTGGGTCTGTTGTGCGATACGGCTATAGTGACAAGAGGAGAGAAGTACAATGTAAGTTATGCCCGATAGGGACCAACTGCCCGGACAATTGACCTTTATTAGCTTTTAATAATTATACCGATTCTTTTTAGTGAAGGATAACCCAAAACATTTTCGCTCGCTTTGCAATTTCACACTTTAGATTTTGGGGAAAACATTAAATCAGCCCCGAAACTACGTTCCTCTAGTATATACACCCATTTTTATGAAATATATGTCCCGCAATGGCATGGTTTAGTACACAGATTTTCTTCAGATCCCTCCTCACCATCCCCTTGACGGCATCGGGGCTATCGGGGCTTCAGGTCGCTGCCTCCGCCCGTCTGGTCACCTGTCGGGCAAATCCTGGCGCCATCCCTGGCACTCAAAACTTAGAAGTAGCCTACAGAATGATATTAGAAGAGAATTTTTTTTTTTCATTTTTTGGTCGTTTACCAAAGGATAGAGCTCTTCCAATTGTCCTCCAGTGAATAATCAGACAGGATGCTATCAATATCAATATCTGTCTCATATGGTGCAGGTAGGCCTACTATCATTAAGTTCCCTTCGCCCTTCGCGCTAGTCACTTTAACCATCTGTAATGGTAAACTATATAGGTTTAAGGATGAAACAGCGCTGTTAACTTTTGCGATCATCTCAAGCAGCCTTCTTGACTGGCCTCGTGATCTTTAACGTAGTCCTGTCAATGTATGTGACACATACTGTAGCAGCCTTCAACGCATAGAGGATAACCTGAACTCTCCGTCACTGACACCGAATTTTAAAAAATCTGAAACAAACGAAACCTGATCAATAAGGCCTCTAGAACCAATTTAGGGCGGTCTTATTAGCTTATGTTGCAGGAGCTTCCGGGGGCTTCGCCCCCTGGACCCCCACCGCGGCTCTGCCCCTGGACCCCACGCGTGCAAACTCGCGTTTCGCGCTCGTGGTGCACCTTCGATGCACTTGTCACACCCCTCCATGTCAGTCGGGGGAATCACAGGTTGTGCCCCCCCCCCCCCACCTTCGAAAACCTGCACACGCCACTGTTATAGCTAGTTTACTTTTTATCGTCCGACTCCCTTAGCCCTAGTTTAACAGCACGAGATAGCCTTTTCTGACGTTTGTGCTGGCTTTGAAAGAAGAAGAAGAAGAACGTGGGGCCCTGACAGCTGGGCTGTATCCGAGTCCGCCTAGCCCGATTTTGATCCAATTACAGTTCAAGTGTCCCCAATTCCAGGCCACCGAGTCCGGCCATTTGACAATGTAGCATATCATACACATGGCTTTTATACTATTTTTTAAATAAAAGTTGATTAAAACATCATTTTTAAGGGTAAACTTCACAGTCTGGCCCATCCTGTATTTCAGTTGGTTGTGTGACCACTTATATACTGAAGTGTATGTCTACCAATAACAATGTAGCCTTAAGTATAACAGCTCACTTTTCTGGACTCGGCTGGAATTGGCTCCGAGTCCGAGTCCAGCTGCATTCCATTCAGGGGCACTTCCTTTTCCGGGACCTTTCATTCCGGTCCAATTCCGAGTCCAGTAAAAAAACGTAATCGAGTCCTGAATTGAGTCCAAGTTCAGATTCGGGCGTTACAGCTCTGGATCCGGCGCATGAACCCATGGGGAGGCCCCCTGAACACTTATTTCAAGCTGGGTTTTTTTTTTTTTCAAAAAAAAAGAACTTTTTTGCATACACTTGTACACCAGCACACCTACCAGGCTAAGGAATACACATACCACGTCTCCCGATAGACGTCTCCCAAATTATGATATCCAACATTGGGGCCCTTAGTATGGGGAGCTCTAAATTAAGTTCAAACGGAGTCTTCGAGTCCCATTAGCCCTAAAAGAATATGGTATCCCAGCTTCCCATGCTTCCGGCCTGCATCCATGATTCTATATACCAATTCGATCGTGGATGAATAGCTATAAAATTCGACTAGTGCTCAGTGGTAGCGAGGACAGAATGTACTTATCACTGCCAATCCTGAACCTGTAACCTCCATTTAATGTCCCCAAAGACGGACGAAGTGTATGCTACTGCTCAGCAGCTGAACCGAATGTGCCAAAAGCGCCGTGAGACATGATCATACATGTATGATCGTGTGAACATGTATGACTGTGTTCAAATTTTTAACTGCATGTTTCATCTTTCCAACAAATGTTCAAAACGTCTGAAAACATTTTGGTCTATTCTTACCAGTTTGCCCAAGATGTATGGTCGGTGTAAGAGAAATCGTCGCCTAAACTTGCGTATTACTCGATTATAGGGATTTTTAGCAAAATGAACAATTAAGACCGACATTTTAAGTCCAAGAAGTTTTGGACTATGTTATATGGCGAATGAAAATTGCGCATACATACAAGGTGCGGCCAGGGGAGGCGCCAGGGTATTTTGATAGGGGGCCAAGCATGAGGTGAGTGATTGCCGTCCTGGGGGAGGGGTCTAGGGGCCTTCCCCCAGATGTTTGTTAGGCCCCCAAAATTTTGTGTGTCCTAAGAAAATGTGTAAGAATTAAGGACGGCGATCAATGCCGTGACCCCCCCCCCCCATTTGATACCTAGGCCCCCTAAAAATTTCATTCTAGCTACGCCCCTGGTTTTTGTACCGATAACTGTTGTAAATCATAGCCACCCTGTTAAGAAAAAATATCAGCGTGCATTTTTGCTTAATTTTGGGTCAAAAATTCATTTTTCTTAGTCCCCAGACCCCTGGATACCTTCTTGTTTTCTAAATCGCTAATAATATGTATCAGATATAGGCCTACCCCAGGCCTCCACTTCTTCTTTCGCTTCCTCCTCTCTTCTCTTTCGTTTTTCGTTTTCTTCTTTTTCCCTCTTCTTTTCCTTCTCTTTCCTTCTTTTCTTGCAAATGATAGGGGTGGTCCCCTTTCCCCCTGTGGCGCTGCCCCTGGGTGCGGCATAGTTCTGTGAAACAATGTCATACATTTGTATGACGAAGTGCATGGACAAATGTAGGATTGTGTAGGTGTAGACGGGATCGGACAACTTCCTAAGTCGAACAACCAACCAGAAACGCAAACTCTCCTTTTTTTGAACTATGGTACGCAGTGTGGTTCCACGGGGATTTGATCAACGGACCTTTCAAATGTCAAGCAAAATACTCAACCACTTAGTCAACTCTATAACCTTCAAAAGTTTCTGTACGTTTCATTGTTTCAAAATACGTTTCCTATTTGCCTTAAAGATTTTGGTATATTACTTCGAACATAAGCGCACTTGAAAAGGATGAAATGATACAAGGCCGTAGCCTGCGGGGGAAGGGGACAGTCCCCCCCCCCTGAGATTTCCAAACCCTAAATGGAAAATTAGCCTACTTGAAAAAAATAGTGAAAATATCAAACTCCATTTTATGTTTTAAGGCCCTCAGAACCTGGGAAATAGTATTAAAAGGTTCCTTTCCTCACAAATTTTCTCTGGGAGGTCCCCGGACCCCCGTCGCAGACGTGTTCAAATGCGAGTAACTCGCACTGACGAATATGAATTTCCACCCTCATGCATGGTGCCACAACATAGCTGAAGTCCATATGTTTCTCACGGACGCAAGAGCATGCTTATGTAAAATAGCCTATGGTTGCCTTGCTAAAATCAGTGAGTTTGTACAATACTCGGTGTCCTCTTTTTTCCTCTTTTGTACAAACTGATTTTACTTAATACGTTTTTCAAGTTAATAAACTTTATTTCTTCTTGAATTCTTAGTTTCTAAAGCATGAAGTCTCGAGAATGTTTAGATGCAACTTTGCTGGTCTAGAAAGTGCCATTTCCGCCAATCTGAGAGGCACTTTTGACAAAAAGTACACCTACACGCTACCAGCTACCAACTGATGGTAGCCTTTCAAGTAGCGCACAAAGAGGGGAAAGGTCCCCACCAGGTCGTCGGCTGTGGCATTGCATCATGATGTGTCACAGCCAACAAACCCTTAATAATAAGGGTTTCCAAAATATGTAATACATTCAAAGCTTTGTCAAAGATATTTTGTATCCAAGCAACCTTACTACAATGAAAAATTCTCAAAAGTGTGGGGCCTTGAACAGTACTCCCTCCTTACACCCATTCAAAAAGAAAATAGGCACTAAAAGTGAGAATTTTTAGACATGTGACCAGTTCAAAGCCCTCCCAAAATAGCACCATTTTGCATCTTAGCCACCTTAGTTCTTATACACTCCAACCCCATAGAAAAAAGACACTCTATAATGAATTTTCTAAACATGAAGTCAGTCCAACGCTTTTCAAAGACAGTCCAAATTCGCACCGAAGCGACCTTACATATTAAATTTCACGTCCTCCATTTAGACATGTCCTCTTAAAGGGAAATATTGCGTTTATCTGGCTTTTTACTGAATCTATCCTCGTTTACGTGCGATGGGGTCCCGTTCGACGAAAGAGAGGTAACTAAGAAAAACATTCTACCCTCCGAGCACTAATTAACGATTAATTAACCTTTCTGTAACAACTTATAGATTTGTTCACCCAAACAATTATGCATGCAAAACCACACCTTCATCACCCTGATTTGAAATCCACCAATCAAATCATTTCTATCACATTGCGTCAGACAATAACAAACGCCTTCTACAGCATGTACAAAAAGTTCGGAAAATACGAACTAAGTACAGTACAGTATATTAGTGGGAATTATTACTACATTATGGCTGTATTACTGAACCAGGGAGTTTCTGTATGACAGCCTAACGGGACTACCGTTATATTACAGTAGGTGGTCTTATCACCTCCCTGGTATACTATACACAAAGTTACAGGTATTGCGTAATTCGAGTTGAGCCCTTGAGCCTTAGCAGGTTTGACTTACTTTCGAAACAGCCGGATGTAAAAGAGACTGTTGGTGCTTCGACAATGGTACAAATGAAAATTTTACGAAACTGTGATGCCAGCGGTTGCCACTTGTCCAAAACAAAAGAAATATGCAGGGCCTACAAGTCTTTCGCAGATAAATTAACACGATTGTCTGATTGTAGTGACTCTCATGTAAAGACTAATAACGCACACTCACAGTGAACCAGGGAGATGACGCTGCCTCTCCATGTATGAGTTTTGAATTCCAATATCTTGTATACAGCACGGGGTGGTACAGGTGGTGGTAGTTTGTTGTGAGCAGGGTCGTTGGAATTACGGTAAGCAAGGTCAACACGTATTGCGTAATCGGTGTATATATGACCCGATATGACCACTCTTCCTAAATGAATATGCAGCAGTACGAACGTTGCATAATGGGGGCGAGGCTTATCGTTCTATAATGAGCCCGTTAGATACAAAAATTGCTGCTTCTTTCTTTTCATATTTCGCAAGATTAGTGTTGATCTGCTGCAAGGTATTTGTGTTCCAGGTTTGGAAAGGGTAAAAGACCACAATGGGATTAAACTAGAGTCACGTCGTGGTATTTTTTCAAACGCAATATTTCCCTTTAAATCCCCCCCCCCCATTATGGCGGCGCTGGGTGACAATGAAAGGAACCGCCTGGGTGCCAACTATCCTACTTACGCCACTGGACGCTGTCATGGACTGCCCCCTAGAGATTTCGTCCACATGCTCCAGCCCTGTGATAGCCTCACCTTTGTATCTTAAAACCTTTCGAAATCATTTTTTTTTAAAGGGGAAGAGAAACACAAGGAGCCTGTAAGGGGACATTCAACAAAAAAATTATAAATAATATTTAATTAAAACTTCTCGCAACTTGGTCATAAATTGGAAACTCGGGAAAAGCATGACTTTTTTCCTCTGCACAACTTCGGCACTACAGCCAGTTGAACACTAACTGAGGTTCGCCTTTAGACCTTTCAGCCTTACTTGTTTGATCAGATATCGATATACCTTCGAATTCAATAATTATCGACTTTTAACGATCCGGGCGGGTTATTTTTTCCAGGACGAGTGGACAATTTCACATCCGGAGTGGACAGGTTCACATCCGGATGTTAAACACTACTATGGTTATTTTCTTTACTATATGTAATGTTTGATGGCTTTCCTTTTAGCAGCCTTTCTGATCTTGATCTTTTTGAATTGAATTCCACTGATATTTCTCATCCAAGTAATGAAGATCTGCTCAGGCATTGTAATGACTTCAGGTTCCACACATTTCAACATACGGATTATAACACATTTGATCCTGAACAAGACATGGATGCTGACAACTATTTCTTCCATGGCTTTCAAGTAAATTGCAATTATTATACAGATGCACAATTTTTGGATAATTTCCGAACTTGCAAAGGCCTTTCTATTGTTCATTTCAATTGTAGAAGCTTGCATGCAAATTTTTCTGCACTGCAAGACTATTTGAGTGGGTTAGTTTACAAGTTTGATGCTATTGCTATCAGCGAAACCTGGTTAAGCGACAATAGTGAATATGCTCTGTTTCAATTAGATGGTTATGATGTACATTTTGTAAACCGCAAGGGTAAAAGAGGGGGAGGGGTCGCAATTTATATCAAGCAAAGTTTAAGCCACAACGTTGTAAAAAGTATGTGTGCCAATATTGATGGTACCTTGGAATGCATTACCGTTGAGGTAATGGCGCTGAGCAGGAAAAAGATTTTTATTAGCTGCATATATAGACGACCGGATTCATCAACTGATGTATTGATTGATTATATAGATAGAATGTATTTACAAAGGCAGAGTGATGTTTACTTATGTGGTGATTTTAATATCAATCTACTCGAGTATGAAAATCATGCTGGTACAAAACAATTTGTCGACCATATGTTTAGTCTTGGGATATTTCCATTAATTGATAGACCAACACGTGTGACATATCACTCGGTCTCTTTGATCGACAACGTTTTTACAAATGTTTTGAATACCAATTTTAATAGTGGTATTTTACTAAATGATATTAGTGACCATTTACCTGTTTTTATGGTAACAGGAGACTTTGAAACTAGAAAAAAGAAAAACAGCTTTAAGCTTGTTAGGCAAAGAAGTGACACCTGTGTCTCTAACTTCAACTTGGTCAAGTAAACTGGGATCCAGTATTTTCTGGAACCGATGTTGACATGGCCTATAATTATTTTATATCCACCATAAGTAATCTTTATAATGAGTGTTGTCCAATTATTAAATTGTGTGTCAAAGAAAACAAGTGTGATAAGCCATGGATGACAACTGGATTAAGAAATTCTTGCGAGAGAAAGCAGAGATTATACAGGAATTTCATCAGGAAAAGATCTCTTAACTCTGAAAGGATGTATAAAACCTACAAAAATAAATTATCACTAATACTTAGGTAGTGTAAAAGGGATTATTATAAAGAACTTTTGTATGTTCATAAAGGTAATATGAAAGAAACATGGAATGTGCTAGATCGTGTTATTAATAAAAATACACACATCATAGTGACCTTCCTGATGTATTTGTAGATAACGGAAAAGATATTCAAGGCAAAGACATACCTGATGGATTCAACAATTTTTTTGTGAATGTTGGACCAAGCTTGGCCTCTACAATCCCAGATCAGGCTGGATCTGTGTATGATTACCTGGATCATAACAACCTTTGCTCTATGTTTTTAACTGATACTTTTGAAACTGAAATTCTTGAAATTGTTAAAAATTGTAAGAGCAAAACTTCAGTTGATTATAATGATTTGAGTATGTCCCTATTAAAAGAAATAATTAAGTATGTGATCAAGCCCTTCACACGTATATGTAATTTATCATTTTCGACTGGTATATTTCCAAACAATATGAAAGTAGCCAAGGTAATGGAGATATACATTCTTTTAGTAACTACAGACCAATATCATTGTTACCTCAGTTTTCAAAGGTGCTAGAGAAGCTATTTGAGAAGCGGATGGACACCTTTATTTGTAAATATAACTTACTTAATGATTCTCAGTACGGTTTCCGATCTGGTAGGTCTACATCTATGGCATTGCTACAACTTACTGAGGAGCTCACGTGTGCATTGGATTCAAAACTGTCAACTGTAGGGGTATTTATTGACTTAAAGAAAGCATTCGACACAATTGACCACCATTTATTATTTAAAAAAGTTAGAGTACTATGGATTCAGTGGAATCGTTCATAAGTGGCTAACGAGTTACCTTTCAAATAGGAAACAATATGTGCAAGTTGGTTACATTAATTCTAATACTCGGGATATGGGGTGTGGTGTACCACAGGGGTCAATCTTAGGACCAAAACTTTTCATCTTATACATTAATGATATCTGCTCAGTTTCACAGATTATGAAATTTGTTCTCTTCGCTGATGACACCAACCTATTTTGTTCTCATCGCGATATAAGTACGCTTTGCACATTAGTTAGTACAGAGCTACAGAAGTTAAGTATCTGGTTCTGTGTAAATAAACTTTCACTTAATGTTAACAAAACTCATTTCATGATCTTTTCTAACTCTGTAACAAATTCGAATGTACAGGTTCACATAAATGGTAGATGCATCGACAGGGTTACACATACTAAATTTTTAGGTATCTTCATAGATGATAAATTAAACTGGAAGCCCCATATTAGTCATTTGACAAAGAAATTATCAAAATGCAATGCTGTTATAAACAGAGCTAATAAGGTGTTAGATAAACAGGCACTCTTAACATTA
Source organism: Holothuria leucospilota (assembly GCA_029531755.1). Taxonomy (NCBI): domain Eukaryota; kingdom Metazoa; phylum Echinodermata; class Holothuroidea; order Aspidochirotida; family Holothuriidae; genus Holothuria; species Holothuria leucospilota. Next base: position 26,820,450 of record CM055978.1, read on the forward strand.
TATTATGGGCTTTTCCATCCCTGTTTAAACTATTGTATTGAAGTATGGGGAAACACATACAAATCCAATCTTAATCAATTATACGTAATGCAAAAGAGGGCAGTTCGGATTTTGGCTAATGCTAATTATTTAGAACATACTTTACCTCTCTTTTATAATCTGAGTATACTTCCATTAGAACAACTAGTCAAATTCAACACTCGGATTTTCATGTACAGAGCATATCATAAGTTTCTGCCACCAAACTTGCAAATTTATTTTACCGCCTCACATTGTATTAATTATTAACCAGACACAAAAATTATTTTCATCTAAGATTTGCCAGAACTAAGAAAAACCAATTTTGTATGTCGGTTTCAGGGGTTAAGCTTTGGAATTCCTTTTCTCAACACCTAACAGGCTGCAAAACTATGAAGAAATTTAAAAAGATGCTAAAAGAACAACTGTTAACATCCTTTTCACAATGCAGATAAAAGGTTCACTTTCTCTAGTGTAACTCATGAATTGTTCCCAACTATTTCCTTGTCATTGTGTTTTTATTGTGTTGTAATCTGTGAGTTGTATTTTGTGTTGTAATTGACTGTTTGTACGTATTATCTTTTTTAAGTTAAGGGGAAAATTAATTAATAAATATTTATACTTCCTTTTTTCTCCTTTTCCATGCAATGATGTTGATCAACTGCTTTAAACTATTCAAATATTCATGTCATTATCTGTTCATTGCTGGAATAAATAAATTGAATTGAATTGAATTGAATTGAATTTCACTTTTTTTTAACCTAGGGCCCACGGTTTTCCTCTTTGTAAATGCTGAATTCCTCTTTCTTCTGCTTTATAAGTGGCAAAGTCCGTTTTCTTAATTTAGGCATCTTCCAAAGTTCATATTGCTCCTCAAAAGCTGTATAAAACCTCAAACTTCCATTTTTAAAGGATATGCCGGAATACAATGCTGTACTGAACAATACTTACGGTGTAGTACAAAAAATACTCGGTGGATCGAATGCGGTTATAGGGTTTTGTGGAGGGACTGTTTCGTCATGATTTTATTCCGCGATTCTGTGATTTACTTTTACATAATAGAGAGGGTCATTATGCTTTTTACGATGTTATTTCAAACATTTTATCCTTTCATTTATTAAAACCACTCAGATAACTTATATCAATTATTTTGATGGTAATTTTCTGATTTATTTTTGCAACTTTTTTCAATACTTCGTTTTCCGTTTTCTAATGCCAATTCCGCGATTTCCGCGGAAACTCCGCTTCTCGAAAAACCTTGGGCACTAACCTTAATGCTTACCTGAGCATGATGATTATTCATTTTTCATTAATTCAATGGAAATTTCCGAAAATGCCCCCATTCGTCCTGGGAAAAAATCCGCCCGCCGGGCAGGTATGGTATTCAAAAGTAGCCTAAGCATGCGTGCAGTGAGCTACTTTTACATGATAGTCGGTGGCTACCGTTTCAGTGATTTTACCTAATAAACGTTTTACAATTCACCTTTTAGGAAAAGCGAAATTTTTTTTTTACACATGAAAACACAAAATAAATGGTTAGAAACAACTTGAAGGCTATGGCAACTACCGTTTCCAGCAATTTACTAGGTATTTTGGCAAAAACAGTTTTTTACGTGGACTAGCTAGGCCTGATGATGGCTCCCCGCTTAGATACTGTCACATTTTTTTCAGTGGCGTGTAAGCAGGCTTCCGAAGGTGGGTGGGGGGGAGGGCACAGCTTGTAATTCCCCTGCCGGAGTGATATGGAAGTGTGGTGTAACGGGAGTGGGTGTGACAAGTGCACCGAAGGTGTAGCACCGGAGCGCGAGCCTTGCACGCGTGGCGTGGGGACCAGGGAACAGAGCCCCCGAACTTCCTCGAACATGGGCGTCCGCAGAAAAAAAAATCAGGGGGCAAAATTTTTTAGGGGGCCAAACTTTTTCATGGGAAATATTTTATCCCAAGAAAGAGTTTAGATGCTACTTTCACACAGTGTTGACAAAGGCGTAGCCAGGAATTTGTCAAGGGCCCGGGGGAGCCCATCGACAGACTCTCAGCGCTCCGCGCCACCATGAGTTGGCGCGGAGGGCAAGAAAATTTTGGCCCCAAATGCTTCCCAGATCGCTGGAAATGGCACTTCCAAGGCCTATCATTGCCGCATATAAAAAGGGGAAACACTAGCAATATCGTAAATATAAACTTCAAAAAGTACCAAAAAATATGCGGGAGGGGGGGGGGGCTGCTGGGGCCTAAGTGTTGATATTTTTATTCAATTCCTGTTTTGAGAGTAGAAATTCACACTGAGTGATCTGTTAAGAAATGTTGATGTTATATTTTCTTCGTTTTTTTATTTTTTCTTCGTTTTTGATTTTCCAGGGGGGCAAGTGCTCCCCTTGCCCCCTCCCCCTCCGGACGCCTATGTCCCCGAAGTTCTTGCATAACTAAATAAGACTGCAGAAAATTGGTTGCATAGGCTCTATTGGTCAGGTTTTATTTCGTTTCATATTTTGTGAAATTCGATGTTAATGACTGAGAGTATAGCTTAGTTAGAATCTAATAAATGAACTTCGAAAACATACCCATGAAACGAACATTTCTTCATATATTTTAATTTGACCGATTAAACAGTTGGTTTTCTCGTTGTCCCGTAAGTGGACATAACAGTAGTAGCGTCGTTTACACACTTATTACTTCAACACGCTATACTCCTTAGCAAAATGGCTATTTCAGGTGCATTAACCTAAATAATTGCACAAGGAAAATCCATAGTCTAAGGTAGCTTTAGGGTTCAAAGACTGCAAGAGGTACTGACGCAAGCGCAGTACTTAGCGTCAGCGGAGAATAAAGTAGTCTTTAAAACTAATCAGGTTGCACCTCATCGACCTGATCATTCAGCCGCATACAACTGACACACATTTTGCATATATTCCTAATAGCGAATGGACCGACCATAATCCTTATATCGTTGCGGGTGTAGGAATTCGTCATAGGTGTGATTCCTTGGGGCTGTACAGGACCAAAGCCGACCTCGGCCCGATCGAGGTAAACACTGAGGTCAGAAACTTGGCATTCCGAATGCCCAAGGTTGCAGCCTAACCCCACTCTTAAACTCAACTGACTAGAATGTGTCTAGTACCATGCGTGGGTCGCCGGTATGAGAGAATATTCAGCATCCCAAACACCCCAGATTGTAGGAAAGTGCATTTTAAGCCACAAGGTGACAAGACGAATTTGTCAGTGCAGTTCTGCTACAGTGACATTTTTCATCCTGTGCAGCCTACAAGGCAGGCTGTCATCAGCAACTATCGGGAGAAATTCTGGAATTGCCATATCCCAAGAATGCAGGAAATCACATTCAAATTTCTAAAAGACTAACTTGTCACTATTTTGCATCTACCTACTCTCTGCAGAGAATTTTATTTTACTCCCTGTGTCATTAGATCTCTACTTGATGCTGTTCTATGAAATTGTACACTCCGAGGGCGTTCGTGGAATCAGGGCGGTACAGACTCAAGGTTAGGCGCAAGTTAGAGGCCACCAGCAAAGTCTGGGACAAAAAAAGGAGGAATAAATTCGCAGAGATTAGCTTGCACAGAACGCCCGTATAGAAGATATTTGACATCCTAAACACGCTGTAATACATCAGATCGCACTCTCCGCCGTCTTGACAATTTGTCCACCGCAGTTGTGCTGCTTCATCCTGTATCGTACCTACCCTATGTAAACTGTTATTACAGGCTACCGAAAGAAAATAAATACTTGGGTCACGGGCCGGATATCGATACTGACTGATGTCTTACGGGTGGGGACGGGGAACTCAACTGGCTCAGTGATGTACGGAAAAGTTAAGAGTTAACGACAAGTTAATACGACTCGGTTGAATAACTTAAGTTTTGGGAGCATCTTCTGTCACTTCAATCTCCCTCTCTCATCCCCTCTGGCGATTTATTTTTCCCCGAGTGGCCACGGAGGTGGGGGTCTGTGCCTCCCTGTCCCCCTTTAAACACACTACTGTATATTGCTTGGGGAAGGGTCAGGGTGGGGAAGATTTCACCTTATGATGCTATTGTGACAGGAATCATCAAACTTATTTCGGGCTCTGATGTGCACGCCGTGAGGGACCAGGTGTATTGTGTATGGAACACTGGGATTAACGAAATATTCATAATTTAATTTTTTGAACTAATCAGAGGCAAGATAGTGTCTCATTGCAAGTAGAATTATATTGCCAGGTAACCCAACCTGTAAATGGATAGCAAGCCTTCTATGCATAGTTCTTTCAAACAAACAGACAAGATGCCAAGGACAATCAATCTCTTGTAATAATTTATGGGCAAAAAACTGAAAACTGAAAACACCAAGAGGCATTTACATTCAATACATCAGTTTAATTGGGCAATCAAGTTTTAACTTTCTGTACAGCCACTATCATGCATTCAAATTTTTTGCAAATGTGTACACAAATATATTACATTTGTACATTCACCTACCATGCAAAATATTCCATAAGGTTAATATGAAAAGCTAAAATGTATTATTTGCTCTATATGGGCTACAATAAATACTGCTTGAAAAGACTACCTCTTAGAAAATTACTTGTATAGGTGTATCAACTACAGCATAACTCTATTGTACACAGGTAATACCAAATGGCATAGCTATTTGGGGAGAAGGGACTTGGTCCCCATTTCCCAGTGCAAAATTTAAGAGTGACCAAATACACCACTCCTTCATGTATTTGAAGCTTACCTCATGAAATGGTGGCATCTCCCTCAATCTACCCCTCTCACACTCACCCATAAGAAGTTTCTAACTATGTCACTGAAGAACACACTTACCTATTGCCTATTCCTTATGAGAACTATAAGTCTAAGGAAAGCGTTTACAAAATGGTCCTAACATTTGTTCCCATATAACATCTTCTCCTGGTTAACTCTTTTCTGCAAACTGATTCCACTTTTATTTTCTGTCATGTTAATGACTTTCACACTCACAATTATTAGCACTTACCCTTGTACCTGTAGCACAGTACCCCCTCTGTGACTTTTGCTTGCCTAAAACAAGGCCTTGTGGTTGGAAGGCGTGACCAGTGTACAGACCAGCAATTAAATATCTAGAATTACTGCCACTTGTGCTGATCCAGGAACCTTTACCAGACTGATCATGGATGAACACTGGCAAGATTTGTTTTTCTTTTTTAACTAGTGCTCGGAGAGTTACCAGACAGGGGTGTACTCATTGCTCCCAGTCTTGCTCCAGGGACTGCCAGCTTATGTGCCCATCCCATGAACATGAGCATACCCCTAGTCTTTAGCCACTTCCCAAAAGGCTGGGAGGGAGAGGGATGACCCTGTCTCTGTAACACTGCTGGACAATGTGAACCAAACAAAGTGGACAATTCCTGAATCTGAAAACTTCCTGTGTGGGAAACTTCCTGAGACAGACAACCAGACTAAAACCGAAATATAATTCTCCAATTTTATCCTCCGTGTCAATCACTGCAAACAGATATGCTGAACCAGCAAATAGTAGTTACCAAAACTTTTCAAGTGGTAACCACAGGGATTTGATCTGGGAACCTTTGGCATGAAAGGCAGTGCACTCAATACCCAAACCAACTCCACCCATTAGGGCAAGAAGAAGAATTTTTCAAGCAGACACTACAGTCTATACACCATTCCATCTAAAGGATGATCAGAAAGCATTCCCAGTCTTTTGCCACTTTGTAAGTATGAAAAAATTCTCACATGTATGACCAAACTTAATTTTCAACCTTGCAGTCTGAATTACATGTAATTTGCACCTGCAGAGAAGTATAATATCTGAAATTAACATGCACAAACAAAGTAAAGCTACTTACTAACAATCTTAGCTAAATGTAAATCTTAAAAAGCACACTAACATTTCCGAGGAAAGTTACAAGGCACAAGTAACACACAACTTAAGTAGTAAAATTTGTCACTTCAAATTATTATTACTTTTGATACCTTGAATACATAAATGAAGGCTGCATAATCCATTTGCATGGAAACATTTTCTGTAGACACTTAATATCTGCAATATTTCAGTAATTCTACATAAGATTCAAATTAAATGCAAAGTTATGAAAAGAATTAAATGAACTTAATAGAATTCTAACATAATAGTTTCAAATAAATACAGCTTTCTCAAATCATGATTAACTACTTCGTAGAAATAAGGAAGATCCTACTTCACAGTCAACTGTTTGAAAATGTCCACAGTAGAGTATATGTTGTCTTTGCATAATGTCCCAAGGTGAGAGATACTTTGGTGAAGTCCCAATTTGTCAATCTATTTTTAAATACTGATTAAGAAGAACCAGAAGGAACCATCTCAACTCTCCTTAAAGTTACATATCTGCTATGACTGTTCACCACATAAACAGCACACAACTCATTGCAAACAGTCTGAAAGCACACTAGCTGAGCCTGACAACCACATGGGACATAATGGTACATGCAAAACAATTAAGGAGATTTTAGGATGTTATCCTATAGCACAAAGTGATAAACCGAAACTCTGAAGTCACACCATGGCTAAAAGCTCTACTTATATTACTGTACTATCAGTATACAAAATAATGTTACAAGAAAGGCCATTTTCTAATTCTACAACAGAAATTTTTCCGCTTTAATTTGCAAAATTAGGAGTAAACAATAGCTGCCTCAATAAAATTTTGCCAAACATATGATAAATTAAAATCCAAACATTAGCCTACTACACATTCTATGCAAATAAAGTTGCCATATGGTAAACTTAAAGGGGATGTAGCATCAACCCAAATATATTTAGTAATATCCCTATATATTTAGCCACAACTGGTGACTGCATTGACATAAAGTTAAACAGCAGCATCTTTCTGATTGGTCAATGATGACCTGTGCAGATGTAACCAGCTGCCCAGGATAGCAGTCAGCTCATGAACAGTAGTGTGAGGATATGACCTTGGGCAATTGAAACTCAAACATGCTATTGTAGCCTTGTATAAGAGGTGCACTAGCCAGGTGGTTTATGTTTATATTGTAGGAGGGGCTACAGGTAAACTTCAAAGGGAAAAGTTTTACTGGCTGAAGCGAGGTTTGTTAGCCTTTAAACAGAAATTACCTAATAGGATATCATCTGGATAAGTTGGGGTACATGTGTTGATATTTTCTGTATGTGTTATTAGTTACATCAACACATCTGTACCCTACCACCACTGGCATTCGAAACATTACGTACATATACTACACACTATATATAATAAGACAAGGTAAGACATTTCTCGAAAAAACAGAGAATTAGGAAGAACTGGCTGGCAGTGAAGTGCGACTTGGGCCTAATTCTTCTCAGTTTTTATTCTTATTTTTTATTTTATTTTCTCACCTTTTCTTACTGTTTAGAATTTATCTTATGCACAAAGTTGCACCCAAAGAGGTGTTGGATATTCTGCTGGAACAGATGACATGATCGACCAAGTCTTTTGAGGTTCGTGGTAAGGGAAAGAGTGTAAAAATAGGCCAAGATTCGTGCTTTGTACTGAGAAATGTCTTACCTTGTCTTATTATATAGTGACAATCTTCCTTATCAGCCTTGAGAAAATATTTGAAACAGACTCACCGACAAAGCTGGATGCAATTTTACCCTTACAAGACTGATATGAAGATAGTATTTATTACTGTCAACAACTGCTGTATATCTGAAACAGTGATTCTTAATCATTGTAAGGGTAAGGGTCAAAGAGAAACACAATGCAAAAGGCAGGTCTGTACTTCCAAATTGTCACATGCTATTATTAAGGCTAGAAGAACCAGATGTAGTCATCCCAAGGTTTGCTCTTCCAGGCCAATCACAGACATAGCTCGGAGTAACAGTATTAAACTTTCACAGTTTTATAGTGCTATACTGAAGTATAAACCAACCTTGGCTTTTAAGGGTAAGGGAAGCATTCAATAAACACTAGATATCAATCAAGACAACTTGACATTATCAGTTGAGCAAACTGGAAGGGAAAGGATTTAGTGGTGACTTAAAAATAACTTAAAATAAATGTCAACATGGATTTTTGCACTTTTCCCCACTCTGTTACATTTTCTTCTGAGATGAAGACTTTTTTCAAAAACAGCATCAGTTTAAGGTCTGTGGACATGTAAATGTCCTACCTACCAATCTGATGTAAAAAGCAGTAAAAATATTAAAAATAGTCACAATTCCCATCAAATATTGACCATTTTACAAGACAATTACAATTTTTGCACTTCCATTATGAATAAACATAAGTTACATATGCAAATTTATGATGTGGAAAGAGGGACTCATAAGATATGTGTTATGTTATCCTTTGTTTGTTTAACCTTCACTCCAAGGACAGTTGTAATGTTGGCATACCCTGAGGGGCCTTTTGGGAGTAGCTATTGACTACTTTGAAAATGTCCATATTAAACACAAAACTATAAAACTTAGCTGCTATTTAATTAACATAATAAAGGATTAACAAAAGAAATAGAGATACTGTGCAACACTCCACATCACAATTTCTGCATAGCAAATGAGAAATCTCAGAATTGGCCAAACTTTGAAGAAGCATATCTTGAAAACAGTAAAAGATATTCAAATAAATCCAGCAAACTTTTCAAAAGGTGATCTTAATCTACCACTGTTGAATAAAACAACTATTTGAGTTACATGTCCACAGACCTTTTAGAGACTGCAGGTGAGGGCAGCAGGTATGAATCACTGCTTTTTTATACATCAGCTACTTCTGTTTCCAGAACATGAGTTTTCAGGATTCTGACATGAGGGTATTACAAAGCAGCAACTATATTCTCACCTTCTGTTCTGGAAAGTATTTTTAGTATTTTAGATAAAACAGGGCAGTGATGTGTTCTCGGTTGATTATTCTCCTTGATGTCATAATTCTAGTCAAAGGACTGTTCCAGAAGAGGACAGAAGTGCTGTAAAAGGAAAGTTAGCAGCAATGTGATTATCACTGTTGATGCTTTGAGATTGAAGGAGCAAATAGTACAAATATTGTAGTTACATTTCACTACTGGCATTAATAAAATTAACAGTGGGGCTTATTTCTTTACATATCCCCCTCCCACCTCAAAAATTAAAGAACAAAAAATATCATTGATTTTGTCATGTTGGACTTTGGATAACATAGATTACTTGGTAACAGAGCTGTAACAAGGTACTTCACTGTGTGGTCAAGTCACTGACACTCACAGCAATATGACTGACATCAGGTAAGATCTTGACTTGGGTCAGTGTAATTCCAATTACTCAAAGCCAAAAAAATTTGGAAAGCATCGACTCCAGTCATGACTTCTCTCCAACCTTTGGCAGAGATTTTTGGGAAGAAGTGCCTCTGAAGGCTAATTTGGTGTTTAAAAATGTGAAAAAGTACAAAAGCATATATCCTCCCTACTTCCCAGAATTTCTCTCTATGTTTGCAACTCTGCTTGCTTTTTTTCTAGTTCATGATCTGAAGGCATCAAGGGAGCATTTTGGGGGTAACGTAAGGATGCTTTTATAATGCCTTGCATAAGCCCTTTCAGTACCTTTAAAAGTCATATACAAAGCATAATGCCCAAAATCTTGTTGGGGCTTAGAAGGTGCACAAAATATCAATAGCACTTTGTATCCTAATTTCTGTTGCTTTGCTGTATTTTGATTTTTTTTGCCATCTTTTTAGATGATACGACTGCCCCACATGAGATTCATGCACATCACAAATTAGACTGAGGAAATCTCACGGGATCAAGAAAAAGAAAAAAATAGTTGTAACTTTACTTTCTGGCTATGTATAAACAAAATTTGTAATTTTTATAACCCTATTTTGAATTCACAGAATGATAACTGCACACAATGTGATGTCCTTAGTTTTCCAGTATAGAACCATGGTGATGGCTTTTTCAGTGTGGACAATAAAATCTAAGAAGAGGCCACAGTTACCTCTAAAAGTAATTTCTAACAAAGGTAGCTGTGTCTGTAAAGTAGAATCTAAATACATTTACAAATCTGTATTCTACAGCCTGAAAAACTCATGAATTACATTTCCTCCTTAAATCCTTTATAAAGGGGATGCACATCCCACAAGCTTTCAGTAGCTTCCTCGTGTTATCCCTCAACCATCTATTATTGTTGCTTCTATGTGTCTTGTGATTACTGTAAATTCTTTGTATTTCCGTTGAAATAAGTTGAATTGAATTGAACTGAATGTAGTGTAAACTTACAGCATTATCTTTCTCCAAGAAAATTTTGGCAATCGGATCTAAATCAACTCTACCACTGGGAGATCCAGTGCTGAGCTTACGCTGTAAGCTGTGGGCATACAGGGTACATTCCTGGTCCAGCAAAGCCTCCTGAAATATTATCCCAGCACGACCTATTGATAAATAGCAAAAACATTACAGGGTGAAAAGGGTGGCCATCATTAGAGGCTGTTGCATCACACCACTAGTCACATTTTGAAACCCCCAGGTATCTCTATTCAAAATTGGTGAATGTACTCTGACTACTGACGTTAATTCAAACAATAGCTTCACTATGGTTGGTCAACGACAACTTGTGCATATCAGTGAAATACGTAGTGTAGCCCATTGCATAGCAGACAGGACACACACAATAGTAAACTGTACTAATTAGGACATGGCCTTGAGCAATACGAACTCAGTGCAGGTTACAGTATCTATGTCTAGGAGGTGATGCAGACAGATATTTCTTTTTTGAAACTTGAGGAATGGCTAGAGGTAAACTTATATGGGAGAATGTTCTTATATATTTTCACTGTCTGAGAATTTTGACAAGGTCTAAAAAAAAAGCCAAATTACTAAGAGAGTATGAACCAAGTTTGCAGAATAACACGCCCATTTTCTTATTGCAATGAGCTGAGCCTATCAGCTTGTTTTCATTGGAACTATGGTTACCTAGGTGACCTTTCATCCAAAACATATTTATGTTTGTTCTTCCCGACTGAAGGTGACACGACTTAAAAATGGTCTTAAATCTGCCAGTCGTGGTAGTTAACTCACACACACGACACGACTGTTGGAGACCTGACAATCACGTTGAGTTGCGGGGTGCAAAGTCGTGTAGTGTACAGCTGGCTTAACAGGCTTCTCTAATGGGTCTTCAGAGAGTACTCCATAGGCCTGAGTGGCCTACACTGGGAGCCAAATCACCAATGAATCTATTTGATTCACAGGCACAACCCTAATTTGGTCAGAAAAGGATATACGGAAGTGATACTGGGTGTTAAAAAAACTGTGTCAAACAACGTCACAGAGGTAAGGTGAGGACAAGTGCATTCACGAATAAACTATACAAACTATACTACGCTTGATATGTGTTCTACTGTGACGTTTTGCAGAGGACACTAGTTAATTAAAAAAGTTTCCATTTCTAGACTTACCCTTGAATGCTGTCACTGTTTGTCTGTTATTCTGATGATGCTGTAAATGTCCTCTCAGTGACAATGTCTCAACATTCCCCCCAGCGGCAGTCTCTGAAATTCTTTCTGCTGTCTGTCCTTTACATTTAATGGATGCTGAGGAGTTCCCCACTTCTGACTGTAGACTGTTGGGTTCATGACCTTTGACCTGTGTTGATGCCACAGGTTTCAAATGGTCTGTCTTGATCACTGACAATGTTGTGGTATCAACAGATGAAGTAACAACTGCATTAGACACTGCTGCATTTGTGGAAAAATTTTGCCCACTTTTGAGACAATCTGTGCCAAATTCAAGCCTCCCCTTAACACCATCCATGCAATCCTGTTGTATTACCCCTGTCTGTGGCATCCCTGGGTGAGGGGTGGTCCTGAAGCCGCACAGCCTTCTCTCTCTGGATTCCATGGCAGGTGGAGAAGCAAAGGTGACGGTCTTAGATACCTTGGACACTTTCAATGATGGAGCAAAAGCTGCTACTGGTGAACAAATGACTCCATTTGGTTCTAAACTTGGAGGATTAGAGTGAATTAATGAATGGGTTGTTTCAATACGATCACTTTTTGAAATAGGACAGCCATCCCTCGTGGACATTTTGGCAGTTGGTAACTGATGATGGTGAATACAAGTAGTAGATGTGCAGCCATGTTTCTGTGGTAATGGTGCACCACTCAGATGTGTGTAATGATGGGCACCTAACATGTTTCCATGTAAACATAGTTGAGAGGAATTACTATTGTTTACAGCAGGGTTACATATTTCTCCATTTCTCCTTACTGCCCACTGTAGTGGAATATTAACATGTTGATCACTTTCTACAACGTGCAATTTTTCACAGTGGGATGAGTGACCATCACTGGCACATGTTTGTGTAAGTGTCTGATGCAAACCTGGTTGTATGACAGCAGAAGTAGCTGAATGTTCAACAGAATGCACAGGAACGGTCCCCAATTTGTCTCCATAAATAGTAACAATTGGCTTTGGCAGCATCAAATTCTCTTGAAGCTCTGAAGGTTTGTTCATGTTACATTGACAACACATTTGCTGTGATGAAGCATTCTGACCACTGTGTATAAGGTGTCCTGAGCATACCCCTGCTACACAGCCATTTAGCCCAGGTTGGCTGCTTGTTACTGACTGCCCTAGTTGGTGATGCCTGTTAAATGTCACTCCTAATCCACCCTGTGGGATGTTATTTTGGCTTGCTACTAAATTGCAGCCAACTAAATTTGTACATTGTGTGTTTATATGATCATGTCTTGTTGATGCTAACATGTCTTGCCGTAATGGATGAGCAGGTACCGTCCATGGTTTCCCAACCTCACATGATTCTTTTGAACTTTTCAGGCCAACTGAAGTTTGCGAGTATCCATGGACAGGGTTTTGATGACTTGGTGTGCCGGTGTACCTATCATTCTTACTAGATGATATCCCTCCTGCAGCTGGAAGCTGATATTGCTGGACATTCTCACCAGGTTGACTCCATGCAGTTCCAGAGCTTAAAGGTGGACGTGACTGGACTTCACCAGTGCCATGGTTCTGTAGTGGATTCACACAGGTTGTAAATCCTTCAGTTGATGTCGCCATGTCATTAGACAGAGGATGCCATGGTGCACTTACAGGAACTTGAATAGGTGGATGCTGTTGATCTCTGTCTGCTCCCATCCTTTCTTCCAGATCTTCCCTATGATGCACATCTAAAGAAGCCCCCTTCCCAGATATCTTGCTCTCTCCTAGGTCACCTAAATCTGAGAGCATCTGAATCTCCAGTTCAAGTTGCTTCTCCAACTTTTCAATTTCCTTTAAAAGAAAGGATTTTTGTTCAATTTACTATCTCAGTATAAGTGAAATAAAAATATATTAAATTATTGCGAATCAAAAAATTATTCATTTGCTGGGTTTGGTCCATACACAGAAAACCCTATACTGACTAGCTTTCTTCATGGAAGTTGGTCATTGCAAATTTATTGATCAACTACAGATAAAATGACCTTAAATGATCTCCTCTAAAGGTAGTATGGAACAGGTCACCCCAAAAATTTTAAATATGATCAACATCATACCAAAACTGTCCAGCTTCCACTAGTTGGAAGTGAAGCAGGCATAATGACAGTTGCCCTGCACCACAACTGTGTGGCCAAGTCCTCCTGCCCCCTCCCCCCCACCCCACAATTTGGTAGTCAAGCCATCCTCCCATTCCACCCCACAGCAACCAGCACTAACTGCAGGTTGGAGCTGTAGTAGAGTTGTCATTTTATAATTTTGTGGATCATTGAGTTTACCTTGTACTTTTCCATTTGTTGCACGATACTGTTTTCAACCTTTGCAGTGGGCTCAGTCTGGTCTGTAAACAAAGATTGAGCTAGTTCCTGAAAAGAAATGAGATTTTTTGGCTAGTAAAGTTAAACAGTATTTTCCAAATGTCCTAGAAGAAAATTCTTGTTGAAGAAACTGTGAGGTTAAGTTTTGCATAACGAGTATGACAGTATCCATGGCTGAAATCATGTGGCACATTTGAGAAAGGTGCTCTTGGAAACCACAGCAATACTTATGGAAAGGAGTTCACCATTTACAGTAAGAGATCCTTGTTCAGAAGAAAGGGGTGTGGGATGGGAGCTCATTTGTGATAGCAAAGCCTTCACATTAGAGCAAAGCACCAAAGGAGCATCTACAAAACTCCTCTCCCCCCCTCCACCCCACCCATGAAATTTGGAAAAAAGAAAATCCTACAACCAGCATCCTTGGTTTCCTAGGTTTGCAAGATTCCCTTGCATCCCTAGCACCCTAGGTTTGGGCCAATTAAGCTTCCACATGGATCAGCTATAGACTTGTGAAAAAAACCTCTTTATTAAACCTAAAACATATGGAACCAACATGTTATCAAAAGGCTCCAACCTGGTAGCAGGGTTAGTACAAAGAATTTTTTTTCTAGGAATCTATTTCATGCCAATGAATCCATGTTCTTTAAAGCAAGCTCATTTTAGGAGTCTGATTTCAAATCGCCCACATTCAAATTAACATTTGGTGGACCAAAAACAAATGTCACACAATGGATGTACGACAGACTGATGCTATTGGTAGAATGCAGAATTTGAACAAACAGCAATGAAATAGTTGTTATAAATAATGCCACAAGTATGAACTGACAAGGAAGGGTCAGTGTGAATTACTTTTTTTGAAAAATTTTTGTTCAAATTGTCATAGATCCTTCAACTAAATGAAGACAAGGGCAAAAGGAATCTGTCTCTCCCTTGCATCCTTAAATATTTTTATAGAGCTTTATATTTCTGTGACTATTTAGTCCTCAGTGGATTTCTATGCCTACAGAGATATATGGATACATCTTAATTCTAACACTGTGGTGAAAGTTTTGGAATTACCTTAGCTGATGGGATACCTATGGTGTCATCAGCCCACTGTACTTTTTTCTGGGTCTGTAAGAAAAGCAAGATACAATACATGATTAAGGTAAGCAGAAAATACCATAAATGAGTTGAATATTTTATTTATGGAAATGATAAAAGAACCTCATCCCTGACAAATGGGATCAGGATTGGCCAAGATTGGTCTGAGTTCCATCATAAACTGGAAAGTAATACTGTGATGTGGGTATAAGTCAAAGTGTTGCAAGTGTTAATGTTATATTTGAAACTGTCAAGGTCTGTCTCAATGACAACTTCTTTAGAGTTTCAGCCTTGTAAGGTTATGCCTCAGCCTTGTACCCTCTTAAAAACTTAAAAACTTCTGAGGCCAGTTCCAGGCCAGCTTTTAAATTGAGCCTTATTTCCAAAAGATCTCATACATAAGTGAAGATATTTACCTTTAAGAATCATTTCTGGTTTTCAAATGCTTTAGTTTGTCACTCCAAGTCTGTTGTATAGTATCACATTAATTATAGACTTACAATGACATGGTTAGGCTTAGGTTTATTGCATTAACATTTGTGAAAGTTTATGACAGCAGGTATTTATTCTCTACATTTCAACTGTTTAGAACACACACTTGCTTTTGCTGGCCTTGGTCTCAGCTTCATGTCTAAGTCTCGTGGAAGAAGTGGGTGGTACAGTATCAATGAAAGCGGCTTTAACTACAGCAAACAGCCAATTACCAAATAAACAGGAAGGATCATTGGTGAGTTGCTGCATAATGTGGAAACTGTCTATAACAGAAGGGTGACCACTTAACTGAGGGAAATCATTAATGAAAGCAGTCACCTCTGTATTCTGTGTTTACAAATCTTACTATCATAAGACTGGATGAATGAAAACTCCTATTTGCAGCAACTAACCCACATCCTTCCTCCTTCATTCCAAGTGTAATACACTTTAAAATCTGGCTTTCGGTAGGTAATAACTCCTATCTTCCCTTTTGAACTGTAGGATTGTCTTTATATTACATATTCTAATCTTCCTATATTTGACTTCAAATTTACTATTGTATACGTTACTTTTTATGTTTTTTATTTTCTTTACTTTTACCACTATTACGTTGATTTGAGCTGACTGCAGGCATTCTGAATACCCTTCTACAGGTTTAATAAAGTTCTATTCTATTCTATCCTATTCTGTCCTACTTGGATTGACATTTTAAAGAAAGGTTGCAGTGACTGCATATACCCTTTAAAAAGACAAGGACAACTTTGCCAGCTGAAAATGCTGCAACAACTTCTCTGCTCCCATGTAACCTTTGACATTACTGTCATTACTTGACTGCATATAACTTTTTTCTATCAAAGTGTTTACCTCTGCATTTCTTCTTACACAGAAAAAAAAAGGAATTGTTTAAGAAACAATTTAAAAAGCTATCATCTCAGTTTTGACATAAATTCAGTATTGCATATTAAAACCTTAGGAATGTGCCCAGAATTTTCTGAGTGCTGAGAATGTTGATCTCCACCTGATGGATGGGACTAAGAGAAAGGAATGCATTTACTTCTGCCAAATGTAAAAAGAGTTGAGGCTATGATTCACAATATACCACACAGTGGCGGGTAGAAAGTTTTAGTGTTGGAGCGGGCTGTACAGTGCTGCTCTACATGTGCACATCCCTACAACATTCACTACATGCAATCTGCATTCGTTACTTGGACAACACCCTCAGTTCCATGAAAACTTACTGCTGGTGTCCGCAGGTGTGATTCTGGTATTTGCCTGGAGCCTGACAGTAGAGGAGAGCTGGTTATTTCCTGTTTTTGTAGAACTGAATGAAAATGCGGATTGGGAACTCTTGAGGCCTGTTGAAAGGAAAAGGAATCAAATTGGTTAGACATATTTAAAGGTCTGGTGAATGGTGACATGCCATCAACAAAAAGCTGTTTTTATTAAAATTATACTACAAACTTGAATAACTGAACCAATAACACACACTAGATGTTTTAACATCCTTTGTTTTCAAGCTAAACTACTTTTTCCAGATAGATAATACAGAGTATTGCATCATGTATGTTCTCATTTACTTTATTTGAACTACCTGTTATTACCATCAGCTACAGTATAAGGGATCTTGATTAACTGATAAGTAGCACACAGCTCTGACCAGCACTCAGAACCACTGATCACCCCACTGACCAATTTGTGTGACCAGCAGTATTGGCATTTCCAAGCTGAAAATACAAGTGCTTGCAACCACTTAGCTAATTGCTGGGGAGGGGGATTGGGGAGAGCCTAAAAGTTGCCAAAGATAGTATCATTCCCCATCTGGGTACCATTAGTACCACCAGGGGATGAGGACATCCCCTTACGCTCCCCCCCGATTAAGAAAAAACCAGCATTAAGTATATCTGGCCTACGCAAGGTTTTTGCTACTAAAAAGCTTGTGCCATATGTGTGAGGATGAGATGAAAACATTTTATTTTTAGAACCCACAATTCCAAAAGTCCTAGTTAACCTGGGGACAAAAATATGTTACTCCTGTCCTAGAAATATAAGTCAAATGACAAAAAGATCATCTGTGAAATATTTTGTGAGTCCCTGTGAATGCAGCAAGATCATTTTGTAAACTGAGCAAAGCCTCACAGATTTTGGAAATATGCAGCTTTTCCCACAGCATATCAGCAACCAGTATGTCTGGTTGAGGGAATTTTCTTTTTATTACTATATATATCTTTAAATATGTTCTAAGTCAAGTAAGTTTAGCCCCATCAAATATTTCTGTCATTAACACCACAAGGCAACATGTGCAAAGTTGCTGTTTAAAGTGACACTCACAGTCATGGGTGTTTTCTTTGTGGAACCAGTTGGCTTGCTTGGCTGAGAAACATGGACCCTTCCTGGGGTACCCTTCATGGTGCTTGTTGGTATAGGTCTAGCTTTGCTGCTTTGTTGTTGCTGTACCCCTGTTGGCAAGGCTGCTCGGTATATACTGGTCCTAACAGAAGTAGAAGGCTGGTGGACACTGCTTCGATTTGGGAGTATTGGTTTACCATTGTCCCCTGTGGTTAACCTCCTCATAACGAGACGAGTGTAGTCTTCGTATGCATCTTTAGTGGAAGCCTGTGGCTGGTAATAGATGGAGGTCCTCTTCTGTGTCTGAGGCTTGTAACAAAACAAAGAACACATCACTGTTAATAAGAGGGAGAAAATTCATAGATTAACTGGCACAAGCAAGAAATGGGCTGCAACTTGCCAGGGTTTGTACACATTTTCCACCACAAAATTCAAGTACTTTTCAAGCACTGAAATTCAAAATTCCAGCACCAATTTTCAAAAAAACACTATGTAAAGAATGAAATATTTGAAATCCGTCAATTCATATGGCTTGTGTTATCCAAATGAAACTGATTACAGAAAGTTGTTCAATTGTACTTCATGTCATTGCTACAGTAAAAAAATGTTTGTATTCTGTATGCTTCCCAGTGATCGTTTTTTCATTTTTATATTTCAATGATGCATGACAGTCCACACAACTTCTTAAGGGGACTTTTATGACATACTTTCTTGCTGATGTAGTAAACCATTCAATTACACATAAAATTTACTTGTCCATCGGACAAGCTCAAGGTGAGAAAGTGGCTGTCCAATGCAATTTTTAATCATGCCAGACAACAGGGCAAGTGTCAAATTTCAGCTCTGCTTAATGGCATAAATAATGTGCATAAAACCCATTAAATCATAAAATCCAACAGGGTTTTCACATCTACAGAAAACAGCAACATTTCTGTCCTCTTTTCTTGTCACCATTGGGTGACTATGGTCTCCCATGTTGTAATTGTCTTAGTACTCATGACACATCCATCTAGCAGTATGCAGCAACTTCTTGTTGCTAAGAATAACAGCTAGAGACTAAAGTTAAACAGATTCATTTTAAGGAAATAAGGAAACATAGCTGGAAAGAATGTTGGAAATGACCAGATACAACTTCTTCCAACGACTAGACATTCTTGTACTTGCAGGCAAGTACATACCGAAGCCTCTTGAAGAACCACATATTTCAAGTAAGTAACACTTTTGTGGCATTGACTTAAGTCAGGGTAACCCTCAGCGATAGAGGACAATAATTTAGATGGAACAAATTAGAGCAATCCCTACAATCGAAGCTGTAGCTTCGATTAATTATTTTTATGGTACAGTAAGTATACAAATATTTCTGATATTGACAATAATATCTAAGTTTATGAGATAATCATACATGTCCTCCAAAGAGACTTGCTCTGGCACCACCAGCACCTCTAGAAGAAGCAAATGTCTGTCTGTAGGTTGGTACTGCTCTTGTGTGTGACAAACCAGTGTTGTTTAGAATACTAGCCAAGGCACCAAGGTCCTCTTCAAATTCAATTCCCATTTCTGATTCAAAAGAAAAAAAAAAGGCAGTCTTTTAACAGAACTTGAAAAAGATCCATTCAGTTGTTCAGTGAGAGTATAAATTTATACTTGTGATTTGGTGTGTTAGCCTGTAGTTTTTCTAGCAAGAATGGATTGCTTCTGACATTCACACTCATGAACTAAAGAATTCAAACTGGTGATTAGAAACATTTGTACTTACTTTGATGAAACAGACGTGTGTTCCTCCTATTTGTACTCAAAACCTGAGAAATTTCATGTTCTTTTACTCATCAGTAAGTACTCATACTACAAGTCTGATTCAAGGTCTTGTTTTTGAACTACACAGCCTCTCACAAAACAGAACCCATAATGGCAAATAGGAAAATATGTTCCCCCCTCCCCCCCCAAAAAAATCCTTAATGTTATCCAATAAATCGTACAATTCTGCTAGCAACAATGTTTTGTTAAAATATAGCTTTCAACCATAGAATCTAAGAAATCCAGTGCCCTATAATCTGTTTCAGAGGTGCAACCCACTCTTATCCTTCTCCCTTTTGCTAGGTTTTTAAAGATCTTCCTGTGCAAACTTAAAAGAAGGGTCTAAGCTCAAATCAAGCTTTAATATATTAGAGAGGTACTTATTCTAAGCAATCTGGTGAAATTTCCATTGAAATCCGATGTGTGGTTCTCAAGATATCAGCAGATAAAGTTGTCACATTTTCAACACAAAGTGAACTTGAAGCAAGCACATATGCTGTCATACCCTCACATTAATGAGCAGCCTTTTGTTTTTCTTTAAATTTTATCACCAATTTTCTCCTCAACAATTGATTGTTATCACAATGTGATTGCATGAGAGGCATGGGAAAATTACAAACTTCACATTCCCCATGGGGAGGTCCTATCCCTA
The DNA here is from genome assembly GCA_029531755.1 of Holothuria leucospilota. Classification (NCBI taxonomy): domain Eukaryota; kingdom Metazoa; phylum Echinodermata; class Holothuroidea; order Aspidochirotida; family Holothuriidae; genus Holothuria; species Holothuria leucospilota. The sequence goes on from CM055978.1 coordinate 26,840,567, forward strand.
TTAAAAGCAAGGTCAACACAACAGACTGAATAAACAAAGGAAACAAAGCATTCCTTATCAAAGTGAGGAAGTGATATCAGGGAGTTGCCTACTAATATAACTTCCATTTGCCTTTGGGTCACAAATGTTGTAACTTCTTTTTACTACAAGTCTGATTTGAATGAAAGTTTCACCAAAATGCATAGATTTAGTTCCTCTTTCACATACGAAAAATAAACTTTTGCTTAAACCCTCCTTTTAAGGGTTGTGTGCTAAATTCCACACTGTGTACAATGCTTTGTTGCATTGGTTACATGTAATTACTGCATTGAAAGAATCAACATCACAGTTGACATGCAGACTTCAAATCAAAGGAGCACAGCATTTTGCATGCCCACATGTGCCTTCTTATTCTCCACCCTGCCCCACTTTTCAGTAAATCTAGGCATCTGATAGGAAAAATGATGATAATGTGAGCATTTTCTAAAAAAGTTCAAAAGAAGCAACATTGATTACCTTGCTGCTGTTGAGCCAATGATTTTCTAGGTTTCTTCAAAGTATCATTTGCCTGCTTATTTTTCTCCTTTGTTGTTGAGTGTGCCAAATTGTCTGCATTGTTTGGTCGGTAGCTCTTAGAGACTGGAATTGAGCCAAGTGTCTTGCGTGTTGAAGCTGATGCTACATGATTGGCTCCTGAAAGAAATTAGTTAAAAAAAATTCTGGCTATTACTGTTAATCTTTTAATTTTAACTGTTTTAATAATTTAAGTCTGCAAACATTTTAAAAGACATTGCCAGTAAAAATCTGAAATATGTACCTTTCAAAGGAATGGAAATACAACATTTCTTACTTTTCACTTTCCTCTCTAAATGAAACTAAATCCAAGCTATTAACACATTCTGGACACATATTGGAACACTGACACAAATTGGACAACACATTGCCACATTTTCTTTCTCCCTGCCAATAATGACCTTTAGAATTTCACCTGACTCTCCAACTACAGACTCTAGTGCAGCCAAATATGTTTTTCTGGGGCTGATGTGTGATGTGCAAATTTAGACTGTAGCTTTCATTTTAAATTAAGCATCCTCTTGCATGCATTCACCTTTTACCCTTCAACTGAGACATATCTTGAAGTAAGGAAATGAGCAATGGGTACTGGCACTGAATACCAAAATGTTAAAGTCTACACTGCCTTTGTTTTGCACAAAATTTTCATTTTTTTAAAACCAATATTTATAGATGTAGAATGATAGATGATTCAAATTAAGGCAGTAGCTTTCTTTTCCAAAAATAAGGTCCTCACAGAAATAAACTCAGTTATTTGTTGCTCAAGAATAATGTTGGCCCAAACTTTCAAAAATTTAAACAATGTAACTTCTGTAACTCTTGTAATGTATAATATTATGAGGAGATAAAGCTTTTGTAGGGGTTTATGGGTGAAATTGAATGATGTAATAATGATTATAGCTACTTTTTTGTAAGCCATGTTGGTGCATTTCAATCCCATTATTTCCGTTAACGACATGAATACATATTAAAGACATTGAATAATAAATCTAATTCCTCCAACTGAGATAAGAAATGTTGAAATATATTCATCTCAATTAACAAAGGCTATTGTGTACATAAATTGTGATGTCCTTGTTGTACAATTCACATTGCCAAGTTTGTGTGAGAAAAGCGTAGTTTTTCCAAAGTTATGGAAAAATATTTATTTCAGAAGGAAACAAAAGCAGGCAGAAATGTCTATATATAAGTGCAAGAATGTCTTGTGATGTTGTGAACTGGACCAATGGAATTAACTTTTCAACCTTGTAAAATATGTTTTTGTACTTTTAGACTTAAGTTTAGTTACACTAGGGAATACACAGATGCTCCAACTTTCCTTTGAAATATCTACTGTCACATCTCTGATTTCCAACGAGTGTCTTTCATAATGTTTCAGAATATTTACTAACATTGTACAATGCACATCACAGGTAAACATAGGAATAAATAAAACTGTTCAAGCTAAGGTTTTAGCAACTTGGAATTCTTTCTTGAATTATTCCAGGCCCATTTGTAGACAAAAGCTCCACAGTTTCAGGACAGTTTGGAACCCTAGTAGATGCAAGTAATTTCTCAAAAGCTAACATTCACAAATATATACCTGTTGTGGCTATGGTGTTTCGGTAGCCCCTAGTAGCATTCTCAGAGATCCCTTCTTCCTTGAGGATACTCTCCAGGGCTTCAGGGTCCTCTCTGAAATCTCCTGCAATGTCCTCAGTCTGACCATCATAATATGTCTGCTTGAATTGGGTCCCAGGTCTTGTAAGATCAAATTCTTGCACCTATTATTGGCAGTGAAAAGGAGAGACAATTCAAGATACCATTTATATTCTTTTTTTCTCCCTGTTTTTGAATGCTAGGATACATGTATATAGTACATGAAGGCACAATTACAGATTAAAACTACAGAAGTAAAGGTTTCCTAAAGAGCAAACCTATAAGCCCCTAGCTGCTATGAGTCCAGTGTTATTCTACCACTGAAATACGAGATGTACTTCTTGTGTAATGATCAATGAAGGCTAAGCTTGCTAAAATAAAGGTAACAAAAGGCTGTGAAAACAAAATAGTATTAAAACTCTCTTTGAAAAGTGTTCCAAGCTTCATGTACTGTGCACCAACATAAAAACACAATAGAGAGTATGTAACTAACCAAGATTTCGGGAGACACTAACATGAAGCAATCATTATTTTAAAAAAGTCCATTTGCAAAGGTCCAAAGCCTCGCCATCTTTCCAGAAAATGAAAAAATGCTCTTGAATATAGCATGGGGAGGCAGGCCAAGAGACTCACTATGTATATGCCTTCTTAAAGCAAATATGTTTAAAGAGCCTATGAAGTGACTAAGTACAGCCATTTGGTGTCTTTCTCTGACCATATCTATCACCAAAAATAGCCCTTGTATTAAAATATACAGTCCCATGAAAGAGAAATGCTAAAACGAAATGGTACCCCTTCCAACACAACAGCTCAGAAAGTGAAAGTACATTGACCCAAGAATGACGTCAGCTCCGGAACTCAACTTCCCAGTGTGTGTAAGTAATGCGCTTTGAACGTACCTTGTACTATTGATGTTACAGAATCTTGCACGATATTTATATATGTATCAGAAACTATAATGATGATGCATAGCTTACTGCTCTTGCAAAGAAAATGATTGGTATAATCATCAAAGTTATATCTCTACGAAACCTTCATTTGCCTCACAGGACTAGTGAGAAAAGGGAGTTTTCAACAGACTGAGTTCTGACTTTCTAATCTTCATTGAGTAAACTGGTTTGATACCAGCAGAGAGTTGCCATGGACTCTCTGGTATACAAGCAAATTGAAGTTCCCTGGTACAAGGTTATAAACACAGAAAAATACCTCCTGGGGATATGTAATTGCATCCATTTCTCCTCCAGTGTTACGTAACTGTTATTATTTAATTATCACTACTATTGGGGTGGGAAGTAGTGCTACGTTCACCGGTGTTTATATGGGGGTTCATCATTAAACAGGCCCATATACAACTGAACTATTCTACATAGTGGCAAACAACTTCGGTTCCCTGGTTATACCAGGGAGTTGCGAAAGCTCTCTGGTTATACCATGGAAGTACTAGTACCAACACATTACATGCCGATATATTTTTGACACTCCGCTACCATCTAACTTCGTACAAAATGGGAAAACGGGACCAAGGACAGTTAACAGAATATAAAACAGAGGCATTTTAGTGTGAAGGGAGACCGAAATTTTGGTTGTGTAAGGAAGTATTCAGCATTTTTCTCAGAAGTTGACATAAAGTTTACTACTGGAGCTTCAAGCATTTCAAAGTCTAGTACAAGATCCATTGCTCAATTTTCAAACTAACTTACTTTTGTGACAACTTGGAAAGGGAGCCTTTCAAAGGAATATTGGGAGATAAATCAGTTACCTTACCCAACAATGTGATTTAAATGTGAGTTAAATGTTTTATTTTTCTTTGCAAAGGGACACTGTCTTGTTGAAGATCAACTTAGTAGTCTGCAAACTCAAACTGATGGGCTTAAAATATAACTTAGAAATAAGGACGAAGAAGAGAGAAAATGCTTCCGTTTGCTGCCTTAAATTGCGCTTCTGGTTACGAGCATTTCAGAGTTATAAAATCCCATTTCAATACCAATTCTTGAAAAACTGGAGGCAATTGGACGCCACTGCGAATGTCTTCTATGTAGAGGGTCTGGATGTAAGCTTGAGCGAGTAGTGAAGAACATCCTCTTTTGGGTAGTAAGAATTTCAAATTTTCATTTTATACATTTTTTGCTTGATACTGGCACATTCTTCAGATATATTTTTACATAATTATACGGCCAGTACCGGACTCGCTGTCCCCACCGGCCGCAAGTTCTTCCTCACACTACCAAACTTTTTCTTGTTCTTAGGCCAGCGACTTGAAATAGTTGGGCTAAATTCCACGCACTGGCTCTTCATGTGGCCCTTTGTTATCATTCTTGTATTATCTTAGTCAAAAATGGGCGAAGATTCATAAAAATTAGAGCAAGTTTCTGTAGATAATCGATACCGACGTGATACGAACATTACAAGGGAAGTACGTTGTACATACACACACTGTGAAGTTGAGTTCCGGAGCTGACGTCATTCGTGGGTCAATGTACTTTTCACTTTTTGATCAGTTGTGTTGGAGGAGTACCGTTTTGTTTTAGCATTTCTCTTTTATTGGGCCGTATTTTTAAATAAAAGGGCTATGTTGGTGATAAATGTTGTCAGACAATGACACCAAATGGCTGTAATTAGTCACTTCATAGGCTCTTTAAGATACTTCACAATTCAAAAATTTGGATCCATGTAACTTTACCTGTGTGCATGTCTTCTTGTTGACAGCCTTTCCCTGTAAGAATTAAGCCAAAACGTGAAAGAATTGGTCAAATCAAAGGGGGAAAAAAAGGCAGACTTACAAAAACCACTACAATCTGAAAAAGCTAAGCTAGGGTAAAGCTTTTCACACTTTACGCTGCTAAGTGCCACAATTGTGCATAGTGCTCATGTATTTTACATGAATATGGAAAACTTTTGAAAATCATAAAAGATATATTTCATGTTGACACAAGTTTTCTGAAAATTCCAAAATTTATACAATTTCTGCACTTACCTTTACTTCAAATGATTGAAAAGTAGAGAACATTTACATCACAGAAGGTTTTCCTTATTTTCACTTCTCTTCCACAAATTTGTTTAATCTACTGTACAGTTGCAAATTTCCATAATTTGCCATCTTTCTAAAAACTCAACTTTCATGATATTCCATATAATCATGTTACAATTTATCTGACAAATTCCATGATATTCCACATTTTATTTTACATTAGTGGAAGGACACAAAAATTGTTCCTCTTTTGCTGGAACAATGTGGTGTGGCAAACTGACCTTCAACCCTCACCATTAGACTCACCTTCTCAAATTTGTCTTGCCACTGCTTATGCAGCTTTGCAAAATCAGGAACACCTTTTCTCTTTGGCTTTTGCTCTCGACCTTTGTTTGTTTTAGATGAATGGTTGGTGCTAACAGGAATTTTACTGGAAACAAAAGAAATGTTCCAATGTAATGTTTAAATCAACTGCAGTAAATGTGGCAGATTTTGAGTAGCTATTATGTCAGGCAATAATACTACAGGAGTTACACGTACGTACACATTTACACAATATTCTACTGTACCTTTATTTATAGGCCCAACTGAAACAGTCCAATCAATGACGAATGACCGTCTTACCCAACCTGTGTTTATTTTGTTCAATATCAGTAGGCTATGCAAATTAGAATTTTTCATTCAAGTTACACTCATTCCAAATGGCCAGAAAGCAATCACTTAATCTGAATTTAGCAGACTGCATTCTAAACAGCTTCAATGACAGTCAGTGCAAAATTAAAGCATTGCTACTTGCAAGTTGCAAAGATTCTTCTCATTGTAACATTTTTCCCACTTCCTCAATCTCTACAAAAATCCTTAAAGTGGACCTAAAGTCTAAAAATTCAAAAATATATATTTTAGAGGTTACAAAATTAATCTTATTGGTCCAACTCCCATTGCCATATCTTATTCCATTGCTGAGATATTAAATGTTAAAATTTATTCACTTAAATCCAAACAGTTCATTGCGCAATAATTTTTGACATTCTTGTTGTACAACTCACATTAAATGCTTTGTTTTCTTTTAAAATTAAAAATGTTTATATGACCTTGACCGCTTCCTGTTTTCTTGCATGACATGCTGTACAGAGAGGGCTTATATAGTCAAGTCACCCCAAAGCAGTAAGAACGCGATCACATTTTGGCACAAGGTGCGGTGACTTTCAGAAAAACAAAGAAATACAAAGATTGTAATTTGAGTAGTACAACAATGACATCACAAATTATTGCGCAATCTACCTTTTTAAATCGAGTGAATAAACTTCAACATTTTATATCTCAGCTTAAGAAAGTCCTGTGAAGATGGGAATTAGACCATTGGAATTCAGTTTTCATGCTCTGTAATATATATTTTTGAATTTTCAGACTTTAGGTACACTTTAAACAGTGGTTCTGCAACTATGGATTTTGGCCTAAAACTTGGGATCACCTAAAATTGTTTGGGGTAGTGAGAAATTTAGAAAAATATTGAATTGTGGAATTACCCCATCAAAGAATTTGAAAAAAATGTGCCCAATGCAAACGATCTCACAAACAGGGCAAGTATTAACTACAATCAAATTATACAATAGAAGCAATGAGGAACCCCATGTCTTTTGAACCTTTTCCAACAAGGCAACAGAGCTCCAGAAAAACTTTTAATCCTGCATGACAATGAAATTTTAATTCATTATTCTTTGTCAATGGCATGCAGTACACTGTTTGTAAACCACAGAGGCAAAATTTATAAACTTCAATTCTTTGTTAAATAGAGCTCTTCTAAAATATGAAACTGAAACTTACGGGCTAGAAGCTAGAATTAGGCACCGTTTAAATGGAACCGTTTAAACGCCGGTGACAGCCCTACGGGCTTCTTTAAACATTATAATACTTGGTAATTCTACTAGTTACTAACCTTCTAGACCTGGTAATAGGACCAGTAGGAGCTGGCTTCTCTGGAATATTTTCTTTCTCACCAGCCTTCTTTTTCTTCACAACTGGTTTTGTCTTTGGCAAGGGCTTATTTCTCAAGTTGTAATGATTGGTTGGTCTAATGTTAGCTTCACCAGCAGTTGGCATTATGGGTATTGGTCTGGTAATCACATCAATTCTGCAATGTTAGAGGGTATAACAATAACCATAGGCATAATTAAGCATCACTGGGATTTTTCTGTAAGGAGTGTGGAGCAGCGGCAAAAATTAAATTTCGACCCCTGTTTTAACATCATAAACCTCATTGCACTCTTTCAATCACAGAATTTGTTAATGAAGAACAGCCAATGTTCACCTCTTTAGACAAAAATCTGCTCAAAAAATCACTTCCAGATGGGATATTTTTACCTAAAACATTGGCATTACGAAGGCCTCCAGGCAGTCAGGTTTTAAAGCTGATAATTACGGATGGCAGTAACCTGCGCACCTATCTATGCAGTCCCTGTTACATACACATAAAGCAAGGTGAAGTGGAGCAAAAGAATGCAAGTATGAACTTTTGCCACTCCCTAATCAAAATGCACATTAGCAAGCAGCGAACAGGTGGGGGGGGGGGGGGGAGACTGGTAGTGGGGCAAAATGACAGAGAGATTGAGTACAGGCTAACTGCATCATAGTATGTACAGTATAATGCTGAGGATGCATCTGGTGAAAGGACCTTAAACCAGCAGAAAAATCCAAGCTCTTCAATTGTCATGATCAACACTTTTTCAAGAAGCAAGTATTTCTACCTTCACAGAAGAAGAAACACATATTTCTACCTTCACAGAACACTTCTGAAGAGAAGTAAACTGTGAAAATAATTCAGGCACAGAAAAAGTAAATCCAGTAAGATGTCCTGTTTGTTTATTCTTATCTCACCTCATAATACTAAGAAGTACAGTATACAAGTTAGACAAGTTATAACAAATTAGAACAATAAACAAACCTTTAAGGGCAGTTGTGTAACCTAAGAGAGAAAATGAAAAACTGGCATCAGCCCAGCAGGTAAGAAAATATTCCATAGTAACAGAAACAACATCGTTACAGTTTTTAGAAATTATGTAAGTTGGACTAATTGGAATAATTAATACACCTCATGTCAAATCAAGAGAGGGCACTTTAAAAACTGCATTCAGTTTCTAAAGGAAGATTTTGGATTTGATGTAGTCACATTCCTCCTAGAAACCCATACTAAGAAAATTTAATGCTTTTTAAAGGAGTTTGGGCAAGCTATGGTAAGTAGTCACACAGATCGTTATTAGACTGTCCCCCTCCGCAACACGCTAAAATGGTTCACCTGCTATTTTTAGTCATACATACTGTCTTGAGATAAAATTGTGGATATTTTTAATGCTGATTGACAAGATCTTTTCTCCAATGTTAATTTGTTAGTGATGATATACTTAAAGTGGGTATGACACGGCCAAAGTACGTTTCTCAGTAAATATTGTTTGGGTACAGCTTGAAATGAAGCGAATGTTTTTCCGACTAAACTACGTCCATAAACACAGTAATACGACCTTGTAAATTCCCATATACAGGCCAGACTCAACCATCTGAAATCCAAAAGCGAAAAAAAGGATGTGAGCGCGTCTCAAGATCGTGACGTCATTGGAGGCACGGTTAGTAACACTGTACAGTACCAAGCAGCTCACCCATCGTTCTACACATCGAATCATGTGCATGCTAACGCGTGTTAGCAGGTACATCATTGCAAACACCTGTGCTACGATACTATACAGCAGCGCGCGTGACCAGTGACCACATCGTGAACTATGCGTCGTTGCACGGTGACTGCTTACCATTCACAATAGCAACGTTACTGAACAGCTCACTGAGTATAGGCGCGCTTGTTATGGACTGTCCATACATGTTCATAGCTGTTCTGTACAGCGCGCCCGGACCGCGTTCTTTTTGCACAAAAACAAAGCTGTTTATTATATGCAGGGAAGCTAAAACACGGGCGCATATGCACGCGAACATATTGGCCAATAATATGCTTCGAAGCCCCCAACATGTTCCGCGCTCTGCGCTCTGTATGTTGGGCGGGTATTGTGATGTAATCCTTTTCACGAAGTTTCTAAGATATGAAAATTTCCCAAAGCGTTGCATTATTTTCACATTTAGATACGCGTCCTTACATAGCGCAGTGCGGGGTGCCGCCAATTGCATCATAAAAGTCAGGTGACCTGTTGCGGCATTTTTCGAAATTGGATTTCTGGACGTTTTTCTTCAAATTCTATTTATGCCGAACTGCGCCGGTTTTAATTGTGTGTGAGATGATACTTTTACATTACTGTACCCAATCTTGCAATACACAAAAGTTATTTTGGCCGTGTCATGCCCACTTTAAAAAGACTGCAAGGAGCCAAGGTCCAAATTAACTGTTGTGGAGGGGAAACTCCGACTAGTAGTGCTGCTAAGGATATCACGGGTTTAGTTCCCTCAATAATTCTTTTTTTAAGTAGTCATATTCATCATTAGGACCTATTTCAGGGCAATAAAATGGAAAAGCTTTATGGTAATGATATGAGATAGTCTTGTACTTGAAGGAAGCCTTTAATAAAGGCTTCAAGTATTTCTCCAATTATGGGTAAAGTTTAGTGCGCTTGAATTCAAAGTTTCAAGACTTCCCCATTCTTTGTACATATATACAGTACACCATGAATAAAGGCATCAATTAAAATCTGAGACCTGGAGAAACTGCACCCCAGAAATATGATTCATACTTCTGAAGGCTTCCTTATTGCACTGGACCTGTTAGTTCTGTTTATACTGCATTAAGTTTATCTAGGTTCAGCAAAGTGTTAACATCTTGGATGAACTATCCTGCTTTCCTTGATCAGTTGATGCACATGATACAGTAGTTTGCACACAAGAGTTAAAATGAATGCATCTTCTTGACTCCTTTGGGAATTAAAAGGTTTACTGTTTCACAATACACAGCAGTAATTTCACTGACTCTGACACCAGGGTCAACGACCCACAACTTTTGATTTTGACACACAGGCACAAAACCTCTGGGGTCAAATTGATGCACAACTTTACACCCTAACAATATGTAATGATACAGAAAAAGATAAAACAGGAATAAAGTTTGTTGCATTAAACTCAAATTTATTTTGACCCCTTCTGTTTAAGTTTTGACTCTTGCAAATTTATTCTCAAGGGTCAGTGACTCCTGAAAAAAATGATGAGTGAAAACCCTGACACAGTGTGCAGTTGATCAAATTTTGACCAAAACAATTTCAAAACAGAAAGTGAACAGTAATTATAAGCAGTTCTGTTAATGTAAAATTGGTGCAATGTTGGTATGACCTTCACTGAACTTAAAAGGGAGGAAGGAATGGAAGAATGGTCCATAAGCAACAAAAAGTAATACTTTTTGGTATTTCAGTGATTAAGATTTCATAACATGTTCAAGATAAGAGGAAACATATCAATTATTTGCACTCGTCTCCTCTGCAACATTTGGCTGTCCTCTCCGCAACACTGCAACCCAAATTTTAACTCACCTTCTTATCAGTATTGAGCCGAGTGGAAAGATTTCAACTACTTGTGGTGAAAGAGTAGAAACATGTTTGAAGATCCAGTACTCTAGTTTCAGCTTGCCACTGTTCTCAAATCAGACAACTTTTTAAGTTAATGCATGTTTAAATTTTTGTGATGATGGACCAAGCATCACTAACACTTCCTCCTGGAGTAGACTTATCATTCCATATACCTGTTGTGCCAGTGTACTGTAGACATGAATGTGTCCAAATATCCCCTCCACAACAATTTGTTAGTGTGGAGTTGCCCACCCATATCTTTCTATAAAAGGGTACCAGGGGTGTTTGAACTGACTTGTCTTTGCCAATATATGTAAAATTTCCAAGACATGGAATCTACAAACCAGCCTATTATGTATTACCTTACCAACATGGATAGATCTTATGATACACTAAATTTTCAATGTTTAGTATTTTCTAGAAAAAAAAAACACCTAGCCTACTTTGGTTTCATGCCCCCCATGATTTTGGGGTAATAGCTGTGACATACAAGCATACAAATTTAACTTACCTGAAAAAAATATTGGATCAACTATAGAATACCCCACCATGGTCGAAAAACACCTTTTTGAAAATGGGGAGGCAAAGTCACTGTGCCAACTGTTCCCCAAGATTGTTATTTTTGAGAACAAGACAACATAGCTTATGTTTATGTTTGTGTTTTAGAAAAATGTCCAAACTCCACCAAGCCTCCATTTTATACTGGAGACATGTGCAATCACAGTGGCTGTGGTCTCACTCTTATTTGCACTTCGTGTTTTTATTTTTTTGTTTTTTAAGACCTCCAGTTTTGAGTGGAGGCACAGTCGCAGTAGCCATCCATGGGTTTGTAATATTTTGCAACACAAAAATTAGCCTGGGAGCCTACGTGTGTTTTGTATAAATGTTTTCTGAATAATGTACAAGTCCACCGAGCCTCCACTTTTGAGTGGAGGTGCAGTCGCAGTGGGCTGTTCATGTGAGTTACTTTGTTGGCTTCACTGTGTCTGCACCCCCAGAGGCAAGTGAGGTTTATTACTGGCAGGGTATGAATGTGGTTGTACCAACATATTTATCATGGGGCTGAATAGCTCTGTGCTCATTCAGGTTATCAGTATCATGGTAAGGATATCACCAACAGTCAACATTTCCAAAATATCAGTATGGCCTATTATTGCTTCATCCATATTTAACATTTTTATAAAGGCTAATGTTGAAAGCACCAGTGATTTGGCATACATTATGCCAAATAAAGAGAGGGTGCTTTGAAAACGGCATTGTGGGAATGATCATTCCATGAACAGCTGACCAAAGTACTGTAGCTCTTTACCGTAGAGAAGGATGATTGTCACAATGCTTAAGCTCGTGGACTGGAATTATCCTTCCCATAGTGCTTCATGATCTGCTATCTGACATAGGCCTAAGGTCTTCAATGCCATAAGGACAAGCGTTCGAATCATTATGTAAATATACTACATTCCACAGGCGTTCGGAGCATTATATATATATATATATATATATATATATATTTTGCTAATTTGGGATTAAGGGGAAATATTGTATGAAAAAACGTGCCTAAAAGGGAAAATCGTCTAAAAAGGGAAAAAATCAGGTCGACTTTGCGAAATCACACGCTTTTTATATAGGAATACGTAAACGGATGGTAACGTCCGTTTCACCACATGATTTACATGCTATTACTTCAATGTTGACCAAGTTACGTACCCGTATCTTTTAACACGTACGGATGGTGGGCCATTGAAAAAGCGTTGTAGTATATCTGGTTTCCAAAAGGGGAAATATTTTTTAATGTATTTTATTGTTTTTTTCATCGCCTTAACGAAACCGCGATATATCGATTTCCCCGTACAGTAGGAATTAGTGTTATATAATATATATATTTCTCTAATTCGGCACTTAGGGGGAAAGTTGTTGTTGAAAAGTCGACCTTAAGGGGAAAAAAATTTTCGGGTAAAGTATAAGTTTCGCCTTAACGTTTCCACACACTTTTTCTATAGGAATCCGTAAACTCACAAGGGCGCCCTCTTAGATTTACAAACTAGATGCCATTACTTCAAAGTTGTCAAATTTACGGACACCTAGCTGTTAACACGAACGGATGGCTGGCCATTGAAATAACGTTAATTATATTTTTAGACGTTAGGGCGAATTTATTTCTTATGTATTTTAATATCATTTTTTCGCCCTATGTACAAGCAGATATAACAATTTCCCCTTAAGGTGGGAATTAGCGTTATATATATATATATATATATATATATATTTATATATATATATATATATATATATTAATATATATATATATATATATATATATATATATATATATAATATATATATATATATATAGATATATATATATATATATATATATACATATAACGCTAATTCCTACTGTACGGGGAAATCGATATATCGCGGTTTCGTTAAGGCGAAGAAAAAAACAATAAAATACATTAAAAAATATTTCCCCTTTTGGAAACCAGATATACAACAATGCTTTTTCAATGGCCCACCATCCGTACGTGTTAAAAGATACGGTACGTAACTTGGACAACATTGAAGTAATAGCATGTAAATCATGTGGTGAAACGGACGTTACCATCCGTTTACGTATTCCTATATAAAAAGCGTGTGATTTCGCAAAGTCGACCTGATTATTTTTCCCCTTTTAGACGATTTCCCCTTTTAGGCACGTTTTTTCATACAATATTTCCCCCTAATCCCAAATTAGCAAAAAATATATATATATATATATTATATATATATATATATAATATATATAATATATATTATTAATATATTATATATATATATATATATATATTATATATATATATATATATATAATAATATATATATATATATATATATATTAATATATATACATACATATGCTACAAGGTAGGTCAATTACTGCTGCAAAGTCATTGAGTCAAACTGACATGTACCTTGTAGTATACAGCACGGTAGCCCAAAACTGATGTACCTTACTATTTCAAAGCTAACATTTAAAATTAAATAAATACAAACACCCACCTGCTTTTTTTCCTATTCCAGATGTGTAGTTCCTTAGGAATACATTGCTACCCAGTTTTCCTACTCCCATTCAGAAATTAGTAAAACAAAGCTTCATTTGACCAGAAAGTGGTTAATTATCACTTTTTATGAGGAACCGAAAGTGAAGCATTTTCCATAAGCATACTGTGCATACTTGATTTTGTACGCTGTTTCCAGTTACATATGTGGTATCTATGTAGCAGGCTGTGCGGCATATTCCTTGTTGTCACATCTCTGATGTTATGGAAGCCATGGTACAGGTGCTGACTGCTGAACAGAATTCGCTGAGTGGGTAACGCACATAGTTGCTCCCACACACAAAGCACACCCCATAATGAGGCCTTAAAAATGACGGAAAGTTTGGTCGAGTGCAAAACAGACTCTAATTACCAAATAACCTAGGTCATGCACTCAACATGCTATACACACACAAGCCATACTGGAAAGTATGCATTTTGCACGGGCAAGTAACTTGTTATTTCTCGTCCGATGATGTGTGGCCATGGGCCAGATTCACAGACCTCTGCGTGGTCAAATGTACTGGTCAGGTATTGCTGCCATACAGGCACTGTCCAGCAGTGAGGTTTGCATTAGGTTTCAGGTAGGCCTACTTTTTGCCTTGCAGCATCGCAACCACGGCCAATTTGCATCACTTATATGGCCAGATTTATGACCAGCATTTTTTTGTGCGGCCAGGTGCCAAACCACGCAGCAAGCTGATTGGGCCAGATCTTGCATGCACAAGGCAAACTTTCCAGTCTGGTACATAAGTACGTCAGAGGAAGAAGTACTTCGGGACAGTGCACACCAGGGAGAGGTAATTTTTGTTTTTTTTAGAGAGCACTATTCCCACATGTTAAAAATACACGCAACGGTAAGATGCAGTGATTAAAAGCTTGAAAAATAATCATATTTAGATCTACAAGTACCTGAAATGAATTCATTATCGTGAAAAACAAATCACTGGATAGGTTCAAAAACATTAGGCCTAGGCTTGCTACAGTAACGCTGCTACAGTAATAGCTAGTAATTTTTTAAGGTGCGTCAATTTTGGGCCCCATGCCAATTTCGTTGCCTTTACTATGTATACCCTATGTATAGTGTATTATATGTACAATGCTCAGAATGCCCGTGCTACACACTATAGGCCTACTAGGCCTAGGCCTATTATATAAGACAAGGTCTCGGGCATTTCTCAGGACAAAGCACAAATCTTTTCTACTTTTACACTCTTACTCTTACCGCAAACCTTAAAAGACACTGTTAATCATGTCATCTGTTCCAGCAGAACATCCAACACCTCTTCGCCCTTTGGGGATCATGGCAACTACGAGTCCAGTCGTGCCATCAGCAAATAGGGAAGTTGATCTGTGTTGTTTGTGTGGGTTGAGTGTGCAAACAATAGATGCCATTAAGCTTTCGATTGATACTGACTGATACTGTAGTAGGCTAAGTCCACTTACCCAAATCCATTTACTGTTATGCATTGTTTGCATGTAATGACTAATGTTTATTTGAAACACAGTCACAGAGTAGGATATAGGAACTAGAGTGCGCACTCCTTAGATTCCTAATACAGCGTACGTAAATCCACTGTGATTGCATGGGGACCCGTCTACCACACTGATCTACATGCAGATCAGTGGTCTACCATATAGGTGGAGGCAAGAAGCTATGCTGTGTGTGTCGAGCACACAGGCGTTCCGATTTATATGTACATATATAATACACTATACATATATATATATACTAACAAGGTACGACAATTTTCTGGACGAAGCTTACAACTTGGCCTATTTTTACACTCTTATACTCACTGTGGACCTCCCTGATTTCTTTCAATCACGTCATTCGACGAGAAAGAACATTCAACATCCCTTCGGACACAACTGCGGGCATAAAATCACCTCTAATCAGAATTATTCGTAAAAAAATGGACTCTCCGCAACTTGGTGGTTACACAGACAGATGACGTATGATTATAACCTGCGCAACCATCTATGCCGTCTCGTAAGCGAAAACACGCAACGCAAGGTAAAGCAAATCAAAAGAATGTACGTTCGCTGTGCAGATAGCACTTGTCCTTGAACAGGACTCTATGCTAGGTACGGAGTAGGTTCTACCGTTAACGCAGTACACGGTCCTGTTCAAGGACTAGGGCTATACGTATCTGTATGTGTATTTTAAACAGTAAAAAAAACGTGGGGCTCTAATTTAGAATCCGTGCCCGGAAGTGACGAAGGCAGCATACCGGAGAAGAATACACGGAGCTGCTTACCTTGTTCAATGGACTGCCATGAAATACCCGATGAATTGACTGCATGATGAATAGGTTGACTTGCCAGCGATGTACCAAATGTGGGAAAATGACAATTGGGACTGGCGACCTGGCCTGGTTTGTAAAATTGTACGTAATGCTTCGAATGCCTGTGGCCATAAGGTCTTTAAAACTCTCTTGGGAACTCTTGTTTAAATTGGTCAAGGTAAGGCTAAGCTAACAAGTTAAATTACGAAGGCCCTAACAGCCTAAGTAGAGTATAGCCTAGGCCGGTTAGGCCTAAAGGCTTCAGTCACAACATCATTACTAACGTTGACGTTACTTTTTTCTACTGAACAAGTTAATGTGGCCGAGTTAATGTTATTGTTAACTTAGGACTCAGTAGCTGACTTGATTTAGGAGGCTTGTCCTGAATCGTGTTTTACTTTTTAGCATTTATAAAATACTTTAAATGCTTCACCTTCACAACTATCGAAATTCCTTCATTAGAAGCGTTGTAAGTTCTCGGATCGGATAAGAATTCCGCAAACTAGGCTAGCCAACCCTGTGTAATTCTATAATGATTCAATAGAAGAGTACGGTATATATGCAATAAGTATATATGATACAGCTGTGCAGCTGTGATACGTATATTACCTATATACATGGTACAGAACCTCCTTACGTACACATATCTTCACACACGTACGTAAACACATGCTGTATTTATTATTAAATTGCCCTCGATGGATGAGTCGTTCAATTTGATTGGCTTAACGAACTCTTAAGAACCAATGAAATGTACCGTGTGTTGCTAACTAGACGCTGGTTAATGTATATTCATCAGTGTTTGTTGTGTATGTGTGTATCAGGTGTGTGTATAAAGTGTGTTGTATTCTGCTGCTTTGGTTCTAATTATATCAGGGAAATTACCGGCATTACTCCGGATGATACATATTTGGGGCTATCATTGCTAAAAAAGAAATAAATAAATAACAAATATGAAGTAGACAAAAAACACCAGGGAATCAGAAAAAGAATGTGCTACAATTTTTCATATACAGGGAGGGTTGTCAGCAACACCAATATGGCCACCGTGACCATTTTGTTCATTTGTGCTGCAGTTGGCTTCATATTGGCACTATACTTCAACTCACAAATATCAGCCTACCCCGGAAATTTTTAATCACTATTGCCTTGCCACATCTTGCCCCCCATACATTTCTCCCGCCATGGAAGCTAGTATCTTGCCCTCAGGCTTCAGTACGTTGTCTTGCCACGGGGCGCCCGACAGGTAGAGGCGCGGTGTTCCCAATATCTCCTTCCTGATAAAGAGGAATGGGGATATCATATCTTTTGTCCCCCACTTGTTCCAGAATGCTACCAATAAAAACATGTTAGGCAAATGCTCGATTCTATAGCTTACAATTGCTGGTCCGATGAAATCAAACTCGACATTTGCGAAAACACTGCCCCTTAAATTCAATGGTTGAACCTTTGCCCGCATGTTTACTAAAGGGGGCTGAGATTGAAGGACTTATAATATGTGACACTATTTCAGCGAAACGCCACCATCAGATCCGAATGGCGCGTAGCAGCGTGCCAAGGAATTAGGCCTATGATATGTCCTTTCTTGTTTCATGTGGGGTACCCTCCTCCCCTTCCAGACAAAAAAAATGTAAGGTGGCTTGATATTAGATGCAAAATGGCTTTCCTTTATCAAAATTTTTTAACTGATCATATCAGTCCTGTTGAAGCCGAGGTTGGTGATCGGGGCACCACAGGTGATTCTGTATTCCTACGGCCAGATAGGCAGAGTTCTAATCGAGTCACTAGATTCGTGACTCGAGTCACCAATTGTCAAACTTTTAAGTGACTCGAGTCGAGTCATTGACTCGAGTCACTGTACTATTCCAATGGGGAAATTACTCCTGAATTCTCTCGAGTCACTATCATTTTGAGAAGAAGTGAGTCGAGTCGTGACTCTTTACAACACTGCAGATAGGCCTATGGAAAGTCGGCGTAAACTGTGTATTGTATATGCGCACCTACGATAGTTTGTATGGGGGATGCTTTCATTTTCACATCGTGCAGAGGTGCCGTCTTGGGAAGGGGTCTAAGAGAAAGGGGTTGCCATCCTTCCCTTTGAGAAATTGATGTTCTGTTAAGGTGGCTTAGATGAAAGATGGTGCTATCTCTTGCAATGTTTCGAACTTCTCATAATTTAGTTAATTGTACTTACTTTTGTTTGGGTGTATAATGGAAGGGTGTGCTGTCAAAGAAAAGAGTGTGACAACCCCTCCTCTTGAGAAACATCTGTTTATGTAAGGCGGTTTAGATGCAAAATTGTGCTATCTTTGGCGAAGCTTTTGAACTAATTACAGTCTTAATAATTACCATTACTTAGAGATATTTTGGCTGCGGCATGGCACCCCTCCACAGCTGGTACCTGACACGGGTGTATTGCTTCCTGGAGTTAGTTAGTTAGATGAAATTTAACGACACACCAACACAAATGTGTTATACAGTGTCAAGCAAAGTTTAAATACGGTGCAAAGTCCTTCCCTTTAGTCGCCTCTTACGACAGGCTGGAAATACCGTGGGTATATTGATATTCTACAACCCCCAGCCCACAGGGGGTACCGTATTGCTTCCTGGAAGCTCTGGGGGTAATTACAAAAACGAGGTACTAGCATGATGCTTTGAACTGAAATTCAAATGACACTAGGCTACAGAGTAGCCCACCAAACCCGACCTTTGACATTTTAAAAGAGAATCCAGACGGACAGCTGTCATCGGGGAAATTACTGAATAAGCTAAAGGGAGCTACTGGTGTAACAAAAGGATTAGAAGACTAATCAACATGTTTCCTAATGTTCATTCTCTGTAAATGTATCAATAACGACTTAATGATCTTTGAGTAAGCTGGTGTAAGTTCAGATTATGTACATCATCAGACTACAAATTTTGCGCACAACATATCCCACCTTGAAGGAAGCCTCCCAAGTCCTGAGGTTGGAATTGTACCGCCTAGCCTAGTTTTCGGGGAAAAAATTCGTCAGAAGAATTCCCTGAATTATCTTCCTGATGATGGTCACATCAGACACGGAATGCAAACTGGTAAGCCTGGCAATTGCGCTCAAAACGAGTAGAATTTGTGTATTACAACTGTTGTAAAATTTAAAAACCTTACCGTTCAACAACGAAAACACATTTGAGGCGATTAAAACTAAAGAATAGGATAGAAAGTAAAATGCGCAAAAATTTTGGTAGTTTGCAAAACATTTAGAAAACAATAAAAATATACCCTCCATTCGTTTTGAAAGACACCTCCCCCCTCACGACGCTGAGCGGAGCGCTACCATCAGTTAACGCATACCAAACGGTCCAAACGGGAGGAAATATGCAAAATGCCTCATAGACTGCAGAAAATAAAAGTGGTACTTTCTAGGCCTTAGTCTGCGTTTGAACATGTCTTATTTTGCAACCTCGTGTTTTTATAAATTTACACCCATGAGTGTTTGAAGGATTTTGCAAATGAACGGAAATATATAATAATTTTTGGCAAGGAGAGGAGCCCTCTCTGAAAGGCGCCGGGTGCAGGGGCCTGTGTCGGGCTTTTAAGTAGTAACTTAGTATACTGGCTGGGTCATCTGTAACAAAGGCCGTGTCGTCAGCATATTGAATTATCTTAATATCACAGCTTGATAATCTAATACCTTTAATAGAATCATTACAACGAACATGAATAGCAAGGAGTTCAACACATAAAATAAAAATGTAGGGAGAGAGGGGATCACCTTGACGGCATCCCTTACAAATATTAAAAAAGTGAGAGCGGTATCCGTTTACCATAATACAAGAGGCGGCATTATTGTAAAGCAATTTGCACCACTGAATAAAATTATTTTTGAAACCCCAAAAGTTAAGGACATGCCAAATGAAATCATGTGAAATGGTATCGAACGCTCTTTCGAAATCTACTAAAATAAGATGAGCTGGGATATTCTCAAGATCAGTATACAGCAAAACTTCGTATAGAAGGCGTACATCTTCACCAATATATCAATTTGACATGAAACCTTTTTGATTATCATGAATAAGGTTGGGAAGTACTTCTTTAATCCTCTTCGAAATGCAATTTGAAATAATTTTGTAAAAAACACTCAAAAGAGAAATCGGGCGCCAGTTCTTCAAAAATTTCCTTGGTTTGTCCCTTTTGGGGATCAGAACAATAACACCTTGTCTAAAGGTGGAAGAGAGGGTACCCTTCTGCCAGAAAGAAAATAAAGCACTAAAAAATGGTCTGATAGTCGGGGCCAGAAACACTTCACAAACTCAGAGGAAAAAACCATCCAAGCCTGGTGACTTATCATTTTTAAGTTTCATAACAGCATCTAAAAGTTCAGCTTTTGTAAAAAAGGTTTCTAGATTATCAACTTGAAGCTTTGTTACTAATGGAAAGGTGGCCTCACTTATGAATTGATATAACGTCATTCGGTCGTCATTACTATGATCACTACGAGAAAACGTATTCGAGAATTAGGTATAGGTTTCATTCATGATATCATCCTGATTATGTAAAATATTACCATGAACATCTGTTATAGCATTTAAACATTTATCTAATGCCTTCCTTCTCTCTAAACTAAGGAAAAAAGCGGAAGGCTTTTCACCCCCACTCAACCCATTGGCCACGAGATCTTATCATAGCTCCCTGCATGTAAACTCTTCGTAACTCTTCCAATTCATTCTTTTTTCATGGAGGATAGCGTAAGTACTGCATATTCATTTCAAGTCGAGCAATTTCATATAACAATGTTTTCTCTCTGCTTCCGTTTTCATCTTTCAATTTACATGAAAACTTAATTGTTTCACCCCTAATCATAAGTAGCAACGTCTCCCAAAATAAATCTGCCTCGATCATAAAATGCAAGTCCCCACGTGGGATTGTTAAAACCGAATCACGTAGCAACATATTGCAGGACGCACTGGTCAATTGTTGTATTTATCAAGTTAATGTAGTCATTGTTTTGCAGAAGAGCATTGTTGAACTTCCAATACCCCTTTCCATGTTTAATATTATAAATAGAAATGTCTAGAACCGCTATCGAATGATCAGTACGATAACCAGGCAATATATTTGAATCAGTGATGAAACTAAGTATAAATTTTCAGAAGGAGTTTCGAAGGAGTAATGGACTCCTTAGAAGCGTTTCACTCTTTATCTGGTCTTAAAGTAAATTATGACAAGACATTTGTGTTCTCTATCGGTGCTAAACGTCATGCCAAAGAGGTATACGGTGAAGTCAATAGACTTGTTTGGGATCCTGGGGGGTGTTTTACCTTTTTGGGGATCCGCTTTTCCCTAGATGTTAATGAGATAAGTCAACTCAATTATTCAAATGTTATTAATGATATCCGTGAAATTATTGGACGTTGGTCTAAAAGAAGGCTCAGTGTCATTGGTAAAATAACAGTAATCAAGTCCCTTATTGTACCTAAAATTAATTATTTGCTGCTTTCAATACCTGACCCACCGATTGATGTATTAAATACGGTACTATTGAGAAAATGTTCTATTCATTCATTTGGAATGGCACAGATCGAATATGTCGAACAACTTTGCCTTCCCCATCGAAAAGGTGGTTTACGGATGTTAGATCTAAATTTTTTTATGAGTTCGATGAAACTCACTTGGCTGAGAAGGTGCTATAGCGCGTCTCCTACCTCGTCTATCTATGCCCTTTTCTATTACTTTCTCGAGAGTAAGGTCAATTTCCTTAGGGATGGGGGCTCAACCTACTTAAAAACACGACTGTCTCTGATCAGTAACCCCTTCTATAAAGACTTTTTGAAGGCTCTCATCAAACTAAAAACTTCCATTGATTTAAGGCTTTGCAAGAATCCAAATACTTATCAGTGTTTGTGGCATAACGATTTAATTGAAGTAGATTGTAAACCATTGTATTTTAAAGCCTGGTTACAAAGAGGTGTTTACATAATTGATGACCTAATCGACGAGGATGGCACGTTTCTTACCCTTAACAGTTTTATAGCTCGTTTTCCATATTAATACAAATTTTTTGCAATATGAAGGCCTTCTACGAGCGGTAAAACGCTTCTTAAACGGCCATGAGTGTTGTGAATTACAAAGACCATTTATCCCCGATTTGTAGTATGCTATTCTACTTAAATCAGTTAAGGGTGGTTCTGACTTTTATAGAATGATCGCCTATGCCTCCGATATTTATATTAAGTCTCAAGATAAATGGTATGACGAGCTTGGTTGTAATAATTTGAAGTGGAATTTAATCTATAAATTACCTTTCAGTCTCAATTTAGAAAGTAAGTTTTCTTGGTTTCAGTACAGGATAAATACTAGGATTTTGGCCACAAATTGCTACTTAAAAAAATAACATTTTGGATCAGGATTTGTGCACTTCCTGCTCAAAGGAAAAAGAAACGATTAGTCACATAATGTTTGCTTGTGAAAAAGTACAGCCAATATGGGAAAAATTTAGGAATTTTGTTTATAAAAGCACTAATGATACCTTGTTTATTAATCCCATAACTTTAATTTTTGGTATAACCCATCACCAACGTGACAATGAAACTATAAATATTCTATTGATCTGGTTTAAATTTTATATTTACAGATGTAAACTACAAAAAGATGCCTTGAATTTCCTTAATTTTAAGAGTTATGCTAAGAGCCTACTTTCAGTTTTGTACTATAATGATTGCGTCAAGCTTAAACGTGATAATTTTTTAAATCGATGGCGGCCATGGCTCCTTGGTTTACAACTTGACTTCAGTATAGCCTAGTATCCTTTTCGTTCTTATTTCAATGTAAGACTTTAATTATCAATCATTTTTTGTAAATGATTTAAATGATTGTTTTCGAATGAATTTCGCTGTACAACTTGTCTATTTTGCTTTTGTTGTTGATTGAGAAGTATAAAAATAAAAATAAAAAATAATATACTGGCTGGGTCCAGCGATGGGGAAGCTATTACTGAATGGCGATACTATAACATGAGCCATGAAAATTCAGACGATCAGGATGAAATGGGGAGTGAACGAGACGGTATTGATTATATGCTCTGTGTGATAATGAGAATGAAAGCCCCATGATCACGAGGAAAATTTTGGTTGTTTGCAAAGGTTTTTCGAAAATTTGGATGGTTTGCGAGCGATTTGTGGTAGAAAATGATTCAAATAGATCCATCAGTCCACCTGACGTACCCCACCCCTACAGATATCTATCGCTTAAACACCTTTACATATATGAATTGTCGATTGCAGCCTCTTCTGCGAAAAAGCAAATTTAGGCAGTTGAGCATATGACGGCAAAGTTTGAGTAGCCTAGTATAGGTACCGAATTACCGTTAAAGGGAGAATGTAGTCACCCCAATAAAGAATTGTATAATAGACTATCCTATTTCCTGAATGTCTCTTGAGAATCATATGACAGTATTTTTCCCACTCAATTGTAAAATTTACAAGGAGCAACTGCTTGGTTTACCTTTAATATGAAATATTTATGTCCTAAAATATTATGAAAGATACTTGGAAGAGAAATAAGAAGAAATCTGTACACATTTAGCTATTGTTTCAAAATAAGTTTGGGGCGACTGCTTTTGTCCTTTAAATATGGCCACATAGCCAAGTTTTTCAGTATGGGTAGTCAGATAGCTTTGTACTTCATGTTGATAATTTGGATTCACATTCAAACCTACATAAAATGATTACGATTTCGTTCTTACGAGGCGGAAATTTGAGCGTAAGGGATTGCAGACCCAATATCGCCATAATTAAAAGATCAGACATAATAATATTTACAGTATCCAAAGTCGATTGATAATACACGTAAATTTTGAAACGTTTTGAGTTCACACATCTTCACTTAATGTAGCTTCCAAAATTGCAATTCATTTTTTCATTTTCTTCCTCGGAAAAACACTGGTTTGGCCCTTTTAACGTCTACAGTATCTCTTGATCGTTGATTAAAGTGCACTACGAAATATCCTCACCTTCATGGGGTAGGACAAATACCTAAGGAGTACACAGAAAAACCTTTGACTCGTAAATGCGACCGGACATGAAAGCAAGGGAAACCCAAGTAATGCAATTTCTCTGCCGGTAGCCAAGGGGGCGGGGCAGGGGGAGGCGTCCCTCTAGAGAAATTGTCTCCCTTTGGAAACTGAATTTTTTCTTACTGCATTTTAGCATATCTCGCCCCTAAAAATACCCCCAAGCTATTTCGCTCCGCTTCATGTACCTCGTCTGGCTACCGCCTGACAATTTCTTTCATTAATTTTGTTACAATTTGTTCGACTTAAATTGTATACGTATGCATATACATTTGCGTGAACGTAAGACTGTAAGTATATTTTCACCTGTTGGTGTAATCGATTTGTATGGAAACTTTAAGGTGTGGTGCAGGTATTAAGATATTGTACGAGTAACAGGCATTTTTCACTAAGATGTTGAGATATTAACATCCGAGATCTTGTTACCTCAATATCTTACGGTAAAATATTAAGATATTAAACTACAGGATCTCAGTATCTTAATATTGTGACAGTAAGATATTGAGATACTAAGCAAAAAATGTTTCAATGTTAAATTACAGGATCTCACTATCTTAATAGCCATGCATCTCAAGACTAAATATCGTGAGAGTAACATATTGAGATATTGGCACCTGAGGCACTAATATCTATAAATATTAATTCTTAAATTATAGGAACCTAACAGCTTGACATCGCGACAACGAGACATAAACAGTTTACATCCTAGATATAAATGTCCGAATGTTGTAGCCCAAAGTATTTAGGTATTAACGTGTAGGATCGTTATATGTCATGATATTTCTATATTTAGATCACTTAAATTAATATTTAAACATTTTACGCAAAAATGTTGAGATATCAAGACCTCAAATGTCAATATCTTAAGTACAGAAGCAATCGTCATGATATTAAATTCAAGACAGTTAGACTTAAAGTTTAAATATTTATCCTAAAATTATTGAGATATCTATCATGGATGTCAACATTTGAATTTCTGTCTGCCATGATAGAAACATACTAAACGGGACGGATCCAGCCAGGATTTCACAAAAAAAAGGGGGGGGGGGCTTACTCCTAAAGGGCAAAGTTCGCACCTACGACCGTCAAATAGGAGGAGGGGGTGTCTTGGAAAAAAACTTGAAATTTAGACACTGCAGTGGCGATTTGTGGCATCTGGCAATCAACAGATCAAGATAAATACAGTTAACATCATTTTTGTGTATCACGGGTGCTATGAAGTTCCACCATTGCAATTTCGAAGTAGGCTTACCAGAAGGCTAGTAATCATTTATTGGTATGATAGTCAAGACTGCACGAGAGGTCTGGGAAATTTTTCAGAAATCGCACACAGATGCGATTTTCTGGCATTTGAAATCTACATAAATACATTAGCAAACATTATTTTGGGCATCACCAGTGCTGCTATGAAGTACGACCAATGCACTTTCTCAATAATCGTACACCGGGGATGTTCAAGACGTATTGGCAGGGGCGTAGCCAGTATGTAGCAATGTAGGCCCGGGCCTACACTTTTTTGGCCAAGTTATCTTTTTTTTAAAGACCCATAATTCAAATCCATAAAGCTTGCTGGACGAGTTTAAGAGTCTAGACAGGCAAAACTATTGAAATGAACGTAGCAAGAACATGGCTAAATTAGGTGACTTACTCTTAGATAAGTGTCCTTTAAAGCGAGGTTGCACTGTATATACATATATTTCATATATTTGTGCCTACAACTTTTTAAATCCTGGCTACGCCCCTGATAGGGTTCTAGGAATTTTTTTTGAAATCGAACACTGCATGTTAGATCATCCCTCCCCTTCCCCCAGATGCAATTTCCTGACATCTGAGGCTGTGAATCGATATGGCCTTAGTAGTTCTAAAGCATCATTACTATGCAGTGTGACCTAGGCTGCAATGTAGCCTATTTAGCAAGCTTATCCCGCAAAAACTGCCCACAAAGGGAATCGGGAGTTCTTTCCCACCAAAAGTACGACATTAAGCACTCTTCATGTTAGACTTGATTTTCTGCAGGCATGTGGCATGTGGCATTTCTGTAATTTAGCAGGCAAACCAGGTGGGCGATAATGGGGGCAAGTTGTAACACTCCCCTTGAAGTCATCATAAACTTAATGGATCAAAAGCGAATAGGAGTAATTTAGACTACATAAACCTTACTCAACCCTGTTCAACAAATTTTGGTTTAGTCATCAATCTCTTTGACTGTGTAGAACAGACATGCCTAGCCCTAGCTAAGCATTCTATTTAAAAGAGTTTTATTTCAGGCACATTTCAGCAGTGGAAGTTTATTTTAAAATGACCCCGCATGTAATACCACATGTAACTAGAGAAATACCCCATGGGGTATGTTGTAAGTTAGGTTTTAGGAAGGTGACCAACTTTCCTATGACGGGAGCAATGTTCGTTTCCGGTGGTAATCTTATTTTTCTCCTCAAAATGTTAATACCAAGTTCAACTATGATTAGTTACTTACTGTCAAAAATACAGTGAAATACTCCCCTCCTTCCGATAAACTCGTTAACTTGTCATTGCCAGTTCTTATGTGAAAATGTATAGTTCCAAACTTTCCTCCACAGTCGTCACAATAAAGCTCATTCTGTTTCAGTTGACATCATTTTGCAGAATTTTCTAAAAACTTACATTTCGAGTATTCTCCTTTCTTTATGCGGTAAAATGCCAAACTTGAGAGAAATGCTTAATGCTTGAGTAATTTTTAAGCAGACAACGCATCAAAATAAAGTACAATACGGTATTTAAAAAGTTTTTTCACAGTCGTTTGACTCAAAATCATGATAAAAGGGAATGGTACGTTTGTTTTATAGAAACTTTTCATATATTTAAAAGCAGAATGATAGATAATTCAATGTAAGATAGTAAGGCAGCCTTCTTTTTTTTATGAAATAAGATTCTTACAGGAAGAAATTCAGTTATTTGTTGCTCAAGAATAATTTGTTCGCCCAAACTTTTAATATTTAAATGATGCAACTCACGTGACTAATGCATAATGCTTTAAGGAGATAAAGCTATTGGTGGAATTTATTGGTAAGACTGAATGGTTTAATAATAATTAAAATTTTTTTTTAATTGTATGCCATGTTTGTGCAGGCCATTGTCTGCAACAAACCTCACACCAAAGCATATCTCAAAGATGGCCCTTGTTTCGAGATTATCTGATTACTGTGGACATAAGAGCAGATCATATTCAAGAGGTCTTAGTCAACAGTGGCTAAACAACAGGTACAAAACAGACCTGTTATTAAATTTTCATATCTGAAAGGGATAAAATTGTTTTAGAGCACTGTACCACTTCTGACAAATCTGGTTGTTGTGTCTCCTTCCTTACAGCACTGGGAACATGAGGTGCCGGCCGAACTGTATGGCTACATTGTGACTATTTTACAATTGTGTGCTACTGGACTGAAGAAATGCTCAGACACAAAGTACTTCCCAGTAAGTGTTCTGGAAAAGAGAGTATTAGGTGAAATATTTACATGTGTTGGGACATTAAAAGTGAAATATCCCACCACTTCGCTTTAGACATTTTTGGTGGTGTTGCCTTTGAGAAATTAAAGGCTATACAACTGTCGAATGCCCTGTTACAAACTACCCCTACATTAGGTTGGTTGTAAAACTCGCACTCACAAATTTGTTTCGGGAGATTTGTCTGTGATCTTTTGAAATGCGGCAAAGATATTACCTGTTTTTATAAAAGTCACAAGTCTATGTTTAGATATTCAAGTATGAATCTTGAAAAAAACAAATCCCTTGGAAAGTGTGTCAACATGCTCCAGTCTCGTTTGCGCATATACAAGGACGCATTTCGTACGGAAATGAGCGTCATAATGATGCACTGTAACCACCCAGCAAATTTAGAACAGGCTGGCTATCAATGACCATCTATTCTTTAAAAATGGGCAGCATAAGGGGTCTTGGCTTCCCTGAGGAAAATTTTGAAAATTTAGCCCTGTTAGGTGCGATTTCCTAGCATCTGACAATCAAAGCATACATAAATATTGCAATATGAACCTTCTCAAAAAAGGGAAGTGGTGCCGAAAGGGGAGGGGCTGGAGCCGGGGAAGCTCCCTCTGGATCCGCGTCTGGTGAGATCACATTGCAAAATAATTAAATGTTACAATGACATTTTGAGATATCAAGATCACCGATGTCACTATATTTACATATAACTGTCATAATGTTAATATATTTAAATTATTAAACATAATGTCTACATATTTTACCTCTTAATATGCAGATATTATGATGACGGATGTCAATATTTCAATTGTTTTTATCACGGTATTAACATATTTGAGATTACGAAATCCAATAATTAAATTTTTCACACTGAAATCTTGAAATATCAAGATCTCTGACGTCAATATCTTACTTATTGTCGTCAAGAATTTGAAATATTAGACTATTAAGTTTAACGTCTAAATATTTATCCTTAAATCTGAAACATTGAGTTATTTAGATATGGCACAAATATTTTGGTATCTTCTGTCACAATATTTACATAGATCTAAACGTATGTGAACGGGGGGGGGGGGAGCATAACCACACAACAGGGACGAGACACATAAGAGGACAAGGATAGCCATTGTTCCGGACAGTCTGAGGTGGTGCACAAAGAAAGACAAACATCCCTGCTGATCATCAATGGGGACCCAGGGATCGAGAGGCTGATCAGAATCAGTACTTGCAAAACCTAGTTTTGCTGTCTCCGACTCAGTGGCGTAGCTAGGGTTTGTGGAGCCCGGGGCAAGAAACGAAATTGGCGCCCCTACCCCCATCTTCGGGGGGTAATCTTATCAATACTCACACAACTCAAGATCTTAAATAGAACAAATGACTATGGGCGTCCGCAGAAAAAAATTCAGGGGGCAAAATTTTTTAGGGGACCAAACTTTTTTCATGGGAAATATTTCACTCCCAGAAAAGAGTTTAGATGCTACTACACACAGTTTTGACAAAGGCGTAGCCAGGAATTTTTCAAGGGGGGGGGGCGAAGCCCATTGACAGACTCTCAGTGCTCCGCGCCACCATGAGTTGGCTTGGAGCGCAAGGAAATTTTGGCCCAAAATGCTTTCCAGATCGCTGGAAATGACACTTCCAAGGCCTATTTACCGCATATAAAAGGGGAAACACTAGCAATATCGTAAATATTATTTTATTAAAAGATGAAAATTGCTATATCAATATCATGCTCATGGCAAATGGTTGTTCCAACATTTTTTTAAGTGATCTCGATTTGGCGCCCCCTACAGTGGCGCCCGAGGCAACTTGCCATCCTTGCCCTCTCCTAGCTACGCTACTGCTCTGACTCAAGGAAAAGATTGTTGGAGGACCATTCAGTATATTTCTACGAATCTCATAGGAGTTAGCACACCACGTAGACGGTAATAACGGTTCTGTCTAATCAATGACAAGAAGAAATTTGGTGATGGCGCGAAAAACAGAGATGAACAATGGAATTGTAGAACGTCTGAAGTGCCATCAATCTCGAAACTGGCTGTTATATGTTCAAAGAAAATGTCGTTTGTGGTCGTAGTGACTATTTACAACGAAATAGTAACACGACCAAATTGTAACGCCGTTACAGTTACTTTTAGGCAGAATCGTAACTAGCTATTTGTCCCGTTACAGAATTGCCAATGTAACTCGTTCCTTCCCAACCCTTCAATATGGTTCAATTTGTACTTATTTTAATTTGCATACCAAACAGAGATTTTTTTTAAGTATAGGCCATATAACTTATCCAATGGAAGCCTGCGACGGGTTTTTGGGGGTTGGTCTGGGAGCTTCGTCGTTTTGAGTGTGTTGGCTAACCTCCAAACCGAGTACCGGTTTGGCATAGGCGTAGGAGCCCAAGTTGATTGGGGGGGGGGGGGCTGTTCCGACTTGCCCGAAAAATCTAACACAAATTTTCCGTGCTCACGCGCGTCCAACCTGTTAATGTATGTATGATATAGGCATGTATCGTTTTATCAACCGCTTGCCAATTACATACAATCATTTGCTGTGTTATACTCCCCTTCCATAATAATTATAATTTTTTAGGATTTCTCTCATGGGATGGGGAGCATGGATTCTGTTGTGTGATCGCCGGCCTGGGAGCAGGGTTTAAGGGGAGGGGGTGTCCCCCCTTTGAATTTTTTTGAAAATTAGATGTCCTTACATGCAATCTGGTGTCACATATGCTACCTTTGAAGTAAAATTTGTGTTAAAAAATTTACGTATTTTAGGTACTAAAAAGAAAAAAAATAGGCATCAGTGAGGGAGGCATGACCCAATGACCCCTAAATACGCCACTGATATATAGTACCTATATGGTGCGCACTTTACACCAATTCATGTTGGTGTACCCAAATGATTTCATGGTGTCAATTTATACGGCCGCAAAAGTTACATCGTATAGTGTTTAGCCATATTTCGTGTAAACATCTACGCCATGGTGTCAATATTTATTTAATCTTGCTTCATATTTGGCCGCACATAAGCGAATATGGAGTGACCAAATATTTGGCAGTGTCAACGTGAATACAGGGTGTTAAAATATTTGGCCGTTCAATGCGATTTCGAATGCCAAAATATTTGGCCGTATTAAAGAGAATACCTATCGCCAATATATTTGGTCTGGTATAATATTGGACAGCGTCAACACAAATATGGCGTTACAAAATATTTGGCCGTTAAATTACAATTAACAAGGAAGTTTTTTAACTATTGATTACCTTTAGCTATTGCATTATTTTTCTTTCAGTAGTGCCCGAAAAATTCTCAGCATATTGCCCGAATTTTCACAAAAATATTTGGTTGGGGGGGGCTGCACCCCCCATCCCTCCGCCTCCTACGCCTATGCAGTTTGGTCTGAGAACGATGCTTCGTCGATTTCGGGTGCACGGTAATGGTTGTGACAATTAAAACGGGTATCAGATATCAAAAACCAGATTACAGCTCTTTAGTGTACAGATCGAGTATGTGTGTCCTCTGAGTATGCGCACTGCGGTATTATTGTGGTGTTATGTGCACAAAGTACAAGGTCATATGTATTTCACTACGTCACTGCGACGCGCGTCACATAAAATGTCTACACTATAGAGCTTATGCACCTACGTCACGTTTCTCTATTTTTCCATCCAGCCGTACATTGTGCAACAATTGTTACTAAGGTGCTATCGTGAGCGCGTATCTTTAACACACCTACTACGTATGGCAGTTCCATCCAGTAAGCCAAATTGAAACGCGCTGACGTCACGTGCATAAGCTCTATAGACCTTATGCATCGAAGTCACGCGACGTCATTTTGGAGGCAAAACAATGAAGCACACTGCACGTGCAAAGCGTGTAGTAGACTTCGCACGCTCGTGTAGTAGACTTGGGCGCGTATCCGATTGGTTCACAAATCAGCTGTCTGCATTTGTTGATGTAACTTGCAATGATACGCGCTTGCCTCCAAACGAGGGAGCACTTTCTACTCTGTGATGTCATATGCATAAGGTCTATGTGATACGCGAACGCTGTGATAGTAGGCGCGTAGTTGTCACTGTCGGCTTTTGTGACGAGAGCAAAGAACTGCGTCAGTTACCAACCATATAGAGGTTTTTCACTGACGTCACTGCGTTCGCGCGTCTCTCTATTTTGACGGCCAGGCGCCCAGTGTATAACAATCGTAACTAAGATCCTGCAGTCTTTTGCGCATGAGCAGTGACGGCCAGTGAGCCAAATTGAAACGCGCTGACGTCACGTGAAAAACCTCTATACACTGCAGTCGAAAGCAAATGTAGCTTATTAGATGATGTGCGTAAAACGCATGAAAGATATCAGAACGCGCAGCTGACTTAAAGAATAACAATCATCTTTACAGTGTAACATGTCGTCTTAAAAACTGGACGATTCATGGAAATACCAGCGGTCAAATATTTGGACCAAATTACTTAATTAGAATGGGGTGTTGTATGAGGAAGTCGGCACCCATCACCAATCAGATAAAGGTGGCAGAAGCAGATTTCCCACTGAGAATTCGTTTGAGGCTTAGAGGAGACACAAAAGAGGCAACGGTTGCAAACGTAACAAAAAGTTTACTTGAGGTTGGTATAATTTTAGTCCTGAGTAGAAGCACATGTATGAGGCGGTCGCCGAGAGCTCACTACAGTGAGCTCTCGGCGAACGGCTACACAGTCCTTTACTGGCAGAGAACGAGTGGGCTATATTTTAAGATTTTCCGGTAAATTAATTCAGACGAAATCTTGTTTGAACTACTTCGACCCTACTTGCAACTTGTTAATAGATAGGCTACCGTCGGCTTTCCCATGACAATTTGGAAGGTCTACCTGACAAAGATTGTCCTGAAAAGGAAGTCTATGAACTCAAGATAGCCTAGGGCAGGGTTCTAAAACGTTTCGGGCTGAGGGCTAGCCTACAATAACATACAAAAAAACAAATTTGTTTGGAGTACCATTGTCATAGCGTATAGGCTAGATGGTACTTCTACCCTCCAAGTACTTCCATGCTCCAAGGAAGTAAACTGAAGGTGTAGGCTAACCTAACAAGGCCAATCTCAGGAGAAATTGCATTGAAACATTTCTCCTATAGCCTACAGTATGTGTACCAATAACGTGAAACATACATAAAAATGTGTTCACCGATGTCTTAATAATATTTGCGAGGTTATTTCAATGCTGTATGAAAGACTTGGTCTTTGTACTGAATATGGAAGGAACTCGATGTACAATTTGATAAGTTCTGAAGAATACAATCCCCAAAATGGGTTTCACGCTATTTGTACACGGAATACAGTAGTTATAAAACCATTTTATCGAGTTTCATCAGCCTAAGTGATAAATCTTCGCTTCTAGGTAGCATGGAAGGACTTTTCCCAGAAAAGTCACTTGAATAGCCGGTCACCGAAAGCTCCCTAGGCCTAGCCTATATGCACGTATAGAGAGCTCGTATAGAGAGCTCTCTGCGAACGACCATACACAGTCCTTTAATACTCGGGACTAGGATGGACCGGATATCGTTCACCCTTACATTTAGGCTACGCACCTTCCAACCTTGCAAAACTTGAAATATTGTCAAGATTTTGTGCTAGTTGCAAGAAGGCTAAAGTTTTGTTACTGATTTTCCCCGACTGAACAAAGTCTTGTTACCGACAGTCTTACAGAAACAGGGTTCAAATTGAAGTTGGTAGTTTAGCTCCATGGCAAATGCCAGTTTCGTATATGCAGTCCGCAATTCGTTCAGAATTATTGCAGTGTGGAAGAATGGAACGCTGTTCCTCCTAAAAACCTTAAAATAGATTTTGAAACAAAATGTCAGCTTTCAACTTTTCTCTTCAAACAAGAAAAAGTGTCAGGATTATTTGAGCTCCAAAGCCCCGTGAACAAATGACTATCAAAATTTTCTAACTGTGGATGAAAGGCTATCACAGAAAAGGGGAAGTTTTTATTTGTCAGTCTAGTCGAGTCTTTTACTTACTTCGTGAATCTTCTCTGTTGCATGTTTGAAAGTTTTAGAGTGTTTCTCTTCTGCGCCCGTGTTTATGCGACTCGAATTCGCGATTTAAAACAAAATAACAAGTGAACGAATTCTGGGCTACTGCCAAATTTCTGGTGCCCTTATACGTTTTTTATTTGAAGTTTCTCAAGTTAGATATTGAGGCAAATTTCTCCAAAGTCTAGCCTATTAGTTGTCGAAAAGCAGGGCACCTTATAAGGCATAGGCATAGGAAGGAAGGGAGATCGCAGGGGCGTAGCAAGACCTCTGGGGCCCATGGACAAGGAGTAGTGAGGGCCCCCAAAACCAATAGTATCCCGGTCCCAATTGCATAAGCCCTCTCCGACCATCTAGGCACATATTTACAAATTAACAAATACACAACGTATGGTACTATATATGCGATGTGTGTTAAAACTTAAAATAAACCTGCACATAATATGATAACGCATCATAGCCGGGCCCAAAATCCCCAAAGTTTTTCATCTTGGTGGGGGGGGGGGGTGGGGGGCACCCTGGACATTGTCCACCCGCTTGCTACGCCCCTGGAGGTTCGTCCCTCAATAATTTTACTGATGGGGTCGAGATACCTTTTAGCCCCCAATAATTTGAGGATAGGTGTCTCGACATATAAACAATAGCTTGAGAGCTATTGGAAATTAATACTTGGCACAACATTTGACTTTTACTAATCAGTGACAAACTTTACTCATAACAACAATAATAAGGTGTAAGTAGCCCAAGCCAAAAAAAATTTGGAGAGGTTCGCGCGCGAATGTATCCTATACTTACAATTAAATATACCGTAAACCAGGGCCGTAGCCTGAAAGGGTAAAGGGGGGGAAGTTGGCAGTTGCCCCCTGAAATTTCCAAACACATAATGAAAAATGGCCTTCTCGAAAAAATACTGAAAATACTAAGAACTCCATTGTTCTGATTATGTTTTTACGGCCCTGAGGACCTGAGAAACCGCATGTAAAGAATTCTTTTTACCAAATTCCCCCTTTGAGTTCCCCGGACCCTGCCCGCAGACGGGCTCTCAAGCGGTGAAGAATGAACATTCTTCCTCATGCATGATGCAACAAAATGATGAGGATTTTATATCCTCCCTAGTCTTGTTCAAGACTCTATTTCATTTCCGTCCACCACATATCTGGCTGAAGCATACGTACCAGTGCGCCCTGTAATCTACCCTTGAACTCTCAGCTAGTTCTGAGTTCAAGGGTAGATTTCGAGGGCGCACTGGCACATATGCTTCACAGCCAGATATGTGGTGGACGGAAATGAACTAGAGTCTTGAACAAGACTGTATCCTCCCTGATCTTTATCCTTCTAAAATAATGCTATATGAACCAAAATTTAAACAGGAGTCAGGGACTGTCAAACCATATTTTGGATTTGAAGCACTCAATATTTTGCATATCTCCTCCTCCTCCTTCTCCTCCTCCTCCTTCTTCTCCTCCTCCTCCTCTTCCTCCTCTTCCTCCTCCAGGGGACTACTCTCTTTTCCGACGTCTCTTTGTTCTGACGTGTAGTATTCAGAAACTCTACATGAAGGCCAATATTAGGATAAAGGTTAGGTTAGAGGAAGAGTTACTTTTATGGGTTTTGGAACATAGAGACATCAGCCATTAGAGATGTAAACCCTCCTCTGAAGCTACATGCACAAGTCTGTTCGTTAAAAGACTTTACCTGCAAATATTTGAAGTAACCATCTGCCTACTCCTTTGCCAAAAAGTAGCGTATAAGTCACTGTACCTGAACTATGTAGCAAATTTATTCAAATTTCAAATAAAGAGAGATTTAGGCTTAAATTTAGTTTTAATATATGTTGAAGGGTAACTAATTTAATCTAAAAAATCTAGTGCAATTTGCCTTTAATTCCTAGTTTTGGTTTTTGAAATATGAGCAGATAAATTTATCACATTTTCAAGCAAAACTGATACTGAAGTAAGCATATGTAACATCATAACCTCACAATTATCACACTGTTGTTTTGTTTGTCTTGTAATTTAAGAACGAATTTTTCAACCCCATAATCCGATGTTTTTGTCACTGAGATGTAGAGTGGCAAAGGAATTTGTGAAAAGTGTTTTGTAAAAATTTACATTTCCATGGGAAACTTGTATCCCTGTGTATTTCAAGGGCAAATCAATGTATTTAAAAACAAAGAAAACAAAGCACAAAGCAGTGTTTATCGGGGGTGACGCCAGAATTTGCCAGACAGAGGAGCTAGCTTCTCCGACGGTAGGGGGAGAGGGAGAACTAATATTTTCACAGCAATCGTCAGAATATGGTTCGTGCATGACCATCCAACAATATACTTAATATCTGTATGACGTAATTTTATGCAACTGGGTAAGGGGGATACTATTCACCTACATGAACATGAACTCAAACAGTGAAGAAAAACAATGCAACTCTTCAGAGCCCGGAGCGTGTCCAAAATATTGGGTTTCTACTGTCACTAAATCCGCAAAAATAGGTAAACCGTAGGGGCGACTTATGATGTCGGAGATTACTTTATCGTACCCACTAGGCTCCCTGACGAAATTGGAAAAAATTCCAGACGGGTAGGCCATGACAGCTGTTCCCACACTGGCCCCATCCTTGGAATTGCATGCATTGTATCGTATTATTCGTATTCTTCGTCTAAGGATATAGGTCTCTCGAGTTATTTACTGTAGGGTAGCGTTCGACGACAACTATGTCATTGGGGATGAAATTCTCGATCCTTACAGAAAAAGGTGTCTTGGTATGCTACTTGGTCAGGAGATTATTAGTTATCTATACGAAACCAAACTATGAGAGAAATACATCGGAGCTCTACAGCAATCGGAGCTCGCCTAAAGTTTTTGGCGTGTAAAGACCTGCCTCACTTGAGAGCAAAATCAGCTAAACTGTCGGGGCGACTGACTGTTGTCGGAGTTTACCCTTTATCGTACCAACTGTGGGACCCCGACCTGCCGACGAATTAAAAACAAATATCCCCTCGGACCACTTAACATTTATCATTATTTCCTATTTATACATTCAGGCGCGGACCCAAAGGGGGGGGGGGCTTTCCTGGGCTCAGCCCCCCCTTTTTCGCCACATCAACAATAACAAATACGCGAAAATTAGCATAATGTTATTCTAGGAGAATATTCGAGGGGGCTTTCAGCCCCCCCCCCCTTTTCGAAATGTCTGGATCCGCGCCTGTCAGTTATGATAAAGATGATAAAATGTAGTAATAGTTTTTTTTTACAATTTTCCACATGGGGAGGGGGACCTTCTGCTGCAGGGGGCTATAGCCCACTCTGCCCTTTCTGTTGATCAATGTGAGGAGATGAAAATCTTGCTTGCTTCAAATTAAGTCACAAACGTAGTAACTTCATGCTCTAGTGCCTTGAGAACCGCACATTGTAGGAGGTCGCCGGACTTTGCCGTAGGGTAGGGCTGTCAAAAATATATGTACCTATGGGTCCTTCGGTGGCTAATCCGGATTGCCAGTGAGTCCAAGGTTCCATATTCCTTAACGTCTTAGATTGTAGATATTTTTTGTTACAGAAAATATTTCAAAACATTACTTCTTCAGGTCACAAACGAGCAGGAGGAACGGCTAAAGGTGGAGATAACGGAGAAAGATGATGTTTATTTTGCGACTGTACAAGTTATTGTCGGAGATCCACCGGGTGCCTCGCGAAAGATAGCTCAGAAAATCATCAACACTGCGATTGGGAAAGGAATAATGGTTACAGAAAATGTGAAAATTGTTGGTGCGAAGGAACACTTGTTAGCTGGTGAACTTTGAGTGAACATTTCTGTTCGTGAAATTCATATGTTTTATATGTAGGAAGTTATTCATGGAAGACCAGTAAATCAGTGGACAAAGTGATGTGGCTTTGAAGGTCTCACATACTGAAATACTACCCCCTACAGGCTTACCCCTCTCTCATCTCTCCCAAAATCTACTTCACGACTCATCCTTCGAGGTCAAATATATAACACTGGAAGTAAAAGGTGATTGAACTTTTTTCAATTAGCCTAAGATTTGGCAGTCAAGGAGAAATTATCCGTCTGCTCTGATCGAAGTTCCGGGCACATAATATAGCCTACATGGTATGTTTTGGTTACGCCCTTTTATTTTTTGCCTTTTACTGGATGAAGAAATGTGCAAAATTCTTAATGATTTCAAATTCTCATTATTAATATGAATGGTAAAGGAAGAATCCCTCACCACATCCAAAAACGTCGATGTCTTCATCTGGACGTGATAAACACGTGACACTTGAGGTGTGATGCCAGGGGTCGCCACAATCATCTTATATGATCATCCCTAATTGCTGCTTGTAAGAATGGAGTGTACATAGTACATCTCAGAATTATATTCTGTTCTAAATTTTACAAAAAAAAATTGTTTAATTTTCAAGTATGTAATAAATGCTTCATTTAATTGTAAAATTCCTTTCCTCATCTGATTTATTTACGAGGAACATCAACTTTGCCCACGCCATTTTATATGGAAAAACAATCGAACAGCCGGAAGGGGTCGGAGACCTAAAATCGGGCAACATCAGAAAACGGGTCGAACAGCCACGCATCCCATTTTAAACATCCCAGTGTTCGACCTCCTCTCCGGCCATACCGCGTATTGTCGAACAGATAGTACATCCCAAGGACCTGCAAGTCGAATGCAAGCGTATATACCTTAACCACCAATCCACCTCTCTACCCCTTACATCTGGTATGTGAAGTTTTTAATTCGTCTGTAACTATTGAAGTTATCATCAAATGATCGTTTATTTCATCAAATGTCTAAAGTAAAACGACTTACCATGCATCCGTCTTGAACCAACGCGATGTATCTTCCTCCATGAAAGCCCTTCCACAGATATTTGAGGAACAATAGTACAAAAACGCACTTTTATTTACAGCTGAACATTGTATTAGCCTACAGCACCTACAGCATATTTCAATCTCTCGCCATGCAGAGTTGAATTGCACCCTATATATAGATTCATTTGGAAGACTGACATATGCAACGTGTAGTCCAAGGCCGTGCCCCGCCATTCCCCGGGGACAATTTACCCCCGCACAATTCCAAACATGGACAATTCCCACCCAGGTCAATTCCAAATTCTATGGTGGGGAAAGGGGTATGAGGGGGTAAACGTCATGGGCGGGATATGTCCGGGTGGGAATTGCCAAGGGTGAAAATTGTCTGGTGGAAATCGTCCGAGGGAGGGGGGGGGAGCTTTCCTGTCACAGTCGAATACAATATACCGGTGGAAGCAATATGATTGTTCAATTTGTGAGGTGGAAAAGGCTGTGCGTACGCCGTGTATTGATAATATTTTTCTATGGCAGATGACGTGACACGGAATTCTGGAAGGCAAGGAAACTCTTGGTGCACGGATTCGATAAAAGATAAAGTTAATTAATTCAAGACAAACTCAGTTTACTACAAAAGTATATTTGAATCAAAAACAATGTGATTGAAGGTTTCATTACCTCTCGTATATATACATCATCAATCAAATTAATTGAAAAACGTGTCACGAAAGCCTTGTATAATAGAACAGAAAATATACTACTTATTGGCTTCCGTAAGATGAAGGGAGTGATATTTCATTCTCCAGAGTACATCGCCGCTGTAAAATATCAGCGAACATACATATGCGTAGCTGTTCTCACGCCTTATATGATTACTTTATATTTTACGTCTGTGGCTATATTTTAGAGCATGAATCGCATACATATGCCACATTAATTACACTAGTTCATCATTCTTACAGGGAAATACGCCTAGTTAACTTTTTTACAATGAATGCCCAGCGTACACCTTAGTCATGATGTAATAATGGTATGAAGCCTCGAAGTCAATGGCAGTTACCGACCTGCTGTTATATCTGAAAGAATAAAAATAAACTCAAATAATACGATAATGCACCACAGAATAAAACATACTGGTTGACCAGGACCGCGGTCAGCAATTATCCAACCATATCCTGGTCACAACAACCAGGAGCATTTATTTAAAATTAGTATTTGCCTGGTTAAATTAAAATGTGATTAAAAATCCTGGACAAAATTAACATGTTGTCTGGTTAAATTTAACCAGCATTTTTTAATTATTTTAACCAGAATAAGGTTGGATAAGCAATGACTGCAATCCTGGTCGAATTTAACCAGGATGCTTTCAGAGAACGCCTAACAATATATTTACAGCTAATGATATTGCACATAACCATACTCCATTTCAACATGACCTTCTGGAACTCTTCACACTTTCCTTCACTTTTGATGCCTATTCTACTACGCAACCACGTACGCCCTGTCTGTGTCTAAAGCGATCTTTTCGCAAAACTGTTCGTGGCGTACTGTCGCCATAATACAGGAGAACTACCATAGCGTTGTAAAAGCAATCCACAATCAGCAAACTGTATGCGATTGCTGTGAAACCATTTCCAAGTCTTTCATGAAACGTTTGTAGAGTGTCAAAAAGTAGCGAACGCAAAATCAATACAGTGGCAATGAAAGATTCCACAAAAAGCGTCGAGAAAACGCAAAGTCTCAAATCCGTGTACTTTGGTTGCACCTCGTTAAGGCAAGTTTCATAGAGAGTTTTTGCGCTTTGTAAATCGTCATATGTTTGTCTGGAGACGCTTCTTTCCAAGATGTTTTGCAGTTTGCATACTTCACTCTCACATTCGACGAGTCTCTTCATTGCGCTTTTATAAGAATCAATGTGTTTGTCGACGTAAAATGACTCCATGACGGGAAGAAGAGAAATGATTAATTCCAGCCAATAACTAGGGCAGTGTTTGGATGAGCATACGCAATCCACAAGATTGACCAAAATTAGGATAAAACAGTAAACCCGAGCAAAGTTGTTTACGTAAACAGTTGAGCTGGTCAACCACGTAGCGTCCTTCGGTATAACAAAACAGTTTGTGACAAAACTAGTAAATGTATTGCACAGGTATTCACTAGTCCGCCGTACTCTGCATTCTTCTGGAAGGAAAATAAAGAAAAATGGAAAAGTTAAAATTAACAATTGAGTGCGAACATATTTGAATAAACAGGCCCGCATGGACCGTCGGAATCGGGTGGGAGCGAAGCAGGCCCCAATAATTTTCAGTTTGAAAGTGCTTTTGTCTTCGAACATTACCTCTGAAAAATGTCAACTCGGGAGTTGACTGGTTCAACCCCCAATCTCAGAATCCTTCTCACGGTATAGGCCACTGTTAAACTGTCCGATTAAAATAGATTGGGACCCGATTTATGAATTTTCGTTTAGCTGAAATGCTAGTATTATGATTTTACCACTCTCCGTAAAGCCAAACATTTATTGGTCTGCCAGTGGTTATATTTGTTCATCGGGGAAATAAAGTCACCCTGGTATGAATTAGTAATACCCCAATATTCTAATTCATGTATGGCTTTTTTAATCAACTGACAATATTTTTTTAACTAAATTGCTATATCCATGCAGAGTAACTCCTTCGTTTGCCTTTGATAAGTGCGAAGTTAATATTCTTATACTCAGAAGCCACTTGCAAGGGAACAACGAGGACATGTGTATCATTTATTTAGCTGGTGTTTCAAAAGAATATTGGATGTCTACTGATTCGTTGTAAAGGTACTTTATAATGGAAAAATCATGTTTCTTGCAGATGATTGGTTGTTACAGGCTGCTCGGTTCACAGAAGTATCAGTGTACATGTGGCGTGCATTCACAGCATTTCAGGGCTGATATAGGATTTTGCAAAACGAGCTGGGGAGGGTGGAGGATCTGTATCTGCGCTCTCGGAATGGGGTCCAGGCCCAAAATTCGAGGAAAACACTGTCAAAAATTGTCATTTCAGCTCTTGGCGGGGGGGGGGGGGGGGAGAAGTTACACTCTTATAACCCCTGAATTCACCGCTGTATGAAGCATATAGGCATCTACCTACACTTCACTTTCAAATAAAATACTGCAATTCATGCCACGGACCGTAAAAGAGCTTGCATTTACTTTAAAAGTATAATTAACGGTAACATACGAGAATATGTGATTACACTCTAAGAGAATTTTTTGCGTGTTCCTTTGAGGAAGGAATGCAAGTAGCAAGATGAGAGGCATTTAAACAATTTATAGTTCTTTAACTGACAGTATGAAGGAGTCCCTAAATACAAAACGAAAAACTTGATTTTTGAGAGGCAAAGTATGAACCAGCCTCATTTCAGTAAACTTTTGAGTTAAGGCAGAGAGTTGTTACGGAACAACTCCCTGGTTAAGGGATGGATGGTTTCAAGAAGTGACAATTGCGGGACTTTGCTTTTGAAAGTTATCCAGGGTGCCAAATTTGCCCCCTCTTTACAGCTGTCGCACACTACATGAAATCCTGGGCACTTGCCCTTTTTGCCATATGGATAAAATGGCCCTGTTTTGAGGGTTTATGCGAGCAGTCGTCAAAATTTATTTGGAGCGGTACTCTTGTCGTTTCGAGAGAGCCATCCCTAGTCTTATCTCAAGGTACTCTAGTTTCGTCACCGAAGTAGCGCCCCCCAAAAGGGATACAATGAGTTTGGTGACCTGCATGCATATTCTTACTAATTGCACAATAACAAACCTTCTTTAATCACAAAAGAGTCTGAAGTTTGCCGTTTTGTCTCTTTCGGTTGATATCTCTGCTCCAAAAGTTCTTCAATAGAAGGAAAATGTGAGGCAAGGGATGGAAGAAGTCGGTATGAATTCCCGTTTGACCACTGACCGACGGCTTTGTTTTCTGGTCCTGTGAGATCCTTCACTGTAGATACAAACGGATAACACATAACTTGTGTGTGTGTATAAAGTTCAACTTAAATCAACTCAACATTCGATTTCCTACACTGATATACACCGCGGAGTCTGTTGTATCAGCCTCTCTTTTAAAGTTTTGCATAACTGAACAAGGAATATGCCGTACAGCCTGCTACATGTACGTAGGTAAACACTGATATAGCACTACCAGGCAGTCAAATAACAACTCCCTGGCCCTACTATGCTGGCCCTTGAACAGTGCTGTGTGTTTCTGGTGTTGGAGGACAGGAGTAATAATGGAAGCACACATCACTGTTCAA
Source organism: Holothuria leucospilota (assembly GCA_029531755.1). Lineage (NCBI taxonomy): Eukaryota > Metazoa > Echinodermata > Holothuroidea > Aspidochirotida > Holothuriidae > Holothuria > Holothuria leucospilota. The sequence goes on from CM055978.1 coordinate 26,883,272, forward strand.
GGGGTAAACTGCACCGACTAGTGGGACCGGTACACTGTATATTAGGCCTAGTCATGCTAGATCACCTTGAAAAAAGGCTGTAATCATACGCGTTTGAGCAGGCACATGGCCAGACAAGGAACTGAAGGGGGAGAAATAGCTTTCAGGGGCGCATTTTTGTTCATGGGGGCGAAATTTACTAAAACGCACGGCGGAATTGGCAATTTCTTATTTTCTAGGGGGTCGGAGGATAAATATTTTTCTAGGGGTGCCACCCCTGTCCTCCCCTTGGCTACAGCTGATTTGCGTTTGCCGTGCCGGGGAGGGCGTGAGGGGATCCAGGGGCGGTACCGGTATAACCTGGGCAGGCAAATACTTGTTAATTTCAGGGCACAAATTAAGTGTGGTTTTCCAAGGCGAAATTCATGAATCAACGAACGCCAAACAAATAGCAAGAGGGGGTTATAAAATAATGTATTTGATTTAGGGATAAAAACTTAACAAACGACTAAAATATCAGACAGGAACTGCCGCAAGATGGTAGTGGGGCTAGGGCTAGTTTATCGATGCCCTCCGCCAAATCTTTGATGTCTAAAAAGAGTGTTGCTGGGGTAAGAGACGCACAAATATTTTGTGTAGGCTATCATTTATCTCAAATATTTTTTTCTGGGAAATCCGTTGAGCGTCGATTTATTTCATGCGTTATGTTCACAGTCAGTGTCTATCAGGTCTATATGGAACGGATAATACGTTTTGAGGCTTTGACGAATACGCATTTTGGTTCAGATTGGTTGACAGTTCGATCATGGTACAAGTTTAGTAGTTGCCATTTACCGTTTTTCATTCCCTTTTTCTTGAAAACCACAGAGAAATGTTCACAATAATTCTTCATTAAAAGTATATTAATAGTCGGGGGGGGGGGGGGCTAAATGAAAGGCGGGTACAAGTGAGGGCAGTGGGTAAAGGTAAACTCAAAAAGTTGTAAAAGCTTTGAAGTTACAAGAACTATATTCTGTACCTGACGGTAAGGAAAACCATTCATATCAAACCGGTGCTATCTGTACGGTCAACTAAAATGCATGCAGTTATTGCGAGAACGAAATCAGGGGCACTGAATCGACGCACTTTTGCTTTTCATGTCTGGATAGTTTGAAAAACGAAAATGACAACCGGTGCATGAACTGTTAATGTCGTAGTGGAATTTGGCTTTGCAAAATGAATGGCCGCCATTTCTCAGCCATTCTTTAGGTTTCATCGTCATCGATAATACGAAAGGCTTCTTAGTTCATATGATAGGTTATAACTCCGTCTTTCTCCTTTTTGGGAACAGAATAAAATTAACAGTCCATGTGCAACCCTCATCTCCAAAACCTGTCGGCCCCAGTGACTCTAGCCACCCCCTCCATCCCCATGTTTGACATCTTTAGCCTATATTTTGCCCAAAATTCATAGTCAAATTTCCCATCCAAGCGCCCGCTTCGTTCCACCTTTCCCCTACACCCACCCATTGGCGTAGGAAGCTTTTCGAGACGGGGGAAGGGGGCTAAACCTTGTTTCGGATGGCCGTCCTGGGGGAGGGGTCTAAGGGGAGGGGGTGCCCCTCCCCCCTTTGGAAAATTTTTGGATGTTTGAGGATCCTCGGATGCAATTTGGTGCAACATTTTGGACAAACTTTAAGGAAAATTACTTCAGATTTTTGACATTTCTTACAGAAGAGACAATAAGGGCTTTTTGCCCCTGGATCTTGGGGGGGGGCGGAATCATACTTCATGCCCCACATTTTGGACTGGGGGATAAGCTAAGCCCCTCCCCCCCCCCCCCCCGCTTCCTACGTCCTTGCACCCACCAAAAGCCGTTTTCTGCTTGCACGAAAATGTACATGCCCGTAAGTTCCTAAGTTCGAGTCTACCTTGTACAACATTTGTAGAGCGTTCAGCCTTTTATCTCCGACAAAACAAACGAGACGGAATCGCCAAAACTGTGACAAGGACTTACCATTTCTGCCGTATCCGGCCAATTGCCCCAACCACACTCGCAGGCAGTTAATTGCATCTTCGCGTTCGGACAAGCGAAACGCTTCCACCAGCTCGGCCGTTGATCCCCGCCAACTTTTCAATGCTTCCAAGGTAGGTCTAGGATACCTGCTAGCCAAAAAGCTTATTTCAGGAGGGTAAAATCCCAAGTATTCCAAAACTAGTCTGAAGTCATTTCCTAGTGGTTGCTCTGGATCTAGCAACGTTGACAAATTTACGGAAAGTTTGAAGAAACCTGGCAAACGTCTTACTTCAAAATCAGCCAGTCGGTGGAATTTCATGACTGAACCGCTGTTGTGCTATCTCTAATTCTAAACGCCGCTGAAAAATACCAGCACAACGTGTATTGCATTGTAGTAACTAGCGTGCACAAAATATCTGCGAAGTACAGTACGTCCGGTAAGTGGATCACTGTGCACAACTCGTCCACTCTTGTTTTCTTGTGCGTTCAGTCCGAATGTCTGAATAGCTAGTTGTTGTGTGGTCAAGTTGACCTAACAAGATAAGTACACGTAGTTTATCCTCACACTGTTGTCACCTACGTACTGTGCCATAAATAGGGTAATGACGTCGTTTGGGGAAATCCTTGATACTGGTCGTAATTGTGACACGTGGGTGTGTTGTCAAGCTATTTGACTGGCTTGTCTTGATCAGTGATGGTCTAGGCTACCATTTCTATGGTAATACTGAATGAAAATGAACAAAAGGAAATTTCTAGTTTCCCAGTTATGTCATTGAGAAAATGGCTACAACGCGGTAGGACTTCAGTGCAAGCATACCGTTCGTTCTGGGAGGAATTCTTCGTTTAGCACTGCGTACTGGGCTACGTATATAGACCTAGTGGTCATCTGGCCCCCAGTAGGCCTATGTTGCAATTTTCACAGATGAAGTGGGGGAGAGGGTACGAGTTGTGTTCAGTGAAACGTTTTGGGACCTTTTTATTTAGAGGATGCAACATTTTTCCCCCTAATCTCAGGGTCTTTTTACTCGGAGGGGTTTGGCCCGACTTCTGTAGAAGTTCTACCCGAATTTTTTGGGATGTCCAAAAAATTGAATTGGGGAGGGTGGCACAGCCCCCTCACTCCCACTTCACATGCCCATAGTAGTGTAATGGAGGGATGTGACATCAGCGTCGCGGGGTCCAAGTTGCCAGCGTGTGGTTCAGTGGGTCGCATGGGCCATGCTGCATATATATTTTGGAGGGTCCGGAAACTCAGGTATATTTACAGTATTTATAGAATTCAGAATGTCACCTAAAGTAACATCGGGTATACCTTAAATGGAAATATTGTGTATGTTTATACATGGTAAAGACAGAAAATGGCTTTATCATTATTACATCACTCAGCTTTTCACCAATTAACTCTGGGGATAGCCTTTTTATTTCCCAAATATTATCCTATGCATTATGCAAGAGTTGTAAATGTTGCATCATTTGAGACTTTGAAAGTTTTTCATTCATGAGCTATAAAGCAGTGGATTTCTTTCTGTGAGAACCCTATTTCTCGAAGAAGAAAGAACCAGTTTCCTTTTCTTGAATAACCTATATTCTGCAAGTCTATTTTATAAGTATGAAAATTTATCTCGATCAAGATTTCTTCAACTAACGAGCAAACCAGAAAGTTGACAAATTCACACAAATCAATACGAACATAAGTTACTTTCAAATTATTTCCACTTTGCATATAGGCCCCCTATGCGTTTTGAAGCAAACTATTTAAGAGCGTCAATTGCAATGGTTCTCGCTTGCCTCCATTAGAGGGCCTCTTTCTGCTCTGTGACGTCATACATAAGCTCTATTGACATCAAAGGCTTTTGTATGAGACAACCAAGTGATGACTCAACTGGTGACTGAGTTGTAATCTTCATAACAAATGTGAGTAGGCCTGTGCAACTTGGAATGCGCATTGATTGACAGGCTTACACCAGAGAGTTGCAATGAACAACCACACGGTAATATATTACATATGCTCAGGGTGATTTTCGAGATTGGGGTGGGGGTGAAATTGAAGGACTCATGAAACACTGTCTAAGCAAAGCGACACTATTGGTGGCGCGTAGCGTACGGCAAGAAAATTTTGCCCAAATGCTTCCCAGATTGCAGGAAATGACGCTTTTCAGGCCTTGTAAGTTGAATCTAAACATTCGGTATTTATAAAAATGTATGCTTCCAGAAAAAATTAAAATCTCTTTGAAGGGGGTAATAGAAGACCTACTGGAAGCTACTCTGTAAGCTTATATAAACCTGGTACTGCAAGTTAAATGAAGGCAGATGACTGAGTAAGGAAAACTGGTCCATGACAGGTGTGTGTTCAAGTTTGTGTTTATAGATCGGGGGTATAAGGGGAGGGATGTCCCCCTTCCATTTTAACAATTTTTTTTAATTCTGATGCTGCCTACATGCAAAATGCTAGCATTTAAACAGGAATTTGACCCACATAATATAATTGGCCTAATTTTCAGAATTTTTAATACACTGAATTTAGATACGGTAGCCTATTGCCATATGTATGTTCCATATGCTGACATGTTCAGGAAACAAGTACAAGGAATAATGATGTCATTTTTCTGTTTCATCAAATGTCAGGGTCTGCGCCAGAGCCCCGAGTTTGATAAGTACAGCGATATACCAAGGACAGTTGGCACTTGGGGTTTGGCACCCTTGAGGAAGGGTCTATAAGGGTGGTATCCTTATCCCTTCCAGAGAGTTTCGTTAATGTGGAGTGGCTTGGATGCAAAATGATGGCAAACTTACGACCTTCTCATAATTTAGTGCGTTGGTCTTAGTTTTGGTTGGGTGTAAAAGTAGGGTGAATTGTCCAATAGGAGAAGCATTTGTTTCTGTAAGACGGTTAGATGCAAAATGCTAAAAGCTTTTTTCAACAAGAATCCAGACGAGCAACTTCCAATGGTTATTGAGCAAAAGGGGAGTATAGGTATAACACTAAGGGGTAGAGGACTCATAAGCATGTTTCATAATGCTCATTCTCTGTAAATATATTAATAAGCAGTTAATGACCTTTGAATAAGCTTGTGTGATGAGTTATATACTTCAGATCAAATTTATCAGGCTATAAATGTTGCTCATAATGTACGATACCACATTCTCTCTTCTTGAAGCAAGCCTGAGGTTGGAATTGAACCTCTATAGTTTTCAGAAAATAGTTTTTGCCAGAATAATTCCTTGCATTATCTTCCTACTAAGTCATAAAGCATGGAGTAAAAACGGTGGCACGTGCGCGCTAATCGATTCGAAATTTTGCATTAGAATTGCTGTAAAATGTAACCCTTACCGTTGAACAATGCGAATACGATTCAGACGGTATTAAAGAAAAAAAAAAAACAGAACTGAAGGTTGAGGGACTGAAGGGCTTCAATAGTTTGGTAGTTTGCGAAAGATATTTGACAGAAAGCAATTAAAACATGTCCAACATTTGTTCGAAAGACACCTCACCCTAACCCAGCAGACAGGGGGAGGAGCTGGTATCTACAGAATGTCGTAAGCCTATATCCTTGATAGCCCTATTGGTTTGAAGTGTGCAAATCCGATCAAAGGGCGTGACATTTTTTGCCCTTTCCTGTGGCAAATCCTCTCGTTCAATTTATAGAGGCATAGGAAACCCTAACCGATGAACAATGTAAATATGTTTGAGACAGTATTGATAATAGGCACTGTAGCAATGAGACTGAAACGCGCGGAGCGCGGGGAAACTTTCGAAAGTTTGCTAAGCATTTGCGAAAGTTTGTGAAGGACTTGAGAAATGATTAAAACAGATCTATCAACCGGTCTAAAACAAATTTCCACCTTGCCGCCCTATACAGAAAAGTACCGCTTAAACCCTTTTTGGGGGTTATTTAAAAAGATTGAAATCGATTGGGAGGGCATGCACGCGTCCCCGTGCTGGTGCCGGAGCCATGGGATTATACCTCATCATTTAGAGAATTTTTGGCTGTGGAATGCACTTCCCAAGGCTGGTACTTTGGGGAACTGCTCTTCTTGTCACCCTACTATAGGTAGACACAACAAATCATTGGGTACAAAACTGGAATGACACAGGGTCCGTCTCAAGCCTTTTGTGCGTCTCCAGGGGCAATTTAAGATATATGCAAATGCATTCATCATTGTGCACTGATTAGGCCACATCTATCACAATTTGATCATGTTTTAGCCTGTCCCAGACTACGGTCTGACGTTTTATTATTTTATTATGTATTGGTATTGTGAAGGGGAACTAAATCAATGTTGGTAGGGATTGCTTGAGGCTTTCGAACGATAATATCATATGAGCTGTCCAAAAGCAATAATGGGACACATACTAAGTTGCTATCCCACGGATTTGTGGGATGGGCACTGACATAAATGTCTTTTAAAGGCAATTTAGTAAGTATCTGAAGTCTGATGAACTTATCGTAAGCTCTCTCTAATTGAACAAGGAGCCTATATACTGTTGTATATTGTCGGAGAAGTGCTACATGGGGGTGGTGGGGTGGAGCGTGGGGGCATTGAAAAGCTGAGGTGACCCATCCCCCTCACGACCCTATAGTACCACCTCTGTCTACGTCAGGGGTTCTCAAGTGTTTTCTGCCTCGGGCCACATTTTCCTGAGTTTTACTTTATCAATGTTGTAGTAGCCAGCAGGGGCGCCTTCAGTGTTGGAGAAAGGGGCTAACTCTTGAGGCCGAAGGCGTCACATAAGAGCTCCGAAAGTGTCCACACAGTCAGACAGCAGGCAGTGACGATTCTAGGGATTCTTAATTTGGGTGGTAGTTTCTCTATAGGAGCGCCGTTCAGGATCATAGTTTACCTCAGCCTACCATGGCTGGGGCGAAGGCCAACCACCCTAGATTGCAGAGAATTGCAATTGCACTCTAATTTACACACAAATTTGTCATAAAACCTCTGCATCTACCATGCCGTTGGATACCATGCCATGGACCACCAGTACGGGAGAAAAATTGGCATCCCAATTAAACACTCTCGGAGGAAATCCCTCTTCGAGCAATAAACTTGTAACTAAACTGTGAATCACAAGTTGGCCTATGGGAGAAAATGTGGCATCCAAATGCTCTAGATTGCACTCAGAAAACTGCACATAAAATTTTCTGGCTCCTTGAATCTTTCGAGAACCGCATTAATTTAAATAGACGTCACGGGCCGTCTCTTGAGAACCGAGGCCATAGACACTCCGTGTCTCCCCCGTGTGGGTTTTGAAATTCAAAGACTGATACAAACTGTCAAAACAAGTTGTTATATCGTAAAATTCTTCCATCTGTCCATATATGCTTCAGTAGCCAATCACAATACTGCACCATACGAGCAAATAATAGCAAGATCATCTATTATTCAGATTCAAAATCCATTCTGATATTATTATGGATGCCAAAATCCGAGGCATTCGGTCTTATTCATTTATATAGTACACGTAATTGCTCAGAAAGTACAGTTTGCTAAAAATACAAAAATGTGTAAGCTATACGGAGGTTACAACATGAAGCTCATTAGTATTACAACAATCTGCATAGTTCATTGGTTGGCAGGTACTTTACGCAAAATACTAAATATTCACGTGCCAAAAATGTAAACCAGCGAAAGGTACACTGCATGTCGCCCCAAACAATAATCCAAAGTGAGAACACATAATCCCTGTATATTGAGGACGAAAAGGATACCAAAATAATTGTAACACATTTTTCAGGGCAGGGAGGGGTCTTAAAATATAGCTGTTTAAATATGTGAGGATTCAGAAATTCGGGAGAAGGGGAAACATTCTTGTTAGTATTATTTATAAGGTTACCGGTACTCTACATCAGTGGTTCTTAACCTTTTTAGTCCCATTCCCCCTTTCCAATAAGCAAAGGCGCCGATATGTTCTCAGTATTGGGGGGGGGGGGAGGGGGGCATGACTCCATATTCAAAAAATTTACTGTGAGAAAAATCAAAGTCAATGGGCGATTTCTTAAATATTCGGGGGGCATGTCCCCCTGCCCCCCAACATCGCCGCCCATGCCAATCAGCCACCCTATGTACCTCCCTCCTAAGTTTTACCCTCCGTGACCTCAGATAACCTTTGACTTCTACCAAAAAGAATGGGCTTCATCTTCTGACTATAAGGCATCCACATGCCAAGTATAAAAAAGTATTCACACTTTCTACCTTGAGATACCGTGTAAGTTACAAGGGTTTTGGTTTTTGACCTCTGTTGACCTGACACGACCTCTGACCCCACCAAAAACAATAGGGTTCTTTCCCTCAATATGATTTAGCCATATACTAAGTATGAAAAGTATCCATCATTCCTATCTTGCGATGTCGTGTTTACAAGCCGAGCGTCACAAACACACGCATACATACACACATACACAACGCCATCGTGATTGCATTACGGTAATTCCTTTTGCCTTCGGCAAGGAATCAAAAATAGTGTCCGTGGTATTTCCGCCAGAGAAAAGACCTTACGAGAATGTTCTAGTAAGTATTGCCACGTTATTTGCCGTCGTTAGTTGTTACTTCATTAGTCATGTCTTTGTATACACATGGGGTGCACAATCTGTCTGTTGCAATTGTCCCCTTCCTAGTTTTGTTTGTAAAGTTTCACGGTTCCGGTCGGTTCTCCTGCTTGTTACGTCGTTTTCAAATTTCTTGTTTTTGATTGGATGAGTCACGAGTTGCGTCATCAAATACAGTAAATATTAAACTACTGGCAGACAACAAAACCCTCATACAAATAGATCTGTATTCAAAACAAGTCACAAACCTTGGAATCACCCAACCATATACCTACAGTTGGACTGTTACACACAAAACTGCATCAGCCTGGGTATTTCTTGCAATATGGTAGTTGTGTGTTTCCAAATTATTTCCCAACTAGTTCGGCAATGATACTCAGCAAAAATACCCTATGGTGTAGTCGTACATCGTAGGTTGCAATAAACAGTAACCTACCGTCACTCTTCAAGATCATTCTGTCGTTTGAAATTGTACAGTAGGGTCTACTGAACGTACCCTATATAAAAGCGTTATCCTGCCGAGCGGATACGAACAAGTATTCTTCCAGGAGAATTCTGCTTTTACCTGCCGGACTTCAGCATATGAGCAATTGAGCATATCGGCCCTGGCATAGGCGAAACCAGAAGGGTGGGACGGGTTACGAAAGCCCCTCTTTTCTTGTTGAAATACGGATTGTAAAATGAACCATACTTACATTTTAATGTTGCTTCTGCTTTCTTTCTTTTTTGCAGGGAGGATGGGCGGCGATTTGTTCTCAATATGGGGGGGGGGGTGACCCCATTTTCAATTATATACAGTGTTAAAAATCAAAGTTAATGGGCGATTTCTCAAATATTCGGGGGATATGTCCCCCTGTCCCCCGGGTCGCCGCCCATTGCAGAGGGCGTTTAATATATTCTGGTGACGCCTGATTAGTCTTGTAAATACTTCGAATACTTCAAAGGACGTAAATACATGCAATATCCGTCTGTCCATGCAAGATAAGTCCTTAGCTTACTTTAAATGTGGAACAAAGCACATGACATTACGTTACGTCTTAAAAACCGAAGTACACATGCTACGAGAAGGCGCATGTCCAAACTTTTGTACACCCAGTGTAGTGCACCATTTCTTCTATGGAGGAAGGTTTCAAGAAGGTGATGACGTCAATACATAAGGTCTATTATATGCCGGATTTTGCGTGACGTCAAAGCTTTAATTTTCTGAAGTTCAAAACAGATGTACGCGATAGTTTGATTGGGGAGCCCTTTTTGTCCGAGAAAATCTGTTATTGACCTGGACTCAGTTGCACATTTTCCTCCAAAATCTACCCGAAGAATGGCTTTTGCCTGAACTGGGAGATGCACTCCCCACTCCCCACTCCCCAGTCACCCTTTTTCCCTTCGATTCGTAGCAAAGTTCAATATAAAGCCATTTATGGTCATTATTTATTTCGTTTGCTTCCAATCTCTACCCTTTTAGAAAATGAAACAAATTGACAGGCATAACATTAAAAGCGTTTGAACATCTAGAGTGGGGAAACTAACATTAAAAGCAGTCACACCAAAAAGGAGTAAAAATAAACTTGTAAAAGAAAAGATGTAACTAAATAACGACGGAAGCACTGGAATGAATGAATGTCGTCAACCGTACAGGTTGGCAAGCAGTTACTTCAACAGTGCCTCACACACAGAGCTACGTAATTATCAGGTGTTGATTTTAATATCAAAAATAAACAAACTCAGTGATGAGTGTTCCGGTGAGTAACGTCGACTTGACTAGCGTAATTAGACCAGTCAAATAGCAACTTGATGAACAGACAAAGGGCGAAGGGTCCAAAGTCTGATCAGGCGCAGTTGCCGTAGCAACTTCCTGGCCTCCGAGGCTGAGTAAGCAACGATTGTGTTTCTATAAACCTCTATCAGTTTTCTACATGACCCACGTCCAATACAATTTCCTGCACACCGTCTGTGCATGGAAGTATTCGAGATATAGATAAGATTACGTCCCTGTTCTGTCCATTGTCATGGTAATAGGCCTACTTACATGTTATGTCAATGTACAGCGTTAAGTGCCGGCTGAAAAAGAGAGAGAGAGAAAAAATACTACATTTACCACGTTGGCCAATAGACCCTTTTCCATATAGCAGTCACAAAGGATTGAGGGATACACTTTTGAAGTGGGGCGTTTTTCTCAATGGCATTCTACTTCTGAGGCCAAAAACGACGCACACCACAAAATCCAATCCCACAATCCTTTGTAATTGCTATTTGGAAAAGAGTCTATGACTTGGTGAAAAGATATAGTCCTGATATATGGGATATAACAATACTGATATCCACAATCGTGCAATATAATACATACTGCCTGTCTACTGTTTTGAAAAATAGGGTTGAAACGCAATGGAATAGTTGGCACACAGTGCAGGAACCAGTGTTACATCAGGGAGCTGGAAGTCTTCCAGCTCCTTGGTTACACTCGTCAATTCCATAAAATCCGGATCACCAGTAAATACCTTGAGGTTGACAGGATGTGTGCTCGGGACGGCTTCCTACGTCACTGCATTTGGTATGCACTCTGGGTAAAACTGGAATAAACACTAAGATGGAATGACGATGAGTCACCCATGTATGAATTATGAGCGTACTTAACAATTTTCAAGCGGAAAATGGGGGGGGGGGGGGGGGGGGCTATGAATCGATTTTGGGGAGCTAAATTTTTTAAACGGACTGTTACTGGTGAAGTAGCAGTGTCTAAACGTGGGCGGCTTCATATAGTGTGCCAAGCGAGTGTTACTCATTGTTTTATTATTACAACTGTTCAACCGTACTATATGACTATAGCATATATATATATATATATATATATATATATATATATATATATATATATATATATATATATATATATATATATATATATATATATATATATATATATACTGAAAGGTTGTAACTGGGTTACTACAAGACAGCTGTCTTGTAGTAACCCAGTTACAATCTTTCAATATTTTAGCTCCCTTTACAGGTTGAGCACTTTACCATTGACTGGTTAACACCTTTTACGATTATATATATATATATATATATATATATATATATATATATATATATATATATATATATATATATATATATATGTGTGTGTGTGTGTGTGTAGTAATCAGACATTGAAATGGAGAAAGTTACTGCGGCAGGCAGCAGGCTGGCAGAAAGTAAGCTGGCGTGAGGCTCAAGAAAGCCATATATGGTGGGCCCGGCATTTAATAAAGCTGTGTCTATCTACAAATGGCAGTGGAAACTCACAATAAAAATACATAAAGCAAAATAGTCTGTGACAAAATCTTATATATGCCAAATAGTCTGCTTAATTCGAGCTACCTATTGATAGATTTGATAAATGGAGAAGGGTTGGGAGATGAATGATAGGCATGGCCGTACGGGACTGTTTTTCTCAGGGAGGACGGTGATTTTTGCCCGACTCCAGACCTAATTTAACTGTCCAATCCCCCCCCCCGGGCTGAGGCAAAATATTTGCCCGATTTAGTCATGTTTCTGACATTTGGGGGGCGGCCGCCCCCAGCACCCCCGGCCTGTACGGCCATGATGATAGGCCTAGTAGGGGTTATACGTGGCTTTCTAAATATAATTTCTCTCAAGCTGCAATTCTCTTCCAACGGAAATAGGCGCGAAAAAGTATTTTGCAGCCAAACTCTAGTTGTGCTACACTATGTACCGTCTCATCAGGGCGAACCTAAGTCTGCGCCTCGCTCTCCGTCCCAAAGTTTTCATTCCGCGTGTTGACTTGCTAGGTGGAGGCCAAATTGGCATGCTGAAGTGCAAAAGTTCCTACTTATCATTGAAAGTTGTTGGTTACTTCCGGTCCATGGAAAACCTCAAAGATGATATATATTACATGCTGAGCTATTAGTACGAGATATTCCTCACAGCGCAATAGGCGTGACCTTCATGCAAAAACATTTGGTGTAGCAAATTATCTGTGCCCTTTGAACTGCAGTCTTACCATATCAGCAAACTTTGTCCCTGATCGTATTTTTCATGACGGTAACCACTGTCAATGATTAAGTCTAAAATACATACTACAGTACTGCGTATTACGAGACAATAAATGCAGCAACGCTGTCAGTTATACCAGAAGAGGCATCTTAAAATACTTTCGACTTGAAACCGAGACAAATGCCGTGAATTTATGAAAATTTCAAGATGAAACATTTGCGTTAAAACAACTTTTATCAGTAATATCTTGCTTTATTGCATCTGTTACCTCAATGAGGACACAATCTTAACACCTGATACAGGTCACTTTCACCAGGGAGGTGTTATTAGTGCTAATAAAACCTCCCTGCTTTCACACTGATGTGTAACCAGGGAGGTGTTATTAGATAACACCTCCCTGGTGTAACCATAGAACTAACAGTAATTTAGAAAAAAGGGAGAGGAGAGTGCTTAGTGGAGCTTGTGTTAATGGTTCCTTACACTCTATAACAGTATGAATAGAACGATCATCTAATTACCAGAGGGAATCAGTTTGGAAAATTAAAGCTATGTGGTTGGTAATAAGGTATACCACACTTCGACAATAGAAAAGTGAGGTTAAACAATCACCATTTTAAGCGTCTTCAGTTCAGCATGCTTGGTCAAGGCCGTTGTAGAGAGGGCTGTGACACCCCCATTCACGGATTCAGTCGGCAAACTTTTGCACCAGTCGACAAAATGAAAGTAAGGGGAAGAGGAAAAAGAGGGAAGGAGAGCGGAACAAAAGAAAGAGAAAGAAGAGAAAGGAAAGAGAAAAGAAAGAAGGAAAGAAAAGGAGAGAGAAAAGAGAAAAACGACGGAAAGACGAAAGAAAGAAGCGCTTGTGTGTAAGGTGGAAGGGAGGGGGCTCAGGGAGAGAAAATTGCAATGTTTGTAGGCTTTAGACAACTCGTGTCTTAATGTCTGAGAAAACGGTCAAAACACATGAAACGTAAACATATTCATTCGGCAGATCTGTACTATAATAATGTACTCAGACATGCCAAAAGTTGTTAAAAAGTTGCTAAAAAAAATTGGCGCGCTTCACACGCTTTTGGGTTTTAGTGTTCCATTTCTAGTTCCATGTAGCTAAGCAGTGCACTGTCCCTCCTCAGAGTAATCTGTAAGAAGTTTATACACTTTTCTGAGAAGATCGGGAATTTAAAGGTCAAAAGCAGTTCCGGCCCCAAACTTATTTTGAAACAATAGCTGAATGTCACAAATTTCTTCTTATTTCTCTCCCAAGTATCTTTCATAATATTTAAGGACATAAATATTGCATATTCAAGGTAAGCCAAGCCGTTGCTGCTTGTAAATTATACAACTGAGAAAACTACTGTCACGTGATTCTCAAGAGCCATTCAGGAAATAGGATAGTCCACTATACAATTCTTTATCGGGGTGACTGCATTATATCCCTTTAATCCCCAGCAGCGTATAGTTGTTCTTTACTTATCGCACAGAACGGCTAGTGGCGACGACGGGTTTAACCATCATCAGGCAGTACAGGTCCCGCTGCAAAGTATGTTAACCGATGTGGACCAGCCACCCTAACAGCTGATGTATATTACTCTTAATTAAACTGTGAACCGAGAGCGTTTGGCATGCCAAATTTTCGCCATGCTCGCACCGCACGTGGGGAAAATTTATAACTACAGTGACAAATCTGTGTTTTTTGAAATGAAACACAAGGCCTAGTGAGGTAGAGCTCGACATTGGCATGCATTTACGGCATGTACGGCATGCATAGAACTCAAATGAAAATTCCTGGATCCGCTACTGTTAATATAATCTCATCTAGATGCTTTCAAAGTGATCTGCAAACAGTGGTGTGGCTACGGGAGCATTTCCCTTCTATATTGTCCCCCACCCCCGCCGCTTTCCCAACTAAAACTAATGCTTGAAAATATAGGTTAATTGTTCCTACAACAAAAACATTCCTGCACAATGTATTAGACACTGCTCTTCTAAACTCTCTTGAAAATGCAATATTTTCCGCGGCGAGCTTCGCGTGCGTCCGTCACCGCTGCTTGGCATAATCAGGCCTACTTTCTATTTGACAGCTTGAGTGATAATACTGTTCAAAAGCCACACATAACTCCTACAATCATCCGTTCTCCCCCAACCCACTAAATCGAGGATTCACTAAACAGTATAAGATCCCCTAGACCGAAAATGTTCTTAAAGGTTAGGGCTGGAGATAAGACTAGTATTAGGGTTAGAAGAAGAGTTGGGGGTAGCATTAGGATTAGCTAGGATAAGGGTTACCATTGTATGTTAGAGTTAGGGTAACGGTTCTTTTTGACGCACCTCAGGTAAGTGAACCTTAGATCTGGTGCAGAAGCTGAGATTTGTGTGAAAAAGTTGGAGTATGAAGGGCCCTTTAGGAATAAGTTACTGTATGAAAAATTGAAAGTCAATGGGAGTATCTCTACAGAGTGGAGTGGGATATTTCCTCTCCATACCCCACAGGGAAGTCCCCCAGGCGTCAGACTTACGAAGGGGGTTACGGCTGCTAGCTAATAATGTCGAGGGCATCGTCGCTATGGCGAAGCGATCTCACGAGTGGTGTGCGGTCAAAGGGCCTGCCTGGGGCCCCTCGTGGGTACCAATGACAAACCCCGGTGGGGCCCGTAACCAAACAAGGTACTGAAGGGGGCAAGATAGCTCTCAGGGGGTAAACTATTTTTAGGGTGAGAGAAGTGTGTTAAAATGTATTGTCAATGGTAATCGAAACTTTTGTAGGGGCGAAATCTTCTAGGGGGCCTTCCCTGCCCTCTAGCTAGGGGGTTGGTACTCGTGACACCCGTCAGCCGTGTAATCAACCATCCTGCCCGAACCATCGTAAAGTTGAGGTTGACAGTGGTCCTACATAGTCCCTCTGCTTTGGGAGAGCTTTTTTCCGTCAAGTCGGCGTAATGCCCTGACAACGCCCCTGATACTTAAATAATTTTTATCAAAAAACTTGCATTTAAAAATGGAGAGTATAGGCCCATGAACGACTTAAAATTTATATTTTGATCTCTAACAATTTAACGCAATACACAATGGAATAGATGACAAAGTATCAAATACCAAATGCTTTTCTTTCTACTTCTTTCATATATATTTCATGATACCATTTACAATTCCAACTTTACACACTAGTACAAAAATATGTAAGTGATTACGGAAGCCTGAGCTACACCAAGTCTCCCTTGTGCATGGCACTTTTTTACGGGAGCTTCTTTCAAATGTTGAGGGCAAAAAACCTCCCTATAAAGAATACAGGACTAGTTCAGTAATTTGGGGGGTACACATGAGCTAATTTATCTATTATTGTTTTTGTACACAATATGTAGGAAAAGAGAAGGCAAAACTTTTGAATTATCTTGAGCAATTTGTCGAATCATCCTTTTTTACCCCTCGAGAACATCAAGTGGGTTCTTATGTGTAGTTTTGTGCCATGGACTGCATATAAACTGTCTTTTTGGTGTACAACTTGTATTTTACTCTGCCGTGAAGTACGATAGAGATTATTTATGGTTTCTATCTTGAGCAATAAAATTTTCAAGGTTTTCAGTTTTTGACCTCTGGTGACCTCCTCCCACAACAACAGAATTCTTCCTCTCAATATGACAAATTAAGTAACCAATAGGAAATGTGTCCATTGTTCCTATCTTGTGATATCTTGTTTTCAAGCAATTTCCAAGGTATTTGAATGTTTCCTCAGGTGACCTCAGATAACCTTTGACCTCTGCCAAAAACTACAGGGTCTTATGACTATAACACATCCACCTGCTAAGTACAAAAAGTATGCATACTTCTTACCTTAAGATATGATGTTTACAAGGTTTTTGTTTTTTGTCAACTGGCAAACTCACAGGACCTCTGACCTCTACCAAAATCAGTAGGGTCCATCCTATCAATATGATAAATCCATATACCCAATACAAATAGTCTTCATCATTCCTATCTTGAGATATTGTGTTTTACAGCGAAGCATCACAAATACACACATACATACACAGACACACACACACATCCTCACACAAAGACACACACCATCGTGATTGCACAGATTCCTTTTGCCTTTGGCAAGGAATCAAAAAAAAGTTCTGGCAGAACCGTATAAGTGTTCTGTAAGCAAAGAGACAGAGCAAAACCCAAAGCATTATCCTAAGGCTGCCACCTAAGGTCTTGGTATGGCTTTAAAGGTGATTTTTGCCCCGAGCAAATTTATTGCTCTCAACACGTCATAATGTCATCCTGAAATGCAGAGGTTACCATCAAACAAGGCACTGAAATTGCTACCATAAACTTATGTAAACTTGCTTACTCTATGATGGTACCTGTGAACTACTTGCTCTCTGCACCAGTCATGGTAAAAACTCATTCGTGTTCATCCAACCTTCTAGAATGGTATCAACCCTGTAGTCATATGGCCTGTTGGTACCACATCCCATTAGTCCTACAGCTTGATGGTCCTACAGTCAACTGGTTTTTGTTCGTTAATTACATACTATAAGACTAATGGGCTGCTTGCACCAATAAGATATTTTACTTTGATATCAGTGTACTGTATAACCAATGTGCTGTATTACTACTGGGTTGTCGTTTTCACTTTTCACTATAGGACAAAAGGTATGGCAATTGAAAGGTATTCTGTCTCTTTCAACAAAGTTATCGAGGAGACCATGGCCACTGGTATAATAGCAAGGTTTTTTGATGGGCGGGGGGGGGGGGGGAGGGGGTGGCCACATTTAGTAACATATGTTAAGATGTATTTTAACATTCACCAAAGAGTGCTGTCTAAGTCAGTGAACCCATTTTTCTGCATGTCTGTTTCTTTTTCCTCTTTTCTTTGTCTGCTGAATGGACATTTCCTTTTCTTTTTGCTTTTTGTTTGACTTTTCTGTCATTAGATGTGTGTGTGTGGAGGGGGGGGGGGGCTGTGGCTACCCTGGCCATGTGAATAACCATGGACTCCCATAGTCACTGCCCTTTGATGCATCCATAACAAGACTGGAAGATAACCTTGTGAAGGAAACACTACTTACATGCTTATGTCAATTTAAAGACATGACCTTTCTAACAGATGCTCTGGTTTTATCATTCTAACGCTGCATCATTCATTTCATTATTTTCAATAGCCCACAAAAAGTACATCGGGTGGAGGGGTTAAAGACCCATGTATGCTTCATCAAAATGTACTGAATTATGACTTTTTGGTAAAGAACCATGTCTGGCATTTCCTCAAAGAATGCTCTTGGAGGGGACCAAAGAAAGAGCAGAGTTCTCCCCCAAACCAGCAAAACTTATCATAAAGGTGGCCAGGCTTCACTGTCTATAATTACTACATGCTTGTTGGTGGTGGGGTCCTTCTGCAGACGGATTGGTATTATTGTATCTGCTGAAGAATCCTCCATTTCATCCTGCAGTTTCCTTTTCTTTGCAGGATTTTCAGTAATTTGAGTTGAAAGCATCAAAGGAGAATGGAGTTTGCTCACAGCCTCTAAAAGATGACCTTTGACCTCTGAGAGGATGCCTTTGTCTGCCACAGTGGTGGCTTCAGTCAATGTTTTCAGGTGACTAAGTAAAGTAAGACACTCCTGTTTCTCTATCATCTGATACTCAAGGTCCTCTTTATCCAAGATTATACTTTCAATCTGACCCAAATTATCGGCAGCTGACTCAGCTGCTTCCTCGAAGCCTCCAGATGTCGTGTCCACCTCCTCTTCCCTGATTGGTTGATCTAGTAACAGTAAAGAATGGGCAGCTGCATTTCCTTCATCCCCTCTTCCCTTTGATGTACCTCCTTGGCTTTTCTTAGGTGGCCCTGGTTTCTTTGTTCTTTCTGGTACTTTTGGAAGGGGAACATCGATTCCTTTGTTTCTGGTAACAGGACAAAACACAAGCAAATATTCCATTATTCAAGATCGAATCACTGACAGCGTGAAATAACAGTCTGTAGACTTTCAACAGTCGCAATCCTTTTCATGCTTACATTGTATGAAATTCTAGCTGACTAGCTGGATTTATGGAGGATAAATGCAACCTATCCAACTACCATCCCTAACTTTCTTTAATATACATCTGGGCATGTAAAAATTGTTTTCTTCCTTTGCAAGAACCTCCACTGACGATTCAGAATATATTCGGCAGGCAAGTGAGTCATCCACTGATTTTCCTTAAGTCATAGGTTTTCTCTAAGTGGATGGAAGGCCCTGTTGATACATACATATATTTAAGTTAATCTGCCACAAATTTTTGATCGTGTGAAGTGACAGACCTTACAATGTGACAAATTCATACCTCATTTTTATCCTTGCTTGGTAACAATAGGATTTGATGACCCTAACATTTGGGAAATATCTTCTGTTAGTCATTGGGGGAGGGTCACGTCCATGAAATAATTCATTCTTGACAAAGTCGTATGCCTTTTTCTGCAGCTCTGCTGTATTGAATATGTGTTGGTACACCATCTCATAGATTTTGTCCCTCACTCTTGGGTCCAAAGAAAACTTTTCTTCACTCTCCTAAATGCCACAAAATGAAGAATATATCAAATTTAATGTAAAAAATATGTTTGCAGAACTCACATGTAAAATGCATTTAATAAGTGAGGAGCAAGTACACACACCAGATACAAAAGTTTGTTATTAACAGTGTCTCCTCCATTTTTAAAATGTAATCCATACCTTTACAGAAACTATTTCAAGATACTTTGATATAATACCAAGTTCTCAAGAAACATTCAGATGAAAACATGCTTAGCTGCCAAGATATTTTATGAAATCTACTTGGATATGTAAAACCATAGATTTAATTGATATCCCCAAACTCCTTCAGTTGAGTGCACTATAACAGCAACTTAACTATCTCCCACAAAGCTATCACAATGGCCCATTATACAGGCAGGAAATGGCAGACTTAGAGTGCCTGTGGTCCCTCCTTATAGATGTTTTGTGAGAAGACAGGATTTACTGAATCCCATTATTGGTGTGCCACTTAGTGTGATTACGTTGTGGAGAAAAAACAAGAAACGAGGTTGCTGAATACCATAAAAGTATGGTAACTGCTATTCAACTCCGAAGATAATGTTAAAGTTTTTCCATTTGAGACATTTGAATCAGCTTATTATTCACCTTACTGACTACAACCAGGGTTCCAACACTTTTGAGATGTTAAAACTAACACTTTCTGATTCCTTGCTGAAGGAATCTATGCAATTATGCTGGCCAGTGTATGTATGTGTGTTTGTGACACTTGGCTTGTAAACTCATATCTCAAGATAGTAATGACGGATACTTCTCACACATGGTATATAGAATTATCATATTAAGGGGAAGGATACTATTGTTTTTGGTGACGGTCAAAGGTCATGTGAGGTCATCAGAGGTCATAGGCCAAAAATTGTAAACATGATATTTCTAGGTATGAAGCATGTATATTTTTCATACTTGGCATGTGGATGTGTTATAGTCAGAAGATGAACCCTATTGGTTCTGACAGAGGTCAAAGGTTATCTGAGGTCACCAGATAGTGAAAATACAAAATTTCTTAAAAACTGCTTGTAAGTATGATACCTCCAGATAGTACTGATGGATACTTTTCACACTTGGTATATAAATTTATCATAATGAGAGGAAGAACCCTATTGTTTTCAGTGGAGGTCAGTGTTCATCATATGTCAAAAACCAAAACCTTGAAAAAACACAATATTTCAAGACTAGGATGATGGATACTTTTCATACTTGGTATGTAGATATGTCACCGAGATAGAGAGAGAGAGAGCCCTGTGGGTTTGTTGGAGGTCAAAGGTCATCTGAGGTTGTCAGAGGTAACTAGGAAAATCTTGTAAACTAATAGACAGTGGGTGGAACCTTCAAATTATGTTCGGTGACTTGTTACCAATGAAAAGTTAGGGCTAAATTTTTGTACTATCCTAAAGATAAAATTACAGAGAACATTTATTTCTTCACATACTTAACAGTTACAGTAATAATTCTGATTTTAATTACCTATTTATGAACATGCGTAAAGGATGCCGAGACTATCGCATGATTAGAAATAAGATATTGTATAATGAATTCGCTGATTGTGTAGTGGAAAGTGCTTGGTTTCTCACACACAGTCCAGATTCAAATCTATTTCTCAAGCAGATTATTGGAAAAACTCGGAAAATTTTCAGTCTGAACAAACTTTTTACTTGGGTAAAGACAACTCAGCCCCTCTAGAAAAATATTTGCGATACACTAATGGAAACATGAAATATGATTAAACAAAACAAAACATTCATGGATGATGCTTACCCTGCCCACTGTATGACCCTGATGTGCAACTAGTCTTGGTAGAGAAACATAGATCCTTCTCTCTCCAATATCAAGGTCTTCTTGAAGGGCTTTGCGAAGCCCCTTTGACATGACTCTTCTGTTGTAGGCAGAATTGAATGGAATCTAGGGATACATAATATAGGCAATGTAAAAAACTTTATATCAGACTTGATTCATAAGAAAACTGATATTTTCTAATGTTTCTTCATGAAATTGACCTAAACAAAAGTACAAAGGCATTAAAACATTATACCTTGAACTCTGGGAATTTTTGGACCTCTCTCATATAAATCTGTGCAGGACAGTCAACTTTACGGCTTTCACATCTGCTTTTCTTCTTCTTGGATAATTCCTAAAAGAAGAGAAAGAATAAAAAAATGTTTAGGCACAACATTTAAAGGACATGAAGTAGTCACCAAACCTCATTTTAATGCAACAACTGAATTGTTTATATTCCAGTATCTTTCATGAAGTTTCTGAACATAACCATTGCACATGAAAGGTAAACAAATGGGGTATTTAAATGAATAAAACCGTACACAAAAATATTGTCATGATTAAAAAGAGCCACACATGAATCAACATAGAGATTGTGCTAATTCAAATTAGTGTGATTGCCTTTGCCCTCTAACCAAACCAATATTCACTTTATTTACACTAGTCAGTCAATTTTTACAGGTGCTGAAACCGGCCTGATTTTTTTACTTTGTTATTTTATGGTAAGCTCCATTAAAATCTGGAATATCAAATTAAAGAATATCCTTTTCAGACTTTAAGAAAAAACTGCTGATAGGAAATTAAGTGTTGTTGCACATTTTTCAAGCATACACTGCTTTCATTATAGGAAGTCCTTATACTGTTTTCTTCTAAAGATATCAAAATTCTCCCTTACTCCTTTCTCAGGATCATCCAGCTTCTTCTTGGCTTTTAGTGATTTACATCGATCAGGTCCATACATGCAGTCCATAATCTTGGAGCCCAGTAAGATGTATGGAATTCCATCATATGGAATCTTCTCTGTGACCTCTGTGCCATCAGTCCAAAGTATTTTATGACCTCTTTTCATCTTTGTTTGACCTGCAATTTTGCAGTAAGAAAGCACAGAATATACTGTAATACATGGTTTTAATAGCTACTGTATACTGATGTAGAATGGGGTAGCATGAAATTATATGTATTTTATAGGGTTGTTGAGATATGACGATATTGGCCAAAAATATTGATATGCTATTTTGCTCACGATATCGTTTATAAAAGAGCCCAAACGATATTGCGAAACTTCATCCAGCTAACACCAAGAAAATCTAAGAAAAAAAATGAGCGGCAAACAAATTCTAAAAGCCGCAAATTCACATTCATGCAAGATCGCACGGGGAATAAGATGATCAATAGTTGCACGTACAGTACTGGTAAACGTACAGCAAGCGTTGCACTCTGTGCTAATGTCTGTACAGAGTTAGCTCACTTGGAAGGAATGTGTAGGCTTTTGTAAAGGCCTATAGTACCATTGCAGTACACAAAAGGAAATGTCACAATATCGCAATATTGTTTGGCAGTTGTGGGAAAAGTTTTCGCGATATCGATAACGAAAATTTCATATAGCAACAACCCTAGTGTTTTACAGTACAGCTGGGCAGTGAAAAACAAAGCACCAAGAGCACAGACAATACAGATCCCAAACAGCTCCTCCAGGACAACTACTCCCCCCCCCCCCCCAGACAATTCAGTGATTTCACTGACTCGGGCACCCGGGCACCAGGGTCAACGATGCACAACTTTTGATTTTGACGCACAGGCACAATACCTCAGGGGTCAAACTGACGCACAGCTTTTCACCCCAATAATATGTAACGATATGGAAAATAAAGATAAAACAGGAATAAAGTTTGCTGCATTAAACTCAAAATTATTTTGACCCCTTCTGCTTTAGTTTTGACTCTTGTAAATTTACTCTCAAGGGTCAGTGACTCCTGAATAAAATGAGTGAAAACCCTGCAGTTCTCCCTGGACTACTCCCATCACAGACAATTTCCACACCAACAATTACAACCAGTGACATAACAGGACACCCGGAGGTGAAAATGCAAAAGCCTTGAAAATTGCTCGAAAACATAGTATCTCAAGAAAGGAATGCTGGACATTTTTCATCTCTGTATATGCATGTATCAATTAAGAGGGAGACCCTACCATTTTTGGCAGAGGTCACCAGAGGTTAAAAAACTCATACCTAATTCAGAATATTGGCAGTAAACATTACAAATTGAGGAGTATTCAACTTAAGTATGTGAATATGCCACACATTAAGGCTCTGCTCAGGAGCTGTTTCATGTTGCTTTGTGATGTTTTTCTTTGCCAGTAATATTTTCCATACTATGAAATTTTGTTGCAAGTTCCAGCAATTTCCTTGGTTGTAACAGCCATTCAATATCAATTCCCACAAATCCTTTTTTTTATATGCTGTTCAATTTTCTTACTTTGTGGCTATTTTAGCAAATGTTAGCATGCACATTCACAAAGTCAATTTGGACTTTCTGTAAAATTGTCCGGTTAACATGTTTGGGTAAACCGGTACGTACTTGAGGGTGAAACTACTTGCATTTTGGGATGGACTGGCTGTGGAGTGAAACAACCTGAGAAAACTCATACATGTCCAGAATTTCTATCCCACAGTACTGCATTTCGGGTCTCAAGCCTCCATTTTAAGAAAATTATATAGTTGTCCGATCTGCCTGTTTTGGTTGTCCTAAAAAATTGAGTTGTTTAAAAGGAAATTTTTTTGTCCTTTTGACTGCCATCTGTTTTTTTCTTCCATGAAATTTGGTTTTCTATCACTAATTTTGGTCGTCACAGGGAGACCAGCCAGATGACTGTTAAATTGAGCCATGGGCCCTATCCTGTTTTGGTGCAGCCCACATAGAAGGATGAGATGATGCTGTGCCCAGCCCTATGGCATTCTGTTTTGGTGATTTTACAGGCACTTTGTACAGGACCGAAAATTTGGTAAGCATAAATCATTCAGGTATCGTCAAAATATTTTAAGGCTCTTGGTGCCACATTTGGACACAATTGGGACTGGTTAGGGGCAGAGTGGCAAAGGGAGAAACTGCTGGGCAGTATACCCAACAGTGGGGATACATTAATACTTCAGAAGCACAGTTGGTCTAAGCAGGCCCTTGTGCTCCTTCTGATTGTCCAGAGCGCTACTAGGCCTATGTACCCTTTCTTTAGTATTAATGAGAAGTGCTGCTTGGCAGAATGCTTTGGAACACAATCAAGTGGTAAATTTCAGAAAATCAGCTTAAATGGTTTTCAATTAATGCTGCATTGAAAAGTTATTTACCTGCTTGCAAGTCAAAATGCCCCCTTGAAAAAAGTCCCTGCTATTGTAAAAAAAAATCTTCATGCAACATGATGTACACCAGTAATATATTTTACAATTATGTTTATAAACTTTTTCCATAAACTCAAGGAAACAAAGGCTTTTGTAAAAAGTGAAATTTGCAATCCAATTGTTAGGATGTCTACTACCATCTCCTTGGTTCTGCAATATGCAAGCTTCACGTTTCTGCTCTGGACTTGTTGGTAGACTAAACAATATTTAATGTCTATGTGCTTGGATCTTCCATGGAGCTGGGGATTTTTGGCCATGTGAATGGAAGACTGGTTACCCTCAAAGATAACAGTACAAGAGGTAAGTTCACTCTTTAAATGACATACACCGAAGATCTTTGGCATATAGTGTGCACACAAAATGCACCCTGGTTTCGCCATGGGGACACTTTGGTGAAAGGCACGGATGCCATGACCTGAAAATGGGGGTGTTTTATATTTTAAATGGGAATTTAGATGGTGTTTAGAAAAACTGACATTTCGACTGGATACCTTTAGCCATAGGCCTAGCCTAGATCCTAGCTTTTACACTCAAACAGCAATTACAAAGCATTTTTGGATAGGCTAATTTTGGTATGTGTCATGGTTTTTGGCCACGATAAAATAACATAACATAACATAACAGGTTAAAGGGCAAAGGAGGGCTAAAGCCCCATAAGATGCCCTGAAGTCCATACAACCTTAACTGAAAACAAAGAACCAACCAACACCAAACGAGCCCAGCACAATTAGATTCTACCACACTTATGGAAGAACTTGTCAATTTCACCAATAGAAACAGTGCATAACAAAACAAAATCTCACAATCCTTTGCAATTTGTTTAATGCTTTTATAAATAAACATTATTGCTAGTCTTTACTCCTAGGCCTATGCGTTCTTCTGTTACTACTAGTTAGGGGACCATACATTGGCTAAGCTTTTTAGAGCTTCTTTTCTTTCCCCTTTTCTTTCCCCTCAACCTTTCATTTATATTATTAGGCTAGGCCTAGTTATGTATATACTGTTTCTGTCATGGATGCTACTCTATCCTGTTTGCTAGTGTATCCTGTTTATGCATTATGTCGATTATCGGTTGGAATAAAGTTCGACTAATTGACTAGCCTAATTGTAAATATTGCTATTTGGAAGTCTCTTGAGCTACATGTAATGAGCATAGAACCTAGTTGCGCGATAGATGACAATTACAGTACCTTCTCCTATGTGGCTTGACAAAGATGAGAAGTGGCCAAACCCTTTGGTTTCTCTGTAAGTTATAAACTTCGACACTGTCTTTAGCTCGTACTCGCGGATAATACCGTATGCATCTTCGGGCTTGGACACGTAAAACAACTTTGGAAACTGAGAATCTAATAACTTCTCATCGATCTCAAAGGGCTCGGAAAGCTCCGTTGCCTCTTCTTCCGACGCCATTTTCTTACAAGACCATTGGAGGCGGTAGTACATAACAAAATACAGAGCCATCAATACATTTAAAGTTGCCAACTCAAGAATATCACTTTACTGCCAAATTCTCTCCCCCCCCCCCCCCCCATCGCTCCTTTTTACTACCAGTTGGAGAAAGATGGCTGGAACACTAATGTCTCTGGACAAATGTCCCAAAACATACTAAAATATGGTCAGTTGTCACAATATTTATCTACTTTTGGATCGGATCCTTTTACTGCAAAATCAACCTTCAACTGGACGGGCTTTATATTGATTTTTTTGGCCAGTTAATAGACTCTTTTCCAAATAGCAATTACAAAGGATTGTGGGATAGAGTTTTAGTATGCGTCGTTTTTAGCCCATTGACAAAAACGGCGTGCACTAAAACTCTATCCCACAATCCTTTGTAACTGCAATTTGGAAAAGGGTCTATTGGCCACCCTCATGCACAACAAAAGTACATTAGAGCTAGATTATTCGTCATACCCCATGACCCGCCCCTGACAATTCCTAATTTACTACCCTGGCAATATCCCTCGGACACTCCACCTGGACAATTCCCCTGGGACGGTTCCCGTCCATGCCAAATACCTCTCGATCTTGCTATAGCTAAACAAGAAATTATTACCCCACCAGAAATCTTGGATTTGCCCTTAATGAGAATTATCTGAGGTGAAATCCTGAGGAACTTGTCCGGGGACTTCCGGGTGGAAATTATTCGGTAGAGGAGGGGGAGTTTCAGGCAGGCGCGTAGCTATAGGGGGCCTGCCCCCCAGATGTAAATGCCGTGATCCCCCCATTTGATACCTAGCCCCCCTAAAAATTTCATCCTAGCTACGCCCCTATGGTCTCAGGGGATGATCTAGGATTTCAAAAAGGGCGGGCTAACTCCACTAACTAATGTACGAAGCCTCGATCGGGAGTTGTCTGGGAGAAAAAACCTTTCTTGAGGAATCGTGTTTACAAGGTTTTGACTTTTGACCTCTGATGACCCCAAATGACCTTTGACCTCCACCAAAAACAATAGAGATCATCTACTCAGTATAGGCAATCCACATGCTAAGTATGAGATCTCTCACAGTTACCCTTCTGGAGATATTGTGTTTACAAGGTTTTGACTTTTTGACCTCTGGTGACCCCAAACGGCCTTTGACCTCCACCAAAAATAATAGGGATCATTTACTTAATATGGGCAATTCACATGCTAAGAATGCGATTCCTCACAGTTACCTTTCTTGAGATAAAGTGTTTACAAGGTTTTAACATATTGACCACTGGTGACCCCAAATGACCTTTCACCTCCACCAAAAACAATAGGGATCATCTACTTAATATGGGCAATCTACATGGTAAGTATGACATCCCTCACATTTATCCTTCTGGAGATATCGTGTTTACAAGTAATTTCCAGGGTATTTACCATTCGACCTCTTGTGACCCCAAATGACCTTTGACCCTTCCACCAAAAACAATAGGGATCATCTACTTAATATGGGCAATCTACATGCTGAGTATGAGATCCCTCGGAGTTACCCTTCTTGAGATATCGTGTTTACAAGTAAAGCGTCACATACACACACCCACACACATACACACACCCGCACACACACACGGACACGTTTTGACCCCTCCCTCCGTTATGGACTTTTGGTCACCCTGGGGTACCCCACCATGGGTTAGGACTTTAGACTGGTAACTTGTGAAAAATAACTGTTACCATGGCAACGGTTGTTATTTCTGCTGGCATTACCAAATATAGCCCAACAGGTCAACAATATCTCATCCTCCTCACGGAGCGATGAGATAAAAATTATCTTCAACTGCTCAAGGAGAGGGCTCTTGCACACCCCCTTCGCTAAGCGCCTGTCCCATATTACGGTACCGGAAATGACACTCTCTCGAGCCTTACAACTTGCTTCTAAACAATCTTCAAAAAGTCGGTAAATTTACACAGATCGATGGTGATAAACATTTTGTTTTGAAAATCTCTGGGGGAGGGGGAACTTCCCCTACGCTGCGTAAGACCATGGGGAATTCAAGGATTTCAATGATAATGGAAGAGTTTGAACGAAGCTATGAAAAGCGAGATGTTCTACAGGAAGTATCCTGGAATCCCGGAATAATATTTAAAACGGGTGCGCGTGAAAGGCACCGAATTAAGAAAACACATTGAGAGGTTTAATTGTAGCCTATTGCTTTTCTTTAGTTTTAAAAACAGTATGTTTCATTACATGAAAAAATCCTAGCTATATCCTGCTCTGTGGTTCTTTCTTTCATGTTTCATCTTTGTCAATGGTCATCTGACCCCCCCCCCCTTCCCCCAACCTTTCTTATTAGTTTGAAAACTAAGGTAGTGTCGATTTTGAAGGTTATCAGGTTATAGAGTATAATTATGAAAATTTAAAAAAATCAATGAAATGTTTTACGGGTAGTTTTTACATGCACATGGCCAAGGCCATCGACGGTCAGTTAAACGCCTTGTAGGGGAGTAATTTTTCATTGGGAAGTTGTGGCCGGCGAAACCTTTTACCGCGAGCGCCGAAGGCTGGAGACTGAGTATTTTTTTTTTAAATTTGACGGCTTTTGCGATAATTCTGGACAATTCCTTGAAAAAATTCGCCACGTGTAATTTGAAATGCTAATAAAAAAGCTTTCTTATGAAAATCGAAAATTTACGATGGTAACCGTCAGCCAGTCAATTTGCTGAGGATTGTAGTAGTTGGTTGAGAAATTAAAGCGAGCAGCGAGAGGTTAAGCGAGGGTTTTGAAAATAGCAGTTAACTAAAGCTGTCTTACAGGGAAAAATAACGGAGCAATTCCACCAAAGTTTTCTTACACCCTTAAAACAGTTGGGTAAACTTTTACCCAAGGTTAGGCCGGTCCGTATGCCACCTCCTAAAAAGTTGGGTAAAAAACTGCCCAAAGTTGATCAAAAGGATTCCCATGGTGGGTGATTTTCCTCAAGTAAAGCGGTAATTTTTTACCAACTTGGGTAGTCTCTTACCCAACAGTTTAGGAGGTGGCATACGGACCCAACCTTGGGTAAAAGTTTACGCAACTGTTTTTAGAGTGTACGCACAGCCGTACAGAAGAACTAATGAGACATCAAATTATATCAGGGTCATGAGAAGCACGCCGGAAAATTTATCGAGAATTGTGATTCCCTATACATGGTTAGAGTTTGGGATTTTGTTTGCAAGGACCGGGCTGCATTGAATGACCTACAGTACTTTCAGTGACTCTTATGTCAGAGCTTCAAGTCACAAATGTGTGGCGCGTAGGTAACGCCCATGCTTTGAAAGAAATTTCATGGTGCCAGACAAAATTTCCAATTGTACTTGTCAGTTTTCTCTGGGGGTGCGCTCGAAGCGCGCAAAGAAAAATCTTCCTAGAATTATGGTATTTGACAGGCCTGTTAATGTTTTCCTTCATTTTACATTGATTGGAAAATTAAATCATAATAGGCTACTGAAAATTCCCTTATAGTTCTCTTGTCATGCTTCTCTTCGTTATTGTTTTTATTATTTTATATTATTTTTTAAAGTTTTCAAAAACAACTGCACTTTCAGATACAGATTTGAAAAGTAAACGTTATGGCAGTAAATAAGGACTTTAGGTCCTAGCTTTGCTATAAGAAAAAAAAATCAATCTCCACCAGCACTGTGCTGGTCGAAGACCACAGAGTTTCTATGGGTCGTGGTAAGGAAGTGAAAGTTTCTCTACATTTTTTGGTAATTCTGACGCCGGATTATGAAAGAACATGCCAAATAACCCTAGAGACAGTGACCCTATCCTTTAATTTAAGTCTAACCACTAGTGTGAAACAATTTTCAAAATTCATGAAATTGAAATTTGCCCATAACCTCGTGGGGAAAAAATTGAGGGCGCGGATCGCGGAATAGTCAGTCACACGCGGATCGCGGAAAGAATTTGCTTTTGTTTTTTCAATGAAACTGTTTATTGGCACGCAGATCGCGGAACCCCGGGAGGAACGCGGAACGAATTCTCAATGTCGAATTTTCTCCGCGTTCCGCTCGCGGATTGGTGACCATGTGGACAACACGTGTAGTTTTCAGTGGGATTTCTCCACATTTTCGGACTTCCCATCCTACTACTGATTACCAACCACCTTATCAATAACCAGATGCCTAAAGGAAAGCAACTTAGCCATGACACCATTGAGCGATTATTTGTGGAATTGTGTGGAATTCTTCAAAGTCATGGTTTATAGCCACTCAGTTTCAAGAAAAGAATTTTCGACATATAGTACAGTCAACCCAATTTGAATTAGTGTACTCCGGTATCCAATTACTGGAATTAAACTATTTGGCTGGTTTTACTATAACGGAATGTGGAACAACCCCGCGTGTGGGGTGTTTATTCAGGCACGCGGATCCTTCCCGCATTCCGCCTCTCGGGTATATTACGTCCATGCGACAATCACATGTGGGTGGCCGTGGGTACTCAAATGATGTACATGCTAACGTGGGCAAGCGCACCTTACCGCTGAAGGCGCCCCTCGGCGAGGCTAAGGCGAGCTTGCGCGTGTTAGCATGCACATCATTGTGGGTGGGACTTTGGAATCCTGCAGTAAACATATACGGTTACAAACGCACCAAAATACAATAATGGGCCTTTATCAAATTCACATACAAAAATCAGGCGCGTAGCCAAGAAGGGGGGGGGGGGTAGCATGTAGGCAAACTATCCTACGAGTATTTATAGACTGGAGGCCAAGGTCTAACACATGCTCTGTACAAAATTTTCGCCAATTTGAAAGCAAGAGTTAAGCCGCGGTCACACTACAACGAATTCGGATAGGATTCCGATCCGATTTTTGTGAGTTTTTATTAAAATCTTCTCCATTTCTGGTCGGAAAGAACCCAGAATTTGCCGTGCTGTGTAATTATATGATTTTTATCGCAGGACTACGAAAATTAAATTTATACGAATTATTTCGTGACGTCAAATCGACAGATAGCTTTTATCGGACTACGCGTGTCCGATAAAAGCTGTCTGTCGGTGTGACGTCACGAAAAAATCAGTTAACATTTCATTTTCATAGACCTCTGATGCAAATCATGTATTTGCACTTGTTGGCAAATTTTGGGCTCTTTCTGACCCGAAATGGAGAAGATTTTAATGAAAACTCACAAAAATCGGATCGGAATCCGATCCGAATTCGTTGTAGTGTGACCGCGGCTTAAGGTCCAAAATGGTTTAGTCTCCGACGGTCAGTCGTTGCCCTGTGTGCATCTAGTGGGGGCGAAACTTGGCCACATTTTGGTGCTTTTCGTCACAGGCGTACGGAAGCTTTTCGAGACTGGGGGGGGGGGGGGCTGAACCTTGTTTCGGATCTCCGTCCTGAGTAGGGGTCTATTTTCAACTTTTAGAGTCGCAAAGCGAAGGTAAGAGATACTAAGTTGTGTACTGAGGCAGCTCAGTAGGCAACTTAGCATCTCTTACCTTCGCTTTGCGACTCTAAAAGTTGAAAATAAATCTCAGATATAGGCGACATGCCACTAATTTGTAGCACCAACTCTTACATAATCGAACTACAGCAACATTAAGTACTGTTCATTTACCAATCGGGAATTGTGAGGGGAGAATATACCTTTTCTTAAGTTACGAAAAGCATAGGCGTAGACTGTGCAATATCCTTACTTCTGTCTAAGTTTGACTCATTTAGTAGCTTGTTTGACTGTATACTTTACTTCCTGATGCTAGTATGAAATAAAATATTGATAATTTTCTTATTTTGCGATCTTACACCTTTCATTCGGTCAACGTCATTCTTATGTTCGGGCAAAAAACCACTTGGCCTCCCCGGTCAATGAAAGATACCACCCTAAATGGACAGTTTTGGAGCCAGAATCTAACGATGAACTACTTTTTAAACTGTGCTTTCTCTTTCACTTGTTGTTGAAACCGTGAAAAAACTTAATATAAAATCGATGTTCTATTGACTCTCAAAGACATGTTTGCTCTCATTATTTCTTAATTTGGGTGCAGAGAAAACTGAAATTTAGCTCCGAATCAAGAACGTGCTTTTCGGTTTCCATTCAAGAACTGAACAGCAGCTGGCCCCTGGTGGGGTCCAGGGGGAAAACCCGTCTGGGGACCAGGGAGCGTAGCCCCCCGGAAGCTCTGAGGTATGAAAAATTAAGTCTCAGGATGGATACATTTTGGTTCATAATGCATCATCAAGTGCAAGATTCCCAATAATTTTAATGTACTAGGCTATTCCTCTCGTCAGGCCGCTATAGTTTTAAGCGGGTGGGATCCAGAGGCCAGCGCCAGTGTTTTAGCTAGGACGTTTTCTCAATACGACATTTACTGATCTGTGGCCTGGGGGAGGGGTCTAATGGGGTGTCCCCCTTCCCTTTGGAAATTTTTGGAATTTGAAAGGTGCCTAGATGGCAAATGGTGCAATATTTGAGTGGAGTTTCTGCCCTAATGAGGAACCTCAAAATTTACACCGGGTAAAATTTGCTTGTCAGATTTTTTTTTTGTGCGACATTGTCGCACAAATAGGGGCTGGCTAAAACACTGGGCCCGCCTTAGGGTCTCTGGTGGGGATCCGGGGGCTTTCGCCCCCGTAAGCTCTGAGGTTTTAGCATAATCTCTGGGTAAAAAAATTAAGTCTTATGCAGGATAGGTATATTTTGGTTCGTAATACATTATCCAATGCAAAGATTCCGGATAATTTTAATGTGTTAGGCTATTCCTCCCGTCATGCCACTATATACTTCAGGAGCTTAACCTGTCGTTCAGAATTAAAACACTATGCGTTCAGCATTTGAACACTAGACGCGTCAGGCGTTCAAATACGGTAAGTGTTCAAACAGGCATCCGGCGTTCAAAAAGGGAGAAAAAGTGTTCAGAAACTTAACACAAGCGTTCAAAATATGCTTTGAACGTCAGGATGGGTTCTGTATCTGTTTCATTTTGGTGTTCAAAAGTTAAAAGCCTGAGACTGGAGTGAAGGGAAGGTACGCGCGGTACGCATTATTTTTTCCCAGGATGTTTGTGGGTAACCCGGATCCTCAGGAGTTTGCAAAATGTGTTTGAAGTCAAAGTTAGCTTTTAGAAAACGGGCTAAGGATGCCCTCTCTATGAGTAATCGGGTGCTGCTCCCCATGGTGATGATAAAAGTGAGGAATAATGTGCAGAAAGTGGTTTTAAAGAATGTCAAATGACCCGAAATTGTGCGCCTATACGGAGCCTTTAATTCCCTTTCTTTCCCCGAGTTGCCGACGGACTCAGTCACTCGTCCAGTTACATCGACGGTCGAGGATACGGCCGTCACATGCATAATCAATGTGCTGACTGGCCTTCGACTCGAATGGGCCAATTAGATGAAGAGCCGAAAATCGAAATAGCTTATAACAGACTGGCCACGCGCTCCCGTTCTTTCTCTTTTTCCTTTTCATTCTCCGTCTTCTTTTTCACTCCCTTCCTTTCCCTTTCCTTTCCCTTCTTTTCCTCCTTTCCTCTTCTTTTCCTTTCCCTCCCCATTTTGCCGACAGACGGAAAATTTGCTGACGGCGACGAAATATTGAGGGGGTCTGATACCCCCCACCCTCCGCTCGCTACGGCCCTGAATTTATCTTTCATACAGATTTTACGTCAAGTATGGTCTGAGAAAATGGTAATTTAGTGAGATTTAAAGCAAATTCACACCAGGTGAGACATGCGCGGAAGTGGTCATCTGGTAAATGACTTGTTTGTTTTAATATGGCCAAAGTGTCGACAAAGAGGAAGCCCTCCAGAAAACATCCGTTTCTCTGCAAATTGCATAGAAATTAAAGTTAGGGTAACTGATGTCCTGCCATCTGGGCTGAAGTCACTTATCTAGCCGTCTGTACGAAAAAAAAAACAAAGAAAAAAGCAGCTGCGCATTTGGCGGAGGAACTACAAGTTTCAAAGTTAGGATTACGTTTAAGATGTTTTCGTAGTTTTACCTCTGATGACCCATATGACATTCGACCTCCAACAAACTCATAGGGTCCCCTATCTCTTAAAGTAACACATCTATATACCAATTGTATGAAAAAGTATCCATTATCCCTGTCTTGAAATATCGTGCTCTTTCAAGGTTTTTGGTTTTTGACCTCTGACCTCCACTGAAAACAATAGGGTTCTTCCTCTCAATGTGATAAAGTTATATACCAAGTATGAAGTCATCATTGCTATCTTGAGATATCTTGTTTACAAGCAGTTTTTAAGAATTTCGTATTTTTACCCGCGGTGACCTCAGATAACCTTTGACCTTTTCCAAAATCAATAGGGTTCATTTTCTGACTATAATGCATCCACATGCCAAATATAAAAGCATCCATGCTTTCTACCCAGAGTTATCATCTTTACAAGGTTTTCGGCCTCTGGTGACCTCACATGACATTAAACCTCCACCAAAAACAATAGGGATCTTCCTCCTAATATGATAATTCTATGTTCCAAGTATGAGAAGTATCTGTCACTGCTATCTTGAGATATCGTGTTTACAAGCCAAGCGTCACAAACACACACAAAATGTAAGACATTTCAGTAACCTAGTGCCAGCCAGGGAAACTAAGCTTGACCTTTGGAATACAAGAACAAACCTACAGAACTATCTGTGAGGATGGTAATCTGTTTTCTACAAATCGATTTAAGATTTTGGATGAAATAAGTAATTATTTGGAAACAAATGTCAGTCATTTTTTTCTTCTTTTTTAATTTTTTATGCCAGTGGGGAGGATGCCTATTGCACCTGGATCTGCTACTGAATGTAGCACTTCTAAACACAGTGCCTATGACATTGCACATGTGAAAATAGGTCATTGCTTAGAGTCAATTTCACTGTCTGGACCACCCTGTAATTTAGTGGACTGTGTGATCATCCGTACATAGTACTGTGCATCTATAACAATTATGGGACCTAGAAACAATTACGTACTTTTTGAATAGTTTCATTTTGCCCAGTCACCATTGTGCCACCATTTTACAAGTCCATCACTGACCAATTCAAAACAGTGATTTGCATGGCTCAATAGTAACTGTACATTTTGGGATATAATGGGATAGTAATTAAAAAAAAATTCATTGTGATGTCCAAATTTCAGTGAATAGATAAGCCAGAATATCTGTTTCTGATCCATGTGTATGTAACTTCTTTTTTCCCCCATAACAGACAAACAGTATATCATACATATTTACAACCATATCATGCAGCGATTTATCTAAGGTATGTAAATACTACTTTCAGTATTTAACTCTCTCGGAAAATGATCAACAAGTATAAACATAACACTCAAGTTAATTGAAAGTTAAACCTTTCCCATCACTAAGAGGCGCAATTCTCTAGTTGTGTAAGAGAGGCAAAAAGGTGGAATGACCCAAAAGTGCCATCCACAGGAGTGTTAAGCCCCCCTCCCCACTGTCTGAAGTCTGGGGGCTGTCTTAAGGCCCCTGAGGGGTCCAGGGCCACAACTCAGAGGGGGACAGGATAAGAATCCAGTAGAGGTTCTGTGCATTTTATTTATGCAATTTTGGGTAATTGTAGAGTACAGTAAAAACTATTTATACAAAACCTTATTATTCCTCTACATCTGATTGGAGGATTAGTGGTCACATGCCATGGGTGATTTGGCACTATCATCACGGTCCTGTGTTATCCATCGCGTAAAAGTCTAGAATAACACATGGTGTATGTTACACTAGTATAAAACACAGCGGTGATGTCAGCTATAACTGTGGTACAACAAACCATGCAGCTACCCCAGGGACAAACATGAACCCATAGTGACTGCCAAAACACAAATTTAACCAATGATTAGATTAAAATTATGAGGTGTTATATAAAACAAATAATGTTTTTCATTTGTGCGATAGTATCAATAATTTCATTCGTTGAAAGATTTAACGTTCTATTCAACTCTGCTTCGCCTCATGAATAGAACATTCAATCTTTCAACTCATGAAATAATTCACACTATTGCACTCATAAACATTCATTATTTGTATATTATATAACACCTTATTTATTTCTCTACATTTGATTGGAGGATTGGTGGTCACATGCCATTGGTGATTCAGCACTATCATCACGGTCGTGTGTTATCCATCGTGCAATAGTCTAGTATAACACACGGTTGTGCAATAGTCTAGTATAACACACGGCTGTGACATCACAATCACTGCGCGTACGTACAAACTATACCGCAACTCAATAAACCAACGCAGCTTTGGGGAGCGATCGCACATTGCATACCGTACGTAGTAGAGGCGTAGATAGCAAACGACAATTTCCATGGAGCTGCCGCACGGACAAACGCCACTTTGAAACACAACTTTAAGCAACGACTAGGTAAAGGTAACGTTAGATAGTTATAAGGTGTTATATAAAACAAATAATGAATGTTTTTCATTCGTGCGATAGTATGAATAATTTCATTCATTGAAAGATTTAACGTTCCATTCAACTCGGCTTCGCCTCGTTGAATAGAACGTTCAATCTTTCAACTCATGAAATAATTCATACTATCGCACTCATAAACATTCATTATTTGTATATTATTTAACAGATCATGGCTATCAAAGCAGATATAACAGTAGATAATACAAAGAAGCTTCCCAGATTCCTGATATTTTTCCATCCATGGGAAACATGTTGCCCTTGATTATTCACAATTCACATCCAAGTCTTACACTACAAGTTACACGTCCCACCAGGGCCCTGCACAGATGTAGGCCAAAGTGATGCAAAACAGAGTCCACTCGGTAATACTGGGCCTTGATAGATTAATTTCATGTGACCCAATAATCAATATTTTTCTTCAATACAAGGAGGGGGGGGGGGTCTAACATCTTCCCCTGAGGCTCAGTGTGGCAGTGGACACGTCCTTGCTTCCAAAAAACTGAGGTGCATCAACCTGCCAAATCCAAGAAAGTGTTTTTAACCAGGCAGTTTCTGAATTATCCCGCTTACACTTCAGCTTACAAGATACTGATATTCAAACCAATTGTGTGTAAAAGACCAAGGGATAGATTTCTTCTATATACATTTAAATCACACTGTCTCATGGAAGACCGTTTCATCTTCCATCAGCAAAACAGTTTGTGGTCCATCGAACACTTGTCTCTTCTCTCCATCCTCAACCAGACATGGTCATCAAGATAAATCAGCGCCAACACCGTCACTTGTACCTTCAACAATTAGACTCTTCTTCTTCTTTTTACTCTTTGCACTATTCTCCAGTTCCTCAATTATATTACCCAATCTTTTTTTGACATTACCAGCCACTCTCTTGTCTCCTGATAAAACAAGGAGATTTTTAATGTGGTCATAGAGAATGTTACAGCCCTTTAAGTTAGAATTAAACTCGTTCATAGCCGAAGCTGACCATACTGATATCTGTTCATGAGATGTTTGAAGCCTGCCCTCATCCTCACCATCCATTCCCTTTCCCCCAACACTAACACCTGCTGCTTTGTCACCTCCTCTGTCTGACTCTTTACTGGTTGGATCATCCACGATAGACAACATTTCACCACTAATCGTTGACACCACTCCCTCATTTTGTTTTACTCTGTTTCTTGAAGTAGATGAAGTGACATGTGGGAAAGAGAGAAACCAACAAAGTCACATAACAAAATGAAAAAAAAAAAAAATGAACAGAATCTTGTCAATAGCTTAAGATACAAAAGCTCGCACAGTATCTGTCAGACCATAATGAACAATATAACAAATTCTTTTTGATTGTTATAAGCAGGTTCCAGGAGATTTTGACCCCATCTGATCCCACATCAGCACCTAGTTTGACCAGGTGAAACCTAATTTTCCTTCTAAGTACTTGATCCTTTCCCCCAACTTTATACATATGAAACTGAGGTTAGTATTTTGATTAGTACTGTAAGTGATCACTTTTCTTGATTTGTGCACAAAACACTGACACATGCTCATTTCACACACTTGTAGATACACGTTAAAACCTGCACTACCAGGGACAGGGTGTTTGCAAAAATCTTGTGAGTACACTGTCATCATGCCTATTACCATGAATATGTTGCACTTTCAATATTTCTTCATTTTAAAACAATGCTCTAGATCTTGGTAAAATAGCACCTGGTTATGCCTTAATCAGGAAACAAAACATGTATTGAAGTGGCTTCTTGTCCTAGCCTGCTTAAGGTAAGGCTTGAACATAAGTTAAGCTACACCTTGGTATCACTGGCCAAGTGATATATTTCCTGTATACATTTGAATTCAATCAGGACAGAGAATGTGAGACTGAACCTTTTGAGTACCATTTTGCAACAGCAAATACAGAGTAAAGTGTACTGGATATTTATGTAATAAACAGTTCAGCTTCTGCTACTATATTTTAGCATGCCAATAATTTAATCATTTTCTCACCTCAGCCCCATCCACGAATAGGCTGAGGGGTGAACAGTAGTCCTTGTACTCTTAAAGACATTTCAACATCTCAACTCTGCAACTCTGCCTTTAGCATCTGACAGTCATATTGTTATTCATGACAATGATGACAGAACCGTACTAGACCAAAGACCTACAGGCTTAAGTTTTGCTAAACCAGAAAACTGCTTCAGAGTAGTGCTATGGTTAGGATCAGCATTTTGGTAATGGCTAGGATCAGCATTAGGGTTTAGGATAAGGCACAGGATTAGGATAAAGGCTAACACAAAAGTTCACAAAACATCGAGTAATTTGCAAAAGTCAGAACAACTTGGCAAAAATAGAACTGGTCAGTGAATTCATTTTTTACCCACTTTAAGGCACAAAATGTTGAGTAATTTTCAAAAGTTAGAACATTTTTCAACCAGCATGCGCACTGTCTTCTTCACTGCGATTTCCCAATGTTAACATCAGAAATATCACTATTGTCATCAAAGAAGGTCCTTTGCCTTGTCACTTGTTTCAATGGAATTTAAAAAATCAGAATGTAACTATTGTCTTCAAAGAAAGTCCTACACCTAGACCCCTTTTTTAATTAATGGATCAGAAATCTGAAGTGTCACTGTTGTCATCGGAGAAGGTCATTTCCCTAGTCACTTTTTTCAATGGAATCAGATATGAGAAATGTCACTGTTGTCGATGTCAGGTCCTTTGCCTAGTCACTTGTTTCAATGGGCTCATTCTGTGCTGGAAACCAATAACTCAAATAATTAATCATTCCCTGTAAAGCAGTCATCTCACAACAATTTTGTCAGCTGGCAGAATATGAGAACTATTGAACCTGAAAAATTATAGATCACTACATGTGGGAGTGTGTGAGTATTTCAGTTAAGATTCCCTTACAGGTCCAAACTATTTCATCATTGTACTTACAGATTCTTGAGTTTTCCACCTCCCATATATTTTGACATGTTAAGCACTATTTCAGAATACCACATCTGCAGCTGCCTCAGCAAAGCTGCAGCTGCCTCAGCAAAGCTGCAGCTGCCTCAACAAAGCTGCAGCTGCCTCAGCAAAGCTGCAGCTGCCTCAACAAAGGTGCCGCTACCTCGGCAAAGCTGCAGCTGCCTCAGCAAAGTTACAACTGAACTGGATGCTTTTCCCTGCACAGATTATAATCCCAGATTTTAACATTATAGCTGATATGTGGCAGTCACTCTCAAAGAATAATTTAGTGTTCAAAATTTGCATACCAATTTTGAGGTTTCTGGGCTTTTGTTCACAAAATCATTAAAAACCCTAATGTTGTATGTACAAAATCTGCTACACAATTTTGCATTTGTGTAGCAATTTGTTAATCTTGTGTAGCAAAATGCAATGCAATACCAGATAAATTATTCCCTGCACTCTGATTAATTGTTCAATCCTTGTTAAGTCAAACATTAATCTGCTAGACCTTTGTCCAGCATCACAGCAACACTGCCTTTCTGTTAAGACATGGCAGCAACACTGCTTTTCTTTTAGGATATGAAGTAGAATGGTCTACAGTTTACTGTGGTATGACCTTTAATTCTACAGTCAAAAGATTTTAACTTACCGCTTTCGCTTTCTCCAGTTCTTACGCATACTATAAATTCTCTTCTTTGATGGGAAAAAACGGCAATCTGTTTCAGGTGGTACTTCTGTTCCCTTAAAAAGCTCATTCCTAACATACTCAAAAATATCCTTCTGCAATCGCTCTGAATCTGAAATTCCATGGTTCATGAGCTCATGCAACTTCTGAACAACTGACCTATCAGTAACCCCATTGACATTCTAGAAAGAACAATAAATAAACCCTCTGGAAAGAATACACATAAATTTATAAATCAGAAGTGACATGAGGCATGCACTGGCTCATAAATAAACCTAGAGTGACAAAAAGTGCAGTGGCTCATAAATAAACCTAAAGTGACAAGAAGTGCATGGGCTCATAAATAAACCTAGACCTCCACCAAAAACAATAGCCTTCACTACTCAATATAATCCATCCACATGCTAAACATGAAAAGTATCCATGATTTCTACCTCAAGATGGCAGGTAAAAAGGTTTTCAGTCTTTGACTTCTGGTGACCTCAGGTGATCTTTGACCTCCACCAAAAGCAATATGGTTCTCTCTCTAGATATCATACACCTATGTACCAAGTATGAGAACTTTCAGAGTAACCCTTCTTGAGATATCATGTAAACAAGCTAAGTGTCACAAAACACACACATACACACAACATGTACACACATACATGCATACATACACATGCCACCATCAGTCATAGACCCTTTTCCAAATAGGAATTACAAAGGATTGTGGGATATAGTTTTGGTGTGCGTCGTTTTTGTCCACAGTAAAATGTCATTGACAAAAACGACCCATACCAAAACTCTATCCCATAATCCTTTGTAATTGCTAATTTGAAAAGGGTCTATTCAAGTGCCAAAAAAGAAAACTACAGGTTTTTTAAAGGTTAAAATTTTTAAAATATAGGCCCATTTTCCCTGATATATAGGCTTTCTATGGGTAAACTATAGGTGGATCTTTATACATCAGAGGAAAATTAGGCACTGGAATACTAGTAGTTGATATTCGACAGACATGTCCTCGCAGGGTGCTCTCTGTCCACTTTCATACTTCACTTGTCTCATCTCATCATCTAAACATGGGTACCCAAGGAATGCAGTGTTCACTCCAAAAAACTTCACATGACAGGTTTGAAACAAAACTGTGAAGCTAGAGAGTATAATTATTTTTTCTTCTGCATTTTTTCCTTATTCACACTTTAAAGTTAAAAAAATACAAAATATAGGGTTTTTATAGGTTTTATAGGCATCTTCCAACAAATATTGGCCCCATTTTTTAATACAAGTTTTTTTATAGGTTTTATAGGAATTTAGGTTCACTTGAATGACTGCATCATGATTACATAGGTTTTCTAATCATCAAAACCAAACACTTCATAGCCTTCATCAGTAGTTTGAGATTCCTTATTTATGCTTAACTTTTCCATGCAACATCTAAGGTCCACAACAATTTGATCATGTTTTTCTTCAACAATGAAGTAGAATAAACCAATTTTAATAATACCCTATCACCCCACATTTAAAATTAATCTATGATGGGTTATTTATTGGAGCATGAAAGCATAAAATGTGGCTGATTAAAATTAGGCCAAGGAGTGTTGTGGATAATACATTTTGAACAATTTTGGACTTTACATTGTTCTCCTTAACAATTAAAAATAAAACTGACTGATTTCAGTTGTACTGTAAATTTATAGGCCTACTGTAAATACTTTGGATGGAGGAAATTTTGAAGCAAAGGAAAATTTTGCAAATAAAACATGAAGTAAAACAAATGTAGAGTATGAACATGAGTAACACTGTTAAGGACATTACATAAAATACCATTAGAAATTTGTAAAGTCCATAAATATGTTGAATTTTCTCCACTAGCTTTTAATACTCAAACAAATGTATTGATTTCATTGTACATACATATTTTGAGTGTGTTCATGAAAAGCATGAAACAAGAAAGGTAAAATTAGAACTACTTAAACTAACCTTGCCAGTGTTACAGACTTTTCATGGAAGTCCATGACTTTCAAATGTAACATCCGTAACAGCAATCAGTACGGGCTTGTCTAACAAAGGAATTGCCTTTTTACAAAATTGTTGTTTAGTCTCGATAGCATGTGCTTAGACCAACTTCAGCAGAGTGAAAAAAAAAACTGAACAAGTAACTTCAAAGAGTTTAGCTGATATGCCAGAAATTTCAAAAAGTCATGTCAAAATGTGTAACATATGTAATGGTATTTACCAATTCTCTTAGCTAATTAAGATTGATTATACTGTGTTATCTTGTACATCAAAGTGTAAACTTCATGCATGCAAAAAAAGAAAAATTGTCCTTTAACTGCTGGTGTGTTTGTTTGTTTACTAAACATTACAAGCATCCTCCAACTGTAACATCTGCAACGATGGAATTGTTCATCTTTAAAACCTTTTAACTGCAGATGTTACAAGTTGCCATCATCTAAGGCCAAGGCTCACATAGATCTGAAACCATTCAATGCAGATGTATGTATTCAAAAGATATATTAACCTGTCTCTTACAGGGGATATGGCATCCCCCCAAACCAGGGAGCTGCTAGCAACTCTCTGCCCAAACATTTTTAGGAATATTGCCAGAGTTCTAAACACAGTTGAAAGCTGCACTTTGATTGACATTCATTCAAACAATGCATTTTCACTTTGGTTGGTCGACAATGACTTGTACAGTCTGTTGCAGTGTTCCCAATTAAGCTTACACACACTGTGCTTGACAATTTCAGGCCTTCCAGCATGTTTGGAGAAAATTTATTTATAAATTTATGCCATTTTTATGAAAATTTTTATGTTTATTTATGCCACTGTTTGTAATTTTTATGGCAATTTTATGCCATATGCAGTGTAAAATCCTGTGAAAGTATGTTGTTGAGACCAACGCCTGGTAAGAAATAGGATGTTTTTTAACTGGTCCCAGCCCATGTCACAGTAAATAAATTTGCAACATTTATGTCATTATGCACCACCAAGAAACAGAAAGCAGTAAACCACAAACTCAATTAGCAAAGCTGGAGAAACCCAACTGAAACTATTCAATAAATTTTGAGGAAAAAAAATAGGAGCCTAATTATCACAAAGTATGAAGCATTAATACTGAACCACAATACAAATTTGAAACTTTGTTTTTGATGCAAACGCATTCAAGTTGAACTTCAGCAATTGGACATTAGCAAAATACAGCCTCCCAGTGATTTAGCTAGGACATTTTTTCAATGCGACATTTACTGATCTGTGGCCTGGGGAGGGGTCTAAGGGGAGGGGGTGTCCCCCTCCCCTTTGGAAAATTTTGGGGATTTGAAAGGTACCTAGATGGGAAATGATGCAATATTTGAGTGGATTTCTGCACTAATGAGGAACTGGCAAAATTATTCTGGTTAGGCCAATTCTGTCAAAATTTACACCCACATAGAATCTGCTTATCAGATTTTTTTGTGCAATATTTGCTGCTGTTTATGCAGCATTGTCTCACAAATAGGCACTGGCTAAAACACTGCAGCCTGCCCAGATAACCTTAGATGACATACTGACAAGAAACCAGAACAACAGTGGTGCAGTAGTAAGTCCATTGATTATGTCAGCCATTCATACACAAAAACATACAACTAGCAGCTCTGCTAAACACACTAACCAAGTTTGATTAAAGTTCACCCTACCTAGTTGGAGTGATAATAAGATGCTAACACTTGCACCTCAACCTTTGGCCTCAGGTGGCCTTTTACCTGATGCCAAACATAGGGATCAAGCAGTAACTATGCTAAACACATCAACTATGAGTTTGCCTGATCAAGATAAGATTAAAACACATCAATAGTGCCCAACCCAGCCCATGTTCATCAAAATACTGTGGCAACATGATACAGTACTACTGTTTTGCTTTTAAATACAGGTACAGTACTACTATAAAATGGCACTTATAAACATGAAGCAAGCCTCTACGTTGACAATTGATGGTGTGTTAATGTCATTTACTGCTAAATCATTGCACCAGCATAACCTTGTTTTGAGCTAACTAATTCACAGGAACCATAGCTGCAGTGATTCAAAAGAGGTGGCATACCAGATACTTCTTTGAGAGGGGTTGTAACACTAGGGAGGGGGAAGGGGTGTTAGACTATTTTATAGGGCTGTGCATTTCCGGTTAATTCACTATCCGTTTAACCGTTTTTATTAACCGAACGGTTAACGGTTAACCGAAAATAAAAACAAGTCAAGGAATATAAACAAAATAAACATTTCGGAAGAGCGCCACCACTTAAATACCAAAGTTTCTACATTTAAAATGGCGCCGGTAGTGATGATCGTCGAAGTAGCGTGCAAGTTAAAACGTTTGCATTATTTGCGATGTTTTGGCAAGCAGTCCGTACGCATGGGCGAATCACGCATTTATTCAAACTTATCACAAACATGCATACTTTTTGTTATGCCACTGATTACAGTTTTCGAGATTTTTGCGGTCTAACATAGCACCGTAAGATGAAAAGCCTATGGATATCACTGGCATTATTGCAGTTCAAGACACACTTCTCCGGCTACGGCGATACAGTATCACACACGCCTAGAGCAGTGTCGAGTACAAACGTACCACATACAGTGTA
Organism: Holothuria leucospilota; assembly: GCA_029531755.1. Classification (NCBI taxonomy): domain Eukaryota; kingdom Metazoa; phylum Echinodermata; class Holothuroidea; order Aspidochirotida; family Holothuriidae; genus Holothuria; species Holothuria leucospilota. Next base: position 26,927,570 of record CM055978.1, read on the forward strand.
CTATAGTGTGCCTTGTGACCTTGCTGCAATTCATACGTAATATACGTGTGTCTGCTAAGAATTCCAGCACTGTTATGTCGCAATGGTGTGAAAATTTTTACCCATATGTATTCCTGCATGCTCCGTAAAAAATTGTAACGTTGAATTTTAACTTGTCTTACATCGCATGCCTTTTTACCTAATACCTACTAAAAATACCAGTTTCTTCGTAATTATGAACGGCGAAACTTTTTGGTAACGGTCGCTACCCTCATACTTAATTTTATAACGGGACTCGGGCATAGTTGTCTCGTACGCAATACTGTACTGTACAATGTACGTACGGTATGTCATGAACGATCGTTCATGCAACGTGCGAAGCAGCAAAGCACATGGCTGGCCGGCCGGCCCGGTTCGTTCAGCAAGCTCAATCAGCTCTGCTAATTACAAATGCTGTATTGTACTGTACAATGCACGTACGTACAGTGCGCCGGTTCGTTCAGCAAGTCCAACGAACTATGCTAATTATGTTCGAAAATAATATGATTATTCATGAAGTTCACCATTGGAATGCTCCATATTTTATAATTTGGGGTTAATAAATGAAATGGCCGAAAGAATTTCACTCATCTTTGCGAATTTTGGGGGTTGAAACTTTTCCAGGAATTACACTAACGTTGAAAAAATTATAAAAAATGTTTAATCGTCTTTTGATACAATTATCAAGTCAGCTTAAATGGGAAGGCTAACGTAGTTACAAATATTTTAGTTGCACCCACAAGGCTTGCAAGCCAGGGTTGCATAATTAAGCCCAGAGCTACATAGCTTGGTCCCTTATTTGTGCAGATTCCATATGTTTTGAGACTGATGAACTGTAAACACGTAACCTTGGAAGTTACGCCCGGGAAAATTCCCGAAGTGCATTTATCTTGAACGATATTAAGCATATATTTTTCTGCCGTCTAGAGGTAACTTTTTAAGTCTTATCTATCAAGTTTACAGTGCTCCACACTTAAAAAGGTATGGTGGATTGTTGAAGCGTGTACTGCATAGTTTAATCCCTGCACCATTGATAATTTTAATCCTTTCAACAAGTTGCGTGAAAGAGTTTATTGTCACATTATTTCGGCAAACCACTCCCAGATCATGGGGCGAACGGATCGATATACCAGTCAAAGCAACGCAATGCAGACTGTACAACTGACATTATAAAGGTCTTTTTTTAAACCTTTTGTAATTTTTCATCCAAAGTTTACCCATTGTTACATGGTTTTGGGCAAGCAACTTCTGCGGTTTACTGCATAAACGAGTTTAGGTATAATGGTGAACTGCGGCGAGAGATTTATTAGGATGCAAAAACGGTTAAACGAAACAACATTTGGCGGCCGTTTAACCGACCCATCGGTCGGTTAACCGGTTAACCGTTTAACCGTTTAACCGTCGCAGCCCTACTATTTTATAAACTAAATGTACTGTAGGTCATGGGCTCATGTTATTTAATGTTCACATACAGCATCAGAGGAACATTGATTTCATTTAAAATCAGCTTCAGGCCTATTAAATAAAGTACTGTTGCCTAAACATTGACAGCATGTATGTATTAATACGCATACACAAATGGCATGAAGGCAGAAGATGTAGTCCAACTGTGAGCCATGTGGAGCACATACATACACACTTCATTTCAGGGCATTATAGGATGTTTTAAAAAGAGAGATAGAAGCAATACAACATTTTATCAAAATATTCATGATTTTTATGATTTACCCCTCAATTTTATGCTACTTTATGCTACATTTTCAACCATATTTTATGAATTTTATGATTTTATGCCACTCTGGGAGGCCTGCAATTTTGCCTCGAGCTATTTAAACTCAGTGCAGGCTACTGTGGCTCTGTCCTAGTAGCTCCATGCTCGTCTTAGACTTTTAGAGGTGTACTAGAGACAGGAGGCTTGGTTTAAATTGGAAGAGGGCCTTGAATTTATTTAGTAGGGAGAACTGGTACTGTATGGGGTTGGCTTAGAGAGCCTTTAAGGCAGCAAGTTCACAAATTTTCACCTCGATCTTGGTCCTTTTACTTCTCCACCTCTCTATCCTTCAACTTTCTTACAGTATCTTAAATACTCATGGTTAAATACTATAAACTTACTTCTAATAACTCATGACCTTTGTGTTCAGCCAACCTAGGCAGACAAATGTAGAACCTTCTCTCTCCCGCCGCTTCTCCTTTTTTCAGAGCTTCTGCCAACTGATACGATGCTATGTCACGTAAGCTTCTGATGTTGTTTTCAATCTTTTTATTTCAAACCAAAAAAGGAACACATTTGCAAACACTCCTCAATGTCTTAAAGTACCTATGTATTGATATTAACTTTTACAAAGGCAAAAGATCCATATCACTACTCACCAGAAAGAGAGTCAAACCATGTTACAGTATTCAGAAGGAGGTTGAACAGAAAGTTTAATTTATGCTAATATCCTAAGACCCACTAAATCCTGAGGAGATTATCAATGATCAGCTATACTTTTGGCTAATGGGACTTTTTGCCTTTTATTCATTGGCTTCAATTTCATATCAATGCGCTAGCAACATCATTCACGTCTACAGTAGTAATACCATCACACTTTCCCTTCTCAGAACAATGCTTTGAAGTGTAGGTTGAAACCACCACCAATTTCTATGGGGCAAGAGCTTCAAAACTATGAAATGACTGTTTAATTGAAATGAGCCAATGAGGTTTGCCCCTTTCTGTAGAACAGACCTCATCCAACTGAGCTGTAGACAGAGAAGTCTAAGTTTTGTCACAAGAATCTCGAAAGTTTCCAGTTTTTTTAAGTTTCCTGAACTACCAGGTATACATTCATGTTCACAATTTTACATAAAACCTTATCTGTCTCTCACTGGCGTCATCGAGCGTCCAAACTTGCAATATTTTTTAACTTCCTAGCAACTAATAATGCTGTGGCAGTAGCCAAAAATCCAATCCTACAGTAGATGTAGCAGACTACAAATATCTATTGTATGAACTACCTAGTGTAAGCCCTATACATGGATGTAGCTACAGTGGGCGGCGCTGGGCAGCCACACCCAACACTTGGAATTCTCGCCCAGCACTCCAGGCAAATACACGTCTCCCCGCCCACCACAAATCTGCCTACCGAGACCTAAAACTAGCCCCAAATTTACTCTCTACTGTAAAATGAGGGAAAACTGAAAAAAACTAATGGCTGAAAAATGTGGTAGATGCCATGGGGTGGGAATGAAATGTTTTCCCCACACCAGACAATTACCCAGCACTCAAATTTGGCTAGCTACACCCCTTCCCTATAGAAATGCCACGAAAGATACAAGAGACAGATAACTGTGTGACCTTGGCTGTGTCGAACCTCACTTCAAAGCAATGTATCTCCTTTGAAACAACAATTCCCTGGTCAAACCCTACACTGAAATTCATGAACAGTATATATACACAGTAAAAACTACAAGAAACATTTAATTGCATGTCTATCCCCTTCTCCAAGAAGATCAGGTCTTCTTCCCAAAGAAAATTTAGTAAACATTGTTTAAACTTACTTTGAACTTTGGAAATTTGAGTACTTCTCGAACATATATCCGCGCAGGGCATTTGGTGAAAAGGGTTTTCAGTTTTTTCTGTGTCTTTGATCCCTGGGGTAAAGGAAAAACTAACATGAAATAATGGTGACTCTCCTCCTACAGTATACAGTACAGCCCATTGGTCCTACCACCCATTTGCCCTTCAGCCTGCACACTGGTCTTACATTGCAAACTTACATGCTTACACCAGGTCAAAGAATTTGAACAGGAGGGGATTCCCCCTCTCTAAAAAATTTTGGGGGATTTTGGTTCAAAAGAGGGATCATGATAAGTTGCAACACAAAAAGCCAACTTTTTCTCAACAGGTGTGGAATATTTCTACACACGATATTAAAACTTACAGGAATGTTGAGAAAAACGCAGGATTCATGTAATTCTACTGCCTAGTGCGAACACTGTTACAAGCCAGATCCCATTGACTATCCTAGGGCCTACATGGTCTTTACCACCATACCACTAGATAATACACAATAAATGGAACCATAACATATAAGTGATAAAATTCTTTTCATGAAATTCAGAGGTGTACTATAATCAATTTTAGGAGTAAGCACTGTTCTCCAGTGCACTTTAAAACCGATACTATTCTGAAAGCATGTATAATGTCATTTCATGTACAGTATTTCCCTACTAAACATACGATACAACAAAATTATAATTTACAATGCAAGATACAAAAATTAAAACACCAACCCTTTGTTTTCTCCTAGCTCTCCGCTTCTTCAAATGCTTTGCCATATATTCTAGTCCAAACTTGCAGCCCAGGGTCTTCTGGCCAATTACAAAATATGGTTCCCCATCGTAGGGTATACTTTCATAGTCCCCTATTTTGTCTACAAACATAATATTGCGGTTGACATGTTCTTTGAAAGAAAAAGACAAAACAGAGTCGTCAATGTGTAATCAGAGGGTTATCTCTTACAATTTTGTCCTAAAAGAGTATCCTGGACAGGGTCTTCAAAGTTGGGGGAGGTGTGGGGGAGGGCTGGGAGTCTACAGAACCCCTCCTACCCCCACCCCCAAATGAAAGTCTACGGGCTAAAGGGTCTCAGCTCCTTATCTTAGAATCCTTCCAATTTTCCCAGTAAGTAAAAAATGACCTAGAGACAATCTACCTCGGTAAAATTGTTCACATCCTTAACACCTCCTTGTTCTTACTTTTAAGTCCTGGGCTTTTGGCATTCTTACTCCTAGATGTCTGGAAAATATGCATTACTGTGTGTCTTGGTAGCTAGATATTGTGGGTGTGGTTAGCTTTCAAACCCTTTATCCCCACTGAATTGGACAATCCTGTTGGCCCATTCATGTAAATTCATACATGGTAGAGCATGTTAACAATGGATCAATCAGGAGCTGACAATCCTATAATAGTAATTACTGCAAGGGCTCATACTTGCCAGACTCTCAAACACAAGCTTGAAGGAACTAGCCAGGTACATCACTGTAATATTGTCAGTCATCAAAGGGATTAAGGAGTGAGTCACTTCACTTCATTTGTCAGTCACTTACAGTAATTGCTGACCCTTGGTGAGTCATTGCAAGTCAACTACAGTATAACACTCAGTACAATATCAGTGTATGAAAATTGTCAAGACATTTCAATAACTTATGTGATACGCTTCAAGTTCAAACCTGCCATAATGGAACATGATGTGATGTGGACATGGTTGGTGAGGCGAGTCATTCAATTGACAAGTGCATTCCTCCTCGATTATTGGCACAACTTGGCTGCACTTGTAATAATGTTTCGAGATGTACTTGTACAGTAAAAAATGGTACAAGTCACAGTATAGTAAATATACATAGGCTGTACATAATACCAACATGTTTTATTACTTCACAGGGTTGGGGCACCAACTTCACAAACAAAATCTTTATTTTTACTGTCTTTTCTTAGGTATACCTTTAAACATGAATGTTCCAAAAACTTTTTCCAGTCAGGCAAATTGTATCATGCTTCCTTCAATGGGATGATGAATGGTGTCAAGAAAGTGGTATCTCCCAGGGAAAAATGTCACCTAAAGTATGATGCCAAACTTCAGCACTTAGTGGTCCAAATCCAAATCTGTCTAGTTTGACCATGTGCACCATGTACAGTAGTGTACAAGGTTTGCAATCAGGCTTTAAACTGTGTCCTTTTTCACAGAAAATGTCACTTTCTTGACAACATTATAGCTCCAAATGAAGTATGAAGACAGTCTACTGATGAGAAACTTATTTAAATTGAGGACAAAGCATAAACTTCAAAGCATATGGAGTTTTTGCATGTACTGTTAATAGGTGCTAAAAATGCTGTGAAGTGATTCAGCTTCGTGCATTCATGTTGTTGTAGCCTGAAGGTTGCCTAGTGTTCTCCACTAGCTGTTTTGTTAGGGTGCTGCACCCAGACAAAATTTGCAGAGGGTGCTCAGCACCTGGACAAAAAATGTACCACCCTGACAAAAAGTGGAGCAACCCCAACAGAAATTGTCAATTCAAAACCTTAAAACAGAGTAAACAACAGTAATTTCAGTATGAACATTGAGTAAATGATAATCAGAAATATACTTAGTCATCAAAGAAAGCCATAATTAAATTTATCATCTATTTTAACAAACATTTTTTAAAGGGAGCAGCCAGTCTCTTTATAGACAGCGATCACTATCAACCTATAACCTTTGGAGCACCCGGACAAAAATTAGATAAGTGGAAACCACTGTTGCCGAGTTGTCTGTCAGGTAAATATGTTTGAATTGTGTAAAAATCATGTATTTTTGTGAAAATAAGATGCTTCCATAACATAATTCATTTATGCTGCTGGTAAGAACAACACATTTTGTTATGATTCAAAATATTCTAAGCCAACACATTCACAAAATACAAAATTCATTCTTTTGACATGGCAACCCTGTAAAGCATTTGTGCATAAAACTAGCATGTCCATGACTGGTAAACACCTACCGCATAGGTCAGGTCCTTACTGGACATTTTATATGTCCCATGCCACAAAATTACCCTCTTCAGTGGGCCACATCAATCTGCATTTTTTTAAGTAGTGACATAACACCTTCAGTCTCAGAATATGGCATACCATTTGCCAAATCAGTTTTTTTTTTGCATGGGGGAGGGAAAATCGATGATCCAAAAAGTGCCAATTATTGAGGGAAACGAAAAACCACAGACAGTGAATACGTGAAGAGATTTTCATGCTTACACCATCATACATGAAAGCAAGTGCCCTCCTTGTCCCCCCTTCTCGATGCCTATGCAGCCTACGGTAATCAAAGGCATACATGACCTGTAAGAGTGAGCACTGTATTGTCTTACCTAGCCATAAAAACTTGGCAAACATGAGCACCATGTGTGTGAGAAGTCATGAACAGAGAGAGCTGTATTAGTTGAATTTGTAAGCACCCACTTGGCACCAGTTATCAATATTTCCAACATGCTCCATGGCCATGGGCAAATGAATGATAGCCAGCCATTGTCATGTGTGTTGCCATAGCCTGTTTGAACTTGGCTGCAGCTGATACTGCGTCCTTCAACAGGCGTTGGAAAAGGCATAATTGCCAACTTCAGCAGCAGATCATATTACATCCTTGCCTTTAATGTGCCTTTCTTCCTTAACACTGTTTCTGAATTTACTTTATTTTCCATGACTCTTTCTATTTTCCATGATTATTTTTGATACAATAGGTTTTATCGATTTTCCTTCCATGCAATAATCATGACGATTTCAGACTGGTTAGTACCAGTATTGATAACTATAACCTGTTTAAAGTGAAAGGCTACATTTACACATGTAGCAACAATCACTGCAGCAACACATTCACACTGTGTGCTAAGGTATGGTGTTCCCCTACAGTAATGAATGGTAAAAAGATACATTAGTAGATAGCCTATGCCTTAGTTCAGGGAATACAGATTTCAGTGTATGGGAAGATCTAGACCAAGCATCAGGCCTGTCTACCCATGGAGCTATTACGGATGGAGTAAAAGCAGAGAAACTTCCTTTGAAGTCATCATGGGTTCCCACATTCTAAGAGTAATGAGCCGTGAATACTCTCAAGGATTTACTTACACTTGCAAGCAATTAGTGCATAATAGATAAAGACAGCTCTTCACAGTCAATGTGAATGGCATGTGTTAAAGGTCTGGTGACATGCCACCAAAAAGAGCTGTTTCACTTGCCAGTTAGAGAATTTAATCCTCCAATGAAAAATCTGTTTGATTATAATTTCAAAACTATTTACTGTTCTCAAATTATACATCTTTAAAGTTTGATGGTTTCTGAAGTAACTCAGTACCTACGCAAGACAACGATGTGGAGTGTTGCACAGTGTTAAGATTTCTTTTGTTCACCCTACATAAATTATCTCTTAATTAATGATCAGACATTTTCAGTTTGGTGAGTGAAATCAATAATTATCAAGAAAAAAATTTTAACTCATTAACCCCTCAGGGAATAATAATGCTACCAGTGTCCTTGAAATTAAGGTTGTAAAAACAAAGGCTAACATTAGCCACATATGGTATGTCGTCCATCTTTTGATGTTACATACTTGCATAATAAGCTCATGTTTATTCATGATACATGTGTTACATAAAAATTAACCTGTAAAATGGTCAATATGTGGTGTATTGTAACTGAAATTGCGGCTATTTCCTGGATATTTAATGCTTCTTTCCTGGATATTTAATGCTTCTTTCAAATAGCACACTAAAATTTTCATGTCACCGGACCTTAAATACACTGTGAAGTGCATAGGAACTTGTAACCTTCAAAATGTAAAAAAGTAGAAAAGTTTAAAAAATTTTGTCAGAAAAGTACTGTACGCACCCACACACATTCAAGAGGCACACTGTAGTGAAGATGAAGCAACTATCTTTTTGCTCAATTAATTCCTGTGTTTAGGAAACTTTTGGAAAGGCTCCAAAGTCTTTCGGAAAGATTCTGGGACATTTTTCAGACACGTAATTTTCTTTTTTTAACAAAGGACGGTAATTTTCCAACCACACACCAAATTTGACGAAGTTTTCACCTTTAAAATGATGTTAAATTGGGCAAAAACTGAGCATCCACTTCAAAACTTGACCTCTGAAGATGAACAACTGCACATGTATACACAATTTGATTCCAGCAGTGAATATTCATGAAGTTTAAAAATGTAAAAACAGCTGTTTGTTTAAGTATAGTGTCATAAACACAGCTCAGTGTCAGAACCCATCATGGTTCTTCAAAGGAAATGCCAAAGATGATTTGGGTAATTAAACCGGCTTACGTGAACAAAAGTTATGAAAGGCGAGGAGATTGGGAAGAGGGAGGTTGTCTTTGATTGAAAGGATTAGATGAGTGTTTTACTGCATTTGAGGTTCTCTGCTTTTACTCCATCCATAATAGCTCTATGGTCTACCCTAGTCTAGTGTGAATATACTGCCAAAGTGCATTCAATGTCAGGCCCATGCCGAAGTTACGCCAAGAAAAACAATAGCAAACATAAGGAAAATGCCCCCTCAATGCCAAAGATCTTCAGACTGAAGTGCACGGAATGAAGACTGGATATACTGTAGCCTAGGGTACCTAGCCTAGGCCTAGTCCTCAGTAAAGGACTGTGGTCGTTCGCGTACAGCTCACTATACACAGCCCTTACACCGACCTATGGAAATAGTGGGGGGATTGTAATGGTTGAAATTGTCTTTCTTCTCACAGCAAATTTTGAAAGTAAAATCTTAATTTACCACCATGAATTTTCTTCTCTATATCTTACAGGAGTATTGCAGCTGTTTTTGATAACTGTGACTTTCTGGGAAGTGCCAAAAATGTGAAAACAATTCAGCGACTTTTCCGCACCGTAAAATTTACTGTGCAACTATAGAACTTTTGTTTACAATAGTATGAGAATGAGCTACATTGTTACATCAGTATAGAATGTTTGTAGAGGCAGTTGCCATGTGTATGTATAGGAACTACAGTAATCAAAATGTGTGTGACGTCACAATGTTATGCACACGGCATTCTGACGTCAACAAATATTTTGAATGCTACAGTAAATTGCTAAGAAGCGGCAAAGTTGATGGTTGTATTTCAAATTTTCGGAACTTTTCAGAGGTTTAAAGTGGCAAAAAAACAACTGCAGTATAAATGTAAGATTTAGAAAGGAAAAGGAATGGTAGTAAATTTAGACTTTAGGTCCTAGCTTTGCTGTAAGAAGAAAATCAATTTTGACCAGCACTGTGCTGGTCGAAGACCCCGGGTTTTCAATGGGTCGGTGTAAGGACCGTGCATAGGGAGCTATCGGCGACCGGCTATACACATGCCTTTAATGAGGACTAGCCAAGGCCTAATTCTCATGGAGAATTTGTTCCCTGAACTAGGCCTAGGCTATGAAGTATCTAATTTTTGACCCCACATTACCATGTGAAAAACCATGCGTCAACTACGAGATGCTTGTGATCGTTGCCACACAGGAACAGGACTACTGTACAAGTATGCACACTCATGGACCTAACCACAGCACTTGACTAAGTCAAAATTGAAAAACACTACGTTTTATTTTGCAAGCATTACAATGGTGTGAATGCCCTACAGTTGCAACAAGTTTTGGTAGCTTGGTAGAATGTTGAAAAGTAAAACAGGCTCACTTGTAAATCATTTCTATTATTTTTGGATATATGTTTAGGCCATTAAATGGGAGTTTTGTGAAAAGAAAATATTTTGTTTACATAGGTCTAACAGTTAGGCCTAGTATTAAGGAAAGGATCCATATGGATCCGTGACTGACGAGTACTAAGTAAGGCCTAGTACTAGCCTACAGTATGCCTCTTAGGTCCAGGAGTATGTGACTGCAAAAATCGAAACCCAGTTTTTTCTAGACGAGGTTGCTGAATATTGCTGACCAAGGCTAGTACGGACAGCCCTAAAAAGCTACCCAAATACTTCATCAACAACTTTGACTGTGGACTAATTTTAGTGTGAACAGGCTACAGCCATAACCCCTCCCCCCCCCACCCAGAAAAAAAGCAAGTTTAGCCTAGGCCTAGGCCACAGGCGCCCCTTAACATTGTATAGTATACCATATTATATAGACGGAAATTTATGTCACAAATCTCCTAGCTCGAACAAACAACTTACGTTTCTGGCACAATTACTGCACTTTTCTCGCCAAAGTTGTCTGTGTCGAGACTTTTGATCATAAGGTACCTCAAGGCAGCTCTTTTTCCCGAATAATCTCACTTGGCATTGTCTGAAGGATGAAATTTTGATGGAGTAACAGTATGAGGATGGTAGCTGCTGATAAGAGAGCATTCAGCACTTCCACACTATATAATAAAATACTCCTAAAATATTCTCTAAAGTTCTCTTAACTTTTTAAATTTCTTCCAAAATTTGTTTAATTATGATTCACTTTTTATTATTGCAAATCTTGCAGATATATATTAGCATCAATATGAACAATTTTTGAACATTAAATTTCATAAAATTTGAAAACCTTTTGAAAAGTGGAAGGGCTAGCATTTTGTACAAGCACTTGTGACAGTTGAACTGTAGCTGTTGTACAGTCTTCAACTGCCACAAATGCTCATAGTAAATGCAAGCCCTTCCACTTTTCAAAAGGTTTTCAAATTTTATGAATTTCTGTGTTCAAAAATCTTGCATATTAATGCTAATATGTATCTGTAAGATTTGTAATAATCAAAGCAAAACATAACTGACAAATTTTGGAAGAAATTCAGAAAGTTAAGAGGACTTTAGAGAATATTTTAGGAGTATTGTATTATATAGTGTGGAAGTGCTTAATGCTCTCTATCAGCAGCTACCATCCTCATACTGTTACTCCATCGAAATTTCATCCTTCAGACAATGCCAAGTGAAATTATTCGGGAAAAAGAGCTGCCTTGAGGTACCTTATGATCAAAAGTCTCGACACAGACAAATTTGGCGAGAAAAGTGCAGTAATTGTGCCAGAAATGTAAGTTGTTTGTTCGAGCTAGGAGATTTGTGACATACCTTTCCGTCTATATATACCACATAGTATATGGTATACTATACAATGTTAAGGTGCGCCTGTGGCCTAGGCTACCAACCATATTGTCAATACGGTTGGCCTTTTTTAGGGGGATACAAGGCAAACGGAGGCAACTGCGACATGTTACCCCATACCCTGACATTTATCTCAACATTATTTCCACATATCCATCATTTCTGTGGAAAATTTTGAAAACCGCCCCATTTGTCCGGGAAGAAAAATTCCGGGATCAGTCTTACTGACTTTCGCGAAAGTGGTTCAAACACAAACATTACCAACCTGCAGGAATGGTCAAACAATAACCGAATGACGAGGATGTATTTACGACTGCAAACTTGGAATTCGTTTTGTACTCGAAACTTCGAATAACTGCATCCACTGAATTCAAATCATTAACATAAAACAGTTTAGGAAATTCCTCATCGTGTGGGTCGGAATCTAAGTTATCCTCTGGAGCAGAAACTGTCGACGCATCAGAATCCATGATTTTAAGAATTTCCAACAGTACTGTACCTACGTACGTGCTACTATATACTACTAGCATGCAGTGGCATGGCATAGCAGTACGGTACCGCGAGTTCATGCCAGGATCGATCGGACGGGACAGTTTCGAACGTTTTACGAAATTCCCAAGATTTTTCATGAAATTCCCAATAATTCCCAAGTAAAAAAATTCGGTACTAAGTTTCGCCTCCCTGCAATCCTTCAGTTTTAGGAAAAGAGCAATCCGGGAAAACTTGAAGCTGGCAAATTTTTGATTGTTTTTGATTTTGAAGGTTATAGACAAAAAATATATCTAGCTACGCCACTGTCCTGCTCCATGGAGCCTCCGATGGTCTGGGACAAGCATTCCTCAACTATTTTATTAGTGTGAAAAATAAGTTTGGGTTGATTTTGAAGGTTATAGACTATGTGATACTGAAGAAGTCAATGAAATCTTTTGTGGTGGTTTAACATGGACATTGTCAATTGCATCGGCAGTTAAAGTGCCAGGGAAGGCTGCATCTTGGGGAGTTGTGGCCGGCGAAGCCTTTAATTAACCGCGATCGCCGAAGGCGCGAGGCTGGGGACTGAGGGTCCTCCCAAGAAATCTTTCTTAAATTTGACTGCTTTTGCGACCATTCTGGACCATTTCTTGAGTAAATCCTGCTTCTACCAGGTGTAATTTTAAATGCTTATGAAATAGGAAATAGATTTCATATGATGATCACAAATTTAAGATAGTAAGTGTCAGTCAATTTGCTGAGGATGGTGGTAGTTGGTGAGGAAAGTGAACATCGAGAGGCGTAGCGAGGTTTTGAAAATGGTATCTTAGTCAAGCTGTCCCACAGGAATTAATAACGAGGTAATTCCACCAAAGTTTTCCTTCGCACAGGAGTACAGCAGTACTAATGAGACATCGATTTATATATATATAATATATATATATATATATATATATATATATATATATATATATATATATATATATATATATATATATATCCGTATACATGGGTATGGTTTGGGACTTTGTTTGCAAGGACCATGGTGCACTTTATGACGTACATTAGTACTTTCAATAACCCTTATTCAGAGCTTCAAGTCACAATTAAGAGTGTGGCGCGTAGGACGAAAGAAATTTTACGGTGCCAGATAAAATTTTCTATTGTAAGTCAGTTTCCTCTGGAGGTGCGCGCGAAGCGCGCCGAGAAAAATTTTCCTAGCAATTTTATGATTTTTTGATATTAATATTTTCCTTTATTAAACATTGCAAAATTTAATCATAATAGGCTATTGAAAATTATCTTATAATTTCTCTGGTCTCGCTTACTTTCGCTCATTTTTAATAGCCATTTTTATTTTTTAAGCTCTGGAAAAAAGTGGGGGGCAAGTGCCCCCGCTTGCCCCCTGTAATCCCGCCTATGATTGTGTCCTTTCGGGACGTGGCTCCTTTGGGGAGCAGGACTCCTTCGGAACTAACGTTTGGTTTTGCCCTTGGCTCTTCTCCGGAGAGTCTATGGGATTAATTTAAGAAAAAGTAGAACGGCTATAACCTAAAGACAGGGTTATGAGGTGGAGAAAAAGTAAAACTAGTGTAGCACTGATTTAATCAACCACTAAACGCATAATACCTATGACTAAAAGCGCACATCACGTTTGATTAGTGAACATCGATCAGTGATTTCCAACCTTTTTCGGCTAATCGCGACCTCTTGCACCGCACGGTGTGCTGAGCAAACACACTCCACCCATGTCCTCAAAATATGAATGAAAAAGAATGCTCTGTCTATAAAGTATGAGTGAAAAGAAATTGAAACCACGTGGTAAGATTTAGGGTATGACTAAATAGCCTTCGGTCTTTTCATGTGTAAATGCAGGGCATTATAAACCCATGAGGGGAGGGAGGCCCATAGCAGTTGCGCCGGCATGGGAGGCATGGGGTCACGTGCCTCCAATCGCTTTCTGAAAATTTTCGAATATTGTTATAAATGAACCCAAAGGGAGTCTAAGATGTAGAGTTCCGTAGGGGGTGGGGTGAGGTGTTTCGACTGAGTAGTGGATCTACTTGAATTTATTTATTTATTTATTTAAACTTTGAAAACAGGGTTGAGAAACTCGGTTAGCTAAAGAGCTAATCTAACCCGAGGCCCTGATTACAAACATGCAAAAGTAAGAAGTAAAAAATAAAGGTGTAAAACATATAGAAGTTCACAAAAATTAAAAGGGAGATGAAAATAAAATAAGATCAAACATATAAAATGATGTAAAGCATAAGATAGAAAAAAGAAACAAATTATAAACATAATTCAAACCAAAAGTAAAATAAAATAAAAGGGATTAAATGATTTCATGAATAAGACGTTTAAAACAACTCAGAGTTTTAGCATCCCTACATTCTGGTGTGAGTAGTACATTCCAGTCCCTTGCAGCCAGATAGGAAAATCGTCTTTTATGATATTCTGTTTTACCACCTTTTATAAAGAGACCGTTTGAGGTTGCGGATCTTAGACTATGTGAATGTGTATCCCTTGTGAACTGGAAAAGCTCTCTCAAATAATCAGGTGCCAGAGCATTCAAGCATTTATATAAGATTGTTAATCGCTTTTCTTGAATACGTCTGTCCATTGTTTGCCATTTCAATGCGCCAAGAAAATGAGAATTTTGCAGGGTGTGTACATCATTAAAAATTGCCTTCGCTGCTTGTTTTTGTAGACAAATTACTTTTCCCATGTTTCCCTTACTACAGTTACCCCATATAGCACTACAATAATCCAAAATTGGTAGGATGTAACCTGTATAGTATAGTATACATGTATCTTTATCAATAAAAGGCTTAATTCTCCTTAACAGAGCTATCCTGCTACTGATCAATGAATAAATATAATTAATGTGAGAATTCCATGATAGCGTTGGATCTATATATACACCCAGAAGTTTTTCACATTCAACATTTTCAAGTAAACAACCATTTACCTCAACAGATAGTGTTTCATTTTCTATGAACTTTGACAGCCTCTGGTGTGATCCTAGCAACATGGTTTTAGTTTTATGGGTGTTCATAACCATTTTGTTCACCTCACACCATTTACTTATAGCACACATGTCAGCAGTTAATTTTTCATTGATATCATTAATATCTCTACCCATTACGTAAAAGGTGGTATCATCAGCATACATGTCGTACATGCAATGTCTTAACGAGAGACCCATATCATTAATGTATATTAAAAATAACAATGGTCCTAGAATCGAACCCTGTGGTACTCCACATACAACCTTCTGAGGATTTGAGAGAACGCCATTTATTTGACAGCGTTGGGTTCTCTCTGACATATATGACCGAAACCACTGTAAGGAACTTCCTGATATACCATAAATATGAAGCTTTTGAATCAACACATCATGGTTAACTAGGTCGAAAGCCTTTCTCAAATCCAGGAAAACAGTACCCACACAGAACCCTGAATCAATTGCTTCCATCCATTTATCCGTAATTTTAAGAAGGGCAGTCTCACAGGAATGTCTTTTCCTAAATCCTGACTGGGCCACTTTAAGTAGATTAAATTCATTCAAATAACTAAATAATGCATCATGCACATGTTTCTCTAAAATTTTTGATAATACTGGTAATATGGATATCGGTCGATAGTTTGAAACATCAAGAGCAGATCCACTTTTAAAAATTGGTGTAACTCTAGCTTGTTTCCAACTTTTAGGGAAAACCTTATATTTGATACTTTAATTTATGATACTTGTTATACTCGCAGCAATAACATCCGCACTACTCTTCAAAAGGCGAGCACTGATCTTATCAAGACCCGTTGCTTTAGTTAAGTCCAGCGATTTTAAGAACTTCAATACAAAATGTTGCGAGATTTCCGGGATGTCAAAGAATTTTTCATTTGGTACATTCTTAGAAACGTATTGCTGCAATGCAGTTAAATCAAGGTCATGGAAAACATTATTAGGTGATGCGTACTGAGCCGAAACCGAAGTAAAGAAGTCATTGAAAGCATTTGCAACCTCCTCGGTGCCTTCAATTTCCTTTCCTTGTACTATTACAAGGTTTGGTGACTGTTGATTTTTCGTATTTGTATTATTCGATTGAACATTCCGTAGAATATGCCAAATTGCTTTGGAATTGCCCTCTATTTCTGTCACAAGTCGTTCTGTGCTTATTATCAATACCGTCTCAGAAGTATCCGCACTATTCATCAGTGAGGGCTTTTGGGCCGATTGTTCGTGTCCGTAGGAGTGATTACAGAGGAGCACAACATTGCAAGAATGCGAAACAGGGAAATTCAAGACAAGACATATTTCGTGAATACTGAAGACTTTTACGAATTTGCCAGGCAAAAGGCTCGCCATCTACTTGGCAGGTGAATTTTATTAGAGAATTGGGAGCTTCCCGGTGCATAGTCTGCATGAAACTTTTGTCATGGAAAAGATTTCTAATGCAAAATTTGTCACCCTCCTCTAGACAATACACTCTACCTTTACACAGAAGAAAAATAAAAATGTACTGAATAAAGAGAATCATTCAGTTCTAAAATTTGGCAAAAATAGCACCACTTTGCGATCTAAGCCACCTTAAACGAACAGAAATCTATAAAAGGGGAGGGGGGTTGTCTCTCCCCCAGGAATGTATACGTGCCGGCACGAGGAAGGATCCGCCGCTGGTGCAACCCATAGCAGGTTCTCATAGGCACAACTTACACTGAATTTTGTGAGGATATCTGGGGTAGGATTAAAACATAATTTGTTGTGTTCCTCCACTCACCAACTTCTGGCTGCGCCACTGGTTCACATTACATAGTGGCGAAGCCCGAATTCGCCATCGCCGCAGATGGCGGTGACATGATAGGGTATGAAGGTCATCCTTAGGACAAAAAGCCAATGAAACACAAATTCCTAGCTGGCATCTGACAAACAAAATTAGCACGCAGTAAAGGCAAACATTTTGGGTAAAATCATGTTGCAGAATGCAGTGTGACCCCTGCAATTCTGGAATAGGGAACCCAGCAATGATCATTCATCAGTCAAATGGCTAAGACAAAAGGCCTTTTTAAACACATTTAGAGAGTACTCATAACCACTTGAACAAAGTTTCACACGTATGCACCTAGGTTACACATAAAACTACAAAATGTTGAGCGACGTCATGTTTGGGGGAATAATCTCCTTAGTGTAAAACGCAGTGGCACCGGCACGGGGGGCATGGGGGCGCGTGCCCCCCCCCCAATGAAAATTTTTTGAAAATTTTAAAATGATCCCAAAAGGCGATTAAGCTATAGATTTCTGTAGGGGGTAGGGTGAGGTGTACTTCAACCGAGTGATAGATCTATTTAATCATTTTCTTTCACAAATGTTTCTCAAACTATCAGAATTTTCGCAAATCCTTCGCAAACTATCAAAAATTTCGCGCGCTCCGCGCGCTTCAAACATTACCTCTGTGTTCTTATTATCAATATCTTCTGATAGCAACTCCCGGAGAAGCACAGCAGCAAAAGTTGAAAGCTGTTCACGAATTAACAGGTAAAAGACTGGCTTTTTGAGTGGTATGTAGGTTTGTTGGGTAACTGAAAGTGTCTCGATGCAGATTCTGAATGCAGGTTTTGTCATGGAAATCTCATTTAATGAAAAATTTCGCGCGCTTTGCGCGCATGCTTTACGGTTTGCACTCCATCTTATGACCATTATTAACATAATAATACATGGAACTATAATCACAACATCTGTAGGGGCCTATAGCATCAATATGCGATCTTTCAATCTAAGTTGTTGAAGCATGATTTGGAAAGTTGAAATTATGCCGTTATATATTTTCCAGAAAATTTTACCGAGCGCTTTGCGCGCAGCCATTATAGGTATAGATGGCAGACACGTAGCCAAGGGGGTGGAGGGGGCATCCGCCCCCTTGGGCATATTTTGGGTTTTTTTAATGTTTTTTTTTCAATATTGCTAGTGTTTCTCCTATTTATATGCTGTAAAATAGGCTTGGGAAGTGCCATTTCCAGCGATCTGGGAGGCATTTTGGGCCAAAATTTTCTTGCGCTTTGCGCCACCATGGGTTGGCGCAAAGCGATGAGAATCTGTCTATGGGGTTCGCCTCCTTGACAAATTCCTGGTTACGCCCTTGATAAATTGAAGAATTCTGAACACGCCTTCTTAGTCCTTCACCCCTTTTGCTATACCTATCAGGGAGGTCTAATATCACCTTCCTACACCAATAGTCTCCCTCCCGCCCGTTCTCCATTGCTGGAAGCTGTTCATCTGGATTTTCGTTCAAAATTAGTAAAAATACGATAGTTGTAAAGTGCTCTACTCTATATTATCATTTGGATGTCACGTAATAAGCATTATGTCGTTGCTCCATTTTATGTACTTTATCTAGAGCTTCCGGAAGGCCCTATACAGGTATCTGCCAGGCTTAGATGCCTTTTTATAATGCACAATGAAAGGGAGGAAAAATTTCGTATATCCCAACAGTGTTTCTGTGGACTCCACGCACGTATTTTTGGATAAAAACATTGCCAATAGAAGGCGGTAAAGTAGCCAAAAGGGAGTCTTCAGGAGGTTTGTTGACAACGTATTCTTCTCTTAGACAACATGCTCTCCTTTTTCACCTAACCAAAAATTAGAATTCACTAGATTATGGACATTTTCCAGCGATATATCATCAGCTCCAAAAATATTCCAAAAGATAGCACCATTTTGCATCTAAGAAACCTTAAATAAGCACAAATTTCTCAAAGGGGAGGGGGACACCCCTCCCCTTAGACCCCTCCCCCAGGACGGCACCTTTATGTAGTGACAAAGGAAAGATCCTCACTGCTGTATTCAAAGCGCAGGCGCATAAAAAAAAACGAATATTTAAGCGTCGCCACTCAGTTGGATAAAAACATCCAGCCAGTCGGAAAAATTAGAATTCACTAAACTATGGACATTTCCAGCCATACAGGTATGTGATCAGCTCCAAAAATATCATAAAGATAGCACCATTTTGCATCTAAGCAACTTTAAATAAACAAAAATTTCTCAAAGGGGAGGGGGAACCCCCTCCCCTTAGACCCCTCCCCCAGGACGGCACCTAGCTTAGTGCAGTGACACCTGACAAAGGAAGGATCCCCCACTGTGTATACGAACGTAGGGAGCACACGGGAAAAAAACGCATTTTGTGCAGACTTGGGAGGTTAACTGAAGTTCCATTACGACATCATCTGTTGTGCCCCCCCCCCCCCAATCACCAAAGCCTGGCGGCGCCACTGGTAAAACGATCCCATTTGCAAAACAACTTATCTTTTCTTATCTACGATATTGTAAGCTGTTCAGCCTACAGTAAGTGCGTTAAGCTTAAGTGATCCAGTGATTGTCCCGAAAAGTTGTTGATTGGATTTTCTTCAGTGTGGAAATGATTTACTTCGTAAATCTTCCAAAAAGAAAAAAGAGCCATCCTGCGACTTCTCTTGATAAAAGTTTATCAAGGCCTACCACCCGGTATCCGTATTAAGTCTGTATATAGGACCTGTTATCTGGTTTATAGGTTTATTATCTGTTTATTTAAATAGTATGACTGGTGACTTGACTTGAACGAAATTGACTTGTGACTCGACTTGACCTGAATTAAAATGACTTACGACTTGACTTGACTTGAAGCAAAATGACTTGAGACTTGACTTGACTTGCAGGTAAATGACTTGAGACTTGACTAGAGAAAAATGACTTGAATACAACTCTGCCAATTTTAAAACAATGGCGACGCCAGGACTCTCTAAACTCACCCCAGACAGTAATAATTCTCCCTACTAAGTTAACTTCTATCCCAGAACTTTTTTTGCAACTTTCGCCCGAATATTCTACCATTTCGGGCAAAGTGCTGCCCAAGACTATGAAGTGAAGCCGAGGAAAAATTGTTTTTCCATAAGCTGCCCGAATGTGTCTCGATTTTTTTTATTTGTTTGACTTTTCGTAAACATTTTACCGTGACTATAGTGATGCTTATTACTTTTAGGGTAAATTTTGAAAGACTTCGGATATTCGACCATTTTGGGTAGTGTTACGCAAGACTATGAAGCAGGCATATAGCTAGGAACTCTGATATAGGGGGCACCGACACCGTATAGAGGGGCACCGAAAAATATTATGTTTGTAGTCAGTAGTGCCACCCTATGATTACAGTGTGCTAGAACTTCAGGGGATGATATCTCAAACTTACCATAGATAGCTTAAAGGTATCGGCTTTACGTGTGCATATACGCGCGAAGCGCTCGAAAATGACACTCTTCTGATGAAAATTTTCCCCTCCTTTTGCAATAGGCCTACAGAGACGTGGAAAGTCTCCACAAGTGAAGGAAATAAGACTATGATCACGATGATGCTTCTTCAGCTCCGCAAGCGCAGGTGAAGAGTTGAGTACTTTGCGAAAGACGAGGGGACCAGGGGCTGCCATTAGGCAGGCTTGGTGTGGTCCAGTATAATTTGTAAGGATCCAGAGGGAAATTCCTCGAATGTCTGGCGAATTAACAAAATGGGAACACTAGAAGTAACCTTTGAGTGAGAGCACACAAGTCTCTTCACAGCCCACAATTCAAATGGTCATTACCGTATTTCTACTTTGAATGAATTTTGCATGAACAGAAAAAGTAAATTATTGAATAAATTTGTTGTACGAGTAAATTTAGCTTCAAACCATATAATCGTCGCGTTACAAATGTTACTCAAGGCACTAGATTACATGAAAGCCCCTTGATGTCCGGTATCTAACTTTGAGCTTTCACCTAGCTATAGCTAGAATAGTTCACTTGAATTTTTGTGCTATAACGTTTCATGGGTGATATAACTTCTCTTGTGAGATTTGCGCGAGAAGCGCGCTGAAGTTTGGCACGAAACCTATTTACCAGGGTAAAACCTGCATACAGACTCAGCGAGAGGTGGTAGAAAAATAAGCCCGGCGAAGGGACCAAGCTCTCCTGAGGGGTCCAGTAACCCGAAGCCCGCCAGAAGCATTGGGTTACAGAAAGGATGCCGACCGCAAAAATATGGGTGCGTGGCGAAAAATTTGGGGTTCTGTTGAAGAAAAATTGAAAATATTTGGTTCTTATTAAAGAAAGTTAGAAAATTTGGGTTTCTATGGAGGAATCTACCCCTCCTCGCCCTAGACAGTTCCAATTCTCCCGACTAAGTTACTCCTTCCAAAACTGTCTTGAGTCCCTCCTTGTGCAGACACCCTTGTGCAGACACAAACCTAGTTTATTAGGGTTATATCCTGGTGGGCATACAAGGCCATAATATGTAACCAGAACATTCTCTGCGCATGGTGTGTAATGTGAGCTACTCTATATCATAGGCGTAGGAGGCGGGGGTCTGTGGGGCTGCTGCCCCCAACCAAAAATTTCTGTAACAATTCGGGCACTGTGCTGAAAATTTTCCGGGCACCTACTGAAAGAAAAATAATGCAATGATGTAGCTAAAGGTAATCAATGGTTAAAAAACTTCCTTGGTAATTAAAATTAAGTTCTGATTTGAATTACACTAGCACCTATATATTCGGTATTAATTCAACAGTGTGATTTTTAATGATTAAACTTATATTATGATTATCAGTGGTGTATTTAGGGGGGGGGGCATTGGGCCATGCCTCCTTCAGTGATGCCGATTTCTTTTTCTTTGTAGTACCTAAATATATAATTTTTTACACACCAATTTTACTTCAAAGGTAGCATATATGGCACCAGATTAAATGTAAGGACACCTAATTTTTCAAAAATTTTCACCCCCTCCCCTTAGATCCCTCCCCCAGGCCGGCGATCACACAACACAATGTATGCTCCAGATCCCCATGAGAAAAAAAAAACAAAAAAAAATTATTATGAATATGGAAAGGTAGAAACATGGCAAATTATTGTATGTAATTGGCAAGTAGTGTGATGAAAACGACGCATGCCTATATATATTATATATACATCAACATGTTGAACGCGCGTGGATCACACGGACTTGCGGGGGGGGGGGTGAAATTTTTCGGGCCAGTCTTTACGGTCCCCCAAATCAACTTGGGCTCCTACGCCTATGCTCTGCATTTTTTACTTTGATGTCAATCAAAGAGCATTCACCAATGACCAATTGAGAAGTTTGCTTTCTCCCTAGCAAAATGTACTTGGATGATGAGTGTCTGTCAAACCAGGACGCCAGGCAACTGGTCGCGGGGATTCCCCCTGTCCACCTCCCCCTGTCCCCTGGACATTAAGACACTTAAGTTTCTTACAAAATATGTTTATCATGATTTTGAGTCTGAATTAAGAATTTTCCAGATCGTAAGAGAAAGAGGATGGAACTTCTCATGGATTAATTTTTGTTTTTTGCCGGGAATCACGCCTACACTAAAGAACAATAGCATAATAAATCAAGCCAACATATCTGAAACGGGTGTTAAAGCTATATGTAACTGAAGATGAAAGCACGCATAGCGCGCGAAAATTTTTTTGATTTTAGAACAAAGCTGCTACAGAAAACAAAATACGTTCATTATTAAACCCCCTTTGGGGTCATTTTTGGTCAACAATCGCCTGGTGTCATCATGGGCGTCAATCCTGGGGGGGGGGGACGGAGGGACAAGTCCCCCCCCCCACATTTTGATGGTTGGGGGACACAATATCAAATGTCCCCCCCCCCACATTTGCGTAAAAGAGTAGTGTCGTGGCTCTATTTGACGGGCTATTTGAGTGGCATGTAGATTGGTTGGGCAATTGTTAAGTGTCTCGATGCAGATTCTGAATGTAGATTTCGTCAGGGAAATCCTATTAAATGACAAAATTTCGGCGCGCTCCGCGCGCATGCGTCACGGTTTGCACTCCTTCTCATGACCATGAAAAAGGTAATGATACATGGAACTTTTCTGATCACAACACTTTCCGAAAACAGACATACATCTCCAAACATCTGTAGGGGCCTCCCATCAATATGGGATCATTCAATCAGTGGCGTACGCAGAGGGGAGGGCCATTCGGCCATGCACACCCTCACTGATTCCGATTTTTTTTTTAAGTTCCTAAAAATACGTAAGTTTTTTTAACACAAATTTACTCCAAAAGGTAACATATTTGGCACCAGATTGCATGTAAGGACACCCAATTTTTCAAAAATTTTCAAAGGGGAGGGGGAAAAACCCTTCCCTTACACCCCTCCCCCAGGCAGGCGATCAACGACTTTCGCCAAAATTAAAACCAACAAAGAAGGTAGAAACAAGGCAAATTATTGTGTGTTATTGGCATGCGGTGGGATAAACGATGAATGCCCTTATGATATGTAGATTAATATGTCGAACGTGCGTGGAGTGCGCGGAAATTTTAGGTTATAATTTTCGGGCAAGTCGTTCCAGCCCCCTAAATCAACTTGGGCTCCTACGCCTATGGACAACGTCCGTCATCATAAGGGGGGGGGGGGGGGAGGAGGAAAGGGCCTATAGGAAGACACCCCCTCTTCAAAACCAAAGGGATTGGTTTGTGCGAAGTCATGTATGTCGACCGGTCCCCCCACATTTGAATACGGATTGACGCCCCTGGTTGTCATACCAGGGCCACCGTTTACATGTACTAAAATTTTATTTTCGATCGATTTTTAGTATAGAGGGGCACAGTGGTCCGCACGGGGGGAACGGCCCCTCCGTGCCCAGCCTGGGTACGGGTCTGCTATGAAGTGAGACTGAGGAATAACAAGCTGCCTGAATTTGTCGCGAATCTTTGTAATCTTTTTGATTTTTCATGACTATGAAGCTTTTTTATTTTTCGGGGAAATTTTTGAAAGAATTTCGGGCACGTTTAGGAGTTTTCTGTAAAATAAAAACATACCAGATTTTTTAAGACTCAAATGCCTGCCCGAATTTTTCCAGACCTTCAGGTTTTGCGAAAATTTGGGGTGCAGTCTGCCCCCTGCCCCGCCTCGTACGCCTATGAGTAGCCTGAACTGAGCTAAAATTGCTCGAGGCAATATTGTCAAGCACAATACTGTGTGAGCTTAATTGGAACACAACTGACTGTACAAATCATTGTTGCAGGCACGTAGTTACGGAGGGGGTGGGGTGGGGGCCAGGCCCCCAGGTGCTTGCTAGGCCCCCCAAAATTGTGTTTGTCCGAATAAAATGTGTAAAAATTAAGGACGGCGATCTATGCCGTTACCCCCCATTTGATACCTAGGCCCCTAAAAATTTCATCCAGGCTAGCTACGTCCCTGCATTAATTGTTGACCAACCAAAGTGAAACTGTATTGCTTGAACGAATGTCAATCAAAGTGCAGTTATCAACTGTATTTCTGAGAACTCTGGGGATATTCCTAAATATGTTTGGGCAGTGAGTTGCTAGCAACTCCCTGGTTTGGGGGGGGGGGCACGGGGGAACAACAGTTCCGCCGGAAGAGCATGACACCAAAGAGAAGAACTGAGCATTGCCTGACTGCGTCGTGGTGACGTGAAGCGCTACCTTGTAGGCAATGGGGAGTAGGGGCCTTCTGTAGGACCCTTGGTGGGGCCCAGGGATAATGCTTCAGTGGGGGTTCCAGGCTGGGCGAAGTCCTCGAAGACTGAGGTATTTAAAAATTGTAAACCGAATCTGCGAATGGCATTGAATGCCCACTAAGCAGACCAATCATTCGGGGCACAGTGGTCTGGGCACGGCACCCGTACACGCGCTCTGCTGGGCCTGTAGGCTGTACCCCCGGGCCCCGGCTACGGGCCTGGACATATTCCGCCTGCTCTTAATAGGGTAGCGCTACTAGCTTAATGCTGTACAAATTAAAACCAATGGTTTGGAATCCGAATTTAAAGGATTATGACAAAGTAAAAGGAAATTTTGCAGTTCATTTTAGGAAATTGGAATTAAAAACGTGGAAGCTTTAAATTCAGTGTACAAGGCGGAAAATCATGGCAGACAGTTCTGATAAAACTACCACGGACGAGGGAGATCCTCTCGACCTTGAATTTCCCAAGTTATTTTACGTTGGTAATATGGATTCAGTAAGAGATGTCATTCAAAATTACGAACTTAAGACAAGAACTCAGTTTGCAGGGAACAGAGAGAGTAAACACTTCGATACAAATTGGTCAATATACTCCGGTACGTAGCTTACGTTAGTTTATCCATGCAGCAATGTACTGGTACCCGTTTAGCGACGACGAAGTTGCCCATTCGGTATCATAGCCGATAAGTTAGGCCTAAGTTAGGCCTAGTACAGTAATTTAGCCTAGGCGTAATGCAGATAGTGGCTTTACTTTGGTTCAGGGTGCCCAGGGGCGATAGTGTATTGGGATGTCCCTGACCAATGGTATCAATGGTGCAGAACTGCAGACATGTATGCAGATTTGCACAGCATGGTCTGTGGCACACGGGTAGGCCTAACGTTAGTCCTAGGCTAGTTACTTTCCGCCCCTAAAATTTCTGGGGTGGAAAATAACATTCGGAATCAAAGAGTAACTAACAATTGTATCTACTTCTTTTTTTCATTTCTGAGACCAAAAAATGAAATCGTGGGACTTTTTCAGAAGTCACGTTGGCTAGAGAAGAATGGGTTGAATATGAGTATGTATGATCTACCAAGCCTTAGCCTATATAGTGCAGCTGCAGTTGTATGTGTATTAGAACTTATTCACACCACTGTACGTACACATCTATATGCATACACAGCACTGTATACGTTAACATACGTGTATAAATTCCTACTGTATTCGCGTACACACTGCAATGCACTAAGTTCTCGCGAGAAAATAAAGTCAGCATAAGTATGCACTATGGATTGTTGTGTAAAAGACATCAGTGTACATGAAGAGATGTTCAGTGATGAGAAAAGTTAGTTTTAATTTGTTTGGCCTTCAACTCGTGCTGGTATTCCATATTATGCTGTAACTTTTCGCCCCTTGAACCGGTGTTTTCTACCCCTAAAAACCAGGGGCAGAAAATAACTTTTTTAGGGGTGGAAAGAAACAGTGGCGGAAAATAACTGAATTTGTGGCACACATACTGTACTGTGTAAAGTACCCAGGGTTTTCCCTGGGTCTAGAATTGAACGTCGCGGCTCTGCCGCGTCCGACGTTGGATCGCCGGCCTGGGGGTGGGGTATAAGGGGAGGGGGTGTCCCCCTCCCCTTTTCGAAATTTTTTGAATTTTAGAAGTGTCTAAATGCAAAATCGTGGCACTTTTGAGGCAAATTAGTCAACAGAATTTCTTTAAGTTTCTGCCAAAATATTCACCATTGGTGCTCACAAACTCGTAATATTTTAACCTCTCCAAATGATAGCGATCATTGGCTATTGTTAGTAGTTACCGCAATTTCTAATGCAGCACAGTTCAGGTACGTCAGAGCGCACACAGTACTTTACTACTGTAGGCTACCCGGGTAGAGTTTTTCAGCCTTTCCCTTTTGATCTTCGCGAAATAGCATGGTTATTGTAACTAACAAAATGTATTTACCCCCATCTCATTCACGATTATGTTGAAATGAAGTTGCTTTTGTCTGTTTCGTACCATGCTTTTGTTACATTGCATTTTTCACCAGAAACAAGCCCCGCGATGCGTGTTTCTAACATCAAGCCGCCCCTATACTAGACAACGAAACAACATAGGCCTTCTATACTGTATAATAGCCTAGCCTATCTCTAGAAATGAACGTCGAAAGACAGCTCATAAATTTTTGCACGCAGTGCGTGTGGATGAGTAACATTCCAAAACTAAGGCCCAGAAGTAGCGCGAAAGACCGACTAGAAATTTTACACGTATCTTTGCCGTATAAACACACATACCCAAATGGATATAGGGCACGTGGCTCGACTTTCGATGTTACTTGTCAAGTTATCACTAACATTAACATGACATGATTTCATGATCTAAAGAAGTAAATTTGGTGATACAGTTATGTCTACATAAGATATGCACTTATTACAACCACAGTCATATTCTTTTGACTCGAATCAGTCGCCAGAACTTCGTATTTTTGGTGGAGAAACTTTTTTCTGAAGCAAAATTCACTCCCTCAGATTTAAAATCGTACAAATTCTTTCAAGGTGTATTTTGCGTTGTGTGCACGAAAAAAATCTTCTTTCCTGTTACTTCTATCCTGGTACTACCTTACATACTAAAATGATTCCTGTCTCAATATTGCTCGTAATTTTTTATTGCTATTCAAACTACTTGCAAAAGTTTTATGTCCAAAGTTTCCTAAATATATGGCAAAATAAGAGCAAAATATTTTCCCAGTATTTTACGTACCCCCCATCTGCGAAAAATGGAACTTGCCAAAGTCATGTGCTAACTACAGCAGAGAGAGCACTCCGGCAGCGAACGAACGAACGTTCGTACGTACACGGTGTCTGCCGTATCTTACCGTACATTTTTAACGGTGCTGTGCGGGTAATCTCGGCTAGGAGATGCATTAGAAAGTTTTTTACTGTCATTATCACGAAGGTGGATTTTTCATAAGAGTAACAAGAAAGTTTACGAGAAATTTGATCACATGGTTGAGGTACATTACAGTACAGAAGTTGCAGTGACAAACTGGATGTTATTTTTTGGTTCCGATGCACACGTTACGGCACACTTGAACACAAAGCCACAGGAAGTAGTGATAGGACTTGTTTAAAATTTGTACTAACTGCACTAAAATATGGTCAAATTATTAATTCCCGTCTGATTTCTAAACTCACGAGGTTAAGGACCAACGGCACATTGTAGATATAGAAAATGTGACGTATTGTTTTCAACAGATCGATCCGACCAGAGATAAGGGGCCGATGGGTGGAGTCTTGAATTGTATACATGTGCATACCATGCACTAAACTTAGGCTAGATGTTGCAAGGTTTACGGTCGGGTACCCGACGGGTAATGCTTTTTGGGTACTCGTGTACGAATTTTCTACCCAGTTTCGACACAAAAATGTGTTCATATTGTGAAGATTTGAAAGCAGCAAGATGCGTAAGTTGAGTAGATTGTTTGGCGGCCCTGATAATGCAAAGTTACGTATTTTTACAAAGGACACGTTATCAATAATATTGTCGGTCAAATGCTGATATTTCATTCATTCGTTGGGTTGAAAATTCTGAGACACAAGCCCCGCCTAGCCTATAACCTGCCAAACGGGGCATTTGGTTTTGGCTTTGCAAGTTGCGTCCACAGAATTATAATACCTGTGGTTGCGTCTCACGGTATAGTTTACTCGACTGCTCACGTTGGAATGTACATAATCATTACCAAATAATGACATGTAAACTTAAACTTGAGGGTCACGTGTGAATGAAAGAGGGCTTGCTGAACTCCGTGTACGTGTGTGGAATGCATACATACCGAACGCTTAGCTTTCTGTTTGCATCTTGAGACTTGCGTGTATGACTGTGGGTACGTATGAGCACGAAAGTATTACCGCGAAGGTAGTACTACATGGCTCGTAATTTTGCCGTGACAAGGTTTCGGAAATAAGCTTGTGGTTTCACTGCACATTGTATTAACAAAAAGGCGATCGTTGACAAAGTTTAAGTAAAATTTTTCAGGGTACCGGAGGAATTTTTGAACATCGCGGCTGTTTTTTGAACGTCGCGGTCTTCCTGTTTTTGAAGTTTGAACGTCGCGGCCCGCGACGTTCAAAAGGCCCAGGGAAAACCCTGGTACCTTGTAGGTTATAGGGTACAACCCAAATTTGAACCAGAGGGCCAGTTAGTGTTACCACTATAGGCCAAAACCCCCAAATTTGTGATATTTATTTCAAACCGGGGTCATATCAAAAATCCTTCTGATATGTTCTTCCTGGTCATAGGCCTAAAACTATCAAGATTACTCAAAAAAGCACTAGATTACAATACCTGGATCAAAAATAAGAAGAAGATTTTCTGACTCCTTTTCTCCCTCCTAAGTGTTCTGCTAGGAATGGCAGGGTTTCCCTGGGTTTTAGAGAGTGTGAGGTGGTGTTAGTCCATGGGGGTGGTGATATGGTGCCAGCTTTGGAGGGAGAACTATCAATACTTCTATAGCTAGTACAAAAGGGTTGTAATTATTGCAAATTTCTGTGAGGTGGTGGCCAAAAACTGTGAGGTGGCCGCCTCACAAGAAGAATGCCAGGGTAAACCCTGGATGGACAATTGACCCAGTTTGCCTCATACCAGTGGTTTTCTTATTTCTTTAACATGTTATTTGTATCGTGAGATCACGGCGATGAAATAAGAAACGAAATGAAATAAGACTTTGACTACGGTTGGGAATCCAGTTCAGAGTCCATACCTCATCAAGCACTGACTTTGACAGCAAATTGCAACTACAAATCCAGCTCAAAATAGATATGGGCACTGAAGTGGGTCAGCTAGTTCAACTATAGAGTACTGAAGTGATGTTGTCACTTCTGCATAGTTGCCCATGGCGATGGTTCTAAGCAAACTTCGACCTGATTAGCCTAACGTACTTAACGCAATACCTTCAAATACTGTGATTTTCACGCATATATAAAACCACATGGCACAAAGTAGAGCTGAATATTTGTCACAATGATACTCTTACTACCTATGGAACAATACTATTTTACTTGTTTGTTTGAAAATCCCTGCAACTGGCGAAAAAATTTAAATTCATTAATTCATAGGTTTCCCCGTAAAAGGGGATAGGAACTTTCGGAGGTCTAGCCACTACACTTTTACGTACAAACATATTGAAGGATACGCATCATTTAAAACAATGTATGAAATGTAGCCGTCATTGACTAAGAAAATGTAACTTAGGCCAAGTAATAATTACCTATATGTTCCTGGTCGTATGGCACCCTACATCATTCATTTCGTTCTTGAAATGAGATTAACTTCAGTCGGTAACAAAATGTTAATGGGTTCATATCGTATTACACCGTCAGACACGCACTTCTGTGTAAAGCTCCCTATACCAGATCTACGAAACCTCTTAAAAGTTACAGTTTGAAAGTAAACGAAATTTAATCCAACCTGAAAAAA
This sequence comes from Holothuria leucospilota, assembly GCA_029531755.1. Classification (NCBI taxonomy): domain Eukaryota; kingdom Metazoa; phylum Echinodermata; class Holothuroidea; order Aspidochirotida; family Holothuriidae; genus Holothuria; species Holothuria leucospilota. The sequence goes on from CM055978.1 coordinate 26,957,622, forward strand.
TTTGTAAAAATACTTTGAATATACATAAAACAATATATTGGACTCTCATTTATATTAAAGAAGCCATTCATTGCAATGAAATGAAGAAGTTGAGTCCTACGATAAAGCAATAGGGGTTTTTGTTTGTTTGTATGGAGCCAGTGGCTAAAATGATGTCACACTTCGGTACTCTATGACTAAGAATCCAACTCAACTGGATAGCTATGTGTAGTCAAGCGACAACCTCAACTATGACTACAAATCCAGTTCAAAATTTTTTTTTTCTTTTTGAATGAAAGATTATACATAGGCCTCAAATGTATCTCACAGTGTTGTTCTATAAATGTACTTCTAAATGCCCTAGAGTGCCTTTTACAGTATGAATTGATAGAAATCTGTATCCATGAATTCTGAAAAATGTGTTCTCTAGATCAGTGGGGTATACAAGAGCTGCTCCTGGTGTATGAGTCAGTTTATGTAAATAAATGTCCTGTATTCCATCCAACTTTATCTGTTCATACTCCTGTTTCACTTTTGTCCATGCTACCCTTGTATTATTAACAACCTTTATCAAGCCCAGGCTCATAATAGTTAGGGAATGAACAAATGCACAAGTGCATTTATTGTGGTACAGTTTGACATTTTTGAAGTTTACCTCTTCTTTCAAATTTTCCTGAATGTCAATTTTTCACATCCACATTACAGTGTAACAAAAATTTCAGCAGACTAAATTTTGGAATGCCTGTAAGAAATAAATATGCATAAAATTAAGCTTAAGTGTAATGTTTTTGGGTTGGGAAGCTACTCACCTCATCAGCGACCTTACACCAGATTGATTGTGGTTGAACACTAGCAAGATTTGCTTTCTCTTTTCATCTAGTGCTCAGGTGTAATGACTACTCCCAATCCTGATCCCAGGACCTCCATTTAACATCCCCGTTCAAAGGAAGCGAGTGTATCCCCAGTCGTCAGCTGCTTTCCTAATGGCTGGAGGGGTAGAAGATCCTTGCTGTGCACTACTGTTGATGCAGTAGCTGAATTGAGCAAAACAGATGGCTTTCTGAATTGGACAATTTTTAGAGACGGACAAGCAGATGCACAATTTTTAATTCACCCTCTTAGCATCACTGTGAACAGCAATGCTGAACAAGAAAATGCCCCAAAATTTCCAATAGGTTCCACTGGAGTTTGATCTGGGGACCTCTAGCATGCAAGGCCGTACACTGAACCACCAAGTTTCACTCATAAAATGTATGACATGTTCTGATTCCATATCGGTACACATATACTAGAGATTACTGCAGCACATCAGTGTAAATACTATGGCAGTGTAACTAGAGCTGAGCCAGTATAGAGAGCTGCTGATGAGTCTAGCTGTATTTCTCTGTGCCAATCATCACAGTGGAATTATAGCACCTAAGCTGCCTCTTCCATTACTGTACTTCAGAATGCTTCAAGAATCACACTTTTTTAAGAAGTGAACTGAAGGGAACTGGCTAATCATCATTTACTGCCGCCACCAATATTTGTACCATAACAATATATTTATGCTTTTATTTTTATGTCACATGTCACAGAACTGCATTAGTGCCAACAGAAAGCTTGTAATTCCAGAAAACAAATTTTCAGTGCAAAAAATTAGGTTTGCTTTTATTCTTGGAATGATTGCTACAAAATGTGAAACAAGCATTAAGACAAAAGGTCATTGTTATGAACATTGCTTTCACCAACTCTTTAGATAGTAATTCAATAGGGCCTCTCCTTTAGGCGCAAGTGAATTCTCTGCAATACTAGTTTCTGCAGTGCAGATGTATGACTAGCCTGCAAGCAAAGCCATTGCATTGCTGAAGGATGAATTGTAAGGAATAAAACAGCATGTGAAAATATTCCAGAAATGAAATCTGAAGGTTCATTTTATGAGCATCATAAATATGAATGATACTGTTGCTCTTATGAAAGATTCAGGGCCTTATTACACGATTGCACTTTTTGCACTCTGATTGTATAATTTGTGTCTTTTTCAAAATGTGAGGTGCATGTATTGATCCTGAAAATTGCATAATTGTCCAACCCCTAATAACAGAATCCCATCTAGAAAAAGAGGTTTTAAATTTTACAGTTAGCATGACTTCTTTTTCTTTTCCTTGTTAGAACCTTCTAGACATCGTATAACATGGCAGGATAGAGAAGGAAGGTATGAGCGCATACCTTATGATGGAATTCCATTTTTTGTGGTGGGAAAGAGATCAATGTCATGTACTTTCGGTCCGACATATAGATCCAAAGTTGTGGAAAAAAACAGAAAAGAAAATGAATTAATGGTAAGCTTCATCAATATATGAAAAAACGAAAAAATATTCTGCTCTAACATGTTTATTTGCTTGAAAATTTTAAAGATTGAGGAAATGCAGAGAAGCCATACAGTATGCTTACAGGTTTCTTGGGATATAACTGGATCTATTTCACTCTTCCTTACCTTTCCTATTACTATCATTGGACAGCCCATCTTCCGCAGAACAGCTACTGGTAATGAATAAATCCCCCTTAAGAATGCACTATCAGGCCTAGATTTTAAGAAAATTTAATGGTTGTCCATTAGACAACCTGTCTGCCTTTTTTGGTTGTCCAAAGAAAATTTAGTAGTCCACAAAGAAATTTGGAGAACCCTAGAAGCAGTCTGTTAACTTGTTGCATGAACTTTGGTTGTCCAGTGGACAACCAACCCAAATATTTTGTTTGTCCCTCACAAATTTGGTGGTCACGGGCACCCGGACAACTGTTAAAATCGAGCCCTTGCACTATACTCACTTCCTAAACAGCTTGCTAAAAGTCGCCTTTGCTTCATTCATTGCCAGGGGAATGACTCGTTACAGGTTTTTGTTTGCTTTGATATTTTCTTTTTTTTTTTTGAGAAATAATTGGTAATAACTAGTCTCGGTTGTGTAAGTACTACTGTTATTAAGCAGCCAATGAAAAGACTTGGCAGATACATTATCATTTGATTATGACACAAATTTTAATTCTTACAGCTGTTGTTGCACTTTTTTTGGCCTTTTAAATATAATTTTAGGTCAAGACAGTAACAATGGGTAAATAAAGGACAGGTAGGGTTGCTTACAAAAGATAAAGATACATCATTTATCTGTTCCTGTGCTTCTGTGCAATGATAAAAATTGTAACAAATTTGTCTTAATGACTACCTTCCATTTCTGCTAGTGCTTCTTATCAGAGAGTATTTTGTAGTGATGTGCAGGACAGCACATGAGCCCAACAGTTTGTCAACTGCAGAAAATTAACCTCAACTTTATCAAATATGGTTTGGTTTTAATATATAGCAACAAAATGAGCAGAATTCTACTTATTAATTTTGCTTATCATTAAAATCTTGGTAAATAGTAAGTGTCAGTACAGTATACAAAGTGTTCACATACCTACGTACTGTATGTAAGGTACAGACATACTGTAGGCTACTTAAGGTTTTTTATCCTCTACGTCACTATTAATACAATGCTATAAATTGCTTAGCGTCTTACTTCTGTAAATTTGTAGTGTAATTCTTTTTGCTTCATATATTGTTCACCATTCAACTCATGTAAGGTACTGCCCTTTGTTAATGACCAATGGTCATCAATAGGATGTCAAGGTTTGAACAACTTGCAGACTGGAACAACAATTAAAACATTAAGTGTTACTTTTGAAAAGACTGTCTATTGGTAATAGTTTAGTGGTAATCCAGGTCAGGCAGTCCCTCGTGGGGTCATGAAGGACCCTGTAATGTAGCAGACACATGTTCATTGGAATTTGCCCATTGTGTTTTGATGTTCACTCAAATGGATAGGTAGGCATGTTGTATTTTATTATGTTTTAATCCATAGTTCGCCAACATTTCCAAATGTAATACCGAATCTGGAATGGTGCATCATATTTTGGGACCCAAACACTGTTCCAGAACTTCCATTTAAGATTCAACATTAATTTACATTACATATATGCAATAGTACAATCCCAGTCCTGAAACCAAATCTCAATGTCAGAGAACTCTGGGAAGGAAAATGTGAGGATTCTCCTTGGTAATCCCAGGCTTCGACAAATCCCCCGCCCGACAGACCAGGACAAGTAAAAAGTTATTCGGACAAGTACATTGTTCAATATCTTAGCCCGCTTGGCAAGTACCCTTGTGCAGCCTCCTCCAAAGGAGTTTAAAGGCATATTAAGAGTGAGTAAGTAGATATTCATGTGGACAAGTAGACTAAGAGAACAGCTTGCCCGATGGACAAGTAATGAAAAAAGAATTTGTGGAAGCCTGGTAATCCTCAGTTGCTGTGTTGAATATTGACCTCAGGCAGACATCTTGTGGGTTGTTGTACTGTACCATTAGTTAAACTGTGATCTGACATAACAAAGACATTGCAATAATTTAATATGACATTCTCAATGGATCATAGTTTGTTCCAAGTTACAGTATTCTGAGTTGCAAAATGTGGCCCACCTGGTGAAAGCTTGTTGGCAATTCATAAATATCTTTGCCTCAAAAGTGTGTGTATCCAGCTGCTCGTGCCAAAGGTGACATGTTAAGAATAATTTCAGGAAAACAGGTTTTTGAGCTACATTTTCAACAGTTCTCTCAATGTTTCCATCTTGTTAAGGGCAAGAAGAATCGCAGAGTTCCACCAAGGAGTGTTGACTGCCCAGCTCTGATCAGTATAAGGGAAATACACAAATTTCCTGAATTTTGTGTAAGTATGGTGGTATACCTTTAACTTCTTCTGTACGACCAGCTGTCAAGAGATTGTTGAAAAACTTGTGTTTACAGAACTTTTTGTGATTATGGAAATAACCTTCCATTGATTAAAAGGCATTGCAGGATCAGTTTTCTACATACAGTGCTGCAATGCATTAAAAAAATTGAACAATTTGCAGTTTCAATGAGTTGTTCATAAATTCTCTATTTTTTGTATAAAATTAGGTATAGCAATCTAAAGCTGAGTGTACTTGTAGTATTTGACAATGATCATATCTGGAAATGGTGAAAAAAGGGGCAGGCCTTATAAAGTTAGGCCTGTTTTGCACTTATTATGGATATATGTATATACACTACATACATCGCAGTTTGCCGTCAGCGTTCATTCACTGTCACCTTTGTGCTCTCACACGTTTCTGCATCTCTTCGGAGATCTGCTGGCGGGTTGACAATTGTGTTCAGCTGGATTGCATCATTCGTGATCTTTGGTTGGGCTTGCATCAAAGAAGAACTAGTACTGTTCCAAAAATAGGTGCCTGCTCAGGAGGTGAATTGCGAGTGCTTCATATGGGGTTTGAACAAAGGTCAAACCATCTTGGCTTCATGGCTCAGTGGTTAGAGCGTCCGCACTAGCAAGCGGGAGGTCCCGAGTTCGAATCCCGGTGGAGTCAACTTTGCTTTTCACCTCAGCCAGATTTTTCAGCTTTACCGATTTTCACTATATATATATATATAAATATATAGATATATATGTATACACACACAGTATACCTGTACAGTAATCCTGTCATGGTTTAAGACAGGGGTCGGCGAACTAGGGGTCACAACCCTTTTGAGGGTCGCGAAAATATTTCGGAGGGTCGCAAAAGGATTTCGGAGCAAAAAATAATTGCCAAATTTCTAATTAAAAATAAGCAATGAGAGTGATCCTTATCTAAGAACCAGTGATCTGCTTTAGTAACACTGCATAACCAAGTCAAAACAAACTCCTCTTACCGACCCGTCAATTTGAGAGCCACCAAGATTTCGGATTAGAAAGTTGGGGCCACCACGCATAAAAGTTTGGAGTTCCCTGGTTTAAGAAATGGCTTCTTTTGCCACAAATGTTTCATCAAGAACCACTTACTACAGTATATCATATTCTAAAGTAAATAAAAAAAATTGATATTATTTGTTCCTTCATTTTTATTAAATAAAATACCAAAACAGTCATTTTAACCTCTTTGAATGGAAAAAATAGAATTCTGAGGTAATTTTTTCACTTAACATTTTGTTTGTTATCATGGATACGACATATACTAAACGAAGAAACAGAAACTTCAAGATTTTACTCATGCAATAATTTTAATGTGTTGCAATTGACACTTAGTTGCCACTCAAGTAAAAACCTGTGATGAAGATTGTGGTCAGGAATACAGTGATTGTAATTGACAGAAAGCATTGCCTTGCTGATTGTTCAGAGAACTACAAAAACTTGTTCTTTGCGACTCTTGTTGTGGTAAAGGGAGTGGCATGACATTTGATGTATAGCTTGATCACAGGAAATTTATTAGGTCAACTGCTGGCTTGTCTAAAGTGAGTTGACATTTCACTCAAGAAAAATCCTAAGAGTTTTCCCATCAGAAATGTTCCAAATTTGAACCAAAGTGATGATTATTCCATTGCAGATCCCTGATGCCAAAAACACAAAATCTCAGAGGGAAAAGGTGATGCGTGCTTTGAAAGAAGCTATACAGAATAAGACAGTGACAGGAGAGAGGAGATTTTATGTCACTTTACCTAGAATGAGCGACCATAAGGGGCATGACTTTGATAAGGTACTGTATCATACTTACCAGTCATTACAGTCATTGTCACTGAAGAACTGGGGTACAGGTCAAAGGAGTTTAAATACACCTTGATAGCATCAAAGCTGTCTAGCTCCCCACCCCCCACCCCTTCCCAATAACAGTGGAGGGGCCATAGAAGAATCCTAGCAGCCTAAACGTAAGTGAGTGTAATAGGGAGAAAACATATATAGTCCATCTAATTCCTTGATATAAAGAAACATAGATAATGTACTGAAGTGTTCATTAATCTTTTAGTATATTTAAGTTAATTGACATTATATTCGTGACTGTTACTACTCATAAGGATGAAATTGAAGGAACTGAAAGAGTCCTCTCATTTGTGGGTATTTTAGGTCAGAAAAATATTAAGAAGCATTAGGTTCCAAAGCTTAGGCCTTTTTTCCTTCAGGGAAGAAAGAAAGTTGCAGCGTAGGGTTCAAAATGCAGCCCTCTTGCCAATATTTGGGGTCTGAGGGATGATCATTTTCAAAGCCCTTATAGTGCAGCCATAATGGATAGGTTGTTTCATCTCTAAAATAGGCAAGGTGCAGGTAGAGGGAAAATTTTGGAAAACATGCAGGATAGCTTCCAAAGTCATTTACAGCAGAACATGAAAGCAGAGTTTTAGAATTTGACCTCCTACGTAGGTACCCCACAATACCTTTAGGAGATGATGATATTTCCCAAAGAATTCAGCAGATGTGTGATTCGTAATTTCCCATCGATACATACATGTACTGCAATTTTTATCAGGGAAGAAGGGACTGTTCACTGATAAAGATGAAGATGTTACAGTGCAAGGGTTTCCTGTAGGATGTGATACACAAAATTTTTTTTCTTTGCCTGATTTGAATCTTGGTTCAAGAAGTCTCACATCTGTTCTTTGTGGCATTTCAGCATGACCCATAATTGGTGCTGTGTCATCCACTTAATGTTTATGGATTTTTTGATTGCTAATTGAATAACTGAAAATGTTGCTATTTTAAGAGGGGGATGGATTTTTCATGGTGTCCTTCAAAGCAGAATTGGAGGTGGCAAGGTCAAAGTTTTACGCCTCACCCTCAGCCTTGTACCTCTGCCTTCTGAAGTCAGCTGTAGCTTAATAATAAATAAATATGCAGATCTGTTCTCCTGCAAGAATCTAGCCCTCTGTAATTTCATATTTGCCAATGTTTAAGAGTAAGTGTGTCTTACCAAGTCATTTTACCCTACTCAAACCTTAATGGGTAGAACTTAAGGTATAATGCATTTGTGTTGGCATATGGTTAAAAGCTGACCTTGGTCTCTGGCTGGTGGGTTGTAGTCTCTGCTGGGAGGGGGGTGAACCTGGCCTTAGGGACAGTGGTCTCTACAGCAACACTGCCTGAAAGCTCAAACCTTGTTGCCAGTATTCTTTCCTTTCCAATCTGAAGATGTCTTTTTAATGAATGTTTGTCTTAATAAAAAAACACATTCAGTTTTTTTCAAGATTTCATGATTGTGATGCAGTTTGGCCATATTGGTTTGAAAACCATTTCTTAATCTTCTAAACTGGCTTATTTGTTTGACTTTGAAAATGTGACAAGAAGTCTAATGTTCAAGGTAAATTGAGAATAAAGATTTTGTTGGGATATGGAGAATGAATATTGTGTAATGGTATGCTAACATTCTGAAATCAGTTGGTCCAGATAGCCTACAGGCATTTTGGGGGAGGTAGAAGGGGAGGGAGGTGAAATCACCTAATTCTGGATGTGTGTAACTGTTTTGTCATTGTTTGAATAAATGAGTATATACAATGGATGTACGTGTTCCATCATGCTTAGCATTTTCATGAAATAATATGGCTTGAAAGCTGATACCTTCCTAATGTTAAAACTCTATTTATGTACAGTTTCATCAGGAAATATAAAATTCTTTTCCTGATTCTCTAAAGTCAAAAAAATCACCTTTTCACTGAAATGTGTGTTTTATTAATTTCTTGTATAGGATGTATACAAACTGAGGACGGACCCTAGAGTGACAAAGAAAATCACAGATCTCATTTACCGAAGAGTCTTTGATCCAAAGAAATTAAAGGAATTAGTCATTAAGTATGTACAGGAGGATCTCTTTAAAGACTGTACCGCTCCTCCTTTGACTGATGCCAGGTTTTATCCAAGCCAACGTAGGATTCTCAACATTAGCTACAACACAAGGACAAAAATGCAGTAAGTGAACATGTTTCCTTCTTAAATACACATCTTCAGTATTTTCTTTTGCATGTAATGTTTCAGTTCTTACTATGTACTGTATAGTGGGAAATTTACACGGGGGTTAAATTTTCGCGCTTTTCGCGACCAAGTATCTAATCGCGAATTTAAGACCCGCGAAAGTACTTTCATTAGTTTGTACAAGACTATGTTGGTTGCCTGCAACAGCGAATTCTTCACTCCGCAACTATGTGAACAAGGTACAGATTTGCCAAAAATTAGCCCACAGAAATTTCCCGCTATACAGTATAATTTTCAAATAAGATCCCTAAATGTCATTTGCTATCTTTTTGTTTCTTAAAAGGAAACTATTGTAGCCTTTTCCTAGTCACCTTTGTGAAATGACGATAGTATTCTGTTAATGTTGTCAATAAGTCACAGTTGGGGACAAAACTTTTTATGTTGCAGGGCAAATTTATTGGACATTCATGCAAGTATAAAGCCAACACAGGCTGCAGTAAAATATGCAACATACCTTCAAGTTAAAGCCTTAGAAGTGTGTCCTACATGCTGAGAGCACTTTGTCCGCCCCCCCCCCCCCCCCCGCATGAACTGCAATTGAAATGCCTGCTGTTTGGATGTTACTTTAGAAAAAAATTTCTTGAATCAAACCTACAAATCAGTACCTTAGTTTTGCATTTTGCTCCCTGATGGAAGTCACCTACCCTCCACCTCTTTTGCCATTTCTGCTAATTGTGTCGTACTTTAGAGAAAAGTAACAAGAGTACCATGTATGTTCAGTTCACCAGTATGTGCTTTGTGCTAAAACACAAGCTTTCAGTTTCAGATGTGAGAGAAAGTTCTAATCAAGGATAGGTTTTGGTTAGTGCTTTCTAATCAGATTTTAAATTCTAATTAGTATGCTACTTTACACACTCTTCCTTGTACAGTAATATTACTACTCAGTACATTAGGCAATCTTGGTAAGTTTCGTTGAACTACAGGTAACCAAGCAAAAATAAGTGATTAATATTTTCAAAGAAGAAATGGTATCTGATACTTGTAACAAGAGGCTGATAACACCTGATGCTCTCTGATAACACTCTGCATTGTGTAAAAGGTGTTGGTTGTTAAAGGGCTGTGGATATGTGAATGTGATGCCTACGTGTTTGGTGTAAAAAGCATTAAAAATGTTAAAAATAGCCACAATTCCCACTAAAATCTATCAGATATTGACCATTTTACAAGACAATTACTGTTTTTCACCTCCATCATGAACAAACACGAGCTCCTTATGCAAATTTGTGACGTGCAGAGAGGGACCTGACAAATAGGCATTATGTTATCCTTTGTTTGTTTAGCCTTCATTCCAAGGACAGCTGTAATTTTGGGATGCCCTGAGGGGTTTATTTTGGAAGTAGCTGTTTAGTTCTTTGAAAATGTTCATATTTAACACCAAACTAGAAACTAGCTATTAAGTAATTAAGAGATAAATTATAAAGGATTAACAAAAGAAATACAGACAATGTCCAACACTCCACATCACAGTTTTTCCATAGCTAATGAGTAATCTCAGAAAAAGTCAAACTCTGAAGAGGAATATTTGGAGAATGGTAAAAGCTATTCAAATAATTCTAACGGATTTTTCATCAGGGGATCATAATCTAACATTGATGAGTAAAACAACTGTTTTGGTTAGATGTCCACAGATCTTTAACATAACTCAGCTCCCTGGTTTGCTCAAACCTTCTTGACTTGACAGATGATCTCACTGATTTAGGGGCAGAAAATACATCCACCTTGCAGGCTAGTAAATTTTGAAATGCTTCGTTTTGATTCCGTCATGAAGGCAAATGGAATCTGTGCAATCATGCCAACAAGTTTTTGTGAACTTGTTTTCCTGTCGGACTGAGGACCTAAACAGTGGATTTCAGGTCCTCAGAAGGAAATTCAGTAGATTTGTCAAGTCCTCAAAAGTTTGAAAAATAGACAGTCTATTGTCAAGGGTAGGGTTAAGGAAGGAAACACAAAGGATGTAACAATGAGGTCCTCAGTTTGTATGTAAAAATGTAAAATCGACTTGTGTGTGTGTGTGTGTGTGTGCATGTTTGTGATACCTCACTTGCAAACATGATATCTCAAGATAGCAATAATGGGTACAGTTTTAATTGCCCTCCGCTGTACAAGGTGTCCCTTACTGACGTTTATTCTGTCTTTGTTTGTCTTTTGTTTCAGAGAAGAAGGCATAGCTGTGCCAATCCCTCTTTTGAGTGATCCTAGGAATCGCAAGAAAAAGAAGAAGAGACTTGAGGAAGTCAAGAGACAAGAAGGGAATGCAGTATATGATGAAGCTTTGGTTGAGAAACCAGTAGATGCTGCTGAAATGTTGTTGATGCTAGACCAGCCTTGTAGGGAAGAGGAAGTCGAGATGACTATGTCCAGTGATGAAGATGAGAATGAGAAGGAAGGAGGGAAATCTAGTGAGAAAGAGGACTCTGAGAGATCTGAAACAGCAAATGTTCAGGTTGAGGAGGTCGTAGAACTTCACCCTGACAAACAAGATTGTTTAGATCTGATAGAAAGAATCAAACCACTCATATTGTTCACAAATAATCCCGAGCCTATCGGGAGATTAAAAGAAGTGCTTGAAAGGACACTGGAAGAACTGGAGAATGGCATGGAATGAAATTTTTATCTGTCTGAGACTGTGAAGTATGGGTTATCTCTTTCTCCCAAAATGGCTAGTTGAGAAGAGGACTGTCTGAGCAGTTACATTAATTACCTGAGGGCAATCATCTGTAGTATCTTGTCAGCCCTAACAAAAAATCTACTCCTATGTGATGTCAGAGGATGAATGTGTTAGCCTCTTTTCAGCCACTCTGCTAAGCAACATTTAACATTTCACAGTTCTGGGCTTGTCATACACCTATCAGATTGACCTCTATACGTATAGTTTGAATTTGCCATCATTCTGTGTTATTCAACATAGAAGGACCAATCAAAAATCTTAGGCTCCTTTCATAGTAGACCTTATGCATATGATGCCAAAGAGCAGAAAGTGCCCCCTCGTTTGGAGACAAGCGTGTATCATTGCAAGTTACACCAACAAATGCAGATTGCTGATTTGTCAGCCAATTGGATTTGCATGCAAGTCTGCTACACAGGCGTGCTAAGTCTCGGTTGTGCATACAGTGTGCTTCATTGTTTTGCTTCCAGAATGATGTCATGTGACGTCAATGCGTAGGGTCTATTATGTGTACCATGGGGTAATGAAAATGTTCCTATGTATAGCCACTGTACCTGAAATATGTATTGAGGATGAATATCAGAAGGTTACATAAGGTGTACTATTAGGTGGATACATATTAAGCTCTATTTTTGTAGGTGGGTGCAAATTGCAATCACCCCAGTGTGAGATAGCACACCCCTACCCCCTTTCCAATACAAATTGATGGACGGTTTTTTAAATTATTTGACATTTTTATTTCTGCAAAATGCAAGATAACTTTGTGGGTTACCTTTAATATGCAATATTTCATGTTTTGAAACATAAAATAGTTGTAAAGACACTAAGAAACTGTTATTTCAAAATTCAAACTTAAGGTTGCTTTAACTCTAGACCTGGGTCTCACCTCCATTTCCTTGGAGGGAGTGCATTACTACAGCATAGCATTGATCCTGGTGCATTTACACCTATCTTATGCTCTGAACCTTCTAACGTATATGCATGTGGTAGCTGTAAACAAAAGTTTTCCATTGCCAGGACCTTTGCAAAATACAGATGTGTCACCCCCAGTACTTCCCCCATCCCAAGCTCAAAGTTGTTATCTGATTTACTTTTAATTCAAGGCTTTGATCTTGAGCACAGGATCTGATCCCAATCATAAGATCAGATCCAGGTGATAAAGCACATTAAAGGGAATGAGCAGTCACCCCAAATTATTTTGAAACTTCAGCTATTCTCACAAATCTCCTCTCATTTTCTTTTTAATTATCGTTATAATGTTTCTTAATGCAAACATTGAATATTAAAGGTAAAATAAGAAGTAACTCTGCATGAATTTAACAATTCATTAACAAAAATTTTGTCACATGATGAAAAAGAGCCATTCATGAAATAGGATACCAAGGTACGCTATTTCAAATTTGGGTGACTACACTTTACCTTTGATTTTGGGCAAACTGCTTGTGCATTTCAAGATGTTGTTCTCAGATCCTCTGTTGCCATGGTTTTTTGAAAATCATTCATTGTTGTTGTTTATCAACCACATACTTGTTAAATATTGATGTTTCTATCATTGTTAGATGAACATACTAATAATCTGCCAAATTTTATAAAGACAAAGTTTAGGAGTGACATGTTTGCATAAAACACCTGAATTATTCCAGGTTACTTCCTCCTAAATCTTTTTACAGTTTTTTTTTTTTCTTGTTTGATGAGAATGTTAAGTTAAATTGCAATTTACACAGTTTGTTGCCACAGTCACAAAACACAGCATAGGGCCTGGTGGTGTGTTGGAAAAATGAATATCAGCACACTGGTTTTTGAATATGGATAGTACTGGACTTAGGAGGCCGGCCTCCTCTCGGAGGGCGTCCTCCCTGGCTACTGTGCTATTAGTTTACCATGGTTTAGTTGCGGGTAAGTGGGGATTACATAGGTAAATAGGAGGTAAGTATCGGGGCTCGTAGATTCCCAATCCAGAGAGTTTGGGGGAATTTGTTATCATCTAGCGCCTATTTTGGTTTTAATATCTAGCAGGTGGATGCTTGTTGAAATTAATCCTTTACTATCAGACCATAGCTATATGAAAGAAATGATTGCAAAAAACAATAATTCAGACCTTGGGGTCGTCATTTAAGGATGCTGGGCATCTGCGGATGTGGGAAAAATGTATTGGATGTGGGTATTTCTGCAAGTTCACATTGGGTCTCTTCTGATGGAATGTTTTAAACTTAATTTGGAATCTTCAGTGTAGAAGATCCTTTCAGGTGGGCAGCTGTTAACTGCTCTTGGGTGAAAAATGCTCTTTACTTTACCTTAGTAGGGATCAAACCTGGATTCTTTCAGTTGGTATTAAGCTACATTGCTTCAAATTGTGAGCATATTAGAAAAAGTTGGGTCATTACGTCAGTCCTGTCATAGAACCCTGTCAATTCTGAAATGTACATTACAGATACTTATACCACTTTGTGCTCCTTTTTCTGACAAGCTTTTCTATTTTGTATTAAAATTCTTAAAATACAGTTGCTCAGCAGTGGGTGTTAGTACTTTGTGTGTGGTCATTGAGTTGCAGCAGAGTTGTAAGGCAAGTCAGCTACAGTACTGCTGTCTTAGTGAATCTAGTCAAGTCTTTAAGTAATTTAAGTCCAGTTACTGTGTTATTTCAGCCCCTGGAAGTTTAAGCCTCCCCATCATGAAAAGGTTTGAGAGCTTATTTTCAAACAAAGATGTCTAGACTGGTCGAGTGGATTTATATAATCCCAAATCCTTCACAGAAGTACGTTTTGATCAAAGTTCTTGGGTTGTGTGTGGTATGGTGGGAAGGAGGGGATGGGGCTTAAGATGTGTTTTGTGTGTTTACCAGTGGGTGGGGGACAACAGTTTTCCCACATTGTCAGTTAAATTTTGAGGTAGTAGCGTAAATTGTGGTTTCATTAAAACATCAGTCTGTTATAGGTAAGGAGTCATAACAGCGCAGTATCATTTATGACAAACTCCCAGACCAAGCAGTGGCCTTCATATCAAATTTAAAGGAATTCGATGAAGGTTACTTTTGTCTCTAGCTCCATTGGAAAGCTATAATTAGATACAGTTAACAAAGCCCTTCTTCGCTTTAATCTTTGCCTGTTCTAGCTTTGCAGTCCGCCACCCTCCCACTAGCCCACAACCCTCCCACTAGCCTATCTAGAGCAGGCAATTGGGATGGTTTGCCCTCAGCAGCACTTTACTTGGTTTGCAGCACTTTGGGTGTACTGCAATAAAACAAAAGCAGGGTTTTTCCTATAGGGGGTGGTGGGTGACAAACTAAAGGACAGCACTGGGTGGCACCATCTTTGCATATGCCACTTTTTCTTTATGCATGTATAAGGTGGGGATCTGGGGATGATGGCCCCCTGAGGATATAAAAAAGGGCTGATTTCAGGACAAAAAATTTATTTCATAATTGTTTGTTTCTGAGGAAATATTTCAGAGTAATCATTTTCCACCCTCCTTGTAAAATGGCTTCCCATATGCTTAAGTTTCCCTCCGCAGTGTATGAAATCTCTGCAGAGACCCACTGACATCATTTAAATGGTTAGTCTTATCTTATTACTTTAATGTGGAACTGTTGCTGCTGCTAATCATAGCTACATCAGCTTCCCCAACAAAACGTGTTTATCACTTGTTAGTCTGTGTACTTAATGGGGAAGCATGTTGTCTGTTTAAATTTTGTATCCATGGCCTTTTAAAAACGAGAGGAAGGTGGATAAACTCAAATAAAGTATTAGTAAAAAAAAAAATAAGTAAATAAATACTATATCCACCTTTGTGTGATAAACTTTAGAATTCCTCCATCTAAATTTGGAGTATCACACCATATCAAGGAAATTGTTAAAATTGACATGTTGAAACCCCATGTCTGTCCTAGTCATGCAGTTTTTTCTCTTCAAAATGTTGCAAGGTACGGACATTGCCACTGAATGGATTTCGTCGACCCCTGTATCTAGCCTACCATGGGTTTGTAGGGAAGATCTGTATAAACCTAAAATCTTCCTCACTTTGGGATCCAAACGTTGGCACATTTGCTGGGCAACATGTTCGATTTTTTCACTTAATTACCAATATTTTAACCCGAATAGGAACTGGTACTCCTCCCACGTTGGCCTTAGCCTTGAGAGACACGCTTATGCGTATGAGAAGTAACGAGGGGGGGGGGGGTAGGGTGATTGGCCTGAAGATATCTCTGATTGGCAGACATTCACGATAGGAATTTTGCCCTGGAAATTAATTTTGTCATCGCAAGTTTTCCCGACAAAGTATTTTTCTTCAGATCTTATTTTCTGAACGAGGCAAGGTGGGAAGGGGGGGGGGGGCTGCAGCTCCAAGCCCGTCCCCGTCTCGTATGCCTGCGATGTATTTGGAAAATAACATTCTATTCCATGAATGCAGTAGGAGGCACAACCTTAGAGTTACTGCACCTGCCCAGGGAGTTGCTGTAAGGCGTTTTAAGTGGTTGGAAACTTGTACTGGTAAAGGGGATAGTGCTCAATGTGTCAAATCATATTATCGGTTTATACATACTCATAAGGGTATATAGGACCATTGTCAATTTGGGGGAAAGGGTTTTTCTTTATCTCAGTTGAAACCCTGTCCGAATTGTTAGATTGACAGATGAGAGTGGCCCAAATGAAGTTATAAGTGGCCTGTGCCCTGTGAGAAGGATCTGAGGGGAGAGGGGTTGTTTGTGTAGGTACGGGTACTTACATTCAAAATTTTGCTATATTCTCTGACATAGGCCAGTACCCAGTCGAAATTGTGGCCAGGACATCTTTGACATATCTTTTTTTAGCTTTTTCGAAATATTGACGAGAAAAAAATGGGAGCGACTCGGGCAAGAACCGAAGACTATTCGGCAGAGAATTTGGAACCATTTAGGAAGGAATTAAGAACAATTCGAGCAACAATTTAATATGTTCGGGCAAGCAACGTGCATGGAAACCACAACATTCCTTCTGGAAAATTTTAAAATTCATTGGTATTTTACTTTTTGTCAAGAATTACTCTCTGCCCCGAAAATGGGGCGGCCGAATAAATAACCGATTGCCTGAAACTGAGGGAAAGGGGTTAGGGAGGGAAGGAAATTCACATGCCTCCTTCACATAGGTTTATGTACTTATACCATATAAAAAGATGCTAAGCTGTACCTCGGTCGCTGCAAAGTAGCAAGCAGGGAATTAGTATACCAATTACCCAGGGGCGTAGATCGGGTTTGGGGGGGGCAAAAATTTTCCGACAACCCTAATTTCAATAGAAAATGTATAAATAGTTGTCTGAAGTGTTGAAAAATAGCATGGGATATGGGGATATGCATTATGTTGAAAGAGCTAGATGGGAGAATCACATTAATACTTTAATAGGCTCAAATTGGCGTTTTCTCGAAACCCTAAAGTCATCTGTACACCACAGTATTACATGTTTTTTTACTCTGCCCAAATTATTGGGGGGGGGGGGGACAAAACGATATGTCTTCCTCCCAATATTTTCTTTGGAGGGGCAAATGGCCACCCTGCCCCCCCCCCCAGGATCGACGCCCCTGCAATTATCACTGCCATCGAAACACTGAATTACAGGGAAAGACGCTCCTCGTACGCAACTTTGGGTACTTAACAGTTTATAAAGAGCTATAGTGATGACTGGGGGGTGCCGAATGCGGAAAAGCCTCGTCGGGATATTAAGGGGATAGTCCCACAGAATGTTTTGAAAATGAGCTTAGATGTTTGGCACTCTGAGTCCCTTCCTATGTACGATTTTGAAATGAAACAGCTACGTGCGGTTTCGGATAATTACACAAAACAGCTAAGGGGTCGTCTCAAAAAGAACGTAGTGGCGATAGGTTGGAGAGGATGAGCTCATAGCGCCCATCAACCAGATTCTGGCTACTCCGCCGAGCTAGAGTTTCAAATTTTACAAAAGTGCTTATGTGCCAGTATGTGCAAGGGGACCCCCTTTTCTCGCATTTTTCCCAGTCTTGTAATCCTCTGTTCTACAGCTGTGAAACCTTTCTGTTGAATAACGCATATATTCCCAGAAAAAGGAATAGAATTGGAGGTAAAATAGAAAGGAAAATTTTGACAGTTTTCAAACGTATTTAAAGAGAAAACAAAACATCAGCATGGATCGGTCATTCGAAGAGTTATCTCACCCCAACCCTAAATAAATCTGTAGTTTAAACGTTTTTTAACTTTCCCTAGGGAACACGTGCCGGACCATAGGGTCGGAGGTGACCAGTGTAACTAACAGTGGCGCCACCAGACTTTTCATTCGGGGGGGGGGCACAACAGTCGATGAGGGGGCACAACTAGATAGCGGCGTATGCAGTATATCGTGTGAACGCCGACCTGGGGGAGGGGTCTAAAGGGAGGGGGTTTCCCCTCCCCTTTGAAAATTTTTGAAAAATTAGGTGTCCTTAGATGCAATCTGGTGACACATACGCTACCTTTTTGAAGTAAAATTTGTGTCAAAAAATAACGAATTTTTAGGAACTAGAAAACAAATTATGCATGGATTGAGAAATTTACATGAAAGTGAAAAAAACGTGCATGTGTATTGCCGAATCAACGATCAAATATTCGTTCGATTGTGGACTTTTCAATTAACGTGAAATTCTCATGATCAACAAACTGGGTGATTGGAGTCTTATTGGATTAAAGTGATCATAGAATTTTGTATCATATATTTCTCTTTTTAAATTTATTGGAATTATGTTTTTTCGAAGAAGAAAATACGGAAAAGTCTCCTTGAAATTGCTGGCACTGTTCTTGCATTACAATTCGCAACGCAAGTGGCAGGCAAGTTCCATGGTACTGTACGTACCAAACAAGACCAGTCACTGTTTTGGGTAATGAGTCCGCGAGGCAGACATTTTCGCTACACTTTATCAAGGCGTATACTCACACCTATTGAGGCTGCCAGGATTATGGATAGATTACCAAGATTGATGCTCAGCCTCCGACACAGAGAACACTGTCTGCTTTATGAGATGGGGCCATTTTGTTATTCGAAAAAATACAAATTGCTGCCATTTCTTGTCCTAAGAAGAATCAAATCATATATGAAACATGGTAGTCAAATATTCTAACTACAGAACTTACAGAAGATCTATATTTTTTAAAATCTCAAATCTCAGTTGGGGGGCACACGGGGGGCACAAGGTTTTCCAGGGGCACGTGCCCTGACCCCCCTTGGTGACGCCACTGGTAACTAAAAGGAATAATTTTGTATTTATCTAATATTATCATGGCGGGAGAAACGGAGTCTTTACTTCCCTACTTTCAGCAGGCTATCTTATAATTCATGATCGATTAATTTCTTTCGGTTTCCTCGAGGGAACAGCTTTTATGATATCACTTGCCCGTCAGTGATGGCATTTGCTGCTGGTGGCATATTAAGTTTAGGAGTCTTCACATACAGACAAGCTCACTCTTAACTGCACATCCGATCAGCTACTCATGTAGAATCAATTCATCGCGTCTGCACTTGAAGCTAAAGACGGAAGTTAGGGCCCATATCCATGGACCGCTTCGAGTTAGCACAGTATAGCATGATGAGAGCATTTGGGATTTTAATGATTAAATGATGCCCACTGTGGCTTTCTTGAAATCTAGAAAAATCGAAGTCGTTCTGTTCATGTGATATATATGAAATTCCAAATTGTTTTTGTTCGCGGGCTACATTCTTCATCAGGAACCAAAAAGCGCCCGAAAAGGTTAATGGCACTGATTGGCTTTATCTTAGGGTCTCATTTTGAAAACACTTGATAACGCCCAAGGAGCTCCACCCGAGAGCGTGGGTTTAGAGGCCCATCTTATGGTTCCAGATGGGGTACAAAACTGTCGGGTGAAGCCCGTGGAAGCTCTGGGTATTTACAAAATAGGTGACATTGAAATGAAGCAATTAATCATTTTCAAATATTATTGGATGTACATTACAGTTAAACTACAGTAACTCCAATTTGAATTGGTGTATCTCGGTATCCAAATTCATGAACGGCTCTTTTTATGTCATTTTTGTTACCGAATTGTTCAATTTATGTAGAATAACTAATTAGTTTACCTTTAACATAATTTTTTTGTTTGGATAATCATGAAAAATATTTGTAAGGGAAATAAAAAGAAATTTTAAAACTTTAGTAGAAGTATCCAAATAAATTTTCTCCTCATTTTTGATTTTCAGAATTTCCTTTAAAAAATAATGCTTCCAATCGAAAGTTCAATGTTAATAATTAAAACATTGAACCCCGAATGGTTCGTGATTTTCGGTGATTATCTTTTTTTTCATTTTGATAACACATTGAGCAGGGTCGTAGCCTCGGGGGGGGGGGGGGGGCAGGTGCAACTGTCCCCTGAGATTTCCAAACAGTAAATGAAAGTTGGTCTACTTGAGAAAGAAATATTGAAATGCTTAAATTTTCACTGTCCAAATTATGATTTCAAGGCCGCAAAACATAAGAAATCTCATATAAGGGTTCCTTTTTTCCCCACATTTTCCTGGGGAGGTCCCAGGACCCCGCTGTGGACGCGTTTTATGTGGGTTTCTCATCGTCCTGACGAATGAACTCTGTTCCTCCTACAACATACACTGACTGAATATACATGCACTGGCTAGCCTATGATTACCTTTAATTATTAGCTTAACTCAGTGAGCGTGAAAAGTGACTTTAAATTTAAAGGGCATAAGTGGTTGCCGCAAACTTATTTTGAAACAATAACTTAGTCTCACTAATATCCTATTATTTCACTTCAACTATCTTTCATGATATGTTAGAACATAAATATTGCATATTCAAGGTAAACCGCCCAGTTACTCTAGAAGTGATTTGCACAATTCAGTGAGAAACATTGTCACATGATCCACAAGAGCCATTCATGAAATAAGATACCCGGGCGCACTAATTTAAATTGGGGTCTGTACCTCCCCTTCAAATCGAACTATTATTCTTGAAATTTGTTTCTGAAGCATGATATCTCAAAATAAAAAATGACGAGATGCAAGTTTTAGGTCTGAAATGTGTCATTTCCCCATCTGGAAGACACTTCGAACGAACATTTATTTTCCAGCACATCGCTACAGCTACACATCAATTCAACCAATGGTGGCCAGGCGCGTAGCCAGAAATTTGCAAAGGGGAGGGGTGAAACCTGTAGACAAACTATCTAAGCGTAGCGCCACCATAGATTGGCGCGAAACGTACAAGAAAATTTGGCCGAAGCTGGAAATGGCACTTCGATCTCAGGCCTTGTAAGTTGCATCTAAACATTTTTATTTTGAATTACTAGCAATGTCATAAAAGAAATCATTTAAAAAGTACCAAAAATATGCTCAAGGAAGGCCCCTTTGCGCCCCCTTGGCTACGCGCCTGATGGTGGCTCCCCCAGTGGCGTACTAAGAGCACTAGGGAGAAGCTCCAATAGGGCTTTTAGGGCCTTCCTTGGTAAACCTTGTCTTCTAGCAAACCTATAGAATGTGTTGGGTAAGTTTCACCCTATTCAGGAGAATTTTGGTACTTTCCCCCAAACGGAATAATCTCCCGGAATTTTTTTCGGAAGTGTAAATGTCTAAATCACATATCACAGTAACGAATTCAATGTTTTGAAACAATTTACAAGGTATAGAAAGTTCCATTTTGGCAAGCTAGAAGGTATGTTCAGGAAAATATCCTTGTCACCCAATGATGACTTCACCTTAAATCGTGTCAATATTAGCTCACCCCCAACCCCTTCCCCCATGATGATTTTCCTACAATCGCACGTGGTTTCTAACACGTAGTCAACCGATTAAGAAACTAAATGGTCCATATTTCAAAATATCGAACCCACCCATTCAAGAAGTTATACCAGTGAGGTGGTGTTATAGTCTGGTGATACTCTCTTGAGCGTGAGAATAAGTGACTTATCTAAGGAAGTCAAGTATATGCATACTGAAGGTGGTCAAATTTTCCAACTGGTGGATTTTCCGAATACAAATAAACATGGACGATTTTCAGATATTACCATGGAAATCATGAAAAAGGAATATTTAGGTCAGTGGTTCCCAGCCTTTTTCAGCTCACTGCCCCTTTCACCGAATGGCGTTGGGCAAACGCCCCTCCCGTCTATAGCATACTGTTGTCATGAATGAAACGATAATTGTAATAAAATCACATGGTGAAATAAAGGGGAGGCATACACGTACATTGTTTTTACGTACATTTCCGACACAGGGAAGTAAAACAACAGTGCGGGATTCAAAAAGCTGACTCTCTTTTGTGATGGTGAATCACAAAGTTGGGGCTAGGGACAGAGAAACTTTTTGAATTTTACAGATGCCAAAAGGCCCACCGAAGTGTAGACAGTACCCAAAAAGGCTCCTAATGGGACTCAGGGGGCAATATCTCAACTGGGGACCGGGGGCGAAGCCCCAGGAAGCTGTCGGGTGTTACCGGATTGTCGACACAAGAATGAGGCACTGTTAGTCAATTTTGACTGTCTTCCGATTAACTAATCTTTAATAACCTGAAATGATCCCTAGAGATACAGAAATCACCCATAGAGCTATTAACGAAGGTTCCCTTTGATGCTGCAAGGAGATTTTCCTGTGGGTAGGAGGGAAAATGATGGTAGGGTCGCATGGGGTTCTAAAAGACTTATGCCACTCAAGCTGTCCAACTGGCAAAAAATAATGAGAAAGCCGAAATTGGCAAACTGTAAGATTGCACTTTTAATAACATATTAACCTTTTACTTGTGTTTTACTTCATAGTACATTGCAAAAGTTATCTATTATGTTACAGTTATCTGCAATGTTCACGTCTGTCAGTATGTCATGTTGATGGACAGCACAGAAAACCTACATTCAAGGTAAAAGTAACTGGACAATTTTTAGCCATACTAGCCCTTCTCTCACCGCTTTCACCAGGGTGCCTTTAATGGGAATATGAAGGTCCTCGCCGAGAAAATTTTGAAATTAATTACTGTTAGATGCAATTTCATGAAATCTAGCAATAAAGATAATTTACAAACTTTTTTATAGTGCACCTGAGGTGTGAATGTTAGACCTATTCGACTTGTTGACGTCACTTATCTCCTTTTCAAGGGAACGAATTTGACAGCTCAGCTAAGTGAAACCTTTTCAATCTTGAAAGGCCCAGTTTAAAATTAGTATCTCATTTTTTCAAAACGTCCCCCTACCGCCCCCTTAGAGTTCATCCCCCCATGAGTTGCGAAAATGCTCCAGGAGGCGATAACGCCCCCGTTGGGACCACTGGTTTTAAGGAAAGGCTTATAGGGGAATAGTGTAGGGCGCAAATCATTAAAGTGGGTATGACACGGCCAAAGTACGTTTCTCAGTAAATATTCTTTGGGTACAGCTTGAAATGAAGCAAATGTTTTCCCGACTAAACTACGTCTATAAACACAGTAATACGACCTTGTGAATTCCCAGTTACAGGCCAGACTCAGCCATCTGAAATCCAAAAGCGAAAAAAAGTATGTGAGCGCGTCTCAAGATCGTGACGTCATTGGAGGCACGGTTAGTAACACTGTACCAGGCAGCTCACCCATCGTTCTACACATCGAGTCATGTGCATGCTAACGCGTGTTAGCAGGTACATCATTGCAAACACCTGTGCTACGATACTATACAGCAGCGCGCGTGAAAAGTGACCACATTGTGAACTATGCGTCGTTGCGCGGTGATTGCTTACCGTTCACAATAGCAACGTTACTGAACAGCTCACTGAGTAAAGGCGCGCTTGTTATGGACTGTCGATACATGTTCATAGCTGTTCAGTACAGCGCGCCCGGACCGCGTTCTTTTTGCACAAAAACAAAGCTTTTTATTATATGCAGGGAAGCTAAAACACGGGCGCATATGCACCCGAACATATTGGCCAATGATATGCTTCGAAGCCCCCAACATGTTCCGCGCTTTGCGCTCTGTATGTTGGGCGGGTATTGTGATGTAATCCTTTTCATGAAGTTTCTAAGATATGAAACTTTCCCAAAGCGTTGTATTAGTTTCACATCTAGATACGCGTCCTTACTTAGCGCAGTGCGGGGTGCCGCCAATTGCGTCATAAAAGTCAGCTGACCTGTTGCGGCATTTTTCGAGATTGGATTTCTGGACGTTTTTCTTCAAATTCTATTTATGCCGAACTGCGATGGTTTTAATTGTGTTTGAGATGATACTTTTACAATACTGTACCCAATCTTGCAATACACAAAAGTTATTTTGGCCGTGTCATGCCCCCTTTAAATGAGTCAGACGTTTAGAACAAAATGAGGAAATGAGAAAACTACGCCGCAGGCCTGGCGGGAGCGCAAAGGCCTGCTAGTGTGGAACTAGCGACTGAGCCCCTTAAGTTTTTGTTTTTTTTTTGGGGGGGGGGGTGGAGTATTTACAAAATTGTGGGCATTAAATTAAAACATTTAGATATCTACAAATAACACTGAATGCGTACTTAAAACCATAAAAACCGCAATTGTGTCTATTTTTGTTTAAGTAGCATAATTCGAACTCACCGCCTTTCGACTTTTTTTATTATGCAGCGGGTTTGATGTTGGGGAGGACATATAGATGGGATTCAACTGCACTGGGTTATGCCTGATAATTCCACTCACACTGTGTCACGGGAACTAATAATGAAATCATTAGTGCATATAATGGATGCCCGCAAAGCACACCTGCAATGACATTTTAATAGCATTTTAGTCAGAGAGCTGAATATGACTCCCTGTTTTAGTTATTTTTAACTTTAATTTACATTACAAAAGTAATCTGTTACATTAAAACCCCCCCTTATTCCAATAATTTTGAAAATTATTAGGTCTACAATATTTTCATCGGGGAGGGGAAGGGGGAGGGGGGGGGGGGGGAAGCCGCCTTTGTCTCTCGTTAAAATTATAGTTGCCCTTATTCATCTTGTGAAAATCACGCACCCGCTGCTATGACGGTTGCTGACAACTTTTTAGTAAATAAAAGCAGAGAGCGCCATCTTTCAAGAAAACTTTTTTATAAACACCGTGACCCAGCTAAAAAAAGAAACCCATGTCAATAGGCAAAATAAAAATCTGGAAATAATAAAAAAAAATATCAAGGCAAAATAAAACACAAACACAAAACGAGAAGCCCCCCCCCCCGCCCTAAAAATGGAACAGATGTTTTGAAAGCATCTGGGACTGGAGACGAACTGACCGAATCTCCTTGGATCAATTACCGGCTGGATCAGAGGGGTAAGATGTAGTAAACTCATGCACTGGCTCCTGGCCTATTGAAGCCTTTGGAGCCAGTACCCATGCATAGCAGGAGGTCATAGGTATAAGGGCCTACAGTTACCGGAGTGCGTTCGTCTTTGGGTCCATTTAGGAGCTGGCT
Source organism: Holothuria leucospilota (assembly GCA_029531755.1). NCBI lineage: Eukaryota > Metazoa > Echinodermata > Holothuroidea > Aspidochirotida > Holothuriidae > Holothuria > Holothuria leucospilota. Next base: position 26,982,452 of record CM055978.1, read on the forward strand.
TCCAGTGCACAAAGGGCATGGTCCCCTGACTCCGCGACGGAAGGGCCTGTGGGGTAGCCCACCTCTTTTCCCTCTGCACCCCTCTTTCTCTTCTTCTTAGATGTCTCTGCCTTAGAACATTTGTCTGAATTAATGGTTCTTGGTTCAACCACTTCTCCGGGAAAAACTGGGAGCATTTTACACAATAGGCGCCGGCCATTGTAAGGTAAAAAACTGAACGACTATGGCTTCGTACTTGTGTACACAATGACATGATTATTACTATGTTTTGCCTAACAATTTTGATTTGCCCTTGGATTTTTATTTATTTATTTTTTTGTCCATGATTTATTTTTTTGGCTTTGATTTTTCTTATGGTGGTGATGGTGGTGGTGGTGATGGTGGTGGTGGTGGTGGTGGTGGGGGGGGGGACTAATTTATAAAGAGGAAATCTCGAATTTCCATTATCGAAATATCGACTTTCTTCCCCAAATAAGTCGAAATTTCTATTTTATTGAGCAAAAAAGTCGAAACTTGACTTTTTTATTTTCATATTATACCATGAATTCTTTTTGCCCATGAAGTTTTTTGTTCCCACGGTTTTCTTTTTGCCCAATGATTCCTCTTTGCTCGAAACCGTGTTATTTTCGTACAAATGTGATAGTAGTTAATAATTATTGTTATAACCTGAGTTAGACTTTCTGTGGATAAACAAGCTTTGCGTCAGGCTTTAATATTATATGAGCTCAGGCACGTAGCCTGAGAAAAATGCTGAAAAATATAGCATCATCAAGGACACCTAACCATTCGAAATTTTCTCAAAGAGGGGGACACCCCTCCCCCTTATACCCCTTCCCCAGGACGGCGATCAATGCCGTGACCCTCATTTGATACCAAGGCCCGCTAAAAAATTCATCCCAGCTACTTCCCCTGTATGAACTACGAATCACAGTGATATACTGTTTTTTTAAAGACCCTCTAAGCTCACCCCAGACAGTAACAATTCTCCCAACTAACCTAACTTCTAGCCCCGCCTCCAATTTAAATGCAAACAACTAGAACACTTCCAAGACAGAACCACAGTATCCTGCACTGGGTTTCTATTGCTCGAGACAGTATATTGAAAAACAAACTTTGTGTGACTGTGAGCCTTATTAGGTACACAACTGACTGTACAAGTCATCATTACTAACAAGAGTGGTGCTATTATTGTTTGAATGAATGCCAATCAAAGTACAGTCATCAACTGCATTTGGAACTGTGGAGATTATGTCTAAATATATTTTATTTTTTTTGGGGGGGGGGGGGGGAATTGCCAGAGCTTCTTCAGCCTAATTTTCAAGCTGCGTATGCCATGCATATCTAACTTGCATGTACAGCTTAAGGTGGATCAAAAGGAGCCACAGGCCTCTCCCACATTTGTGCTTGCTTAGCGTCGTAAAACAACTGGCCCTTCAAGTTAGTCCTGAACTTCTCATTATATAAGTTATAGTTCAGTTCAGTTCAGCTTAGTTCAGATCAGTTCCGTTCCCTTCCGTCATTTTGTTTGCTTCGCTTTGCTTCATTTCATTTCGTTACACTTAGTTTAGCCTGCTTCAGCCAGGGAGTTGCTAAAAAAATAAAAATAATAACAAAAAAAAAATAATAGTAATAATAATAAAATAGCAACTCCCTGGTTCAGCTTAGCTTTGCAATGGGAGTCACCGACGGTGGGAGTGTACTGTGTCGCAGGGCCGGATCCAAGGGGGTGGGTATTTTCGGCAAAGCAATCATGATTTGTCCATGAAAAAGGTATGATCACCCTGATATCACATAGCGTTGGCTTTATGTTCGGCCAATTACTGTAGCCAACATTGGCCCAACATAACGCCAACGCTATGTGTTATCTGGCAGAAGCCTGAAATGCTAACAGAATACTTAAACCAAATGTTTGCAACTATTAGAACTTTGTATCTGGCAAATCTTTTTCTGAAGCAGCTTTCCATCATGAATTACGCCCCTTCTCATATTCCTGGAACCGGCCTGGTATGTACTTGCAAGCTGGTAGTAATCCATGGTACGGTGTCGTCAATTAGTCTAATATGGGAGCATCAGTGGGAAAAGATCGAACTATTTCTGACAGGCCTGTAGGAGCATGATAGAAAGGGGCTGGCGGCCCCCGGGCCCACTTTAAAAATGCACTCACACTTTTACTTACAGTTTTATCAGTCCATGTTCAGTTAATAATACCCCCCTCCCCCTCCCACGTACACACACTTTCAGTAAAAGTGGCTCTCATTTGACCTACTAATTCACTGGATCGTGAACTTCCCTGTAGGTTTTGTAGATGTTGTCAAACTTTTTCCTATTTTATTTTTATGTAATATCTTCATGATTATTATTATTAGAAAAACTACGTTTGTCGTCAACCGCAATCACGGGGTATCGTTTGTTCTGATAAAGAGTAGCACCGATTGACAATACGTAGTGGTCTTTTATTGAGCGGTTGGACTTCCGCTTGGAGTTATGTGTCATAACTTGAGAATAAACACAAACCCCATCTTATCTGTCGCGAATAAGTGACTAACTTGACAGAATGTATTTACAAGGGAGTTTTAAATTAAGTTTAAGTAATTTTGCACAATTAATCTGCAGAATTCATCTTAAATTTATATTTTAATCAATATGAAGGCATTTTAATATTTTTATGTTCATTAATAAGTTGAAATTGATGGAAAATATATTTAGTGTGGTTTTGCTTCTCGCAATATTTTTCGGCCCGGAAGTGATAGTTGTCGGGATTGAATATAATGCAAACAGTGTGTCATGGATTCGGGTTACAAGTACGTACGTTTGTATGCACCAATACGTTGAGATACCACTAAAGTTCGATCGACCGAAAACGGAACACTGCATGAATCACTCCGAAGAAAGACGCAGCTGGGATTATAGTTAATAGTTAATGCTTTGCATGTTGTTAATGTTCCGTCTGTCTTGCAAGAATCGAAGAAAACATTACGTTGAAATTTGTTCGTTCCATTATTGTTGAGTATCTTGGCAAACTTGTAAGTGTCACTGTCAGTATTGCCTAACTGCACATTTAACGATCGGTTTACTAGGCTAAGTTTGCGCTGCTACAGTTAAGCATAGCTACAAATAGGCCTAGGCCTGAGGCCTCCTACACAGGCTACAGTGATCGTATCGTAACGGTAGATAGGAAGGTATCCAGTCAAAACGTCCCCAGACCATAACGTCCCCGCATTTTCGCTACCAAAACGTCCCCGCTTTTTACCAAGACGTCCCCGTACTATTATTATATAGGCCTATAGGAAGTTAAAACGTCCCTGCCATAGAGACTTTGAACATGATTTTAGTGTGTCATGGATTCGGGTTACAAGTACGTACGTTTGTATGCACCAATACGTTGAGATACCACCAAAGTTCGATCGACTGAAAACGGAACACTGCATGAATCACTCCGAAGAAAGACGCAGCTGGGATTATAGTTAATAGTTAATGCTTTGCATGTTGTTAATGTTCCGTCTGTCTTGCAAGAATCGAAGAAAACATTACGTTGAAATTTGTTCGTTCCATCATTGTTGAGTATCTTGGCAAACTTGTAAGTGTCACTGTCGGTATTGCCTAACTGCACATTTAACGATCGGTTTACTAGGTTAAGTTTGCGCTGCTACAGTTAAGCCTAGCTACAAATAGGCCTAGGCCTGAGGTCTCCTACACAGGTTACAGTGATCGTATCGTAAGGGTAGATAGGAAGGTATCCAGTCAAAACGTCCCCAGACCATAACGTCCCCGCATTTTCGCTACCAAAACGTCCCCGCTTTTTACCAAGACGTCCCCGTACTATTATTATATAGGCCTATAGGAAGTTAAAACGTCCCCGCCATAGAGACTTTGAACATGATTTTAGGAATCCACATTAAAACTGTCGGTTGGAAACTTGAAGAAAACTTGAGACATGTTAAAAAAAACATGAGTGTATGAGGATCGATTACGATAAAGTTAGGCAGGCCTAAGCCTAAGATAACGTTAGAACTTAGGCCTACTAACGTTAGAACTGAGATTTAACTGAGATGCTATCCGACTAATGTTAGGCCTAGGCCTAACTGTTAGTTTTACAAAAGACGAACGTAGAATGATAACTTATTAGGCCTACCACAAACACTTGGGAATTTAACATAAAAGGTTAAATTTTCCAGAAAATTTCCATTTCATTCCAATAACTGTACTTCACAAAATTATTTGAACTTCAGAGTAGGCATACTGTAAGGGAAGATAAAGGCTACCAAATCTGAGGACGTTTTTGCACGGGGACGTTTTGACCAATAGCGGGGACGTTTTGGTACAGGGACGTTTTGGTCAGGGGACGTTTTGACTGGTAAGCGATAGGAATACCGAAGACATCCAGTTAATAATAATAGGCCTAACGTTAACATCCTCTAGGCTAGGCCTAAGTTTAGGCCTAGGTATAGGTAGGCCTTGGTCGTTGTTCTTCAGTCACTTTATGACATTAGGCTATGTTTTCAAAAGATGTCACTCAGCCGTTGTATAGGGCCTACAAATTACATAGCAGGCTACCTAGGCACACTGTAAAGACTAAAGAATAATACTAGGCCTAGCCCAGACACGAAAAAAAAAATAGACAGCTCCTTTCCATACAAATAATAGTGACTTTATGCGCTAACATAAAGCCTTACAAGTGTTTTCATTTGGACTCATGCCCCCTGTGGGCTGGGGGTTGTAGAATATGCCCACGGTATTCCCCGCCTGTCGTATTAAAGAGGCGACTTAAGGGGAGGACTTGAAACGAATTTATCAAGTTGACACTGTGTAACACATTTGTGTTGGTGTTCGTTCGTTAAATATTATCTAACTAACGAACATTTGGACTCATTGAACAAGTTTGCCATTGGTGTACAAAGCCTAAGGGCTGTGCATTTCCAGTCAATTCACTATCCGTTTAGGCTTAACCTTTTTTTGTTATCCGAATGTTGACCGTTAACAGAAAATGAAATCAAGACATGGTTTATCAACAAAATCAAATTTTGGGAGAGCCCCATCGCTAGTAATACGAAAGTTTATACTCTCAGAACAGCACTGCGAGTGCTGTGCTCAGATTTATTTGTAAAGTTCTGACGATTAGTCCATTTATAAGCAGAAGCAAATCACATGTTTATTCAAATTTTTGACAATTGTGTGTACTTATTAACTGTAGTGATTATTGGTTTTGAGATCTTTGCAGTATAACATAGCACCATAAGATAAGAAACCATGCAAGTCAATGGCATTTTTGCAGTACTAGACTCACTTCACTGGCAACAGCAATAGAGTATTACACAGATCTAGATCATGTGTATGTAGCGTTTAGTATAATGTACGAGTTGGGAAATTGGATTTTGCTGTACCATGTAGTACCAGAGATCAAGTCCACAGATTTTTGCGTAGGGATACAAAGTTTTCAAGGGACTGTTATCGTGCACAATTTATCGCCATATTGTCCAACCTTTTCAGTCCCAGTTAAGGAGAATAACTTCAGAAAGAAGTTACTATTTCCTACAAAAGAAATTCCCTTTGACCCATTTCCCAACTTGCTTATTAAAAACTATGTACTGACAACTGTACTACTTTGTACCTTGTGATGTTGCTGCAGTTCGTATGTAATATCCAGATTGGAAAGTTTGCCGTGCGCGGGGGATTTATCCCCAGTGCAAAAATATGAATGTCGTCAGTGCCAGCTGCGCAAATTTAACAACTGACAACTGCAGCCGTGCAAACTTACTGGCAGCAACCACACAAGTTTGGTAACATGTTTGTAATTCAACCGCACTTACAGTTACCTCACCCGAAAGTATTGAAACCGTACCGTATGTTGTAGGGCTGTCACGTTTAAACGTTTAAACGGTTAAACGATCGATCGGCCGTTTAAACGGTGCCTAATTCAGCTAAACGTTTAAATGGTTTTCCTTTTAAAATACAACAAAAGTTTTAGCATTTTTCTTCCCCAGTGTTTTCTTTGATATCTCTCATTTAACAACAATGTTTATTTGCAAATTCAATGACCGAATAAAGCTTCAAAAATAAACTGTCCGTGTCTCTCCATTCTTAGTATATAATCCTGTGATTGAATTGACTCCCACCTACTCACAGTAAGCCTTCCCCTAACAATACGCAGTGCCCGCATCCGCGTTCGAAGCAGTAGCCCAAATCTGCTTATTGGGACGCGTACACAATATCGGCTTAACCGCAATTCACTCTCTCCCAGTTTACATCGTATTTGTAGCTCACAGAACGAACGTTAAAACAGGCTTACTTAAAAACCCGAAAATTGCCGCGCAGTATTTCAGTGCAGAAACATAAGCATTTACACCATCCTACCATGCATTACGTATACATAAACAGACAGTGTAGGTCGCACACGTTTGTTTTGAGTGTTTCATATATCAGTACATAATTCATGCATGCACTATATATCCATACGTAAATATCTGTTTGAGGTTGCTAGTGCCTTGCGGCCAGCTAGCTAGCTGTGTGCAAATCAATGGAGCTAGTACGTAGGATGAGAGAAGTCTATCGTTAACTTTCGTTCATTGGGGTAACGTTCCAGACATCGTTTTTTTTAAATCATAAAAGTAAAAGGCACACGTTTGTTTTACACAAATTAACATGCATGATAAACATAAAAGTACCTATCGTAAACTACTGCAAACGACGATGTAACAACTGGTAATTTAGCGGTACAAGCATGCAGCGATCGGAAACGTTGTAATTTTCCATGCCATGCCCAATGTTGTGATGTATGTCAACTTTTGTACAGAGCAGGTGCGTAGCCTAAGTGTTACTGTTTGCATACAATAACGGACCTACAATATACACGTGCTTTAACTCGACTTTTTTCTTGCGTGTCACTTGAATTTATGCATTTGTACAGTGCACGGATATGACCTCATATTATGTACATCGGTGTTTGCGTACATTTTGGCCTGATATCAAACGTATGGGGCCCTGTATCAAACTTACGATCATTGACTGTGAATTTAATGCTTGGTTTCGTTCATTGGCAAATTTGGGTGAATTAAAAAGAAATAGCTGAAATGATCGCTGGATTTTTATGTACAGATTTTAAAAGCTTGTGCATACTGGGAGTATCGTAGTGCACGATCAATGAGGCCGTTAATGCATTACAGTGTTGGTTCACAATGTAGACACCGTTTAAACGGTAAACGAACGTTTATTCTGACCGTTTAAACGTTTAGGAAATTAAACGGAAACTGACAGCCCTAGTATGTTGTATGTAATACAAGTCTGGGCCCGTCTTTGCAGTAAATTCTTGCATAGATAATTACCACAAGGATCGCACATTAACTTGCACTCAGAAACTGTACTGTGTGACACAATTACACAAACTCAATGGGGAAATTCCATTGACTGAACTACATGCTTGCGAGATTTTTTACACACAAAACTTGCATTGAACGTGTCGCGAGTTGTGATTGGCTGGTTAAACATTGAGCCAATCAGGATGTTTTTTATTAATGATGTGGCCGGGTCTAAGCCCTTGTTCTTCTTTGAAGTATTTTCAACTCACAGAACATTGGCAAACATCGGCAAGTGCAATTTGCTGTATTTCGCCGATCTGATGTTTTACCGATAGTCCCAAACATCTCTTTACTCTCATATGATATTGTGTATTGAACTGTACAATGCAAATATTAAAGGTGGTTTGTGCAAAGCACATGGCCGCGCCAGTTCGTTGAACAAGCTCAACCAGCCATGCTAATTTATGTTAGAAAATGACATGATATTCATGATGTTTAATATTGGAATATTCCATTTATATGTAATTTTTGGGGTGAATAAGTAAATTGAAACTTTTCCAGATATTCTATTAACGATGAAAAATTATGGCAAATGTAGAGTTGTCACTTGTTAAAATTTTTAGTCAGCTTAAAAAGGTGATACTTATTTAAAAATATTTTAGTTGCATTGTACAGGGCTGCATAATTAAGCTCGGAACTAAATACAAGGTTTCCCCTGGCATTCTTTTTTTGAGGTGGCCACCTCACAGTTTTTGGCCACCACCTCACAGAAATTTGCTATACTTGCCACCTCTACTGTACTGGCTATGGAAGTATTGATAGTTCTCACTCACTGATGGTGCCAGAACTGGCATCATATTACCCCATGGACTCAAGAATTAACAAGGGAGTCCCAATTACTGTACCTGTGTGAGCTTACAGGTATGTCTAAAATAGAGAGCCCACTCAACACTGCACACAATCTGATCGGTCTAATCAGAAATGCCCAACCAGTCGATTGTAGTCTACTTATAGGGTGGGGACTGATCACAAGTCGACTGGGAGGGGTTGTAGGAAACAATGAAAAACAAAGTTTTTCTATGTGTAGCTGTATTTTGTAGATCTTGGGAGGGTAGCTACATGAAAAGTACATCTTGGGTTAAAAAATGTTGGGCACCCCTGGTCTAAATAATAACATGTATGCAAAAATTATAATAATACACTGTGAATGGCTAGATCAGACATGAGTTCAGGCAGTACTGAGCACACCTGACATGTGCGTATTTCTATGCATTCTATCTCAATTTAACAATAATAGCTCTATAATGATGTCAACCTGATGCTGGCATGAAGCCAGTATCAACTAGTGACATTGTCAGATGATTATACTCTTGACCTGACCTTCATCTTAGAATGCAAAATAACATACAACACAGTACGATTTGTTAGTATGAGAATACATCATAGAGAATAAAAATATTGAAGTCTGAGAAAGCCTGAAAATAAAGTGCCAATACCTTGAAGTTGACATGATTTCACCCTGTAATTGTAATTTGTTGTTGTGGGAGGGGGGAGCTGCATCCCTGACCCCTGCATTATACATACCTGTGATTTGAACAGTCAAGAGTAAATAATATACTGTGATAACAGAGTGCAAATTTTCTTCTGGTAGATTCCGGGCCCGGGGTGAGCACGGGTACCATGTTAAGCCCAACATAAGGACAGAGACAAAAATAGTAAATGCAATTAGTGAAGAAAGGCTACAAAGTTTACTGTACGATTAAACATGCCATGTTTTTTTTTTTTTAAATAGAAATGTTTCTGTACTCACTTTTCTCTAAACTTGTTCATGTTTTGTTTCTTTGAGAAATACAGAATCCTGCCAGGATGGATCTTTTTCTTCTGGTGACAGCAATATTATCTCTATGTGCTTCCAGCTCAGCTCAAAATTTAGGTAAATATGAAAATTTCTTTTGTTGATATTATTTCTGTAACACAGTAGTGGACTTGTTTCTTTATCACAGTAGGCCTGTGTAGTCAATTACGGGGTCTGGTGGTATACCCATATACTCCGATGTAAATAACATGGGTGCAGTCACAGATATTATGGGCTTACCCATGTTGGCACTTTGCTGAGCGATATTCTCAATGATGAATTGATGGCTAATGCCTTTGTGTAAGTAAGTACACTTCTGTGAAATAAAGTATCTAAATTGTGTGATAATAACACAATAATTACACATATGATATAGATTGCAAATTGCTTAAGTCGCATGCGCAGACAGTACTGAAATACTTAATATTATCAGTATTAATAGAGTGCTATATAATATTATACTGCCAGACCCTAGTCAACATGTGTTGGTGTGAGATATGGGCTTGTTTAGATACTTCAAATTTTTATTTAATTCCTTTTTTCAGATCTTGAGATATTTGTACATGAGCAGCTTAAGTTATCTCATATTTGTACCAAAAGGGAACATGGGGCAAGAATACGTGATTTCATAGCCTCACAATTTTAACCAATGTTCATCAAATTTTCTACTCTAAATTCAATGCATTTATACTGTACCATGAATGTATCATGGTCATTTAAATGTAGTAAACTTCACATATACTTCTACACCCTGTTGGCAAACTAGGCTAACTAGACTAGCAAGTAGCTATCCCAAGTTACCCAGTGCAGAGTAAGGGTTGAAATGGGAAGAAAAAATAGTATGTTCAGTGGTCATCAGTGTGAAGCTGTGACCTCAAGCCAGCTTTCTGCAAGTTTGTGTTTGGAAGAAAATGTTCCTGAGCTTCATTTCCTAATATTACGTGGACAATGTCACTCTGTCTCTGAAAAAAAATTTGGTTATAATGCAAAGATAAAATTATTTTTTATGGTATAGAAATGCATTTGGGTTTGGATTTCTCTTTTAAGTTAAACAGTGTACATGTGTTGTGGAGTGTGAGTAACAGAGTGAGGAATATCTTTTTCTGAAAGTGTTACGTGGTATAAACTACTGTATACTGTACATGTCACTCTAATCAGTTCGTGGCATCTTGGGGAAGTTACTGATAAATTGCCGTTCAAATTGTGTGTGCAATTAATTGGTAATAGCTCCTTACCCCACTTTGCAGTTAAATAATGATTTAAAAAAAAAACAAACAAAAAAAAAAAAACTGCCTTTCAAACTCTACTTTGTTCAGATGGCAGTATGGACTTTTTGCTTGTACAAGGTAAGCTGGGTGGGTGAGTTGATGATTTGTTGGGCTCAAGAGAGAAACTTCTCTGTTGCTAGGCTTTCAGTTTGATGTGCTGTTTGAGTTTTTGCAGATTTTGTTTTAGAGGATTTTAATTTACCAACTTTAACACAAACTTTACTAATGGTGTACTGTTTGTGCAGCATGACCTGTTGTGGAAGTCTTTACTAGTGAAAACAAAGAACTAATTTTTGAATTTTATGTTTAAAGTCTTTCTATCTTTCGTACGTATGTGCTCATGGCAGATTCTACATCTTGTGCAAATGCTGAGATGTGGAAGATGGGGCCTGAAACTGTACCTCTAAAGGCTCCAGAGATGCTCCCCAAATCTGTTCACCCTTCTATGATTGTTATGAAAATTCCTCAGTTTGAAGTATATTATTCTTTAATGTAGATAGTTGCATTGTTGTCATCTTGCAAAGGCATGATTGGTTTTGCCAACTTTTCTCTTCTTAATGTTGTTTTTATTGACATACATTTTATGTGTTTCCATGTTTTGTGCACATTGCTATGTTGGAGAGCTTGTATTGTGTTGTCTCCATAATGCACACAGTACAGTACTTTACAAACACCACCCCATGACTGCCATGGAGGGGGCAGTCAGTTAATACTGTACATGCATGTAGTGTTCCTTGCTGGCTTAAATCTCCAAAATGAGCTCTTTTTGCATAGCTCTTGCAAGATGTGGTCAGGATTTTACAGGGACCTATTTGTTTATATACAGAACTTTTTCTTCATTTGAGGAAACTTGCTGAAGTTTTTCATGCGAGCTGTTGCATCAATTCTCTGCAGGAGTTTGGTTTTTATGTTTGAATGAAAATGAACTGCACACATTGCACTTCTCTTTGTGAAAAGTATGCTGTAGCATTTTATTTTCTTTAACAAGGAATGACAAGTAAGCACTGGTATGCATGGTGAATGACATGCAGAGGTGTTGTCCTAATTTTACATGGTTTTCATGCTTAATGTGATGTTGTTTCTGGAAAGTGTAGTGGAAAGAAACCGTTCAGTACTTACAAAACTTCTTTCAACTATGAGAAAATTGTAATGGTTGTAAACTACTGTACTGTAAAGGTGGTGTGAATGTGTGTCTGTATGTGTGTATGGTGTCTCACCTTGCAAACAAGCTTACAGCATACGACACCAGGTGGGTACAACTCTAGGTATTGTACAGTAGGCAGACCTACAAATCTTAGAAATTGTGCTGTGTTACTTTGCTGAACAAGTTTCATGCATGGTAGTTTCAAAAGAGGTTACACATTTGGATTTCTTGTTTGTGTCCAGAGGTTTGCTAATTTTACCTGGTTTGAAACCAGTTCAAAACATATTTTTGTTTAGAAGTTAGTCACTGACATTGTCAATCCAGTCTTTGTGTTTTGCTTCCAGAGATGCCACATTTTCTGTCTCTGAGGTTTACTTGAATTTTACAAGTTCTTGCATTTATTATTGCATTGGAGTTCTAGAGTATTTCAGTGTTAATCAGGTGTCTGTCAGGAGGGTTCTAAGATTTGGGTCTGAGTCTGATCAGTTGTACAGTAGCTCCTAGATTTTTGGCATTTTCTAAGGTTATTTTTCATCCTCCTGGAGCACAGCAAATATTTTGAAAAATTGACCTGAAAATTATTGGGAAAAGGCGAACTGCCTCTTCTAGTCCCCCATACCAGTTCAAATGGCCCTTTGCCAAGCTATAGTGTACACTGGCAATGTCATGTAGTAGCATAGCCAGAAAAATTTGTGTGTGGGGGGGGGGGGAGGTTCCTGTGGAGACCACCATTTCATGGGGAGCTTCAAATGTGGAATTACCTTATTCTTCTATACATTTTTTTCACCATTGGATTTTCCATTGGGGTTGTCTGGGGGGGGGGGCAAGAGACTTATGGGAGATCACACCCCAAGTCTCCCCCTGCTTACATGTAGGTGGGTGATTCCGTAAATAGGGGGGTCAACTTGTGACATTTGGGTAAAATTTCCAATTCCATAATTAAAAATCTAACTAGAAATTTTTTCTTTTCATATTATGTTTGGGAACAGGAAAAGTGCAAATCATGTGAAAAGTTTGAAAAGAGTTCTTCGTAACAATAGTTACCGCTCAAAATAGGCTCGTTTTTCCCAGTGTAAACGGGACACCAAACACAGAATTTCTATATAATACTACTTTAGTCCTCTAAAAAAAGGTGTGCAACCTTTTAGATGGTATGTTTTATGATCTTCTATGAAATGGAAATGCATAAAATGGGGATATTGGGTTGAGCGTGTGGAAAATGTACTCCTTAAAAGCGGGACACCATTTGGTGTCCCGCGGTGTCCCAATTTACTAAGTGAAACTTTCTTCTCAAAACTTAACTATACACATCTGTGTGAATGGAGCAAACTTGGCATTTTTTTTACTAACTTTACATAGTACTTGGAAATACATCAGGATACTTTAAATTATTTCAAGTAAAATTGTAGTAAAATGACAAATTAAAAATTTGCAGTGGGACACCAAAATTTTACACTGGTTTTACACTGGGAATTTGTACTCTATTCACAGTGTTATTCCATCTTGCACATACAGAATTAGTAGAGATGTATATATTCCAAAGTACTACACAGTTGCTTCCTAAAAATACATCTTTGAACTTATTTAAGATTTTGGGGTTTTATACAGATCATTATATTAACAGAAAATGCTTCACTAAATTTGTAAATGTCACGCTCTTGGTGTCCCATTTACATTGGGGATAAAATCAGTTTTTGGCATATAATATCATCACCAGTTATTGATATGTTTAGTTCTTTGTAGGATATATGAGGCACCACTAAAGCTTGTGACTGAGACTGTCTCCCTCTACTTCAATGCTTTAATGCACTGCCAATTTGAAGATGAAATATATCACTTAGTAAAGTGGGACACCAAATCTATTGACTCCCTTATTTACGGAATCACCCAGCTACTCCACTGATGCCATGTCAAGTGGTAAAGTGTACTTCAAAATAGTTTGGTGACAGATGTACTGTGGTCAAGGTTGTAGCCAATGTGAGGGTTTTGGGCTTCAAACCCCCGCCCCCCAATGACTCAAGTAAGAAAAAAAAAGAATGTGCAGAAATTTAACATCACCTTACTGGGGCTTTGACCTCTGGTCCTCCACTTGGGCATTGTCCTTGAAACGCATCACAGGTTGTGAGGTGAGTCCCCAGGGAGTCTGGGACCCACACTCATAGGAAGGGTTTGCAGTTCTGCTTACTTGGTGTTATTCAATTAGTATGGACCAGGTCTGAAATCCCCTCCAGGACATACACCTGACTGTGTGTGTCTGACAGTAGTATTGCATGGTGTGACAGTGAAATTAGTTCACTACGTCACAAGGGCAAGATGCGTCATTGAACTAGTGATAGCAATCTTTGCTGACAAATTTTTGTTTCCAAAAGGAAATACCCAACAAGAATGAAAGATTGTGGAAGGCAAAGTCACAGATGTTCAAGGTCAAGAAACAGGACTTCACGAATTGCTATCATTTTCAACAACTGTCCATTGGTTTCGTAAATGGCCTTAGCTCAGTTTGTTCTGTAATACTAAATGCTGGTAAACTAGTACACTTACAATAGGCTTGTGGTTAGAAAGTTCTGAAAACAGTTCCTTTCTTATTGGGTGTGATACATGCATTTGATGAAGCATGATAAAACATGATTGGAGTTAATTTTACAGTTTCACAACCATCATTCCATGGTGGATAAATTGCCAAAAAATGTTTTGTGTACATTTTGCTGTGCTGTGTAACAGGTACAGTACTGTGCTGAACTGTACTGTGTTGAACTGTACTGCACTGTTCATCTAAACGTGCTAAATGAATTTGACTAACCATAGGCATAGGAACCGGGGGGTGGGGGTGGGTGGGGGTAGCATACTTCTGGTAGACCACGTTCCTCCCCCCACCCATCAATTGAAGGATGAAACCCCTTAGTTTGTTCCTTCTGTAAAAATTGTGAAAATGTTGCAGTAATTTTCGGTAAAATTTGCCTAACATTTTGCACCACATTGCTTCTAAGGACCCTCAAATATTCAAAAATTTTCCAAAGCAGACTAGGGCACTCCCTCCCCTAATGTGTAGGCCCTCTTCCAGGACGGTGGTCCGAAACAACAATCAGCCCTCATTTGAATATATCTTCCTACACCTGTGTGACTAACATAATTACACACTGTGTATGACATCTTGTGCCGATAATATTTATGGATTATTAATGGAATAAGCATTCATCCATGGTACAATTACACCATAGTTGTATATAATTCATTCAGCATTTTGACACTGTATGATATTTACAACAGGGGGCATTGGAAAACAAATGAAACGAACTGAAAGTAGCACTGAACTTTGCCCCCCATCCTGCACTTCGGTATGGCTGTGGCTGTTATCCTAAATAACACTGTAGCCATGTATGCACAGTAGGCTGTGTTTCCAAAAATCAGTATTAAATTTGCACAACACATGTATACTGTATGGCTCCCATTGGCTGACTTAAATACTAGATTGTAAAGTTGAATTTCAGAAGGAACCACCACTTTTATACTGTAGAGTACATGCAGGGTTTCCGTCAAGGGGGGGACAGGGGGGGATTTGTCCCCCCCTTCCCAGAAGAAGGTGGGTAAAATCCCCCCTAAATTTCCATATAAATATAAAAAAATTGTCAATATTTTGGTTTCTTACTTAAGAAAAAGACACTTTTGCAACAATGTTTGAACTAACATAAATAAATTGCCTTTAAAACCCTTTAAATTGCACCAAATAGGGGCCTTGAAGCAAGCTTTTCTCCCCCTGAACCCACTTGTAACTTTGGCCTAGGTCATTATTAAGTTGGACTCAGGGTTTAGCCGTAATAAATCCCCCCCTTTTTTGAGTTTCTGGCGGAATCCCTGACATGCATATTAAGCAAACAAGCCACCACAGACTTGACTGGTGGCAAATGTTTGCCTTCATAACTACCTTTCATTGTTTGCATAGTTTGAATAAGTTACAATAATAGAGGTTTGTGTGGTATATATATACTGTAGGCTTACAGTACCTAAGTCCTAATAGCACACATTATAGTAAGTCCCATGGTATGTGACAACAGACAGAAGCTTTCACAAAGTTTGATTTTCAAATGAATCACCTTTATGGAATTTTGAAATAATAAACAGCTTGTTGTTTTAAATGAATGATTAGTAACATAGTATATGTTTAAAGGGGAAATCTTAGGGGCATCTTTCTTCAGATCACTGCTTTTGAAATAGTTCTTCTGTCATCATGATGTGAGGCTCAGACTTCCTACATGAAGATGGGCAATGGCTATTCACAGCAGTGATTGCTAAAACATGGTGGGGACTTGGAAGGGAAGTTTTGAAAGGTGTATTTTTAGTCTGACTGATGGATCTTGGGTTAAAGGTTTCAGTCATACTGTAATATCATAAAAATGTCTTGAAATGTGAAGCTCTTATTATCACAAATGATTTTATGTAAGTTGTGTTCATGAATGTGAATGTGACCATGTGAATGGTTTGATCTGTTTGTCTGCATGTAAGTCTCCAGTGTATAGTTAATAACAGAAGAAATCAGCTTTTAGCCTTCAGTGTTGCAAAGACATAGGCATGACATCGATAGTCTCTGTGATTTATATGTTGTAATCTGATCTGTTTATGGGATGTGATGTTGGTATGAAAACATGAAAACTGCTGTTGGTAGGAGGTTGTCGAACGACATTCTCAACTTATGATGTAATTGTTTAAGTCTTCATTCATGGTATATGTAATTCCTTGCTAGGATATAGTGTATTACTGCACACAGATTGCAAACTCATGACCAACTAAAGGTTCTGCACAGCTGTAGCATTGGTGACTTGAATGTAATATTGAGCATCACTTGTTCCAAATTGCATTTCTTAAGTTATTTGAAATGAATCCAAACCTGTAATTTGACTTTATCTGTTTTTGCTTTTGTGATATCATACTTTGCTAACATTTTGGAGTAAAATAAATGTAGGCCCACTGGCCCAGACTGTACTTATTAAATTAGTAACAATTTTATATTCAGTGTATGCTGTACTGTACTACTGTGCTGTTTGTGTGTCTCACTTCAAGTTGGTTTCAACAAGGAAGCTGAATTGTAACATTACAAGATGACCATGATACAGTAATGTATAAAAGTTTTTATTGACCATAATTCATTTGTAAGTATTATAATGCTTTTAATGTGTTAATCCATATACAGTAGATTCGGGAGTAATGTGAAACTACTGTACTTGGTGAGACAGAAAGCAGTAATGATAAAATGCTATTCAGTGTAGAGGGGTTTCACCTACAGTACGTCACAAGATCACGCGTCTCTGGTTTTGAAGGGCAAGCATCCATGGTGTCACAATAGTTGCTATGGTTATGCCATGCACGTGTGCTGTAATACGCTCACTGTGTGTTTTGCCCTTCAGTGCCTGGAAATCCCACTCGCAGGATGTTACATGAAATCCCTCTACAGGGATTGAAAGTGTGCAGAGGTCCCTGTCAGTACAGTACACTATTGTTCAGTACATGTAGTAAATTACAGTACAGTTCAGTACAGGGTAGAGTATTGCATTGCAGCACAACAGTGTATTATTTAGTATAGTATACTCAATACAGTAAAGCACAGTATAGTATTACAGGACTTTATAACAGCATGCACAGTACATCTGCTGTAGTCTTGTTGTAGCCATTAGGGTGTAGACGAGTAAAACACAAGTTCTGCAACAGGTGCAATGGTAAAAGTACTACAGTAGTTCTACCTTTGACAGTCAATCTGACATTGTCAGTCTCAATTATCACATTAGCATTACAATGCACTTTCCTTCTGGTCCTGAAAGACGCAGACATAATGAAGAAAGGATGTTATAATGTTTCCTGTGTTATTGACCTATATCTTGATTCTTGAAGCAGGTTTGGTTTGTAAAATCTGGAGATGTTGAAAGGAAGAATATTGTGTTTAGTTCATCATTATTGTACATGATATATTTTAATGTAGAAAACTTTATAAAAGGAGAAATGGTAGAAAGAGGCAGCGAAGGGGCAGCAACATCTAGGAGCTGTGAGTTTTGTTATTAAACTATGTAGATTGTTGTTTAGGAGGAATATTTTATTCTTTTCACTCTAGCAATTGATGTTCAGGATCTTTTTCTGGAAGAGAAGGGGAATGGGGATTGGGGAGGAAGGGGGTAGTGGAGAAATGGGATGGAAGAGACATTTTGGATGTTTCTATACAAGTATGTCATAAGAATGTTTTATCTTGTAAGTGTTAACTCTCTTCCCAAGCACACCCCTTTCTTGTAATATTTTTTTTGCCTGTCTGCAATGTATTGCAGATGGGTACAGTAGCATGTACAGTAATTAACCACATCATAGGAATATACTTCAGGGGTTTTGATGTTCATTTGACAGCACAAAATTTCAGTGCTATTTAGTGTACTGTACACTATTTGTCCTTCTGAATCTTCAATCATTAGGAGGTTATATGGTCACTATATTCCTAGTTTAATGTGTTGTCTAATGTGTAAAAGTGAAGCACAGTTTTCAGTTTGGAAAAATGCACACATGCAATAGGTCTACTGTAACCATGCACATATAGTATACCTGCCTTTTTTATGTAAAAAGCATTAAAAAACATGGAAAATAGTTGCTGTTCCCATCAGTTTCCATTATATATTGACCATTTAACAAGATACATACCTCATGAATAAACATGGTAACCTATGCAAATTTGTGATGTGGAAAGAGGGACTTATGAGATGTGCCTTATGTTGTCCTTTGTTTAACGTTCATTCTAAGGACAGTTAAATATGTTGGCATGCCCTGAGGGGCTTATTTTGGAAGTACTATTGACTACTTTGAAAATATCTACATTCAAGGTATAGGCACTAAACTACTGTAGAAAGTAGCTTGTAACTTTGTAAGTAATATCAGAGAATTTACAAAGGATTAACAAAAGGAATACACAATTACACATTACAATTTTTAGATAGCTAATAGTAAATTTCAGAATGGTCAAACTTTGTAGAGGTATACCTTGAGAATGGTAAAATATATTTCAAATAATGTCAATGGTTTTTTTCATACGGGGATCTATTATTGTTGTGTAAACCTGTTGTTTTAGTTACATGTCCACATACAGTAACACATACTCTGCAAACTGTAAGTACTGTCAATTGTTTGGACTTAAAGGTACTGTAATTGGTTTACAGCCTTTTTGATATACCATGGAGCTTTTGTGGCAACTCCCTGGATAAACTTCCCAAATTTTGTTGATCATAAAGAAAGTTACTAATACTACATGCAGTATGTAAAGGTTTGCAGTCTGTCTTGTTGAGCTCTGTTTACTTGGGTGTGCTCTATTGGAGTCTTTATTTTATATATGAATAATTACTTACTGTATCAGATGCAATAGCAATAATTTGTATGTTTTCTACAACCTCACTTTGCACAGAAGATTTGTTCACACAAGGCAACAAATGTAAGTAACCTGCAATGTCAGTATATTGGATTCCTTGTTGCCATGGTAACAACCTGACCTTTCAATGTTCCCATCAATAACCCATGTAATCCCCTCCTTTTGATTTCACCCTCTATTTGCTTTTCTTTTATAAAAAATTAAAACATGAATTAATTGTTCTTTCCATGTATATGAATCACAGAAAGTTTAATTTTCCTTGGCAGTTTTCCTTGTGACTTAAAAATATGGCTGGATCGTAAATTGATAATGTTCTTAATGTTCCCTAAACTAATTTTACTCCTTTAGTCTTTTGTAATATTTATGTACAGTATTTGAATACCTGAGCATGGAAGAATGTCTGCAAAGACCAGCATAATGCATGAGAAGGCTGAAATTGTGTTACTGTATTAAGCAAAGCTACTTGGTATGTAGTAATGTTCAGTTAACTGTTGAGGTGTGTATTTCATTGAATGGGTTATGACTTCACAGTGTACAGTAGGTGTTGAATGGTTAATTAGATTGTCATGAACCAGGTTGTTTAAATTGTGATTTATATGTCTTTTTTGTTATCCTGATATTATGCATGACTTTCATGTTTTAGAACAAAAAGAAAGGGAAGCGTAAACATATTTCATGTCTTACAGTATGTCAAAATTGCTACTTCATTAAAAAGTGAGTACTTCAAAGAGACGATTTGCCATCAGACCCTTAGGGCTAATGATTTTGCAGAAAAACCGGGAAAAAAACAGAATTTACTTTTTTTTTTCTTCACAGAATTTTATGGAATTTAGCAAAAATTATCAGGATAAAAATACTTGTAAATTTTTGATGCAGAACAGAGTTATTTTCCTTCAAAACTATGTCAAATGAATGCCTGCATATACCAAAGACATACACAGACATTTAAGCACCTAAAATGGTGGCAAATTTACCTTAAAATCATCAAAACACCTTGAAGTTATGATCAGACAACAAGCAGAACATTTACCAAAATCTGCAAAATTTTGCCTGTATAGACTCCAAATTGCCTATGCTATAGTGTGTTAGGCTGGGTCACTTGTGTGTTATAAGTGTTTGCTGCCTTCACGATCGTGTAAGCAGACAAGTTTAGGACTTGTTTTCAACATTATTACTCCAAAATCCGAAAATCACGGAAAAGGGTTTTGCTTGAAACGGAATTTTGCGGAATTTGGAAAGTTAAAATGGAATTTAAGGATTTGAGCAGTGGAAAATCATTGGCCCTAGACCCTACATCAAGAAATGGATATCATTTTCTCCCTCTATGGATATTTAGAAAGTCATGTGACCTAGAAATGTCTGAAGCTGATCAATAGGAAAGTTATGCAAAAAATGGTACCTTAATATATGTTACAGGTCAAAGAAATGTGGTAACTTCAGTTCTACTGCTGTAGTAATGAGTTTTAAGCAGTACTGTGTAGGCCACTCTACATGTGGTAAACTGAGAGAAATAAATACTTACTGTACTTCGAAATCAGGAGTCTTAACAATTTTCCCATCTGTACATGTAACCTTTTTTTGCTCCCCATTGTGGGTGATGTGGCACTTTCATTGTGCTGCCTATAATATCGAAAATTTTAGTAGGATAGAGTATAAGGCTATTCGCTAAATATATTATTAAAATTTTTGGAAATCTACAGTATATTTTACCAAGGAATTCATAAACAAATGTACAGCTGTAAGTAGCTTTGGGGATTTGAATCATTTTATGTACATACTGCACTTTCGTCCTTTTCTCTTGAAGTGAAATGTGAGCCCTCTAGAGAGGTTTCAGTCCAAACTTTGGGAGCCAAACCCAGTACTGTACTGTACACTGTACAGTAGGTTTTAATTAAGAACTTATTGAGGATAATCTGTTATACTGTACAGTGTATAGTTCAGAAGTAAACTGCACAAATTTATTGTCAGGGCACCAAGTACATGGGGGTTACAGGAGATTTGCTCTTGTAGCAGTCAAAGTTACCCCAGGAAGGTTGTTTATGAGGATGAAAAATGTCAGAGTTTGCAAAAATTGCCTTCGTCCTCTCCTAAATAATTGTCAGCAAAACAACAGTTAAAATAGACCTGCCAAGTTGCCAACCCCAAACTACTGTAGCCCATGTGAAGGTTTTTAAGGGGCAGTTTTTCCCAAACCCTTCACAAGAGCCCCCATGAAAGAACAAAAATTTGTGCTTTATATAAATATAAATCTGTTCAAAGACAAGTATGGGCATTTGCCTCATGTTTGAATGTGCTGTGTACATAATATTGCAATGTTTCAGGCTTTCTTTCTATTTTCTAATCTAAATTTAGACTCCTATGGTTTTAATAGCATCATCCATTTTGAAATCTTTCGAGTCGGCCTTGTTTGACATCGACATTAGTTATAGTCAAGCCTGAGTGATCTCATTTTACTGACGCTAACTTTTTAGGATTTAGTGTGAATAACACATACCTATAGTAATGTCAACCTCTCTCTTCCTCTCAAAGAAGTCATAATTTGTGACGTTCCCTCCTAAACATGTGAGGCATAGATTGAATGAAATCCTGTTCATTATTTGATTGGATTGGGTTTGAAAAGGAGGCTGCATGTATAGCACATGATGTAGAGACAGGGGAGAATGGAAGGTGTACAGTGTATTATAAAAGTGGACAGAAAATGATAGGTTTTGAGCCGTCAAATCTCTGCGGGTGTTTGGAAAGGTTGATGAAAGATTGAATCTGGTTAGAGATGCTGTACAACAGAGATAGAGGTGTTTATATTAATGTGTAAAATTGAAGGTTCACACTCACTCCAATTTGATCCATTTGAAACACCTATTTAGCCCTTTAAACTCGTTTGATCTGCTTTCTCTGGAAGCACCTGTCTTGATACCTCATATCTTTCAAAATAATACTGTACAGCTGTAATGTACTGTACTGTAGACCTATATGCAAGATGTGCAGCTTAGAACTACACAGGCCTGTATTGTCCATCCCCACAAATTCATGGAGGGCATTCTACAGAGCAGGGTGGGTGGAAACTGGAAATTCTTCCTTGTTATTGGGATCCATGTCATTATTAAATCCAATTTTTCCTATATGTCTTTGTCTTTTTGGGCTATTTGATGGCATTTTCCAATTTAAGAAAGGATGTATCTTCAAATACTTTAATTATTGTGAATAACATCTTAAAAGAGCATATACAGTACCAGGGCCATTTGAAGAGAAATGTTGTTTTGTCTGTCCCAACCTTATATGCCCCCACCATCACCCCCTCCCTGTCTGCTGCCTGCATTACCCTCTGCTAGTAAAATAACATCTTCCATCCTTTTCATTTCTCATTTAGTGATTAGAGCTTGTTTAATGTACTTGTTACCGCTGTGTGTTTGCTATGTTGTTTTATATAACACCTTATTTATTTCTCTACATTTGATTGGAGGATTGGTGGTCACATGCCATTGGTGATTCGGCACTGTCATCACGGTCGTGTGTTATCCATCGTGCAATAGTTTAGTATAACACACGGTCGTGCAATAGTCTGGTATAACACACGGCTGTGACGTCACAATCACTGCGCGTACGTACAAACTATGCCGCAACTCAATAAATCAACGCATCTTTGGGGATCGCACATTGCATACCGTACGTAGTAGACGCGTAGATAGCAAACGACAAACCATGGAGCTGCCGTACGGACAAATGCCACTTTGAAACACAAATTTAACCAACGACTAGGTAAAGGTAACGTTAGATAGTTATAAGGTGGTATATAAAACAAATAATGAATGTTTTTCATTCGTGCGATAGTATGAATAATTTCATTCGTTGAAAGATTTAACGTTCTATTCAACTCGGCTTCGCCTCGTTGAATAGAACGTTCAATCTTTCAACTCATGAAATAATTCATACTATCGCACTCATAAACATTCATTATTTGTATAATGTAACATTCATTGTTAACAATTCAAGTTGACAAAATTTTTGTAGTGTACTGTAGCTAATATTTTAAGTATGATTACTTTGGTGACGTTCGGAATGGTTACATTAATGCACACTGAACTCGTATCCAGCTTCAGTTTCTATATCCCTCCCCCACCCCATGTCCCTGCCCCCCTCCCTCTTCCCTGCTCTCTGATCCTCTGCCCTCACCTTGAAACCAGCAACTAGCCAGGATATGTATGAAGTACTATATCATGCTGTACAGTAGTGTATATTAGAAAATAGTGTACTTAGCCTCCTGCCTTTGCTTGATATACAGTATGCTTTATGTTTGCAGCAGGCCTGGGTGGGTTACCTGACTGAACCTAAGTCTTGACTCCTGACCTGGGAGCGAGTAGCTACTACTGCATTCCCTGGAATCAAAACATCAGTTTACTTTTCAATGATGTGAAATGCAGTGATTTCACTGACTTAGGCACCCGGGTCAATGAGGCACAACTTTTCATTTTGACGCACAGACACAAAACCTCTGGGGTCAAACTGACGCACAGCTTTTTCATCCCAACAATCAGTAATGATAATGCAATTTTGCCAGTACATTCATTGTGCAAATTAATTCGCAAAATGTAGCATTTTCCAGTTCTCATGTTGATTATCGACAGATTGAATATCATGTCTTACAAGAAAAAGGGTGGAAAAGCATCACAAATAGAGAAAATAAACAAAAAACAGGAATAAAGTTTGTTGTATGTTGAACTCAAACTTATTTTGACCCCTTCTCTTTTAAATTTGACTCTTGTAAATTTATTTTGAAGGGTCTGTGACTCCTGAAAAAAAAAATGCTGAGTGAAAACCCTGGAAATGTATGCCCCAAGATCATATTTAAGAGTTCACATTTGTGTTATTTTGGTTCTAATAAAGTATTTTAATATAATAGGCTCCTTGTGAACTTTTTCCCATTCAGTTGCAAGTTTTAACTTCTGTTGGCCATTCAACATTGTCAGTAAGGCACCTCAGCCATTCAGAAGCCTGTAGTGTAAGAACTACAGGCCTGTAGTGTATAAAGCAGGCCTGTCGTTACACTACAGAGCTGTAGTGCCTGTAGTGTAAGCCTACTGGTATATTTATATTTGTTGGTACTGTAGGCTAGTAGTGGACAGTGTATACTGTAGCTGCTGAGATGTTTCGTTGCTGTGTCAGTTACAGCATTGCATCATTGCACCTGAAGGAGTTGCGACTGCTTCAGAGTCGTGAAGCAGTTGTGACTAATAGGGTCCCATGCCTAGTTTGCAGTACAGATCCGTCTTATTCATCATATGATAAAGAAGTGAGTTTTAGTAGTTTAGCTGCACTATTAAAAATTAACAGCAAATGATCAATTTCATTTGACCGTCACCATGGCACAGTAAGCCACAATATAAGTCAAAACAACTTAAGTGTTTTTTTTTTCTGAAAGCACGACCTAGGTGTAGGTACAGTTCATTCACTGATTTGTGTAGGACATTTTCAAGTACAGTTTTATAACACTAGGCCTGTGGGAATTTTCCTAAACTTCAGTGTCTTGAATGAAACTCATTTACAAGCAGGCCTACAGTATGGTCTGTGCCTCATGTTTGGCCTTATCCATACGTGTACTGTACCTTCTTCAGCTCCACATGATTTTTTCCTAGCAACTCCAGTTACATGTTGCATGAAACAGGTTTTTTTGATCAGTTATATCTGTAAAGGGTGTTTAGAAAAGCAAGAATTCACCTCTCAGTCTTATATACGTTGTTAAAACTTCTGTGAAGCAAGCTGTGGGGTAGATGAAGAATGAGGGCGGGCTACTAGCCAAAATGGTAGACATTGGGAGTGTGGTGTCAAAACTGCTCAGAGTTGTTCGCAGCATGTGAGAATAATGCAAGTGGGAAGTAGCAAGGGGTAAGTTTCATCGCTCGTGAATATCCTCACCTGTTAAGTGAGGCAGTTGTGAACAAGGAAACATTGTCAACTCTAATATACAAAAGCAGGCATTCCTGATATTTAGTGGAAAGTATTACCTGCCAGGTATACCAGGGAGTTGCTATTTTGACTGTAGATTTGTCTTCACAATCCCTTTAAAGTCACCAAGTTGCTGACATGTAATGTAACACTACTCATATTACAGCTAGATGCAATAAAACTTGGTGTGCAGTAGCTAATTTGCATACGCCGCACACATTCGGTAGTCCTTGGCAGCGCTTCTGCTCTCTACGTAACAACTGAGCCATAGCTGCATAATACTGTACAAGCTGCATGCTATGACTGTTAGCACCACACACACACACACACACACACTAATGTGTATAGAAAATACACTTGCTGTAAAGACAATGAGAACCAAAAATTAGGGTATCTGAGGACACAAAATGGACTTAAATCACTAAAGTAATGACTGATTCACATTTCCACCTAAAATAATAATGATGCTGAATTGCATGAGGTTTTTTTCTACCCCAATAAAAGTTTCCCGGAATGGGTATATGATATTATGGACTACAAGTAACTTAAAAATTTCTGTTAGTTTCGCTCAGCAGAACTGTGCGAAAATTCGTCAACTACAGTAAACATTGAAACAAATGGAAATTTTGCAAAATCTAGGCCCTGAAAATGGTCTTTTTGGTAAATCGGCATTGGGTGGTATGTTTTTTCTCTTTGTGAAATGTATGTGTACAAACATAGCTACCCACACAGTGCGTTCAGAAAATGGGATTCAGTGTGGAAAAGCACACAAATTACTAAACTTTGAGGGCCTAAAAATGCAATTTGACCATTAAGTGTTGTCATTATATGATCAGTACGGTTCACTAAAAAGGGAGGAAAACCAGACTCAGAAGAAACTGCGAAAGAAAAGGAACTTACCCATCGAAAGATTTAGGTCCAGGCTTTTAACTGTGACACCTCATTTATTTCTATTGGGCATGGCGTAAGATAGGGAGAGTCCGATTAGGTCATGGGTTTTTGTACAGAGCAATGGTTTTCAAATCATCTCAGCCGATAGAGGGTGTTTGAAGCTGTCGGTAACATCCATGTCTTCAAAGGAAATTTAGTTGGTCCCCTTTGGAGCCTGTCTTTGGTGAAAATTCAAAGAGTTTGCAAAGGCAGAATTGTGTGTCCTGAGGCAGATTTAGGGACATTTAGGTTCATAAAATTTTTGAAGACAAACCTCCAGTCAAATACGGTCTAACCAACATGCTGTACTTTTCAGGGCTTGCTTTTAAAAGCAGGATAATAAAACAGTGATAGATACGTTATTGTAGGTCTTCACACGCTTTTCACAATTTGGCCAGGAAGTACACTAGCAACTCCCTGGTGATGTCTGCTGTAGTAGTATGCACCATGTAGTCACTGACAACTTCTCAGTTTACGGTACTCTCATGTTTTTGCTTAGTTAGTGAAAGTGACCCGGTTGTTTCCCCTTTTTGTGTAAATTAAGGAGGCAGAAACAAGTTTCATTGAGTACTTTACTTGAACAAGGTGATCAAGATTTGAAAAATAAGCTTTCTTCTGGCCATTGCCATGCTTCTGTTTCAGGTATTTTCCTTCCTGATTTCATCATCTATCCAGAAATATTACATTTCATACTAAGAAAGCATATTTAGATTACATCTTAACTAGTAAACTGTAATCAAATACATGCCAGTCTTAAATGCCGAGCTGGAGAAAAAATGTCTATTTCCAAGCCAATAAGTCAAGTTTTCCATAATTTTAACCTGATCTATGTGCAAAACTAACCAAATTTCCCTCCAGTTGCCCAAATTTGGGATTTACAGAATATGGGATGGAACCATGCAAGAAAAAGATTCTTATGCAGGCTATGTGCTGCATTTTCTTGAGCTGGCCTGAATTATCTACGCATTTCAAAGAAATTGCAAAATTAAAATCACTCTCTCCTCAAATTTGAAAAATCCCTGAAAGGAGAAAAAAGGGGGAATTGGAAGTGCTGGCCTCCTCTGCTTTCATTTTCTAGTGCACCAAAAAAAAAAAAAAAAGTAAAGAAAAGAAAGTAGATTCAGTGGAATTTCCAAGAGATGATATTAAATAGCCTATCTATTGTTTGGAAAGAAGTGTTCTCATTGCATATTTTATTAGGAGTCCTTGGAGGGGTGAGATACTGTAGATGTGTAGATCTCTTATCTGTTCAGAAGTTGTGACCTTCAGCACGGTCATGCATGACCAAAAACTATGGGAATATACATATTTATTATCGCTGATGTAATCCAGTGTATTGATAGTGCACAGTGGATTCCATCTGGCAACCTCAGTGTGCACTGCTCAAATAATTTATCTGCGATTTGGTATCAGGGGCAGAGAAAGGGGGGAGGGGGTTGAGGGGTTACAACCCCCATTGACTTTGTGTTTTTCGCACAGTAAATTTTTTTGAAAGATTTTCAAAACCCTCCACTGTTGAGAAGAAATCTTCGTGCCTGTTTGGTATTGATAAGTTTTAGACAAAAGGGGGAAGAGAGTGCCTCAAAGTATTAGCACAATTTAAAGAATCCCTTTTAGGCTAAAGTTAGCCCAGCTGAGGGTCCATGCTGGAGTAAAAGCCATAGGTAGCTGACCCCATATGTACTGTAGATGTTTGTAATGGGAAGGGATATTCTTTTAGGCTTTACTAAGGTGTGCTGCATTCCACTACAGTATTTTTGACCAGAAGACTTACAGTATACATACAGGATAAGCCTACCTCTTATTTGGGCTTACCTAACTTCACAAAAATGGGATCTTCATCCTGTGCGATGGGTATTTTTATGAAATGTTTCTTTCACTCTGTCAGCAATAGGTTTTTGGCAAAGGATCAGCAGCTGAACATGGGGCTACACTTAAAGACCTGTAGTATGTATACTGTGTATATCTTACTTTATTTTTACGCAGGCACAGTACAGTACTCATATGATTTGTCTACAGTACACATTCCTTGTGAACCATCATCAACCATGTGCTACACTGTACTGTATCTCATACAACAGTTCATACTAGCATTTGAATTTCCTTCTATGTAGAATCCTGAAACTTGACTCCATTCCAGAATCCTTTCAAGATGTTTGCTGGTGTGGACATTTAGCCTACAGTAGTATAAACTGTACAGTACTACAGACATACTGCAGTATTATCTGTTTTTTGTGGTACTGTACATGTGCAGTTACTGCAAAAATTGTGATTTTGGTGTGAAGTTTTTGTCTGTTTACAACAAATGAGTGAAATTGCTTGTCTCATCTGAATGTTTTGTATCGTAAGTCACCTCCGCTAACTATAAATTCCAGTTGGCAATAAAAGGCATTGAGGAATCGACTCTTTACCTTGACACTCCATCTATTGATGTCAGTGTATCTTTGATGATGTACAGTACCTTTGTGTATGCACTGAAAGAGACCAGAGATACAGTTTAATGACCTAATAAATGTATTCGTTGTCAATCAAACCCCTTTGCTGGCCTCTTCATAGAAAGTGTGCTTCCTTTCCTATGACTGCATCATCATTTGTGCCAAGCCTTTGCCGTGGAACACACAGCTGTAAATTTGCAGTAAAATTCAGGACAAAAATTTTCTGTATAGTAGGGATATTGTTAATTTGACCAAAGTTGCCATACTTTGAGCAAGCTGTCTTCATTCTGTTGTATATACTCAGAGGAAATTATATATGTGCAAGGTATGGCACAATGCAGCATAAAATACACTCATAAATTCCAGGTAGATTACGAAGTTGCAGCACGGTGGTAAAGAGTTTACATTAAAGCATAATTGCCATAATGATTGTAAGCCAAGTGTAAACAGAACATCATTGAAACCACAAGTGTTTTGCATTTTGTAAAAATTATGCATACTGTGTATCAGTGTTGGAGAGGAATTTCTTTCTTTTCCACCCCCTCTTACCCCTGCCCTCCTCCAAAAAACAAGTGTGATTAAATGGAGTAATCAGACTTGACGAGCAGTTTTTCTAAGCTTACTAGGTACTTAAAATTGTATGGAGTATTGTTGCCTAATGTGAGAGCTGCAGGCTAAATATAGGCCTTAGCAGGGAATACTTTATCCAGTATTGCATCGCAATTTGCTACACAAGCTGGCTAATTTGCTACACAAGCTGGCTAAATTGCTACACAAGCTGGCTAAATTGCTACACAAATGCAAATATGTGTAGCACTTTTTTGTGTGCACAACCATATAGAATTTCAGTAATGTTATACTACAGAAAGAAAAATTCTCAAAACTGCTATGCAAAGTTTGAATACTAATTATTCCCTGCTTAGTACCCTCCAATCTCTCCATGTGAATATTTCTTTGTTGAACTCTGACAGATGATACCAAAATTCTGCAGTCATGATACTCCAATAGTAGCTTAAGCCTTAGGAAACAGGTGATTTTTATATTCATGAGGTGTATTAATGCATATTCATGTATGTAAGTACTACATAATGAGAGGGATACTGTAATTTCTGCCATATTTCAGTAGTGAGAGGAGAAAAAAAAGCATAATATGTAAATAGTTTTATGATACAACAAACGATCTATCACTATATCTTATTGTATTCTTAATTAGTTGGTATACAATGAATCTGTAGTTTCAGGGCCTGTCATTCGAAAAAATGATTACTTGTAGCAAGTCTTTTATGATGAATAAGAGCCACAACCTGGACATGCATGTAATTCATTATGATCTATCTCAGTTACTTTCTTGAACTCAGTCTGCATTTTTGAAGTTTCTTTCCAAATTTTGTTTTGTAAGTTTTAAACTTTTAGAATTGCATGTGCCAGTCCATATTTTTAGCCTCATACTGTAATTGATAATGTGATCAAAAGAAAAAAGAGCATTGTAACTTAGTCCTATCACAGTTGTGTTAGGACATTATAGACTTGCTTCAAGTCCATTAAGAAAATTTCTCAGTAACCAAAGAATACATGTTTTGCTTTCTGTTAGCACGATAGTTTTGATTCCTTGCCATAGGCAGGCAAGGAATCTATGCGATGGTGATGTCGTGTGTGTGAGTGTGTGTATGTGCACTCACCAACGTGGCCTTAGGAGGTACTGGGGCAGCCGGCAAGAGCTCCACTCTTGCACGTCTTTCCTATCTCACACGCAGCTCGAAACTGGCATAGCTGCCCGAAATTTGGCCACTGCAAAGAGGAGTCATGCGTGGCTGCATGTGTCTGCCTTGGAGTGCAACCTGCCCTCAAGCTTGTCCGTCTACTCGGCTCCTTGGTGGACAGCTTCGCTGCTGGGAAATTCCCTAGCATTTCCTACGGGGTCCCTTGCCAGTACCCTGTAAGGCATCGAGTGTGTGTATGCGTGTGTGTTTGTATGTGATGCCGAACTTGTAAATACGATATCTCAAGATAGCAGTGACCGACGCTTTTCATATTTGCTATATAGATTCATCATGTTGAGAGGAAGAACCCTATTGTTTTTGGTGGAAGTCAAAGGTCATTTGAGGTCACCAGAGGTAAAAAAACCGAAAAATTGTAAATATGATATCTCAAGTTCGCAACGACCGACACTTTTCATATTTGTTATATAGATTTGTCATGTCAAGAGGAAGAAGCCTATTGTTTTTGGTAGAGGTCAAAGGTCATTTGAGGTCACTGGAAGTTAAACTGCGAAAACCCTGTAAACGGCTTGTAAACACGATATCTCAAGGTAGCAGTGGCCGACACTTTTTATATTTGGTATATAGATTGTTCATGTTGAGAGGAAGAACCGTATTGTTTTTGGTGGAGGTCAAAGGTCATATGAGGTCACCAGAGATAAAAAACGAAAAACCTTGTAAACCTGATATCTCAAGGTAGCAATGACCCACACTTTTCATATTTGGTGTATAGATTTATCATGTCAAGAGGAAGAATGCTGATATTTTTGGTAGAGGTCAAAGATCATCTGAGGTCACCGGGGGTTAAACTGTGGAAACCTCGTGATGGCTTGTAAACACGATATTGCCAGATAGCAATGATCAAAACTTTTCATATTTGGTGTATACAGTCATGTTGAGAGGAAGGCCGGTATTGTTTTTGGTGAAGGTCAAAGGTCATTTGAAGTCACTCGAGGTAAAAAGCCAAAAAGCTGGTAATCACCATATCGCAAGTTAGGAATGACCGACACCTTTCATACTTGGTATATAGATTCATCATGTTGAAAGGAAGAATGCTATTGTTTTTGGTGAAGGTCAAAGGTCATTTCAGGTTATTGGCAGTAAAAAGCTGAAAAGCTCATTATCACGATATCTCAAGATAGTAATGACCAACACTTTTCATATTTGGTATATATATTGCTTTTTTATTGCTTTGGTGGAGGTCAAGGTCATCTGGGGTTACCAGAGGTCAAAAAAAATTTCCCAAGAATTCCCAAGATTGCCATCTGGAGTCACTGGGGTCAAAAGCAACATTTCCCAAGAATTTGAAAGATTGTTACATGGGGTTTCCAGAGGTCAAAAAGCAAAATTGCCCAAGAATTCCCACCAAGATCATCATCTGGGGTCACAAAAGTTCAAAAAGCAAAGTTTCCCAAGAATTTCCAAGATCATCATTGGGTCACCAGAGGTCAAAAAGCAAAATATCCCAAGTATTCCCAAGATTGTCATCTAGGGTCACCAGAGGTCAGAAAGCAAAATTTCCCAAGAATTCCCAAGATTGTCATCTGAGGTCACCAAGGGTCAAAAGGCAGAATTTCCCAAAAATTCCCAACATCATCATTGTGGGTCACCAGAGGTCAAAAAGCAAAATTTCCCAAGAATTGTCAAGGTCCAAGATCCATTGGAGTTGAATCCCTTTCAAGACACTTCCATTTTTCTTTTTTGTTATATTTGGTGGGTTCAGAGTTCATGTGAGGTCAGCAGAGGTCAAATTATTAAAACATATAATGATGTAGTCAAGAAAGATAAATTTGAGGGATAAACGTTAGTGCAACAAAGCATCCCCATATGGCAAGGAATCACTAAGCCTTTCGGCTTTCTGGTTTAAAAAGTCCTCGTAATTGCAGTATTTATGTAGTATATTAAGAAAACTGTAATGTAGGGTTTTATCATTTTAAAAGTCTGAATAACTGCATAATTATGATTATTAAAAATTTGTATTTGTTTTAAAAAAAGTAAAAAATATAGACTCAGTAATAGAGGAGTGGTACAAGGATAATCAGTCTGAAATCAAAGTCCGAATTTTGTTTGTGATGTAATCAGAAAATTGATTGGTTTTACCTGGTACTTGGCATATGGTTTTAAAACATGAATGTTTGTGTGAGTAATCACTTCCTTCCTTTACCAGTCCCAGTGTTTTCTTGCGACCTGAACTTCCCGTCCAAAACAAACTGCTTGCATAAACCAATTGTGAAAATTAGAGGAAGAAGCACATGTAGATTAGCCTATTGAGCACATATGTATATTGACAATTGGCAGGTTTGGCTAGTTGACAGCAGGGAAATGGGGAAAATCGGAATCTGTGCAACGTCAAGGATGCTACTGTGTCATGGCTTTGTATCATACTAGAATGGGTGTGCAGTAGGCCTCTTTAAAGCATAATTACTGTACATACTTAACAGTACTTTGGCTAGGACTGGAGTGCATTTAGAATTGGCCCTGAAAAGTGTATGATACTGGGAGAATAGGGAAATAAGAATTGAGACTTGAGCTGGTAATTTGAGTAATTTTGGTGTTTATTAGCACAATTCTACTTTATAGCAATTGATGCAATTCAAACTTAAATAGCTCAGGATGCTATTGTACAGTATGCACATTGTAATGTGTATTTACGGAGGCTGTGGCCGAGTGGATAAAGCTTAGCAACTGGGAGGTTCGGGGTCTCTCAGGGACCGTCAAAGTAAAGTGGGTTTTTCATCCAAGAGCAGTCTACGGTTTTCCTATCTGGACTGGCCTACTGGCCTTTCAAAAGTAACCATATTTGATCTAAATTGTTGAGTTGTTAAGCCACCTGATGTGAAGTTGTAAGTCATAAGCCATAGGCTCCTCCCACATTTGTGGTCACAGTAGTATCGTAAAACAACTGCACTTCCAAAGCGCGAATTAATGTTAATGTTTCAAGGCCTGAATTAATTTATTGTACAAAAGTTAAAGTACTGGAATTGAAGATTGGGTTGACCAACAGTCCCACTTTTGAAACCAAAGGCAACAGCCTATGGCTGCTTAGTATTTTTGGAGAGGGGCATTAGAGAATGCTGTAGTATTAAATGGAAAATGTAAGTGGTTTGGGGTGGGGCTGCGGGTGGGGCTGCAGAATGGTTGGTAATTGGTGCTGGGTTCAACTACTGAAAAAAAATTCTCAAACATTTGCTAGACACATGTGCCTTGT
Organism: Holothuria leucospilota; assembly: GCA_029531755.1. NCBI lineage: Eukaryota > Metazoa > Echinodermata > Holothuroidea > Aspidochirotida > Holothuriidae > Holothuria > Holothuria leucospilota. The sequence goes on from CM055978.1 coordinate 27,015,668, forward strand.
TCAGTACTGTACTGTACTATACTGTACTGTACTATGTAAATGAAAAAAAAAAAAAGTGGAAAGCCTTTCCATCATTTGCTAGTACTTAGTCAACTCACACAGTGGGCACTACAGTAGCAAAAAAAAAAAACTTACAGGCAGGGGGCAGAATCACATTTTATACTAATGAGAAATGGTTATTATCTGTAAAGTAGTAAATGGAATGCATATTAACCAGATTTAGCAGGGGAATTCCAGTCTAATCTTGACATTGAATGGAAGGCAGACTGTTGTGTTATAAATGCAGATACCAGTTAAATTACACTTTTGTTGTGGGAGAAAGGTTTTGTGGTTTTGCATCCTTAAACCTGATAAGGCCAGAATCTTTTGCAGGAAGGTATTGGACCCAAATGAATCAGAGGACTATTTTGTGGTAAATGGTTTAGGATTTTTAGGCCACCTTTCCCTTGAAAGAGGTTTAAATTTGTGTACAGGATTGATGTGGTTTGAGTCCAGTGTACGTATTACAAGGTGCCAGTGTACAACACACATTACCACTCTGCATTGAATGATGAGACAAAGTAGTACAATGCAGACAGTGTAGATTACATACTTTGAACAAATTCAGGACAGCTTACAGTATTCCAGTGGCCTACTATAATCAGGCTAGAATCTGTTGCATTTTTTTTTCACTATGTGATATTTCAAATGAAGGTTGACAGGCAGGGTGTTACGTTGTATGGGGGATATTTTCTATGGAGGAATAAATTATATGTATACAGGACTGTCTGTCAAAGTCATCTTGGTGTATTGTATTCTGGGTTTTATTCATCAGTTGTATAGTGAAGATGCATTGTGACTGCATTATGTATTTTATTCATACAGTTGGAAAGGAGGAAGGCAAAGCCAATGGGGAAGGAAATCTTATTCAAGGAACTGAATTGTATTAAATTTCAAAATCACAGTGTAGTTGTGGTGTGCATCAAATAGGAACGTCAGGTTATCAGGTTATAAATTTGATTAACATCAGTAGCAGAGTTAATTTAAGTAGTGTTTCTTGTAAGAGAGTATGGGTTTACATATTTTCCTGAAAATTTTAAGATTATAATGATGATAAGGTTATAGACCCTTTTCCAATTAGCAGTTGCAATGGATTGTGGGATAGAGTTCTGGTAGGCAATGTTGTTGTCAATGGCATTTTGCTGTGGCAAAAAATGATGCACACCAAAATTCTGTCCCACAATCCTTTGTAATTCCTATTGGGAAAAGAGTATTGAAATACAGTAATCGTGGTAACTGTAAGTCAGCTAGGTTGGGGGTGAGTGTGGGGAGTTGGGGGCAGAGTAGAGACAAAGAAAAAGCACCACTTATTAATGTTTGCACAAAATACGAGACTGACAAGATAAGGTCATGTACTAAACTCCCGGGACTTGAGAAGTGAAAGTATCCCACCTTTGGCTAGGTCCTGTATTAGTAAATTTTTATATTTTTTAGCACTTTGAGTAGAGTTGCCCTTACAGAAGGTTGCAGGATAGATTACCAAGCATTAAAACTTTAAAATTGTAATTTGGCTTTCACATAAAGATTGCTTTCTCTTTGTGATCATTGCATTCCAACCTGTGGTCTGCATGACAGATAGGTTTTATAAACAATAAACCAATTCCAAGTAATGTGATGACCAGTTATTACTGAGTAAACCATTGACAGAGCACAAAATAACAAGTAGGCCCACAATTGAATCATCTGAGGTCAATTACATTGTATAAATTCCCAATATGCCAGGATATATTGAATGTACAATACTGCTGATACCTTTTAACTGGGCTATTGCTGTATGATCCGGTGTTTTGACTGAAGTGGTGCTTAGCAGTGCTTGGTAGGGATGGAAGTCTAGGGACGGCAAAAGGATTGACATGTTAAAAAAAGATGAAATATGTTATGCCAGTGCATGTGGTATTCTACTTAAGGGCCATTGACTTTGTCCTCATATTACATATGTGTATCACATTTGTAATGAAGTACTGTATGGTAGGGTGGCATAGATCTGCTACCAGGCAAGTAGTTATAATACAAAATAAACTCAGAGTCAGGGTTAAGCTCGAGGATGTGCATGCTTTACTGCATTGAGCAACCAGACAGCAGTAATATATTTGTACGTATAAACACTGCACTCCCACTGCAGTACAAATCCTGGTTAAAATGTCGAAGGTGCAGCTATGATGTACAAAAAAAGCACTTACAATGTGTTTAACAAGTGCTGTAAACATAATGAGTGAGCGCGGCCACTTTTCCCATTGTTTGTGTTTGTCAGACTGAGGATAACATGGAAACTGCCTAATTGCTGGCAGTACCAGACTATACAGTAGTTTGCCTTAAATAGTTTTAGACATTGAAGGATGTAAGTTTTCTAAACTCAGATGTCAAATTTTTACATGATGTTGCATTCCTTGTATTACCAGATTCAATCATGGAGAATGTTGCTCTCCAGAAGTTTCACCCCCAGCCTCACTCCATCCACCACAAGAGATATACTGCACAGTTACTTCTTCATCGTTTGACAATTGCATAGCCATCCAGAAACAGGTTTACCTTCATAGCAGGTGTCGAATATGTACCCTCTTTGGCGTACATACTGTAACACCTGCGAACAATGACAGAGATCATCCAATTTCGTTATTTTCATGAGCTCAATACGATTTTACTCTCTCAACTGTTGATTGGTTTCAATATATGAATATTTATATGCACGAAAAGGCTTCAGTTGCAACGTTCACTTTTACACAGTAAGTCAATGGGACTTCATTGTGTGAGCTTGAAGCGGGCGAAATCACACACTAAAACCCCATTGACATTTGTCGTTCGAAAAAGCATGATAACCAAAACTTGCTTTAGTCGTTTTTTCGTTGAATATTTATAATTCTGCTTGTTGTGATCGTATATATGAATAGTTAATAGCGTACAGTTTTTATGCAGTTTGATGGAGAATTCTTGTGAATGTTCATGGACGTTGGTATTACGAGTGCAGCCAATATAGGTGCAGGAGTAATACACGTCCGCCGGGCGGGCAAGAAACAGGTCAACTTCTCCAAACTTCTGATCCCTAGCTTATTTACATGTAGGCTCTATAGATAAACACACATCTCTACATTGTAACCCCAGGCTCTGGTGATCCCCTTCATATGTCAAAACAGCTGAATATCCTAAATATTATGGTGTTATAAAAGTGGTCATCAGGTCAGTTTTACCCAGCCTTCAGCACAATATACTGTGCATCTTTGTAGGTCTGTTGAATGCATGACAGTGTTTTTTCCCTTTGGTAGGTACTTTACAGTATATTGAGGTACAGTATGTACTGTACAGTATATACCTACAGCACAGAATTAGTAGGGATATTTAACATCTGGCTGTCAAGTATCAGTTAAACTTGAGTGGACATTGGGGATCAAGAGGGCACAGTACTTCCAGGAAAAGGGAAAGTCTCTCAGTATGAAAGTGAAACTTTCAGCTTTACAAGACTCTACAGGACATTTGTTGTTCTTTACATACAGTAGTTTTATAGTAGAGAAAATAATATTGACTGTCTTCAGTGGGTTTAATACTGAACTATGAAGTTGTTACATTTGCAAGGTTAGACTGTCTTGCTTAGGATATCAGAATTACTGAACTTTTGAAGTCTGTAGCAAAACGACTTGTGTTAATATACTGTAGGTCATTTAATATGAAATGTACATGTAGGCTACTGTACATCAACTGGAAGAAGGCATTTAGTACTTTGTACAGTAATAAAGTTTAACAGCTTGTGGAAACTAAAAGTCTAGAATTATGTTTTAATTTTACATGTATACACAATTTGTAATGGATTCACCTTTTTTTTCACATATTACCCAGGTGTGTATGTGTTGCTAAGGGTAAGACGTATGCTTAAAAGGGAACCAAAGTTATGGATACAGAATCACACATGTTGAACTTACAGTGTGATTTAAGGGTATTGTAGTATTGATATTTTTATTTTGGGTGAACTGCATTAAACAGTATTAACTGCATAACCATTATATGAACAGTATGCACACTGCCTGTGCTCTCTTTTAATGTGATTTCAGTTTCTGTGAATGCTGTTACAATGCTGCTGAATGCAAGATCTAAAGGCAGCCTTCAGTAGACTGGGTTTTACCTGTTAGCTTACTAAGTTTTTTGCCTAAAATATTGTAAATCTTACCAACTCTAGTCTTGATATGTATTGTATTTAAACCTATAAATTTTCAAAACGTTCCTGTAAAATTAAAGATCTTTCCTCATCATCCGTCAAGAAATACACTCCTTTCTTGACAATATGAAAGTGGAAATGTTTCCTCCC